>CM066332.1:115892846-118714096 GCA_033807585.1 Hydrophis major | reverse complement strand
CCGCGATTGGCTCGCTCCAAGAGCGGGAGACTTGAATCGCTGCCATTGGCCGCGGCCGCCGCAGCGAAAAGGATAAAAGCCGCGGGCTTTTTCCTTTTCGCCGGTTCGGTTCACAACTGTTTAATAAAGAGCTTGAAACTTAGTCACCGACTCCTGCCTTCTTTTGCGGACACGACACTGGCGACGAGGATGGGATCCCGACCCTGAACTGAACCCCGTGTCCAACAAGAGCCAGTTTCAGCGCAGAGATGGCGAAAATCGCACCGCCCGCTCCCTTCAACCCCGCCACCGAGGACTGGGAATCGTTTTCATACCGTTTCCGCATGTACCTCGAGTGCACCGGAATGAAGGACGCCCCGGGCCCGCTAAAACGCGCCGTCTTCCTCACACATTGCGGAACCGAGGTCTTCCAGATGGCCAAGGCATTGGCCAAGCCGGAAGACGCAACCGCCATGGACTGGGACGTCCTCGAACCTATCCTGCGGTGCCATTATGCCCCCGAGGTCCCCATCCTGATCCGGCGCAACGAATTTTACCGCCAAGATCAGAAACCAGGCGAAAAACTGAGCGATTTCGTCGCCGAGTTGCGGCACCTAGGAGGGCTCGGCGAGTTTGAAGGTCTGAACAGCCTCCTAAGAGACCGATTCGTACTCGGCCTATGGGACCCTACACTCCAGAGCCGGCTTATGGCCAAGGGCGACATCAGCCTAGCAGACGCCCTCACCGCAGCCGCAGCCGCAGAAGCAACCTGCACTTCCGCTGACAGCATGCGAAAATCAGACGCGAAGGGCGGAAACAACAACCCGGCAAGGTCGGCCGACCCTAAAAGCGAATCAACTGCACACTACGGAGATTTCCAGTCTACGTCCAGCACGTCGGAAGACGAGGAGGACATACATCGCGTGCAAACGGGTCGCGGCGACCAGCGGAACCAAAGAGGTCGTAGGTCGAGGACCAACTGTGCCGGGTGCGGCGGCGACCACCCCAGATCAGAATGCCGATTTTTTGACTCTATCTGTAGGCATTGTGAAAGACGGGGACACATCGCTCGAGTTTGCCGCCAAAAGAAGACCCGCAGCCCGCCCAGATGGGAACATCACGACCGAAAGAAGGAAAGCCCCCCGCCCAGGACCAGAGATCGCCAATCGGACGGTCGGTGGGACCGAATCCAACGATCTTCTAGAGGCGGCGACAGTCGGCGCAAGGAAGATACCCACCAGACGGTAACCATCGGCCACGCCATCTCTGACGGCGCCAGAAAGGTACACGTAGAAGTCCATATTGAAGGCCAACCATGCAAGATGGAGGTGGACTCCGGGTCCTACCTCTCCATGATTGCATGGCACGAGATAAAACGGCTAGTGCCCACCCTCCATAAGAGGAACATTAATGCCCAAAACATCATTATAAAAGACTACCAAGGAAACCGCGTCCCGGTAGTGGGCACCAAGAACTTTAATGTAACTTACAAAGGCCGCACCGAACAACTCCCACTCACAATCGTCGATCGCGACCGCCCAAGCCTGCTGGGCCTACAATGGTTTGCCCCGCTTGACATCGCGCTAACAGGAGTCAACCACGTCGTCGACGACGGCTGGGAACAGCGGCTAGCCCAGGAGTTCCGGGAGGTCTTCGACGGAAGCCTGGGCAAGTACCAGGGGCCCCTTATCTCATTTGACCTAGACCCTAGGGTTCCCCCCAAGCGACTAAAACCTAGGAGGGTACCATTCGCCCTAAAACCAAAAATTGACGAGCAGATCGACAAGCTCGTCAAACAGGGGATGTTGCAGCCGATAGACCATGCCCGATGGGAGACCCCTATAGTGACCCCAGTCAAGCCAGACGGGTCCGTGAGAATTTGTAGGGACTATAAGGCCACCCTAAATGGCGCATTGCAACAAAGCGCCTACCCCGTCCCAATCGTGCAACACCTACTGCACTCACTGGGAGGGGACAAGGTCTTTGCCAAGCTCGATCTCGCCCAGGCATATCAGCAGTTGCCGGTCGACGAAAAAACAGCGGAAGCCCAGACCATCGTTACCCATCGGGGGGCATTCAAATGTAACCGGCTCCAGTTCGGAGTCAGCGTGGCACCAGGCATCTTTCAGAGCCTGATGGAACGTTTACTGCAGGGCATCAAGGGGGTGGTGCCCTATTTTGATGACGTATTAGTGGCGGCGCCAAACGAAGCTGAATTAGAAAACCGACTCAGGGAGGTCTTAACAAAATTTAAAGTAACGGGACTCAAAGTAAAATGAGAAAAATGCCAACTATGCACAGAGCGAGTGGAATTCTTGGGCTACCTTCTAGACCGGCATGGCATTCACCCTACAATTAAAAAAGTGAAAGCCATCAAAGAAGCCCCCACCCCAAGGTCTAAAACGGAACTACAGGCTTTCTTAGGCTTGCTGAATTTTTATAATGTTTTCCTACCCCAAAAGGCTACGGCGGCGGAGCCTCTGCATAGGCTCCTGGATAAGGCAGCAACGTGGACTTGGGGGAGACGAGAGCAAGCCGCCTTCCAAAAAACCAAAGACCTCCTCACCTCCGATGCCGTCCTGATTCAATTCAGCGAAACCTTGCCCTTGGTTGTCACTTGCGACGCATCACCTTTCGGCGTCGGCGCTGTCCTCAGCCATACTCTCCCCGACAAAAGAGAAGCACCCATCGCTTTCTTTTCCAGGACTCTAACTAAACCAGAGCAGAACTATAGCCAGCTGGACAAAGAAGCTTTGGCTATAGTTGCTGCCGCTAAGCGATTCCACGAATACCTTTATGGCCGCCCGTTTACCATCGTGACAGATCACAAGCCGTTGCTGGGCATCCTCGCAGGAAACTGAGCCACCCCGAACATTTTATCACCCCGGATGACAAGGTGGTCCGAGTTCCTGGCAGCCTACAGCTACGAACTGTTACACAAGCCAGGTAAGAAAATTTCGCACGCGGACGCTTTTAGCCGCTCGCCTTTACCAGACTCTGATCCTGACCCAGCACCAACAACGAACACCCTTAACATCGAAAATTTGCCCAACCTACCCATTACAGCGTCAGACATTGCCAGGGAAACTATCAAGGACAGGCGTCTGGCGCGAATTTTACATTGGGTGGAAAAAGGTTGGCCTGAAAGGGACAGTGACGAATCCGTTAAGATATTCAGAAACCGCCAGACTGAACTTTCACTACTCAAGGGATGTATTTTGTGGGGTGACAGGGTGGTCATCCCGGACAGGTTGCAAGGGAGGGTCTTAGAGATGCTGCACGAAGGGCATCCTGGCATCGTCAGAACTAAAGCCCTGGCCAGGAGTTACACTTGGTGGCCAGGGATGGACAAGCAGATAGAGGCATGGGTAGCCAGATGCCAACGATGCCAGGAGACCAGACCCAGCCCACCCGCAGCACCCATCCTGGACTGGGAAACACCAAGGGGACCCTGGTCCAGAATCCATTTAGACTTTGCCAGTCCCACGAATGGACATACCTTTCTGATCACAGTTGACGCTTACTCCAACTGGTTGGAGGTAAGCGATATGAAATCCACTACCACGGAGGCCGTTATTAAAGAACTTGGCAAACTCTTTTCCACACACGGCCTCCCAGACGTCGTCGTCTCAGACAACGGGCCCCAGTTTACTTCCCTCGACTTCGAGAGGTTCCTGGCGGAGAGGGGCATCCGCCACGCATTAACAGCACCGGCGCATCCAGCGGCGAACGGTAGGGCGGAACGGATGGTCCAATTTACCAAAAAAACCATCTGGAAAATGGACCACGGGGAGATCAACGACAAAATCAATAAACTCCTCTTTATACAACACATCACCCCGAACACCACTACCAACAAAAGCCCAGCCGAGTTGCTGATGGGTAGGAAGCTGAGGTCCCCGCTCGACAGGTTACACCCAACATATAACCCGGAGCGACCCCCAGACTCCAGTACAAAATACCGGACCTTTGCCCCCGGTGACTTAGTGTACGCAAAAAATCTGACGGGGGACCCCCTATGGATCCCAGCCGTCATCACTCAAATCACAGGTCCACGGTCGTACCGGCTCCAAACCACCGATGGGCAAGCCTGGAAACGACACATAGACCAGCTCAGGTCACGAACTGCAACGGACCTCAACCCCCAAAACACGAACCAAGGGGGGAGGGAATACCCGAATAAACAAACGCAAGAAAAAATAAACCAGCAGTACTTACCGGAACGCAGCCATCGTGATCCCCCACCGGAGAAGAACCACCCAGCCAGCTCTACCGACTCGGAGAAGCCAAGCGGGAGCGGCGAAACCCGTAGCTCAACCAACCCGGAAGGCCCAGGTGGGAGCCACGGAGAAAGAACCGGCCCGATCATCCAGCCGGTTCGCACAGAAGAGGGAGCAGCCAAAAACATGACCGCTCCGGCCGAAATCCAGCTTGCAACTGAGTTGCGCAGGTCAAGTAGGACTAGACGGAGCCCCGCCTACCTACGTGACTACGCAACGTGATGGACTATACCAAGAGGGGAGGGGTGTTCTGTCCTTAATTTGAATACTTGAAATCCCCGCGCTTTGATTGGCTAAAGCGCGGGGATTTCTGATTGGCCAGGCGAGCCGCGCGGATTGGTCCGATTGAGGTCTCCCGCGATTGGCTCGCTCCAAGAGCGGGAGACTTGAATCGCTGCCATTGGCCGCGGCCGCTGCAGCGAAAAGGATAAAAGCCGCGGGCTTTTTCCTTTTCGCCGGTTCGGTTCACAACTGTTTAATAAAGAGCTTGAAACTTAGTCACCGACTCCTGGCTTCTTTTGCGGACACGACAATAACAAAGAACTTTATAGAACAAAGAACAAATATAACTTCAGGGGTGCTGACATTGTTATTATTGAAAGGATAATTACATGGTGCTAGGTATCTATTTGCAGAATGAGGGCCAAAATTGGGAGCCACTTCTGAGAAAGCTTGACTGTAGTATCTACCATCTTAAGGAATTCTAATGTGGTTTGAAATTTTTTGAAGATTCTAGAGAAAAGTTGAGGGGCCTTCTGCATTGGTAAACTGAATTAATTTTTATTAAGATCTTTATGAATAGGAAATACGTTTGTTCCAGATAGCTCACTGTCTGTTTTGGATGTGTCCAATCAGATGCAACCAAGTGGACAAATAAATCATAACAAAGACTGTCAGCTTCAGTAATTTGTCCCCAACATAGTGCTACTGTCCTTGGTGATATCAATGGGCATCTTTTCCATGATTTATCTGATCTTTTTATAAATACTTTAAATTAGTTGCTACAACTTGAAATTTCCAACAAACTGAGTCCAGCAGCAGAAATAGAAATCTGGTTGAATACAGGGCTAACATTAGTACCATATCATGGGCCATTTATCAAATCTGCCCCAAAGCTGAGCAACTACACATTTCACTTATTGTTAGTACCTAACTGTTGGATTCTTGGAACTTCCTGTAATGCTGACATTCTTTATTAACAGTAAGAAAACAAAGGTAGCGCTGTAGGAAGGGACGTAATGGGTGGTTTGCTGAAAAATATTTATAACCGCTTTTGTTTTGACAGATTGATACATTGAAATTGTAAGATAAGGTTCATTTTATCATGTCTTTATCAGCCTGACCCTGAGTGTTAAAAGGTATATTTTAAAACTAATTCATTTGCATCAAAAGTCTGAGACCACACCATCATAATAAATCCATGAATGCAAGAGACTTTGCAGTTCCAAGTCTTAGAACAAAAATATTTCCCATGGAATTAATAAAATGTAAATGGAGGTTAGCTTTTACCAAGGGGGGAGGAGGGTTGGGACATAGTTGCTTTAACTATTTCAGGCCTTTGCAAATTTTCTAACATCTGTCAGGATTAGATTAACAGGAGTAGACATCATTTCTCTATTTTTAATTAGCAATCAAATCTCCAAGGTACTGATGTCGTTAACTGGGATGCTTTTGAAAATGAAGCTGAGGTAGAGTTTGTTTTATTTCATATCAGCAAAATAGTTTATTATGTCATCAGCTATCTTTGCAGTCCATGTCTACAAGGTAATGAAATATGTCATTTGTAAAGATTTTTATTCCAACATATCCTAAGTATGCTTAGAATACATGCCTGTCTACTTTGTCAGGGGGGGAAAGGGGTCAAGGTCAAATTTCTCATCTCATTCATCATCAAATGTGATTTGTCAAAATGCATTATAATAATGGGAGAACATGAGTTGTGGCAAAAAAATAAAAAAATAAAAACAGGCCTACCGATGACTGTGAAGAGTATTTAAAATACCCCTATAGAATTAAAGTGTCAAATATTTTGATAATGTTTTCCAACATTTAATTCAATATTTTACATATTTTGTAATTTTCCACCATTTAACATAATTGACTGGATCTAATATTATGACAAAGAGAGGAAAATGTTTCCCTAGTATTTTGTTATAGCCTGCATAGTTTTATTTGCCTTCATAATGAACCAGTGTTTTAATTTAGCAGTCCATCTACTTGAGCCATCCATTTCTTTGAACTCCAAATGAAAATAAGGACATTGTTTCTCTCTGTTTCTCCTTTAAAATGTTATTGCTGAAATATCTAGGGCACTTGCAACAATTTTGAATGTGGCCTAAGAATTTGGCAGCATTATCACATTGTTGTAAGAATCAGCTGATATAAATAGGGAGTTTGAGTTTAAACATTCTTTTTCATGATCCTATTCAACAATAGTAGCTATAATAGCTCCTGACCTGCACACTTAAGCATAACTCATATTTGCTTTGTGTGGTGATCTGGTAAAAGAAGCTAATATTATAAGGAATGCTAAAAGAGTCTTAGCGTCTTTGGCTCTAATACAGGATAATATCATTGAACCAGAAATCCTAGGTAAGCAATATGTAGCTCGACCATGTGACTCATAGGATGAACTATGATAATCTTTTGGCTGAGCTAATACACTTCAACCTTCATCTCTGAGTTGGGTAAAACTCTATTTAAAAAATGATCATGATTAGTGATTGAGAATTATGGTAGATATAGTCCAACAGATCTAGAATGTACCAGGGTGGAAGAGACAGAACAAATGTATCCTTTTGTTTTCTTTTATATGTATCAGAGGTGTATTCACCTTCTGCAGTAAAAACAACAAAAAGCTTAAAGCATAATGCATTTATTTTGCTTAGTTTTTGATCCACAAAGCTATGAAAATAACTTGGTTAGTCTAAAATTTCCATAAGACTGTTGTCTTTTATGTTTACTGCTGAGTAATGTTGCCAAGAAAGATGAAATTGTAGTCAAGGACAACTGTAAGGTATCAAATTGGGGAGGGATGAACTACTTGTGCCATTTGGATCTTTGTAGTATTCATTTAAAAAACAAATCTTATTATGGAAACTTTGGATCATCTAAAATGGATACAGCCAATTCAATAAGCGTCAAACTTCACCCACCTCTAAATGTTTTCTTTTTTTCCTAAAGCAATTACATCCATTTCTGGATCAAAATTGGTACAACATTGCATCTCTTTGATTAAATGGATGCGGAATCATTCTTGGCCACAGGCCACAATCAGGTTCCTGATGTCAGCTTCATACATTGTATTTCTAGTTCGGCAGCCAAAATTATATCATGATATTAGTAGTGACTGGAGCAGAAGTGACACTTCAATTTTCAGAGATACAGGCAAAACTTTATTACTGATCAGTACAGTAACTGTGATTTCCCCTTTTTAAAAATTGTGCTTCTTCTGGAAATATCTCAAAAAGACATTTTTGTACTGCTGTTAAGTTCGTATTTAACATTTCCTGATCTATTTTTTTAAACCATGATGTTCCTGCCCATGTGTGTCCTTTTCTTAAGCTCTACAAGGCATACAATATTAGTGCACCAATCAGTTATTCCTGTTCTGTTGTAAAGTTAATGGTATCTAATATACTGAATCCTATTTTCTTCTTTGGACAGCTACCTTTGGTTGAGTCTTGAATAGGTTTCCATTTGAGTGATTTTCTACATACTTCATAAATTGAAGTCCTGCAGAGCAAACCCTTCTACTCTTAGAACCTACTTATAATGGATCTTATTTTTTCAAACATGTCCAATCATACCCTAACTCAAACATAGAATATATATAATGCCTGGTACTATGCAGAGTTAAGGACATTAAGGAACTTCTTCAAGAACTCAATAGGACTGTAGAAGACAATACTGAAAGTCAACTCAAGATATATGTCACACAAGTGGCATATAAAATATGGCATATATCAGCTGATTCACTATTTCCACTGCTGCTTGAATTTGTCAGAGTATATTCATGAACTGGAATAGAGCATGGTAACAAGGTGAGCCAATGAATAGGCATAGCAACTAAGTCAGCCAATGAGGACTGTTTTGGAAACAGAAACTTGAAGTAGCTTAGGCGTGGCTCTATGTTAAACTCTGCAATTCTGCAGCTATATTAAGTTGTCTATTGAAAATGAAACTACTGCTCTCCTCTGCTGGGTATAATGCTTGCTACGGAAGTTACTTGCAACATGTTTCTGTCTGAGTTTGCTCCATGTTGGAGAAATCTACAACTGGTTTGTAAAATCTACTTATTGTGTTTATAAAGATGTTAAATGAAGCATCAGCCATCTGTGTTTATTTTTCTGGCACTGAATTAATGCTGCCAAACTCTGAGTAGAACTCCTTTATCCAGATAATCACAATGACTGGATCTGGATACAAGCTTAGTGACAGAACTGTCCTCAGTCACCTTCTCTACATGGATGACATTAAGTTGTATACTAAGAGTAAACAAGATTTCACATTGCTGATACACCTGACATGGACCTACAGTAAGGACAGTTGCCGATGATATAGTATTTTTTCTGGAAGATCAGGAGGATATGGGAGTAAAATTAATAAAGGAAATAGAGGAATTTGGCGAGGTCGCAGGCCTTAAAACAAAACAAAATTATTGACTAAAAATTTAAAAGATAAGCAAAAAAAAAAAAAAGAATTCGAAGGAAAATTGGGAATGCAAAGTGTGAAAAAGGTAAAATATTTAGGCATATGGTTAACAGCAAGATGCTCTTCAATTAAAAAGATAAATATGACAAATTAATAATACATATCAAAAAAGAATTGGAAACGTGGGGGAAATTACAGCTATCACTACTGGGGAAAATTGTGACAATTGAAATGTCTACCCTACCAAAAATACCATATCTTTTTCAAACTGTACCAATAAGATTGGATAAAGCCTTTTTTAGAGAATTAGATCGAATAATAAGTAAATTTGTTTGGGATGGGAAAAAAGCTAGGATAAAAATGAAATTGTTACAGAACAAAAGAGAAAGGGGTGGCTTTGGACTCCCTGACTGGGAAATGTATTATCAGGCTGCAGCTATGGTATGGTTTAAATATTGGATCAACCTGGAAAATAGAAGAGTATTGTCAAAAGAGGGTCACGACTTGCAGAGAGGGTGGCATAGTTTCCTATGGGATGGGAAATGTAAACAGCATGCATATTTTCAGAGACACATGATTAGAGATTCATTAATTTGGACATGGAACAAGATTAAAAAGAATCATTATACTAAAATACTGAACTGGTTGTCAACTATGGAAGTACAAATATACCCAAATGCAATGGATCTGGGGAAAAAGAGGAGTTACAAAGATCTATTAGACCTACAAGGAAGATTAAAAATGAGACCAGAATTAAAGCAACAAAATATAAAGATAGATTGGTGGCTATACATGCAAATCCAGGCGAGATATCAGAAGGACAAAGAACAATTTGGTTTCTGTATGGAAAAGCATCAATTAGATAAAATTCTACAAGAAATGGAAAAGAAAATGATTTCACGAATATATAACTTTCTACTAGATTTTAAAATGGAGGAGAAGGTGGTCAAAGAGGCGATGGTGGTATGGGCGAAAAATGTTGGCCACAATATAGACCTGGAAAATTGGGAGAGAATGTGGGGATCAAATTACAAACTAATTAAATCCACAGAGTACAAGGAAAATCAATACAAAATGTTCTACAGATGGCACCTTCCTCCCGCTAGATTGGCAGAAATGTTTAATTCAGACCCAAATTGTTGAAAATGTGGAAAAGAAAAAGGCACTTATTTTCTTACCTGGTGGACATGCCAGGAAGTGAAAAAATATTGGCATACAATTAGACAATGGATAGAAGAAATCACAAATCAGAAAATTGAATTTAATCCGGAAACTTTTTTATTAGTTACAATAACACAAAAATGCAATAAAACAGAAAAAGGTGAGAATTCATAAATGCATATATTCCTCCAGAGAATCTAGAAAGATATAAAATTCTGATTACCATCCCCAAAACATAACTGAACACAGTATTTTGGAGAAGTGATATGCACTGAGACATATCAACTGTTTCGGTTAATTATACAGTGAAACTTTGATTTGGCAAACCTTGATGCAAGAGCCTTTGGTTGAAACAGGTGATGTAATAAACTATAAACAAACTACACATCTTTGTGAATATAATATAACTATTAAGACTTAATATCAGTTTATTCAACTGAATGTAGACAGCAAATTAGTGGAAGTACTTTGTGGAAATAAATGAACTGATTGCCTGTTTTTGATTGTTTTTTAACAGAATGAAAGTGCCTTTGTGAAAGAAAAGGAGATCTCAGCTGAGCTTGCAAATGTCAAGGATGAAGTTGGTAAGTAGATGCTAAACAAGCAAGTTAAATATATTCTTTGCTGGTTACAGTTTTTTTAAAGCAACAGGGTTCTTATTTCTTGTTCTGTGAGATGAGATGAGATGAATATATCAAGGCAGGTTTTTATAGTTGTCAGGGGACAATAATTTATTCTTAGTGGTTGCAAAGACAGGTTCATAACCATGCACAGCGGAACTTATCATGCATTATCTTTAGTGTTCTCAGATGATTACCTGGCTTTTTACCTTGCTTTTCAACCACATACTGCATACATAATATTTAAATAAATATAAAAATCCAGACTAAAGCATTCACCAGTTCTGTAGCATATTGACATAATTAGTCAACAATCAATAACTAAAATCAATCTGCATCACTAATGCAGTGGGAGCTGTAGCTGTTATGTATTAAAATGGACTACTCGAAATCCCTGCGCCTTGATTGGCTAAGGCGCGGGGATTTCTGATTGGCCAGGCGAGCCGCGCCGATTGGCCCGATTGAAGTCTCCCGCGATTGGTTCAAACCAAGAGCGGGAGACTTGAATTGCTGCCATTGGCCGCGGCCGCCGCGGCAAAAGGTATAAAAGCCGGAGGCTTTTTGCCTTTTGCCGGTTCGGTTCAACTATTAGAAATAAAGAGCTGTTAATGAAAGTCACCGACTCAGAACCTTTTTTCGCGGACACGACACTGGCGACGAGGGTGGGATCTCGCCCCTGAACCGAACCCCGTGTCCATCTAAGAACTAGCGACAGCAAAATGGCGAAGATAGCACTGCCCGCCCCCTTCAACCCCGCCGCCGAGGACTGGGAATCGTACTCGGATAGATTCCGTATGTACCTGGAATGTGCCGGCATGAAGGACGCCCCGGGCCCGCTAAAACGCGCCGTCTTCCTTACGCATTGTGGACCAGAGGTTTTCCAGATGGCCAAGGCATTGGCCAAACCGGCAGACGCGACTGCCATGGATTGGGACGTCCTCGAACCCATACTGAGGCGCCATTACGCCCCCGAGGTCCCCATCCTAATACGACGAAATGAATTTTACCGAAGAAACCAGAGACCAGACGAAAAACTGAGCGACTTCGTCGCTGAATTAAGGCGCCTAGGCGGACTCTGTGAGTTTGAAGGATTGAATAGTCTCATAAGAGACCGTTTCGTACTCGGATTGTGGGATCCGACACTCCAGAGCCGACTTATGGCCAAAGGCGACATCAGCCTAGCCGATGCCCTCACCGCAGCCGCAGCCGCAGAAGCAACCCGCACGTCAGCAGACACCATGCGAAGATCCGACGCGAAGGGCGGAAACAACAACCCCGCGAGGTCGGCCGACGCAAGAAACGAAGCAACCGCACACTACGGCGACTACCAGTCAACCTCCAGCACGTCAGATGATGAGGAGGACATACATCGCGTGCAGACGGGACGCGGAAACCAACGAAGCCAAAACAGTCATAGGTCGAGGACCAACTGCGCCGGGTGCGGCGGCGACCACCCCAGGTCTGAATGCCGTTTCTTGGATGCTATCTGCAGGCATTGCGACCGAAGGGGCCACATCGCTCGAGTTTGCCGCCAAAAGAAGACCCGCAGCCCGCCAAGATGGGAACAGCAGGACAGAAGAAGAGAGAACTCCCCGCCCAGAGCCAGAGAGCGCCAGCCAGCAGGTAGATGGGACCAGAAGCAACGACCTCAAAGAAGCGGCGACGGTCGGCGGAAAGAAGAAACCCACCAGACGGTGACCATCGGCCACGCCATCTCCGACGGCGCCAGAAAGGTACACGTAGAAGTCCACATCGAAGGCCGGCCATGCAAAATGGAAGTGGACTCCGGGTCCTACCTTTCCATGATTGCATGGCGCGAAATAAAAAAACTAGTGCCTACTCTACAAAGAAAAAACGTGCTTGCCCAGAAAATCATCATAAAAGACTACCAAGGTAATCGCGTTCCGGTAGTGGGCACCAAGAACTTTAACATAACCTACAAAGGCCACACCGAACAACTGCCACTCACAATAGTCGATCGTGACCGCCCGAGCCTGCTGGGTCTGCAATGGTTCGCCCCGCTTAACATCGCGCTGACAGGTGTCAACCAAGTCTCCATTGAAGCCTGGGAACAGCAGCTAGTCCAGGAGTTCCAGGAGGTCTTCGATGGAGGCTTGGGCAAGTACAAGGGGCCCCCTATCTCGTTTGATTTAGACCCAAGGGTTCCCCCCAAGCGGCTTAAACCTAGAAGGGTGCCCTTTGCTTTAAAGCCAAAAATTGACGAGCAGATCAACAAACTCGTCAAACAAGGGGTATTAAAACCGGTAGACCACGCCAGATGGGAGACCCCTATAGTGACCCCAGTAAAGCCAGACGGGTCCGTGAGAATCTGCGGGGACTATAAGGCCACCCTAAACAACGCGCTACAGCAAAGCGCCTACCCAGTTCCAATAGTGCAACATTTACTGCACTCACTGGGAGGGGGAAAAATTTTTGCCAAGCTCGACCTCGCCCAGGCATACCAGCAACTGCCTGTGGACGAGGAAACGGCAGAAGCCCAAACAATTGTGACACACCGGGGGGCTTTCAAGTGTAACAGACTCCAATTTGGAGTCAGCGTGGCACCAGGCATCTTCCAGAGCCTGATGGAACGTTTACTACAGGGCATCAAGGGGGTGGTGCCCTATTTCGATGACGTATTAATAGCGGCGCCAAACGAAGCCGAATTAGAAAACCGATTAAGACAAGTCTTAACAAAATTTAAAGAAACAGGACTTAAAGTCAAACGCGAAAAATGCCAACTTTGTACACAGCAAATAGAGTTTTTGGGTTACCTCCTAGACCGGCAGGGCATCCACCCTACAACTAAAAAAGTTAAAGCCATCAAGGAAGCCCCCACCCCGAAGTCCAAAACAGAACTACAAGCATTCCTAGGCTTACTAAATTTTTATAATGTCTTCCTACCTCAGAAGGCAACGGCGGCGGAACCTTTACATAGACTCCTAGACAAGAGGGCAGCATGGACTTGGGGGAGACGAGAACAAGCCGCCTTTCAGAAAACCAAAGACCTCCTCACCTCCGACGCCGTCCTGATGCAATTCAGTGAGACTTTGCCCTTAGCTGTCACTTGCGACGCATCACCTTTCGGCGTCGGCGCTGTCCTCAGCCATACCCTCCCAGACCAGAGAGAAGCACCTATCGCATTTTTTTCCAGAACTCTGACTAAACCGGAACGGAACTATAGCCAGCTGGACAAAGAAGCTTTGGCTATAGTTGCCGCCGTTAAGCGTTTCCACGAGTACCTGTACGGCCGCCCATTCAAAATAGTCACTGATCATAAACCACTGCTGGGCATCCTCGCTGGAAACCGTGCTACACCAAACATCTTGTCGCCCCGCATGACAAGATGGTCTGAATTCCTGGCAGCCTACAGCTACGAACTGTTACACAAGCCAGGTAAGAAAATTTCGCACGCGGACGCTTTAAGCCGCTCGCCCTTGCCGGACTCTGACCCTGACCCCGCACCAACAACAAACACCCTGAGTATCGAGAGTTTGCCCATAACTGCATCTGATATTGCCAGAGAAACCGTTAGGGACAGACAATTGGCGCAAGTCTTACATTGGTTAGAAAAAGGCTGGCCGGAAAGAGACATTGACGAGACTTTTAAAACATTCCGGCAGCGCCAGACTGAACTTTCACTGTTAAGAGGTTGCATCCTGTGGGGTGATCGGGTGGTAATTCCGGGTAAATTGCAAAACAGGGTCCTAGAGATGTTACACGAGGGTCATCCTGGCATCGTCAGGACAAAAGCCCTGGCCAGGAGTTACGCTTGGTGGCCAGGGATGGACAAACAAATTGAAGCATGGGTAGCCAAATGCCACCGGTGTCAGGAAACCAGATCCAGCCCACCCACAGCACCTATCCGGGACTGGGAAATACCACGGGGACCCTGGTCCAGAATCCACTTAGACTTTACTGGCCCCACAAATGGACACACTTTTCTAATCACAGTCGATGCATACTCAAATTGGTTAGAGGTGGCTGACATGAAATCCACCACCACAGAGGCTGTCATTAAAGAGCTGTGTAAACTGTTCTCCACACATGGCCTCCCAGACGTCATTGTCTCAGACAACGGGCCCCAATTCACCTCCATCGAATTCGAACGGTTCCTGGCCGAGAGGGGTATCCGCCACGCATTGACAGCACCGGCGCATCCGGCGGCGAACGGTAGGGCGGAACGGATGGTCCAGTTTACAAAAAAGACCCTCCGGAAAATGGACCACGGGGAGATCAACGAAAAAATCAACAAACTACTTTTCATACAGCACATCACACCCAATACCACAACCAACAAAAGCCCTGCAGAGCTCCTGATGGGCAGAAAGCTGCGGTCCCCACTCGATCGTCTGCACCCAACCTATAACCCGGAGCGACCCCCAGACTCAAGCTCCAGGTACCGGACTTTTGAACCAGGCGACTTGGTCTACGCCAAAAACATGACGGGGGACCCCCTATGGATCCCAGCCGTCATAACCCAAATCACCGGCCCGCGGTCGTACCGGCTCCAAACCATCGATGGGCGAGCCTGGAAACGACATATCGACCAGCTCCGGTCGCGAGCAATGACTGACCTCAACCCCCAAGACACGAACCAAGGGGGGAGGGAATACCCGGTAAGACAAACGCAGGAGAAAATTAAATTTAAAAACTCACCGGAACGCAGCCTTCGCGAGTTCCATCCGGAGAAGAGCCGTCCGGCCAACTCTACCGACTCGGAGAAGCCAAGCGGGAGCGGCGAAATTCGTGACTCAACCGACCCGGTAGGCCCAGGCGGGAGCCACGGCGAGAGAACCGGCCCGATCATCCAGCCGGTTCTCACAGAGCCAGGAGCAGCCAAAAAGATGACCGCTCCGGCCGAGTTATAACAAGGAAGTAAGCTGCGCAGGTCAACTAGGACCCGACGGAGCCCCGCCTACCTGCGTGATTACACCACGTGAAAGACCGTACCAAGAGGGGAGGGGTGTTATGTATTAAAATGGACTACTCGAAATCCCTGCGCCTTGATTGGCTAAGGCGCGGGGATTTCTGATTGGCCAGGCGAGCCGCGCCGATTGGCCCGATTGAAGTCTCCCGCGATTGGTTCAAACCAAGAGCGGGAGACTTGAATCGGTGCCATTGGCCGCGGCCGCCGCGGCAAAAGGTATAAAAGCCGGAGGCTTTTTGCCTTTTGCCGGTTCGGTTCAACTATTAGAAATAAAGAGCTGTTAATGAAAGTGACCGACTCAGAACCTTTTTTCGCGGACACGACAGTAGCTAATATGATTACCCCACCTTCACTTTTTTAAATAACAGGAACAACAATAGATACTCTGATTTGAAATACAGAGTATATTGGTTATGGAGCTTGACTGGTAGAAAATTCTAATTTATTCTCAGTCAAAGAAGCTTTCTGAGTAACTTTGAGCCAGTCTCTTTCTCTTAGCCCAACCTATCTCACAGAGTTGTTATAGATAACAGTGCAAGGAAGAAGCCCTATGTATGCCATCTTCAGCTCCTGAATACAACAAACTATTGCCCCAGAGTACAAGCAGGAAATAATAAGGTACACGGAAGCAGCTTCTGGTAGGATGTTGGAAAAAGTGACTATTTAAAAAAAACATGTATGGTAAGGACAATTTGGCAATGAGATCAGTATTTTTTTCAGTTTGAGAAATCAATACTTGTTCACTTTTCTTACTCAAAATATGTTTGTCAAATACTTATTTCAGTCCTCAGACTGAATTTACAGTATGCAACATGGTGTTTCACAGAAGTCATATATGTTGGAGCAGCCACATTGAATTGATTCTCCTCTTTTAATTGTAGAACTGGTGATCAATTTGGGGACTTACAGACTGTGTAAGCATAAGGAGTTGATTTTTGCAGCAAAAAGGGCTTTTGTATTCTATATGAGATAGAATACAAGAACTAGACAAAGGCTTAAGATCATTTTCTACCAAGTGCAGAAACCCAAACAAAGCATCTTTGACAAATGCTTATTTAGCTTCTGATTGAACAAACCAGAGGTGATATTCAGCAGGTTCTGACCAGTTCTGGAGAACCAGTAGCAGAAATTTTGAGTAGTTCAGAGAACAGCAAATACCAGCTCTGAATGGAGATTTTACAGTATCCTTCCCCTGGCAGGTCCACCAAGGCACGCCCATAGAACTGGTATTAAAAAAAAATTGAATCCCACCACTGGAACAAACACAGTGGAGGTACATTCAACATCACCCCTGATAACTGTTTTCGAGGATTTGTCAATGAGAAAACTTTGGGGATCTAGAGATGTGAATGCTAAAACAAAATATTATCATGCATGCACATATGTTCTTGTTTCCTTTTGAATGCAGAATATATAATACATAATTTCTGAGGTTTTGTTCTGGCCAAAATCCATGAAAGAAATGGTTGCACCATTGCCATTCAGCTAATACTTCAATTTACGATGTTAGAAGCCTTGTAACCCAGAAATGCATTACATTATTGGTCTTAACTATTGCCCTGTCCTATCTAGTACAGACATGAGTGATATAATTCTTTTGACATTTCACTTTTCTTCCCATTATAAACAATACTGCATTTGGATTGATCTTTGCCAGTAGGTCAGATGCTCAGGGAAATCATATCAGCTCAATGCTAAGAAAACATTTGAGGGCAAGTGCTGTGATTTAACTTTCAACCATCTGTCAGACCAGTAAATATCATTTTCCATGGAACTTACACGTAGCCTTTAGGTCACAGAGGAATTGGACAAAGAAACAAAATTATATCTTGGCACTCCCCTTAGTAGGATGTACTCTGTGTTTTCTTTTGGTGATAGCTGTACCTAGTCATAGGTGGGGTTTCCTGCAGCCGTTTTGGCATGAAGACTAGGTATGTGATTTAAAAGTTGTAGACTTGTTCTTGGCTGAGATTTTAACCCACTCTGTTACATAATCCTTTGAGTAATGGTTAGGTAAAGCTTTATTGTGGCATTGGCCAACATATGTACACATCCGTATATATGATCATACACATAAAATTCAAACAAGTTTAAAAGCTTAATTTTTCTTTGCAACAAAAATATCAAAGGGATACTGCAAAAAAGTTCTGATCAGTACAGATATGTCTTAGAACCTGCAAGTATCTCAAAACTTTTTGCTGCCATCCCTAAAAGCCCAATATACTAGATATATAATGTAGCAGAAATCTCTAAAAGTTTTTTGCAAACACTTATCCTGCTCATTCCTCCATATTTTTTTAACTGCAACCTGAATTTTGTAGTGCCAAAGTCTTCTAAGCAAAGTTCTGGCTCCTAACTACTGCCACAGCAACTTTCTGTTTTTCCAAGTTGTTTTCTTTTTATACACCAAGTTCCTGAAGTCTCCTTCCTGTGGATCAGAGGTGGTATTCAGCAGATTCTGACCAGTTCTGGAGAACTGGTAGTGGAAATTTGGAGTAGTTTGGAGAACCGGTAGCGGAAATTTGGAGTAGTTTGGGATACCACCTCTGACTGGTCCCATCTCCATCTGTTCTCTGCCTCTCGAGTCCCAGCTGATTGGCTGGGTCTTCTTTTGTTGCCTGCATAGGAGAACAGAGCTGGAAAGCAGGTTAGTGGGGTGGGGGGAGAATGAGGATTTTACATTATCCTTCCCCTGGAGTGGGATGGGAATGGAGATTTTACAGTACTCTTCTCCTGCCCGCCAAGCCACACCATGCCCACAGAACCAGTAGTAAAAAAATTTGAATCCCATCATTGCTGTGGATGGATGGAAATTTTGGTCTGGTTGAGTTGTTGGAAGAATTCGATACTATTAATACTTTTACGAGTTCAAGGACTAGCTAAGATGTCCCAATAGTTACTGTTGACTCTGATTTTTGAATATAAGATTTCTGTAAATGAAGGTATCCACTTGAGTGCCTTGAGTTATGTTAAGATTTGACAGAGCAATAGTTGCTGGCCATGGTTATATTTTAGTCAGTGGTGGGATTCAAATTTTTTTACTACCAGTTCTGTGGGCGTGGCTTGGTGGGCATGGCAGGGGAAGGATACTGTAAAATCTCCAGTCAGAGGTGGTATTTGTTGGTTCTCTGAACTACTCAAAATTTCCGCTACCGATTCTCCAGAACTGGTCACAACCTGCTGAATACCATCTCTGATTTTAGTGCTGGAAGCTGGAAGTTGATGGGTTATCAAAAGGAAGGGAATAAAGAATACAGTAGGAAGGAAGGAAGGAAGGAAGGAAGGAAGGAAGGAAGGAAGGAAGGAAGGAAGGAAGGAAGGAGGGAGGGAGGGAGGGAGGGAGGGAGGGAAGGAAGGGGAAGGGAAGGGAAGGGAAGGGAAGGGAAGGGAAGGGAAGGGAAGGGAAGGGAAGGGAAGGGAAGGGAAGGGAAAGGAAGGAAGGAAGGAAGGACATGTCTTTCTTTACAGCATTAAAGTTTTCTTTGGAAATCTGATATAGAGCACAACTTTGTGATATTGCTAATGGTGTGAACCCACATTTTATGCTCTGCTTTGCACCTGTTTTATTAAACCTTTTTATTACAGAAAAGTCATAAAGAAATTGAATCTTGGCTCTTTTAACATTTTTCTCAGTTTGAAAATAAAGTGCATATGTGTAATGGTGTATAAACTGACAGGGTTTGTTATGGCAAATGCTGTTGCAGAGAACTAACACCAAGTTAGTAGTGTGTATATAATCTCACTATATGGCTTCATCCCTATCATAAGTGTTGTATTTTATAAAACAGTGTCTCAAAATCTACATTTTTCTGCCTGCTTCTTGTTTGGTTTTAGGTTAATATACACATTGCATGATTTGGCATGTATTCTTCTATTGGTGTAACCTATACTTTGCGAGTCTCATTAAACAGATGTTTGAATGGCAAGTTTCAATTTAAAGCTTGAATGGTTTCAATTATACTGGATTCCCAGTTCTGACTTTGAATGTATTTTTGTTTGATTCTTGATAGTTTTTATGCCACAATGACAGGTTAAAAAAAAAACCCACTAAAAGGTCACTGAACAAAATGACAGAATTCTTTAAAGCAGTTAAGAAAACTAGGGAAGAAATAAACAAGCAAACATGAAACGTTAGATGAAACGTTGTGTGCTCTCATGGTTATAGTGTTGTGCTAAATTTGAGAAGCCTTAAGTTAAAATTCCAACTCAATTATAAAATATATTGGGAGATCTTGGACTATTTCCTGGGCTGATTAAAATATATCATTAAGTTCAGCATCATGTGAGTTAGATGCAAGCAAGCTGGAAGTGCTCCCTTTTTCTTCCCTAGCATGGTCATTTTTACCTGTAAACAAGTCAGGCGAATAAACCATGATTTGAGCCTAATCTTCCTAAAATAAGTCAGAATTTCCTAACTATGGATTTAATAGGAAGGTTTGGTTATTTAAACACCCAAAGAAAATACATATACCACAAATATATGCCACCATTTTCACTTCCAAATCTATCAGATTTAGTTGTCCCAAAGGTGCTTTCTCCAGAAAACAACTGGACTTCCTTGGGGGTTTTTTTCCTTTGAAAACATTTCATTTATCATACAAAAAATGTTTTCAGTTTACTTTCCTATCTATACTCATACTGACCTTTATCTAGGAACTTCTGAAAGTCTTTTCTCTTGCTTTACACAAAAGAACCAGGGAAAGATTCTTCATGATATCTTTTCTATCTGCCTATCTGTTTTTGTTGTTTTGTTAGTGACATAATCCAAGTTATCTGATCCACTCTTTCTATTGACCTGCATATTTTCCATTACTGACAAAGTGTATATCATTGAATTTTGAATCATTGAATCTACCACCAGACTCACTCTATTGATTCCAAAGCCATCCTGTAGTTGCCTTGGAAAGTCTGTCTTCTTTAACACATGTGGAATAATACCAGCTTCTATCTGAGATACTTCACTGGATGATGGTCTTCAATCAATATTGAATATTCATGATAATAATTATTTCCTGAAGAGATCTTATGTTTGAAACTTCTTTGCTGTTGCCATCTGATTTCTTTTACACCAAGACATAGTTTGCATCTATAAGTGGTCCTTGGGGGTGGGATTCAATTTTTTTAACAACCAATTCTGTGGGTGTGGCTTAGGTGGTGGGCATGGCTTGATAGTCATGTGACTGGATGGACGTGGTTTTGTGGTCATGTTATTGGCTGGGTGTGGCCAACTCAATATCACTCACATCAAGGCATGCATCTCCTCGCCTGGCCTTTCATGACTGTGAGGATGCTGCAACAGTCATAAGTATGAAAAACGGTCATAAGTCACTTTTTTCAGTGTCACTGTAACTTTGAATGGTCACTCCACACAAGCAAAGTACCAGCAAAGGAGGGGAAAAAAAACCCTAGAGAAGTTCCAGAGACAGGAAGTCTAGTCCTGCCAAGAATGTAATAAGGGTTAACGGAGAGGCAGTTTCTGTAAGCAACACCAGAATGTTTCCTTCCTGCCTTCCTTACAGGATTAGGCCAGTAATTTCTTCTAACAACCGGTTCTCCGAGCTGCTTAGAATGTTAACAACCGGTTCAACCGAATAGGTGCGAACTGGTAGAATCCCTGGTGGTCCTTATTTAGCAACCACAAATTGGTCATTAAGTAAAATGGTTACTAAGTAAAACCTGAATTAACTTGCTGGGTGTCTGTTTTCACACCTCAACAATTTCCCACTATCTCCATTTAAAAAAAAAAAAGTTTAATAAAGAATTTTATAAAATAAGAAAAGCAAATATTCAGATTTAAAGAAAATAAAAATAAAAAAACAGAACAAGTGAATAAGCAGAAAAGGTAAATCTCCCACATTTTCACTGCAGGTGAAATTTTGCCTTGCTAGTTGATAGGTTAGTAAGTCTGATAATTGCATCTTAAATATCCAATTATGCATGAAGTAATATTGAGAATATTGTTGAAAAAAATGATAGCTCTAAATCACTAAAAGGGTTACAGTTGCAACATTAATGAATTTGTCACAGCAATATCTAGAATTGCTGCAGGTCAAATATTCACTCAATATTAGTAAAAGTGTTTGATATTCAGTACCTGAAGTGAAAATAAGATTTTAAAGATATTGTGTCCATAGGTAGAGGCAGGGTTGGTGGTTTTGGCAATGTTCAGTATGTAGAAGTGTCCAAAAGCAACTTTACCTGAAGGAATTGATATGATTTACAAATCATTCTCTATAAATAGATGAATAGATGTCCTTTGCAACCATTTAGAAAGCAAAGTGAACCTCCCACCCATCAGTTGATCATGTCACCTGAGGCTTTTCCTTGAAGCAGGACCAATTTATTCCATTTGTGATAATGAGCATGATCCATTTCAGCACATTTTCAGTATTTTGCTGAATGGGATTTCCTGCCTCTTCCTCTTTCTGTTGTTCAAAGGCGTCTGTTTAATCCCAACTTTTCTGCAGAACCTTAATGTGTGGTTCTTCTGTCCTCAGCCCTCAATACAGGGAAATACGAGACACTGCAAAAAGAGAAGGAGGAGATGGAAAAGAAGTTTGAAGGAACTGTGCAGAAACTCACTTGGCAGCATCAGGAGGAGCTCCTGGTACTTGAAGAACGTTTGCAGTTACAGTACAGTACTGAACTAGAACATTTGCGGGAGAACCATCAGGTCAAGCTTGAGAGAATAAAGAGTCAGCATCAGGAACAGGTTGGTCATGTTCACTCAGTGTAAGCTCACATGAGAGTGACTGTGCTCCATGAGTTGACAGGCAATCTTTATTTCTGTACATTGCAACTAAAACAACTTTTTCAAAAAAACATATATATGTGTTTGAAGTAGGTACTGTTGGTTGGAGGATTTTAGTGTGTTGTGGATGATGGGAGTTTACTGTTTTAAACTGGATGGTAGCAGAGCCCCACGGTCATATGACCATGATTTATGATATTTTTGCCAGAAACCAGAATCTACTTCCAGTTTCCAGAGAAAAACACCGCATAGTGAACAATGGGTTCACTTAACCACAATGTTCGCTTTATGGTATTCACTTAACAATCACCATAAAACAGGTCATAATGTTTAATGCCATCATGTAGTAGTCTATGTTACAATTGTCTGATAACCAAGGACTACTTGTACATAAGAAATGCTTTTATGGGGAAAGTTCCAGTAGATTGCAAAAATATATTACATTGTTCTGTCCCACCATGGCTTCAGAACGATTTCAACCTGGTGCAAGAAATTATATAAAGTACAGTATATAACAGAGTTTTGGACATGAAACACCATAGCTGATAGGTATACAAAATATATCAGGTTAAATCTCTGGGGTCCCTAGAGAAACCCCTAACTGGGAAACCAAAGAGATAGAGTATATGCAATGCATCCATAAAAATAAAAAATGCAAATCATCTTTGCAAGTCAACTGTAAGAACACATGCCATAGTTTAAGGCAGCCTGCTATGCAACAAAAGATTTACAAATACAATCAGTCAAAAGATTCATAGATGTCATCTATGAACAGGCTAGTTGAAAGGTGGGTTGGAAGAAAATCTATTAGTTAGGTTTTGGCTCCACAAGCAGTTACTTTTCTCACTGTTAAGAGGAACTTGCTGAAAAAAATGTGTTTCAGATGTAAAAACTCTATTGGATTAGCTCTATCAAGTGTAATCCCTTGTTTTCATAAGATCTAACTGTTCATTTTCTTTAAAGTTCTTTAAAGCCACCATGCCTAGTTTACTTCTTATACTTGTGCATTGTTATTTGAAAAGGTGGATGACATTGCAGCAACTCAGGAAGTGGCAGTATTAGAGATGGAAAATAGTCACGCAATTGCCATTGCAGAACTTCAAGAAGAATATGAGCACAAAATTCAAGGTAATTCTGTAATCCCAGCAAGCACTTATTCTACTATTTTAGATGGTGATCCCTGAGCAATCAGTTTGTAGGATGCCTTCCCCACAATAGTCCAGGAAATTATACTATACTATATTATTTTATATTATATCATTATATTACACTCATTTCTTACCTTATCCCTCTAAATATTTTGCCTATAATTACCAAAAATCTTGATCCTTGATCATGCTGATAGGGTTTTATTCATCCAAAATGTATGAAGAGTACTAAACTGTCTCTTCCTACCATCATAAATCCATACTACACAACTGTACATATTAGTACGGAGCTATTGTCTCAGCAAAGCCTGCTAAGGGAATCATAAAAATTGCTGTGATATCTTTTTGACTAGCAGTTTTACTGTGACATAGTTTCCCTAGCAACAATTTCTACCTGGGGACTTCTAATCTATCAAAGTTGGGCAGGATAAAATTAAAGGCAATGCAAATGGCCCACAAAAATTGGAGAAGCTTTGTCTACCCAAGAGGGGCACTGCTTTAGAAATAAATATTTAGCAACAATCTAGGATAGAATATTATTAAAAGCACTAATGACTTTCATAAAGAATAGAATCCTGATCATTACATATCAATACTGCTTCTCAATTATGCCATCTTCTAACCATCATTATTAATATTTTTCAAAATATTTTGGTGTATATTAAATGTATTTTACATCTCTGTTATGAATGTATTTATCACCATTCTTTAATAAATAAAATCCCACTTCTTGTCTAAACTATTGTGCTTTTGTGAAATAATTGTAAGAATTAACACAAATGTTGCTTCTTTCCAATCATGTACAGTTTATGCAGTAAGATTGCCCTCTTGTGAGTGAATTTAGCATTGAAACAGGTTTTATTATTTATGAAGTCACAGACTTATAGCAATTAGTTGGGCTATTAAATTTTAACACATGGGTTATTAAACCACAAATTACTGAGGGTCAACAAAATATCATCAATATTTAAGAGGAGGGGTATCTTTCTTTCTTTCTTTCTTTCTTTCCACACTGTATAGGCTGTCAGCTAAATTCACAGCAGGAAACTTTTAAATTCACTAGATCACAGTAACTGGATCATCAACTATTCATTCAACTGTTCCAAAAAATTTAAAAAATTAACAATTGCACTTTTCATTGAAATCATATTAAAATGCAAAAATTGGGCAGGCTCATGAACTATGTGTGATTTCTTTTTTTTTAAAAAAAAAATCCCATCTAGAAATGAAGTCTGCTCATGAGCAAGAAAAAAGAGAACTTGAAGAAAATTTTGAAAAGTTGCGCTTGTCACTCCAGGTTAGTATTTTATTCATATTCTGATAAAAAAAAATGTTGCTTGTTATATTATGTGAGTCTCCTGGAAGAGCAAAATTACTCCAGCAGTTCAAAAGCAGCAGCAATGAAACAGACTCTAAAGTATCTTGAGGAAGACTCTAAGGAGCATTGCGTCTATTATGACACCTGCTAGTTTTCCTTTCCACCAGCTGTACTTGTCTACTATTCCCCTGAATAGTGCTACGAGATTGCACACAGATGATACTTAAGAGTTCCTCCTCTCCCAAGGATTAAGATTTCTGAGGTAATATTTTTGTTGTTTGTTTATTCCCCTGCTTCAAATTATGTTTGAAGTTCAAACAACATAATGTGTAAAGGCAGCAAGTGAGGAATATGCTGGAAACATGAAAGCATTGTTTCTCTACCCTGATTCATTTTTATTAATAACCTGAATTAAGAAGTTGAGGAAATCACATTTGCATAAAACCAGGTTTGGCTAATGTTTTTAGAAGAGAAAAGGGGGATCCAAAAAAGATCTAGACTGTTTGAACAGAAAGAAACGTTAGCAGGAAGAAATAGAAAATCCTGCTAAAGAAACAATGTCATTCTCAGATGAATTCACAGGATACAATCCTGCTCTATTCTGCTTCATCAATCCCAGTTTGGACTACAGCGCCCAGTTCTGGGCACTACAGTCTAAAACAGACTTAATTGGAACAAGTTCAGAGAAAGGCTAACAAGATCACAGGAAGAGTGGACGCCAAACTCTATGCAGTATAATTGAAGGGACTTGGAATGTTAAACCTGCAGAAGTAAAGTCTTCAGATCTCTAAAGAGTTATCATTGTAAAGGAAGAACTGGACTTGTTCTCTGTCAGAATCAACAGTTTGAAATTATAGAGAAGGGGTTTCAGGTCAACCAATAGGTGTCTCAGGAAATGGTATGTAGGTCTTCAAAGGTTAGGTAACCATCTGTCCAGAATGCTTTGGTGAAAGAGGTAGGATTAGATGACCTCTGAGGTAATTTCCAACTCTGTGACTTTGGCAGAACCTGTTAAGGGTGCTTTGTCTATATATTCATGATATCCGAGCTGCCAATGACTCGCTTGGAGCCATAATGATCAGCTTGATGAAAATGTCAGTCCCTTTGTGAAACAGGCCAATTTCATGCTTGGAGGCAGTAAAAATGAAATTGAAAAAGGAACTGCTAATATAATACTGCCCTTATACAATTCTACAATAAGACCACACTTGTGCTATTTGCTCAGTAATGATTTATAGTGGCTTCCAGCTATGACTGAGATGATAAAACTGTAACAAAGGCAGACTTTGACTGTAGTGATACTGGAAGACACTATAAATTACTAGTGAGGAAATGTCCTTGGAGTATTGTGTACCATTTTTTGTTATCAAGACTGAAAAAGGATATCTGCAGAGCTAGAAAAGGGCTGGCAAAATGATCAGAGGGCTGGAGCAGCTTCCTTGCAAGCAAAGATTATAGGAATCCTCCACTAGCCTGATCTAGTCAGGCTTTCTGAGTTTCCAATTAATATTGGAATCAAGCACATCTAAAGGTAAAGGTGTCACCTGTCCAATCTTGTCCGACTCTAAGGAACAGTGCTCACCTCCATTTCTTAACCAAGGGAGCCAATGTTGTCCAAAAACATTTCCATTGTCATTTTCTGTGTTTTTGAAGGGTGAAATTGATATCTTGACACTTGTTGCAACTCTGGCTTAGAATAATGTGGCAGCATAGACAATTGGCATTTCTTAAACCAGCGGTTTGCAACCTGCAGCTCTGGAGCCACATGCGGCTCTTTCGGCTCTCTGCTGCAGCTCCCTGTTGACTGATCCCACCACTGGTGGGCCCCTCCCCTCCCCATCACTCCTCGCCTAGCCTGAGAAGGTAAGGGTGATGGCGGGGGATGGAGACTCGTTCCATATTTCAGAGCAGGAGTGAGTGAGTGATATTGAGTTGACCACGCCCACCTAATCACACCTGTTGTTAAATTATTGCCTCCCGGTATTTTCTGTGGGAAATGGTCCAAGTGGCTCTTTGATTGTTTAAAGTTGCAGACCCCTATCTTAAACTAATACAACCCAGACTTGCAGAAAGATTAAAACTGCCAACTTCATGACAAGGACAAAGAGTCATTGGTGGGCTCAACTGCTATAAATCCTCAAAAGCAAAGCAAAAAATCTTCTAACTCTTCAATGGACAGGAGGAAAATAAGACACTTGCTTAAGGCTTATGCATATGACATTCCCACACACATACATGCACACATCATATCTTGTTTGCCGTGTATTTATCTAGCTGTATAAAAAAATATAAGAGCCGTTTCTGTGTTTGGGATCTTAAACACTATCAGACTTAAATACTTTCTCTTTAAAAGACAGGCTGGACTAGAACATCTAAAAACTCTGAGACAGGAAGCAGAATGCATCCCAGATTCTTGCAAGCTTGGAAATGGACAACTGCCAGCTCCAGCAAGCTGCAACATTTCAAAGACAAGGGTAGTTTTACTACAGCTCCAAATGCCCTGCCCCTGAGCTCAAAATAAGTTGACTTAGTTACTAACACAGATAACAGTTTAAGTTCACAGAGATTCAAAGCTGGCGTAGAGACCATGTTTGGAAGTGTGCAAGGGCCTACAAAGAGGGAAAGCATGAAAGCCATTATCCCGTACCCATACCTTCTATCTAAGATGGAAGTTGATCATGCAGGCCACAAGAAACCACATTACGTATCTGATATTAACACAGTTGAGAAATTCCAGAAATATTTCACAAGAAGAGTTCTCCACCCCTCTACTCATTGCAGAATACCTTATGCCACCAGACTCAAAATTCTAGACCTAGAAAACCTAGAACTATGCCGCCTTCGGTCCGATCTAAGTATAGTCCATAAAATCATACATTGCAATGTCCTACCATTCAATGAATACTTCAGTTTCAACCATAAGAACACTAGAGCAAACAATAGATACAAACTCAAGGTTAACAGCACCAAACTTGATTGCAGGAAATACGACTTCAGCAACAGAGTGGTCAATGTCTGGAAATACTCTACCTGACTCTGTGGTTTCTTTCCCCAAAGCCCAAAAACTTTAACCTTAGACTGTCTACTATTGACCTCACCCCTTTCCTAAGAGGTCTGTAGGGGGCGTGCATAAGCGCAACAACCTGCCTACCGCCCCTGTCCTATTGTTTCTTTTATATATTTTTTTATTTTTCTTATATGTATCCATGTATTCATCACTATGTTTTTACTTATACCTATTATCTTGTAAGCAATTGACAAATAAATAAAATAAATAAATAAAAGAAGAGTTTACAGACAGAAGAATGTAGAAATGAGGGAGGAAGTGCCTGTGCTGTTTCTACAGCTCAGTCCCATCCTTCTTCAGTTGGCCCCTCCATGTCAACCACCAACTCTCCTTTCAGTTAAGAAAGGGATATTTTATGTAATCAAAACAGTGAGGGAAAATGGCCATAAAGCTCAGGCTCATCACTGCAGGGGAGAAGACCCTCCTTTTCTCCTCTCCTCTTCTCCCTTTAATTGCAGGAGCCAGTAGGGCACTTTCTCAACATTAATTAGTAGCTCATATCTGACAGGTTTGCCTTGAGGCTCTATGCTACCAATCTTGGGTTTTACTTAAAACAATTACTTTTTCTTCCCCAGAATAATTGTCTAAAATGCTTGCCCGGAAGTGAATTAGATCATCATTGAGAAGTGATTGTGTTTAATATCATTTACAGGACCAGGTAGATACACTTACTTTTCAAAGCCAGTCTCTAAAGGACAAGGCAAAACGATTTGAAGAGGCATTGAAGAAAAACACTGAAGAACAACTAGAGGTAATCAATATGTGTTTGTACATTATTCAGTCTAACTGAAAAATACAGGTGCTCTTCTTATTCAGTGACATTACAAGAGGAATAGTGATCCAGACTAAAGGGCCTACTGATGGAAATCTAGCCTCAATGTCAATGAATAAAGTTATAGAAATCTTATGTTTTGAAGAAGTTTTGAATACTCTTTGTAATAACTCAATATGTTTTGAAGCATCTTCCTTGCAGCCTACACTTAGCAAGCCCATCTCTAAACAAAGAAATGATGTTTTCCTCTTCAAAATGCCTTTAGCTATAGCATCTACATGCAAGACCAAAAAAAACTTCTGTGATGACCCAGAGTGTAATACAAAGGTAGCAAAATCCAAAATGTAAATAAATGTCCTTTAATGCCTCCAACTTGGCCCCACTCTTCAATAATTCTCAGTTGGAGATAAAACGTACTCAAAAATAGTCTTCAAAAGAAAGCAATATAGCCCAAATTTGATGTGCAGATAGAGGTGAAAATAAAGGCCAAACAAACTACAATGATGAAATTTCCACAGGAGAAGTATTTGCCAAATTCAAGGAGATAACAAGGCACAGTCTGTTGGCAGGACGCCAACCAAGATAACCTCAAACCAAAATAAAACACACTTTGTCTCCAGCATTTGCCAGAACGCAGGTCCAAACTCTTATGCAGTTCTCACATCTGCAGCCCATGAAGAGGATCAAGGCCCTTTCCTCCTGAGGAGACCATGTCTCCCTTATCCTCTCCTCCCTGTGTGCCCTAGGATGCATAGGGGATGGGCCTGGGTCCTCCTCTGACTGCTCAGCCAGCCTCTGCCCTTTCGCAGCCTCCTCCACAACCTCCAGAGCCACCCCTCCACTCCCTGTTGGCTGTTCCTCCTCTCCCTCAGAGTCAGTCTCCACCAGGGGCATGACACCTTCCACTTTCAAATGAAAATATTTATAGCTCAGGACTGACATGAGATGTCCTTGCTGCTCTCTGAGCTCAGTTGTTTTTCTTGCAGCTGTTTCATTATACAAACAAGGTATCATCATTGACATCACCAGCAAGTCTGCAAGAAACATCTACAACAGGTGTGTCAAACTCATAGCCTGTGGGCTGGATGCGTCACGTGCTGGCCGTGTCCATGCCTGGTTTAGCAAAGGGAGGAAAAGTTGTGATACATCATGTGATGACACGGTGACATTGCAAGTTTGACACCCCTGATCTACAAGAAAACCACCAAGCTCAGAAATCACCAAGGACATTTTACTTCCAGTTGCCTTTACTTTCCTTCCTTAAAAAATAAATCTCTCTTTCAGTGCCTAAGTCACTTACTTTAATTTAGTGCAGCTATCAAGGAGGCAGGTAACCCATTAGTAAGACTTTATCTTTGTGCTTTGCTTTTCTTCCTCATAGAATATAGAGGGTGGTATAACATCATTTGTGTGGTCAGAATGGAAATAAATGCTCACTCAAGTTCTTGGGTTTTGTCTTAAACCTGAAGGACTTGCAGATGTTTTAGGAATTAATTTGCCTCTTAAGCCAAATATTGGGGAAAAGAAGCTATTAAAAGAGGTAACAATTGATCCTTGATAACGCTCTTTCCCTATAAAATAGAAAAACCCCAAAGGCTAAAGGTGTGACCTCCTTCTCTGAGAGAGAGTTCAGAGGGGCTATGTTCTGACCTAGCCAGGTTCCCAAAGAGCAAACACAGACAAAGGCAACAGCCCCCACCTTTTAAAGTTTAATAACAAATTCTGTTCTGAAGGCTGCTTTCCACTAATTAGCTCTGACAGCAAAGAGCCTTGCCAAGTTTTTTGTCAAGGCTGCCAAAAACCCAGAGATAAGAACTAATTTATAAAATTCTCCAGAAACGAACTAAGATGTCCACCAGTTGAGTTTCAGAGCTTCTTTGCTGTCTGCAAAGAACGCTTTTCCAAAGCTGGCTTTTATCCTCTTGAGGGAGGGGCCATTACCTTGCAGCCTTACTCCCAAGTCGCCTGTGCTGCTGTAATTATTCTTTCCTCCGAGTAATCCTTCGTGCACATGCACTTGGCACAGGCTCCTCGGGAACCTCCTCATCACCGCTGCCAGCCCCCACAATCTCTGAAGGCAGCAGTCCATTCCCTGATGGTCCTGGCCTCTCATCAGAGTCTCTGCTCTCCTCAGCCATCTACACCTACAGCCGGCTAACCACAACAGGCTAGGAAGCTGCAAATAAAATTAGAGTACTTTCGGAGTCAATGGCCCTTCAATGACTTTCTTTAGTGTTGTGGTGGAGCATGTTGTTGGTCCAGTGGGCTGTCTGATATTGACATAAACTGGCTAAATAATTGTATCATTTCAATTTGGCTTTTATATCATTTTTGCGATTGGGTAATAAGGCTTAGATTGCTTTGTCCTTCAATCACTTTCTCAGCTTTCCACTTCTTTCTGATGGGAAGACTCAAAACGTTCACTTTCTTCTGTCTTATGCTGGTGGAAATCTATGCTTCTTTGCTGGTTCTGTCAACACAAATGGCAATTGCACTCATCTCCTAGCACTCAATCTGGGTTTAAAGCTGAGCAGTAACATTCATATTATAAATTCTGCATGAAAGAATCAGATTTAAGTCTATCAATGTTGAGTAGCTAGTGGCCAGATGAATGCTGGCCCAAATATTTTCTAGTTTTAAATAACTACGGAGGTTATTTTTATATGGTCTGCAAATCACTATGGCACTGTATCTCATGGTATTTCTGCTAAGTAAATAATGAATATATAGTATTGCCAACAAGACATAGTCTTGACATAATTAAGTCTGTCCAGAATTATCCAGGCTTTACAAATGTCTTCTACCTAGCTGGCACCTCACTGAAATTATGGATAAAGCCAAGCCTGCCAACTAGTTATGACACCCCACATATCCCAGTAATAAAAAGCAGCAAATCTGCATAACCCTATGTAGATAAGGTTCAGAGACACATCCATGGGCATTCTTAATTGTCATGCCAAACCTAGACCACCTGAGAGGCAAGTTGAAAAATAAGGACTTAGTTTTTAAATAGTGTTTCGATATTTTGAAGTTGACATAGGACATTGTTTGTATTAGTTCAACAAACTTCTTTAAATGTTTTTTGCTATACAAATTGAAGACTGCTGTGCTGTCCTGTCCTCACCCCCAATTCCACTTTAAAAGGGAAAATATTTCAGAAATTATGCTGAAATCTTTGAAGCTGTAAGACTGCAACTTTCTGGATTAACGTCTACAAATAAGTCTACTATCCCTGCTGTTTTCATTCCATCTTGTCAAAATATGAAGCAGGTGCAAGCATTCTGAATCTTCCCTTCATAGCTTCTAAATGATTTTTCCCCTGATTAAACCTCAGAGAAGCTTCAGTCATCAAACAACATTTTGCTGTTTACTTTAATCAATTTGTACTCAAATTGCCAATTTAATTAAATCAGGACCGAATTGTACTAGTTCAATTTGTATTATTTTTATAGTACTGAGCAAAAGAGCCCCTGTCCTGGGTGATCCAGCAGTGCTGCTTCTCATATTGTTCTTCATTCTTTTAGATTGCCCTGGCTCCATATCAGCACTTAGAAGAAGATATGAAGAGCCTAAAGCAGATTCTGGAAATGAAGAATGTACTCATTCATCAACAAGAAAAGAGGATCATGGAGTTAGAAAAGCTGGTGAGGTCTCATTTGCTGCTATTTCTGACTGTTTATGAAAAACTTGAAGAGTGATTAAAAAGCACAGCTTAGTATGTTGTTGCTTATCTATCAGAACAATCTTGCTCAATTAGATACCCGCATATGCAGTGGCATATAGCTCTCACCATTTCCAATCAGTGTGTTCTGCATTTTTTATAACTTCACTCACATTCTCTTTGGCTGGCTCAAAATTGTGTCCAATGACAACATTTGATCAGCAACTAACATAGAATTGCTTGTGACAAGTTCTTAGAAATTTTTGTCTCTCTTGGCTGCATATTACATGTGATTGCAGTGATCCTAATTTTCAAATTATTGGATTGCAGAGGTGAATGTATATGGGGTTTAATTCAGATCTGGGTGGAAATGACCTGTGGGATAATTTTTATATCATAATCTTTTGGAGAAAGTATCCAGTACAAGTTGCTTGGATTCAGAGGAATCCATAGAATTTCTCAGAATAACAAAACTCTATGCAGGATTTCCCCCTTATGGATGTGTGCTTTGTTACAATATTATTGTAGAAAAGCTCAGAGTTGCATCATATTGTCAAAACACTTTAATCATTCCTCCAGTCCCACCCCTCACAGACACCCATGCTTGTGGTAAATATAATAGTCTGCCTATCTCTTTAGGCAGAAAAGAACTTAATTCTAGAAGAAAAAATTCAAGTACTACAACAACAAAATGAAGACTTCAAAGTCAGGATTGATCACAACACTGTGATGACAAGGTCAGTTGAAATATTTTCTATAGAGTAAGAGGATAAAGGCAACTATCAGTGGATTTAATTATGTCTTTTTTAAGTTCACTTTTCTGCTATTGCTCAAGAGAATCAGAGTATTGGAAGAATATGAACATTATTCTATAGATTGAGAGGGCTGGTTAGGGCTGCTATTGTATATGGATTCAGCAGGAATTATTTACAAATCGGTATGAAGGTATCAATCTCACATGTGTTTGGTCATAGTTTTTTCCCGTTGATAAATGCACTGAAAATTAGAACTTAGCTTGCATTTTTTTCTGTAAAATGTGCATTTGGCATACCTCCATGATTTACAATTTATAAAATGTAAGAGCCTCGGTGGTTAGAGTGCAGTACTGCAAGCTACTTCTGCTGCAGCCAGCTGTCTGTAATTTGGCAGATTGAATCTCACCAGGCTCAAGGTTGACTCAGCCTTCCATCCTTCCGAGGTGGTAAAATGAGGAGCCAAATTGTTAGGGACAATATGCTGACTCTGTAAAGTACTTAGAGAGAGCTGTAAAAGAGAACTTAGAGAACTATAAAGCGGTATATAAGTCTAAGTGTTATTGCTATTTTCTATATATGTGTCTTGCTTGAAGTATACAGTATTCTGATCCGTGGAAGGGTGCAAGAAATGTGAATGGAAAACATTCATTTTAAAAAAATGAAGACAAAATAAAATTCTCCAGCTTCCCAAGTAAATATTTACAGGATTGTACTCTACAAGACTGAACTGTGAATCAAAGATTGCTTGATTCAAAGTACAACATCCATGAATGCTTTGAGTGCTTATTTGACCATAGTGATATTTCATAAATTCACTTCCCAATAGTGAGTGATAATACATGAGTCAGAAATGCCTTGCTGAAGTGAGGCTGTTGACCTTTGTTTTTCTTTATGTATCCATATGATTTAAAACATCATTGTCCATTCTGCACCAATGTTAAGGATGCTTGTCCAACCATATTGTTCCTTGAGTCCTTGGCAGAAAATTTCATCAACTCTTTCCTTTGAAGGAGTAGAAGCAAAATAAGCAAGACTTTAAAAAAATAATCAATAACTCTCATTTTGTTATGAAACAAAATGCAGGTGAGCAGTTTGTTGTAAGAAACAAACATTTTCAAGAATCATGTATACATTTATTGGGTCACAAACTTCCTTATTTATCAGCTATCCCAGGGGTCGCCAACCTTTTGGACCTCAGGGACCACCAAACTTATACTTTAAATCCCGAGGACAACTAATATATTTTTTTAAAAAAAGGTAATATATTTAATATAAAAAATATATTAAATATAAATTTAATATAAAATTAATTTTATATGTATATGTATGTATGTATGTTTGTATGAAGTGACGTCTCCGCAGAATCTCATCTGCCATCATCTGGCTTGTGTATTGGGTTTGTCTGTATGTCAGGCTTTCACAACCGTTTCTGTTCTGTGAAAGCCTGACACACAGACGAACCCAATACACAAGCCAGACAATGGCAGATGAGATTCTGCCACAACATCGCTACAACTTTAAAAGCACAACTATAATGACGTGGGAAAATACCCGAACAAAGCTGAATACCATACATATAAAACTTAAGAAAACTTAAGAAAACATTTATACATGTATATAAAAATATAAAAATGCTTATTTGATTATAACAAAATCGTAAATGCTTTAATCATAATTGTGGAGCAGAACGAAGGGAAAGGAGGGGCCTCTCTCATCCAGCTGGAAATATCTGGATGGGGAGGAACTGGCTCCCCTCAAATGGAAGAAAAACAGAGCCCTCCCCCAATCTGGTCTCCTGTCATTTCATATCTCCCCCAAGTCAGAGGAAACCTCTCCCTCCTTTGCCAGGTGTGGCTGCCTGAAATTGGGGGAGGAAAGGAGGGCTGGACTGGAAGCGCAGAGGAAGACGGGCTCCTAATAACCAGGCAACACCCCCCCCCCTTCAGCCTCCACACCAGAAGAGGACTCCCCAAGGCTAAGCTCCAGGTTTCTCCCACCACTTCCAAGCAGAAAAGGGTCCCTCCCAATGTGGAGGCTGAAGGAAGGGGGAGTGTCGAGCCCACAAAAGCTCAAGCTCTCACCTGCACAAACAGGCTGGATAGTAGGAACCCGTCTTCCGCGGCGCTCTTTTGGTCTGGGAATTTGGTCTTCCCACCCACCGCATGCCAAAAGAAAGCCAGCCGGGCTTCTCCTTCCCTTCCCCTGCTCCCTTCTCCACACTCAATCCTACTTCAGGACAGAGGAGAGAGCGCTGGAAATATGTATTGGCATTTCCAATACGCATTTTTCTGGTGCTCGCCCACAATTCTTTGTGTTCCTCCAGGCCTGCTTCCTGAGAGGGGAAAGCAGCCCTGATGTCTCTGCTGCCCTCTCCCCACACTCCCAGCCATTGCTTCCTGGGGAAAGCACAGGAAAAGAAAGTGAGCAGAAAAATAGCTCTTGCTAGGGCGAAAGAGCGAAGATTGGGGAAGGTGAAGACAACAGAAAGCGGCGCTTTTCCAAGGCAGCAGTTTCCGTCTTCTCTTGCCTGTGCCTTCCTCAATCTCAGCTCTTTCACCCCAGTGAGAGCTGTTTCTGCTCACTTTTCCTGTGACTTCTCCGGGCAGTGATGGGGGGCAGCAGAACAGAGCGCTGAGAGGGATGAGAAAACTGACGTTGATGCCAATGCCCCATTCTGGACCTCTGAATTGGATGGTGAGCACAGACTTGCCCACTCTACCCCACCACCAGCATCCAGTATTTTTCCTGCCCCGGGCCATCCCTACAGCCTACGGACATCGAGGAAGAGCCCAGGCCAGGAGAGGTGAGCTGGAAGGTGTGGGAGTGTCATGCAAATGCAAGTAGCGTGGTGCTCCTGCACCTTCCAGCCATCTCCATCACCACGTCAGCCCGCCTTTGCTGCCAGCCCCCTCTTGCCTGCAACAGCACCATTACCTCGTCCTGGCCGGCAGTTTGCGCTCGACTGAAGGGTGGGGGCCAATGGGTGGGCAGCGCAGCCTCGTGTTCCTGCGCAGCCTGGATTAATTGCTTTGGGGGGGGGAATATTTCTCTGCGGCCCACCAAAATTTTCTCATGGATCACCAGTGGGCCATGGCCCACCAGTTGGCGACCACTGAGCTACAAAACTACAGCTGTGCTATTTAAAAGAGGTGTTTCAAAACCTGTATACATCTAAGCTCCTCTCTTCATCTGTTTAATGTAGATGCATATTTGTAGGTGTCAGCCACACAGCTGCTTTAAAAGCTGTTTCCTAATTTTCTGTATATTCTGTACAATTTTCTGTGTAGATCTGGCAATATCCAGCATAAATTAACATCTGTAAGTTGAGGTGGCATTAATTTTTCTGGCTGTTCGGCATTATGAAATGATGATGCTATGTTTTGCTGAGTCAAATCACTTAGTCATCTATCATAGTAATATACGTTCAGTTGGCACTGATTGTCTCAGACTAATCTACCATCTAAGGCCTTATCCAGATACTTTTTACATTCAAAGTCACATACTTTGGAACTGACTATAGTGTGTCTCTTATAAATATCCCAGCAGTTGTTTCTAAATGCACAGTATAAAATTGTTCAGGTCTAATTTATATATAGGCCTGTTGCTGGACTTCTCTACACTTGAAAATGATTTTGATTATTTTTTTTATTATTGGAGAAAAAAAAAACTCTTTAGGAAAAATATTGTATTTGTTGAAGGGTGGGTGGATGACAACAGTGTTCTTCCTGACCTGTTTGTGATGACTTGTTCATACCTGGAAGTCACTGAATGGGACAGTAATCAAGAATCTAGGATGCATAAGTCAACCAAATGTGAAGTGTAGGATGAGGGATTGATCTACTTTATATCAAACCATGAAAGCACTGTAATATGAACTGTTGTCAATTTGAAATGGTCTGTGGTTATTTTTCTTGGATGGAAGCAATGGCAGGGGATGGGCTGATTAGAACACAAACATGTAAGGTGAGCATCTGATCATTATGAAAGTAAAGTTTGATGTTGTCTTGTCACCTTCTCCAGACAGTTATCTGAAGAAAATGCTAACCTCCAAGAATATGTTGAGAAGGAAAGCAAGGAAAAAAAGAGGCTGAGCAGGACAAACGAAGAGTTGATGTGGAAACTGCAGACCTCAGAACCCATGAGTCCTGTTAAACTATCTCCAACTTCTCCGATGTGCATTTATCGCTCTTCATCGGGACCACCAACTCCAGCTAAAGTCAGCACAGTACCAAGATGACAGACCAATGCAGCTACTTAAATAGACTTGGCCCAGAATATGGAAAATTGCAGTCCAAGCAAGTTGTTAGGAACTGCAGTGAAAGATTTGTTGCTGTTCCCACATATGCTCTAGTTCCTTGTGATTAGGCAATGTACTTTTGTCATTTCAGCATCAGCAACTCAAAACTAGCATATGAGATCAAAAAATAGCAATGTAGTCTGAAGCATGGAAACCGACTTCTGGGATTAGAGGCAAAAACACTGGAAAACGTACTTATCATTCACTCTGAATGATTTCTTTTTCCACAATAATATTTCAGGTTAGTTGCAAAGAGCTCTGCTTACATCTATGGCTTTGGTGAGGTATGGATTGTATTGAAATCCAGGCACAAAATGTACTCAGTATCCCAAAAGCCCTACATATACAGCTCTGCATGTATAACCGAAGCTGTTCTGAATTGCAATTTTTCATGAACTAATTCTGCAAAAAGTGCTGATATTTTCAAGACAGCAATTTTCTAAAATGTGCCTAAAATTTATTCTGAAAGGAATTGCTTTTTTTTTGGGGGGGGGGGAGGGGTGGCTGGGATCAAAGCTTCCCAGAAACATTTCTACCCAGACTAGTAAAAAGTTAGAAAAAAGGAGAAGCATCTTCTAAATGACCACCGAGTGGTACATTTTCTAAAGCAGAACACCAGTGACTTTTGAATTCTTAAGCAGTTACTGACTTCAAAAATGATAATTGGTTTTCTACTCAATACCTACCATGGTCACTCATCTTCCAGTATTAGATCTTGCAACTGTAATCAGTCAGTTACTTTTTTTCTTTAGCTCATTAGAGTGACTGACTTTTTTTAAAGTTTCTAAATTGTTAGCAATTAATATATATAAAAACATGAACATAAATATCCGCCGCCCCAAAAATCCATAAAACCTTTCTTTGTATAGTGACCATCAAATTTAGGCTAAAATCCTAACTTAAAGTCAACATACTAAAACATTTGGTTGAAGACATGAAGTAGTTTGTATGTTCTTTGATGTATTTTGCTCTGTTGCATATAAAAACCCCAACTCTACTGACAGAAACTTTCTCATTCACAGAAATGGCCTAAAGACATAGTCATCCCAGGCAGCTGCTTGTAGCACATTATTTAATACCAGTGAAACGATTGGCAAGCTGAGAAGGTTGCCTTTGGTCACTGATTAGTCAATTATGTTGTGGTTGTATGCAGTATTGGCATACTGAGCAACTTTGTCAGGGATACCAGGTACAGCTCTAAAAGGAGGGGCCTAAACTTGACCATTAACATTGTGCACTTCCACTTACTCCATGTTCACAGAATTTTGTCTCCATTTATGGCCAACCCACTGGGTCCAGTGTTTCTGCTTTTCTTAATTTCCATCTGAACACTGGTACCCAAATATGTAGTTAGCAGTAGCATTGAATAGGGTCTCCTGGTTGCTCAAATGTAGACTGGCTTCCGAAAGTGTATTGTGGAAGACAGGATAGTAATATATTTTGAGATAATTCTTGATCTCAATGAAAGTATGAAAAGTATGCAGCCAATTCCCTTTATTGTCTTTGATGTTAGAAGGTGAGTTCTAGCATTTTGTCAAATATGTTAGACTAGACTGTGAAAGCATTGATCCTAGCACTTGAATGCTTGTGGAGCATAAATTGTCTAAGTCAGCCTTCCTCAGTTAAATTCCTCCAAATATATTGGACTGCAAGCTCACATGGCTCTTATCCTACTTTGGGGGAATTAAGGGATTTGTAGCTCAGAAATCTTGCTAATGCTGTGTTGGGCAAGGCTGACTTAAGCAAATGTAGGTTCTTGTTATTTGATATCCGTGTGGCACTTTGATTCTCAAGTAGTGGCTGTGGCTTTGTGTATATTTTGCACAGCCGTGGCTGAGTCCATCAAATTAAGGACTGTTCAAAGGGCCACATTATGTGAGAGAGTAAGAAGTATAGTGAAAAACACTAACACTAAACTGCAGCTCAAGAGCTAGTCAGCATTGTCTGACCAACACAGATTTGGGGCCTAATTCCATTGTGTACAAAGTAACAAGATTGCTTTTCCCCCCTTAGGAATTTATTTTAGTAGCTGCCTTGCATGATATTATGATATTAAGAACATCTTTAGATTAGCTCATGTCATGTTTGTAAGTAACACTGACTGCAGAATTAGATTTTATATAAGGGCAAAATGAATTGAGAACAGGAAAGTAGAGACAAGTAGAGAAGTCACTAATGCAATTTTATCCACTTTTTATATTTTAATGCCTGAAGACAGAGAATGCCACAGTACACTTGTCTACTTGTTGTCATTATGAACAGTGTTGGCTCATCTAATCCATGTTACCATGATGATGATCTATTTGTTCTTCTATTTCCCTATAAGTTATGCATCACTCTTTGCTTACAGGCTATGGAGCTAGTCATTGACAGATGTGATTTGTCCATTGGCACTTCTGTTAAAGTTGTTTCATTCTCCCTCCCCATACACAATAATGCTTCTAGTTATTATGAGGATTTTAGCTGATGGTGGTCAGAGCCAGCCTACAAAAGTTCAACTCTAACCATTTATTTCTATGCAAAAGTCATACCAGAAGATAATCATCACCCATGTATGCTATACTGACTATTTTCTGCATTTTTAACACCACGGCAACTTTTTCCTTCTGCATCATAATTCGCTGTTTTTAATCTCAAGCAGAAAATTATCATTTGCATGATGTTACATTGCTAAGCAATGCCAAAACACAGAAGGCCCAATTCACCCCTGCAAAGCCACTTGTGAAACATGTTAAACTCATTTTTGAGATGGCACAAAAGATTGAAACGGAAATGCCAAATTGCTTTGGCCTGCCTGATGTAACATGCTTGAGGACTTTCTACGTGACCAGCTTCCCTGCCACTTATAAAACTAATAAAGTTACGCAATGAAGATAGTCCAACAGCCCAACAATACTAGTTATGTGTATAACAAGAGTTCTAATTAAATTTAAATCACAATCAACATGTATGGAAGGAAGTTCAAGAACTAGCTTGGAAAAGGGATTCCTAACTTCCACTCCTGCTTCTATCATTTCAAACTCAAGGTTAGAGACAATTGCTCCAAAATGTATGAGGCAAAGGGAGCTGCAGAGTATTTGTTTGAATCTTATATTCTAGTAATTGCAGTACTGGGAAGAAAAATGAGAGAACATTGCCCAATGAATAAGTGGTGCTCCTGGAAAGATTTAGGAAGTAAGAAATCAGTCTTGACAGAACTCCCCCAAAGAATAGCTATATTATACTGATATATTAGGTAACTTTCCCTCTCTGCTCCCGCTACCCCCAATAATTTATCTTTAAACCAGAAACCTTGCTCTAGATTGATAGTATTTTAATGTAAGCAGGGGTGGGATTCTACCAATTCAGACCGGTTCTATAGAACCGGTTGTTACGATTCTGCAGTTTGGAGAACTGGCAAATCGTGCCCCTGGCTGGCCCCTCTCCACCTGCCTTTCCCCTCCCCGTCTAGACAGTCCTTACTGCACATGCATGACATTGCTGACTGGTTCTCCCCCACCCAATCACTCCTTATGGTATTTCTTTTTTTCCTTCCGATGACCAGCTGTTCCAATAATTAGCTGTGCCGGGATCCCCCTCACTGTCTTACTGCTTCTCCCAGGAGGTTTCCCTGAGGCCCAAGAGACAAAAAAGGTGCTCCATTTTTTTGCCTTCCTGGGCCTCAGGGAAGCCTCCTGGGAACAAAAATGCCCCCCCCAGGAGGCTTCTCTGACACCCAGGAGGCCAAAAAATGGAGTGGCGGTGCTGCAGAGCCCCCCCCCCCATGCTCCATTCTTTGCCTTCCTGGGAGCAAAAACACCCCCCCCCCCGAGGCTTCCCTGAGGCCAGGAAGCCAAAAAAACAGAGTGCAGAGGGGTGCTGAAAAAAGAAGCCACACCCACCCAGTCCCATGCCACACCTACCTAGCCACACCCACCTAGCCACACCCACAGAACTAGTTGTTAAAAAAAATTGAATCCCACCCCTGAATGGAAGCTTTCGAAAAACATTGCAGATAGTTTCAAAATTAAAAATGTGTAGGTTTGGTAAATATACTATTTGAAGATTCAAGTAGAAATTGGTCAGGAACAACCAATTGTGTGCCCATACCTTCCTACTACATTTAACACAGAGTAAAACAGTTGCCCTGAAAAGTGCATAACAGATGGCCTTTGACATGACTTGCCAACAGATAGTTTAGGGAGCAATGCAATGCTGGAAGCATAACACATTTCCCTTCTTTTTACCAACCTATTCTGTCTTACCTCAAAACCAAGAAGGCACTCTCATTTCCACTGTAATCCTTCTTTTAGTGACAAGTGTGGCAAAGCAGTACTACAGTACATATCTCTGAGCTTCAAACAAGATGTGGCAGTTACAAAAATTATGAGTTGTGTTTTCCTGTATCCAGTGTTTGTCTTTCCTGGAAATCATCAAAATTAATTCTGGCCACCAAATAATCCCAGAAAAATCTTCTGTAGGTTGCCGAAAGGTTCTTCAAAGTAATTCATGAAGGAAATAAGCAGGTAGAAAAGTAGAGTGAAATGATGAGAAAGAGCTTAGAAAGAGCTTTGGAGAGATAGCTATAAGTCATATTTATCATCAATAAGTCAGCCAGAAATGAACCCAAAGATATATTTTGGATTAAAGAACCCAAATCAGGTATTTTAGGGTCTGCACTAATTGCATTTATGTCCCATGGACATATGGTAGACTTTCATGTCAAGTGTTTCCTGCCCATCCACCATCCCACCATTGTTGCAGGGGTTTATGGTCTGATAATAATAGATGGCTCTTTGAATTAGAAGAAAAAGTTTGTATTATTTCAGTAACTGTGTAAAGTGTGTGTAATATATTCATGGTAATAAATAACATGCTCCAGCATTATGCTATGGTGTCCTTCTGCATTTCTTTCTGTAGCTTCACAACATCTACCAAAATGGTGCATTTACTTTATAAAAAATCCATCATCTAAATGTTAATGAATAAAGGAAACCCTAAGGCGATTTCAGCATTGCAACTTTTATTTTTTTATTAAAGCTAACTGGGTTGAAAACTCACATTCTTGCTGTCTTTTCAAAGACATTAGCACATGAGAGCCCTATGTATAAAATCAATATATATCATAAACTGGGAGAAATAAGGAGAAATATTTAGTCTGCAATGCCCTTCCCAGTACTTCTTCAGTCCTCACGGATCAGAAATGCTATGTATTTGCTTTGTAGTTTAATATAATGCAGATTACAAATGCAACTAAAAATATGGTAATTTTGCAATATGCTATGCAATGGTTGCCAACAAGGGTGATGCATATGTATTTTCTTTCTTCTTTCACATTGACATTTGCTGCATTAGCTCAATGGTGTTCTACATTTTACAGTGCTCTTATCATTGACCACTGCTATTTTGGGATTTTGACATTGTGTTCCGAAGGACATGACACTGTACATCAAATTCAGTGGAGGAAGTCCCTCTTTCCTAGGGAGGTGTGTAATTTTTTTCTTTAGCAAATGGAAAGAAGCGCTATTCTCTGGCACCCATTCTCTCCCCGTCTTCCTATCTTCTCTGGGTTGCTGCAGGAGAACCACTTACTTTCTCTAGATAAATCTGTTGGAGATAACATTTGAAATCTAGTCTGTCTTTCTCCACAAAAGCAAATTGGGGAGTAGGGGGAGGAATAGAAAAATGAGGTAGAGGGCACATCCCATGCTAAGAAACTTATATAATTAAATGGTTTAAAAATTAAGACTACAGCAGTCTTGAGCAGGAGAGCTATTTAGGATTACTAAGAAATTGAAAACAAAAAGGCAAAATCCAGAAGTTGGATTCCTATACAAAACAGCAATTACACGCAACTTATTTGTTTAAAAAGAAACATTTATTGGAACAAGCAAGATAAAATTAACATAATTTATTTAAATTTTAAAGTACAAATTAATGTTGTTCACCTATTTACAAATTGATCTCTAAAATTAAAAAAAAAAAAACACCTCACTCTCCAAAGGGAGACATTTACAGCATTCCTCAACAGAGGTTTGTTATTGAAGCAGAGGCCTTGCTCTAAAATGAAGTTTCACATATAAAATAAAAAACAAAGCTTTGTATTTGAAGGGAGAAGCCAAAATCCGAACAAACCCAGAAGCTCCAGTGAAGAGGCAGAAGCATCTGACAGGATCAAGGTTTAAGTAACTATATCTTGAACCCATTATATATTCTGAGGAAATCATTAGAAAAATAGAAGAAAAACTTATATACATTTTACTCAGTAAAAATATGGACAAATTATTTCATGGCTTCTTGGTTATCAAAAGGTGGGTATTCCCAAAGAAACCACCATATTCTCTGACCGATTGTAACATACAACTCCAAAGAGTGCCACACTGATTGTACCCCTGGGAGCAGGGGTACATTGAAAGGCACAACAGAAAGAGAGGAACCCAGTCATTTTATCACTCCCCACCCTTCCAGCATTTGCAAAACAAAGCATGAGGGTGATCTGGTTAAGATCCCTCACCATCTAGAAACTTAATAAAGTTGACAGGATTTTTTTTTAGGATATGCGCCAAGAAGAATGAGAAAATATACCCTGAGGATTTCTAGGTTTGAATTTAAACAAAAAAACAAACAAAAAAACAGGCACGGTTTTCATAAGGTTTGGCCTCTGCTTCAGAAATGAGCTTACAGGATGTAATTATTCCTTATCGTGAGTCTCTGTAACAATCAGAATTGTGTGAAACATTTGGAAGAGGTAATTTACAAAATACATTACTACTGGGGGTGGAGGGGAGAGAGAGAGAGACAGAGCCCTCTTCAAGGCTACCAGCTGGTTATCTGCACATGGATATAAATTTACAGCTTTCAGATGGTCTCTCTGCGTCATCTCTACACATAAATGCAGATGAGCCTTTAAAACACTCACACAAACCTTATGAAGGCTATGGCTGTGTTAATACTTTAAAGAAAGGTTGTCGGCAAATCACTTCCCACAAATGCCTTGCACAAATGTATTACCAAATGTTAACCATTTTTGCAATGAGGAACTATCTACCATGAATTTATTATCAGAGTTAAAACATCTTCCTCAACCTGGTGCCCACAGGCCATATTATGTAGTCCAATATATATAATAGGCAGCAGATGGTGGAACACTGCAATAAGAGGTTGGAGGAGGGAAGCCTACTCATCATATTTCCATGTTAAGTTTTTCAAAAGCTCTCACACTTCCTTCAGTATCACAAGAAGGCACCAATGATATAATTTCAGTAGTATACAAAATTTAAATGTGCAGCACTATCCTATGTACAATTTCTCAGAAGCAAAGCTTACTGATTTCAATAGTGCATTCAACATTCTTTCTTAAGAGGGTGTTTTTAGTATCAACCAATTAAAAAGTTCTAATTACAGTGAAGATAAACATCAATGGAACTTTACTAAAGTCCCTTCCTCTCTGGAAAAAAAAAATCCTCTACCACATGCATATTTAATTCTACAACAATCCAAGCTACATGCATGAATTTAGAATTCAAACTTAGAATTCAAATCTAGAACTCAAACGTACAACACATTTGAATTTTGGTAAATGCAGAAGAGGTCCGTCACATAGGTTGAAAACTCCTTTTGTACAACTTAAATAAGATTGTTTCATTTTGTTACCCTGTAAATACACCACATAGTAAAATAAGAGATACACACTGAAAGGCAACAAGATTGCAATCAGCAATTAAATGAGACAGCATCATATATACAAAGCACTTTCAGTTTGCCAAATATGGCATTCATCCAGGAAAGCAGGCTTTAATACACACATCCCTTATTAGAAATCCAGTACATGTGGATACAGAGAACAAACAGTTCCTTCCACAACCACTTGCTCATGCTGTACAGGATCTGTATATGTGTGCATTCAGATACATGCGAAGGATCAGAAAGTGACAAAAAGTGATGATGAGCTGTTTAACAGGGAAGTCAGACACAATTTTTTCTCTCCTCTACTCCCAATAAAATAATGGGCTTACAAAGTTTCACATATGCATTCAAGCTGTGGCATATAAAGGATGTTCAACCAGCCTGCAGTACAGTTAAAACAATGAAGGTAATATGGAAACTGGTCCTACTGAAGTGAGTGATAATACAGATTCTGTTAATGCTTATGTCTGAATATGCCTTCTACTTAATCACCCTTGAAAGTATATTGATTCTACATTTAAGGTAAGCCACTTGTAGTTGGCTTCCTCCTGTTGATAACTATCTATTCACTAACCTATAAAAACATATTTAATAAAGTATTTCTTTTTTAAAAAATGGCTTAAAGAAAAGGAATTAAAAATCCTCACCTTTTATCAGAACATTCTATGATCCAATGTTTGTAGCATGATTCCATTAAATAGATGAAGATTAACAGAACTGATGAACATCAAAATAGAAACCTGAAAATTATTGTTGCAAGTTTTTACTGACTAGGTTAAATTTTTTACTGCTTGCTGAACACTGGTGAGACATCTCTCATTTATCAACGCACTGAGTAAAAGTAGATATGGAGATGAAAAAGTGTTAATCAAACAGAAAGGGCAGAAAAAATGTACAAAATATAAACATTTAAATAAAATATTTTGAAGACAATTTTAACATTTTAACAATTGAAAATATTAACAAAATAGATTGCATTTTAGTTCACAATACAAGGCTTTCAAATGCACAAAAACAGAGTATTTATATAAATGGCATTGTATGAGAATAGCCATGCGAGTCTATAGCAGCAAAAGAAAAAAGGTCTGGCAGCACTTTTTCTAACAGGTTTGAAAGCTTCTACCTTGTAACAAAATGTGTTAATTGAAAAAGGTACTACCAGATTACTGATAATTGCCATTGGTCTTGGAAGGAACTGATGAGCAAATGTGTTGCTCTTGAAAAGCTGGAGTTGTAACTGGAATTAATTTGGGGATTAATTTGCATAAAACTGACTTACAAAAACTGACTTTTATGGTAATGGTTTGATCAAGTAGGTCAACTTTGTTTCTCCCCTCACTCCATGCATTAAGGAAGCAACACTTAATTCCCAATTAGATATCCTCCAGGTATGGAGAATTAAAAATTGCTGAATATTATGCCAGTTTTGCAGGGATGGGATCCAACTGGTACAACTACCGTTTCTGTCGCTCTGCGTCGTGCGAGTCACACGAGTGCGATTTACAACCTGCTGAGCTGCCCGGACAGCTGAACAGCGCTGCAAGTGCGCAGCGGTTGAAAAAGCACTTTTTTTCCTGCTTTTTCAACCACAGCTGTGTTGTGCAAAGCAGCTGCGGTTGAAAACACAGGAAATAAAGGTCAGGTAAGAGCCCCGGCGGACGAATGGGCCAAAACAGCAGCAGACATAGAACCGGTTCTATTTGTTTCTGTTTGCTATATTTGCTCTCTGTTTGCTACTTTTCATAGCAACCGGTTCTACAGAAGTGGACAGAACCGGTGGAATCCAACCCCTGCAATTTTGAAACATGTAATTCAAATACATGTGAAGAATATCAAGTTATCGAAAGTCACTTTTTAAAAATACTTCTGCACACACCGTGTTTGCAAATTTGGCTTTAGGCTAATAAAAACTTAGTAAGATTTTAAAGTAAGCAATTCCTGAAAGTACTAGCGACTTCTTTAGATTCAAAACCACAATTATTGATAAGCCCTTCCTCTACTAAGAAAAACTGCACATTTTCTTTGAGGAAGTCGTGTTTTGAGAAACACTATAGGATTTTATAAAAAGTGTCCAGCATCCATACAAAACAATCCTAATATTAAAATAATAATAGTTATTCATATAATTACAAAGATGAGCTCAAATAAATGATAATCTTATTCTTCACTCTAGCAAACTTACAGCAGCAGCTTTTAGGTTTTCACCATTAGACCTCAATCTTTTGCATGTTTCTCCATTGAGGTTTCAATACTAGAAGCAAAAGGGCTCCCTGTTTGGGGGTTTTATATTTACTGGTCCAGAGTTGCTCCCTGCCTTAGTCTCTGAATACCACCAGGAACTATAAACATCTCCATGGAGAAAAAAGCAGCTAGTCACCATGAGAATATCCGACAAGAAGTTCTCGGCAAGTCTTTCTCCAAGAAAACTTTTTCCTAGGCCTAACATCTCCTGTTGTTGAATCTCAAGCGAGAGGAAAAGCAAAACCCATTCAAGTCTTGGATATGTTATCAATCTTACTTAGAACCATGTCTCTCATCCTGGTGTCATTTGGATGTAGTGGACTTCAGCTTCCAAAATTATGACAGTTGAAGATGAGACTTGAGTACTATGATTGTTAATCTGGGATCTTTTCCACGAGTGATGTGTATGTGAAAAACTTTTTTAAAGGTTCCTTTGTATGTGACAGGATTTCCTTCCAAAATCATTTCCTTAAATGCCACATCTGAAAAGGAACATCTTTTTACTGCATGCATTTATCTACCATACAGAACCAAACATGATGCCCAGTGTTGAAGGCTTTTTCTAATACTATTTTCCCTAGTACAGGTAGCCCTTAACTTGCAACCATTCATTTAATGACTGTTCAAATTCATGGCACTGAACAAGGTAATTTATGACTTGTCCTTGAAGTTACAACTGTTGCCCAGTCATGTGATCACAACTGAAGACAGTTGCAGCATTCTGTGGTCACATGATCACAATTTTCAACCTTCCCAACCAGCTTCCGACAAGTGAAATCAATAGAAGACAAATTTGCTTAATAACTGCATAATTCATTTAACAACCAGGTAAAAATGGTTATAAAATCAGATCAGGTCACATGCTGACTTTTTAAATGATCACATTTAAGTCCAAATTGTGGTCATTAAGTCAAGGTCTACCTATAAGTTTAAAAATGAATTGGACTAAACACTGTAATTCAACCATACTAAATTATAATGTATGGATTTACTGTCCTTTGGAAATGCAATTGCCAAATTGAAAATCACATTCTTCGGGCTGCTTTCAGTTTCATCAACTGCCCACACACACAGTATGGATTTATCTACTTAAGAACAAAAGTGCAGGGGAAATAAGTCACTTCCAAAAATTATCTAGGGACACTTCTCAAATTGAATTTTAATGACTTGAATTGAAATTTGACTTTTATAGAAAATCTGACAGCATCCTTCTAGGCCATTTTCAAAGACAATGATGTATTAGGGCAGGCATGTTCAACCTGGGCCGGCAGCCTGTATGTGGCCCTGGGCAGCTAGTAATGCGACCCCACAAGATCATAAACTTTTAACATTATTATGGGATTTGTATATTCTAACTATATTATATATTTTATATGCAGCCCAAGGCAAATCATCTTCACTCAATGGCAAGCCAAAAAGTTGGATGTCAATGGCAAGCCAAAAAGTTGGATGTCCATGTAATAGGGTGTATTTTAATAATAAGTAAAAGATTAAAATTAGCATGGATGATATGAAATGTGACCATACAGAAGATATTTATGCAAAGGACTTTTGTCATGAATGAAACAATCCACAAAGGTTGATTCAGCAAAGAATGAAGAGTTCAAAGCAAGCTCCATCTCACTCCTCACAGACTCTAAAACAAGGATTCATGTGATCTGGGATGTGGGATTCCATCCAGAAAAACCCAAAACCAAAGTTTTAGATATTTTCAAGTCACATATACATTTTCATATGAAAGGAACATTTTCTATCCAGCCCTGAGAGCTTTCCAAATCACCTTGAGCAGCTTGGCCAGTTTACTTAGGGAAGGGTCTAGCTGATTCAAACTAAGTTGTGCATTTCTCAATTGTTCAACGCTGAAGCCCTTTAAAATGATAAAGGGCTTTATAATTTCATTATAATTGTAGCCTTCACAGGCTTTTGTGATGGCAAAAGGAAGTTGGAAGTATCAAATACAATAAACTGCTTTGTATCGAGTTATTGGTCCAGCTGAAGACTGTCTGCAGAAGCTGTCTAACCTTCTGGACAGGTAGATGTCACCACTAAAATTCTCAGCAATCACCAAGGGGATGAGAGAACCTTGAGTCAAAATTCATGTCTAATAACTTTATCACTAGGATACAACTTGGACAAAACATAGGGAGTGCCATAAATAAATAACCCTCCTTCTAAATTTCCTCACACAAAAAAGAAGCAAAATGATTTTCCTTTCTTCTAAGTGCTGTTCTTTTCCATATAGCTTGCTCAAATAGCTAGACATAAATACCACGAACAAGTAATAATAAATTCAAGCCTCTGAGATTAACAGTGTAAAAGAAAAAAGTACAATAACAATCTGCACTATTTACTAGAATATCAAAACAGTAAGCATCGATATTATTTGATGGGGGTATAGACTTTTACCCTCCCTTTGGAAAAACCACATTTTTAGAAGGAGGTGATTCTCCCTTTGATAGATACTTTTATGGTCTCCTCTGTCCCATCCATGCCTAACAGATGAAATAATCCAAATTTGAATTTTAAACCCGGTGGCCTATTTGGAAACATCAGCGCTAACAGGATAAGGAGAAACTTATATTCTATAGTCCCCTTATATTCTATTCTCCAGGCAAAATATAAGGGTGGCTCCTACTCTGTACCAGAAAAGCTGCATTTGTCACAACCCTCCTTCAATAAAATATTAACTTTAAATATATTATTTCAAACATAACAGTAAAGACAATGCTGGAGTTTGACCCAAGAACCCTGTGTTCAATTTCATCTTAGAGGGGTTCTTGGTGCTCTCTGAGCTTGTTTCCTTGAGGAAGTTTCATTGCCCAAACTAAGTAACATAGACTAGATTAGCATTAGTAATGTTACCTAGTTTGGGTAATGAAAGAAAACAAGCAAGGTCAAAGACTACCAAGGACCCCTCGTGTCAACCCTGAGCTACAAATATTTTCCTTTATTAATTCCATCTTTATTACAGGAAACTGTTGCCTTTTCTCAGCCACAGGGCGTATCAATGAGTTACTGCACAATATTGTGTTGAAATACAAGCATAGGCAAGGTTGCCTTTGACCAGGACTGTTTGAGCTGAAATGTGAACAGCATCCCAAGCAAGCAATTGCCCTTGATTTGGCAAATCTGCAAAGCTGAAAGTCATACTTTCTACACAGCAGTTCTATCATAAGCAACAGACTCTGCTTCATATCTACACAGCCGTTTGAAGCACAGGAGAGGAATTCAGCTAGCAGGTTGCACAGAAGCCTCCGAGGGCTGCAGGAAGCCTGGTTTGTCCACCTTTGCTAAAGGAGATTGTTGTAACACTGGATGCTAAAACTCAGGCATCACTCTTCTTTAAATATGTAAAGCACAATGCTTAAATAGCACCACTCCTTTTTTGTTTCATTCCAGTCTTGGGAAGTGGGTACAGTTTATAAACATGTAATGAGAGCGTATGTATGGATTAGTTTGGGTTTGCTTTAGTTTAGTTCTGGTGCTGCAATATAGGTGATTTTGAAGAAACAGTATAAAGTGTGCTCCATTCCAGTAGCCAGGAATTAATTCGCAAGCTAGAGAATCTTATTCTCACAGGAACATTGGAAGTAAACTGGCACCCTGAAAGGCAATTTCTATTCGAAGAGTCAAGAAGAGAAATAGCTGTTGTCAAGAAGTAACAGTGTTGTTGGGAGTACATCAGAGGCTAAGTATTTTTCTTCCTTGTGATCTCTCCCAGCTGCATCCCCATGTTAAAAGGGGACATGAGAGCCTGCCTGATATTCTACCAAAAAATATATATATATATCAGAATTTGGGAGAGAAAAGTATTTCGCTGTGCAGTAGTAGTGATCTCAATAACCTCCTGAGCAAGAAGGCCGTCATTTACAAGTATCCATATTGTTATCCATACTTCTTTCTTGATCTGTTGATGCTGAATAAGATGCCTCTACGCTGTGCCGTATGCCATAGCCAAAATATATCACCAGGCCTGGGGAAAAGTGAAAAGTGGAGTAGCATTAGGTAACATGTGAGGCAGCATGCAGGATATCAGTTTCTGTTGTAAGGAACACAATACAAGGTGAGATGATGCTCTTGTGGAACGTCCAAGGAATATATACTTCTAAAGTGCAGTGCGGTACGGCTGAAGGGAACTGACACCGTTTTCTAGTGAGTAGTCTATCCCTAAGTTGAGAAACAAGTCAGATGTTCTGCAGAGTGCTTTCTGCCCAAAAATAGGGAACTCTGTTTTAATTCTGCACAGATCAGTTCTTGCAATGTTTCTCACCTGTTTTCAAAATTTACGAGCTTAATTGTCGTAACATACCCTGCATGGGCCTATTCCTGGAGATTTTTTAAAAGATTTAATCAAAGTAATTATAGGCTACTCCCAACTCTTAATGTGTGTGAACCTGTATTTGTTTGTTTTGTTTTACACAAAACCTAAAACACTGTCAACGGTTTCATAACAGCTGCCTGGGTTGATATGCTTATTAAAATGTTTGGTTTTAATGTTTTTTTCAATGCCTGAGACTCTCATACTATATTAAAGATAACTCAGTTGTCATTTTATGGCTTCTGACCACAAGAGTAAAGAATCTGAACTCCTCTTCAACCTTCAAAACTGTCTCATATTCACTAATCTGCCTATCTGAATGAAGAGAATATCATCATATCACATAGTTGAAATTTACCTATGACCATCCAGAAGGCAAATCTTATCCAGGTGCCGCAATCCAGCTGCATCATGAGATAAACATTGACAAAGATGCTCAGGATTGGAAGGACAGGGAGAAAAGGGACCTGTAAAACAAAGGCAAAATTGTGCTTCTTAGATTACATTAAGGAGTATGGGATACACCAGTTCAAATATCTACCTTCTCCTGAGATCAATAATTTGATTCTATTTGTAAGGAATTGTTTTCTCACATCAATATTAGCAAGCACATAATATTGTGAATGTATGCAAGGCAGCAAATTCTTGCAGGTTTTTCTGAGTATAGCTCTAATTGGGTAAGTCAAGGATTCTCTGGAATGATTATTGACAATACATTTTAAAAGATGTCATGCTTACTGGCTTTCATCTAGGTCAGGAGTGTCAAACACATGTTGTCACGACGGCTTCACATAACGTATTGCAACTTTTTTCCCCTTTGCAAAACCGGGCATGGGTGTGGCCAGTGCATGATGCATCTGGCCCATGGGCTGCAAGTTTAACAGCCCTGATTTAGGTGTTTAAAATTATAGAGTCAAATAAACATTGGAGATGCAATTATCCATGTGTAGATTTGTATATATACACAAGTTTTGCCACTGCAACATTTTAGACACATGTTTTTTAAAAAATTAAATCCTTTATATTCTATACACTATAATCACATTTCAGAGATGGTGTTTTAGGGGATATTCTTGACAGTGGTTCAATGTGGCAAACAGGAAGGTACTTAGACAAATTGTATGAAAACAACAGAAACTTTCCTTTGTTATCATACAATGAAGTCAGTAAGGATCTTCCTCAGGAGATTTAGCATGAAAGCATATTTTGTTAGGATTGAAAATCTATTAGGATAATATGATAAAGAGTTTCCATGATAAGGTCAACTTTAAATATTGTTACTGAATGTTATCCTGTTGTGTGTACATTTTCTGATGTTTATGTTGTAGTAATAATTCTACAGAAGCTGGTCCTACCACATTCCTTTCAATGTGTACTGTATTCACCATTGTAAGCCTGTTTACACTCTTGTAATCCCTTTCTCTCCAAAGAATGTAAATACAAACACTAATTCCTTTCTTGCTAATTATCCCAGGATTGGAATGAGTATTTGAAAGAGTGGGGGAGTGAGAAAAATAAAAGCACAGTCACGCTCATATGATTTCCCACTTAGCAATCAGTTCCCTTAATGACAGCTGTCAGTCCCAATTGTGGTCACCAAATGAGAGCTACCTTAATTTATATTCACAACTCTCAATTTATTAGAATGAGTTGATACACAGAAACAGAACTATATAATGCCTCTGCTCCAATTCAGGTGTTATAATACATAATTAAGGCTTGCATATCTTATTGGCATGATAAATTCAACCTCCCTTTTTAACTTGTTTGTGCATACAATGTAAACATTTGGGGATACACACGATTTTTACTATGCCAGGTGGGGAATGTGCACCCACGAGTTATTGCATAACTACAACTCCCAGCAAACCTAGTTCTCAGATTTTCATACTGAATGCTGAAAGTTGCAACATTTGAAACGCCACCAACTGCTTGCCCAACTTTAACAATTGGCATGTCTTCCTTCCTCTATTTTATGAATGTATATATTTACTCACTCACTCACTTAATCGTTCTGTGAAAAGACTTCAGACTTCATTTCTAGCAGCCACCCCATAATGTAATGAGTTAATTTATGAGGAAGATTCTATTAGGAATACCAAAACAAAAACAGTAGCCTTGCGTGCCACCAATTATCTCCCAGTACATTCAAATAGTACCGACGAGAGCCCTTCCTACAAAAATAGCCTCCAGAATGCTGAAGGTCATATGTTCAATCTGCCTGGGAAAGCGTCTTTTGCTATCTCCCCTCACTGCTGTTTCTTTTGGCAAAAGCAGGTTGATCTCCACTAATCTCTCTTTCCAATCAGAAAGCCAGCAAAGGGCTCCAGTTCTTCTTTTATGCACTTATGGTTTACACATCACTTGCCTTAAATGAGAGTTTGGTTTTGCTTTCAGGTTGCCTCCAAATGATGACCATGAAAACAAAGCAGATGAGGAAGATGACAACAAGCATGCTAATGGCCCACGGTGCTCCACTGATCAGAACCTTCTTGGCAAGGACAGCCAAGCTACAGAAGCTGACAATAAGAAAACCTGAGAACAAGAAACATTCAGATGTTGGATGCATTGTTAAACATGGTGGGGAGGAAGACAAAAAACAGCTATAGTTAGCTAAGTGAAGAATAATACGATCTGTGACATATGCGGATAGACAGCCCAGGATCCATAGCTTCCAACATCCATTTTTCTGAATGACTGTTTTGCTCACTGAATCCTGTAGAGCAGCGATTCTCAACCTTTATGGCTTGGGAGCCTGCGGGGGGGGGGGGGGGGGGGCGGAAATGACCCATGCAAATGGTGGGCTGGCATATGTGTATGTGTGCATGCACCAGTCCGCCACTCATGTGAGTAGAGCTGCGTTCATGTTGCCCCATAGCTTGTGTGAGTCGATCTAGGCGAACACATATGCACTGGCCAGCAGCTCGCTAGTTCAATTCTGAGCCAGCCATGGCCCACTAGAGGGTCATGGCCCAAGGGTTGGAGACCCCTGTGGCAAAAATCTCAGCGACAGGTAATTCTTGCTTGAGAACCATTTGTTCACCAACCCCTTTGAAGTTATGAGGGCACTGAACAAATATGGTTTGCTTCTGAAAAGAACAGCTATTGAAACACCCTCCCCTAGTCACGTGATTAAAAACTGGATGCTTGGCAGCCCAGTCTCATTTACAACCACAGGCTGGCCTTCAATTCCCCTCACCCACCTATTCCTCCCCTCCCAATCTCTGCCCTTTTGGCTGATCAACACTCTGCTCTCTACCCCCCCACCTCCTTCCCAACCTCTGCCTTCTTTCTCCCAATGCTGGCAAGGCAGGTGAAGTGGTACTGAAGGTACAGGAGGACAGCAGAAGCATGAATCCTTACTCAAGGACAGGGTGGCCCTGGCTTAACAACCACAACTGGGGCTACTACTGGAATTGCCATCACTAAGTGGTACAGTCATATGTTTCATCTAACAACCATTTTGCCGAGCCACAGAAATTCCACTCCCAATTAGAGCTGTTAAGTGGGGACTGCTTGAATTAGGATTGTTATGTATTCTATGCTTCTTTGATGGACTTCCTTCAACTTTTCACTTGCCAATTCGCTGCCTGTTTTTTTCTCATCATTATCGCGTTCTACTATGGTTTTATTCTAAAGACAGCTAAATCAAAACACAAACTTGCAAGGAGGACATTCTCAGTTTGTCAGCAAACTCACTAGCCAACTTTTCAGAGATAAAATGCCACAGTTAGAGCCACAATGATTGAGAATAATACTGGTTTTTAGAATCAGCTGCTTACCTATGACACAAGTAGAGACATTCACTATGAACCCAGAAAGTTTGGAAGGGACTGTATTTTGGGGGAGGAGGATAACTTTTAAGGATAATTTCTCTTCCTCTTCCGGCAGAAACGCAGTTTGAGATTCACTTGTGCTTACAGACTCATTTGTGTCTGTCTCCTCTGTAGTACTAGCCATTTGATACGCCAAGTTAGGTTGCTCAGGTTGGTATCTATAAGGAAAACAAAGAAACATAACATACACATTAGCAGAATAGTACTGGAAATTATAAAGGTGCCATTGGAAGGTTTTATTTGAGTATTAGAAGAACATATCACGAGTAGAATAGTGGAATAAAATCAACTGAAACTACAAGTATTAGGTTTTATTTCACGTACTCCTATGAAATCCATAAAATGAAATGCAAATTACAGAGCTGCCAAGGCTAACTATAGATAGAAATGTTAAGATTGAAGATGTTATGTTCTTCTTGGAGCTTTATTACTCTGGTAAATGCCCCAACAGTCTCAAAACTGTATTTCCAGGAATAAGGCTAAAACTTCTTTAGCTAATCTGAGTCCGATATCTTGATTAGAGTGTTACTGAGGTATTATATACGACTATATTTATCCTCAAGGAGAAAATACTCTTGAAAAGAATGTGTTATGTTTTATTGCAATCTGCAGTTTGCACTTAATATTCAACTATCAAGGGAACAACAAAAATCACGGAGAAAAAAATAGAGGCTCAAGTAACTTCCATGATTTAAAAAATTGAGGATCAACTGCTTATTTATTTATTTATTTCATCTGACATGCATGTCAGGGAGATCTACACTTTACAGAGTAGTTCTAACAGATTAATTGCTAGTGGGTTCCGTTTTGTGCTTGCACACTTATTCATGGTGCACCACGAATTAAGTAGCTTGCACCATCTGGCTAGTGGTATTTGGGTTGATGACAAATTTTGGGGCTCCTCAGTCGATCCTGCCTCGTGTCTGGGCAGGTCCAGTGCTGACTCGCTTTCTCCTTTGCAGCTAGCCTTTCCCACCAGAAAGGTACCCATTTATCTATTCGCAATAGTGCTTTTGAATGCTAGGTGGGCAGGGCAGGAGTTATAGGCGAGTGATGGGAGCTCACACTGTCCTGTGGTGCTACAGGACTTGAACTGGTGGCGTGCTGACCATTTTTGGTTGGCAGATCCAGCATCCTTAAGCCACTGTACCACCATACCTCCTGGATCAACTGCTATTTTAAACAGGTGCACAGCAGGTGAACGGGATCCATTGCTGTTTGTCTACTTAATTCTGCTGTTGTTTTTATGCAATGGAAGAGCAAACTTTCTACACTTAATATTGCGCTTAATATCTTCATATAAACATGAGGTCCTTTCTCATACTATCCAACTGCTTCTCTACTTTAGTAAATGAAGCTGCAAAAAGTCCTAACTCTTGAAAATGAAAGCGGAAGGGAAAAACAGTATTGCAGGGAAAATCTTACATGAAGCAGTTTGCCAAAATAAACAAAGATAAAAGTCCAAACATCTGTTTTGCATTTCCATGGAAAGGGCAAGACGACCTGTCCCAAAGGCAGCAGAGCAGATGGGACACAAAGCCATCTGCACCAATAATGAAGCAGACGGGATCTTGGGAGTGCAGACGAATGATGCTCCTGAAACCAATTTTCACTGTAGGGAATCATTTGCCCCGACTAGCATATCAGATTCTTCCCAATGTCACCTAGGATCTGCTGCCGTTGAGCAAGAGTTCAGTTCACATTTTGAACTTAGTAGGTAATGAAATCTAAAATTAAATACCTTTCAAGAAGCCAAACTTGGGCTATCTTTGAGGTTAATTTGTCAGCAATGCTATGGTTTCTTACCTTAGTACCAAGACACAGGCAGCCACCAAGGAGTAAGCTAGAAGTGTCCCAATAGACATCAGGTCTACAAGATCCTTGAGGTCTAAGAGAAAGGCCATGACAGCTAATGGTGCAGAGAAGAGGAGGGAGAGGCACAGGCAGAGAGAGAGAAGACACAAATTAAGTGGCAGGATATTTTTTATTTCATTTACAAGCCTGGTGAATCATGACAATTTAATCCTTATCCATACTTCTGGGCCAACAAGCTCTTCTCTTTCCCAGGAGATGTAAAATTCATGAGAAAGAAGCAAGAAAACCAGAGTTCAAAAAAAGGCAAACTGTATATCAAGTTGTGTGTGACTTACGCAACATCATGAGTAAGAGTAGCAACATTACTTCTGAATGAGCAAGCCTTGCAACCTTAAAAATATTTGCATCTTAATGTGCAGTAAAATATGTGATGTTAGTTTTGAACTGCTTTATAGATGCAAAGTATTCTCCTTATGGAGTTATGAAATGCATATGTTTACAATATGCACACCCATATGCATAGAGTAATGGGGGACACCTAGGAATTACTTGAGTCATTCTTAAGGAATCTTTTTTACCTGCAACAGCTCCTGAGGTTATTGTAGCTAACATTGGGGTTTTTGTCCGCTCATTGATACGAGACAAAAATCTGAATAGTAATCCATCTTCTGCCATCGCATAAATAACCCTAGGCATTGGAAACATGGATCCAAGCAGGCTAGAAAAGGACAAGAGACATTAATGTTGATTTATTTCTTGTGTACAGAAATAAAAATTGTTTAACGTATTCCAACAAGGCTGTCCCTAATGCAAGAAATTCATTTTTTAAGGAGTGTCTTTTCCCCCAAATTGGGAAAGTAATTATAATGGATAATAGGAAAATGTTGCTCTTTTGCAGCAGTGAATCCTAGATCTTCACTGTAATGAAAATGGGATTTTAAAAAATTAGTCAGATACTTATATTTGCTGCAGAAGAAACTGAAAACTTCTATTTCTTTTTATATTTTCTCACTGCACTTTTTTCCTTGGTTCTCCCATGTTGTAATAGTTTATGTTAGTTTTAATGTTCTCTTAAAACCTTTTAATAAGGTTTATTCCCAAAATAATTAGTGAGAGACAGGTAATCCTCAACTTACCACCACAATTAGGACAAGAACTTCCATACTAAGCAAAGCAGTTGTTAAGTGATCATACCCAGTTTTACTGCAGTTGTTAAGTGGATCAGCATGGTCATTAAGTGAATCACTGTTGTTAAGTGAATCTGGATTCCCCCATTAACTTTGCTTGTTGTAAGCCAGCTGGGAAAGTCATAAATAATGATCACATAATGCTGGGACATGCAATCATTATAAATACATGCCAACTGCCAACTGCCCAAATTTTGATCATGTGACCATGGGGACGCTGCAACAGTTATAAGTGTGAGGTTTAGTGTAGGTCACCTTTGTCAGCACAGTTATAACTTTGAACAATCACTAATAAATAGTTACCAGTTGAGAACTACCTGTACATAAAAGTGGGCTTAAAAAAAAATCTGTACTCATTTTAACGATGAATCCTGAACAATAGCATTGCATGCAATATCTGAAGTGGATATGCATGATGTTTGTTTGTTTTTTAAATGTTTAGAATCTTTTCTGGCTTATGAGTGAGAGCTCAGATTCAAATTCCTAAAAGTAGATATGGCAACATAAAGGAATGAGTGAGGCTGGATTAAAAACTAAATCTGATTACATTTCCTTTAAATAAATGATTATATTTATTTCTTCTTTTTCACATTAAAAATGACAAATTAGTGATAACTGCTGTAAGGACTCTGAATAACGAAAGTTTCCTAGGAGGATATAGCCAAAGAATTTTACCTCAGAAGAGACACAGGTAGTTTCTATCAAGTCCAATTACATTGTTCCAATTATGGAACAATTAACCCTATCAGTCTTCCCTCCCCCCACCTCATATGTGTGATCAAAAAATTTCCAGAATTCCTTCACAGCATGGTTTCTGGAGACATGGACTAGGAACTCTGAAAATCTTAAATTCTATGTATCAGCAGCAGATTGGAAGGCTTTGTCTCCAGTGACTGGCAGTTAACTCCCCTTCCTCTAGGGTTTTAGATTTACTAGAGGTAGAGTCAAAGACCTCTTCTGCAAGCTTTATCACAGACCTTTAACTAATATGAGGGGGAAATTGTAAACTGTTACCATCTAAATAACCCACCTTTCCAAAGATATCAAACCTGATATCTTTGGAGCATAGCAACAGCACTTAGACTTACAAACTGCTTCATAGTGCTTTACAGTTCTAAGTGGTTTAGAGAGTCAGCATATTTTCCCCAACAATCTGGGTCCTCATTTTACCCACTTCAGAAGGATGGCAGGCTGAGTCAACATTGAACCGCTCAGAATCAAATTCCTAGAGTGAGCAGTGAGTTCGTCTGAAGTACTGCATGTTAACCACTGCGCCACTACGGCTCTTAAAAATCTGTCAAGTTAAAAAAAAGCCAACTCCTAAATCAACTATGAACATTTTTATTTAAAGATTAATACACTCATCGGTGAGTACATTCTTACCGCACGTATGCAAAAAAAAAGTTGTAGCCCTTACCTTGTAGAGAGGGCACATAAGGACCCAACAGCAACCGCATAGTTTGCTCCATCCCATTTCACATACTTAAAAGCAACTGGCAGTGGGCTATTTTTATCGAGCAGATAGTAGGGCATCATGAGAGTAAGAGCAGCCGACACCCCAAAATATGCAACAAAGCAGATCAGAAGTGAGGCCACTATGCCTATTGGAATAGCTTTCTGGGGATTTTTTACTTCTTCACCTAAAACGGAGATACAACCCAAAGATTACAAAAGATGAATTTAATCATTTCCTTTCAGTGAAGAAACTGCATTTGACATATTTTCCTCTAGTGAAAGCAAAAATCCTTCCCCAAATTAAAACTTGTTAGTAGCATATTAAATATATTGTAAAGCATGCATTTTACAAATCCTTTTAAAATTATTAGGAGTTATTTGTCTGAATTGCCTCATTGTTTCCAATAAGGAAAACCTAAAGCTATTTATGAAACGTGTAACAGTTCATTACATTTGCATATTATGCTAAGAGTTAAAATATTTGCCTAGATAAATAACTTAATCTTTGAGAATCAAACTATACAATTTGATTCAACACCATAATTTAAAATTATGCAATGCAACATGAAACTTCAGTGTTCCTTCTTGCTGTTGTCCAAATACTAAGAATATATTACTATAGCTTCATTTTCAAGCTTACCTATGAGATAATGAAAACTAAGAGTAAAAAGTAGTGATATACAAAATTACATCCAAAATTGGTATAAAGAAGTGTGTTACTATTTAAATTTTGCAACGTTGATTTATTTCTGAGTAGAAATCCATCGCGTCACATTGCATAGTATAATTAATCATTCAATCAAATACAGCTGAAATTAATATTCTGATGCACGTTCAGGTTCCGGAAGTACCTTCTACTGTTTATGTTTTAAAACACATAATCCCTTCTCCAAGAATCTAATTAGATTCTGATCTATATGTAAATATAATATATTTCATGCTGAAAAGAATCAGCACCATCCACGCAGAGCAGCAGGAACTATTTTCAGAGAGGAATCTGCAGCAGAATGGAAAAAATGGCTGAGTCTCTAAATGAGCGAAGGCCTAGCTAAGAGTAGAAATTATTATTTTTAAAAAGTACTTTTTTGTTGTTGTTATCTTACCTGTGGTGGCAATACAGTCGAATCCCACAAATGCATAAAAGCACGTAGCTGCCCCTGAAAGAACTCCAGAAAAACCATATGGCATAAACCCACCAACACCATGCTGCAGATCCTGTGTAGAACTAGAAGAAGCAGCAAGAAATCAGAAGTGATTCTGATTACCCAATTCCAAGGGTATCTTGCAACTATGAAAATTCAACAGGGCAAATTCACTTTACCAAGAGACACAATACAGCTGACTTATCAAGACTTACCAGTACTAAATGGATATTATATTATTAATTTATGTACCGCTCACAGGGCTCATTTGCAGCTCTATTAAACAACTGCACCAATAAATGGACCTCTAGTTTTGAGCATATTAATATCAATCTGTAATAATCCAAGAATATATAAAAACACTCATCAAAATCAACAGGATCTATTTTTGTGCACTGCAAATATGAACAGGACCGGGCAGGATGAGTCTTTTTTTTTTTTTTTTCATTTTTAAAGTTTGGTTTCAAAACTATTTTTACATTTTGGAACAAGCTGAATGATCATTTTAAAAAATTAATTATTTGAATTAAATAACAATAAGAAGCCCTGTGTATGCTATCATTAGCTTCTAGGTAGACAGGGGAGGGGAGGGGAGGTTCAGCTTTGTCAATCAAAGAATCTGTACTTGCTATCTGCATTTTCAGAATTCCAGGCCTCTGTTTAGATGCAGAGTTATTTACTTCAATTTAAAATTCATACAGAGATTCACTAAAATCTTAATTGTTTTAGCTTGTGTTTTTAATTTGTATAAAAGGTACTAAAAAGTTTCGCCAGGCAATTCTTCTATGGTTGTGCCCACAGAACATTATAAACTTGCTGGCCTATTTGGTTCCAAGGTTTTATTACTTCACTTTTTAAATTTCTTTTTATTGTTTCCAAGTAGAGTCTAGATTTTATTATATAATATGTCTTGTATTACCGTATTTACCGGACTATAAGCTGCTACTTTTCCCCCATGCTTTGAACCCTGCGGCTTGTACAACAATGCGGGCTTATCTATAGATTTTTCTTTGTTAACTGCCATCAGGGTGCGCAAAAACGTGACAGACACAAGAGGTCAATGCAAAGAAGACGACGCTACCGGTAGTTTTTGGCACACTCGACGCAAGCAGCACAACATGCACGAACGCAAAATATTTTTCACACCCTCATCATGAAAAGTACATGAAGAAAAGCATATGATGCAGCTTTTAATTTGAAAGTAATCAATCTGTCTATCCAGAAAGGAAATAGAGCTGCTGCACGTAAGCTTGGCATTAATGAATCAATGGTGAGACATTGGAGACGTCTGGCCACATGTGAAGAGCATTCTTCTCTTTCTGTGTAAATATCTAATTTCACAACATATATATCTGTGGCTTATAGTCTGGTGCGGCTAATATATGTGCAAATATTTTTTTCTTTTAAAATTTAGTGAGTGCGGCTTATATTCCGATGTGCTCTATAGTTCAGTAAATACGGTATATAAAGTATCTTAGGTCCATGCAAATTGTTCTATCCTGCAAAAACAACAAGGTCTTGAAGCATTTTCAAGATTAGGTTGATTAAAAGGGCAAAAAAGACTTGCTGCCTTCTAGATATTCTCCCTTTTTTGGAGTCAACCAACATATTCCAATTCTTAGGAACAAGAGGAGAAGGCAAGGAGGAAAATGGGTATGATCAAAGAAGAAAATAGGCATAACTCAAATGCATTTCTCAAGTTATGTGTACTTTTTTTCTCCTAACTTGACTCCTCCCATTGCCTTTTTTCCTTATCAGGCCTTAAATCTGCCAATTATGATTTGCTTGCTAAATATTGGCAATAGCCTAAGGACTGATATCTAAAACGTCCGGGAAAGAGGCAATGTACCCATGGCACAGAGAATTGTAGCTTTTCTCTTAGATCAACTGCAAAAGAAGGCAGCCTTCCTGGCTGTCAAAACTTCAGAATATTAAACCAGGACTAACAAAAGGCCCTCTGTGTGGTGAAAAACTCTCACTGTGTTGCTTAGGAGGTAATAAGGGAGGAACTCAATGTTGCAAAGCAGCAATGACTTTTCAAATATTTTATTCTTCTTAGTACAGAAACTTCTTTCTATGGGGGAAATTTTTGCAAGATAAACATTAAGTGAAACAAATGGGCAGCCCCCACTGTAGTCTTTTATTTTAAGTGTAATTTGAACATACACATGAAGTCTGTAAATAACCACAATTTTACTAATTTACACACGAGGCTGCATCTACAGCAGCATTAATTTTAGATGGAATGGTGAAAGTTATAATCCCAAATATCTGGCTATAGTAAGTTGGGTAAGGTTTTCCACTCTGGACCAGCTGCTATTTCTTATCTTATTTGCAACAGAAGCACTACTCATGTAAATAAAAGGATGCCTTCAAAGTTTACAATTAATTTCTATCTATAGCAACAGATCATAGTGAAAGCTTACTGCAACTATCTGAGCTTTGAACCACTTTTGATTCAAAGAACCGCATATGAACAAACCATAGGCAGCCTGGCACCAGCCATGAGACTGCTTTTTATTAATTAAACTATCTGTATAGTATTGAATTTCAGTCTCCATCTGATGTGTTACAAACTGCCCACTTTTCTTATTTTCATACCTGATATACAGTCAGTGTGCGCTAAACAAAAGCCATGAATGTACATATTATTTAAGATATGTATATATAAAAAATAAGAGGCAACATACTTCTCCGGAAGTGAAATATTTTCTGGGATCTGCCAGTTTTTTATTGAGCCTTTCACGAAACCTGACACCATCACAAAGCCCAAGACAAGGACGTTGATACAAGTGAACACTTTGTTAACCATTGCAGATTCTTTCACACCAAAAGTCAGAAGCCCTTTAAAAAATTAGTGGATAATTGTATTATAACTGTTTAATCAACACCAACAAGAAAAAATATATTCTTGGAAAGAATTGCTTCAACATTTCCCAATTTATTTTTGGAAAGACTTTTACCAACATATTTCTCAGCTGCTAGTTTCTTATATATATATTTTGAACAGAGGCAAAGAAAGGAAATTATCCAAAACTTTCATTCAGATTCCACACAGTAATACATAGTAAGTGCCTCAAATATGGCCCCTTTCCTACTAATTTTATGTTTTAGATTATGCATATCCAAAATATTTTTATAACAACAAGGCTTGTTTGGCTGTGTTGTGAATCTAGCCACTTTGATGAACTTTGTAATGACTTAAAAATTTCCAGTTGCCAATTATTTCAGTCACTTGATTTAAGTATTTATAAAGTGCACTTCTTACATGATCAGAATACCAATACATGGTCCTGATCCAAGCTATCACTCTATGAAATTATATTCAGGAATATTTTTAAGAAGCAAAAATAATTTTTAAGAAGGTGCCTAGACATGTTCTGGTCAGTCAGGGAAATCTCCATTGCTAGCTGTTGAGTGATGTCTCAGGCAGGAATGAGACTCAACAAGCTTTCAAGTTTTTTACAAAGGAATGTAACAAATATGGGGAGAAAGAATTAGGAAAAACCTTTCAGATCTGAAAGAAGATTTGGCAACTGTAGAAATAAGACTGCACAACTTTCTCATTGGTTTTCAGAAAACAGAGACTTATGATATATGGCCAGAGTTGCCAAGCAACTGGAGAGTATCTTGCCTGACATCTGAGAAGCACATCAGAGAACGTGTACCGAGCATTTATGTAGGAGCCTTTGAGGTAAACATCAAAAGTAAATCTGGATTTTAAATCTAATTCCCTTTAACGCTGTGAATAACATATACAGTTGCTTCTTAGGCCACAAGTGGAAAAAAATGGGAAGTTTCAAAGCCTTTTCTAAAGCTCATTAAAGGTAATCTTTAATCATTGTTTTTATTACAAGAAAAAAGTACAGCTACAATGTTCAACGATTTCCAGCCTGTACCTACATGCACACATAAATAATTTTAAACAAACAGTAGCAAAAAGTAATCCTATCTCTGCAACCACTCAGAAGGGCAACTTGAACCAGCAAATAAAAAGCTTTTTAAAAATGGCAAAACAAATAAGAATGTTCATTTTCTCTGCAAAATAAGATTTCAAAAACACTACAAAATGCTCATTCCAAATAGTATTTATTTATTTCTCTCACCTGTTAAGATTAGGATAATGAAAACAGAAAAGACATCTGGGTATTTTGCTAGCACACCAGGAACATTCATAGACATGTAGCGACCAAAGAATTTCTTAATATGCTCGCCTATAAGCTCATCAAATGTTGCACTCCAAGCTCTGGCTACACTTGATGTTCCTGCATGAGAATAAAAATGAAAGCTACCTTTTAACATTATATCCATTAACATACACATGGCACTATTTCTGGAGTGAACAAGATTATGCAAAGCAAAAAAATTGCTAAGGAATTTATAAAGCATGTAAAATATATCGAAGAGGTGACCAGTTTGAAATTGGAATCTCATCATAAAGGGGTAGATATCCCAAATAGACTAATACAATTTTGGCCACATTTCATTTTTTTTTTTAAATTTTGAAGGTGCTATGTTTTTGTTCTACAACCCAACGAACAATACATGCTTTGGCTTCTGACATGCCCAAGCAGAATTGCGCAACTGCTGTTGAAGAGTTTTGTTAACAACAAATTCTTTATTTTCTAGAGCAAGGGTGTCAAACTCAATTTCATTGAGGGCCAGATCAGCATTATGATTTCCCTCAAAGGGCCAGGTGAGCATGGATGGGTAGGCAGGGCAAGCACCGAAACCTCATCAATCAGAGGAGCCTTGCCGTCTGATGGTGAGGGAGTCATGTAGGCAAGTGGCAAGGCCAGCGCAGCTTCTGGCATTGTAGCAGGGTGCCTGGGGTGGCTACACAAGCAGGCAAATGGAGATGGTGTGTGGCTTGGGGGAGTCCCATTACCACTCCAGCCTGACACCTGTGTATCCTCCCCCCTGTACTGCTGTGTTTACAGAAGCTGTGGCAGCCTTACTGCTCACTGGTGTGGCCCAGCCCCCCTTCCCCGGAAACACAAGAAGCTGCACTGACCTTGCCATTTGCCTGTGTGATGGGATGGGATGGGCTGAAGCAACTTGGGCTGGCCCCTTGAAGTTTTCAGGGCAGCCCCACAGACCAGATCTGGTCACATCGAGGGCCAAATCCAGCCCCCGGGCCTTGAGTTGAACATCCGTTCTGGAGGTTTTAAAATCAGGCTGAACAAGAATGGAAGACAATTCAACTATCTTCCTCTAAAATGTGTGTTGTTTGTTTCCTACTACTCCCCAGCTTCCTGGCCTGTGTCATAAGAACAGGAGTTATTCACACAAATTCACAGGACTGTTGTATCCAAGAGTTCAGAAGTGACCATGAGGAGGTTGTTCCCTGTTGGGAACTTTAGAGGCCGGTGGTTCTGCAAATTTTTGCAACTGAACATTTAAATCACCAAAATCCATTTATCTACGTCAGAGTACAAAACTTGGCAAGTCATAATGCTCTTTCCGAAACAAGATGATCAATTCTGTATTACCCTATACTTCCCATTTCGTTTTTACAAGCATTTAGGTATCTATTTTTTTTATTGTTTTCCCATTTTTACTGAATATCTACCAATATAAATGCATCTACTACTTCTAGTTTTTATCGTTTATGTATAACATGTAATTTGTTCGTTCTATTTCCTCTGTCAGATTGGATGACCTTGATCTTCAATATATTACTGTTAATTATTATTATTTAATAACTTTTTTGGCTCCCATCTCACCCAGAGGTGACTAAACTCCATTCTCAAACTTTAGTCAAATCATTACAAAATCATTCAAATCCCACTCATTTATTGTGTGATGGGTAAAACTCGGAATTTTAGTCAAAGTGAAAATAAGTTATTTCAATTGCACTTTGAATAAAGGATAAGAGAGGTAATTTACAAGCCAAGCCTAGAGAGGCAATGGTAACTGGTGACAATTGGAGCTAAAGTTTAGTCTATATCTGAAGGGTACAAGACTGAGGAGGGACTCTTTGTATACTTATACAGTGTAAAAATCATCTTCTCTAGCTGATACTCTTTGAAGGCATTGGACCTCAAGAGGAATTCTCCACAATTGATTTTGTACCTGGAACAGCTGCCCAACAGAGTGGGGTGGTTTTTTTTTGTTTTTTTTTTTTGGAAAACAATATAAAGAGATTCACGGAGGCCATGTTCTGATCAACAAGATCAGGGGATGCTAATTCTATAAATGCATACAAAGCAAGGAAATTCTTTATGCGAACACCAAGTAGTTGTAAATAAATACAGAGCTTTTGAAGTTCAACCTACATTCCCTTCCAAACCCTTCCTATTCAGCCACTCCTACTTATTTTGGAACAAATTCCATCTTTAAACAAATTCATGCTGTGATTCTCCAAAGTATTTTCTTTTATCACAGAAAAACATGAATCACTATTTCTCTACACTTCTACAAAAAAAATAATAATTAAATATTTGCTACAGGAACTGCCTGTTGAAAAATTATTCTACAAAACGTGAATTCCACCAAAGATAAATATTGTCCAGCTATTATTTTACTGACAGCCAATAAAAATTGTTTTTAGCAGTTTTCATCTGCAGTTAGTTGCTAAAATGATTAATGTATTATTAATGTGTTTCATTTTTTAAAAAGTTATAAACTAAGAAAAACACATAAAACATACAGTACATTTCCTAAAGGGCACTAATTTTTAAAAAAAAACTATCTGCCAACTTTCAACAAGATGTTTCTCAATATATTTATCTTTCATTCTTCTTGTATATAAGAGCTCTTAATACCCAATTAATTTAAATAATTCTACATTTTAATTAATTTCATTATCCCTTCACCAATTTTTGCACTTAAAAATATTATGATGTATGAGTCTCAGTGGTGCAGTAATTAGAGTGCTGTACTGCAGGCCACCTCTGCTGAAAACCAGCCTGCAATTTGGCAGTTCAAATCTCACCAGGCTCAAGGTTGACTCAGCCTTCCATCCTTCTGAGGTAGGTAAAATGAGGACTCAGATTGTTGGGGGCAATATGTCAACTCTATGAAACTGGTTAGAGAGGGCTATAAAGCACTATAAAGCGATATATAAGTCTAAGTGCTGTTGCTATTGCTATGTAACTCTATCATCTGGCTGAAACAATCCTTTCTCATTATTCAAGAAATGTATGTGCCTTTTGCTTGATTATGTACTCTATCACTTTTGCTAAAGTCATTATTAAATCATCTTCCAATTCAGAGCCCACAAAACTTATATTTATTCCAAATTTTAATCAGAGGCTCAGGCACAGATCTGGAAAAAAAAGTTTAACATTTTTAGATCTTATAAGAGTTTACATAAGACTGCCAATAGTCTCATGAAATTTCAGTAATTAGAAAATTAAAAGCCCTCATGTGGCCAACATGGCTATACAGAATATGGAACACCATATGGAACACCGTTATCTTCCCACTGAAGTGGTACTTATTAATCTATTTGCATTTGCATGCTTTTGAATTGCTAGGTGGGCAGGAGCTGAGGCAAGCAATGGAAGCTCACCCCATTGCACAGACCTCTCTCTAAAATTGTTCCATTAAAATATGGCAAATCAACACATTTTTTAAGATATTTCTACAATAATACTCAAAATAAGATTATAATAATAACAAACATATATTAATCTCCGCAACTCACCCCTTCAGAAAACCCACACATTTTGCCTCCATTTTTTTAGTTACATCACTCTATTCTCACCTTCAGAGGCTGGAACTTTAAAAGAACCATTCCTTTCAAAGTACTGCTCTTGTTAACCAGTATTCTCTACTCAAATAATATGCTTTTGGAATAATCATATTAAACTACTCTAAAGTTTAAAGGGAAGTTATTATGACAGAGCACAATGCAATATTTCACAGATCTAAATACAAAGGAATACCCACCAATGACATAAGAAAGAATTAGATTCCATCCAGTAATGAATGCCCACAGCTCACCGACAGTCACATAACTATAGAGATACGCTGATCCAGTCTTTGGAACTCTAGCACCAAATTCTCCATAGCAAAGTCCAGCCAACACAGAAGCCAGAGCTGCAATCAGAAAGGAAATGACAATGGCAGGTCCTGCATTTTCTTGTGCCACTGCTCCAGCCAGAACATAAACCCCTGCCCCAAGAGTGCTGCCTACTCCAAGGGCAACCAAGTCAAAAGTGTTGAGGCACCGTGAGAGCCGGCTGTCGTTGCTTGTACAGTCTACCACTTTCCGACGAAACAACTGCTGCCCAAAATGGATAACTTTCTGGCAAGACATCTTCTCAACTGAACCTATAAAATAAGAAAATATATCTGAATCAGTATCATTGGACAGGCAAACTAAGCTACTTCTGCAAATAGTTCTGTTACATGGTAGGAACTCCCCTAGCATAAAACCCTCCAAACCTGTTGGTATGATGGATCCCCATTATTTTAAGGGATACGAAAATAGTCAATTATTTCCTGCCAGTTTCTGAATTTAGGAGTACAAACCTATGAGTTTCTACTTAGAACTCAGTTCACTTGACTTTAGCTAATTTATCCCAAGTAAGAGTTCGTGGTGGAAGCCTATTTTACAAAGTAAAAAACTGAAATGAAAGAGATTGAAACATTTCACTTCTTCATTATAAATATGAAACAATTTGTTGTACATTTATTTTCATGAATATCTCTATCAGCAGTAATATTTATTTTCCATTACATAGAGAAAGTAGTTCTTTTTCCAAGCAGTTGCCAGCCTGAAATCTGAGTATTTCACCACCAATGTAATGTACTTCTTTTGTCCTTTGTCTTTTATCTTCAAGATAAAAGACTATCCCTGGTTTGGGATAAACAACACCTGATCTTCCACTTTTAAAAGTGCAAACATATAATCAATCAAAAGAATTTTGAAAGACTGAGAGGAAAGAACAAATGGGAATTTTACCTGTCAGCATATTACATCCTATTCACACAATTCACAATATTCACATTCTAATGTTTCCTTGCTTTCAGAGAGCAATGGCACTATTAATATGGGGATTCCATTATCTGCCTAGACTTTTGATCCACAAACTGAACAAAAAGTGCTTAATATGGAAGCATATGTGTGTTTAATTAATAATTCAGAACTTCTCCCAGTAGCCTTAAAAATAGACATAAATAGTAATATAGGGAAGGATCAGACTAGACTTCCAATTTTGAGTGTCAGTACTTCCTTTAGGAAGTACAATTTGTGATTTATGAGCTCAATATTGCTACATCTGGAGCAATAAAAATAAACAGCAACTTTTCAGCTTTTATTCTAGCAACAGCAGACAAAGGAGAAGGGGGAAATTTGTCCTTCTGCAAAGGCCAATGTTTGTATGATAAGAATTCCACAATTCATAAAAGAAAACCCCTTCTTATTCTGAGTTCCCCAAATTCTCAGAATTTTAAGAAGGAAGTAGATGAGGAAAAGTAAAATCCTTTGAAGTTTCTCTAAGAAATTAGTTCTTTTGAAATGCTTATTTAAATAAGCTGTTCAATGTTAGGAAACATAGGAAATAGTAGAGAAGGTTTTTTTCATTATTCAAAGCATACATTGCATGCCCATTTATTAAAGCCCAAAGCACTTCCTGTAGGCTCCTTCACTTCCTCCCAATACTAAGACTCAGCCCTAGACTTAGCATGTAGCATAGTTTTTCCCCATGCATTTCTGAAAGTCCTAGATCTGCTGAAAAGGTTACCATGAGAACTGGGCAGCAGCATCAATTTTATAGCCAGAAAAGCTGGGGATAAACCTGATTAAAACAAAACAACTGTTCCACTCAATGAATCATGGTTATCATTCACCATGGCTCTTATAGCACTTGAAGCAGAAAATAATTATTAAAAGTACGGCTCTTAGCCAAATATCTTATTATGTAATCAGAATATAATTCTAAATTTTAAAAAGAGAGAGGGTAGATTCAGGAAATTATAACACAGTTTCAAATCCAATCTGAATAAAATGGAGGGAAGAAAAATAGAAAACTATATGTACAGTATGTATGTAAACAAGAATGAAAACAAGAATGATTTGATATGTGCTAGTAGCTGAATGTATCCAACAAACTCCTTATTCAATATAGAAGCAATGTCATAGAGGACAAGTCATCTCATGGTTTTGTGATCATCAAAGAATAGGAAGCAGAGATTAGGAATACAGTTTTCACAAAGGGGGGTTGCATAAAAGGGGTCTTTTAAGCTCATTTATAAACACCTTTGGAATAAGAGATGAGCAACAAGATGGCAAGTTTGCTGATTATTTCAAATTGCTCCAGTTGATTAGATCAAAAAAGGGATTGTGCAGAAATCCAAAATGAAATGGGTGAACGGGCCTTAAAATAGCAAAGGCAATGCAGGTAAGCTTTGGCTTGAAGTGCAAGCTCATGTATTCTTTAGCAGAGTTGGAATCACTGGTCAGGAAAGCAATCTGTCAGTCTAGTGTGCACTGGCTATAAAATATGGGAAATTCTATCTTGGGAATTATTTGGAAGAAACAGAAGCAAAAATTGACAAAAGTAAAATTGTAATGTAAATGTGCATGGAATGATTTGCATATTATTATTACAGAAACTAGAAAAGAACAATCATAATGATTAGGGGATAGCCAGAACTATTCTCTAGCAAGGAAATTACTGCAGGCAAATTTGAATAGAATTGTATCAGTAACATTTACAAATAAACCATAATCAAAGTGATACATTATTTTATAGCTTAAGGTTATTTTGTAATCTCCCTTGCTGTTATTACTGTTTTTACATAGATGGTTTCAAAAATTTAGTATCTGCATGATGCATGAATGCTGCAACAGGAATTAGGGCTCTCTCCCATATGTTGTTTGGTTAAAGTCACCTGAATATTAATTAACCATAGACTACAGACATCATTCTTCCACTGTTCTTATTTTCAGATCTTCTGGAGTGCATCTAAAACCATCCAGAACATAACACTATCAAGAAACCTGTGGCAACTTTTGTTTTCCTTTCTCTAACCAGGTTTCTCCCTTCACCTACCTCGCAACAAGCTTTCAGTTTTAACAAGCTTTCAGTTTTGAGATAACATATTTTCTTCCAAAGCTCTTTTATTACTGCAGAAAATGCAACAAACCACTCATATTGCATCATTGCTTAAACATAGTAGCTTCCTTCTGCAATACTATCAGAAACAATTTAGTACCATGTATTTTAATACAACTACTGCAAGCTACAATATAAGAATTCAAGTTTGTTGATCAAACACATTTACTATGGTAATATCACCTATATACAGATTTACCTTGAATCTGCAGTTACTTAATAAATGCCAGAAATGCATTTCTTTTGTCATTGTTAAACACACCTTTGGTTCCACCCATTTTAACAAAAGTTCAACAATATGTTTCAAGTCTAAGAAAAATGAAAAGCAACTTGCACCTGATCATAACTTTAATTAAAAAAATAAAACAAGAAGCAAGAAAGATTTTTTTCACAAAATGTTAAATAATACTTCCATGTACATTAACAAGCATATTTACATTCTGTAAAAGTAGTATGCACACTGTAATATTTACAAATTTAGATAAAATAGAGTATAACTTTGAAAAGATTGAAAGTTTCTACATTATCATTTTATACCCTTTAAATAAAAAATGGTTGTCCAGTGAAGATCACGAATTTTTAAAAGGTGATCTTTGAAAGGATCACTATTTTAGGCAAAAACAATCAAAAATAAAAAGCAAAATTAATCTGTGCACAAGTAAACAAATAAAATGTTTATTGAAAGCTTTCATTAGTACTGAATTAATATATGCTTATCTTTGAGTTAGTTAATTCAAATGAAGTAGAACTGCTATCAATGCTACAATTCAAAAACTAACCCCCTCGACTGCCTATGCTGCTCTATTGCTCAAGCACTGTAGGAGATACTTCAGATGAATGAGATATCCTACCCAGCAGCTGACCAAAACAATCAAGCACAGAATCTATGTGCCACAATAGCAATTATGAGTATGAATTCATAAAGAACAGGAGTACATGCTTCCCAGAAGATAAATTTGGCTAGCACCACCAACACTGACTAGACACAATTCTATCCCATTTCATAAATTTCATTTCCTGGAGATGGGAATATAGGCTAGAAGGTAAGCTTACTTTGGGGTGAACATTCTTAGTTCTTCATTCATTTCAATCTATTTTGGATGAATTATTTCACTCACCTAGTTAGATCTTTCAATTATCAATATCCTGTTCCTTATATTAATGGGACTACTGTCTTTAACTTACATAATTTTGCACTTTAAAATAAATTTTCTTTTTTTTTCCTACTCTATATTCTGAGGCAGAGAATGACTATAAAGTAATAATAATCTAAAACCATTAAAACAGTCACTGACTTAAAAGAAGCAAAAAGATTATGGTTGAAACCCCAAACAAGAATCCAGAGCTCTGAGAGTAAACGGAATAACTTCTGTGTGATCCTTTCACAGTCCCTGGTCTTTCAGCTGACACCTTCTGAACAAAGTGTACTTTTAGTAACACCCTTACCACATTCAGTGTCCAGAGCAGCATACATAAAATAAATAAGCCAAAAGTGAGGGGGGCTGAATAAGGTTGTTGTTTCTAAAGAAGAGATGGTTTCACTTTCTGTGTGGAATGCAGGGTAGTAAGGCATAATTTGTGGACTTTTGAGTTAAAAACTCTGAAGAAGTAGAAATATTGAAATGGAACTTTTTAGATTTCTTCTTAGCAGATAAGTTTCCTCTATAATATTATATGTTTCTGAGTATACTAACATGCTAGAGAACAATGAACTAAATCCATAGAGTCTCCTATACCTAACAATTTCCATAATCTTTCTTTGCAAAAGACATTTGTGCCAAGAAAGCTTCATACTGTAAGTTCAACAATGCAAAAAAAAACAAATGCTAGAGAGAAAGTTATAGCCTGAGTTATATGTAAAATACAGGTAGTCCTTTCCTTAACAACTATTTATTTAGCAACCGTTAAGTTACAAAAGTGCTGAAAAAAGTTATTTATGACTGGTCTTCATACTTATGACTGCCAGAGTGTCCAACAGTCATGTGATTGCAATCAGAGTGTTTTGTAACTGCACTTACCACAGATATAGCATCCTGCAGTCCTGTGCCATTTGCAACTTTCCCAGTGGCTTTCAAGGAGCATAGTCAATGGCAGAAGTCAGGGGTCAAAGACATGTGATGTCTCCCTTAATGATTGCAGGTGATTCGTTCAACAAAAAAAGGATTGTGAAATTGGGCTTGATCACATAATGCCTCACTTAACAATTGCATTCTTTAACAATTTTTCTACTCCCTTTTCTGGGTTGTAAGTTGAGGACCTCCTACTGCAGTTCCTATGCAACATAAATTACTAAAACATAACTTGAAAATGATAGAAATATTAGCTGCAGAATAAAATCCATCAGTTGTCAGTTAAAGGAAATTGCTCAACAGAAGGCAACTGTTTTTGGTTGGTTGAAACAAAATAGAGAAAGTAGCTGCTTGGACCCCATTCCTCTTTCTCTCTCAGGAAGAAAAAAAAACCAAAAGCACAGTTCTACTACTTAAATCTGCAGCAGATCTTCAATATGCAGGGAAATTCCAGCTCTCAAGTAAGAACACGGGGGCAGGACAGTGGGGAACTGTTTCTATTCCGTCTATAATCTGCAGATGTTCTCAGAAAATATACTGTAATTGCTGACCTAAGTCCAGCCTTCCTAGCAACTCCAAAATGGGACTATCAAGTTCAAAAAGTCATTTCTGATTCTTTAGAGAGTACGACTGAGATTTGGAGATGTGGATCCATAGCTTGAAAGGAATCCAGGTGCCTCAATTTTCACTTTTTAGACTGTGGTGGATTTTTCTCAATAATTAATTAGACACATTAATCAGAGGATTTTCTGAGCTTTGGGGCTCCCACTGGATTGAGTTCTAAGGAAGTGGAGAATATGATTTTGCCTCTGCTTTTTAACTACCTATTTGTGAAGAAATGCAGGGCACAGAAAGAGTTTGCTTCAGAGTGGGATGACACAGAAATGCTGCAATTTCAACACATGATGCGTTGAGGCACACTGAGGAAAAAAATGCGCTTAGAAGCAAAACAAACTTTCCCGTGCTCCCCTCCCTCAACTCTGAACTCTTGGGGTACCCTTTACAATGTCAAACTTATGTCTGGAGAGGTGAATAGAGATATCCACATTTGCAACAACAGATACATATCCTTACAGGAAAGGACCAGGTGAGAAACCTGATGGCATCTATGTTAAAAAGTTGTATGAAAGTCCTTAACAACCACACTGCAAAAGTAAACATATCAGGACAATTATTTTATCTGGTAAGTTTCAAATCAATGATATCTCTTCACTTATTTCTTGTACCCTCTAGCTCAGAATTCTGGGAGTTGAAGTCCACCAGCTTTCAAGTTGCCAAGGTTGGAGACCCTTGCTCTAGTTAAAGTTTACAAAATCCTTACGATCGGAAGAATCTTAAGCAAATCCTCAAGACAATCCAATTTAATTTATCTACATGAGTTATTAAACATCCACTTTATTTGAATAATCCAAAATTGAAGTAAAAATCTATTTATTACTAACAGTGACTCAGAACTGCATGGGCACATTTTCTAAATAACATATACTTAGGAGAACAAATGGCTGGCTCAATTAGGTTTGTACCCAGATCAGAAGGAATGGAGCAGAGTGGATAGAGAAGAAGTTGTGAGACATTTAGCAAGATGCTGTTCCACCCACTGAAATCTCTTAATTAACAATTGCCCAGGCATGAAAAGATACAGCTAGTGAATAGACTCGACTTCCTGGGTTCCAAGTTATATTGTTGGGTAAATACTCTAAAGTAAGTATATTACAGTGTCATCCTTGTTCATCAATTTGTTCATTGTAATCTTTCATAAGCCTTGTAATGCTTCAGAGTACAAGTAGTCCTCAACTTATTATCATTCACTGGGCAACTGTTTGAAATTGTGACACTACTGGAAAAAAAAGTGTCTTATGACCAGTCCCCACACAACGATTGCAGTTCTCATAATCACATGATTAGGGCCTTGACAATTGGCATATATTTCTGATGGCTGCAGTGTCACAGAGTCATGTGATCACTATCTGCAACCTTCCCAGCCAATTAACAACAAGCAAAGTCAATGGTGGAAGTAGAATTCGCTTATCAAATGTGTAAGTCACTTAATGACTGCAAAGAAAAGAGGTCATAAAATTGGGCAAAGCTGCATGATGACACACTTAATGATCACAACACGTAGGGATGAAGTGGTTTCACTTAAGTTGAGGACTACTTGTACAAGGTTTTTTCTCTCCATATTGTTGGACCAATGATACAGAGAAATACCCACCAATGACATAAGAATTAGGTTTCGGCCAGTAATCCATGCCCATAGCATACCAAACAGTCCCGTAGCTATAGAGATAATGCTGGTCCAGTCTTTGGAACTCTAGCACCAAATTCTCCATAGCAAAATCCAGCCAGCACGTACTGTTTTCTTTGTATTTTAATAGACTGTAATTTGAGAGAGGGGTTATTTACATGCATATACAGGTAGTCCTTGATTTACAACTAATTAGTGACAGTATGAAGTTACAACGGCACTGAAAAAAGTGATTTATGCCTGTTTTTCATGGTTAGGATGATTGTAGCATCTTCACAGTCATGTGATCAAAATCTGGACTCTTGGCAACTGACTCATATTTATAAAGGTGGCAGTATCCCAGGGTCATTTGAGCACCTTTTGTAACTTTTTGGCAAACAGAGTTAATGGGGAAGCCAGATTCACTTTTTAAACATGTTATTGACTTAACAACTCTGGCAGTGGTTCACTTAACTCTGGCAAGAAAGGTTGTAAAATGGGACAAAACTCACAAGACAACTTTCTCACTTAGCAACATAAATTTTGGGTTGAACTGTGGCCATAAGTTGAGGACTACATGTACACACGTACACAGATACATATGCTGCAGAGAGATCTCTTAGCAAAATCAAACATTATCTCTGTACCCCTTTGCATGTTTACTGAGATTTAACACCCATTATGCACAGAATTAATGTAGGAACTCCAATCACTAAAATTGGAAATTGTGATTGTAAGAGTAAGATGTCTATTCATTCCACATATTGCTCCGTTTTTTTAATGCAAGTATTACATCAGCATATTCTACTATGCAATTATTCTAAATTACCCTGGAATTAAGAATCATCTGCCCATATAATTTCATGTTAGAAGAAGAGAGGGAAGACATTCAACTAATCAGTACAGAAGCAGCATTAAAACTAAACATGTCTTCTACAGCAATGCAATGCTTTGTATTTGATTGGAAGAGGGTTCCAATAACATAAACACAGCACCTGCCTGGGACTCATTAATGGATACAAATCACCACCCCATCTTTTCTTCTGCATTTGCCTTCAGTGAATAAGATATCATATTCTTAAAATAAAGTGATGAGATGTAACCACAGGTTAGAACAATGTAGCGTAACTTAAAATATAATAAAACAAGTGGCAATAAAATAAACTAATAAAACAAGTGTAATTTTAAAGAGGTCCAAATACAGTAAAGCCAGGCATACAATTACGAACTTAAATATGTATTTCTAAGTTTAAATGACAACAAAGAAAAAAATAACCTGACTGCTAACAATTGGAAACACATCTGCAAGGAGAGAATTCAATCATTCAAGTCCAAACACTTGAATTTTTTTTTTCAAGTCCAAACACTTGAATTTATATATTAATAATTTGCCCCAATCTCATTATAAAAGGCCAGTAGAAAATATATTGAATAATGTCCAATAGCACAAGGACTGAGACACTTAAAAATCTCCTTTCAAAATCTGAAATCTGAAAGTATAGTCTGTGAACGAAGAGTTATAAAAGCCTTTTTTGGGGACAGGGGACATTCATTGCCTTATCTAAGTGAAACAGTTTTACACATTCCAAATGCACTTGAAATGTTACCAATTTTGCAACAAAAGTATGCAATCACTTCTGTTAAAAAGATTAGAAAGTTTGCAAATCATATGATGAAATGTACATAAACATATATTCACAGATCTCACATCAACAGCTTTTATGAAAGCAAAAGGAGTATATCGTCTGAGGATGATTTCATTTTTTTGTTTTGTTTTGTTTTGCAATGGATATTTTGTTTAGCTTTCTTTATACTAAATGGCAGAAGTACTTAAATGTTGGCAAAAACTGTTCTAGCATTTGACAAGCTTTTTTTTTTATGCAGCAAACATCCAAAAATAGTAACGGTGAGGGACTCTTTTCTGCTAGACTTGAACATTATATATTAATGCATTTTTCGAGGGGGGGGGGACTAACCCTGCAACTTTTCAGAGTTTCTGTCTTCCTCACACCACATGGTATCATGCTATAACTATAGACGCGCTGTATCTTTGCAAGGTTTAGGAAGGAAGCATTGCCAACACACCCAAATTCTTTACTGAGAGATACTGAAATTAGTAGCAAGCCAGAACTGAAGGATATAAAGCCAGAAACGTACATTGCAAACTCATACACAATGTGCCAGCATGAACATATATATTATAGAAAAACTATATGCCAATATACCAAGAAAAACTATTTCTTTATTCTAAGAAAACCTCCTATTTTTTTATAATTTTATTTTAGCTATCCCAGCTGCACTCAGCTGAACAATAATAGCTTTAAATCAATGGACTGTATTATACCACAGACAAAGAAAAATTCTATTTTGAAGCTATGGTTAGTTAACAACTTACTGATTACAGTGACAAGCAAAGCTACTGCTGAAATTTGAATGAAAAAAACAGGAAAGGTATACAGTATAAACCTAAAGGGTTAAGGGTTTTTATTACTGATGACAGGCTTCCCAATTGTAGTGTCCAAATATGCAGACCAACTCTCAGAATTGATGGAAAACTTTGCTGGCTAGAGAACTTTTGGAATTAATGTCCGAATATCAGGCAGGCATCCAAGTTAGAGGACACTGGCTTACGAGAACACAGGAAGCTGTGCAGTCATTCATTCAGCTCAAGAGTGTTTGCCCCAATTGATGATGGCTCTCTGGGATTTTAATCATTCTAGAAAATGACAAGGATGAAATCTGAAACCTTTTTGCATGCAAATGAAGTGTGGAATCGAACAAATTTAATAATTATAGTGCAACCATCTATAATGAAAAGGGAACCAATTAAATTATCCTTGAGATGTAGTCACCTAACATTTTCATAAAAGCCTTCAGAGATGGAAAACAATTGTAATGCGCAATCTATAGATAGTTCAACAGCTGTACAGCTCTTACAATAATACAGTTTTTCCTTGCATTTGACAAGATTCAGGTAGTTGTGATTTGTACTTTTTTCTGGTCCTAGATTTGATGGCATTAGTTCCTGATCATCTTTTTATGCATCTGAGCACTGATACCATATCTTCCCTAAATCTTCTTGTCTCCATATTGAACTGTAACCTTTATATAAACTCTGCAAGGCTCAATTACTTGTCATTATTATATTCTCAGAATTTACCCATTAGTCATTATTTCTTTTACTCCACTCTTCCTGAGATAAAACTGTTCTTTGGCACAACTAAACAAAAACAGCTTAGGCTAGCTTACTCCCTTATCCTGAAAACTATAGCCTGAACACAACTATTGATGTTGGCACATCAGTTGTTGATGCTGAAAAGCCACGGGATGACATGTATCTCCCCTGAAACGGAATACTATCAAAATTGCTACAATTCATGGGCCCAAACATCTTCCATATCCTTAGTCTTGATATCTATTCTAAGTACAAATCAATAACCATCATACTTGAATAATTTTCCTGATGCTTTGAGATAATTAATAAGTCTACAAATGTTAAGTTACCACCCCTTTATAGATTTTAAAGCATTAACATGACACCATCTCTACTATTATTGCTTCTTGAAATACATTACAGAATTCTCAGGAGTTCTGGAAGCTCCAAGCATATCTGGAAGATATGACATTAGAGAAGACTGCCGACTACTGTTTCTCTCTCTGAGAGTTCAAATCAAATTTTATTGTCCCGGAATAGAGCATCAGAGTACAAGATTGATTAGGGTCAAATTAGACAAGGCTAAAATGTGTAAACTATTTTGCTTGGTCAACCCCGCATAAACTTTAGATGGTCCATTCACTAATTAGTATGATTCCGATATGACACCTTCTTTGATGCTCACCAGGCTTCATGCCTTACCTGGTACTTTTTCTAGATTTTTTTTTTAATGGAGAGGTAGCCTGTTTTAGAGGGTATTGGGAATTCTTTATATTCCTATTGGAAAATAATTTTCTAAAGGCCAATGGCTGAGGACTGCAGCTTTGTTTGCAAGTATGCCCATCTACCTAGTAAAAAGACAAAAGCAAACCGAACTGGTAAAAAAGTTTCAGTTAAGGAAACAAGAAGGTGTTAAGATCTGTTTTAATATTTTGTGCTTGAGCACATTATCCATGCTAGTCATTTTGAGAGAATGCCCAAGACAAGCTGTTAAACTTCCAAATCTGGTCTACAATCAAAAAACCCACAGAATTTAATAAAAGGGAAATATCAATTTTCTTCTGTGAAACTGGTGTTTGTTGGTTAAATTAAACATTATTTATAGTTGATTACTATAAATACCTACCTGACAACTCATCACATCATCAGTTAATGTGAAAGGATATCTTCAAACTGGCATATGTAAAAGATATGGGGGTATCTTAAAGCTGCTCAAAAAGACAGACCAAGCATGAGCTTGGCACCCATTTTTAATATGCTGTACTCTGCATACCATTATAGGTTAAAACTAGCACTTAAAAATGGGTGTGGAAATGGACTGGAAGCTACTACAATTGATGACATATAGACCTGATATAGTAGAAACTGCTCAGTTCAGTTGGTAATCTAAATAACCTATTTTGGTCCATATGTCTTGTAATGTAATAGTCTAAACCAAAGAATGTCACAATTGATATCCGTGCTAAAGCTAATAAAGGGCACGAAGTCACTATATAGCCAGGAAATCAGGTGGCTGGGATCATTTCCACACATGAGCATAAGGATACAAATTTGTAAGTACAATTCCGTATGCTGTAAAAGGAACATTAATGCTACAAATTATAGCAAGTGATAAGAAGATAGATCTCTTCTATTTTAATTTTGTATTTAATTGAGAAGGCATGCAAGTGATTTCCATAAAGAAAGGAAGAAAGCAGTTGTCAAGGGAATTAAGGCATAATGAAAAATAGATAAGTAGAATAGGATAGCAAATTGCAATAGGAATGCATTCATGCAGATTTATACAACAAGAACCATTGCGGGTCACTAATTATGTATTGAAAAAGTCGCGCACACACACACATACCCCAAAAATACTAGGAAGCTAATTACAAAGAAAATGAAAATTAAATTTTCAGTTTATCTTCTCACAGTTCATTCTGTCCAAACAGAAGGGGGAAATGTTATGCTGGAATATTAAAAGTGTGACTGTATGCCATAACAGCTGTTCAGAACCAACTTTAGACAAAGGCTGAATGTGCCTGGCTTAGGTGAGGGCATCAAAGCTTAGGAAGCAGCAATGCTGTTTCTCCTACCAAATCATTCTAAGAATTCTAATGGAGCTGCATGCTTGTGTGCGCATACTGCCAACGTATCACTCCATTTTCTCTTTTATTTTACTTTTATTCTCTGACACATTCTACCTGGGAGCAGATCCTTACTAACATCAAATAAATGAAAGTCTGATTATTTCTCTGTTGAGACCATATATTTCTCAATAACAGGAAGCTCAATATAACTTAATGTAAGTTGGTGACAGTTGCAGCAATTTTGCATCATAGTCTATGCTCTATATATGAACCTTGGAGATCAATGAAACTGCAGTGAAAACTACAATGTACTTCTGTACATTAATTCCATAAATGACAAAAAACATGACTTAGTCCTAACAAGACAAAATGCTTCAAAAGGCAAGCATAAACAAAGCTGAGAGCTTGTTTTGAGATAATTACACTATAATTATAAAATCATAATTGCAGAAATAATAAAAGCATCAAAGTCCCCATTCATTTGTACCAGTTCACACATGTTTAAGTTTCACTCTTTATTTATTTAACCTTAGTAATCTTTTTCTTCCCTTAAGTTTCAGAATTAAACAGTCAATCAAAGAATGACAAAACTTTAATGTCAGTTCATTTCACTGGCAGGGTTCCAACATAGTAAGGTAGTATGCATAACCTGTTGTTATCTGTTTGGGTTCCACATTTCTATCTTCCTATCATACATTAAAAATATTTTAAAGTCCTAACAATAGATTGCAGGCTGTAATGTGCAACTCAGACAAATGATGACTTCTTAAGGAGCCATAGCAGCAAACCAAACTACTTTGAACTAGCATTATGTGTAATGTTTGGATCTGTACAAAATCTGTTCATGGCAAGCCAGAAAAGCTTGCCACCAGTTTGCTGTTGAGTAACCTACTTGATCTGATTTTACATAGCTTACAGATTGTTCCAATCATAAACTGACATTGAACGGTATACAGTTCCCCCACCATAACTCGGGTTAATTCTAGTTCCTTGGGTCATCTACAACCAAGGTAGAGGATCACTTAGAAATTAATACTCTCTGCCAATCTTCAAAAATACAAGAGTCAGGATGCTGGTTTCAACATGGGACTCCTCTGGCATACCTCTTCTTTTTTTAATTTCCACTACACCCCACCCAAGGGAACAGAAAGTGAGTGAAACAAAATCTTTCATCTCCTATAACTTTAATAGCTCCAGCCTTCAGAAAATTTTAATTTCCTCTCATTACAAAAAAAAATGAATTATTAGCCAGCCATCCAGCCATGACAAAATCTAGAAAGACTGGACAGTCTACAGCAAGCTGAGTCATTTGAAACCTAAGTACTCACAAGTGGTTCATGTAGCCAAAATCAGTGGAGGGTCACCAGCACGATGATCACTGTTGAAATTTTTGGTTGCAGACACCTAATATCTTTAGTGACAATGGCCTTCTGGTTTTTTTTTTTTTCAAAACTGGATGAAGTTTACTTTAGGAATTACCTGAGAGTTTCAATCTATTGCATGCCACAAAATGGCAAGTAACCACCATATTAAAACACAGCAATATGGAAAGTCTCATGGTTGGTTGTTTTTGTATATGGTAGCTATAGCAAGACTGCTATATGCACAAAGATGGAAATATTCTGAAATATCCACCATGAAGGAACAATTAATGAAGAAGATAGTATTTGCCAAAATGCAAAATTAACTTCTTGATCGAGAAGATAACAAGTACATTTATTAGTGATTGGCAAATATGGACTTTTATGTTGAAAATGCGGAAAAAATGAACTGGTGGCTTATAGATTTGATGAGTCAAAAGGATAAAATATTGGAAGGGAATTGTAATTTCCTAAAGAGGGAGGATAGATGAATTTTATTAGTAACTGCTGTAAAAATCAGAAACAGATTCTTTTTTGTTTTCTCTTTTATTTACTTTTTGTTTATTCATTTGTTCTTTATTTTTATTTATTTTTTCTTTAAATCTGCATGGCTTTATTACTGTATTTGTATGATTCTCATCCTTTAATAAAATTTAAACTCAACTCAGCAGTATGGTCAGGGAACAGAAAAGATGGGGCCATGGGCTGTTCACCCTTATATTAAGAAAGAGACAGGATAGTATATTTCATGGTACTGTAGTTACTACATCTGTTTATGTTGACAGCTGCTATGATGGGTAGCAGGAAGTCAATCTCTTAATACTATAATAATATAATAATGTAACTCCTGGGCAAACTTAAGCAAAGGAGTCATAATTCCTTTCAAAGTCAAAATTTCCACTGCAGGAGGCAGGACACCAGAGAAGAAAACCAGTTTTGGAACTTTATGTGTAATTTGCCTAGGAAATATATATTGTTTAAAGCAATTGTTTGTGTCCCCTTCATAGATCACCCCAAAAAAACCCGATTCATAAAAACAACCATTAACGATACACTGATCAACCTCCCTTATACTCTTTCCATTGAATAGTAAGGCAAACACGAGTTTCTTTTACAGAAATAAACGCAGAACATCTTATTTAATTCGTAGGTTACAGCTGCATTGGAGGGAAATAATTACCCGAATCGAAATCAACCCGAGTTAAATTAAGGATGAAAGGGTGCAGTTGTTGGACTTTTAAGTGATGAGTCACTATAAAAAACCGTCAGCCCCCACTCCACCCAACCCGGCCACTGCACGATCCGAAGAAAGGACCATTTAAGGAAGGACTTCTGTCATCCCTTAATAAACCCTGTCAGCTTAAGCCGCTCAGCGCCTAGGATCCGAGGCTGGAAGGGATCGCCTGGAAAAGCGCCCTAGGAAGGTCGGCAGGAGAGAAAAGCCGATCCAGCCCCGCTTCGCCAGCCCGCGTGCTAGATCCACCTAGGCAGGGCGCATGCTTCCGCCCTCCTCCACATCGCCCATCGCTATAAACATTGCATCATGCACCACGCTCCTCGCAAAATGGCAGCCTGGCACGTTGTTGGGCGGCCGAAGTACACGTTGATCGGGTCCCAACCGCTCCGGGGGGGGGGGGAGAATCGTTCGGAGCCACGGCTTGAAGAGTATCCCGTCTTACGACCCCGGCTCACGGAGAAAGCGGGGCGGTCCCCACCGTTGGCCGCGCGGTGTGGCTCTTTTCCGCCACCCGCAATCTCTCATTCAGGGCATCTCGGCAAGGTTGGAAAAGCCACCGGACTCGGGAGGATGGTAGAGGAGAGAAAGGAAGGGCAGAGCAAGGAAAGGGACCTTGCCAGAGCGCCATCAGCTACTCACCTAGCTCGTCTGCCGGGGATATTTCTACTACAGCTGGTTTAGATTAAGAAGAGAGGAGAAAGAAAAAAAAATGGGACGCTGAAGAAGACCCGGAGTTGGGAAGCGAAGCGGGACCTGCCGCGAGAATGGCAGCGCCGGGGGAAGAAATAAAAAAAGGCTCACAGCGGGCGACCTCGCTTTGCGCTTTCTTACAACCGCTCCCGCCGCTACTTATAGTGACTCCTCCCTCTCGCCTGCCGTGAATGAAAGAAGGGGAGGGAAAGTGTAATGACACACATACACTACACACACAAAAAAAAGGGGTTGAGGAGGGCGGTCGGGCGGAGAGGGAGCGGTTGCTCGTAACAACCACTTCCCTCTTTCTCCACCTCCAGCTGGCTCGTCACGGGGAAAGACAAAAGCGTGGAGCGCTGGTGGAAAAAACAGAAGGAGGCGCGCGTGCCGGGGAACCCCAACGGCCGATTGGTGGCCCTGTGAGCGCGTGCACGCGGCTACAAACCCCGAGTGGGGCGCCGCCACGCGCGACGGGCTCTCCGCCACCATTCCCGCCTAAAGGTGTGGCTGTGGTCAAGGCCAGGAGACCGCCCAGCTGTCCTTGGGCCTCCTTCCCTCACACGCGCTAGCAATTTTGTTCCTCTTAGGCGCGGCGGAAGCCGCTTCAAAGCCGAGCGCTTTTTTCTTATTCTTGAGCGTCGTAATTTGGAGAGAGCTTCCGATGAGGCCGGCTTTCTCCGGGGGTGAGAAAGAACAGCTGAAGGGCGCAGCAGCTTTCCCAGCCTGGAAGTCTCCAGTTTGTTTTGGACTTCAACTCCCATGATCCCCGCCGAGGAAAAGGCAGGATTCCGTGAATCTTCTGTCACCCAAACCTTGCATGCTTTGTCCATTCGTTTGTGCAAGGGAAAATTCTTTAAAATAAATTCCGATGTGCTCTGTTTAATGTCCCCAAACGGGACGTCACTCCTAATTTATTTATTTATTTTAATTAATCTTTTGCACGGCTATGAGTGCGTATTTCACGAACCTATGTCTAACTGAATTAGGGTTTGCTAAATGACTTAGTTACCTGGGATCACGTACCTCGCAAATTGCGTAGGGTTCCCCCCCCCCCATTTTCTACTAGAGAATCCGGACTTCTTTTTGAGAATCCCCATCTTCTTTTTGCGAATCCGGACAAGGGGTAAGACACAAGTATGCAAGTCATAATAAAATTAAAAATCGAGGAAAAATTACAAATTAATAAAGGGCAACAAGTGAATGCTATAATCTATAATAATTACTTTTCGGGGGAAACCCCTTTTAAGTTCAATGGGACATATTTCCAGATGCACAGGTAAATCAGGAACAAGAACACGTTAAAACAGGAACAAAACTCTTTTTAATGTAAAAATTGAATTTCAACTTTTGGAAGATGCTCTGTAAAGCACAAAACATTTCTATGTCTAAATCTGACATAACAAAGGTTCAGGTGGCACTTGAAAGATATAACGAATGTTTTGGGTGCTGCATGTTTTTGTGTTTTTCTCTGTATTCTGTTGTGTTTTTCCTGGTAACTAGAATACACAGAGACAAAGCTTCAGTCCAAAGAGTTATTTCAAACTGGAACAGTTTTGCATTCAGAATGTAAACATGGTTAAATTACAGACTGTGTCAATTGGAATAAGTTTCTTAGCTTCTTTTAAATGCCCTTTTCTTTTTCTTTTTTTTTTCCTTTCCTTTTTAAACCTGACATATTGCTTCATTGCAGCCAGGCCAGCAAGGAAATGCATGGTAATCTTTTGCCTGGATTGCATCATTTATTGAGCAGTGTTTCCTTAATGCAGTGAGGGCTTTCACAGCTAGGGTATGGTCATTTAGCACCAACTCTCTTAATGTAGATGGCATGCATTATAACTGCTTCTGCGGAATAATCCCATGTGTACCACTATCTACAAAGAATATTATTTAATTTGGAATCATCATCACAATTCTATAATTATAATTATCATAAGTTTATTGGTCACCCAACCCTAATGGAATTTTTTTTGAGGGGTAAGATGTTGAAGAATTTCAAAAACATTAATTGAAGTAAGTATGAAGATGTTTGGAAGATAAGATTTTTGTGCTGAAATATTGAGTTAACATTCAGCAGAAGCTTTTTAGCAAAGGCAACCTTCTATTCCATGTATTTTGGGAAAATAAACGCGGTTGGTGAAATAGTGCAAAATGGATAAGGTTAACCAGATAAAATGTTTTTTGGGTTTTGATGGCAGAATTTATTTTTAGCCACATCAAGCCTATTTAATGACATGTCCCATTTTGGGGTGTTTCTTATTGGTAGAAAATCATGCCATCAATTATTAACTGATCAAAGAGGAACAATTTCTTGGTGAGACAAGCAGCTATATAAACATAGCAAAATAAATTTGCAGGTCTGTAGACCTCAGGTGATCCATATACACGCCTGTTTTGTTTACAATTCAAGGAGAGTATTTTGTTCTTATAAAGCTGTTTCTGTATAAATTTGCTATTCAGCTTAAGCTTGGCTAGAAGAGCTTTGAAAAAGAAGAGCGTCACAGAGCTTCAGTCTCACCTATTATACCAATTTCAAATTTATTCATAAATTTAATATAATTTATCCTTCAAAAGAATCCTGGATAATGAGCTACTAAGAATACTTTTGGTCATCTTTTCCACATTTTCCACATCAGAAATGTGGACAATAACAACAAGAGGGAAAGTTGGTTTGCTTAGTACCGTAATATCCAGATCCTCAGGCATGGAAAATTATTTTTGGGTAGTTCTATGTGATACCCATATTAAAATATTTTTTGTTATCAGAATAAAATTACTCTGAAATTTTAAAAGATGTCATCTTCCTGTGGTTTGTATATTTCAATTCCACTGAATTTTTGAATGACATGTTTGTATTTTTAGGTGCTAAAACTACAAAACATATAGTCTGGTGTGTGTGTGTGTTTGTGTGTTGAAACTAATTATAGATTCATGTTTTTGTAGAAACATAGTCAAAAGACTGAGTGCTTCTAGAGAAGAACCTTTCTAGTCGGCAGTCTTCTCTCTATAAAGCAACTTCTTGTATAAAAGGCAAGAAGCTGGGGGCTGCCCTACATTCTTAGGGATCTTATTGGCTGACAAGTTTGGGGAAAACTGGGTAGGTCCTTGATGGTATATTGGTGTGTGTGTATGTGTGTGTAAATAACAGATATGCCTATTGTTAGGCAACATGGGCCTTTCCTGAGAATATGAAAGTGGGGAAGTTTCTTATTAAAGGAGATGGAATGGTGAAGTTATCAGGCTGATTGAGGTTGGAATGTGGGATTTTTCTAGGTTGCCATTCTTTTGTAAGAGCTGTCCTTGGATTTTACTATTTACTGGTGAGGAGGCTTCTACTCTTTGTCTTAGATGAGATTTAGAGGGGTTTTCTTGGTGAGAAGCAAGAGGGTCAATTTGGGTCTAATAGGATTGGGCAAATATATGAAGATTTGAGCTTGAGATCAAAGATTTTAGCATGGTCATGTCGAAAAGATGGGAGGAGAGGAGGAAGGAGTGCCATCTCCATTCTAGTTTTATTTTCTCCACTATAAATGTGTGTGGTGCCCAACTCTCAACCACTCTGGACAGCCAGTAGACAGAGAGACATCAAAATTATGCAGCAGAGATAAAATAAAAGATTGACATCATATAAAAAAAATTCCTAACCAATAAAATTAGAACCAGGTTATTACAGTCATTTTTCTTTGAGAAGTAAATAAAAATAAGAGATTGGCACCTATCACCCTTGGAAAATTTGAATCTGTGTTTCCCCAAACAGTATAGAATTTCCACACTTCATTAAACAATAACTTCAAGCTAAGTTCAAACTTTTTAGTCCTTAATGCCCCAAGGACACCACAGTTCAATCCTGAGCTATGTATATTCTCTTCTATTGTAACTTCAAACTTAATGGCTACAATTTGAGCATTGTTTTCACTGTTGTTTATATCTACGTCAGACAGAGATTATAAAAAGATTGTTTGATATGTTTGGAGGGGGGCAGAATAGCTACAATAACAACTGCCTGAACATCTGCATTAAAAAGAAGCAGTGACAAATATTTTATCAAATATTGTTTATCTTCACTTCTGCACTTCTCTTTGATGTACAAAATACTTATTTCTAACTGATACAGCTGTCCCACAGTGCAGCTAAACTTCAGTTTTCCTTTCTCAACATGCTTTTTCATGCGTCAGTAACAACCTTGACCCTGGCTTTACCAAAACACCAAGTATTTAAAACAGTTAAGGAATGAAATAAATGACTAAGAAAAAAAGGAAAATGAGAAAGGACATTGTGGATAGAAAACAAAACATCAGCAAATACACAGAGAATTTTAAATTGTTGTAAAATTTAGCATTTATTATTTCATTGATAAATTAATTTAATATATAAAAATTAAAACCCTTGTATTGTTTTGAAAAACAGTACCACTACAGAACTCTAAGCTGTAATATTTATAACAATTTCATGCTTAAATGCACATAATCTTTTGAAAAGAAGAAAACAAAAAATACTAAAAACAATAAAAGAAAGCAATATTAAATTCTAAAATTCTCTTCCACCATAACCAAGTGGTGATTATTAAAAATTATTTATAAACATTGAAATTGTTTCTGATTATTACCGTTACATGAAATATTTCATCCTTGATACCATACTCTAAGCCAATGTTTCTCAACCTTTGACATTTTAAGATTGTGGGCTTAAACTTTCAGAACTTTCTGGCCAGAACTTTCTTTGTGTAAACTGGAAAATCATAGATTAGCCAGTCGGGGATAGTAGTTAAGATGCTGGCCTAAAACCAGGAGATTCTGAGTTCTTGTCCCACCTTAGGCAGGAGAGCCAGCTGGTGACTGTGCTGGTGATTCAGTGCAATCCACCTCACTGGCTTGTTGTGGCAAAAATAGGAGGAAAAATTAAGTATGTTCATTGCCTTGACTTATTTAAAAATAATAAGGTAGAAACAAAACATGTAATTAAATAAAATACAGCTTCATGAACCTAGTCTTCTGTGGTCAGAGTTCATTCATATATATTTCAAATAATACTCATGCACAATAAAAAAAGTATTGATATGAAGAGATTGTCATTTCTGAATTATGCATACTATATTAGCAACTCAGAGGGACATAAAAATGTAAGCTGTGTAGATAAAAGTGAAATATCACAGGACTAACAAAATTAGTACTAAAATAAGCAATTTATTTTGGGTGAAATAGATGTGTGTTCAGTGTTTAGGAGTGTTGTTTCAACTGTTCACAAATCTGGAATAGATGCTATGGCACTAGAATATCCTCATTTCTAAATAATATCCTATATATTGTCTATTAGAGAAATGTCTTCAAGAGGTTAGTATCAGAAGTAAGTCTTCCTGAGCTTCGTTTCAGCAATACAGCTGCGAACTCGGGGCTCTGAGATCGCAGCCGATATTTTTGCCCCTGGTCGGTCCCAACGGACCTAAACCGTCCTGTAGAGACGGGGATTGAGAAAGGTACTGTCCTAGGATCCCAGAGATATCGCAAAGTCTCTAGTTTGATCCGGGAGAAGCCCTTTTGCTGGCGGCGGAGAGGCAGCCTCCATAGCTGCTGAAGTCGGGACAGCTCCGGAAAGAAAGTGGCTGGAAGTGAAAGTGTGTCGGCTGGGTGAGAAACTTCTTTTTTGTTGTAAATTCGCTGAGATTTGAAAGGGCACCCTGAATACAGAAGAAACCTGTGAGATTTTTTTTTTTGACAAAAACTGTATGAGCGGCCTTTTTTAAAGTGATGTCAAATTGAGGCTTGGATTTTTTTTTTCTTTTTCTTACTTTTTTTTGGGGGGGGGACTTTAGTGTAACTTTGTAGGTAACCAGATTGAATTTTCTCTTACATATATTTTAATGCTCCTTTTGATTTTTTAATTTTCTTTTAGGATAGAGGCTCCCTTTGGCTATTTTTTTTTTGTATAAATTATCCTTTTTTGCTGGCTGGTGGGGGGGAAAGAGTATTAAGAAACTTTGTAACACTGCCAACTAGAGGCTTGAAAATATTTTATTTGAATTGGAGAGAACTGTAAGAAGACTCCTTCTCAAGGACATTTTAATGTGATAAGATAGAGGGAGAGCACAGCAAAATATTATTACAGGTGTTCTCCTGGACTCTTATCAATATTTCAACACTTGAGGCTTGACTTTGAAGCTGGTGGAGAAGAGAGTCATAATAAGAGCCTTGGACAACTAAATAAAGTGCAGTGTGCTTTCTTATATTTTTTTTTCTTTACTTGTGCTGCCCCTACTCACCAGCCTCTTTGTAAATTCCAATCCTAGTAATATTCTTATTTTTGCTTTTTATTTCAAAGGGAAAGCCTCAAAGCTTTTTCTTTATTTTTCTTTTTTTCTCCTTATTTTTACTGGGATCCTTTTGCTTTTTCTATCCATGTTTTTGGACAACTCTGTTTTTTCTTTTTGATTATTGAGACTTCTCAACTGGATTAAGGTGTGAAGAACCTGAAGGAATTTCTTCTTTTCTTTTTTCTTTTTGTTCTTTTTTTTCTTAATCAATATTGTTATTTTTGGGTTTGTTTTTTTCTTTGTATTTTTCATTTTTTTATGGTGGACTACTTCGTAATTGGATTAGGGTCTAGAAGAACCTGAAGATCTTTCTTCTTCCTTTTTTCCTTTTTGTTCTTTGGTTTTGGGCCTTTTACTATTGGATTTTTCCATTTTGGATTATAATTGGCTATTCTATCAGTTGGATTAAAAGTTAAAAAGAATTTGAAGATTTGGAAGCATTAAAATGAGCAGGAAACCAATATCATCTGGCGTTTCTACTTCTACCTCTGCCTCCCCACCAGCTGGAGGACAACGTTTAATTCAGACAATGTTGAAGCAAGATAAAGAACAAGAAAAAGTAACTTTACAGATGATTATGCAAGGAATTCAAGATCTCAAGACAAAATCAGACACCATTGAACAAAGAATAGAGAAGACTGATGAAAAAGTGGAAAATATTAAACAAATGATGGTGAAGTATGAGGAGAGATTCCAAAAAATTGAGGAAGAAGGTAAACAAAGAGAGGAGAAGATTGGAAATATTGACAGTAGATTAACAGTGGTTGAACAAGATAAAAGTGGGATGTTGAGGTGGGAGATGGAAAGGTCAGAATTTTATCTCAGATTTCAAAATATAGAAGAAGAAAAAGGACAAAATTTGGCTGCGATAATGATAGAAATTTTGGCGGATGCTTTGAAAATTACAGAGGAAAAGAAGATGGATGGAGTAGATGAGGTATATCGAGTTTATACAAGATATGCAATGAGAAATAAATTACCAAAGGAAGTCCATATTAGATTTACCAAAAAATCCATTAAAACACAAATACTACAAGTGGTAAGAGAGAAGACATTGAAATACAAAGGCAAAGAGATTGTGGTTTTAAAACAAATCCCCAGAAGAGTGAGAGAGATGAGAAGAGAATATCGATTTCTGACCAAAATGCTACTGGAAAATGAAGTGAATTATAGATGGCTGATTCCAGAAGGATTAATGTTTACGTGGCAAGAGCAGAGACATAGAATTGACTCAGTTGAGAAAGCAGAACTTTTCCATGCAGAATTTTTTGGAAGAAGAGAAGAGGAGGCAGAGAAAGAGGTCTCATTAATTGAGTTTCAAGAGGAACAACTGGAGACTGAAAAAGAGAAAGGAGCTGTAGGTGGACAGGTGGATAGTAAAGAACAGCGTGAAGTGAGATCCACGAGAGCTGTTAGACCTAAATATAAAGCATAATCATGGAAGAAAAAAAACTGATTACAATGAATATAAATGGACTCAATTCAGCTGTTAAAAGAAGGAAAACTTTTCATAAATTAGAGAAACTAAAATTCGATATAATTTGTCTACAAGAAGTTCATATTAAAAAACAACATGAACAATTGTTAGTACAGCCAAAACTAGGGAAAATATTGTCTTCTTTGACTCAATGTAAGAAAAGAGGAGTGGTTCTATACATTAAAGAGGCTATCCCAGCAAAACTGATCTACACAGATGAAGACGGAAGAGTATTAATGGTAGAAATAATGGACAATAATATAAAAATACTCTTGATTGCAATTTATGCTCCGAATGATAAACAAGAAGAGTTTTATAAAAAACTACACATGAAAATAATAGGACTGAACTATGTTAATATAATTATGATGGGAGACTTTAATGGAATTGTGGACAATAAACTGGACTATATAGCAACAACAACAAAGCAAAATAGAAAGACTCTCCCTAAATCTTTTTTTTTAATGATAGACGAATTAACTTTAAAAGATATTTGGAGAGAAAGAAATGTTAAAGCTAAACAATATACTTTTTATTCAAATAGACATTTATCATGGTCCAGATTAGATATGATTTGGATCTCAACAAAATTAATATCCAATATTCAAGAAACAAATATCGAAACAAGTACTTGGGCAGATCATAGCCCAATGACAATTAAATGGAAAAAAAGATCGAGATGGACATTAAATAATACTATCTTAAAGGAAAAAGATTTTATACAACGGATGGAGAAGGAACTGGCTTTTTTCTTTAGAGAAAATAAAAAAGAAGATACTTCAACGCAGAATGTTTGGGATACAATGAAGGCATATGCTAGAGGTTTGATAATAGATTATACAAGAAAAAAGAATATTAGGAAAAGGCAAACTTCTAAGGCTTTGGAAGATGAGTATAAAAGACTTGAAAAAGAATTACAGAAAATGCCACAGAAAAAAGATATTAATTGAAGCTGGATGTAATTAAACATAAAATGGAATTAATAGAGAAAGAAGAACTGGCACAGAAAATTAGAAATTCTAAACAGAATTACTTTGAAGATGTAAATAAACCAGGCAGATGGCTAGCATATAAATTGAGAAAGGAGAAGGAATCAAGAAAAATATTGAAGCTAATAGATGATCAAGGCCAAGTTTGTAATGGTAATAAGGAGAAAAAGGAAATTATTCGAGATTTTTATGGGCAACTATATAAACAAGAGAATATTGATGAGGAAAAAGTCAAACAGTATCTACAGAATGCTAACTTACCGAAGATACCTAAAGAGACTGAAGAAATGTTAGAAAGCAATATAACAATGATGGAATTAAATGAAGCACTTAAGAAACAAAATAATGGAAAAGCACCAGGTCCAGATGGGCTTCCAGCAGAATTCGATAAAACTTTTCAAGAATCATTGAGCATCCCATTGTTAAAAGTTATGAATGAAGTTATGTCAAAGAAGATGATACCCAAAACATGGTCAGAGGCTGATATTACACTTATTCCAAAAGAAGAGGCTGACCCACTGCAAATTAAGAACTATAGACCTATTTCTTTATTGAATGCAGACTATAAAATCTTTGCTTCAATTTTAGCAGAAAGACTTAAAAAATATTTAAATAATTTTATCCATCCAGATCAAAATGGATTTCTGCCAAAGAGACAAATCAGAGACAATATGAGAGTAATCTTGGATACTTTGGAATACTATGAGGCTCATCCTGAAAAGCAAATGGCTTTGATATTCCTAGATGCTCAAAAGGCATTTGATAACGTGAAATGGAGATTTATGTTATTACTATTGGAACAGATGGGTTTTGCCAGAAAATTTATTCAAGCAATAGAAGCCATATACAATAAACAATATACAATAAAGGCACAAGACAAGGGTGTCCCCTATCTCCTTTGCTATTTGTGTTGACTTTGGAAGTGTTGAATAGAAATATTAGGGATGATAAAAGCATAAAAGGAATGAAAATTAAAAAGGAAGAATTCAAACTACAAGCTTTTGCTGATGACTTAGCTTTTATTCTGGAAGATCCGCTAGAAACAGCTCCAAAGTTATTGGAAAAGATAGAGACATATGGTGAGATGGCTGGTTTGAAAATAAATAAAGATAAAACAAAGATTTTGACAAAGAACATGCTACTGAGACAAAGAGAAGAACTGGCAGACCTTTTGAAAATCCAAGTTACAAATAAGGTTAAGTATCTGGGGATATATTTGACAACAAGATGTAGCACATTAAAAGAGAATAATTATATTAAACTCAAACAACAGATAGCTACAGATTTGAAGAAGTGGGAAAACTTGCAATTGTCATTAATAGGGAGAATTTCAACAATTAAGATGAATATTTTACCCAGAATTCTATTTCTGTTTCAAACAATACCAATTAGGCTTGGAAAAGACTATTTTGAAGATTTAAATAAAATCATGTTGAAGTTTATATGGCAAGGTAAAAAAGCGAGAATAAAATTAAAGCTTTTGCAAGACCCTAGAATTAGAGGAGGTTTTGGCCTGCCTAATTGGGAATTGTATTATCAAGCTGCAAGTTTGATGTGGGTCAAAGAATGGATAACATTAAGAAAGCATAGATTGTTGATACTAGAAAGTCATGATTTGCTGTTGGGCTGGCATGCTTTTTTATGGTATAAGGGAACGAAAACACAGGGTTATTTTAGAAGGCATTATATACGGGAGTCTTTGTGGTTAAACTGGGAGAAGATAAAAAGACAATGTTATTTGAAAATTCCAGTTTGGTTATCGACTATTGAAGCATTTTCTTACCCTATAATTTATAAGAAGGAACAAACAGTTAGATATGGGGAACTATTGGATGAAAAGGGTGAACTTAAATCGATTCAAAACTTAGAGGAACAAGGTATAAGGATGAATTGGTTTTCATATGCGCAAATACATTCAAGGTATGATGAAGATTCTAAAATGGAGGGATTCTATGATAAACAGACTGAGTTAGATAGGATCTTGATGAGTACTGATGAGAAGGTGATTAAAAAATTATATGGTTATTTACTGGGAATTAAATTAGAGGAAGAACAAGTTAAAGAAACTATGATTGTTTGGGGGAAGAATTTTGGATATGGGATTGATCTAGAGAAATGGCAAAAATTGTGGTCTCAAAATTATAAAATGACAATGTCAACAGCATTGAAAACTTGTATAAGATGTTTTACAGGTGGCACTTTCCCCCGACAAGATTAGCAAGAATGTTTAAGAACAAATCTGAAAAATGCTGGAAATGTCATCAGATACCCGGCTCATATTACCATATGTGGTGGACTTGTGAGGATGCCAGAAAATATTGGACTAAAATTCGCATGTGGTTGGAAAAAATGACAAAGAAACACATAGACTTGAAACCAGAGATATTTTTATTGGGAATTTTACCTGATACATATGGTAAAGATTTGAAATACCTGATTGTAAATGTTTTAACAGCGGCTAGGATTGTATTTGCTAAAAACTGAAGAATGAGAAAATACCATTACAGGAAGAAATTATTAAGAAAATACTGGAATGTGCTGAGATGAGTAGATTGACATTTGAAATTAGAGAGCAAGAGGATAAACAATTTTATGAAATTTGGGATCTTTTTTATCAATGGCTAGATGATAAAATACGATAATAGAATATTTAGAATGTTAGATAGTAAGGAATATCTTTATTTTTTTTCTTGTCTTTGTTATTTGACACTATATTTATAAAGTGTTTTTAGGATTGATTTGGAATGATTATATGATTTGTTACAGAATAAACTGTTTAAAGTATTGTTATCTCATAAAGCATGAATAATTAAAAGTATAGTCAAAAGTTTCTTTTTTTTAATAGCGATATTAGGATATATAAGTTTGGATTGACAATATGAGTTGTTATGTAACATAATTGTAATTGAGACTACAAAATGAACGCACAAAACTGATGAACCAACTGACACGCTGGATGTACATAAGAGAGTTGATGTTTTAATGTTTTGTTTGTCTTGTTTGTTTGTAGAAAATCAATAAAATTCTTTTCAAAAAAAAAAAAAAGTAAGTCTTCCAAGGGTCAGTGTTTCAGCATCTAGTTGTCATTTCAGTTGGGTCAATGGTTCAGGAGCAAGTAGAGTTGTCCTGAAACAGGTTGAGTATGTTCTGTGAGCAATACCAACATTAAGCAGGGCCAGTAGCAACAAGTGGCATCATCCAAATCCTACAAATTGAAAGAAAACAGATTAATCTGTCAGTTTCTTTTCCTAGTCATTCACACAAACCAGGTTCAAGGGCAGAATGTCAAATGGATAGGGCCCTGACAGAGTGCATGTTAATTCAGTTTATCTAATTAAAAGAATTAGGGAAAGCAAGTTCAGACTTAGTTACAAAAAATAAGGAACAATTATTTGTCCGAGCTATAAAATTAGAACAAAGAAGTCTTCAAGAAAACTCTCTGGGGAGAAAATGTGTTGCATGCACCACCCAAATTCACAATACGTATGTTGACCTGAGATCCCAGCATCTCTATTTCTGCAATAAGAATATCACAGCGCCATCATGATGTTGACCATATTAGCTGGAGGTGACAAGTTGTTATACAGCATATTTGGAAGGAATCTGGTTGAAGCAGGCTGTTTTATACACAAGGTTAAGTCAACTCTTAAAAGTGCTCAGCCAGATCTATAGTATTTCCTAATATTGTAGAGACCACTTCCTTCTATTACTTACTAGTTGTTGAGAGAGATTTCTGGGTGACCTTCAACTTAGCATTAAGAGAAAGTTCATGTATCCACTCCAGTTCTGTAAACTTTCTCTTTTATTGTGGTCTTACATAATACACAGCCATGGATTCTCAAATTAATTGAATGATTTGGGCTTCCACAGCTTAGTGAATCATATGCTAAATGAGGATACTTGACATACTGACCTACAAAATTAACCAACCACATTTTAGACTAATATATTATGCAAACACAATTTTTTTTGCTGTTCCCTAAGCCCCACATTCTTTGCATGATTAACTGAGTGAACACATACACCTGGCATATACTTTTAGCTGTTGTTTGAGAATAAGCCCTAATAATTCATATTTTGCATACATTTTTTTTTAAACACAGAAATCCTAGCTAGAATCTGCTGTGTGATCTTTTGGCCCTCATGAACAAATAAGACCATCCAGACTTATCTGTCCTTGTGTTTGCACTACTACTGTGTCATGTAAGCACTTAACTTTGTTATGACCATGGCCTCAATCCATTCTTAGGCACCATATGAAAAAAACGTTACTACTTAGAAGAAATCCCTAAGCTTCTCTAAACCATGCTTCTAGATGTATGGATTGACACGCTCTAAACCATGGTTTGCTTATCCATGATTTCTTGCATACGGCGTGGTTGGCTGATTCATATAGCATGCATATAGTAAAGAAAGTCAGAAGATCTCAAATTCACTCAATGTGCCATGGTTGCTAAGCAAGTTATCCAACATCCAGAAAGAAGCTGATTTATCAAGCAGTTATTGCTCAACCATGCAAAGTACAAGGAGGTTCAGTTTAAGGCTACCAAAAAGGGGGGGAAATCCTGTTTATTTAACTATCATCTTGTGACCATCATTTTTTCCCCCAATCCTGATATAGTGGTCTTATTGCACTGGCCTCAGAAGCCAGGGCAAGAGAAGGCACAAGGCAGAAGAGCTTATTGTGAAGCCCCAACAGCATTGCCAACATCTGAGGTGCCACTGGATGCTGATATACTTAGCTTGGGAAGTTCTGAAAGATCTGTCACTGGCAAGCATATTTGCTACCACATATAAGGCAGCTCCAGTTCTTCCTTGGACAAGATACTCATTGAAGACCTGTGTTACAAAAGTGTGTCACCTGGTGGACTCCAAAAGAAGAGCCTTTTTTGCCATGGCACCCACCTTTCCCTAAGATTAGATTGGTCCTGTCCCTGCTAGTCTTTTACAAAGTCTTGAAAACTTAATTTAACACCTGAGCTCAGGGCACTCGGTATGCAATCAACCCATTTTCCTCGCTGTGCTGATAGTTGTGTGGACAATGCCTGGCTGCTATGTCTTTTGATTTTTATATTCCATGTTTTCTGTACATGTATTTATTTTATCGAAAGCTGCCTAGAATCATGTAAAAGTGAGAAGGGCCGCTACATAAATCAAAAAAATAAATAAATAAACCTCTGCACTTCAGAATTAAACCCATAGTGAAATAAATTCTAAGTAAAGCTGAAATGTTCCGGTAGAAACACCTTAATATCTTGGCTCTGTTTGCTGTTATTTAAGACAGATTGGAAATCAGAATGACTGCCTGGTACGGGTAGAAAGATCCGTTACTTGAGAGAAACAATTTGCTGAGAGGCAGTAATGCCTAAACATACATTGTACGACAACAAAGAATAATTAATTGGTATCAGGTAACCCTTCTACTGAGTTATTAACCTTAAGTCGGTGTAATTTGTACAATTAATCGGTGTAATCGGTTTATTTTTATTTGCATCTTTTATTACTTTCAGAGAAAGGTTATCTTGCATGTCTCAAAAATAATAATCAAAATCCCCTCATGTACACATTTCTCTCCAATAGGAACTGTAAGCATTTAATTAGTTAATGCATCCTAGCTATCTTTTTAACTGTAGCACAGATGTATATATAACATTGTGATCTGCAAAGCTGATAGGCCTTTGGTTTTTTTCCTCCCCTCTAAAGCTTGTAGTTTTGTTTCAAAGTTTCTAAAGGTACCGTCTAACAGGCTACCAAAGTCAGTTTATCAGAACTGGAAAATTTCAGGCTTTTCTTATTTATTTACCTTGCTTCACACATGGAATTTGACAGAGTGGTTTTCCAAAGTCTGGAAGAAAAGGTGCACAAGCAGCAGGGATGACCACAACCTGGAGAAGATTGTCAGAAAAAGGCCATTCAAAAGTGTTGGGGATTTTGAAGATCTCTGGTTTCAAGTCTATGTGTTTCTTTGTCATTTTTTCCAACCACATGCGAATTTTAGTCCAATATTTTCGAGCATCCTCACAAGTCCACCACATATGGTAATACGAGCCGGGTATCTGATGACATTTCCAGCATTTTTCAGATTTGTTCTTAAACATTCTTGCTAATCTTGTCGGGGGAAAGTGCCATCTGTAAAACATCTCATACAAGTTTTCTTTATGTGCTGTTGACATTGTCATTTTATAATCTTGAGACCACAATTTTTGCCATTTCTCTAGATCAATCCCATATCCAAAATTCTTCCCCCAAACAATCATAGTTTCTTTAACTTGTTCTTCTTCTAATTTATTTCCCAGTAAATAACCATGTAATTTTTAAATCACCTTTTCATCAATACCCATCAAGATCTTATCTAAATCAGTCTGTTTATCATAGAATCCCTCCGTTTTAGAATCTTCATCATACCTTGAATGTATTTGCGCATATGAAAACCAATTCATCCTTATACCTTGTTCCTCTAAGTTTTGGATCGATTTAAGTTCACCTTTTTCATCCAATAGTTCCTGTTATGTTTGGAGCATGGGCGAGAAAGAATGGAGACAAGCCTCTGGAACGGTGAACTTCAACTCTTTATTTACATAGTGACTTCTCAACTCAATGGCAGTTATAACCCTCCTTGTATAGGCAACTCTGTTAAGCCTGGTTTCCCCAACCAGGGTTAGGGAGACAAGCTAAACAGAATGTGCAGCTTAGTCAGATAGGCACACAGATAAATGAGTGAGCTAAGCTTGTATGTTTATTAACATACAGTAAAAATGACAGATACGCTTGTGCTATCAAATATATAGTTTATTCCATTATGAGTTCATAGCATAGTCAAAATAACAGTCCAATAGTCATGTATCATTTAGTCAGTCCATTCAGGGATATTCAGTTAGCAAAGTCCGTGTTAGAATATATCCTATGTCAATTCACTTACAAGTCAGTCCTTTGTTTTCTCTCCCGTTCGAGCAATGCAGACTTGTTTCCTTGCAGTAATCAGGGATCATCAAAGCCAGAGAGTGAGCAAGCTGTAGCCTTGCTTCTTTTAAAGTGCTTTCACAACCACTCCCTTAATTACTATCCCACAGTTAAAGTTGCAGACACTTTAACATAACAAACTATGATTACATATTATTATTTACCTAAACCAGTTAGGGTAAAACAATGTTATCCCTAACAAACTCCAATAACTATTAACCAATAACAATTGAGCGCTAGCTCCCTTAACCAAAAGGAACTCTCTGTTAATGGCCAATCGGATTCCCCGGAACGGGCCAATCCGATCCTGCCGTAAACAGCCAATCAGAAGTGCAGGGCCAGAACCCTGCACTTTACCCCAAGCTCAAGTTCTCTTTATTAAACCTTATGCATTCACAACAGTTCCCCATATCTAACTGTTCCTTCTTATAAATTATAGGATAGGAAAATGCTTCAATAGTCGATAACCAAACTAGAATTTTAAAATAACATTGTCTTTTTATCTTATCCCAGTTTAACCACAAAGACTCCCATATATAATGTCTTCTTAAATAACCCTGTGTTTTAGTTCCCTTATACCATAAAAAAGCATGCCAGCCCAACAGCAAATCATGCCCTTCTAATGTCAACAATCTGTGCTTTCTTAATGTTATCCATTCTTTGACCCACATCAAACTTGCAGCTTGATAATACAATTCCCAATTAGGCAGGCCAAAACCTCCTCTAATTCTAGCGTCTTGCAAAAGCTTTAGTTTTATTCTCGCTTTTTTACCTTGCCATATAAACTTCAACATAATTTTATTTAAATCTTCAAAATAGTCTTTTCCAAGCCTAATTGGTATTGTTTGGAATAGAAATAGAATTCTGGGTAAAATATTCATCTTGATTGTTGAAATTCTCCCTATTAATGACAATTGCAAGTTTTCCCACTTCTTCAAGTCTGTAGCTATCTGTTGTTTGAGTTTAATATAATTATTCTCTTTTAATGTGCTACATCTTGCTGTCAAATATATCCCCAGATACTTAACCTTATTTGTAACTTGGATTTTCAAAAGATCTGCCAGTTCTTCTCTCTGTCTCAATAGTATGTTCTTTGTCAAAATCTTTGTTTTATCTTTATTTATTTTCAAACCAGCCATCTCACCATATGTCTCTATCTTTTCCAATAACCTTGGAGCTGTTTCTAACGGGTCTTCCAGAATAAAAGCTAAATCATCAGCAAAAGCTTGTAGTTTAAATTCTTCCTTCTTAATTTTCATTCCTTTTATGCTTTTATCATCCCTAATATTTCTATTCAATACTTCCAAAGTCAACGCAAATAGCAAAGGAGATAGGGGACACCCTTGTCTTGTGCCTTTTCTTATATTAATAAAATCTGTAAGTTCCCCCTCCATCATTACCTTTGCTGTCTGTTTATTATACATGGCTTCTATTGCTTGAATAAATTTTTTTTGAACAGTCACTAAAGGAACTGTTGTAAGTTGAGGATGACCTATATAAGGTGGGTTGCCTGTGGTTTTAATATACCTTTGGAACATTTGGAGTATTTGTAATATACACAAATTGAATTATAGGTAGTAACAGTTGTGCTCCTGGGAGGGATTAGAAAAACCAAGATGCCACTTGCCCCATGTTATCAAAGTCCATCCCTTTTGTACCTATGTCATTCCTATCCACAAACACAAAAGAAACAGGACTTGGATTATAGTCACCATCTTGAGATTCCAGAGATTCTGTGCCCATGTGACTTTCATCACTCTTTTCCTATTTGCTGCCCTTCAGGCCAGTGGTGGGATTCAAAAATTTTTACTACCGGTTATGTGGAAGTGGCTAGGTGGGCATGGCAGGGGAAAGATACTGTAAAATCCCCATTCCCTCCCCACCCCACTAACCTGCTTTCCAGCTCCATTCTCTTGTACAGGGCAACTAAAGAAGACCCAGCTGATCAGCTGGGACTCGGGAGGTGGGGAATAGATGGGGATAGGGCCAGTCAGAGGTGGTATTCTGAACTACTCAAAATTTCCTCTACCGGTTCTCCAGAACTGGTCAGAACCTGCTGAATTCCACCTCTGTTTCAGGCCCTCAGCAAACATGGCCTTTCTCATGGGTGTCTGCAGGAGGGGGAAGGGGGGGAGTTATGAATGTACATCACAGATCAAGTTCTCGTGTGCAACAATTTCTATGTTTCTATTCTTGATGCAGGAGGACATAAAATGCTTCCACCTACACTCAAGTTCACATAATTTAAAACATGTATGGATTTGTTTCTAAATAAAAGTCCTGTGTGAAATACCTTCAATTATTTTCTCTGGATCTCCATCCTTCTTAGGAAAGTGAAAAGACATAATAATAAGAACAATGACTTGGTCATGTGATTTAGTTTTTGTTGCCTCTTTGTCTGGAGTATTTTACTGACAAAGGTAACATATACAGACACAGAAATTCTCACTTGACAACAACCAGTACATCAAGCCTCCCATACTTGCCTCCTGGGTTTCTTACTCACAACATTCCATCCTTTGTTCTTATCTGCATCTACACAGTGATGTCAACACAGGAAATAATGACTATACCAAATATTGTAAATGACATGCTTCGGTTGAAATGTTTGAAGGCCTATTGCACAGGTGCCAAACTCGATTGCATCATGTGACATATCCTTACATTTTTTGCCTTTGTGGAGCCGGGGGGGGGGTATAGCCTGCATGTGACATATTCGGCCGGTGGGCTACCAGTTTGATACCCATGACCTATTGGGTAGTGGAATCTGGTCCAGATGACTTCCTAGTTCAGACCAGCAAGTCACGTGGGAACACTGATTAGTGACATGTATCCCTTCTTTCTTCTGTGTTCAGATTATAAGTAACCTTATTTACAGAGTCAAGATTTCTTCTTTGTTCTTTATAAACTAGTCAGATTTTTTTATTGATTAATAACTTGATTTATTCACAATAGCTGTGGAAAAAAACTGCTTACAGTCCTTCAATGTCCTTTCTCTGGTGGAGCCCTGATTACATACAGTAGTTAATTCCTGCTTCTGTTCTTTCTAAGTTTTTGTTACGTAAGGTATTAAATATGCTGTTTTCACTGTTTAGAAGCCATGTCATGGCATTTTCCATTCTTGGAATGATCGAGTATTTATAATTCACAATACCAATAAGGATCGCTAATATTTTAACCTAACTTTTTCTACCCTCTGTGCTAATATCCCTCTAAACTGCGCGCCTGCGCAATCGCGCACTGCTCCCGCATTCTCCGCGCTCAGCAAACCTATGCAGCGCATAAAATAAAATCCAACCTGAATTGTAAATAAAATAAACACATTACAATTTATTCTGTACCGTTTTGCAATGCAACTCAATGAGTGGCAGCCTGCCACTGACAAGTGACAACAAGCGGTAACTACAGATAAAACTATGACTAATACTATCCAGCCAATGATATGATGCGGTTCACATCATGTGTGTTTACTTACGCTGCATAAGTAAATGTTAATGACATTGATTGGCTGCGTCAGTTACGCAGTTAATGATTGATTGATTGGCTGCACAGCCAATCAGTGTCATTAACAGCACTTCATACTTTGCAGGTTAGCATGTAGCTAACGGTTCGGTGCTCGGTGCCCTCCAAATGAGTTGGGCTATTTACAACTGCTCCTATTATCCCCAACAACCATGGTAGTTGGAGTCCAAGACGGCTGAAGAACATTAGCTGAGTAAAAACTGACTTGCCAAATCCAAAGCAGCTGTCAAGGCAGCAGTCGCACAAATCCAATATGGAACAAGTCATATACAATACGAAATATTTTCCTTCTGTGTAAACGGTATTTCGAAAATTTTCCTTCCGCCACACGAAACTATTAATTGCATGTATGTTATCGGGCAGCACTCTCGTTTCTGCAGCCGAAGCCATCCCGGGGAATTTTTCTAGCCCTGCTGCGCTCAGTTCTCGCCATCCGAAGCAGCAGAGACTTAACGTCCCGTTTGGAGCCCAGTTCCTCCTCTCCCGGTAACGTGCAGCAGTTGCCAAGAGGTACCCGCTTGAGAGGAAGACGAGAAAGCTGCATCTGGCTTGCAGGCGTTGGAAGGAGGCTGGGAAGCAGGCAGCGAGGCCGAAGCGCCTGCGAGCCCGTGGCCGCTTTCTTACCGCCGCCAGGGGAGGAGCGCCTGAGGAGAGAAACCTAGCGCACGCTGGTATTCAGACTCTGGGGAGACAAAGGGGCTGGGAGCTTTTCTTCAGAAGTGCCTGCGCGGTGAGGATGCTGCTTGGCTAGTAAAGGACCCCGGAGAAAGTAGGTGCTGTTGCGCGGTGCCGGACTTTGGTGGATCCGAATATTCCTCCTTAACTCGAGACACGAAAGTGAAGTGAAGTGTGGAAAAACATTGGCCTCAGAGGAAATTCGGTTTTAATTCCCGCCCTTGCGGGGCAATTAGTTTGGGTGTGTGAGTCTGTGCTTTCATCTAGATAGGAAAACACCAATTTTGCTTCACTTACGGTTTCATGTCTTCAAACTTTTTATTTTACAATACTCGATAAAAACTGGCTTTAAAACCAGACTTTCCAGACCGGACATGGAGGTTGTTTTCTTTATCTTTTTTTCAGTGACTTGCTTTTCGCATGTTTTGACATGAATTCTAACCCAATCTGTATGAATTAGCCTCCTTTAATATACCGGGGGCTGCTTCCCTTTATCTGTTATCAGATGGTTAACTTGAAGCCATTTATGCTGCCATAAATTACAAAAAACATTCAGCAGAGGCATTTGCTTTATGAAGACTCCTGAAATTTTTGGTTTCCACGAAATTTTTCAGATAAGAGAATATGTATAGGCAGCTATCTTTCAGAGTATGAAATGCTGGTCTTAGACTTTCTTTTGTTTGGAGAAATCAAATAAAAGGAAATTCAGAGAAATAACCGCCTCTGTCCAAAGTCATGATTAAAGGAGAGAGAAGCTGTTACCCACAAAACATTTGTGCTGAACTTGAGATTTAAATCAATTTAAAGTTGTACAGATAGATAACTGCCCTAAATTCTTAGATAACTGCCCTAAATTCTTGGTAATTTAATTTCCAAAGAGTAAACATTAGTTTTGCAAAGAACTATTGTTAGCTATTTGCACTGATAAGTGCTTAGGTTCCTATACTGTTTTCAACATATTATGAATACACATGTACTTCATTTTTCTTCTAAGAGCTTTGAGATGAGTTTTAACTGAAAGGTACTTTATTAACCTCCCTAGGTTATAGCAGAAATTTCAGGTATTTGATGGAAAAAAGTTAGGATTTAGCTAAATAGGAAATAGCTGTTGTAATTTGATTCTTTTAATAAGCCATGTAATATCTAAGGTTTTAGACAGGTGTGATACTGGTGTGGTGCGACAGTTTGCATGTCTGATGTTGCTCACAGTGGTCCAAGGAATTCCCAGGGAGTTTGTGTGTATGCTCAGACACATGAAAAATTAGGGGGAACATTGCCTCTGTGTAATTCTGTCCAGTGCCCCACCCCTAATAAACTTCTGTTATGTGCTGGCTTCCCTCCATACTTGATGGAGAGGGGTACCCCACAGCTCTGTTTTGGTCCTACTCCTCTTCAACATCTTCATCAATGATTTGGACAAAGGGAGAGATGGGAAACTCATCAAATTTGCAGACGATACCAAGCCAGCAGGAATAGCCAACACTCCAGAAGATAGGCTTAAGATACAGAAGGATCTTGCCAGACTTGAGCATTGGGTGCTATCTAACAAAATGAAATTCAATGGTGAAAAAAGTAAGGTTCTACATTTAGGTAAGAAAAACAAAATGCTCAGGTACGGTATATGTGGTACCTTGCTCAATAGTAGTAAATGTGAGAGGGATCTTGGAGTCCTAGTGGACAATCATTTAAATATGAGCCAGCAGCTGCCAAAAAAGCCAAGACAGTTCTAGGCTGCATAAACAGAGGGATAGAATCAAGATCATTTGTAGTGTTAACACCCCTTTATAATGCCTAGGTAAGGCCACACTTGGAATACTGCATCCAGTTTTGGGTCACCACGATGTAAAAAAGATGTTGAGACTCTGGAAAGAGTGCAGAGAAGAGCAACAAAGATTATTAGGGGACTGGAGCCTAAATTATATAAAGAACATTTTCTGGAATTGGGTATGTCTAGTTTGATAAAAAGAAGGACTAGAGGAGACATGATAGCAATGTTCCAATATCTCGGGGGCTGCCACAAAGAAGAAGGAGTCAAGCTATTCTCCAAAGCATCTGAAGGCAGGACAAGAAGAAATGGATGGAAACCAGTGAAGGAGAGAAGCAACTTAGAACTAAGGAGAAATTTCTTGACAGAACAATTAATCAGTGGAACAACTTGCCTCCAGAGGTTGTGAATTCTCCAACACTGGAAGTTTTTAAGAAGAAATTGGATAACCATTTGCCTGAAGTGGTGTAAGGTTTGCTGCCTAAGCGGAGGGTTGGACTGGAAGACCTCCAAGGTCCCTTCCAACTTTGTTGTTCTATTTCTTTCCAATTACTGTACCTCTTCTTAAAGAGCTTTGTGTTGGTAGTTGTGGTTTTTCTTGGGTAAGACTAACTAAATCTTGGAGGTTGGTCTTGGTCTTGACTCCTGTTTCTGACAGTTCCTATGTGAAGACAGCCACTTCTCTGGATCTAACTGCTACAAACTCATTTTCCTTCGAATAGAATAGAATAGAATACCTTTATTGTCATTGCATTCTACAAATACAATGACATTTGAAAGCTACTCCAGCACAGTGTCCCAAACACCACATCACAATCACACTACAGAGTATTTAAAAATTAAATATAATAATAATAATAATAATAATAATAATAATAATAATAAACCTAGTCTAAAACCTATCTAAAACATATAGTAAGTTAGATGGTTTAAAAATGCCACTATCTACATAGGACTAAATCACAAATGCACTGTTTGATTCAAGGCAATTATTGCCTTGGAAAAGAAACTGTTTCTCAGTCTATTAGTCCTCATTTTAAGACATCTATAAAGTCTCCCTGATGGTAACAGTTCAAAATATGAATGACCAGGATGAGAACGGTTTGTGGAGATTTTTAGTGCTCTAGAGAGGCGTCTGGTCTTTGCAATCTCTTTCAAAGAAGAGACCAACTGATGATTTTTTGTGCTGTGTTTATAACTCTCTGGAGCATCCTTTTATCCCTACAGAGCATTCAGCATACCACACTGTTACACAGTATGCCAAAATGGTCTCGATGATAGAACGGTAAAAAGTAACCAGCAACTTCTCACCCAGACCGCTCTTTTTCAGCAGCCTCAGAAAGTTTAGGCGCTGTTGGGCCTTCTTTGCTGTGGCCATAGTGTGGACCGACCAAGTAAGGTTGTCTGAAATATGAGTTCCTAGAAATTTAAAACTATGAACTCTTTTCACACAATCTCCCTTGATATATAGTGGAAGAGGCTCCGCTTTTGCATTGTCTGAAGTCTATAATCAATTATTTGGTCTTTTTGAGGGCAAGGTTATGACTCTTGCACCACAATGTGCTACTGTCAGTCTTGACAATATAGGATCGAGGTATCTGAGGTTGTCCTTGCACAGTTGCTATTACTAACTGTCCATACTGATCTCATAATGAAATACAAATTGGAGAGGGGGACTGGATTTTATTGCAATCCAGAAAGATGCAGGGGGGTTGGGAAGTAAATGAATTGATTACAAACTGGCAGAAGATTTGCCATGAGAAATAGTTAGATAAGAATCTAGAGGCATACAGGTGTGTACTGTCATTTGAAGGAATCAGAAATGTTAAAACATGATCCTCAGAAATGCTACAGTAAATAAGGGCAAGTAGAATTAGAAAACTGAGCGGGAAATTAAGGCAGCAGGCAGAATTAGAATTGGGAATTCCAGAAAAGAGAGAGTGGAGAAATGACCTCGAGAGATGAAAGAAGAAATCAAATAAGAGAGAAAGACTTCTCATGAATAAGAGGTAAAAAGAGCCTGTGGGAGACTTCTTTCTTCAGCATGAGGCACTCAGCCAGTGATTCAAATCAGTTGGCATACTTGGCAACATGGATAAAGAATCTGAAAATTTTTCCCATGAGGGGATTACGATGTGGATTTGGCTGAGCCAAAGGGAGGAGGAGCAGATGGGATTTGTTGTGAATTAATAAAAGTGCTTAAATAAAGATTATTAAAACCTTTAGAAAAGTGCAGGGTTCTGGTCCTACACTTCTGATTGGCCAATAATAGCGACATCTGATTGATCCGTTCAGGAGAATCTGATTGGCTATTAGCGGGCCTCTTTCATTGGTTAAGCGAACTAATGTTTCCCATTTCTTATTGGTTATTTGATCAGCAGCTTGCCTATAAAAACGGCTATTGCTGCCGTAGTTTTTGCTCTGTTCCACAATGTTAAATAAAGAGTTGAAGTTCACTGTTCATCGTCTCGTCTCCACTTCTTGCGCCCATGCGCAGAACTGAACAGGATTCAGAGGGATTACAAAGGAGGAGACCTGAGAAGGATCAAGATGCAGGAACAGAGAGGGAGGGCAGAGAAAAGCTGCCGCTTGAGACAATGCAGTGTGACCTGGGCATTTGGCAAGAGACGAGGAAGAGCTGATGTGTGGGAATAAGTGCAGTGAATGCTAAAATGTACTGCACATTTAAGGAGACTATTATTTCTGAGTAAGCCTTTAGGAAACATAGAAGGTTTCATTCACAATGAGTCATCATTTAGTGACTGTTTGGAGTTACAACAGCACTGAAAAATGGGACCTATGACTGTTTTTCATAATTATAACCTTTGCAATATCCCCAAGATCATGTGATCAAAATTCAAATGCTTGGCAACTAGTTCATATTTATGACCCTTGCTTTGTCCCAAAGGCATGTGATTGCTTTTTCCAGCCTTCTGATAAGCAAAGTCAATTGGGAAGCCAGATTCACTTTGCAACCAGGTTAGTAGCCTATCAACTGCAGTGATTCAACTGTGGTCGTAAAATGGGGCAAAACTCACTTAACAAATGTCTCGCTTAACAACAAAGATTTTTGAAATGGTGCATATTTATATAATGTCTGATTTCCAGAGATAAACATAAGAAAAATGAAATTCTCTTTTAAAACCAATGTCACATCTCTGGGGAAAAAGAAGGAATGGACACCACCTGACTACCTGACGTGCACACATATACTTTTTTCAAACCAAAAGACCAAAGACAGGGAGTAAGTTTTGTGCAGTGCAAATAATACTACTTTAATAAATTTATATTTTATTTATTTATTTTATTAAATGTGTTTGCCGCCCATCTCACTGCAACGCAACTCTGGGTGGCAAACATTTAAATCACTGGTTCCCAAACTTTTTCGGTCCATTGCCCCCTTGGTGCTACAAACTCATCCTCGGTGTCCCCCACCCAGGGGCAGGATTCAAGTCTCTGAGGGTGTGGCCTAATTTGAGGGTATAGTTTGCTGGTCACATGATTGGGTGGGCATGGCTTGCTGGTCATCGACTGGGTGGGCGTGGCCAGGTGACTGACAAACCAAATACAAGTGGTCCTCACTTAATGACCGATTGTTTAGCAAGTGTTCTAATTTATGACTGGCCTCCCCAGAGCTACTTGACCAGCTTTTGGAGTTTTGACAGCTTTAGATCAGGGGTCTAAATCCCACCCCTGCCTCTGTGTGTGTGAGAGAGGTTGGATCAGATCTCTCTCTCTCCCTCCCACCAACATCAGAAAGCCACTGTCAGTCAAAATTCATATTAGTGGTCTCCGGGATTTAAAATTATGAGTTTGGTGGTCCCTGATCCAAAGGGATGAGCCTGAGAGAAAGAAAAGAGAGAGAGAAAAGAAAGAAAGAAAGAGAGAGAGAAAATAAAGAGAAAAAGTAAAGAAAGAAAAAGGGACAAAGAAAGAGGGGGGGATAGAAGGAAGGGACAGAAAGAAAAAGAAATAAAGAAGGACGGAGGGAAGGAGGAGAAAGATAATGAGATATCTATTCTAGTCCAATCATCTGCTCCAGCAGGGTTAGAAGGGAATGTGTGTGTTCTGTCCCCTCATTAGCATTCTTGAGATCCCCACGCTTTGATTGGCCAAAGCGCGGGGCACTCTGATTGGCTAGGCAAGCCGCACCGATTGGCTCGCAAGGAATCTCCCGCGATTGGTCTATTCGAATCGCGGGAGATTCAAAGCGGCCGCCGCGGCTAAAGAAATAAAAGCCGCGAAGTTTTCCTGTAGCGCCAGTTCGGTTCCCACATCAATAAAAGAGCTTGATACAAAGTCACTGACTCCTGGCATCATTTCCGAAGACACAACACTGGTGATGAAGGTGGGATTCTGATCCTGAACCGAAGCACGTGTCCGACGGAAGCCAGACGAATCTCCACGATGGTGAAAATCGCACCCCCCGCACCCTTCAACCCCGCCAGCGAGGACTGGGAATCGTACTCCGACAGATTCCGCATGTTCCTTGAGTGCAGCGACCTGAAGGATGCCACCGGCCACATGAAGCGAGCCATCTTCCTGACCCACTGCGGGACCGAGGTATTTAAGATGGCCAAGGCACTTGCCAAACCCGCCGATGTGACCGCGATGGACTGGGACGTCCTCGAGCCAATACTTCGGTGGCACTACGCTCCAGAGGTGCCCATCCTAATCCGACGCCATGAGTTCTACTGTTGGGACCAGTGGTCGGGTGAGAGTTTCATTGACTTCGTCGCTGAACTACGGCACCTAGGGGGGCTGTGCGAATTCGACAACCTGAACGACGCCCTGCGAGACCGAATCGTGCTCGGCCTGTGGGACCCCATCCTCCAGAGTCGGCTGATGGCCAAGGGAAACATCAACCTTGAAGATACCCTCACCGAAGCTGCAGCCGCCGAAGCAACCCGAACATCCGCCGACCGCATGCGCCGACCAAACGCTGGGGACCGCAGCGGGAACAACCACCCTGCAAGGTTGGCCGAGGCCCAACCCGGGACGACCACCCACCAGGGCGACTTCCACTCGGCATCGGGCACTTCCGACGAGGAGGAGGAAATTCATCGCCTCCAGGCAGGCCGCAACCCACGGAACCGGCGGGGTCGTAAGTCGAGGACCAACTGTGCCGGTTGCGGAGGTGACCACCCCAGGTCCGAATGCTGGTTTTTCGAGTCGATCTGCCGGCATTGTGACAAGAAGGGACACATCGCCCGCGTCTGCTGCCTCAAAAAGAACCGCAACCCGCCACGATGGGACCAGAGTGAATGGAGGCGAGAGAGCACACCACCCCGGACCAGAGATCACCCCTCTGACAACAGATGGGACCGGAACGGACGATTCCTACGAGGCAGCGAGACCTGGCGAAGAGAGGAGACCCATCAGACGGTCACCATCGGCCACACCACAACCAATGACGCCCGGAAGGTCTACGTGGAGGTAGGCATCGAAGGCGAGCCATGCAAAATGGAGGTGGACTCCGGGTCCTACCTCTCCATGATAGCATGGCAAGAAATAAAGCGCTTGGTGCCTACCATCCAAAGGAAAGGCCTAGACAGCCAGAGACTAATCGTAAAAGACTACCAGGGAAACCGCATCCCGGAAGTCGGAACCGGACAGTTCAACGTAACATACAAAGGGCGCACCGAAAGGCTTCCCCTGACCATCGTCGATCGCGACCGCCCAAGCCTACTGGGACTGCAATGGTTCGCCCCGCTCGGCATCGCAGTCACGGGAATCGACCACATCACCGACAGCTGGGAGCAACAACTAGCCCGGAAATTCCAAGAGGTCTTCGACGGAAACCTAGGCAAGTACCGAGGGCCCCTTATATCATTCAGCCTAGACCCAAACGTCCCCCCAAAACGCCTGAAACCAAGGCGGGTGCCATTCGCACTTAAACCCAAGATAGACGAGCAAATTGACAAGCTCGTCAAGCAAGGGGTCCTACAACCAATAGACCACGCCCGGTGGGAGACCCCCATAGTCACCCCGATCAAGCCCGATGGGTCGGTGAGGATCTGTGGGGACTATAAGGCAACCCTAAACGGCGCTCTGCAACAAAGCGCCTACCCCGTCCCAGTAGTGCAACACCTACTTACTGCATTCACTGGGAGGGGGCAAGGTTTTCGCCAAACTCGACCTCGCCCAGGCATACCAACAGTTGCCAGTCGACGAGGAAACGGCAGAAGCGCAAACCATAGTCACCCACCGGGGAGCATTTAAATGCAACCGGCTCCAATTCGGAGTCAGCGTGGCACCTGGAACATTCCAAAGCCTAATGGAAAGGCTATTACAAGGCATCAAGGGAGTGGTACCTTACTTCGACGACGTCTTAGTGTCGGCAACCAACCAAGCCGAACTAGAGGGTCGCCTAAGGGAGGTCCTAACCAAATTCAAAGAGACCGGGCTCAAGGTAAAGAGGGAGAAATGCCAATTATACACGGAATGGGTTGAATTCCTAGGATATCTCCTAGACCATCACGGCATTCACCCAACAAACCAAAAAATCAAGGCCATCAAAGAAGCCCCCATACCCAAGTCGAAGACGGAGCTACAGGCATTCCTGGGGCTACTTAACTTTTACAATGTTTTCCTGCCCCAAAAGGCGATGGCGGCGGAGCCTTTGCATAGGCTCCTGGACAAGGCGGCGACCTGGACTTGGGGGAAACGTGAGCAAGCCGCCTTCCAGAGAACAAAGGACCTCCTCACTTCGGATGCCGTCCTTATACAGTACAACGAGACCCTACCTCTGGCCGTCACATGCGACGCATCATGCTTCGGCATCGGCGCTGTCCTCAGCCATACCCTCCCCAACGGAAAAGAAGCACCCATCGCGTTCTTTTCAAGGACCCTCACTAAACCAGAGCGGAACTGCAGCCATCTGGACAAAGAGGCTCTGGCTATCATTGCCACAGTAAAAAGATTCCACGAGTATCTCTACAGCCGGACATTTACCATCATAACCGACCACAAGCCACTGCTGGGAATCCTTGCAGGGAACCGGGCCACCCCGAACATTCTGTCTCCCCGAATGACAAGGTGGTCCGAGTTCCTGGCGGCCTACAACTACGGACTCATACACAGACCGGGTAAGACGATCTCCCATGCAGATGCCTTAAGCCGCTCACCGCTACCGGAACCTGACACCGACCCAGCACCCACGACGACCACCCTCAGTATAGAGACTCTACCCAATCTACCCATAACCGCGTCAGACATTGCCCGAGAAACAAATAAAAACAAACGTCTGGCGCGGGTGTTGCATTGGGTAGAAAAAGGGTGGCCGGAAAGGGACAACGACGAGTCCGTCAAGACATTCCGGAACCGGCAAACGGAACTCTTATTACTAAAAGGGTGCATACTATGGGGGGATAGGGTGGTCATTCCAGAAAAACTACAAGGGAAGGTTCTGGAACTATTACACGAGGGGCACCCGGGCATCGTTAGGACTAAAGCCCTGGCCAGAAGTTACGCTTGGTGACCAGGGATGGACAAACAGATTGAGACCTGGGTAGCAAGGTGCCAACGATGCCAGGAAACTAGGCCAAGCCCACCCACAGCACCCGTCCTAGAGTGGGAAACCCCAAGGGGACCTTGGTCTAGGATCCACATAGACTTCGCCGGGCCCACAAAAGGACACACCTTCCTGATAACAGTAGACACTTACTCCAACTTGCTGGAGGTAAGCAACATGAGAACAACAACCACGGAGGCCGTGATTAAGGAACTCGGCAAACTCTTTGCAACGCACGGCCTCCCAGACATCGTCGTTTCCGACAACGGGCCCCAATTCACCTCGCTAGAATTCAAAAAATTCCTAGCGGAAAGGGGCATCCGACACGCGCTGACAGCACCGGGGCATCCGGCGGCGAACGGTTGGGTGGAATGGATGGTGCAATTCACAAAGAAAACCATCTGGAAAATAGACCACGGGGAGATCCAGGATAAAATAAATAAATTTCTCTTCACCCAACACATAACCCCAAATACCACAACGAATAAGAGCCCAGCCGAACTGTTAATGGGGAGGAAATTAAGGTCCCCACTCGACAGATTACACCCCACGTATAACCCAGAGAAGCCCCCAGACTCAACCAGCAAACACCGAATCTTCGCACCAGGCGACCCCGTGTACGCAAAAAACCTGACGGGAGATCCGTTATGGGTACCGGCCCTCATCACACAAATAACAGGCCCACACTCGTACCGGCTACAAACAACAGATGGACGAGCATGGAAACGCCACATCGACCAATTAAGATCGAGGACGACCACCCAAGAGACCACCGACGCACAAGCAGGCAAAACCAACCCCCACAACACAAACCAAGGGGGGAGGGAATACCCAGGGGACCAAAACCAAAGAAGAATAAACCAACCATACTTACCGGAAAGCAGCCAGCACAACCCCTCGCCAGGAAGAGACAGCCAGGCCAGCTTGACCGACCCGGGGAGACTGAGCGGGAGCGGCGAAACCCGCAGCTCAACCAACCCGGGAAGCCCAGGAGGGAGCTACGGAGAGCGGCCCGGCCCGACCGACCAGCCGGTTCCCACGACGGCATCCGGAGAAGCAGAGACCCCGACCGAACCGGCCGGGATCCAACCTACAACTGAGCTGCGCAGGTCCAGTAGGCTAAGACGGAGCCCCGCCTACCTATGGGACTAACAACATAAGGACTAAACCAAGAGGGGAGGGGTGTTCTGTCCCCTCATTAGCATTCTTGAGATCCTCGTGCTTTGATTGGCCAAAGCGCGGGGTACTCTGATTGGCTAGGCGAGCTGCGCCGATTGGCTTGCTAGGAATCTCCCGCGATTGGTCTATTCGAATCGCGGGAGATTCAAAGTGGTGCTATTGGCCGCGGCCACCGCGGCTAAAGAAATAAAAGCCGCGAAGTTTTCCTATAGCACCAGTTCAGTTCCCACATCAATAAAAGAGCTTGATACAAAGTCACCGACTCCTGGCATCATTTCCGAAGACACAACAGTGTGTGTGTGTGTGTTCTCCTTGTAATTTACATTTTGGTTTTGCCTTCTTCAGAATTTTCACTGTAATACATTGGGGAAAAGTAATTTTTAGGGTGGAGATCTGGTCCAATGGATCCTGTTTAAAGCCTCAACAAAATGTGAGAGCTTCCTGATAGTCTTGAGCAGGTTTCGTCCACAAAACCTTTAATAGAAGCCAAAGAGGTTTCAATGTGGAAAAGAGCCTCAGTCTAAACTAGGCCTCATTCAATCTGATGCATCGGGTCTCTCTCTTTCTCTCTCTCTCTCTCTCTCTCTCCCTCCCTCCTTCCCTCCCTCCCTCTCAGATTGGCTTTGCTCTACTTTTCCGATGTGCCTGCAGGGCCGGTGCTTCGAACATGGATGGATGGATGGATGAATGGATGGATGGATGGATGGATGGAGAGAGAGAGGCAGACAGACAGGCAGACAGGCAGGAAGTCAGGCAGGCAAACAGACCTTTTGGATGGATGGATGGATGGACAGACGGATGGACGGATGAACAGACAGACAGAATGCAACAGCGGCAGCACTTTGGGAAAGCGGTGGCAGCGGCTTTTCCCAATGTGCTGCTGCATTCGAGGCACCGGTTCTGGAGCATTACTACAGTCAATGGGTAAATCTGCAGGGCCAGCACCTTGAATGCCCCCCGCTGCCTCTTAGCGTCCCCAAGGGGCCCGGCAGAGGGGTGCTAAGAGGTGGCAGGGGGGCGTTCGAGGCGCCGGCTGGCCCTGCAGGTTCACCCATTGACTGTAGCATCGCTCGGGAGCCGGTGCCTCAATGGGTGAAACTACAGAGCCGGCTGGTGCCTCAAATGCCCCCCTGCCACCTCTTAGCACCCCTCTGCTGGCCCCCTTGGGGACACTAAGAGGTGGCAGGGGGATGGTGTATTGAATGCTGCCGCGGTGGCACATAACACGCCACTGCTTCCGCATTGGAGGCGCCGGCTCCGAAGCGGTGCTACAGTCAAAGGGTGAACCTGCAGGACCGGTGCCTTGAATGCCCCCCCGCCGCCTCTTAGCATCCTCAAGGGGGCCGGCAGAGGGGTGCTAAGAGGCGGCAGGGGGGCGGTGCATCAAATGTGGCCGTGGTGACATGTGCCACTGCTTCCGTATGCTCAAGGGGGCCGGCAGAGGGGTGCTAAGAGGCGGCAGGGAGGCGGTGCATCAAATGTGGCCGCAGTGACATGTGCCACCGCTTCCGTATTGGAGGCGCCGGCTCTGGAGCGGTGCTACAGTCAATGAGTGATCCTGCAGGGCCAGCACCTCGAACGCCCCCTACTGCCTTTTAGCGCCCCCTTGCCTCTTAGTGTACCCCCTAAGGCATCCCACTGCCCCCCAGGGGATGGTACCGCCCACTTTGGGAACCACCTCTGATCTAAATAAATATATATGCTGCCTGACACTCAGGAACAAATGAGTGTTGCCATTGTTTTCCTTCCACAGCTTGCAGTAGTGAGTCACTAACTGCAATATAAATATTTTGATCCTAAGTTTCTATATTTCTGAAGTTTTGAAAGAATTTCAAAAATGGCAAAATTTAACCAGAAATAATAATGGAACAAAATAAATGAGTTTATCTGCAGTGGCTGTCATACAAAGACAAAGTGTCAATTAGATGAATTCTTTCCCCAGGATGAATCTGTGTAATTTTTGTGACAGGTTCTTTGTGCCCCATAACTTTTCGGCAATTGTTCGAGTCTTGGCTCTTTCAGATACAAAGTTAGAAATGAATAACAGGTTTCATGGAATAAAAATCAGGGTTCCTTGTATCATTTTTAAAATGAAGGAAAACAGTGAATCCTGTGCAGAAGCAGAAAATTCCAGTTTATTTATTTGTTTCTCTGTTTGTACGCTACCTGTGCATACACTTTGACGTAACCTATGTAATAGAGCCTTGGTGGCGCAGTGGTTAGAATGCAGTATTGTAGGCTGCTCATTCCAGGAGTTTGATTCTGAGTGGCTCAAGATTGACTCAGCCTTCCATCCCTCCATGGTGGGTAAAATGAGGGCCCAGATTATTAGGGGAAATATGCTGACTCTGTAAACCACTTAGAGAGGGCCAGTGGTGGGATTCAAATTTTTTTACTACTGGTTATGTGGGTGCGGCTTGGTGGGCATGGCAGGGGAAGGATACTGTAAAATCTCCAGTCAGAGGTGGTATTTGTCGGTTCTCTGAACTACTCAAAATTTCCGCTATTGGTTCTCCAGAAGTGGTCAGAATCTGCTGAATAACATCTCTGGAGAGGGCTGTAAAAGCACTATGAAGTGGTATATAAGTCTAAGTGCTATTGCTATATGTACAAAATTTAAAAATCCACAAAATCACAATAAAACAAGTCACAGTAAGTAAAAGGTGAGATCTTCATAGCCTAGAGTTGTAGAGTTGTAATTGCAGGAATGTTCTTATCTTGGATGGCAAACCTCAGATTAAGAATGTTTACAAGTAATTACAACTCAGGCAAACAAAGTCACTAATGTAAAGGAGGATTAGAGAGAGGAAGTAAACATATGTTAGACTTTAACTAGAGATAATTAATTGTGTTAATTACTATGCTAAACAGTAACAAAAGTTAAGCAGAAACCAAAGTTAACCAATGTTAGAGGATTACTAAAAATGTGTATAAATGCAAAACTAGACTCCAATAAAGTTCATCATGATTCATTTGATCATGATCAAACACCTTGACTGCTTTGTCATTACAACAGCCTCAGTGCCCTTCAGAATATCAGGATATCTTTTCCATTGTTCTAAAAATCATAAGGATGCAGGCAAATGTGAACTTGGGACACGTTGCAGAGAGAGGAAGCTGCTGCTGAGAATGTTTGTCTGAATGCTAAAATAGAGCATCTGTTAGATTGTAGGAAGGTCCTATCTGAAAGGGATGGTCCCCGAATAAGATGTTGTTGAACCCCAACTTCTAACTGTCTGAGCAAGGGTAGCCCAATTCAAGGATGTTGAGAGCCATAATATAGTGACAGCTCAAAAAACGGGAATTCCCCATATTTTCTCTCCAGAATAGTCAACAGTCTAAGGCCCATCTGTAATATCATGGTTGGGTGGGTGGGGAATGTAGTGGAGGGAGAGTCAATTCTATAAAGTGCATGATTGTTGACTGCTAATTGTATCTAGTTGTTCTCAGTCATTGCAGAGGAAGCACATGAGTTAGCATTCATATATTTGCATGATGCTAGCTTTAACACTGGATAGGTAATTTAAAATTCCATGGTTTCCAGGCTGCCTGGCCAACAATAATTCTAAACATTACATATTTAAAAGGTCACAAGTCAGGAATATTGAGGTAAACCTAATGGACAGAAATAACTGCATCCAAGATATCCAGATGGAAAGTCTAAGGAGAAGTCTGATAGTCAACAGCTGTGTTCCATAATTGTCAGTTTTTTAACTGAACATCTATTAGCAAAGAGTTACAGAAAACTCTAACATTTTGCTTGTTAAGTCCTGAGCATGGGCGCAAGGAACGGAGACGAGACATCGAATGGTGACTTCAACTCTTTATTGTGAAATAAGAACAGAGCAAAATACTTGGGCAGCAGCAGCTCTTTTATAGAGCTGGCTGCTGCCAAAACAACCAATGATTTGAGTTTACCGCTTTCACAAGCGTCCAATCAGAGGGGCCCGTTAACAGCCAATCAGACTGGCCAGAAACAACCAATCACGACTCGCTATTCGTGGGCCAATGAGGAGTGCAGGATTACGAGCCTGCTGCAAAGTAAAGCTATTTAGGGTTGTTACTGCTGCGTAGGCTTAGTCCATAACACTCCTCCCCCCTAGGTTCCGTCTGAGGGGTGGGGTGACGTATTCTCATAAATAGACAGGTCGCTTCACCTGCCTGCTTGACTTGCGCTGTTCCACCGATTTCTGTCCTGGCTCTGGTTCCGGTGGGCTGCTAGCTGGGCTGGATGGTGAAAACGGTCCCGCTGTGCCTTCGAATGGCTCTGGGCTGCTCTCCCTACTTACGCCAGTGCTGTCTTCCGGGTTCCCTGGATCTGTTTCCATCGCAGTGCTGTCATGCAGCGAGGCCACCCCCTGGCTCGGTTCTCCTTCTGATGGTAAATATCCCCTGGTTGGTTGTGTAGACTGTTGAGTTTCGATTGTTATTTCTTTTTCGGCCTCCTCGATGTTCCTTCCCCCTGCCAGTTAGAGATTCAGGGGCTGAGATAGGACTAGGTGCTGGTCTGGAATGGAGTTGGTCTATGTGACGCTTCCACATCTTACTATCTGCAGTTTGTAGGCTGTAGGATTGGGGTCCCGTAAGTTGCATTATGGTAGCAGGGACCCACAATGGGTCACCCGAGAAGTTTTTCGCAAACACGCGGTCACCTTCCTGGAATGCCTGACACTTGCTGCTGGTTCCTGGGGGTTGTTCAGGTGTGTAGTTTGGGTGGAGGCGATCGAGATGCGAGCGAAGTTTCCGGCCCATCAGGAGTTCAGCTGGGGCTCTGTTCGTGGTACTGTTTGGGGTTATGGGCTGGAGGAGAAGCATCCGGTTTATTTTGTCATCAATGTTGCCATGGTCCATTTTGTGCAAAGTCTTTTTTACAAATTGAACCATTCGCTCAGCCCTACCATTGGCCACAGGGTACACTGGCGATGTTAAGGCACGGCGGATGCCCCGATCTGCCAGGTACTGTTCGAATGGCAGGGCAGTGAATTGGGGGCCATTATCGGAGACCAGGACATCCAGCAATCCGTGGGTAGTGAATAGCTTATTCAGTTTTTTAGTGACCGCCTCTGTGGTGGTGCTTTTCATCTTGTGGACCTCGAGCCAGTTTGAATAGGCATCCACTGTTAGGAGAAAAATGTGTCCTCTTGTGGGTCCCGCAAAATCGATGTGGATATGGGACCAAGGGCCTCGAGTCATTTCCCACTGAGTTGGGGGAGTTTTTGGAGGAGTAGAACGAGTCTCCTGGCATTTGCTACACTTTGCTACCCAGGTCTCTATCTGTTTGTCTAACCCAGGCCACCATGCATAACTCCTGGCCAATGCCTTCATCTGCACGATGCCTGGATGTCCATCGTGCAACATTTTTAATACCTTATGTTGCAATTTCTCCGGGATTACAACTCTGTCTCCCCACAAGATGCAGACCTTTTGGGAGAATAGTTCTGTCTGTCAATTCCTGAATGGCTTGAAAGTGTCATTGGGTGTGCTGGCCAGCCAACCCCATTCCACCCAGCTGAGGATTCGTGCCAAAACAGGGTCCTTTTTTGTTTCTGAGGCGATGTCTTGAGTGGTCAGTGGTGGCAATTTGAGGGTTTCAATTTGCAATACGGCTAAGGCTGGAGCTGGGTCCTCTATGACGTTTGGTAGCGGAGAGCGGCTCAAAGCGTCAGCGTGGGGAATGGATTTCCCTGGGCAGTATTGCAATCAGTAATCGTAGGTGGCTAAAAATTCTGACCAACGTGTCATTCTTGGTGATAAGATATGGGGAGTTGGTTTGTTTCCCGCCAAAATACCAAGTAGCGGCTTGTGGTCTGTAATTATGGCAAAGGATCGCCCATACACATATTCATGGAAACGTTTAATTGCGGATACAATAGCGAGAGCCTCTTTATCAAGTTGACTATAGTTCCTTTCGGTCTTAGACAAGGTTCTCGAAAAGAACGCAATAGGTGCCTCATTCCCATTTGGTAGGACATGGCTTAAAATGGCTCCCACTCCGAATGGTGAGGCGTCACAGGTAACCGTCAAGGGTAGAGTCTCGTTGTATTGCATCAATACATCAGAGATTAAGAGGTCTTTTACTTGTTGGAATGCCCTTTCTTCATGCCGTCCCCAGACCCAGGAAGCCTTTTTGTCGAGAAGTTTATGTAGAGGCTCGGCTACGGTCGCCTTCTGGGGCAAGAAGATGTTATGAAAGTTAATGAGTCCCAGGAAGGCTTGGAGGTCTGTCTTATTCCTAGGTTTCGGGGCATTTTTGATTGCGGTTAGTTTTTTTTCGGTGGGGTGGATTCCCTGTCTGTCGAGAAGGTATCCCAGGAACTCCACTCTCTCCGTACAAAGTTGACACTTGTCCCTTTTTACTTTCAGACCAGCGTCTTTAAATTTCTGAAGAACTTTTCTGAGTCATTGTACTAATAACTCTTTAGTGGGGGCAGCTATTAGGATGTTGTCAAAATAAGGCACGATGCCTTTTATGCCTTGTAATAGTCTCTCCATCAGACTTTGGAAAATGCCAGGCGCCATGCTTACTCCGAATTGGAGTCTATTGCACTTGAAGGCGCCTCTATGTGTGACAATTGTCTGGGCTTCTGCAGTTGTCGCGTCTACAGGTAGTTGCTGGTACGCCTGAGCTAAGTCCAATTTCGCAAATATTTTTCCGCCACCCAGGGAATGAAGAAGGTGTTGGACCACCGGTACTGGGTAAGCGCTCTGTTGAAGAGCATGATTTAGGGTGGCCCGGTAATCCCCACAAATTCTTAATGAACCATCTAGCTTCATGGGAGTTACCATTGGAGTTTCCCAGAGGGCATGGTCAATCGGTTCCAATACGCCCTGGGCTATCAGTTTATCTAGCTGCTCGTCGATCTTTGGCTTGAAGGCAAAAGGCACCCGACGAGGCTTAAGCCGAATGGGAGCTACATCGGGGCTGAGATTAAATGATATGGGGGTCCCCTTGTACTTGCCTAATATTCCTGTGAACACGTCCTGGAATTCCTGGATGAGTGCCTCTTCCCAGTCGTCGCTTCTGGTTTGGTGTATGCCGGCTAGTTCAATCCCGAGTGGGGCGAACCACTGTAACCCTAACAAACTGGGCCAGTCACGATCGACGACAGTCAGGGGAAGCGTCGTGGTGCGGTCCTTGAAGGATACTTGGACGTGGCTGGAACCGACAACTGGAATTCTGTTTCCCTGGTAGTCATTTAGGATGATTCGTTGAGTGCTGAGGTCCTGGTGGCAGATGGCAGGGATCAGCTGTTTGAGGGTTTTCCAGGATACCATTGATAGGGATGATCCCAAATTGACTTCCATCACGCACAGTCAATTCTCAATAGTAACCCTTATGTGGATCTTTCTTAAATCGAACAATGAAGCGTGGCCGATAATAATGGTTTGGTGGGCCTCTTCTCATCTCGTTGAAGAGACAGGTGCTCAATTTCTGTAGTAGTAGTGATTGTTCCATTGGTGGTTCAGGCAGTCCCAATTCTCAGGTGGTTTGCCTGTCTCCCGGTGGAGGTTGTTCTCCCTTCGGTTGGGACTGGACTCTCACTTGCTTCTGCAGACCTTCGCGATGTGGCCTCTTTTCCTGCAGGTACGGCAGAGTGTGTTGAGGAAATTGTAGTCCGATCACGGGTGGTTTGCCCTGCAACCAGCACATTGGCGCGGACGTCTCTGGTTCCTTTGCTCTTGTTTCGAGCGGAGCCGGTTGACCTCCTTTTCCTCACTGTCTGAGGATGACTTGAGGTCTTCATGGTGAGTGGTAATAGCGTGCTTCTCAGCGGTGAGCGGGCTACCATTAGCGAGTTGGCGAAGCAGTGCGTTCGCTCGGCACATTCGAGCAGCTGACTTCCTGGTTGCTTCTGCAGCAGTAGCGTCGGCGATGACATCTGCAAAGCTGATGTCTCCTTTCACCATGAGTTTACTCTGCACGCATGGTGCATTTAATCCCAGAACTATGCGGTCTCTCAGGGCTTCCTCGAGGTTTGCAAAACCACAAAGGCCTCCTAGGTTCTGGAGGTCAGCTACAAAATCTCCAACGCTCTCATTCTTCCATTGGTCCCTCTGGTAAAACTCGTGTCTTCGTATCTGTGTAGGTACTGCGGGTGCGTAATGGGCCCGGAGGATTGGGGTGAGGGTATCCCAATCCATGGTCTTTACTTCCGCCGGTTTGGCAAGTGCTTTAGCCATTTTGAAAACGGCGGGGCCACAATGAGTCAGGAACACCGCTCATTTCTTGCCAGGCGTAGCATCTTTTAAATTGTTGGTCTCTAGGAACATCTGGAAGTGATCTATATACGAGTCCCAGTCTTCGGTTTCTGGGTCGAATGGAGCGGGTGGTATGGCGCCGCTGGTCATCTGGCCATTTGTTGCGTGCGCTCTTCAGCTATGTGCTCTGTCTTGTTCGATGCGTACTTAGTCAGCTCTATCGTCTCTGTATCCCACCCTCGTTGCCAGTGTTAAGTCCTGAGCATGGGCACAAGGAACGGAGACAAGACATTGAACGGTGACTTCAACTCTTTATTGTGAAATAAGAAAGAGCAAAATACTTGGGCAGCAGCAGCTTTTTTATAGAGCTGGCTGCTGTCAAAATAACCAATGATTTACCGCTTTCACAAGCGTCCAATCAGAGGGGCCCATTAACAGCCAATCAGACTGGCCAGAAACGACCAATCACGACTCGCTATTCGCGGGCCAATGAGGAGTGCAGGATTACGAGCCTGCTGCAAAGTAAAGGTATTTAGGGTTGTTACTGCTGCGTAGGCTTAGTCCATAACATTGCTGCCATCTTGTAGCTGTCTGTGTTTTTGTGGCCAAAATAGCATATGTAACATCTCCAGAATTTATAACTGTAGCTCAAAGGAATTCTTGTGTCTGAAAAAAAAAGTGCTCTACGATGAAGCATAGAAACATGTTTCCAAAACTTAGCCTGCTTTCCGATTTGGCAAGTTGGGAAATGAACTGGCAAAGCAATGTTTTTGATGCCATAAGCATAGTTAAATGCCCCCTTTTTCTCTTTGATCAGTTAAATGCATCACAGGTAATTGTAACCAAAGGCAAGGATGACACAAGAGATAATAGAAGTTATTTAGAGTATTTTTTTAATTGCTAGTGGAAGTTTTTGAGGGTGTGATGCCCTGAGAAGACATAGCAACCATTCCACTCCTTAATCTAAAATCATTACTAAGGTGTGGCATTATGTGCAAATAGCATATGGTTAAAAAAAAGATGCAATATGTGTTTGAGAAGAAAACTTAATTTCACAGTGCATTCCAGATTGCTATAACTGTAAACAGATAGATTTCCAGCAGAGAGTAATTCCATAAAGTATGGCTCACAATGTTTAGCATTCCCTTCCTGCATTTAACTATGAATGTTGGCAGCTGAAAATAGTTTCCCATCAGTTTGAGGATGAAAATAGGTATATCACATTAAAAATAAAAATAAAGATGCCCTCCCTTCCAACTCTTTTCCCAAAACCAGGCCCACCTACTGTATATGTGCGATATACAGTATTTCTGGTCTGTTCAAAAAGCTTCACCATTTTGAACAGACCAGAAATAAATGAATGTAGCATTTCCTGTGACAAATAAAGCAATTATGAGATGGGACACAGCTATTTGGGGGATAACAAAATGGAACATTACCCATTTTATACCACCCTTGCCTAAATCACTTCTTTCATTCGGTTATTTACTATGGTATAAGTACCAGGATGGTGATTAAAAGAATTCTGCTGTTGATCCAGCTGGGAGCTCAAATGTAAACCAAAACAAATTCTACTATTCTTTCTTGGACAGTTATATAAAATGGAAGTTCATAAATCATCCCGCATGAGGACAAAAAGGGGGAACATTTGGTAAAGCAGAGGTCCCAACCCCAGGGCCACAGCTACTACCAGGCCTTCAGCCATTCGGAAGCGGCCCTCAGAAGTGATGGGCGAGCAGATACACAAGTACATCCCCACTTGTGTGAGCAGTGGACAAACGTGTGTGTATGCTCCATTTGCACGCAAATGCAACTGCACATGAATGTGCTCTTGCCTGCCACTCACACAGAACCATCCCCTCTTTCCCCCTCACCCTCTCTGAGTCACAAAACCGGAAATGTTAGGGAATTCTCTGATAAAGCAAAGAAAGGCAAAGGTTCAGTGGTGAGTCAGAATTATCCTCCATTGCCTTTTAGGGATCTTTCCTTGACAACTCCAGCTCTTTACCATTCCCACCCTCCTGACGGGAAACAAAAAAATAGAGGAGGGGGCAGTTGCATGACATAGGCTGTTTGGGAAGTAGACTGGAACCCCAGTGGTCTATTTCTTGCATCAAGACTGATTGATGGTGGTGTGCTCAAGGGGTGGAAGGATCCTTACTATTTAAGGATCCTGTTGTGTGTAATATAACTCAATAAAGTATAAGCTTGAAGTCAAGTGCAGGGTTCTGGCCCTGCACTTCTGATTGGCTGTTAAGCGGCCGTACCGGATTGGCCCATTCTGGGGAATCCGATTGGCCCTTAATAGAAGTTGTCTTATTGGTTCAAGAGCTAACGTTCCTAGCTCGTTATTGGGTAATCGTTACAAGGTTTGCCTATGTAAGGCAGGTTCTACTACTGCTCAAACTGAGCAAGTATAATGTAAATAAAGAGCTGAAGTTCACCGTTCAGAAACTTGTCTCCATTCTTTCTCGCCCATGCTCAAAACATGACAGATCCCACCCATGTAAAATCATGGCTTGGAATAGATACCCAATGTAGGCCCATTTTATATACAGCGTCCTGCACAATTACTTTGGACTTAGAACTGATAATGTTTTGCCTTGAGCCTGTTTTTCTGAGAAAACATCAAAAGCTATATTCCATATGCATTTACAATCCCCTCATCCAATTGAAACAATCCTATTGAAACCATAGGGTCTTACATCCAAGCAAACCTTTTTAAAACCATGCTGCTCATCTGATAAACTACTCCTCAGTTATGTTCAGATCTGCCTGTTGCTGACCTACATTACATTAAGAATTATCATTAGGACAAAGCAGGATTATCCCCTCATATTGTTAATAGCTCTGGCTGTGGAAGTTAACATTATGATGCAATTATTATATTGACTGAAGAAAATTGATGGCAGAAGTTAACTTTATGCAATTATTTTATGACATATAAAAACACAATTCCTTTCCTGTAATTTATGCTCCTAGATGAAAACAGCTCCTGCAAATCCAGTTCAAATTTGAGATTTCAAACATCACTTGTTATCTGGATTGTCACTCTGTATTTTGCCAAAATGGTCGCCTGCCCTTAACTAGCTGAATCTTACTCATGTTTGCTTTTGTATCAGCTCTGAGAAATTACAGTTATATAGTTATAGAAGTCCACCAGCACCTAAAAACAAGGTAGTGGTCACAATAAATGTATACAAAGGTAGGACTTTGATTACTATACCATGTCTGCCCTTTTGTCTTTTTTTAATGCTCCCTTCTCCGCCTGGGTTCTAGTGCTGAGGTATTAAAATCTAAGTGAAAAGCTTGGGGTCCTACATGGGACAAAAGTTAGAAGCTTTAAAACAATTAAGTCCATAGTCCCATTTCTTCATTCCCTGGAAAATTACTTTGATATAACATAAATTGCCAACTAAATTTGAGTTGCAGTGCTAAGGTGGAAATCCCAAATGATCACAATGGAACTTATTTCTGAGTAAATAGACCAAAGATAGTGCTATAGGCAATCAACATAGGAACTTCTTTTTATTTGAGCTGTGTAAATGCCACTACTATTTTTTCCAAGCTGTAAAAAGAATGAAATTTGTCTTGACAAGTATATTCAGAGCTATGAGAGTATTTAGGTGAAGGAGATTTAACTTTGCATGGAAGTTGAAATTCCATTTAGGTGGGTTTGGAGGATTAAGTGTAGTTGCTGGCCACAAAATAAGAAAGAAACTGGAATTTTCAAGCCTGCAGGTAATTTTCAAATACAAAGAAAACTGTTGCCTCAAATTTATCTCAAGCATTTGGCTTCCTCATTGAAGAAGGAATTTCAAAGCCCAAGCCAAGAAAAGTGATACACCAGCCTGGCTTTGAGGTTACTAAGCTATATTAATGGCAGCTTTGTTCTTGTTCCCAGGAAATGATATGAATTACAGTTTTCTATTGTAGAAAAATAATGTTTCAACATTAATGAACCACACACCAATTTTCAAAGAACCAAGTTCTGCGCAGTTTGCACCATCTGGCTTGACATTTTGTGTGCCGAGTGACTGAGAAGATCACGAAGAGCATTGCTTATTGAAGATTCCAGAATTCCATTTCCCTCCACTGCTTTAGGAACATTTGAAGAAATACATTTTTTACTAAGTCCAATGAAATACAAATTCAATTCTTTGTAGTGGGTTTAGATCCCATAATGTAACTCAGTGTTGCTCAATCTTTGTGAGTTTAAGATGGGTGGACTTCAATCCCAGAATTCCCTCAGCCAGCATGTCTCCTGGTGGTCAGTGTAACTTGTTTCACTAATGATCACGCAATCATGGTAGACGTTTGTTGAGGTGGTGCAGATTACAGACATATACTTCAGTGGTGGGATTCAAATATTTTTACTTCTGGTTCTGTGGACATGGCCTGGTGGGCGTGGCAGGGGAAGGATACTGTAAAATCTCCAGTCAGAGGTGGTATTTGCCGGTTCTCTGAACTACTCAAAATTTCTGCTACCAGTTCTTCAGAACTGGTCAGAACCTGCTGAATACCACGTCTGATACACTTGTTGTTTTATTATACAAATATAACTGTTTTATTATATAAAATACAATTTTAGGTTGTTTGTTATACAAAAAATAATATTTATGAAATGACTTTGTATTATCTTAATATGCCCTGTTCTTTAATCATCCTTGTTCTTATGTTTATCTCACTTTCTTACTATATATGATTTTTCTATTGCCAGTAGCTTCATAAAACCTTTTTCTTATTTAATCTCTATGTTTAATCTCTAATCTTCTCTCTTTTAGTTTTATATCTGCATTTTTTTATTTCACATTTCTTATCTCTATATTTTTCTCATCTTGACTATTTCCTAGGTCTTCGAGTCTTTCTTATTTCCTATGTTGTCAGCTGTTATCACCAAATTGTCCTTGTACATATGAACGTCCCTTTTAATCCTTCTCTAAGGACTTGTGGTGTTGGGGCTGTTTCCTCTCTTCTTCCTACTAACCAGTCCTCTTGGTTTATCAAACTTTGCACCTGCGTTGTTGCTTCCTGTTCTTGCTCTGCTTACTTTTTTACAGATGCTAGATGAGATATTTTCCATACTTTGACCATCTTTGTACTTCAGCATGTCTTGGTGTTTGGAGTCTGCTCCAAAACTGGCTGTTCCTTCTGTGATCCATGGAGTTTCCCCACTTTTGAAGGGTCATGTTGTCCCATTAAGGAGAAGGTGGGGGCTGTTTTAAACATTCCCTGCAACACTGAAATTCTGGATCTCAGGAGGGAAGCAGAAAGGTCCATCTAAGGTCCACATCTTCAGTGGCTTCTCAAATTCAAATTCACACTTTGGAATTTTTTATTCTTACTTTTGTGATGTGTATCTTCAATTTCAGACTGCATAGCTGAGAGGAAACAAAATCCACTGCTCTCCCCGATACACACTTGCATCCTCCAAGTGTCTCCAGAATCATACCCCCAGGGTGTGAAAGCAAATAGCAGATTTTGTGCAGCATAACTAGACTGTTATGAAGCTAAAGGTTTCCACTACCATTCTTGCAATTCTCAAATCAAGCAAACTCTACACAAATAGAGCAACACAGAGGTGGTATTCAGCAGGTTCTGACCAGTTCTGGAGAACCGGTTGCGGAAATTTTGAGTAGTTTGGAGAACCGGCAAGTGTAACTTTCCCCCAGGAGTGGGGAGGGAATGGAGATTTTACAGTATCCTTCCGCTGCCATGCCCACCAAGCCACGCCCACAGAACCAGTAGTAAAAAAATTCTGAATCCCACCACTGGAGCAACAGTCAGTAAATATGCTTGTTCTTCCCTCTGTGATAGCAATAGCACTTAGAATTATACATCGCTCCACAGTGCTTGTACAGCCCTGTCTAAGTGATTTACAGAATCTGCATATTGTCCCCAACAATCTGGGTCTTCATTTTACCCACCTCGGAAGGATGGAAGGCTGAGTCAACCTTGAGCTTGGTGAGATTTGAATTGCCAAATTGCAGAAGTAGCCTGCAGTACTGTATTCTAACCACTGCGCCACCGCGGCTCTTGATAATACATGATAACCCTTCACCAGAAGTTCTTCTCCAGGACGGGAAAATTGATAGCCATCAAGATGAAATATACAAGAATTTATTCATCCCTTGTATGGTTCACAATCTACCCACAGTGTGTACCCATGCAGACTCAGCATGTGACGAACCACAGATTACCACAATTTGGAGGAAAATTTCATCACATCTTCAGTGGCTTCCCACCTCTTCTGTAAACTTTCCATATTTTCTACAGTTTCCCAGACACAGGCTTTAGATCGGAGGAAGATTATCATATGACTCTTGTCATGGTCAGATCACTTAGTGGTTAGTTTGTAGCTTTCCACCAATAATATCCCTCCCCCGCCTCCAGGGAAGTGGGTCCTGTTAGATTGATCCTACCCTAAGTGCCTGAAATTTGGTTTCAAGAAAGTGCACTTGGAGTCTTTACTGAGCTGTTCTTTAAAAGTCTTCATCATTTCCTGAAACAAGACAGTGTTGCTGGTCTTGGATAAGATTACACCAGGTATCTTGTCTCTTCACATTGACCTTAGTGGGCTATTTGGTTTTCTGACAAAACTCCAAGAAATGTAGCATCAGAAAAAATGCCTAGAATGTTATTATGGAAAGATGAATGATGAGTCCCATCAAATATTTGTATGAACCTCTATCAGGAATTAAGACCTATATTTTAATGATAAATAAGGTTAGCAAAACATGAATTGTAGGGTGTAGAATGCCACCCTACAGCCCTTTTTAAAGCAACCCTTATGGGGTTCAATAAAAAGTGAAACATTTTGAGGGCTGCAATCTGGAATATTTCAAACGTCTGGCAAGTTGTTTGAATTTTTTTGGAGTCAGACTCTGGCTTGGCAGGTCCTATGGAGCTGATTGGGGAGGGTACTTGCTCCATTGTCTGGGAAGAGTTTGAGCCTGTGAATCTCAAGAAAGTGGAGAGGATTTTGCAAGAAGTTAGTGCTGCCACCTGGATGTATATCCTTATCTCTCCTGCTCATCAAGGCTTGACGAGGTTCGTTCAAACAGTGATTAATCCTACCTTGTGGTTATTCATGTGGCAAAGCTGTAATATTCCACTGCATAAATTGCATTTGCCGATAATTGCTCAGCGGCCTTTTTCAGGGTGACCCAGGTCTTTCTGGGAAAGGTAGACTCAGGGATTTATCTGCAGGAGTGTGCTTAGGAATTTGCTGATTTTCTGACAAATAAAGTCACTGAGATCAGAGTTAGCTGTTGGAGTGGATACTGGAGGAAGCAGATTGTCTGAACCAGTGGTGGGACTCAATTTTTTTTACTACCAGTTCTTTGGTGGGCGTGGCAGGGGAAGGATACTGTAAAATCTCCAGTCAGAGGTGGTATTTGCCGGTTCTCTGAACTGCTCAAAATTTCTGACTGGTTCTCCAGAACTGGTCACAACCTGCTGAATACCACCTTTGATCTGAACCTTTTTCAGACAGATTTAGGTCTGGGTACAACAATGAGGAAGCACTGACTACCCTTTTAGGTGACTTCTGCTGTGGCTGGGAGTGGGATGGTACGATCCTCCAGGTTCTGATTGCTCTTTCATCAGCATTTCATATCATCGATTAGGGTATCATTTTGAACAACCTTTGAGGTTTGGGTGGGGGGCATTGTACTGTAATGATTTTCTTCCTTTCTCAGGGGTCAGTTTCAGTTGATGTAAGAAGGCAGGGAAATTTTAGCATGAAGTACCGCCTATGCAAGGTCCCACATGGCTTGACACTCTTCCCACTGCTGTTTACATGGAGCCATTGGATGAGGTCATCCATTACAAAGTCAGTTATAGAATAGAATAACAGAGTTGGAAGGGACCTTGGAGGTCTTCTAGTCCAACCCCCTGCTTAGGCAGGAAACCCTACACCACTTGGACAAATGGTTGTCCAATCTCTTCTTAAACACTTCCAGTATTGGAGCATTCACAGCCTCTGGAGGCAAATTGTTCAACTGATTAATTGTTCTGTCAGGAAATTTCTCCTTAGTTCTAAGTTGCTTCTCTCCTTGATTAGTTTCCACCCATTGCTTCTTGTCCTGCCCTCAGGTGCTTTGGAGAATAGCTTGTCTCCTTTTTTGTGGCAAACCCTGAGATATTGGAACACTGCTATAATGTCACCGCTAGTCCTTCTTTTCATCAGACTAGATATACCAGGTTCCAGCAACCATTCTTTATATGTTTTAGCCTCCAGTCCTCTAATCATCTTTGTTGTTCTTCTCTGCATTCTTTCCAGAGTCTCAACATCTTTTTTACATAGTGGTAACCAAAACTGGATGCAGTATTCCAAGTGTGGTCTTACCAAGGCATTATGAAGGGGTATTAACACTTCACATGATCTTGATTCTATCCCTCTGTTTATGTAGCCTAGAACTGTGTTAGCTTTTTTGGCAGCTGCTGGCTCATATTTAAATGATTGTCCACTAGGACTCCAAGATCCCTCTCACAGTTACTACTGTTGAGCAAGGTATCACATATATCGTACCTGTGCATTTTGTTTTTCTTGCCTAAATGTAGAACCTTACTTTTTCACCATTAAATTTCATTTTGTTAGATAGCACCCAATGTATCATCAGTACATAGATAAAACTACTTCTATATCTAGACCCCAAGTCAGATATACAATGTTATGGGGATCCTGTTCCAGTGCTTGGCAAATTTAAAGATCAGGACTTGAGGAACAGGCTGATGGTCAACTCTGGCAAGACATGAGGGATTTTAAGGACTTTCCAATCGCATGGATTTATCATTTTTACTTCTGGAAAGGATTGCACTTTCTGGATAGAACTTATACGTAATTTGGGTTTCTTAATGAGGAGGTTATAGTCATGGGTAAGAGGACCTTTGCACAAATCCAATTTCATCTTTTCTTGGGCTGAGAGGCCTGTTTCCCAGTCATTCATGTCTTGGTCTCATCCTGCTTTAAAGCACTCTATGTCTCAGTAAAGACCATCCAGAAACTACAACCAATCCAGAATATGGCCGTATGAGCAATTACAAGTGTTCCTTGATTTACCCAAGAAACATTTCTGCTCTGTGAGATGCCAGTGGGATTCTGAGTACAATTTATGGTGTTGGTTATCATCTGAAAATCTCTACAAAGACTTGGAATTTAATTATCTGCAAAACCCTCTTTCTGCTAACATTTCCATCTGCTCAAAAGATCTAGTAGAGTTAAACAACTTAACTGCCCTTTAAGGAGTATACTGATCTAAATGAGAAGGTGGTTCCATCTGAAGAAAATCAGGAAAATTGAACTTAGGAATGCTAAGACGAAAAGTAAAAGTGGAAGTTTCCGAATGTGTGGAGATACCGTATAATTACATTCACTAGTCAGCATTTCTTACCTCACCACTTCTGGTGTATTTGGAGTGTAAGCTCTTAAACTTAGAGACAGAAAGCTAAAAACTTACTTTAAAATTCCTTTTTCCGCTTCTTTACTCCCTTTTTCCTGTATACATTTGCTCATTTTTTCTTTATTCCCCCACCATCTGGCGCTATGATGAACTATCTCTCCTTCTTCAATCTCTCTTTATAATGATTATAAATATGTATACTGGGGAAAGGAAAATTGGTTGTTGTAATTGATTGTTAAATAATTGAATTAACTCCTTTGTTTTTCCTCCTCCCTTTTCTTACTCCTTTTCCTTTGCTTTCTAACCTTGCCTCCACCTTTTCGCTCATTTTTCTCTTCTTTGGTTGTTTTTATAATTCTTAAAATCCCCTTTTTCTTATCCTTTTTCTCCTCCTCTCCGGAAGGGACCCATTGTTCATCAAAGATGGCTTCTTCTTCCTCTTCTTCCTTGTCCCAGTCCTTCTGCTGCGTAATCAACTTTTCATAAGTACATAACGCCATTTCTAAGAATTGAAACAAAGCGCCCAAAGTATCTTCCTTTTTATATTTTTGATATTCAGTCTTTAATTCATCCACAAGCGATGCCATTATGAAAAGAGAAACTTTTCCCAAAACAACCACAAGTATTTTTAATCAAAAACAATTCAAAAAAAGTTCCAAAAGTTAATACTTTTCTTCCTTCTTCTCTTTCTCTTTCTGGGGTTAATGTTTAATCAAAGAGGTCCAATTACCATATACCTTTCTTTGGGATTCTAGGCAATCTCCTCCTTTTTCAGCTTCTGCTCCAATTTTTTCTCCTCTCCCTTCCCACTTGCAATATCAATTTTAAATAATCAGAAATCCATACCTCCAACAAGGGTTTTCCAATTTCTTAAATTTATCAATGTCCAAAAATCCTTTTGTCCCTTAGCTTCAACTCTCAAAACAATTCACTTTCAAAGTCCAATATATCCAAACATTTCTGCTGTTTCCATGGGGTGGGAGAGTGAAGAAAAAAAAAAGTTCCCTTTAACAGATTCTCCGCCACTTTCGCTCTTCTTAGGGATACAATGTATCCTCCAGCAAAACAGCTCAGTTCCAGGCAATTTAAAGGATGTTACTTGACCCGGCTCAGACAACACTTTCACTCTTCTCATTTCCTCCAGCGCAATCTTACCTGGTTGCTGGCTTCTTCGTGGCAGCCATTGCTGACCGCCGCTCCACCGCCTTGGGAAAAAGGGGTTTTTCCGGAGAAGGGGGGGGTCTGCAACACCCCCACCCCCTATCCGACTCCCCTCTCTCTTCAGCTGTCCCTACAGGGCAGCCATATAAGCAAGAGAGAAAGGGGGGGAGGAGAAGCCTCAGTGGGGGGAAGCAAGATCTAAAGAAAAAAAGTTTATTTAGAGACAATGGGTGAATTTAATTTAGGATAAAAGAGGGATTCTGGAGGGTACATAAGATTGTGTTTTTTATATGTGTATTTAGAGTATAAAATTCATTGTGTAATTTTAGAATCTTTTAAACAGAATCCCAAGAAAAATTGTTATATGAAGTACTTTTAAGTTAGGGTAATGAGTTATAGACGTTACTCCAATTGGTGTATAGGAGAAGTATAGTAAAAGAAAAAAGATGAATGGATAGTTGGAAATAGAACAGACAAAGAATGTTATTGAAAATGGTAATAAGATATGAAAGGATATATAAAAGTTTTGTTATGGTTTTTTTTTTTGGATTTTGTATATTGATAAAAGGCAATAAAATTTTAATTAACAAGAAATAATTTGGATGAAAAGGAGAAGTAGGGATAAGATATGAAGTTAAATAGATAAAGTATTGATACTAGTATTGATACTATAATTTGGAATTGTTATGTTCTATTGGTTTTTTATTATTATTTTTTCCTAGAAAAGAATTTATAAGCTGTTATGCTTTGATTCTTTGTGCATTGTTTTTATAAAATTGATAAAAATGGTTTATATATATATATAAAAAAAAAGAAAATGATAATAAGATATGGAAGGATATACAAAGTGAATATGATGTTTGAATTTGTGTTTGTGTGAAGAGTTTTAACCTGGGATCAGACAACCTTCAGAAAAGATCTTTTAGTTTTGTTTATGTTTTGTGTTTTGTATGTTTGTGTATTGTGTTTTCTGTAAAATTAATAAAATTTGTTTAAAAAAATAATAATAATAATTGAATTAACTGATTTAATTGATTTATTAATAATGATAGTTATATTTTGATTAGATATATAGGGAAAATAGTAAGAACATTAAGTATTATTTAATTAATACCGTGTTTCTCCAACAATACAGCCTTCAACAATAGGAAGGCCCAGCATGTTTTTTGGGCATAAAATCAAATTAAGCCCCTCCCCCCAAATTTAGGCCTATTTTAAAATATGCAAAATAAGGGGGAAGGGCGGGGAGACTTGCCGTTAGGAGTGCCCGGGGGGCAGGAATTCCTCGCCACCAGCCGCTCCTAACAGATGATCATGCCGAAGCACGGAGAGCTCCCTACTCCCACCAAACACCTTTGGCACCCACCGCTGTTGCTTTCCCTTCTGCCCATTCCGCCGCCACGTTTGGAGCCGCTGCTTCCGTGTTTGGAGTGCTGCCGTCATTTGGAGCTCCAAACGTGGAAGTGGCAGCTCCAAACATGACGGCGGGCGATCTTTTTATTTTGGTCCGCGTGAAGTTCAGAGCGAGCAAGAGAGGGAGACTGCGATGCCCCCATCCAAGATGGCAACCTCACTAGTGGATTACAATGTGGTTGGAAGCCCGAATCGGCGGAATACGATGGTGATCTTTTTGGAGCAAGAGGAAAGGGAGAGAAAAGTTGTGAGGCATAATTTGCAGGAGGAAGTGGGTGTACCCCACAGCAGGGAGCCCAAGGAAGAAGGGCTGGTAGACAATGGAGAGCGTCCCTTAGCTCCGGAAGCAGCCTAGAGACGCGCCCGGGATGAGGCGCAGATGCTGCCTTGTAGTCCCCAAACCAACTGCGTGCACCGCCTTTAGTTATGTGCGCTCTCCTCTTTGGGCATCTCTGTGTGATCGTGACCCTGTCCTTTCCACCTGGAGCCCTTGCTGCTTTCTGGCTCTTTAGCGACCGGCTTCGCATTTGGAACACGTTCGCATTTGGAGTTGGTTTCGGGACTACAAGGCAGCATCTACGCCTCTTCCCAGGCGCGTCTCTAGGCTGTTTTCAGAGCTATGGGATGCTCTCCGTTGCCTACTGGCCCTTCTTCCTTGGGCTCCTTGTCTTGGGGTACACCCACTTCCTCCTGCAAATTACGCCTCGCAACTCTTCTCTCCCTTTCCTCTCACTCCAAAAAGATTGCCATCGTATCCCGCCGATTCGGGCTTTCAGCCACGTTGTTATCCACTAGTGAGGTTGCCATCTTGGATGGAGGCATCGCAGTCTCCCTCTCTTGCTCGCTCTGAACTTTGCGCGGACCAAAATAAAAAGATCGCCCGCCGTCAGGTTTGGAGCTGCCACTTCCACGTTTGGAGCTCCAAATGGCGACGGCACTCCAAACACGGAAGCGGTGGCTCCAAACGTGGTGGCGGAATGGGCAGAAGGGAAAGCAACAGCGGCGGGTGCCAAAGGCGTCTGCAGCAAAAGTGGAAGTAGGGAGCTTTCTGCGCTTTGCCATGATCACCTGTTAGGAGCAGCTCTTGGCAAGGATGCAAGGGGCGGAATTAAGTCACCCCCGAAAAGATGGCCTAGCCATTTTTTGGGGGCTCAAAAAAAAAATAAGGCCCAGCCTTATTATGTGAGTAACACGGTAACTCTAGGATTTTATATATTAATAATTCATTGTGCGATTACAATTAATCCACTTGGGGATGAATGTAATACTGTTTGTGTTTAAGAATATTTAAAATAAGATTAGATAATATATATATTTATTTATAATATTTAAATATAATTGGATTTATATATAATATTTATATATATATATATTTATTACGTGAAGTTATGTATAGAGGCTGAGCATTGAGGCCTTACAAAATTATTTATGTGATTTAGAATTTGGATTTAAAATAATACAGTAATAATATTTTTATCTATAAGAACTTATACTCCAGTAATTAGCTAAGAGTACAGCTATCCAGCAGATAGATAGATTAAGTAATTAGATACCGGTCAATCCTAATATAGAGATTCTATTACTGAATGTTAATTTGGGATAATATAATTAATATTTTACAACAACAGAAACAAATCTTAAAAGAAATGACTTCCACAACAATTACAGCTCTGAAAACTGGAAGAAAGGTCACCCTGACGTTAAAAACTACGTCGACAACAGCTTCGCCCATGGCACAAAAAAACCACTGAAGAAACATTACCAGTGGAGAAACAAGCTAACATCTCAAATGCCAACATCCAATCAATTCTGCTGACTTTACAGGAATCGATGATGAAGCTGCAAGAAACAATGATGAAAAACCATAATGAGACAAGAGCAGATATCAATGAACTAAAAGAGGAGATGGGGAAATTAAAAGCAGAAATGAAAGCGGATATCTCCAAAGGACAAAGTTGGATTATCATAGCAGACCTGGAGAAAAATGAAGCAACAATAAAAGAGGTAGAGAAAAGGACAGAACGAACTGAAAGGAAATTAGAAAGGGTAGATGAAGAATTAAAGAATGTGAGTAAAGAAATGGAGGACTCACTAGTCTATTTAGAGATGGATAAGGCTGCTACATACTTGAGATTCCAAAATGTAGTGGAATCCAAAGAAGAAGACTTGGAACAACTAATGGCAGGAATATTGGCTGGACTATTGGAAAAGGATAAAGATGACATCTTGAGGAAGTTAGATGAAGTTTACAGGGTTAGCACTAATTATGTGAGACTCCATAAATGCCCAAGAGAAGTCCATATACAATTTGCGAAAAGGAGTGTCTGGGATATCATATATAGGATGTCAAGAGATGGAACAATCACGTATCAAGGCAAAGAAGTCTTGGTTCTCAAACAAATACCAAGAAGAGTAAGAGAACAAAGACGAGATTATAAATTCTTAGCAGCTTACTTAAATCAAAAAAGAATTGTATTTAAATGGCTAATCCCAGAGGGGATGTTAGTTTCTTGGGACGAAAGGAAAATCAAAATAGAGTCCATGGAAAAGGCCCAGGAATTTTATGAATGATTGGTAGGCCTGGAAGACCAGACCAGTAATGGAGAACTGGAAACAAACTCCCAGGAAGATCAAGGCTGTCATAAGAACAGAGGTGGAACTTTAGCTCAAAAATATTGGCAGAAAATTAGAAATTGGCTGGAGGAAATAGGCGTTGGTACTTACCTGATACGCCCTTTCTCGTCGAGCTGCGTAGAGCATCCAGCGTGGGAGGTGCTCCAGTCTTCACTCTTACAGGCTGAGCTATAATTGAGGAATGCTCCTCCTCCTCCACGTGACTCCTCCATGCATTCCCCAGTTTTACGAAGATGAGAAGACAACAACCATCTTCTCATGTCAACTATTATACAAGTTTCAACTATAAACTATATACATCATTGGCCAAAACAGGATTCCCCACCAGACGGACCAATTAGAGTGGGGCTGGATGCTCTACGCAGCTCGACGAGAACAGGCGTATCAGGTAAAGTACCAACGCCCATTCTCCATAGAGCTGCTGCAAGCATCCAGAGTGGGACATACCAAAGCATGGCCTGTCCTATGGGAGGGACTCCGTCTGGTCCGGAATCACCTCTGGTTCTCTTGCCACCTGTTGAAGGACTCACCTGCCAAAGGATGCCTCAACTGAGGCGTAAACATCGATTTTATAGTGGCGTATAAAGGGAGACGGAGACGACCAGGTGGCCGCTCAACAGATATCCTGAATCGATGCCTGAGTAGCCCAGGCTGCCGAGGTGGCTGCACTCCTGGTAGAGTGAGCGGTTATCCCACTAGGAACAGGAAGGGCCTGAGCCAAATAGGCCTTGGATATGGTAGCTCTAATCCAGTGGCCAACAGTAGACAGGAATACCTTGCAGTCCAGCGTCTTTGGCTGAAATGACAGAAACAACGACTCTGACTTCCTGATAGACTGTGTACGATAGATGTAGATACGAAGTGCCCTTCGCACATCAAGAGTGTGCCACTGCCTTTCCCTTTCTCGGGAAGGCTTGGGACAAAAATTAGGCAGGACCAATTCCTGTGCTCTGTGAAATGCCGAGTTGATTTTAGGCATAAAGGCAGGGTCTGGTCGCAGAACCACCTGAGCAGTGTGGAAAACACATAGGTCCTTTCTCACAGATAGAGCTGCTATTTCAGATATCCTTCTCGCCGATGTTAGTGCCACAAGAAACACCACTTTGAATGTGAGAAACTGAACTGGCGCCTCCCTGAGAGGCTCGAAGGGAGGTTTAGTCAAAGCCATAAGAACCTTATTAAGATCCCAGGTAGGGTATCTGTGAATCGCTGGAGGGTGCAGATTGGAAGCCCCTCTAAGGAATGTCCTGATGAGAGGATGGTGGGAAAGTGGGCCAGAAGAGCTGTCAGCAACCACCGTTGACAGGGCTGCGACCTGTCTTTTCAGGGTGTTGGGGGAGAGGCCCCTATCTAGCCCGTCTTGTAGGAAGGCCAGGATTTTTGCAATTGAAGGGAAGAGCGGGTTGATGGAGGACTTATGGCACCACTTACAAAAGATGGTCCAGGTTGTGTTATAAATGCGTGTAGTCGAAGGCCGCCTTGCTGCCAGGATGGTATTGATGACCTGGACCGACAGGCCCTCATCTTTTAGTCTTTCCCGCTCAACCTCCAGATGGCTAACTGAAGCCACTGTGGATCTGGATGCTGAAGAGGTCCCTGGGACAGCGAGATCCTATCTGGGGGAATCCTCCATGGTGGGGCCACTGACAGATTGCGAAGATCCACAAACCACGGTCTCCTGGGCCAATAAGGGGCCACCAGGAGAACTTCCGCCCTTTCGAGTATCAATTTCTGAATCACCTTGGGAATCAACGGGAGGCGAGGAAAGGCGTATAGAAGCCCCATGGCCAGGGGCAATGCAGGGCATCGTGGTTCTCTGCCCCATTGGCGGGGTATCGTGAGAAGAATCTCGGTGTCTGGGCGTTGAGTGGAGATGCGAACAGGTCCACCAGAGGTTGACCAAATGTCGCTGCTGCCTCCCTGAACAGTGAGGGATGTAGGCGCCATTCTGATTGGTCCAGCGTGGTCCTGCTCAGCCAGTCTGCTTGGACATTCGAGATCCCCGAGATGTGTTCCGCCCTGATGGATAAGAGATGTACCTCTGCCCACTGACAGAGTTGCTCGGCCTCCCTCATGAGGCGGATGGAATGAGTGCCCCCTTGACAGTTGATGTGGGTCTTGGTTGTAGTGTTGTCTGTCAAGACTAGTATGTGGCACCCTCGCACCTGAGGGAGAAAGGCGCGCAAGGCCAGGTATACTGCGTGAAGCTCCAGCCAGTTGATGCTGCAGCGCTGCTCGGTTACTGACCAAGTTCCCTGAGCTGAAAGTGACTGCATGTGGGCCCCCCATCCGGATAGGTTGGCGTCTGTTGTGAGAGTGACCCTTTGGGGCTCCTTAAAGAGATTACATGGGTCTTGTCCACCAGAGGAGGGAGGCGAGAACCCTTGGAGGAACTTTCACCACGACACTTAGTTGCTCCTCCCGGAATGCTGATAAGGCAGGAGGAACCACTGCAGTGATCTGGAATGTAAGCGTGTCCAGGGGACAATAGATATGCATGAAACTAATTTTCCAAGTAACTTGGATAAGTCCAGCAATGAGGCCTTTCTAGCTCGTCTAATGGCCCTGATAGCTTTTTGGATACTGCTGAACCTTTTGTGAGAAAGGAAGACTCTCCCTTCAACCGAATCAATCACTTTCCCTAAGTGAGCTATTCGGATGAAAGGATTAAGCTGACTCTTTTCCCAGTTTATGAGGAAACCGTGAGCCTGAAGCACCGAGAGGGTGGTCTTAGTGTCACTCTCGGCTTGATGTCGGGTAGGGGATAGAATAAGAATGTCACCAAGGTAGCAGTGAATGCGGACAGGAAAATGCCTGAGGTGAGCCACCAGGGCTGCCAACACCTTGGTGAAGGTCCTTGGGGCCGAGACGAAACCAAAGGGAAGGGCCACGTATTGAAAATGCTGATTGTTGTAGCAAAATCTCAAATATTTGAAACACGAGGGGTGAATGGGGATATGAAGATACGCCTCAGAGAGGTCAATGGATGTAAGCCAGTCTTCCTTCCTGGTGCCCTGTAAGATTGACTGAAGTGTATGCATTTTGAACTTATGATGGACAATGTAGCGATTGAGCCTTTTTAGGTCTAAAATGGGCCTCCAACCCCCGGAGTGCTTAGGAACCAAGAAGAGGAGGGAATAGAACCCCCCTCCCCGCTGCGAAGGTGGCACGGGCTGGATGGCCTTGATATCAGAAACGTGTTTGATAGCGGCTTCTATGAGAGCACGCTTAGTCGGGTCTCTGGAAAGGGGAGAAACCATGAAGTGCTCCGGAGGAGCAGACTGAAACTGAAGGAAGAGGCCAGATCTTACAGTGTCCCTAACCCAGGCATCCGAAGTGGATGATTCCCATTGGTCGGCAAAATACTTGAGGCGACCACCAATGGGATAAGAGGCTGAAAGTCTATCTGGGACGGCAGGACACTTTGTTCCCTGCACCCTGGAAGGGCCTCCTGTAGCTGCCCCCCCTTCTGTTCCTGTCTTCCGAGTCGCTCTGGTCCCGATAGGCCGGCCGGAACGTCAGGGAACTCTGGTACCTAGGGGTGAAGGATGGTTGGAAGGAGGTGCAAAATGAGCCCCTCCGAAAGGGCTGGGACCCTCTGGACTCTTGCCTGCGAAAAAGTGATGGGAGGAACTTCTTTTTATTCCGGCTCTCCATCAACAATGGCTCTAGTGCCGGGCCAAACAATTTTTCCCCTGATATGGGAGCTGAGGCCAATTTAGTTTTATTCTTAATGTCGGCCTGCCAACGTCTAAGCCAAAGCAGCCTTCAGGCAGTAATGTGCGAGGAGATGGCCCGAGAAGAAAATTTCACAGAATGAAAGGTGGCATCGGCCGCAAATTCCGCTGCAGTGAGTTTGGCAATATCCTGATGGGCTCTGGTGTTTGACGGGCGGGCATGCTGTTTCAACTGTCTGAGCCGCCTGATGGAAGATTGGGTGAAAAATGACGTGGCTGTGGCAGACCGAATGGCCCAAGCATCCGACTGGTGCGCCCGCCGTAGCGCCATCTCTGCCCGCTTGTCCTCTGGCTTCAGTGCTTCCAGCGCGTCAGTGGGATTAGAGGATGATGCTAGTCTCACTATGGGGTCGTCTACCTCAGGAGTGTTTAACATGACAGAGAATTCCGGGTCGAGATTAAACAATCTCTTGTCCTGGCTGGAAGGGGCGGGGGGAGGGCGAAGAGGCCAATTGCCTCACGACCAAGTCGGAGAAGATTGGAGGGGTAGGAATGACCTCGTTTTTGATGACCGGCTGTCTGAATATCGAATCTTCTGGGCCCCCCGGGGTCACTGGAGATGGTTCAGAGGGAGACTGGGAAGTCAGGCCCGAAATATTCTTTGCCTTAAATAGCAAGGACTTACACAAATGAGGCTTAAACAGGCCTACGAATACAGGTTGGTCAGGAGGAATGCCCTCGTCCTCTGACATCTCTCCTTCCATAGGGTCTACCTCGAAAAAGGGTTCAGAATAATGTAGAGACCCCCTATCTGACCCTTCCTCTTCCCTGAAGGGTTCAAAACCCATTTCCTCCTCTTCCTGAGCCTCCTCCCCTTCCGGGAAAGGAGTCTCCATTTGGGAAGATACCTGACCGTGTTGTGATGCCGGTCTGGAGAGGGATCTTCCGGACATAGATTTGACCTCGGGCGCCATCATTTGAGAACCTCGTCTGGACAGCTGTTGAATACCTTCTGCTATTCCTTGACGGATAGCCAGCTGCATCCACTCCCTTATACTGTCTGGAATGATGGTTGTGGCTGGGTGTTCTGGGCGTAGGCCCGCAGCGGTTAGTGTGAATGTCGCTTCAGGCATGTGAGAGGCCTGGCAGTTCTGGGTGGGTGAGCTGCACCTGGAAAGAGAAGGTTGTCCCAGGGGAGGGGGCTGAGTAGAGGTAGAGGGGGTGGGAAGAGCAAGGGTTACAGAATGCGAGTCTTTAGACCGTTTGTCAAACTCCTTCTCCAAGGCCTTATGGCGCCTTAAGGCATCCATTTGAGAGGCCTTGGATGAGTCCTTGTCCCATTTGCGCAAATAGTGCGTCTTTGACTTAGCCTTCAAAGGACCGCTGGGATTGTCCTCTGCCATGATACCAAAAAAGGAGCCAAGAAAGATATTAGACAACAAAAAGGCAGTTGGCACGCCTGGGAATTCGACCGGTTTCCCTAAAGTTGGGCCGCGTCCCCCTTTTGGATAAAAAATTGTTGTTTTCTTTCTTTCTTTTTTTTAGGGCGGAACCCAAAGGTGCCAATCGAGTCCAAACAAAACAATTAATAACAAACTGTTTTAACTTATTGTTTATTTATTCCTTTCAAATAATAAAACGAAAATTTTTTTGGACTAAACTCTAAACATCCAATAGGCCAAATGAACGCTGAGGCCAGGAAAAAGATAAATATCAACAAAAAATTAACAACAGGAAAAGGCCTTTTGAGGCAGCCTCCCAACAAAGATGGGAAGTAGGTGCCTGCGCCTCTGAGCGAGCAGCGGAGAAAAAGCCAACTCAAATTGAAAAGAAGGGCAACAGGGCATGGAACCACACTACCCTCTAATATCTAGGCACCACACAACCTGCCGATCCCGCCATGGGTCTTCAATAACGTCGCAGCACAATTGGAACAACACAGCAAAAAAACAAAAAATTCAAAATGGCGGCCAGCCATGAGGTGCGCCCAAAATGGCCGCCGGGCCCAGTGCGAAGAACTCAGAGACAACACAAGCCCTCAAAAACAACAAAGACAAGCCAGAATGCTGTCGAAAACAAGGGCTATAAGAAGAAGCTTTCCTTCTTCCAAGGCGTTTGTGGGGGGAAGGCGCAATGGAGCGCTAAAGAGAGCACAAGCAAAAGCCGCTGTTTAGATGCAGCATGGCTTGAAAAGCAGCAGAGGAAAAGGAAGGGGGGGCAAAAGGCTCCAAATCCCCCTATCTCCCCCCTAAGGGGCAAAAAAATCGCTCCCTCACTAAATTTGGGACGAAACCAAATGCGCAGGGATCAAGGAGAAAGGAGAGATCAAACCTGAATCTGTAATAGGAGAAAAAAAACCTGGATCGGCCAAGGAGTAATCGTCAAAGCTGCCTGTCTCTAGCGAGGCTGAGCTAAAACTGGGGAACGCATGGAGGAGTCATGTGGAGGAGGAGCGTTCCTCAATTATAGCTCAGCCTGTAAGAGTGAAGACTGGAGCAAGTCCCACGCTGGATGCTCGCAGCACCTCTATGGAGAATGACAAGAGAACAGATCGAATTCAATCCAGAGTCCTTTCTATTAGGTATCTTTGATAAACAAACAAATACCAAAAAAAGTGAAATATATAATAATATATATTTTAACAGAGGCCAGATTGGCTTTTGCACAATGTTGGAAACAGCCTTATGTTCCATCAGAGATGATTATTCAAAAATAATTGTGCAGAAATGGACAAATTAACCTTGGCATTAAAAAATAGACTTCAATATATTACAACAGCTGGAACTGCTGGTACAAATGGATAGACCAAAGATAGATTAAAGGCAAAAGAGAATAGGATAGAATCATAGTAGTGATATACAGATATATATAAGGATTAAGTGTGTATATGGCATAAAATAAGGATAAAAGGGAGGTCTCACAAACTGTTGAAGATGAAAATGTTTTTAATTGTTTTCTATCTTTTTCTTTCTATTTTCTTTTTCTTTTCTTCTTTTCTTTTTCTCTCTTACATTTATGTATGTGTTTTTGGTCTGTTTTAATTGTAAAATCAATAAAATTGAACAACAGTTCTTATATAAGTAGTTCTTAACTTACAACAGTTTATTTGATGACCGTTCAGTTACCATAACACTGAAAAAAGTGACTTATAAACGTTTTTCATACTTATGACCATTGCAACGGTCTCATGGTCATGTGATCAAAATTCAGATGTTTGGCAACTGATTCGTATTTATGATGGTTGCAGGGTCCTGGGGTCATGTGATCCCCTTTTGCGAACTTCCGACAGGCAAAGTCAAAGGTGAAGCCAGATTCTCTTAACAACCATGTCACTAACATAACAACTGCGATGATTCACTCAAAAACTGTGGCAAGAAAGGTCGTAAAATGGGACAAAACTCACTTAACAAATTAACAAACTTAGCAATTTACATTTTGGACTCAATTGTGACTATAAGTTGAGGTCTACCTATATTGAGAGTTTAACCTAGCCTGCAGCTTTCTGTACTGCTCTCAAAGGTTCTGATAGAACATTTTCCCCCCACTGGAATAAAATATTCCCTCCTGCTTATTCTGAATATGAATTTTTAGTCTTACGTTCTTGAAAATTTTTGCTAGGTCAGGACAACCTGTCTGCAATGTTATTAATAACCTCAAAAATGATAATGTTTTTATAGTAAGCATTAATTTTGAAACCTTAATTAAAGCAGCATTTTAATAGAGTGCTTTCATCAGACACACTGGAATGTGTATCCTAGAAATTACCACATAATACTTTCTATAGGACAATATCCGAGGTTGCAATGATACAATTATTGTAATCAAAGAATTAAAGAATTAGTCATAAAGCCCAGGTGTGGTGCCATGACACTTGTGAATTGTTTGTTCTTGCATTAAAAATCAGTCTCATGAAGACTGTCAGACATTTTTAAAGTTCTAATGCTGGAATTATTTTAAAAAGATCTCAATGGGCTCTCACATGCTAATAATAATGGACCCCATCATTAACATCTCTGTTAGAAAAAAATAAGCAAGCACAAAGCACAAACCTATCTTTTGTTGCTTTGTGTTGGCCTTGCTTTACCTTACCCTTTCTTAATAATCAGCCAAATAAGTGGGAGAAGTGGTACAGCACCCATTTATACAGTAGTTTGTGATGCAATTCAGGCTATCCTAGTTTAGCTATTACTAATCCACTTTACCAGGCAAGTAAATGCCCATCCCTCAATCTGGTCACAGTTTGGCTGGGAACTCGGTACCAGTTTCTCTTTCTGAGATTTTAGGGTATTTATTAAGCCAATGGCAAATTGAACCATTACATTACCAAGCCTTTCAAATATCATGTTCTTTTAGTAATTCTCAATTATTAGAAGTAAATGGCCATAGTTTAATTACAAAGCATATGCTTGGCATGCATAAGGGTTTAAGTCTCCAGGTTCATGAAAGAAGAGGTGGTGGTGTTTGTATGACACAAGTAAATATATCAGCTGGAAGCTGAACTGATATTTCATTATCCCTTTGTATTTTTAGCCCTTTCTTTTTTCTTAAGTTTTGTTTTTGTCCCTATTTTTTCTTTCTTTTGTTAAGCTAAATCCAGTAATGGCCAACCTATGACACACGTCAAAGATGACATGCCTTGGTTTAGGTGACACACTGATATTTACCAACACCCCACAACAACTATTCTTGAAACCCTGCCCCACTCTCATGCGGATTTCAGAAGCTGTGGATGCCGTGTAAGAATGGAGTATGCTGTTGTGTAGCGTCCAGATCTTCTGGAACTTGTGCAAGAAGGCCATGCTCTCACACTTGGCAACCTCCAAAAATTGTGCAGGTACGCGGTGTGCTTTCACACAATTTTCTGAGCCTGTAAAAAAATCAGTCTCTGAAACTGCTTCAATAATGAAGGCCTCGTGTGATCCAGAGCACCCTTGAGTAGGCTGTGAGGGCCTATCAACAGAGAGACAACACTGTCTGCAGTGGTGTGCAGCAGATTCTGGGGAGTGCTGGGCTGTGGGAGCAAGTGTGCCATTCCCAAAGGCTCACTCAGCCCACCACTTTAGAACCTGCCTCGGCACTGCCAAGTGCCACTAGTCGGACTGCACCACCACAGCTTTTGTCTCTGTAAGAAGATAAAATAAAGGACACCACAGAATTCCTTGAGGCAAGGGCCATGACATGACATTACGCACACAATGCAACTTGTGTCGGATATAATAGGACAAGTACGTCATTACATTATTTGCACAATTATGTGATGATAGATATCAGTTTGAGGTTACAGTGGCTTGTTACAGAAACCAAAGGGAGAAGAAATCTTGAATGTGCATCATCTTCAGCTTCCATAGAAAAGGCTGGCAAAACTGCAACAAATACAATCAATTCAAACTAAATTGTAAACCTAACATCACTCCTGGTATTCCAAACCTAGTAAAGTAATTTAAAAATTAAAAAGAGAGAGAACTAGATGAATTCTGTTACAATAGAATTAATTTAAAAATTATGCAGGCCAGATCAAGCTCCCCAAATCACAACCAGGTGCACTACAATATTCTTCTTTTATTTAGTTTACAGAAGAATCTATCAGTACAGGTTGCAGAAGGAAAATGTTTAGTGCTATTTACAATTTGTTTAAAACTCTGCTCTATACAAATTTAATTTTGATCATTATGAACAATATCTTTGTAGGCCTACTGCATATAAAGCATTTTCTCAAAGCAGTAACATTGAATAAAGTAACCTGATTACATTTAAATGAAAATCATTCAAAACACGGAACATTTGTAATGGCTATGGACTCAAATACAGAACACAATGTCAGTCTGCATCTTTAAAAGCCTAGATCTATTTATATAGTTTATTGTTGTATTATTTTACCTGCCAATGTATACTTAAGTTCTATAGCCATGTTTTTATAAGTTTTTTTAATTAAATATATTCTACATATTTTTACTTTCAACTAGGAAGATTTCTCCCTAGTAGAAAAAATATAAAATCTTTATATAATTTTTACAAGTTTAGATGAAACTACCTCATGCTTTAGTGCTGTGCAAATTTTTTAGCATATCTTTTTTTTTAAATTACATGAAATAAAAGAATGGCATCCTTTGTAACTATGTATGCTTTTAAAAAACAGCTTTTGATTTCCAATACAATTGCAAGCACTAATATCAAATGCAAATAACAAACAAATGAACTCATCATTTAGCATTTTTTTCTATTTTATCCTCTTTTTCTTTTAATTATCTCTTTGAAGTCACTGTTGAGTAAGCATGACACTGGACACTAAGATCAGATGAATAAGGATGACTGAAAAACATCAATTGTAGATATTCAAAGACATAAATTGATTAGTAAATGAGGTCTTTAATATTTATGCACAATAATAAAAGCCTATGAACTACAGGAAATTACCCCTCCCATATTAAGGCTAGGAAATGCACTCTCTGCACTTATTTGTGCTGTCTAAACAAGCACTCAACAAATGTACGAAAGAAGAGTGCACATCAATTTAAAAAAAAGTTGCAAGAGCCCTCTACGGAGCGCTTTAAAATTACAGGCACATAGTTTGTTGCAGTGAGATTTTTTTAATATATAGACAATTTTAATAGTTAGTTTTTTGTGCCACTTGGTCATCAAGGGTGACTTAGGTAGAATTTACTTAGTTACTCTTTCCTGCCCATCTATCTCCCTGCTTTCTATTGGCCATGATTGAATTTAAGAAAAACTATGGATATTTTTCAGTGCTGATTCATTTCTCGGTGTTGGAAATATTTAAGAACATTTGTTGATGAAGTCTATATATTGTCAACTGTTTTAGTGCAAATTGCCTCTAGTATTTGTGATTGGTTAAAGTTCCGGTTAAGAATGATTTTAAGGTAGCAAAATGATTTCTGCTGAAGAGTAGTTAATTTTTTTCTTGGAGAGAAAATTCATTGGCGAAATGATGCATTAATAAGCTTGTTCAACAACATAAAGAGTAGAAATAAAAAAGTATTCATTGTTCTAGAAAAAAAGTGTGACCAGGTTCATGTAATATTTCAGTTCAGTGGATTCACAGATAGGCAAAGGGTTTTTGAAACAATGTTGGTCTCCTCTAATCCTGCAGCATGAGAGACAAAAACTATTCTACATCACAAGTAGCAGATACAGTGGCGCTTCTACAGGATCACACAGCAATTGCTCTCTCCAGTTTTTTCACGATTTCTCTGCCCTACAAGAAAAATAAAAGAAATGTTTTCAAGATAATTAATGCAAAACACTATATATGCATTATAAAAGCTTTACATTATTATGATAGTGTTGAACAGTCTAGTAACAGGGTTTTACATGAAATGAAAACAATTGCTATCCTGTTTTCTCAAAAGATTCATTGGAATATTTTGAATTGGCTATGTTCTGATGGAATAAGGGCCATCAAAATAATCAATGGGAAAAGCCACATGTTCTCCATTGTCCTGTTTTTTATTCTTGCAATACAAAAGTAGATTAGATGGTAGACCAAACTGATTATTACTTACCATCCAATGTACTAATAATTTAGCCAACAGATTATATTGATGTCTCTCTGTGTGTGTTTCTATAAACATAAGCAATAGTTAAGTGCTCTTGTAGCCTGTAGGAAGAAAAAAGCTGTCCTTCTCTTCCCTTTAATTTAACAGTTGGGTTGAGCATTCTCCCTAATGCACATACAAGATATGGATTTTTTACAATTGAAAACCTGCTTTCAAAATTCAGAAAGAAAATGCAGGTTTATGAGAACATAAAGCAATGCAGGTTTATGAACACTAGTTTTCCTCTTATTATTGGAAAACTATTATTCGTTTTCCAATAATAAACAAAAATAGTGTATCAGATAGGCAGCAATAAATGATTAACAAACAACCTGTATCTCTCACCTTTCCCCCTTTCTCATCACACTATTCCAACCAAATTCTGCAGGGACAGAACAAATATGTACAGCTAATATTATTCAAGTCTCCATGGCCTAGCCCAACCCCAGGGGTTTTGGTCACAGATTAATCCAGCAAATTAAATGTCCAATTCTGAATTTAAATTCAATGGTTCAAAGGAACCCAAGAAAACACTAGATTGATCATAAATGTATCATATCTACTACAAACAAAAGTTGTTTTCTTCCCAACTTTCATCTACAATGTCCAATTTCAAAATCTATTGCAATTTGCTAAGCCTACCTTGAGAGTTTGGCTCTGGCAATGTCTCTCTAGCCACCAAATGCATCACTGTTGTTTTGCCAAAGGGCAATTTTAATGCTGCAAAAAAGGAAAAAAAACTGTTTATAATGCTCCTGTATAATGCACAATATTATTCCATAATTTCAATGACATTACAATTGTTTCCTGACTGTGCTAGTATTCCTTTTATTTATATATATATATATATATATACATATATATATATATATGTGTGTGTGTGTGTGTGTGTGTGTTTTCTTAAGTTTTCGTGGGTATTTATATATATGGTATTCAGCTTTGTTCAGGTATTTTCCCACGTCATTATAGTTGTGCTTTTAAAGTTGTAGCAATATTTCGGCAGAATCTCATCTGCCATCATCAGGCTTCTGTATTGTGTTCGTTGAAGTCTGATGATGGCAGATGAGATTCTGCCGAAACATTGCTACAACTTTAAAAGCACAACTATAATGACATGGGAAAATACCTGAACAAAGCTGAATACCATAAATATGTGTGTATGTATACACACACATACACACAGACAGACTCAAAAGTAGCATTTCTTTAAATGAATCTCTCAAGCCACTTACAGAATATAAGTTGTAAAAGCAGAGGGTAAAATATTGTATTAACTTCTGCAAATCTATTGATGTAGAAGGATAAATTCAATATAGCCATAATTGATTCAATTAAAACAACAGATAATGAAACACTTCTATGCCCATGAGGTGGCTGTGGAATTGAACAGCTGTTTTATATCACTTCATACTCACTGAACCTTCATATTAGTTGCTCTGTATTACCCATTATTATGCCAAAGATTGCATTAACTATGAATAGAAGAAACTATAATACAATATATAATACAGTCTATATACATAGATTGAATAATAAACTGATTATTGTGTTTGTGTTTAAACTCTTTTGTAATTGAGCTTGATTCCTGTTGATTTTATAGACCTGAGCATTTAATATTCTTGTCAGTAATATAAAAGTGAGTTGCTATGGCCTTCTGAGACTTAAATTTTCAAGTATAACCTACAGCTTTGCTCTTTCCTAGAGGTTTTGTCATCAAAGTCCTAATCATAGCTAACCCTATTTAACTTTTAAAATTGAAGTAAGTTTGACACTGGCTGCTACCATGCAGATGTATGGATTCAAATAAAAAAATGCTCTTTCTGTTTGGTGTGGACACATTCAGTGCACACAGGATCGGAACCAACTTTCTAGTTTTGAATTCAAATACCAGCAGAACCCAGATGTACTGTAAATAAACAGGTTTATTTTGCTCTGTCTTAACTTCTTCAATATCAGCCAGTCAGAGATGTCTCTGGAAACAAGGTTAATCATTTCCAAACTCCACGATATTTATTTTTCAGACTGTTAAAAACTGAGAAATTGGGATTTCATGATTTCCCAGTGCATGATTACACTGGCTGGGAGAAAAAGGAAAGTCAACACAACTAGAAAAGTGAAAAGAAATGAAAAACAAATGGAACTGTTGTACTTCCTGTAGCTAGACTGATTTATATTGCTACCTAGCAAGTTTTTTCTACTTCCTGCTGTGACATAAATAGAAAGGAAATAGCCAATATCCTCATGTGCTCTTTTAATTCTAGTTTTTCAATGGACATCTCTGATGACTTTCCTGAAAGATATTTAATCTGTTAGTCCTTCTCAAACCTGAACCACAATGCCTCCTTATAAAGAAGCCATTAAAATAGGAAAAAACGCCAGATTTAAATATAGAGGCAAGAGTACATTAACAATGCTGCAAGAAAAAGCATTCAGTGTAATGCAGAAAATGTCCAAAAGAATGCAAACTATTCATAGAAAATTAATAAGTGATAAAACCTATCATCTGGGGAAAGCCTACATCAAGAATCCCAATGCTTCCGACTTCCGGTTTTGAGCTTCCCGGAAGACGGACCACTCACTGCGATTGTGCACGGCTTTGGTCCATGCTTCGGCGTCGGAGAGCCCCAATCCTTTGGATTTGGAGCAGAAGCCGCCTTGTAGGGGTGGCAGAGGAAGAGGAGACCATCAGCTGGGTAGAGGGGAGTCACAAATCCCCTCCCCAGCTTGGCAATTACTCCCTCCCGAAGACACCTGAGGTGGTGGTCTAAAATGGCCACCCTGAAGGGGAAGATTAGACTGGAGTAAGATTGTGCAGGAAAGAGAAAGAAGCGAACAGCAGGAGGAACATGACGATATAATCAAATGGAAGATACTCCCAGGATTAACATTTCAGAGAATTTTTAATGAAGAATTTAAAGCTGCAAAGAGAAAGAGGAAAAAAAAGGTATGAATTACTTTTGACAGCAACAGGGCTTTGAACCGTGAAGGTAGAAGAAGGAATCATATAATCAATTTGGATAAGTATATTTTGATTCTATATAGGCACTAATAAAGCTGAACTATAGATTGTTAAAGAGGAAATTTATTATCAATTGGATTTGATCTTTTTTAAGGAAAACTGGTTTGAAAAGCTCTGAATAATAGAGAAGAAAAAAGAAAAGAGGGGGTAAAGATTTAACATAACAAAGAGTGCCATCTAAGTTAAACTTTATTTGTTTTTCTTTTAAAATACTCTGTTTCTTAAAACTGTGTTGAAAACTGATACAATAAAGCAAGAACTTTGAAAAATTGAAACATTGTAACAAAGAAAGAAACAGGAAGACCGTGCCCTTGGATTAATTGTTGATTCTGATATGGACCTGGTGTTGGATTAACGGAGGCTTAAAATTTGAGAGAAGGAAAATAAAAGTTGACTTTGGAAATAAACTTTAAAGACACTATTTGGATTAAATTGTGAATTAGAAAATTGTAAAATGGAGATATCTCTTCTGGCATTAAAAATGGAACTTAGAAAAACTAAAGCCTTCCATCAAGGAACTGAATGACTACAGACCAGTTGCTCTAACATCTGTAGTTATGAAAATCTTTGAAAGGCTTGTGCTGTCCCACTTGAAAACCATCACGGATCCTCTGTTTGACCCCATGCAGTTTGCATACCAAGTAAATAGATCGACAGATGACGCTGTTAACATGGCTCTGCATTACATCCTACAACACCTTGAATCTTCAAATACCTACGCAAGGGTCCTCTTTGTAGACTTCAGTTCAGCATTCAATATCATTATTCCAGACACTCTTCTAAGTAAATTAAACCAACTAGCAGTACCTGAACACACTTGTAGGTGGATCATAAGCTTCCTAACAGACAGGAAGCAGCAGGTCAAGCTAGGCAGAATCACATCCAATACCTGTATAATCAGCACAGGGGCCCCCCGAGGCTGTGTGCTATCTCCACTTCTCTTCTCCCTATATACCAATGACTACATGTCAAATGATCCATCTGTTAAAATACTGAAGTTTGCTGATGACACAACAGTGATTGGTCCCATTCAAGACAACGATGAATCTGTATACAGACGGGAGGTTATACAACTTGCCTTGTGGTATAAGCGGAATAATCTGGAACTGAACACACTCAAAACTGTAGAAATGGTGGTAGACTTTAGAAGAAACCCTCCCATACTACCACCTCTTACAATACTAGACAACACAGTATCAACAGTAGAGACCTTCAAATTTCTATTATATCACATGACCTAAAATGGACATCTAACATCAAAAATGTCATCAAAAAAAGAACAACAAAGAATGTTCTTTCTGCGCCAACTCAGAAAGCTCAAACTGCCCAAGGAGCTGCTGATATAGTTCTACAGAGGAATTATTGAGTCTATCATCTGCACCTCTATAACTGTCTGGTTTGGTTCTGCAACCCAACAGGACAGACACAGACTTCAGAAGATAATTAGGACTGCAGAAAAAACAATTACTACCCACCTGCCTTCAATCAAAGATCTGTATACTGCACGAGTCAAAAAGGGGGCTGTGAAAATATTTACAGACCCCTCACATCCTGGACATAAACTGTTTCAACTCCGTCCCTCAAAACAACGCTACAGAGCACTGTGCAGCAAAACAACTAGACATAAGAACAGGTTTTTCCCAAAAGCCTGCTAAACAAATAATTCCCTCAACACTGTTCAACTATTACAAAGTCTGCACTACTATTACTGTTAATCTTCTCATCACTCCTTATCACTCATCCCCTCCAACTTGTGATTGTAGGACTGTAACTTTCTCGCTTGTATCCTTACGATTTATATTGACTGTATGATTTGATTGTTGATTGTACCCTATGACTATCATTAAGTGTTGTATGTTATGATTCTTGATTCTTAATGAATGTATCTTTTCTTTATGTATAATGAGAGTATTTACGCCAAGACAAATTCCTTATGTGTCCAATCACACTTGGCCAATAAAGTATTCTATTCTATTCTATTCTATTCTATTCTATTCTATTCTATTCTATTCTATTCTATTCTATAAGAACGAGGTGAATCAATGGGTTTTGCTTCAAAATTCATTGAAAATGCGATTGCAGAATATGAACAAAAGACAAAAGGCAGAAGAGGAGGTGGAGCGAATTATAGAAGGGGCCATCTTTAGTGATCATCGAGAACAAAGAACTCTGGAAAGAAAGAGAAAAGAGTTGGAAATAAATACAGGGGATTTAAGAAATTCAATAAAAAGGGGACTATACGAAAAATTAAAAGAGGGAAAAAGAGTCAGCAGAAATTTGAAGGGCAGAAGGAAGTTATAGAGAGGGGGATAAAAACTGGAGTGAAAGAATAAAGGAGAAAAGACACGGGGAAAGAAGGGACAAGAAACAGGATTTGGGAACAAAGAAATATGGGAATTATAAAAAAATGGGACAAAATTGCTTAATTAGACATAGAAATAATGCGTGGTTAATATTTAGAAAGGGGATTCTACAAGGTATTGGGGGATAATACAAATAAATTTATAGTTATGAAATAGGGACATATAGATTGATAAGATGGAAAACAGAATTGCTATTTTTTGATAATGGAATCTAATGCTCTTCTTCTTTATGCATAGAGATAATTGTAACAAATAATGGAATAAGCTTATTATATATATGGAAATATTTTTAGGATTGGAATATTGGATTTATTTTTGGTTTAAATATGAATGGAATAATTAATGGAATATGTGTATTAAATATACTGAAATAAATGAAATGATATAGGAGGAGAGCTGAAATGGAATTAACCTTAGAGTTTAGGATTGTTTTATTGATTGAATGAGTAGATTAACATGTCCTTCTTTTTTGAAAAAATTAATGAAATTAAAAAGGGGAAAAACCACGCAGTATCTGATTTATATGTGCTATGTAATTTTAAAGAGATTATTAAGTTTAATGTTTTAGGTAATAATGGTAAATGTTAAATGGGATTTAAAAAGGGTGAAAATTAACTAATATGTAACTTAGAGGTGGCACACTTATGTTGATATTTCAGGAGGGAAACCAATTTATAGAAGAAGTGTTTTTTAAACTAGAATTTAAGATGAAATATACAAATGTGATAGTTAAAAGTACTAAAGTATAATGATTATGAAGTTAACATAAGTGAATTAAATAATGACATGAGTATTTAGAATAATACAATAAAATAGAAAATGTATAAAAGCATGGTTAAGATAAGAAACTGCATACAAAAATTGAATATGTAACTATGGTCATATTTGTATGTATATGTGAAACCTGTAATCATGCTGTTCACTAAAAAGAGATGTTAAAATGTGGAAAACTGAATAAAACTTGTTTTTTAAAAAAGAATCCCAATGCTTCCAACATTCCAAGATATATTTTTCTTCATGTTTCAAAATGTCTTAATGCTGCACATTGCATTGTGATAGAGAAAGTGGTACCATGTTTCCACGAAAATATGACCTACCCCCAAAATAAGCCCTAGATAGCTTTTTGGGATAGGCCTAATATAAGCCCTACCCCAAAATAAGCCCTAGTGAAAAACACAGGTGGCCGTGGACCACAAAGGAGGCAGCTCTTCCCTTCCCTGGTCACTTCATGGCAACTTGGCCCCTTAATCGCAGCCTGCAGATCAGCTGAGCCAGCGAAGGCCAGAAGCTGCCTCTCATTTTGTCTCTCTGGGCACCTGGAGTTGTTTACTGCAAGCACCTCCAGGTGCTACGATTAAGGAGTCACTCGGTCCCTTAATTGTGGTCTGTTGATCAGCTGAGCCAGCGAGGGCCAGGAGCTGCCTATCATTCTGTCTCTTTGGGTGCCTGGAGGTGTTGCCACTCCCAACCCTGTCTGCAGCGTGTTGGAATTGCCTGGTTCTCCACCCCTTCTGTCTGGCTGCACCTACTGCTGCTGACTTTGCGAGGGCTCTTGATTGGATCGCTGCCTTTGCCTGCTGCTGGTGCTGTCCCAGCGTATTTTGGAAGGGAGAAGACACAGCTGCTGTTGCTCATGCTTTGTGTGTGTGTGTGTGTGTGTGTGTGTGCGCGTGCGTGAGAGAGAGAGAGAGAGAGAGAGAAAGAGAGAGATCTGATCCAACTTCAGAGAGTTATCTGCTGGCGGCAGTATGCTCTCTCTGTCTCTCTTTCACACACACACACACACACACACACACAGAGTTTTGATTGGATCGTTGCTTCTGCCTGTTGCTGGTGCTGTCCCAGCATGTTTTGGAAGGGAGAAGGTGCAGCTGCTGTTGTCCATGCTGGGGTGGCAGCGAGAGACTGCCAGATTTTTTAAAATCTCCCTTCCAAAACATGCCGGAAACAGTGCTCTTCAGGCCTTGGCCCTGGTGGGTGCTAGTTCTCATCCTGGCTGTGCGCTTGTGCAGGCTGCTGCTACAAGGCAGAAAGCCATGTGATTCATTAGGATTGCCTGCTCCCTCCCCCGCTTCTGTCCGGTTGCACCTGCTGTTGTTGGCCTTGCGAGGGCTCTTCGCCATCCTGGCAGTGCTTCTCTTGGCTACCTGGAAGCTTCGGCAGGCAGGAGCTCAGTGGTAGCCCTGCAGTGGGATTTAGAAAGGAAGGGAAATCACCCCTTCCTCCAATTGCTCCTGCGTGATGCAGGGCAATTTTTGGAGCACAAAGGAGGAAGGGGCAATCTCCCCTCCCTCCTTCATCTATCCTGCTGCAGGGCTGCCTGCCGAAACAGTAGCTCACCCAAACCAATTCTGCCTCCTTACTCATCTAAACCAGATCCCCTCCCACCAGTGTTCATCAGCCCTGCACACAGGCACATCCATGGTTTCGGCAGAAATCATTCCCAAGGAAAGGAGGACCAGCAGGAAAATGGGAGGGGTAGATTTTCCTGGGGTGTTTTTGCAAACGTCTTGAAAATGGGGAGGGGGAATTTTCCTGCCTCTCATTTTGTTCGGTCTATGCTGAGCTTCAGAACAGGGTGAGGGACAGGGAAATTCCCTCTTCCCGTTTTCAAGCTATTTGCAAAAACACCCTATTCCGAGCCTTCAATGTTTTAATCCTGGAATATGCTGAAGATTCGGAATGGGGCGTTTTTGCAAACGGCTTGAAAATGGGAAGGGGGAATTTTCCTGCCTCTCACCCTATTCTGAAGCTCAGCACAGAGAGAGAACAGGATAAGAGGCAAAATCCCCTCCCCCTCTCAGAATACTTTTCTTGTCCTGCATGTGCAGCAGATAATAGATTTGGAAAGCAGGTTAGTGGAGGGATGTGGGGATTAGGGAGCTCTATGTGTGTGAGAGAGAATGTGAGACTAAGAGCTGCCAGCCATGGATAACTCTGAGGTTGGATCAGCGCTCTCTCTCTCTCTCTCACACACATCTCCCCCCCCCCAAGGCAGCCACAACGCAATATGTTTAGGGTCGGGGAGAAGGCGGGCAAAGTTTGGCAAAGAGCAAAAGAGGCTGGGTCTTATTTTTGGGAAAACATGGTAGAGTAAAAGGAAACAAGTTTATCTAAAGACAGAGCAGAAATCTTTGGCTTCTTATTTGAACTAGTTCTATTCAATATTCATATGAATTTTTGCCTGCACTCATTCACACCTGAAGAAACCAGAAGCATTTGAAATGTGGATTTACAGGTGGCTGTTACGTATAAGTTGATAAAATTAGAAATCAGGTGGTGATAAGCCACTGGGAAAACCAAGGGAAATCATCAAAACCATAAAAAAGCGAAAGTTAGAATATTTTAGAAATGTGATGCAACACCTGGAAAAATACAGCATACTACATTTAATCCTCCAAGGAAAAATTGAAGGCAAATGAGGTCCAGGCAGAAGATCATGGCTTCAAAATCTAAGGAACTGGTCTGGACAAAACTCAACAGCACTTTTTCATGTGGCTGTTGATAAAAATAGGATTGCCAACATGATCGCCAACATCCGATGACAGATATGGCACAAGTAAGAAGAAGAAGACTTATTCATTACATCTTCTGTCCCAATCCCTTTCCCTTCTATGTCTTGCTAACAAGATAAGCCTAAATGCAGGATTCTTCTGTTAGTTCAATTTTGTTTACTTTCTGGAAGCTTGGTTTTTTTAGATTTTTATTTCATTTTTTTATATACAACTCAAAGCAACGAATATACCAATAGTTCTTCCTCCTCCTATTTTCTCCACCACAATAACCCTGAGAGGAGAGTTGGGCTGAGAGAGTAGTTGGTCCAAAGTCACTCAGTTTTTCATGCCTAAGGTGGGACTAGAATTACTATATCCTAATTTCTAGGTCAGTACTTTTGGCTAGAGAGATAAAAACATCTTCATGTTTAAGTGCTGTGGTAGAAATTAGAGGTAAATTGTCCATATCCAGATACATTTATACTCCATCTGAGATGTCATTAGCAATCTAAACCTGGCAGATACTAGATACTGTAGATGTTAGTCAGTTAAAAAGAATCAGTGAGGCACACCACAAGAGGGCACAACTGAACAGCTTTTCTACTCCAAGTGAGATAAAACCATTCTTGTGTAACTAACTAGTAGTGTATATCTGAAAAGCAATGCTAGATGTGAGAAAATTTATTTTGAATCAGCCATCAACATTTTTACTCATAATTATAAGATCTAGGGCACTTCCTTAATCTTAGTTTCATTTTGATTATGTTTTCTAACATTCTCATGCAATATAAAAAGTAAAACTATAATACTATAGCCTCAATTTTAAAAAAAACATATTAAAAGTATTATCTGATTCAATTTCAACTATACCATTTGCTGAACTTTCCAAAAAGTGTCTTTTAACTTTCAATTGTTCTCAAATCAATGAAATTATATCATTAAAAAAAAAAAATTTAGTTCACCCAGAAGATCTTTATAAGCCAATTTCTTTCATTACCTCCTAGTGTCACATTGCCATGAAGAAATCTTCCTTGATAAATAAGTCTCAGAATATTTGGACTGCTCACTTGTTCTTCTTCCCAATCTGGAAAAGTAACAAGAAAAATAACACAATTCAATTATCTAATTTTGAAATTATATATTACTTCTTATAAACTTCCAGCAAGGCTAATCACACACAAGTTTATGAATATTGTTTTGAATATGTTTTGTTTCTTGTCATAAGGATAGGTCTTTAATTTCAGCCTTAGAGACAAGTCAAAGGGAATTGAACTAGAAAATAACTCCAGAAATTATTTCTAAAAATACTCAAGATAAACATGATAACTGTTTATATTGAAGTTATTTTGTAATTCATATTAACATCTGGATGCAAATGAGATGATAATATAGAAAAAGTAGGTCATTTAGGGAGAATAGTGTTTAGAAATACCTGCTTAGAAAAAGATCTATTTCAACTATATGGGTTAAGTATCAGTCTATTTATTTACATGGATGTATCACAATGGGTTGATTCTAAAAGCACACACTTGATTTTTTGTAATGAAACATTGAGATAATTCACTAAGGATGCAAATGTTTCAGTGAAGGACCAAATCATTATTTGGCTGAGTCAAGAGTAGAAATGGGAATGGACTGGAAAGAAAATAAAAGAAACTAATAAAATTAGAATAAAAGTATAATGACTGTAGATAAAATATATGTCCTGTATGTACAAAAACAATTAGAAAACAGATTCATCTCCCATAAAAAGGGGCAGAGGAATGACCCGGTGGCTCAGCGGTTAAGATAGCGATAGCACTTACACTTATATACTGCTTCACAGTGCTTTACAGCCCTCTCTCTAAGCTGTTTACAGAGTCAGCATATTGCCCCCAGCAATCTGGGTCCTCATTTTACCAACTTCGGAAGAATGGAAGGCTGAATTAGCTTAAGCCAGGCAGCCGGCAGGCAGCAGAAGTAGCTTGCAGTACTGCATTGCTGGGCTTATCAGCTGTGACAGCCAGCAGCCTAGTTTTGGAACCTGAGTGCCATGCAATGGGTGAGCTCTTGTCCTCACCCCAGCTCCTGCCAACCCAGAAGCACCCATTAGTAATATTAACATAAACCCACTACAACCTATTATACATGGGCAGTTTTTGAAAGACATTAATAAACATTAATAAACATATAGCAATTAAATAACTAATCATAATTAGTTGCTTAAAATTTTATCTTCTTAAAAGGCAATTCTATTAGTTTTCAAAATGAATAGGCAGAAGTTATGATAGCTTTAAGTCATACATGACTTGGTGTCTGGATATATTAAGGACTGCATAATCTTAGAATTGCTCAATCATTAAATTACAAAGATAAGAGCAATTAAGCAAAGTATCTTTACTGAGATGTACTTTGCCAATAGAACTCTCCTCCAAAATTTGATGAACTTGGTGCCGCACTAAAATTTTCATTACTTTTCTTTGTTACTACTGCAGCTACTGTATTTTTCTTTTTACCATTTTCTACAACCTCAAACATTTTAACTTTACTGATTTTTTTAAAAAATGTTGCCATTATTGTTTGAAGGTTTTTCCCCAAGCCTCTATGTAAATATTTAATTATAATGTTAGTAGCATATATCTTGCTAAGTATGATTTAATGGTAGTATCCCTATGTTCCTAATTATACTTAAGTGCAGCAGAGAGAAATACTAATCTGATTCCAGTCACATGGTCAGTTACTTACTTAGGTTTCATCAAGTTTAAAGGCTTATCCATGTAAGAGAGGACTCAGGTTTAAAAGTTTTAACATTATAAACATTATCTGTTGATAAATATGCATATCAATATATATTTATAGGGGGACACAGGATCGATTCTACATTCAGAAATTATAATGCCTAGCAGACAACTTGTCTTTGGAGGCCTGGTTCCTACTTTTCTACTTCCAACTAGCACGTGGAGAATATAATTTCATAAAAGTTACAATGGTTTTACAGATGTATAATTATTATTAATAACATGCAAGCTGTTGTGAATGTGAGCCATATCCCATTTAAAACTGTTTTTATACTCTTTCAAAATAACTAAGATTGTCTATTTGGATTGTGAAACAATTTAAAATGAGGTGGTTTGAATTTGAAATATTTTGCCATTCCATTAGCCCTTCCCTTCTTGATATTTTTCCTGCTAGATAAGAATTCAAAATGTCAATTTATGAACAATATAGTTCCAGTGTTCTAGTGTACAGTTTTGGCTCTACTGGTATTTGCATTCAAGGTTATTCAACACTCATTGATTTTAGATGGGGGGCAATAAAACCACATTGGACAAAGCATATAAAGAACTGATAACAAAATATATTCATATATTTTGAAATGAATATATTAGCATTTCCAAGTTTTATTTTTGATGAGGATATTCTCTCTCCCCATTCTATGGAATAGACTGGAATACTGACCAAATAATAAACATTAACATTCTATTACTTACCCATTGGCCAGTTGTCATATACATGTTTTGCAATGTCTGCTGCTGAATCATTTGGTGAGAACAAGAACTCTTTCGTTTTTCCACTTACCAAAATGAGGCGCAAATTTATCTGCAGAAAAAAGTAAAAAATCAGGAAGATCTGTTCTAACTTCTATAAGTAATTTTTTGCTATAAGTGTCTAAAGCATTAATTGAAGATAAAAGAATTACATGAGAATACAGAAAAAAAGAATTCAGAAAAAAAAAACAGGCCTGTGTTTTATGATAAATGTAACAGGATTTCAGGTACTACATAAAATTAATGTCGTTACTTTTTTTCTTTTTCTTCTGTTTCTGGTACATAATGCAATAATATGTTTGCACTATTGGCTGAAAAGAGGGGGCAATTCTAACAAAAATTATGTGGGTGATTAGAAAGTATTAACTATTTTTAGAAAACAAAATCAGAAGAACTGTAACAAATACTGAGACTTACTGATTTTTGAGCACAGAACAGATAACATCAAAATATAAAATATAATTTTGCAATACAGAAAACCCATTATATTATGTTAGATTATTAATTAACACCAATTATATTTAAACATTTTGGTTTAAATGACTAGTTATTTAACCTATCAAATGCGCCCTTTATACTCAGTTTGATTAAATTGATGTTTATACGCAAAGAAAATCCAATTTAATCCCACGGTTAGTCATGTAGAAAAAGATACATATGAAAGGACTAATGGCATGAGGTTATAGCTCCCAATTGGTCATTGTGTTTGACCAAAGCATCATGATCTTAATTAGCACAATTTAAATCAAATTCTATAGGTGGAAAAGAAAAACTTGAAGTAAGAACACAAAGACATGTGGAAACTAAAATGGGGGTGAAAAAGAATGAAACCACTCAAGAAATATCAGGAAAAATGAAAATTGAGTCATAAAATGCATGCCTTTTGTCTTTATTCTAATGGTTGAAGTAGAGGAAATTAATAAAATGAGGCCAATATGATTTAATAGCAGAAACATGGTGACAGTTATAACAATATAGTAATTAAAGAATACATTTGTTCAAAGGAAACAAAAACAAAAGAAAGGGAAAAAGTTATACTGAGGGTTAAAAATGATGGGGAATGATGGGGAGCGGGGGAAAGGCATAGAGGAGACTTTTGGGCCATCTGCACCGAAGGGCATTGGTCTCCTCCGCTCCCTGGCAAGGAAACTTGGTGAAGAATCTGGTGACCTGGGTGATTTGAGGAGTGGAGAAGAGCTCCACCTCCGGCGTCCCGAATCTGAGGAAAAGGTCCCTGAATAAAGACAGAGGAATGGACCATTCTGCCTGGTAGACTAGGCTCCTGCTGAGCCAGTTGGCCTGGGAGTTGTTGATCCCGGAGAAGTGGTCCGCCAAGATCGACAACAGGTGTTTCTCTGCCCATAACCGCAACCGTCGAGCCTCTCCCATGAGGGCTCTGGACCTTGTCCCCCCTTGCCGGTTGACATGAGCCATGGTGGCCATGTTGTCCATAAGGACTAGAACATGAGAGCTGGTCACTGAATGCCTGACATGCTTGAGAGCTAGAAAAATGGCTCTGAGCTCTAGCCAATTTATGGGAAGGGCCTGCTCTGACCTGGACCAAGGTCCTGAGCTATCTGGCTCTGCATATGGGAACCCCAACCCAGAAGGCTGGCATCGGTGGCTATCACTAGCCTGTCTGGGACCCTAAAAGGAGTCCCTTCCAGATTAACAGGGAACACCACCAACTGAGAGATCTCCGGATTTGTGGAGGGAGCGGGACCTTGATGGATGAGTGGCTGGTTCCTGCCCATTGGTAGGGAAGCAGGAACCATTGGAGTGGACGTGAGTGGAGAAATCCGTGGCTCTGGAGATATGACAGGGTAATTTGCAGATCCTGACAGGCTGCATGGATGGAGGAGGACAGAATCAAAACATTGTCCAAGTAACATTGGATCCTCACTGGAACAGAAAGCAGAGATGCCATCAATGCTGCCAGAACCTTTGTGAAGACCCTTGAAGCCAATGAGAGGCCAAAGGGAAGTGCTCGATACTGGTAATGGGTATTCTGATAACAGAAATGGAGAAACTGGCAATGATGAGGCCAATGGGGATGTGGAGGAAGCCTCCATGAGATCAATGGAAGAGAGGAGATTGCCCTCCTGAATGCTCTAGAATGCAGAGTCCGCATTTTAAATTGCCTGTATTTTACAAATTGGTTGAGAAATTTAGATCCAGGATGGTTTGCTACCCCCGCCCCCCGAGGCTTTGGGAACGATGAAAAGGCGAGAGTAAGCCCACGTCCCCACTGAGAAGGGGGAACAGGTCTGAATAGCTCGGATTTCAAGACGTAGTTGAACGGCCTGATTCATGAGGTCTTGCCTTGAAATGTCCTGAGAGACAGGACAGATAAAAAAAATTGGGGGGGTGGCTTTAGGAAGTCCAATTGTAATCCTGACCTAATAGTGCTGAGCACGCAGGCAGCTACCATGAGTCCTCCCATTTAGAGGCAAAGAAGGCAAGGAGACCTCCGATGGGTGGGGAGAACGAGAGATTACTTAGAGCGATGGAAGGAACGACCCCCACCCTCCCGAAAGGGCTGTTTACCAGTATAAGGAGCTGGGCGATAGTCGGCTCTCTTCCCAGAGGAAGAGAGAATTTTATGTTTATCTCTGGTTTTGATGAGATACGGTTCCAGAGCATCGCCAAAAAGCTTATTGCCCGCGAAAGGAACTGAAGCCAGCTTCCATTTACGGTGTGACTCTGCCTGCCAATTTCTGAGCCATAACAGTCTTCTTGCTGTTACTGAAGATGCCATGGCCCTAGATGCAAATTTGGTGGAATTGAGAGTGGCATCTGCAATGAATTCCGCCACTGTGATAATCTTATTAAGGCCTCAGTGAGACCAAAGGTCAGATGTAGGCAATCTAATCTGGCATTGGTGCAGCCACCGTATGGATGCCCACGTGAGAGTGCCAGGAGATGTGAACGAGGCCAGAACCAGAATGTCAACAGAAGGCGCTGCCAGGGTATTGTCCAGGGCTGCACTGACATTGTAGAAATGCTTATCCAGAGAAGATGGGAGAGGACCTGCCGAAGGGGAAGCGCACTTTCCTTGACCATGTTCAGGAACAAAGTGGGAGAAGGCAAAACCCCTGCATGCACTACAGGCTTGGAGAAGAGTGAGTCTCCCTGGCTAGAGGGAATTCCTTGTGGCTCAGGAGCCACTTCCTCTGGCGACAGCTTGGCAGTGACCAAGGCCTTGCTGAGTAATGGCCTGAAGAGAGAAGGATTGAAGACCAATGCAGAGGATGTCTGTTCTGGGCGAGAGTCCTCTTCCTCTGAAAGATTTTGGTCAAAGGTCTTGCCCTCTTCACGTTCTGAACGAGAGGAGTAACTGTGTTCAGATGGTGAAGTCCTTCCCTCCTCATCAACCTCCTCCCATTCTTAGAGAAGAATGGACCCTGAGGTCCTGGGGCCTGTGTAAATCAGGGTGATGAGACAAGGAACTTATAGATTGAGAAGGGAGATGGAACTTATAGACTGAGAAGGGAGATGGCCTGAACCCTTTCCAGAGGTCAAAGGATTTGCTTGAAGCCATCAGCCAATCTCTGCCTAATGGCCAAAGAGACAACATCTTGGATATCCCCTGGTCTATGCTCAAAGATAGAGGCAGAAGGCCGAAGGCCCGCTGCTGTGGGAGTGAAGGTGGCTTCAGGCCTAGATTGAGAAGAGGTTCGAGGCCTGGAGGGAGGGGGAGGAGCATAGGACCCAAAAGCCTGTTGGAAATAAGGCCCAGATCTGCTTAGATGCTGAGGATCATATTGTAGTGCAAAGGCCTCAGGAGACCAGGATGGAGGATGGAAAGGCTCATAGATAACTTCTCCTCCCCTGGGAGGGCTTGGCTGGGGCCCACGGGTATCATCTGAAACATGCTGTAGTTGCACTCCCTTTTGTTGAATAGTTCTGCTGAACTGCCTCTCTAGGGCTGCATGTCTGCACTTTTCTGCCCTCAACTCAGCCTGAGTTGCCTTCTTAGGGGCTACAGCCTTAGCTCTCATTTTAGCAGCCACCTCCCTGTGGGTGCGTTGATTGGGTGCGTTGCCTACAACTTTTTCTCTTATTGGGCTTAAGAAACTGTTCTACTGGGGGGGGGACACTCTGCCTGACCCTTATCTTGCTCCATTTGAAGAATAAAGGCTCTTACAATGGAAAGAAACTGTTTGTAAATTTTTTGTATTAAGCCCCTTAGGGTATAAATTGGCCCCTGGGCTTACAAAATGGCCGCTCACCTCGTGGTGGAAGGCTTCAATCCAAGATGGCCACTAACTATGGGAACAGGCTCCGAGATCGAAGAATCTCGCCTTAGGCTATAAAGAGCCCCGAGTGAAGTCAGCAAAGGAAAGGGCAGCCACTGGCCACACGATCAGCTGGCTGATGCTGGTATTGGTTTGCCAATCACTTTTTACGACTGCTCAAACCACAGGCGTGGGGGAGGTCTAACTTGCCTGAACAGCACTCTGGCAATGCTGCTCCCAACGCTGCAGGAGAGAGAGCCTGCTCTCCTGAAAGAGCAGCTGCCCAGATCCTGGGAGCTGCTGAAGTGAAGAAAAAAGGTACTGAAGATCGCTGGTGAGTGCTATCTACAGAACCTCAGCTGGCTGAAGCTGTTATTGGCTTGCCGATCGCTTTTTACAACCGCTCAAACCGCAGGCGTGGGGGAGGTCTACAGACGCTGCCCAACTTGCCTGAATAGCACTCTGGCAACGCTGCTCCCAATGTTGCAGGAGAGAGAGAGAGAGAGCCCTGCTCTCCTGGAAGAGCAGCTGCCCAGATCCTGGGAACTGCTTGAAATGAGGAAAAACAGTACTGAAGATCGCTGCTGAGTGTTATCTAACAGAAGCTTTCAAAGACACAGCTACTGACTAAAAGGAGCTGAGTCAAAAGCTGGGGTCTCTTCCGGGGGCTGGCTTTTATATCTTAGTATAGACTCAGCTAAATGACATCATAGGAAGGAGTCAACCCATCCTGGGCTCTCGATGCAGCATGGAGGAGAATTGCACATCTTTCAAAGATGCATGAAGTTGCAGTGAGTGAAATCTTTAATTACCCTGACATCTAGTGGAGAACAACCACTGTGAAGCATAGATTTTCCAGGAAATTCCAGACTTATCTTGCTGACAGTATTCTCCTTCAAAGGCACCAGACGATCAGTTATTTTATGCTTGACTTAATACTAATCAATAAAGAACACTTAGTTGAGGAAGCAGGAGGAACAATAGGATAACTCTGTAATGATGGAGTTCTTGATATAAAGGTAAACTAAAACTGAAGATTGTCATTTTACATTTTAGACTAAACTGTAGATTTTAATAAACTCAGAACTTTGCTAAGTAAGACCCATGACAGGAAAAGAACCTATTGGAAAATGAGCTCAAGATGAGCTCAAAATAAATTATGAAAGACTGCAGAAAATTCAGTAAGGAGAAAACAATGAACAGCAGAAGCGGCTAATACTTCTACCAAAATCTTAGGGAGAATCTGAAAACAAAAAAATATACAGGGCCAGCTCACAAAAGAAGTACAGACAGGTAGTTCACAACAGGGGTGGGATTCAACTGGTGTTACTACCGGTTCGGTCAGAGTGTGTTTTGTGCCCGCCCTGTGCGAGTATGTACAGCATTTGCAAAATGTGGCCTGGATAGCTGTCAAGCACTGTGTGCAGGTGCGCAGCCTTTGAAAATCCTCTTCTTTCCTGCTTTTTCAACCTCAACTGTGCCGTGTAAAGCAGCTGAGGTTGAAAAAGCAGAAAATAAAGAACAGCCAAGAGCCCAGGCAGGCGGGTGGGCCAAACAGAGGACCAAAAGGTCATCACAGCGAACCGGTTCTGTGTCTGCTGCTCTACAGAACTACCGGTTCTATAGAACCGGGCCGAACCGGTAGAATCAAAATAAAAGGGAAAGAAGTAATATAGGGCTTCGTCCAAGTTTTGATAATAACAGAACATTGAGTATGCCCCATTAGACTATGCCTCCCCAGAGAAACAATTCTTCTGGAATTCAGAACACCTACACTTCTTTATGGGTAGAAGAGAATAATTAGTTTCTCACTGAAACACATGGAAGTGAAAGGCAAGTTAAGAAAAAGGATACTTCCCAGAAATAACCCTGAGGGGAATAAGATAGGATATGGAAGGAATTCTTTTCACCAAAGGTAATAGGAAAAGAATAGTACTATTGTCTATAAATGTGTTCAAAAGATGTTTGTTCTTAATTGTAAAATATATTAATGTCTTTGATGGCATTAACAAATAGAATGATATAACAATTAACAACTAAAGTTCCAGAGACAAACTAACTAGCACAATTTTTTTCCTAATATAATTACTTCAGTCGAATATCAATACATGTATATTTTAATATTCATCTATTTAAAATATATTTAGGTAGTCTATAAAAGGCAAAACTCTTCCCCAGGGAGGTTATATAGTACTACAATAATCAAATAAGACTTTAATAAAATCTACAAACAGTTGGCACTGTAGGCAAAAGGTTGAAAAAACAGATATTAAGGAATTTTTGACATAACAAAAGAGCTGACATTGTAAAAGAAGATTGATTTTTTTTGTTAATTTAACAGGCATAAAAATGAACAAAGAAAAAATATTTCATTTTTAAATGCAGGCAAATTGAGGTGAATAAAAATGATATTTAAAATCACTTGATTCCAGGACACCTGATCTGGTATTGTTAACTACAACTATTTCCTCCAAGATCCTGAGGAAGCCTTCCATCAATCTGCTACTTAGTCCTGAAGGTACTGAGGATTAAATCTAAAGCTGTAAATGTATAGCTAACATATTTACAGATGTTTATATCCAAATTGTTCAGTATCTTACCGTGTCTTTACAGTTAAAGGGCATTTCATAGGTTTTGTCCAAGTGGAAAACTTAACAGTTATAAATTGTCATTAGAAGCACAGTACCTTTGTTTGAAATATATAAGCTTGTAAATCTAAAAAATGATGAAAGTACCCAATACAATATTCCATGCAGGGGTGGGATGCTACCAGTTCTGCCCGGCTCTATAGAACCAGTAGCTCTGAAGAGCAGCAGACATTGAACCGGTACTGTGTCTGCTGCTGTTTGGCCCACCCGCCTGCCTGGGCTCTTACCCGTCCTTTTCAACCTCAACCATACCTGCTTTTTCAAACTCAGCTGCTTTGCACAGCACAGCTGAGGTTGAAAAAGCAGTAAAAAAAAAAAGTGGCTTTTCAAATGCTGCACACCTGCACGCTTATCAGCTGTCCAGGCAGCTCAGCTTAAGGTTTATTATACTCATGCATGTGCAAAACATTATCACCGAACCAGTAGTAACACCAGGTTGAATCCCATCCCTGATTCCATGTAATTAGGAGTGTCAATAGACTGCAGGTCATATAAAATGATGTTGAACAGATAAACTAAATAATTCTTCTAGATCAGGAAAGAAACAAAGCCAATTTGACATTTTTTAAAATCAAGTGATTCATCTTCCCTACCCAAAAGAATACTTTTGATTATTAGGATTATTAGGAATTTGTCACAGTAAAATGTACATTTTTACATTCATCAATTATTTTCCTAAAATGATTCTGTGTCATTAAACATACAGAATATTCTTCTATGAAATTATTGCTAAGCTAAGAAATGGGCCTGGATTGCTGATGTACAATTGAATATCATGTGCACGGAGATAATACTCTTTCTCCTCCACACAGCTGTGAGAGTCCAGATCAGAGAAAGACTCCTCCTCCTCCATCACTGAACTGAGTCTGCCAAGCTGATAAAGCCAGCCCTTGTTGCTAGGCTCCCAGCTTTCGACTCAGCTCCTTGTCAAAGAACAGACATGTAGCTTGTTGAGCAGAGGTCACCAACCTTTTGGACCTCAGGGACCACCAAAGTCATAATTTTAAATCCCGCAGACCACTAATATGAATTTTGACTGACAGTGGCTTGCTGACATTTTCCCAGGGTCTGCAGTAAGCAGCAGAGACCCTGGGAAAATCCCCAAAAAAGTCAGCAGGAAAATTCCCCACCCTATTTTCCTACTGATCAATCATTCTTTATTTAGGATTGCGGGATACCATCTCCAGCTCCGTTCTGGGGGGGGGGGGGAGACTTTTGGCTTCATGCAAGAAGCAAAAGCAGCAAAAGTCTTTCTCCCTTTTCCCCAAACTCTGCCAGAAATGAATCTTTGTGAGACTTGTCATCCCTCTTAGAGCCGGATACCTTGCGGGTTCCCAAAGACTCATTTCTATTGGAGTTTGGGGGAAGGAAAGAAAGACTTTTGCTGCTTTCCTTGCATGCAGTTAAAAGAAAAAGAAAAAAGGGGAAAAAAGCAGCCCGGTGGCCAGGCCAGGCACGTGGGGTGAGTGGGGCAAGTTCTCCCCCTCTGCCCTTCCCCCCTCCCCTCACTACCTCATATAGTTCACAATGCAAGTGATGCAAGCCTTGTGTTCCCTCAGGCCAGGTGGGCCATGAAGCCTTGTGTTCCCGCACAGCCTGAATTAATTGCTTTGCGATGTGCTTTGGGGGTAACATTTCTCTGTGGACCTCCAAATTTTTCTTGTAGACCACCAGTGGTCCCTGGACCACTGGTTGGCAACCAGTTTTAGAGCTCTGTCTACAGTTAGCAATGAACAGCCAAAAAAAAGCGCTAAAAAGTCACCGCAGTGGCTCCCGGGGATTCAGTAGAGGCTAAACTATTGCAGAGAGCAGGGAGCCACTTTCCTGCCCCAGAGCTTTTGCGCTGGGGCTTTGGCCCCCAGGCTACTGAGAGTACTGGCGTAAGACAGTGGTGGGATTCAAATTTTTTATTACCGATTCTGTGGCCGTGGCTTGGTGGGCGTGTCAGGGGAAGGAACACCGACAGAACCGGAAGACGTCCTAAAAGCTGACAAGAGGTTGGAACAGACTCTTAAACAGACTCTTCAGGCTGCAGCATGGGCGGTTTGAGCCTCCACTACAGCATCATTCTTTACAAGGGCATCTCTGCTTTGACTACATCAGCTACAGGACCGGTGATACCTGGTCCCATCAGGACATAAGATCATCACAGCAGCAGAGTTCACAGCTGACAGGACCTTGAACTCCACAAAATTTGCTTCAAAAGTGATGACGTCTTCGGTGGCCGCGCAACACCTTCTGTGGCTGCGGAATTGGCAGACGGACTTGTGATGGAAATGGAAGTTTGCCTTCTCCCTGTGCTCGGGCACAAACCTCTTTGGAGATGCCCTAGAACCATTTCTTGTGGAATTAAGGGACAAAAGGAAGATTCTGCTGTTGTCTTTGAAGAGGTCAGAATTTTGACAGACACCTTACTTCGAACCATCTTCCTTTTGGCCGCAGTCCAACACCCATTTTCCTCACTGGCAGAGGGTGTTCCCTCCTTGTCAGGAGCAACAACCTGACCATCCAGGCAGGCAACATTAATTTTCAAATAAGTGGCCCTTTCAAGGTGGAGGAAGCCATTCTTTCTGGCACTCCAAGTGACTGCTTTCCTTCTCCTCCCATCAGAGGTTGTTTGGCCTTCTCTGCTTCATGATGGGAGGAGTCAACTTCAGATGCCTGGGTTCTCTGAACTGTGAGGTCGGGCCTTCATCTCGAATTCCTCTCCCCTCCTCCGAGGTTCTTTGTCTGTGTCCCATCTTGCAGGAAAAACCCAAACAGGCCCTCATGGAATCTGCGCCATCCAACATCTGGTGGATATCAAAGCCACCCAGACAGTTCCAGAGGACCAACGGGGGCTAGGATTCTATTCCCAGCTCTTCGTAACACCAAAGACCTCAGGAGGTGGGGGGTGGAGGGCAATTCTCAACCTCAAATCCCTGAACCAATTCATTACAGGTGCTTCAAAATGCAGTCCCTCCAGACTATTCTGGAGACCATCCGGGAGGGCGACCTCCATTGATCTTATGGAAGCATATCTCCATGTCCCGATATGGCACCATCATCACCAGTTCCTTCAATTTTGCTACAACAAGCATTACCAATACCGTGATCTGCCATTTGGCCTTTCATTGGCCCCCAGGGTATTTATGAAAATTCTGACGGCATTGACAGCATTTCTACACATGCTACCTGTGACGATTTAATGTTATTTAGACAATATACTGATATAATCCTCTTCAACCCTCACCAACAACGACCTTCAGACCACAATTCGGATTCTGCACAAGCACGGTTTTTCTATAAATTTCAGCAAGGGACATCTTCTCCCGACTATCCATCTTCTACACCTAGGGACAGTCATTGACACAATCCCCTGTGAAGTTTTCCTTTCTCCAAATTGCCAAGAGTCTCCAAGACTTAGTGAAACAGATACGGCAACAGCAGAGAGTTCCACTGTCTCTGCTATCCCAGTTCCTGGGGAAGATGGTTTTCTACATAGCCATAGTCCCGTGGACCCATCTCCATGCCTGGACTCTGCAGTGGTTCCTATTGCCATTCTAATGGGCTGGAACCACTACTCATCCATCTGGGTCCTGGTTCTTCCACCGGTCTTGCGTTCCTTCCAGTGGTGGCAGTCCCAGGCCATCAGGAGGGGCCATCTTTTCAAGAAGACAGAAAGACTCACAACCATGACAGATGCCAGTCTTTATGGTTGGGGGGGGCGTATCTGCAAACCGAGATAACTCAGGGTTGATGGTCGCAGGCAGACAGTTCTTGCCCCATCAATTGGCTGGAACTCAGGGCTATATATCTGTCTCTGAGACATTTCCAGGACAAGGTGACTGGGTCTCACATGTTGATAATGATGGACAATGTGGCTGCAAAGGGCCATGTCAACAGACAAGGGCGGACCAGGCCAAGGCCTTGATGCAGGAAGCCGAACGCTTGGGGCTGTGGATGGAGAGGCACCTTCTGTCCCTCAGGGCAGACCACATTTCGGGGGTCAACAACATCCAAGCAGACTGGCTCAGTTGAGTCAAGACCAATCACTCCAAATGATGTTTTCATCTGTCCTTGTTTAGGGAGTTGTCAGAGAGGTTTGCCCCCACATTAGTCGACCCTTTTGCTTCTCCTCAGAATGCTCAGATGGAGAGATTCTTCACCAGGTTCGCCGCCCAGGGAGCAGAAGGGACCAATGCACTTTGCAGCAGATGACCTCCATGTCTCCCCCTTCCTCTAATTCCAGCCATCATTCGGAAATGTTGGTGGAGAAGGCAGAGTTAGTGCTCCTGGCACTCCATTGGCCCAGGTGCTCCTAGTTCGCAGACCTGGTGAGCCTGTCGGTTGCTCACCCATGGAGGATCTCACCCAACTAGATTTCTCTCAGCCAGGAGCCTCTGCTCCATCTGGAGCCCCAGTGGTTCCAGTTGACTGCCTGGTACTTGAGTGGAGATTACTGATAAAGGATAACCTGTCATCTAAGGTGATAAAGACCATCCAAGCATCAAGAAAACCACCCACAAATCACATCTATGATGCTACCTGGAGAGCCTTTTGCAATTGGTGCTCTAAGACTAACCAGCTCCCTGCTTCAGCCACAGTTGCAGATATGCTGGAGTTCCTGCAGGAAGGCCTAGATAGGGGAGTCTCACCAAACACACTCCACAGACAAGTTGCCGCCTTGTCTACAGTCTTGGGATAATTATGACTCTCTGTCCCACCATCTGGCTGTACGTAGGTTTTTGAAAGGGGACTCAAATCTGCATCCCCCGGTGGTCCATATGTATCCCACTTGGGACCTCTTGAAGGTGCTCCAGGCTTTTATGGGACCTCCTTTGAGCCTTTGAGATTGATGGGTCTCCGTTTGACTCTCAAGATGTCTTTCCTGGTGGTTATTACATCAGCCAGGAGGGTGTCAGAGTTGGCAACCCTTTCTGTAAGACAAGACTTATGCATCTTCCAACAAAGTAGAGTGGTGCTGTGCTTAGATCCCACCTTTATTCTGAAAATCAATTTATGGTTCCACAGGGCATAAGAACTAGTCCTACCAGACTTCTGCCCTAATCCCCACCATGAGTTGGAATGGAAGTGGCATACACTGGATGTACGGAGGGCTCTCTGTATGTATATTAAATGGACTGCAATCTTTCATAAAATGGAAGCTATGTTTGTGTCCTTCCAGCCTGCTCTTTAGGAACCAAGGCTTCCCCATCCATGATAGGCAGATGGATAAGGGCTTGTATTACTACAGCCTATGAGACTTGATCTCTTCCAATGCCCAAACTACTGACGGCTCACTCAACCAGGATCAGCACATCAGCTGCCTCGGCTACCTAGGCCACCATAGGGGAAATCTATAGGGTGGAAACCTGGGCATCACCCTCTCCATTTATCTGGCACTATAGACCGGACATCTTTGCCACCGCAGAGGCAGCATTTGGCAGAAGAGTGCTCCAAAAAGTAGTTCCAAAATCAGAGAACGTGGACCAGACTTAGACTCTCTCTAGGACACACCAACTTTGGTATGTCCCTGACCTGGACTCTCGCAGCAGCGTGGAGAATGGGTGTTGATCTTACCTGAAATGCCCCTTCTATACATGCTGCAAGAGAGTCCAGCCCACCCTGGTTCTGTTTGGTCATGGTTGGGGAGGGTTCTTCTCATTTTTCTATTTTTCAGAGACATGCCACATCTGTAAAGTTACTTCGCTGAAAGTTGGGTGCCTAGCAACAAGGGCAGCTTGGCAGACTCAGCTCGATGACATCAGAGTCTTTCCCTGACCTGGATTTTCTTGCAACATGTATAGAAGTAAGACCAACGCCCAACTTTGAAATAACGGATTACCTCTTCCAGTACTTTTATCATATAGATTAGGACTGTCAAGCTTGTTGCCCGCGGCTGGATGCATCACATGCTGGCCACACCCCTGCCCAGTTTAGCAAAGGGGGAAAAATCCTGATATATGTGATGATGCCGTGATGACGCAAGTTTGACACCCTTGATATAGATGTTAAAAAACAGGAGGGAGAGGACTGAGAGAACTGGTTAACAAACTGAACTCTCTTTCCTCACTATGGCTAAGGGAAGTTATTCCTAAAAAGGAGTGAAACCACCATAATCCGCAATCCAGCAGATCATCCAAAAGGATACTATTCTAGCTAACCCATTCCTTTGCTATTGCCATATTTCTTTTTATTAAAAACCCTCTGCAATTATAGGATATATCTTTTTACAAATGTACTCTATTGCATCATTATTATTTTTTAGCCAGTTCATTTTAATCTATACATCCTGGCAAAATATACTAGCTGAGCCTTTATAAATAGACTATTACTGTCATAGGTATAATATATTAATGGAGGAACAATGAAATTAGGAAAAACACAGGAAAGACATGATCACAGTTAGGTTGAATGAGTTACTGTCTGAGCAACATACTAAAGTATGTAACAAAACTACAATGACAGGGTCAAACAATGCATTAACCAAAGATTTTTTTCACACACTTCAGTTTTGCCATTTATACTAATTACTGCTTATAGTATTTTTTTTTAATAATGTAAACTTATATTGTAACAAAAATAGAAAGATCCATTTGGATTCCTATAGAATTTTTTTTACTGACATCACATACATAATGCCGTCCAACATAAACATAGTAATAGTTTTTGTAAGAAAAGTAGCCAAGAATAATCATAAGATTAAAAAGATGAATTTTTACCACAATAAAGCAGACATTTCCAGCTCCAGATATGTTAAATGTAAACTGAGTTCAAATGTATGATGTTGAGAAGAAGTGAGAGAAAGATAAATGCAACCTGCAGTCCACATTATAGAGAATGTGCTTCTGCATAGCAGACACATTTCTAATTTTCTTTGAAAGATTTAGAATGCCCAAATCTCATGAGCTATCTGAATCTAACCAATCTAAATGATACTGATTATATTCCAAAATGATATAGCCACAGTATTATACTAAAAATACAAACATTTTCACTGCAAAATCAGAATTACATTTTACTATAGTCAAAATATTAACTAAATATTTATGTTGTTCTGGGAGGCAATCTGAACAATTCTCAAATTAGGAGCAATATATTCCAGACAGTTGGCTGGCTACATGTTAGGGTTAGGGTTTACAATTTATTTACGAAGATTCATAATCCTATATGTACTTTACTATACTTATAGGGGCAGAATTTCTATGGAGATTCTCAGTTATCAAGATCATGGTTGTCCCAAAGGTTCTTTTTCAAAATGCAACAGAACTGTAATATATCATCATACTGAACATCTATTCTCTGCCTCCTGAATCCCACCTGATTGTCTGGGTTTTCTTTTGTTGTCCTGCACAGGAGAACGGAGCTGGAAAAAGGTTAGTGGGGTGGGGAGGGAATGGGATTTTGCAGTAACCTTCCCCTGCCATGCCCACCAAAGCCATGCCCCACTCACCAAGCCACACCCACAGAACCAATAGTAAAAAAAAAAATTGAATCCTATCACTGGACAGGACCACATGGTTTGAGGTCCTGGGCAATTGAGCTCATGGGTGAGAGAGAGAGAGAGATTTATACCCTCTCTTGGGCTTTGAACTAGCTTCCTGTTCCTGTGAAAGAAATGTATTCTGATTGGTTGTCAGACTCCCATGGGGCCATTCAGGAGTAACTTTGTAGGTTGCCTTGAGTCCCAGGCTTGGTTGAATCTTGCTGGGTGATGTAATCTTCCCAGGTGCCATGTGGTGAGATGGATAGAGGGCTAATCCTATTATGTCCTGAGGGTGAAGGTCTTTTGTGTGGTATATAAGCTGGCCCAGCCTTTTGTCTTGTAGATAGGATGGCTCAGTCTTTCTGTGGCTATTAACAAAGGTGTGAGCTGCTTTCCAAGAGCATGTATCTCCTTTTCTTATCCAGGGAGGTATAATATTCTGGTTTTTTAATATTCCCTGCAATATTTCATTCTTTTAGGAAAAGGATGTCTGCTAACTTTCTACAGTGGTTATGAGATAAATTCCCAAGCTGCTTCAGCCCTACTCTAAGAGAAGGTGCATTGATATTTCCCAGAACTAGGATACTCCAGAGCAATCCAATAGCAGCAGGGGTGGGATTCAATTTTTTTAACAACTGGTTCTGTGGGTGTAGCTTAGTTGGTGGGCATGGCTTGGTGGGCATGTGACTGGCTGGGTGTGGCCAACTCAATATCACTCACATCGAGGCACGCATCTCCTCACCTGGCCTCTCATGACTATCGGGATGCTGCAACAGTTGTAAGTGTGAAAAATGGTCATAACTCACTTTTTTCAGTGCCATTGTAACTTTGAACGATCACTCCACACAAGCAAAGTACCAGCAAAGGAGGGGAAAAAAAACTCCAGAGATGTTCCTGAGACAGGAAGTCTAGTCCTGCCAAGAATTTAACAAGGGTTAATGGAGAGGCAATTTCTGTAAGCAACACCAGCATGTTTCCTTCCTGCCTTCCTTACAGGATTAGGCCAGGTTCTCCAAACTGCTTAGAATGTTAACAACCGGTTCTAGCGAATAGGTGCGAACCTGTAGAGTCTCAACCCTGAATAGCAGTATCAAGCAATCATACCTGTATCCCAAATGGACACTACTTTGAGTGCAGGACCTCCCAGATTTCTCATCCATGAGTTGTGCATGAAGGAGGATTTCTTATAGGCAACGGTCAACCCTCCCAGGTAAACTACACAGGAAATATGACTAGATGAACAAATTGTATTTTATTCTAAATACAATAAACATGAACAAGTCAGAAAGTACAAATGTGCTAGATCAGTTAGGGCAAGTCCTTCCCAAGTTTTTTCTCTGACTGTTAGACCACTGAGGGCTCCTGTTTCTCTTGAAGATTGTTTGCTAGGCATCTCTTTCCCTCATCCCCAAATTCATCCACACATTCCATTACACCAACAAACAACAATTGGAAACCAGGTCCACTGAGACTGGTGACTTAGTACCAGAATGAGCATCAAGGAACTTATTGTAAGAGACTAAACCCTATTTTCCAAAAAGCAACGGGTGTTCTACTGTCATCGTATCTCTCTCTGCTTGTCACCATCAGACTATTTTTTTTTCTTACTAATTCTCAGGCCCCTATCAATCTATTCTTCTCCAATCTCTAAAGGCCCACTCTTAGGTATTGCTTGAATTCACATGAACATGTATGCACGATGCAAGGCATTGGTAAGTAGCATTTGTAACAAGCAGTAATTTGTTACTAAAATTTGATTACTTTCAAATATTGTTATCACAAAATATAATCTGAGTGAAAATACAGTTTGTCTCTCCTGTGCACGTCTGAAGGAGCTGGTTCTACTTTAGCAGAAATAGTAGCCCAGACATGAATGAAACAAAAAATAAAGAAGTTCTCTCTCAATAGTTTTGTAAAACATTCAAACATATGTATGTTTAAGATAAAAGACAAAGCTGCCCTATTCCCTGGAACAATACCGTAATAATGATGATTTTTGACACAACTTTTTCACAGCTGTGCATAAAAAAGCACTGTAACCTTCTTGCCTCCCGTACATGATTCATTAACCACTGCATCACAAAAACAAACACTTTTAAACATAGTTAATTCACTGGGCCAATCAGTCTGTTTTACAATGAACATGCAGAATTGTTTTATTGATAATCAGCAAATATCGAAGCTTTAAATGAACACAATATAATTTAGTCAGTTAGTTACAAGGCCAATAATGTCATTCAGGAACCTTCATCCTGGGCATCCATATTAAGACTGAGTGTTCCATCTTCTACACCAAACTGTTTCTTTCTCAAACAGAATAGGGAGGGAAGTATTTGGAACCAATCGTTATAAAGCAGTTACTGAACAAGCGCTTCTGGACAGAAAAAAACAAAATTTATCCTTGGGGGATGCTAATTTTGAAATTAGCATTTAAAGATAACTATATAACTGAGCAAAGCCAACTAAATTATGATAATAAACATGTATTAAGAATGCAGTTACACCTTATAAAGGATAAAAGTAAGATCGGACAACTAAGAGTTGTTATGATAGAACTGCAAGCACTGCTAAAGTTATTTTCTCTAAAGTGCTATTTGAAACAACTGTCCAAAATAAAAAAGAGGAAACTTAAGAACAAGATTTTTCTAAGAAAAATCACCATTTTTTACTCTGTGGAATTAGTTACTAATGTCCCCTTATGGAAGAGGGAGAAAGAACTAAAAGTGTTATCAAAGTGAAGACAAAAAAGGAGTACTATCAAAACTCACTCCATGCTTTTCTGTACAACCTCACAGCAAAGCTTGAAAAGCAAGTTTATTTATTTCTTCCCCAACCCTAATCCACTCTGAAAGAATTACTTTTCTTCAGGGTAGGTTATTACAAGTTCATATATCATTTTCAGGGTCAAAGTTCAGCATTCCTAGAATCACTTCTAGACTAGATGGGCGACATATAAGTTTAATAAACAAATTCTTATATTGAATAACGTTATTAAATAGATATAGGAAAACTGTGGAACTGTTTTTTTTAAAATATGTATTAGACAAGAACTATGTTTTTGAGACTAAGAGACATTTATGTTGTATAATAGGAACCTTACTCCAAAAATAAATTGGGATTAGAATAAAGAAGTTAGGGAGGGTCAGAGTTTAATATGATTGTTCCTAATGCATTTCTCCTTCTAAATACAGCTCCATGGCAATTTTGGAAGTCTTTTGATATCAGAATCAGAATTTTGATATCATATTCAGGCATGAGGCCTTTATGATCTATGCATACTTTTTCCAATCAGACACATTAATAGGATGATTAATTCAGAATATACATATTATTCACTTTAATCCTGAATATATAAAATAAAATAAGTATTTGGGGATATACTTTCAACAGTTGAGGAAAGGAACATAGTGCATATATTATCTTGAAATCCCTTTGTCTCCAATCTCTCCACTCTGTATTTAGGTGCAGAGTTGTTCTATATACAATCTTTCTTTTGTCTGTTTCTTTCCCACTGACAGCAAGAAAGGGTCAGGCAAAGGAGAAATTGCCTATAGAAATCACTTACTTTTTTTCTTCTCCTAGCCTCAGAGTAGAGAGAAATTGCAGAGAAAGACATTTCAAGACAGTAAGCTGTTTGCTTTTTTACACATGAAGAGCAATGTGACTTCACCACCAGCAGGAAAAGGTCAGGGAGGATATAAGGAAAATTGGAGAGAATGTTAAATCTGTATTTATTTTTGAAAAAGTGTTTTAAGTAAAAAGAAAATTGGAAAATGTAATATTTTTAGTATCTTTTACAGATACATGATAAATAAAAATAACTTACAATCATGCTAATCCATAAACAAACAGTCTTTGATTATTTATTTAAGTACGTTGTTCAAACATAGTAAGCAAGCTACAAACATTCAGATATAAGCAGAGTATGCAACAATGGCTTATTTTAGACTTTGTTTTGGCCACCTCTGGAACAAAAATGCTTAACTTTAACCAAACTGAATGGATGTTTGGTTAGTCGTATCACCCAGGTGACATTCAAAGCAATTACACCTGCTTCATTTTTGCTAATTAAGTTTTACGGTTTAGTGTAACTTGCGCAAAGATTCAAAATGTTTTTAAAGAACTTATTACACTTTTGTATATAATTATATACTTGAAGATTAAATTTAAAAATTTGGTTGATTCAAACATTTAAAACTGTGACTTAATTTTGTCACAAAATGTAAGATTGAATCCTTATCTATCATAGTTTACATAATCAGTTTCCTTAGTTAAATAGAGATTTAATTCAAAAACGCAATTTTCCATGAAGTAGACTACAGTGCTTACTCTCCGCTGCTCTGGCCTTTTACTCACAAGACCAAGTGGGGTTCAGATAACAGATAATCAGAGTTGAAAGGGACCTTATAGATCATCAAGTCCAACTCCCCACCCAAGCGGGAGAACCTACACCATTTCTGACAAATGGCAGTCCAATTTCTTCTTGAAGGTCTCAAGTGATGGTGCTCCCACAACTTCTGAGGGCAATTCCATTGATCGATTGTTCTCACTGTCAGAAAGTTTCTCCTTATTTCCAGGTTAAATCTCTCCTTGATCAGTTTCCATCCATTATTCCTTGTCTGGCCAACAGGCGCTTTAGAAAATAGATTGACCTCTTCCTCTCTGTGGCAGCCCCTCAAATATTGGAAGATTGCTGTCATCTCTCCCCTGGTTCTTCTCTTCACCAGACTAGCCAAGACCAGTTCCTGCAACCGTTCTTTTAGTCTCCAGTCCCCTAATCATCTTGGTTGCTCTTCTCTGTACTTTTTCTAGAATCTCAGCATCTTTTTTATAATGTGATGACCAAAACTGGATGCAGTACTCTAGGTGTGGTCTTACTAAGGCTTTATAGAGTGGTATTAGTCCCTCACTTGATCTTGATTGTATCCCTCTGTTAATGCAACTTAGGATTGCATTAGCTTTTTTGGCTGCTGCTGCACACTGCTGGCTCATATTTAGCTGATTGTCCACTAAGACTCCAAGATTCCTCTCACAGTTACTGCTATTGAGCCTGGTTTCACCCAGACTATATGTGTATTTTTGGTTTTTCTTGCCTAAGTGTAGGACTTTACTTTTCTTGCAATGAATTTCATTTTGTTAGATATGGCCCAGTGTTCTAGTCTATCTTCTTGAGTGTTAGCTATTCCTACCAGCTTTGTATCATCTGCAAATTTGGTAAGTTCCCCTTCTATTCCCTCATTTGTCCATAATGAAGACACTGAAGAGTACTGGGCCTAAGACGGAAACTTGTGGCACCCTACTGCTTACTTCCCATTAAGACCCATTAAGGACTACTTGTTGAGTATGGTTTGTCAGCCAATTACAAATCCACCTGATGGTGGTGCTATCTATTCTACTTTTTTCTAGCTTACTAAGAAGTAGGTTGTGGTCTACTTTGTCGAATGCCTTGCTGAAATCTAAAAATATTATGTCCACAGTATTTTGCTGGTGTACTAATTTAGTCACTATGTTGAAGAATGAAATAAGATTGGTTTGGCATGATCTGTTCTTAACAAACCCGTGCTGACTGCTAGTTATTACTTTACTTGTTTCTAGATGTTGACAGATCTGTTTTATTATCTTTTCCAATATCTTCCCAGGTATTGATGTTAGGCTGATTGGTCTATAGTTTCCTGGGTCTGTTTTTTTTCTCCTTTTTTGAAGATGGGAACCACATCAGCTCTTTTCCAATCCTCTGGTAGGTCCCCGGTGCTCCAGGATTTTTGAAAGATATGGTGCAGTGGTTCTGAGATGACCTCTGCCAGCTCCTTTAAAACTCTGGGATGTAATCCATCAGGCCCTGGTGGTTTGTGTTCATCAAGATCAGACAGGTGTTCTCTTAGTATTTTTTTGCTTATTTTAACTTTTATTTCTGGTCTGTCTTTTACAGTTATGTTTTTGGTGGGTTGAGCTATAGTTTCTTTTTGCGTGAAGACCAATGCAAAGAATGAGTTAACCAGTTTTGCCTTTTCTCTGTTGCCTGTTACTTCCTTGCCATCTTCTGTCTTTTTGGACCGATTGTTTCCTTGATTTTTTTTTTTTTTTGTTATTTATAGGTTGGAAGAAACTTTTTTTTATTATCTTTGACTTTTGTTGCAGGTCTCTGTTCATTCTGAGCCTTTGCTTTCCTGACTTCGTCTTTGCAGATTTTGGCTATCTGCTGATATTCTGCCTTAGTTGTATATCCTTCTTTCCATTTTTTGTCCTTGTCCTTTTTTTCTTTCAATTTGCCACAGAGATCTTTGTGCAACCGTGCTGGTTTCTTCTTATATTTCTTGTTTTTCTTTTCTCAGTGGTATTGTGCTGGTCTGGGCTTCTATGATTGTATTTTTCAGAGTTTCCCAAGATTCTTAAGTCATTTTCCCCTTTAGGATTTTCATCCATGGAATCTTTCCCAAGTTCTCTTTAAGTTTATTAAAATCGGCTCTTTTAAAATCCAAGACTGTGGTGTTATTATGTTCTATTGCTTGTGTTTGTGTTTTGTTGAATTCTAGTATGACATGGTCACTCTCACCCAAGGTTCTTGCAGCTCCAAAATTTGTAGCCAGCAGATCAATCAGTTCTGTTTCCAATTTAGTTTCTATAGCAATATATGAAATGCTGCCCAGACTACCTATTTATCACAATAAACAAGAGAGACACAAGCTAAGGAAGCATCAATGATCTTTCCATGTATTGTGAAAATGGGTAAGACCTTCTCTCCAACCCCATGTTTAAGGCAGTAAGAAATGCTGCTCTGATAAAATACTCTCTCTTTAGTTTAGAAGTCATAGCAATCTCATTAAGAAAAATCTTTCTCTTGCATAGTTTCATAGATTATTTTGAAGGAGTAAATTATTAAAATTTACATCATATATTATTTAAAGTAACAATACGTAGTATATTATTACCATGCCATGAGCATTTTTAATTCATGTATTCCATAACCTTTAGTATTTTTTCAAATTCTTTGGTGTAAAAAACATAATAATTCTAAGAAGAAAACAAGGAAAAAATAACAAAAAAATATCCCTCACGTTCTTCCTAGATTTTTCGTGTTGTCTTCTACTCATAAAACCAATACTATCTAGAAAGTCATATTTAATATAATGCTAGATCACTCATTGAGTCATCTTTTCAGAGATATTTCCTCATCAGATCTCTCAATGCTTTCAACAGCAGAGTTTCTAGTAAACTGCCTTCATTGGAACAGTTCTAAAAAAATTGGGGTGATATTTAGAGGTATGTCTGCCTTAAAAGTAGACCATGTTGAATTATATGGTACAAAGATTAACAGCTGATCACAAGAATTGTTTTATGACACTTTATATTATGCCATAAATGTCTTTATAATAATTTTTATGTCATAAAATGTTTTATACAATTTGCAAAATATCAATTCTACAAGGACTGATTTTGGATGCATTCTGTAAGTTAGCCCATTTGAGGTACCTTGGTTCAAAACATTTTGCCCTACAATGCATCTTTTCACCCAGTTAATGGTTATACACAAACAGGAGAGTTTTAATGGTACATACCGGTAGAACGCCATATATTTAGCAACCGTGGATTAAACATCAATCTTTTCAATGAACAATGTTCTTTTCAACTGGTACCTAAATTGAATTCAGTACACATCATGATCAAAGTAATTTCTACCTCATTGAATTACCAAAGCCATCTTTATTTCTGGCATCACATAAATGTGAATATTTAAGTTAGAAAAAAATGCTTCATTATCAATAGTAAATAGCTCCCAAATTCTACATTTATGAAAAAATAGGCTACTTCCAGTAAGTAAAAAGGAAATAAAACAAGACTGTGTAAAATAATTTTTTAAAAGTAGCTACTCTCCCAATACTACCAATAACTCAAAATGCAAGAAAGATAATGCCATTGATTATTTTCAAAGTTAATATTTTAATTCAATATTACAAGTAGTAATAGAAGTAGTTTAACTACTTCTAAGTAGTTAAAGTAGTTTAACTAGTTAACAATTTAACTACTTCCTTAAGATCTATTCCTTCTATACTGACTATAATAAAATAGCTTACACTATTTCAATAACATTAATAAGAAGTCACTGTGAGATGATAACCAGTTTTTTTACATCCCTCCCACCCTCTAGTGAAATAAGCAACACAACTGAAGTCCGATAACTGGAGGGTGTAGGGCAGAGGTTGCCAACCAGTGGGCCGTGGCTCACTGGTGGTCTGCAAGAAAATTTTGGTGATCTGCAGAGAAATATCATCCCCAGAGCACCCCCAAAGCAATTAATCCAGGCTGCGTGGGAACACAAGGCTGCACCACCCACATGGCCTGCGGGAACCTTCCCCACCAACTCACTCTTTACCTGGCAAACTTGCCTGCTAAGTTGCTATTTTTCCTCCCCCCCCCCCCCCCGACCATCAGCTGTTCTGCTATGCTGGGAGATTTAGATTAGCTAGAAAGCAGGAAATTGTTGGATTTCTTGCTTTCTAGCTAATCTTTAGGTCTTCAGCTCTGCTTTTAACCAGAGCTGAACCTCCCTTAGGACTGAAGGTTCTGTTATTCGGTGCAGACTCAGATAGTCAATGGCAGAAAGATAGATCTCTGAATCTCTGATTCTGTGAGCAACTCAATCTGCCTGCCTGCTTTGCCTGATTTTGAGTAAATTTACATACATGGTGTGTTGTGAGTTAATTTTGTGAGGTTGCTTGCAAGCAAATTTTATGTGACAGACTCAGATAGCCGATGGCAGAAACACAGATCTCTAAGTGAATCTGTGATTCTGTGAGCAACTCAATCTGCCTGCCTGCTTTGCTTGATTTTGGGTAAAAGTTCTCTTTTTTAATAAAAAAATCAATATTTACATCAATATTTATAATATTTACATACAAGCCAAGCCCAGCCAGTCACATGACCACCAAGCCATACCCACAAATTAGGCCATGCCCAAGAACCAATTAAGAAATTTTAATCCCACACTGCCTCTCTGTGTGTATGTGCTGTGTGAGAGAAAGAGAGGGAGGGAGGGAGAGAGAAAGATAGGGAGAAGTTAGATCTCTTTCTCTCACACACACACACCCACGTCAGCAAGCCACCATCAGTCAAAATTCTTATTATTGGTCCCTGGGATTTAAAATTATGAGATTGGTAGTCCCTGAGGTCCAAAAGGTTGGTGACACCTGGTGTAGGGATTTGGATGGGAAACAACAGGCTTCAACTGAACTTTAGCACAACTGAGTAGTTCTGGATTTGGGGGTCTGCAAGTTCCAGGCATTTATCCTTTCATTCCTGATGGGATGGCACTGCCCCCAAATAGTTTGGATGGGAAACAACAGGCTTCAGTGTACAAACTGGGACTTATTCCTGGACTTATAACTCCTGTTTAAAGAGCAGGCAGTAGCTGTGGCCAGGAGGCAATTTGCAAAATTGTGTTGTACATAGGTTGCACCCATTCCTAGACCAGAAGGCTCTGCTCTCAATTACTCCTGTCCTGGTTGTCTTTCAAATGTATTAAGGTAATGTACTCTACATGGATCTGCCATTGAAGAACTTTCGGAAATTACAGTTGATGCAAAATGTGGGAATTATATGTGCTGATTGATCACTGCATGTTACCCCTCTGTGATCTGCACTGGTTGCTAGTATCCTTTCAGGTTCAATTCAAGATCCCAGAAACGACCTATAAAACACTACATGGCACAGGACCAGGTAATTACATCTTCCCATCTCATCTGGTGTAGCAGGAAAGCCATGTTAAAGATCATCCTCAAAGAAAGACCCTAGTGGCTTTAGTCAGGCCCTGCAGACGTAACTTTGCTCTCCTCTAGAGGTATAGGAGTTTTCATTATATTTTATAATGAAAATGTTAAATATGATGTAGTCCTGGGCTTTGCTGCTGATTATGGTTAGTTATTATAATGTGGTTTATTAATGGATTTATATCTATATGTTTAATTTAGTTAACTGTGAACCAGCCAGAGCCACTCAAGAGTGAGATGGATATACAAATCAAATTAATATATAATGGTTCTAGTATGCTAGTATTTTAACACAGTACTGTAATATTTATTCAAAAATATGGATATATTCACCCACCTCATTCTTCTAAAACTATGTCTTACATTTTCTATTTTCCCCTCAAATTACTCTTCATACTGGGAAGCAGCGAGGGAGAATGGTGACACAAGAAGATTGTGTTTTCTGTCAACTGCTAAGTTATACATTCCAGTCTCACAACAATGTAACTCTTCTCAGAGAGAGTAGAACTTGTTTTACAACATTTTTCCCTACCCTTTCCTTGACTTTATTTTTTACTTGCAAAGAGCTGCAAAGATACATGTGCAGTCACCAGACTTCTTTAAAAATATAACTTGAACAGTAGCAACACTTCACGTTTACATATAAAATACACAGAACCCTTCAAGCATCATTTTCTTGTTAGCATTCTACAATGTACTAAACTATAGCACTTCATTTTGTTCTAACACAGCAAACATTATGCTGCATTCAATGACAAGTGTCATATAACAATTTTTAGAGTGCCAACATCACAGGGTTTGGATGGCGTAAACATTAACATTAAAAAATTCTACCGTGGCAAATGTCCTATCCCACCAATAAACGACCAACTAACATAATACATGAAAAAGACTGTCATTCAACATCTCAGCTAGGTATCATGCCTCAAAGGCCTACTTACAAAGGAATGTTTAAGTGTCTCTCTGAATGCCAAGAGTAAAGAGGCAAAGCATATTTTTGGAGGCAGCAGAATGTCGAGGCAGTAATGTCCTCTGGCTTAAGTGTGCCTTACTTCTTGCTGGGTTGGAACTTTGAACAAGTCCTCTGCAGGTGACTAGAGAGGATGAACAAATTTATCCTGAACAAGTCATGTCTAATGTCTCTCACCATGCCAAGTAAAGTCTCAAAGGTGCTTTTTCATTTCATTTTCAAGTAATGCTTCATAAGTGAAAGCTAGCAATTTGTACCCAGAAATCGACTGATAACAGCAACCCTAAAACTAGCATTATTCCACACTAGAGGGTATTGTTTGCTAGTTACTCTATACCAATTCTAGTTTCAGGGTCATCTTCAAAGACAACACTATGTAGAACACACTGCACAGCAACCAAGTGGTAATATAGGCATAATCATTGATTGTTGCTAAGTCCTCCATATTCAGATAGAACTGTATATATATATCAACCAAAGCTAAGCAATACTCTCACCCATCACCCTCATTTATGGCTTCTACTTGCTGTTCACACAGAAATCACAATGCCAGGAAGCTCCAATCACACAGGCCTGCTCTTTTGGGGGAGCATGACACCACCTAGAGCAGCAGTCCCCAACCTTTGCAGCTTGGCGGCCTGGCTGGAGAGAGAGGGGGAAACCAGATTGTGCGAGCAGCAGGCTGGTCTGCATACATGGCGCAGCTCAACTTGCACTAGCAGCAGGTTGGCACTGCATGTGGGTGCAGCTCAACTTGCACGAGTCAAGCTGTGCACATGTGTATGCACACCGGTCCACCAATCAAACTGCCCAATTCCAAATAGGCTTCAGCCAGGGTAGTGGGACGTGGGACGGGAATTGGGGACTCATGATCTAGAGCTAATATACCAAAACTGATGATTCTGGGAAACCAATAGGAACAGCAACTTTGTCTTCCTTGGATTTAATCCAAGACCTCAGCTTGTTTTCCACTAACCCCACCATTTAAAAATCAGGAATAGCTGTGCCTTTACAAAGTTAGAAGCTTCGGTATAGCTACTACCAAAAACCTAGAAGAATTTAAATGCAAGGCAAACAAGACTCCAGAAGGCTCAAATTTGTTTGAAAGGTATCCTGAACTGATTGTTGATAACTGTTTTATAAAAGTATGTCTCAGTGAAATTATTTACAGAAATAACATTTGAATGTGAATTCAATAGAGTTTAGAAGTCACAATGGTATTTAGTAGCTTCTTCCTTATTAACACACATCAGGAAGGAACTAGCAAAGATGGAACACAATTATACGTTTCCCATTGGTGAACCCAAAAAAACACAAACATGTTTATTTAAAGATTATGTTCATGCAGCAGTATATTTGATGTCATTTGCTAAATCATTAGCAGAATATCTCTCAATAGCACACTGTTAACAGAAACTCCCTGTAGCTGACGCAAATTCTGAAAGAGCCTAAGGCCATATCTGATTATGTCACTGTTGATATTTTCTTCTTCTTCCAATACCAACTGGCACTGTTCAAACTAAGGCCTGCATACAATAAATAAAGTATCAAAAGCATTACTGTCTTTTTTTAAAAGTCAATCCTCTAATTTACTTACATTGCCAAACAGCAGTTCTGCAACTACAGTGGCTTAATCACATTTTGACAGTAGCATATTTGTACATTTAGCGGCTGAACAACAAAAACAGGAACAGAAATATGTATCTGAGAGTTTATAGCAATAGCAACTATGACAGAAATGGAAAATTAAGACTCAGGTCTTGAATGAGTATGGCACAAATGGTCAGAAGGATAGTTTCTTAATTGGGGAATAATTCAAATTGATAAACAAGAAATTCACATATCAGTCGACAGAATGTAGTGTCATAAAGGTGATACTAGATAAAGTCCTAAAGTAAAGGCTCTCACAGGTCAAATTAATCTGTGACTTTCCTGACATTCAGCTGGTCTAGAATGCAGATGGGCATGCCTCAATATGCCCATGTAATGCTTCTGTTTCACAAGCTGCACTAGTTGCCAGTTTGCATCTGGGTGCTATTCAAGGTGTTGACCACTACCTCTAAACCTCTACGTGGCGTAAGTCCTAGTTATTTGAGAGACCACCTCTCTTCCATAGTATCCGCCCAACTGGTTCAATCAGGCAGGATTAGCATACTACAGGTTCCATTGATTAAGCAATTCCACCTACCGGGACCCTGGAAATGTGCCTTATCTGTAGTAGTACCTGCCCTATGGATTGACACACTTTCTGAAATTTGAACAGCTTCCAACCTACTGGGATTTCAAAGGGTCTTAAAGACTTTTCCAGTCCTCTGGAGGGGGTGATTGATGTCCCTTTCTTCCTTTTTGGTCCCCTCTGCCATTTTGTTCCTTTGCCTTATGCTTTCGGTATTGTTTTATTAAATGTTTTAACAATTGTTAACAGCCCAGAATGTCTTGGAGTTGGACTGCACATACATTTAATAAATGTATGTACTTCTATTATACTGTTATGATTATTATTAAATTGTTTGCTACTGTTTATTACTAAATAAACTGATTACTAAATTTGTTTATTACTAAATAATTTGTTTATTACTAAATAAACTGATTATTACTAAATAATAATAAAATTATAGTAATAAAATTATAGTAATTATAGTAATAAAATTTGTTTATTACTAAATAAACTGATTATTACTAAAATTGTTTGCTACTGTTTCTTCCAAGGTGTTTTTTCAACTTCTCACCTAGCCTATAGCTGTGGGATGAAGTCCGTGGAATCACTTATCCAGGAATTAATCAAATTCAGCCAAGCTGTTTTTCTCACGATTATCCACAGTAACCTAGATGTTTCAACTACAGGCTTAAAAGGAGTTAAAAATATTAATAACATGTTCTGGGTTATATCACTGTGTAACAGATGCTTCCAATCTGCAATAAGCATATCTTTGGTCATCACAAAATGTACTGTGAAATTAAATGGATTTTTGATTTGAATTCATAGTTTCTTAACTTGCTATAGCATCACTTCAATTATTCCAATTAATTATTTCAATTTATATAGCCATCCATCTCAAATATATGTTTTATAACAATTAAAAATTATATAAAGGACCAGAAAGCAAAATTGTAGAAAACACATTAAAAACATATAGCCAAAATATGTTTTCAATTAACAGCCAAGATATAAGAAATCAATAGCAATGAATTAACACTCTACAAACTCCCACACACATCTGCAGAATCATCTCTTATGAAAAGCCTGTAGCATCTGATCCAATCTAATCTCTGGGGAGATAATGTTTCAAAGGAGAGTGCCATGACAGAAAAGACTCTCATCCTGGGCTCCATTGGGTGACATTTCCTTACAAGTATGCTTTTTTTGTCAGACCTAATGGGACAGGTAGACATAATCAGAGATGAGATCCCTCAAATAGACCAATCCCATGCATAAATTTGCTCTGGCACAATAGCAGTTATCATGAAAATAGCATGGAACATATCTATTTAGTCACCCAAAATGGAATTCAAATGAAGAAAGACTTGATCTTACTTAAGCTTTTATTACTTAATATATTTCTATCTCCTTAGATAATCTCAAAAGAGTAATTCATGTGAAAAAGTAGCAAAAATAGTTTGGATAGTTAAAGTGCTTTTCAGGCTCATCCATAAGTGGAGTAACAACTGTTACAAATATTTCATATGAGTGTCTCTTAACTAAAAGAAACTTCCCTCACTGCTTCCTCTCCAGTAATGATTCTGTAAAATTAAGGTGTGCACTTTAAAGTAAATCTAGACATATCTTTAGTAATATATTTCTAGCTGAAATTGTTTAACATACAATTTATGTTTATTTTCAAATATTTATATTCTAGAGACTAAATTCCATGCTCATGAGTTTCATTCATCAGACAGTGAGAAAATTTTAATATACCATATATCTACAGTAGCAATTGATCATGTTCTCATTCAGTTATGAAGATGCCAACATTTCTATTCACAAAATACCCAAATGTTACAGCAGTAGTTTTACAGAGAATATGAGTTCAACATAGAGAAAGAGAAAAATATTTCATCCTATTGTATTACTAATCTTCTCAATTTATACATCACTAAATTAAAACATGTTCTTTAGTTCCACATATTTTTTAATTTTAAGAAAATGATTATTTTTGATGGAATATTGACAATATTATTTTAGTGTCTGGAAATATATTTAGGCAAAGAAATTGCACATATGTACTATAATGAAGATCCCTTAACACAAAACTGAAACAATCCAACAGACTTATTAGGCCTTAGTCATTCACAATTTTCCTTCATCAGCTATGGCATTTCTGGAATGTGTAGAAAACCTGATTATATTAATCAGGAAATGATGGAGAACAATTTTGTTAATACCTTTAAAATAAAATATTTAGCAGGTAAATTATGCAGTTGAAGTATTCATGTGTTTTCAAACATATGAAAACATCAAACATTCAACATAATGAAGGTATTTTAAACATATTAGTGCAAAATCAATTACTGTAATTTCATAATACAGAAAAAAATATTTACTGGTGGTCCACATTTAATTATTGTTCAGCAATCATTACAATTTACAATGGCATTGAACAAGTGGTAGTTACAACTGGTCCTTGGAATTCTAGCCATTATAGTGTCCGCATGTTCACAATCCAGATATTTGGTTTATGATTACAACATCACAGTGAGCCATGGTCATATTATCATAATTTCAGTCATTCCCTGCTGGCTTCCCATAGCCAACAGCAAAGCTGGCAGGAAATCAGAGGTAGCAAAATTGTTGTGAGGACCTTGCATAATGATAGCAATCAGGACTGCCAGAACTATCATCAGAAAGCAATGCAACATGTCACATTTTACTGCCAAATAGCTCTGGTCCCAACTGCTCTCATAAACTAAGGACTACCTGGAATCCCCCCATCCCTATTTATTGCACTTTGAATGCAATGGACACAATTTTCATTCAGTCATCATTATAACACACAATTTTTTAAAAATCCACTTCATCTGAAAATAATTAAGTGTAACAAAATACTGTACTTTTAAATTTTTTATGTGTTATGTGTCAATTTATGTTATCATTTACACAATAGCATAGTTAAATATTAAATGACTGGAAATGCTTTACTTGCTGATTTAATTGACATTTGTGAGTAGTGATACACCCTCCTCTCACTATTTTGTTAAAACAAAATGTTATTCTAATTAAGAAATAACATTAGAAGTAGGTAGAATCAACTGCTAGTTGTTTTTAAAATACCACACACACACACAACAACCCTATAAGATGGGTTAGGGCTACTAGTCTTAACTGCCCTGGTTCTAAGGTCTTCAATAGCTTCCAGTTCCATATCATGGTAATTATATGTTGGCATTAACATACCACACTTTCCTCCAATGCTCCTAACAAGATTAATATTCATGTCTCATATACAGAACTGGAAAATTAAAAAAGTACAACTGCGATTTTGCAAAATGTATTCTGTAAGCACACTTCATTAACATAAGAAAAAGAGTAACATTTTATAGAAATGTTTTAATATAAGAATATATGTTTTTGAGTATAAGTCCCACAGAAAAAAATACAGAAACTTGGCCCAAATGCAATTATTGGAAGCAATAATGCAATTATTGGAAGCAATTGGCTTAAGAACCAATTGTTTTAGTAAGAACTTCTATTAAGGTTTTTTAATAATTTAAATTACAATGGGCAATTCCAAATCATGTCTGGACAATTCCTAAGCATTCCATGGCTTTATAATGGTAATTTTAAGAATCAGTTATGTGTACTGCTACATAGTGGCAAATATAAATGGCCACTTATTTTATATAAAGCCCATCCAAGATGCTCAGATACAACAGAGCAAAATATAATGAAGCAGAATAAATTTCTAGCATCTTTTAATGAAGGTTCATTAAAAATGAACACTTTTTAAGTTCCAAATTTCAATTATAACATTTAGGATTAATGGAAAGATATGTACATTTTCATGTACAGAACATCTGGTTTTGGCTGGCTTATACCCAATGTAAAACATGTTTTTAGTCTGGATATGGAATGAAGCAGGGTCGTTTTGTTCCAGACTGAAGAGTTTCAGTGGAAGAAGTGTGGCGGAAAATGCCAAAGCTGAAGATTGTATTTAGTGATGGCAACTGAGAGAGGGCAGGAGTGGAAAGGATACCAGAAAAGATAAGAGTGAGCAGGCAGGCCTATGGGAACTGAGACCATTTGGAAGTGGGTGCATAGGCCATCTGGAGAAAATAACAGAGGCACAAGGTATCCTTGTTTCTTGGAGGAGGAGAGAAATAAACAAGTGGACACAAGCTTTGCTCTATCCACCCTACAAAAATCACTCTGGGATTGCTATAAGACTGGTTTCAACTGAAGCACAAAATAAAAACATTCAGAGTTGTTTCCACCAACAGCAACCAATCCATCCATAATGGTTCATCAAAATATCCAGAATATGAGGGCTGTGCTTTAGGTTTGAAACAAAACACATTTTACATTCTATTCACACGCCTAAGACATTATATAGAAAGGTATGATTTAATTATCCTATTAAATGGTGCTTCTCATACCATAATTGACATCCATTCAGAATTAAATTCCAGCAAAATACAATGTCAAAAATACTAAATGGATAACATTAAGAGTTTACTGCTGTATATTTTACTATTATATGGGGGTATTTTTTCAAAACCACCACACCTTTTCAAGAAGCATTGTTAGAAAAAATGTACACTATAATGAAAGAGAAGCTGCCACAGTGTTGCAAAGAAAATCAAATTAAAACAATTCGAAGTTGAAACCAACATTATTTTCTGTCCTTTTTCTCTAATCCTTTGCTCAGTTACTTCAAGCAAAAGTTTAAAGCTCTGGTATAATTTTTATTACAGTAGTGACTTGGTCACAAATTACTGTTTCCTGCTATGGAAAGCCAAAAACAATCTCCTATCAAGCATGAACTGAAGTTTTGAAAGCTGAGATTTGTATGCATATACATACCGCATACGGAATACTAATGCTCCAAAGCAATGACCATTGATTATTTTAACAGAATCACATAAGTAGTAAAAAACATTACTGAATGTTTTAAAGATGAAAACCAAAAATATTTCTTTAGTGCCAAAAAGGAATCAAGTTTAGATTCAGACATGTTTATTCATAAGAATACTGTAGATGGTACTCTCTAAAGTATATAATTTTGCTTCCTTTTATCCAGACTTTAAAATATACTCTGATCACTAATTCAGCACTTTATCGGCATAATATCTAATGAATTACATCAGAAAGATACGGCTCAAGAGAAGAGTTTCTAGAATATTTTTCTTGCAACCAATAAATACACTGTATTAAATTATAGCCTTCTAGACCATTTGAGGTTATGAAATACTGCAATAAATAAAACTATAACAGGAAAAAAGTACCAAAATAAAAATATAATAAGCTTAATGAAAATTTTATTAATGAAAAATAAAATAAGCTTAATGAAAATATAATTTTGTTTAAGCTTAATGAAAATTTTATTAATGAAAAATAAAATAAGCTTAATTAAAATATAATTTTGTTTCATTTATACTTGTGCTCAAGTTAAATCTTAAATGTTTATAAAAAGTTAAATAATAAAACAAAGCAGATGATTAATTCTACAATACTGAAAGTAGGATGCTTCTTCTTTTCAGATCTGTTAGGAAGAACCAGTGTAGTAGGGGAGATTCAGATTGAAGTTCACCCTCATCAAAGGAAATTGGGTAACTTTGGGCCAATTACTCATTCACAACTCAATCTATATCACAGAATCATTTATTTGTTCTAAAAATAAATGAAAATAAAATGAAGGGAAACCTCCATGTAAAAACTCTTGAACTCCAGGAGAAAAGGCTGTGAATAAACTGAATAAATACTCAATGGATTCTACCCACAAAAGCTTATACTATAGTAATCTGGCCTTCAATATACAAAAACACTTCTTGCCGCAACACAAATCAGTGGATTTTTTTCTAGAAATCAGTTCTTTGAATTTCTGGAAATGAAGTCAAATCCAAACTTACCATATCTGATGGAACACTGCTAGACATCTTGACTACTACACTGTCGGTTTCAAGAAACAAAGGGGAAAAAAATTTAAAAGCCAGCCAAAACAACACAGGTACAGTAAAAGATCTTCCAGCTGACCAATCTTTGGTTTTGTTCCTGGTAAGTTGTGTGCGTTTGCCTCCTTCAAGAAAAGCAGCTCACCCGCAGCAAGGAAACTGACAAAAAGAATCCAATTGGTATTAAAAGGCTGGATCACAGGGAAACCAGAGACAGCAACCGAGTCTTGTCAACAGCAGCACGAACACCAGTTGTGTCAGATAGACCAGGCAAAAACATACAGCAACAACAACATGAATTGTGTAGGAGCGCTTTTTCTTCCTCTCTTCCTCTTCCTCTCTCCAGCCTAGACCAATAATGAATGACGAAGATGATTCAGAGGATAGTTCTGTATCAGAGTCACCTTCTCATTAAAAAGGAAAGAAAATAATAATAATAATAAGCGACAGGCACTCAATGAAGTAGAGCAGCGACCGTCCTTCTTTCTCTGAGGCCAAAGTTCTTGGGGGGGGGATGCTCTCGTCCGAGCCTCAGTAAGTGAAAGTAGGGTGGGGGGGGGCACTTCTCTTCCTTGGAAAAGCTGCTTCCTACAGCATTTACGAGGCTGAGTTAAAGATATAAGTATTAAAATAAGCCGGGGAAGAGGGAAGGGAAGGGACAAAGAAATGTTACCCTCCCCCCTCAAACCGCAGCAGCAGCAGCTCAAGGGGGGATTTAAACTGCAGTTGCCTTTCGCAGCAGGAGCAGCAGCCCTCGCCGCCCCCTCCGCCTCAGGTCTCGGCTTTCATCGCCCCCGCCGGTTCGTTTCTCCACAGTCCCTTCTCCACCTCTTCTTCCTCCTCTTCCTCCGGGGGTCCCCCCTCAGCAGCAGACGGTTAACGGAAGCCCCCCGCGGCCGAGGCGGAAGAGCGGCTCCTTCTCTTCTCACCAGCCAGAGAGCCCGCTGAACGAAGAAGAGCCGTGGTACGTCTTTCTTCGGCGCACTTTCTGCCCCTCGATATACCCTTCACCGCCTGCTGCCGCCGCCGCTACTCCCGCAGCCGCCTCTTGTCATCTTCCCTTCCAGCCAACATGGCGTCGACGCCGAGCGGAGAAAAGGGGACACAGCAAGAGAAAGACGGACCCGACGCCCCCATCCCCCACTCCTCTTTGGCTCCGCCTCCAGATCGCTATTCGGTGACGCGTCAAGTGCGGCCCCGCCCACTGATTATGGACGTGAGCCGCGCGGCATCCTAGGAAGAGTAGTTTTGAAGCTTCGGAAGTGTAAGAAAGAAACCTCGGCCGCTTTTTCCTCGTGATGCAACTTTGGCTTTGACCGCTGTTTGCTGTTGTGGCAGCTCTGCCTTCGACAGCCGTCGCTAAAGGCTTGGAAATTCCCTGCTAGAGTCAAAAGTGCATCATGTGAACGGGGTGAGGTGCGATTTGACTGGTTTCAGTCATAGGGCTAAACACAACAATCTAAACTATCTGACACACGCTTGCAAAAAAAAAAAAACCCACCGAGATTTAGACCGATTAACAAATGAAAGGGACTTTGTACGAGGTCATCTAGTCCAACCCCCCTTCCCCAAGCAGAACAAGAAAAAATTAATTGATGCCCAGGATCAAAAAGCTACAAACCGAGGCGATAACCGTTTCAGGCAACCAGAAAAAATCAAAACATTCGGGATTGATAGCGGAATTCAGTATCCGTTCAAAGGAGACGACTCCCAAACTGTGGGTAGAAGGTCATAAAAGTGAGAGATTTGTAATTTTGCATATGGGATAGATCTGGATAAATGGCAGAAACTATGGACTAGAAAGTATAAACTAACCACGTCAACGGCCTATAAATAGAATTTGTATAAGATGTTTTACAGGTGGCATTTCCCCCCAGCAAGTATAGCAAAGATGTTCAAAAATAAATTGGTGGAGTGTTGGAAATGTCAACAGATGCCTGGATCTTATTACCATATGTGGTGGACATGTATTGATGCTAAAAGATATTGGACTAGAATACACACATGGTTGGAAAAAATGATAAAACAACATATAGATTTAAAACCAGAGATATTTTTATTGGGAATCTTGTCTGAAAGTTATAACAGAGAGATAATATATTTGATTATTAATGTATTAACAGCAGCTAGAATTGTATTTGCACAAAATTGGAAAAATGAGAAAATTCCAACAGGAGGAAACAATTAAGAAAATAATGGAATGTGCAGAAATGAGTAGATTAACAATGACAATCAAAGAACAGGAAGAAAAAGAGTATTATAAGATTTGGAATTTATTTTATGAATGGTTAGATAGAAGAATAAGAAACTGAAATATGTAGTAATAGTAATAGCAATAACATAACTGATTGATTTTGAATGAATAAGAGAATGAATATAACTTAGTAAGGATGGAATATATTTTTGAAAGATAACTACAGTATAATGTTAATGATAATATAATAATAAAATAATATGATATAAAATGTTGATTAGAAGTTATAAATATAATTAAATAAGAAATGTATGATATCATTATGCACACAAGATATATGTACCCAACCAACACACTAGATGGTTTTATTTATTTTTGTTTTAAAAATAAAAAAAAATATTAAAAAAGTGAGAGATTCGTGATTACCCAACCCAATCTGCCCTATGAGAAGGTTGAGTGGATTGTCAAATCCCAATCAGTTGCCAGAAGTATGTGGTGAGAGCAAATAGCCATGAAAATATAGATAGCTTATCTTCCTTTGTTTGATTTTGGTAAAGGACCTTGGAGGGCATTTAACATTTCAGTAAGTCTGCCGATGGACCAGATTCAAGCATTCAGTCTGAATCTAGTTTTTGACAAGAAAACCCTACAATTGTTGACAGCCTCTGTGAGTATATGTTTCTGCCTTGGTTGTGAAATATTGTATATACACTCAACAATGACATGGCTGAAGAAACCTTAACCTTCAAGAGATAGATGCCAAAATCTAAAAAAATGTACAGACCTTAATTAAAAATACGTTATTAAAAATGCTAATAATCTGAACCTTCAGTGCATCATATTCTTTTTGCTGGTGGAAGCCTATTGTAAAATAGCATAATATCTGTGAAGCACAATTAAGTGAAACACAATAAAACAAGATATGCCTGTAGATGTCTACCGGTAATTGCCTATCTATAACTGGAGCTGATTTCCCATATTTCCCATAAGCACTTCCTAAATGAAGACAATCCTGTTGTTTAATTGGGCCAAGGGATCATATGATACATGGTTTCCATTTTTTGTTGTCAGAGAAAGATTCTTTCCAACTGTTTAGCCTACATGAAGCAGAACAATTGTTTAGTGTTCTCTGGAAAATAGGAACACTAGAGTTTTCATTCTTTTTACATTTATTACGATAGATACCAGGCACAAATAACAAAGACTTCCCAAAGATGAATGATGTTACTATATGAAATAATGAATATGCCCTTCTTTACTTTTTTTGAATGCTCTTTTTAAAAAAAAGAAGGGACAAAAGTGAAGAATAGAAAAATTCTATAATGATATATAAAGAAAAGCCACTTAAATATATAATACTTTGTGAATAGTATTAATGTTATATTGTATAGTGGTAGATTACTGTTTAAGATATAAAACATAACTGTTTAAGATGTAAACAATAAAGTTTTATAACTGCATATATAGCTTTAATTGTATAAGCTAATGCATGTATATAAAAATAAACAAAAAAGAAACATCATCTGGTAGCTTTAAAATCAGCAGGCAGTTCCTAGAGAATTATCTTTCTGGGTTTGTTTTAGTTTTTTAATTACACTATTTAACTTCCTATGAAATCTAGTAGAGCTTTTAATAATAGCAGCCAGTCTAATTTATTTTTAAAGTTTAATTAGGGGCAATGTTGATTCAAACTTGAAAGAAAAATATTGTCTGCAGAAACACAGCATGCTGGCTGATGAATTCTGGGAGTTGAAGTCCAGATAACGTTGCCAAGCTTGAAAAACACTGCCAACAGCAAACACCTGGAATAGATTCTCTTTTATTATTAGCCTGCACATATCTTCTTCAATGAAAGCAACATGTCATGTGTTTTAAGTTTGCAGCCTTATATGTATGATTCCTTCGATTTACAATATATTGCCACCCAGAGTCATATTTTATGAGACAGAGAGTTATGTACAGTAAATACGATTTATTCAATCAATATTGTTTACCTCTATCTGCCAACAGTACAGCTCTGTCACACAAGTGCACACAATGTGAGAAAAATCTTCCAAATGAGAACTGCTACAAGTGACAAACTAAGTAAAAATTTTATAATGTTCACAAATATTCACTAAACTGATACAATTAAGTGTGAGCCAAGACACACTTTGATACCTTCTGTGAGATCTGCATATAGGAGGGGTGTCAAACTGGCGGCTCATGGGCAGGATGTGTCGCATACAGGCCACGCCCATCCCAGCTCTGCGAATGGAGAAAACATCCTGAAACATGATGGCAACGTGACGCCGCAAGTTTGACACCCGCACCATATAGGGCTCAAAGGGGCATATGATGAAATGAGTGCCCTACCATAAAAATGAAAGTTCTGCTCCTTTTGTACATACTTTGTGACATTGCACAGGTGGGGAAGGAGGTAGAGAAGCAACTTTTCCTTCTTCCTTTGTACCACACAACCTGTAGGCTTTTCGAAAGTGTAATCAAAAACTATGGGGGCACTGAAGCAATCACGACTTTTTCCAAATTTCACATCCAAATGTATCATGGATCCTGATATCCTCTAGATTAACTCGTTTGAGTTACCTTGGTTCAATAATTGTTGCCTTTCCAATTTCACTCAATTGAAGGTTACAAACAATCAAATAGACACGAGAGTTCTATATTAACATTTTATACATATTTATATATACTCCCTTTTTATGACCCTATAATCCCTTCATTCGGGTAATTGGGGTAACTTTATAGAGCTGAATATTACTGCTGCCATGCAGAGTTCGCAGCAGATATTTTTTTTCTTTGTACCCTAGGAGAGAAACATTTGCCACTACCTAGGACTGAACTCTCAACTTTGTGAATGGGAGGCAAGCAACTTCATCACTGGGCCACAATGCTGGTCAATATCAGTATAAAATATCAATATCAGTTATACATTTCTTTAAACAGCTTGAGTGTGAGTAGAACTTGGAATATAAATTGAATGAATTAATGAATTCATAGACCTAATTTTTCTATCTAGTGCTTTTCTTATATAGGATCCAACGCCCAGAATTCACAGGTAGTAGCTGAAGAATGTCAGTTATGGGTATAGCAGTCCTAGAAATCCAGAACAGAAGAGATGTAGGAAATTGCAGTTCTCTGGATATTCATATATGTAGTACATTTAGAGTGACTGAACATGATAAACCATACAGGTTATGTCAGTATCAGCATAGATCTTTTTTGTATGTGGGCATCTTTTTACAGGTAGTCCTTGACTTATGACCACAATTGAGCCCAAAATTGATGTTGTTAAGAGAAGACATTTGTTAGGTGAGTTTTGCCCCATTTTACGACATTTATTTCCATTGTTGTTAAGTGAATCACTGCAGTTGAAAAGTTAGTACCATGGCTGTTAGGTGAACCTGGCTTCCCTATTGATTTTGCTCCTCAAAAGGTTGCAAAAGGGGAATCACATGACCTTGGGACACAGCAGCAGTCATGAGTATGAATCAGTTGCCAATCATCTGAATTTTGATCCCGGGGCTGCTACAAAGGTCCCAAGTGTGAAAAATGGTCATAAGCCACTTTTTTCAGTGCCATTGTAATTTCGAACAGCCGCTAAATGAACTGTTGTAAGCTGAGGACTACTGGTATTGAAAAAAATACTTGTTCTTTTATTAGTCTTTCTCAACAGTTATTTTCCTCCAGTCATCTGGCATTTCACCGGTACTCCAAAATACCTCAGAAATAATGGTTTGGACCAGTGGTGGCATTCAAATTTTTTTTACTACTGGTTCTGTGGGCGTGGCAGGGGAAGGATACTGTAAAATCTCCAGTCAGAATTGGTATTTGCCGGTTCTCCGAACTACTCAAAATTTCCGCTACTGGTCCTCCAGAACTAGTCAGAACTTGCTGAATACCACCTATGGTTTGGACAGACCATCTACTAGTTTAGCACTCTAGGATTCACTTCCTTTGGCTGGCCTGATATTTCACTTAATTAAAAGTAAAGAAGTATACTCTGACTATGTTTCTATTACAGCGTTCAGCCTTGTCCCTTTTCATAATTACCTGGTGAGACACATATTTTTTATTGTTAGAGAAAACTAAAGAGGAATTGAATAGTTTGTATTCCCTTTGTTACCTGTTACCATGTCTTTACTGAGTAACTAATATACTAATTATTCCCTTTTAATTTGAACATGTTAAAAGAGGCCCCCTTTATTTTTTTAGCATCCTTCACTAATTAGCTTATTCTAAGATTTCATTTAATATCATGCTTATATTTCTGGGCTACCTAGCTGTCTTTGTGACCTGGTCTTCATTCCATTTCCTGTTTATCTTTTGCTTTCAGAACTATGGTAAGTTTTTGGGTAGCCATATTATCTTCTTCTGTTGCTCCATTTTTTTTCTCCTCATAGAAATTGTTTGCAATTATGATTTTAATAGCTTCTTCTTTGGAAATTCTGATTTATTTTGAACTCATTACCTCATTAGTTTTCCTGACATGGGATCTTATTTAACCTTCCTTTGCATTAATTAAAATCCAAATGTTTTAACTCTAAAAATGTGTGTCCTTGCATTTAGTTTTCCTTAAAAATCAGAATCCCAGCATTATATAGTTATTCGCCCCAGCAATCTTGCTACTTACACTTGTATTTTTTGAACTTCCTGTTGGACCTTCCTCCATCTTCTGAAAGAGAAAGCAGTATTCTTATCAGATATGGGTTAATTTTGCTCTGCCAGACTGAGAACTACATTCAGAAAGTGAATTACAATGGCCATGCCTTTTCTATTGATAAAGATCATGAATTATTGTTTGATTCTTCTAGAAATTGCTTTTAAACAAGTACAGTATAGTAGTAATTTCTTTTTTCTATAAAAGAAAGCTGCTTACTTTAGCTTTTCTGTTTGCAATTTCCAAGCAATCTATAAAATCAACCAAACATATGGGTATATTTCTCTTTTTCTAGAGTACATTGTGAATGTTTAAATACACCACAGACTAAATATTTGTTTTTAACACCTAACTGCTCTTATTCTCTCTTTTCAAATGTTGTGCTTGGATTTGAGAACAACAATCTAGAAGTTAGGATAAGCTATTTATTGTAGGAGGTAAGTATTTTGAATTTATCACCTCTATCAATGGATCAAGACTATTTTTCTCTCATGATAGAGGGGTTAATTCTGATTTGCTTCATTTTAAGAAATGACAATGCCATGCTTCATCTTTTCATTTTGTAACTTCAACACAACATAATGTAAAATAAATGATACTTTTTTTCTATACTCCCTCCACATTTGTACTCTCATCAACAAACTCATCTTTCTTCCCACCCACATTTCTTCCTCCTCTAGCATCTGCCCCTTTATCTGCCACAGCCATGTTCTTCATTCTTTTCCTTATTCCTCGCATAGCACCCCAAAATCTACAGTTCAACTGCCACAGATTCCTTCCCAGGATCAATAACCTACCTTCTTCCTCTAACGCACACAAGCTCTTTCTTTTTCTCAACTATTGCACAATTTGTTAAAGTCTCATCATGGTATTGCCAAACAACAAATGTTTAAAAGAAGGGGCACAGATAAAATAGGCCCTTACACAAGCCAATCCAAGGAAAACCCTGACAATAAATAGATAGAATTAAACTGATCATGAAAAACTTAATAACACAAAATTGACTTAATGCTTATAAATATAAAAGCTTCAAAGGATGTTCAGATTTAAAACTTTCCTCTTCCCCTCATAGTTATCTTTAGTTTTATTATAACATTTATGATGAGGGATTATAAGAAATATTCTCACACATAGAACAGCAGGCAGGCACACACACACACACACTTCTCCCACCTTCTCTTTTGCTTAGATTTTATTGGTCACCATATTCAAGCATTATTGATGATACTTTTCTTTTCCTAAAAACCCATTAGCAGATGTTTATTTCATTGCCTGGGGTTTTAGACAATCATTTAAACAGAATCTACATTATAGCTTGAACTTCCTCCTCTTATCAAGAAGATTAATGCTCTTACAGGTCAGATTAAGCAACTAAACTTCAGCTAGCTTCATAATTCATGCACATATTTTGGAAGTTACTTCCAAGACAAGCTGGGCTTTGTCTCAGAAAATATTTTATGTATCCATGCTAATATATAGACAAGGAGGATAATAAGAGCCAATTTTTATAAAGGGTTCTGTGAAATAAGAAACGAAACTGTTGTGTCCGTTTGGCAAGGAGACCAGGAGGCAGTGACTGTGGTTTCAGCTCTTTATTAGGCCCCCGGAACCGATCTGGCTCCAAGGGAAAACTTGCGGCTTTTTATTCTCAAGCCGCGGCGGCCGCAACCAATGACACCGCTTTGAATCTCCCGCGATTCGTATCCGCCAATCGCGGGAGATTCTCAGCGGGCCAATCAGCGCGGCTCGCTAAACCAATCAGATCACCCCGCGCTTTGACCAATCAAAACGCGTGGTTTCAAGATTGCAAATGAAGGTACAGAACACCCCTCCCCTCTTGGTTTGGTCCTACGTTACGTAGTCCCATAAGTAGGCGGGGCTCCGCACTTGCCTACTGGACCTGCGCAGGTCAATCGTTGGTTGGCTCCTGGCTGGTTCGGTCGGGTTCTCTGTGTCTCTCGGCCTCATCGATGGAACCGCCTGGTAGGCCTTGCCAGGCCGCTTGTCGCAGCTCCCTCCCAGTCTACCCGGGCTGGTTGAGCTGCGGTTCTCGCCGCTCCCGCCCGGTCTTTCTGGGCTGGTCGAGCTGGCCTGGCTGCTTCTCCCTGGTGAGGCTTCGAGCTGGCTGCTTGCTGGTGAGTATGGTTGGTTTTCTTCTGGGTTTTGGTTCCCGGGGTATTCCCTCCCCTCTTGGCTTGTGTTAATGGGATTTTCTGTGTCTGGTTGCGTGTTGGTTGTGTTTCTTGTGGCTGTTCTCGATCTTATTTGATCGATGTGGCGTTTCCACGCTCGTCCGTTGGTTGTTTGCAGCTGGTACAAGTGGGGACCTGTCAGTTGGGTTATGGTTGGTGGTATCCATAGTGGGCCTTCGGTTAGGTTTTTTTGCGTAGACGACGTCTCCTGGCGCAAAAGACCGGTGCTTGCTGGAGGAGTTTGGGGGTTTTTCCAGGTTGTATGTGGGGTGCAGTCTGTCGAGTGGGGACCTTATTTTCCTCCCCATCAGTAGCTCTGCCGGGCTTTTGTTCATTGTTGTGTTTGGGGTTATATGTTGGATAAAAAGCATTTTATTTATTTTGTCTTGGATTTCCCCGTGTTGGATTTTCTGGATGGTTTTTTTCGTGAATTGAACCATCCGTTCCACCCTTCCGTTCGCCGCCGGATGCACTGGAACTGTCAGTGCGTGTCGTATGCCCCGTTCCGCTAGGAATTTTTCAAATTCCAGCGAGGTGAATTGGGGCCCGTTGTCTGACACGATGACATCCAGGAGGCCATGGGTTGCGAATAGTTTGCAAAGTTCCTTGGTTACGGCCTCTGTGGTGGTGGATTTCATGTTGCTTACCTCCAGCCAGTTGGAGTAAGCACCTACGGTTACTAGGAATGTATGTCCCTTGGTGAGCCTGGCAAAGTCTATGTGAACCCTAGACCAGGGTCCCCTGGGGGTTTCCCATTCCAGGATCGGTGCCGCGGGAGGGCTCAGTCTGGTTTCTTGGTAGCATTGACACCTTGCCACCCAGGCCTCGATTTGCTTATCCATCCCTGGCCACCAAGCGTAACTTCTGGCCAGGGCTTTTGTTCTAACTATGCCCGGGTGCCCCTCGTGTAATAACCCCAATACCTTCCCTTGCAGTTTTTCCAGGATAACCACCCTATTCCACCACAGTACACACCCTTTTTGCAGCGAAAGTTCCGTTTGCCGGTTCCGGAATGTTTTGAATGCTTCGTCCTTGTCCTTTTCCAGCCACCCTTTCTCTACCCAATGTAACACCCGCCCCAGACGTTTGTCTTTATTGGTTTCTCAGGCAATGTCTGACGCGGTTATGGGTAGATCAGGCAGAGTCTCTATGCTGAGGGTGCTCGTTGTGGGTGCTGGGTCGGTGTCTAGGTCGGGTAGCAGTGAGCAGCTCAAAGCATCTGCATGTGTAAAAGTCTTCCCGGCTTGGTGTGTGAGCCGGTAGCTGTAGGCGGCCAGGAATTCGGACCACCTTGTCATCCTGGGAGATAAAATGTTCAGGGTGGCCCGGTTTCCTGCCAGGATGCCCAGCAATGGCTTGTGGCCCGTGATGATTGTGAAGGTGCGGCCGTAGAGGTACTCGTGGAACCTCTTCACTGCTGCGACGATGGCTAGGGCCTCCTTGTCCAGCTGGCTATAGTTCCGCTCCGGTTTGGTGAGTGTCCTGGAGAAGAAGGCGATGGGCGCTTCTCTTCCATCCGGGATTGTGTGGCTGAGGACGGCGCCGACGCTGAAGGGTGAGGCGTTGCATGTGACGGCGAGTGGTAGGGTCTCATTGTATTGGATGAGGATGGCATCCGAGGTGAGCAGGTCCTTGGTTTTCCTGAAGGCGGTTTCCTCGCGTTTCCCCCAAGTCCAGGTAGCCGCCTTGTCCAGGAGCCTATGCAAAGGCTCCGCCGCAGTCACCTTCTGGGGCAAGAAAACATTGTAAAACATTGTAAAAATTAAGCAGTCCCAGAAACGCCTGCAGTTCTGTTTTAGTCCTGGGTGTGGGAGCCTCCTTAATGGCTCTGATTTTAGTTTCGGTGGGATGGATGCCATGCCGGTCTAGGAGGTATCCCAGGAACTCAACCCGCTCTGTGTAAAGTTGGTACTTTTCCGTCTTCACTTTTAGCCTGGTTTCCTTTAATTTGGTTAACACCTCCCTTAGCCAGCCCTCTAGTTCTGGTTGGTTGCCGATACCAGCACATCATCGAAGTAGGGCACCACACCCTTGATGCCCTGCAAGAGTCTCTCCATGAGGCTCTGGAAAATTCCAGGTGCCACGCTGATTCCAAACTGGAGTCGGTTACATCGGAAAGCTCCCCGGTGGGTGACTATGGTTTGCGCCTCCGCGGTTTCTGCGTCGACCGGCAGCTGTTGGTATGCTTGGGCCAGGTCGAGCTTCGCAAAAACCTTGCCTCCCCCCAGTGAGTGTAGAAGGTGCTGCACTACTGGGACGGGGTAGGCGCTTTGTTGCAAGGCGCAATTTAGGGTGGCCTTATAATCTCCGCAGATTCTCACCGACCCATCAGGCTTGACTGGGGTGACTATTGGGGTCTCCCACCGGGCATGATCAATTGGTTGTAGGACCCCTTGCTTGACGAGCTTGTCAATTTGCTCATCAATTTTTGGCCGGAGTGCAAAAGGTACCAGCCGTGGTTTTAGGCGTCTCGGGGGAACGTTTGGGTCTAGGCTGAAGGAGATGGGGGGCCCTCGGTACTTGCCTAGGGTGCCGTCAAACACTTCCTGGAAATCCCGTGCCAGTTGCTGCTCCCAATCGGTCTCGGCGATGTGGTTGATGCCCGTGACTTTGATGCCAAGCGGCGTGAACCATTGCAGTCCCAAAAGGCTGGGCCGGTCTCGGTCCACGATTGTTAGTGGAAGCTTTGCCATGCAGCCCTTAAATGTTACTTCGAATTATCCGATTCCGACTACCGGGATGCGGTTTTCCTGGTAGTCTTTGATGATTAATCTCTGGTTCTCCAGTCCCTTCTTGTGGATGGTAGGCACCAAGCGTTTGATTTCTTGCCAGGCGACCATGGAGAGGTAGGACCCGGAATCCACCTCCATCCTGCATGGCTTGCCTTCGATGCCTACCTCCACGTAGACTTTTCGGGCGTCGGTGGTTGATGCGTGGCCAATGATGACCATCTGGTGGGTTTCCTCCTTCCGCCGGGTCTCTCTGCCTCGTTGGGTTCGCCCGCTCCGGTCCCATCGGCTGTCGGCTGGGCGATCTCTGGGTCTGGGGGGTGTGCTGTCCCATCTCCGCTCGCTGTGGTCCCGCCGTCTGGGGCTGTAGGCTTTCTTTAGTCAGCAGACGCGGGCGATGTGACCCTTTTTGTCGCAATGCCAGCAGACTGCGTCGAAGAAACGGCACTCCAATCTCGGGTGGTCACCTCCGCAACCAGCACATGTGGTCCCCAACTTACGACCCCGCCGATTGCACCGATTGGTCGCATCCCGCCTGGAGCCGGTGGATTTCCTCCTCCTCGTCCGAGGTGTCGGAGGCGGAGTGGAATTTGCCATAGTGGGTGGTGGTCTTGCGGTGACTTGCTTCCGGTTGGGCCTCAGTCACCCGTCCCGAGTCGGTGGTCGCGGTGCGGTCCCCGGCGTCCGATCTCTGCATACGGTTCGCCGACTTCCGGGTAGCCTCGGCTGTGGTGGCTTCAGCGATGGCATCGGCGAGGGCAATGTCACCCTTGGCCATCAGTTGGCTCTGGAGGACTGGATCCCGAAGTCCGAGCCCGACTCGGTCCCATAGGGCCTTGTCCATGTCGAAGAATCTGCACATGCCTCCTAGGTTCCGCAACTTGGCAACAAAGTCGCTGATGCTTTCGCCCGGTCTCTGGTCCCACCAGTAGACGTCGTGCCACCTGATGAGGGTGGGCACGGCGGGGGCATAGTGGTTTCAGAGCAAGGGCTCTAGGTCATCCCAGTCCATCGTTTTGATGTCGGCGAGTTTCGCGAGGGCTTTCGCCATCTTGAACACTGCGGGCCCGCAGTGTGTCAGGAAAACGGCTCGTTTTTTCGGCCCAGTGGCGTCCTTCATGTTGCTGCATTCGAGGAACATGAGGAATCTGTCCGTGTAGGATTCCCAGTCCTCGCTAGCGGGGTTGAAGGGCGCGGGCGGAGCGATGCTGGCTTGCTTCTGGCGGACACGTGCTCGATGGGGTTCAGCCTTGGGATCCCATCCTCGTCGCCAGTGTCATGTCCGTTCGGCAAGGAGACCAGGAGGCAGTGACTGTGGTTTCAGCTCTTTATTAGGCCCCCGGAACCGTATCCGCCAATCGCGGGAGATTCTCAGCGGGCCAATCAGTGCGGCTTGCTAAACCAATCAGATCACCTCGCGCTTTGACCAATCGAAACGTGGGGTTTCAAGATTGCAAATGAAGGTACAGGACAGAAACTATGGGCAAATTTGCTTGACATCTGTTCTGTGTAAATTGGTTAAAATATTATGATGTGAAAATAAGAAAATATCTAGAAGAATGGGCCTCACTGAAAAGAAACAAAATCTTGCCTCAATGTCTAAACCAGGGGTCTCCAAACTTGGCAAGTTTAAGATTTGTGGACTTCAACTCCCAGAATTCCTGAGCTAATATGAACTAACATGGAGGAGAAATTCTGGGCATTGAAGTCCACAAGTTTTAAAGCTGTCAAGTTTGAACACCTCTGGACTAGACTTTTGGGGGTCATTGATAAGCATGTAGACTATGGCGACCCCCAAAAATGATAAAGTCCCTCCAAAAGGCTTCTAAGTTAATTACCATGGATAAGAGGACAAGTACTCTCAGACAACTGATTAAAAACAGGAAACTTATATTGACAAGTAGGAGAAAGTCAGCTCGTCTTGAACAAGAATCAGTTTGGGGATAGAACAGTGGTGGGATTCAAAAAAAATAATTACTGGTTCTGTGGGCATGTCTTGGTGGGTGTGGCAGGGGAAGGATACTGCAAAATCTCCATTCCCTCCCCACCCACTAACCTGCTTTCCAGCTCCATTCTCCTGTGCAGGGCAACAAAAGAAGACCCAGCCAATCAGCTGGGACTCGGGAAGCAGAGAATAGATGGGGGTGGGGCCAGTCAGAGGTGGTATTTGCAGGTTCTCTGAACTATTCAAAATGTCTGCTACCGGTTCTCCAGAACTGGTCAGAACCTTCTGAATATCATCTCTGGGATAGATGCTTCATTACCCAACTAGCATCATCAGAGCTAGTGAGTGCGGGTTTGGCTTTCCTCTTAGTAACTCCTTAATTAGGATATTGTTTTCTGCTTCATTGTTTGTCTGGTGTTAATTCCTGCTTATCTGGATATTGGCTATTGGAGGGCATGTGTTCTGGTTTTTTGTTTCCTTCTTAGCTTTTTCTTGTCTGTTTTGGATGGTGTGTAAATATGATATATTTCTCTGTGTCTATTGTCTATGTATGTGTGTGTCAACCTGAGCTACATATATTTTTGTATTGTAAGCTTTATATAAATTATTTAGAGTTATGACAGAGCAGTAGATTGTCATAGTTGCCGATGATACCAAACTGTTGATGTTGGTAAAATTAAAAAAAATTGCAAAAAGCTTCAAATGCATCTCTCCAAACCAGATAAAATGGCTTTAAAGTGGCAAATAGACTTCACTAGAAACAAATTTTACTTCCCAAAAATATCAGTGTCATTTTTACTTGATAAGATCTGAACCAGCAGCAACTGATAAGGAAAAAGTTCTTGGAGTCAGAATGAACAGCAAACTAAAAGTGTCAGCTCAATATGCAGCTATTGTCAGCAAAAAGAAAAAAAGGTTCATTCCCTCTTTGGAATCTTTAGGAACATGAACTGAGAACAGAACTGCTGATGTGAAAATGTCCGTAAATACCCTGTTTCTCCAACAATACGGCCTCCCCCAATAGGAAATCCCAGCATGTTTTATAGGCATGAAATGAAATTAAGCCCCTCCCCCCAAATTAAGGCCTATATTAAAACATGTGAAATGGGGGAGAATGGTGGGGGGGGCTTGCCGTTAGGAAGTACTTTTGTTGCACCCCCGGATATGGTGCTGCCTGTGTTGACCTTGATACGAAGTGCCCCACCAATGCTGAGGTCAATATCCAAGCCATCGTTGCCTGCCCGCCTGAAGATGCAAGGGGGGGGGAATTAAGTCACCCCCCGAAAAGACGGCCTAGCCATTTTTTCAGGGCTCAAAAAAAAATAAGACCCAGCCTTATTATATGAGAAACACGGTATATAATAGGACAATGTTTAGAATATTGGATAGCCTTAAAGAAGGTACACACATGCACAATATCTTTAAGGAGGATATTATAAGAGTAGAAAAGATCAAAAACAGGTAGTGGGAACCAAAATTGCAGTGGAGTATTTCCTCGTGTTGAAAACTATAGCAGCTGAACTCTTTAGTTTAGAGCAAAAGAGAGTGATACAGATAATATGCAAAGAGAAGAATCATCTTCCTCTCTGACAGTGTTAGGTCAACCATTGAACTACTACACTGAAGGACAAGATTTAACCAAAGAATTCTTTCCTTCATGATTAAATGTATTGTATGGAATTTACTGACTGCGGTATCTGCTATCCCGCATCTGATGGGCGGCTCATGAAAGGGAGCGAAGGAGAGAGAAACGACAGGAAGCGAGGTTTCCTCGGGATGAGCGCGCCCCGAATGTCTTGGCACACGCTCTTTTATTGTGCTTTTTTACAAGAAAATGATTTAATCAAAGCTCAAGTCAAACATGATAATCTCATCAGGATGTGCATGTTTACAAAGCTGCATACTGGACAGATCATTTACAGTGTGGATAAGCTTATTAACAACCGTCTAGCTCCTTGTCCCTTGTACGTGCCTTGCAAAGGTCACTGAAGAGACAGAAGTTAATGATTACACGTGAATGATACAATGTTGCAAACACATGAATGATACATAGTTGCAGTGATACATAGTTGCAAACACATGAATGATACATAGTTACAACATCTCCTCTGTTTTTATTATTTATGACGAGTCTTCTTCCTCGTCCGAGAAGACAGGAACCATTTTTATGAAATGTTCGCCGTCCCCGTCATCTAGGCAAGAGTGCAACCCGTCAGCGTCAGGGTTGTCCAAGGAGCGGTAACTCAGCAATGACATTTTTTCGTCCGGTGTTGAGGATATAACATGAGCTTGCAATAGCACATTAACATCAGCAGTTATGGAGGACAATTGATTTTTCAAAAATTGCAATATTCTATAAAAACAACAAGGTCCTATAATACATATCAATATAATGATTATTAATGATCCTGCCAATGCAGTTAAAAAGGTTGTAAACCATGGCAAAATAGAAAACAAGCCCCCCTGCTATCGGCATAAAAACAACATTCTTCTTTAAGCGTAGCACGCAATCCCCCTTGTTTTAAAAAATAACAGATCTAAATCTTTACGATTTTGCAAAAGGGGGTATTCCATGGGTACCTGTAGGGATATAAAATCATCAGAGTTATACACACTAGCCATACTTGAATGCAAAATGATTTGGATTTAACAATTTCATCCCCGTGGACACATGCCGTGAGACCGGTGGAACAAGTCCAAACAAAATTATTGCCAGGGATAAAATACATTCCTTTCAGGCGTGATGTTAAAGTTCCTCCTGAAGTGGTGTAGATTGCAGAATATCCCCTGGTTGTGTGGGTGCGTCTGCCAAATCGAATTGAAGTGGTGGGTAGAAGTCTTCTATGCGAGAAAAATTGGTTGTAGAACTTAAACGAACTCCTTGAAAGTCAGTTATAGTCCAAGCAATATTATATCTTCTATGAGGCTTCTGCGGATCGTCATGGACAGTTCTTTTGAAGCGTCGTTTGTTGATAGGATCAGAGTTCGGGTATATAAAAACATCACAAGCAGGAGAGAGGGCTATGGGCAAGTTAGTTGTAGAACATTTGCGAAATGAGGAGGGAATGCAATTAGTAGAAAAAGGATAATAATTACAATAATGACAATAAAGATTAATTTGGTAATTCATCAAGGATGTTACTTGGGGTGGGCAAACCCATAATACAATAGAAGGACATCTAGGTCCCCTATGTTTAGATTGAATAGAGAAAAAGATTTTAAGGTTCCTTTCCATAGGAAGAGTAAAGAAGGAACAAAAGAGCGAGTGGTAGAGTGTTCTTTAAACAAAACAGAAGTGACAGAGTGAAAACTATGGGTAGCATTTTCATGACGTACCCACATGGAGCAAGTATAATAGCCTTCTGTTAATGAAATGGTTTTAACACGAATAGTCTTTTGACAGGAAGCATAGGTTTTGTTGAAGTAAGGTAGAAATTGCAAAGAAGATATAGGTAAGAATATCAGGAAGAGTTTTAAGATACAGATGTAGCGGAGGAATTCCCGTGATAGGGTCTAACCGCCCTACCAGGGATCCAGCAAGTGGTTTTGTCTGGTAGTAAAATCGCAGCGTAGCCTCGTCCCCAAATGAGAAGCTCAGCGGGACCCTGCCAGGCGGGGTCTGGCAATCTGCGATAATATACTAGAGGTCTGTTAGGCGGGGGTGAGGGGGAGAAAAAATGACGTGAAGCAGCAGAAGTGGGAGGAATGCCAGTCAGATTGAGAAAGTTTAAAGTGTAAAGACAAATGTTAAGAGAATTTTGCAATGCTGGGAGGTTCGGGGGGTTTTCCCGCAACGAATATCGATCAAGAGCACGTTTCAGAGATAAGTTCGCTCGTTCCACAATAGCCTGCCCCTGGCTGTTGTAGGGAATCCCAAACTTGTGGGTTACATCCCATCTGTTACAGAAGTCCTGGAAAGCAGAACTTGTATAGGCAGGTCCATTGTCAGTTTTGATTTCTTTTGGACGTCCCAGCGAGGCAAAGGTACGAATTGAATGATTGATGACATGTTTTACAGTTTCTCCCCTTTGAGGAGTAGCCAGAATAAACCCTGAATATGTATCGATGGAAACGTGCAAATATTTCCAAGGGGCAAAAGGTGGATACTGAGTTACATCCATTTGCCAAATTTCACAAGCTTTTAATCCTCTAGGATTTATTCCTATGGGAATGGAATGTCCTTGCTTACTACATGTGGGGCATTGTTGAATAATGGCAGCAGCTTCTGCCTGAGTTAGAGAAGAAGATTGCGGAGGGGTAATTTTAGTTTTCCATTCTCCCTCCTGGTACCATGCACAAGCACCATACATTTTCCTTGCAGGCTGCTTTCAAATCCTTAATTATTTTGTATGGTATTGGGGTATACTGAGGAGCTGGGGGATTGCCGGCTTGTATGACAGGATAAAGGGAGGCAGCTGCAAGGGTGTCCTCATCCATTTCCCCTTCATAAAAGGCTTGTTGAATGGCTTTTACAACACCCTCCCCACCTCGGGAGAGTGGTGGAGGACACGGGGGCTCTACATTTATGGAAGTGGATTGAATGGAGGGAGGCTCCCGTAATGACTTATGACCATCAGGAGCGGAGGGTTGAAGGACAGAAAAGTTATCATAACTTGGCGGGGGAGATTCAAACACACTCCCTGCTTCTATTTTATAATGGACTTTTAAAGCCTCCATAATTTTCCTCCAAGTGACCAAAATGCCAATAGGTGCACGAGGAGGACTATGGAGATGTTCACCAATTTTTTGCCAAGTGGAAATTTTTAAGGACCCTTCCTCTGAATAATTGGGACAATGTTGCCACACATAAGCCAATAATGTAGCAATAGGTTTCATTTTTACAGGCGAGCCCTTTAAATCAGCAGAATATTAAGAAGAAGAAGCGACTAACTCCCTCAATTCCTTCAGATGCTGTGTCTGTTGTTGAGAAAAGTTTCCACCCATACTTACGAAAGTCGAGACCGTGTTTCAGATCCGATGATATGCAATTCGCTTCAGGCCTGGCGATGCACAGCTCCCATCGAGCTGATAAGATATGGGCGCATCGCAACGTATCCCCCTTAGGGAATCACGTCGGGGTCACCATAATGCGGTATCGCTATCCCGCATCTGATGGGCGGCTCATGAAAGGGAGCGGAGAGAGAAACGACAGGAAGCGAGGTTTCCTCGGGATGAGCGTGCCCCGAATGTCTTGGCACACGCTCTTTTATTGTGCTTTTTTACAAGAAAATGATTTAATCAAAGCTCAAGTCAAACATGATAATCTCATCAGGATGTGCATGTTTACAAAGCTGCATACCGGACAGATCATTTACAGTGTGGATAAGCTTATTAACAACCGTCTAGCTCCTTGTCCTTTGTACGTGCCTTGCAAAGGTCACTGAAGAGACAGAAGTTAATGATTACACGTGAATGATACAATGTTGCAAACACATGAATGATACATAGTTGCAAACACATGAATGATACATAGTTATAACAACTGACAACCAATTTAGCTACTTTTTTTTTCTTTAAAAAAGGACAAGAGCGTGGAAGATCAAGTTGTCAGGGGTTCTATTATTTATGGATGTGTTCTGCCAGTTGAATTGTAGGCTACTTTGTTTGACTACTGGTTGCAGCAAGATGACACAGATGAGTTTCCCAAATGCAGCCAACGAACAGTGGGTGAGAGACAGTGCTGACTGAGATGGACGTATGGCTTGATCCAAGAGAACAATCCTCATTGACCTTTTTTTAAGAAAGTCACTTGGACAAGATGCCCAAACATGCAGCAAGGTCCATGCAAAAACTGTTTTGTTATGACTGGCAATATCAACATTTATAAATTAGGTCAGTAAAATGAATCACCAGTTATGTCACATGATTTACTGTTATTTCATCAACTTCTGTATGGGAGGTATTAAATTTAATGGACAACAACAATTAATAAAAATTGACATTACCATAGAATTCAATGAGAATAACATTTTGCTGCTGTTCACTTGAAATGTCTGAATATCCATAGTGGATTTCAATTCCTTAATAGAAAAGGAGTTTGACGATAGTTTGTTTATTTTATCTTGGTTTTTGACAATGTTGCCCCACCCTCTACCATGTAATGCCATTGTTTTCTACAATAAACATTTTTGGGGAACCAATCATGTATGCAATTAATTGCTAGTTGCCCATACTGTTGTTTTACCTGCTACTCACCATTAAACATGTACTGTTTATGTCACTCAAAAATTTGAGATATTAATTGGTATGTCAGTTGTTCCTCTGGCCTCTCAAATTCAAGTGGAGATAGTACAATGAACAGGAATCAACTATTTTGAAAGCATTCAAATGAATTGTTGCCAGACCTTCAAATTACACTAGTGGAAGAAACAAGCATCACAGGGATTCCAGAAAAGTTCTTTATCCTTGTAGGGTAGAATGGTAGAACCTTGAAAGCCTATCTTGCTGTCCCATCTTATATCAAACAAAAATCAAGAGGAAAATATTTTGATTTTCTTACATTTTCTTCTTTCTCAGAACGATGTTTTTTTTTTTCTGAAAGCCTCCCTTTACCAGTTTCCTTATCTCTTCCCATTCCTAAAATTAGATCTGTTCTATCACGATTATAGATCAATGTGCTGTTCCTGGATTAACTTTGATAAATTTCCATTATACAGTCAGAAAACCTGCAAGTTACACCACCTAAATAATTAGGCAATAAATCTTTAAAGCAAACTGTTTTTCTCATTATGTGTCACTTTTCTGCTGTACATGTATGCTAAAATTGTTCAGCCATGAAACCGGTCAGCATATAGCTACAAGGAAGGAGATTGGCTACATATATGCTTTACCAAAATCTTCACTTACTCAGAGAGTAATGTGCCTAGTCAGCACAAAGAATAATGGAATGTGAGGTTCACTCATGCTCTCTGCAACCTTGTCACCTGATTTGAAATACACACACAAAAAAAACATTAATTCTCTGCCTTCTGTTATTAATTTCTTTATTTACTGTGGTTTTTGTGATACTTACTTCTGCCAGGCTCTGAGGAGCTCATCCCAGCCCCTTACAAGCACTAACAAAAGTCAGACAACATTAGTATTGTATCAAAGACTGCCCCTGCCCTAGGTTTGATAAGTGTAATTCTTGTTGAAGACATTTTAGCAAGATAAAAGCAATACAAATATTAAAAAGGAAAGGAAAGAAGAAATGTGAATATTTATGAAAGAAAATAGAAGAAGAAACAAAAAAAATTATAAAAAAGCGGATTCCAATTGTTTTGGCAGTGGTTATAAATGCATTTATATGTAACTGTAGGGAAAGGAGTGGTAGAACCTGGAGCAGAGTTAAAAGAGGGATCAGCCTAGGATCTGTACATGGCCACAAGCAGCCTAAGTTCACACAGACCCTTGAGTTCCATAGCCCCATGGAATATTCTGGAATATTCCAGTATATAGGAATGAGTAACAATACATCAGTTTAATGGAATCTTCATACGTGGACCTTGTCTTTCACACCTGATATATTAACCTTCTCACCTGCCCTTATCCTCTGAATGACCCCTCCCCCCCATATATGATAGGTCTAACTCTGCTTGCCATTAGAAAAACAAAACCTAGTTTTCCTACCAAGTATTTAGATTTGGTTAAGTCTCCATTTGGTTGTTTAACTATCGTGTTCAATTTCTTTATATTTTGTATATTGTATAGCTTTGTTAATGTTGGCTATGGGCTTAGACAATTTATGACTTATTTTGTTTATTTACTGGTTTCTTGCTTGTGTTGGGTGACCCTATAAATCCATTAAATAAATAGCTGTCTCACCATCCAGGACAAGGTGGTTCTTCTTCTTCTCAAGCCCATCTCATTAAAGAAGCCACACCTTGAGTACAATATACAAATCAAATTGGTTCTTAAATTAGAACAGCTTTATAACAAGTTATAACAAGTTGACCAATCAGTAGCTTTTTTTAAATCCATGCACATGTGACATTTTTATCTTCCTAATGGATATGCAAGAATTGTAATTTTCCATTTAAAATTTTAATATTAATACTGTATTAAAATAGCATTTTTTAAAGAAAGAGACAAATAAGAAAATCAAGAAGCAGCTAATCTGCAAAGGCCTCACACTTCAACATAATGTCACTTCCTTCTCCTGTTTATGAGCTTAAGCAATGCACGACTTTCATCAGAATAGTGCCCTCTCTTCTGATTCTGACAGCAAAAAGGGGAAAACTATAACTTAGCAGGCGTCATGTTTCATCTGATTTCTATTTTATTTTAAATAGGGAAGTAGCACAATTCAAAACAAGCACAGCCTTTTATTTTTGAGAATGCACCTAAGCAACATATATATCCTAGAGCTCTTTGGGGGTGGGTAGGGGAGATAGGGGATTGGATTTTTTTTTTAATTTACTCTTCTTAGAACAATTACTTGATCTCTTTTAGAATTAGAATTAGAATTCTTTTATTGGCCAAGTGTGATTGGACACACAAGGAATTTGCCTTGGTGCAAATGCTCTCAGTGTACATAAAAGAAAAGATACATTTATCAAGAGTCAAGAATCATAGGGTACAACAATGATAATCATAGGGTACAATCAGCAATCAAATCATATTAGGAAGCAGTCAATATAAATTTTTCTGGTTTTTCAGCAGTAGGCTAAGATTCTTTTAAGGGCAAAGGGAGACAACCATTTGAATATTTTTTTGTTTTTTAACTACTCATCTAAAATGTTTTTCTTATTAAGTTGTACTAGCAATTGGTCAAACTTCTGGTAGCAGAAATATATGCAGCATCATTTTTAACTTTCCATGTTTCAGACTTATCCACCCATTTGCGCTCAAGATAAACACCATCTTAGATTTCTTTAACTGAATGTTGCGACAAATAACACATTTCAGGAATGTCATCCTCTTAAAGAGATTCAAGATTGTGTTCGCTATGAAAAAGAACAACACCAAGAATCTGAAAACTTGGGACTTCTGGGGGAGATAGGGTCAGCTGAACCAAAAGTGATGAATACAACAAAGATTGAAGAACCAGTTAGTTGACTTTTGGAACCTCTCCAGACAAGGAAATCACTCACATGTGCTTTAGTCAGCTGTACCTCAAAAGGAGGCTGCAAGATAGAAGGCTTCCACAGGTTTGAGCACAAAGAGATTAACCATCTTGTTCATAACTTCAGCTGAGTCTTTTAAAGGACACTAAGTTTGCAAGCCTCATTTTCTAATCCCATTCAGAAATTGCCCATTAATCATAATAAATCTACTAGGAAGTTGGAAACAAGTTTGAAAAGTCACTAAATGAGTTTACCTTCACCTCTGAACAAAAGAAAATGTAATTATAAGCATAAGAACTTAAAGAATTTGAAAAAGAGAGCAAAAAGCTAAATACAGTAATATTTTGATCTAAGAAAATTATAAACAGATTAAGGTCCAGTTAAATTTGGATAATTGATTTTTACTATATTGGAATGAACTATAAAAATAGTTTCTTTATTTTGGCTATCTTAGGTTATTGTAAGTCATAAGAAAGATAAATGACTTTAGTACCTTCTAATATTCAGTTTTTATATCATAAAGATTCTAAGTAGAAGGAAAAATGCAATATTGCTTTTGGTGTCAGTTAAAACTGGGATTTAGAAAAATTTTAAAGGAGAACTTTGAAGAATGGAGCCAGAAATTTGTGGTTATAATATCAATATGTCTGACTACAATATCAAAAATGATGTCTGACTCTATGGATAGTTTATATCCAAAATATGTTAATGAGAGAATGACGAATGTGGGGGCAATTTTTGTCTGACAAGACAGAGAAATACTGAAAACAGAACTACAAATGCAGGCCTGTCTGCAAAAGTTTGACAGAATAGCCATGGAGACCTCAGGAAGAGCAAGACAAAGCCGCTCAAAATAATTTGTGATCTGCAGTCCAATAATAGTATGAGGGTATGGCCTTGGGAGACAGACAGAAGACCAACAGACTGGACAACTGTCATGTAAAAGATATCTCAGTCCACAGAGGTAGAGGGTGAGGCATGGGAAGCATTTCAGAAGGATTCCTCCTTAGTTTCCAGAGAGTAAAAGTAGAGAAGGAAAGAGATACTTTCAATCTTCCAAGAGTCTTTTAAAGTAACCTTACAATAGAATTGATAGCCACAGATATGCTTTTGGTCATTGTGTTTAAGGGACTGACAAACATACAAGTAGTCCATTGCAGCATTAATGCAGACATTGTAGAGAAACACTTGAAACCAAACCTTAAGCTTATGTTGTGATCCTTACAACTGTGAGAGGGATACTGTAACTGTGAGAGGGATCTTGGAGTCTTAGTGGACAACCAGCTAAATATGAGCCAGCAGTGTGCAGCAGCAGCCAAAAAAGCTAATGCAATCCTAAATTGTATTAACAGAAGGATACAATCAAGATCAAGGGAGGGACTAATACCACTCTATAAAGCCTTAGTAAGACCACACCTAGAGAACTGCATCCAGTTTTGTTCACCACATTATAAAAAAGACTATGGAAAAAGTACAGAGAAGAGCAACCAGGATGATTAGGGGACTGGAGACTAAAACATATGAAGAACGTTTACAGGAACTGGCCTTGGCTAGTCTAGTAGAGACATGATAGCAGTCTTCCAATATTTGAGGGGCTGCCACAGAGAGGAAGAGGTCAAGCTATTTTCTAAAACACCTGTAGGCCAGACAAGGAATAATGGATGGAAACTGAACAAGGAGAGATTTAACCTGGAAATAAGGAGAAACTTTCTGACAGAACAATCAATCAATGGAATTGCCCTCAGAAGTTGTGGGAGCACCATCACCTGAGACCTTCAAGAAGAGATTGGACTGCCATTTGCCAGAAATGGTATAGGGTCTCCTGCTTGGGTGGGGAGTTGGACTAGATGACCTACAAGGTCCGTTCCAACTCTGATTATCTGTTATCTGTTAACTATATGGCTCAAACAGCCCCAGAACGTAACAATAGATGGTCTGAAGCTATAACTCTGTCATGACTTGGCTGCATGAACATGCCAAAGACTGCAAAGAGTATTTCTGTTGCTACAGCATCCTTTCTTAATTTTTAAAATATGCTCTAGTCAGAGAGGTTATTAGAGAGATTCCCACATGAAATATGGGATGTGCAAAGATTCAGGCTCATAAGGGAAGAGGTGATATGCAGGTAGGCAAATACATAACACCAGATGGCACATCCTTAAATCAAATGCATTTCCCCCCTGAGAGTTTCAATCAACAGCGTCACAAGGCCAGAAGAAATATAACTTCTTTTTGAAAGAGGTGTCAAGAGATGCCGTGTGCATATCCATAAATCCTCTGAATCATGTTTTCCTTCAGATTCAGATCTCTGGCTTTTGCTTTCCTACTGCAATTGTGCTTCTTTCAGATAACTGAGTTTAACATCAAAGGAGCAGTGATGATTATCACGGCAGCTTTAGGGCTTTTTCAGACAATCAGCCTTTCAAGCAATCAATCTTCCAGTTTCTTTGGACATTTCAGAATCCAGTTTAGAAACAAAGTGGGAGAAAACTTATTGAAAATAATGAAAATAAACCTCGATAAATAATGATCTGTAGAATGTAGAATAGAGCTGGAAAGGACCTTGGAGGTTTTCTAGTCCAGTGTTCTGATTCCTGAGACTGTAATTAAGCACACACTTAGTCCAAACAACTCTTGTTTTATTTCAACATTAGGAATTAGGTTCATTCCCAGCCCATAATGAGTCCCAAACCGTCCCTCAAGATAAGCACCCACCTTTATCTCCTTTGAATTGCTGCCAACAACTGAAGTGCCAAATTAACTGTAAAAAAACAACCAAAGTTCAAAGTCCACACAGAGCTTCAAGGTTTAGTCCGAGCAGAGCTAACAACTTTGCTTCCTGCAAAGGTTTCTCTAGCTTTGCATTTCCTTTATACCTTAGGGGAGGGACAATCACCTCCAAGCCTTACTCCTTGAGTCACCCCTTTTGTCTTAGCTCCTCTTGCCTTCTAACACCTCTGCGCACAAGTGCACTGGGTACAGGCTCCCCTTGTTCCTCTGCTTTGCTGCTGCCAGACTCTGGAGCTGTGGAGTCAGCACATAACTCCCAGATGGTCCTGGCCCCATCTCTGCATCAGATGGGGACCTGTCCAGGATTCAAGAACAGGTATCAGTCTGGGAGTCAAGAATGGCGTTCAGTCTGGGAGTCTGCGGAGGACTCAAACAAGGGTCCTGTGCTGAGTCCTCCCTGTTCTTCCCCACTGTCCAATCCCCACTGCCATCTGCACAAGCTGCTGGCGAACCACAACATCCAGTCCCCTGTTCAAACAGGAGACCCTATACTATTTCAGACAAGTGGCTGTCCAGTCCCTTCTGTGAACATGGGTACATTCATGTTTGGGCATCTAGGATGAAAGAAAACCAACAGCCAATCAGCGTTTGCACGTTCTGGCCAGTAGCTGATAGTATAAAACTGTCAGCCAATCAGGCTTTGCTTTTTGACTAGTCACAGTGCCTCATCCTACTCTTTTAGTCAGGAGATAACCACCTAACAACTCCTCCTCTTCTTCACACAGTAAAAATAAATAAATTGCTAGAGTTTCTCCGGGTTTCCAAATTTGATAAATAAAATGTTTCTCCATTCGGTGCAGTGGCAAAGCTTTGTGGTATTTCAAATTCTGCATTTAGACCTCCTTTGCTAATCATGCAGTCTGCTACTATAATGGAATCCCAGGAGGTAGGATGTTAGCAAGCTAAAAATTCCTTCCTGTGAAAGCACAGAGTGTGCCTTCAAGCACAAGATAACAATATGTTGCCATTTCTGAAACAGTATGTCAGTCATAAAACATGTTTCCCAGTCCAGGGATAAAATGCACTTTACTCCGGCTATCAAAGTCCCTCACAATTGCAAGCCCGTAGTTCTGACATCACATGTTCACAACTCCCAAAATTCCAAGGCAGCATAAATTTGGGGAATCTTTGGAAGAACACCTGGTTGAGGAATATAATCTTAGACTTGAAGTTGTTTGATTTAAATGTTTCCTAGGCTAAAAGAACTGGGCTGTAGAAATCCATATCCTTACTGGAGGGCAGCAAAGAGATAAGAAAAATCTCTAATTTTTGTGGCTGCAACCTGGAACCTTACAACAGATATTTTAACCTTACAGATTAAAAGTAATAATAAGTGTGTGTGTGTGGGGGGGGGTTAAGCCCTGCAATAAACCACAGGGATCCTGAACTTCCGGTTTGCAAGGTTTCGGCGGTGGCAAGGATTCGCAATACTGCGTGATTCCTGCTGCGTTCGCCGCCAAGGTTCCCCTGATCCGTCTGGATCTGGGGGATATAGCTGCCCTGTAGGGGCAGCTGAAGACAGGGGGGATCCGGACAGAGGTTTGGGGGTATCGCAGACCCCCTCCCTAGCCGGCAGAACCCCCTTTTCCCAAGGCGGAGGAGCAGCGGTCAGCAATGGCCGCCACAAAGAAATCTGCAGCCGGAGAGGCAGGTGCAGGAGGGAGAAAGTTGGAAGAAATATGAAAGTTGCTTTCAACTGGGACAAGGCAACAGAAAGTGCCCTGGAATCTTGAAGGCTGCTAAGGATACATTGTTTCCAGTGAGTGTTACAAGCTGCGAATGTTCTAAAAGGGAAAGTTTTTTTTTTAATTGTTGTTTCACTCTCCTTCCTTGACAGCAGATGGAAAAAATCTTTTTGGCTGTGAATGGGAAGGGAGAGGAAAAAAAATTGGAGCAAAATTTGAAAATAAGGAGAAGATTGCCTAGAATTTTAAAGAGTAACTAAACATCAATAAGACTTCTAAAAGATATATTTTAAAGGGAACTTTGTGACTAAACTTAAACCCCAGAAAGAGAAAGTGAAGAAGGAGAAGGTATCTAAAAGAAACAGCTTGCTTGGATTGTTTGGTGATTTTGGAACTTCTGAGAACTATTTCTGATTAAAAGCACTTGGGTGGTTGTTTGGAAAAACTTTTTCTCTACACAATGCCATCACTTGTGGATGGATTGAAACTTGTATATCAAAAATATGAAAAAGAAAAGCAAGAAGGGAAGGACGTTTTTGGCACTCTTTTTCAATTTTTAGAAATGGCGGTTTGCACTTATGTAAAGCTGAATGAGCAGCAGGATGACTGGGACAAAGAAGAAGCCATTTTTGATGAACAAGTGACTTTGGTTGGGGAAGGAAAGGAGGAAGAGTAAAAGAAAAAGAAGACTTTAACATTTGGAAAAATAAGAAAAAAAGGGAAGAATAAGGTGAAAAGGAGATATTATGTTAGAAAACAACAGAAAGGAAGAAAGCAGAATAAAAGGGAGGTGGAGAGACAAAGAGTTAAAGAGGATAAGGAGAAGAATAAGCAAGGGAGAAAGCAAGGGATGAGAAGCCTTAATGGTGGGGAGCAAGATGCAAAGAAACAAAAGCTTTTTAGAGATAATGGGTAAATTTTTTTGAAAAAGGGATTCTAGAAAGGTACATAAGATTGTATTTTTACATTTGTACTTAGAAATAACTTTAGAAAATTGGAAATAATATGCAATTTTAAATGTGATAAAATATTTAGTATAATTTAGTGAAATTTTTGTTAAGAAAAGAGAGCAATCCAATGAAACAATGATTTAAGATATGTGATGTGGGGGGGGGGAAATAACTTTGGAAAGCATAAGTGTTCCCATAAAGGCATGATATTTAATTGAAATGGGTAAAATGCTTAAGATATAAATGATTGTTAATATTAATGATTAGGTTATGTTATCTTAGTGAAATTTTTCTGAAATGAGAGATTTGAAGTAGGAGAGTGGGAACATTTTAATGAAATAATGATTTACAATACATGATGTGGGGGGGGGAATAACTATGGAAAATAGATGTTTCCATAAAAGTATGTGATTTAATTGAAAAGTAATGTGCTAAATGTTTAAGATATAGATGAATATTAATATTAATGAATAGATTTGTATTGGTATTGATAATATTGTATAATTTTAGAATGTACCAGACAGAATCCCAATGTAAGTTATGCATTCTATATTAAGTATTAAGTATTATAAATATAGGGGGAAGAGATAAAGGCATCATACTCCAATTAGTGTACAGGATAAGTTTTTTTTTTTTTTAAGAAGAAAGATAAATGGATAGCTGAAAATAGAACAGACAAAGAATAATAAATATTATGATTCGAATCGAGATGAGATAAATAAAATAAAATTAAGAAAATTTAAAAGAGAGGAGAAGCTATATAGAAAATTGAAAATATTAATAAGATATGGAATGATATACAAAATGAATATGAATTTGAATTTGTGTCTGTACCAAGAGTTTTAACCCGGGACTAAGCAACTTTCAGAAAAGAGGTTTTTTATGTTTTGTGTTTCTGTGTGTTTGTGTGTTGTATGTCTTTAAAAATTAATAAAGTTTGTTTAAAAAAAAAAAACCACAGGGATCCTTTAAGGTTAGAAGCACCTCATTAAACCCAGGGCTGTCAAATTCCCAGCCCATGGGCTGGATGCATCAGATGCTGGCCACGCTCATGCCCGGTTTAGCAAAGGGGGAAAAAGTCCCAATATGTCATGTGATGCTGCTGTGACACCGTATGTTTGAGACCCCCAGATTAAATCATGTTGCTGAACCAGAGGTAGTATTCAGCAGGTTCTGACCAGTTCTGGAGAACCGATAGCGAAAATTCTGAGTAATTCTGGGAACCAGCAAATCCCACCTCTGACTGGAGATTTTACAGTATCTTCCCCCTGCCACACCCACCAAGCCATGCCCACAGAATCGGTAATAAATTTTTTTGAATCCAACCACTGTGCTGAACCTTATAGTTCAAAAATATTACGTCAGTGACCTTCAACCTGAGATCTCCCCAAAGTAGATGGGATCTAATTCCCTAAATTCATGCTGGTCAGAAATTCTGGAAGTTGTGATTCCAACATATTTGAAACCCCCCCCGCCCCCCAAAGTGGCCAATGCTAATCTACATTTGAACCATAGAACAACCTTTCCCAACAAAATTACTTTAGAAGTTACAATCCCAGTAAATCTGGAAGCACCACATTGAGGAATGTTGCCTCAGACAAAATGATCCTGTTGAGACAGATAATGAGGCATTAATCTATTTTATGCTTCCCCCCCATCTACTGAAGTATAGAACAAACTGCCTTCATAAGCTAGTCAGCAACAGCTGTCTGCGCTGAGCTGTTCCCTCAGGAGTAGCTCTGAGCTTACTATAGATTTTGTTTTGCCTTCAAGTCAGGTTCTACCCAGGGAATTCTTGTGACTTCCACCAGCAACATGCCATGATCCAGCCTGACAGTGCTTCTGATAAACAAATCTCAGGGCCAGTCCTTCAGTGAAAACTCTGAGTGTGCATCTTGAAGCTTAACCAGGATACTTATCATAACAAGCAACTTAAAGGTATGGATGAAGCCATCTAGGAGATGGAGGGTTGAAGTTAATTAGCCCTTCAACTGTCAGGTCTGATTATTTCCAGCTGGCACTGACATTTGTAGGATTAATTAAGGAGTAAGCTGTCATATTTCATAGAGACCACCAATATATAAGCAACCAACCTACTTGCCTCAAAATTCATCCCAAAAATAATTGTGGATCCAAAGAAGGAAAAATACCATGCTGGGCTGCTTACTGAAGAAAGTGTCACATTTCCCTCTCCCCATATACACAGATTATTCTATACATATTTATTCTGTCTGGCTTCCAGATAAGTACAGAAAGATGTGCAGCCTTATACACTGAGCCTTGACCTTTGAAGTGTCCCGCAGCTTCAAAAATGGTTGATGGGCTTCATTTCAACTTCCTTGTTAACAGCAACTATTCATTCTGATGGCTGAAGCTTTATAAAGGGAAACAATATGAATAGAACATTTCACTGCAGGTTGAGTTAGTTCAATGAATGCAGTCAGAGAAAGATCAGAAGAAAGGAGCTTGAGAAAAAAGAATTAATAATACAGCAGCCTTCCCCAAGCTGGCACTCTTTGAATTTGTTGAGATGATAATTCCCATGAATTCTCCAGTTATCTCAAGGATGCCAAACTCCAAAAGATTGATTGAAGCATTTCAGTTATTATACTCACTAAAAGGAATTGCACCCAAGTTTCTAGCAGAATGGTATATAATATTTAATTATTTCATGATGCAGATGGAGTGAACATTCAGTTACCCTTAATATTTTGCAATCTGCAGGAAGCATGTTTGACCAATTTCAATCTTTTTCATTCTGGGAATCATCGTTCCAATACATCTGGAGTATGCAACTGTGACAGAACTGCAATTGGCCATCAAAATGATTACTATAATCCACGAGTATAGCCAGGGGTAATTGGAATTGTAGTCCAATCCAACCAGAATGGGAAAGGCTGGCCTGCAAAGTCTTCTCACTGTCTGAAAAAGTGAATAAAGATATGAGCTGCGCAGTCTATTCTCACCAAGGAATGGCTGGGAAAATAGTCTAATAATTATGTGTTCTTGAGAAATACCTGTTTTTCAGCTGTTGTGGACAGAAAATAAACTTTTGGTGAATAAAATGTGTGCCATCTGTACTTGGGAATTACACTTATAGCTCATCTTTGTAAGCCTCTTAAATGGACAAAGGAATACCTGATTAATGAATGCTAGACATTGTTTAGTTGACTGCATGATGGTATCAGTCTAAAAGGAAAAAATAAATGTGGTACATCAATATTGTCTACCTCCTACAGATTTATTCCAACACCAATTAACTAATATACCTGCATTTTATTTCTTTTCCATGTGTCAATATCACTCCCAGTTATCCGAATGTTTTAATTATCCTACATGTTTCACTGGAGAGAGGGAGGTTATATTCAGCAGCTCAAAAGCATTTCTGAGGTAGATATATTAGCTCATAACTTCATTAAGTTACCATCAAGGTTCTTCAGCAACATTAAAACCCATTCACTGAGATGAACAGTCCAAAGATAATATTTTAGCCTGGAAAAATTTTCACTCCTCACTCCTAATCATCTCTTTATTTTATGCCTCAGAGCGATACATTTGCATACCTGTTCCAGATATAAAAGAACTCTTTTGCTTTGTTCCCCAAAATCAGCAACATTTTTGGATGCACACAATTCTTTTCCAGGCTAGTAGCAAATCAGATTTATTTTTGCTCAGCTTTGGTGCATTCTAACTGAAGCACAATATAGTACACAGAGAACAATTTTGCCAACAGTGTTTATATCAGGAATATAGTTGATCAGATATAGAGCAGAAATACAGCCTCTAGGATTGTTCTGCCCTTTTCCATTAAATTTTGCCCAGATAACCACAAGGGATTCAGAGGATTAGATTGTGGTTAGTGCTGATTTGCATATTTTCCTAAAAATTTAGCAATTGGTCTGAAAGTTTTCCAGGTTCTATCTTGTCTATAACATGATTTAAGCATCTTGGATGAATCTAAAAATGTATGTAAACATATTAACAAACATTTTTCTTTCCTGTTAACAATCTGTGTTTTGTAAATAAGGAGGGGAAAAATCTGTTTCTTTACTAAACCATCACTAACTGGGTTTTCAAAGTAGTCACATAAATTGAAATGTATCTATATAACATGTTAAAATTACATAGAAAATTGTCATTTCTTTTTTGTTTTTATTTTATTAAAAGATTTATAAATGTATACGGCATTCTAATATGAAAGTAAACATTAAAAATCAATACACTGCAAATAGATAGATTCCAACAAATGCACTAAATTAATCGTAGAATAAGTTTTCAAAATTTAAACTTAAATGACATTGCATTGGGACATAAATCTTCCCTTTTTAAAGTACAGTATGCACAATATCTGTATGCATGAAAATACAATTACAAAATATTATTTTAAGTGTTTAATGGATAAACTTACCATTTGCTTCAAGGAAAAAAATGTAGAATTAGTTTTTACCTAAAATATAGGTGTAGAAATAAGGACACAAAGTAGTTATTTGGGGTTCTCCAATAGATTTTGAAATTCAACAAGTTGCTAAACTGTCATGCCAGTGATGTGTATTGTAAGAGGGGGTAGACTTCACACATTGTGTGTTTCGTTTTGACTTCTGTTAGAGCATGGAAATAAACTAGTTTGAGCCAGTTAAACCAGAATCAAGCTCAAAATATCTTCCACCAAAAATTCTAGTTTTTCCCCCAAACATTTTTTAAAATATAAAATTAAATTCAGAAGGAAGCATTTTGATTGCTGTAATTTTAAGACAAATGAAAATTGTGTAATGTAATTTATTCAAAAGATTAGAAGAAATCTTACTACTTTTTGTCTACTAAGATGTATTAAGTGAAATGCAACACAAAACGGCTGATAGAAAAGTAAGCCTTATCTAAATTATTATTTTATTGGCATTTTTATATTAGTTGTAATACAACTAATGTTGTAGTGTAATGTAACACATTACAAAAATTTCACTCAGTTTGATAAGATTTGTTTATGGCTAAATTCTAAGAGTTGATATTTTGCATTTGTATCAAATCAGCAGCACACATATAATAAACTATGTAATTATCAATTATTTTAATAAAAATGGTTATGATTGTGTCTTTCCTGTATACTTGGTGTGCTGTTTGTATATTTGCATAAATGTGTTTTAAATTTAACTCAGCTATGTGACTGATGACTCAGAAGCTTATAGGACAATATTTATTAATCCATAATGTAAAATTTGCTAGCAAATTCTTCATTTTTAAAAGACCTCTTTACAATCTTCATTTCTTAATGTGTGTAAATTCAACCCCTCTTTGAGAAGAATGCAATTTTAGCATTCAAAAAGTCCTAAATTACAGAATTAAGAAAACTCTATTGCTAAACCTCTGGTTAAAACTTCCTCTGCTCAGGAAATGCATCAATCAAAATCTGTCTATTTTTATCTACCCACATAAATTAAGAAGAATTGGGGTGAGATCAAATATGGGATGTGTACATTATGTGGACATTCTGGGTTACCAGTTCTGCTTGCTGAGTGAATAATTAAATTGAGGGTATCATTGCACCTTACCTTATTGTAATATATTAAGCCTGCCCCTCTGAGATTGAGTTCACAAACATCCTAGCTCAAAAATGAGCAAGCATATTCCAGTCATTAACTGTTCATTCAGTAAGTTGTGGTTTAAACTAATATATGAACCTAAGCTGAAATTCTCCATCTGTTTTGCCCAGCTTTCAATATATTAGATCACAATTCCGTCATTTTCTGCTAACCAAAGCTGATTAGGGAATTTAGGAATCGTAAAGCTATAAATCTAGAAGATACCAAATCAGAGAAGTATCTTTAGAAACTATTCAAATATTTGCTTCATAGGAATCAGGATGTAATTAAAAAAGAAAAAATAGAAATTGTCAAATACCCAGCTTTGGTTTAACAATACTGTATATAGTTCACTTTTAAAGACAGCTTAATTATTGGGGTGGAAATGGTATTACGATTCTGGAATATTTCAACTGTTTGCATCAAAAATTAATTAAGTATTGTTTATTTTATATATGCCTTTTTATTCCCTTTAATTAACATAAAATCTCCAAGGTCAAAACAAAATGAAAGCAAATTCTTCTATTCAGAAGCAATATGCCTAGACTGGTTATTATTCTGTACAGTTCTACAAATTGTCATTACGCTATAATTTTAACTTCTGAGTAACATTAGAAGCCCCTTTCATTTCAGTCAATTAGAATTAGGATTGAACTACAAATTATACTTTTAAGAAAAATAGCCTCATAAGAGATTGCTTTTAGAACATTATTAGTACATCAGCATCTGGATTCCCTTGTAATGTAATAAATAATAAAATAATAGTTTCATTCAATGACATATGTTACAAGGTATGATTGATAGTTAGAATACTTGTCCTTAAAAGTGTATCTAACACCTTGTTCTGATGTGTGTTTGTTCATTGATAGGATCAGTGAGTAAATATTATTGCTCTTAATGGCAAAGTTGGCACCTATTGGCACCTAATGGCACCTATTCAACATCTAGAAGACTTGTATTGGTTGAAAGGCAAAGTGATCTTTATTTACTGAAAATAACAATACATAGCTAGAAGCAAATATTAATTTTTAAAATATAATGAACCGACTTTTCTACTGAAACATGTCATAAACATAGTAGTTACAAGTCTAAGCCATCAAAACGCTCTTCTCTTCACTGATATCTGTAGAATTTTGCTACATTGCCCTACCATGCCCCAATTGTATCACTTTCATAAATGGATGTGACATCATGACAGATGATAGATAGATAGATAGATAGATAGATAGATAGATAGATAGATAGATAGCAATGGCACTTAGATGCATGTACCACTTCACAGTGCTTTACAGCCCTCTCTATAGAGTTAGCATATTGCCACCAACGATCTGGCTCCTCATTTTATTCACCTCAGAAGGATGGAAACAGTGGTGGGATTCAAAAAAATTTACTACTGGTTTTGTGGGCATGGCTTGGTGGGCTTGGCAAGGAAAGGTTACTGCAAAACCCCATTCCCTCTCCATCCCATTAACCTGCTTTCCAGCTCCATTCTCCTGTGCAGGGCAACCAAAGAAGACCCAGCCGATCAACTGGGGCTCGGGAAGCAGAGAATAGATGGGGGTGGGGCCAGTGAGAGGTGTTTTTTTGCCAGTTCTCCAAACTACTCAAAATTTCGGCTACCGGTTCTCCAGAACTGGTCAGAACCTGCTGAATGGAAGGCTGAGTCAACCTTGAACCTCTGAGACTCGAACTGCCAAACTTCCTATAGTTAGCAGAATTAGCCTGCAATGTTGCACGCTTACTGCTGCACCACCATGGCTCTTAAAGGGCAGGGTTTAATGATATAACACTGCTCCTTTCTTGATTCTTCCTGTGGACACTTTTGCCTTTGTATACAAAATACAGAATAACAGAGATGGAAGGGGCCTTGGATGTCTTGTAGTCCAACACCTTGGTCAGGCAGGAAACCCTATACCATTTCAGATGGCTGTCAAATTTCTTATCAAAGACTTCCAGTGTTGGAGAATTCACAACTTCTGCAGGCACGTTGTTCCACTGATTAATTGTTCTCACTGTCAGGAAATTTCTCCTTAGTTCTAAGTTGCTTCTCTCCTTCCTTAGTTTCCACTCATTGTCTCTTGTCCTGCCTTCAGGTGCTTTGGAGAACAGACTGACTCCCTCTGCTTTATGGCCAAAGATCATGCAATCATCATTCCAGCAATTTGCAGCGTCCTTGGATTCCTACATTTCAGTGAAATCCCAGGTGAAACATCTTTTTTTCACTTGGGAAATATGTGTAATGTGGAAGTTCTCCAAGTAAAGTTGAATAGAAAATAACAATACCAGCAGCAGTAACCTTGCCACATAGACACTACCAAGATAAACTGAGGAATTCTCAAGCAATCTGAATACAGTTATTGTTCCTCAGTCCACTATCAGGTACATATTAGATAGTTTTCAACCTTTTAAAAGTTTGTATCCGTTGCAGTGAAAGTTGTTTGTTCATTGGTTAGATGGTTTGCTGTATTGTTGCTGCTTTTCCCCCTTTGTTTTTTATTTCTTTCTGTAGAGTTTGTTAAGACAAATTAAAAAAACCCCTTATTTAATTTTTTCTACCTCACTATGCAAAGACAACTTTTGTATTTGTTCATCAGTCTTCTCCATATTAAAACTATGTACTTTTTTTCTATTTCTGTTAATCTCATTTAATTTCTAATCTGTCTACTCTAGTGCAATAATTTTATGTAGTTATTTATGTTACATTAAACTGTCACAGTCACAGTTTATAGAAAGTCTATACTTAAAAAATTAGTTTTCAAGGTTCTCTATGATCTAGCCCAATCTTATAGAATCCATGATTCAAGGGCTACAATCATTATCAACTAAATTTTAAATTTTGACAATGAAGTTTCATTTTAAACAACTGTGATGGGCTGCTGAAAATCAGCCATGTATGGAAAATTAGTTACTATAGATCAGGGGTATCAAACTCGCATCGTCAAAGCGACATATCGGGACTTTTTTCCCCTTCACTAAACTGGGCATGGGAGTAGCCAGCATGTGCCACATCTGGCCCACAGGCCGTGAGTTTGACAGCCCTTCTATAGATTGAGGCAATTCTTTACTTCAAAGCTTCCAATTGAATCTGTAAATCATTGGCAGTCATATTCATATATTCTGAATAAAACGGTTTTATCAAAGTAAATTTGGTGAAAGCAGATTGTGCTTCATTAATCGGGAAGAGGGAGAATTAATAAAAATGATATGGATAAGTAAATTTCTCAGAATCTTAGAGAAGTAACTAAATTCATGTCTTGTCCTATGCCAACCATCATTGGCTGGGTTCACACATTATCCTAGCCTGCAACAGAACTTTGGGGATAGATAAATAATTGACCTTTGAATGGCAGACAGGACCATTATTTTAAATAGGGGACTGTAAGACCAGGAGAAAGAAATGAGTTGGTTCATTCCAAAACTTAAATTCAATTTTAATTATATTAATTAAATACTGTTGATGTTACTACATGTGTAATTCATGTTTTTCATCTATGTCCTATTAAAAATTACAATTTAGTGCAAGCTTTTACAAAATCCTGGAAAACTGCGTTCAGGTCTTTGGGAACAAGATGTGCATGAAAAGTTATGATTTACAAATCCAAATTAGCTAGATTCATAGGATGCACTAAGCCAAAACTAAATACCACACATTCCATCTCAGTCTAATATATTAATTAACTCAGGCAATGTACTACATTTTAACTTTAGCATATCTAGGGAATAATTAACATGGCCCAAAATTGGGTGGAGAAGACTACTGTGAAATGGACCATTAACTTTACATATCCTCTATATCTGATTTCAGTTTGTTTGCTTTAAAGTAGCAAAAAAACCCACCTGCATTTACTCCTTAGATAGGATTAATCCAACTTCTCTTTGAAGATCCCAGAGAGTTTACTAATAAATGGCCTAAACTTTATGCCAACCAACCTGAAAACTTCCAATGCATAGGAAACACATTGAGAGCGCCTGGTGAATAGTACTTTTTAATGAAACAATTTGGGTGAGATTTCAGGACTAAGGAGTAAAAGCTCAATGGACAACTAAATTAGCAATTAAATTACTACAAGTGGCCTGATTCCAAATAATTTTAACTTTCCTCTACAATAGGAATGTCAAACTCACGGCATCACAGCAGCATCACATGATGTATCTCAGTGGTGGGATTCACATTTTTTTTCTACTGGTTCTATGGGTGTGGCTTGGTGCGCGTGGCAGGGGAAGGATACTGTAAAATCTTCAGTCAGAGATGGTTTTGACCAGTTCTCCAAACTACTCAAAATTTCCACTAAGGTTCTCCAGAATTGGTCAGAACCTGCTGAACACCACCTCTGATGTATTGGGACTTTTCCCCACTTTGCTAAACTGGGCATGGGCGTGGTCAGCGCGTGACGCATCCAGCCTGTGGGCCACAAGTCTGACAGCTCTGCTCTAACACCAATTCCACAGTTAGCCTTTTATTGCCACATACCATATTTGTGAGCTGTTGTTTGACATGTAAACTATTTTGTGTTACCTAAGGTAACAGTGAGCAGACTTTCTGAATTTTAAATATGGCTTTAGGGTATTGTTGTTATTGTCAAAAAAAATGGAAAGGAAAAGCCGAGAAAATAGCCCTATGTTCAGGACTAGGTGCAGAAATTACAAAGCTGTTCTTCCATTTAATTGGCTGTGTGTTTTTCCTTTGATATGTTTTTCAAATAAAAACTTTCCTTGTCTCGAATTCCTCATTATGAGCTGATATTTAAATCTATTACAGCCTGAGAACTCAGACTGTATTTCAAAATACAGCCAGCCACTGCCTTTTCTGTCCCACTTTCAGATCTCTAAACACAAAGTTTGTTCTTACCCAAGAATCAGAAAACACAAATCAAACTTTGCATCTTGGTCTAATCTTAATCTCATTATGATTTGTTGATTTGATAGTGTCGGTTACATCAGTTCTTCTGAGGGTTACTTAGAAAATAAAAGGAAGGAAACATTTGAAAACTGAATGCTTCCCCTTTTTTACTATAAAAATCCAAATCATACAACTTTGTCAAATAACTGTCCAGCCTTTACTTCAACATCAAGAAAGGAAACATCCTTAGGTAATTGGTTCCACTGTTAAAATGCCTTTATGACTAGAATGGGTTTTTTTTTAATTCAACTGGAAATGTTATTTCTGTATTTTGGGATTAATTAGTTAGGAGTTTAATAATTTATATAGCTGACCATCTCACAACAATAACACTGGGAGGAGTGCAAAGATTAAAAACCAACCGTTATAAACAAGAATCCCAGATAAGCAATCATAAAACTATATCAACAATAAGCTCACCTAGCTTCCTGGTCCAAATGCTGTAAGAAATAGCCAGGTCTTTGGAGTCTTGCAAAAGGTTAACAAGGTTGGAACCATCTACCATCTACTTCCACAAGGCAGGGCTATGGCTCCTGGATCCAACAAGATAACATTATTTAATACAGGGGACTAAGAATATGCCCTCTTTGCTACATCGAATATGGCAAATAGGAACAGTGGGAGAGGAGCAATCCTGTAGCCCAGCTATGCCATTTGCAGTATCAGTGACAACCAGCACTTCCAAGTGCACCTACTGGTAACCACTGCAAGTTGTAGTGGGATAATGATATAATGAGAAATTTAGAAAAATGCCTGAAATCCTGCATTGTGGATTAGCTGCAGCTTCCAAATGATCTTCAGGGATATGTAGAGTAGGAAGTCATTCATGACTTTCCTGTTCAGCAATTGTTGGAAGTTACTGTGATTGTAAGATAAAAGTAAAGGCTTCCCTCACACATACATGCTAGTTCTTTCCGGCTCTACAGGGCAGTGCTCATCTCCGTTACAAAGCCATCGAGCCAGTGCTGTCCGAAGACATCTCCGTAGTCATGTGGCTGGCATGATCATGTGATTGTAGGATGTGCCGATTTTTTCAACTTTCAATTTCCAAACAATAAGGATGCTCAAAAGTTGTGACATGCCTTGGGAATTGTAAAGATGTTTTGGTGGCTTTAATATAATTTAGGTATGCTTGGTAAGCAACTACATAAATATCGTAACTTTTAAACATCTTGTTTGTTCCAGATGGCCTTGCAGATTACAGATCAACACAGTTGGAAGGGATCTTGTAGGTCAGTGGTCCCTAACCTTTTTTGTACCTGTCGTGTCCGCAAAAGACGCTCAGAGTCGGTGACTTTCATTCAAAGCTCTTTATTTACAATGGGGAACCGAACCGGCAAAAAGCAAAAAGCCCGCGGCTTTTATACTTTTCGCTGCGGCGGCCGCGGCCAATGGCAGCAATTCAAGTCTCCCGCTCTTGGTTTGAACTAATCGCGGGAGACTTCAATCGGGCCAATCAGCGCGGCTCGCCTGGCCAATCAGAAATCCCCGCGCCTTAGCCAATCAAGGCGCGGGGATTTCGAGTATTCAAATTCAGGACATAACACCCCTCCCCTCTTGGTATGGTCCATCACGTGGTGTAGTCACGCAGGTAGGCGGGGCTCCGTCGAGTCCTAGTTGACCTGCGCAACTCACTTGCATGCTGTAACTCGGCCGGAGCGGTCATCTTTTTGGCTGCTCCTGCCTCTGTGCGAACCGGCTGGATGATCGGGCCGGTTCTTTCGCCGTGGCTCCCGCCTGGGCCTACCGGGTCGGTTGAGCTACGGATTTCGCCGCTCCCGCTTGGCTTCTCCGAGTCGGTAGAGCTGGCCAGGTGGTTCTTCTCCGGAGGGGACTCGCGATGGCTGTGTTCCGGTGAGTATTTTTGATTTATTTTTTCCTGCAATTGTCTATCCGGGTATTCCCTCCCCCCTTGGTTCGTGTCTTGGGGGTTGAGGTCAGTCGCTGTTCGTGACCTGAGCTGGTCGATATGTCGCTTCCAGGCTCGCCCATCGATGGTTTGGAGCCGGTACGACCGTGGACCAGTGACTTGAGTTATGATGGCTGGGATCCATAGGGGGTCCCCCGTCATGTTCTTTGCGTAGACTAAGTCACCTGGGTCAAATGTCCGGTACCTGGAGCTGGAGTCTGGGGGCCGCTCCGGGTTATAGGTCGGGTGTAACCTGTCGAGTGGGGACCTCAGCTTTCTGCCCATTAGAAGTTCTGCAGGGCTCTTGTTAGTTGTGGTATTGGGAGTGATGTGCTGTATGAAGAGGAGTTTGTTGATTTTGTCGCTGATCTCCCCGTGGTCCATTTTCCGGAGGGTCTTTTTCGTAAACTGGACCATCCGTTCCGCCCTACCGTTCGCCGCCGGATGCGCCGGTGCTGTTAATGCGTGGCGGATACCCCTCTCCGCCAGGAACCGTTCGAAATAGATGGAAGTGAACTGGGGCCCGTTGTCTGAGACGACGACGTCTGGGAGGCCGTGTGTGGAAAACAGTTTACACAGTTCTTTAACGACGGCCTCTGTGGTAGTGGATTTCATGTCGCTTACCTTCAACCAATTGGAGTACGCGTCAACTGTGATTAGAAAAGTATGCCCATTTGTGGGACCAGCAAAGTCTAGATGGATTCTGGACCAGGGCCCCCGTGGTGTTTCCCAGTCCCGGATAGGTGCTGCGGGTGGGCTGGATCTGGTCTCCTGGCACCGGTGGCATTTGGCGACCCATGCCTCAATTTGCTTGTCCATCCCTGGCCACCAAGCGTAACTCCTGGCCAGGGCTTTAGTCCTGATGATGCCAGGATGACCCTCATGTAGCATCTCTAAGACCCTCTCTTGTAATCTGTCCGGAATTACCACCCGGTCACCCCACAGAATACATTCTCTCAGTAGTGAAAGTTCGGTCTGGCGCTGACGGAATGTTTTAAAAGTCTCGTCATTGTCTTTCTCCGGCCAGCCTTTTTCTAACCAGTGTAAGATTCGCGCCAGACGCCTGTCCTTAACGGTTTCTCTGGCAATGTCTGATGCGGTAATAGGTAAACTCTCGATACTTAGGGTGTTTGTTGTTGGTGCTGGGTCAGGTTCAGAGTCAGGTAAAGGCGAGCGGCTTAAAGCGTCCGCGTGCGAAATTTTCTTACCTGGCTTGTGTAGCAGTTCGTAACTGTAGGCTGCCAGGAATTCGGACCATCTTGTCATCCGGGGTGACAAGATGTTCGGCGTGGCTCGGTTTCCAGCGAGGATACCCAGCAATGGCTTATGATCCGTCACGATGGTGAACGGGCGGCCGTACAGGTATTCGTGGAAACGCTTAACGGCGGCAACTATAGCCAAAGCTTCTTTGTCCAGCTGGCTATAGTTCCATTCCGGTTTAGTCAGAGTCCTGGAGAAAAAAGCGATGGGTGCTTCTCTCTGGTCTGGGAGGGTGTGGCTGAGGACAGCGCCGACGCCGAAAGGTGATGCGTCGCAAGTGACAGCTAAGGGCAAGGTTTCGCTGAATTGCATCAGGACGGCGTCGGAGGTGAGGAGGTCTTTGGTTTTTTGAAAGGCGGCTTGCTCTCGTCTCCCCCAAGTCCAGGCTGCCTTCTTGTCCAGGAGTCTATGTAAAGGTTCCGCCGCCGTTGCCTTTTGAGGTAGGAAAACATTATAAAAATTTAGCAAGCCTAGGAACGCTTGTAGTTCCGTTTTAGATTTTGGGGTGGGGGCTTCCTTGATGGCTTTCACTTTTTTAGTCGTAGGGTGAATGCCATGCCGGTCTAGGAGATAGCCCAAAAACTCTACTTGCTTTGTACATAGTTGGCATTTTTCTCGTTTGACTTTAAGTCCTGTTTCTTTAAACTTTGTTAAGACTTGTCTGAGTCGGTTTTCTAATTCGGCTTCGTTTGGCGCCGCCACTAATACGTCATCGAAATAGGGCACCACCCCCTTGATGCCCTGTAGCAAACGTTCCATCAGGCTCTGAAAGATGCCTGGTGCCACGCTGACTCCAAATTGGAGTCGGTTACACTTGAAGGCCCCCCGATGGGTCACGATTGTTTGGGCTTCCGCCGTTTTCTCGTCTACAGGTAGCTGCTGATATGCCTGGGCGAGGTCGAGCTTGGCAAAGACTTTGCCCCCTCCCAGTGAGTGCAGTAAATGTTGCACTATTGGGACTGGGTAGGCGCTTTGTTGCAACGCGCCATTTAGGGTGGCCTTATAGTCCCCGCAAATTCTCACGGACCCGTCTGGCTTTACTGGGGTCACTATAGGGGTCTCCCATCTGGCATGGTCTATCGGTTGCAATACCCCTTGTTTGACGAGCTTGTCGATCTGCTCGTCAATTTTAGGCTTTAAGGCGAATGGTACCCTTCTAGGTTTAAGCCGCTTAGGGCGAACCCTTGGGTCTAGGTCAAACGAGATAAGGGGCCCCTGGTACTTGCCCAAGCCTCCATCGAAGACCTCCTGGAACTCCTGGGCTAGCCGCTGTTCCCAAGCTTCGATGGTGACGTGGTTGACACCTGTCAGCGCGATGTTAAGTGGGGCGAACCATTGTAAGCCCAGTAGGCTTGGGCGGTCGCGATCGACGATCGTGAGTGGCAGTTGTTCAGTGTGGCCTTTGTAAGTTATATTAAAGTTCTTGGTGCCCACTACTGGGACGCGATTCCCTTGGTAGTCTTTTATGATGATCTTTTGGGCATGTACGTTTCTTTTTTGTAGTGTAGGCACTAGTCTTTTGATTTCGCGCCATGCAATCATGGAAAGGTAGGACCCGGAGTCCACTTCCATTTTGCATGGCTGGCCTTCAATATGGACTTCTACGTGTACCTTTCTGGCGCCGTCGGAGATGGCGTGGCCGATGGTCACCGTCTGGTGGGTCTCTTCTTTTCGCCGACCGTCGCCGCCTCTTTGAGATCGTTGAGTACGGTCCCATCGACCGTCTGGCTGGCGCTCTCTGGCTCTGGGCGGGGAGCTTTCTCTCCTTCTGTCGTGCTGTTCCCATTTGGGCGGGCTGCGGGTCTTCTTTTGGCGGCAAACTCGGGCGATGTGACCCCGTCGTTCACAATGCCTACAGATAGAGTCAAAGAATCGGCATTCTGACCTGGGGTGGTCGCCGCCGCACCCGGCGCAGTTGGTCCTCGACCTACGACTTTTTCGATTTCGTTGTTCGCCGCGTCCCGTCTGCACGCGATGTATGTCCTCCTCGTCTTCCGACGTGCTGGAGGTTGACTGGTATTCTCCGTAGTGTGCGGTTGCTTCGTTTCTTGTGTCGGCCGACCTTGCCGGGTTGTTGTTTCCGCCCTTCGCGTCAGATCTTCGCATGCTGTCCGCTGACGTGCGGGTTGCTTCTGCGGCTGCGGCTGCGGTAAGGGCATCGGCTAGGCTGATGTCGCCCTTGGCCATAAGTCGGCTCTGGAATGTAGGATCCCATAAGCCGAGTACGAAGCGGTCTCTTATGAGACTGTTCAGACCTTCAAACTCGCAGAGTCCTCCTAGGTGCCGTAGCTCTGCGACGAAGTCGCTCAATTTTTCGTCTGGTTTCTGGTTTCGGCGGTAGAACTCGTTGCGCCGTATCAGGATGGGGACTTCGGGGGCGTAATGGCGCCGCAGTATAGGTTCGAGGACGTCCCAGTCCATGGCGGTTGCGTCTGCCGGCTTGGCCAATGCTTTGGCCATCTGGAAGACCTCTGGTCCGCAGTGAGTAAGGAAGACAGCGCGTTTTAGCGGGCCCGGGGCGTCCTTCATTCCGGCGCATTCCAGGTACATACGGAACCGATCCGAGTACGATTCCCAGTCCTCGGCGGCGGGGTTGAAGGGGGCGGGCGGTGCTATCTTCGCCATCTCTGCGCTGGAGCTGGTTCTTTGGTGGACACGGGGTTCGGTTCAGGGGCGAGATCCCACCCTCGTCGCCAGTGTCGTGTCCGCAAAAGACGCTCAGAGTCGGTGACTTTCATTCAAAGCTCTTTATTTACAATGGGGAACCGAACCGGCGAAAAGCAAAAAGCCCGCGGCTTTTATACTTTTCGCTGCGGCGGCCGCGGCCAATGGCAGCGATTCAAGTCTCCCGCTCTTGGTTTGAACCAATCGCGGGAGACTTCAATCGGGCCAATCAGCGCGGCTCGCCTGGCCAATCAGAAATCCCCGCGCCTTAGCCAATCAAGGCGCAGGGATTTCGAGTATTCAAATTCAGGACATAACAGTACCAGGGACCAATTTCACGCAGAAACACTTTTTCAAGGACCGGAGGGGGAGTCCGAGTTTGGTGGTTTGCTTGCAGACGTTTCATTACCTGACTAGGTAACATCTGATGTTGTTACCTAGTCGGGTAATGAAATGTCTGCCAGCAAACCACCAAGTTCAGGAAGTGCCAATGCCTCCTCATTGCAACCCTGAGCGACAGATATTCTCTTCTATTGGGACATTTAAAACGGAGGGTTTCAGCTGCAGATTCAGGAACTGCGCCTGGCTGAGGAGTGCCTTCAGAACTGAGCGCTGGGCAGTGGTGGCCCATGGCTGTTTCCGCGGCTCAGGACAAGTCCCTGCAGGATGGCTGAGAAGCCCTGCCTCTTGGCCCTGCCTCCCTCAGCCTCATCCCTCAGGTGTCTGCCTCGTTCCTCTCTCAGTCGCTCTCTCGCTCCTCCACCAGCCCAGGAAGAAACTGCTTCAAAGAAGCCGGCAGGGTGGCTTCCTGTCAGCGCAGCTCCTCCGAAGTGCCCGTTCACCCCCACCCAGCCACCCGCGGTTCAATCCAGTGCTCTGTTCTGCCTGCCTGCCTGCCTGCCTGCCTTCGTTTCTGGTTGTTTCGGAGCAGCTTTGGCTGAGAAAAAGAGGCAAATAGTTATTATTCTTAGCCAAAGCTGCTCCAAAACAACCAGAAACAAAGTCAAGCAGGCAGGCAGAATGGAGCACTGGATTAAACCAGGGGCGGCTGGGTGGGGGTGAACAGGCACTTGGGAGGAGCTGCACCGACAGGAGGCCACCCTGCCGGCTTCTTTGAAGCAGTTTCTTCCTGGGCTGGTGGAGGAGCAAGAGAGCGACTGAGGGAGGAACGAGGCGGGAGGAAACTGAAGCCGCTGAGCTGGAGAGCAGGACAGGCTTTGGTTGCTTCCTCCCTCCCCTTCTCTCCTTTGTGTTCTTGATCCCTGATCCCAGCAGCATTCACCGAAGGCGAAGAAAGCCGCCATTTTTATTTTATTTTTTATTTTTATTTCTTTGCGGCCCGGTACAAAGTGATCCACGGACCGGTACCGGTCCGGGGCTCGGTGGTTGGTGATCCCTGTTGTAGGTCATCTAGTCCAACTCCCCACCCAAGCAGGAGACCCTATACCATTTCTGACAAATGGCAGTCCAATCTCTTCTTGAAAGGCTCCATTGATGAAGCTACCACAACTTCCGAGGGCAAGCTGTTCCATTGGTTAATTGTTCTCACTGTCAGAAAATTTCTCCTTATTTCCAGGTTGAACCTCTCCTTGTTCAGTTTCCATCCATTATTCCTTGTCTGGCCTACAGGCGCTTTAGAAAATAGCTTGACCCCTTCCCCTCTGTGGCAAATATTCCTCTCAAATATTAGAAGACTGCTATCATGTCTCTCCTGGTTCTTCTTTTCTCTAGACTAGCCAGGCCCAGTTCCTATAACCATTCTTCATAAGTTTTAGTCTCCAGTCCCCTAATCATCCTGGTTGCTCTTCTCTGTACTTTTTCCAGAGTGTCAACATCTTTTTTTACAGTGTGATGACCAAAACTGTATGCAATACTCTAGGTGTGGTCTTACTAAGGTTTTATAGAGTGGTATTAGAACCTCACTTGATCTTGATTATATCCCTCTGTTAGGATTGCATTAGCTTTTTTGGCTGCTGCTGCACACTGCTGGCTCATATTTAGCTGGTTGTCCACTAAGACTCCAAGATCCTTCTCACAGTTACTGCTATTGAGCCTGGTTTCACCCAGTCTGTATGTGAACTTTTGCTTTTCCTTGCCTAAGTGTAGGACTTTATTTTTCTCTACACTGAATGTCATTTTGTTAGATAGGATGCTTCTCTGGATCCTTCTCTGGATGCCAGCTCAGAGAAGGATGAGCCAGTCCCAGGCACATCAGGGGAGGAGAGATCCGACAAACTGCCCAGCTGAGCATGGGTCAGTTGAGGCACAGCTACAGCAGGACATGAAATTGCTGGTGCCATTTTGTGGTTGTTAATCAAGGACTATCTATACTCTAATTAGGTGATGAAAGCATGAATCATCATGTATGAAACCTCCTAGCCCAGAAATGGACATGATTGCTGCACAGGATGAACTTCTGCAAAGGTCCTATTAACCACAGCTGCCACTTGCTTTTTGAAGAGCGATCAGTCCAAAGGTCTACCAAATCATGCTAGAAGTCCAAAGGTCTACCAATTCTGACTAGAGAAGTGTACCCCCAGGTATCCCCACACAATCCTAATTTCCAACAGCTTCTCACAAGCAAAGTCAATGGGTAAACTGGTTACTTGATGCTAACCATGCATTTGTTCTATCTACAAAATCTTTATTTTGCCCTATATGTAAACTTCATTTTAAAGTCGATGGTCTTTCAAATTTCTCCATCCAATTTATAAGCAGAGGAATGCTCCTGCAATTTCCAAAGGAAAATCTCCCCTGTATCTGTAAAAATAGAAAAAAGTTTTCTCAGGATGTCTTCCTTTGCAATTTAGTAGTTATATGCCTGAAGCTTGAAAGGCTGTAGACCTTTGAAAGGATGATTGTAGAAAAAAAAGGTGGGACATTCACAACTTTTCCTTAACCAGAAAGGTAAGGGAACTAAATTCTCTGTCATTAAAATAAATGGGAACAGGTAAGGAAAAGAGCAGAATATCTCTGCCCACATCTATTTCATTTTAACATAGCATCCTACTTCACATCAGCAAAACTTTAATCTCTGCATGAATAGTGCAAACAAATTCTAAGGTCTTTATTCAGGTGTCAAAAAATAGTTATCTCTTGCGAGCTAAAACATTTCTCAGATGTATTGTATTATATGTAAACTCAAATATATTAAAATACATATCTGAAAAGTAATAACAATAAGAATAATTGGTAATGATGTGTTGATGGTGTGATCTTCTGGAGGAAAGAATGATGGTGCTTACACAATGGATAGTGAACAAAGTAAACTCTGAGAATAGCTTCAAGTGGATAATATAAGATGCATGGCTGGGCTCATAACACCTTTTTAATAGCACAGCAATCTGGGACCCAGTTCTGTCTTCCAGAAAAGCTGCTCATGTATAAAATTCTTAGAGAAGGATTCCAGACTATCAGATAAATATGTATTTGTTGTTAGAACGATCACACGAGTTACTTGTTTTAAAAGTTTATTCCATTTAATTTAACCTTGAGGTTAAAGGATAAATGTTAATTTGAAATATAGGTGCATGTTTGCATAGAGTATATTTCACAAGTCAAAAAAAGGGCTGTGAAATATTTACAGACTCCTCACATCCTGGACATAAACTGTTTCAACTTCTACCCTCAAAACAACACTACAGAGCACTGCATACCAAAACAATTAGACACAAGGACAGTTTCCTCCCAAACGCCATCACTCTGCTAAACAAATAATTCCTTCAATACTGTTCAACAATTTACAAAGTCTGCACTACTATTACTATTAATCTCATCTCTCCTTATCACCCCTCCCTTCCCACTTGTCACTGTATGACTGTAACTTTGTTGCTTGTATACTAACTATTTATATGGACTGTTTCCTAGTATGATTTGATTGCATATTGTACGCTATGACTATTATTAAATGTTGTACCTTATGATTCTTGACTCTTGACAGATGTACCTTTTCTTTTATGGACAATGAGAGCATATGCACCAAGACAAATTCCTTGTATGTCCAATCACACTTGGCCAATAAAGTATTCTATTCTATTCTATTCTATTCTATTCTATTCTATTCTATTCTATTCTATTCTGTTCTGTTCTGTTCTGTTCTGTTCTATTTTATTCTAGAGGAAGATGTACATGTATACAAAATACCATATGCCTTCACAGATTATATTGGTTAATGGATGGGAAGTTAGAAAAGGCCATTGATATGTAAGGACCAATGAAGATCATCTAACTTTGCTTGAGTCTTTGCACTGAAATTCTGAACTACAAATCCCTATTTTATTTATAAAGGCTGCTGCTCTGTTTGATGAAAGAGCAAGATTTAGCTTGTTTAGATATTGGTGATTTCCCACCTTATTTGTAGCTAAGAAAGGAGATTCCTTAGTTAGTTAGCTGAGCCATAATTCTGAATAACATTCTCCCATTCCTAGAAATGCAAGCATTATGGCTTCCTACAGCATGGCTATTTGTCAAATGAAATAAAGACATACTGCCTACCCATATCCTTGTTAAATTAAGGTATTACCCAATATTTCCTTCTACAGTACTATTGTAATGCATGCTGGTGGCCAAGTACCCAATTTTTGATCATATGATTGTGGGGATTCTGCAATCATAAGTGTAAGGACTGGCCATAAGTCACTTTTTTCAGTGCTGTTGTAACTTTGAATGGTCATTAAACAAATGGTTGTAAGTCAGTAACTATTTGTAATCTATATACTTTTTAGCAGTTAGAACCAGTTTCCCAAGAACAGAAAATAAGTCTTTAAAAAAACAAAAAAGGCATTTTTAAAAAGTTTTGCTATTTGTTATAGCACCCAGTTGCCTATTCTGGACAGTTCATTTTACACCAAAATATTAATAATAACAATAACAAAAACAAGACCAAACTAAAACAACTTGAAAAAGATACAATAATTATATTAAACAATGACATCCTATTGTATATTACAGGATAAAAATCCCTGCTATAGTAGCTGAGCCATGCAAAACCTTTTTTTTAAAAAAATATTAATTTTTCAATATGCCAGAAGCCAACCAAGATAGATGCCAAATAATAGCTCTAGAGATGTAATTCAAGAAGATAGGTGTCACCATACAGAAAGACCTGTTTCCTATAATCAATACTCTGCAGGGAATAATATTTAGGGCACTATTGTGTACAGAGAAGAGATTTGTAACAGAAGTTAGTTCCTGTGGAATGCTGTCCAAGTTATTTAGAGTTTCAAGTAAAAGAACTGGAACTAAACTTTTGTATTCAACATTGTATTAACAGTCACAGAGTTCTTTCAGAATGTATCCTGGAAGTTACAATGAAGAGACATAAATTCAGATTGCTGAACACAGTGGTTAGCCACTGAATGACACGGATTGCTAGACTAAGTGTATTTGGCCTGTTGTAGCAGAACTTTTCAAAGAAGCATATAATAGCAGTGATGGAGACTTTAATTACTTTTATATTATTTGAGAGACAAACTCTGCCATGTATGAGCCTTTCAGGAAATTCCAAGCTTGTCTTTGCTGACAATATTTTCCTTTAAAGGTCAAAGCTTCTCAACCTGTTGCTATTTAGTCAACTAAATAGGAGAAATGTTGGGGGAAAGTGTTGCTGCAGTTCTTGATACTTGGTACTAAAAGAAGTTGCTGATGGCCAGATTGTTTATTTATGTATAACGTTTAAGAATGAAGTTTCAGATTTTTGGAGGAAAGTGAATATTGTCCTTCAAAAAGGGAGAAAAAGGGCAACCAGGGAACTAAAAACAATTCTTGACATAATAAGTTTGCCTCAATTGTTAATTGGTTTGCTTCCTTAATGAATTGTGGAAGTATTGCAAATGCAGAATATCTTGATTTCAGCCAAGCTTTTGACAAAGTACTTAAGATATTCTGATTAGCACACAAGTGAACTGAAGGCTGGAGGGAATGATAATGAAGTGGATACATAGCTAGATCAAAGTCATAGTGAATGACTGGTTTTCAATAAGTTCCTCAGACCGAGGATTTGAGTGAGGGAAATTTAGGGTTCCAGACTGGTTCTATACTCAGGGGCTAGGTCCTTTGTTGCAACTGGGAAAGTTTACTCTGGAGAAAAGAAGATTTGCATGTTCTAGCTCTTTGCTGGTACTTAAAAAGAGACTACACAAAGGTCAAGATCTCTTCTGTAATCTCAAAGGGTAGTTTATAAAATAAGGTAAAATAAGGTAAAATTACATCACACTATCTAAATTTTAAGTAAAATATCTGATTAAATGCTGTTTAAATATTAGAAAGAACATCCTAATAGTTTGATACTAGAAACAGTAACCCAGGAACATGGTGGGCTTTCATTTACTGGATGAGTTAAAATGAACACTAGACATTTATCTATTAGAAATGCTTTAATTCTGATCCCTTATTGAGGAAAGGATTGAAGTAGGATCTAAATGCTCTCTTCCCTTTATGATTCAAATAGAAGGGGACAGATTATTATGCAAATACAAAAGTTGGACATGCATTTCTTTGTTCATAGGATGAGATTCCCTACTAATTAGTTCAGTAAGATCCATGCCTTAAAATAATTTCTAGGGAGTTGTGATTCAGACTCAATTATGTCCTTCTTCTTCATACCAGTCTACTCCAGCCAATTCATAATGAAGAACGGTTGCAGGAATTTGGTTTGTTTAGTCTAGTGAAAAGAAGGTTTAGGGGTGACATGATAACAGGGTTCCGATATTTGAGGGGCTGCCACAAAGAAGAGAGGGGCAACCTATTTTCCAAAACACCAGAAGGCAAGGCAAGGAGTAATGGATGGGAACTAATCAAGAAGAGAAACAAACTATAACTAAGGAGAAATTTCCCTAACAGTGATAACAATTAACTAATGGAACAGCTTGCCTTCAGAAGCTGTGGGTTCTCCATCACTAGAGGCTTTAAAGAAAAGATTGGACAGTCACTTGCCTGGAATGGTATAGGGTCTCCTGCTTGAGCCAGGGATTGGACTAGAAGACCTCCAAGGTCCCTCCCAGTTCTGTTATTTTAAAATGGTAATGCCGCTTTTTAAGATATTGTATGTTATCCTATTTTTACAAGTCCATTCTAAAGTTCCAAATTATGGGCCAGTTTCTTTTGATTACTTCCTCATCCAAATGAAAAATAGCAAGATGTTCAGAACGACTTTTCCTAGGAAAGTTAAAATAAATACTAATTTACTGTGACTTAAGTTTTTTTTTTTAGTTACCATCATCTAAGGCACAGGAAATATTTCTTTAATAGCTAGATTACTGATGTGATGAGTCGTGACAGAAATAGGGTACCCTCTATCACTCCGTAACTATTGGATCTGTCCAGTGAAGCCGCAGAGCCTGTCCTGCCTTAGCACAAAGCCTCTGCCACTCATGAACCATTAATAAGTTCAGCACCTGATCTGCAGTATTGAAGGCTGCCAGTAAATCAGGAGTGACTCTTCTGTCTATCACCCTATGCCTCACATATCCTTCATAGCCATTGTTTTAGTAGCCTCCACCCCAGCCTTACCCCATTTTCAATATTTCATTTTTATACCTTTCTTAATTTCTATTAGTTTATTTCATCTTTATTTTTGTAACCTCTAATAAAATCATAGCAAAATAATAATAATATGGTAGATGGTTTTCCCCAAGTAGATGATATTTTGTAGAAAGAAAGGGAGGAAAGCTGAGGGAATCCACTTCCCTCAGAAGAGCTGTTAAATCAAGATTCTATTGAAATCTTCAAAGGGAGAAAGGTTCAGGACTCTTTGTGGCAGGTTTCAGATCTCATCAAGTAAAGAAAATAATCCTGCAGGGCAGGGGTGGGATTCAAAATTTTTTACTAGCGTTTCTGTGGGCATGGCTTAGTGGGTGTAGCATGGCTTGGTGGGAGTGGTTTGGTGGGCGTGACGGGAAGGATACTGTAAAATCTCCATTCCTACCCCACTCCAGGGGAAGGATACTGCAAAAATCCCATTCCTTCCTCACCCCACTAACCTGCTTTCCAGCTCCATTCTCCTGTGCAGGGCAACAAAAGAAGACCCAGCTGATCAGTGGGGTGGGGCCAGTCAGAGGTGGTATTTGCCGGTTCTCCAAACAAAATTTCCACTACCGGTTCTCCAAAACTGGTCAGAACCTGCTGAATACCACCTCTGCTGCAGGGCCCAAGTAGTGCCAGCCCTCTAGTATACCTGATTACCTGAGATAAGATTGATCCTGATGCTGCTTGCCTTCCAGAAAGTCCTTTTGTTTCCCTGGCAAGGTAGTCATCAAGTTTAGTGAAGATTAGTATTTTATTATAATGTATTGCTTTTTACTCTTAGCATTTTAGTTTTGAATTTTATCTTTAGCATTGTACGTTCTGATCTATTGTAGTTTCCATTTAAAATTTGTTGGCTACTCAGACTTGTAGTGAGGGGGTGGCCATTTAAAATATAAGTAAATAAATATATGCTCAGATTCCCAGCATAATAACAACCTGACATTATTTATGATATACTCTCAATGGAACAAACCGACCTTGGTTTTAATGGTCAGTGGCCTATTAAAAGGAGTTGGGTTTGGAATAAGATGTTCAAAATATCTAAAATCCATTAAATTCCACTGTAATGTAACTTCCTACTTATAATTTCAGAGGCATTCTAGGAGTTTTATTCAAAGTGTTTGATGACTAAATGCAAACCTGGAACAATGAATTGTGTTTCATTGTGGATCGGCTCAGTGATATGTGAGGATAAGCCTTAATGGTTGAGTTCAAGAACCAAGATTAAAGATAGCTAGTGCAATGGCTAGTGCAATGTTTGAGTGTCTGTGTGGAAGAGACAGCACAACAATGGTAAGAAAAGACAACTAATAATATATGGTGTCCCTCTACAGTGAGCTTTTGTTAGGAAATCATGCAGCAAAAAGTCTGTTCAAATGTTGCATGATTTTGATTAAAATAATAATTCCATTTTTAAAAAAGTGAATCAACCAAGATTTTTGAAGGCTAGATTTAAATATCAGTTAGTCTATATGCTGCCCCAGTGCATAATTTCACACTTACCTCAATCTTACAAGGGTAGGCTTGGGGGTTATTATTTCCCTTAGCATAAAACTTGCATCTACTGTATCTAAACTCATTCAGCTAAACACTTGTATTTACTGAAAGACAAATGAGCAAAGCTGAATGGTGCACAAAGCTGTGAAGAAACTGGTTTAGTTTAAATACAGCAGAAATGGACAGACCATTAATGATACGAGGTATGGAGAAAGGTGGGACAATATTCACAGGCAGTCATAGAGAACGTTGTACTATTCTGAGGAAAGAAATGTTTTCAAATAATTGTTTTAAGTAGGGCAAATTATTTGGCTTCCCCTCAGTTGCCACCCAAATGTGTTTTTCCCCTTGCAAGTATCAATATTGTTACAGGTATTATCCCTTATTTTAAAAAAGCAAACACAACAGATACTGAATTCATCACCTTTAAATCCCTGCATACTATGGGCCCAGTCTACTTGAGGAACCAGCTCACATGGATGGGACTGACCTGCCCCACCTACCCTGGCAGAGGGGGCATACTGCGGATCCCATCAGCCAAGGAATTTTGAGCTGATGGGATCCAGAGAAAAGCCTTTTCTGCTGTTGGTGCCTGCTCTCTGGAACATCTTATCTCCTCAGGTGAGATTGCCTCCCACCCTCTGGACATTTTTAGCTGTAAGATCTGGCTCTGCCAAATGTCTTGGAGACTCAACAGGGAAGCATCATATTGGAGATGATGGAGTAATTAAAATCTAATCCCATCTTCTGCCCCCATCTTCACCCTATATGACTGGCTTCTTTCTTTGCCAACTTGTCTCCATTATTTTATCTGTTGTTTGTCATCTGCTATGTTTTTTCACAACGGATGATTTTAATGCTTTTCAATGTTTTTATGTTATAAATTGCCCATGATCATTGGATACAAGATGGCTGGATAAATGAATGAATGAATATTTAAATAAATAAATACCATGTTCCCTCAAAATAAGACCCAATCGGAAATGAATCCCTAGCATGATTTTTCAGGATATAGGGCTCATAATATAAGCCCTATTCCCCCAAAATAAGCCCCAGTTAAGGTTGTCAACCAGATGGAAGCAGTTAGTGCCATATTTCCTCGAAAATAAGACCTAATAGGAAAATAAGCCCTTATGCATCTTTTGTAGCAAAAATTAATATAAGACCTGGTCTTATTTTTGGGAAAACACAGGTAAATACTGTTAAAGCATTTGTTTATATATTGCAATTTAACCTGGATTATAAACAAGAACAGGCCTTTCAACATAGTGGTCAATCTTACTCTCTAATCATCTATCTATAGGAGCATACTGTGCTACTATACCTTGGGTCTTTTTAGGTGTAGCACAAAAGCATAATTTAGGTGCTAAACAGGAATGAAAGGTGACAAAAGGCATTGAAGACTTTGTATGATTTTGCTTGTGTGATGAATGAGTACAATGTCTCTTTCCTCATGCCTCCTCAATCCAAATTTACTGTACTCTTAAATTAACAGGACATTATCTTTGATGAATGGTAAAAAGCAAATAAAATAAATGTTTAATGTTAAAATGACTATCATTTCTGTCCCTCCAACCAGCATATTCATGTAGTCAAAAGTTTTCATGCAATATATTTAGCAGCTATAGATGGGAATGCTGTTTTTAAACTCACATACAGTATATCAAATCAGGTTTTCCTGTGCCACTCCAATAGTTCTTCAAAAATTCAATTTAGCTGGGTTTCCGGTTCCGCGTGGCTTCGGGGCAGCAGGAATTCGCGACAGCTCGCGATTCCTGCTGTGCTAGCCGTCGAGGTACCCCCGATCCAGATGGGTCAGGGGGATATGGCTGCCCTGTAGGGACAGCTGAAGAGAGAGGGGAGTCGGATAGGGAGGTGGGGGTGTCGCAGACCCCCCCCTTCTCCGGAAAAACCCCTTTTTCCCAAGGCGGTGGAGCGGCCGTCAGCAATGGCCGCCACGAAGAAGCCAGCAACCGGGTAAGATTGTGCTGGAGGAAGTGTGAAGAGTGAAAGTTTTGTCTGAGCCGGATCAAGTAACATCTTTTAAATTGCCTGGAACTGAGCTGTTTGAATTGCTGGAGGATACATTGTATCCCTAAGAAGAGCGAAAAGCGGCGGAGAAGCTGTTAAAGGGAACTTTTTTTTTTCTTTACTCTCCCACCCCATGGAAACAGCAGAAATATTTGGATATATTGGACATTGAAAGTGAATTGCTTTGAGAGTTGAAGCTAAGAGACAAAAGGATTCTTGGACATTGAAAAATTTAAGAAATTGGAAAACCCTTGTTGGAGGTATGGATTTCTGATTATTTAAAATTGACATTGCAAGTGGGAAGGGAGAGAAAAAAAAAATTGGAGCAGAAGCTGAAAAAGGAGGAGATTGCCTAGAATCCCAAAGGAAGATATATGATAATTGGACCTCTTTGATTAAAAATTAACCCCAGAAAGAGAAAGAGAAGAAGGAAGAAAAGTATTAACTTTTGGAACTTTTTTTTAATTGTTTTTGATTGTCTTTGATTAAAAATACTTGTGGTTGTTTTGGAAAAAGTTTCCCTTTTCATAATGGCATCGTTTGTGGATGAACTAGAGATTGAATATCAAAAATATAAAAAAGAAGATACTTTGGGCACTTTGTTTCAATTCTTAGAAATGGCGTTATGTACTTATGAAAAGTTGATTACGCAGCAGAAGGACTGGGACAAGGAAGAAGAGGAAGAAGAAGCCATCTTTGATGAACAATGGGTCCCTTCCGGAGAGGAGGAGAAAAAGGATAAGAAAAAGGGGATTTTAAGAATTATAAAAACAACCAAAAGAGAGAAAAATGAGCGAAAAGGTGGAGGCAAGGTTAGAAAGCAAAGGAAAAGGAGCAAGAAAAGCGAGGAGAAAAAGCAAAGGGGTAAAAAGGGCAAGGAGAAGAATAAGCAAGAGAGAAAGGGGGGGAGGAGAAGCCTTAATGGGGGGAAGCAAGACCTAAAGAAAAAAAGTTTATTTAGAGACAATGGGTGAATTTAATTTAGGATAAAAGAGAGATTCTGGAGGGTACATAAGTTTGTGTTTTTATATGTGTATTTAGAGTATAAAATTCATTATGTAATCTTAGAATCTTTTAAACAGAATCCCAAGAAAAATTGCTATACGAAGTATTTTTAAGTTAGGGTAATGAGTTATAGACGTTACTCCAATTGGTGTATAGGAGAAGTATAGTAAAAGAAAAAAGATGAATGGATAATTGGAAATAGAACAGACAAAGAATGTTGTTGAAAATGGTAATAAGATATGGAAGGATATATATGCTTTTTTTTTTTTTTGGATTTTGTATATTGATAAAAGGCAATAAAATTTTAATTAATAAGAAATAATTTGGATGAAAAGGAGAAGTAGGGATAAGATATGAAGTTAATACTATATGAAGTATTGATACTATAATTTGGAATTGTTATGCCTTATTGGTCTTTTATTATTATTTTTTCCTAGAAAAGAATTTATAAGCTGTTATGCCTTGATTCTTTGTGCATTGTTTTTATAAAACTGATAAAAATGGTTTTTATATATATATATAAAAAAGAAAATGATAATAAGATATGGAAGGATATATGGGATGAATATGATGTTTGAATTTGTGTCTGTGTGAAGAGTTTTAACCCGGGAACAGACAACCTTCAGAAAAGATCTTTTAGTTTTGTTTATGTTTTGTGTTTTGTATGTTTGTGTATTGTGTTTTTTGTAAAACTAATAAAATTTGTTTTTTATAAAAAAAAAAAAAGAATCAATAAAACCTTGGAGGAATGTTAGATGAGAATAATTGTAAATAAGCCAGAAAGAAATGAATATGATGACTATAAAATGGATAAATATAGAAAAGAAATGAAATTGAATAAGAGTAAAGAGAAATAATGAGAAATTTGCTGAAAGATATTTATGTGTCCATATGGAAATGGGATAAATTAGAATTATGTTGTATAAAAATAATGTTTTATTCGACTTGTAAAAATTTATAATGTTAAGAGGTTTTATGTACTTAATGGTTAATGATGTGTTGTTTGTCTTTAAAATTAATAAAATTTGTTTCAAAAAAAAAAAATTCAATTTAGCTGCAAAGCTACATTCATCAGTCTGGTTAGAACTGGCTAAGGGACAAAGACAGCATCAAAAGCTAGAAAGAAATCTCTCTTCTTTGTTAACTATTTCTAGGACATTTTTAATTACATAAAAGTGTTGAGAGTTTTGAATATTTATTATCCCAACATACCTGCTGGTTAAAGTCAGACTTACACATCATATCAAAATGCATAGTTGATCACTGAGTTATTGTGCTATTTTTGTAAGACATAAAATAAAAAATATGGCAGCAATTCCATAGAGATCAACATTATACACTTAGAGAAAAAAATTTTTTTAAGTGTTCATTCCAAAGTTGCTATTTGATACTTAAGAGAAACTGTCAGAAGGCTGAGTTAGTGTGACTTACCTAAAACAGTTTCCTCTCAAAACACACAATGAGGCAAATATCTGCCAAATTAAGAAAAGGAAGGATGTCCCATGCATATGAATGCTCTTGGCAAAAAACCCACAGTGATGCAGACAGGTCCAAAACAGCAATAATTATAATATACAGATAGTTCTTAACTTACAACTACAACCAGGTCCAGAATGTGTTAAATGTGTTAAATGTGCCGTGCCCAATTTTATGACATTTTGGCCATAACTCTTAACCAAATCACTGCTCTTGTTAAGTGAAACATAAAGTCATTTGGCAGTTTAATCCACACCAGCTCAAGGTTGACTCAGCCTTCCATTCTTCCGAGGTCAATAAAATGAGGAGCCAGATTGTTGGGCGCAATAGGCTGACTCTGTAAACTGCTCAGAAAGGGCTGTAAAGCACTGTGAAGTGGTATATAAGTTTAAGTGCTATTGCTATTAAGAGAATCTGGCTTCCTGCATTGAATTTGCTTGTCAGAAGCTAGCTGGTATCAACATTCTGAATAATGTACCCACCAAAAGCAGAACTCTGAGGCAGGTAGATTCCTCAAGGAACATGTTTATTGGATACATCATATCAGCACAGCTAATGAAAACCAACTCTAAAAGTTCCCATGGTTTTTCCCCTAATTAAAAGAGCAAAAGTTCCCCTCCCTGATGTCATTGGTCACATTGTCCAATGAAAGTAGCTGGCAGGCTGCTTGGTCATGCCTCTCCTCCAATTGCCACCTGTTGGGGTGACCTTGGTTCCCACAAGAAAAAATTTTGTTTTGACTGTTAGCCAACAGTCTTCCCCCTTCCCTTCCCCCACTCAGGGTTCATGGCAACTGTGAGGCAACAAAAGATGGCTCCAGCCAGGTTTGCTCCAGAGTTGACAGTTGGAAAGTTGCAAATGACAATCACATGGCCCTGGGACACTACAACCCTTGTAAACACAGGCCAATTTCCAAGTTCCTAAATGTTGAACACCTAACCCTGGGGATGGTGCAACAGTCAAAAGTGTGAGGTCTTAAGTCACTTTTTTTCAGTACTGCTCTAAATTAGAAAAGTTGCTAAACAAATGGTTAAAAGTTGATAACCTAAAAAAAAAAACACTTTACTGAATCAGACCATCTAGTTCAACATCCAGTTTCTCTTAGTGGCCAGGCAAAGGCTCAGAGAACTGTCCAAGTTGGTAGTCAAAATAAAACTCTCCCTAAAGTATTCTGCATATTTATTTATTTATTTATTTATTATTTGTTTGTTTGTTTGTTCATGGAACTTATATTGCCACCTATTTGCACTTGGCGATGCAAGGCAGCTTACAGAATATATAGTATTGGTAGATATTCATTAATGTCATCTCTGAATAACAACATGTAAATTTATTTCTGAAATAAGATCGTATTTCCTTATGTCTTTCTTCCGTAAGGCTTAGAAACAAAACTCTTTGAAGAATTTATATCATTACCTAATAATTTCAATGGAGAAATTGAACAGCTAAAACAGGAATGGAGCATCTCTGGCTGATTATGAGTTCCACAGACAGGTTCCTCCCTTCACCAACCATCACCCACTTCTCTAGTCCAAATTTCCCCCTGCCTTGCTTTTTTTCCCCAAACACAGAAAGATTGATAGGAATCTCCTGCGACCTCTGGATTTGGAAAAAAGGAACATTAAAGGACCAAGTTTTAAGAAAGGGAGTGAGGTTTGGGTGATGGAGGCTCTCTGGACAAAGACATTCTATAGCCCTGGGAAATGCTCCATAGCAAGGGTGTCAAACTCAAGGCCCAGGGGCCTGATATGGCCCACAGAGTGCTTAAATATGGCCTGCCAGGCAGTCCTGAAAACAGCAAAGGTGGTGTCTCTGCCAGAGAAAATGGAACTTGGGAGGGCCGTGCACAGCATTCCTGAGCTCCATTTTTGCTGGTGGAGAGTTGCAGGGAGACAACCCAGCCAAAAACAGCTCGCAAGGGCCATGCACACACCCCCAAGCTCTGTTTTTATGATCAGAGGGTTGCAGTAGGCTGGCCCAACCAAAAACAGAGTTTGCGAGGGTTGCACGCAGCCCCCCTGAACTCCATTTTCACTCGCAGAGGGTTGCAGGAGGCTGTCGCAGCCAAAAATGGAGCTCGGGAGCCCATTTCCACTAGTAGAGCGCTCAGGTCACCACAGGTGCCGCCCCCCAATATAAGTGACATCAAGCAGGCCCATCCAAGGTCAAATACAACCCTGATGCGTCCCTCAATGAAATCGAATTTGACACCCCTGCTCTATAGGTTATTCTGAGTGATACTCACTTAAAGGTTCCCTGTTCTTGAGATATCATTTAATATTCAAAACTGTTGTGAATTAATAAAAGTACTTGAATAAAGATTATTAAGAGCTTGAAGTAAAGTGCAGGGTTCTGGCCCTGCACTTCTGATTGGCTGATAATAGCGACATCGGATTGCTCTGTTCAGGAGAATCTGATTGGCTATTAACGAGCCTCTCCCATTAGTTAACGGAGCTAGCGCTCCCTGTGTTTTCATTGGATAAATACTCAAGAGCTTGCCTATATAAAGGGGGCCGTTGCGGCCATAGAGCTGAGCTGTTACACATGTAAATAAAGAGTTTGAAGTTCACTGTTCACTGGTTCGTCTCCTCCTTAGCACCCATGCACAGAACATAACACTGGCGACGAAGGTGGGATGTGGAGACGTCAGAGCTGACTGAACGATGAAGAACGATAACAGAGCACGTGGCTGAAACGCACCAATGGCGGAACCATGTCCGGCGGCGTCATACCACCCGCTCCATTCGACCCGGTGCAAGAAGACTGGGACTCATATATGGATCGTTTCTAGATGTTTCTGGAGACCAACAATTTGAAGGATGCCACTACCGGGAAGAAACGGGCGGTATTCCTAACTCATTGCGGGCCGACCGTATTCAAGATGGCCAAGGCACTAGCGAAACCGGCAGAAGTAAAGTCTATGGACTGGGACGTCCTCGAACCCCTGCTGAGGACCCATTATGCACCGACTCTGCCAATGCTTGTTAGAAGGCATGAATTTTACCAGAGAAGTCAGCGGAAGGGCGAAAGTGTTGCTGATTTCATAGCGGATCTCCGGAATCTGGGAGGCCTATGCAAGTTTGCCAACCTAGAAGAAGCCCTGAGAGACCGAATAGTTATGGGATTAGATGCTCCAGGCACACAGAGAAAGCTGATGGCGAAAGGCGACATTAGCCTTAAAGATGCCATCGCTGAAGCTACTGCAGCAGAAGCAACCAGGAAGTCAGCTGCCCGAATGCGCCGCACCCACGCCCCGCTTCGCCAACTCGCCCGCAAAATTTCACCTCAGTCAAAAGGACAGCCTACGACACTACGAGGACCTCGAATCGTCATCAGAAAGCGATGAAGAACCTTGAATCGTCATCAGAAAGCGATGAAGAAGAGGTCCACCGACTTCGGTCTGAACGAGACCAACGCCAGAAATCGCAGTACCAATGCGCTGGTTGTGGAGCAAGCTACCCCCGGTCAGAATGCAAATTCCTCGACGCGCTCTGCCATGTGTGCGGGAAAAGAGACCATATCGGACAGGTCTGGAGAAGCAAGCTGGGACCCAGCCAGCCCTCGAGGGGGTTTAACTATCGCCAACCGACAGGAAGCCGTCCTGTAAAGCAAGAACCCATGAACCATCAATGGAACAACCACTCCTACAGAAACAAAACCCTAAACCACTCAACGAAGCGAGAAGAGGCTCACCAAACTATCACGATCGGTCACGCCTCATCTCTTGATGCCAAGAAGATCGAAAATCAGCCCTGCCTGATGGAAGTTGATTCAGGATCATCCCTCTCGATGGTTTCCTGGAAGACCCTCAAGCAGCTCATCCCTACTGTCCGGCGGCAAGACCTCAGATTCCAAAGACTCATACTCAAAGACTATCAAGGAAATTGAATTCCGGTCATTGGATCCAGACGAGTCCAGGTATCGTTTAAGAACTGTACAGCATTCCTACCCCTGACTGTAATCGACAGGGATCGGCCTAGTTTGTTAGGCTTCCAATGGTTCGCTCCACTCGGAATTGAAGTAGCTGGCATTCACCGAACCTGCAGCAGTGACTGAGAAGAGGACCTCATCCAAGAATTCCAGGACGTCTTTGCAGAAAAACTAGGTGAGTACAAGGGGACCCCGATATCATTTAACCTCAATCCCAAAATAGCTCCCATCCACCTTAAGCCTCGTCGAGTTCCATTTGCCCTTAAACCAAAGCAGCTTGATAAATTAATAGCCCAGGGTGTGTTAGAACCAACCGATCACTCTCCCTGGGAAACCCCAATTGTGACACCCATCAAGCCGGATGGATTGATAAGAATTTGTGGGGACTACCAAGCCACCCTGAACCACGCCCTTCAACAAAACGCTTACCCGGTACCGGTGGTGCAACACCTCCTCCATTCCCTGGGGGGCGGAAAAGTCTTCGCTAAACTAGACTTAGCCCAGGCATACCAACAACTACCTGTAGACAAAAAAATGGCAGAGGCCCAAATGATCGTTACGCACCAAGGTGCGTTTAAATGTAACTGACTCCAGTTCGGAGTAAGCGTAGCCCCAGGAATCTTTCAAAGTTTGATGGAAAGACTATTACAAGGGATAAAAGGCGTTGTCCCATATTTTGATGATGTGTTAATCGCTGCCCCGACTCAGAAAATACTAAAGGATCACCTGGGGTTGGTTCTCCAGAGATTTAAAGACTCAGGTCTCAAAGTTAAAAAAAACAAGTGTCAACTATGTACGGATTGTGTAGAATTTTTAGGATATTTAATTGATAGTCAAGGCATTCACCCCACTGATAGCAAACTTAGGGCAATCAAAAATGCCCCAAAACCCTGAAATAAGGCCGACCTCCAGGCTTTTCTAGGCCTTATCAATTTTTATAATGTTTTCCTGCCTCACAAAGCAACCATAGCCGAACCCCTACATCGTTTGTTGGACAAAAAAGCAACCTGGGTATGGGGACACAAAGAGGAGCAGGCGTTTCGACATGTGAAAAATTTATTGACTTCTGATGCTGTTTTGATGCAGTATAACGAGACTTTGCCTTTAACGATCACGTGTGATGCATCACCATTCGGAGTGGGCGCCATTTTGAGCCACATTTTGCCAAACGGTAGTGAAGCCCCTGTTGCCTATTTCTCAAAGACGTTATCAAAAGCAGAATGCAATTACAGTCAAATTGATAAAGAGGCCCTTGCTATTGTGTCCGCTGTTAAGAGATTTCATGAATATGTGTATGGCCGAGCCTTTACTATAGTGACTGACCACAAACCTTTGCTGGGAATAATAGCGGGAGATAGGCCAACACCTTATATATTATCTCCCAGAATGACTCGCTGGTCAGAATTCTTGGCTGCGTATAATTACAGGTTGCAACACCGCCTGGGGAAAGCCATTCCCCATGCTGACGCATTGAGCCATGCACCACTTCCAGAGACCATTGATGACCCCGCTCCGACAGTTACAACACTGCAGATTGAGACACTTTGAACACCGCCACTAACAGCCTGAGATATCGTGATTGAAACGAAACGCGACCCCATTTTAGCACGAGTCCTCAGTTGGGTCGAGTGCAGATGGCCATTGGACCAGATACCTGATGACTATGTCCCATTCAAGAATCGACAAACGGAACTATTTTCCCAGAAGGGCTGCATTATCTGGAGTGATAGAGTTGTTGTCCCAGAGCGGTTACGACGAGCGATACTAAGAACCTTGCACGATGGCCACCCCGGCATCGTGCGCATGAAAGCCCTCACACGAAGCTACGCATGGTGGCCGGGTATCGACAAGCAGATCGAGACATGGGTAAAAGCTTGTCACAAATGCCAGGAAGTAAGCAACGCCCCTCCGAAAGCAACCCCGACTGAATGGGAAACACCAAGGGGACCATGGTCCCGTATTCATCTGGACTTTGTGGGACCTACCAAAGGACACACATTTTTATTAATGGTGGATGCCTACTCGAACTGGCTTGAAATCCATGAGATGAGAAATACAACAACCGAATCAGTCATCAGGAAACTAGACAGACTATTTGCAACACACGGATTACCAGACGTTCTGGTATCCAACAACGGGCCCCAATTAACCGTGCTGTCCTTTGAATAGTACCTGGCGGACCGCGGTATTCACCATGCGCTGACTTCGCTGGCGCATCCTGCGACTAACGGAAGGGCGGAGCGCATGGTACAATTCGTCAAGAAAACCTTGCATAAAATGGACTATGGCGATATGGAAGACAAGATTAACTGGATACTCCTTTTGCAGCATATCACTCCGCACAGCGTCACCAACAAAACTCCCTCTGAGTTATTGATGGGGCGGAAGCACCGCTCCTACCTCAACCGTCTGCACCCATCATATGAACCTGAAAAACCACACGGATCCAGCGGAAAATGCCGTAACTTCCAGGTAGGCGACTTGGTTTTTGCTAGGAACTTTTCGGGCGATCCGTTGTGGTCGAGGCAACTGTAGTCCAAGTAACCGGCCCCAGATCATACCGCGTGAGATGTCGCGACGATAGAATATGGAAGCGCCATATTGATCAGCTGCATTCAAGGCTACAGTCGGGGATCTCCGAGCCCCCTGACTTCCAAACCGAGGGGGGAGGAGATACCGAGGAAGCTGAATTTGAAACGGCAGAAAGCTTAAGCGGAAGTAATGACCTCTCAGAGGCAACATGTGAAGAAGGATCGGGGATGGGGGTGAGCTCGCCTCAAGGAGATGCCGAGAACATTAGCGGCAACGAAAATTTGAATACAGATAACGTCCTACCCCAACAAGACTGTAGCCAAATACCGGGAGAACAACGTAAATCAAATAGACAATCAAAACAACCTGTCTACCTCAAAGACTACGTGACCGCACCCCTTAAATGAAACCCGGGGGGAAGGGGTGTTGTGAATTAATAAAAGTACTTGAATAAAGATTATTAAGAGCTTGAAGTAAAGTGCAGGGTTCTGGCCCTGCACTTCTGATTGGCCGATAATAGTGACATCGGATTGGTCCGTTCAGGAGAATCTGATTGGCTATTAACGAGCCTCTCCCATTGGTTAACTGAGCTAGTGCTCCCTGTGTTTTCATTGGTTAAATACTCAAGAGCTTGCCTATATAAAGGGGGCCATTGCAGCCATAGAGCTGAGCTGTTACACATGTAAATAAAGAGTTTGAAGTTCACTGTTCACCAGCTCGTCTCCTCCTTAGCACCCATGCACAGAACATAACAAAAACCACCTTCTGATTTGGCAATGAAAAAGGCTGCCAGGATAGGAAAGTGTTCAATCATGAGAGGAAAAGAGCTAGAGAAGGGACATGGGGTAGAGCTTTGATACAACCACTAAAAATCCATTGCTTTTATCACCATTGCTTCAAGCATTATACAATGAGATCGAACCTGATATGAAGAAAGGTGAGGGTTCAGGAATCTAAGTTACTTCCTTTTTCTCAGGTGTGTAATCCTTTAAACAGCTAGAGAACTTGGCAACCTTTTGACAGGCAGAAAGGAACCACAGGGGGAATAATGGTAATGTTATGATAGAAATGTCTAGAATTCAATTCTTCAGCATTTAAAAAATACTGATACGTTTTTAATTTTCTGTGATATATAGAGGTTGGGGATTATACATGGTCCTAAAATAGAACAGATTGAAAATAGTCTCCTCTCAATACTGAAAACTAGCACTTTGTACAAAAGAATAGCATGAATGGTTAGGAAGACATTTCTTGTGATGTCCTTTCTAAATAGGGCAATCTAGGATATTAGACATATTACAAAATGTACAGTATTTAGTCATGTACATACACTGAGTCCTGGCACAATAGATGGTACATTTCTCTTAACTTCTATTGAGAAAAACCTGAGAAAATCTTCATTTTTGCCACAGCTTTTGCATTGAGCACAATGCAGCAGAGTGAATGCCTCAGCATCTCTCTCTAGACTAAATATAACTCTAATCTTCTAGGGAAGCTTTTGGTGCTACATATTTTTCCTCCTGGCACATGCATTGACCATCAACCAGACACAGGTCAAATTAAAGGCCAAGAGCAGAAAGTAAATACAGTTAAATTGCAGCTTGCTGAACTGGCTTCATTAGACCTGAAAATAATAGGAGAAGGAAATGAGTCAAAGCAAGAAATTGTCAGTGGTCAGAAGCAAAAAGCCAAGATCATATGGTGGTTCATTGTTTTTAAGCAATTGCTTAAAATGGCCTTCTCTTCCCTTAAAGATTCCTGCTATTTATGAATGCATTTTTCTAGGATTAGATGACACATTATTGTTTTATCCTCTTCTTCCAGTTGCACTAAGAGGCTCCAAAGCCACTTTTCACATCCAGCCTTGAAATTATACAATATTTGCAAAGATATGGGTTCCTCCAAGGCTCTTGTTATCTCCCTGTTCCTCTTGTTATCTCCTATGTAAAAAAAAAAAAAGCTCTCAGGTCTGCTTGCTGTTAAAACAATATAAACAGGCATAAAAGTAAGGCATACTTTTATATGTAAAATCCTATATCTAAATTTCTATTTCTTATAACACTAATATCTATCCCTTTAATATGTAAAATTGTATCTGTAAAGTATACTACTTTGTATGCAGTAGTGGTTATAATCCTGGCCTAGAAATGAGAAGTTTCTAATTTCCACTTAGCAGAGGTGGTATTCAGCCAGTTCTGACAGGTTCTGGAGAACCAGTAGCAGAACTTTTGAGTAGTTTGGAGAACCAGCAAATACCACCTCTGACTGGCCCCGTCCCCATCTATTCTCTGCCTCCCAAGTCCCAGCTGATCGGCTGGGTCTTCTTTTGTTGCCCTACAAAGGAGAATGGAACTGGAAAGCAGGTTAGTGGGGTGGGGAGGGAATGGGATTTTGCAGTATCCTTCCCCTGCCACACCCACTAAGCCACACCCACCAAGCCACGCCCACAGAACCGGTAGTAAAAAAAATTGAATCTCCCCACTGCCCCTTAGGCATGAAATCCAGCTGGGAGACTTTGGGCCAGTCATTCTCTCTCAGCCCAACACAAAGAAATAAAATGGAAATGTAACCCCTTTGACATGCCCTTTATATTCTTGGGAGTCTTTTATTTTTAGGAAAGCCGGGTCCTTGGCTACAAAAACTGACCTTAGCATTGGCAATAGGAAAAATGCTGAGGATCCTGGGAATTGAAGTCCACCAGAGGTGGCATTCAGCAGATTCTGACCAGTTGTGGAGAACCAGTAAGCGGAAATTTTGAGTAATTTGGAGAACCTGCAAATACCATCTCTGACTCCATTCCTATCTGTTCTGATCAGCTGAGTCTTCTTTTGTTGCCCTGCACAGGAGAACGGAGCTGGAAAGCAGGTTAGTGGGATGGGGAGGGAATGAAGATTTTACAGTATCCTTCCGCTGCCATGCCCACCAAGCCATGCCATACCCACCAAGCAACGCCCACAGAACCAGTAGTGAAAAAATTTGAATCCCACCACTGAAGTCCACATACCTTAAGGTTGCCAAGTTCGAAAAACATTGTTGTAAATAGTCTGAAAATTCTCTGGCAGGCTCCATTTCAACAATAGCCCATTAACTAACTGTTCTGGATAATGCCAGAGCCTTGCCTAACATTCTTAACCTAGGTTAAGTTCCTGATTCCTTCCCTGGGCAGGCATTTATCTTGTTTTTGCCCTGTGGAATTCAGAGATGCAGCATTTTTAAAGGCGTCACATATTGACTCTACATTTTACAGTGTGTAAAGTTATTCAGGGCTTTATGCCAATCAGAAAACATGCCTGCAAGATTTTATCTTTAAAAAAATAACAGCACCTGGTTCCTACCATTTCTGTTTTATAGGTGAGAACTGAGGCACAGAGCAGAAAGATATTTACTTCATAGAACTATAATACAGAATATGTAACATCCAATGTTATATTTTAAATCATGCTGACTTGCTGTATATAAAAACAGTGGAGTACCTCAATTAATATTTGGTATTTGGTGTGCCAAGATGAAGCTGGAAGTCAAGGATACAAAGCTTGAACTTCACATGATCCAAAAACCTTCCAGTGAATTAGTTGTGATGGGCTGTCATATGAAACATACAAGGGAGGCACTATTATAAAAATTAGAAAATTATAAAGAAAGAACTTCTAGATTAACCACCAGGTTCCTAACTGTTTTTTAATGACACCACATAAAAATGCAACTTTGCAGATTTTTAGAGCTGGGAAGAAATACATTGGTTTTGTTAGGAATATAAATCACCTAACAGCTATTTGGGTTGGAAATATATAAACCAGAATAGACATTTTAATACTGTCTCTTTAAGAGAAAAGTGTAATTGGGTGTGGTTTCTCAAACGACCATAAGATGGAGCCAGAAACCTGGGTTGTTTTAGTCTTAGTCTCAGAAGAAGTCTCAGTGAGTCTCTGTTTCCTTCTGTTGGAGAATATTGCCGTTCTTCTAATTGACTGATATTCATGGATTTGATGTAAGTCTGATACTGAACTGTTTTTGACACTGGACTTTGTTATTGGATTATCCCTGGACTAAAAACTGACTGATCTTACCTGTGAATGACTTTGGACTGCTTATTTTGAACTTTGCTTAAACCTTTCTGGAAGTAAAAAACCTACATTTACTGTACAGTGTATCTGTGTGCTGTGTGCATATTGTTCAAACACTACTCTCAATACGTCTTCCTGTATGCGCTCATTCTCCTAACGGGAAATTACCTCAACAGGTTTTGCACCTAAATATTTTACGTTGTATACAGCATTTCCAATGCCCTTTAAATTCATCAGTTGTGATAAAGTTTGAACAGTTTTGGGGTAGAACCATGAATTCCATTAAGTAATGGGCATGAAGCATAGCAATCATGACTCTCAGTAACCAGGCAGCCCTCTTTGGGGGAAATGATACTCACATGGTGCTTCCAATCTTTAACCAAATGATTAGCAAAACATCCTATTTCAAATTATCATTCACAGTTATGACAGTGATGAAAAATAATTTTATAACCAATCCTTGCTTTCAACCTTCACATGTCTATAAAACAAAGGAAAGTTGAAGTAAACACAGTCAGAATTTCACTTAACCACTTCACTTAACAACCATGTTGCCAATCCTAATTGTAGTAACTAAATAAGAACTACCTATATTGACATCTGCTGAAACGTTTTCTTAAAGGTAGCTAGATGTGCTCCTATAGTTTTCCCCAAATCTCCTCCAGACTGGGGTTCTGTTACAATCTCTCAGGATGCTTAGCATTTATTTCACTGTGCTTTTGAGCTTACTTTATTGTTTCAAACTGACAGAGTGTGACATTGTGTATTAATATAATCTCCATCATTCTTCAGCTTTTGGCTGCCCCTGTTTTCCAGTCTGACTCCACGGAGCTCCCACACAGAATTTCTCTCTGAGATGGAACTGAATCATAACAAATCAGAGAAACTGCAGAGCAGTGCAGAAATCTTTGCAAAGTGAATGATATGACATGAATTTGCGGCCTAGGGAAATCTTAACCTATACCCTTCCTATCAGAATTATATTTAAATCTTCCTTCAGATGGAAAAAAAAAACCCTTCCTTATCAGGTTAAATCAGTGAGAAAGAGGAAAAAAATGCAGATAATATTCAGGACACCAGTAGCATCAGGATGCTATGTCATTTGATCACTGTTCTCTATGTTACAACTTGCAGGAATAAATAACTATCAAGTGAAATCATTTTCACCAGTTCGTGAACTGGCCCTGACTGGAATTCAGAGCATGTTCCAGATCTGTGTCTGATGCAACTCTTTTGGTTTTTAAAATATTGATATTGTATGTTCTTTTTCAAGATACACAAATAACATAAACCCAGAGGAGTGTTTCTCAACTGAGTGTGTCCAGGAAGCTGGCTGGGGAATTGTGAGAATTGGAGTCTACTCATCTGAAAGCTGTCAAATTTGAGGAACAAGGACTGAGAATTTAGCTTTTAGGCAGGCAGTCTAGCCAGATGCCACTGTTCTGTAATCTCCGAAGCTGCTGAGAGATATAGAAGAATTATTTATTCACCCTATCTTCCTCCTAAATTCATCCATCATGGTAAACAGTATCATTCAGTGCCAAATCTAGGCTGGAATCATGCTTAAGAAAGATTAAGAAAATCAGCATGATTTAAAAGAATAAATGCAATGCAAAAAGGGATGAACACCACACACTTCCTTTCCCAGCATGAAAGGAATAATTTTCTTTTATATGGTTAATTTAGTCAAGAGTGTGGCTACACTGCTGTTAAAATATCATGCAATTCTTAACCACAGTGGATTAAGACATACAAGTTCAGATGCTCAAGTGTGTGGGATGACACATGCCCTGGGTGGTTTGAGTATCATGTTAAGACACACCTCCTTCGAGCATACCAATGGCGTAAGTAAGATAAACCTGTGACACCTAATTGTAGTTCAAGTGTTTTCCAAAGAGGATGTTTGCCGAAATGTAATTAGCTGGTGGCTGTGTGATTAGGCTGATGGCTCACATGTTTTTGTTTCTTCAGCACCTGCTGGTTTGCGTACATCATATAAATTGGCTAGGTTCCATCCATCTTAAAGCAACTTCCTCACAAGAAGCTATTTTTGAAGGTTACCCTGATCTTCCTTTGTTATTGTGTACAGAAACAGAGCCAAAAGAATGCTAAAAGAATGGAAATTGTCCAACTTTCTTGAATGAAGAAGCTGGATTGTATTAACTCTGATGTAATATAAGAGGCTCAAAAGAACTGAGTTCCTAGCTTGAACAAAATGCTAATGGTTTTCTTTACTGAACACATCTTGGGCAAGCTAAAACAAGGGTCATATGAAGAGTGCAGTTAGAGCAGGGCTGTCAAACTCCCAGCTGACGGGCTAGATGTGTCATGCCCACGCCCGGTTTCGCAAAGGCAAAGCCCCGATACGTCACGTGATGCCGTCATGACAACATGAGTTTGACACACCTGAGTTGGAGTAACCTAAAGACCCAAGCACTGCAACCTTTCCCCACCCTTCCAGATGTGTTAAACTTCTGTTCCACTGGTGGTATTCTACTGGTTTGGCCCAGTTCTGCTGAGCCAGGAGCAGCGATGAGCAGCAGAGCCCAAACCAATTCTCTCCGCTGCTCTGCTGTTGGGCCCACCCACCCGCCTGGGCTGCCATACCCACTTTTATCCTCTGAATTTGAAGCGCAGCTGCTGAATTTGAAGCGTGGCACAGAAGAGTGCTGCATGGCAGCTGCTGAAGCAACCAGAATGCCTCTGCTCCTGCACCCACCAAGCCACACCCACTGAACCCGTGGTAAAAATATTTGAATCCCACCACTGTTCTGCTCCCATAATTCAGAAATTCAGACTCTTTGCCATTCTGCCCATTTAGAGCAGATGCTATGTGAGGCACGTATAGGTGGATAGGGAAAGTAGTAACAAAGATAGGAGAAAGAAAAGGAGGGTTCTGTGCACTGACCATGCAGCAAGAGAAGAGAGAGGAAAGACAGAATAAGGATGGGCTGCAACTGTCCTTTTCCAGGTTTCACACTTTGATCCAAGAGCCATAGTCGTACTTATCTGGATCAAAAGCAGCAGAGTAGACAGAGATGGGATCAAGATTCAGTCCATGATTCAAGAAAAAGTTTTCCTCCAGGCAAAGCAAGTTCAGAGATCTGTAGAAACTGAGTCATCCAAGTAGTCAAAGCAAGGATTAGATTTAAGGAACCAAAAAGTCTTGGTCAATTGTTACATGCAGTGTTACAGTATTTGAATGATTCTGGGCAAAATCTTTTATTGCAAAAGTTCCTGCTCTCCTCCCAAGGCTAGCTAAGTATTTACACAATACTAGTGAATTGCAATTGCTGGGTTACTTGGTAACAACATTCTAGTTCGAGGCAGAGGTGGTATTCAGCAGGTTCTGATCAGTTCTGGAGAACCAGGAGTGAAAATAGTAGTTCAGAGAACCGGCAAATACCACCTCTGACTGGCCCCACCCCCATCTATTCTCTGCCTCCTGAGTCCCAGCTGATCGGCTGGGTCTTCTTTTGTTGCCCTACACAGGAGAATGGAGCTGGAAAGCAGGTTAGTGGGATGGGGAAGGAATGGGATTTTGCAATATCCTACCTCCAGGAGTGGGGAGGGAATGGAGATTTTACAGTAGCCTTCCCCTGCCATGCCCACCACACCACACCCACATAACCGGTAGGAAAAAAATTTAATCCCACCACTGGGGGGGGGAGGGCCCCTATCTTTAATTGAGTCTGGTTTAATTTGTATTGAGGTATTATGCAAGTTGTAATTAATGTACTGTGGTTTTTATACACTCCCTGCAGTTGAAATACATGATACAGAAATTTAATTAATAAATAAGGAATACCTGATATGCCACCAAAGACAGCAGCAAGTTCTTGGAGAGACTTATGGGCTACACTCAAAGTTTCGTGAAGGTCATCAGGTTCACGGTCTGTAGTTTTGAAGACCTCTTTTTTAAGCAGATGCATCTGTTCCCATCAACAGATCTATATTTGGGGGGGGGGGGGGAATCATCTCTCTTTGAATTGCCACAGAGTGTTAATGAAGAAGAGAAAATATAAATGTAAATAGAACTGGTTAAATTTTATCAAAGGAATTTTAAGGGCTAGGTGAGAGAAGTATGAAAAACATCTATCACAATACACTGCAAAACCAGGACAATCATTCATTGTGTAACAAATCTGCCAGAATCTTAGTTAAGGTTGCGGCAAATTAGGAAATAATCATAGCAGAAAATCCATCATAACAAAACTGTACTGAATTACTTTCCAGCTTCTTAATTACCTGGTGATGTCATTGGATAAGACAGTAATAGCCTGAAATATTAAAGACATTTCATGTAATTATGAGACTTTTGAAGCTCAAATATAACATTTGGCCCATTTTGCAATTATGCTATTTTTTATGGTGGAGTTTTGGTTAACAGTGAAGTGAAATAATTAAGAATTGGTTTGGTCTGATGAATAAATAATTAGTAAAATCTTGATTGATATGATTGATAATGTCTTGTAAATATTGAGTCAGGATCTAAACAATCCACAGTTGTGTGTGGTTTAGATCCACAAAATAAAATGTGTCATCAATATCTTAAAATGATTAATAGCAAGATATCTTCCTTTCTGATTCTACTATTGCCACCTAATTATTATTGCCATTTGTTGTGTTATCTTTTAGAAGATCATCCATAAAGGGTCTCCAATCACCCCTAAATTACTAGGGATAATTAAAATTGTTATAATTTTCTAAGTGGATTTCATTCACACACCGCAAACTAATGTGCAGAATATGATACAATCATCCTTCAGAATACACACTTTTCCTAAATTTTGCACTGCTGTTGTCAGCTATAAAAATGTTTGTCTCAAGGGCAAAGGCACATAAAAATTTAATAGTGGAAGAAAAGGTATACAAAAGTGCAGGTCTAGGTGGAAATATGCAATATAAATGTAAAGTTTTGTTGCTTGACTGAGCTTATGAAAACTGACATGGACTGCATAGAGATAGATCTGTCCATATCTAGTGAATTCTTTGATGAATGAGGCACCACACATTTGTATTTATTAAATATATTCCTTCTGGGCTGAAAAATCTCAAAATTGGAAGCAAAGCAATTTAGAGAAATTATCTCCTTGCAACCAACTAGCAGCCACCTGGATTCCAGTAGGCCAGATCTGTTAGTCACAGTATGTACTGATTTAAAATAGAGTGGAGAATCTCTTCAACTACTCCCTATCTCCCTCTTAGCGATTTGTCCCAGCCCAGCCTTCCTTCTTGAAGACCAATGGTTTCCTTTAATACTGTTTTTAAAGATAGATTATACTCATTTTAAATACTGTATTAGGTAAAGGTAAAGATTCCCCTCACATATATGTGCTAGTCATTTCCGACTCTAGGGGGCGGTGCTCATCTCTGTTACAAAGCTGAAGAGCCAGCACTGTCCAAAGACGTCTCTATGGTCATGTGGCCGGCATGACTAAATGACCGAAGGCGCACAAGATGCTGCTACCTTCCCACCAAAGTGGTCCCTATTTTTCTATTTGCGTTTTTACGTGCCTTTGAACTGCTAGGTTGGCAGAAACTGGGACAAGTAATAGGAGTTCACTCCATTACGTTGTGCTAGGGATTCGAACCACCAAACTGTCGACCTTTCTGATTGACAAGCTCAGCATCTTAGCCACTGAACCACCGTGTCCTTTTTAAATATTTTAAATATTACACTTTTAAAACATCGATAGTGCAGCAGAGAAAACAAAAAAAAAAAGAAAATAGAGATTTTACCCATTTTCCTCCCTGTCCTTTGACCATCACTAGGGTCAAGCCCAGTTTATCTCTTTGCCTAAGCTTCCCAGATCCAAATTGGCTCTTCCTGCTCCAATCAAAGCCCTCTCCCATCCTATCTAAACCAGAGCATACTGTAGAACAGATGCTTCCAAACTTGGCAACTTTAAGACTTGTGGACTTCAACTCCCCAAATTTCTCAATCAGCATGGGAGTTGAAGTCCACAAGTCTTAAAGTTACTAAGTTTGGGGACCCCTGCTGTAGAATCTTCCCCAGTAAATAGTACAATCTAAGGGCAGCTCTTACAGGGGAATTGCAGCCTAGAGAAACCCCAACTTTCCATCCTCCTCCATCAGCTGATCACCTCAACATTCCCTTTAAAAAAAAAAAAAGGATTTCTCCAGCTTTGCTGCCCTCCTGAAGAACCTTTTTGCCTAACATAAAATAACCGCTTTGTTCAGGTACACCGCCAAAGATGTGCCCAGCCTCCTGAAACTGTCCAGGAAATCTGGGATTTTCTATCTTGTAGCCTTCAGTTTCTGTAAAATCTTTCCTTTTCCATTGTTCATGGTACATCTTTCTTGTAAAGCAGGCACCCAACAAACATGTTTCTTCTACTCAGCATTGTACTGTTCACTCACTTCAGTCACTCCTGTCCATTCAGCGCCCATTCATTTTAAGCTTATCTCTTCTTCTTTTACTATACACACTCAGGGGTCCCTGTCTCATTGCACTCAGCTTAAAAACTTCAACAGATGTTGGTTTTTCAAACAGTGTGAGCAACTTAAATCTGCAAAAAAAAGAAAAATCTATGCCGAAGAATACATCAATCCAGGAATGACATTTTTCAAGGCTACAAGGCACTCATGTTTAAAAAATTTGTCCTTGCAAAACTGTCAAACAATAAAGCTTTTCATGAAATATATCCCCGCATGAATGTGCATAATTCTTTCGCTGTCAGATACAAAGAAGCTAGAATTATTTTTTAGATTATTTGCTCCTCCATGTATCATTTGAGAAGAGAGAAGCAACACATAGTATCCAACAGTGAGCAAAATACTTTTCTTTATAAACATATAAACTCAATAAAATTAGAAAAGAAGTAATGATGGAAACTAATCAAGGAGAGAAGCAACTTAGAACTAAGGAGAAATTTCCTGACAGAACAATAAATCAATGGAATGATTTGCCCCCAGAAGTTGTAAATGCTCCAACACTGGAGGTTTTTAAAAAGAGCTTGGACATCCATTTGTCTGAAATGGTACAGGGTTTCCTTTAGTCAATAGCAAAGAGGGGTTGTACTTATGTGAGGTCCAAAGCACTTCTCCTAAATTCTTTTCAAAATGTACACAACTGTAATATTTACAGGTGAAACTCGAAAAATTAGAATATCATGCAGAAGTTCATTTATTTCAGTAATGCAACTTAAAAGGTGAAACTAATATATGAGATAGACTCATTACATGCAAAACAAGATAGTTCAAGCCATGATTTGTCATAATTAAGATGATTATGGCTTACAGCTCATGAAAACCCCAAATCCACAATCTCAGAAAATTAGAATATTGTGAAAAGGTTCAATATTCTAGGCTCAAAGTGTCCCACTCTAATCAGCTAATTCAGCCATAACACCCGCAAAGGGTTCCTGAGCCTTTAAATGATCTCAGTCTGGTTCAGTAGGAAGCACAATCATGGGAAAGACTGCTGACCTGACAGTTGTGCAGAAAACCATCATTGACACCCTCCATAAGGAGGGAAAGCCTCAAAAGGTAATTGCAAAAGAAGTTGGATGTTCCCAAAGTGCTGTATCAAAGCACATTAATAGAAAGTTATGTGGAAGGGGAAAGTGTGGAAGAAAAAGGTGCACAAGCAGCAGGGATGACCGCAGCCTGGAGAGGATTGTCAGGAAAAGGCCATTCAAAAGTGTTGGGGACTTTCACAAGGAGTGGACCGAGGCTGGAGTCAATGCATCAAGAGCCACCACACACGGACGGATCCTGGATATGGGCTTCAAATGTCATATTCCTCTTGTCAAGCCACTCCTGAACAACAAACATCAGAAGCATCTTACCTGGGCTAAAGAAAAACAGAACTGGTCTGTTGCTCAGTGGTCCAAACTCCTCTTTTCTGATGAGAGCAACTTTTGCATCTCATTTGGAAACCAAGGACCCAGAATCTGGAGGAAGAATGGAGAGGCACACACTGCAAGATGCTTGAAGTCCAGTGTGAAGTTTCCACGGTCTGTGTTGATTTGGGGAGCCATGTGATCTGCTGGTGTTGGACCACTGTGCTTCATTAAGTCCAGGGTCAACGCAGCTGTCTACCAGGAGATTTTGGAGCACTTCATGCTTCCTTCCGCAGACGAGCTTTATGGGGATGCTGACTTTATTTTCCAGCAGGACTTGGCACCTGCCCACACTGCAAAAGCACAAAAGCCTGGTTCAATGACCGTGGGATTACTGTGGGATAACTCGCCTGACCTGAACCCCATAGAGAATCTATGGGGCATTGCCAAGAGAAAGATGAAAGACATGAGACTGAACAATGCAGAAGAGCTGAAGGCCTCTATTGAAGCATCCTGGTCTTCCATAACACCTCAGCAGTGCCTCAGGCTGATAGCTTCCATGCTATACTGCACTGAGGCAGTAATTGCTGCAAAAGGGGCCCAAACCAAGTACTGAGTACATATGCATGCTTATACGTTTCAGAGGTCCGATATTGTTCAATGTACAATCCTTGTTTTATTGATTGCATGTAATATTCTAATTTTCTGAAATTGTGGATTTGGGGTTTTCATGAGCTGGAAGCCATAATCATCACAATTATGACAAATCTTGTTTTGCATGTAATGAGTCTATCTCATATATTAGTTTCACCTTTTAAGTTGCGTTACTGAAATAAATGAACTTTTGCACGATATTTTAATTTTTTGAGTTTCACCTGTAATTTAGAATGGTCTGTTTCCTGTGTGAAGGTGTTGTGGTTAGCTGGCAGCAGGTGTGGACGGCTGAGGAGAGCGAGGACTCAGATAAGGGGTCAGGACCATTAGGGAGTGGACTGCTGCCTTCAGAGATTGTGGGGGCTGGCAGTAGTGATGAGGAGATTCCTGAGGAGCCTGTGCCAAGTGCACATGCATGCAGGATTGCTCGTAGGAAAGAGCAATTACAACAGCATGGGCGACTTGGGAGTAAGGCTGCAAGGTAATGGCCCCACCTTCAAGAAGATAAAAGCCAGCTGTGAAACTAACCTTCTTTGCAGAAGGCAAAGACGTTTTGAACTCAGCCTCGTGGACATTACAGTTGGTATTTGAAGACTCTTGTATTGTAAACTATTTCTTATCTGTTGTTTTTTGGCAGACTTGCAAAAACTTGGCAAGGTTCTTTCCTGTTGGAGCTAATTAGTTGAAAGCAGCCTTTTATCTGTGAAGAAACAGAATTCTTAGTTGAAACATAAAAAGGTTGTACTACTGCCTTTGTCTTGTATTTGCTGTCTTGGAACCAGGTTTGGGTCAGAACAGAAGGAGGATAGCCATGTGGGTTAAAATAAGTCATTTAATGTAGGTGAAATGAAGTAATGACCAACTGCTGCTGTAGCTTGGGGTGTAGAATGTCCTAGATTGGCCTAAAATTAGGAATGATCCCATCTCCTCCAGAAATATAAAATAGGGATAGGATCAAATTGTAGGCTATCAATTGCTCTGTATATATTTGGACAATAATTATTTCCTGCCTGAAATGTTTTAGTGTGTGGATGATTGAAAGGTATTTGCCAAGTAGAGTTGTCATATTTAAGGACCTGAGAAGGGCAAGAGCAGCCATGCCATCTCTTATTAGCAAAATTAGCTTTAAGCCAGACAGTAAATGAGGCTCTGTACTCCTTCTGTTTGGAATCTGGAAAGTGAACAAAGTTTATATGTTCTGTAATTAAACTGTATCTAGTAAGAGTACGAGAGAGCAGTTCAAGGGCCAGATGAGCATATGGCACAGCTCTGTAAATGGGAAAAATCATTGCTGGAAAGAGGCATAAATGCCTCTTTCATTAAGAGATCATTCATTGTGGGATAGGAAATACCCAGCAAGTAGCAATCATTTATAAAACAGGTCTGGCTAGCTTCACACACACACACACACACACACACACACACACACACACACACACACACACAAATATGTCTAACCTTAGCTGATCTGATTTAATCGTCTGCAGATTAATGTTTTGGATAGAAAGTTCAGCTATGAAATCCAGCCCCTTTATGTAATCAGATTGATTTAAACTGCAGAGGACTGGATGAAAAAGTGTACCTGATTCATACTTACTTTATTCACATTTACCAAATCCTAGTTGTGAACTGGGCTGCATTTAGCTGTTCAACTTTGCACTCAGCAGAAAAGAAATGAATAGGGGGAGTACATAATTAGTGGAAAATATTTAGAAAAATGCTTGCATTCATCTGCCATGATAAAATGTATAAAAGACATTGTAAATGAGGAAAACTGCTTTCTTTCCACACCACCAGCCCCCCCCCCCAAATCTGTCTGATATTAAAAAATGCCTAAGTAAAGGTTTGAGGAACAAGTGGCAGCTGTGGATAGAAGGCTATTGCATAAGTCCATATTGAGCACCAATTGTGCCCTTACTGGACCAGAAGTCCCTTCAGATGTTAACTGATGCTCTGGTTTCCTGGACTATTGCAATGCCCTGTACGTAGGGCTGCCCTTGAAAACTATTTGAAAGCTCCAGCTGAGCAGAATGTGGCATGTTGCCCGGTGAGCTCTGCTGGTTACCAGTCAGCTCCTGGACATAATTCAAGGTCTTAGTTATAATCTATAAAGCCCATCATGCATAAAGACTGGTAGTCTAAAGAACTATCACAACTCTCAGGATCTTTGATTATTGGCTACATAGATTGAAAATTGTTCAGTCACATTTGAGGAAATCAATCACTTCTGAATGAAAATTAAAGTTCAAAAAACACTTTGTGTAATTCTTACTGAACATATATTGAAGGAATAACTCTGTTTTTAATAGAAAACCATGCCAGACAATTAAGAAATGTGCAAGAACCCACAGATCATTATATTCTGATTTGCATGTCAGTGCTGTGAACATAAATTAGCTCTGTTCAAAATGGATTATACTAAACAGAACATTTTTTTCCTCTTCTATAGAAACAAATTGTGGAGGCTTTTTTTCAACCTGACAAGGTTTACTTTTTCTGAGCCTTATAAATTTAATTTAGGGAAGTTATAGTATAAAATGATTTCACTGCAACCAGTGGTGGGATTCAAATTTTTTTACTACCGGTTCTGTGGGTGTTGGTTTGGTGGGTGTGGCGGGGAAGAATACTGCAAAATCTCCATCCCCAGCCCACTCCAGGGGAAGGATACTGCAAAATCCCATTCCTACCCCACCCCGTTCACCTGCTTTCCAGCTCAGTTCTCCTGTGTAGGGCAACAAAAGAAGACCCAGCCAATCAGCTGGGACTCGGGAGGCAGAGAATAGATGGGGGAGGGGCCATTCAGAGGTGGTATTTGCCGGTTCTCCGAACTACTCAAAATGTCCGCTACCAGTTTCCAGAACTGGTCAGAACCTGCTAAATACAACCTCTGACTGCAACCTACTCCTTTCTCTTCCCCTAATTTCCACCTGCTTTAATATTATATACTGTAGATATACTGTAGATGTTAGTAGTCTTCTTATATCTCCTAACCTCCACTGAACAGAGCTTCAATAGAAAGCAGCAACAGAATATAGATAAAAGCATTCTGTCATAGATATTGATCAGGAAAAGGACCTAGAGTTAATGTAAACAGTACTTGAAGTAGCTAGGTTACTGGCTAAAAAAATCTCCTTTCTTTTGTATCAAATCCCAGGTGAAATCATTGGGTGGTACTCTATTCCCAAATTTCCTAACATGAAACTATGGAAAAGGTCTTAAAATCTACAGTTAAAAATAAGTTGTGCAGGAAATGGATATAAAGGTCCAAAAGCAAACCCAAAGAATGGCAATATAATAGACCATAAGCTAGAGTTTCAAAATGGAGTTAGTGATGATGATCATCAGATGAACTTTGTCAAGATTATGGAAGTCTTATAGAAGAACCCAGAAATGCTCACTGAATGCCTACAAGGTCTTACCAGGTTCTGGAAGTCTTGCAGCAGAGATCATTAAAACTTTGTGAGCTTTGGTGACAGTGGCATTATTTGAGCTAATTTGGTAAGAAGAGTAACCACATTACTGTGTGAGGTTCCATGCTATTCTCTGGCCACCTGAAATTATTGCTGAACGTTTACCTAAAACCATGAAGAAGTGTTATCAGGCAGTTTCTTACATTCTTAGTGTTCTGTCCTTAATTAACATACTCGAGATCCCCGCGCTTTGATTGGCCAAAGCGCGGGGCTCTCCGATTGGTCAGGCGAGCCGCGCCGATTGGCTCGCTAAGAATCTCCCGCGATTGGTCCATTCGGATCGCGGGAGATTCAAAGCGGTGTCATTGGCCGCGGCCGCCGCAGCGAAAGAAATAAAAGCCGCAGGCTTTTTTCCTTTCGCCAGTTCGGTTCCAACTTCCAAATAAAGAGCTTTGCACGAAAGTCACCGACTCCTGGCATCATTTCGCAGACGCAACACTGGCGACAAGGATGGGATCCAGACCCTGAACTGAACCACGTGTCCGACGGAAGCCAGACGAACCACCGAGATGGCGAAGATTGCACCACCCGCACCCTTCAACCCCGCCACCGAGGACTGGGAATCGTTCTCCAACCGATTCCGCATGTTCCTCGAGTGCAGCGGCCTGAAGGATGCCACCGGCCCAATGAAACGCGCCGTCTTCCTGACCCACTGTGGGACTGAGGTCTTCCAGATGGCCAAAGCCCTGGCCAAACCCGCCGACGCGACCGCGATGGATTGGGACGTCCTCGAACCCATACTTCGGCAGCACTACGCTCCAGAGGTACCCATCCTGATCTGGCGCAACGAGTTCTACCGGCGGGACCAGAGGTCGGGTGAGAGCTTCAGCGACTTCGTCGCCGAGCTGCGGCATTTAGGGGGGCTCTGCGAGTTCGATAACCTAAACGACGCCCTGCGAGACCGAATCGTGCTCGGGTTGTGGGACCCCGTCCTCCAGAGCCGGTTGATAGTCAAAGGCAACATCAGCCTAGCCGACACCCTTACCGCAGCCGCAGCTGCCGAAGCAACCCGAACTTCCGCTGACCGCATGCGCAGACCGAGCGCCGGGGACCGCAGCGGAAACAACAACCCGGTGAGGTCGACCGAGCCCAAACGCGAGACGACCACCCACCAGGGCGAATTCCACTCGGCATTGGGCACTTCCGATGACGAGGAGGACATCCATCGACTACAGACAGGCCGCGACCCACGGAACCGGCGAGGTCGTAAGTCGAGGACCAACTGTGCCGGCTGCGGCGGTGACCACCCCAGGTCGGAATGCCGGTTTTTCGAATCGATCTGCCGGCATTGCGACAAGAAGGGACACATCGCTCGTGTCTGCCGCCTGAAGAAAAATCGCAGCCCGGCACGATGGGACCAGAACGACCGGAGGAGAGAAAGCACACCACCCCGGACCAGAGATCGCCCCTCGGACAGCCGATGGGACCGGAACGGGCGATCCTCGCGAGGCGGCGACAACCGGCGGAGAGAGGAGACCCACCAGACGGTCACCATCAGCCACGCCATCACCAACGACGCCCGGAAGGTCCATGTGGAGGTAGGCATCGAGGGCCAGCCATGCAAAATGGAGGTGGACTCCGGGTCCTACCTCTCCATGATTGCATGGCATGAGATAAAGCGCTTGGTGCCTACCCTCCAAAGGAGGAACGTAGACAGCCAGAGACTCATCGTAAAGGACTACCAGGGAAACCGCATCCCGGTAGTCAGAACCAAACACTTCAAAATCACATATAAGGGGCGCACCGAACGACTTCCCCTAACAATCGTCAACCGCGACCGCCCAAGCCTACTGGGACTGCAATGGTTCGCTCCGCTCGACATCGCACTCATGGGAGTCGACCACGTCACCGACGACAGCTGGGAGCAGCAACTGGCCCGGGAGTTCCAAGGGGTCTTCGATGAAAACCTAGGCAAGTACCGAGGGCCCCTTATATCCTTCGACCTAGACCCTAACGTCCCCCCAAAAAGCCTGAAACCAAGGCGGGTGCCATTCGCACTAAAACCCAAGATAGACGAGCAAATTGACAAGCTCGTCAAACAAGGGGTTCTACAGCCCATAGACCACGCCCAGTGGGAGACTCCCATAGTCACCCCGATCAAGCCCGATGGGTCGGTGAGGATCTTTGGGGACTATAAGGCCACCCTAAATGGTGCGCTGCAACAAAGCGCCTACCCCGTCCCAGTGGTGCAACACCTACTGCACTCACTGGGAGGGGGCAAGGTTTTCGCCAAGCTCGACCTCGCCCAGGCATACCAACAGTTGCCGGTCAACGAGCAAACGGCAGAAGCGCAGACCATAGTCACCCACCGGGGGGCATTCAAATGCAACCGACTCCAATTCGGAGTCAGCGTGGCACCGGGCATATTCCAAAGCCTAATGGAGAGACTATTGCAAGGTATCAAGGGGGTGGTACCTTACTTCGACAACGTCCTAGTGTCGGCAGCCAACCAAGCCGAACTAGAGGGTCGACTAAGGGAGGTCCTAACTAAATTTAAAGAAACCGGACTAAAAGTCAAGAGGGAGAAATGCCAGCTATGCACGGAACGAGTAGAATTCCTGGGCTACCTCCTAGACCGGCACGGCATTCACCCCACAAACAAAAAAATCAAGGCCATCAAAGAAGCCCCCACACCCAAGTCAAAAACCGAGCTACAAGCGTTCTTGGGGTTACTGAACTTTTACAATATTTTCCTACCCCAAAAGGTGACGGCGGCGGAACCCTTGCATAGGCTCCTGGACAAGGCGGCGACCTGGACTTGGGGGAAACGCGAGCAAGCCGCCTTCCAAAGAATGAAGGACCTCCTCACCTCCGACGCCGTCCTCATACAATTCAACGAGACCCTACCTCTGGCAGTCACATGCGACGCATCACCCTTCGGCGTCGACACTGTCCTCAGCCATACCCTTCCCGACAGAAAAGAAGCGCCCATCACATTCTTTTCAAGGGCCCTCACCAAACCGGAGCGGAACTATAGCCAACTGGACAAAGAGGCTCTGGCTATAGTTGCCGCTGTAAAACGATTCCACGAATACCTCTACAGCCGGATCTTCACCATCATAACGGATCACAAGCCGTTGCTGGGAATCCTTGCAGGAAACCGGGCTACCCCGAACATTCTGTCTCCCCGAATGACAAGGTGGTCCGAATTCCTGGCAGCCTACAACTACGAACTCATACACAGACCAGGTAAGACAATCTCCCATGCAGACGCCTTAAGCCGCTCGCCGCTCGCCGCTACCGGAACCCGACACCGACCCAGCACCCATGACGACCACCCTCAGCATAGAGACTCTACCCAACCTGCCCATAACTGCATCAGACATTGCCCGAGAGACTAATAAAGACAAACGTCTGGCGCGGGTGTTGCATTGGGTGGAGAAAGGGTGGCCGGAAAGGGACAATGACAAGTCCGTCAAAACGTTCCGAAACCGCCAAACGGAACTCTCCTTATTAAAAGGGTGCATACTATGGGGGGACAGGGTGGTCATTCCGGAAAAGCTACAGGGGAAGGTGTTGGAACTGCTACACGAGGGGCACCCTGGCATCGTTAGGACTAAAGCCCTGGCCAGAAGTTACGCTTGGTGGCCAGGGATGGACAAACAAATAGAGGCCTGGGTAGCTAGGTGCCAACGATGCCAGGAAACTAGGCCAAGCCCACCCACAGCACCCGTCCTAGAGTGGGAAACCCCAAGGGGACCTTGGTCTAGGATCCATATAGACTTCGCCGGACCCACAAAAGGACACACCTTCCTCATAACAGTTGATGCTTACTCCAACTGGCTGGAGGTAAGCAACATGAAGACGACAACCGCGGAGGCCGTGATCAAGGAACTCTGCAAACTCTTTGCAACACACAGCCTCCCAGACGTCGTCGTCTCCGACAACGGGCCCCAGTTCACCTCGCTGGAATTCGAAAAATTCCTAGTGGAAAGGGGCATCCGCCACACGCTGACAGCACCGGCGCACCCGGCGGCGAACGGTAGGGTGGAACGGATGGTCCAATTCACTAAAAAGACCATCCGGAAGATAGACCACGGGGAGATCCAGGAGAAAATAAACAAACTACTATTCACCCAACACATAACGCCAAATACCACAACCAATAAAAGCCCAGCTGAACTATTAATGGGCAGAAAACTAAGGTCCCCACTCGACAGGTTACACCCCACGTATAACCCGGAGAGGCCCCCAGACTCAAACACCAAACACCGAACCTTCGCACCCGGCGACCCCGTACACGCAAAGAACCTGACGGGAGACCCACTATGGATTCCAGCCGTCATCACACAAGCAACAGGCCCACACTCGAACCGGCTACAAACAGCAGACGGACGAGCGTGGAAACGCCACATCGACCAACTAAGGTCGAGGACTACCAACCAACAAAACACCGGCGCACAAACAGGCGAAACCAGCCCCCACAACACAAACCAAGGGGGGAGGGAATACCCAGGGGACCAAAACCAAAGAAGAATAAACCAGCAATACTCACTGGAAAACAGCCATCACGACCCCTCGCCAGGAAGGAACAGCCAGGCCAGCTCGACCAACCCGGAAAGACCGAGCTGGAGCGGCGAAACCCGCAGCTCAACCAACCCGGAAGGCCCAGGAGGGAGCTACGGAGAAAGGACCGGCCCGATCGACCAGCCGGTTCCCACGACGGCAGCAGGAGCAGCAGAGATCCCGACCGAACCGGCCAGGATCCAGCCTACAACTGAGTTGCGCAGGTCAAGTAGGACCAGACGGAGCCCCGCCTACCTACGTGACTACGCAACGTAAGGACTGAACCAAGAGGGGAGGGGTGTTCTGTCCTTAATTAACATACTCGAGATCCCCGCGCTTTGATTGGCCAAAGCGCGGGGCTCTCCGATTGGTCAGGCAAGCCGCACCGATTGGCTCGCTAAGAATCTCCCGCGATTGGTCCATTCGGATCGCGGGAGATTCAAAGTGGTGCCATTGGCCGCGGCCGCGGCGGCGAAAGGAATAAAAGCCACGGGCTTTTTTCCTTTCGCCAGTTCGGTTCCAACTTCCAAATAAAGAGCTTTGCACGAAAGTCACCGACTCCTGGCATCATTTCGCGGACGCAACACTTAGGGAAGAAAAAAATAGCAAGGAAGACCTGAATGAACATATCATTCACTCTGTGCTCATATTTTCAGTTTTCAATGTGTAGACTGCCATTTGTCAGTAATGGTGTAGGGTCTCCTGCTTGGGCAGGGGGTTGGACTAGATGACCTACAAGGTCCCTTCCAAATCTGATTATCTGTTATCTGTTATTTATCTACTTTAAATATGTATTTTAAGCTCCTGAAAAATTACAAAACTGGGTTTTTGCTCTTAACAATCCTAACTTTGGTTTTGCTTAACACATGCTTTTGAGGTAAAATCACACAATTTCCTGACCAACTGTATGTTTTATATTTAATCACTGATGGTTTTACATTCTGAGAATCAACAACCTCCACTATCTCATAATCATCATGACCCATGTCCAGTTCTTGTCTGGATCCAAAGGAAGGGAAAGAGTGGTGTAGGTTATTTGCTTTCCCTTATTGATCTTGTTTTTATAAAATGGAAACTAATTGTAGATTCTGAATAATATACATGAGAAGTCTCACTCATCTTCTTCCACAGCAAAAGAAATGGCTTTGCCACAAAGGTTCTCTGCTAATGCATACTTTAAAAGACTGACAGCTACCAGATTTGTGTGTCACAGATTTCCATGGTAACTCTACATCGTTAAAGAAGGACATCTGCAAAGACACTTCCCTGAAGCCTTGTTGTCAGCAGGCTATCCCATACTGGTGGTTCTCATATTTCAAGCTTATTCTGCACAGGAAATGGGAGGGGGAAAAAATCCATATTCTGGAACACAAAGAACAATTTGCCTCTTTTCTTTTGGAAACATCATGTCGATAAACTGTAAATACACAGTAGCATTGTGTTATTACTACAGGCTTTGTGATTGTGAATCACAGAGTCCACAGAGTCACACAGACCCTAATTAAGCAAGGGAACACAATGCATCCAAAGGTGATTAGCGAACAGCACCATGGAAATAAGACCTTAATGCCTCTAGTTTACAGTTGGGATGAAAAGTAAAGAAATCTGAAGGCAAAAGAACCAGAAGTTATTCTCAATGCAGTCTTGTCTGTCCCTTAAAAAGAAATGGAATTATTTTCTTCTCTCTTCATAGCATTATGACAGTTGTATCTCTATAATAGTATATGCTTTTTCTCCCGAAGATCCCTATTATTGGCTTCTGCAGCTCCTTCTGACAGCAAGCCAGGAATTCAACCCAGAGCTGATGCTAATGCCTAATATCACTTCTAAGGCTGCACATGCCATCAACAGCATTATAAGAGTCACTCTGCCCCAGCTCTTCCTGTAATGTCTGCATAATGTGAGAAGCTTCGGGCAATGAGAAAGGAGTATGACCTGTGACTCTACAGCAGGTCAAGAGGTCCAGCTACTTGAGGAGGAAGAAGGACCTCTCACATGAAGTATGATGTAGATCAGCCTTTGATTATTGTCATCTCACAATGTGTAGCTATCTCCTAGGCAGATCTATGGGATACTACTAGGGACTAAAAGTCCATATATTTGGAGGGTGTCCAGATTGGGAAAGACTACTATATTGCAGTCAGTAGGATTGCAAGGTACTTCAGATTGGGAAGAGAGTGGGTGGATGCCTGAGCTTAATTCACCCCTTGTGCACCAATAGGCCTGAACTGACTCCCTTCAGATGAATATGTCCCATGCATATATTGAGTAAAGGTGTGGTTGATTGGTCCCTGGATAGGATTAGGTTTACCCTAATTCAGAAACACACAAGGGCAGAGTATTCCAATGATTTCTACATCAGTAAAATTCTATAACATATGGAGGCTCCAGGTTTTGCAAACTTGTTCTGCAAGATGTGTAATATAGTATTGTGTCAGCATTAGTGAAATCCTATTGATGCTTACAACCTTCTATAGCTTGGCTCCCTACCTTTGATCTCATCACTCTGGTTGCAGAACAGAACCATAATGTTCTGCATTATACCATGAAATTCTAATCACAAATACTATATTTTGACACCCTTTAAAATTTAAAGTTTTATTTCTTCATTTCTGCAATAGGTAAATATGTTCTTCCAGAGCCCCTTAGCATTTTTTTTTCCTAATTGGACAGGCTGCTCTTATAGGTTTTCTCCTGGCCTCCCAGTTCAAGCTTTTCCCAACCAGGCTTGAATATAAACTGTTGAACAAAGCTGTGCTAGCAACCATCCAATATTAACAAAATGCATAATACTTCACTAGCAAACAGATTATCTTTCACGAAGCAAGGAAAGTATGTTTGTTTTTTTAGTATTTCTTATAAATCTCCAAACGGTCCACCATAGCATCTTTCCAGGTACTATGACAACAGTTTCTCCCTGTGCTTTGCAAACCCACAAGAAATTCAACATATACGTGGATACAACAAGTGCATGAATTATGGAGCGGAGAGAGATGCTTGAAATCTTTTTCCCACTATAATTTTTGCTTCTCTTTTTGCTCTTTATAAATATATGGCGCAATGGAACCAATGGGCTCCAGGGATACCATATCTGGATTGAAAAAGTTTGGATGTCTACTAGCCATGAAATATGTCAGCCATGAAATATGTCAAGAAAGCTAACTATGATAAAACCTGGGATGAGGAAATGGCATATTTGACTAGGGGAAAGGAGCCTTGATTGCCCAATATTCATAGGGAGATTGGGCTAGTATTCTCTGCACTCAACTACTATGATTGGCTGAAGGCACTTTCAAGCTTCGGATTTGACAAAAATACTAAATATGTGATGCAATGACTCAGCAGTTAAGAGTTGGTCAGCCGGAAAACCCACAACCCAAGTTCAAGATCTGAGCATCGACAAGGTGAACTCCCATTACTTGCCACAGCTCCTGCAAACCTGGCAGTTTGAAAGTATGCAAATGCAAATAGATAAATAGGTACCACTTTTATGGGAAGGTTAGTGCATTCCATATTTTCATGCTGGCCACATGAACAACGCAGGCTCCCTTGGCCGAGATTCTAAGATGAGCACGACCCCTTGAGTCAGCACAACTGGACAGGGTAAACCTTTAAACCTTTAACTACATTACACAGAGACAACAATGGATACAGTTTTCAGGAGCTCAGAGGAAAAGGGGAGCAGCAAGAGGAAAAGAAAAATGATGACACACAGAAAGATGAAAGTGCCAGGGGGAGACAAAAAGAAATAAATAAAAGGGAAAGGAAGCAAACGGGGGGGGGGGGGCTAGAAAAGTGGAGAGGATGTTGGGGGTAGAGATATACAGCAAGCAGGGTGGTCCCAAATTACTTCTGATTCTACGCATAGCCAAATTTAAGGGTCATTGCAAAATGTAACCCCTGTCACTTTTTAAAAAATGCACCCTTGTTTTAAAAGTGCAGCCTTAACTTAGTGGGGAAATTTCATTTCAGGTCCAGTAGTTAATGATATGATTGTGATCTTGCTGCACCATGTCTGGGAGATGAAGAATTTCCAGGATTTTGCACACCTACCTAAACCAGAGCATTGACGTTCTCCACATCCAGTTCTGGGACCTTTCTTGTTATTCTACCTATGTTAGGAGCTACCGCAGTGGAGGACTGTAAAGATAGGGCAACAAAAAAAAGTGAGTTAAAGCAAAAGAAGTGGGAAGAGATAGGGGAGAAAAGCCCAGGCTGGATACTGAGCTATATCCCTGTCCCATAGTATATATAAGTACACACTTTAATTGATTCATGTTTAGAGTTCAGATGGTTTGTGAATAGTTTTCCAGATATGATTCTCAATTCCTATATACAGAAAACTTAACCAGATTTGGCTAGATCAGAACTGAGTGGACCACACACAGAGCCAGAAGATCTTAAACAACAGAAGTAGAATTCCCTTCTGAAACAAAAGTTTAAAGATAGGAATATCAGAGTTAGCAAATCATAACACAGGAACATTTGGAGGCGTATTTGAGGTGATTTCTTGGGACTGTAAAGATGCTATCTGAATACCAGGGGGATTTTCAGCTGTAATATAAGTATGCTTTGCATACCCACAAACATGCACACGCTACATAGCATTGTGGATATAGTTATGTTTCTTGCCATTTTGATTTGTTTACTAAAATATGGGCATGAAAATTACAAAAAGGCAGATTCTGATTCAGTGGTGGGGAAAAAAAGAATTAGAATAAAAGCAGTTCAGCAGCGGAAACCATGAGCTTCCTGTTAAGTCCTGGGCATGGGCGCAAGGAACGGAGACATCGAATGGTGACTTCAACTCTTTATTGTAAAATAAGAACAGAGCAAATACTTGGGCGGCAGCAGCTCTTTTATAGAGCTGACTGCTGTCAAAACAACCAATGGTTTGAGTTTACCGCTTTCACAAGCATCCAATCAGAGGGGCCCTTTAACAGCCAATCAGACTGGCCAAAAATGACCAATCACGACTCGCTATTTGCGGGTCAATGAGAAGTGCAGGATTACAAGCCTGCTGTAAAGTAAAAGCTGTTTAGGGTTGTATTGCTGTGTTGGCTTAGTCCATAACACTTCCCCTTTGAGACAGACATCATGGATGCTTTAATTTGGATACCAACATGTTGCACAGTGAACTAAATGGCTTTTTCCAACTTTGAGAACCTAAACTAAATATAATCAATTTGATATTTAAACCATTTAAACTGTGTACATGCTTTTATGGTTGTGCATTTTTAATGCACTTGGACCAGTTAAATATTAACATTTAGACATTAGGAATCTTGAGTTCATAGCCATGGGAACAGTAACAGAAGTCATGTGTTCTTGTTTATTGTAATGTTGTATTTAAGATCATCTTAAGACCTAAAAAGAGCTTAGTAGATATAGCATGTGGAAAGCATCACTAAATAAATGAATAAGATTGGCAAATAAGCAGACTATACAAAAATCTTTAGCCACCTTATACTTCAAGTGCTCCCTATGCATCACAGAGAGAGAGAGAGAGAGATAAAAGCCAAGGTCAATTTTCCAATCCATTGAATAAATGCCACTAAAGGTTCTTGTTCAACTGTCTAAAACCCAATGCTTTCAAAAGCTTCCCTGAAAATTAATCATCTTTTTATGATTCAGCAATGATGGGCAAATAAACCCTTTAAGGGAGCCCAATATCCATATGATAATCTGTCTTTCATTCTTGAGCTCTTATTTCACATCCTCCTGAGTCTGGAATCATAATTTTTTAATCAACTTCTCTGCTTCCTGTTGACTTGCTTGTTATTGCTCAAGGATCAATTCAGGAAGTTTATTATGACAGGTATAACAAGTTCCTGAACTGAGAGCTACCTGCCGATTAGCAGCAGTGCTTCAGTGGCTCATTATTATAATGAATACCCATGAAAGCTTGAAAAATGAAACTGCGGAAGGAGCCCAGAAATTAACAAGTACCCATTTCCCATAAAATAGTTTTTTTTATTTGCTTAGTTCAATCCACAGGCTAACAAATCACCCTGCTATGGCTATAACATTACCAACATAATTATACAGCCTGAGTACATACATTTAAAGAGAAGCTGCTTTTTTATTTTCATGACTTGAATGCTTAACTTGCCATCAACATGATTCTTTTCCTATCAGATATATAGCACGGTGCAGTTATCATGTAATGTTTTATTGAGGGGAAATCTCACTAGAGAATTTCATCATCTTCTTTTTTTAAATCACAGTGGACCACAGATTTAATGACTGGAAAAAACATGTATAGATGTTTTAAAAAAATTAAGGCATGAATTATGAAGTGGGAAAAAAACCATGATAAGCTATTCTGTCTTCTTTCAACCATGATGCAAGAAAAAGAGAACACAATTTCGGTCACTATTGTGTTGCCTGAGGGGACATCATATCAATTTTGCTTCAATTCGTTATATTAACTATTCTCCTTGATCTGAAGGAATGGTGTGTTCTCTACTACATAAATAACGGCACTTGCTTTGTGTGAGTTCTGGCAAACTTATTAGATTTCAGAGTACACTATAGAAAAGAAAACCTCATTCAAAGGCACTAGATTTGTCTGGTACTTCTAATATATTTTCTTATTTAAGAGGGGAGATGCAGACAGAAAGTCTTCTCCATCACTAACTGTTTCTACGTACAAGTCAGGAGGAAAATGGCCTCTAGACAGATTGATTGATTGATTAACTGACTGATTGACTGAATTTATATAACCACCCACCCATCTCACTTTCCTGTGACTCTAGGTGGGGTGCACAATTTTTTAAAAAAACTCTAAACAATCAATATAATCTACCCATTAAAACAGCTAAAATAATTTTAAAAATCTAATAACAAAAGAAAGGAAAATGCAATAAAACTTTTATCAGCTATTTAATGGGCTTTCATGGGATTCCCAGGCCCATTAACAAAACCATGATTTTTTAAAAAAAATAAAAATAACAATAAAACCAGGATTGTTCTCTCCTGAATATGACTGCAGTGCCCACTAAATAAGGAAGAAATATAGAACAATGTCCAGGGTAAGGTAAAAGTAGCTGAAGTGCCAAATTTAGATCAAGAAGAGCCAGACCTGTGGTCTTCCTTCACCCTGGATCACAGTGGTAATTTACAGCCAGTTACTTTCATTCTTAGTCCAACTTGCCTCACAGGATTGTTTATTCGTTTGTTAATCAAATTTATATAGCCACCTACCTCATGAAAAGTGACTCTCTGGGATATATGATAATCACAATAATGTTGTTATGGGAATCATATTAGAATACTATACACTCCTATATGTGCAATGTTAAACTATCAAAGGAAAAGGTGAGATCAGTAAAAGATGTAAGTTATAATTTCCTCTATGATTTTTATTTCTGCAATGCAAAAATAATGCTTGTGGGCAGTCCTCACATGCTCTTATCTTTAGATGAAGAAAAATGGCTGCATCAGGCAATTATTTGTTGTGTTGTGGAAGATCAGCAGATTCCTATTTAATTTATTATTGTTATAGTTCTCTTCTTGGGGAAAAATGCCTGCTGCTGCTTTTTTGCAAAGCTGCATAATAGACAGGTCTGCAACCAAACGCTATATAAACCGATGTTTTAAAAAGTATATATTGGTTTTTGAGGAGCTGAAGTAGCGTTTTAGTTAGTGCTGCAGCTTGGCCCTGTTGAAGGCAAGGCTAAATTCCAATGCAAATGGCTTGGTTTGGTTTTACTAAGCTGTGCCAACTCTGCAAATTATAGCTTACTGCAGTGTATGAACCTGGTCGCTCTCTGCGGCCCACCTGCCTTTCAGTCTTCATCCATTCGGATATGAACTTGATTTCCCCAAATAGTTTCCACACTGTTGTGGAAGCCTTGCTCCAACCTGATCAGCTTGAGAATGGGAAAATGAATAATGCTTCTGTGAGCAGAGAGGACTCCAATGTGGGATAAAGTTTCTGAAAAAGCTGCTGTCTGTATCAGTCCTTCACGTGGTGACAGAACATACTTATCAGCTGTGCCTGTCATTGGAACTCAATCAAATCTCTAGAGAGAAACAGTGATGAGCGAGGAGGACGAGGGCAAAGAACTGCTTCAGAAATTCTCTTGTCCTCGCTCTGTCTCTTAAAGCAGCTTCCCATTTTTTATCCTCTGAAGGGCCAATTAAAGCATCATCTACAGTAAGCTGTCAACCCACTAGAAGGAACGGCCTACTTATGAAATAATGGACCAAATGTGGGCGTCCCATAAAGCAGAACTGTAGAATGTCTCGTGAGGAAATCTGCATAGTGCTCCAGAAGTGAGTAATCTCTCCAGCTCTGCTCCTAAAAACAATCCTCAAGAAAAACCCGAGCACTTTCTTATTACCATACAGGATACCAATCATATTGCCATGCACTTCCCCCGGTAAGATATTCTGGGATCATTAATTTTTTTTACAAAGTTGTCTTTTGGGGAACAGTTGCCTTTAGGATCAAGCTAAAATTCTTGGAACCGATGCAAGGCAGCTCCAAAGTTATGAATGCTGATGCTATTTTCATTATAAGGTCAGAGTAACACAGTCTTGCAAATCTGAAGGCACCTCTCCCGTCCCTGCCTTTACATTCAAGAGAACTAGGGAGGGTCAAGTCTGAGAAGCTTTCTTGAATTACATTTCTCCTTTGGACTCAGTTTTCTCTTCTCTGATTGTTACCTTAGTTCAGGGGTGTCAAACTCGATTTTATTGAGGGCCGCATCAGAGTTGTGTTTGATCTTGGGGGCTGGGGTGGGTGAGGCCAGGGTGAGCATGGCCAGCTCAATGTCATTCATGTTGGGGGTATACCTGTGATGGCCCGGGCACTCTGCTAGTGAAAACGGAGCTCGGGAGGGTCAAATGTGGCCCTCCCGAGCTTCGTTTTTGCTGGTAGAGGGTTGCAGGAAGCCGTTGCAGCCGAAAACGAAGCTCAGGAGGGCTGTGTGTTTTTGAACTTGTATGCCATCCAAATTCATGATGAGCTTGGTGGCTTATAAATATGTTAAATATAAACACCCTTTATTGAGCAGGGATGACAAATCTAAGTTTGGTTTAACAATACTCCCCATCTCGTGTAGACAAGTTGCTTCCTCTTTCAGAGGATCATTGATGAGAAAGGAGGACTTCAGGAAAATACATTTCAAAGTAAGACCACATTTGCATAGGATTTTTTTTTTTTTTTTTAAAAAGGATTGCTAGTGGACAAATGGAGTCCTGGTGGGCAATTATTTAAGTATGAGCCAGCAGCATGCTGCAGCTACCAAAAAAGCCAACGCAATCCTAGGCTACATTAACAGAGGGATGGAATCAAAATCATGTGAAGTGTTAATACCACTTTGTAATGCCTTGATAAGGCCACACTTGTACTCATGCATCCAGTTTTGGTCACCACAATGTAAAAAAGTGGTGGAGACTCTAGAAAGAGTGCAGAGAAGAGCAACAAACATGATTGGGGGGTTGGAGGCTAAAACATATTAAGAATGGTTGCTGGAATTGGTTGTACCTAGGCTGATGAAAAGAGGGACTAGGGATGACATTGATAACAGTGTTCCAATATCTCAGGGGCTGCCACAAAGAAGAAGGAGTCAAGCTATTCTCCAAAGCACCTGAGGGCAGGACAAGAAGCAATGGATGGAAACTAATCAAGGAGAGAAGCAACTTAGAACTAAGGGGGAATTTCCTAATGGTGAGAGCAATTAATCAGTGGAACAACTTGTCTCCAGAGGTTGTGAATGTTCCAGCACTGAAAGTTTTAAAGAAGAGATTGAACACTTGTTTGTCTGAAATAGTATAGAGCAGGGGTCTCCAACCTTGGCTCCTGGAAGCCTGGCGGACTTCAACTCCCAGAGTTCCACAGCCAGCTGGCTGTGGAATTCTGGGAGTTGAAGTCCGCCAGGCTTCCAGGGGCCAAGGTTGGAGACCCCTGGTATAGAGTTTCCTGCCTGAGCAAGGGGTTAGACTAGAAGACTTACAAGGTCCCTTCCAACTCTGTTATCCTGTTTCTCTGTTAAAAGTTTACACAACTGTTTGTTGATTACCCTATGGCAATGACACAGAGCAAGCTTTATCTGTAATGGAAATTGTCCTTGCAATGCTTTTGCCTGAGATCCCACACTAATATATTTTATGTGGGTGTTTTTAATGTTGTTCTTCCCTAGCCGTTAACTCTTCTTCCCATACTTGTCTCTTTTATTACATTTTTAAAAAAAATTCTGTTTGGCTTTCTTTTTAACTTAAACTTTTGCAATAGCTGTCCTCACACAGGAAGAAAACCCCCACATCGTTATGGATCGATATTTGAAATGCATATGTGGATCAATACTTTTAATTTATTCAAGGCATTCAGACACATCAATTGCAATGAAATTATTTCAATATTTACTCTCTAAAAGTCTCTAAGTGGAGTCGATGTCAGTGGACCCCCTTCCCCCCCAAAAAAATGAAGGAAAAAAAGATTCATTAATACAGGATCCAGTGGAAGACTGTATGAGAGGCAAAGGGGCTCAAATGTATATTGTTGAGTCTTTAAAATAACCCTAGTTAATAGTGTTAATGCTAGAAGTATTTGTGAGCCACATCTTCAGAAGACCCATGCAAGCTCAAGCATGATGCAGAAGAAATGTTTCAGATCTTCATGCCACCAATGAAGATGCCTAATTTTTATCAAATTTCCCTGGGAATCTGAAAAAAAGTGCCACTGTACTATGAAATCTACTTATTAAAGGCAATACATCTTTTAAATTGGCAATGCACTAGTTTGCACACCCTTGCTGGTGGGCTGGAAAGTCTTTTTCCTCCCCTTCTCATCCATTGAAGCTTCAGAGAAGACCTTTGAATCATGAAAGTGCAGCAGAAGTTAAAGGAACTAAGTCGTATGAGGCAGATACAAAAGAAACTGAATTTGAGAGCGTTTGGACCTGCAGAGTGGCAAGGACTACATCTGGCTGGTCATGTACTCAGGAAAGAATCGAGACAAAACATCTGCTAGGATCAAGATCACAGCAGCCATTGTTGCCCTGGGGATGTTTACACCAGAGGAAAAAAATCAGACATTTCAAATTGCCTTTTAACTCCATCTGAAGTGTCTCCTGATCCAATCTTCCCAATCTGAATATTCTCTTTTGAATATGTGGACTTCAACCTTTATTTCCAGGTTGTGTGTGCAGGAATTATGGAAAATCCAACACATCAAGAGGACATCAAGTTGGGAAAATCTATTTTAGCGACTTAAACTTTGTTGAAATAATTAGTCTTCTATGGATTTGTTACAGAAGGGGGTAAGTAAGTAAATGGCAGATCTGATTCCAACCTTGTGCTTCTAATACAGATGAGAACTATCTGATAGACAATCCTGGCAGACTATATAATAGACTGTGAATTAGAACCAAGGTACTAATTACTAACTCAGCTATAAAAAAAGGGTTCACCACTAGAGGACATCAAAGAGACTTCATTATCCCCATCTGCCATCTAGTGGCCATATGGAAGTTTGCAACTCAATCACATAAGTAGTTATTTTCTACATTTCTACACTTAGTTTCTACTAATCCTGTTAGTTTCCACAAAATGCTCATGACTGCTGAGTCTAGATGAAACAAAGATTACTAGTACAAAACTTGCTATCTAATAAAATGAATGTTGTCCCAAATAGTTTTGATATTTGAGAAATATTTAATATCCTTTATATTTGGGAAGAAAATCAGTGGTATATGGTAGAGACGTAGACCATAGGTGTCAAACTTGCCATATTGCGTTGCCATCACGTGACATTTTGTGATGTTTTTCCCTTTTGCAGAGCTCGGATGGGTGTGGTCTGTGTGTGACACATTCACTGTCATAGACAGTTGCAAAATTAAACCAGCCTGTAGATATCTTATAGTGTTCCAAATCTGTCCTTACACTTTCACATAATGTTTTTTTTCCATGCCAGAAATGCAAAACACAGTTGTCTTCATATCTGGGACAAATCATTCTGTGGCAACTTAACTCATCTTGGAAGATCTTGGTGGATTTTGTTGTGATTTTCTAGGCAGAAATGAGAACTTGGGCAATATAGAGAGGAGCAGATTAGAAGAAGGCTTGTGGATAAAGGTAAGAGAGCAAATTACCACAAAACATGGGGAATGGTATGTGGGTGTGACAGAGAGGTGGAGAGGAGGGAAAGAGAGAGCGAGGGGACAAGGAATTAAAGGATATAGCAATAATGATATATAGTAATTGATTATTTTGGATAAGTCATGATATGACTATAATTTAATAAGAGTTGAGATTTGCTATCAAAGATAGATGATATGTAATTAAAAACCTAAAGATATTGTAATAATGGTAATAATGGAATAATATGGTTGATTAGAATATAAGATGAATGTAAACTTAATAAATGTATACAAATATTATTATGTGCACAAGATATACGTACTCAGACAACACACTATATAACTGAAAGATGTTTTTTATTTGTTTTTGTTGTAAAAATAAAAAATTGAGAGAGAGAGAAAGAGAGAATCTTTCCATTTGTATTCACCAGAGCTAATATTTCCAGATATAGTCCTTCTAAATAAGTTTAGTGATTAAAGTCACAGCAGCAAGCCATTTCAGCCATTCTGCATTTGTGTGATGATTACTGCAGTTACCAATAGGACCTGCAGTTTCCAGGCCCAATTTAGAGTATGAGTACTTCCCTATATAAAGGTATAGGCATAGTCCTCATTTAGTGACCACTTTGTTTAGAAATCATTCACAGTTATGATGGTGACAAAAAAGTAACTTTATAACCAATCCTCGCATTTATGATTTTCGCAGGTCTGTAAAGGAAAACTGAAGTAAGATCATACATGCAATTGCAGTTTCACTTAGTGATTGCTTTTCTTAATGAACAAGTTGCTGGTCGGGATAGCATGTTCTATAGTTTAACTTTATGCTGTGCAAAGAAGTCTTATCTAGCTTCACTGAATGATTCCGAGTTCTAATATTATAACAGAAGAAGAAATATATATATAATGCCCCTACATTTACTACTAGGCTACAAAACCAAAAAGGTAACCATTCCTGAGATGGGAAAGCTGCTATCTATTTGAAAAGTCCTATATAGCACCTAGTTGATTTTGCTCATCGACCTTGCTGAACATCCTGAAGCTACAATTGGTTTAAGATGCAGCAGTGCTAGCAACAACAGGCACCATGAGTCATGAGTCACCACTGAGGTACCAGCTACAACAGTTGCCAGTTGGCTTCTAAGTATAATTCAAATTGCTGATGATCATTTATAAAGCCCTCCATGACATAGCACCTGGTTACCTAAAGAACCGCCACCAAAACTGACACCAGCTAGAACAGGGCTGTAAAACTCAAGGTCTGGGGGTTGGATCCGGCCCAGGGCATACTTATTGGTAGATCTGGTCCAGGGGCCTGCCCTGGAAGAACTGGCCCATGGTACTTCTGCCAGCAAAAATGGGCTCCGGAGCTCGGTTTTTGGCTGCTACAGTCTCCTGGAACCTTCTGCCAGTGAAAACAGCGCTCAGGAGGGAAGACCTTTTCACTGGCAGAGGACTGCCATAGCAGCTGCAAACGAAGCTCAGGAGCCCGTTTTTGCTGGCAGAGCGCTCAAGCCACCACAGGTGCCTCCAACACGGGTTTCGTCAAACTGGCCAGGCCCACCCAACCCTGAAAGTCAAACACAAGCCTGATGTGGCCCTCAACACCATCGAGTTTGACACCCCTGAGCTAGAGCATAGAAAAACTTGAAGAAGTAGTAGTGCAAGATCAAAAGATATGGAGAGACCTGGCCCACAGAATTGCCAAAGGTCAGACACAACTGAATGGATATTATCATCATCTTCATCAATATCATCATCTGAAGAACTGTCTATCTACAATTGCTTCTGTCTCCTTAGGAAGAATAGATGTGCACCATTGCCTGTCAGTTATACTTTGATATCTTGATATTGTGCCTTCCCTGTCCCTGCCCCCACCCTCTGAAACAGTATCCCTCCAGAGTTATGGGTGGTACCCACTTTCCTGGGATTCTGGAAAGTCCTTAGGATCTGATTTTGGTCCCAGGCCTGGGGTGTTTCTGGCGGGCTCTGCTGTGTTTTTATTGTTATGGTTCTTTTTAGTCTGGGTTATCATGTTCCGCTTTATGTATTTAACGGTTAGGAAGGAAGGGTGGGAAGGAGGGAGGGAAAAGAGGGAAGGAGGGAAGGAAGGAAGAAATCTAGTTAATATTTGAATGGGATATATCTTAGAGCTGTGTTCTAGACCAGGGGTCTCCAACCTTAGTAACTTTAAGCCTGGAGGACAGGAAGCCTGGGTGTTGAAGTTCTCCAGGCTTAAAGTTACCACGGTTGGAGACCCCTGGTCTAGACTGATATTCAAAAATACACCTTGGAAGAAGACGGTAGCATAGGGGTAAAAGTGGCAAACTCACTGTTTTTCTAATACCCTTTTGTGTTATACTAATTGAACCTTAATCAGTCTTCAGTGGATGGTTTATTGGTAAGTGAAAGGAGTAAATAAGTATTTTTCTTCTTTCACAGGGTGGGCAATGGGAGGTAGCCTGAAGGTGACCATAGGCATGAGAGAATCTGTTTCAAGAATCCCAGTAAGTATTTGAGGCACTTTAGGAGTTAAGGTTGTGCTAGGAAAAGCAGGATGAGTCACTCCTAATCAGCCAATGGCACATCCTCTTTGCTATCTGAATATATACTTTGCTTAATTGGGAGAGATAATATCTCTACAGCTAATCAGTCCAAGTTATTTACATAGCTAGACGAAAGAGGGCTATACCAGCTTGCTGGCTTTGAAGTTCAATATCTTTTTAAGGCTGCTCAGAGATGGAATGCAGATGGATTTACCACCCCAAACCAAGCAAACCTAGATCACATTGCTTGTGCATGGACAGATTGCTCCCTCCCCCTGGGAGCTTTAGCACTCTTTTTATAATGGCTTAACAGCCACAGTGCTTTCTGAGAGCTGAAAGGATGCACAGATCCAAGATGTATGTCATTGTAAAAGTCTTCTGGAAAATAACTTTGGCAGAAATGATGCAGGGAACCTGAGAATTCCTAGTCCCTCTCGAGCCATCACATATATTCCACAGAGATGTTTGGAACATTAATTAACGAAGCAAGTATTATTCTGCGTCAGCATTGCCACAATAGAGGATTGCCTTCACTCCATGTAAGTGAAATGTATCCAGGGGTTTTGTGTGCAAATGCATCATCAGTGGCAGCTTGCTAAATTTGAGTTGGGTTATAGACCATGAAAGAGTCCAGATGGCAGTTAACTCACTAAAAACCTCCAGGGTAAGAAGTAGGTCTTGAACCATCTGTTTACTAAACAGAACTCCACATCTAAGCAATACTTCCCCAACCTTTTCCTACTGCTCCTCAAACTGCTCCTTTTAACTCTCTCCCATTCCTCAAATTTAGCCTGCTTCCATTCTTGTATTTTTAACATCTATGTCTCAAGAGCTACACACATGTCATTTAGATGGAGGAGGTGGATAAACAGTTACTACATCTGTCAATGTTTGTTTGTTTGCTTGTTTCTGAAGGTTTAATGCTAGGAAAACTTGCTATCTATAACTTTGGCTGCCATTCAAGGTGCTGGTTGTCATCTTTACAGCCTTTCATGGTTCAAGAGTGAAGAGAAGGACCAGGAGAGACATGATAGCAGTGTTCCAGTATTAGAGAGGTTGCCACAGAGAGGAAGGGGTCAAGCTATTTTCCAAGGCACCTGAAGACCAGATACGGAAAAATGGATACAAACTGATCAAGGAGAGATTCAACCTAGAAATGAGGAGAAATTTTCTGACTGTGAGAACAATCAACCAGTGGAACAGAAGTTGCCTTCAGAAGCTGTGACTGCTTCTTCACTGGAGACTTTCAAGAAGAGATTGGGCTGCCATTTGTCAGAAATAGTGTAGGGCTGCCTGCTTGGGCTGGGGGTTGGACTAGATCAGGGGTCTGCAACCTTAAACACTCAAAGAGCCATTTGGACCCATTTCCCACAGGAAAAACAAACAAACACGGGAGGCCAATAATTTAACAACCAGTGTGACTGGGTGGGCGTGGCCAACTCGACATCACTCCCTCCCACTCAGTCACCTCTTGCTCTGGAATATGGAGTGAGTCTCCATCCCCCGCCATCACCCTTACCTTCTCAAGCCAGGCGAGGAGTGACAGGGAGGGAGGGGAGGGGTCAGCCAACAGGGAGCCGCAGTAGAGGGCCAAAAGAGTGGCTCCAGAGTCGCAGGTTGCAGACCCCTGGACTAGATGACCTACAAGGTCCCTTCCAACTCTTTCAATCTGCCCATCCGTCCCGGTGCTATCCCATTCTATATATCTGGCTAGCTCACCCCGCCCACTCAGCCCAGCTGCTTTCTACTTGCCTGTTCTACTCACTACAGCTGCCGCGTACAGTAAATCCCCGTCTTTTGCAGCACACAAAGGAGCTGTGTACATGCACGCTCACATTTTTGATTCTGCGCTAGGCGAACTGGTTGTTACAGTATGTGCAGCCCACTTCTGCTTAAAGGTTGGGATGCTGTGAAATTCTGCCTTCTGTTTTTTCTTGGGTTTGGCCAAGTATTTCAATGCTCCTATTTGTTTCCAGTGTAGCTGCATGTTGTTTTGTCATTTTTCTATCTTTTATGTTTTAGCCAGATATACTTCAGAGTTATTTTAGTTTTTAAAGGGCTTACATGCCTACCTATCTCATATAACGACTCATAAGGCAGCTCATAAGAATCCAGAAACATGGCTAAAAACTTTCTCCCAAGTACCAGACCAAACATCCTCCCAACTAAACCTCTACCCTAACCCAATGCCTGGGGAAAGAGTCAGGTTTTCATGGTCCTCTGGAAGGCTAAATTGGTATAAATCGTTTGCATCTTAGGTGGGAATCTGTTCCAATGGGCTGGAGTGGCCACCAAGAAAACACATCTTCAAGGTCCTATTAGGTGGCAACATTTAAGGGAGGTGACCTGGATCTGGTCCTATTTGAACTGGAATGGCCTTTGAGGCTTGGAAGTAAGCAAGTGAGTAAATAAGTAAATCTAAATAACTTTTATCCACAAGGTGGGACTGAGTATCAAAAAATCATGTAATTGGAGCCCTGCTCCTTTTTTTCACATTAATGAACGAAGATGATTAGGGGACTGGAGGCTAAAACATATAAAGAACAGTTGCTGGAATTGGGATTGTCTAGTTTAATGAAAAGAAGGACTAGGGGTGACACTGATAGCAGTTCCAAGAGGTTGGCACAAAGAAGAGGGAGTCAAGCTATTCTCCAAAGCACCTGAAGCAGGGGTGGGATTCTACCAGTTCGCACCTATTTGCTAGAACTGGTTGTTAGCATTCTAAGCAGTTCAGAGAACCGGTTGTTAGAAGAAATTACTGGCCTAATCCTGTAAGGAAGGCAGGAAGGAAACATTCTGGTGTTGCTTATAGAAACTGCCTCTCTGTTAACCTTTATTACATTCTTGGCAGGACTAGACTTCCTGTCTCCGGAGCTTCTCTGGAGTTTTTTTTCCCATTCTTTGCTGGTACTTTGCTTGTGTGGAGTGACCATTCAAAGTTACAATGGCCCTGAAAAAAGTGACTTATGACCATTTTGCACACTTAACGACTGTTGCAGCATCCCCACAGTCATGAGAGGCCAGGCGAGGAAATGCGTGTCTTGATGTGAGTGATATTGAATTGGCCACACCCAGCCAATAACATGACCACCAAACCACGCCCACCAACTAAGCCACACCCACAGAACCAGTTGTTAAAAAATTTGAATCTCACTCAAGGCAGGAGAAGAAGCAATGGATGGAAACTAATCAAGGAGGGAAGCACACTAGAACTAAGGAGGACTTTCCTGACAGTTAGAACAATTAATCAGTGGAACAACTTGCCACCAGAAGTTGTGGAAGTTCCAGCACTAGACGTTTTTAAGAAGAGATTGGACAAGTGTTTGTCTAAAATGGTATAGGGTTTCCTGTCTGAGAAGGGGGTTGGACTTGAAGACCTCCAAGGTCCTTTCCAACTCTGTTGTTCTATATTCTAATAAAGAGGTGAGGTTTTTGATCACACAGAAGTGACTGCAATCTTGTCTTTTTTTTTTTACTGTCCCATCTCCCAAAGACTTCTTTATCAGTAACAACAAAAATCTCTTGAGGGCAAAATTACAAATCTAAGTTCTGCGAAACAGAAAGTACATATTTACTTACATTGTATTTGGCACATCTTGAAGCCTTAGTACATTTCCCAATTTTCCACTGGATTCTCTTCCTAGGTTTCTCTTCCCCCATTGTATTACATACCAATTTAAAAAATGATTGTGTCAGTCTAATGTTTACTTCATTTGTTTTGCAACCTATCTCATGGAAAGTGGTAAGTATATGGCCAACACCCACAAAGCCTAATTTACAGCCTCAGAGGATGGTACTTACACAAATAGTAACAGAATTGAGATTTTGTGCGTGGTTAGTGGCATTTTCTTCATAAGTCGTCTGTACAGGTTTAGGACCAAGGAAGGCCTGATAGTGTTTACTACAAAGATGGTATTCAGCAGGTTCTGACCAGTTCTGGAGAACCAGTAGTGGAAATTTTGAGTAGTTCAGAGAACCGGCAAATACCACCTCTGACTGGCCCCATCCCCATCTATTCTCTGCGTCCCGAGTCTCAGCCAATAGTCTGGGTCTTCTTTTGTTGCCCTGCACAGGAGAATGGAGCTGGAAAGCAGGTTAGTGGGTGGGGAGGGAATGGGGATTTTGCAGTAACTTTCCCCTACCATGTCCACCAAGCCACACCCACAGAACCAGTAATAAAATTTTTTGAATCCCACCACTGGTTTACTCAATTAGGTAAAACATTCCTGGGTTTGAAAAGTAAGTAGAATCTGTGAGACCTCCCAGATAGGATTGGGGTTGCAGGAAAGGCAGAAGCTTAAAATCCTTTATGCTTCTCACAATTGTAGGCCAGATTTAGATTCTTTATGGCTGCTCTTTACTTTTAGAGAAGCAGAAGCAAGTTATACAATACATCACCAACTGCTGGGTAGAAGGACCTGGATAGCTGCTGAAGCTAATCCTAAGCAAAAAAAGTAAAGGTTTCTCTTGTTCAGTACTTTCCCATTCTAGGGCACGATGCTCATTTCCTTGTCTTGGTCGTGAGAGGCAGCGTTGTCTGAAGACAATTTCCGTGGTCATGCAGCAAGCATGGTTATACACCAAAGGCTCAAGGAACACTATTAACTTCCCATTATTTATCTATACCTATTTATCTACTTGCACTTACATGCTTTTGAACTGCAAGGAGGACAAGACTGGGGCAGTAACATGAGCTCATTCAGTTGCACGGAGCTCGAGTCTTGAACCCAGGCTGTCAGCTCTCCATCTGACAAGCTCAGCAGTGGTGGGATTCAAAAAATTTTACTACCGGTTCTGGAGGGCTGAGCTGGCATCGCAACAATACGGCATGCGATCTTGGAGGTCTGAGATCGCTGCCGATATCTTTGCTCCGGGACGACCCTATCGGATCTAAACTGTCCTGAAGAGATGGTGAAAGTGAAGAGTGCATCCTGTCGATCCCAGGGACACCGCAAAGTCCCTGGTAGATCCAGGAGAAGCTCTTCTTGCCAGCGGCAAAGAGGCAGCCATTAAAGCTGCTGAAGTTGGGACAGCTCCGAAACGAAAGAGAACGGAAAAAGAGAGTGTGCCGGTTTGGTGAGAACTTTTTCTTTATTCTAAGATCTGAAAGGAAACCCTGAGGAAAAGAAAGAATCTGTAAGTTTTGACAGCAGTGATTAAGCGGCGATTTTAAACAGGAATGTCAAAGTAATGGTTTTTTTCCTCATTGCTGGATTTTCTATACATGATCTTATATTTTGAAACTGGACTGTTTTTTTCCTTTTCATCTATTTTTTTCTCCTTTTTGATTTTGTAACTATTTTAGGCTAGAGACTCCCATTTAGTTATTTATTTTTTAAAAATATCTTTTTCTTTTTTTATTAATTCTTATTGCATTTTGCTTGGAAAAGGAGGGGGAAAGTGAAAACAAAGAAACTTTGTAACACTGCCAACTAGAGGCTTGGAAATATTCTATTTCTCTTGTGACCAGACAAAGCTGAGAAAGAAAAAACTGAGACTTTTTTTCAAGGACATTGCTATTTAATAAGATAGAGGGAAGAGCATGGGAGAGTATTATTGCAGGTGCTCTTCTGGGTTTCTATCAACAGCTGGAGTCTGGTGCTGAAGGTTATAGAAAAAGAAAAGGTGATAAGTTTCTGGAGAAGAGTGTTATAACAAGAGCCTTGGATAACTAAACAAAGTGCAGTGTGTTTTCTTGATTTTTTCTAAGCTGTGCTACCCCCCCTTAACAGTTTTTTTGAAATAGCTATTTGGACTTTTAGTTCTTTGGAACTTGTCTTTGCTTTTTTTTTCTTTATGCTTGCCTTTGGAAGTTAATTTTTTACATTTGTTTTTTATTTTAAATGAAAGGTTTTAGTATTAATGATTCCCTTCCTTTTCTTTTTAAGGGAGCAGACTTTTTTTTTCTCTTTTTGATTTTCTGGTATTTTTGTTTTTCCATCCACCTCCAATACTGGTTTTTTTTTTTTTTAATCTTCCTGGTTTTTTTTTCTTTTTCTCTTATGCAGTCTTTTATATTTGAGACCTCTTAATTGGATTAAGGCATTCAAGAACCTGAATAATTTTTCCTTTTTTTTTTTAGCTTTTTATTCTTCACTTTTCCATCATTTTTAGAATTTTACAACTTTTTCTCCTTTGTGTATGTTTATGGATTTTTCCTTCATTTTTGAATTTTCACTGTTGTCTAATTAATTGATTGGATTAAGGTATAAAAGAACCTGAAGAAATTCTTTTTTCTTTTATTATTATTATTATTATTTGGCTTCTTTTTTACTACTATTTTTGTTTGGAATCACAATTGGTTACTTTACAATCGGATTAAGGTCTAGAAGAACCTGAAGATTTTGAATTGTTTGAAATGAGTAGGAAATTAACAGCTACCAGCTCTTCAACTTCTACTTCCTTCTCTCCACCATCTGGAGGACAATGTTTAATATAGACAATGTTAAGGCAAGAGAAAGAACAAGAAAAAAAAAGTGACCCTGCAATTGATTATGCAAGGAATTCAAAACATTCAAACAAGATCAGAGAATATTGAAAAGAGAATAGAGAACATCGAACAAAGAACAGGGAAAACCGATGAAAAGTCCATAACATCCAACAAATGATGATGAAGTATGATGAGAGACTATAAAAAATTGAAGAAGAACATAAACAAAGAGATAAGAAGATTGGAGACATTGATACCAGATTAACTGTGGTTGAACAAGATAAAAGTGGTATGCTGAGATGGGAGATGGACAGATCAGAATTTTATCTCAGATTCCAAAACATAGAGGAAGAAAAAGGACAAAATCTAGCTGAGATAATGATAGAAATATTGGCTGAAGCTTTGGAAATAACGGAAGAGAAGATTATGGATGGAATAGATGAGGTTTACCGAGTCTTCACAAGATACGCAATGAGAAATAGCCTACCAAGAGAAGTTCACATCAGATTTACAAAGAAAGCCATTAAAATGCAAATATTGCAAGTGGCAAGAAAGAAAATATTGAAATATAAAGATAAGGAGATTGTGGTTTTGAAACAAGTACCCAGAAGAAGAGTGAGAGAGATGAGAAGAGAATACCGATTCTTGACCAAATTGCTACTTTAAAAAGAGGTGAATTATAGATGGCTGATTCCAGAAGGTTTAATGTTCACATGGCAAGAACAGAGATACAGAATTGATTCAATTGAGAAAGCTGAATCATTTTATACAGAATTTTTCAGAGGGAAAGAGGAAGAGGCAGAAAAAGAAATTTCACTAATTGAATTCCAAGAGGACTGAATGATGACTGAAAAAGAGGAAGGTGCAGTAGGTGGAAAGGGGGGAGCCAAAGGTCAACTTGAACCAAGATCCACGAGAGCTGTCAATCCTAATTATAAAATATGACCATGGAAGAGAAAAAACTGATTACAATTAATATAAATGGACTTAATTCAGCCGTTAAAAGAAGGAAAGCTTTCCATAAATTAGAGAAATTAAAATTTGATATAATCTGCCTACAAGAAGTACATATTAAAAAGCAATATGAACAATTGTTGATACAGCCAAAACTAGGGGAAATATTTACCTCCTTGATACAATGCAAGAAAAGAGGAGTGGTTTTATATATTAAAGAGACTATTCCAGCAAAATTGATTTATACTGATGACGACAGAAGAATACTAATGGTGGAAATAATGGATAATAATATGAAAACACTCCTGATTGCAATCTATGCCCTGAATGATAAACAAGAATTTTATAAAAAATTTACATATCAAAATAATTGAACTGGACTATGCTAATATAGTTATGATGGGAGATTTTAATGGAATTGTAGACAACAAACCGGACTATACAGCACAGAAAACAATAAAGCAAAACAGAAAGACTCTCCCTAAATCTTTTTTTTAAATGGTAGATGAAATAAACTTAAAAGATACATGGAGAGAAAGAAATGCTAAAATTAAACAATACACCTTCTACTCAAATAGACACTTATCATGGGCCAGAATAGATATGATATGGATGTCAGCAGAATTGTTAACTAATATCCAATAAATAAATATTGAAACAAGTACTTGGGCAGATCACAATGACAATTAAATGGAAAGGACAAAGAAGAAGATCTAGATAGATACTAAATAATACTATTTTAAAGGAAAAAGACTTCACACAGTGGATGGAGAAAGAACTGGCTTTTTTCTTTAGAGAAAACAAAAAAGAAGATACATCAATCCAGAATGTATGGGATACAATGAAGGCATATGCCAGAGGCTTGATAATAGACTATATAAGGAAAAGAAATACCATGAAAAGATTAGCCTCTGAGGCATCAAGGACTTGGAAAAAGAGCTACAGAAAATGCCACAGAAAAAGGACATTAAGTTAAAAATGGACATAACTAAACATAAAATGGGTCTAATAGAAAAAGAAGAATTAGCACACAGAAAATTAGAGGTGCTAAACAGAATTAATTTGAAGATGCAAATAAACCAGGTAGATGGTTAGCATATAAATTGAGAAAGGAGAAAGAGTCAAGGAAAATATTGCAATTAATAGATGATCAAGGCCAAGTTTGCTATGGCAGTAATGAGAAGAAGGAAATCATTCGAGACTATTATGGGAAACTATACACACAAGAGAATATTGATGAGGAAAGAGTCAAACAGTACCTACAGAATGCTAAATTACCCCAGATACCTAAAGAGATTGAAACAATGTTAGAAAGCAATATAACAATAATGGAGTTAACTGAAGCACTCAAGAAGCAAAATAATGGAAAGACACCAGGCCCAGATGGACTTCCGGCAGAATTTTACAAAACATTACAAGAATCGTTGAATCTTCCATTGCTAGAAGTTATGAATGAAGTTATGTTAAAGAAGAGGATACCCAAATCATGGTCAGAAGCTTATATTACATTTGTTCCAAAAGAGGAGGCCGATCCATTACAAATCAAGAAAAATAGACCTATTTCCCTACTAAATGCAGATTATAAAATTTTTGCTTCAATATTGGCAGAAAGACTTAAAAAATACTTAAATAATTTTATTCATCCTGATTAAAATGATTTCTGCCAAAGAGACAAATTAAAGACAATATGAGAGTAATCTTGGACACTTTGGAATATTACGAGGCACATCCTGAAAAACAAATGGCTTTGATATTTCTAGATGCACAGAAGGCATTTGATAATGTGAATTGGCGATTCATGTTGTTACTGCTGGAACAGATGGGCTTTGCTACAAAATTTATTCAAGCAATAGAAGCTATATATCATAAGCAAACAGCAAAGGTAATAATAGAGGAAGAACTGACAGATCCTATTGATATAAGAAAAGAAACAAGACAAGGGTGCCCATTGTCACCTCTGTTGTTTGTGTTAACTTTGGAAGTGCTAAACAGAAATATTAGAGATGAAAAGAATGTAAAGGGGATGAAAATTAAAAAGGAAGAATTTAAGTTGCAAGCATTTGCAGATGATCTGGTTTTATTCTAGAAGACCCACAAGAAACAGCATCAAAATTGATAGAAAAAATAGAGACATATGGAAAGGTGGCTGGTTTGAAAATAAATAAAGATAAGACAAAGATCTTGACAAAGAATATGCTATCAAGACAAAAGGAAGAACTGGCAGACTTATTGAAAATTCAGGTTATGAATAAGATCAAGTACTTGGGGATATACTTGACAGCAAGATGCAGTAGACTAAAAGAAAATAATTATATCAAACTTAAACAGCAGATAGCACTAGATTTGGCGAAATGGGAAAATTTACAACTGTCATTAATAGAGAGAATATCAACAATCAAGATGACTATATTACCCAGAATTTTATATTTGTTTCAAACAATTCCAATTAGACTTTGAAAAGACTATTTTGAAGATTTAATTAAAATTGTGCTGAAATTTATATGGCAAGGGAAGAAAGCGAGAATAAAATTAAAACTTTTGCAAGATGCTAGAATAAGAAGAGGATTTGGTTTGCCTGATTGGGAGTTGTATTACCAACTACAAATTTGATGTGGGTTAAGGAATGGATAACATTAAGAAATACTAGATTGTTGACATTAGAAGGACATGATCTGTTGTTGGAGTGGCATGTTTTTTATGGTATAAAGGAATTAAAACACAGGGGTACTTTAGAAGACATTATATACAGGAGTCTCTGTGGTTAAACTGGGAGAAGATTAAAAGACAATGTTATTTAAAAATTCCAGTCTGGTTATCGACTATTGAAGCATTTTCGTATCCTATAATATACACAAAGGAACAAACAGTTAGATATGGTGAAATAGTGAATGAAAAAGGTGAACTTAAATCTATACAAAAACTAGAGGAACAAGGTATAAAGATGAATTGGTTTTCATATGCACAAATACATTCAAGATATGATAAAGATTTTAAAACAGAAAGTTTCTGTTAGGGATACACCCTAGCAGAATCTGCACGGCAGTCAGGCAGGCAGGCAAATATGTGAGATAAATGTTTTTGTAGCTTACACTCAGTAAAACAGATACACTGTGCTAGTTAAATAGTTTATTCCAGTAAGATTTTTAGCATAGTCAAAACAGTCCATATATCATACACTAGTTCAGCCTGTCCGGGGATTATTCAGTTGCAAAGTCCAGTGTCAAAAAAGAGGTCAGTAAACTTACAAATATCAGTCCAGTAATATATCTCTTCCCAGTAGAGACATAATGAAGTCAAACCTCCTTTCTTCCTTCAGCAGCAGGGAACACGCAGTTAACAAACCATCAATCCATCATTGTCAGCAAGCAATTCAGTAATACAGTAAGCTAGTAGGTTCTCTTGCTCCAACCGCACCCCAAAATTACATGCTTTGCAGTTTAAAGTGACACACACTTAAATTCACTATCATAGTTTATATATATTATTTTACCCAAACTACGTTAGGTAACCTTGTTATTCCTAACAGTTTCTATGATAAACTGACTGATTTAGATAAGATTTTGACAGGTACTGATAAAAAGGTGACTAAAAAATTGTATGGATATTTATTAGAAATTAAACTAGAAGAAGAACAAGTTAAAAAAACTATGATTGCTTGGGGGAAGAATTTTGGATATGGGATTGATCTAGAGAAATGGCAAAAATTGTGGTCTCAAAATTATAAAATGACAATGTCAACAGCATATAAAGAAAATTTGTATAAGATGTTTTACAGGTGGCATTTCCCCCCCCCCCAAACAAGAATAGCACGAATGTTCAAGAATAAATCCAAAAAATGTTGGAAATGTCATCAGACACCTGGCTCATTTTACCATATGTGGTGGACTTGTGCGGATGCTAAAAAATACTGGACTAAAATCCACACGTGGTTGGAAAAAATATCAAAAAAGCATATAGACTTGAAACCAGAGATATTTTTATTGGGAATTTTACCTGAAATATATGGTAAAGATTTGAAATACCTGATTGTAAATGTATTAACAGCGGCTAGGATTGTATTTGCTAAAAACTGGAAAAATGAGAAAATACCATCACCAGAGGAATTTATGAAGAAAATATTGGAATGTGCTGAAATGAGCAGATTGACATTTGAAATTAGAGAACAGGATGGTAAACAATTTTATAAAGTTTGGGATCTATTCTATCCATGGATAGACAATAAAGTGTTGTGACTGAAAGGATCGATCCTGCTGTGAGTTTTGACTCTGATGACTCTGAAGATGGAAGGCTGGAGCCTGCTGTGAATGTGAAGTCTGAATTATTAGAGGACACAGATGTGAGCCAGGAGGAGGAGAGTTTATCACAGAGACAACCCCCCTCAGAGCCTTCGACATCATTCATGCCAGCAACTGATCCACAAAATGAGTCAGAGGCTTCGAGTGGGAAAACTGACAGATCGTGGCTTGATGTCAGAACTAGGAGGAGACTGAAACGTCAAGCTGAGGGGAGGCGTCAAGCCAGACATTGATTAGAGAGACTGACACGCCCATCCAAGTGATTTAAGGAGGCATGATGATTCTCAAACTTTGCTTGGAAGCAAAGTTTTTGATGTATCGAAAGGATATGTGTGGAGCGGCTTTTGTAATTTATGGACATTCTGAATTACCAGACAGATTCCGGGAAGTCTGCCAAGGACTGGAATATAATTCTGTTAACCCTTTTTTAGTCTGGCTCTGTTTTGTTTGAATATTTTGAACTGTGGAACTCCTTGTTCTCACTTGTGAAAATAGGTGAGACATAACAATAAAGTATAGTAACAAAATATGTAGACTTTTAGAAAATACTAAATATATAAAGATGTATTCTTTTCTTATTATATCTACAAAATGTTTTTAGGATAGATTTGGGATGATAATATGAATTGTCACAAAACAAATTAAGTAAAATATGATTATTTTCCAAAGCATGAATAAATAAAAGTATAGTCAAATGATTGATTAATAATGATACCAATGTATTTAATATTAGATTGAAAATATGAGATCATATACAATGTAATTGTAATTGAAGACTACGAAATGGAAGCACAAAACAATTTGTAAACCAACTGGCACACTGTATGTACATATATGGAAAATGATTTGATGTTTTCATGTTTTGTTTTTTTATGTTTGTTTTAAAAACCAATAAAAATTTAAAAAAAATTTTTTTTTACTACCGTTTCTGTGAGCATGGCTTTGTGCGCGTGGTGTGGCTTTGTGGGCATGGCAGGGGAAAAACACTGTAAAATTCAGAGGTGGTATTCAGCAGGTTCTGATCAGTTCTGGAGAACTGGTAGCGGAAATTTTGAGCAGTTCAGAAAACTGGCAAATACCACCTCTGTTGTGGTTACCTGGCAGCAGTGAGGAGGAGGTTCCCGAGGTGCTAAGTGCGAGTGAGCACAGGATGATTCATAGAAGAGTAGCACAGGCAACTTGAAAGTAAGAATGCTAATTAATGGCCCTTCGCTCCAGAGAATATAAGCCTGGTTTCAAAGGGTTTTTGCTCTGTAGAAGGCAAAAACATTCTAAGAAGCTCTAAGGACCCAGCATTGTGTGTAGAGATACTGGATTATCTGAAGAATTATGTCAAGACTTTTCTGCTTGGACTAATTGGCTGCAAGCCATCTTTCATCTACAAAGACATTTATTTGTAGATTAAAGCCATGAAGGTTTGAGTTACTGAGTTTGTCTGTATTTGCTCTCTGGGAATCTGGCTGAGTCAGAACAACCTCTGACTGGAGAGTTTACAGTATCCTTCTTCTGCCATGCCCACCAAGCCACACCCACAGAACTGGTAGTAAAAAAAATTGACTCTCACCATTGGTAAAATCCCCAATCTCTCCCCACTCCTGGGGGAAAGTTACTGCAAAACCCCATTCCATCCTCACCCCACCAGCTCTGTTCTCCTGTGCAGGGCAACAAAAGAAGACCCAGCCAAACAGCTGGGACTCAGGAGGCAGAGAATAGATGGGGGCAGGGCCAGTCAGAGGTGGTATTTGCCAGTTCTCCGAACTACTCAAAATTTCCACTACCAGTTCTCCAGAACTGGTCAGAACCTTCTGAATACCACCTCTGAAGCTCAGCATCTTTAACTGCTAAGCCATCATGCGCCCCTCCCCAAACCAGACTAAAGTAAGACTGAATTTTGTTTCCCCCCCACTCAACACTATCCTTTCTAAAGCATTTGCCTGAGTCTAAATCACACTGTATCTTTCAAATGTCATGCTGTAGCTTTTATCTGCTGTCATGATAGCCTGGCCTTTTGGGAAGTTTATATGTCTTAATGATACTAAATGCTGCTCCCACATTCCTGGCGGATGGAATTGTATAGTTTCCCATGGCAACTAAAATACGATGGAGTTCATTTTTTAAATGAATAGACATTTGAAAATTAATATTCAGTAGAAATCTAATGTGCGTAGGACAGGAAATGCAGCTGTCTGACATACATAGTGACATAGTTTTCTGACCAGGATAGCAATAGGACCAGGGGTGGTATTCTACCGGTTTGGACCAGTTCTATAGAACAGGTTGTTATGATTCTGCACAGTTCGGAGAACCAGCAAATCATGCCCATACCCATCCCCCCTGTTAAGCCTGGGTTCCCCAACCAGGGTTAGGGAGACAAGCTTAACAGAATGTGCAGTGTTAGTCAGATAGGCACACAGATAAATGAGTGAGATAAGCTTGTATGTTTATTAACATACAGTAAAAATAACAGATACGCTTGTGCTATCAAAAATATAGTTTATTCCATTATGAGTTCATAGCATAGTCAAAATAACAGTCCAATAGTCATGTATCATTTAGTCAGTCCATTCAGGGATATTCAGTTAGCAAAGTCCGTGCAGAATATCCTATGTCAGTTCACTTACAAATCAGTCCTTTGTTTCTCTCCCGTTTGAGCAATGCAGTCTTGATTCCAAACAGTAATTAGGGATCATCAAAGCCAGAGAGAGCAAGCTGTCGTCTTGCTTCTTTTAAAGTGCTTTCACAACCACTCCCTTAATTACAGTCCTACAGTTAAAGTTGCAGACACTTTAACTTACAAACTATGATTACATATTTATTATTTTACCTAAACCAGTTAGGGTAAACAATGTTATCCCAAACACCCCCCCTCCCAGTTAGTCCTTATTATGCATGCATGACATCATGAGCATGCCCAACATCACTGACTGCATTCTCAACATCATTCCTTAAGGTATTTCTTTTTTTTCCTCCCGATTATCAGCTGTGCCGGGATTCCCCCTCACTATCTTACTGCTTTGCCCAGGAGGTTTCCCTGAGGTCCAGGAGGCAAAAGGGGGCTGAACAGCCCTCCCCGTGCTCTGTTTTTTGCCTTCCTGAGCCTCAGGGAAGTTGCACCCTCAGGAGGCTTCTCTGAGGCCCAAGAGGCCCAAAAATGGAGCACGGGGAGTGCTGCAAAAAAAGAAGAAGAAGCCACACCCACCCAGTCACATGGCTATGCCCACTGAGCCACACCCACCTAGCCATGCCCACAGAACTGGTTGTTAAAAAATTTGAATCCCACCCCTGAATAGGAACTGAGTGTAGACTGAAACAATTGCGTTTTCTGACACAAAGGCATTTTGAAGCAGGAAAAGGTGTAACTCTTGTAGCTCTTTCCTGTTGCTTCACCGGTTACTGATGATAATTCCTCAATTCTGAGCCACAGTAGCACAGTGGTTAGAGTGCAGTACTGCAGGCTACTTCTGCTGACTGATGGCTGCCTACAATTTGGCAGTTCGATTCGTACCAGGCTCAAGGTTGACTCAGGCTTCCGTCCTTCCGAGGTGGGTAAAATGAGGACCCAGATTGTTGGGGGCAAGAGGCTGATTCTCTAAACCGCTTAAGCACTGTGAAGCGGTATATAAGTCTAAGTGCAATTACTATTGTTAATTTCATCAAAGCAGTTTGAAATTAATTTAGAACATATGAAGAACTGGGAATGGCTAGTTTAGTGAAGAGAAGGACCAGGGGAGACATGATAGCAGTCTTCCAATATTTGACTAGTTGCAACAGAGAGGAAGGGGTCAAGCTATTTTCTAAAGTGCCTGCAGGCCAGACAAGGAATAATGGATGGAAACTGAACAAGGAGAGATCTAACCTGGAAATAAGGAGAAACTTTCTGACAGTGAGAACAATCAACCAATGGAATAGCTTATCCTCGGAAGTTGTGGGAGTGCCATCACTTGAAACTTTCAAGAAGAAATTTACAGAATGCTAATTTACCGAAGATACCTAAAGAGACTGAAGAAATGCTAGAAAGCAATATAACAATGATGGAATTAAATGAAGCATTTAAGAAACAAAACAATGGGAAAGCACCGGGTCCAGATGGGTTTCCAGCAGAATTCTATAAAACATTTCAAGAATCATTGAGCATCCCATTGTTAGAAGTCATGAATGAAGTTATGTTAAAAAAGATGATACCCAAAACATGGTCAGAGGCTTATATTACACTTATTCCAAAAGAAGAGACTGACCCACTGCAAATTAAGAATTATAGATCTATTTCTTTATTGAATGCAGACTATAAAATCTTTGCTTCAATTTTAGCAGAAAGACTTAAAAAATATTTAAATAATTTTGTTCACCCAGGTCAAAATGGATTTCTGCCAAAGAGACAAATCAGAGACAATATGAGAGTAATCTTGGATACTTTGGAATACTATGAGGCTCATCCTGAAAAGCAAATGGCTTTGATATTCCTAGATGCTCAAAAGGCATTTGACAACGTGAATTGGAGATTTATGTTATTACTATTGGAACAGATGGGTTTTGCTAAAAAATTTACTCAAGCAATAGAAGCCATATATAATAAACAGACAGCAAAGGTAATGATGGAGGGGGAACTTACAGATTTTATTAATATAAGAAAAGGCACAAGACAAGGGTGTCCCCTATCTCCTTTGCTATTTGTGTTGACCTTGGAAGTGTTGAATAGAAATATTAGGGATGATAAAAGTATAAAAGGAATGAAAATTAAGAAGGAAGAATTTAAACTACAAGCTTTTGCTGATGATTTAGCTTTTATTCTGGAAGACCCGTTAGAAACAGCTCCAAAGTTATTGGAAAAGATAGAGACATATGGTGAGATGGCTGGTTTGAAAATAAATAAAGATAAAACAAAGATTTTGACAAAGAACATGCTATTGAGACAGAGAGAAGAACTGGCAGATCTTTTGAAAATCCAAGTTACAAATAAGGTTAAGTATCTGGGGATATATTTGACAACAAGATGTAGCACATTAAAAGAGAATAATTATATTAAACTCAAACAACAGATAGCTACAGATTTGAAGAAATGGGAAAACTTGCAATTGTCATTAATAGGGAGAATTTCAACAATCAAGATGAATATTTTACCCAGAATTTTATTTTTTTTCCAAACAATACCAATTAGGCTTGGAAAAGACTATTTTGAAGATTTCAATAAAATTATGAAACTTTCAAGAAGAAATTGGACTGCCATTTGTCAGAAATGGTGTAAGGTCTCCTGCTTGGGTGTGGGGTTGGAAGGTCCCTATAAGGTCCCTATAAGGTCCCTTCCAACTCTGATCATCTGTTATCTGTTATCTTAAAATTGTCTTCATGCCTCATAGCTGAGGCCACCATCAGTGCTCTCTCCAACTGATGAATATTTTGAGTGCACCCAGTACTCATCAATCATTTGCCACAAGAAATACATATCCTTTCTCCTCTCCTCCCCCTTATGTCCATCCACTTTGTTTTAATGATGAGCTATACAATGAGGGGGGACATGGTGGCTCAGTAGCTAAGACATTGAGTTTGTCGATCAGAAAGGTCAGCAGTTTGGCGGTTCAAATCCGTAGCACTACGTAATGGAGTGATTTCCTATTACTTGTCACAGCTTCTGTCAACCTAGCAGTTCAAAAGCATGTAAAAATGTAAGTAGAAAAATAGGGACCACTTTGGTGGGAAGGTAACAGCATTCCATGCACCTTCGCTGTTTAGTCATGGTGGCCACATGACTACGGAGATGTCTTCAGACAGCACTGGCTCTTCAGCTTTTTAATAGAGATGAGCACTGCCCTCTAGAGTCAGAAACGACTGGCACATTTTGCGTGTGGGAAACCTTTAGCTTTTATACAATGAGCAGTAGTCCAAAGGAAATTTCCTACCCAACTTGGCACCATCACTATGCAGAGTATAAAACCATCAGCAATTGTGATGGTTCCATAATGACAGTTCTGTTTTCCAATATCTCAGTCAAAGAGATACAACTCTTCAGTAGTATCTGGAGGAAGGAGAGGGAGAGATAAGCATAAGTGATCCAGTCAGAATCCGAAATGCAACCAGTTTAACACAGTATTTTGATTGTTTTCAAATTCTTGCATCATATCCAGAAGTGCAGTAGCCCAGGCATAAGGTCAAGGTTGAAATTGACAAGACTGCTGCACCTTGCTTTTGAGGGGGGGGAGTTAGATGGACTGTCTTGAACTATAGTAGCTTATTTGAATTCATGAGATGTGAGAAATCCCCCTAATAAGCAGATGAACTGGGACCATGCAGATCTTCCAATAAGTACTTCACAGAGATTCAATCAAGCACACCTTTGAAGTGAAGGCATAAAACTTAAGGATTCTTTTTCAAGTGAAGTAGCATCACCACTTGGGTGGAAGAAGTGGCTTCTACAGTTGCTGTTGTGTTTTTGTTGAGTAGACATTTCATGGCATCAAGGAGAATGAAGCAATGTAACTTCATTAGGCAAGGAACCTCACTTCAGAGATCACAAGTGATTTTTCACACTTTGCAAACAAACTACTCAAAGCCTCTGAGTTTCCAAAGAAAAGTCTGGCTTTTCTTTCATTTCAAATAAAGCTGTGCAGAACCAAGTTATCATCATCTGCGTCATTGTCATCCTTGGTTCTTGAAATGAGCCAATGTCCTATGATCAGAAGGGGCATAAGGTCCTTGTCTAAAGATGTTACTGAACAAGGAAAAGGCTGGCAGAAAAGGTGGCTTAAGGGGTTGAGCAATACAAGAAACTAGCAAAACCTCAAAGCACTTAGCACAGCAGGAGGAGAAGAGCATTTGCTTTTTATAGTTCCTCCTGGAACAATAACTGACATCTGGCAACATATATATTTTTTGTCATTTGAAACATACAATTCTTTAAATTATTTGCAGGCAATTCCATCATACTGAGTCTGTGGGAGGTAGAAGGTAAAGTGGGATATGACAGTTCTTCAAAATCCCCTCTTCAGTGTATCTCCTAGCATGCTATGCTCCTACTCAGACCTGATATAAAAGAAGTTTTCAAGAATGTTTATCAACATAACTCTCTCAGGCTTTTGTTCTTATTGGCTGTTTTGGGAGGTTTGTTCATTTTTGTTTTAAACTTCTCACCCCGTATACTTCCTTTTTTAAAAAGTCTGGTATAATTTAAGGATTATTCGGATTATTCATTTGTAGCCAACATTGCCACAACACAGTCAGCTAGCCAGTTAGCATACTTTTATTTTTTTCATATTGGGACATGACGCAAGATTCCACTTAGCTCATCTAAAATAAGGAAGGGGAAAAAGTTAACCTTTTGGGGGGGGGGTCTAATCTTTTCAACTTTCTGAATATTGTGAGAAATGGAACATTGTTTAATAGTTATATTTAAATAATATGCATAATCCCTTGTGTTGCATGGAAAATGACAAACTGCAAGTCCCTCTGTTGAGATTTTCTTCAATCTGTGGTTGTGCTACACAGTGCACTAAACCAAAATGTGATTTTCTTGCATATGACTTAGCCTTAGCGTGAACTTGGTCGGTGGTTAGAACCATGGCTTATAACTTAGCATGCTGTATGAACCCAGCCTGTTAGATCGGGTAGATCGGTTCCCACAGAGACGCGAGACCAAGTGTACACTCAGCTCTTTATTTCAGTGTTAAGACCTGTACCAGATCTTGGAGCTGCGGCAGCCCTTCATATAGGGATTGCTCGCGGCTCGGCAGCCAATGACAGCGCTTTGACTCTCCCGCGATCGCGGTTGATTCTTAGCGCGCCAATCACAACCTTTCAGTTGATCAATCGGGTTGCGGTCCATGCGGACCAATCAGAATTCAGTGTTTGGAGAATGCTAATATAGAACACAGCCAATTGTGATTTATTGCATAAATGTGGTTTACATGTGCTTTTAATTCTAGAATAAAGATCTAAACCAGGAGTGTCAAACTCAAGGCCCAAGGGCCAGAGCTTCATTTTCACTGGCAGAGGGTTGCAGGTGGCTGTCCCAGCCAATAACTTAGCTTGTGAGCCTGTTTTCACTGGCAGAATGCTCGAACCACCACAGGCGCCTCCCCCCCCCGACACAAGGGATGTCATGCTGGCCACACCCACCCTGGCCATGCCCCCATGCCTTGCCCAAGGTCAAACACAACCCTGATGTGGCTCTCAATGAAATCAAGTTGTTGAAATTTAGACCAAGAAGCCCATTTAAGGAAATGAGCCCCTTCAGGTATCAGGTTGCTCACTTGACCTAAATTGAACCCTTAAAAGACCAAATTGATTTACTTTATGTCTCACGTTCCTAATATAAAGGAGAAGGAAAGCTAAACATTGCTTAGCTTCTCTATGGTTTCTGACTGCAGCTCCCTTCCAGATTGTGTTTTAGCCCCTTAATCCCTCATTCACATTCAGTTCTGTCCTTGATAGAAGAGGCAGACGTCATTCAACATGTGGTATAGCTTTGGAGCATACAAACTACCATTTTTTAAGCAAGCCTTTGATCCTGCTATTCACTGAATTCCAAGTCATCTCTACTATAAAGAGCTGAGGAAATATTCATGACTTGTCTATCAACTTTTGGCCCTTTTTTACAAGAAAGTCCTGAGGTTATAATGAGGCTCATCCTCTAAAACCACAAGTTAAGAAATATAGAGCTTTTTTTATATAATAGATGAAATTTATTTTATAAACATTGCTTTATACTTGCTGTTCTGGAAAGCAAATTTTCCATTTAACATCCATCAGAATCTTTTTATAGTATCCATCAGAAAACTGTTGCTGCAGCTGTAGAAAAAATTGAATATAATGAAATCCATATAAATTCTCGTGCAGCTGCTATGAACAAAGCAAATATTTTCTTTTGTAATGCCATCTGATAAGAACAAAATTTGCAACTGAGCTTTGCTGATAGATGTTTGTTTCTGGTTATCTCAGGAAAAGAAAAATGGTATGTAAGTATATGTAAGCTCAGCTAAATTTGATGGCTGTTTCACAGAACTTCCTCAATATTACTGTAAATTGCAACATTCATTAATTAAAATAAGAGATATTTAGAAGTAAAAGCATTTTGGAGGAAGAAATCTAGTTCAAGGTAGACTTCCTGAGCAAGGCTCTTGTCCTCTGTCTTCCTTCTGCAAAAGAGCCATAAATAAAGTCTTTTCTGCTTTCATTGGCTTGTCAATTCCATTATTTTCTCATAAGATCCTCCTTTTACACTGGAAGAACTGGCGTAACGATTTTACATGTTTCTCAAGCTGATTTAGAATTAGAATAGAATAGAAGTGGAAGGGACCTTGGAGGTCTTCTAGTCCAGCCCCCTACTCAAGCAGGAGAACTTATACCATTTAAAATAAGTGACTGTCTAGTCTCTTCTCAGAAACATCCAGTGATGGAGCACCCATGATTTCTGAAGGCAAGCTGTTCCACTGGTTAATTGTCCTCATTGTTAGGAAGTTTAATTCTAGGTAGCTTCTCTCTCTCTCTCATTAGTTTCCAAACATTGTTTCTTGTTCTGCTCTCTGGTGCTTTGTAGAATAATTTGACCCCCTCTTCTTTGTGGCAGCCGCTCAAGTAATGGAATATTGCTATCATGTCGCCCCCAATTCTTATTTTCTTTAGACTAGCCAAACATAAAATAAACTCGTTGTTTGCTATGAAATGTTTTTATTTATTTATTTATTTTGCAAGAAACTGGAAATATGCAAAACCAGCAAAATGTCCTAAATCACAGTCATGTGACTTCACGATGGCCATTGGTGCAGGCTGGTAGTTGAGCGCGCCCAAAATGTGATCACGTGACATGGGGTGTGGATGGCAGAATGTCAAATCCAAGTCAGAAGTAGCTTTTTCGGGGTCCATCATACTAAGAGACTTGTCCTGAGTCAGGATTACCTATACTACCTGCCACACCTGGTAGAAAGCTGGGCATAACTCAAATAAGCTCATTAAGTAGCCTTATCTACTTGATAGGCATTATTAAATTTGATGGCAGCATATTTGACAGTTTAATAGTGCATTAGCTGTACTTGGCATCTCCTACGTACAATTAGGTAGCTTGAAACTGAGCCGTAGTTCTTCCCTACAGTGGTATGGTAAAGTAACAACTTTTCTTAACTGGATTTAATCATTCCTTTAGAGTATCTCAGACAAAAGGTAGCAAAATACATTTTAAAAACTTTCAGGCCATGTTTACACAATGTGTTTACATCCTGAATACTGAATTAACATGTTTTCCAGCTGGCAAAATTTACTGGATGGGTTTGGTTCACACAACACGCTGAGCCACAGGAAAATCTAACAAGGTTGTTTTTAGCTCAGCTTAGCAGGGTGTCCAAATGCGACTGCAAGGGTTTTAACTATCCTGGTAGAGCCTATTCATGTGAATGCAGCCTCTTGCATTCTTGTCCATGTGTTTTTGAAAAACAAACTGAAAAAAGACTTTGAAACTCTTCAAAAGTAAGGGAGAATTGAATTATCATAGACATGTAACACTGTAAGAATGTAGTGGAGAAATCTTTCAAGTTATGGTTACCTTTTTTACCAGTTAGGATTTTTAAAAACTGAAGTGGCCACAAATGTGGTTCCCCAGTTCCTTATCTATTTGTCACTCAGCTCAGCGTGATGGCTGAAAGTTCCCCACAAATGTATGAACGTCTTCTAGTCCAATCCATGCAATGTGATTAATATATTTCTCTTGCTGAACTGCTGCCTGCATTGAAAGCAATGTGTCTATAACATAAACATCTATCAGAAAGCCAGTGGGAATCAATCTTAAGTACCAGGCTGTCACCAAGATGAGGAGGAAGTAGGAAACAGAGGTGCAGTGGTGCCATGCTTTTCAAGCTATTTGGGCTGGTTTATCACAGTAAGAAGGACTATTTATAAATTATGGGCAATAATTCCTTGAGCAGGTCTCTCTCTTGCCCAGGCTAATCACAGATAAATCACTGCTCCTCTTTTTCATAATAGGTACACTCTCTGCAAACAATAATGTACAACAGCAGAGACTTGGTATTGAGTTTCCAGCTATGCTGACAAGAGGGAGAAGTAAAGAGAAGCTGAGCAGAGCCAACAGGGAATATCTGTTTTCCAGGGCCAAATTAATCACAGCAATAAGCCTATCAACTGATCTATGCTTTGCTGTGAACATTCTTCTGAAACTCCTTCCAAGTTTGTAGTTTTGCTGAAGTAACAGTATACAGACAGCTGCTGGGGGGGGGGAGGAGAAGGAGGAGGAAGAGGAGGAGGAGGGAAGGGAGGGACGGTGGAGAGAGATGGTTTCAAGCTGCTATGTAAATGAATGGTAATGGTGATAGCAGGGCTGTCTGAGAGAGATGGGCAGTTATTACTAATTAATGTATATATTGAAAATCTTGTTAGATGTTCCAAGTCATTTTATTTGCATCAGAAAAAAATATTTTCAGCACTGTATCAACAGTGGGCAAGAATGGAGACAGAAATATTCCTTACCTATAATGTGAACCTGGCTTTGCAGAAGGATGGATAGATGGATGGATGGATGGATGGATGGACAAATGGAATGTATTCAGGATTTTGTCTTGTTTGTGTTTCTAATGGCTGCTGCACTTCCCCAATGTTTATGCAATTTAGATTTCTTCTTTATCTTGCCAACACTTTGCAAAATTAATTTTGAAGATCTCTCAGATTCATACCTTTAATAGAGATAGGAAGCTACATTCCATTTAATAATTGTACTCTTCTCCTTTCATACCAAATTATTTATTTAATAAAACCTGTAATTCATTAAATTCCAGTGAAGCATTAGAAGACCTGGTCACATGACTGAGATTGATAAAGGATTAAATGTAACATAAATGTTTGATTACTACTGGATAGTATAGTATAGTAGCTGAGGTGACAGTATAGTAGCTGAGGTGTCACCACCGTCCTCTCTTGAAGAAGGAATACTTGGCTATTTTAGTCACATGGGATTGAACTGCTCCAATGCCCTCTATAACAGGTGTCCCCAACCTTGGCAACTTTAAGACTTGTGGACTTTATAAGAGACATTTTTTTAAAAGAAGTCAAAAATTACAACTGGCATAAATAACGTCACATTTATTTGTTTGACTTTCCAGGCCCTCAAATTCTATGTTCTAGAATTGTCAGAAGCTCCATTGTTGGGCTGACAAAATAGAATATTTGTCATAGCACCCTGACCCTGAAATGGCTTGAGTTGAAAAATTCAAGTGATACCAGCATTGATGATATTTTTCTGGTTCTATTTTTCATTCAGTCTCAACATGCTGGGTTTCAATCATGTTCTGTCTCATGTGTATTATTTTTTATTCAGGATCCAATCTGGGTTGGCCATCAGGACAAGAGGTTTTGCCTTCAGAGCTTTCAAACTAGCATTGGAACCCATCTTCAGGGATCTTCTCTCAAGGAACTTCTGTCTAATTATTCTTCATTATATTTTCTTAGAACTTGTAAGTTACTGCAATGGTTCCATATATGGGAAATAAAGTTCACCTTACATATGATTTATTGAGCTGTGGTGGCGCAGTGGTTAGAATGCAGTATTGCAGGCTGATTCTGCCCACTGCCAGGAGTGGCTCAAGCTTGACTCAACTTCTGTCCTTCCAAGGTTAGTAAAATGAAGACCCAGATTGTTGGGGGCAATATGCTGATTCTGTAAATTGCTTAGATGGGGCTGTAAAGCACCATATAAGAGATAGATAAATCTATGTGCTATTGCTATTAATCTATAAATAGTAAAGGTTTGGCAATCGCAATAGAATTTACTTTAAAAACAGGCATATTATATAGTAGGAAAAAGTTTTGTCAGTACAGGAGTCTATGTACTTTATTCAGAACTCATGGATTAGGAACTAAGAGTTTTTGTGTCTTCTAAACATTTTTCCTAAATGTTCAGTAGAACCTGACAATAATTAACATTTAGCATTGTATGTTACATGCCATCTATACAGTCCATTCTGAAATAGATTTTAAAATGCAGAATCTTGGTCTGCATTTGGACTGTTATGATTCTTCTCACTTTCTACTTTTCAAAAATGTTATTTAAAAGTTTTGAAATCTTGGTATGCCATTTTGGTTGATCTTCTAATAACGACATTACCCAATTCTGATTTTTTTCCCCCTGTGGTCAACATGAGTATGATAGCATTATAAGTCTTTTGATAGAAAGTTATGCTTTTCTTATATGCACATCTATTAAGCCTTCTAAAGGACAATGTCATTTTCGTGTGTATAAGTCACAATGGAAAAATATCAAACAGGATATTTTCTTGCAGTATGTGCTTGCAGTTAACTATTTATTGGTTCTATTACTCTTGATGTTCTTGTATTATTACAGCATGTTCCACCCTTCCTTAATATATTTTCTGCAGTAAGAAATTGACAGAAGAAATAATGGAGAAATAGACAATTTACTCCAAGAAGGACAAAAAGGAGTAAACTCTCAGGTACCCCATATAAATCTTGTTTGGAAGTACGATGAAAAATATTGTTCTAGAACTTGCTGATCATATGAAATATATGCAATCAAATCCTCTCCCTTTTTAAATATACAGCCCCATTACAAAGGAAGTACTTGATCACTAGGCTAGCCTTATTATGGGAACACAAAGTATCATTTATACAACCTATAATTTCCTGGTTTAATTTATTGTTTACTGAAATGTATAATGTAATCACATCCATAAAAGGCAAAAGAATGTGGGAATAAAGGGAAGCAGATCCTGTCACCTTTTTGATATCTTCAACTTCAACCATAGTTCTGATTCATTTAAACTTTTATATACTGGTAATTTTTACTCCATTCTTGAAGAAACACAGAAACATAGAATCATGGGGCTGGAAGGGATATTGCAGATCTTTGGGTCCAACCCCATGCCCATTGCAGGTGGCCTTATACTATTGCGGACAAATGGATATCTAATCTTTTCTTGAAAACTGATTTTACCTTAAAAATTCTAACTCAAGATTAGGTCCTCTTTCAAGAGACCCTGGCTCCATTTCTTCCAGAATCGTGTTAGGACAGTGTAGTTCTGCTCAACATTACCACTGGACTGTTATGAACTAAGCAAACGCGTTAGTTTAAAATCCTAATAGTTTTGCTTCCACGGCAGGCTCGTAATCCTGCACTTCTGATTGGCCCGCGAACAGCGGATCGTGATTGGTCATTTCTAGCTGATCTGATTGGCTGATAGCGGGTCGCCGCTGATTGGACGCTCCCAGTGCGGCAAACTCAAATCATTGGTTATTATGACAGCAGCCAGCTCTATAAAAGGAGCTGCTGCTGCCCTAGTATTTTTGCTCTGTTCTGAAGTCACTAATAAAGAGTTGGAGTCACTATTTGATGCCTCGTCTCCGTTCTTTGCGCCCACACTCCAGATCTAACAGGACATTATCACTGGAAGCTGGACAGGGGCGAAAATTTTGCAGTTCCCTCCATGTGTGGTCATTTGTTTTTCTTCAAGAAAAGTAAAAACACAATGCTTAATTCAGATGAGTTGACTGCTGATTGTTTTCACTTGGTTGATTAGTTGGCAAGAAGCACATGACTAGTTTATGAGGTATTATGAATCAGTTTTGGATGGTTGGGGATTAAAAACTGTGTGGATGTGACTTTATTTTATTCAGGCATAATGGCATAATCAGGTTCTTCTGCTGGCAAAGCACCACTATGACTGGGATAATTAAATGTTTAAGGCACAAGGTATTTGGGTCAACTTGCCAGCATATCATAATGTCTTCTCAGAAGCAGAACTCAGTGAGACAAATTTCCAGGTGTTGATCTGCCCCCTAATAGTGTAATACAGCCCTATTTATACCTAATTACCTACAAAGATGAAAGTTCAGTAGGTTCAATGGAACTTCTTTCTATATTACAGCCCTCATCCCCAAATTAGGCATAATATTGACTTGAAAATGATTTTGTCATTGATTTGCTTGTTTACTGAAACTGAAGCTATTCTTCTCACCCAAATTTCTACTCTCATTGCAAAAGGACCCATTGACATGTTTGCAAACTGGACTAAAAAGACAAACTTCTAAGAATGTTCTGATTAAACGTTTAATTAGGGAAGGGTGGATGGTCTCTCAGGGCCTTCAGACTGAAATGCAAATGAGCAGTTCAAATGGCACTTTTCCCTTTGTGGAAGTGAATATAAAATAGGATATGGAGAAAAGAGGAAGACCATGAATGTGATTTACAGATTTGGTTTCTGTTCTTCTTCTTACTGATACTTGGCTTTGACCTTAGATACCTTAGAACAGGGTTGTCAAATTCGATTTCATTGAGGGCCACATCAGGGTTGTGTTTGACCTCGAGAAGGTGGGGGTGGTGGCCAGGGTGGGCGTGGCCACTTGACATCACTTGTGTCAAAGCGCCTGTGGCCCATGCACTCCCAATTTCTTTTTTCAGCTGGGACAGCCTCCTGCAACCCTCTGCCGGTGAAAACGGAGTTTGGAAGGGCCACGCACCACCCTCACAAGCTCAGTTTTCAGGTGTGATGGCCTCCTGCAACCTTCTGCCAGCAAAAACAGTTTGTTTTTGCTGATAGAGACACCATGGGACAGTCATTTCCTGTTTCCAGGGTGCCCCATGGGCCAGATCTAAGCACCCTGCAGGCCAGATCAGACCCGCAGGCCTTGAGTTTGAGACCCCTGGCTTAGAAGGAATGGAACACACAGTAAAAGAGGATTCCTTGCCCCTGATTAAAGAGTAAATGACAATACAAAAAAAAAGTTCAGCCTAAAGAACTTTGGTCACTCCATCCAGAGAAGCTCTTTCTGTTTAAATAATCAGAGAACAAATCCTACTTTTAATATGCTTTATCAAAATAATAAAGACATTGGGGGGGGGGAAGAACCACTCACCCTCTCCTTCTCAAATTATCTTTGGCAACCATATGGTCTCAATAATAGAGAGTTGTGATTAAAAATGCATATACTTTTTCAGAAGTAAATCGATGCCCTAGACAATATGATAGTGGTGAAAGAAAACAAATAAATATAGGCAGTGGCAGCATCCTGTTTGTTTTATATTTATCTTGTAGAATGATAACTGCACTGCTAAATTGATCTAAAGATGGAACATGTCCAGTGATGTCTATTCTGATAGCTAGCAGAGACCTAGGGTTTCAGGTAAGGCCTTTGGTGAATTGCCTGAGATTCTTTCACTTGTAAATGCCTAGGCTGAGCTGAGGTCATCCCAGTTACAAAACATCAGGTTTACAGCTCACTTTTAGTCTTTTCTTGTGTAGCTTGGGATCAAATTGAAAGTTCACAAATGGAACAATATGGAAGAAATCCTTTCTTGTTGCTCATTGCAACATTTGATTATAGATTTGTTTTTCTGGTGAAGAAAACAACACTAGAAAATTATGGAGAAATGATAAAAATATAGAGCAACATAATTTACCTCGTCAGAGTCTCAGCATCAATACCAAAACAGGGATGATAGAAATTTGAAATAAATTCAAAGGCATTTTGAGAAGGAGTTTGAAAAGCAGAAGCCGTCTCTTCAGTGATAGCAAACATTTGGAACGTGAGGGCAGATTTAAAAGCAGTATGCAGTATCAACAAATCTGTTTTTAAAAGCAAAAGATCAAAAAGAGACTACAGACTATTATAACTCTGCAGATATTTTATTTCATGGAACATATAAAGAGATTAGAAAGTAGTTTTTTGCTTTTTCTTGTAAAGTCAGAATGAGGAAATACTAAATCCAGACCAAGGACCTTTTTTAGATCAGCTGAAAGTATATAAAATAATTGCAAGCTTTTGAGTTTCCATAATGCTGTATCATGCAAAATATTTCATGAGCCTAATACAACCGTGTTGTGCAGGGGCAATGGAAGCAAAATAGCAAGTGAGGAGGTTACATCTTCAGCCATTTACAATTCTAGATGAATTGTGGGACTAATTTGGAGACAGATAGTTTTGGTCCCATTCATTTCATCGGTATCATCTAGCAAAGATAATTCCCCCCATTTTTGAAAATATAAATCTAGTTATTATTTCCATGTTATTTAATTGCAACGTCGGAGAGATTACAATGCATTTTTATGTATTTTTACTTCTTCTCTATGGTCCAATCTTTATAGTAATAATTTTCTGGATATGCATATATTTGTTACATTCTTTTATAGTAAGATGAAAAAGGCGAGTCCCATGTGTTTATATGTGTTCAAATCTTATTTGTGCACAAGTAGTCTTTGGCTTAATAATCATTTGTTTAGTAACCTTGCAAAGGAAAAAAACCAGTTTCACACTTATGGCCATCATGGCATTCCGTGATGGCGCAGTGGTTAGAATGCAGTACTGCAGGCTACTTCTGCTGACTGCCAGCTGCCTGCAATTTGGCAGTTCAAATCTCACCAGGCACAAAGTTGACTCAGCCCTCCATCCTTTCAAAATCAGTAAAAATGAGGATCCAGATTGTTGGGGGCAATAGGCTGACTCTGTAAACCACTTAGAGAGAGCTGGGCCCTTAGCAACCAGCATGTATTTACAATAGTTGCAGTGTCCCAGGGTCATGTGGTCACCATTTATGACCTTCCCAGTGGGCTTCTGGGAAACAAAGTTAATGGAGGAAGTCAGGTTTTCTTAATGACCACATGATTCACTTAACAACTACATTGAATCACCTAACAATCAGGGCAAAAAGATTGTAAAATTGGACGTGGGTCGCCTAACAACTACCTTGTTTAGTAATGGAAATTCTACTCCCGACTGTAAGTGACCTGTATGTATGTAGGTGAGTTGTCTTACAGTGGAAAGACCAGAAAAATAAAAGTCTTCTGGTGATAAAGTTTTGAATGGAAGGAAGAAGGGCTGCTGTGAGTAATGTGTGATGTAAAGTAGGTGATGTTATAACACACATATAAGTAATTGGTTTTCAGTTTGGGGAAGGGCAGCTTTTAATTATTTTTAAGTCTCTTTTGGAGCTTCAGTTTTCATGTGTTTCCACCTCAAAATGATCTGAAACTTTCAGAAATTGTCATCTTATAACCTGCTCAGAAAACTCTGGGATTCTAAAGGTGGCAGCTCTAAAACTAAAAGACCCTTCTTTGGTTTATGTGAGTGAGTCTATTTGCAAAATGTTTATAAAACTTAAACTTTTAAAAAGTTACAGATTAGTCCTCCATTCTGTAATAGTCCTCCAAAACCTAGCAATTGATCAAAAATATAAGAAAATGGAATTACATAGAAGACACTGATTGCTCTGATATAACAACACTAAAAATAAAATGCTAACTCTTCAGCTCAAGATGAAATTGATTCAGTAGCAAAAACAAAAAAGCCAGGAAGCAAGGAAATTGGATAAATGAGAAAGTAATGTTGGTTTACTTACCTGTTCTAAAAGGCTACTTTCAGTTTTCTAAAAGTAACACTAAATTTGATTCTCCAAAAATAGCTAGATTTTGTTTACCATTTCATTTTACATGTATTTTCGCAAGAAGCCCAGACCAGTATTTTAGCACACAAGAGCCCCGTGTAGGTGGGTTACCCAGTCAATGTCATACTCAACTTCAGTGTAAATTTCCCCATGGCAAAGTATCCACCTGCACTGTCAGGGCTCCATGGAAGCTACAGTAACAGAATGGTGGGGTCTGGAGAGAACAGCAGTGTAAACTGAAGATAGTGTAAACCAGGGGTCTCCAACCTTGGCCACTTTAAGACTTGGGGACTTCAAATACATTTCAGCAAAGCTGGCTGAGGAATTCTGGGAGTTGAAGTCCCCAAGTCTTAAAGTGGCCAAGGTTGGAGACCCCTGGTGTAAACAATCAACCATCAACAACAAATGAAACTTGGGGGCAGCAGAAGAGGAAGGTTTCTGTGCGTAGGACACAAGAAAACTATGTATAGGGTTTTTCACAGATTGTCAGCTGTTTAATATTGCTAATATTCCATGAATCAGAACAGTGATTTGGTTCAATATCTATGGAGATTCTCAATCATCCAAATCATGGTTGTTCCAAAAGTGCTTTTTGCAAAAGGCAACTGGACTTTGATTTTTTTTCCCCTTGAAGACATTTCACTTCTAATCCCAGAAGTTTCTTCAGTTCAGAGAACTGAAGTTCAGAGAACTGAAAAAGCTTCTTGGATGAGAAGCAAAACATCTTCAAGGGGGGAAAACCAAGTCCAGTTGCCTTTTGAAAAAAACACAGTGATTTGGTTCATACTTGCATGAATCCAAATCCTTAGGTAGTTACATCCTAGGGTCAGGGAAATCTCTGCATTTTACAGAGATATTCTGCTTTGTCTCTTTGAGAAACAAGAGTGTCAATGCCCACAACAGTCACATCTGTGTCTGGGCCATTGAAGAACAGTCAGCTTTGCACTGGGAGCAACTCATTGATGCCATATCTATGTTTCTGTGTCTTTGCTTCCTGACTTTCAGCTCTTTGACTTGGAGCAGCTGATTAATCTGCTTGTCATTTGACTCTAGGACTGTCACTGACTAAATTGCTTCATGGAACCTATGCACTGTCTAAACTCTCAGCCAAGACTTTGCTCTTTTCCAGAGCATGTATGCTCATGCACAGTGACTCTGCCTGCCTGTTAGACTACTTCTTACTCACCAGTAAACCTTTTGAAAATCTGTCTGGATCTATGTGTACTAACATCAGTACAAACAGTACTGGGGGAGGGGTGTTTTTGTAAAATTGAGGTGGTGCCTGTCTGTTCAAGCCCTGACATATTTTTAAGTGCATGTATTTATTCATCAAATTTAGATCCCACTTATCTCGCTCCTTGTAACATCCTTGTAGATACTCCTGGCTCATTTTATTTTGTTTTTTTTCTCCAACAAAAATAATATCAATGTTATGTGGCCATGGAGATGGAATATGAAGCATTGGAGATAATTATTAATTTTTATCATTAGGACAGCAGCCCCAACCATTATGGCTTGGTTGCCTGGCAGGGTGAGGAGAGGGGAACAGGCACAAGTGACATGCATTTGCCAGCCAGCCACTTGCATAGCCTGGTCCCGAACAGGGTCATGGCCCAAGAATAGAGCATAGGCTGGAGGGTTGGAGACCCTTGCTTGTGGCGGGGAGATTTTATATGCTCCATAATTATGGGGTTACCTTTAGTCTGCATATAATTGCTCTTGAATGTTGCTAGTACTGATTTAACTACATAAGAAACAGACATTGCAACATGCATTACTAGAAAAGGAATGAATGAAGCTTCTAATGATATATTATTCTGGTTCAGAATCATAATTTAACTAGCAATGTCCTCATATAATTACTTCTATCCTTCCTGGAGCTTAAATGCTGCTTAATCCAGCAGGACTTTGAGTGGCTTACATTCTCTTCTTACAGTATTAGGGTTAAAATAAAAAAACATTATGTAACATAAAGTAATACAACCAGAATGCTGTAATAGTAATGATGTGACAAGATACAGTGTTGTAATTTAGTGTAGAGCCAGATTGAACAAGTAGATATATGTCTAGTCATTGGTTCTTATTTACTTTATTTTTTAATTACTTCATTAAATGTATGAGCCATCCAATTCTATTGCAACAGTGAAACGTAGGAAATATTGGAAGAATTTTCTTTTGCTATATCCATTTGTCGTTGTGATGTACACAATCTTGTAGCATCTTTGTGTCATCACTTTACTGATAGATCAGTTACAAAAACAGGATTTATATAATCACAGGGATGACTGGGTAATGCTGCAGGACAGTATAAACTACAATTTGGGGTTGGCCCAAGTCTTTGGACACTGGTTTATTTGATGACCTGTTCTTTGTACTTGCCAGCAGGTTTTCATAAAATAAGTACCAATATGGTATATGAGGAAGAAATGAACGATTTAAATACTTGTAATTTAAATATTGTCCCTCAGCCTTGAAGAGTTTCATTTTCTCTAAATGGGCAATCCAGATATTTTAAGATGTGAGAGTATTTTAAAGAAAAGCACCTTCCCTCGCATACATCCAAATCCACATACAAACCCAAAGATTCATGCAATCTGTATATTTAGATTCACACATTTATAAACATTTACTTACTTCCTAGGGATGCAATAGCTCAGTGGCTAAGACGCTGAGCTTGTCGATCAGAAAGGTTGGCAGATCGGTGGTTCGAATCCCTAGCACCGCATAATGGAGTGAGTTCCTGTTCCTTGTCCAAGCTTTTGCCAACCTAGCAGTTCGAAAGCATGTGGAAATGCAAATAGAAAAATTGGGACCACTTTGGTGGGAAGGTAACAGCGTCCCATATGCCTTTGGTGTTAGACATGCTGGCCACATGACCACAGAGATGTCTTCGGACAGCGCTGGCTCTTCGGCTTTGTAACGGAGATGAGCACTGCCCCCTAGAGCCGGAAACAACTAGCACGTATGTATGAGGGATACCTTTACCTTACCTACTTTCAGGTAATCCACGACTTATGACTAATCACTGTGCATTCTGTATGCTTGGCAACTGGCCTGCATATGTAGCCATTTGCAGCATCCTGTGGTCACAGAAACACAATTTACAACACTTTTTCTTGGAAACTGGCCTTTATTTCCAGTTTTTTTGCAAAAAATGCCCATTGCAGACAATGGGTTTGCCATAAAAGGCCATAAAATTGGTCATAGTCACATAATCACCCGCTTAACAATTGACACAACTTACAACTGCAATTCTGAGCTCAGTTACGATTTTAAGTGGAGGATTACCTTTACTTATTTATCTATTCATTTATTTAGGCCTCTCTAAAAGAATAGAGACTGGATGGCTTAGAATACTTAAACATAATATCAACACAACAATCCCTCTTTTAAATTTGCAATTTATTTTTATTTTATTTATACCCTTCCGCTGTGAATCTGCTTTAATGAATCATATTAAATACAATGTTGGTACCCTATTAATAATGCATGTGAATAACTATTAATCAAAGTAACATGCTAGGATTTTTTAAAATTAGTCCTATGATAATGAAGGTTAAGATAGCCATTAACTGGGTTTCTATAAAATGTTCTCCAGTAAGTTAAATATAGTTCTACACATTTCCCAAAACAGTAATGACTGCTGTCTTTAGGAAATGAGTTGGAAATTAGCCCTCAAATGTTTTATATGTTTGTTTTCTCTTTTGAGCAACACTGGATGATTTGGCAGACAGGGATAATAGAAAATTCCCGTGTTTCTCCAAAATTATAGCAAGCTCTTAACACAAATTGCTGACAGCCCATACAATTATCATCAACTGAGGAAAAATTAAACAATTGAAGCCAAACCTCCAATGCCACCCTGATAGCGTTAGATCACCCGTGCTTTGAGTTATTTCTATTTCCAGCTGAGTAATAAAGAGAGATCTTGATCTTTCCCCTCTGGCTCACCCAGATTGTGACCAGACCGCCTCTAATTAGGGACAGAAGCTTCAAAGTGTGTGTCTCCTTTTGCCAAATTTAGGGCAGTGTAAACAATCTGCAAGATGGGAGACCGGGGCTGAACTTTGTGTAAGAACAAATCCATCATGTTATGTAAACGGATATGAATCTGGTAATTGGCTCTGGGTAGGTATTTTGCATAAATCTTCACTGGGGTTAATCAGAAGGATATGCAGAGGGCATCTGAAGACAATCCCAAACCAAAGCACTCCTGGGGCAGATATAAAGGTAAGTGGGGCTGGAACATAAAGGAGCAATCGATTTAGTTTTCTTCAGTTTTGCTCAAAGCTGTGGCAGCTTTGATAAGTAAAAGGTGCTCTTAGGTGGCCAGATAAGAAGGTGCGATATAATGGAAAAGTGTGGGTTCAAAAACATATTTCAGACCACCAATTCATTGCAATTAAATGATTAATCTCCCACTCATAACCATCCTACATCTTTGAATAGACCAAAATAAATTAGTATGTAATTTTTCTTTGTTTAGTCAGTCCTAGAGACATGTGGAATGGAGTGGTTTTAGAATAAAATTTCCTCAAATATTTGTAGTCTCAATGTGCCATTCCTAAAAGACAGATAGAGAAGCATATTATTCACATGTAATTCCCTATCAAACCACAAAAAATGAGAAAAAAGATGCCTAAAGACTTAATTATTATTCCAATAGTTCGTCTCAAAAGGACCTCCATAAAAACTTTTCCAGCTATGAGGATTCTAATCAAAGATTCTGCTTTTTTGGTTTCCGGTTCCGCGTGGCTTTGGTGGCAGCAGGAATTTGCGATTGTCCGCAATTCCTGCTGCGCTTGCCGCCGAGGTGCCCCCAATCCAAATGGATCCGGGGGATATGGCTGCCCTGTAGAGGTAGCCGAAGAGAGAGGGGAGCCAGACAGAGGATTGGGGGTGTCGCAGACCCCCTCCTCATCTGGAAAAACCCCTTTTTCCTGAGGTGGTGGAGCGGCAGTCAGTAATGGCCGCCATGAAGAAGCCTGCAACTGGGTAAGATTGTGCTGGAGGAAGCAGGAAAAGTGAAAGTGCTGGCTGAGCCAGGTCAATCAACATCTCTCAAACTCTCTGGAACTGAATTGTTTGAATTGCTGGAGGATACATTGTATCCCTAAGAAGATCGGAAAGCGGCGGAGAAAGCTGTTAAAGGGAAACTTTTTTTTTTCTTCACTCTCCCACCCCATAGAAACAGCAGATGAAGATTTGAAATTTATTTGGGCACTGAAGGTGAATTATTTTGAAAGTTAAAGCCAAGGGACAAAAGACTCTCTGGACATTGGATTTAATAATTTAAGAAATCGGAAAAGCCTTATTGGAGGTATGGATTTCTGATCATTTAAAAATTGTTATTGTAAGTGGGAAGGGAGAGGAAAAAAATTGGAGCAGAAGTTGAAAAAGAAGGAGATTGCCTAGAACTCTAAAGAAAGATATATGGTAATTAGACCTCTTTGATTAAACAGTAACCCCAGAAAGAGAAGTAGAAGAAGGAAAAAAAAGTATTAACTTTTGGAATCCTTTTTGAATTATTCTTGATTAAAAATACTTGGGTGGTTGTTTTGGGAAAAGTTTCTCTTTTTATGATGGCATTGCTTGTGGATGAATTAAAAACTGAATATAAAAAATATAAAAAAGAAGAACAAGATGGAAAAGATACTTTGGGCACTTTATTTCAATTTTTAGAAATGGCGTTATACACTTATGAAAAGTTGACTACGCAGCAGAACGACTGGGACAAAGAAGAAGAGGAAGAAGAAGCCATCTTTGATGAACAATGGTTTTTTTCTGGGGAGGAGGAGAAAGAGGATAAGAAAAAGGGGTTTTTAACGTTTGAAAAAACAACCAAAAAAGAGAAAAATGAGATGAAAGGTGGATGCAAGGTTAGAAAACAACAGAAAGGGAGTAAGAAAAGGGAGGAGGAGAGACAAAGGGGTAAAAAGGGCAAGGAGAAGAATAAGCAAGAGAGAAAGGGAAGGAGGAGGAGCCTTAATGGTGGGAAGCAAGATTTAAAGAAAAAAAAGCTTATTTAGAGATAATGGGTGAATCTAATTGAAAAAAAAATGGATTCTGGAAGGTACATAAGATTGTGTCTTTATATGTGTATTTAGAGTAAAATGCTTAAGATATAAATGAGTATTAATATATACGATTAGTTTTTTTTTAATGATATGGATAGTGCTTATATAGGATTTTGTTTAGTTATTGCTGGGTTTTTACCTTCTTTATAAAATTTATTGTGTAATTTTAGAATGTACTAAACAGAATCCCAAGATAAATTAAGTGTTATATGAAGTAATTTTAAGTTAGGACAATGAGTTAAAGGCATCACTCCAATCAGTGTATAGGAGAAGTACATTAAAAGAAAAAAGATTAATGGATAGTTGGAAATAGAACAGACAAAGAATGATATTGAAAATGATAATAAGATATGGAAGGATATATAAAGTGAATATGATGTTTGAATTTGTGTCTGTGTGAAGAGTTTCAACCCGGGATCAAGCAGCCTTCAGAAAAGATGTTTTAGGTTTTTTTTTTTTCTATGTTTTGTGTTTTGTATGTTTATGAAAGGCAATAAAATTTTAATAAGTAAGAAATATAATTTGGATAACTAGAATGAAAAGGAGAAGTCGGGATAAAATATGAAATTAAATAGATAACGCAAATATTGATATTACAATTTTGAATTATTTTGTATGTTCTATTGGCTTTCTTCTTTAATTATTTTTTTTTTTAGAAAAGATTTTTCAAGTTGTTATGCCTGGATTATTTGTTTATTGTTTTTGTAAAATTAATGAAATTTGTTTTAAAAAAAAAGATTCTGCTTTTCCCTGTCTTCCAAGGAAAGCCAACCTTTCCCCCAGTGTGACAATCAAGCTTCTAAATGCTCAAAGTCCTGTTTGTTCATTGTCTTATTACTGCCTTTTTAGTTTCTCTCTTCACACATTGCAGAATTAAAGGATGGTACACTAATAATAAAGATACTGAAGGTTCCTAGTGGGCATTAGGTAAGTTATCAGGAACTCAGTTATAGTTTATTAATCATATCTGAAGCAAGTTTGTCTCCAGTATCAGAGACAGAATACCTACCAACTATGGAAGAATAAGAATGCAAAAGTGTTCTTTAGTTCTTGTCTTAGTGTTGATTTTAGTTTACAGATATTTTTTGCCTACTTTAAGAATTGAACTCTATATGCTAGACCCGTGATGGCAAACCTATGGCATGTATGCCGGAAGTGGCACGCAGAGCCATTTTTGCCAGCACGCGAGCCATCGCCCGGAACAGATCTACTGTGCATGCATGTGCCCCCTGCCAGCCAGCTGATTGTCAGATATCTGCCACGCATGCATGGGGGGTGCACGGGGGTGCATGCACGGGGGGATGGGGTGCAGCGCAGAGGCACAGGGGAGGCTGTGCACGTATGCGCAGGGGGCGGGGGTTGTGCATGCATTGCATTATGGGATACGTGCACCATGCATGCCCTTTCAGCACACGATGATGAAAAGGTTAGCCATCACTGTGCTAGACAGTTCTTATATGTATTCCAGCATAGCCTTTATAATACATTCATAAACATTTTTTAAATACCAATTCTTGTTTCTTTTAAACATAGGATGGGCTCTTTACTATGTCTATACTTATTCCCAGACCCATCATTTGTTCCATCTACATCAAATTTTATCAGAGTGATGTTGTTTCGTTGTTTAGAGAAAAACAGCATTTATCTTGGATGGTGATTTCTTTTTTGTGCTATGAAAATGGAAATTGTTTTAAAAATTCATGATTCTCATTTTATCCAGAAAATGCTCCTTACTATGCTAGCATGTTTAAAGCTTTAGTTTCATTGAATTAAAATCAATCAAATAAATAAATGTTATCTCAAAGTAAATGAGATTGTAAAGCTATTTAGTCATGATAATTCTGGATTAAGGTTGTTTCACAATGAGGTATGTGATAGCTTTATTCATACATTTTAATAGGATCTGATTCCAACTGATATTGTCTTTTAGTTTAATTCTTCTACATTTTCTTGTGGGGAAAAATAAACATCTTTGGTAGCAGTTTCTCATTTATCCTTGTTAGATTAACCTAAATGACATTTTTGAACAAAGATATAATACATAGCTAAAAGATATGCTATTGGCACCAAACTGTCTTTCAAAGGAGCACTTCCATTTAAAACCTACGTTTTAAAGATTTATCTTGGAAAATAATTTATTGATCAATTTCTATGTGTTTTTATTTTTACTTTTATCTTTCAGCCCCATTTTTCCAAGGATAATAGCTGCAGGTGTCTTTATAAATTGTCTTAACAAAAATCTCTTATTTTCTCATTTCATTTCCTGTAAATCTGTTTCTAGCACCTTCTCTCTCTGGAGAGACTTTATACCTTTTTTCTCACGTTATGAAAATAATGAAACTTTTATGGGGGAATTAAGAACATAAATAAATCTTGCAGTTCTATATTAAATTCTCTTTCTCCCTCCTAACATTCACCTTTAAAGGCAATCCCAAAAAATTTCTGACAGGCATAATACATCATTCTCCCCCAAAGACACAAATCACCCATGACTTAACACAATTTTAGAATTGAAGGGTTTTTGTTTTTCCCTGCACCAGAAATTACATATGCGTTAAGGTGCCATAATTCAATTCAACAATATTGGATATCTAATATTGCTACAGTTGCACTACTAGTGCACATCACTAACTGGGCTTTAAGTAATATATAAGTGGGCTAAACTCTCCAAGGGCCACAGATAATTGCAGTCTTATTTTTGTGGCCCCACAAGTTCTCCAGAATTGATATTCACATTCACCGATGAATTAATCATGAAACCTTTATTTTATTTATTTATTATTTATTTATTTGATTTGTCAATCACTTACAAGATAATAGGTATAAGTATAAACATGAGTAAGAATACAGGAAATAGGTACGAATAAATGGGGACAATAGGACAGGGACGGGAGGCAGGATGGTGCACTTATGCACACCCCTTACAGACTTCTTAGGAATGGAGTGAGGTCAAAAGTGGATCGTTTGAGGTTAAAGGAGTGGGGGTTACAGGATGTAACAACAGAGTCAGGTAGTGCATTCCAGGCATTGACCACTCTGTTGCTGAAGTCGTACTTTCTGCAATCGAGTTTGGAGTGGTTAACATTGAGTTTGTATCTGTTGTGTGCTCTTGTATTGTTGTGGTTGAAGCTGAAATAGTCATTGACTGGTAGGACATTGTAGCAAATAATTTTGTGTGCTACGCTTAAGTCTAACCATAGATGGCATAGTTCAAGGTTGTCCAAGCCTAAAATCTCAAGCCTGGTGATATAGGGTATTCTGTTGTGAGCAGAGGAGTGTAGTACTCTTCCCGTGAAATACTTCTGGACTCGCTCTATTGTATTAGTGTCTGATATGCAGTGTGGATTCCAGACTGATGAGCTGTATTTGAGTATTGGTCTGGCAAAAGTTTTGTATGCTCTAGTTAGCAATTCAATATTTCCGGAGGAGACCCTTATTTGTTTGTTTATTGTCCTTGTCCTGACTCTCAAACAACTGAAAACATTTTGTCATTATCACATTTCTTGTAGAGGCTGAAAATTAACATTTTAAAAGGACATCTCTTTTTCTAGGAAAGCAACTTACTGACAGTACAAACTGATTATAGTAGCTCTGTTAAATGATAGAGGCCATTTCCTTTAAAATAAAACAACCCCCCACCCCCACCCCCCAAAAAACACAATTGCACCATTTTACATAGCCAAACCAGTAGAGGGCAGCTCCACCTTATTTTAAAAACATAAAGAATAATTGTTTATGGAGCAACAGCTATTTACAGCAGGTTCCAAATCAGGTTAAACCTCTCTTAATAGGATTAAATGGAAGTAGTTATTCCAATGAAGGAGATGACCTGTGTTGACCTGTTACAGACATGACCTGTGTTGCCAGTCAGAAGATCAACAGTTGTTCTATTCTTCTCACCTTAAAAGAGTTTATTATGAAAGGGTGGAGGGATACAGATACAGCTATAGAAAAAATTAGGTGTGTTACATCTGGAAGTCAACACTGTCTGGGCTTCTCATGTCATTTTGTGAATGAGGCAGGACATTGGTTCATTAAAGCTTCACTTAGAAATAGTTGCAAACTTGTTAGCTTCAGCAGCTCACATTTTATATTCCCCTTTTGCATACACTAAGCTAAATGCAAATATACACATGCACTACGTCAGAGTCATGGTTTTCAGGGTGTGGATTTCTGATTTCCCTGTTTCTGAATGCTTTCCTATGTAAAATTACCTGAACATTATAAATTGGCATGTTATGGAAGAATCTGTAAGACTTCCGTTTCTCTGTGCTGTGTTAATTAGCTCCTACCACAGGTAACATATGTTGTGGTTTGACATGGAAGTTTTGTTTGCAACAGAATTTAATATCTGTGGGAGAATAAATACTGAAGTGAGTAAATAAGATTTATAAGACTTGGAGAACAGGGAAAGAGGCTAGGGGTCAGAATCAGGCTGGAACCAGAATGTGAAAGAAAAAATGGAAAAGCAGAAAAATACACGACTATGTTGGAGAAAAAGAAGGAACAGAAAGTAGCACTAGAATGGTAAGATGATAGAATGTTTTGAAATGTAGCTGAAGTCTTCAAAAGGAACTAAACTATGATGTGAGAAGGCAAAAAAGAATATTGCTAAAAATGTGGAGATACATGTAAAATAAAAGATGAAAAGAAGGATGTATAAGATTGTTGTCAGAAGTGGAAGGAGTGGTTCAATAGAAGTAGGTTGGAAAGAATTTCGTTGTTTGAGTATGATCCTATTCTCCTTGAAGGAAAGGGGAATACTTCTTGAAGAAGCATAGAGTACTTTGTAACGCTATACCATTCTGAAGTGCTCAGCCAAGAACTGTTTTCTTTCAACTATGTTTAATTTTACCAACTTTTTTTATTCCTCCATTATTTACTTACTGGCTACTTCCTGAATATATTACTGCAGTAAATTTTACATAAGGGTGTCCTTTATAGGAAATTCCGAAACACCACTGGATCTAGAATGTGATAGTTTGGCTCCTGATCAATGTGATGTTTCTCATTGAGAATATACTTTGCCTCATTTTCCATGGTTTTCCAAGTCAAAATCAGTGTTTGTTGTACTATGTAAATGCTTTTATTGCTTGAGTCTGTATTCCTCAAAGAATATCTTCCCTAGTGTCTTACCAATCAGAAGCTCTGTTTACCTTCTATGGCAGGGTTCTCCAAACTTGGTAACTTTGAGACTTATGGACTTCAATTCCCAGAATTCCCCAGCCAGCATGCCTGGTTGAGGAATTCTGGGAGTTGAAGTCCACAAGTCTTAAAGTTGCCAAGTTTGGAGACCTCTGCTCTATGGCTTTGGTAATGATGCCAGCTAGAAATAATTAGGGTCAAGACTTTTTCAGTTGTGCCCTTGTATCTATGGAACAATCCCCCTTGAGGTCCAGACATGACCCTCCTTAGCCAATTTTAAGAGAAATCTGAAGCCTCCTCAATTGCTTTCTATTATTGATTAATATTTGTTTGGTATTGGATTTCATACAGTTTTCTAGTTCATTTGCCAGGGAATTCACAAGTGGGACATCTTTCCTCAAAGCCCAGAAGTCCGGTGAGTAGCACCAGATGTTATTTTGTAAACTTGGGTTATAATATACACATGGATCAGTGGGATATGTGGTTGAAAGGATTGAAATTTACACTATGAAGAGAATTTTAATGTAACCAATGTCATTGGGGGGGTCAATCATCCTCTAAACTGGATGGATAGATGGATGGATAGAAGAAAGAGAGGAAGAACAAGTAGTCCTCCTTATCAATGATTTTGTTATCTATCATTGTAAATGTCTGTAGCTAATATGGATGACACCTCAGTTTCTATGCTAAAGGATTTTGCATATCTGCAGTTAGGAACACATGCTTTGTTATAGCTGCCATTTGTGTCTGCATAAAAGTGTAAATCAAACACACAACCTATTTTCTTTTTTTTTTTTTTTGAAAAGAATTTTATTAATTTTCTACAAACAAACAAGACAAACAAAACATTAAAACGTCAACTCTCGAGAGAAGGCGGAGCTTCGTTCCGGCGATACAGCTGCGATCTCAGGGCTCTGAGATCGCAGCCGATATTTTCGCCCCTGGTCGGTCCTAACGGACCTAAACCGTCCCGTAGAGACGGTGATCGTGAAGGGCATTGTTCCAGGATCCCAGAGATATCGCAAAATCTCTGGTTAGATCCGGAAGAAGCCCTTTTGCTGGCGGCAGAGAGGCAGCCTCCATAGCTGCTGAAGTCGGGACAGCTCCGGAAGGAAAGTGATTGAAGTGAAGTGTGTCGGCTGGGTGAGAAAAACTTTTTTGTGCTGTAAATTCGCTAAGGTTGGAAAGTTCATTCGATATAAAGAAGAAAGCTGTGAGTTTTTTTTTTGACTGAAATTGTTTTGAGCGGCGTTTTTTAAAGTGATGTCAAATTGAGGCTTGGCTTTTTTTTTTCTTTTCTTTATACTTTTTGGGAAAGATTTTACTGTGACTTTGTAGATAACCGGATTGAATTTTCTTTTATATATATTTTTATGCTCCCTTTGATTTTTTAACTTTCTTTAGGATAGAGGCTCCCTTTAGCTATTTTTTCCTTTTTTTTCTGTATATATTATTCCTTTTCTCTGGCGGGGGGGGGAGAAAGAGCATTAAGAAACTTTGTAACACTGCCAACTAGAGGCTTGAAAGTATCTTTATTTGAATTGGAGAGAAATGCAAAAAGACCTCATCTCAAGGACTTTTTAACCTGATAAGATAGAGGGAGAGCACAGTAAAATATTATTGCAGGTGCTTTCCTGGACTGTTATCAACACTTGAGGTTTGGCTTTGAAGCTGCTGGAGAAGAGAGTCATAACAAGAGCCTTGGATAAATAACAAAGTGCAGTGTGTCTTCTTATATATACCCCATTCGCTAGCCTTTTTCTAAATTTTAATTTTAGTAATATTTTTATTTTTGCCTTTTATTTTAAAGGGAAAGCCTCAGAGTTTTTTCTTTTTTCTTCTTTATTTTTCTTTTTTTTTCTATTGGGACTTTTTTGCTTTTCATATTTATCTTTTTGGATTATTTTGTTGTTGTGGTTGATTTTTTTTTTTTTTTTTTTTGGATTATTGAGATTTTTTAATTGGATTGAGGTGTGAAGAATCTGAAGGAACTTCTTGTTTTTTGTTTTTCTTTTTTCTCTTTTTGCTTTTTCCTTTTTCTTTGCTTTTAATCAATATTATTATTTTTGGATTTGTTTGTTTTTTCCTTTCTATTTTTTCCTTTTTTATGGTGGACTATCTCGTAATTGGATTAGGGTCTAGAAGAACCTGAAGATCTTTCTTCTTCCTTTTTTTTTTGTTTCTTCTTTGGTTTCGTGTTTTTTACCATTGGAGTTCTCCATTTTGGATTATAATTGGCTGCTCTACCAGTTGGATTAAAAGTTAAGAAGAATTTGAAGTCTTGGAAATATTGAAATGAGCAAGAAACCAATACCATCTGGCATTTCTGCTTCTACCTCTGCTTCCCCACCAGCTGGAGGACAACGTTTAATTCAGACAATGTTGAAGCAAGATAAGGAACAAGAAAAAATAACTTTACAGTTACAGATGATTATACAAGGAATCCAAGAACTTAAGACAAAATCAGATATCATTGAACAAAGAACAGAAAATATTGAACAAAGAACAGAAAATATTGAACAAAGAACAGAAAATATTGAACAAAGAATAGAGAAGACTGATGAAAAAGTGGAAAATATTAAACAGATGATGGTTAAGTATGAGGAGAGATTCCAAAAAATTGAGGAAGAAGGAAAACAAAGAGAGAAGAAGATTGGAAATATTGACAGCAGATTAACAGCTGTTGAACAAGAAAAAGGTGGGATGTTGAGGTGGGAGATGGAAAGGTCAGAATTTTACCTCAGATTTCAAAATATAGAGGAGGGAAAAGGAGAAAATTTGGCAGCAGTAATGATAGAAATTTTGGCAGATGCTTTGGAAATTACAGAGGAAAAGATAATGGATGGAATAGATGAGATATACCGAGTCTATACAAGATATGCGATGAGAAATAAATTACCCAGGGAAGTCCATATTAGATTTACCAAAAAATCCATTAAAACGCAAATATTACAAGTAGCAAGAGAGAAAATACTGAAATACAAGGGTAAAGAGGTTGTGGTTTTAAAACAAATACCTAGAAGAGTGAGAGAGATGAGAAGAGAATATCGATTTCTGACCAAAATACTATTGGAAAACGAAGTGAATTATAGATGGCTGATTCCAGAAGGATTAATGTTTACGTGGCAAGAGCAGAGACATAGAATTGACTCAATTGAGAAAGCAGAACTTTTTCATGCAGAATTTTTCGGAGGAAGAAGAGAGGAAGCAGAGAAAGAGGGTTCATTAATTGAGTTTCAAGATGAACAACTAGAGACTGAAAAAGAGAAAGGAGCAATAGGGGGACAGATTGATAACAAAGAACAGCGTGAAGTGAGATCCACGAGAGCTGTTAGACCTAAATATAAAGCATAATCATGGAGGAAAAAAAACTGATTACAATGAATATAAACGGACTTAATTCAGCTGTTAAAAGAAGGAAAACTTTTCATAAATTAGAGAAATTAAAATTTGATATAATTTGTTTACAAGAAGTTCACATTAAAAAACAACATGAACAATTGTTATTACAACCAAAATTAGGGAAAATATTTACCTCTTTGACTCAATGTAAGAAAAGAGGTGTGGTTTTATACATTAAAGAGGCTATTCCAGCAAAATTGATTTACTCGGATGAAGATGGAAGAGTATTAATGGTAGAAATAATGGATAATAATATAAAAATACTCTTGATTGCAATTTATGCTCCGAATGATAAACAAGAAGAATTTTATAAAAAGCTGCACATGAAAATAATTGGACTGGACTATGTTAATATAATTATGATGGGAGATTTTAATGGAATTGTGGACAATAAACTGGACTATATAGCAACAACAACAAAGCAAAATAGAAAGGCTCTCCCAAGGTCCTTTTTTAAAATGACAGATGAATTAACTTTAAAAGATATTTGGAGAGAAAGAAACGTTAAAGCTAAACAATATACTTTTTATTCAAATAGACATTTATCATGGTCCAGATTAGATATGATTTGGATCTCAACAGAACTAATATCTAATATTAAAGAAACAAGCATTGAAACAAGTACCTGGGCAGATCATAGCCCAATGACAATTAAATGGAAGGGACAAAAAAAAAGATCGAGATGGACATTAAATAATACTATTTTAAAGGAGAAAGATTTTACACAATGGATGGAGAAGGAATTGGCTTTTTTCTTCAGAGAAAATAAAAAAGAAGATACTTCAACGCAAAATGTGTGGGACACTATGAAGGCATACGCTAGAGGTTTGATAATAGATTATACAAGAAAAAAGAATATTAGGAAAAGGCAAGCTTCTAAGGCCTTGGAAAATGAGTATAAAACTCTTGAAAAAGAATTACAGAAAATGCCACAGAAAAAGGATATTAAATTGAAGCTGGATGTAATCAAACATAAAATGGAATTAATAGAGAAAGAAGAACTGGCACAGAAAATTAGAAACTCTAAACAGAATTATTTTGAAGATGCAAATAAACCAGGTAGATGGCTAGCATATAAATTGAGAAAAGAGAAGGAATCAAGAAAAATATTGAAGTTAATAGGTGAACAAGGCCAAGTTTGTTATGGGAATAAGGAGAAAAAAGAAATTATTCGAGATTTTTATGGGCAACTATATAAACAAGAGAATGTTGATGAAGAAAAAGTCAAACAGTATTTACAGGAAGCTAATTTACCAAAGATACCTAAAGAGACTGAAGAAATGCTAGAAAGCAATATAACAATGATGGAACTAAATGAAGCATTTAAGAGACAAAATAATGGGAAAGCTCCGGGCCCAGATGGGCTTCCAGTAGAATTTTATAAAACATTTCAAGAATTATTGAGCATCCCATTGTTAGAAGTTATGAATGAAGTTATGCTAAAAAAGATGATACCTAAAACATGGTCAGAGCTTATATTACACTTATACCAAAGGAAGAGACTGACCCATTGCAAATTAAGAATTATAGACCTATTTCTTTATTGAATGCAGACTATAAAATCTTTGCTTCAATCTTAGCAGAAAGACTTAAAAAATATTTAAATAATTTTATTCACTCAGATCAAAATGGATTTCTGCCAAAGAGACAAATTAGAGACAATATGAGAGTAATTTTGGACACTTTGGAATATTATGAGGCTCATCCTGAAAAGCAAATGGCTTTGATATTCCTAGATGCTCAAAAAGCATTTGACAATGTGAACTGGAGATTTATGTTATTATTATTGGAGCAGATGGGTTTTGCTAAAAAATTTATTCAAGCAATAGAAGCTATATATAATAAACAGACAGCAAAGGTAATGATGGAGGGGGAACTTACAGATTTTATTAATATAAGGAAAGGCACAAGACAAGGATGCCCCCTATCTCCTTTGCTATTTGTGTTGACCTTGGAAGTGTTGAATAGAAATATTAGGGATGATAAAAGCATAAAAGGAATGAAAATTAAGAAATAAGAATTTAAGCTACAAGCTTTTGCTGATGATTTAGCTTTTATTTTGGAAGATCCGATTGAAACAGCTCCAAAGTTACTGGAAAGGATAGAGTCATATGGAGAGGTGGCTGGTTTGAAAATAAATAAAGATAAAACAAAGATTTTGACAAAGAATATGTTATTGAGACAGAGAGAAGAATTGGCAGATCTTTTGAAAATTCAAGTTACAAATAAGGTTAAGTATTTGGGGATATATTTGACAACAAATGTAGCACATTAAAGGAGAATAATTATATTAAACTTAAACAACAGATAACTATAGATTTGAAGAAATGGGAAAACTTGCAATTGTCATTAATAGGGAGAATTTCAACAATTAAGATGAATATCTTACCTAGAATTTTATTTTTGTTTCAAACAATACCAATTAGGCTTGGAAAAGACTATTTTGAAGATTTAAATAAAATTATGTTGAAGTTTATATGGCAAGGTAAAAAAGCGAGAATAAAGCTAAAGCTTTTGCAAGATGCTAGAATTAGAGGAGGTTTTGGTCTGCCTAATTGGGAATTGTATTATCAAGCTGCAAGTTTGATGTGGATCAAAGAATGGATAACATTAAGGAAACATAGGTTGTTGACATTAGAAGGACATGACTTGCTGTTGGGTTGGCATGCTTTTTTATGGTATAAGGGAACTAAAACACAGGGTTATTTTAGAAGGCATTATGTATGGGAGTCTTTGTGGTTAAATTGGGAGAAGATAAAAAGACAATGTTATTTGAAAATTCCAGTCTGGTTATCGACCATTGAAGCATTTTCCTATCCTATAATTTACAAGAAGGAACAAACAGTTAGATATGGGGAACTTTTGGATGAAAAGGGTGAACTTAAATCGATCCAAAACTTAGAAGAACAAGGTATAAGGATGAATTGGTTTTCATATGCACAAATACACTCAAGGTATGATGAAGATTCTAAAACGGAGGGATTTTATGATAAACAGACTGATTTAGATAAGATCTTGATGGGTACTGATGAGAAGGTGATTAAAAAATTATATGGTTATTTACTGGGAATGAAATTAGAGGAAGAACAAGTCAAAGAAACTATGATTGTTTGGGGGAAGAATTTTGGATATGGGATTGATTTAGAGAAATGGCAGAAATTGTGGTCTCAAAATTATAAAATGACAATGTCAACAGCATATAAAGAAAACTTGTATAAGATGTTTTACAGGTGGCACTTTCCTCCGACAAGAATAGCAAGAATGTTTAAGAACAAATCTGAAAAATGCTGGAAATGTCATCAGATACCCGGCTCGTATTACCATATGTGGTGGACTTGTGAGGATGCTAGAAAATATTGGACTATAATTCGCATGTGATTGGAAAAAATGACAAAGAAACATATAGATTTGAAACCAGAGATCTTCTTATTGGGAATTTTACCTGATATATATAGTAAAGATTTGAAATACCTGATTGTAAATGTATTAACAGCGGCCAGGATTGTATTTGCTAAAAATTGGAAGAATGAGAAAATACCATTACAGGAAGAAATTATTAAGAAAATATTGGAATGTGCTGAGATGAGCAGATTGACATTTGAAATTAGAGAGCAAGAGGATAAACAATTTTACGAAATTTTGGATCTTTTTTATAAATGGTTAGATGATAAAATACGATAATAGAATATTCAGAATGCTAGATAGTAAAGAATATCTTTATTTTGCTATTATTTTGCTATTTGATATTATATTTATAAAGGATTTCTTAGGATTGATTTGATATGATTAGATGATTTGTTATAGAGTAAACTGGTTTAAAGTATTGTTAGCTCATTAAGCATGAATGATTAAAAATATAGTCAAAATCTTCTTTTTTTAGTGATATTAGGATATATAAGTTTGGACTGACAATATGAGTTGTTATGTAACATAATTGTAATTGAGACTACAGAATGAATGCACGAAAATGATGAACCAACTGACACACTGGATGTACATATAAGAGTTGATGTTTTTATGTTTTGTCTGTCTTGTTTGTTTGTAGAAAATTAATAAAAACTTTTTTTTAAAAAAAAAAAGTCAACTCTCATATGTACATCCAGTGTGTTGGTTGATTCATCAGTTTTGTGCATTCATTTTGTAGTCTCAATTACAATTATGTTACATAACAACTCATATTGTCAATCCAAACTTGTATATCCTAATATCACTTTAAAAAAAAAAGAAATTTTTGACTATACTTTTAATCATTCATGCTTTATGAGATAACAATACTTTAAACAGTTTATTCTGTAACAAATCATATAATCACACCAAATCATACCTAAAAACCCTTTATAAATATAGTGTCAATATTCTATTATCGTATTTTATCATCTAGCCATTGATAAAAAAGATCCCAAATTTCATAAAATTGTTTATCCTCTTGCTCTCTAATTTCAAGTGTCAATCTACCCATCTCAGCACATTCCAATATTTTCTTAACAATTTCTTCCTGTAATGGTATTTTCTCATTCTTCCAATTTTTAGCAAATACAATCCTAGCCGCTGTTAATACATTTACAATCAGGTATTTCAAATCTTTACTGTATGTATCAGGTAAAATTCCCAAAAAGAAGATCTCTGGTTTCAAGTCTATGTGTTTCTTTGCCATTTTTTCCAACCACATGCGAATTTTAGTCCAATATTTTCTGGCGTCCTCACAAGTCCACCACATATGGTAATATGAGCGGGTATCTGATGACATTTCCAGCATTTTTCAGATTTGTTCTTAAACATTCTTGCTATTCTTGTCGGGGGAAAGTGCCACCTGTAAAACATCTTATACAAGTTTTCTTTATATGCTGTTGACATTGTCATTTTATAATTTTGAGACCACAATTTTTGCCATTTCTCTAAATCAATCCCATACCCAAAATTCTTCCCCCAAACAATCATAGGTTCTTTAACTTGTTCTTCCTCTAATTTAATTCCCAGTAAATAACCATATAATTTTTTAATCACCTTCTCATCAGTACTCATCAAGATCTTATCTAAATCAGTCTATTTATCATAGAATCCCTCCGTTTTAGAATCTTCATAATACCTTGAATGTATTTGCGCATATGAAAACCAATTCATCCTTATACCTTGTTCCTCTAAGTTTTGGATCGATTTAAGTCCACCCTTTTCATCCAATAGTTCCCCATATCTAACTGTTTGTTCCTTCTTATAAATTATAGGATAGGAAGATGCTTCAATAGTCGATAACCAAACTGGAATTTTCAAATAACATTGTCTTTTTATCTTCTCCCAGTTTAACCACAAAGACTCCCGTATATAATGTCTTCTAAAATAACTCTGTGTTTTAGTTCCCTTATACCATAAAAAAGCATGCCAGCCCAACAGCAAATCATGCCCTTCTAGTGTCAACAATCTAGCCTTTCTTAATGTTATCCATTCTTTGACCCACATCAAACTTGCAGCTTAATAATACAATTCCCAATTAGGCAGGCCAAAACCTCCTCTAATTCTAGCATCTTGCAAAAGCTTTAGCTTTATTCTCGCTTTTTTACCTTGCCATATAAACTTCAACATGATTTTATTTAAATCTTCAAAATAGTCTTTTCCAAGCCTAATTGGTATTGTTTGAAACAGAAATAGAATTCTGGGTAGAATATTCATCTTAATTGTTGAAATTCTCCCTATTAATGACAATTGCAAGTTTTCCCATTTCTTCAAGTCTGTAGCTGTTTGTTGTTTGAGTTTAATATAATTATTCTCTTTTAATGTGCTACATCTTGCTGTCAAATATATCCCCAGATACTTAACCTTATTTGTAACTTGGATTTTCAAAAGGTCTGCCAGTTTTTCTCTTTGTCTCAGAAACATGTTCTTTGTCAAAATCTTTGTTTTATCTTTATTTATTTTCAAACCTCACCATATGTCTCTATCTTTTCCAATAACTTTGGAGCTGTTTCTAGCGGATCTTCCAGAATAAAAGCAAAGTCATCAGCAAAAGCTTGTAGTTTGAATTCTTCCTTCTTAATTTTCATTAATCCTTTTATACTTTTATCATCCCTAATATTTCTATTCAACACTTCCAAAGTCAACACAAATAGCAAAGGAGATAGGGGACACCCTTGTCTTGTGCTTTTTCTTATATTAATAAAATCTGTAAGTTCTCCCTCCATCATTACCTTTGCTGTCTGTTTATTGTATATGGCTTCTATTGCTTGAATAAATTTTCTGGCAAAACCCATCTGTCCCAATAGTAATAACATAAATCTCCAGTTCACGTTGTCAAATGCCTTTTGAGCATCTAGGAATATCAAAGCCATTTGCTTTTCAGGATGAGCCTCATAGTATTCCAAAGTATCCAAGATTACTCTCATATTGTCTCTGATTTGTCTCTTTGGCAGAAATCCATTTTGATTTGGGTGGATAAAATTATTTTTTAAGTCTTTGATCTGGGTGGATAAATATTTTTTAAGTCTTTCTGCTAAAATTGAAGCAAAAATTTTATAGTCTGCATTCAATAAAGAAATAGGTCTATAGTTCTTAATTTGCAGTGGGTCAGTCTCTTCTTTTGGAATAAGTGTAATATAAGCCTCTGTCCATGTTTTGGGTGTCATCTTCTTTGACATAACTTCATTCATAACTTCTAACAGTGGGATGCTCAGTGATTCTTGAAATGTTTTATAGAATTCTGCCGGAAGCCCATCTGGACCTGGTGCTTTCCCATTATTTTGTTTCTTAAGTGCTTCATTTAATTCCATCATTGTTATATTGCTTTCTAACATTTCTTCAGTCTCTTTAGGTATCTTCGGTAAGTTGGCATTCTGTAAATACTGTTTGACTTTTTCCTCATCAATATTCTCTTGTTTATATAGTTGCCCATAAAAATCTCGAATAATTTCCTTTTTCTCCTTATTACCATAACAAACTTGGGCTTGATCATCTATTAGCTTCAATATTTTTCTTGATTCCTTCTCCTTTCTCAATTTATATGCTAGCCATCTACCTGGTTTCTTTGCATCTTCAAAATAATTCTGTTTACAATTTCTCATTTTCTGTGCCAGTTCTTCTTTCTCTATTAATTCCATTTTATGTTTAATTACATCCAGCTTCAATTTAATATCTTTTTTCTGTGGCATTTTCTGTAATTCTTTTTCAAGTCTTTTATACTCATCTTCCAAGGCCTTAGAAGCTTGCCTTTTCCCAATATTCTTTTTTCTTGTATAATCTATTATCAAACCTCTAGCATATGCCTTCATTGTATCCCAAACATTTTGCGTTGAAGTATCTTCTTTTTTATTTTCTCTAAAGAAAAAAGCCAGTTCCTTCTCCATCCGTTGAATAAAGTTTTTTTCCTTTAAGATAGTATTATTTAATGTCCATCTCGATCTTTTTTTTTTGTCCCTTCCATTTAATTGTCATTGGGCTATGATCTGCCCAAGTACTTGTCTCGATATTTGTTTCTTGAATATTGGATTTTAATTCTGTTGAGATCCAAATCATATTTAATCTGGACCATGATAAATGTCTATTTGAATAAAAAGTATATTGTTTAGCTTTAACATTTCTTTCTCTCCAAATATCTTTTAAAGTTAATTCGTCTGTCATTTTAAAAAAAGATTTAGGGAGAGTCTTTCTATTTTGCTTTGTTGTTGTTGCTATATAGTCCAGTTTATTGTTTACAATTCCATTCAAGTCTCCCATCATAATTATATTAACATAGTCCAGTCCAATTATTTTCATGTCACACAACCTATTTTCTCAATGATCTGCTTCCAATCTGTCCATCCACCCACTCAGCCTTGCTCTTCCTACTGTTTACTCACCAATCCTTAAGCACTTCTCTTTCTTCCTTCCCTTTAGCTCATCTATCCTTATAGTCTTCACACTATAAGTCCATTCTTCTTCACAGTGCCTTTTTCCAGGGCTCTGGATTCTAACCCCCATTCCTCATAGACTCTAGGTCTCATAATCTATGGTTATATTATTCACAATAACAGATAGTCGACTGGAATGCACAGAAAAAATGAAGGTCACTTGTTTATTTTACATATATGATCTGCTTGATGTAGGGAGCAAGTCCATTCCTGATTTTTTGGCTTTCTGAACCTAATATAAAACCTATTACCAGTACCAAAGTAAACAATGTCTATGTATTTGTTTACCCCAGTATGATTTATAAATGTATAAATCCTTTTATAAACCTACTGAGAATTAAGGATAAATGAAAGGACTTCCGAATAGGTTTCTGTAGGATTGTAATATGTTCCTGGGTTTTTAAATGGAATTTAGAAATAATCACATAGTGTGAAAATCTTTCTCAGATTAATTTAAACAAATAAATATGGTAAAGCAGAGCATTTGGACTAATGTTGAAAAGAAAATCTATCCTGATAGAAACTTCCTTTTGTTCTTCTCTGATCCAGCATCAGATGAGAAGGATCATATTGAACAGTGTCTCTGGGCCCCCTAAGTATACTTGTATGTACTAAAATAAGATTAAATTGGACTTATGTATATGGAATAGCAGTAGCAATAGCACTTATATATACCACTTCACAATCTTTTACAGCCCCCTCTAGGCGGTTTACAGAGTCAGCCTATTGCCCCCAACAATCTAGCTCCTCCTTTTATCGACCTCGGAAGGATGGAAGGCTGAGTCATCAAGCTTGAGCCTGGTGGGATTCGAACTGCCAAACTGCTGGCAGCTGGTGATCAGCAAAACCTGCAGTACTGCATTCTAACCACTGAACCACTGTGGCTCGAACCACCAAATAGGTTGAAATGCTGTCTTTATTTTGTCTGGGGCAACAAATATTGAGTCAGAAATGAAAGCATGTTATAATTTTTTTGTTTTCTTTTTTTCTAAGCTAATTATAATTGTATCGTTGTGCTTAGTCATACAGTCAGAAGTTTAGAATGGATTTGACATTTTTATCCACTTATTGACTCCTTTCCAGAGACCTGAGATAGGTAGATGTTGTTATTCTTCTTGTTGTTGATTGATGCTGTTATTAGTTTGAAATGTTATACTTTAGAATAGATTCTAAAGTACTGTTGCAAAATAATTCAACAATAATTGAGGAACTTCTGAGCACAACAGAGATAAATCCAACAATTTACTTCTGCAGGTGACAAGGATCTTCTGCACTTTGGATCCAAAAACAAAAAGGTGTTTTGGAGTGGTCCATGCCACACATGTCAGCACCTGCTTTAAAGAAACAGGATTTACTCCCGGTTCAAACGATAGCCATACACTCCTACAAAAATATGTATTTCAAAGAGATGCCAGAGAGCACCTTATCACTTGCTGTCAGCACCTTCACACAGCTGAATGTAATACTCTATATAAACCACTTGTGCTCTCTTGAGTTTTATGATGCTATCACCTTTTCACAGAAAAACATCTTCAATTGTCATGACAACCTACAAGAGAGAAAGTAAATAGCAGAAACCAGTACATTAGCCCAGATAGGAAAAACTGTACAGAGGAAGAAGGACATATTAATATTTTTAGATTTCATCTTTGTGGATTTAAAACCCATATTGAAATTCAACTGAATCAGTTTTCTATCACGAATGAAGATATAAATGAAATGCTACCTTGCCACTATGCCATTGTTACATTATTCCTATTGATACAGGAACTTTGTTCTCTTGCTGATTAATCAGGGAGGTGACTGTATTATATGGGTGCTCAGTTAAGTACTTTTAAATATTTTTACATAAAATTGACAAACCACTTCACATTAAGAGAATTCTGAAGATAACACATGTGCCCCTTAGCAACTAGTTTCAACTGTAGCCACATTTTGAACTGAACCAAATTGGTTCCAACCATCAACTTTCTGTCATACTGGCAAATAGCCAAGTGATTTAATTTTTGCCCCTTCAGTGCCCCAATAGCAACAATAGCAGTTTAGAAAAGCTCTCACCAACTCCCAATTTTGATAACTTCCATTTACCTGTTCTAGATTCAGGAATTATAGTGATCAGGCAATGTGTCATGCCCGTCGGAATCTGAGGAAGGGCAAAGTCCAGCTGGGCAGAACAGGGAAGAGTTAGAGCAAGGCAGAGGGAATTCAGAGGAAGACCCAGGCCCACCTCCTCTTCATCCTAGGGCACGCAGGGAGGAACGGAGAGGGAGCAATGTGAGTTGTGTGGCTTATGAGGAAGGAAAGGGCCCTGATTCCCTTCATTAGCTGCAGCTGGGAACACAGTGTTTAAAAAGGGAAGTTGTGCACAGCCAACTGTGAGAGTAAATTGTGAATTATCTGGTATTGTCGAAGCTTATCTGGGTTCCTGGCATCTTCCCAACTGTGTGTGTTTTGCTGGCCTCAACAAGTCTACAATTCCTTCTCCTGCCCTGTCAAGTTCATTGCTTCAGCATGGTTTGTGTAGATTTTTATTTACAGTTTGTATGTACTTTGTTTTCGGAGTGAATTTCCTCCACTTAAAGATTGTTCTTAGGAGAGTTTTTTTCTCCAGTCGAAGGTAACCTAGACATTGGGAGCAAAATTGGAGGTACTAAAGGGACTCTTTTTACTTATGGGACTGTGTTGCCTTTGTGCCAAAGCCCAGGTCATCACACAACATATCAAAGATTGGTTCCATACTTCATTTATTTTTTGAGGCTACAAATGTCAGTAATGCCAAGCCCACCAAATACAATCCTTTAAAGTAAGGGTGAGCAATTAATTTTCCCAAGGAGCCATATAAGAAACTAGGACCATCCCCATAGGCTGAACAGGGACAATCAAAGGGACAGTTGTGGGCTGTGGGCTGTAAAATGTCCAGGTCCACCTTGAACTCTGTAACTGCCCTCAAATTAGCCAGCCAAAGGAAGTATTGTGTACCTAACCTAGTCCTGGTCTCCTAGATATTACCTGATTCCTCTTCTAAAATTTGAGACTGGAAGCAATTGTTTCAAGAATTGGAGAATATGAATTATGATATACCCTGAGGGGTGGGCGGAAACTAGGATCAAGGGTGACAGTGAATTATGTGTCTCAGAATTAGTTTGCTGTCAGGATTCCAGCAGTTGTCCTAATTAAACCATGAGCCTCAAGCCAAGCTTCAAAAACTTCAAAAAATTTATTAGGAGCGAACATGTCAGTATGATCTGTATGAAGCCGATTCTGAGACATGTAATTCACTGTCACCCTTAATTCACTGTCACCCTCTGGGTGTATCTTAGTTCATATTCTACAACAAAACATGTTCGAAGCCAAGAGTCATCTATCACATTCTCCTATTAGAGATTTGTGCAGCAGAGATTCTGGTAGCTTAGTTATAATCTCTGCAATTTAAGAATGGAATGTACTTTTGATTCCAAACCACTGCATTGCTTTTTCAAATTTCTCCCCTCCTGATAGTGTCCCTTGAAGATAGCTTGTGTTCATAAGCCATGGAAACCTGACCAATGTACATCATGCTATCAATGACCAAAATGATGAAACAAGTCCTACTGATTGATGCTTTATCTTTCCCTCATAAGTAATCAAGATAAATAACAATGGGAAGAAATACACATCCAATATCTATGCAAACTCTGAGTGCTTTCTTAAAAGCAGAAAAAGTGATGGCAAAGCATAACTGGGTCTGTGTAATGTAAATTGAGAGCAGTGGAGAAGTCCCAATTAATAGATTTTAATTATTGCTCCCTAGAAAGCAAGAATCAGTAGAGCTGGATAAAAGGCTCCAGTCATTTTGATACAACAAAGAACCAATATGTTCAATCTCAAAAGAGTTAGATTATTCCATTCTGCTGCATTTATGAATTTATGCACAGCAAAACATTCATATCAGGCCCACCCTACCATGAAGCAGAGTGAAGTAGTTGCCTAGATTTCAATGGCGGGATGGAAGGAGCACTGGCAAGGGATTGTATGTTCTATACAGCATCTCTTCCATCCCTCACAGGTTGCCTATACCGCCTTGGCTATCCCCTTCCAGTTTTATTGAGAAGCAATTGTTGACATTTGCAAGTGAACATTTCCAAGGAGATAGCTTTGGGAAAATATGAGATATAAAAATATGAGACATTACAAGATCCTGGCTGATTCTGAAAAGAACCAACCGATTCATTTAGAGCCAACAGACATTAAAACATCTGTTTATATCATTTGCTGTAGAAGAGTATTATCAGAAAATATGAGATTCTGGTGCTTTACATCTTAATTGTCATAGCATTAATCTTCACAATATGAAGATTCCTCAACACTTAAGACTTGCATGTGCTCAATGGAATGAATCAGAGTTAATTAATTGGACAAGGTAAGAAATTTTGTGACCTTAAAAAAACAATTATCAAATGACAGACATACTTTGAAGGTTAGATTCCCTTCCATGTGTACTTGGAAATATCTTACATATAACTGGTTTACACATCACATGAATCAGTGGTGGGGTGCAAAATTTTGTACTACCAGTTCTGTGGGTGTGGCTTGGTGGGCATGGCAGGGGAAGGATACTGTAAAATCTCCAGTCAGAGGTGGTATTGGCTGGTTCTCCGAACTACTCAAAATTTCCACTACCGATTCTTCAAAACTGGTTAGAACCTGCTGAATACTACCTCTGACATAAATTGAGGACCTTAAGTCTGTCAGCCCAATCTGGTCTATTGGGTTGAGCTATGATTATATTACTAGACGATAGAGAAATGATTTAAGTGTATCAATGCATTTAACACAATTTTATTAAACATGCAAACAGTAGGAATTCTAAGCTACTGCTCAGCAGAAACGCTTCCAATTATTCAACCCAAGTCTGCTAAAGTATATACTACTATGTTATTTCTGAATAATATTAATAGGAAAACAACTATTTCAAGAAAGCCCCTGGGATATGATGTGGAAAATATGAATGAACACAGCCAGAAATCAGCATGTGGTTTCTGCCTTTACCATAGAGACATACTCATTATGAAGAGCGTTTGGCAGCAAACATCGTATTTACTCATATAATAGTTTTAAATATTGCTCTGAAAATACATATTTCACAACATAATACCGTGTGTGTGTGTGTGTGTGCGTGTGTAGTCATAATGTATGCCTCAACAACAATAAGCTGTTTCTGTGCTGTTGCATCTATTCTGGAAAATCCCTAGATGATTTATATGCCACTGTCATTATAATCTTTTCAAACTTTTCCACAGTGCATGTATTGTGCCGCAGTATTTCAGCATCCAGTCACTTTATTGTATTGTTCCCAGAATAAACATTGAGATGATGGTTATCTTTAGACCCCAACAGGTTTACAGACATTTACATCCTGTGGGATCCATAAAATGTTAAAGAAAAAAATCAAACTAAAATCTGAACGCAAGTTTTCCACAGCAAAATTTCCTCAGGATTTTGGTTCTGACTGTCAACCCAAACATAGTAGAGGAGGACATCCTTTGGAAGTGATGGGTTCCATAATGGCAGTGATGAAAAAGGCTGAAAGCAGAAAACGCTGGGCTCTAGCACATCCTGGCTCTGATCTCAACAGGGACAAGAATGTTCTGTGCTTTTTTTAGCCATTCTATTAGATTTGTTTCAAAAAAATAAATTAAATAAAATGAATAGATCATTTTGGACTTTTTGCATGAAACGGGGGGGAGGAAATAAATGTATGACATATGGATTTGATGATTCTGAAAAATTAGTATATAATAGAAAAAAAGAAAGTTATAGTGTAACAGTTTAATGTCAATTTTTACTTATATCTGTGGTAAAAAAAAAAAGTCAGAAGTCATTTCTTTATATTTCTTTCTGTCTCCGCATTTTTGGCTTTCTTTTTTATTCTTTCTTTTCTTCTCTTTTCTATCTTAATTATTAGTTTTGTTAGGGCTTTTTATCTTTATATTTGAAAATAGGGGTAGGAATTCTCCATATGCCCCTCTTGACTTAACCTTCCAGATGATTCTCCCTTAAAAAAAGACAATCATTTAGATACTTCATGCCAAGCCATTAAAGGCTTTATAGCATAAAACCTGCTTATGTTTGATTTTTAGAGTCGTTTTGTTGCAACTGGAGTGGGGGGAGGGGTGGAATTCATTTGAGATCAAACATTTCTGGGGAAAGTAGAAAAACTCAAAACAATTCAGTGGTGGGATTCAAATTTTTTTACTACCGGTTCTTTGGGCGTAGTTTGGTGGGCATGGCAGGGGAAGGATAGAAAATCTCCAGTCAGAGGTGGTATTTGCCGGTTCTCCAAATTTCCGCTACCAGTTCTCCAGAACTGGTCAGAACCTGCTGAATACCACGGCTGGAATAGTTCCAAAGTAGAATATCTAGTTTAAAATGTGCTAACTTCAGTCCTTTCATAGCTACAGACTTAAAAGGTAGGGAAATTAGGCAGATATTGGCTTCTGAGGGTTTTTTTCTAATGCCTTCACAGGTAGTCCATGACTTACAACAGTTCATTTTGTGACTGTTCAAAGTTACAACACTGAAAAAGTGACTTATAAACTGTTTTTCACACTTACAATCCTTGCAAATATCCCCCTGGTCACAAGATCAAAATCTGGATTATATTTATGATGGTTGCAGTATCCTGGGGTCCTGTGATCCCCTTTTGCGACCTTCTGATAAGCAAAGTCAATGAGGAAGCCAGAATCACTCAACAACTAATTGACAGAATCACTCAGCAACTAATTGGGAACTATTCACGTAACAACTCTGACAAGAAAGGTCGTAAAATGGGGCAAAACTCACTTAACAAATGTTTCAATTAGCAACATAAAATTTTGAGCTCCATTATAGTCATAACTCAAGAACTACTTGAAATGGTCATGAAGCTTCTGTATTTTCCCTCCTGCATAACCAAGTAACATTTGTGTCTATGTTTCTGTTCTTTTCTACCCAGGAACTAATCTGGATGTGCTGCATGTATGAGCGAGAGAGACCCTAATCTGAGCAGGTGGATATTCTGATGCATTTCTGCTGTCCTATCATGGGGCACCTAAGCTTACCTGTATAGGGGCACACTAGGAAACACAGCACAGGTTACACACATCTGTTCTGGATCACAGGATCAGGATTGGGAGGGGGGAAGCTTAGAATAGCACATATCACAACATTCAAGCTGCTATCTCTCCCAGAATATTTTTGAGGAATTTTTTTTTCTGAAATATTTTTCTCTAAAACTCCCATCAGATCTGGTTTATCTAAAAAATATGATGGGTTCTTCTGCTCAATTTCCCTACCCAAAAACCAAATTCATTCAGTTACCCTTCTTATAGTTCAGGGGCGTCAAATTCATGGCCTGCGGGCCGGATATATCACGTGCTGGCCTCGCCCCCGCACAGTTTACAAAGTGGGGGAAGTCCCAATATGTCACGTTTGAACACCCTGTTATAGATGAATAGACAGGGTCTCCATCCCCTTAATTTCTTTCCATCATTTCATTGGGTTAGAAAGAATAAAGAGAAATTTGGGAAAGAAGAGAGGTTCCTAACCTGAGATTCTGAACCAGGGTCAGAATAACATTTGGTCCCACAGAGATTGCTGGGATTAAAACTGTCAGCATTCTTACCTCAGTGATCCTTCCAGAAATATTCATTCAGCAACTTCCTGAGATTTCATCTCTACATTTGAGAACCTCTCTCGAGGAGAAAATATGCCAGCCTAAAGGAAGAAATTGCCTGATTTTTGGCAATTTTCTTCGAGCAGAAAAACTGTCTCTAACTCTCCAGTATCTAATGTTGGCAAACCTTAGCAAGAGACAAGGGAGTTTCTGCCTGTTTCTCTGGAAAGTACCTTGGGGATGTATTATGACTTAGCTCTCATAATTTCCAATCAATATTCCAATGGGAATTGTGAGAATTGATGAATGTCCAAAATTCTAGGGAGTATCAGATTGATTGAAACAAAAGACATATTTTTTTAAACACAAGATAGGACTATTCATGGGCATCCTATTGTGTGATTTCTTAGCTTGGATACTGCTATGTTGCCCAGAAGTCCTTTGCGTAATTTATTTAGTTCAAATGACTTATATTTATAACTCTTTCTTAGGGTTGCTATGGTTTCCATTACATTCATCGCCAGCTAATTTTCCTTTATCTCCATCACTACAATCTTAGTGTGATTTCTTTTTAGTTATAATTTGTGTCATTCCAGACCAGTATGGACTAAAAATCCCCATTAAGCCAAGGATTGCAGAAAGCATTACAACAGAAAAGCAGTAAAATCATTAAAATAGAAATTTCAGGCAGCCATAATGAGAAAGGGCAGCATTCTTGCCCATTCATTGATCAAACCAAGTAAAGTTAAAAGGATTGGTTTCTTCTAATTAAAACAATGCCATCAGAGATTTATGTATCATTATAAGCTGCAGCAAAGTAATACACTGCAATTGCATATCCTTTGTTAGGTACCGTATATACTCGAGTATAAGTCGACCCGAATATAAGCCGAGGCACCCAATTTTACCACAAAAAACTGGGAAAACTTATTGACTCGAGTATAAGTCGAGGGTGGGAAAGGCAGCAGCTACTGGTAAATTTCAAAAATAAAAATAGATACCAATAAAATTACATTAATTGAGGCATCAGTAGGTTAAATGTTTTTGAATATTTATTTCAAAGAAAAACAGTAAACTAGCTCTGTAAGTGGAAAAGAGAGCCAACAAAACCAATATGGTATCAACAATAACTTTAAAAGTACAAAAACCTTAGCTCAATCAGCAACCAAGCTAAAACACAAGAGTTAAAATCCTTCAAAACTGGATTCCTCATCATCATCTGTATGTCCAAACAGAGTCATCCTCTCCCTTGCAAGAAAAAAGCATGTGTATGTGCTGCATGTACATCCTGTTTTGGAGAGCCACCATCTCTTTCACAGCTCTCCCTCATGCCTCCATTGCATGTGCACACATGCCATGGCTCAGTAGTAGGTCAACATACAGATGTCACACTAGGTTCCCTCCTCAAAAGGAACATCCAACCTTTCTTGAGAAGTACAAACTTCATCTGTTCAGGATTGTGGTGACAAAGGTGAAGGAGGATGGGGCTGAGAGAAGGGAAGGGAAGAAAAGATCATTGACAGGGAGAAAGACAGGGAGAAACACCTGGAAGTGTGAGCCCTCGAGTTTCCTTAGGGAAGACCAGACAACAAGGGGAGAGGAGAGGAGGAGGAGGAGGAGGAGGAGGAGGAGGAGGAGGAGGAGAGTTAAAAAAAAAGAGTGCGAAGCCAACTCACGCGTGCCATCAAAGCGGGTTGTTATGGTATCCAGGAAGGTGTTTTGGGGAGCCAGGAGGCCCCTCATCACCGGCATTTTAAGACTTGCTTAAGGACATCGACATCGTCCAGTTGGAAGGGGGAAAAAAACCCAGAGGTATCTGAGAAGGACGGGAGCCGAGACGGGGCCCTTCGTTTCCTCTCCCCGAAACAGGCCAGGGGGAAGCGGGGCTTTCTCCGCCTGCTACTGCCAGAGGGGTGCGGGGGGGAGTGCGGGGAAAGGGGGTTCATGCCGAGGCTCCGCAAGCCACCGCCGCCTCCTCCAGACGAGCGCCCTGACGGGAGGCAATCGCAGCCGCGACGGCAGAGACCGCGAGGTCAGAGACGAGGGGCGCCCCCGAAGAGCTCCGACTGCAGCGAAGGCGAGCGGCCACCACTTCCCCGGTGCGCGGCGGCGGGGCAACTCCTGGCGCAGACTCGCTGAGCCCTGCAAACAGCCAGCCGAAAGCCAAGAGGACGACGCCCGGGCGGCTGCCACCCCTGGATCCTAACTGGAAAGACTCCACTGCCGCCGCCACCTCCCGCTCAGGCAGGGTCCCCATTCCCCTGGCCGGCCAGGGGCACAGCTGCTTCCCACTCCCGAACAGCCCGGGCGCCGCTAGTCAGCCTCGCTCAGCGCCCGGGGCGGCATTGCAGGCGCAGCCTTTTGCAGAGCTGAGTCGGGCCGCGCCTCACCTCCTTCTCTCGCTCTTCTTGAAAAGCGCTGCCGAGCTCCAAGAGCGGCTCCTTTACCCAGCAGTAACTTTCAAGTTGAGGATGCTGGGTGCTGCTGCTGCCGCTGCTGGGTGCTGCTGCTGCCGCTGCTGCTGCTGCTGCTCCTTGGGGCTCTTGAAGCTAATCCTGGTTTGTTTGTTCCCGTTCATTGGAAAGGAGAAAATAAAAGACAGTGGGGAGGGAGGGGGGCACAAAGCAGCCCAAACGCGTAGCAGTTTGGAAGGAAGGCACGCTGGTGCGAGGGAGAGATAGACACACACACACACACACACACACACTCACTTCGCCACTTTGCACCTTGCAAATGCAAAATCCTGGGGTTTTTGCATTTGCAAGGTGCAAAGCGGCAGGGGCGGATCCCGCGTGCTGGAAAGGGCTTGACTGTATTACGGGGAGAGAGAGAGAGAGAGGGAAAGATCATAAGAACGGCTTTTGCTTTTTTCATGCAAGGGAGAGAGCCTTGCTTTTTTCTTGCAAGGGAGAGAGCCGCCACCGCCACCTCCTCCTCCCCCTCCTCCCGAGTGAGTCTCCCCCTCAGTTTCCCCTGAAGGATCTTCCATCGCTTTTGCCTTCTCCCTACATCTTCCCTCTTTTAAAATCCCCCCCCACACACACACACTTATTTTCGGTCGGATAGATTTCGTGTCTGAGCATTCTCACATGGCGGTGGGTCATTTTTTTTTCAGAGGGGAATCTGACTCGAGTATAAGCCGAGGGCGGTTTTTTCAGCACAAAAATGGCCTGAAAAACTCGGCTTATACTCGAGTATATACGGTAATTGAAAAGCTTAAGTAATTCCTAAACTTTGTAAAATATTATTGAAAATATATTTGAGAATATCTATGTTAAGAGAAAGTTAAAGAAAAAGAAGTATTAGCTGAAAGAAAAATCTAGAACAGATACTCACCTCCCCTGGGAGTGCAAGACGATATTGCAGGCAGTGTGAAAACTTGAGTTTACAAGTTTCAAAATTATAGAATATATGTATAATTATATGCATATAATTATTTATTTTTTAAGGGGTGCGATATCAGAAGCGTTTCAAGAATGTGGGGTATAGAAAAGGTTGGGAACCTCTGATCTGGAGTTTTAAAAAAGGATGTATACAAGTATTTTGACGGTAACTTGGAGGGAGTGATCCAAATTTAATGAGTTAATTGGAGTTAGCTAGAATTTTATTGTATGTATGCTAAGAGAAAGGTAAAAATAAGATGCATTCGAATATTTTAATTTTAGAAATGTTTTTAAAGAAAAGCTTAATGTTTTAAAATGGATAAAAATATTTTTCCTTTTAAGGTTAAAGAAATGCAGTGAATTTTGTGAATATAAATAGTGATAGTTTGTAAAAATCATTAAGTACAAATAGAAATACATATTATTTCAATAGCAAGAAAGATAAAAGCAGTAATGGTTAAATTGATAGAAATGGCTAGTTATATACCAATGTGTACAAGTAAAAAGTTGAGATGAGTTGTACTGTGCTAAAGGTTGACTCAGCCTTCCATCTTTCTGTGGTTTGTAAAATGAGGGTGCAGATTATTATTGTAGATCTGCTGATTAAGATTGATTGGAATGAGAATTAAGCACCAGCCAAAAAACTGAAATTATAATGCATGTTTAACATATCTGTACATGGTTTATCAAAAATCAAACACAATTAACACCTTTTTCAACACCTTTTTCTTTCTTCCCTTGTACTACATATTTTCTTTCCCTCTTTCTTTTTTAATCTTCCCATAATTTCTATTTTTCTTTGTATTTTACTCATTTGCTCAATAATTTACTCATTAGTAATTTTAGGCATATTGTTTCTCAGCTGAACTTCATTTTCTGTATAAAATAGAATTAATTGTAAACCAAGAAGAAAGGGGAGAACAGGAGTGAACAATTCTAAACATATTGAATAAATGTTTAGTAATTCTAAATGATACTATATGTTTTAAAAAATTAGATATGTTTTATAAAAATCTTGAAAGTACAAATAAGGAAATAATGTTCTTGGCAGTTAATAATATTAAACATTGTTCTATAATGTTTCACAATAAAAAAAACCTAGTACTATGGTAATATTTAAATTATTCTTTCCATTCCACACTGATACATTTTGAAATTGTCCTCAAAACTGTGTTGAAAATGTAAATAAAAATAATAAAAAATAAGTAAAACAATTTAAAAAGAAAGCAAATATTAATTCTATTGGTACTAATAGGTGACTTGAGTGCAATCCCAAAACTGGAGCACCTCTTAAACTCCATCAGAATTGACAAAAGCACCAATCATCAATGGCAAAAGATAGCTTTATTTGGAATATCTTACATCCTTGGTCATCTTTAACACTAGATCAAGCATCAACATTTGCCTATCCCAGATCCTTGGGAAGGACTTCACAGATAAAAAATGCCAAATCCAGTCCAAATATCTGGCTGATTGTGCAACCAACCATAATAATAAGGCCCAGATTCTAGATGGTTCAGCACTCCTCCAGGAGTTGGTGTGCAATTCAACGAGTCCTCCTAACACTCATAGGTGGCAACTATGCCTAGGAGGGGCCTTTGGATAGATCTATCTGATTTACCAATTGGGCCCTTTCCTTGCCTGGGAAGCCTTGTTCAGAATCACTCATGCCTTGGTCACCTGCAATGAACTCTACATGGGGCTGCCCTTGAAGACCACCTGGAAACTACAACTGATCCAGAACATGATGCTGCACACTGTGATGTGTGCTTCTAGGCTTACCTGTGTAACACTGCCATTGCATGAGCCACACTGGCTGCTGGTTTCCTTCCAGGTGCAATTCCAGGTGCAAAATGCTGGTTCAAGATGACATTTAAAGGACAGAGTTATCTGTGGGACCAGCTTTCCCTAAAGGCATATACTTGTCTTACCAGGTTTTACCAATATGAGCCAGCAGTGTGCATCAGCAGCCAAAAAAGCTAATTAACAGAAGGATACAGTCAAGATCAAGTGAAGTACTAATACCACTCTATAAAGCCTTAGTAAGACCACACCTAGAGTACTGCATCCAGTTTTGGTCACATTATAAAAAAGATGTTGAGACTCTAGAAAAAGTAGAGAAGAGCAACCAGGATGATTAGGGGACTGGAGGCTAAAAGATTTGAAGAACAGTTACAGGAGCTGGGCATGGCTAGTCTAGTGAAGAGAAGGACCAGGGGAGACATGATAGCAGTCTTCCAATATTTGAGGGGCTGCCACAGAGAGGAAGGGGTCAAGCTATTTTCTAAAATGCCTGTAAGCCAGACAAGGAACAATGGATGGAAACTGAAGAAGGAGAGATTTAACCTGGAAATAAGGAGAAACTTTCTGACAGTGAGAACAATCAACCAATGGAACAGAAGTTGCCCTTGGAAGTTGTGGGAGCGCCATCACTTGAGACTTTCAAGAAGAGATTGGACTGCCATTTGTCAGAAATGGTGTAGGGTCCCCTGCTTGGGTGGGGGGTTGGAATAGATGACCTATCAGATCCCTTCCAACTCTGATCATCTGTTATCTGCTACAGGTTAGATAGGGTGGGCATGGTTCAAATGCCTTCCCTTAAAGATTGCCACTTTATGGGAGTTAGGAAGCATGCCTTTTCCATGGCAGGCCCTGCACGAGGGAACATTCTTCCCCCTGAAGTTCCAACAGGCCTCTCTACCTTCTTAGCCTTCCAAAAAACACTGAAAACATGGCTGCCCCCCTGCCCACCCCCAAGTGCTGGGATAGGATGAGGTGACTGCATGTTGGAAACTAAACTTGGTGCCAGGTTTTTATGTTTATGATTTTATTGTCAATATTTTAATTCTTGATTAGGAGCCATATAGAGGTAGTCTGTGACTTACAACAGTTCATTTAGTGTTCGTTTAGTGTTACGACGAAGTTACAACGACACTGAAGAAAGTGACTTGCAACCGTTTTTCACACTTCCTACCATTGCAGAATCCCCATGGTCATGAGATCAAAATTCAGGCGCTTGGCAACTGACTCATATTTATGACGGTTGCAGTGTTGCAGAGTCATCTGATCCCATTTTGCAACTCTGCAAGCAAACTCAATGGGAAAGCCAGATTCACTTAACAACCGTGCTATTAATTTAAGAACTGCAGGGATTCACTTAGCAACTTGTAGAAAGGAAAGTTGTAAAATGGGGCAAAACTCAACAAATTTCTCACTCAGCAACATAAATTCCAGAGACAATTATAGTTGTAAGTCGAAGACTACCTATACAAATGTTTTAAATAAATAAATAAAAGTAATAATAATATGAGGTTTGATTAGATGTTCCCTACTACAGGATCAAGGCAAAAATTGTCTAGTTTTCAGATTGAAGTATCTTCAGAATTAGAATCAGAATTAAAACAGTTGCAATGAGCCCTGCAAAGAAACATTTACATCTGTGTTAAATCAGTATTTAGTGTTCCTGTCCCAGTATTTCCATCAAAGAAAACTTCTCCTATTGTTCCTTTAGCAAGGGACTAAAGTGGTAATCCAGAACATCTGGAGTACACAATTGATTTTCCAGAAGATGAAACAAAATAGAGCAATCCAAATCAACTGGGAGAAACTAGCAAAGATGCCAAATCCAGGAAATAGGTAGGCTGGTAAAACGTTAAGTATTATTTTTACTTTTAACATACAAGGTCTTTATTTTCAACTTATTTATTGTACTATGTAGTTTTCCAAAAAATATTTATGTGTACATATTCTCAATAAATTATCATGGTGATATTTTAGAAAGATTTCAAAGATTTCCTCTATCTGTTTTTTTTCTCCTTCTAAGTACAGAAAACATGAGCGCAAAAAAGCAATGCAAATTCTTTTAAGAAAACAGCAGAAGTTCCAAAAAGAATTTTATGTTTCCTACGAGAGTCCTTAGTTTCCTTGCAGATTACAATGCCAGGCCAAAGGAAAACAATGAATGGATTTAATAGAGATAACGTTGTTAAAACTGGAAAATTTATGAGTTACTGATTTCCTCGTTTTCAGAGCATCACTTGGCAACTCAGCTACAGCAGGAGTACAAAATCTGTCACAGAACAAAAACTGCCACATGAAGTGAGTCATCATTAGGATATTTATTATCCTACTTCTGTTCAAGGTAAAAACTGTTTTTTGTTGGAAATGAACACAATGCACTATTCACAGTCCTAATACCAGATGACTTCAACTGCATTTAAATTGGAAAAAAAAATCTGGCTTGAACTGATCCATCCTGTAAATGCTTATGCTCCTTGATCATTCCTACTTGGCACCTCCCCCAAGTGGGTGTGGCTAAACAAAACAAGAAATCCATCTTGGGTGGCTTAGCATTATGTTTGTTTAGCACTGATTGGGTTCTTTTTTCTAACAAGCCAAAGAAGTAAATTTGAAAATGTTTGGGTTATGCTAATGAATTTTAAGGGAGAGAGAAAATGACAATTCTCAGTTCTTGTGTACAGATCGGACATTCTGATTTGTTTACCTGATTCTACTGGTAGAAGGAGCAAAACACCAACAAATATTCTAGATTACTTACATTTAATGTCAGGTGGGAATTGGTGCAATATCTTGTAAATACAACCTGCATAATTGGTCATATATAGTGTAACAGGTCTCTGCCATTGGATCACTGGTCTTTTTCTTCCCTACTGAGCCAAACCAAATTTGTCTCAGCTATTTTATTATCTCTTTCCTGGGTGGAATAGCACTGTACAAATAAAATTATTAATATTGATCTATAACTATAGACATGACCAAAGATTCTGCCAAAAAATGGTTATATAAGCAATGACACATGACATCATTGTAAAGCAAATAAAGGCTAAGGGTTCACTGAAATTAAACTAAAATTGAACCTAAAGTACATCAATAAAGAAGAGATGTCAGCTAATTCTTAATATATGCTAAAGAGGGCAGAAAGGCTGACAGGGATCTATTTCCATTTTGTTGCTGGTATAAAAAATGACAAAAAAGAGCCGCTTTGGGGTGCTTTACGTCCAAGTGAAAAAAACACCCGGAGAAGCAGAACGGAGTATCTAAATAGTGTTTTGACAACAAAACCTTAAGCTTGGATATTCATAACATCTGAAACAAACAGGATGCAATCCCTTGACATGTAGACAGTTTGGTTTGGAAATTCCAATCCATGTTAACTTTTCTAGAGCCACATACAAAATCAGAATCTGCCAGGAATTTTTATCACACATCTTTCTTCAACAATAAATAAATAAATAAACCAGAACCACTCATTCAGAGGATCACTTCAAGATCTCAACTGTACTTCATGTCTACGTAGACCTCACAGATGATATTGTTTTGTAACTTCCCATGTACATCATTAAAAAAAAATATTTAGACATGAATATACATTGCTACATCTGGGAACAGCATAATGTTATACAAAACCAATGACAAATATTAAAATATTTTTTTCTAAAAAAAGAGAAGGAACAGAGTACTTCTGGATTTCAAGAACAATTCTATAGCTTCAAGTTTGGAGCGTCACTGTGTTCCAGTTCAATATTGTATATTGTAAACACAAATATAAATTAAAGTAAGTTAAATCAGTAGCCATTGGAATATAAACACATACAGTCTTAGAATGACTAAGATAGTTGAAGAATTAATATTTTTCCTCACTCACAGTGGTATGCAGAAATTGCTATAGTTTTATATCAGTGTAATGCAGAAATAAGAGCAACAGTGGTTCTGAACTTTCAAATAACAAAAGTATAAAGCAAATTGTCAAATCCCAGTGCTTCCAATTTTGATGCAGCAATTGAGCTAATTGCATTTAATCTGCTTCTGGCTACAGTAAACATGCACAGATCAAAAATGTTTTTCAACTTCCCACAAGTGATGGGTACGATGTCAAGAGCTGTCTTTGGAGACATATATCTTCTTTCCCTTATAACTTACCTCTTCCTGAATTGTGTATCCTCCCAATATGCTTGGAATTCAATTACCAGAATTCCCAGTCTTCCCAAACGTTTCTGGAAATTCTGGGGGCTATAGTCCTGATATATCAAGAGGACAGCAGATAGGGGAAACTAAAACAGTTTTGCTTTATTACTGAATTCTAGCAAATATCATTGTAACCATAGCAACCTGAATGCAGCATAAAATGATCCCCAATATTTTTGGTCGTGATCATACTCATAATCTCTGCATAAAGGAGGAAAAGACAAAATTAAAATCTTCCACCCACATTCAAGTTAGTCAGGTTCTGATGTTAATCTTACAAATATAGCCCAATATTAAGAATGCAGGATTATCTATTTTAAGTTCTTCCCATCCAATCTCATGTCTGATTAGCAGATGAAACTATATCAACAAAAATAGGACACAGGCATTCATTGTTAAAGTGCAGAACACCAAAACTAGACAAGGATTTCTCAGTTTCAACGTTCTTCTATGGAATACTATGATCTCATTATATTACATATTTTCATATGTTCCCCTAAAAGTGCAAAAAAGGAAAAAAGAGGTGGGGTGGGGAATATTGTCCATAAGAAAACCGCAAGCCTACAAGGTTTCAAAATCCTTCCAACATTTTATAATTAAAAATCTAAAATCCTTCATAAAGAGATATCTCCAGGATTAAGCAGAGCCAAACTCTGACATCCACTTCTCGTACTTTTCCAGATCTGCGGCTGAAACCGATTTGGAGATTTTCTTCAGAGCCAAGTCAAAGTCCCCCTTGGTGACGGGCATCTGGAGCTCTTCTTTAGAGAGGGCCCGGATCTCTTCTGGCGACAAGCCGTTAATGCGTCGCCTCATCGCCATCAGTGAGGCATCCCTAAAAATAAAATCCAAAAGCGCTACATATTAGTTGTGACGCATAACAGCAAGGCTAAAATTCCATTTTACTTACTTATAACCTCCACAAGTCTGGAAATGTTGTTTAATGTTATGCATGTGTATGTGTCTGTTTGTAAATATTTCCAAACCTGGAGGGAGGATGAGACCCTCTAATAATAGTACACAAAAAGTTATTTAGAAAATGGAGCTCGTTGCCTTGTGAAAAAGTTCCCTGACCTAATTATAATGATTGGTTTGCATGAAGAAAGCATGAGATGGAATTTTTGTAAGTGAAATTGTTTACACACGCAGTCTCACTGCAGTACAAATGTGTAAGTATGTTGATGGTAAAAAGTTGGTGTGAATGCCTGTGTGTTCACCCCCACCACCAGACTGAAACAGTAAGTTGCAATGTTGTTGTTGTTGTTGTGAAGTAAGTGGAAAGGCAGTAGCAAGTGTGTAAGTGGCAGTAGCAAATTTGCTTAAATCTATAAAGAGAGACTATAATGCCATCTCTATATAGGCCAGGTTTTTTTTGCTTGCACATTATCAATAATCCAATTTGTGTTCCAATATAGTGCATCCAGGTCTCCAGTTTAAATGAAGTATCAAGGGAAACTATTTTTACTGCACTGGGAGCAGGCAGACATCATACTGCCCAACTTGTAAATAAGCATAGTAAGCGGAAATACAATTAACATAAATGCAAGAAATATATAGATGACTGAATATCTTTAAGCAGAAAATAACACTTTTTCATGAGGTGCATATTAAGAAATTTTATCTTGGAACAAATCCCAGAAATAGACTAAAACTAATGATTTCAATGGGAACAATCTTTTTTCTAATCCTTACTCAGTAATTTACTTATCACTCTGACAAAAATATGCCAAATCTTCATTCATTAGTTCTAAAACATACCACTTTGCAAAATGTCAATCTCAACAGTTTCAATGACTTTCAGAAACCATTTTATAATTAAAAACAAATGTATATTACCAAGATCAAACCATTTGGCTTTAGTCATAAAATACTGTTAATCTGATTATTCTTTCATTTTCAACCTTGAAAAGTAGTATGAATAGTAAAAACTATTACTCTTCCACAGTTTTTGCAAATATTAAATTTTACAGAATTCAATGTTTCATTAAATAAATCTTCAGATTTATTAAAGATATATTATTTTTAATTGAATCCAACCAATATGTTGGTGAGTTCTGTTTCCTCAAAAATATCTTAGAGAGCCCTCAATTAGAAGAGAAATGCAGAGAAATATGAATATACTTCACTAACTGTTCACAATAAGCCATAATAAGCAAGAATAGCACTTGGTAAACTTGCTCAATTTCCTTTGTGTAGAAAGTAAATATCCTAAAAATATCCCAAATATTTTCTTTACAACTATCCCAAAGATTATCTGTATTTTTTAAATATTATATAATATTACGTAAAAAATATAATATTATGTAAAAAACATACTTGTTCCTGACAAAAAGTGAGAGGGCAGGAATTACCAGAAAAGTATGAAAAATGTAAATTCGGAAAAATTCAGAGTTTAGCAATGTTCTTGGAAAAGGTGTATTCTGACTGGTCTAGACAGGAAAACAGGGTACCTGCAGACATTAGTGATATCAGCACCAGAGTAGCCTTCAATCTTCTCAGCAATTTCTTCAAGACTAATGTCAGGATCTAGTTCAACTTCCCGGAGATTAATCTTAAGCAGCTCCACTCTGCCTTTTGCTGTAAAAATAAATGTCATCTGATTAGAGGCAAGTGACAAATAAGTCAATATTTCTACCACATCTAAAGTTATAATTTGGTTTTCTCTGCAGGGAAAAGAGTCTCTTGATTAAAGGAGTTCTGAAAGCAATTTTGTTAATGGCTCTAGAATTCTCTTCCCTAAATTGGTGCTCTTGATGTTGCTTCGGAAGCCACGATGGTTGCATGTTCCGAGAGTAAGCCCCAAATCCAACGTGAGGAGATCGGATGGGAGGTTCTAACTCTCTTAAAACTGTGAAGTATGTTTGACAGTTTTTTTCAGAAAGAAATAACAAGTAGATTTGTGGATTAACCTAGAGTTCTCTAACAACAGGTAAGTTCTTTTTTTCTTTTTAAAAATTTATTAAAATGTATTATTAATTAACAATATAGAAATGTAAACACATATAACTTTTATTTCATTGGAAACAAAAGATATATAATCTTATTTCATTATATTACCTAGGAACCTAGAAAAACCAAATGAAATAAAAACCATCTTCAATGTTGCTATGTGATTTAGTTTTGGGGATATCAGCTTTTCCATCAAAACTATTTTCCAGCATATTTGCCACCAAATTGAATAATTCAAATTTTCCAGTATCTTGCTACTACCTTTCTGGCTTCAAGCATTAAGAAAACTATCAACTTTTATTGTGTGTTTCAATATGATGTTGGAATTATTAAAAAAAACTTAATAAAACCAATTTAGGATTTAATATAATGGCCTGTGTGCTGAGCTATCCAATTTGAGTAAGGTTTTGGACAATTTTACAAGATCCAACATACAACATATGATAATATGTTTCTCCAAACATGGGACTTTTACTAGAATTTATTGTGTTAAATTTTCTTGGTGTTAAGTAAAATTCTTTTATTATGGTTTCCTCAATTTGGGCTGAAAGCAATGTCAATAGTTTTCTGTGTCTGTTGGTTTACCATAAAGTCAATGGTAAACGGGGCTTTTATATTTTATTCTCATGTGGAAGTTTTTCTTCTCTTCTAATAAATACACTACTGTAACTTTTTGAAAATTGTTTTTCTTCTTGTTAGGTGATGAATAGCTTAACTTCAGCTTCTGTAATTGTTGTTGTCTTAGTTTCTAGAACTGCGATGAAATGTATTTGACATCATGAATGAGTCAAACATTCTAAAAACTTATAATTACTCTCTAATTTTTGAGTTGTCCCCATCATATACATCTTTTAAATAATAAAGTTCCTTACCAACAGTCTTTGTCTAAAAGCATAATGAAATATAAAAAGTTGAAACAGTAAAAAATTCCAAGTTTTGAAAATATTCATAACAAATGATTTCTCAGTGAGTTCCAATTCTTAATAAATATTTCTGAGAAAAAGAAGTGCCCTAATTTTCACTGATGTTATATTTATACATTCCATTTCTAGTCATGATGTTAATTTGTCTGAATTTTTCAGCCTACAAATGTTTGTGATTAGCATTCTAAAATTATTTAACATTTGGAATTCCAAGTCTACCTTCACTGACATATTTATAGAGAATATTTGAATTCTTGTTTTTTTGCCCAGCACATATGCTTATTATCTATTTTCTGTCATATTTTTCAGGGATATATACATCAGGGAGGAAGGTGTTTAAGAAAGAAGTACGAATTTAAAAAGTAATGACATTTTACTGCTTTTATTTAACCAAGCATTGTAATTTTAATTTTGACCACTCTTTCAAGTAATGGTTTCAAGTTTAACTTGAAGTTCATATTTTTAGGAATGTGGACCTCTAAATATATAAAAGAGAATTTGCAGTATTTAATTCCTAAATTATATAATTTTTGTACTATCATAGGTGTATTTATACACATAAGTTCTTAGAAAAATTAATAAAGTTGCTAATTTGCAAAAACAGCAAAATATTCTAGAAATTATCTTAAGGGGATTTGAAACGATCAATGTAAATCAGTGCAGTAACATACAAATGCATGAATTTATGAATACATAAGAATAATTTATCATCTATCAAGACGGATACAGAATTCCAGAATCAAATGAGAACCAAAAAAGAACATTTCAATGGAATGTAAGGCTTTTTGTTCAAACCTTGAAACAAACTGATTTTTTTTTCATTAAATGCACACCCTTAACAAGCAGGAAAAATAACGCATCAAGGTTAAGACAGTTCTCCTTTCCACCAAATTTCATTAAAACCACTGTCACACTGTGTTCTTTTTTAGAGTCAAGTGGTAAAAAGCAGGCAGTATACTACCCTAAATCAAGAGAAGAGATAGCTTAAAAGCAAATCTAAGATGATACAGAATCTTGAAGTTAATAGCAGTTCTGACTGACAACCTGGAGAGTCATTCTGCAATGAGGTTTCCTCAAGCAGGGAACAAATCAGCCAACCGCTCTATGAAGAGCTCAAAATCTAGTCATAAAGTTCAGGCTGGAGTTGATTTACAACATGGCAAGCTTGAAAGTTAAAATTAATGGTCTCACTTTTCTGTATTCAGCAATAGGCACGTAGGAAAATGCATTGGCAATAATTCTTTAAAGATGTCTACAAGGCTCAATCTATGCTTGTTTAAGGAATGCCTTTTAAACATTCAAAAAAGTTTACAAGTTCATTAAAAAGTTTGATTCCCTCATTGAGTCTACACTGAAAGACTGCTAACAGCTCTTTCATTCTGCAATCGCCAGCAACTTTTTAACTTTCTTCCGCAATGATCAAGATAATTATTAAAGCCTGAAAATCCAATGTTGTTGCATAAATTTCAATGTGTTCTTTAACAGCTCCCTGAGGAAGTGTCAAATAACAAGTGCCAGACAAGCACATTTAAAAAGAAAACCTACCTGTTGGCAAAGGTATATAAATTCTTTTTTCCAGTCTCCGTCTCAAAGCTTCATCAATATCCCAGGGAAAATTTGTAGCAGCAAGCACCATTACCATTCTTGAAGGGTCATCATTCTCCAGAGCTCCACCTACACCTAAAGGAGCAATAACAAAGCTAGAGTACATGGTGCTTTTCTATTGTTGTTCACTTTAATTTGAGGTTTTACATGTACTATACTTTACTCTGAATCTTGGAAGCAAAAAAAGTGTAACATCTTAATTTCAGCAACACCACATATTTTGGTGGTAGAAATGGATAATGAGAGACACCACATGTTTAGAAAGAACAAAGAAATCTCAGAGGCCAATCCTAAATACAGTAGGAAAGAAGAGACTTCCTGTAATATCTATTACTGTCAATGCTTTATTATCTCCTATGCTATGTATGAGATCCCTACATTTTTCCTGCCTTTTCAAGCTGCTTTCTGGTTCTAGACATAGCTGGCTGGCTGGGTGACTTTGAACTAGTGTCTCTGTCTCTGTCTGTCTCCTTCCCTCTCTCCCCTCTCTTTCTCTCTCTTATATATGTTCAATGACCCAAGTTACTTATAAATAATAAAGGTGGGATAAAAATCTAAATAAAGAAAATAATAGGGAAAAGAACATACAATAGCCTGAAGATCATGTATTTAAAATGCCCTGGATCTGAGAAAGACGGAGCAAAACCCACCTTCATTTGAAAACACCCCTCCCAACTGCAAGAAGAGGGACTGGCCGAACATTTTCCATTGAAGAATTATCTGTTGTCCTTACTCTCTAATTGCCAGGAGGGTGTTGTTTTATATGATTAACCCATTGGTATCCTTTTGCAATCTAACTTATGTTCAAAAAGCCACTGTAACTGCCATTATCTATTGGATTCAGATGCTGAGTTTTGGAACAAAAAAGTCATCATGAATTATTGTACGTTGTTAAAATATAAACCAAAAAATAGTATGTGGCAAATATCAGAATTTGCCTCAAAAACACATTAAGAACTGTAATATTAACTTTCAACAAAATGCAAGTAATTATGATTGAAAATATGCAATTAAATCATCTGTGATTTCTAAAAAAAATCATATAAGCCTCAGAGCTCACTGAGCAATTCTAGCAGCTTTGGGAAATATCACAAGAGAAGCTAAACCTGACTATAATCCTTCCCCTTCTCTCCCATCTCCAATCTGATCTTCAGAGCAACCTCTTGAGCTTCTTAATTATAGAACAGGCATAGGAAAACTTAACCATATACTTTCTGCATCATGTTCACTGCAGTCTTTATGATGATTTTCATGCATACTTTAGATAACATTTTTCAAATTTCTCTAAAACTGTATGGGTCTTCATTTTTCCAACTTCTGCATTTATCGATATTATTCTTACACCATTCAAGACTGTAACTCCAGGTGTTAAGTACTACCCAAATCTCAGCCACTATGCCTCTCTGCCGCTGTCCAGTAAACTTAAAAGAACAATGGGCAACCTGGGATAGACATTAAAGTTTTCTGGAACTCCTGAGGGCCCTTCACATGATGTCCTCAGCTTTGTATCTGTTGGGATGGACATACACTCCTGATATCTGCTTGTGTTCCTAATATCGGAAAATGGACATATAATTCAAAATTGAAATAACAATATTGTAAGAGCTACATTAAATATAGGTAGTCCTTGGGTTACAAACAGTCATTTAACAAATATTCAAAGTTAGAACGGTGCTGAAAGAGGGGGACTTATTTCAGGGCCCTGAAGTTCTGCCCATTGCCATAACTTTGTGATCACATGCCTGTTATTTGGATGCTTGGCAACCAGCTTGAAATGGCGATTGCAGCATCCCAGTCACATGATTGTCTTTTTCAACCTTTCCCACAAAACAACAGGGAAGCCAGCAGGAGCTTGCATGTCACTCAGATTTCTGCTGATTTTACACCTGCCTACCCACCCACTCACACTTCGTACCACTTGCCCATGCTACCCATTCACCTGCTCACAGTTCTTACCCATAGTTCTCACCTACTGATCTGCTAACCTGAGACTCCCTTTTCTTCCCACATCAATCACATGAAGTGTTTGCTTAATGTCAGCATGGTCCTGGGATTACGACAGCTTAATGGCTGCATGGTTTAGCAACAGAAATCCCAGTCCCAATTGACATCATAACTCAATGACTACCTGCATGTTAAACATTTTGAAAATTATGCCACCAGAAGGGTGACATTTTCAGCCCATTCCTTCAGGGAACTCCACAATTCCTGCAGTTCTCAGAATCCCCAAAGGTCAGTTTTTGAAAAGTGGGCTCTGGATACACAGGTTGTCTGAACCAAATTTAAAGAATGAGCATATGGAGCATTTTCTTTCAAGTCCTTCCCTCCTTCCCTGAGTCTATTCTACAACAATGTATGCAAGAGGAAAAAGACTCCCCAATGCAGGCAAAACAAACCCTATTTACCATCCATTTGAACCAGCAGCTCTGACTTGACTCGGCGGCTTGCCTCGTGTTCATCCACAGTGCCTCTGCGACTACAGATAGAGTCTATTTCATCAATGAAAACGGTCGTAGGTGCATAAAACTTGGCCTTAAAACGAAGACAAGCATTTCTTATGTGACTTAGGGATTCATAAGGGTTTTTTCAATCATATACAACATCCCTCAGCATTACAGTCACATTTAACAAAGATAGATACCAATACATTTTCTTAAAGACCCTGTATGTTTCTTGCTAAATCAAGGTGATTGTGAATTTAAGGAATTTCCTATGGATGCACAAAAACAAATAGTATATCAAGTTAAGACATAGATACACAGGAAATTGGTGATGTTGTCCATTTAAACCATCAGCTCCAAACCAATTCAGTATGCACGTTTGTAGTATGTATTGCATGCATGTAGTATTTGTAGGACATTTGTAATACACTCACTGTAATGTATATTGATTGCCCTGAAATCATTTTACGAGGAAAGGGAACCAGGAACAAATTATGCAAATAAGAGTTTAATATCTGAGGGAATCAACAATACCTACCATTTCAAACAGCAAACGAACTAATTTTTCCGACTCGCCTCGATATTTTGATGTGAGAGTGGAGGAAGACACATTGAAAAATGTAGTTCCACATTCTGTAGCGACCGCTTTTGCTAGCATGGTTTTACCAGTCCCAGGAGGGCCAACCATAAGCACTCCCTGAAATTAAAATCCAAACAACTGAAGAAACCACAAGTCTGATGCAAGCATATAACAACCTAATGCAATTAAATTCATCTAAATATAACTTAGATTGTGGATCTTCAGACTTAGGCTTTCTCAGACAAGGATATGATGAGGCTTGACTATCTACAAATTCTGTTTATCCTGGGTCTTTTGGTGATTTTCGCTACCATCAGCCATAGTATTTTTCTGGCCTGGCTGCAGGTATTGGAAGGAAGAAGCAGTTTTGCAGTGGTTCTTTTCCTTCCTATGTAGCCAGTTGGTGTTGGTGGGAAGGAAGGGGTCCAGCCCTAAGCCCCTGTAATGTTGAGCACCTCTACCCAAAACCTGTGGGTGGAGCCATCCAATGGAATGGAATAGAATTCAACATTCAAACAGCAAATTATACCCAGTAATGATACCCAAGTGATGTCATCACAGTGCTGACTCAGTGTCCAGAGGCTGTGAGGGTCTGGAGGCTGAGCTTCTTTTTGAGTACAATACAAGGTGCTGATAATCTTTTAAAGCCCTTTATGACACGGGGCCAGGTGATTTGAGGAACTACTTCTTTTTGAGGGTATCTGCCTGCCTCACTAGATTGGATAAAGTGGATGTACTCCAGGTCCCTTCCCTTAAATGTTGGTCTTTACTGCAGCTTTCCAGTTTGGCAGACCAGTGGGATGGTGAGGGGATGGTTCAATGCGAGCAGCCATTTGAGTAAGCGCTGGGCATGCGCACCTGCCGCTCACAAAAAAAGTGGAGCTTTGCACACAAGCATACCTACTGCTTGTGTGGCCCAGTTCTGAACAGACCGCAGCCCAGGAATGGGCATGGCCCAGGGGTTGTGGGACTCCAACCTTAGTGGACCTAGAAGCCTGAATTTGCCATAGCGGCCTCTGCCCAGTGAACACCCTTCCCTTTGAGATCTAGTAGGATCCCCACCTTTTTAACCTTCCAGAAAGCTATTTAGAGGTGGCTTTAATCCCAGGTATTCAGATAGCAAGGATAGAGCCTGGAAACTACATTGCAAGGGGGATATAATTATTGGACCAGTTGTATGATTTTTCTTCTTTATGTTGTCTTGTTTTTAATGTATTTTCATTACTTTGTTAGAAACTCAGAGTTGTGTCTCATAAAATGGGCAGCTATATAAATCTTTTTAAAAGTCACTCATTCACACTCCTGTATCCTGGGGTTTCCATTTGCCTTGTGAATAATTAAAGATAATTAAACACTGGGCCAAATTGTGTTTCTTTGATTATTACTGCTCACTAATAAAATTATTTTCAATAATTGGTTTCATTTATAAAACATCTTTCTGTAAAAATTGAATGTTTCAACTAAGCATCTCTGGCACTGAAAGCATTTTATATTTAATTTATATTTATTTATTTTTATCCCATTATTATTTTTTTTATAAATAACTCAAAGTGGCAAACAAACTAATATTCCTTCCTCTTCATATTTTTTCTTCAACAACCTTGTGAGGTGGAGAGTGACTGATCCAAAATCATTCAGGTGGCTTTCATGTCTAAAGCATGGCTAGAATTCAGAGTCTCCTGGTTTCTAGCCTGGTGTCTTAACCACCAGACCAATTGGATTAAACCTTTAGACAAAGCAGAATATTTTATCTACTTATTAATATAAGAAGTAGATGTGTTTAACAACGAGAATCTGAAGGCTTGAAACGGAAGAGAAAACTACATCCGTAGCACACAGGCACACTCCCCTCGCCACGAGGCCGCTTCTACCAGCCAATCGAAGTGGCTGGTGATTGCCCTTGGGGAGCTTTCATTGCCCAAAAGACACTAACTAATGGCGAGGGGACATGGGCAGCCATGCCTCGTCCCGAAGAAGCTGGGGACTCTGCCTTCAGGGAGCTTTCATCGGCCAATAGAAATGCCTCGTGGCGAGGGGAGTATGCGTGTGCGCTTGCGCCGAGGCCGCTTCTACCGGCCGATTGAAGTGGCTGGTGATTGCCCTTGGAGAGCTTCCATCACCCAAAAGACACTGCCTTATGGCGAGAGGACACGGGCAGCCATGCCTCGCCCTGAAGCGGCTAGGGACTCTGCCTTCAGGGAGCTTTCGTCAGCTGATAGAAACGGCCTCATGGAGAGGTATGTGCGTATGGGCCGCTCTAGGTGGGGGAGGAAATTAAGTCACCCCCGAAAAGACGGCCTAGCCATTTTTTCGGGGGTCAAAAAAATATAAGGCCCGGCCTTTTTTTGTGAGAAACACGGTAGTTTCCACTCCTGGTTTACAATAAATGGGCAGATCCTAACTGTATTTAGGTTTCTGGGACAATTCTATCTGGTCTATGCCTGTCTTGGGAAGCTTTACAATTATATATCTTAAATGATAAGTCCACAAGACAGCACCAGTGTGTCTTAGTTCTCTCCAGACCCCACAGATCATCTGATTTTATTGTTTTGTTTAGACTTCTTTTAAATAGCTGGTGGTTGCCAAAAAAGGAATAGAGAATATATTAAGAGAAAGATTTATCTTTTGCTAAATGTTTTGCTAAGCCCACCACACTAATCATTTTATGAGGTGCCCACAAAAGATTTTGAAAAATTCCAAATATACACAATGGTTCCAAAAGTTAAAACTCATGATTTAAACTTCTCTTCTTCTTTTGCATCCAACTTGTAAAGAATTTAGAATTTACTCTGGAGAAAGTATGAAAGAGCCATTGATGGGGGAAGAAAGGACAAAGCCATTAAGGAAGGACTTGAAAACGAGACTGCACACTCCAGAGACTGAAATAAGTGTGAGAAAGAAACTCAAAATAATCCCATTTTGATTTTGTTTATATAAAATGAGACAGAGAAAAGCTTGGATATATTCCTTAAATCCCTGAGGTATCTATTTCTTGATCTTGTCAATCTCAAAGAGCTAATTCTATTTGTCCTTCTGCCTGGTGCTCTAACCATAATCATTAAAGTTTTGCTGTTCTGACTGTGCAAGATAAATTTTCCATCTTGGTCTGTTGTGAAATGTGACTCATGAATGCTTAGAATGAGCATTTCATGATCTTTTATCTTTTTTTCATTCACACTATTCATTAATGCATATTCAGAGCTGTTGAAAAGTCACATATAATTCATGTAGCAAAGATTAACTGTGTCTGTGTAAAACCAGGTTCTTAATTACAGACATTGTATTATTTCATAAAAGGAAAGCAATGAATAAAGACAATACACACTTATCAGTTTTGCTACTGTTACTGAATATCTTTTATCCAGCGGAAAATTACTATCAAAAGATTTCTAAAGGAAAATGGTACTTTTAGGATAATCACACCAGACATCAAAATGAACTTTACACCATTAACATCTTAAATATTTTCACAATAAAAGAGCTAATAAAAACTAAAACAAACAAATTTTGCAAAATGTGTCCTTCTTAAGAGTGAAAATTATTCAAAATTATTTTTTGAATTATAAAAATAAATATAACAAAATCAATTATTAAAAAAAAAAAACCATGTTCCTTCATAATATGTTGTATTCTCCTCAAGAAAATCCTAAACCAGTATCTTTCCAAACTAGTAAAAGTTAACCACCAATGCTATCTCTATCCTGGAACCCTATCTAGATCAGGACTTTACAAATCAAGGCAACAAACCCATATCACAGGGGGGGATTTCCAGGCATCTCTAAACAACCAATGTGGAACCTTCTGTGGAAGGTTCCACAGACCTACCAGAACATCAGTCCAGTCATATGCTCAGCCAAGCTGAAGAATTCGTGCTGAATTCTTGCATAAGGCTTAAGAACTCACAGAAAATATACTTTTCTGTGCAAACACTGAAGATTTTTTTCTTCACTTCAGACTTATGAAATACTCTCAAAACAAGAAACAAGACAAGCTATTTTAGCATATTTGCCACATCCTGGGAAAGCATACAACTGCAGATCACTTTTAACAAACCACATTGATATGTGATTACATCATACCATGACAACACAGCACAAAACACAACATGCTTTGCTATTGGACTCTGTGTCCGTGTACTCACTCATAACAACTTCACCATTGGCATAACATAACTGCAGATTAGTGGCAAAACTGCAGACATATTCATGGCTCCCAGATATTCAAACATCTTCAAAGCTATCTAGAACAATACTTTCTCAATTATTAACTCTCAAAGTAATCCTTTATTTGAGATTCCTTGATGACATTTAATCTTCTGGATCTATGAAAATGAGTACCTTGCTAAAATCCTTCATTATTTCAACAACTTCTACCTCACAATAGTCTTCAGCCTCAATCTAGCTACAGAACAAGCCCACTTCCATGATATCATGGCAAAACTAGAAATTGGGCACATAAACACCATGGTATACAGGAAACCTATAGATCAAAACAGTCAAAACAGGAAAAAGCCTTAGCAAACGCCTATCTTACTATTTAAGCTTAAGTGGAGGTCAGTTGCATTTGCTTAGATTGAGCAAAACGATCCTCATAGGCTTATCCAACTAGTGATAGAATGGATTACTTTATAGGTCAGCTGTGTGTTCACTCAGATACATTAGGGATATCTAGAAGCTTGGTCTGCTGGAGGTGTCCATTACAGAATCAGATAATAAAGCAGTAATTTAAAAAGTCTGAAAATTAGACTGGCAGGTGTCTGAGAAATGAATGATAGCTACATCTAAAACAGGATTGGTTAGCTAACATTGTATAAAAAGAAAGATATTCAGTGACACAATAATTCAATTTAAAATGAAAACAAAGGGGTGGAGGGAGCAACATGTAGCCATAGAATTAAAGCTTTAAAAATAGTTTTCCTAAGAAAATTACTAATTGATAATAACCATATTCTCAACTATATTCTTCATTTCAACACAAGACAGATAGTGAACTTGTTTCAAATAAAAACATTTGAACCATAACATGTCCCATAATTTCAATCACCTCTGCAAACTTGTACTCCCCAAATAAAATCAAACATGAGTAATTTTATCAGTAAAAATCTTGCAAATTCATCCGCAATAAAGATACCTCATATTTTAGAAATGATTTGGAGGGAGGGTATAGTACGTTTTACTTGGAATATATCCACTGAATGAGATTTGCTAGATAAATGGTAATGGAGAAGCTGTTAATACTATTATAGCAACAAGATAATCTGATGCTATCTTAGAAATAGCCATTCTGGTGACCTTATCATATGACTTCTGCCCAGGCCATCACACAGCTCAACTCTATTTTGTGTAGTAATCACGACTTCTTCACTCATGGTTCACTCTCTTTCTTGGACCTATACAAGCACTTTAAATGGGCTATTCATAAAAAACATTTGGAAGTTACAGATGATTCAGAATGCAGCAACTTGAGTAGTCATGGGCACACCTTAACTCAGTCATATAATTCCATTACTTTGGGATTCAATTTTAGATGCAATTTCAGGTTCTGGTTGGACCTTTAAAGTCTTGTATAGCTCAGGACCAGGTATCTTTGGGACCATCTGTGTATCTACCCATCCAATAATATCTCTCTATGTCTGCATTCTGGGAATGTCACAAAAAGACATCACAGAAGTGAGCTTTGTCAATTACTGCCCCCCCCCCATACAACACAATACCCCCTGAAATCCAAAATGAAAAAAGAGAAAAGAGAAAACAGCAAAAGACAAGACAAGACAAGACAGACAGAAAAGTAAAAAATTAGTTTTAGAGTTTTAGGAAGGCCATTAAAATGTGGCTTTTCCGGAAGACCTTGGGAGTTGGGATGTCCTGATGTTATTATCTCTGGTTTTGGAATATTTGTTCAGTGTAATTATTTCCAGAGTGCATATTTATAGACATATTCTATTTTTTGTTTTGGAATTTTGTTAGTTTTAACTTTGTTAGGAATGATAGTCACCTAACAGTTGGGTTGGAAATATATAAACCAGGACAGTCATTTAATACTGTATCTTTAAGAGAATGCTGAGTGTGATTGGCTGAGATTCCTCCAACGGCCATAAGATGGAGGAAATAAACCTGGTTTCTTTCTTCTTGTTTCCTGTTTTGCCGTATTGCCTGATCGTCGTTCTGCTTGGATTGCTGTGAGTCTTGCAACTGTTAGCAAACTCCGTTTACTGAACTTTGTTTATGATATTTGGCTTCGTTTTTGGATTATCCCTGGACTGATACTAACTGCTTTAACCATGTATGATTTGGACTGTTTGTTGGACTTGTTCACCCGTTTACTGGAAGTAAAACCTACATTTTACTAGTCAGTGTATCTGTATCCTGGTTGTGTGTTATTCAACATCACTCTCACTACGTTTCCCTGAGTGCACTCATTCTCCTAACGGGGAATACCTCAACAAACCTGATTTACAGAGGACATGCATGATGCTCAAAGTCATCAGTAACTAGAATGAAATAAGCACAGTAAATAAATAAATGAACAAAATTCTAGCCTTATGTCCTGTACAGGAAGAACAGGATCCTCAAACAGATTTTCTACCATGGTTTAGCATCACCTGATCATATCTAATAAGTAGATTCAATTCTTTATATCAAAAGACATACTCCTCGACTTATAATCATAATTAAGCTCAGAATTACGGTTGTAAGTCATGTGGGTCATTAATTTTACAAACAATTTTTCCAGTGGTCCTTCAGTGAATCACTAGTCGCTTAGCGAATATGTGACCATTAAGCAAACTCACTGTCTGCAATAGGTATTTTGCTTTTTTTTAATTGGAAACCAGAAGCAGACACCATTTTCCAGCAAAAAAAATATATATCATAAATCAAGGTTATTTGATGACAGGACACAGCAAACAGCCATAAATGTGAGCCAGTTGGCAAGTGCTCAAAATAGGAATACATGACTGTGCAGAGGAAAGAATCAGAACTTCAGATCTGGATCGTAACTCCCTTTTTTTGGATCCATGGTAACTAAGAAGTCAAGGACTCTATACAGAATATTTCATTTCCATTTTTTAAAGTAATACAAAAGTTTACATTTAATATACACCCCCAAATTGGTAGATGCATTGCAAGAGAAAACGTTTGTATCTATACTATAATGTTATACATGATTATATTTTCATAGAGACAGCACACGCATATAATAGCTAGGGGGCTCTTACTTTCCAAGGTCTTCTGATTCCTTTGAAAAAATCTGGCATCCATAGTGGAAGAACAACGGCTTCTCTTAATAGTTTTTTGGCTTCTTCTAAATCTGCGATATCATCCCTATGGAAAATAAAACTCAGTTTTGGAAGGATAATATACTTTTCTTTTCAACAACAAATATATAAATAAATGTTAAATGCTTGCACTTCATTGATAAAATATATAATGACAAGTTCTTGCACAGGATGCTAGCACAATTCAGTGTTCTGAAAAATGACCTTCCATTTAAAAGGCATGCGGAAAATGACTTGCAGCTAATTGCGGAACAGAATGTTCAGTTTAAAAATAGGTTTTTTGAAAACATGATAATCAAGGCAACACCTAAAAAGCTTTTCAGCATTATTGCACATTTTAATGAGTGTCTGTAAGGAGCCTTTTGTTTGTGGTACTATTTAGACATGAAGTATGCTTCGTAAGCAAAACAGCACTCACAATTAGCTCAAGAAGTTTTTCTGCTGTGACAGAATTGGAACGAACTCTAGTCTGATATGGATCTGCCATATGGACTTGCTTCATGTCTGCTTTCAACCGTCTAGATTTGGCTACCATCTCCAAACTCTAGGGTGACACTCAAAGCTGGCCCATCTACTGAGCACTTGAAAAATCTATATCTCCTTAGTCTTTCAATAATTCCCTGTTTTAATCATAATAGCTATTTTAGTCAAGGGCAGGAAATCTGCATAGCTCTGCAACCCAGGACCCAATGTATGAGTAAAGTAAACTAGCAATGGTTTTGCACAATAAAGATAATTAAGATGATATTGTTATTTTAGAGACAGGCAGAATGAATAGGAGGAAACCCTATTCAAATGGCAGAATTGCTACTGTTCAGGAAGCTCCTTAAAACATTACAAAGTCCAGTTCTCTGTGATTTACAGAGAAAATGAATAATATGGGAAATGATAACGAAAGATTAAGTTTTTAGGTGCTCACATAGCTCACCTGCTAACTTAGACAGAAACACAATGGCTGCTAAAATAACTTGAGAACTAAAGATATTTCTGGAAATCTTATTTGAGCTATTTTCAACCCTTTTTCAGTTTCACATGTTTATGATCCCATCTAAACTTAACAGTAATTATTGTACTATTATGGGTGCCTTGTGAAGAGCTATAAGGCTAAAGTATCTCCACATGGTGTCTGTAACTTGCAGATTTCTCCAAGTAGATATTTATAGCTGTATAAACAGCTTCTAACAGCACAATCTTTCATAAAACAATATGCAATAATATATTTAAAATGTAACATCATCACACTTTTATATAACGATATAGAAAAATATTGGTAATTATCCGTTTTTCAAATCTCAAAATTCTATTATGCATGCTTCTCTCAGAAGGCAAGATTTTCAGAACATACTCAATATACAAACTGCACAAAGGATTTTAACTGATAAAAAGACTATTCCTATTTGATCTTCTCGACAATAATTTGCTATTTTAAATGTCATGCATCTATGAAAGATTATTCTATCCTTTTAAAACAGAAAAAATACTGCAAAGATATTCAAGGTGTTATCCAAGATAACCACAGATACGTAAGAAATAATTGTTATTATGTATTATACTCTCAATTTATTGTTTTGCATTTGAACTAATCCATCAAGCTTTACAAAACCATTAATCTTTAATGTGCAACAAATCTCTTGAGTTTTTCCTAATATCAGCAGTTACTACAAAATAAGCACATTTGTTGCCCAAATGTTAACATCTTCTGGATATGTATCCTCAATAAATGTTAATGTATCTCATTTTACAGAAGAATTACTATACCAATGAATACTTAGATTTCTTGACACAATATCTCTCTCAAGAGCTTCAACCAGATCTTTATCATATCCTGTTCCATCAAATTTCTGAATTTCACTGTCACCACCACCATCCTGAGGGATCTTCTTTCCCTGGATAAAAGAGTTAGAAGCACGTAAGTAATTCATCTACATTTCTTTTTCTTCTCTTAAACAATTACCAGAATTCTACTCAGATAAATTTGATGAATTGTAGTTGTGGGATGAAGGAACCAAAACTAGTAACCAGACATCATAAATACCAGGGATTTCGAATATTATCTTTCATAAAAAATGGAAATTTGAAAGATGGCCAGATGACGATTATGGGAAGGACAGAATAAGTAGCACTCAGGAGTTGTTTAGATATTCCCAGCTTAATCAGAACAGAACAGAATTATTTTCTAAGTAATACTTTTTTCTTCTTCTTCTGAGGACTGTATTTCCTTTGAATTATTTTCAAAACATAAATGCCTATTATATGCAAGACTGAATCCACCCAATGTTGACAAATACATTATTAGGGGAAGGAAGGAAGGAAGGAAGGAAGGAAGGAAGGAAGGAAGGAAGGAAGGAAGGAAGGAAGGAAGGAAGGAAGGAAGGAAGGAAGGAAGGAAGGAAGGAAGGAAGGAAGGAAGGAAGGAAGGAAGGAAGTCCATTTCACTTGTTTCTGGACTATTTATAAATATAGCATACTGGGATGATGATAGGATAGTAGCTATAAAGAGCTGACTCTACCCCTTGCCCTGTCTATGATACTACCTAAATGCAGGACTAAGAGTGCAGATACTTCTTGGCTTACCCATTCTGAGAGCCTCAATCCCAATTTCTTCTCAGTCTAGAGCCAATGGTCTTAGTATCTATGATGAACCAATGAACTCAGTTTTACAATCTGTGCCAATGCCTGGCTGAACTTGGCAAATAGCTGCCCTAATTCCAGCAGTTGCTCTCTTGGTGTGTGTGCAGTGATTGTGGTGTTTTCTATTGTTCTGGACTACATTCAAGGTGGCACCCTTTCTTGTCTGTTGCCCATCTGTTTAGTCTGCTTTCCCTCATGTCATTTTCACAGCAAATGGGCAGAGCAATGCCTCCTTCTGTTGACCTTGATCTCACCAGTGAATAAACATAAGCCTGTATGGCTTATTTTTTCATTCTTGTGAGTTACAGAAAACGCCTTCAGGGTGCCGCAGGATGTAAGTTGGAAACCTCTGCTCTAGACCCTTACCTTATCATCTTTCCCTTTTCCTTTAGATTCCCTCTCTCGACTACTAGCAGGTTTTTCATTTTTTGATATTGGTTGAGCTCTGCCCACAGGTCCCCGTTGTAATCCTGGCAATTCTCTCCGCAGAGGTTTCACTTCTCGATTGGGTCGTTTTATCTGAGGTGGGACTCTGTGTCACATAAGGAAGCACACAAGAAACTGCTAAGATGAGTAAAATTATTTCCATCTTGCACTGCTATTCAATTTTAGTCTTCTCAACAGTGTCCTCCAGATACATATATACTATATCCAGAATTTCAAAACAGCACAGCCACTATTGAAAACTCTTCATGAATTCTGTTTTGCAACTGAGGAAAGCTGCTCAATTCTGGGAGAAAGCTAATGTTCAAATTGCATTGATAATGCATATCTTGATCTCTAAGGAGCCAGGTATGGCTAAACTTTGGGACGGAGGGTATGCTACTTCACAGCTACACAGTTCTTTGTATCCACTTAATCCCTTTCATTGCTGTGCAAATGATGATGATAGAAATTAAGTGAAGACAAATGGAGCAGGAACTAGGAAATTGGAGAGATTGTAGAGACAGAGACAGGTGCTAGGGGAAAAAAAGTAGAAAGACAAAAAAAAATAAGGCTGAGGAGTTAGCAATACAGTCTGATGACAACAGGTACAAGAAAAAAATGGACTAGAATTCAGGCATTGCACCAAACTGCAATTTAGGAATCTTAGCTACAATCCTGTGTGAACTCCAAACTAAAGGTTTTCAACAGTCCAGCATACTGGAATCTAGGAATTGTGGTTAGGAGTGGTTTTGAAAAGAATGGTATTTTGGCGAAGTCTTCCATGAAGATCTGTAATTATAACTGAAGTTCCATTTTTAGCAACTATCATACTAACATACTAGCGAGTCAGCAGAAAAAAAACAGACCTTAACATTATATTTGTAACGCAAACTAACATACTAGGTTATGAATAATAGTTCAAATGTTCGATGTAATTTTATAGTCAATGCTCACATTTTAAAAGGGGAAAAGGAGGAATAAGGTAAAACAGCTCTTATCTCAATCATTATACTACTTTCTCTCTCAAAAATGTAATTGCTACTGCCTGCAAGTAAACCTGCCATCCTATTTAAACCCAATTACCTGTGCTCAGCTGGAACAGGAGGTGGCCACACAATTGGATCTCTGAAATGTTCATCTTGATAAGATACAGGAATATCTGTAGGCTTGTCTATTTTAAAACTCTCTAAGGTGTTGACAATGCTCTTTACTTGTTCAAATTCTTCTAATAATTCTTGCCGAACCTGAAAAACAAATAAATGTGAAGCCATTCAAAAATTAAATTGCAAGGTATTATAGCAAGCAGTTTAAAGTAGAGCAGATAAAACTGCTGTTGATATAAACAAAAGCCAATTTGGAGGGGAACTGTTGATTTCTGGTATTCTTTGCACAAGGCAAACAAAACTGGATAAAACTCAAGTCAGTCTAATACAAGGGCTGGGCCAGTCTAAGATCTGTATCATACCTGTGTTTTATACACCTTATATGAGCAACTAGATAGGACTTCCCATTTGCTTATTGTTTTGTTTTAACCAGCAGAGCTGGAAGGTTTAAAACATAAAGTGAATTTTACAATTCTGCTAGATAAAACATTTCCTTAATTTTCAATTAGAAACACAACTTCCAAGGTAAATACCCCCAAAACTCCACCTCCCTCAGTTTTGCTTCTTTTTGCCAGAAGATCAAAATTGCCAGGGCACTGCTGCCAATCACAGTAAAATAGAGAGTTTCTCCTACTTCCTAAGAAGAGGGAAAAAATGAGCCCATAACTTTATTCTTATTTTAGAGCAGAGGTTCTAGAAATGTCTTGCTTTACTGCCAATGGTACAAAGAGTCGCAGAAAAGAAGATTCTTATCAAGTTATCACATAAATTTCCTTGCAATTTTTTTGCAAGGAAAAAGATTCAGTTACAAAGATCTCAAGATTCCTTTCATGTAGCCCCTATTGCAGGGGTGTCACATTCAAGGCCTGTGGGCCGATGCGTAGATCCTGGCCCGCGGGGCCACCCTGGAAACAGCGAAGGACTGGTCCACAGTGCCTCTCCCAGTGAAAATGGAGCTTGGGAGGGCCTTCCCAAGCTTCATTTTCACTGGGAGAGGGTTGCAGGAGGCCATTTCAGCTGAAGACAGAACTTGGGAGCCTGTTTTCGCTGGCAGATCACTTGTGCCATCACATCCCCCACCTTGGCTATGCCCACCCTGACCCCCCAAGGTCAAACATCACCCTGATGCGGCCTCAATGAAATTGAGTTTGACACACCTGCCCTATTGTTAAAGTGCTGTAGAGCTTAGTCCTTCCTTCTAACTATTTGAGATATGGAGAGGTATCTTAGCATTTTCCTGAATATTCAGATGTTTTAACTGGATATTGGAAAGCATAACTTGCTTTCTCAGGCTTCAAGAAGTCTGTAAAATGAGCTGTTTGTGTAAAAACCTGGGTGTATAAATATATGACTATATATCTGCAGCATATACATTTTTGAATTTCCATATATATTAACATGTAGGGAAGTTACACATTTTAGGTTATACTTTTTAAATGTGTACCCATTTTAAATATACCAGCATATGCATTCATTTGTTGAGCTCAATGGCAGGTGTGCCTATTCTCTGTACCCCATAGGGTACAGAGCATGATTTGATGTCAATTCCTTGAAAAGACTGCCTTAAACTTTTAATTCTCACTTCTAATCAAAGCAATTGTAATCAAAGCAATCAATTGCATTTTCTCTTAACTTACGTTCATCCCTGCATTGCATTGCTATTTCTTTCCGGCATTTAACTCTTGACTTTATTGAATTTATATTTAGAGGTATGCACAAAAAGGAAAATATATTTTGTTTCAAAACCAGAAGAAATCGTTACATCCTTGTTTTGTCAGGCTATTTTGGGGCAACCATTACAGTTTGTTCACTGGAGCTGGGAGGCTAATAAATTCAAATAAAGATATAAATAAATTCAGGTCAGTAGGCTTAAATCCCCAAGTATATTTGTTGTTCCAGGTTTGGGGTAGCCAATATCCAGAGAAATCCTTGCATGATTTCATGAGGCAAATGCCAGGCTTCAGGCAGCAACCTGGACTGAAATTGATTACTGTAATTCCAACAAGTTTGACTTGAAATGAATACAATTGTTAGAGGTTGAAATAAAAAGAATTCTGGTTTTCCCATAAAGATTTTAAAAAGCGGGGGGGACTCATCTCTTTTGTGAAGGAGAGGCAGCCCACACTTACTGGCTTGGAGAACCATTTTTACAGCAAGTAGGCTGATGTGCACCTTCACCTCTCTCTCTTCTCTTTAAGCAGCTCCCAGAGCAGCAAATCCCACCTATCTGTCAATCCCCTTAGACTTCCCAATGCATTCCCTTCCCTCCCATCAGCCGCTGCCAATGTCTCAGATAACATTGCTCCCAATATCCCAAGTGCCTTCTTTTTTCTCTGGTCCTTCAGCCTTTTACCCAGTGCAACCACTGATGTCAGAGCACAGTTGTCAGATCTTTGCTAGCTGCCTGAATGGAGGGTTTTTCTTCCCCAAACACAAATTATTGTGGGTTTTTTTTCAAGCTTTATTCAAATGAAAGCAACACTGATATGTGAATTCCAACAAGTGAATTAATTATCTTCAATTTAGAACCAATATCTGGACAAAAGATTTCCTGGGTCATTTTTTCTTTACTCTCTGTACACAGGGAGGAGACAAGCCTCTTCTGCAGCCATTCTTGCCAGTCAAGAGAAGTAATATTTTTAATTTATTCTGCTTTGATCAGACCCCACTTCAAATACTGTATCCTTCTGGCATGCCAGTTTAAGAAGGATTCAGAGAAGGACAATGGGGATGAAAAGAGGATGAGACATAAATCCTATGAAGAAAAATTGAATGAATTGTGATTGTTTAGTTTTAAGAAAAGTGAGGGGAGATATTACAATACCTGAAGAACCTGAAAGCAGAACACAAAAAATACTGTAATGTTAACTTGCAAGTAAGAGGACTCTAGTGGATTTGTTAGAAAATTTTTGTAACAGTAGGAGGTTTTAACTATCCAGACAGATGCTGGATCCCCTTCCCATGATGTATTTAAGCAGAAGTTAGACAGTTTTCTATTTTACTGTGTATGCCTTTTGGATTTTTGCAAAAAGCAAGGGCTTGGACTCTGTGGCTTTGAAACTCTTTACTGTAAGTATATTATTCCAAGATGGCGTCTCAGTGGGGGTGTTCCATGCTTGAGATGGCTAGTGAATTAGGAGACAATTCTGCTTCCACCATTTTGTATATCACTTGCTTCTTTAGCCATCTTTATTAATTTTAATTTCAACATTTATAATTGTAATATTTTGATGTTTTATACTGTCATTTTTATGTTGCTGTAAGCTGCCTTGAAGAGATGGGCAGCATATAAATGTAACAAACAAATAAATAAAGCTTTCACAATTCTAGAACAGATATTTATTAAGCATGACTGGTCTACTGTTTAGGGCACCAGATTACAAACTAGGAGATTGTGAGTTCTATTCCTGCCTCATGCACGAAAGACAGCAAAGTGAGTTTAGGCCAGCCACTCTCCCGTAGACCAACTCATCTCACAGTGTTGATATTGTTGTAAAAACAGAAGGAAGGTGTTTTAGGTATGCTTGTCACTTTCAGTTATTTTCAATTAGTAGCTATGATACCAAGCAAATAATCATTTTAAAACATTTGTACAGGAATCTAGATGTAGTCTAGATTCCTGAACAGAACATACAATTGGACTCAGTCTCATAAAGTTCAGGTGGGAATTCAGTCACCAAATGCCTAAGAATGTCCTGAGTAGCTTTCAACTGTGGTTCAAGCATGGCAAGGAACAGGAACAGAACTGAAAATATTGGGGGATGAACCCTAGGAGGACTTGTATTGTAAAGCTTTTCGCCATATTGGATTTCTCGATAGCCTTCAATTCCATCAATCACTGTGTATCATTCCTTCCTTCGTATGCAGTTTCAGTTGGCTTTAGTAAACCTTAGGGAGGTACCACAGGATTACGTTAGTTCACCACCACCCCAACTCTTTTTTAACATCTGCATAAAGCCACTGTCAATTCATGATGAGGTCATCAATGTGCTGATGATAGTCATGCTGCTATCAAGAGGGCATAAGGGTCCAATTGGGGCAAAAAAGGCTGAATATAACCCAAATAAGATGGAATTACATTTCATTCATCAAGGTTCTTGGTCGGCTCCAGTACTGCCTCTTGAGGAGAAGCACTACACCAAAAGCTCTGGTTTGCCACTGGGGGATTCTCCTGGACTCATGTTTACAACTGAAGGAAAGGTAAAAAATGTTGCCAGAAGGATCTTTTTCCAGCTTTGGCTGATATGCCATTTGCAAGCCCATGGATCACAAAGATTTCACAACTATGACTCATGTCCCCATTACAAACCAGTTGGACTACCACAATACACTCTACATGGGCTGTCTTTGCAAACCACTTGGAAATTGGTTCAAAATGTGGCAGTCCATTTATTGGTAGATATCAATCTCCAACTACCAACAAATATTTCAAAGTACTGGAACCAACCTATATAGCTTGGTGCACACCTGCAGGATGCCTTCTCCAACCAAAATCGCTCTGTACTGTAAGTTGAGCTTAGGAGAAGCACTTGGTTGGTTGCTTCCCATAGGTACTGTTCTCCTGTTGGAATTGTCTGTCTTACGGAAGAGAGTCTCTTTGAAAGTTAAGTATGGCCCTACTGTTACAGGTTCCAGAAGTTATTTCATATGGATGGCATTCAGCAATTAGCATTTTGTTGCCATATTTGGTATCTTTATTGTGTGTTATTTTTTAATAATGATTATACAAAATAATAAGCATGGTCATTATTTCATGATCGTTCTCATTTTTACTGGTTATTGATTATCGTGGATGTGTCAATTGCTTTTATTGATATTTACCATGATATATTAATTACTTATTTATTTATGATTATTAACTTCTGAATGTCTGTGGCAGGTTTGGCAACACATAAATGGGATAAATAAATGAATCCTTCCAACCCCACATTTCCATAATTTGCATAATTCTTGAAAAGATCAACAGCAATACTATCAAATAATGTTGGATAATAAAACAACATTATTTATAAGAAAAAGAAGTTGGAGAACAAACAACATAAACAGATAAAAGCGCCTAGAACAAACTGGTGTTAGATTCTGGCATATCATAAAGATGTTGTTCTGCACAGAGCAGGCATCACTATGGAAAAAGTTCAACTCTACATCATTGCTAAATGAAAGCCTGCTTTCTAATTTTGGATGTAGAACAGCTGAAAGGGCACCTTCTACAAATGTCCTCCTCAGCTTAAGTAATATATAAGGACCTGTATATTCCAAGTAACACTTCCTGTTCAGAGAGATTCCTTATTAGGCAAGACAAATCTAGTGAGCTCAGATAAGAAATAAAATCTATTTTTTCTGTTAAGAAAAACTTTAATTTGACTGATGGTCAAGGACATTTAATAACTGAAGTGACATGTTCTGCTCTTAGTTTGTTAACATTATACAGGGTCATATTTTCTTTCATTGAGTTCCATTTTCATATTGTTATTCTGCTACATAAGAAACATTAGCAGCTGTTAAACATTTGCATTTAAACCTTTTGTTATTATACCTGCTGCCATTTGCTTTTTAATGTTGGGTCTCTGATCAATTGACCATGGCGTTGAATTTGCTGGATGACACCCTGGTAATAAACCATGGAAGAGTCATAATTTCCAAGAAGGGCATATTCTCTTCCTTTTTTAGCATTATCACAAATCTCAGCCAAATTCATCTTCTTTGAAAAACCTACAATACAATGTGAAACAACACAGTAAAAATTAAATTACCCTTTGTCATAAAAAAACTTTCTTTCACTTAGAATCATAACTGAATATTTTTATTAAACTGTGTGTTATTGTTTTGTTATACTAGTTATGAAACATATCAATCATTCTGGATAAGCTATGCAATCATTTTTTCTACTTTTGAAATTTCAGTAAGAACTCTCCACATTTCTGCTACTACTACTGTATATTCAGAACTAGAATTCTGATATTCTGAAATAAAAATGACAGCTAAGTTCTTAGCACTATATATTATACTTTTTCTTCACTTTCCCACTTCCAAATTGCAATGCACACAATACATCCTTAAGAAATGGGGTTTTCAGCTCACTACAGAAACTTCATGGGTTTATAACTAAGAAATCTGACAAATAGCCATCGTGAGTTCTAGCTCTCTGATTCCCCTATTTCTTTTCATTCACTATTAGCTTTGTTTTTTTATATTTTTGTACTAATTGTAAAAGGTTAACATTTCACTTTGAATTTTTTTCATGAAAATGCTAAATACTAGCACTAGTTTCTGATGGGGGATAGATAATGTTCATCAATAAAATATGTGAATGACCTACATATATAAACAATGTATTACATCACCAGGAAATGCAGCTGTAGCATTCATACATAAATGGAGCTGAATGACAAAGACTATATTAGCTTCCTTCCAAAATTTAACTGTCCATAAAAACAATCTTCATCTCCTCTAATCCCAGATGTTTTTTTAAAAAACCCTCACAATCTCAAAAGCCAAGAAGTTTGTCCTATTTTGTTTGTATATGCTTTAGTTTTCCAAAAAAAAGTCTCAAAACATGAGCTACATGATATTGCAAACAAAGCTGTTTCATTTGAATGTACTGAACTATTAATTGCTGGTAGCTGGCGTCTGTTCAGAACATAATCCAAACAAATTAATTCACTTGAGATACAACAGTTGTTAAGTGAGTCATACCCCATTTTACAACCTTTTTACCATACGTGTTAAGCAAGTCGCTACAGTTTTTTAGTGAATCATGCGCTTGCTAAGTGAATCTGGCTTTCCCCATTGATTCTGCCTGTCAGAGGTTCCTTAGGAGGGTTGCAAACAATAACCCTAGGAACCCAGATTACAACATCAAAAGACTATGTAAATATGATTTGGAATCTTGTTAGGACTCAGGATGAGAAAAGGAATATTGGCAAATTTTGCTTTAGGGTGTCACAGTACTGGACACAACAAAAGAGAAAATTCACATAAACATCAAATTAAGATTCAAATTCAATTGTGGGATATAAATCCAAAATTTATGTGATAATTTCAGTGGAACAGCAAGATCATACAATAAGAAATGACTCTTCATAACCAGATCACAAGCTATGTAGAATTTTAAATTTCCAAAGAAAAAAAAGAAAATATTTTGAGGAACTCCCCATTCATTGATCATGGGTATAAGATTTGTTTACTTTGAATGTATAAAAAGATACTAATCCAATCTGGTTTTTTAAAAAACAGCATTAAACCATCCATGGGGAACAAAATTTATCAATCTTCATTGTTTATAAAATACATGAAGATCCCCTTTAATGAAGCTGGAAAGAAACTGGTATCTCCTGATTGTAAACAATACTAATAAATGTTAAGTAGCACTAACGCTACAAATCTAAAATAGAAAAGATTTTCCTTCTTTGCATTATCTTCTCAAGTCTCTTATATTTTAGAAACTTTCAAAAACATTGTATTATGTATACTATCTCAATTCCTGTTTCTACTCATCTAGTTTCCATTATCAGATTTTCTAATATGAACATAAATACACATGCTAATGAGGATCTTATTCAGCCTACATAACTAGTTGATTTTACTTAGTTTTCCATTATTTTTTCTTCTACGCACATAAAACACATTAGTTACAATTTGCCATACATTAATAATTAAACTAATAAGAAATAAAGCAGTTTTACTCAAGACATGCTGATTTTATTTTATTTTTCTTAAAGCAATAATGCATCAATATCCTGACAATGCCCACAAGCCCCAACTCATCCATTGTCCAACTGACTGTTGTTACCGTGGGGCTGGTCATTTCATGAGAAAGAGAACTGTCTATCAAGGAACAGATTATAGAGATGATAGTAAAGTTGCATCAAGGAATAAGCTAGAATTGTGTAAAACATGGCTAAACAATTTGGAGGGGGAGTTTTAAGAAAATAACATACTTTATGGATGATTCAGTGTAAGAAATTCTGGTTTTTCAAGCAAAAAATTAAAAATTCTGTATTTTAGGATAATCCTATCGTATAGGACTTCTCTGAGGTTTTGTGATACAAGGATACCTTGAAATATAGGAAATATGAATTTATTACTTGGATGTGAAAGACCAACACCATGGATTTAACTTACTTATTCATCTTCATTTCTATTTATAGGCCTAATATCTATTAAGGTCAATTCTACAATACTGTTATCAAAAATAACCTCACACTAACAATTGTGTACATTAAATACAAGCCTACATATCTCATCAAATAATGCACATATAAATTCCCACTAAATTATTATTAAGGAAAACCCCTATCCAGATATTGCAGAGATTAGTTAAATTAATGGAGTTAAATTAATAATAGCTGATTCACATATATCAATCATCATTTAACACCGCATACATCAGAGGTTCCAGAATCAGCAAACAATCCAAACAAGCTGTTTTCCCTAAATACTTTCTCCTCCTTCACTTTCTCTTTCCGGGGCTAAAGTTTAGTCACAGAGTTCCATTTAAGGTATATCTTTTAGAAGTCTTATTGATGTTTAATAACTCTTTAGAATTTTAGGCAATCTTCTCCTAATTTTCATGTTTGCTCCAATTTTTTTTTCCCTCTCCCTTCCCCCTCACAGCCAAAACGATTTTTTTTTCTTTTGAACGTTCAGAAATCCTTATCCCTTCAGCATTCAATTACCTCCAATGCAGGTTTTCGGATTTCTCTTATGATTCCATCCACTGCGACGCTAGGAAGGAGAGTGAAAAGAAAAAAAAAACTTTCCCCCTTAGGATATTCGCCGCTTGTAACTCTCTCTGGAAACAATGTATCCTTAGCAACCTTCAAGATTCCAGGGCACTCTCTCTTGCTTTGTCCCGGTCAAAAACAACTTTCACGGCTTTTCCCGCTTTCTTCCTCCTGCACGATCTTGTCCAGCTGCAGGTTTCTTCGTGGCGGCCATTACTGACCGCCATTCCTCCGCCTTGGGAAAAGGGGGTTTTACCGGGTGGGGAGGAGGTCTGTGACACCACTAAACCCCTTTCCAGATCCCCCCTGTCTTCAGCTGCCTCTACGGGGCAGCTATATCCCCCAAATCTGAACAGATCGGGAGAACCTTGGCAGCGAACGCAGCAGGGATCGCGCAGTATCGCGAATCCCTGCCACTGCCGAAACCTTGCAAATCGGAAGTCTCTCTGATTGAAAGCACTTGGGTGGTTGTTTGGAAAAACCTTTTCTCTATTCAATGGCATCACTTGTGGCTGAATTGAAACTTATATACCAAAAATATGAAAAAGAAAAGCCAGAAGGGAAGGATGTTTTTGGCACTCTTTTTCAATTTTTAGAAATGGTGGTTTGTACTTATGTAAAACTGAATGTGCAACAGGATGACTGGGAGAAAGAAGAAGCCATTTTTGATGAACAAGTGACTTTGGTTGGGGAAGGAAAGGAGAAAAAGGAAAAGAAAACTTTGAGATTTGGAAAAACAGCCAAAAAGGAGAAGAATGAGGTGGAAAGGGGATACTACATAAGAAGACAATAGAAAGGAGGAAAGCAGAATAAAAGGGAGGTGGAGAGACAAGGGGGTAAAGAAGATAAGGAGAAGAATAAGCAAGGGAGAAAGGAAGGGATAAGAAGCCTTAATGGTGGGGAGCAAGATACAAAGAAACAAGAGTCTTTTAGAGATAATGGGTAAACTTTATTGAAAAGGGGATTCTGGAAAGGTACATAAGATTGTACTTTTACATTTGTACTTAGAAATAATTTTAGAAAATTGGAAACAATATGCAATTTAAAATGTGATAAAATATTTAGTATAATTTAGTGAAATTTTTGTTAAAGGGGAATATTTTAATGAAACAATGATTTAAGATATGTGATATGGGGGGGGGAAATAATTTTGGAAAGCATAAGTGTTCCCATAAAGGTATGATATTTAATTGAAATGGGTAAAATGCTTAAGATATAAATGACTGTTAATATTAATGATTAGACTATGTTATCCTAGTGAAAATTTTTGTGAAATGAGAGATTTGAAGAAGGAGAAGGGGGAACATTTTAATGAAATAATGATTTATAATATGTGATGTGGGGGGGGAATAACTATGGAAAGTAGGTGCTCCCATAAAAGTATGTGATTTAATTGAAAAGTAATAGCCTAAGTGTTTAAGATATAAATGAACATTAATATTAATGAATAGATTTGTATTGGTATTGATAATATTGTATAATTTTAGAATGTACCAGATAGAATCCCAATGTAAGCTATGTATTCTATATTAAGTATTATAAATGTAGGGGAAAGAGATAAAGGTGTCATACTCCAATTAGTGTACAGGAGAAGTTTTTCTTTAAAGAAGAAAGATAAATGGACAGCTGGAAATAGAACAGACAAAGAATAATAAATATTATGATTCGAATTGAGATGAGATAAATAAAATAAAATTAAGAAAATTTAGAAGAGAGGAGAAGCTATATAGAAAATTGAAAATGTTAATAAGATATGGAATGATATACAAAATGAATATGAATTTGAATTTGTGTCTGTACCAAGAGTTTTAACCCGGGACTAAGCAACTTTCAGAAAAGAGGTTTTTTATGTTTCTATGTTTTGTGTTTTTGTGTGTTTATGCTTGATTGAGCTAATAAAACCTTGGAGGAATGTTAGAAAAAGATAATGGAGAATAAAAGATAGAAGAGAATAAAGTAAGCCAGAAAGGAAAAATAAGTATAGTGAATAAAAACATATAAAATAGATAAATATAGAAAAGAAATATAATTGAATGAAAGTATAAGGAGAAATAATGAGGAATATGAAAGGATATTTATGTGTTTATAAGGAGATGTGTCAATGATGTATAAAATGTTTTATTTGCTTAGAATTTACAAATAACTTTTAGAAAAAAGGTTTGATGTTCTTATGTTTTATGCTTTGTATGTCTTTAAAAATTAATAAAATTTGTTCAAAATTTGTTCAAAAAAACAACAACATTGCAATCATGTATTACATGTGGTCCCTAAAACATAAAAAAGAACTTTGAAAAAAATACATTGTGGGACTGCTGTGATTTTCATTCTTTTTATTACAAAACCCTAAACCCTACATGAATCTAGAGATCTTTTAAATATTTACATTAGATGTTAGAGAAAAAGCAACACAAAGTGAATTACCATATACAATTATATTATTAACTATCAAGTTTTTTTAGATGATATCTGAGAAATAATAATTTTAAGATAGTTTTGAGAAATTGAGTCATGAACAATGAACTCTAACAATGTACTTAAATTGTATGTTTGATTGTAATGTCTTCTGTCCCATGATCTTTAGCAAGTTTTATCTGAGAAAGAAATTATATGGTACAGTACATATATACATACCCATCAGGCTTTCCTTTTGGGAATAAATCATAATATAAGTATAGAAATGAATAAAAAATAAGCCAAAGAAATTAAAGACATCAGATAAATGAAAGGATTCTAGCTAAACAAAAATGAAGGGTTTAACTATACCGCTCCTTATCTTTCGACCACTGCAAACCATCTTTGCATCCATTCTACCACATCTGTTTATACAGTCTTGAGTCTCTTTATGAGCTCATTAATTTCTTTTAACTACAATTTTCTTCTCTTTCCTAGAACACATGAGCTACTTGGGGTAAAATTAGGATGGGCTGCACTTGTGGCATACTAGCCAGAATGCACCAAAACTGACCAGTATAGTATTTTTAGTTTTAGCAGAGATTGCTACCTAGTGGGCAGGTATAGAAGTAAAACTGATAGTCTATACCTTCTCTACCTTCCTAAAATACATTATGTGAAAAATGTTATGTTTGTTGACTTAGATATTAAGAAAGTAAATAGGTTCAAATTATGATATTTATGCTATTTGTCAAAATAGCAAATTGAAATTTGAATGCCAAATACAAAATAAACAGTATGTGATAAATATAAAACACTTCTGTTAATAAATATATACACACCTATATACATACACACACACATATATACACACACACATATACATGTTATAGAAATGAGTCAAGAAACTAGAACAAGTAAAATGCTGTTGACCTGTTGTGTGTTGTTGAAAGAGACAAGTTCTTGTATGCAAGAAAGTGCTTTTGTCAACATACAACTTCTGCCCACTCTGTTCCATGGAAGTGAAAGTTGGATATATCAAGAGAAACATAAAAGAAAATTGAGTGCAGTGGGAATGGAATATTTAAGATATAGTAAAACAATAAAACATAGGCTCAATAATGAATGGGGGATGAATGGACACACTAGTGAGCAAGCAAGCAAGCATGAAAGAAATGTATTGACGAAAAATCCAAATTGTAAACTTAAGAATAAGTAAATACGTCAAGGGAAAGAAGACACAAAATAATAAGATGGCGTTCATAATATCCTCAAAGAGATAAGACTTTTACAGAACAAAAGGCAGTGTATAAAGTTGTATAGATATGGTGAAATTAATTGATTGTTGGATTACCTGGCATCAAATCATTTCAGACACCTAGCAACCCATGGGCAGAAATAAAGGATAGCTGCAAAGGCTGAAAAACATGGAGCCTATGTTTTCGTGAGATGAGTCACATATATAATAGGATACATAAATTAATAAAAACCAGAATTTCCTTCCTTATCTCATGCCTATAATTTCTTCTGCTGGTTATTTTTACTCCTTTACTTACTGCTTCATATAGCCTTGTTTTATCATGAAAGTGAGCATGATGACTGGTATGTAATTCCTCTTGTCCCCACTATTCCTTTCGATTTGCAGCCATTGCAATACTGCTTGCTCATTAACTTTCTGTCTCCTCACTATCACTGTATAACATATTTATCCTGAAGCCTCTAATCCTGCAGCCTCCCTGAAAGGTGCTGCATTGGCAGCCCCATCACCCTGTGTATCCTGTGCAACGCTAGCTGAGAATGGAGGGAACTGAGCTCCATAGATCTATAAGGAAATCCCAAATTTAAAACTGACGACCCTCCCCACCCCCCACCCATCATTAAAGAGGGGCTTCTCTGCGCCGTTATACTTGGGATTCAATCCTAGTTACAACTGACTCGCGCCGAACTCCATCCATTGCACAGGTTAAAAAAAAAAAGCATCTTCTTCCTCACCTTCCCTTAGAATAAGCAACTGAGCATCCCAAACGCGATTCCCCCCAACCCCTTCCCCAAAAGGCACATGATAATCGCCGGCATCTGTAGTCCTTAGAAGCTCGCTCTCTTCCAGCAGCCAGACAAATCGATCGCCAGCGAGACTACAACTCCCATCATGCTTCTCGAAAAGAAAATATTATCTTTCCAAGCTCCCCCCCCCCCCCGGCCGACTTGCTCACCTGGGGAGGAAAACGTCTGTTACGAATTCCGGGGGCTCGCGATTCCGAGCGGGGAGGGCGGGTATTGCATCCTCCGTCTTCGAAGCTAATCTTTGGGTCTAAAAACGCAAAAAAAAAAAAAAAAAAAAGGATGCAGCTGCTGGGCCTACGGCAGGGAGGGGCCACCGCCTTCGCGTGCTCCTGCGCGCAGGGCGCGGAAAGAGAGGGGAGGGCACCGCCTTCTGGGTCCCTCGGCCCGTTGGCGCGCGTGCGGGACAGTTAGCGGCGGCGAATTGGTTACCATGGTGGCAGAGGGAAGGCGGGTTGAAACCTCCTGACGCTCCTCCCCCTATTGGCGGGAGGGAGACCCGAATCTTTGCTGTGGAGGCGCTTCGTGGCGCAGTCCAACGTTGTTCGTTCCCGGGTTTTTGTTTTTCTTCCCCCTCGTCAGGGCTTTCTTTCTTCAACTTGAAGTGAATACTGTCAATTTTATCAAGCCACCACCACGTTTTTCCGCCTGTATAGAGAAAATTGCTCCTTTTTTATTGGTGTGTGAATATGCACTACCTCAAACCATTTAGGTGTTTTTTTTTGTGGACCTAGTCAGTTGGAACTCCTTCATATTAAAATAAACAACTGTATAACTAGGCGTAATAAGGGGATGACATCAGTGGGGCCAAGTTTTCCCTCGTGGTTTCTTGAAAATAATTCCGAGTTGGCTGAGTTCATATGGTACCTCAAACTAGGAAGAAATGTGAACCTGGGATTCCATTCAGATAAATAGCTTGGATAGCATAAAACCCTTCTCAGTCGTCCATGGGGTGAATGAGCAAATGCATGAACCCTGCAACAGTTAAACTCATCTTGACACCTAACACAAGTACACTCCCATTCTTTCAGCATTTGAAGACGACTGTACACATAAATCCTCTTAATACATTGAGGCATACATTCACTGCTGGTTCTGTTCTGCGGTATTGGGCTTCAGGGTTTAGTGAACAGATTTCCTGATGTTTTGCCGACAGCGATGATTGGCATCTTCAAAGGATGATCCCAGCCACAGTTGTTGGCGAAATATCAAGAAATCTGTTTTTTAAATCAAGGTCACTAAACCCTGAAATACCACAGGGCTCAAACTCCTTAATTTTCTTTACCTGTTCACTGCTTCTACTATCTGTTTACTGGAACAGTGGCGACTAATAACTACAAAGTAAATATGTAAAACCAAAAGTGGGATTTCCTCTTTTTTGGCTAGTAACTACCCCAACCTTTGAACAGATGGTCACAAAATGCCTAGTATGTAATGAAAGGTTCACACTTTGCATCAGATGTTAATAATCCCACAAGATTGGGATTACACAGGATGCAAAACAAAACTCAAATTCAAACAAACCACATGATGATTAGTATACCCATTTAACTTCAACATCAAATCTGCCTCCTAATAGGATCCTCAGAATTTTGTTAAACATTCCATGTGATTATTGTATAAACATAGGAGAAACATTTTCTTTATAGAACTATGTCAATTCTGTGCATGAATAATTAATTCATTAACCATTATTACTTAAATTTCCCCTGAAGCAGAGAATGGATTTCTGCATTTAATAATTTTAAATGTCTTTACAAATTATAATCATGCACTTTTTAATATAATTTTAATTGCTTTTTTAAATAATAAAAGTATACTCATGCACTTAATAATTACAAATATACGCACTAATTGAAAATAAAATAATAAAATTCTAGACATGTTTACCCAGAAATAAGTTCCACTGATTTCAGAAATGTCTACACAGCCCTCATTCACATATCATGCAAGTCATGGTTTGTATTTACCCTAAGGTTTTCAATAAAATACAGTTGCCTAGATTGAAATACAGCGCCAAGCCATAGATCAGATGCAGGCACTTTTTTCAGCTTCGGGCTGTGCTGTGCTTCCTCTTTCTTCCTTGTCTAGGAACCTCAGGGAATATGACTGGTAAAGTTATATTATCAAACTGGACAGAAATATTAAATGGTTTCCAGACTGGGAGAAATGAAAAGGGTAAAATTGTTTCTCCTTTTGGTCTTTAAAATCTCTCCAGAACAGAAAATCATTCCAATTTAGGGCAGAATAATTCGTAAAACATCTGTTATCTGGGACTTAATCCTAGATACTTGTATTGTAGTGTATATCATAGATCTGGCTGGCAGAAGAAGAAGAATTTAACTTTTCACATATCTTTCTTTAAGTTTCTACCTGGTTCAGCAAGTTAGGACTGGAGGAGAGAGAGGTATGCCACTTGAGAATCAGCCAGTTTTGGGTAAATAGAGCTATGTTTAGGTTGCCAAGACAATTTAAGCTGTTGCAGTGCTATCTGCTCTGTTGCCTAATGGCCGGTCGCTGTTCCTGAACTGCCTGAGCTTTGGCATTACCAGACAATTCTTGTCTGAAAGACAATTCAATGTCTATGCTGAGCTTGTCCAGAGAGGAAGGGCCAAGAACTTTTTGTACTCCGTGAAGACCACAAACTTATCCTAATTAGTTGATGATCCCCTCCCCACCCCCTGTAGCAGGGCCCAGGCAATGGACACATTAGTCCCTGGTCAGTTTTAGCCCGACAACTGTTAAGGCACCTTTGCAAAAAAGATGTCCCATTAAAATGATCTCAACCCATTAATTGCTTCCTGACTCATGTCCCCCTGCCTCCACTGGAACTCAATGACACCCCACATCTGAGACAGCTTAAAATACCATACTCTGAAGTGGTATGTTCCCTAATAACTCACCTTAAAAAACACTATGTGCTAGTAATTGATGAATGTGTATCAGAGAAGCAGTCAGGCCTAAAATGGTATGGTTTGTGCATGAAATATTGAGATTCTAGGTGGTTCTGCTAATTTACTTCAGTCTGGTCCCCCACAAATTCACTTACCACTGTAGAACCAGCTTCCACAGTCACTTTTATAACAACCAGGGTGATGATGATGATGATCTGTAAAGCCTTGAAATTGAATAATCCCTGCCTGACTTAATGCACATAATTGAAAGTGTGCTGTGTTAGCATACTCCAAACCCTCACAACCGATTGGTCCGGACAGACAGCAACCCGATTGGTCAAAGCCTCGGCCATGATTGGAGCGCTAGGAATCTACCGCAATTGGCTGTGCCGATCGTGGGAGATTCAAAGCGCTGCCATTGGCTGCCGAGCCGCTAGCCACCCCTATATGAAGGGCTGCTGCGGCTCGCATTCCCCAGACTGTTCTTATTCTAAATAAAGACTGAACTCACTAAGATGGTCTCACGTCTCCTTCGAACTGATCCACCTCAGATCTAACACTGGCGACAAGGGTGGGATCATGAGACCAGAAGACCACCCAGCACATGGCGAGGCGGCACACAGCAGCAAGCAGCATGGCCGGCATCAACTCACCACCCGCACCCTTCAACCCTGCTACCGAGGACTGGGAATCCTATACCATTAGGTTCCAGATGTTCCTCGAGAGTAGCAACCTTAAAGATGCCAACAGCCACAAGAAACGAGCTGTATTTCTCACACACTGCGGGCCCGCAGTGTTTAAGATGGCCAAAGCCTTGGCCAAACCAGAGGATGTCAAGACCATGGATTGGGGCAATCTTGAGCCCCTGCTGCAAAACCACTACGCCCCCGTCATGCCCATCCTTATCCAGTGGCACGATTTCTACAGGTGGGATCAACACGAGGGCGAGGGGCTCGGTGATTTCATGGCGGTGCTGCGAGATTTGGGCAGCCTGTGTGAGTTCGCCGACCTAGACGAAGCTCTGCAAGACCACATCGTCCTGGGACTCCGAGACCCCGTTCTCGAGAGCCGCATCATGGCGAAGGGCGACATCTCACTCGCCGATGCCCTCACCGAGGCAACCGCGGCTGAAGCAGCCAAGAAATCAGCGGGTCGGATGTGGCAATCGAGCATCACGCCACGACCAGCGACCGGCGAAACGATTTCAAACCCAGAGAAGCGATCTGAGACCGACCATCGAGACACAACCACACACCACGGCGACATCGACTCCTTCTCGGAAACTGAGGGCGAGGAGGAAGAGATCCACCGCCTGCAAGCAGCACGAGGACGACGGGAACCTCAAGGTCGTAAGTCAAGATTCCAGTGCGCCGGCTGCGGAGGCGATCACCCCCGTTCGGACTGCTGTTTCCTCAATGCCATTTGCCGGCAATGCGAGAAACGGGGGCACATCGCCAAGGTGTGCAGGAATAAAAGACACTACAGCCCACGGCGACGAGACGGAAGCCCCCGACGGCGAGAGAATACCCCCACCAGACACCAAGACCGCCAGACGGAGAGCCGTTGGAGCCAAGAGGGTCGGAACAGGCGGCTCAATGAGGCAAGACAAAGGGAGGAAACACACCAGACCATCGTCATCAGCCATTCCTCCACAAGTGATGCCAGAAAGGTATATGTAACGGTGGGGATAGAAGACCAGCCATGCAATATGGAGGTGGACTCCGGGTCCTTCCTCTCCATGGTCTCATGGCACACCATCAAACACCTGGCACCCACCATCCGTCGCCACAAACTAGAAGACCAAACACTGACTGTCAAAGACTACCAGGGAAACCGCATCCCTGTAGTCGGCAGAGGCCATTTTAAAATCACCTTCAAGGGCCACACCGAAGTGCTACCCCTGACGATCATTGACCGGGATCGACCCAGCCTATTGGGGCTGCAGTGATTCGCAACCCTAGGCATTGAAGTAACCGGTATCCACCACATTGAAGAGGCGGACTGGGAAGCGGCGCTCGTGAAGGACTTCCGGGAAGTCTTCGACAACAGCCTAGGCAAGTACCGGGGATCCCCTATCTCCTTCAATATAGACCCAAGCATCACACCAATCCGCCTTAAGCCCAGGCAAGTGCCATTTGCACTCAAGCCCAAGATCAATGAGCAGCTAGATAAGCTCATCGTGCAAGGGGTACTGGAACCAATCGATCACGCCCGGTGGGAGACCCCCATAGTCACCCCCATCAAGCCAGATGGGTCCATGAGAATCTGTGGGGACTATAAGGCCACCCTAAACCACGCACTCCAACAAAGTGCATACCCCGTCCCAGTAGTGCAGCATCTTCTGCACTCACTGGGGGGAGGCCGGATTTTCGCAAAGCTCGACCTCGCGTAAGCCTACCAGCAACTGCCAGTCGACGCCACAACCGCCGAAGCCCAGACCATCGTAATACACCAGGGGGGCTTTCCATTGCAACCGGCTCCAATTTGGAGTCAGCATGGCACCCGGGGTCTTCCAAAGCCTAATGCAAAGACTCCTCTAGGGCATAGAGGGGGTGGTGCCCTATTTTGATGACATCTTGGTGGCCGTGAAAAACAAAAAACAACTAGAAGCCCGGTTGAGGGACGTACTGAAGAAATTCAGAGACTTGGGGCTCAAAGTCAAGAAAGGGAAATGCCAACTGCAAGCAGAGAGGGTCGAATTTCTAGGGTACCTCCTAGATAAACAAGGGATCCACCCCACAGAAAAGAAACTGAGAGCCATAAGGGAAGCACCATGGCCCAAAAACAAAACAGAGTACAGACTTTCTTGGGACTGTTAAACTTTTACAATGTCTTCCTACCTCAAAAGGCAACCGTGGCAGAACCGTTGAATAGGCTGTTAAATAAAACAGCCACCTGGACCTGGGGTGTACGGGAAGAGAGTGCCTTCAACAACACAAAGAACCTCCTGACATCTGATACGGTACTAATCCAGTACAGCGAAACCCTGCCATTAACAGTAACATGCGACGCATCGCCCTTTGGGATCGGCACCATCCTCAGCCACCAGCTACCGGATGGGAAGGAAGCACCCATCGCCTTCTCATCAAGGACACTCTCAAAACCGGAAAGGAACTATAGTCAACTCGACAAAGAGGCCCTAGCAGACGTCGCCGGCGTCAAGAAATTTCACGAATACCTTTACGGTAGGACTTTTACAATTATCACAGACCACAAACCGCTGCTAGGAATCCTAGCAGGAAATAAGGCCACACCAAACATTCTTTCACCAAGAATGACAAGGTGGTCCAAATTCCTAGCAGCATATAATTACCAGCTGGTACACCGACTGGGGAAAGACATCGCCCACGCAGATGCCCTGAGCCGCTCACTCCTGCCCGACCTAGAAGACGACCCGGCACCCATGACAAAGGTACTTCAAATAGAGACAATATCCAACCCACTAGTGACCGCGCCAGACATTGCCAGAGAAACAAATAAAGACAAGCGGCTGGCGCAAGTCCTGAGCTGGATTAGAAAAGGATGGCTGGAAGGGGACAGGGACGAACTATTCAGACCCTTCCGAAACAGACAAACTGAACTTTTTACCAAGAAGGGCTGTATACTTTGGGGGGACAGAGTGGTAATCCCGGAAACATTACAAGAAAGGGTGTTGGGGATGCCGCATGAGGGACACCCAGGGATGGTTAAGATGAAAAGCTTGGCCAGAAGCTACGCATGGTGGCCGGGGATGGATAAACAGATTGAAACCTGGGTAGCCAAATGCAAACAATGCCAAGAATCCAGACCTCATCCTCCTGCCGCCCCAACCCATGAGTGGGAAATGCCAAGAGGACCGTGGTCTCGGATTCACATAGATTTCGTGGGACCAACCAAGGGGCACATGTACCTCATCACAGTAGATGCTTACTCCAACTGGAGTAAGCACCATGTAAGCACCATGAAGTCAACCACAATGGAGGGCGGTAATAAAGAAACTGAGCAAACTCTTTGCCACACATGGCCTGCCAGATGTGATAGTGTCGGACAATGGGCCCCAATTCACCGCACTAGCATTTGAACAATTTCTGGCAGGACAGGGCATATGCCATGCGCTAACCGCGCCAGCGAACCTGGCGGCGAATGGGTGAGCGGAACGCATGGCCCAATACACAAAAAAAGCCATACAGAAAATAGAAGCAGCCAACATACAAGACAAAATCAATAAAATGCTTCTCATTCAACATATCACACCTAGCGCAACCACAAATAGAAGCCCGGCAGAACTAATGATGGGCAGAAAACTATGGTCAACACTAGATAGAATGCATCCCACATACAACCCTGACAAACCCCCGGGCTCTTCCAGCAAACACAGAAAATTTAACATAGGGGATGCAGTATACGCGAAAAACCTGTCAGGGGAACCACTCTGGGTACCAGCAACAAACACGCAAATAACCGGGCCCTTATCGTACCGACTGGAGACAAGCGACTGGAAGTGGCACATTAACCAACTAAGGTCAAGAATAGCCGCCACAAACCACACACCCGAGCAAGAAACTAGAAGGGGGGGGGGAATGGGAAACAGAATCGAAGGGAACCCCCTAGCACAAACAGAACACCCCCCACCCAGAACAATTAAACCACAAATAAACCAACACTACTCACCAGCAAACACAGGACCAACAGAACACAAAACACCAGAATCTTCACTTGGAGGGAGCAGCCAAGCCAGTTCAACTAGCCCGGAAAGATCCAGTGGGAATATCAGGAACGACAGCTCAACCAACCTGGGTAGACCGGGAGGGAGCTACCAAGAAAGGCCCGGCTCACCATTCCAGGCGGTTCCATCCCCAGAAACCAGAGTGACAGAGAAACCCTCCAAACCAGTCAAAGACCACACTGGAACTGAACCACGCAGGTCAACTAGGCAGGTACGAAGCCCCGCCTACCTGCATGACTACGTCACGATGCACCGACAGACAAAACCAAGAGGGGAGGGGTGTGCTGTATTAGCATACTCCAAACCCTCACAACCGATTGGTCCGGACGGACAGCGACCCGATTGGTCGAAGCCTCGGCCGTGATTGGAGCGCTAGGAATCTACCGTGATTGGCTGTGCCGATCGAGGGAGATTCAAAGCGCCGCCATTGGCTGCCGAGCCGCTAGCCAGCCCTACATGAAGGGCTGCCGTGGCTCGCATTCCCCAGACTGTTCTTATTCTAAATAAAGAGCTGAACTCACTAAGATGGTCTCGTGTCTCCTTCAAACCGATCCACCTTAGATCTAACAGAAAGTGTGATTTTAAAAAGTCAATTTTTATATTTCTGAAGCTTGTCTGCCTACATACAATTCTATTTCCAGTGGCTTAGAAAAGCCCTGGATCCTCATGTTGTCTCTTCACATTGTGTTCTTAGGGGAACCTATAGCTGTCACAAATCCCCAGAGATTTCTCATCGAAGCAGTTATGCACTGAATTGTAACTTAGATATATAAATCCAGACAATCTCTAGATAACAATAGCACTTATACTTATATAACGCTTCATAGTGCTTTAGAGCCCTCTCTAGATGGTTTACAGATGGCAGCCAAAAGTCATAATTCTTTGCAGTCTCGTAGTCTTTGACGTATACTGTAATTAAGCCCAGAATTATAGTCATGTTCTTCATTTGTTAAGTGGGGGCATCATCTAACTGGACCCAATTTTGTAACATTTTTTGCAGTGATCCTTGAGCTAACACCATGGTTGTTAAACATTGGTCTTTAAGTAAATCCATTATACCAATGGGGTTTTTTTTGTCAAAAATCAGAAGTAAATGCAAGAAACTGGCAACAAACTTCAAAAATCATGGTTATGTAATGCAGGTCACTGCAATTACTGTAAAAGTGCCAAAATGCAATCATGTGACTGCTAGTGTGTATGTGTGCAGCTGTTGTAACTTCAAAATCAGGTCATTAAGTAACGACAATTGGTTGAGGACTACCTGTAATTCCATGAAATATTTTTTTTAAAATTCCATCAGCTGATGATACAATGAGAAAGAAGAAAAGAGGGAAAGTTATAATAATCAGACCATTGATCATTCTATTGGAATAGGGTTTTTATATGTTGAATAATGTTGGCTGGAGTTGTAATTTCAATAAAGAGAACTCCAAAGCACAGATGCTACATGTTAAAGCTACAGAGACATATGTTCTGGCTATGTGTAAAGCCACACTAAGGAGGTAGCAAAATCTAGGGTGGCATTTGCTTTTGCGGTCTAGCATGAAAAAAACAGTCAAAGCAGCTGTGTGTGTGTGTGTATGTGTGTGTCCCCTAAATCCTTCGTGTGTATTTATGTGCCTTTAAATCAGTGCTAACACCTGGAGATTGGATCAATCCCTGCAGTTTTCTTGGCAAGGTTTCAGAAGTGGCTTGCCATTACTTATTTCCTAGGGCTGTAAGAAATTGACTGATCCAAGGTCACTTAACTGGTTTTGTGGTTAAGGCAGGGTTAGAACTCATGGTTTCCTGGTTACTAGCCTGGTGCCTTAACCACTACATCATACTGGCTTTCTGAGTTTCCTTACTGCACTTGAGGAATTTCTCACACTGCCTGTGAGCAATGCTGTCAGCACCCTGACTGAACAGAGACATCTGAGCAGTTTTCATAATGTATTGGCCTCTCACTAAAACAAGGAAGATCACAGCTAAAAACAATTTCTTTATTGTATTCCAGAAAACAAGAAATAAGGACAGCAATTTCTGTATGAAGAGAATGGTAGTTCAGAAGTTGGACAGGTCTCAAATTCTCATCGTCTTGTAGCAGCATCCCACAGAATGAGAGACTTGGATTTCCTATTTCTAATCCTCATGGTGTTCATTTATCAGAAAAATCTGATGCAAGAATTTCTGGCTTTCCACACCTTTCCCTCCAGGCAGTCTCTGGACCATAATAGTTCTCTGCCTGCTATCACTACTATCCCTGGATCCAAATTTGCTTGCCTTTCCTGGATAAGCTGACAATCACCCTCATTTCTGCTTCCTTCCCTGCATAGTAGTCTGGATGTACAGGTCAGGCTAACAGGACATTGAGCTATGATGGCAGCTGTTATTATAAAGATAGGGCAGCCAGAGAAAAGCACTCCACTCTGGAAGCAATTGCTATGAATCTGTGGAAGCATAATGTCCTGCCTGCCTGCCAAAGTTTGTGACCAGAGCTGACCCTCCTTCTCAAGGCCCATTGCAACTCAGAGCTGCCCCAGCCAAGTCACTACCCAGCTATTCCACTCCTGCCATTCATTCTACTACCATCATACATTGCTCCAGACTGAATCCTTCCTTACCACTTATTATGATTGAAGAAAGAATCCAAGAAGGAAGGATGGAACATACTATCATGCCATTCTGGGCTGCCAACAAATGCCATCCAGGCCAAGCAGGACCCTTGTCCTTTCTCATTTGCTGTCTGGTACCTGAAGAGGGAGAGGAGAATTAGATAATGTAAATACTTGGTAGTCCTGATTTAGCAACCACAGTTAGAACCGGCAACTCAAGTCACCAAACACCAAGGTTGCTAAGTGGAAAATCACATGACTGCAATGGGCTTTGGATTTTATTTGCTCCCTGGTTCTTAAGCAAAGTGCCACACTCACTGAGCAAAAACTCACTTGACTGTAACTTATTATTTTACTTCCGCCTGTTTCATTAACTCTGCTTGTTACAAGCTAGTTGCAAAGCAAGCAAATGGTGGTCACTTGACTGTGGGATACTGCAACTGTTGTCAATGCAAGGATTGGTCACAAAGGTATTTTTCAGCACTATAGTAACTTGAAATGGTTGCTGCACCATGCAGTTGGTAAATGAGGACTACCTATAGATGTACAGATAGAAGTAATCAGGTTCTTGGTTATAAATAAATGAACACAAATATAGCACAAACAAAACATATAGACAAGAAGAAGTTGAAGAGTGACTGCAAAAGGCTGAAGACAAAAATATCAGAGAGAGATGTAAATTAATTAGAGGAAGAAATTATAGAATTGTCATGCATGATGCCCAAAGAAGTAAATAACTGTCTTTTTATACTCTGGATAAAATTGCTCATTTACATTTGAAACTGTAATCACTATAGTCAGAATTTTCTTGTGTACATCTGTTTCAGTTGCTGTGACAAATCAAGGTTTTTCTAAACTGAAACTAATAAAAAAATTGTCTGAAATCTGCGATGAGTCAAGAAAAGTGATTGATCTGCCAGGAATTGCTGTTGAAAATTACATCACTTATACTGTAAAACTGGTAGTCTTTCTGAGACGGACAGCAAGGAAAATAGGTTTTAAAAAATAACAGCAATGTATCTCTCATTGCCAAAGTCAATACTTCTCTAAAAGGAATTTAAATTTTAAATTAAAGGCATGCTTGAAGTTTTGTTTAGGTTCTACTATTTAGGACTATTTTCAACTTGTGGATCCAAGGATGTGGGCAGAAGATGTGGAGGGAACCCTCTGCTGTCAACCAGTGTGCGGATCCAACAGTTGCGGATGCAACCCTGGGGTTGGCTGATGACTTGAGGTTTATCTCTCCATCTTTTTAAACATTGTTTATTTTTGTACAGATTTTTGTATGGATTTTAATGTTTTTTAGGTGTAAAACACCCAGAGTCACTTAACTAGTGAGATGGGTGATATATAGATTTGAATGAGTGAGTGAGTTAATTAATTAATGATGTATATTCTTGCTTATTGCCTTGTCCTTCCTACTTATTTAAATTAGCTGGCATAAGGTTAGCTTTATGTGAAGAGAAATGGCATGTTAAGCATTCCCCAATGACCTAAGGAGATAGTTACAAGATTGTTTATTTTAAAAAGATTTATCTACCTTACAAGAACTATACAATTATAGACATATCTCCAATACTGCATTTTGGGAAAATATAATTGGAAAGATACTAGTCTTACAGTTTCTGGGATATCTGAATTATACTAATTATCTGGACCTTTGTCAATTAAGCTTTCAGACAGAATACAATACTAAAACTGATTTGATTGCCTTAGTAGATAACCTATTCCAGAAAGTGAATGAGAAGAGTTCAGCACTGCTAGTTCTCCTGCTCTCTTGGCAGTTTTCAGTACCATCCACATCTGCACTTAGGTCAGAATTGTGCCTTAAGGGTGCAATTCTACAGTGACTCCAGTCCTTCCTGTTTAGATTTGTTCAGAAAGTGATGCCATTTCAGTTTTGCTGGAAGCTGAAGCTTTTTATACGCGTATGTGAATATTATTTAGAGCATGAGTCTAACCTGAAGAAGGATCAGTGAAGCAGGTTTTAAGAGAAAGGAGATGTATGGACAGACAATGTATTGTAGCAATAGGGAAACTCTAGCTAACAACATCCTACAAGATAAAGGTTTCTATGTGCTCTGTGCATGCATGCTTAAATAAAAAGGCAGAAAAAGTGACCTCAAATTAATTACCATCTTTTAGATAACGAGCAAGTATAGAGTAGACAAAGAGGGGACCCAGGGTAAATCCTTAATCTAACTACATCTTTATGTACCATGACGCTCAGGAGACCATGAAGTGCTGAAAAGTCAGTGTTGTTTGCTTTGTAACCTCTAATGTGTTTGATAGGGCTCTGTCAACATCTAGATAAAATTGCTGGGTTTTGGAATGGAATCTCTTCAATATCAGCTCTATTGCGTCTTATCTCCAAGGATGCACCATATTTTTCGCACTATATGATGCACTTTGCCCCCCTCAAAAAAGTGGGTGGAAATGTCTGTGTGTCTTATTGAGTGAATGTTGCCAAAGCCCCACCCACCCACCGGCCCCCACACTTTGGCCTCCTCTCCCAGCAGTTTCCTCCAGGCAGCAAACAGCAAACAGCCTGGTCAGCTTCAGCACAGCCTGATTTAGCACAAGCAGCTGATCGGCAGTTGGATCGGCTTCCTGGAATACTGCCAACAGCTGTTCCAGGATGTGGGGATTGCCATCACCCATTGCCACCATCACCTTCCATCACCACTGTCACCTATCATTGCCTCTGCATGCCCCATTTCCTGCCTCCATGCACCACATTTTTAGCCTCTGCGCATCCCATTTTCTGCCCATTCCAGGCAGGGATCGCCGCCACCACCTATCATCACTGAACAGTGGCAGTAGCAATCGGCGGTGATAGGCGGTGGCGATCCCCACTGCCTGGAATGGCCTGAAAACGGGACGCATGGAGGCCAAAAATAGGGCACTTGGAGTCTGAAAATGGGGCGTGCGGAGGCGGCGATAGGAGGCAGTGGCGATGGGAGGCAATGGCAGTGATGGGTGGCAGTGATCCCTGGGGCCTGGAACAGCTGATTGGCGGTATTCCGGGAAGCTGATCCAACCACCAATCAGCTGCTCATGCTAATTAAATCAGGCTGTGCTGAAGCTGACCAGGCTGTTTGCTGTTTGCTGCAAGGAGGCAAATTGCTGGAAGACAGAGGCATATGTTTTTTCTTGTTTTCCAATCCTAAATCTAGGTGCATCTTATGGTCTGGAGCATCTTAAAGTCAAAAAATACTGTAGTATGTAGGTACCCTCAAAGATTAGTGATGTTTGATAATGACCTAGATGAATAAACTGATATTAAATCCAAATAAGATGGAGATCCTGTTAATAAACAAGAAACTGGGCCCAGAGACTGAGGTTCATGTTTTGGATAATGCTCCATTTGTCCTAAGGAACAGGGCTCAGTGGAAATCTCCTTGATACATGGCAGATGTGGCAAGGCATCTTTTTCCTTAATTATATATGTTGTCCCAGCTAATCATTTGGCAATAATTATTCACACATTGCTTTTATCCTGTATTAACACAGGGGTCCCCAACCACCCAGGCCGCAGCCCAATGTTGGGCCATGGCCTACTTGGAACCAGCCCCTGTGAGAGGTGGGCCAGGGTGCATGCCCACTCACGTGGGCAGCAAGACAGTACGCACACACATGCATGCATAGTTCCACTTTCATGAGCAGAGGGTCGGCATGCACATGCATGCACACACAGCTCCACTCACACAACTGGCAGGCCGGCACATATATGCATAGGGACTGCTGCTGTAACAATATGTTCTGCATGAAAAGTATTTGAAAGTGGCACCTCGTATAAAATGCAAGACTAGGGTGGTAACCCATGTAAGTAACAGTAGCCACATGATGTCTCTACTTAAAGATCTGTATTGGTTGCCAGTTCTTACCAGGCACAACTTAGTGGGCTAAATTTTTCAGCCCTTAGCAGTTTAGATCCTGACTATCTAAAAGTGAGTCTCTCCTGTTACCAATCCATCCATCTGGCTGTCCTGAAGTGCAGAAGGAGCCATTCTATAGATGCTCAGTGGCTTGTTCTTCTGGCACAAGGGAAGGAATCTAAATTAGCAATTGACTTCCATTTTCATTCAGATATCTGTAAAGACAGTTTAGTAAAACATGCCAAAGACATACATCTTTGGCTAAATCTTTAACTATTAATTAGTGTTATTATCCATACTATGTTTTTATCTTTGCATGTTCTGTTGTAGTCTTTATCGGACGACACAATGAGACAAATACTATCAGGACCAACTTTCTGCAAAGGCCGTTATTCATCAACATTTTGCCAGGCTCTAGAAAATACAAGGAAAACACTATCAGACTAAATTCAAGAATTGAGACACAAAACTGGTTTCTTAGAGAGGCAAAATAGAAATTCTAGCAACCAGCAAATATTTAAGGGCTAAAGGTTCCCTGAAGGAAAAGAGAAATGACCCAAAAAGAATGCAGCAGGTCAGACAAGGTGTGAAGGTCATTCCATATGCCCAGCTAAAGCAAGCTGGCATTTATATAAAGCAGCAGCAATAGAGGAAGATGCTAGAGGCAGATGATCACATTAACGTCAACTGCAAAGTATCATTTCATATTGTGCAAGAAAATACACTGGAAAACCATGCCTGTATTTTACCAAGAAAACCGCATGACTAGAGACAAGATGAAGTGGTTGTTGATAAAATGCTAAGTTATTGGCCTCTTGGGTCAGTTGTTCCTTAACATCCTTAAAAGCTATGGTGGCATAGTGGTTAGAATGCAGCTTTCAGGGTAATTCTGCTGATTGCCAGGGGTTCAATCCTCACTGGCTCAAGGTTGACTCAGTCTTCCATCCTTCTGAAGTCAGTAAAATGAGGACCCAGATTGTTGGGGGCAATAGGCTGACTCTATAAAATGCTTAGAGAGGGCTGTGAAGCTCTGTGAAGTGGTCTATAAGTCTAAGTGCTATTGCTATTGCTATCCGGTTAAGAAACAATTGAAGAACAGTTTTTCACAATACTCATTGTGCTAACGGCACAGCTATATTAAAGCCCCTGGATGCGTGTAAGGATGGATGGGTGGATGAATTATATGATGTAGAAAAAGAAAAGCTAAAAAGAGACAGCTTTTTTGGAAGAATGGAATCCAAGGATTATGAACATGGGGAAGCTCTCAACACAGTGAAATATGAAATCAATCAATTATGTATTGTTGTCTTAGGTATCAGAGAATTGAAATGGGCTAGAATTCAACATTGTCAGATCTTTGTGGTAGAGCAGATCACAAACAACTATTATCATAATTACTGGAACTTTATTGTTACAGAGTATAATAGCAGAATTATACCACAGAGATTCAAGCTGGAGTAGTCATGAGTTTCTTCCTTGCCCACTCTTGTCCTTCCTGATTAAGTTGATATTTTTTGTAACAGCTGCCACATAACCTTCTCCAGACACTTTCAGTCAGAACATCCTACACAGGACAAGAAAAACAAAAAGGATAGTCAGAAAAAACAATGCAGTAAAATATAGTCAATGACCAAATAATATTAATTAGATTTTGTGAACAATTATTTAATATGATAGTTATCCACATCAATTCTACAACCATTGATGCAGAAGAAGAAAGTGTTGATGAGTTCATTCTGAAATTGACAGAACGTGTAAGAGGATGTGGTTGATTATGTTTTTCTGTATTTTTTTAGAGTAGAAAAAAATGTTATTTTTGTTACTTACAGATCTCCTCAGAACTGAAAATAGTATTATATTTTTTAATATTCCAAGTCAGTAAACTGCATCTATGCTGATATACAGAAAGAAATCAAAGTTAAGCCTTAATAAGTTCAAGTGCCATTTTTTTCATTTAGAAAATTAAAGTGTGATTTAAGAGAAAATACAGGAAAAGCCTGAGATTTATATCGTTTCAGAAAGCAGTGGGAGAAGATGATCTGATCAGTAAATGCCTGAGAGATACACAAGTGTGCTGTAACTTAATAAAAAATAAGCAGACCATCTTCCTACATCAGGGATTCGCAACTTAAGGGTACATATTCTATTCTTGACTGTGTTGACTGGGATTGAAGGAAGCTAAGATCCCCAAAATAAGAAGGGCAGGGTGCCTATCCAAAACCTATGTTTGTACATTTTTCACAGAAAAAGTGTTCAGAAACAGAAAAGACTTGGGAAGAGGTAATGTTCAACAAATTATCTTCCAGCCAAAGTCAGAAGCTCCTATATATGCATTTTGCAGGAAGTTCCCACTGGTTTCTAACACTTCCTCCCTTCCCCACTAATGGTACTGAGAGAACTGCTATTTGCACTTTTGATAATGCACTTTAATGGCATTCAGTCAAACTTGTCTTTTTTGGCTCTGATTTCCATACAGAAGTAGGATTAGGTATCCCTGTCATCTTTCAATTACATCGCAAAGTTATGTACCACCTAGTGGTGTGAACAAGAAATGCAGTTTGAGAAGAATGCTTATTTGAGAAGAATGCTTATACAGTATTTTTTTAAAAGTGCCTTTCAGGCAGTCTTGACTTCTGGCAACTGCTTGGACAAGACTTTGCAGTTTTATTTGCAACGTTTTAGAAAATGGCTTGCTATTGCCATCTTCCTAGGCTGAGAGGGGGTACTGACCCAAAGATACTTTAGCCTTGTGCCTAAGGCATATTTAGAATTCATGGTGTCCTAGCTGGAGCCTTAACTAACCACGACAACAAACTGGCTTATACACTATACTACAAATTACTTTATTTATTTACTTATTCATTTACTTACTTATCAAGTTATTAAATATATAGATCATCTCAATCTATTTCATCACACAGGACAACCAGTCTGAATTCTTTTTTAATTTTAATTTTATTCAGAAAATTTAAATAAAAATCCTTTTGTATTAAGCTTGTGTTTACAAGCAAAACTAGACAAGAATATTACAAATATAAATTTAAAAGAACAAAAGAAAAAACACATATTATCCCTCTTAATTGAACACTGGCAAATTTATTGCAACAATAATAGCTCATCTCCTTGCAAAGGAAGTTCAAAATTATTAGCTTCTACATTTATTTGTAACCTAATTGATCTGTTATTAAGAGCCAAAGGAGGGTATTTGATCTGGACAGATCATCAGAGATAATGATTGGGACAATTTTTGGTAAATAAAAAACCATGTAGACTTTCAATAACAGTAAATTACATAACAGACTATTAACAAATGCCCTGAACTTTAACTTGGCTGTTGTTTAACCTGTTAACTATATTTCTTTCATATATGCAATGTATGGGTGACTTTTCATTGCCATGTATTTCACTTATATGTTTCATTAAATTCTATGCTTTTGCAATGACCAACATTTCTGTTCTATGAAAAAGTAATTAGATATATTTATCTGACTTTAAGACAGGATTCGATATTTTCAGATATCCATATTATTTTACATGAAAAATGATGCTGAACAACATCTGCCCCATTCAGATTGCTAAGAGACTGGTTTTTCAATATAAATTTATAGCCCAGTTACATAGTGGATTAAAGACCTGATATAGCATGCAACATATACATGAATTGTATAGATTTAGGTTATGTATGGATACTTACAATGAAATATGCTCATCCTTTGTTAGAATGATATGTAAATATAGAGACCCCTTTATATTTTTATAAACTTATTGTTATTCCTTGCTGTTTTTTTTCTTTTTCAATATTTTCCTGTTTTATTTTCTGAAATAAAAGTCAACAATATCTAAGATTTGTTTCATGTTGACTGTTCTCTCTCCTTTTTTTTACTCTATCTTCATATATTTGCAGTAGACAAATGCACATAAAGGAATGATAAAAAGCAAGAGAGGTCTGCACTGCAGTGGATGACATAAGACAGCATCTTCTCACATATATCAAAGATATGGTGTGCATATTTGAGTGGGGGAAAGCTTGTTAAATAATTACCTCACATCAGAGGTGGTATTCAGCAGGTTCTGACCAGTTCTGGAGAACTGGTAGTGGGAATTTTGAATAGTTCAGAGAACCGGCAAGTACCACCTCTGACTGGAGGTTTTATAGTATCCTTCCCCTGCCACGCCCACCAAGCCATGCCCACAGAACCGGTAGTAAAAATTAGGTAAGACTGGCTGATATATGGCACTGAATGCCGAATTAGTAACTGGTCTCAGCCTCCATGTGAAGACAATTTGACTACTACCCATATCAGAGGTGGTATTCAGCAAGTTCTGACCAGTTCTGGAGTACCAGTAGTGGAAATTTTGAGTGGTTCGGAGAACTGGAAAAATACTACCTCTGACTGGAGATTTTTCAGTATCCTTCCCCTGCCACACCCATCAAGCCATGCTCCCAGAACCACTAGTAAAAATATTTGAATCCCACCATTGAGTGTGGCAGGGAGGGAATGGGATTTTGCAGTAACCTTCCCCTGCTAGGCCCACCAAGCCACACCATGCCCACCAAGCCATGCCCACAGAACTGGTAGTAAAAACCATTTGAATCCCACCATCAACTGAGTTTCCACCCAAGCCAATGATCACAATGGAGAGAATTGATCAAACTAACTGTGCTTAGGGACTTACTTGGGCAAGAAAGCCTGAGAGTCCGGTCAAAACATGGCACCCCTTGCTGGGCAGAACATCAAGTCTGAACCACAGACAGCTATCACTACTGGAGAAACACCAACCACAGTATGTCCAGACCTCTAATAGCACTTAAGCTGCACCCTTGCGCCCCCCCCACACACACTTTAAGTCCAGTGAACACAGAACTGCATCCCACATTCAGATATTATTTGTTTCATTTTTCATTTAAATCTAGACAAGGTTTCATCCAAATGAGCCTGGAACTGATCATCCTCCATCTGCTCAAGCTTCTTGCCAAGAAAGGGAATATCCGTCACCAACCTAGAGCTGTTTTTATCCAGGTTAACTTTCTCCCAAAGCAGTCTGATCATGGACTTTTTTTTAAAAAAAGACTAAAACAGCCCCCCTCTCAATGAGGCGTTTATGACTTTTTGGATCCCTAGACAGTTTCTCCCAACTGAATTTAATAATCCAAGACTAGCAATGGTTGAGTACACAAGTGGCACACAAATTGATAAATCAAGCACTCTTCAGGCCTCAACTACTGAAATTCATGACCCAACAAAATAGGACAAGACAGTTTTTGCCAGTTCTCCGAACTATTCAAACTTTCTGCTACCGGTTCTCCAGAACTGGTCAGAACCTGCTGAATACCACCTCTAGTACAACAGCATCTTTCTTTGGGCCAGGTTGCAACAGGCCCTTTATCACTTGACAAAGTTCCACCAGACTAGACAACCCTGAGAAGATGCAATGGAGGTGGAGAAGAAAAGGTTTTTTTCACAGCTGTTGCACCACCATCACATACACATGATAATGGGTGCTAAGCTGTGCTTGATTGTATTCAGCATAAATATTCCCCCACTTGTGTTCTCCCTGGCATTCTACTTCCTTCACAGCCCTCAACTCAGACATATGCCTGTAATGCTCAGGCTTTGCAGGCAGGGACAGAGTCAGGGGTAGGATTCTACCTGGTTGGACTGGTTCTATAGAACCGGTTGTTATGATTCTGCCCAGTTCGGAGAACCAGCAAATCGCGCCACTGGCTAACCCTTCCTCACCACTCACTCCTTACCTGGCATGCATACCATCAAACTTGCCTGCTAAGTTACTATTTTTCCTCTCCCCCCAACAATCAGCTGTTTTGCTGTGCCAGGAGATTTATATTAGTAAGAAAGCAGGAAATCATTATATTTCTTGCTTTCTAGCTGATCTAAAAGCAGAGCTGAACCTTCCTTAGGACTGAACGTTCTATTTTTCAGTGAAGACTTGGGTAGCAGATTGCAGAAAGATATATCTCTGAATGAATCTGTGATTCTGTGAGCAATTCAATCTGCCTACCTGCTTTGCCTGATTTTGGGTAAAAGTTGCTCTTTTTTTATAAAAAAATCAATATTTACATAAATATTTATAATATTTACATACAAGCCATGCCCAACCAGTCACATGACCACCAGGCCACACCCACAAGTTAGGCCATGCCCACAGAACTGATTGTAAAGAAATTTGAATCCCACCCCTGGACAGAGTGTTTATGAGTGATCATGACTAGGAAATCTTTGTATCTGTATTCCACAGAGCAACCAGGGCTTTAAGAGAAGCACCCAACTACACCAGTAGAAAACTCTCCCAGATCCCTATGTAATTTAGAAGAATCTGTGAGACTCCAGGGTCAGATAATCTTAATAGATTCCCTTCTCCCCCTCCCCAACTTGCAGAGAGGATTAGTCTAAATTTCACAGGAAACGATCTGACCATGACATCCAGGTAATTATTAGGTTCCCCCCACATTCAGATCACCTTTCTGACTGGTCAAAAACCCCGCATACAAACTGTAACCTTAATCTGTGTTAGACTAATACTGTTAACATGTCATTGGATTGAACTGGATTCAGCTTCAACACCAGCAAACCCAAGCTGGTATGGCAACCAGTTGGTTGAGGGGAGGAGAGAACATGAAGAAAAAGAATAAGCAAAAATGTCGAAACCTACTTCTTCGCACCTCTTCTCCTCACCTGGCTAGTTGTCCCTTCAAGTTATAACTTCCTCTACCATTGCTGTAGAGGAATCCATGTCTTCCCCAGGTTCTCCTACATATTTCTGATAATAGAATAGAATAGAATAGAATAGAATAGAATAGAATAGAATAGAATAGAATAGAATAGAAAAACATGTTTCCAAATCCTTAGATATCAAATTAATCTTAATATTATACAGCATCAGCAAACCAAATTGTCTAAACCAGGGGTGTTAAACTGGATCTGGCCCACGGGGTGCTTAGATCTGGCCCATGGGGCTGCCTTGGAAACAGCAGACCAGCCTGTGGTGCCTCTGCCAGAGCCCTCCCGAGCTCTGTTTTCACTGGCAGAGAGTTGCAGGAGGCCATTGCAGCCGAAAACGGAACTCAGGACCCTGTTTTCGCTGGCAAAGCCCTTGAGCCACCATAGGCACCCCTGACATGATTGACGTTGAGCTGGCCATGCCCACCCCAGCTCCCTGAGGTCAAACACAACCCTGATGCGGCCCTCAATGAAATCGAGTTTGACACCCCTGGAACTGGACAGCTGACACTATAAATTATTATTTATAATATAAAGTTATATGTGAAAAGAACTGTGAAAAGGGTGAAACAGCTGCATAAATAGGTGTACCACAAATAAAACAATTCATGAAAATGCAATCAGATTGCTCAAAAGTCTTTTTCTTTGCTTTCTGTCAGAAAAAAAAAAATACATGTGGACAACTGACACATACCTCTTGTTCACATACAATTCAAAGAGATATTTCTCCTTTCAGAGCTATATAATAATATTTAATCAAATAATAAATCATGAAAAATCCATTAATTCTCAATTCCTTATATGCTTTCAAATTATTTAGGATGTAACCAAGAATACTGCCTTTGATATGTAGCAATTGCCCTAAAGAGATATTGGCCATTCTGTTTTTAAAAAAGTGATAATAGTAGGGAAGTCCTGCTCATATTTTTGATATTTCATTTTTTCCAAAATTTATATATGATAAAGTGTGATTCCTTCTGCTAAGAATAATCTGGTGTGTACTGAATTTTTATTTATTTATTTATTTATTACATTTGCCACAATTCGGCAAGAGGAGACTTTGGGTAGCTTACAACTACTAAACAGATATACAGTAGCTTATGAAAACTAGTCTTCAGAAATCATACATCTTTTCAGAGGCTATACAAAAGGCTGTCATGATTAATAGATAATTAATTACTTTGATTATTAATAGATTAAAATTTTAATCATTTGAACATTATTAATTTAATAGTATACTATTAATAAAGTAATAATTAATTTAAAAATTAAAAATTAATTTCCATGTCTGTCAGTCTTTGTTACTTTTTGCGCAAAATAGAGACATACTATCTTTTTGCAAATGTGAAGTTATTTCAACATAGAGCAGAAAACTTTGACAGATTTCACATTCCATGGTTTTGTTTTTACCGAATAAAAACCAAGTTTGCCCTTTCACATAGGCTCCATAAGCATAGCAAACCACCCCCGGTGTTCAGAGATTATTTTTGATAATCATCTATCTGTAAACCTAAAGAATAAAAAAAAAAAAACAGGATTTCAACAGTGTAGTTTACTATACTACATCCCGTTGAATCTAGAGTTTTGAAAAATAAGTTTCACAAACAAGTTTTACAAACCTTCTTCGGTTGTTGTTTTTTTAACAGTTTCCTGACTATACAAACAGTAGCCAAAGTGTATTGCGTAGTGTGGAAAAGCTGCGTGAAACAGTTACCAGCCCAACAGGAAAGAATCTTCACCCTTGGTAACCTCACTGTACAAATATAACAGTGCAAAGTCTGAGCAGGCAAGCTTCAATGAACAGGAGCCTGGGTGCTTCCCTACCACAAAGGGCCCGAAGTCGTAAAACAACACTAAAAAAAAAATAGCAGAGGGGGGAAAGACTGACTTTCTGATTTCATGCCTGGCTTCAGAACTACCACCAAACCAGATGTTTGCTTGAAAAAAAACCCTTTGCACCTGCCAAACCAGCAGCTTGGAGCTTCCTCTTTTGTCTTTTCTTTCCCTCCCTTTTAAAGTCTTAACAAACTTTCTTTCCCTCCCTTTTAAAGTCTTAACAAACTACAAGCGGAAGTTTTGAGCAACGGCAAAGTGCTTTGTGGTGGTTGTTTTGTTTCCTGAAGACACACAATCCAATCTCTTTGGAGCAATAAATAAATAAATAAATCAGACAACTAAGTTTTCTGAGGCAAAGCAGCAGGATTTTGTTCAGAGGCTTTTATTTCATAATGGAAAAGAATTTGGGAAAAGAGAAAAGTGGGTGTTTCTGAGTATATAATTAATTTTACAGTTGAAATAGGGCTTTCTCGTTATTCTTTCTTTTCCAGAGGGGTGATATGTATCACTGTTACTGGATCAGAACATTTATTTGTTCAAGATTTTGAATTCAATAACAAAGTCTCTGGTCCTGATAATAAATAGTTAATCATATTACCCGAGGGTATTAGGTAAATCTAATTCAATTTCAGATAGGGAACATCTCAACTTTGAATATTTGTTAATTAGCAGCTGGACAACAACTACAATAGTACAAAAACAGGACTTTTATTTAACTGATAGGCGTTTACAAGTTCTTCAGGAGTCCTGAGCTTTCCCTTTCCCCTCCAACAGACCCAATGTCTTTCACAATTCTCTGACCCCACCAAAAGATCTTTTGGAAGAGTAGGGCTCCCAGATCTGGAGTGCTGACATATATATGACTTAATCTAATAATAATAATACTCTAATAGTAATATATTTTGCTGAGATCTGATGGTCATCCAGGCAATTGCAGCCCAGAATAGGTAGCCCTACAAGAAAAAAAATTACAAGAAGTAACAATTGGAATGCAAAGTACTGTTACAATGGGCTCTTCCAGCCAGCCACATCAGTGTTGTCACTCCTTGAAATGCAAAAAAAGAAAGGTAACACAAATGGCAATGAGGCCAATCACTACAGATTTAATGCAGCCCAATTTCAGGAAAGTCCTTGATTTACAACTGTTCATGTAGCGATTGTTCAAAGTTACAAAATCATTGAAAAAAGTGACATGACCATTTTTCATACTTACAACTATTGCAGCATCCCCGTGGCCACATGATCAAAACTGGGATGCTGAGCAACTGGTTCATATTTATGACAGCTTGCAGTGTTCCAGGGTCATGTGATCTCCTTTTGTGACTTTCTGACAAGCAAAGTCAATGGGGAAGCCGGAGTCACTTAATAACCAGGTTACTTCAGTAAATTAACAATTGAAGCGCTTCACTTAACAACTGTAGCAAGAAAGGTCATAAAAGGGGGCAAATCTGACTTAACAAATGTCTCACTTAGCAATAGAAATGTTGGGCTCAATTCTGGACATGGCTAATCTAGTAAAAAGAAGGACCAGGGGACATATGATAGCAGTTTTCCAATATTTGAGGGGCTGCCACAGAGAGGAAGGGGTCAAGCTATTTTCTAAAGCACCCGAAGGCCAGACAAGGAATAATGGATGGAAACTGAAGAAGGAGAGATTTAACCTGGAAATAAGGAGAAACTTTCTGACAATGAGAACAATCAACCAATGGAACAGAAGTTGTCCTCAGAAGTTGTGGGAGCAACATCACTTGAGATCTTTAAGAAGAGATTGCACTGCCATTTGTCAGAAATGGTGTAGAATCTCCCGCTTGGGCAGGGGTTTGGACTAGATGACCTACAAGGTCTCTTCCAACTCTGATTATCTGTTATATGTAGTTGTAAATTGAGAACTACTTGTAATGGATTGCATTGGTTTTGTTTTCCTACCCATCAAACATCATAACAAATAAGAGATATCATCTGCCAGTGAGTACATCAGGAGTACATCAGTACTGTACCATTTGTTCTGTCCACTAGGCAGTGGGTAGGGATAGACAACTGGACAACTGTGGATGACAGGTTCAATTACCTGTCAAGTGTCTGGTTAATAAATAGCTGGCACAAGGAGGAACAATGGGGTAAAGTGGGGGAGAGCTTTCCCAGCATTCTTGCTCAGCACAAATCTTCTCTGTTCCTGTTATCTGTCTATTGGGCTATTTTTGGTTAGCACTCTTCTGAAAGAGCACCAAATCCTTGTTATAAAGAAACCTGTTTAACAGGTTGCAGGCACAGAAGAATAGCATGGCTAAGATGGGAGAGAGCTCACTTGATGTTCCTGCTTGGTGCAACCCTTGCCCTGCCACAGGAGAAAGCAAGAGTATGATTGACGAGTAAACTCCAACAAGAAAAAAAAAAGGCACCCGATGCCGATTAGGTTAGTGGGTTATCAAGTGGTCTAGTTCAGGCCACATAAGCAGCAATTGTGACTGTGTTTTATGTAACAACAATAGTCATCAAGTCATCACTGTGGAACCTCCTGTAGCTGAAACCAGAGCGGAATATACAAATGCTGCTGTTTTGCCATGGTGCATTGCACAGCTAGGAACTATGATTGCACACTGCTAGTCCAAGCAGCATTGATCAATCTATGAAGCAGTTATAGCACCTGAGAGACCTCAGAAATAATAGAAGTAATTAAAAAGAACCACCCTTCCTGGCAGAAGCTGTGGAAAATCTGTAATGCACTCAACAATGACAGAGCTATAACAAATACATAGCAAGCAGAATCTGACTCACTTTCCTGGTTTAAGTCAACCTTCCGTACAGCACAGATCTAGGGCTCATTCAAAGAGCACCAAATCTGTGTTTGAAAAGCACGCTTAGTACTCTTTCTTGCCAAACTCTTGGTAATAGAAAACAGTTTTTACAAAGGCCTCGATAATTAGATTTAGTAAAAGAGAAAAGGGATTAAATTATAGAAATCCTGATGAGTATTTGCTTTCATTGTTAGAACTTAATTTATCTCAGAGTTGCTGGGTGAAGCTTTCTTCATTCTCTTGCTCACCTCCTCTGTACTGTATTGGTTCAGCTGCCACAGCCTCATGCAAAAGCATCAGGCCATCTTTTAAATCAACTTTTGTACACATTCCCTTCATAGCAACCAGATTTTTTTTCAAAGCCACCTGATGCTGTTCTTCACATGAACCAAAGATACAGTATGGTAGAGTTATATAACTGGAAGGAACTTTTTAGGCTGAGTTCAACTCATGCTGGCTATCAGCGTTCCAAGTAATGCACCCATAGAAAATAAAACTCTGAGGCATTCCTCAAAGAACAGTTTACTGGATACATCATATTGGCACAACTGGTGAAAGCTGACTCTGAAATTTCCTGTGGCTTTCACCTGATTAAAAGTAAATGTTTTTCTCCCTCTCCACCCCCAAGTTACTGGTCACGCTATCCAATCCAAGTGCTGGCCAGTCGCTGAGCTACTGGCTCCTCCTCTGACTAGCTACCTGTGGGAATATCTTTGGTTCCCACAGGAAAACTTTATTGTTTTGTCTACAAAACCCCATCTATCTATTTCCCATCATTGTGTGGCAACCCTGGACCCTCCAAGATGGCTTCAGCCAGGCTCACTTCAGGGTTGACAATGGCTGGAGAATTCTGGTAGTTGAATGTTGCCAAGTTTGAGAAACATTGAATTAAATATATCATTAATTATTTATTCAATATATAGGTTTACAATCATTGTAGTTCACAATAAAACTAATTAGGAGTGTACCTTTTTAGGTTTCAGTCAATTGAGAATGATGTGAATTAACTGCAGAGTTAATATGAAAAATGATAACGAATTACGGTTAGGGTTAAGGTTACTGTAGTGAGCAAAGGAATTCACATTGTAGAGAGTGTATTTTTCTTCCAATATTTTTTAAAAAACAAAAATGTTCTGCAGTAGTAAAATCACCTACAAAATAAAACAAACAAGCCCCAGGCAAATTATAAGTGAGTGGCATACTGCACACTAATTATAAAATAAGGAAGCAACTTTTTCTTGAATTGCAGTGTTACTGTTTTTCATTGCTGCTTGTGCCATTGTGGCTTGATTAAGCTGTTCCTACTTGCTTTCAGACAGAATGATGAAATCTATAGCATCTGAAACATACCTAGGTAACATGTAGGCACAATTCACTGCCCTGGCATGCTTGATGTTGCCTGCAGGAGGCTTTACATGTCGGTGTTTCATTTTACAAAATCATTCTAAGAAAGAGTTGCTTTAGAAAATCTCCCAGCTCCAACGATCTTTGCAGCTGTTAAGAAATTAACTTCTCTCCTTTCATTTTTTTTTTTCCTATTTTAAAATTCTTCATTTTAAAAAGGGATGTATTTAAACTTTTAAAAATCTGGTTGGCTAGATATAATAAAAGAGATGTTTAATACTTTACTTTGTATCCATTGTACTTAATAGGATCTGGACTCAAGGCTTGTGGTTTAGGCATCCTTCCTCCTCATCCCATCCAAAGCACTGGCGTAGATAGGCACACTTTTACCAGTACATTCATAAACTATACCAAAATATTCTGCAATAGTTTCTAGAAAGAGTTGGTTATCAGTTAAGAAACTGAGATCAAATTATGGCTGAAGAAGTTCACCAACTGTTGAATAACAACATGAGAGTCGATTTCTATGAGATAGTTTATTTCATGACTATCATCATTAATTTATTGTTACCAAGGTATTCGGGCCACCTGCTGAGGGTGGATTATAAGCAGTAGAGGATATCATACCCTACCAAAATATTAGAATGATGTTGAGAAGTCTCTGCTCTCGATAAGAAACGGAAAGGGAGGAAGAAAAGGCATTTGATCCTGCCAAACTTCTGTGTAGCTGCTGTGGAGTCATGATGGTGCACTGGTTAGAATGCAGTATTGCAGGCTCTCGATCAGGGGTGTCAAAATGCCTGGGGGGCAGATCCGGCCCAGGAGGGGATACTTAGATCTGGCCCGTGAGGCTGCCCTGGAAACAGTGAAGGACTGGCCTGTGGGGCCTCTGCCAGTGAAAACAGAGTTCAGAAGGGCCACATGCAGCCCTCCCAAGCTCGTTTTTGCTGGCAGAAGGTTGCAGGAGGCCATCATAGCTGAAAACGGAGCTTGGGAGCCCGTTTTCACTGGCAGAGCACTCAAGCCTCCACAGGTGCCCCCAACATGAGTGATGTTGAGCTGGCCACACCCACCCTGGCCATGCCCACCACAGCACCCCCCCCGGGGTCAAACACAACCCTGATGCAGCCCTCAATGAATTCGAGTTTGACACTCCTACTCTCGATAGTAGGCTCTCTGCCTACTGCCAGGAATTCGATCCTGACTGGCTCAAAGTTGACTCAGCCTTCTATATTTCCAAGATTGATAAAATGAGGACCAGATTACTGGGTATAATTTGCTGATGGTGTACATTGCTTAGAGATGATATTGCTATTCCCAGACTACCCTGTGTTGGGTTGTGTGGTTTTATATTATGAAGAGGGGTTTTTAAAAACGGGATCTAGGAATTGTGGGTTGGGTTGTGGAGAGTGTGGTGGATGGGATCAGATCTTCTCTGGCTGAGATCCAGGTGTGAGGGTTGATGGAGTGAGTCCCTACTGGGTAGTGAGAGGGATCAGGTAGAGTGATCCTCTGGCTGGCTGGAGTTGTGGGGGGGATTGACTCAATGACCCTGAGAGCTGTTACTGTACTATAGTACCTATTAGGAGCTACCTCTATCCTGTTATATGTTATTTTGGAATGGGGTTCCTTGAGAGTAAGAGAGGAAGTTGAAGATGGGGAATGTAGAGACTGACGGGTGAATAAGGTAGAGCATTGCATATCAGTAATAATGTGTATGAGGAGATATAATGGTGGGAAACGGCCAGGGTATTTCAGAGTTTATGAGGGTATGACTTCTATGGGCCCATCCCAATTATTCATGATGACCCAACAAGGAATAGTGGTCACAAACTCAATGTCATATTTGTTGTGTATGCATAAAGATTTAATAAAGTGTGAGCTTGGAGTTAAGTGTAGGGTTCTGGCCCTGCACTTCTGATTGGCTGTTAAGCGGCCGGACCGGATTGGCCCGTCCTGGGGAATCCGATTGGCCCTTAACAGAGAGTTCCTATTAGTTATAAGAGCTAGCGCTCCTAGCTCATTATTGGTTAAAGGTTAGAGGGTTTGCCTATATAAGGCGGGTTTAACTGCTATTGAGTGAGAAGTCACAATGTAAATAAAGAGCTGAAGTTCACCGTTCAGAGGCTTGTCTCCATTCTTTTTCGCCCATGCTCAAAACTTAACACTGGCGACGAGGATGGGATTTGGAGATATCTGAACCAACGAAACTTTGAAGAACACCGAGCACGTGACAGACGACGCCAACAATGGAACCATGTCCGGCGGCATCGTACCCCCCGCTCCATTCGATCCAGTACAGGAGGACTGGGAGTCCTACATGGATCGCTTCCAAATGTTCTTAGAAACCAACAACTTAAAGGACGCCACACCAGGAAAGAAACGGGCAGTGTTCCTCACGCATTGCGGTCCAACCGTATTTAAGATGACTAAAGCACTAGCCAAACCCCGAGAAGTGAAGGACATGGATTGGGATGACCTTGAACCTCTCCCACAAGATCACTACGCCCCGACCGTGCCTACCCTAGTGAGACGCCATGAGTTTTATCAGAGGAGCCAGCGAAAGGGAGAAAGCGTGGCCGACTTCATAGCAGACCTCTGAAATTTGGGAGGCCTCTGCGGATTCGCCAATTTAGAAGAAGCACTAAGAGATCGCATAGTTCTGGGACTAGATGCACCAGGCGTCCAAAGCAAGCTGATGGCGAAAGGCGACATCAGCCTTGCCGATGCCATCACCGATGCTACTGCAGCAGAAGCAACCAGGAAGTCGGCTGCACAACTACGCCAAAACCGCGCTCCGGTACCACCATCAACAAGCAACATTTTATCCAGGTCTGAAGGACAGCTTACAACGACGCACCACGAGGACCTCTCTTCGTCGTCAGACAGTGACGAAGAAGGGGTCCATCGACTGCGGTCCGACCGGGACCATCACCCGAAGCCCTTAGGCACTTGCGCTGGCTGTGGAGCCAACCATGCCAGGTCCGAATGCAAATTCCGCGACGCGCTCTGCCATGAGTGCGGGAAGCAAGGCCACATCGGACGGGTCTGCCGAAGCTTACCAGGACCCGGCCAGGCCTCAAAAGGGACTAACTATCGCCAATCAACAGGAAACCATCCTGTACAGCAAGAGCCAGTGAACCACTCCTACAGAAATCGAGCTTTGCAGAGAGAAGAGGCTCACCATACTATCACTATTGGTCACACCTCAGCCTTGGACACTAAGAAAATCCGAGTCATGGTAGCCATCGAAAACCAGCCTTGCCACATGGAGGTTGACTCGGGATCGTCCCTCTCGATGGTGTCCTGGAAGACACTCAAGCAACTCATCCCCACAATTCAATGCCAAGATCTCCGCTCCCAACGCCTCATCCTCAAGGACTACCAAGGGAATCGAATCCCTGTTGTCACTTCCTGCCGAGTCCGAGTCTCCTTCAAGAAGCACACAGCATGCTTACCTTTAACAGTCATCGATAGAGATAGCCAAGCCTACTAGGCCTCCAATGGTTCGCACCACTCGGCATTGAAGTGGCCGGCATAAACCGAGTCAGCGGCAGTGACTGGGAGGAAGACCTTATCTCTGAGTTCAGGGACGTCTTTGCGGACAGCTTAGGCGAGTACAAGGTGATCCCGATTTCATTCAGTCTAGATCCAAAAATAGCTCCCATTCGCCTAAAGCCCCGTCGAGTTCCGTTTGCCTTAAAATCGAAAATCGATGAACAACTCGACAAACTGATAGCTCAGGGGGTGTTAGAGCCCATCGATCACTCCCCTTGGGAAACCCCTATTGTAACACCCATTAAGCCAGATGGGTCAATCCGAATTTGTGGGGACTACCAGGCCACTTTGAACCACACCCTGCAGCAGAACGCATATCCAGTTTCGGTGGTGCAGCATCTCCTTCATTCCCTGGGGGGCGGGAAAGTCTTCGCTAAATTAGATTTAGCTCAGGCATATCAGCAATTACCAGTAGATGAAAAAACGGCACAGGCCCAAACTATTGTAACGCACCGAGGTGCCTTTAAATGTACCTGGCTTCAATTTGGAGTTAGTGTAGCCCTGGGGATTTTTCAGAGCCTTATGGAAAGGTTATTGCAAGGAATTAAGGGCGTGGTCCCCTATTTTGACGATGTATTAATTGCAGCCCCTACAAAAAAAATCTTACAGGACCGGTTAAAATTAGTCCTAAAAAAATTCCAAGAGGCCGGTCTTAAAGTTAAAAAAAAACAAATGTAAATTGTGTACTGACAGTGTTGAGTTTTTAGGGTACCTGATTGATAGCCAGGGCATTCACCCTACCGAAAGTAAACTAAAAGTGATAAAAAACGCTCCCAGGCCACGAAACAAGGCCGATCTCCAGGCGTTCCTAGGCTTCATCAATTTTTATAATGTATTTTTGCCACACAAAGCAATGGTCGCTGAACCGTTACACCGGTTGTTAGATAAAAAAGCAAATTGGCTATGGGGTTACCGTGAAGAACAGGCATTCCGAAATGTTAAAAAACTGCTCACTTCTGACTCTGACTCTGACTCCGCTCCCACCTCAACCGGTTGTACCCAGCTTACGAACCGGAGAAACCACTAGGATCCAGTGGCCGCTGTCATACCTTCCAGGTAGGAGACTTGGTATATGCTAAAAACCTATCGGGCGACCCATTGTGGGTGGAAGCGACAGTAGTACGTGTAACCGGCCCCAGATCCTACCTTGTACAATGCCTTGACAATAAACATTGGAAACGTCATATCGATCAATTACGATCGCGGCTTCCAGCGGCCAGTCCGCAACTCCCCTATGACCAAACTGAGGGGGGGGAGGTACAGGAGAAGATGAATTCCAAGAAAACCCGTTCGAAGGAAACGACGGCTTGATAGAGACTCAGGAAGCGGAGCCGGAGGGAGAAACGGTTGCACCTCAGGAAATTGCAGAGAATGTGGGCAACGACATAGAAGTGAACTCTGAACCAGAAACAGCCCCACTGCCAAACAACGATCTACCTCAGCGTGATTGCAGTCAGCTGATACAATGGAAATCAAAGAGACTAATAAGACAACTGTCCTACAGGGATTATGTAACTGCGCCCTGCAAATAAGAAGCCAGGGGGAAGGGGTGTTGTGTATGCATAAAGATTTATTAAAGTGTGAGCTTGGAGTTAAGTGCAGGGTTCTGGTCCTGCACTTCTGATTGGCTGTTAAGCGGCCGGACTGGATTGGCCCGTCCCGGGGAATCCGATTGGCCCTTAACAGAGAGTTCCTATTATTTATAAGAGCTAGCGCTCCTAGCTCGTTATTGGTTAAAGGTTACAGGGTTTGCCTATATAAGGTGGGTTTAACTGCTTTTGAGTGAGAAGTCACAATGTAAATAAAGAGCTGAAGTTCACCGTTCAGAGGCTTGTCTCCATTCTTTCTCGCCTATGCTCAAAACTTAACAATGTTCTTGTCGGAGTAGTGCCTTTAAAATCAGGAAGTGATGGGCCTATTTTTGGTTCCTTTGTTATAATCACATAACAGTCTGCTGGCTGTGAGCTTCTCTATGGCTACAACTAAGCTAAACCTATTAGATGATCAGTTCACTTCTGGGAACTGATGGACCTTGCTGGGTTTCAGAGGGAGCTGATAGATAGAAGAAAGAGAGAGGGGGAGAGGGAGAGAGAGAGATTAGAGTTTTAGATAGGATTGTATCCAAGTGATCTCTCCTGCCATGTGGATCTAATGGTATACATTCCCTCCAGTGGTGGGATTCAAAAAAAATTATTACCGGTTCTGTGGGTGTGGCTTGGTAGGTGTGGCTTGGTGAGCGTGGCAGGGGAAGGATACTGCAAAATACCATTACCTCCCCACTCCCAAGGGAAGGTTACTGCAAAATCTCATTCTGTCCCAACCCGCTAACCTGCTTTCCAGCTCTGTTCTCCTATGCAGGGCAACAAAATAAGACCCAGCTGATCAGCTGGGACCGAGAGGCAGAGAATAGATGGAGGAGGGGCCAGTCAGAGATGGTATTTTCCGGTTCTCTGAACTACTCAAAATTTCTGCTATCGATTCTCCAGAACTGGTCACAACCTGCTGAACACCACCTCTGATTCCTTCTGTAGGGAATGGAATGGGATTAGCGTCAATATTGATCAGGAATGAGTCTGACCCTCATCCTTTGCTTAGGAGGATTCCGCAGTGGTTAGTGTTCCCTTTGTTTCTATTTAGCATCTACGTAAAGCCACTAGCTTTATCATGATTATCACCACTGCATGAGGTATCATCAGTATGTTGATGTCACTCAGTTGTACATCTCTGCCTGTGTTGAGTTAAGCAATGTTGTGGCTGCTCTTTTATAGTGCCTGGAGGCTGTGGAAATCTGGATAAGGAACAACAGGCTAAAACTGAACCCTGGCAACATAGAGTGACTTTCGGTTTGAGGCTCCTTGGTTCTTGAAGAATGACCATTGTTGGTTGTGGATGGACTTGTACTGCCCCAAACTAATTCAATATGTAATCTGGGAGTTCTTCTGGACTCTCAACTCCTGTTCAAAAAAAGTAATTACACCCTAGTCACCTGCCATTTAGGCTACTGGAATGTGCTCTATGTGGGACTGCCTTTGAAGCTTCTGTTGGTTCAAACTGCAGTGGTCTGCATAGTTTTACATAAGTAGAGATTTGTACATGTGACACCACTTATCCTGAAGCTGCATTGATTACCAATCTGCTTCACGGTACAATTCAATGTGCTAGTTATCACCTTTAAAGGTCTATATGGCTTTGGGTTAGGTTATTTAAGATACTGTCTACTTGGCCTGTCAGAATAGAAAGATGAGATACATTATAGATCCTGTCCATTAAGAAGATAAATCTTCTAGGATCAAGGAAAAGGGTTTTTCCTGTGGTGACTCCCTCCTCTTGGAATATCATCCCCCAAGAGATAAGATTTTATCCTACCTTGTTACTTTTCCAGAGACATCCTATAGACATGATTTTGTCAGCAGGCCTAGTAACCCCTTACTGATATGGAGCCAATCAAATGACTGAAGTGAGTATGTGGTCCCTGGGACAAGTAGTGAGTTTGTGGATTTTATACTGTGATATGTTGTAAGCCACCAAGAGTCACTGTGTATGAACAGGGTCATCATGCATGAATTGGGTAGCCACAAAAAAATGTTTAATGGTAAAGAAGAAGACTCCACTAGGACAGTGGTGTCAAATTCGATTTCATTGAGGGCCACATCAGGGTTGTGTCAGACCTTGGAGCGCCAAGGTAGGTGTGGCCACAATGAGTGTGGCCAGCTTAATGTCATTTGTGTTGGGGTGCCTGAGAGCTCTGCCAGTAAAAAGAGGCTCCTGAGCTCCATTTTTGTATGCAACGACCATTGCAACCCTCTGCCAGCGAAAACAGCTTGGGAGGGCCACCTGTGGGGCTTGCATGCTCCATTTTTGGCTGTGATTGCCTCCTGCAACCCTCTGCCAGCGAAAACGGAGCTCAGGAGGACCTCCCGCGACCTTCCTGAGCTCTGTTTTCGCTGGCAGAGACACCGCAGGCCAGTCCTTCTCTATTTCCAGGGCAGCCCCACGGGCCATATTTAAGCACCCCACAGGCCGGATCTGGTTCCCAGGCCTTGAGTTTGACACCGCTGCATTAGAACAAAAGTTTGTTGACTGATAACTGTTTATCTTTGGGATGGCTTTGATGAGACAGGGCTGCAGATAGAATACCACAAAAAATTCAAAGAAAGTGGGGTGGCAACCTAAACTTTTAATGGCTTCAGGTTTGTTTGTTTTTTAGATGAATTGCTGTCCTTAGAAAACATGCTTTAAAGAGTCCAAAGTCACTTTAGAAACATGTTGATTGAATCAATCTCAAAATGCTCTTTGATTTACCATTTGAAATGGAAAATCAAAATCCTTATCTTTTAGGAGAAATATTCATTTCCTGAGGTGGCTTTGCTGGCAATTTATACAATTAAGTCTCCAACATTTATACTTAAATATGGTAAATATAACTTTAGAACCAATTCTGTGCTAGCATTTTGTGCTGAATAAAAACACTTATATAAGAAGAGAAAGCAGTGTACTTTGGATGACAATAGCTTCAAAGACTCATGCATTATGACTCAGCTACATTCCAACTGAAAGGTCTTAAATGTGTTTTTTTCTCTCTCTCTCTCCTACAGTAATGTTTACTAATGGCTGATTTTATCTGATATATATTCTGCAATCTGGCACAAAAACTAGCAATGCGTTTAGCTATATTAGTAATTAAACTAAACCGTTGGCAAGCTATAAACATGACTTTTTTGATCAAGTCCAACTTCAAAAGTCCTCTAACAAATCATTTCAAAGAAAGATAAAAATGCAAATTAACAAAAAGAAAAAAGATTAAAAGAAAGGGTGAGAGGATCAATGGGGGGAATTAAAACGTGTCAAGAAAGGAAAAAGAAAAACAGAAAGAATGACTTCTGACTTTCTTCAGTGACATGTAATCAAGTAACCTCTTTAAATTAAAACAAGTGTTTGTCTTTCTTTCATGATGCTCAGTTCTCGAAGTATAATCCAAAGTCAGCATAGGAAACACAAATATGTCACAGTACTTCTTATATCTTGAAAGACAGAAAAAAGAAGCATTTATTTGTATAGACAAACAATTAGCAACAACTTCCCTAAGGAAAGTTTCAAGAAGCTAGGCATTTAGATTTTATTCCTGCTACGGGAAATTAGTAATTTTGCTTGCAAAACTCTAGAAAAAACTAAAGAAAGTTCCAGTTCTTCATGGATCACACAAGGGGAAAATATGGTATATGAATGTAATGATATACAATGTCATAATCTCAAAATGGATTTTGACATGGTTTTTATAATAATCCTATGCTAGCTGGTGGTTTGTTTGTTTGTTTTTTTGCCATCTTAACTTTTTAGAAATTTTAATTCTCCATTGTCCATGCAGACAATCTTTTAGAGCCCTTCCAATCATGAGATAACATAACATTATTCTAATCTAGAGCAGGGGTGTCGAACTTGCATCATCATGGTAGTGTCATGTGATGTATCGCAACTTTTCCCCCTCACTAAACCAGGCATGGGCATGACCAGCGCGTGACCCATCCGGTCTGCAGGCCGTGAGTTTGACAGCCCTGATCTAAAGGTTAACTAAGTTATGAGTATCAATGGGTTTGGTCCAGGTCATGCCACCCCAGAAGTCTCATACTCAATTTATCAATGTGTGCCACCTCATTAGTTCTGTGAGGTGCTCGATACTTTATACCAGTGGTTCCCAAAGTGGGCGGTACCACCCCAGGGGGGTGGGATGCCTTAGGGGGGCACTAAGAGGCTAGGGGGGTGGAAGGGGGGTGCTAAGAGGCGGCAGGGGAGTGCTGGAGGTGGGCCCCACGCAGGGCACAATTCAGGGGTGAGATTTTTCCAGTTCGCAAGAACTGTTGTTACAGTTCCAGTTGGTTGAAGAACCGGCAAAAAGGGGCCATGGCTGGCCCTGCCCCCTCCTCCATTTTCTGCTGTCAGTCCTTATTGCACATGCATGACATTGCGCATATGCGCAATAATCGCTGATAGCATTTCCTGCCTGCCCTGCCCAGTCACTCCTTATGCAGCGCATGTGCATTTCCCGCCCGCCATCGCTACCAGCACCAGCCAGCCAGCCCGCCTTGCCTTCCTACCACCATCTGATCTAGGTGAGTTACACTTGGTAAGCCCACTCCAGCTTTCCTCCACTTTCCCAATGTGCCTGCCTTGAACGCAATGGTGGCAGAAGTGGAGGAAAGCCAGACCGGGTTTGCTCTCCTTTTCAAATGTCCCGCCACTGCTGCGTTCAAGGCAAGGCCCCGCAGGTCACCCCACTGAGCCCCATGCATTGGAGTGTGCAGCAGTCAATTGGGTGAACCTGCGGGGCCTCTCCTCGAATGCAAGGGCGGCAGGATGTTTGAAAACGGGAACAAACCCACTCTGGCTTTCCTCCGCTTTCCTGATGTGCCTTCTGGATTTTCTCCGCTTTCCCGATATGCCTGCCTTGAATGCAGTGGCGGCGGGATGTTTGAAAAGGGGAGGAAAGCCAGAGTGGCTTTGCTCTCCTTTTCAAACATCCCACCGCAGCTGCATTCAAGGTGAGGCCCCACAAGCTCACCCCATTAAGCCCCTTGCACTGGAGCGTGCAGCAGTCAATGGGGTGAACCTGAGAGAGGGAAAGAGAGAGAGAGAGAGAGAGAAAGAAAAGAAAGAGAAAAGGGACAGAAAGAAAATGGGACAGACAAAGAAAGGAGGGGGGATGGAAGGAAGGCACAGAAAGTGTTAAGTGTGGAGCATGGGTGCGAAGAATGGAGACGAGCCGGTGAAACAGTGAACTTCAACTCTTTACAACATTTACATGGTGTGACAGCTCATCTCAATGGCTGCTATAGCCTTCCTTATATAGGCAACCTATTAACTATTCAACGAATGAAAACCTGGGAGCGCTAGCTCCATTGGCCAATGAGAACAGCTTGCTAATGGCCAATCAGATTCTCCTGAGTGGACCAATCTGATCTCACCATTTAACAGCCAATCAGAAGTGCAGGGCCAGAACCCTGCACTTGACTTCAAGCTCTAGATAACTTTATTAAACATTTATTCATTCACAACACCCCTTCCCCCCGGGTTCCGTTTACGGGGTGCGGTTACGTAGTCCTTGAGGTAGGACGGTTGTTTTGTTAGCCTTTTTGATTTTCGCTGTGCACCCCGTATTTAGCTGCACTCTTGTTGAGGTAGGGTGTTGTTTGGCGAAAGGGGTGCCTCTGATTCTGAGTTCGCGTTTTCGTTGTCACCAACATCTTCAGTATCACCCTGAGGTGAAATCACTCCCATCCCTGATTCCTGTTCTCACGTTTCCGTTCCGCTATCGTTTCCTTCAAAAAGGTTTTCTGCTAATTGACGTTCATCTCCCTCTGTATCTCCCCCCCCCTCAGTTTGGTTATTAGGGGATTTGGAGATGCCTGACTGCAGCCTTGATCGTAGTTGACATGGCGCTTCCAAAGTCTATCATCAGGACATTGTACAAGGTATGATCTTGGGCCGGTTACACGGACCACAGTCGCTTCTACCTGTAACGGATTGCCCGATAAATTTTTAGCGAACACCAAATCGCCTACCTTGAAGGTACTGCATCGGCCGCTGGATCCGAGTGGTTTTTCTGGTTCGTATGCTGGTGTAACCGGTCGAGGTGGGAGCGGAGCTTTCGTCTCATTAGCAGCTCGGCGGGAGTTTTGTTGGTGACGCCGTGAGGAGTGATGTGCTGTAAAAAGAGGGTTCAGTTTATCTTCTCTTCAATGTTGTCACAGTCCACTTTCTGTAGCGTTTTCTTAACGAATTGTACCATGCGCTCGGCCCTTCCGTTGGCCACAGGATGCGCAGGCGAAGTCAGCGCATGTCGAACACCGCGGTCCGCCAGGTACTGCTCAAAGGACAGCGTGGTAAATTGGGGCCCGTTGTCAGATACCAGAACGTCTGGTAATCCGTGGGTTGCAAACAGTCTTTCTAGTTTTTTGATGACCGCTTCAGTTGTCGTGTTCCTCATTTGGTGGATTTTGAGCCAGTTCGAGTAGGCGTCTACGGTTAACAAGAAGGTGTGGCCTTTGGTCGGCCCAGCAAAATCCAGATGGATACGGGACCAGGGTCCTCACAGTGTCTCCCATTCGGTTGGGATTGCCTTTGGTGGAGCGTTGCTTACTTCCTGGCATCTATGACAAGTTTTGACCCACTTCTCGATTTGCTTGTCGATGCCTGGCCACCACGTGTAGCTTCGTGCGAGGGCCTTCATGCGCACGATGCCGGGGTGGCCATCGTGCAAGGTTCTTAGTAGTGCTTGTTGGAGTCGTTCTGGGATAACGACTCTATCACCCCAGATGATGCAGCCCTTTTGAGAAAACAACTCTGTTTGTTGACTTTTGAATGGTGCGAAGTCATCTGATACTTGGTCCAATGGCCGTCTGCGTTCCACCCACATGAGGACTCGTGCTAAGGTGGGGTTGCATTTTGTTCCTCTCACGATATCATGGGCAGTTAATGGCGGTGCACGGAGTGTCTCGATCTGCAACATTGTCATTGTTGGCACGGGGTCGTCAATAGTCTCTGGAAACAGTGCTCGGCTCAATGCGTCAGCGTGGGGAATAGCTTTCCCGGGGCGGTATTGCAGCTGATAATTATAAGCAGCCAAGAATTCTGACCAGTGAGTCATCCTGGAAGATAATATATAGGGGGTTGGCTTATCCCCAGCTGTTATTCCCAGCAAAGGTTTGTGGTCAGTCACTATAGTAAAAACCCGGCCGTACACATACTCATGAAATCTTTTGACAGCCAACACAATTGCAAGGGCTTCTTTATCAATCTAGCTATAATTTCGCTCAGTTTTCAAGAGCATCTTTGAAAAATAGGCAACAGGGGCTTCGCTACCGTTAGGCAATACGTGGCTCAAAATGGCGCCCACTCCGAAAGGCGATGCATCACACATGATATTTAACGGTAAGGTTTCATTGTACTGCATGAGTACAGCGTCAGAAGTCAGTAGTTTTTTCACATTACGAAATGCCTGCTCTTCTCCATGACCCCATACCCAAATTGCTTTTTTGTCAAGTAGACGATGTAAAGGTTCAGCAACAGTCGCCTTATGCGGCAAGAATACGTTATAAAAATTGATGAGGCCTAGAAACGCCTGGAGGTCGGCCTTATTCCGGGGTCTGGGAGCAGTTTTTATTGCTCTCAATTTGCTATCTGTAGGGTGAATGCCCTGACTGTCAATTAAGTACCCTAAAAATTCGACACAATCTGTACACAGCTTACACTTATTTTTCTTCACTTTAAGGCCTTCGTCTTTGAATTTCTGGAGAACCAATCTTAAACGATCCCGTAAAATTTTTGAAGTAGGGGCAGCAATTAGCACATCATCAAAGTAGGGGACAACGCCTTTAATCCCTTGTAATAGTCTTTCCATCAGGCTCTGAAAGATCCCCGGGGCTACACTCACTCCGAATTGGAGCCATGTACATTTAAAGGCACCTCGGTGCGTCACAATCGTCTGTGCCTGTGCCGTTTTTTCATCAACCGGCAGTTGCTGATAAGCCTGAGCTAAGTCTAGTTTAGCGAAGACTTTTCCACACACCCCCCAGGGAATGGAAGAGGTGTTGCACCACTGGCACCGGATATGGATTTTGTTGCAGGGCGTGGTTCAAGGTGGTTCGGTAGTCCCCACAAATTCTAATCGAACCATCCGGCTTAATGGGTGTCACGATTGGGGTCTCCCAGGGAGAGTGATCGGTTGGCTCTAACACTCCCTGTGCTATTAACTTATCAACTTGTTCGTCAATTTTCGGCTTTAGTGCGAACGGAACTCGACGAGGCTTAAGGCGGATGGGAGCTATTTTTGGATTAAGGCTAAATGATATCGGGGTCCCCTTGTACTCGCCTAGCTTTTCCACGAAGACGTCCCTGAATTCATGGACGAGGTCCTCCTCCCAGTCACTGCCGCCGATTCGGTTAATGCCTGCCACTTCAATGCCGAGTGGTGCGAACCATTGGAGGCCTAACAGGCTAGGCTGGTCCTTGTCGATCACAGTCAGGGGTAAGTACGCTGTGCAGTTTTTGAATGAGACCCGGACTCGACTGGATCCTACGACTGGAATCCGGTTCCCTGATAGTCTTTAAGTATGAATCTTTGGGAACGAAGGTCTTGGCGCCGGATAGTAGGGATGAGTTGCTTGAGGGTCTTCCAGGAAACCATCGAGAGAGACGATCCCGAGTCGACTTCCATTTGGCAGGGCTGATTTTTGATGGCCACTTTAATTCGGATTTTCTTGGCATCCAAGGAAAAGGCGTGACCGATAGTGATAGTTTGGTGAGCCTCTTCTCGCTTCATTGGGCAATTCATGGTTCGGTTTCTGTAGGAGTGGTTTACTGGTTCTCGCCTTACAGGACGGTTTCCTGTCAATTGGCGATAGTTGGCCCCCTTCGAGGTCTGGCTGGGTCCTAGGAGGCTTCTACAGACCCATCCAATATGGCCTTGTTTCCCGCACTCATGGCAGAGCGTGTCGCGGAATTTGCATTCGGACCGGTAATGGTTGGCCCCGCAGCCAGCACATGGTTGTTGGGACTTCGGGTAATGGTCCCGATCGGACTGCAGTCGATGGACCTCTTCTTCATCGCTGTCTGACGACGAAGAGAGGTCCTCGTGGTGGGCCATCGATAGCAGTCTTTCTGACTTAGGTGAAATGTCGCAGGTTGGTTGGTGTGTCGGAGTGCGGTTGCGGCGCAGTTGGGCAGCTGACTTCCTGGTTGCTTCTGCTGCAGTAGCATCAGCGATGGCATCGGCAAGGCTAATGTCGCCCTTTGCCATTATCTTGCTCCGCACGTTTAGTGCATCTAATCCCAGAACTACTCGGTCTCTCAAAGCCTCTTCCAGGTTGGCGAACCCGCAGAGGCCTCCCAAGTTTTGGAGGTCCACAATGAAATCGGCAACGCTCTCTCCTTTCTGCTGGTTTGTTTGGTAGAACTTGTGCCGTCTTACGAGCGTTAGTACGGTCGGTGCATAGTGGGCCCTCAGTAGAGGTTCGAGGACGTCCCAGTCCATAGCCTTCACTTCAGCCAGTTTTGCTAGTGCCTTGGCCATCTTGAATACGGTCGGCCCGCAATGCATTAGGAATACTGCCCGTTTCTTCCCGGTTGTAGCATCCTTCAAATTATTGGTTTCCAAGAACATTTGGAAACGATCCATGTAGGACTCCCAGTCTTCTTGCGCTGGGTCGAACGGAGCGGGTAGTACGATAATGCCGGACATGGTTCTGCCGTTGTGCATTTCAGCCATGTGCTCAGTTGTCTTCTTCATTGTTTAGTCAGCTCTGACGTCTCCACATCCCATCCTCATCGCCAGTGTTAAGTGTGGAGCATGGGTGCGAAGAATGGAGATGAGCCGGTGAAACAGTGAACTTCAACTCTTTATTTACATGGTGTGACAGCTCAGCTCAATGGCTGCTATAGCCTTCCTTATATAGGCAACTATTAACTATTCAACCAATGAAAACCTGGGAGCACTAGCTCCGTTGGCCAATGAGAACGGCTTGCTAATGGCCAATCAGATTCTCCTAAGCGGACCAATCTGATCTCGCCATTTAACAGCCAATCAGAAGTGCAGAGCCAGAACTCTGCACTTGACTTCAAGCTCTAGATAACTTTATTAAACATTTATTCATTCCCAACAGAAAGAAAAAGAAATAAAAAAAGAAGGAGGGGGGGAGAAGAAAGATAATGAGATATTTATTCTAGTCCAATCACCTGCTCCATCAGGGTTAGAAGGAAGTGTGTGTGTTTGTGAGTGTTCTTGTAATTTACCAGTACATTTTGGTTTTGCCTTCTTCAGAATTGGCACTGTAATACATTGAGGAAAAGTAATTTTTTTAGGGTGAAGGTCTGCTCCAATGGATCCCATTTAAGCCTCAACAAAATGTGAGAGCTTCCTGATAGTCTTGGCCATGTTTCGTCCACAAAACCTTTAATTAATAGAAGCCAAAGATGTTTCAATGTGCTGGCAAAGATGCTGGCAAAGATGTTTCAATGTGGGAAAGGGCCTCTAAACTAGGCCTCATTTCAATCTGATGCTTCAGCTCTCTCTGTCTCTTTCTCTGTCTCTCTCTCTCTCCATCCCTCACTCCCTCACTCACTCTTTCTTTGTCCCTTTTCTTTCTTTCCCTTTTCCCTTTTCTTCCTTCTTTCTTTTCTCTCTCTTTCTTTCCTTCTCTCAGGCTCACCTGATTGATTTGGTGCACCACTCCGCTTAGACATAAAACAAATGAACAAGAATCAGCAAAGCATCTCTGATTAGATTCTATTCACTACTAGAATCTAATCAGAGATGCTTTGCCGATTCTAGTCCAATGACCTGCTCCAGCAGGGTTAGAAGGGAATGTGTGTGTATGTGTCTGAATGGCTGTCAAAACTCCAAAACAGGTCAAGTAGCTCTGGGGAGCTCAGTCACAAATATTAGGACACTTGCCAAGCAACTGGCCATTAAGTAAGAACCACTTGTATTTGGTTTTAAAAAACAGGTTTCCACTAACACCCCCCCCCCATAACTGTAACTCTTTTCAAACCAGATGTGAACATACACATATTGTAAATATTCTGATTTTCAGAGCAGAAATGACAGAAGCAGAAAAATCAAAGAAGAAATGTAGACAATATAGTGTGGAGTATCTGAAGTATGGATTTATACCAGCATCATCAAACCAGCAGCTGCCACAGTGCCTAATATGTGGGAAAGTATTTTCTAATGAGGCAATGAAGCTTTCCAGAACAGTTGAAGAAGGCACATCCTGACAAGGCAGACAAGAATCTAACTTTTTTTCAATCACTTCGTAACAATTTCAAAAGCGCCCTACACTGTCTCACATGTTTTCTAATACTTTCCAACAAAACACTGACGGTTTGCGTGCATCATACAACATTTCATTGCTGATTGCTAAGTCTGGAAAGCCACATACTATTGGTGAAGAACTCATCCTACCAGCCATTAGTGAGGTTCTGAGTACTGTTTTGCATAAGTCACCACATGATATAATTAAGACAATTCCTCTCAGCAACAATTCAGTTCAAAGAGGCATAGATGAAATGGCTGAGAATGTGGAAGAGGTATTGTGCAGCATACTACGGACAACAGACTTTGTATTACAGCTAGATGAATCAACTTTGCCAGGCAATGAATCTTTGCTTCTTGCTTATGTGCGCTTTAAGTTTGACTCAAGAGTTATTTGCAAGGCAACTAAATACAGATACTAAAGGGGAGTCAATATTTCATGCTGTTGAGCAGTTCTTCAAAGACAAGGAAATTCCACTAAACAACATACTTGCTTGTGCAACTGATGGAGCACCATCAATGACTGGTCGCTACTGTGGGTATGTTGCTTACTTGAAAAAAGCAGTGCCAAATGTCTTTATCATTCACTGTGTCATTCATCGCCAACATCTGGTTGCAAAAAACCTCAGTGATAGCTTGAATAAGTCATTACACACTGTCATTACAGCAGTGAACAAAATTAAAGTACTGTGTTTCTCATATAATAAGGCCAGGTCTTTTTTTTTTTTTGAGCCCCGAAAAAATGGCTAGGCCATCTTTTCGGGGGTGACTTAATTCCCCCCCCCCTGCATCTTCGGGCGGGTGGCAACGGCTTGGATGTTGACCTCGGCGTTGGTGGGGCACTTTTTATCGGGGTCAACACAGGCAGCACCATATCCGGGTGTGCAACGAAAGTACTTCCTAATGGCAAGCGCCCCCACCATTCCCCCCATTTCGCATGTTTTAATGTAGGCCTTCATTTGGGGGGAGGGGCTTAATTTCATTTCATGCCTATAAAACATGCTGGGACTTCCTATTGGGGGAGGCCGTATTGTTGGAGAAACAGGGTACATGTTCTCAATGATCGACTATTCCGAGAGCTCTGTGTTGAGAATGATGAAGATTTTGATCGTTTGCTGCTTCATACAGAAGTTTGTTGGCTATCAAAAGGCAACTGTTTGAGATGCTTTTACAATCTTTTTGACACTGTTGTGGAGTTTTTTTGAAGGCAAGAATGCTTTGCTCAGTGATGAACTCAAAGAGATCAGGCATGACATTGCTTATTTATCAGAACTGTTTACAAAGTTCAATGAAGTGAATTTGCAGTTGCAAGGAAGTCAATCTTATTAAGGCCAAATCTGTCATCTCTACATTTATTTCGAAGTTAGCTCTATTCAAGTGCAATATAGGCCGTTGCAAGCTATACCAATTTCCAAGCTTTTCTGAGCTAGAAAAGAAAGGTGGGATACAAGATGATGATCTGTATGTTTTTTGTGACCATTTGGACATGCTGCATAAAGATATGTCTGAGTGATATCAGGATCTTCTTTTGATGGAAATTCCAGATTGCGTGATAAATCCATAAATGGGGTAGTGGAGGAACAACTAATAGAACCAGAAAATGACATTGAGCTGAAGCCAAAGTTTAAGAAATCATACCAAGAGTTTTGGTTACAGAAGGAAATTTCTGATCATTATCCTACACTATGGACAATAGTTAAGAAGTTCCTTGTTGCAGTTCCAACATCATATTTGGTGGAATGTGGTTTCAGTGTGGTCATCCAACTTCTCTCCAAGCAAAGACATCGACTCCAGATTACTGAACATGGTGATTTAAGACTCCTGCTGAGTGACTTAAAACCAGACATTAGGAAACTGGTATCAGTTCACCAAGCACATCCATCACATTAGTAACTGCTTCACTGTTCAGTAAATTCTTAAATTGATAAATGACTATCAGACTTTGAAAACCTGGTATCACTGGATCATGTTCAACCATTTTGTTGAATTAACATTAACTTAAAAGAGTTTTAAATTGGATTTTGAATAAATGTGCAATTAATTGTTACAATTTTGAATTGTACTCTTACTATCTTCTTTGGTGGGTCGTGCAAACCGCTATTCCGAATAATGCTGTTTATAGGGGGTGGGGCTGGGGAGCACTGAGGATGAGTGTGTAGCACCAAGGGGGGAGGTGGACTGAAAAGAAAAGAAAGAAAGAGAAAGAGAGGGAGGAGAAAGTGAATGAGGTATCTTGTCCAAACAGCTAGGTTAGAAGGGAGTGTGTGTGTGTGTGTGTGTGCATGGCTGTCAAAACTCCAAAAACAGGTCAAGTAGCTCTGGGGAGGCCAGTCATAAGTTAGAACACTTGCTAAGCAACCTGCCATTCAGTGAGGACCACTTGTATTTGGTTTGCCAGTCACCAAACCATGCCCACCCAGTCACGTGACCAGCAAGCCATGCCTACCCAGTCATGTGACAGCATGCCATGCCCACCCAGTCACATGACCAGCAAGTCACAGCCACCCAGTCACATGACCAGCAGGCCATGCCCCCAAATTAGGCCACACCCACAGAAATTTGAATCCCGCCCCTGGGGGGGGGGAACTAAGGATGAGTTTGTAGCACCAAGTGGGCAGTGGACTGAAAAAGTTTGGGAACCACTGCTTTATACAATGAAAAAAAATTATAGAAGTATTGGACCTGTTGGCTCTGCCACAAGAAACTCAAGGAACTCTGTGGTAATGTGGTATCACTGAAGCTCCAGATTAAGATGCTTTCCCATTTCTACTTCATCAAGTTCTTTCCTGGAAGGACAAAGGAATAAAGCCATCTCAGCCAGAACAAGGGCTGAGTGTGGCTTCAGGCCTGAACAGGCTAGTCCCTCTATGGTACTTTAATGTAGAGCTAGAAAGGCAGATACTCTCAGCTGCCCTGCCCAGTGCAAAGTCATCTTTTCTTCTCCATCTAAAGCAGTGGTGGTATTCTATTGTTTTGGCCCAGCTCTACCTAGCTGGTAGCAGGGGTGGGATTCTACCAGTTTGCACCTATTCTCTAGAACCAGTTGTTAACATTCTAAGCAGTTCAGAGAACCAGTTGTTAGAAGAAATTACTGGCCTAATCCTGTAAGGAAGGCAGGAAGGAAAGATTCTGGTGTTGCTTACAGAAACTGCCTCTTCATTAACCCTTATTACATTCTCGGCAGGACTAGACTTCCTGTCTCTGGAACTTCTCTGGAGTATTTTTTCCTCCTTTGCTGGTACTTTGCTGTTAAAAAATTTGAATCCCACTCCTGGCCAGTAGCGGTGATGAGCAGCAGAGACCGAACGAGTTTTCTCCACCACTCTGCTGTTGGGCCCACCCGCCTGGGCTCCCATACTCCCCTTTATCCTGTGCTTTTGAAGTGCAGCTGCTTTGCACAGCACAATAGAGTGGTACGCAGCAGCTGCTGAAGCTACCAGGAGAGTGCAGGCTTGAAGGAGGTGAATTTGGCACGCATGTGCATGAAAAGTGTGTGCACACGTGCAAAGCGTGCCCACCAAGCCACGCCCACTGAACCAGTGATAAAACTTTTTAAATCCCATCACCGATCTAAAGCCATGCCAAGGACCAGCCATAATTTTGGCAGGGAGAACAGGCCTGACTTGTCTCTAATGCTATCTCTATGTAGGCCTACGAGTGCAACTATCCCTCTGGGCACTGTTCGTTATCAGCCTAAGAGATGTACTATAGCGTCTAGCCAAAGACAACCATTTTCACATTTGCTCTCCTGTTATGGTATTCTAGGCCTCTTTCTTTCTTCTCCTCCTGTGTTTAATATGCTTTGCCTCGCTTGTTACATCAGTTAAAATGGGCAGGGAGCACTCCTGTCTTCTTTTGAGGTAACCTCAGCAGCTGAGAAACTGACACCCAGTAGGCCTCACTTCCTCTTAATATTATTGTAGCCTGAAGAAAATGAGTCAGAAAGCCATAGAGGGCAGGCAGGGCCTGCATTGAGGCCCTGCATTAAATCATAGTGCAGTTTGGTTTTGATTTGGCATATTAGTATTAAAAGTGAACCAGACAGCTATAGATTCTTCAAGGACTATAGTTTGAAAGTCCTGTATTGGCATTTAGTGTGACTCCTACCCAATGTCTAAATTATTCAGAAAGGTTTTGACCTGCAGGAGAAAAGATTTGGGAAATCCATCAGTAAACTCTACTTTCTATCCTTTTCACTCCACAGTTGTGCTACCATCTTTCAATATAAATAAATGCATCAAATCAATCTATATTTGATAAATCAATAAGAAGTAAATATAATTACTTATATGTACAATCACTTAGCAGAATTGTTTCAGGAATGTCATAGCCTATCCAAGAAATATATATTTAAGAAATAAACTGGCATTGTACAGAGAACATTAATGAGGACTGAAGATGTAAATAGTTTTGTATGATGCCTAAGAAGGCATTGAATCTATTGTTAGAGAATTCTGGACACTAAATTCCTGGTATACCTCCAAAGAGGGTAAAAGATTGAGGAAGACAAGAAATAATGAGAGCACCTTAAGGAATTAGATGGCCGGTTTTACGGTCTGTCTAATGCCCACAAAGCCAAATGGAAAGGTGAATCTTCTGCTGCTGAAAATAGCAATTTCCCTTTTTCTCACACTAAAAGGTATCTGCATTTTCCCAGAGGAATGATGATTTCACGGGGTTGCAGATATTAACACAGGAGACAATCATTACTACATGCCCTTGATGTGTGCCAGGCAGATAATAACTTCTTCTATTACCTGAATGTACTTTTAAAAGATAGAGGAATCTGTATTTCCCCGGAAGTAGTACATACAACTGCTGATGCAAATATGAGAATCTTGCTTTACAAAATAAACTTCAGCTCCTTCTCAACACTTATCATGTACACATTCAGAAATAGAAGACTTTATGATCATATCTGTACCAAGTTAATTATGCTCCAGGAAACATGTTTGGTCAATAAACAAAATTACATAAGAAATGTTTTTATGATCTTTATAGGCTTTGAAGAGAGGCAGAAGAGGGCTGATGCATAGAGGGTTAAAAATCTAGTTTAAATATTTCAATTGCATTCAGGTGTACTACTGAAAGAAGTCCACATAATTGCTGGTTAAGAAACTTAACTGGTCTGAAAAGTTTGGAATGCTTTTTCCTAGGTTACTTACCACACTGAAATCACGAAATCAAATAGCATTGTTTACTCTTGTTTTAGTTAATAGTCTTTAGCTGTGCGGACAGGCAGAAGATTCATTGTCTGTTGTATATATTTGATATTCCTGTTCAGTTCCTATGTCACTGATAATTAAGTGGCCATTGGTTGTTACACCCAAAGTAATACTTTTTGGGTCAAAAAGGAAGGAAACAATGAAGGAGAAAATGGTACAGGAACGAATCCAAATTAGTAGCCTGAAGATTAGGGTCCTTAGGTTTTTTTTCTTCATGTCAAAAAAACACATTTAAAGTAATAAATATATAAGGGAGCAGACTATAAAGTATCCATCATAGATGCAAATGTTCATTATAGACGAAGAACTGACTTTGGAGCTTTTACAGAGTGTTTTTCAAATTTGGCAACTTTAAAATGGGTGGACTTTAATTCCCAGAATTCTCCAGCATGCTGGCTGCAGGATTCTGGGAGCTGAAATCCACACATCTTAAAGTTGCCAAGTTTGAATATATTGTTTTGAAACATATTTTTCAATTAGTACCCCAAATATTTTGCCAAACTCTCAAAAATTCAGCAACAACTCAAACGTGCAACCTGGGATTTCTGGAACTTTATTCCAAATATAATATAAGATTGGGAAGAATTGGGGGAGGGGGGGCAAGAGAGGCCATGGTTAAAGCAAAACATTAAGCAAGGGAGGAATTACATGAACAGAGGTGACACTTTATAACATTGAAACCTGAAACCAATCTCTGAATCAGTGTTCTTGTACTGATCTATTAGGACTTTTGGAATTCCTTAGTTCTGAATTCTGGGAGATCTAAACATTTCTGATGAGTGCCAGTTAGAGAAGACAAGTCAAAATCATGTTTTTAAAAAATAAGGAATATTTTACAGAGAAGCAGTTGCATTCTGATGTCCAACAGAGAGTCAGCTATCTGTCTTTCCACATTTCTTACTCCTAGACCTAATTCAACCACAAAGGTAAACATTGGAATAACCATTGCTTACATTCAGCTCAGATTTCTGGAAATGGAACAAACTTCTTTGAAATCCCAATTGCTTGCCAAATGATCAAGCATCTGGGAATATTTTCTGATACTGCCTGAAATAGATCGTTCCTTTCCCAAGAGAAAGTGAAGTTTCTCATTGCCCTTCAGGATAGGAAAGCTATTTAAACCAGCATAATCCCTGGAGACACTAATTCCCCCCCACTCCACTTCCTATTTCTGCAGTATCATAAACACATTTGTTGTACAAAGATAGACTGCTAAAACATACAATTTTCTACTTTGCTAATAATTCTTTTATCCCCAAGTCAAGGCAATTTTTACTTGTGCAATGTAATCAATAATTTATTTGCCCTCCCAGGGTAAGTTGCCTCCCAAATTAGAAAAAAAAGTCTTCCATTTTTTTTCCAATGGAATGCTTTTCTTAAACTTAATTGCTGTAGGGAAGAGCTGTAGCAGAGATCATGTAAGGAGAAAATTAATGCTCACTTCACTAACTTGTTAAATCCTCCCCCCCCCCTTATATAACAATTCCACTTCCGAAGAAAAGTAAACTTTCAAATGAAACCAGATGACACTTACAGCACTTACTGGTTATAGATGTGACACCTTGAAAAATAAATTCCTGGGTTCGTGCCTGGAGTGCAGGACAAGCAATACCTCTGCTTGTGATTTTCTGTTCCCAATCTGTATACAAAGCAGCAATGAAGGCAGAGGGGGAAAAAATGAATGGAAACTATGAAGCTTGCCATACCATAAGCCATTCCCAATGCTCTGGAAATGCCTCCTGCTTTTTGTTTGCTTTGTCATCACCAACATCAGATCACAGATGTTTTCAGGAGTTGACTCCACTGGATGAATGGATATGAAATCTGAGCCGGGATTGGGGGACGGGCAGGGGGGCCCCGTGGCAAGCAGGCAGTCTTCCAATGAAAACAAAACAAAAACGGCTGCTGCTGGCAAGGGGCCAACACCACGGTTGACTGCCAGCTCCATACAGTTTGCCCGGGAGCAAACACAAGGAAAATCCTTGGTGGCAAGTCTCATTTATACTGCATTGGATTAGCCATGCATTCAAACCCATATTGTGGGTCACATTATAAATAGCTTAATGATCTTCAATCATGAGTTGTTGTTGGGTTTTTTTTGTGTATCATTGCATGTCCTCATGTCAGTCTTGACTCCTGGACAAGTCCCTGCAGTTTTCTTGGCAAAGTTTTCAGAAGTGATTTGTCACTGCCTGCTAACTAGGGCTGAGAGAGAGTGACTGGTCCAAAGTCATCCAGTTGGCTTTGCAGGCAGGATGAGAACTCCCTTTTTCCCAGTTTCTAAACTGGGGCCTTAATCTCTACGCAAAACTATCTCTCTTTGATGTCATAAATCCAGATTAAAGGCCAATCTACAGCTAATTTTTCATGCAGAAATAAAAACACTCTGAGGTGATTCTCCATATTTTTTTTTCCCCATGGGATATGTATATCAGGCACATAAAGGAGATAAAAGGGAAAACTAGCTTCTTCTTCTCCTGTACGTGGTGCCACTGATTCTGATCCAGGCCGCAGCAGGGGCTTTATGTTTAAAAAAGAAATAAAATGTCAATTGACAAGTCACCATAATGCTGCTAGAAAATGGATATGGGGAATGGCAAACCACAGCAAGCTCTGGTTTGCCATCTGGTAATAGCAGGCATTTGTTGTAGCTCCTTGATCAGTGGTGGGATTCAATTTTTTTTTACTACCAGTTGTATGGGTGTGTTTTGGTGGGCATGTCAGGGGAAGGATACTGTAAAATCTCCAGTCAGAGGCAGCATTTGTCGGTTCTCGAACTACTCAAAATTTCCGCTACCGGTTTTCCAGAACTGGTCAGAACCTGCTGAATACCACCTCTGTCTTTGATCTATGATTAACATTAAACCATGGTCTGAGTAGGAAAGTGAAAGAATTACACCTGTTCTTTTATTCTGTGGTTCAAATGTCAGGCTGTGGAAAGAAAAGCAGAGAAGAAATAGCTAGTACATCACATCATTCTTTCTCCAACTGTGCTAATTACTAGTTGACTGCCGATTAAAATTCAAGATGCTGGTTATAACCACCATTAAAGGCCTAAGGAGCTTGGAATTTAAGCAGGACTGCCAGAAAAGAAACGGTGAACTGACTTCCTGGGAGACATTACAGGTTGTTCTTGACTAATGAATAGATGAGCCCCAAATTTCCATTGTTAAGCAAGACTTTTGCCCCATTTTACAACTTTTCTTGTCACAGTTAAGAGAAACACAGCAGTTAAGTTAGCAGCCCAGCTGTTAAATGAATCAGGCTTCCACATTGACTTGGCTTGTAAGAAGGTCATAAAAGCTGATCACATGATTTCAAAACTCTGAACTGACATAAATACATGCCAGTTGCCAAGCATCTGAATGTCAGCTTTCCAAGTAAACCCTCAATACAATTCAGAACTCCAAGACAAAGTCCATCAAAGTAAGAATTTATTGGAGAAGCTATGTTGGCACATCTGGGGAAAACCTGAATCTGAATTCCTGCATTTTCCCCCTCCACACTAAAACTCACACCCTGCACCATTTAGTGACCCAATCAATCACGTGGCCCAATCAATCTCCTGTCGCAGCTACCGCCAAACTTTGGTCACTCTCCTCCAGGTGCCAGCAACCTGTCCTTGATCTCTTGCGAAAGAACGTTGCTATGGCTCTACTCCCTTCGCTACTCTTCCCGTTTCCACAGCTTGCCCATCCCCCACTGTGGCAGCCCTGAAAATCTGTCCCAAGATGGATCCAGGGGTGACACTGAGTTTTGATCACATGATCATGGAGATGCTGCAATGGTTGTAAGTGTGAAAAACAGTAATGAGTCACTTTTTTTAAGGTTGTTGTAAACTTGAACGGTCACTAAATGAATTGTTGCAAGTCAAGAATGACTTGAACAACTGAAATTGGCAAAAGGGTGTTGGATCCAGCCTTTCCAGCTTTTGGAAATCTCTCTGGAAAAAGAAGACATTTTGAGGTGACCCAAATATACTCTGGATAGCTGTTTTTTTGTGAGCTGTTGGCAGGAACTGAGGTTTTTGCAGTCAGTTTGAGGCATGAAGTCATGTGTTACCATTTACCTGCAAATAAGTACTGGAGGGATCACTATTAATGAAGTAATAGAACATGAAGAAACTAAACTGTTCTGGGACTTTAGAATTCAAGCAGACAATCATCTGCCACACAATACCACCATAGCAATTGTTGATAAGAAAGATTTCCAAATTCTGGATAGTAGACATTGGAGACTGCAGAATGGAAGAGAAAGGAGAAAATTACAAAATACAAATATGTGTAAATAGAACTAGAATAATTGTGGCAAAAAAAACAAAGATAATACCAGTAATAATAGACACCTTGGGTGCAATCTCAGGACTCCTATATCACCACTTGAACACTATTAGCAGAGACAAAATCACAATCAGTCAATTGTAAAAGGAAGCTTTACTTGAAACAGGTTACATTTTGTAATGATACTTTAACACCATCAAACAACAATTTCTACCCATCCCAGGTCCTTGGGAAGCACTCAATAGAAGGATAAAATGCCAAATCTAGTCTGAACATATGGCTTATTGTGCAATCACCACCACCACCAACAATAATACCTACACATACATAATAAATCAAGGCAGCTTGATGGCTCAGCTGTTGCCCTTTGGCTGCAACCATTCAGGTTTATAAAGTATGTTTGACCAGACAAATAAAAAGTATTTTTTATTTTATTTATTTTAATAAATATATATTGCTGCCTACTCACACACGGTTCCTCAAGGTGGCTTACACAGATATAAAACCATATAAAAGAAATAATAATAAAAAAATAATAAATTAGTATGATAATCATAATCCCACACCCACCCTGGCGACAACACACTTTCATACAAACCATTGAATGGGCTTCATCCCACTCTGGGTTTCCCAGGCCCACTGACAGAACCATGTCTTGTTCAACTATACGAACAAGCAACATTGTTGTTATGTCCTGAGCATGGGCGCAAGGAACGAAGACGAGGCATCGAACTGTGACTTCAACTCTTTATTAGTAACTTCAGAACAGAGCAAAATACTTGGGCAGCAGCAGCTCTTTTATAGAGCTGGCTGCTGTCACAATAACCAAAGATTTGAGTTTACCGCTCTAACAAGCGTCCAATCAGAGAGATCCGCTGTCAGCCAATCAGAACGGCCAGAAATGACCAATCACGACTCGCTATTCGCGGGCCAATGAGAAGTGCAGGATTACAAGCCTGCTGATAAAGTAAAGCTCTTAGGGTTGTTACTGAACTCGTTAGCTTAGTCCTTAACACCCCTCCCCCCTAGGTTCAGTCTGAGGGGTGGGGTGACGTATTCTCGTAAGTAGGCAGGTCGCTTTACCTGTCTGCTTGATCTGCGCTGTTCCACCGGTTTCTGTCCTGGCTCTGCTTCCGGTGGGCTGCTTGCTGAGCTGGGTGGCGAAGACGGTCCCGCTGTTTCTTTGAATGACTCTGGGCTGTCCTCTCTGCTCTCGCCAATGCTGTCATCCGGGTTCCCTGGATCTGTTTCCATCACGGTGCTGCTACGCGGCGAGGCAATTTCCCGGCTTGGTTCTCCTTCTGGCGGTGAGTATCCCATGGTTGGTTGTGTAGACTGCTGGGTTCTGATTGTTAGGTCATCTGCTATTTCTTTTTTGGCCCCCTCAATGTCCCTCCCCCCCAGTTTGAGATTCAGGGGATGAGATGGGAGTAGGTGCTAGTCTGGATCGAAGCTGGTCTATGTGGCGCTTCCACATTTTTCCATCCGCAGTTTGTAAGTTGTGTTATGGTAGCGGGGACCCACAATGGGTCACCCAAGAAGTTTTTCGCAAAAACGGGGTTGCCTTCCTGGAATGAACGACACTTGCTGCTGGATCCCAGGGGTTGTTCTGGTGTGTAAGCAGGGTGGAGGCGATCGAGATGTGAGCGAAGTTTTCAGCCCATCAGGCGTTCAGCTGGGGTTCTGTTTGTGGTGCTGCTTGGAGTAATATGTTTGAGGAGAAGCATCCTGGTTATCTTGTCGTCAATGTCTCCCTGGTCCATCTTGTGTAAGGTCTTCTTTACAAATTGGACCATTCACTCAGCCCTACCGTTGGCCGCAGGGTGAGCTGGCGATGTTAAGGCATGGCGGATGCCCCGGTCTGCTAGGTACTGTTCGAATGCCAGGGCAGTGAATTGAGGGCCATTATCGGAGACCAGGACATCCGGCAATCCGTGGGTAGCGAATAGCTTATTCAGTTTTTTAATGACCGCCTCCGTGGTGATGCTTTTCATTTTGTGGACCTCGAGCCAGTTAGAATAGACATCCACGGTTAGAAGGAAAGTGTGTCCTCTTGTGGGTCCCGCAAAATCAATGTGGATACAGGACCAGGGACCTCGAGGTGTTTCCCACCTGAGTTGGGGATGTTTTTGGAGGAGCGGAGTGAGTCTCCTGGCACTTGCTGCACGTAGCCACCCAGGCCTCTATCTGCTTATCTATGCCTGGCCACTACGTGTAACTCCTTGCCAATGCCTTCATCCGCACAATGCCTGGAGGTCCATCGTGCAACATTTTCAAAACTTTATGTTGCAATTTCTCCAGGATGACGACTCTGTCTCCCCACAAGATGCAGCCCTTTTGAGAGAATAGTTCTGTCTGTCGATTTCTGAACGGCCTGAAAGTGTCATTGGGTTCGTTGTCTGGCCAACCTCGTTCCACCCAGCTGAGGACTCGTGCCAAAGAAGGGTCCTTTTTCGTTTCTGAGGCAATGTCTCGAGCGGTCAGTGGTGGTGATTTAAGAGTCTCGATTTGCAATACAGCTAGGGTTGGAGCTGGGTCATCTATGATGTCTGGTAGCGGAGAACGGCTCAAAGCGTCAGCGTGGGGAATGGCTTTCCTGGGCGGTGTTGCAGTTGGTAATCGTATGCGGCGAAAAACTCCGACCAACGTGTCATTCTTGGTGATAAGATGTGGCGAGTTGGTTTGTTTCCCGCTAAAATGCCAAGTAGCAGCTTGTGGTCTGTAATTATGGCAAAGGGTCTCCCATAAACATACTCATGGAAACGTTTAATTGCGGATACAATGGCGAGAGCCTCTTTATCAAGTTGGCTATAGTTCCTTTCAGTTTTAGACAAAGTTCTCGAAAAGAACGCAACAGGTGCCTCATTACCGTTTGGTAGGACGTGGCTTAAAATGGCTCCCACTCCGAATGGTGAGGCGTCACAGGTAACCGTCAAGGGTAGAGTCTTGTTGTATTGCATCAATACAGCATCAGAAGTTAAGAGGTCTTTTACTTGTTAAAATGCTCATTCTTCACACCGTCCCCAGACCCAGGAAGCTTTTTTGTCGAGAAGTCTATGTAGGGGCTCAGCTATGGTCGCCTTCTAGGGCAAGAAGATGTTATAAAAGTTAATGAGTCCCAGGAAGGCTTGGAGGTCTGTCTTATTTCTAGGTCTTGGGGCATTTTTGATTGCAGTTAATTTTTTTTCGGTGGGGTGGATTCCCTGTCTGTCGAGAAGGTATCCCAGGAACTCCACTCTCTCCGTACAAAGTTGACACTTGTCCCTTTTTACCTTCAGGCCAGCATCTTTAAATTTTTGGAGAACCATTCTGAGTCATTGTTCTAATAATTCTTTAGTAGGGGCAGCTATTAAGACGTCGTCAAAATAAGGCACGATGCCTTTTATGCCTTGTAATAGTCTCTCCATCAGACTTTGGAAAATGCCCAGTGCCACGCTTACTCCGAATTGGAGTCTATTGCACTTGAAGGCACCTCTGTGTGTGACTATAGTCTGGGCTTCTGCAGTCGTTGCATCTACGGGTAGCTGTTGGTATGCCTGAGCTAAGTCCAACTTGGTAAATATTTTTCCGCCACCCAGGGAGTGAAGAAGGTGTTGGACCACCGGTACTGGATAAGCGCTCTGCTGAAGTGCGTGATTTAGGGTGGCCCGGTAATCCCCACAAATTCTTAACGATCCATCTGGCTTTATGGGTGTTACTATTGGGGTCTCCCATCGGGCATGGTCAATCGATTCCAATACACCCTGGGCTATTAATTTGTCCAGTTGCTTGTCGATCTTTGGCTTGAGTGCAAAAGGCATCTGACAAGGCTTAAGGTGAATGGGAGCTACATCGGGGCTGAGATTAAACGATATAGGGGTCCCCTTGTATTTGCCTAACTTCCCTGTGAAAACATCCTGGAATTCCTGGATGAGGGCCTCTTCCCAGTCATTGCTTCCGGTTTGGTGGATGCCAGCTGGTTCAATTCCGAGTGGGGTGAACCACTGTAACCCTAACAAACTGGGCCGGTCACGATCAACGATCGTCAGAGGTAGCGTTGCGGTGCGGTCTTTGAAGGATACTTGGACATGGCTGGAACCAACCACCGGAATTCTGTTCCCTTGGTAGTCCTTTAGGATGATTCTTTGAGTGCTGAGGTCCTGGCGACAGATGGCAGGGATCAACTGTTTGAGAGTTTTCCAGGAGACCATCGATAGGGATGAGCCCGAGTCGACTTCCATCACACAAGGTCGATTCTCAATAGCAACCTTTACTCGGATCTTCCTTGCATCTAGTGATGAAGCGTGGCCTATAGTGATAGTTTGGTGTGCCTCTTCTCGTCTTGTTGAAGCGGCAGGTGCTCAGTTTCTGTAATAGTGGTTGTTCCATTGGCGGTTCAGGCGGTCCCAATTTACAGGTGGGTTGCCTGTATCCTGGAGGAGATTATTCTTCCTCCAGCTTGGACTGGACCCTCACTTGCTTCTGCAGACCTTTGCGATGTGGCCTCTCTTTCCACAGGAACAGCAGAGTGCGTCGAGGAATTTGCAGTCTGATCGCGGGTGGTTTGTCCCGCACCCAGCGCATTGGCGCGGAAGTCTCTGGTTCCTTTGATCTCGTTCTGAGCGGAGCCGGTTGACCTCCTCTTCGTCACTGTCTGAGGATGATTCGAGGTCTTCATGATGGGCGGTAATAGTGTGCCTCTCAGAGGAAGACGTACTATCACTAGCGAGTTGGCGGTGCGGTGCATTCACTCGGCGCATTCGAGCAACTGACTTCCTGGTTGCTTCTGTGGCAGTAGCGTCGGCGATGATATCTGTGAGGCTGATGTCTCCCTTCGCCATGATCTTGCTCTGTACCGTGTGGTCATCTAATCCCAGAACTATTCGGTCTCTCATGGCTTCTTCGAGGTTTGCGAAACCACAGAGTCCTTCCAGGTTCCGGAGGTCAGCTACGAAGTCTCCAACACTCTCGTACTTCCATTGGTCCCTCTGATAAAACTCGTGTCTTCGTATCAGCGTAGGTACTGCAGGTGCATAATGGGCCCAGAGGATCGGCGCGAGGTTATCCCAATCCATGGTCTTCACTTCCGCCGGTTTGGCAAGTGCCTTAGACATTTTAAAAACGGCGGGCCCGCAATGGGTCAGGAACACCGCTCGTTTCTTGCCAGGCGTAGCATCTTTCAGATTGTTGGTCTCCAGGAACATCTGGAACTGGTCCATATACAAGTCCCAGTCTTCGTTTGCCGGGTCAAATGGAGCAGGTGGTATGGCACTGCTGGTCATCCTGCCGTTTGTTGCGTGCGCTCTCAGCCACGTGCTCTGTCTTGTTCGATGAGTGTTTAGTCACCTCTATCATCTCCGAATCCCACCTTCATCGCCAGTGTTATGTCCTGAGCATGGGCGCAAGGAACGGAGACGAGGCATCAAACTGTGACTTCAACTCTTTATTAGTAACTTCAGAACAGAGCAAAGTACTTGGGCAGCAGCAGCTCTTTTATAGAGCTGGCTGCTGTCGCAATAACCAATGATTTGAGTTTACCGCTCTAACAAGCGTCCAATCAGAGAGACCCGCTATCAGCCAATCAGATCGGCCAGAAATGACCAATCACGACTCACTATTCGCGGGTCAATGAGAAGTGCAGGATTACAAGCCTGCTGTTAAAGTAAAGCTATTAGGGTTGTTACTGAACGCGTTAGCTTAGTCCTTAACAATTGTGATGCATGCTTTTCCTTTTTGAGGGGTAAAAACAAAGGGATTTTATTATGATGGTGGAGGGAAGATGGTTGGAGGGAAGATGGTTGATTCTTTGCAGTATGATTAACTCCTTTGTGGTAAACATGAAGACATTTAAAACTACTTTTGAGAGAGGGGAAAGCAAAAATTGTGGCAGTTAGGGTTAGAGTTAAGGTTAGGTAGTATGATAACAGTCCAAAGTGAAGTTCCAATCTTAACTGCAATTAAAGAGAGCAAGTTTTGCTTTCAATATAATTCCCTGTTTTGTTTTGTTGTCTAGTTTTATAAATTCACTATACTGTTTAATGGCTTTTTAAAACAACAACTTCATTTTTGCTTTGAAGCTGCAGGCAAGAATATGTTGTTCAGCACTAAATACTTGTGAAATAACTACAAGCAGATGTATGAGATATGCTTTAAGGCAACATTTTGCCCTGTAGATTCTAGGTAAAAAACGCCCAGAGAGAATATACAGAGGTTGGACGCTTAGGCAGGGATCCAAAGTACAGATATGCAGCAGAGCTGTGTACTGACATGCATTTCATATACTTTACTATTATACTGCTGACTAAATGATTCTCCTCCCAACCAGGCCCATTGGCCATTTTTACAGCTAGAAAAGAAGAAAAGATCAGTCTTCCCCTTGTGGGGAAGGAATGACTTTCTGTCCTCAACAACTCAAGTGCCTGAACTCACAAACATAATCTAGCAGTAAAGGATAAATGTCTTCAGCTATTTGGCTGCCATATTGCACAGGAAAGGCAGGGTAGCATAAATCTATCAAATGTAGGAGTTGATCAAAGACACTGTTACCTTCTGCTTCATCAGTGGTACTGGATGATCATATCTTAAGAAGCACAGTGGCCTAAAAGAAGCACTCAAGGAGAACTGGCTAGCTTATGAAATGCAAGACAGGCTGGAAACTCAAACCATTTTTATTCTTGTAGTATGCTGGCTTCTTTCAATAACTTCTACTTCACGCTGCTACTCACTTTGAATAATGGTAGGTCAGCTCTGGAAGAAAATATGCATCCCTATGTGCATTTTGAATTAAAAATAAAAATGGAAAAGGAGAAATAAATTTAGATTTTAGGCTACATGGAGCAAACATCTCAAGATCGTCAGGGTGGTGGATGATTGATTGGTTTTTATTATTGTTGTGAGCCACACAGAATTGTGTTTCATGAGGTAGTGGCCCTATAAGTCTTTTAATCAAATGAATAAATGATATGGCCTACAGGAATTTTTCATTTTATGATTTTCTAAAATACAGTATTGTAGATGCCACGCCCAGGATGGGGGACGTCTTGTTTTTAGTGTATCTGAAATATCTGAAAGACTTGAGACATATAATTTGCTACTTAAATCTGCCCTAACGCCCTCAAAACACAAGTGAATATGTACACCTGGCTAGTCATGAAGTTAACTTTATGTAACCCAAAAGTGGCTTTTGTGGGGGGGATCCCTGTGCTGATTTGTATTGTGGTATATCTGTTTTTACTGTAGGTGATAGAAAACTTGCAAGCCACATATGTCTTTTAAGCTAATTTCATGAGGAATGTCAAGATATCAGTAAGATGTCTGGTAAAAGGGATCTACAGCTTGGATTAGAGTGAAGAGACTATCAAAAAGAGGTGTCAGAAAAAGTATGTTGTCCCCCACACTTTTGATTGTAATCTGGCCACAGGTAGAGATTATTTTTTTCACCAGCCTTGAAATAATTGTGGCCATTGTAAACTCAATGCATTAATGGTGGTAGTAAGAAAGTCCTTCCATAGAAATTACTATCTTGAACTATATTTTGAGCAAGGTGGATTTTAATAGTTAGTATTTTGGGGCAGGGCTTGTACCTCAAAGTAAGACAAAACGTGATCAGGCATTGGTTTAGCGTGTAGAACAGTGGCGGGATTCAATTTTTTTTACTAGCAGGTCTGTGGGCGTGCCTTGGTGGGTGTCACATGGCTTGGTGGGTGTGGTTTGGTGGGCGTGGCAGGGAAAAGATACTGTAAAATCTCCATTCCCTCCCCACCCCACTAACCTGCTTTCCAGCTCCGTTCTCCTGTGCAGGGCAACCAAAGAAGACCCAGCCGATCAGCTGGGACTCGGGAGACAGAGAATAGATGGGGACAAGGCCAGTCAAAGGTGGAATTTGCCGGTTCTCCGAACTAATCAAAATTTCTGCTACTGGTTCTCCAGAACTGGTCAGAACCTGCTGAATACCACCTCTGATGTAGGGTGAACTGAGCCAGTGTGGCTTATTACATAATTCCTTGCTAAGAAGCCAAGCTATAGTATTATATGTGAATGCAGCATTTGTGTTAAAAGTTTTGGCTCCTTATCCATAAGAGAAGAATAAAGCCAGGACATACTGTGAAAACAGATGGTTTTGAAGGCCACATAGATTCTGTTTTCTAAAATAAAATGACCACAAATATTTTTAAAGTGATTTTTTTTAAATAATTAATACAAGCCTTAAGATAAATGCTGACTTCCTGCTTTGTCTTTTAATCCCCCAATGGGGATAGTTCATTTAATTATAATTAGAATTGTATTATTTAATATACAATTGGTGTGATTATAGCATTTTCAAATATTGCTTCTGGCCAAGACATACTTTCCACAAATTATTTTGTGATTAAAATTTGAACTCTGAAAAACTGCTACATCTATTCATATATCAAAACTGGATGCAGCAAATATTTAGAAGTATCTGGATATTGACTCATGGAGTATAAGAGCTGGGAAAGGATAGATGGAGGTCAACTAATTCAATCTCCTGTCTGATGTTGGATTCCATTACTACTGTAGAAAGTTAGCACCCATCTTTCTCCTAGAAGAAAATATTCTAGGAAATATTAAAAAGGCAGATTATTATATCTTCCTGGATGAGAAAAGGAGAAACATTCTCTTGGAAAGCAACCCCCACCTTTGTTAATAGCCCCAGAAAGACTGAGCCACCCTATCTGCAAGAGAAAAGGCCTTCAGTTCCAGGGTGATAGGATAAGCTCAAGATCCAAATCGAGAAAAAGCCATTAAGCCATAATAGGAATTACCCAACACCCTTTCACAACACAAGCCTCTTCATTACATCATCACCCAGAAAGACTCAACCACGCCTGGGACACAGACAGCCTACAAGATTAGCTGGGCCCCCACATAGCCCCCTGGGAGTCTGACAACCAATAAGATACATTTCTTGCAAGGCCCAAGAGAGGGTATAAATATATCTCACTCTCTACTCCATGTAGTCATCTATCTAGAATCACACATGCTTGGTGGTTCTGCTTCACCATTAAACCATCCTTCCAAGCAGCCTCCATGTTTCCAGTGTCTTTCTTCCCACATGGAACTGAACTCAGGTGGACATTTCTTCCAACACTACATTGTCTTGTGGAAAAAAATGTTTAGCACCAGTACTCTAAGTTCTGTGTAGCTGCCCATCAGATATTTGATATACCTACAGTAATGGCTTATAGCTTAGGGTCCACCAGTACACCTAGAAGTGTTTTTTTCTTGTACTATTGTCTTGCATAGCTGTCTTCGCAACCTATACAGTACTTATGCCTTATACACTTGTAAGACAATAGCTGTATTACTATTATGGAATCTGCCAATCCCTGCCCTGAAGTTCTCTCATAGTAAAGATGTAAGCGTAACGCCTCTTGCAAGCCTCCTTACTGGGACAATTTGGAGTCTGGCCTTAAAAGTAGCACAAATTATGCTGTCATAATTTTATCTGTTGACTCAAAGACTACATACTAGCACTATTATAAAGAGAACTAAAATTATGTTCATCTTCCTACTTTAAGAGCATATTAAGAACATCTGATTCAGAAGTAAACACAGGTGTGATCTGGTCCACCACTTCAGATTTTCTCCTCTTTCAAATAACTGATAGAAAGAATGTGCTTTGCTCCCATCAGTGTTCTCCTGGCATTGTTAAAACTTAAGGTTTCCTTCCTTCTAAATACACCAAAGATGTATTTAGTCATTCAAATAATAAATATTTGATGGATGACCACAAAATATAATAGACACCATCTTGGAGGAAAATTTAAAAACTCAAATTCATGGAAGACATATTTATTAGCAATTAGTTGTGATGTCAAAAGAGATCTTGTATCTTCAGAAACTATATACATCTATATATCTTTGAATACTTGCTTAATTATTCTGCTAGGGAAGACTGGCCTTCAGATTAAGGATTTTCTGAAAGCTTTTTTTCGGCTTCTCTGCTTGTGCTGATCTGGCAGGCGTCTTCTAACATAAAGTTTTTACCTCACCAATTCCCGGAGCTACACCATACAATCTGGTTGTCCCTTATTTTCACTTAGAATGCCATACACCTACCTTTCCCCAATCTGGAATCTTCTAAAAGTACCCAGTCATCACACCATGGCTGCTGTAATCTGTAATCTTGACCTCTGAAAATGGAGAAAGTGGTCACAGACAATATTATGGTATAATTCTTATGCATTGTTTCACTGGAGTCATTAAAATTCCATTAGCTTAAGTAACAAATGAGATTCCTTTTTCCCCCTTCCATTCAATTGTGTCTGACTCTCAGAGGTTGCCTAGATCAGGGGTCCCCAACCACCAGGCCCCGGACCAGTACCAGTCCGTGGATCAATTTGTACTGGGCCGCCTATTTTGTTTGGACGCAACCATCTTGTATCGACGGCGCTTGAGAAAGTGCTTCCAGGTGAGCTTGTCGGTCGTCAGTTGGAAAGCGGCATTTGGGTGCTTAGTTTTGTCGAGGGGGGGGCGGCTTCGAACGAAGAGCCGTCCCGATGGTGGTGGAGTCTCGCGTTACTCAGGAGGAGATTAAGAAAGAGCCCGAAAAACCCATCGACCATGAGAAGGTACAAAGGAGGGGTTGAAGGTGGCGGGGAGAAGCGTGGGACGGCTGGCTGGCGGGTTGCTTAGCTTGCCTTGCCTTGGTCGTGCGTGCTGATGCCAGCACCAGTCCATGGATCATTTTGTACATTTTGTACCAGTCTGTGGTACAAAAAAGGTTGGGGGCCACTGGCCTAGATAAGTCCCTGCAGTTTTCTTGGCAAGGTTTTTCAGAAGGGCCTCCTTCCTAGGACTGAGAGGGTTACGGTTGCTGAGCTGGCTTTGTGCCAAAGGTAGGACTCGAACAGACTTCTTGATTCAAGCTTGTGCTTTAACCATTACACTACACTGGGTCTCGACAGATGAGACAATAATAATTCAAGTCAAATAACAATAGAGTTTAGAATAAGGACCATGCTAAGTAAATATATACTTAGACTTTTCATGGTTGAATTATGCTCAAAGACAAATGCTCATAGACAATACTTTTAAGGTCATTATTTGAAAATGTAATATATGTTATGCTTTTTCAATTGATGTTAATGTTCATGGATTAATATATATTATTTTTTAACTGAAATTAATCTAATTATGTAATTTGGATCCCATCTTTATGGCATTTTGAGTCAAAGATGGGTTATAAAGGATACTGTAAAATTCCCAACAAAATTCCCAACAAAGTGCAAATTAATATTGTATAGTCTTTTAAAAGCACATTTTACAAAACCATTGTTATTATGTTACTGTCTTCCCTTTGTAGGTATAATTAAGCAAAAACAGTATAATTTAACAGAAGATTTGTAAAAGTACTTGCTTGAAAACAAGATCTTCATATTCTTTGAGAAGCTTAAGGTAAAAAAATCAAAAAGTATGCAGAAGTTAAAAGAAGGTTGAAAAGCACTAATAAAAGTTGTTTATTTGGGGTGAAGGAGAGAGAAAGAAGTTGCAAGAAGTTCTGTTTCTTAAACCATTTTCAAAAGTGTGAAGAAAATTCTTGACTCTTACAATCCTAGAGCTGCTTTCACAATAAAAACAGATCATTCAAAGAGCCATTCTTGTTTCTCCACAGCCTGACATAAGGCAAAATGAACTCCCTGCATTCAAAACAAATTAAAATACTTGGAAATGTCTTTTAAAAGCCACAAAAGCAAAACAAAACTTAGTAACTCAAAGCAACAGCATCTTGTGTATGTACTGCTTGTCCTTGCCCTGCTTACAGCTGGATAACTTTTACAACAAAATAAAAGCAAAAAAACCCAACACCGTCACTGACAGAGGAGCATGGTTTTTTTAAAATATTCTCTTCCTCCCCAGTTCCCCCCCTCCCCCGCAGTGCTTATTATTAATCTATGTTACCTTCCTTATTCAAGCTGCTGAATTAGGGTGGCACAAACTTGCCCTACCTGACATGGGCAGATCAATTTTGAATTTGTGAAACACCAGAAAAACTTGGTTCAGGCCTGCCCTGAGGATAAACATTTTTTTTTCCTTTGAGACAGCTTCATTGTATGCCTGCTGCAGAAGAAACATCCTCTCTAATGACATATTTTGCAATATCCTTATTGGCATACAAGTGGGTGCTACCAGCACTCTTGTTTTTCCAGCACTGCTACTGCTTTTGTTTTGCTATCTGGCTGGGGCCTGAGCTTTACAGGGAAAAATCAAGCCTCCAAAGTGAACATGAGCCTTTCCACGCTTGCATTTAACCGTGACACAAATATGACCCACCAACCTATTTTTTTCCTGTCCTCTCGTGGCCTCATGACATTGCGTTCATGTGATTCCCCAGTCCATTTCTGTGATATCCTTAAGTCAGCCAAAGTTGCTCTTATGTGGAAGGACTGTTCTTCTTATTCTACTCTACTTACTGCTGTGAATATAATCAAACATGTTTCACCTCATGCCACCTCTGTAACATAATATGTGGGCCCCTTTGGTTGAGATTAGCCCAACAAGGACAAATAGGCTGAAAAACAGCTTCTATCCCTGGGCAGTAACTCTATTGAATTCTACTGTATAGTGCAATATTAATGCAATATCAGGAGTTTTCAATTCAATGCATAGAATGTGAAGGATGTGTGTTCGTGTTTATTTTCATAGTCATAATGTTTTATTTATTTATTTTGTCAAGCAATTATAAGATAATAGGTATAAGTATAAACATAGTTATGGATACATGAAATGGATACATATAAGAAAAATAAAAAAGAAACAGTAAGACAAGGACGGTTGGTACATTGGTGCGCTTATGCACGCTTATGCACGCTTATCCCCCTACAAACCTCTTAAGAAAGGGGTGACGTCAATAGTAGACAATCTAAAGTTAAAGTTTTGGGGGTTTAGGGAAGAAAGCACAGAGTCAAGTAGAGTATTCCAAACATTGGCTGCTCTGTTGCTGAAGTCGTATTTCCTGCAATCAAGTTTGTTGCAATTAACCTTGAGTTTGTATCTATTGTTTGCTCTTGTGTTGTTATAGTTGAAACTGAAGTATTCATTGACAGGTAGGACATTGTAATGTATAATTTTATATACAATACTTAGATCAGACCGAAGGTGGCATAGTTCTAGGTTTTCTAGGTCTAGAATTTCAAGTCTGGTGGCATAAGGTATTCTGCAATGAGTAGAAGATGATTTAGTGATATCATCACTGAAGATGGTGTTTAATTTCATTATACGAAGTGCAATGACTGTTCTGTATAGCTTCATTAACATTCTTGTAAACACCGTGCCCTGATTGGTCAGGGTGCACGGCAACCAGATTGGCTAAGCGAGCCGCACTGATTCGCCTGCCGCGAATCCCCGTGATTGGTAAGAATCAATCACGGGAGATTCAAAGCGGTGCCATTGGCCGCGGCTTGCACGGCCAACGGAATATAAGCCGGGGCCGATCTGGTTCAAGCCAAGCCGATCCAGGAACCTAATAAAAGAGCTGAACTTGTCACTGCCGCCTGAGTTTCCTTCAAGCCGGCGACTTAACACTGGTGACGAAGGTGGGATCGCGGAACTAGCACCCACCGAACACGTGGCACCGAGAACGAGATCCTCGAGATGGCCAGCATCGCACCGCCCGCACTCTTTAACCAAGCTACCAAGGACTGGGAATCGTACATTGACCGGTTCCTGATGTTCCTCAAGAGTAGCAATCTCAAGGATGCAAACGGGCAGAAAAAAAGGGCCATTTTCCTGACACACTGCTGGCCCGCAGTGTTCAAAATGGCAAAAGCCCTTGCGAAGCCTGAGGACGTGAAGACGATGGACTGGGCCGACCTCGAACCGCTACTACGAAGCCACTATGCCCTCACCGTGCCCACCCTCATCAGGCGGCACGACTTCTACCGGCGAGACCAGAAACCAGGTGAGAGCATCAGTGATATTGTAGCAGACCTGCGGAACCTGGGGGGCATGTGCGGCTTCACGGACATGGACTATGACGCTATGAGATCATGTCGTCCTCGAGCTCAGGGACCTGATCCTGCAAAGCTGCCTGATGGCAAGGGGCGACATCTCCCTCACTGATGCCCTTGCCGAGGCCACCGCAGCAGATACGACCCGGAAATCAGCGGCCGGAATGCAGAGACCCGATGCCGGGGACCGAGCCACAACCTCCGACACACACACCAAAGCAAGCCACTGAGCGACCACGACCACCCACCACGGCAACCTTGACTCCACATTTGACACCACGGACGAGGAGGGGGACATCCATTGACTCCAGACAGAATGAGACCGGTGCGAACGGCAGAGTCGTAAGTCAGGGCTCCAATGCGCCGGTTGTGGGAGCGACCAACCTCGCTCAGAGTGCCATTTTTTTGACGCGATCTGCCGACAGTGCAGGAAGAAAAGCCATATCGCTCGAGTCTACCGCCTCAAGAAATCATGCAGCCCCCGACAACGCGACAACAGCGAGCAGAGATGGAACGGAAGCCCCCCCAGCACAAGGGACCGTCAACCCGAGAGCTGCTGGAACCGGGACGGATGAGGCCGACAGAGCAGCGAGAACCGGCAGAGAGAGGAGACCCACCAGACGGTCATCATCGGCCACTCATTGAGCATGGACGCTCGAAAAGTGTACGTGGAGGTGGGCATCGAGGGCAGGCCATGCAAGGTGGAGGTGGACTCCAGGTCCTACCTCTCCATGGTTGCATGGCAGGAAATCCAGCAACTGGTGCCCACCATCCACAAGAGATGTTTGGAAACCAGAAGTTAATCCTAAAGGACTACCAAGGGAACCGCATCCCCGTAGTTGGAACAGGACACTTCGAGGTCACATTCAAGGGGTGCATGGCAAGGCTTCCCCTGACAATCATGGACAGAGACAGGCCCAGCCTCCTGGAATTCCAGTGGTTTGCGCCGCTCGGGATCAAAGTAACGGGCCCCGACCACATCGCAGAGGTCGACTGGGAAGAGCAACTCGCGAGGGACTTCCAGGAAGTGTTTGACGGCACCCTAGGCAAGTACCGAGGGCCCCCTATTTCATTCAGCCTAGACCCCAGCATTCTCCCAATGCGCTTAAAATCGCGGCGAGTACCTTTCGCACTCAGACCCAAGATCGAGGAGCAGATAGACAAGCTCATCAAACAGGGAGTCCTGGAATCAACCGATCATGCCCAATGGGAGATCCCCCATAGTCACCCCCGTCAAGCCCGATGGGTCAGTGAGAATTTGTGGGGACTATAAGGCCACCCAAAATTGTGCCTTACAGCAAAGTGCTTATCCCGTCCCAGTAGTACAGCATCTCCTGCACTCACTGGGGGGAGGCCGAATCTTTGCAAAGCTCGACCTGGCACAAGCCTACCAGCAATTGCCGGTCAACGCTGCAACAGCAGAAGCCCAAACCATCGTAACGGACCGAGGGGCTTTCCGCTGCAAACGGCTCCAGTTTGGAGTCAGCGTGGCACCTGGAGTCTTCCAAAGCCTTATGGAAAGACTCCTCCAGGGAATAGAAGGGGTGGTGCCCTACTTTGATGACGTCTTGGTGGCCGCGAAAAATGAAAAACAACTAGAAGCCAGGCTGAGGGAGGTACTGCAGAAGTTCAGAGACTCGGGACTTAAAGTAAAGAAAGGGAAGTGCCAGCTACGGGCCGAAAGGGTCGAATTTCTGGGGTACCTCCTAGACAAACAAGGGATTCACCCCACAGAAAAGAAGCTGAGAGCCATAAGGGAAGCACCGCGACCAAAAAACAAGACGGAATTACAGGCTTTTTTGGGACTGTTAAACTTTTATGTCTTCCTACCTCAAAAGGCGACCATGGCGGAACCGCTACATAGGCTGTTAGACAAAACAGCCACCTGGAGCTGGGGAGCACAAGAGGAGAGTGCCTTCAACAACACAAAGAACCTGCTAACATCCGACGCAGTACTAATCCAGTACAGCGAGACTCTGCCATTGACGGTAACGTGTGACGCGTCACCCTTTGGAATCGGCGCCATCCTCAGCCACCAGCTACCAGATGGGAGGGAAGCACCCATCGCTTTCTCATCAAGGACACTTTCAAAACCAGAGCGGAACTACAGCCAGCTCGACAAGGAGGCCCTAGCTGTCGTCGCCAGCGTCAAGAAATTCCACGAATACCTTTATGGTAGGACTTTTAAAATCATCACGGATCACAAGCTGCTGCTAGGAATCCTGGCGGGGGACAGGGCCACACCGAACATTCTGTCGCCAAGAATGACAAGGTGGTCCGAATTCCTAGCAGCATACACTTACCAGCTGATTCACCGACCCGGAAAGGACATCACCCACGCAGACGCCCTAAGCCAGTCACCCTTACCGGACTGGGAAGACGACCCAGCACCCACAACAGAGGTACTCCAAATAGAGACAATTTCCAACCCACTCGTGACCGTGCCAGACATTGCCAGAGAAACAAATAAAGACAGACGGCTGGCACGAGTCTTGAGCTGGGTGGGAAAAGGGTGGCCGGAAGGGGACATAGACGAACTATTTAGACCGTTCCGGAACAGACAAACTGAACTCTTTATTGAAAAGGGGTGCATACTTTGGGGGGACAGAGTGATAATTCCTGAAAAATTACAGGAAAAGGTATTGGGAATGTTGCATGAGGGACACCCGGGGATGGTTAAAATGAAAAGCCTGGCCAGAAGCTATGCATGGTGGCCAGGAATGGACAAGCAGATCGAAATCTGGGTTGCCAAATGTAATAAATGCCAAGAGTCCAGAGCCAACCCACCCGCCGCCCCTACACAAGAGTGGGAAAAACCAAGAGGTCCATGGTCCAGAATCCATATAGACTTCACGGAGCCAACCAAGGGACACATGTATCTTATCACAGTAGATGCTTACTCCAACTGGCTGGAGGTAAGCACTATGAAGTCAACCACGACGGAAGCGGTGATAAGGAAACTAAGCAAGCTTTTCGCTACACACGGCCTGACAGACGTAATAGTGTCAGACAACGGGCCCCAGTTCACCGCACTGGCGTTTGAACAATTTCTGGCAGGCCAAGGGATACGCCATGCATTAACCGCACCGGCAAACCCGGCGGCGAACGGGCGGGCGGAACGCATGGTCCAATACACCAAAAAAGCTATCCAGAAAATAGAAACAGCCAACATACAGGACAAAATCAATAAAATGCTCCTCATTCAACATATCACACCTAGCGCAACCACAAATAAAAGCCCGGCAGAACTAATGATGGGCCGGAAACTACACTCCACACTAGACAGAATGCACCCAACATATAACCCAGACAAACCCCCAGGTTCCTCCAGCAGACACAGAACATTCAACATAGGGGACCCAGTGTATGCCAAAAACCTCACAGGAGAACCACTCTGGGTGCCAGCAACGATCACCCAGAAAACGGGGCCCCTATCATACCGATTGGAAACTAGCAACGGGAAAAGCTGGAAACGGCACATAAACCAACTTAGGTCGAGAATAGCTGCCACAGCCAGCCAAACACCCGAACAAGAAACTAGAAGGGGGGGGGGAATCGGCAAGCGAAGAAAACCAACTAAGGCAAGCAGAACACCCCCCACCTAGAATAAATAAACCAATACTACTCACCGGTAGGTGCAGGATCAGTAGAGCAGGAAACCCCAGGGTCTTCCCCTTGAAGGAGCAGCCAAACCAGCTCACCCAGCCAGGAAAAGTCCAGCGGGAGCAGAAGCGGCAGCTCAACCAGCCCAGGAGAACCGGGAGGGAGCTACCAAGAAAGGCCTAGCTCAATGTTCCAGGCGGTCCCATCACAAGGAACCGGAGCAACAGAAGAAGCACCCGAACCGGTTGCCGACCACACCATAACTGAACCGCGCAGGTCAAGTAGGAAAGGAAAAAGCCCCGCCTACCTACGTGACTACATCATGACGCACCGCAGGACGAAACCAAGAGGGGAGGGGTGTACAGTATTAGCATACTCGGAAACCCTCGAACCCGATTGGTCCATACCAGCGAAGACCTGATTGGCTAACAGGGCGGTCGTGATTGGAGCGCTAGGAATCTACCGCGATTGGCTGTGCCGATCGTGGGAGATTCAAAGCGTTGTCATTGGCTGCCAAGCCGCGAGCCAGCGCTATATGAAGGGCTGCCGCGGCTTGAATCCTCAGACCTTTTTCTAACGAAATAAAGAGCTGAACTCACAGAATGGTCTCGTGTCTCTCTTGACCGATCCGCCTCCGATCTAACACTCAATATTGCACATGAACAGTGCCCAGGAGTAATTATCAGCCAGTTAGACATATTCCTACAGGGTTTGTAAGATTTACCAGGATTTCTGAGGGCGCTTCACAACAATTGCAGGCCCTATCAGGATTTTTGAGGGGACCTTTGAGGCTTGATAAAATCCTTTCTCCCCATTTTAAAATAGGAACAGCAAAGAAAATGGAGGAGGAAGCCTGAAAAAAGTGAAGTCATCTTTGAAAAGCTTACAGGCTGTTCCTCCGACAGCTCTCTAGGAAATATTTTTGAAGAGCAGCTGCTTCTTTCAATCAAATGTGAGAATATTAAAATCACACAAATATTTCCCTAGCTTTACAGATGCTTTGGTTTTATTTTAATTGCAGTATTTCATTAATTTTGCAACATAGAATAAAATAAGTTGAGGCAAAACATGCTGGAAGCTCTTCAGTCTTTTAAGTCAGGCTTGAAATTCACCATCAATAGTTAGCATCTGGATAGAAGGTCAGGCAAGCTCCTGAGATTGTAACTTTTTTTCTTCTCATTGCTTCTGGACCAACACTCAGGACATTTAAAAGAAAAAGATGTAGATGTATTTACTTATCAAAGGAAATCTTATTTGCTTACCTAAGGAAATATTTAGATATTGCAAAAAGTTATCTTCATTATTACTGTCAGTTCAAATACATGATAAAAATGATTAACTAAAATTTCAGTTGTCATGTAAATACTGTAGTTTTAATCACTTAAACCCACTTTGGCTTTGATGTATTGTAATGGAGACTGAAACTGAAAATATTTTTTAAATGACCATTGCTTTCCAAATTGATTATTCAGATTATTCAGTTATTTTTTAATAAGTTTTACAATATTGATAATTTGGTTGCGTACAAACATGTACTGTACATTCCCTTAATAATAAACTCAAATCATGAATGACAAAGGATATGGAGTCAATATATAACCCCTAGGCAATATAATACAAACAAATAGAGAAGAGTTTAATGAAGTAGTTATTTGAAATGGTTACGGCCAGCACACTATTTGAAGTATTTTATAATCTCAGAGAAGGTTTGACTGACCATAACACTGAACATAAGTTCTCCTATTAAAAAAAAGAAAAGAAAATGTAAAACTACAAAACAACACTTGGTTGCAATTGCTTCATTATTAATTAAATTTATTATTGTTGTTTAAAATGAACTGATATAAGTATTAATATGTTCCCAGTTCTAATTCAGAGCAACATGACTGCTCTTGAGTTAGCCACCGTACTTTACATTACAAGAATAATGTGGTAAAAATAAATACAATCTGATTTTCAACCTTCCTAACAGACTGGTTAAGATTGCAGCTGTTTTTTCACAAGTAATTAAAGTAAACAACTGAAGCATATGCTGAAAGTATTAACGATTTCCTTTTACAGAGCATGCAGGAAAGCCAGTTTAATATCCGTCTCTCACATTGACTTTAAGTATATTCACTGGAAGGTTAAAAACAAACTGGACTATTTATATTCTTTACTCTCTTTTTTAATTACTAAAACATTCAATCCAAAAAATTTAAAAGTACATTTATAGAATACTATCCATGTCTTCTATGTTTCATTATTTAACAATAGAAGAAGAAAAAGAAAAAAATGACACATCAAAAAGCATATGCAGATAGATTGATAAATAGTACAGATATAGGTCTTAGTCAAACATATTAAAAAATCATTAATGATTTTTACATATACTTATTGTTATGTTTGGAGCATGGGTGCGAATAATGGAGATGAGCCGGTGAAACGGTGAATTTCAACTCTTTATTTATATGGTGTGACAGCTCAAAACAACGGCTGCTATAGCCTTCCTTATATAGGCAATTTATTAACTATTCAACCAACGAAAACCTGGGAGCGCTAGCTCCGTTGACCAATGAGAACGGCTCGTTAATGGCCAATCAGATTCTCCTGAACGGACCAATCTGATCTCGCCATTTAACAGCCAATCAGAAGTGCAGGGCCAGAACCCTGCACTTGACTTCAAACTCAAGATAACTTTATTACACATTTATTCATTCACAACACCCCTTCCCCCTGGGTTCCATTTACAGGGTGCGGTTATGTAGTCCTTGAGGTAGGACGGTTGTCTTGTTAGTCTATTTGATTTTCGCTGTGCACCCGGCATTTGGCTGCACTCCTGTTGAGGTAAAGCGTTGTTTGGTGAAAGGGGTGTCTCTGACTCTGAGTTCGAGTTTTTGTTGTCACCAACACCTTCGGTATCACCCTGAGGTGAGCTCACTCCCATCCCTGATTCCTCTTCTCGTGTTTCCATTCCGCTATCGTTCCCTTCAAAAAGGTTTTCTGCTAGTTGCAGTTCATCTTCCTCTGTATCTCCCCCCCCTCCTCAGTTTGGTTATCCGGGGACTCGGAGATCCCTGACTGCAGCCTTGATCGTAGTTGATCGATATGGCGCTTTCATAGTTTATCGTCACGGCATTGTACTAGGTATGACCTCGGGCCAGTTACACAGACCACAGTCGCTTCTACCCACAACGGATCGCCCGATAAATTTTTAGCGAACACCAAGTCGCCTACCTGGAAGGTACGGCATCAGCCGCTGGATCCGTGTGGTTTCTCTGGTTCGTACACTGGGTGTAACCAGTCGAGGTGGGAGCGGAGCTTTCGTCCCATTAGCAGCTCGGCGGGAGTTTTGTTGGTGACGCTGTGCGGAGTGATATGCTGTAAAAAGAGGATTCGGTTTATCTTTTCTTCAATGTTGTCATAGTCCACTTTTTGTAGCATTTTCTTGACGAATTGTACCATGCACTCGGCCCTTCTGTTGGCTGCAGGATGCGCAGGCGAAGTCAGCGCATGTTGAATACCACGGTCTGCCAGGTACTGTTCAAAGGACAGCGCGGTAAATTGGGGCCCGTTGTCGGATACCAAAACGTCTGGTAATCCGTGGGTTGCAAACAGTCTTTCCAGTTTCTTAATGACCGCTTCGGTTGTCGTGTTCCTCATTTGATGGATTTCGAGCCAGTTTGAGAAGGCGTCGATGGTTAACAAGAAGGTGTGGCCTTTGGTCAACCCAGCAAAGTCCAGATGGATACAGGACCAGGGTCCCCATGGTGTCTCCCATTCGGTTGGGATTGCCTTTGGGGGGGCGTTGCTTACTTCTTGGCATCTATGACGAGCTTTGACCCAAGTCTCGATTTGCTTGTCGATGCCTGGCCACCACGCGTAGCTGCATGTGAGGGCTTTCATGCGCACGATGCCGGGGTGGCCATCGTGCAAGTTTCTCAGTAATGCTTGTTGGAGTCGCTCTGGGATAACGACTCTATCGCCCCAGATGATATAGCCCTTTTGAGAAAACAACTCTGTTTGTCGGCTTTTGAATGGTGCGAAGTTGTCTGGTACTTGATCCAATGGCCATCCACGTTCCACCCAACTGAGGACTTGTGCTTAGGCGGGGTCGCGTTTTGTTTCTCTCGCGATATCACAGGTGGTTAATGGTGGTGTACGAAGTGCCTCGATCTGCAACGTTGTTACTGTAGGCGCGGGGTCGTCGATAGTCTCTGGAAGCGGTGCTCGGCTTAATGCGTCGGCGTGGGGAATGGCTTTCCCGGGGCGGTATTGCAGCCGATAATTATAAGCAGCCAAGAATTCTGACCAGCGAGTCATTCTGGGAGATAATATGTAGGGAGTCGGTTTATCTCTGGGTATTATTCCCAGCAAAGGTTTGTGGTCAGTCATTATAGTAAAAGCCCGGCCATACACGTACTCGTGAAATCTTTTAACAGCAGACACAATTGCAAGGGCTTCTTTATCAATCTGGCTATAATTTCACTCAGTTTTTGAAAGCGTCTTTGAAAAATAGGCAACAGGGGCTTCGCTACCATTAGGCAATACGTGGCTCAAAATGGCACCCACTCCGAAAGGCGATGCATCACATGTGATAGTTAACGGCAAGGTCTCATTGTACTGCATCAGTACAGCGTCTGAAGTCAGTAGTTTTTTCACATTACGGAACGCCTGCTCTTCTCTATGACCCCATACCCAAATTGCTTTTTTGTCCAGTAAACGATGTAAAGGTTCAGCAACAGTCACTTTGTGCGGCAGGAATACGTTATCGAAATTGATAAGGCCTAGAAACGCCTGGAGGTCGGCCTTATTCCGGGGTCTGGGAGCGTTTTTTATTGCTTTCAATTTGCTATCAGTAGGGTGAATGCCCTGACTATCAATTAAATACCCTAAAAATTCAACACGATCCGTACACAGCTTACACTTATTTTTCTTTACTTTAAGACCTGCGTCTTTGAATTTCTAGAGAACTAATTTTAAGCGATCCCGTAAAATTTTTGAAGCAGGGGCAGCAATTAACACATCGTCAAAGTAGGGGACAACGCCTTTAATCCCTTGTAATAGTCTTTCCATCAGGCTCTGGAAAATCCCGGGGGCTACACTCACTCCGAACTGGAGCCGAGTACATTTAAAGGCACCTCAGTGTGTAACGATCGTCTGTGTCTGTGCCATTTTTTCATCAACTGGTAGTTGCTGATATGCCTGAGCTAAATCTAGTTTAGTGAAGACTTTTTGGCCTCCCAGGGAATGGAGGAGGTGCTGCACCACCGGCACCGGATATGCGTTTTGCTGCAGGGCATGGTTCAGGGTGGCTCGGTAGTCCCCACAAATTCTAATCGAACCATCCGGCTTAATGGGTGTCACGATTGGGGTCTCCCAGGGAGAGTGATCGGTTGGCTCTAACACTCCCTGGGCTATTAACTTATCAAGCTGTTTGTCAATTTTCGGTTTTAGGGCAAATGGAACTCGATGAGGCTTAAGGCAGATGGGAGCTATTTTTGGATTAAGGTTAAATGATATCGGGGTCCCCTTGTACTCACCTAGTTTTTCTGCGAAGACGTCCCTGAATTCATGGACGAGGTCCTCCTCCCAGTCACTGCCACCGATTCGGTTAATGCCTGCCACTTCAATGCCGAGTGACATGAACCATTGGAGGCCTAACAGGCTAGGCCAGTCCTTGTCGATCAAAGTCAGGGGTAAGTACGCTGTGCGGTTTTTGAATGAGACCCAGACTCGACTGGATCCTACGACTGGAATCCTGTTCCCCTGATAGTCTTTTAGAATAAGTCTTTGGGAACGGAGGTCTTGGCGCCGGATAGTAGGGATGAGTTGCTTGAGGGTCTTCCAGGAAACCATCGAGAGAAACGATCCCGAGTCGACTTCCATTTGGCAGGGCTGATTTTCGATGGCCACTTTAATTCGGATTTTCTTGGCATCCAAGGAAGAGGCGTGACCGATAGTGATAGTTTGGTGAGCCTCTTCTCGCTTCATGGGGTGATTTAAGGTTCGGTTTCTGTAGGAGTGGTTCACTGGTTCTCGCCTTACAGGACGGTTTCCTGTCAATTGGCGATAGTTAGCCCCCTTCGAGGTCTGGCTGGGTCCTAGGAAGCTTCTACAGACCCGTCCAATGTGGCCTTGTTTCCCGCACTCATGGCAGAGCGTGTCGCGGAATTTGCATTCGGACCTGGAATGGTTGCCCCCACAGCCAGTGCATGGGTGTTGGGACTTCGGGTAATGGTCCCAATCGGACTGCAATCGATGGACCTCTTCTTCATCGCTGTCTGACGACGAAGAGAGGTCCTCGTGGTGGGCCGTCACGAGCTCTCCCTCTGACGGGTAAAATGTCGCTGGTCGGTTGGTGTACCGGAGCGCGGTTGCGGTGCAGTTGGGCAGCCGACTTCCTGGTTGCTTCTGCTGCAGTAGCATCAGCGATGGCATCGGCAAGGCTGATGTCGCCTTTCGCCATCAGCTTACTCTACACATTTAGTGCATCTAATCCCAGAACTATTCGATCTCTCAAAGCCTCTTCCAGGTCGGCGAACCTGCAGAGGCCTCCCAGGTTTCGGAGGTCCCTCAGTAGGGGTTCGAGGACGTCCCAGTCCATAGCCTTCACTTCAGCCGGTTTTGCTAGGGCCTTGGCCATCTTGAATACGGTCCGCCCGCAATGCGTTAGGAATACCGCCCGTTTCTTCCCGGTCGTGGCATCCTTCAAATTATTGGTTTCCAAGAACATTTGGAAACGGTCCATGTTGGACTCCCAGTCTTCTTGCGCTGGGTCAAACGGAGCGGGTGGTGTGACGCCGCCGGACATGGTTCCGCCGTTGTGCATTTTCAGCCACGTGCTTGGTTATCTTCTTCGTTTTCAGTCAGCTCTGATGTCTCCACATCCCATTCTCGTCGCCAGTGTTATGTTTGGAGCATGGGTGCGAATAATGGAGACCAGCCGGTGAAACGGTGAACTTCAACTCTTTATTTACATGGTGTGACAGCTCAAAACAATGGCTGCTATAGCCTTCCTTATATAGGCAACTTATTAACTATTCAACTAATGAAAACCTGGGAGCGCTAGCTCCGTTTACCAATGAGAACGGCTCGTGAATGGACCAATCTGATCTCACCATTTAACAGCCAATCAGAAGTGCAGGGCCAGAACCCTGCACATGACTTCAAGCTCAAGATAACTTTATTACACATTTATTCATTCACAACACTTATAAGTGAAGTAATTTTCATCAATGTTTGCAATGATGGAGTGTCAGTTTGTAACTAGAAAGTGAACATATATATATATAATCCAAGGTTTTGAAGTTTGGAATAGTTCTGACTTTGCAATGTTGTATGATTGTCTTTATTCTTGCAAATAATAAAAAAAAATGTTCTTCACACAACCCACAGATATTTACGTGTTTCTTTGATTTATGGAATTATTTACTGAGATATTCTTAAGTATATGTAACTTTTGCTAATTCCAAATCATTTGCAGCAGCCAATATCAGCTAATGTATATATAAGCAGGAAACATGCTTGCTTTTCTTTCAGAAAGTTCACACACTGTGCATCATTTTACAAATTAGATAACAATCGGTACCGAGTTGTTACTGATGTTTCCTCAGGAAGGAGAACTGAGCCAAAACCAGTTCCTTGATTACAGTAGTATATTTGCAGAACATGTTATCAAATATTTGCTAGGACTTACACTTTAGGGCAGAGGGCTCCAACCTTGGCAACTTTAAGACTAGCGGACTTCAACTCCCAGAGTTCCTCAGCCACTAATCTTAAAGTTGCCAAGGTTGGAGACCCCTGCTTTAGGGTGTTAGGCATACATTTTACATTTGAAGCAATCTATATATAAGGAGGTTGATGCTGCAATGTACATTGCTTTGGGGGAGGGGGACTTTTTAAACACAAATCTGAAACATTGTTAATCTCATCATGAAATTTCTTGACTTGTGCCTTTTGACCTTCATTAGTCATCTCCTTTTGTTATATCTTTATATTCCTTTGTTTCCCATATACTGTTTTCTCTTCACCTTCTACTGTGTGCTTCTTACAATTTGGGTGTCCTGGGCAAATGCTATTGTGCATCTCCTGTGATTTACTACCCCGCAAAAAGCTCTATTCCTATCCTGGGAATGTTATACTCTTTCCCCCATCTTGTTACAACTTCCTGCTCTTCTCAGAAAATGAATAGTGAAAGTGAAAGTAGCAACTTCCTTTTATTTTATACACTCTCCTTTTGTCTACACAAACCCCCAGAGCCCTCCTGGAAGAGGAGTGTCCAAAATTATAGGAGCTTTTAAAAAGAAAATTTCAAGCATCCATCTCACCTTTAGCACCCCTGAATCTGTCTATCACAAGGGGCTGTGACTGCACCTACTTTTGAAGTGGAACATTCAATTGTGCAATTTTTGAGATAAAGGAAATTTCATACCCCTGCCTTACGTTGTCACTCTAAGTGGCTGCATGGTTAGAGTCCAACGGAGAAAACGAGCAATAAGAAAGCCAGAGAGGCAAATCTGCTTAACAAGGTTCCACTATCAGCATTTTAGCCATGATTTTCTCAACACATTTCCTCTGTCTCTCTCGTCTTCCAAGATCCTCATTATTAAATTTTTCAATCTACCTGCTTTTCCACTATAATTGATTTCCAAATAGGTGAGCCAAATGTTACGTTCCACACTCCTTTATTTGAAAGTGTCCTCTTTGAAGGAACGTTCAAAATCTGCCTTAAGAAGGGATTATGAATTTATCAATCGGCATTCTTAATCTTGGCAGTGGAATGAATAAACCTGGCCACAGTAAGATACGTTATATTTTTATTTCCCCACTATAATCATCTCATCCATATCTGCAATCCATATATAAAACAACAAAGCATATTTTTATTTTTTAAGAGAATGATTGTTTAGTTTTGGGGGGAGTTGTTTTTGCTCTCCTAATTTTGCCAATTCTTTTGGTATTCTCTGATTACTGTTCCAGATTCAAGAGAAGGATAAATTCAGGCTACTTTGATTTATTTATACTTCATCTGTAATTATGTATATTACTATTCACTGAATAGTACTTTAAAGCAACTCAAATGAATTTGTTGAATTCTAAAATGTATTTGAGTTCTCTCTTTTATTATTTAGATATTTTATTTCTTGAATTGAATTTGGAGAAGATTGCTCCCACAAATACTGTTTCAATTACCACTGGCTGTCTCATTATTTGGATATCCTTTTTTCGGTTTAGGAGACCAAGAGATAGACAAATTTTTTTTTTAATTTATTTTATTTAAAACAGTTATAGGGATACCCATCTTAAGCATTTCTGTGGGGCTCATAATAATCATGTTATAATTATATAAATGTTACATTGTTGCAATTATACAAATTGTTGTATGTTTATTCGTTGCTATTTAGTAGGGAAACTCTGGAATTCCAAATATGTTGCTCCAAATAACAAAAGGACCAACATGGGTCATCTCATCCAACCTTTTGCTCTTCACAACAATTGACTAAATCATTAGAAATAGTGGGAAAAGCAGTGCCAACATATGGCCATTTAGCTCACACCCAAAAACCTTCACTAAAGAAGAATCCATAACAGTCTCATGAAGATTATTCCATTGTTCAACAGCTCTTATCATCAGGAAACTACTCCTAATATCTAACCTTTTTCTTTAATTCAATGCCTTTGACTTGCCCTTAATTTTTAAGTCAGAACTCATACTTTCAAATGGATTGCCTATTACTAAAAATGGCAGACACCATCTGTCGTGTCCGCAAAAGAAGCCAGGAGTCGGTGACTAAGTTTCAAGCTCTTTATTTAATAGTTGTGAACCGAACCGGCGAAAAGGAAAAAGCCCGCGGCTTTTATCCTTTTCGCTGCGGCGGCCGCGGCCAATGGCAGCAATTCAAGTCTCCCACTCTTGGAGCGAGCCAATCGCGGGAGACCTCAATCGGACCAATAAGCGCGGCTCGCCTGGCCAATCAGAAATCCCCGCGCTTTAGCCAATCAAAGCGCGGGGATTTCAAGTATTCAAATTAAGGACAGAACACCCCTCCCCTCTTGGTATAGTCCATCACGTTGCGTAGTCACGTAGGTAGGCGGGGCTCCGTCTAGTCCTACTTGACCTGCGCAACTCAGTTGCAGGCTGGATTTCGGCCGGAGCGGTCATGTTCTTGGCTGCTCCCTCTTCTGTGCGAACCGGCTGGATGATCGGGCCGGTTCCTTCTCCGTGGCTCCCACCTGGGCCTTCCGGGTTGGTTGAGCTACGGGTTTCGCCGCTCCCGCTTGGCTTCTCCGAGTCGGTAGAGCTGGCTGGCTGGTTCTTCTCCGGTGGGGACTCGCGATGGCTGCGTTCCGGTAAGTACTGCTGGTTTATTTTTTCTTGCGTTTGTTTATTCGGGTATTCCCTCCCCCCTTGGTTCGTGTTTTGGGGGTTGAGGTCTGTTGCAGTTCGTGACCTGAGTTGGTCTATGTGTCGTTTCCAGGCTCGCCCATCGGTGGTTTGGAGCCGGTACGACCGTGGACCTGTGATTTGAGTAATGACGGCTGGGATCCATAGGGGGTCCCCCGTCAGATTTTTTGCGTATACTAAGTCACCGGGGACAAAAGTCCGGTATTTTGTACTGGAGTCTAGGGGTCGCTCCGGGTTATATGTTGGGTGTAACCTGTTGAGCGGGGACCTCAGCTTCCTGCCCATTAACAACTCGGCTGGGCTTTTGTTGGTAGTGGTGTTCGGGGTGATGTGTTGTATAAAGAGGAGTTTATTGATTTTGTCGTTGATCTCCCCGTGGTCCATTTTCCGGATGGTTTTTTTGGTAAATTGGACCATCCGTTCCGCCCTACCGTTCGCCGCCGGATGCGCCGGTGCTGTTAATGCGTGGCGGATACCCCTCTCCGCCAGGAACCTCTCGAAGTCGAGGGAAGTAAACTGGGGCCCGTTGTCTGAGACGACGACGTCTGGGAGGCCATGCGTGGAAAAGAGTTTGCAAAGTTCTTTAATAACGGCCTCCGTGGTAGTGGATTTCATGTTGCTTACCTCCAACCAGTTAGAGTAAGCGTCAACTGTGATCAGAAATGTATGTCCATTCGTGGGACCGGCAAAGTCTAAATGGATTCTGGACCAGGGTCCCCTTGGTGTTTCCCAGTCCAGGATGGGTGCTGCGGGTGGGCTGGGTCTGGTCTCCTGGCATCGTTGGCATTTGGCTACCCATGCCTCTATCTGCTTGTCCATCCCTGGCCACCAAGTGTAACTCCTGGCCAGGGCTTTAGTTCTGACGATGCCAGGATGCCCTTCGTGCAGCATCTCTAAGACCCTCCCTTGCAACCTGTCCGGGATGACCACCCTGTCACCCCACAAAATACAGCCCTTGAGTAGTGAAAGTTCAGTCTGGCGGTTTCTGAATATCTTAACGGATTCGTCACTGTCCCTTTCAGGCCAGCCTTTTTCCACCCAATGTAAAATTCGCGCCAGACGTCTGTCCTTGATAGTTTCCCTGGCAATGTCTGACGCGGTAATGGGTAGGTTGGGCAAGTTTTCGATGCTAAGGGTGTTTGTTGTTGGTGCTGGGTCAGGATCAGAGTCTGGTAAAGGCGAGCGGCTTAAAGCGTCCGCGTGCGAAATTTTCTTACCTGGCTTGTGTAATAGTTCGTAGCTGTAGGCTGCCAGGAATTCGGACCACCTTGTCATCCGGGGTGATAAAATGTTTGGGGTGGCTCGGTTTCCGGCGAGGATGCCCAGCAACGGCTTGTGATCTGTCACAATGGTAAACGGGCGGCCATAAAGGTATTCGTGGAATCGCTTAACGGCGGCAACTATAGCCAAAGCTTCTTTGTCCAGCTGGCTATAGTTCCGCTCCGGTTTAGTTAGAGTCCTGGAAAAGAAGGCGATGGGTGCTTCTCTTTTGTCGGGGAGAGTATGGCTGAGGACAGCGCCGACGCCGAAAGGTGATGCGTCGCAAGTGACAACCAAGGGTAAGGTTTCGCTGAATTGGATCAGGACGGCATCGGAGGTGAGGAGGTCTTTGGTTTTTTGAAAGGCGGCTTGCTCTCGTCTCCCCCAAGTCCAAGTTGCCGCCTTATCCAGGAGCCTATGCAGAGGCTCCGCCGCCGTAGCCTTTTGGGGTAGGAAAACATTATAAAAATTCAGCAAGCCTAAGAAAGCCTGTAGTTCCGTTTTAGACTTTGGGGCGGGGGCTTCTTTGATGGCTTTCACTTTTTTAATTGTAGGGTGAATGCCCTGTCGGTCTAGAAGGTAGCCCAAGAATTCCACTCACTCCGTGCATAGTTGGCATTTTTCTCGTTTTACTTTGAGTCCCGTTACTTTAAATTTTGTTAAGACTTCCCTGAGTCGGTTTTCTAATTTGGCTTCGTTTGGCGCCACCACTAATACGTCATCAAAATAGGGCACCACCCCCTTGATGCCCTGTAGTAAACGTTCCATCAGGCTCTGAAAGATGCCTGGTGCCACGCTGACTCCGAACTGGAGCCGGTTACATTTGAATGCCCCCCGATGGGTAACGATGGTCTGGGCTTCCGCTGTTTTTTCGTCGACCGGTAACTGCTGATATGCCTGGGCAAGATCGAGCTTGGCAAAGACCTTGCCCCCTCCCAGTGAGTGCAGTAGGTGTTGCACGATTGGGACGGGGTAGGCGCTTTGTTGCAACGCGCCATTCAGGGTGGCCTTATAGTCCCCACAAATTCTCACGGACCCGTCTGGCTTGACTGGGGTCACTATAGGGGTCTCCCATCGGGCATGGTCTATCGGCTGCAACACCCCCTGTTTGACGAGCTTGTCGAGCTGCTCGTCAATTTTAGGTTTTAGGGCGAATGGTACCCTCCTAGGTTTTAGCCGCTTGGGGGGAACCCTAGGGTCTAGGTCGAATGAGATAAGGGGCCCCTGGTACTTGCCCAGGCTTCCGTCGAAGACCTCCCGGAATTCCTGGGTTAGCCGCTGTTCCCAGCCATCGTCGACGACGTGGTTGACTCCTGTCAGCGCAATGTCAAGCGGGGCGAACCATTGTAGGCCCAGCAGGCTTGGGCGGTCGCGATCGACGATTGTGAGTGGGAGTTGTTCGGTGCGGCCTTTGTAAGTCACATTAAAGTTCTTGGTGCCCACTACCGGGACGCGGTTTCCCTGGTAGTCTTTTATAATGATTTTTTGGGCATTAATGTTCCTCTTATGGAGGGTGGGCACTAGCCGTTTAATCTCGTGCCATGCAATCATGGAGAGGTAGGACCCGGAGTCCACCTCCATCTTGCATGGTTGGCCTTCTATATGGACTTCTACGTGTACCTTTCTGGCGCCGTCGGAGATGGCGTGGCCAATGGTCACCGTCTGGTGGGTATCTTCCTTCCGCCGACTGTCGCCGCCTCTTCAAGATCGTTGGATTCGGTCCCACCGACCGTCCGATTGGCGATCTCTGGTCCTGGGCAGGGGACTTTCCTTCTTTCGGTCGTGATGTTCCCATCTGGGCGGGCTGCGGGTCTTTTTTTGGCGGCAAACTCGAGCGATGTGTCCCCGTCTTTCACAATGCCTACAGATAGAGTCAAAAAATCGGCATTCTGATCTGGGGTGGTCGCCGCCGCACCCGGCACAGTTGGTCCTCGACCTGCGACTTCTTCGGTTCCGCTGGTCGCCGCGGCCCGTCTGCACGCGATGTATGTCCTCCTCGTCTTCTGACGTGCTGCACGTAGACTGGAATTCTCCGTAGTGTGCGGTTGATTCGTTTTTTGGGTCGGCCGACCTTGCCGGGTTGTTGTTTCCGCCCTTCGCGTCTGATTTTCGCATGCTGTCAGCGGAAGTGCGGGTTGCTTCTGCAGCTGCGGCTGCGGTGAGGGCGTCTGCTAGGCTGATGTCGCCTTTGGCCATAAGCCGGCTCTGGAGGGTAGAGTCCCATAGGCCGAGTACGAATCGGTCTCTTAGAAGGCTGTTTAGACCTTCAAACTCACAGAGTCCTCCTAGGCGCCGCAACTCGGCGACGAAATCGCTCAGTTTTTCGCCTGGTTTCTGATCTCGGCGGTAAAATTCGGTGCGCCGGATTAGGATGGGGACCTCGGGGGCGTAATGGCGCCGCAGGATAGGTTCGAGGACGTCCCAGTCCATGGCGGTTGCGTCTGCCGGCTTGGCCAATGCCTTGGCCATCTGGAAGACCTCGGTTCCGCAGTGTGTGAGGAAGACGGCGCGTTTTAGCGGGCCCGGGGCGTCCTTCATTCCGGTGCACTCGAGGTACATGCGGAAACGGTCTGAAAACGATTCCCAGTCCTCGGTGGCGGGGTTGAAGGGGGCGGGCGGTGCGATTTTCGCCATCTCCGTGCTGAAACTGGCTCTTGTTGGACACGGGGTTCGGTTCAGGGTCGGGATCCCATCCTCGTCGCCAGTGTCGTGTCCGCAAAAGAAGCCAGGAGTCGGTGACTAAGTTTCAAGCTCTTTATTTAATAGTTGTGAACCGAACCGGCGAAAAGGAAAAAGCCCGCGGCTTTTATCCTTTTCGCTGCGGCGGCCGCGGCCAATGGCAGCGATTCAAGTCTCCCGCTCTTGGAGCGAGCCAATCGCGGGAGACCTCAATCGGACCAATAAGCGCGGCTCGCCTGGCCAATCAGAAATCCCCGCGCTTTAGCCAATCAAAGCGCGGGGATTTCAAGTATTCAAATTAAGGACAGAACACCATCCTCCTTCATTTCTTAAATCGCTGAAAACTACTGAAAACAGGCCGTATATTTAAAATGTGCAACTTCAGAAGGACATGAAAACATGGGGTGGTTTCAGCAGTTTATCTTCTCAAAGAAGAAGTATGGTGCCCATCATTTTTAGTAATAGCAATAGTTAGTCTGTTAGTAAGTACAAGTTGTTCTTAAATTCTTAACTCAGGGACTGCCTGTAGCAATTAGTTAAGAATACAGTATAGGACTGTTCTTTCCTGCAATCTGGGCACAGTTCTTCTCTTAATTTATCCCAAACTAGCCAATAGCCTGGCATTGCCCAGGTATTTGTTTATCCCAATCCTCTATTAGACAGGAGAATCCTGTAGTCAGGACTCACGCTATTGTACTATCTCTCGCGTAACGTCACAAGTCTTCTATTTCTCTCGGGAGTTTTTTGTCTATGCTGGTGTTTCATTTTTTTTTATTGCGCTTGGCCAATCGCCTGACGTTTCCTTGGAGAGCTGAGAGGGAGCCCCTTGTGGAGTACTGTTGTATTGTGAAGCTGTTACCATGGTAAGTCCACTGTGCTATACAGTGGAAGCCTTTTTAAGGCACACACCCCCAAGGGGTGTCAGGGGCGTCTTACCCCCACAGTATTCATTTTCAGAGGGGAAGTCATCTGTTTGCCAAGTTTGGTTGAAATTGCTCGATGTGTTCCAGGGTTATGCTGGAACATACACACACAGCCGTTTTTATATAAGTATAAATATAAATATAAATAAGATTTGCATTGGACTTTTAAGCAACTACATCATATCACTCTATAGTCCCCTAGAATGCCCACTTTCATCTCACATGCACTTTTGCAAGCCAAATCAATATTTACTTACACATTTTATTTTTCTTTCCAATGAAAACTTGGTGATTATTATACTTGTCACCTATTCATCCTATTGAATTTGGCCCTTTACTCAAACTTTCACTGGAAAGAAGCACTTCAAATAAGTTAAATCCAGGTTTTAATTATACAAAAGTGTTATGAATGATTTTTAACTGAATTAAATAGAATTTAGTTTGGCTTCTTCTGTTTAGACATTTAGGAATAAATTGACCAAAACTATAATTATGACTTCTTAAAGATTAGGCAGTATGAGAAATCTAGAAAAAAATATTGTATCATTTTCTGTTCTTTTTTTCATTGTGAATTTTCTCTGCTCAATTAGCAGCTGTCCTTTTTTGTAAAAGATGTGGCAGGAAATTCAATCATGACTAAGAGATTTTTTTAAAAAGTACTTTAGTTGCATTAAACAGTGCACGGTCATTCTGCTCTCTTGCTATTTCCTTCTGCATTTCCTGCAAGCTTCCTGCAGTTCTTCTATGTATTTGAAAACTTATTTTTCATGTGTGATGCAGTAAATTATACAACAAATAGTAACCTCCCTTCTATAATCTCCATAAAATAAATGTGTTTTATCCATTAGCTATGGATTTACAGCTGTTAAAAATTCTGGAATTTACTATTACAGAATTCTTATTTATTTATTATAATACACTGGTCACATTTCAAATGCAAAATACATTTACAAAAACAGGCCCTGTTACCAGGAGGCTGGTAGGTATGCGAGTGAATAGAAAGATAAATAACAAATTATAATGTAGATAAAATATATTGTGATACCCTGGAAAATTCATCCTATTTTTTCCCTAATATTCTTTCATAAAAACTTGCTATAGAACTCCAAATTCAGCACTTTATGTAAGTAAATTCAATATAAATGTTATATTTGCTCCAAGTTGGACCAAGCTATTCTAAATTCTATGAGTTAATCCATTTAATAGGCAGCTTCTGATACTTAGAAAAAAATTGTTTTAAGAGACAAGGCAATATTTTCATATATTAGGGATTAGCAACATGTTGCCCAAAGTCATTTAGAAGTCATGAAACCCTTAACTGTGCTTAAAATAAAACAACAACAACATTAATAATAAGAGGTCAAGAGAGCTAAATCTTGAAACCACCCATGAAATGTTATAAGACAAAGGTCCTTTCAATTAAAATAAATATATTTTATTTATTTGTATATATGCTGGTATCCCGTCTTTATTAAATATATTTAATTGTAAAGTATAATTCATACAGTATATGGTTGCCTGCAGCAATGATGAAATTGCATATGATGCTTCCCACATAAAAAGATTGCTGATCCTATCATAAATTTGGATATAAAATCTGAAATGATATAATTTGAAAGCTGTGGATGAACATTTCATCTTAGATGTTAGTTCAATGCAGTGGTGGGATTCAACATTTTTTACTACCAGTTCTGTGGGTGTGGCTTGGTGGGCATGGCATTGCTTGGTGGGCTTTACTTGGTGGGCTTGGCAGGGGAAAATTACTACAAAATCCCATTCCCTTCCCACCCCACTAACCTGCTTTCCAGCTCCATTCTCCTATGCAGGGCAACAAAAGAAGACCCAGCCGATCAGCTGGGACTTGTGAGGCAGAGAATAGATGGGAGTGGGGCCAGTCAGAGGTGGTATTCGCCGGTCTCCAAACTACTTAAAATTTCCGCTAATGGTTCTCCAGGACTGGTTAGAACCTGCTGAATACCACCTCTGGTTTAATGCATGACTTATTGGCTTTTATTTTGAAAGTCTTTAACGTTTATCAGAGCAATAAACACAGCAGAGAAGACTTTGACACTTAGAAAAAAACACAGATTATTGTTATATGCCAATGATTCTGGTTCTAATGATCAAACCATGGGTTGCAATACATACTACTGATTCCTTATGACATAAGCTCTTACTTTTTATACACAGTATATTACTCAGGCTAATTTGTCACTACAATCATAAATGGATTTGTTGGCTTTTGATGAGTGAAGTCTACAGAGAAGATTGTTTAGCGTGCTGTATTTCGCCCCCCCAACATTTTTATTCGGAAAGATTAAACAGCTACCTTTCTGCAAATTGCTTGGCACTTTGCCTGTTTTATACACAAAGAAGAAAAAAATGGCTTGAGGTGAGCTAGACAAGACCAGACCACTTCAGACAGCCATTTCTAAATTCTTCCATACATGAAAAACTTTATACAAATAGAAAAGTAAGACAGCCAAGGTTAGAATCTTTCTCTTTGCTTCTCAATCTTTATTTGTGGGGAAATAGCCACTTCAAGATTTCTCTCGATGCCTAAACAAAAATACTTCTGATCAACAGAGAGTGAACCCCTGAGTATATATGAGCAAGCTGAGATGGTATAAATTGAAAGTGTAAATTCAGATACAGATGTGGGATTTCATTTTTGAATGCTGCATGTGAACAACCAGAACTAATTAGAGCATACAAAACATTTGCTAGACCAATAATCGAATACAGCTCATCAGTCTGGAACCCACATTATGTATCTGATATTAACACAGTTGAAAAAGTCCAGAAATATTTCTCCACTCTTCTACTTGTTGCAGAATACCTTATACCACCAGACTTGAAATTCTAGACCTAGAAAACCTTGAAATGCAATGTCCTACCAGTCAATGAATACTTCAGCTTCAACGATAACAACATAAGAGCACACAATAGATACAAACTCAAGATTAACGGCACCAAACTTGATTGCAGGAAATACGACTTCAGCAATAGAGTGCTCAATGTCTGGAATACTCTACCTGGCTCTGTGGTTTCTTTCCCCAAACCCAAAAAACTTTAACCTTAGACTGTCTACTATTGACCCTTTCCTAAGAGGTCTGTAGAGGGCGTGCATAAGCGCACCAACGTGCCTACCGTCCCTGTCCTATTGTTTCTTTTTATTTTTCTTATATGTATCCATTTCACGTATCCATAACTATGTTTTTACTTATATCTGTTATCTTGTAAGCAATTGACAAACTAAATAAATAAATAAAAAACCAGCACAGCCAACAAAGAAACTGAAAGAATGTTTACTGAGATTTTGTTGCATCCTATAAGTATGACGTTTCTATAAAAAACTGGCGTCTATCACTTATATATTATGCAACAATTTTATTCTGTTGGCCTGCTATTTTTCAGCCATTCTTTTGAATAGGCAGCCAAATGCTTACATCTATCAACCTTTTTAAACTTTACACCTCTCTTGTAAGTCAACTAATTCCTATAGGTCCGTGGTGGGGAACCTTTGGCACGTGTGCCAAAAGTGGCACGCGGAGTCATTACTGCTGGCACACAAGCACTTGCCCAGAAAAGGTGTACTGCACATACGCGCACACCGCCCACCCATCAGCTGATTGTTGGGTATCTGGCATACATGTGGGGGGTGGCAGTGCGCAGGACACACTCGTGCATGCGCAGAAGCCTGCAGCAAGCCTTGCGGGGGGGTCATGCGCCCATGTGCAGAAGCGCTGGTCACGCAGGTCGTGTGCGCATGCTCCGGAGGCATGGGGGCCCCTGCGTGCATTACCGTCTGAGTGATGGCACGTGAGCAGGAGCAGGCAAGTGCACATGCAATTATTGGCATGGGAGCCCAAAAAGGTTCGCCACCACTGCTGTAGGTTTCCCTGTCCAGTTGCGTCCGAAGACATTTTACATGGTGCTCATTTCCATTTCTTGGCTAAAGGAGCCAGCATTGTCCGAAGACATTTGACATGGCCATGTGGCCAGAATGTCTACATGCATAGTTCCTGTGCATATTTCTTACAATGGACATTTTCAAAGGATGGTTCATTTTATTGAAGTTGGGCAAAATCAAATCAAAAGGAAGGAAGGAATGAATAAATGAATGAATGAGTGAGTGAGTGTGTGAGTGAATGAATGAATGATTCTAGATTTAACATTTAACTAGGGGACAAATCTTTATATTGTGAAAGTAAATATATGACAACTGCCTCGTCTGTAAATAACTTATTATGTTTCCTCGAAAATAAGCCACTGTCTTATTTATTTCTTTTTTGTCACAAAAAAAAAGGCACCAGGTCTTATTTTGGGGGGATGTCATCCAATGACTAACTTCACTTGCACGCACCATCCCCGGCCTCCTTTTTGCTTTCAGAGGCATTCAGGAGCTTCTTCTGAGGCTGGCAAGACTTTCCTGAAGGCCTCTGCAGCCAATAACAGAGAAGTCTGAAGCCTGCATCCAAATGGGTCAGGCCGAAAAGAGTTTGCCCTTAGCCCTGTATCAAGGCACTCTGTTATCAGCTAGAGAGGTATTTAGGAAAGCCTTGTTGGCTGCAAAAGAAATGGGCCGGCAAAGCAACTGTTGGGGTGTGCAAAGCCTGGCTACAACTGTCCAAAGGTAAGTAGTAGGGCGGCTTCACCACCCCCCCAGGCATTCTCACCCTAGCTTAATTTTTACCCATGCACTCTGGAGTGGGCAGGATCTTAATTAGGGCTTATATTGGGTGCATGTGTTAAAATATCAAGCTAGGACTTACTTTCAAGGTAGGTTGTATTTTGGGGGAAACGGTATATATATATATGCATAGACATATTAAGTTTACAAAGAAATCAATATTACCTACTTTTAACCACCAACTTTTCCTGCAAGCAGGCTCAGTTAAAAAGCATGCCATATTTTATAGAAATTATTTAGAATGCCTTAATGTTGTAATGCATTTTTTCCAGACAGAGAACCACAAGAAGCAAACAAAAACAAATCATAGCTTTATTTTATTGCTTTATTAAATATGGCACATGAATACAAGGTGGAAATCTTTATTTGGAAGAATGTGTTATATTTCTCTTGCTTTGTGTTTCCTAAGAATTTTCTGAACTAAGCCTCAACTTGAATTGGCACCTACACTCAGAATGTGTTACAGTTCACATGTGTGCATTAAACAAAGACAAAAAGAACACTGTTGCCACGATATCAAGAGTAAGGATTAGGAGTGGAGCTTTTAACTTACAACCTTTGGGTGATATGCAGCCCTCCAAATAGGTTGCTACTACTCACAACAATACTTAGGAAACAATATTTAGGAAACTTTGCAAAATTCAATCTCTTTCATGGTAAGGAGTACACAAAAGGAGAGCAGCAGTATTCCTGTCTATTGTTATGAGGGTAACCAATGAGGTGAAAGCAAGCCAGACTGACTGTGTCAAGAAAGAGCAGCTTAGAAGTAACCAGGCACTATAGATCCATCTTTAGACTGAGAAGGTGATCTGCACATCTGCACAGGGCAAACCAAGGAATTTTTAAGGCCAGGGCCTAATCATCCCCACATGTCTACTACTCCTTCCACCATCATGGCTTTTCCTTGCTCTAACTTTAGACTGCAGAGAAGTCTGAAGCCTACATCCAAATGGATCAGGCCAAAAAGAGTTTGCCCTTAGCCCTGTATCAAGGCACTCAGTTAAGACTGTAGGAGTGACTAAAGTGACTAAATTAGGAGACCAGCAAAATAATGTGGACATAATATATTTAGCAAGTCATTCGACAAAGTAGACTACAACCTACTTCTTAGTAATCAAGAAAAAAGTGAAATAGATAGCACCACCATCAGATGGACTCGTAACTGGCTGACAAACCGTACTCAACGAGTAGTCCTTAATGGGTCTAAGTCTACATCGAGGGAAGTAAGCAGTGGAGTGCCACAAGGTTCTGTCTTAGGCCCAGTACTCTTCAATATCTTCATGAACAACTTAGGCGAGGGAATAGAAGGGGAACTTACCAAATTTGCAGATGATACAAAGCTGACAGGAATAGCTAACACCCAAGAAGATAGGCTCAAAATCCAGATGGATCTTGACATAGTAGAACACTGGGCCGTATCTAACAAAATGAAATTCAGTGTAGAGAAAAGTAAAGCCCTACACTTAGGCAAGAAAAACCAAAAGTACACATATAGTCTGGGTGAAACCAGGCTCAATAGCAGTAATTGTGAGAGGGATCTTGGAGTCTTAGTGGACAATCAGCTAAATATGAGCCAGCAGTGTGCAGCAGCAGCCAAAAAAAGCTAATGCAATCCTAAGTTGCATTAACAGAGGGATACAATCAAGATCAAGGGAAGTACTAATACCACTCTATAAAGCCTTAGTAAGATCAAACCTAGAGTACTGCACCCAGTTTTGGTCACCATGTTATAAAAAAAATGTTGAGACTCTAGAAAAAATGCAGAGAAGAGCAACCAGGATGATTAGGGGACTGAAGACTAAAACATATGAACGGTTACAGGATGACTACTCTAGTGAAGAGAAGGACCAGGGAAGACATGACAGCGGTCTTCCAATATTTGGGGGGCTGCCAGAGAGAGGAAGGGGTCAAGCTATTTTCTAAAGCACCTGAAGGCCAGACAAGGAATAATGGATGGAAACTGAACAAGGAGAGATTTAACCTGGAAATAAGGAAAAACTTTCTACAATGAGAACAATCAACCAATGGAACAGCTTGGAAGTTGTGGGAGCGCCATCACTTGAGCCTTTCAAGAAGAGATTGGACTGTCATTTGTCAGAAATGGTGTAGGGTCTCCTGCTTGTGCAGGGGATTGGACTAGATGACTTACAAGGTCCCTTCCAACTGATTATCTGTTATCTGAGTTCTTGATCTGGTTTATGGACAAAGAGCTCCATTTTCTTCAGTCTAAATCCCTAAGTTATGGGGAGCATGCAAATAGGAAAAGGTGCCTTAGCTCTTGCCCAGTCTGGGATGGCCTTTCATGCCCCTGGTACCTCAGGAAAAGAGAGATACTGCATGTTGGAATCTATATGCCCAGAGTGCATCAGTGAGCTCAGTGCAAAGTGGCTGTCCAGGGCCAATTATTAATGTATCAAAGGTGTTACGTCTCTTGGGCTAATACTGATTCTCGTGCACTGTTTGTGACCAATTGAGAGACCAATTGGTCTGGGAGATTAAACAGAAATGCTGTAACACAAGAAGCTACCTCTTGAAACTAGCAAATTGATTCAAAATATGCAGAAAATATTGAAAAATCCACTGGATTCCCTCATCTCCTTTTGTAAAATTCTCTCATCTCTAGTTTCCTCAGTTTAAAGATTTTATCACTAAAAAGTATATTTTAATTTTAACAGAACATAAGTATTCAGGTTTATAAAATCAAAAGAGCTCTAGAAGTATCACTGTGATAATAAGTACGAAAAAGACAAGTGCAGTTCTTATCAGTGCCAAGGGAGACACCCTGGAATACAAACTCAAGCCCTGCCGGTGTCCAGTATGTGGTTAAAGTCAAGATGGTGCCGATCAAAACTCCACCTGGTTACTTTGTATGTGCATGTGTGCGTTTCAAGACATGAACATTTTAAAGTTACCGGGTCACTTTGTAGAACTGAGGAAAAATGGCAGAAAATGGTAACAAGAGATAATATTTGGAACTATTCAGACCGAAAAGGAACTTTTTCAGACCAAAGAGAAAACATTTTTTTTTCCCAATGAATACTACAATTTATGATCATGTAATGAATTCAGATTCAGGACAGAAAAATAATTGTGCACTTATTAAGTCTAAATTACGGCCTCACAACAAAATTATGTAAGATAATGGCATTACTATCATAATGGCAAAACTTTTCAAGTTGGGAGACAAGATGTCTCTCAAAACTTCTTTCCAAGGATATACAGGCAGATGCTTTTGTCAGCTGCTGCCTGAGAAAGGTGCTTAGTTTTTACCATTTACATGATTAAAGATGGCCAAAATATTAGTGTAAATTTGAAATCTTTACAAAAATCTTTTGAAACATAAATTTGAAAATCAATTTTAGATTTTTGAAATTGAAGACTTGGCCTTTGTTCATTAAGACACTAAGAGCATACATTTCCAAAAACCTAATCTGACCAAAGGTATTTTACAAATGCCTGGTGCGACTTTTTGTGTCAGAAAATAGCACTTTGAAGACTGGATTCTCATCCTAGAGATATTTGCAAGGTCACCTAGAATAATGGTTTATTCTGTGTTATTTTGGGGGAACAGTAAACTCCAGGTAGGATTCCCACTTTAGACTATTATGCAAATACAGCTCATTCTATCACATTTTATAACTAAAAACTTGTTACAGGCTTCAATCCTTTTAACAATTTATCCTTTCACTTCAGTATGAAAGTTTTCTATACTTTGTCTGCATAATTGGGATAATTACATTACAAAATCTTGGAAATAAAAATGGCGCTTAATTTCACAATATTCTTAAGTGGGTTACTTATTTACATTACTTGATTAGCAAGTACCATTATTATTACTTATGCCAGTATTTATAAGAGCTGGTGGCTCTCCTAAATGTGCAATAAACAAACTGCTAGGGCAAAGGGAAATTACATAAAATCAAGCTTGGTTTTAAAAGTTAACAGGGAATGAAATTTGTAGGTATCTGGAGAAATGTTGACTTGAGTTTTCTTATCCGATATTCATAGGCTTACAAGTCTACAAATTACATAAAAATATTTTTTTTTTGTCCTTTCCACAACAGACTTAGTTTCTGCAGATCCACTGAAACAATCTTATGGAGTCTTATGAAATACCTTCCTTGAACATTTTTTTGTATTTCTGAAGGTTAATAATACTATTGCATGTTAAGTGACATATATTGCTGCTTATGGAATTTCAATAGTGTAGGTATATATATATATATATATACTGGAGTGGTTTAAATCAGTGAAAATTATTTTAAGTAAAATAACTTAACTAAATATATAAAACCTCTGTAATTATTATTTTATTAGTATCAACCAGGAAATCAGATGTTCAATATTCTCCTGAGGTTATACATAAACAAATGCAAAATTGAAGTAAGAATTTTAAGTCAAAATTGTATAACAAAACAATACTCCATCAAAAAAGTGTGTAAAATTACAAGAATGCTATTTTTTAAACACTGGCACCATTATTTCATAACTACAGAATTCTCAATCAATCCCCAAATTATTCCGCCGAGTTTATAACTGCCAGCATTTTTATTGAAAATGCAAAAAATTTAACTTTGGTTTTCAAAGCAATCTATATTTCATCAAATCAGAGCTTGGAATACCATGTTATATTTCACAGCTAAATGGAAAAAAATGTACTTTCCCTCTACTGCTATTTTAACTTACAAAATGGGCAGACATCAAAAATGTTATAAAAGGTAACAGAAAAAGATACATCTCATTTTAATCTGAGACAATACAAAATTTTGAAAATGGGCTAAAACTAGTAGTGGATTGAAAACATGAATTTATACAAATCAATCAATGGTATCACTTATAAAAAACATTAGCAAAGTAAAGTATTTTATTGTGGGATGTTTACTACCAGGAGTATCCATGGCATAAAGCCCACAATCACTTGACATGGTATCCTAAAAGGATTACAGTAATTTAGTATTTAACTTTACCTGCTTAGATAAGAGTACTCTCCTCTGTATTAAAGTATTTGCAAATTCAACTTACTACTAGCCAATGAAGTCATACATGTAAATTCCTTGCAGATCAACTTGAGTATACTTAGTGGTCTCAGAAGCATCCTAAATTATTTTTCACCTAGATGTACTTCATGCCACAGAAATGGTATTTTAATTCTCATCCTTCAAAAACTGGCAAATTTATACAACTCAGTAGAATATTGTACATAGCAAAAGCTGAGCAAATACAAATTGGTTAAGAACATTTTTTTATTGTGACCAGTTACATGGGGAAAAGCATGTTTTGCATATTCCGGTATATATTTATTTCTTACCCTATCATGATTATATAGGGCATGTTGCTCAAAGCTCTTGTTATCATTCTATCAACTTATTACATGAAGAGACAAAATTCTGACGTGATCCCAAAAGGGCAAAAAAACATAACAAGTTAAGGTTTCCAGAGGGAAAAAAGGGAAATGTTGACTTTACAAGGGCACCTATTAAAAGGACAACAATACTAAATTTTTTAAAAATGTATTTACTTAGAAGCAATCAGAATGTCAACAGCTACAACTTTTTTTTCTTTTTCAATTACAGAGTGGTATTTAGTTAACAGAACAACTATTATTTTATGAGGCAGACAACTCAAGATGAATAATAAACTACATCTGCATGTATAACTAATTTGTGCTGTGCACCAACAAGAACCTGCTTTAAACTTCCATGCCAATTTACAACCCCCATTCTGTACTAGGCAACATTAGTGGCCACTGTGATACCACTAAAGGACAAGTCTACCAAAAGACATATTTGGTAGTTTGGAACTATACAAAAAAAGAAAAAGGAAAAAAGACACTGTACAGTTTAAAAACAAATCTTACACAGCCTTATGCTTAATTTTTTTTCCTTTCTTTAAAAGGAGTGAGTTGTGTACAGGGGGGTTAAATGCTTTTATAGACAAGAAAATCTGATCGAAAAGACTTATTCATCATCTTCTTCCTCCTCCTCCTCCTCCTCTTCTTCCTCCTCTTCCTCGTCCTCCTCTTCATCATCCTCATCCTCATCTTCCTCTTCTTTCTTTTTCTTGCTTTTCTCAGGCTTAGGGGCTACCTTTTTGGCTGTATCAGGCTTTCCCTTAGCTCGGTATGCAGCAATATCCTTGGTTTGAAAAGAAAAAAAGAATTTTGTTTACACAACAAAAACTCTTGTTTATAACGGGATCAATAGTTATTCAGTTTAAATGATCAGTCAAAATTATAATTCTGAATGTAAAACATGTTTGGATGTCACAGAAGGCTGGTTGTGATTACACTTAATAGTTTAAATGAAAGAATTCAACTTTTCACACTTCACTTGGAGTAGATGGTGCCACCTTCAGCATGCATAAACTATATTCCTTTGAACTGCATAGTAAAACCCAGTAAGCCAATCCTCCAGTAATTCATTTTTACTTCATCTGTTTTTAAAAACTTTTTTCCACTGCCAAGTCTGTGCTTTCATATTCTAAATTGTTTTATATTGAGAAATATTCAGAGTGCTCTAAAGTGTTGATGTTCAACTCAAATTCATCATGCTAATACAAAGCCATCTTTCATGTTATTCAGTCCCTTCCTAGTCCCTATCCCCATTTGAAACAAGGGGATAAACCACGTGTTATAATCCCACAACTTAAAGCGGTCTTATATAGTATATTTTGGCAGTACCACAACTTACGTTCCAAATTTATAAAATTCCTATTATGGTTGTGACAATTCCATAAATATTTATTTCACATTTTCTAATATAGGATCCTAATATTTTATATTAATCCATATGCAGTAAAGCCATAATTATGAATTTATTAAAGTTGTTTACAAGATGCAATTATTATTAATCCAAATTACTTTTAAAAATTACCACTAGTCTTCCTAATATTCCAGCTTCCATATTTAAAAATATATTTTTATTTAAATTCTACCTTCATATATTTTTACAAATAACTCAAGATGGCAAACATCCTTCCTCATATTTTCGGCACAACCCTGAGGTGAGTTAGGTTGAGAGAGAAGAACTGGCCCAAGGTTACCCAGCTGGCTTTCATGACTAAGGTGGGATTTGAACTCACATGCCACTAAAAGCATACAAGACTACATGCACTGATTTCATTTTTTTTATCCAAATTGGAATTTTAATATGAAAAGAGAAAGTAAGCATTTAATACTCTGGGAAAAAATGCATAAACATATGGCCATACTGCTAATGAATGTCTGGAATTTATTATTCCGATCTTATTATGTTAAAATGGATTTGTAATTTACCTTTTCATATTTCTCCTTCAGTTTAGCAGCCTTCTTTTCAAAGGGCAGTTTATCCTCTCCAGATGTATTATTCCACATCTCTCCAAGTTTCTTTGCAACATCCCCAATGGAAAGACCAGGATGTTCTCCTTTGATTTTTGGACGATACTCAGAACAAAATAAGAAAAATGCTGAACTGAAAATAGATTTACAGAACAAATAAGGTTTAACAAATGGATTTTGCATAGCAGCTTTAAAATAATTAGTATTATTCACAAATAGTACATTATAACAGGACACAAAATAAGCATAGCATTATTTTCCAATTGTTAAATCTTCTGTGTGTGCATAAGTGTAATACTACTACATTTATACAAACTATAAAAATCTACTTACGGAGGCCTCTTTGGTGCATTTGGATCCTTGAATTTCTTTTTTGACTCTCCTTTTGGGGGTACATAAGTTTTCATTTCTCTTTCATAACGAACCTTGTCAGCTCGTGCCATATCTTCAAATTTCCCCTTTTCCTTAGCGGACATTGTCTATGTATAAAAAACATGACCAGAAAGCATCCTTAATGGAAGCTTATCCCCTTCTAGTTTGGATAAAAATATTTTTAAATGACATTTAAATAATCAAAAATGATATGTGTGCTTTGTATTATTTTAGCAAACAGTACCTTCCACCTTTCTGAACATTTCTTTGAGAACTCTGAGAAATTCACTGATGCTTCTGGGTGTTTCTTCTTGTGCTCTTCCCGGCAGGTTTGCACAAAATAGGCATATGAGGACATTTTACCTCTTGGCTTTTTAGGATCACCTTTGCCCATTTTTGAAGATTTCTAAAAGACAAATTGAAATTCCTGACAAACTATTTTGGATTTCATAGTAAGCAATTTAAGAATGCTAAAATTTACATTCTGAGATAAAGCTGCACTCTTATCATCTAACTTTGGGGACTATTTATTTTAAAAGTTATAATCAAACCTTATCTGATTATGTAGTCTAGAAATGCATTAACTCCTTAAGTATGTGCAAAACTCCAAAACTCTTCCCTTCCAACAAGACCAGAGAATGAATGTATATGTGTGCACGTGCACACACATTACATATATATATATGTAATGTCTTTGCTGCCCACTCTTTTGAAATGTGGCCCTTAGCCTAGGAAACATTTTAGAATAGAATACTTTATTGGCCAAATGTGATTGGACAAACAAGGAATCCAAGTCTACATATGCTGTATAGTGCAGTTGAACCTCTGGTCACCACCATAAATTCGTTCCATAACTTTGGTTGCAACCCGATTTGGTTGTGACCCAAACCTAATTTTGGCACTTACAAAAAATTTTTTTAAAAAAAATGGTGCGAAGGGGGAAATGGGCTGTGAAAAAAAATGTGAATTTTTTGGTTAGAACTTGATTTGGTCATGGTCAGAGATGTTCGTGACCAGAGGTCCTGCTGTATTAGGTTCCTGGTACTGTAGTTGCCAGCACATTTGGAGATGAATAGTGACAAATCCTCCATTTACAAAAAATCTTACAGGTGAATGTTTTAGTGATAAGAATTCAAAAACAGTCTGGGCTTATACAAATTATCACAAAATGTTACACTAGTTTCAAAGTGTATAGGCAGTCCTTGTTTTGTGACTTTCTCATTTAGGAACCATTCATAGTTACAGTGCTGATGAAAATATAACTTTATGACTAGTCTTCATATTTCTGACTTCAAAGTGTGTTTTCCTTAACTGCAAGGAATGTGTATACATAACATATATCTAAATTTTATGACATGTAACATAAATTGATACTAAATTCTAGAGAAAAAACATTTTCTACTTATTTGGCCAGAAGTCAGTCTAACTTTTGAATCTTGTTTCTTTCAAATTAAATTCAAACACACCTTGTTTATTGTATAACCCAAAACTACCCTCTATGCACAGGTATGTATATACCTTTACCTGAAATCTGCCCAGCTATTTTCTGTATTTCATATCAAGTACATTTTTCATTTTCTTCTTCCATTTATAAAATTAAATCAAAGATTTTCTTTGCCATGTTACTTTGCAATTTTTCATGAGACTTCTCCAGATGATATTCATGCAGCATTGTCCTTTACTCAAACTTCTTATGGTGTAGTATTTAATCACAAATACTAAATTGGTACTAAATTATCCAATTTTCATGTGCAACAACCAATTTCACCAACAGATGGAAACAGGTCACAGCCTGTGAAGGGGCATGCCACATTTTAGAATGCCAGAACATTTTTGGCAGATTAAGGCCAGACACAACATTTCTGGAGATGTTTTCAAACCAGACTGATATGCTAATACTTCACCAATTCACTGGATTATGTGAATACAATTTTTCTGAGTTCTACAATATTGTGACAGAGGAATGCATGCATCATGGACTTTTCCAGGCACATAAGCACACAGTGAGCATATTCATAGACAGAATTTCCATACTTCAAAACAAGCTTATAAGGAATATTAAATCTGGTTAAGAAAACTGTGGATTTAAAATAAAGGTTTGTGAAGAGTTCTGTCATTATTTTTACATAATAGGCAATAAAATAAAGCGGTAGTTCTGCAGGCTTTTATAATTGAATCAAAAAGAGAAGTCCTGCCTCTTAAATATCGAGTTCTGAGCTGCCACTAACAGACAGAAAAAGATGTTGGTAAAGCAATAAACTGTCCCAGTGTGAATTTGACAAGGGCTTAAAACTACAGTAGTTTCCTACTAGATACTTAAATTTGATCCAGCAGTATTCAAGTTAATGTCTATAACTTAAATATTTTGCTTTTTTCAAGTGTTTAAATGGTTTTCCTTATTTGTATTAAACTTGTTTTTTAAGAAACAAAAATACTGTTTCTGACTTTTTTTAGGTATTCAGGAAGTATTTCTGCCTTAATTGGCACAATTTAAATATGGAAATATGTTAGTTCTGGCCAGTGTTGCCATAAAAGCAATTTTCTACCAGTTGGCCTGTGAAAAAAAAAATATTTTCCCCCCTCACTAAACATGTCCAGTTTGAAGTTTCTGTCAGGTAAACAAGATTCAAAAATCAAGTACTCATATCTATATGGAAACAGAGGTCAGAAAAGCTCCTAGGAATAAATAAGGATATATGAGTAATTGGACAATAATAAAAAACATAAGGAAAAAGATAAACCTATAAACATGTTACTATATTTAATTTGCCTTACCCTAAGAAAATGTTATTTTAAATAAATTTAATTTCCAAAAGTACAATATGAAAAATACATCTTAAACTTTGTTAATTTACATTCTATAATACAGAGCATTTTTTAAAGTACAACAGAAAAATAACGACACCATAGTAAACATTTTTAACGTGCTTTATTAAAGTGTTTCCAACTTAGGCAGGTAGGTAATTTTAGAAAAGCTGTGGGATAAAGTAACGCGAAGTCCTCATTATGGGAAAGTGAAGTTATCACGTTCGAGTTTTTTTTTTAAGGTTGAAAAATTTACCTAATAACTAACAGACATTCTTTTACAAGGACGCAGACGCCATAGCTAAAACCGTCCAACCGAGGGAATCCTTCTAATTCCATGTGCTTCAGTATTATATGAAGCGGGTCGGTTTTTTTTTTTTTTTTTTTACAATGGCGCAGGCTTCTGCTTAAGAAGGTCACCACCGGCAGCAGCGATTCTCCTTCCATTTTGTGCGAACGCCTTGTTGATGAGAGAAAGTCCCCTTGAAATGCGATTCGCTGAAGCTCCGCTACGGCGGAAAGGCTCGGCTGGCAGCCGGTGCGCGGGACCCGAGCCCTGCCCGCTGCGTGGTGGCGCCTCGATAGCGGGAGTGCTGCTGCCCGTCCATTGCCTTTGCAGCAAGCAGTTCAGTAGAAAGAGGCCGCTTCTCGGAATGGCCGCTGCTTCAGAGAGAATATGGCTCCTTCCTTCCGCGCGCGCGTGTGTGTGTGTGTGTGCGCGCGCTGTTAGTCTGGCGCACACACTCAGCCATTGCAAGCAATGCGAACGCGGGGGGGGGGGGTGTCTCATTTCTCCTAAAGCCCGCCAGAACATTTCCTTTCAGCTTTTTTTTTTTTAAAGCCCCGATTAAGTCCTTGGCGGGGGAAGGGGAGCGGTTGCCGAGAGGAAGGAAGAAGAAAAAAAAAAAAAGGCAAAAATTCACCTGCGGCCGATCTGGACTTTTAAACGGTCGCCGGCGCTCTTTCTCGCCCAGGGAGAAAAGGCGCCTTGAAAAAGTTCTCCTGAACTGCGCCCCCGCCCGCCCGCCCGCGCCTCCCCCTTCTGCCTTGCGCGCAAGCCAGCCCTCCTCTCGCCTTGTTTTCTCTTGCTCTACACACGGCTCTCGTCAGCCATGTTACAGCAAGCGCAGTTCCCGAGGTGATTTATCGCCCCGAGGCCAGCAACGCCCAGAAACGCTCCTGCAATTCAGCATCGTGGGGCTTCCTGCGGGCGAAGCGACCCCCCCCCACACACACACAAACACCGCGCCCACTCCCCATTTTTCCTCGTTTTCCCCTCTCCTCGTTCGACCGACCACGGCGTCCGTGTGGAGAGTCCGCCGCTTTCTCCTCCTCTTCCCCCCCCCCAACCCTTCACAGACGCTGCAGCAATGGCTAGATGGCTCTTTATCGCCGTGCTATGTAAGCAGCTTATTCACACTTGGACCGCTTTCCGCCGCCCCGCTTGCCGGGCTAAAACGGATTCGAGTCCTCGTCCTCCTCCATTTACACGGATCGTGACTGTTGAGATCTTGGGGCACGACGGGGAGGGGGGGTCCCAGGATTTATGGTCTCTTTTCCCCCACTTCTCGAAACTCCCCAGGCGGCTTTATTATTTTTTTTAACGACTTAACCGCCTTCCCGCCACCCTCCTCCGCCTCCGAGGTGACGAGGGAAAGTGTTTACTCGGTCCCAGCCCGATTTCCCCCCTTTGTGTGTGTGACTGTGAGGAACGAATCCTGCCCCTCGTACCCCATAGCCTCACCGTTGTCAGGCTGGGAGCGTCGGCCTCCTCAACTCCGCCTGGCTTCTTAGCCGAGGACCCCGCAATATACTTACCCTGTGCCACACTCTCGTACACTCAAGAACCGCAGTTCAAACAAGTCGCAAACACGCTCACACTGGCCACCAAGGCTGCCTGAATCTAGTATGTAGTCCAATTCACTGCAATGGCTGTGAGCTGGATCGATACGCAGCCTCCTCACTCTTCTCGGCACTGGTAACATTACTCTCAACACAGGCTTCTTGTTATTGGCTGCCGCCGAGGCAGGAGCTAAGCGGGTTGGAGGAACACCTTCCATTGTCCTGACCAGAAGAGACTGCTGATTGGTCGCGGCGGGAGATACGTCACTTGGGATTGAAAGGGCGCGCAAATGTAAAAATGAGTGGAAGAGAGATGGCTGAGGCGGGATGTACAGCTCTGAGGCTGAAACTGCTGCTCTAGTACAGTGTATGAAGTGAGCGGTTCATAGGCAATGGCATAACTTTCAGTGCAGGCAAAAGGAGCCTTACTGCTTTAGTCGCACTGTTATCCGCACCGTCAAATAAACTTTTTTGCAGCCTGAGTAAAGGGTTCTAAAAACACTCCTAACACCAATCCAGTCCTTGTTATTAAATACAGAAAACAACAATCAGGGAATCTTTAGTGTGATGCCCTTGTACTAACTTTAACCAAGCGGCTCGTGGATCTTAAGTATGCATAACTTGCCAGCTAAATACATTTGGTAATTTACCTCATTAGATCCAAAAGAATTAATCCAATCTTACAAAATAATCCCATTTTCTATATGAATAAACTGAGGTCTAGTTATAAACTCTGGTGGAACACATCTATACACTAAATGCACATTGTTACTATAAAACCCTGGTCTTAATACTTTTTGAAAACTACTTTTTACACAAATATCCTCTGATTTACATAAGCTTTATTTAGGTAGACAGCACATAATATGACCTAAATAGGAAATCTCTGAAATCCTTATATTTTACAGTCATTCAAATTCTCTGTGGACCTGCAGCTCAGCTGTGGATTTAAAGAACTCTTATTCACAGAGGGTGCACTGAGATTCCACTGCAAGTCTTATTTTAAAGTGATTAAAACTTCCTATATGGGTACTTGCTTTTTTTCATAAACAATAAAAACAAAGTTATATCCTAATTTTATACTATAAAGACTTCCAATTTCAAAATTTGGGCTCAAAATGCAAAATGCAGTAGTTCTAGCATGACTTTTTGATGGATTTGGCTTTCCACATTTCCCACTTGCTTATTATAGCTAACATGTTTCCATATGCAGAACCCAAGATCCTTGTAGTAGTTTGGATAGGTAATCCAAAGCACTACATATTATTTTAACCATTTATTCTAATCTCATTTCATCCACGTCCATGGCATTATGGCTGAACAGATCCAATATTTTAAATATGGGAGATGGGGGAGTTTTCAATGCCCCAAGCAAGACAGTCCAAGTTCAAATGGAGATAATACAGAAATGTGCTTCAAGTATCTTGCATTTCTTCCAGGTAAAAAGGGAAAGCTTTGTACTTGTGACTATCTAATTATTTGAAGCTAAATCCTACAGTATATGAAAAAATGTTAGATCTAAATCCTTAATATTATCCTTGGAAAGGTTCAATGTAAATTCATGAGGACAGTGCTCCAAATTTCCAAGTATGTCCCAAATGCCATCCTCTAGATGAAGGCTGGTTTATTTAAAGAACCTAGTGACTGTTGGAAATTTTAATTTTTTTAAGTGAAGTTAAACTTTATCCAATGTCCCTAGTTCCCTTAATAATTTCTGGCTAATTCCTATTAATCTGGAACCAGAACCTGTTGGATAAACTGTCTCCCAACACCATAAAGCTAAAGATTTTCCTGTCCATGGGTTCTGATCAAACTACAATACCTCTTAAACTAGAAATCCTGGAAATGAAAAAGCAAAATAAGCTTAATTTAGCTCCTAACAGTATTAGGCCTTGGAGTTAGAATCTGAAGCAAAGTCTGTAGCCATTCATATATTTTATCATTTTGGAATTACCTAACCTAGGAAGAACAGACTCTCAGGCCTAAATTAACATCTTTTCATCTGCATCCTTGCCCAGGAAGCTCAGGGATAGTCAAAATGGTTGAGCAAAATGGATAAATACAGTATATAGAGATCTATATAGTAAACTGTTATACTCCAGTTGGTAATCTTCCCTGGCTACCAAGATGAATTCTTCCTTATTTGTGGATTTCCAAAAATCTTATTTCATATTTTATTACATATTTTTATTATATATTTTCTATTATTATTATATCATTATTATATCATCTGGTATTATTATTATTATACCAGAAGGCTCTCTGAAATAGCCAACTGTTTACAAGTGTCTTATCAGGGAAGGAGTTTAAATTACTATTGGGCAAATTATTTCACAAGAGGAAGAGGGGCTTCAAAAAGAATGCTTATTTGTGAGCTTCCTTCCTACCAGAATTCCTAGTGATTGGGATTACCAAACATATCTGATTAGTGCAGATTGTTCAAGTAGTCTTTGACATATGGTTGGTCACTTAGTCATCATATAAAGTTATGACAGACTGCAAAAGGGATTTATGAGCCAAATTTGAAGTCCTGACATCTACCCTCTAGTCAGGGTATTTAGGGCATTTGGCAACCAGCCTGCATTACAGCCATTTGCAGTGTTCCATGATCATGTCACCACAATTTACAATGTTTTGCTGGAAATTGGTGTTTCCATCAAAACCCACTACATGGTGAATAATGTGTTCACTTAATGACTGTGGCTTTCGCTTAATGACAAGTGCAAAAAAAGGTAACAAAATCAGGTGTGGTCATGTGTGGCCAACTATGATCATAACTAATGGCAAAAATTGTAGGCTCAAGTGTGGTCATAATTTGAGGGCTACCTGTATTTGGAGTGTACAGCATCAAAGATACCCAAGTTCCAAGCCATACATATAGACAATAACCAGCACCTTTAATTGTATCCAGAAATAAACTGATAGACAAGTACAGCTTACATTAAATAGGGATTAAAAGGTTGTACATGGTTTAATCCATTAGTTACGGGCAATCATATTCTGTACTATCTGAAATTTCTAGGTGGGCCTCACATGCAATATACTGCAATAGGCCAATTAAGAAATGTCAAAAGTACGAGTGACTGTCACCAGAATCCCTATTCCAGGAAAGTCTCTTTTGTACAATCATTGACTGGCATTCCTAGGAAAGAAGAAATGGAACCCTAACTGAACAGAACCACAGCAATTTGGAAGGTTGATAATACTGAAAACTGAAGGATTCAATAATACGAAGATAATCATGCTCCCACCACCCAATTCTATAAGAGGGCACCCATGAGACTAAACAATATGATTTTTATCACGTGCCTAGGCTTCCTCGCGCAAAAGTCTTCATGTAATCCATTTCCTTCAGAATTGTTTGTAGCTACCATAACACAACTTTCTCTAGAAAAGAAAATTTGCAGACTGGATAACAATAATCGAATATAGCTAGGTGCAAAGATGTCCTCTTAAAGATGGACAATAAATTCTTCTTTTAAAATTAATACTTGGTTTCCTTCCCACATCCATGGGGAAAAGTGGAGAGCAGTACAAGCAGTGATAGAGGGTAAAACCAATGTGATATCTAATTATCTGCATATTGAGTTGAGATTAGGAAGCTAGAAGTGGGAAATGATCATACATGACAATCTCTTTTTTCCTGTAACAGCTCATCCTTCCATACCCACCTCAGTAATAATCTATTACTGCTTTTCATCTTTCCTACATTCATCTAATACAACTCCCTCAACTTTACTTTTTTATAGCACACAACTCTAACCCTTCTTTTCCAATGAATTTTAATCTCATTCCAAAATTGGGAGCCCTCCCTGTTCTCTCCCTTTGAGCCTTTCTTCTCTATTCCCCATCTTCCACCAAAGAAATGAAACTGTCCTTTTCATCACTTTCTCTGCCATTCCTCCAATGTTCCCTTTACTAAGTCCTCATACCAAGCTATAATCCTTGAATAAAATGAAGCTGAATGGAGTCCATTCAATTACCTCCACATTTAGTACCCAGTTAATTCCCAGTCACAATTGTTCACTCCTTGTTCCTTCTATCTATCTTTGATCCTTTGTCAGCACTTTATTTATTAAATTTATACGCCACCCATCTCGTTGTCAAGATGTGCTGCTTGTTATTTCCTCTACTGCTCATGCTGGCTTCCACTTTCCCTCATGGTGGATGTCAACTAACCTCCACCCACAAATGCACTTATCTTTGGACACAGCAGTCACTGCCACTGAAAGCCCAATTTCTGGCCTCTTCAATCAGTGCTACCAGCCCACAGTTTGCAAAACTGATAAAATTTCCAGGGCATGTACCTGCTTTCTTCCTGTCAGCTAGACAGAACAGATATACATGTTATTGATTATTCATTCTCTGGACTTTTAAATACTTGTTGCTGGCCCTACTCTTATGTCTGCAGAAATTCCTAATGCTAATAGAAACACCTTATATCCAAACATTAAAGACCTGAAAATATTTAACATAAAATATGTTATATTGGACAGCAAAAAAAATACAATAAATATCCATTGCTGGCATTCACAAAAAGCAGGCTTGAATGAAACAATAGATTTTCATGAACACATCTAGAATATCAGAGGAAAACCAGAAGAGAACACAAAACTTAAACCATGAAATATTTGATAACCCATCCAAATCTCAAATTCAGTAATGTTTTAGAAATATACCTAAAACCTATCCTGTGTATACATTGTTTTTCAAAACAGGATGTCCACATTGTGGCCATCTGTTGCCTGAGGATGTAAAGCTGTTTTGATCTTAAATTATTTCTCTTAAACATGCATATCAAAAAACATGTCCCATTGTAGCCAGTGGTACACATATCACTAAGTCACCATATCAGTGTCTGAGATTACTATATACTGTAAAAATTCACAAGAATTTTGTGTTGCATTAATCCTAAAAAGCTTGGGCAATTTGTTTATAACTTTTAACCTATTACCAAAGAAAAAGTGGTTTGTTTTATAACTTTCGGGCTATAAAACAAGCTCTTTCAAATTATACTTAAAAGAGGACTTTCTGGGAATCTTAGATAAGTTTTCAAAAATAGTCTGTCAAACTGAACAGATTTATTACAATAGATTAATAAATTATAAACACCACCATACTGTTTCCATATGTTGTGTTTCTTTTTCAAGTTGTGTTTTGTCATTAAATGAAAACCCAGGCTATCATAATTTTGTTCCTTTTACATTTTTATTTAGTTTTATTAGATTTTTATCTCATCTTTATTACTTTATAAGCAACTCACATTGATGTACATACATAAGAATAGTTCTTCCACTTCCTCTTTTTTCCAGTAACAACAACCATGTGAAGAGGGCTGGTTTGAGAGAGAGTGACTGGCCCAAAGTCATCCAGCTGCTTTTTCATGCATAAAGTGGGACTACAATTCCAGCGTCTTGTTGCTTCTAGGACAGCACATTAATCACCACTCCAAACTGGCACGTGTGCATTCAGTTAATTTGATTTTGTTAAAATCCATATGCAAAAGCAAACATCAATGTCAGAATAATAACAGGGAAATGTATTTTGTCAACATGTTTGCTGAAAAATCTTTATACTGGCAAATTGTTTTTGATTTTAAATTCTTCAGTATTTTAAAGCTTGGCTATCTGAGGGACAAAAAATAGAGAGGTTTATCACAGATCTGTTACAGATGCTTATTTTTGGGGCACACAGGATGAAATCTCTGGCAGAATTTCTCCCGGATGGAAATGAATTCCTTTTAGAGTTACTGTAACTCTCCATTCAGCCTTCACTCAAGAAGAATATCAAGATACATTTTAAATTTACTTTTTGAACAATTTTAATGTGTTATTATAGGTAATGTTTTATGTTTGTGTTGTTACTTTGATTAAGTGCAGTTAAACATAGTTGTTTTGTTATGTTTCCTGAGTTTGGATTCTAAGGTAAAAAGATAAAATACAAATTGAACTAATAACAGTTTAGACCTACAAACATGTATGTCTGAAGGAACCTATTCTCTGCTTTCTAACAAACATAACACTGAGATTTATATACAGTACTTAGATTTAGTGTTTTTCAGCCCTGTGACAAGTGGTTTACAGAGTCAGCATATTGCTCCCAATAATCTGGTTCCTCAGTTTATCAACCTTGGAAGGGTAAGAATTGGGGCTAGAATTTCCAATGCTAATAAATGTCATTTATGAGTTCTTGCCAGCTGTCTCACTGACTGCTTATAGGGAATCAGCAAAGAAGGTTGCAAATGGTGCTCACATAACCTCGGGAAACTGCGAAGAGCAGAAGCGGTTGTAGGTACCACTCATTCAGCGCTGTTGCAAATTTGAATACACACTGAAAAAGTGGTTATTAAAGCAAAGACCACCTGTACTGACATTTATAAAAATATTCAAAGGCAGCCTTCTAAACACAGGAATGGACATATTAAGTCTACATTGTGCATTAATTTATGTTTCTTTTACATGGATTATTGAAAAAGCTATGGGCCCTAGATTCATAAATTACATTAAGTCTACAGATCAGATTTTCTAAATGATAGTATCTGGATTCATACAATACACTTGGATAAATCCAAATAAACTACATTATGATTTAACACTATTTCTGAATGATCAGTATTACAACATATTGTGGCAAGTAGTATTACAACAAAGGAGACAAAAACATTTCACATTACATACATATCAATAAGCAAAAGTGGCTTTAGAAGTACAACCACCTTTCAAATAGATTTATTTACTTTTATATGTATTTATTTTGGGGGCTCTTAAGCTGCTTTAACCATAGTAGACTGCGACTGCATACATACCTGATACAGCAATCAAATTAAAATAATGCATATAATAAAGAACCAAAATATTTCTGTACTATTAACAAATATCTCACATATAGATATCCCTTTGGAGAGAAGAGTAAGTTAACATATCAAGCTCCAAGTGCCAAGCATATCACATAAGCTTCTTATTCCTAGATCTTCTGTTTTATCTATGTTATTGTTTAGCTTATTAGCTTTATCCAGTCCATTATTATCTTTCTAAAGACTTTGTTACTATTTTTACCATCAACTACATAATATTATGAAACATTGTATTAAATATTCATGAATTTTATGTAATTCATGTGGCTATTTAATAATTTATTTTATGCAATACCTGTACTGAAAATCTCACAAAACTCAAGACTAATAGCAGTAATTGAAGAAAAAATTATCAAATTAGGAAGAGAAAACACTCCAAATTATATGAGAAGTCCAAACTGCTTTTGGTGACCTAAACTTCTGTTAGAACGGGGGTCTTCAAACTTGACCGCTTTAAGATTTGTGGACTTCAACTCCCAGAATTCCTCCTCCAGTCATGTTAGCTCAGGAATTCTGGGAGTTGAAGTCCACAAGTCTTAAACTTGCCAAGTTTGAAGTCCCTTGTGTTAAGAGTTTATTCTGTTCAACTTTCAAGTTTTCAGTAAAATGTATGTTTAAATTTTCCCAGTTTTCTGATGACATAAAATCCACAAATACAATAGACCACTATAGTTATTTATTTATCCAATTTATTGGCCACCCATCTTACCACAAGGTAACTCTGGAGGGCTTTTATTATTGTAATATTATTGTATTATTGTACAGTAATATTAACAGTAAGAAAAGTTGATATTTCAAATAGTTCTTTTTGCAAAATTTCTTAAAACCATCTTTCCATGTAGGAATAATTCCATATTATGTCACCATGAAAACATCAAAGTGAGCAGTTTTAGGTATTTTTTGTCCCTAATCAAACTTTAATTTAATAAAATATTATTTTTAAGTGACTATTGCCACACTTTTATAGCCAGTGATCTTAATTGTTCCTGCTCCTAAATTATTTTGGTCATTCTTTTTGGCATTTTCTCCAGTTCTATAATACTGTGTTTCCTTGAAAATAAGACCCTGTCTTATCTTTTCTTTGCCACTAAAAAAGGCACCAGGTCTTATTTTTTGAGGTGTGTGTGTGTTTGTGTGTGTGAGGATGTCGTCCACTGACTCACTTCACTTGTGTGTGTCGCCCCCAGCCTCTATTTTGCTGTCAGAAGCCTTACGGAACTTCTTTAGCTTTGGATAATTGCAGCCAGGCCTCATACCTTGGTCCATTTCTTTTGCAGCCAGCAAGGCTTTATTGAAGGCTTCTGTAGCCAATAACAGAGCTCTAGATCAATTCAGGAAATCAAGCTAGGATTTACTTTCCGAGTAGGCCATATTTTCAGGGAAACACAGTATTATTTCTGAGGTTAGTGAACTGATCTGTACATATTATTCCAAGGACAGCTGCATAATACATTTGTACAGCTTCTAGCAGCTTCTTTTTTTACCTTTTTCTTAACAAGCCAAATATTAAAAGTACTGTTGAACAGCAGTTATAGTTTTTAATCAAACTATGTACCAGAACTTCATTACTTCTTTTCTAGTCAGTCACTGACAAATCAGATCCTATCTGTATATATTTAAATTAGGGAAAGTTGTGTGTGTGCTTAAAATACCCATTCCCTAAATTTTGAAAGAGCCTTTTGAGACTGCTTGAACTATCTTTCATTTTTAGTTATTTTAAATAATGTATCATATGACCAGAAAACCCAGAAAAAAAACAAAAAACCATTAATTCATGAATTTGAAAAGGACTGCTTCCAAAACAGTTCCTTGGAGAGATATGTCGGAAGGGGTTACTTTTTTTGTCAACTGGCAGAATCTTCCATTATTACTATTCGTTGCTTTCTATTATTAATCAGGTATTAATCTGCATGTATGTTATTTATTATACCCAATTCTATCACCACTATGCATTTGTACTGCATATTTTCTTTTTCATGTAAAAATAATTACAGTAAAATTGCAAAAAACGTTTACTTCAAACTTAAATCTTTCTATCTATAAATAAACATTTATAATACAAATTGAAAACTATAAAAAATGTATGGGAGATAAACCTGATTCAATGATATTGTACTGTATAACTTAAATTTGATTATGTTTTCTAGACACTGAAATACCACACACCTGTTAACCTCTCATGAAGGAATAGATTCCAGAATGTAAAAATTATAATTATATATGTTTACTATTGCTGTTTGTTTTAGCAGGGCATTGTGTGATTTTGGTTAAAAAACATTGATGACTAGCTTCTGTTAATCCTTATTCAAGAGTCAATACTATCCATCCAAAGATGTGAAACAGAAATTGGCAACCTACAATTCATATTTGGTCCTTGACATAAAAATAATTCAACTATTTACCATGGTTTCTGTAGCCATGCACCTCAACAAGTGACTCTAAGCATCCTACATCATAGATATATTTCTCACTGCTTTGGTTTTCTATTTTACTTTAAAAAAACATTGAAGACAACTGTATAATCAGTTTGCACAGCAGAATTATTGAAGAAGAAAGCAAGAAGTAACTCAAGAGAATTTAGAAGATATTACCACCCAAGCTCTACCTATCGCTCCTAATCCTCCCCAATGCATTTATTTAATGCATTAGATGCATTACTGATTTCAGAATAATTGTTAAGGATTACAAAAGAAAGGAAGTATACACAATTTTGTTTGAAAGATAAGTTTTTTAAAGCAACATTTGTAAATTTGAAAGTTATAAATAATCAATCATCATCAAATAATATCAAATAAGTAAATAGAGGATTACTTTTAAAGTTACCTTCCTAGATCCATTTAGATTCCCTTTTGATAAATCTGCAAAACTATTAAAAAATTCTTATCAATCCTTTTTGTCTTCTTAGTAAGTATGGCATAAATCCCTCAGGAGGAATGGAATGTGTCATCCAACTTTTTCAGGACAAATTGACCTATTTGATTCTATTTTGGAATAAGAAGTAGTTAATAAAGGAATACATATAAAATTGAAGACCCGAAATACCAAAGTACAATGTCTGTCTGTCTGTCTACCTAGGATTTTTCCCCAAAAACTGTGAGTTGGAGGGGAGGGAATGTCATGTTAAATTTACTAAGAATAACAGAAGGCAATGTTGAAAACAAGGTAGTAGCCTGAGGTAAAAATGGCTATCTGCTAAAAAGTATGGATACCTTTGAAAGTGAACTAGAATATCAGCTGTTCCTTGAAACAGGTATTTGTCTGGTGAATGTAACCTTTTTGTTATACTTTTGTTTTTGTTATTGTCTCTATTTTCTTTTACCTTTAAAAAATTACCTCTTTACCTGAAAAGAATTGCCTTTTTTCTTACCTCCCATTCATCTGGCTTTACTCCTAATTTCCTTTTTCCATTTGTGTTCTATATAGAAATCTATAGAGGAAAAAATGAGCAATTTATTTGTATATATCCCAATGGAAACAAAGACATTTCAAGATATTACTTTCAAGTACAGAGTCTTGTGACATCTTATTGACTGATACTTGTATTACAGCAAACACCTTCATGGATTACAGTCCACCTCACCAGACATTTGTTAGGATAAAGTTATCAACTTATTAAAGAAATATGAATCTTTAAAATAACTGATATATACATATTGACAATTTATAAAACATTTGTTTACTGCACTTTGTTGCAACACTTTGTATCTGTATAAATTAGTTTTACAATACAATAATTAGCTTATTGTAATTTAAAATCTTATGGTCTTCTGGTTTCTAACCTGATATCTTAGCCACTATATCATACTGGGTTTTACATACAACTATTCATTTAGTGACCATTCAACATTACAACAGTACTGGAAAAAATGGCTTACAATTGGTCCTTATACTTACAACAATCACAGCAGGCCTATGGCTGCTGCGATCAAAATTTGGACACGAGACAACTGACATATTTACAATGGTTACAGCATCCTAGGGTCACAACCTGCATTTGTAACCTTCCCAGAAGCTTCTAGCAAGCATCCAATGGGGAACTGGATGCATTTTACAACTGCATGATTTGCTTAACAACCCAGTGGTTTGCTTAACAACTTTGACAAAAAAGTTGTAAAATTGCTTAAGACTCACTTAACTGCCTTAGGAATGGAAATTCTGGTCCCAAATATGGTTGTAAGTCAAGGATTAACTGTAATAATAAAACAATTGCAGATAAATAACAACATTACTACTCTGTCCTATTTTAGTTGGACAGATCCAGACAAAGACTTTCACTGTATATTTATGCTAACCTCAGTGGCACTTCTAAATAAAAAGGTGTCAGCAAATCTGGGAAGATCAGAATCCACTAAATTAGAGATTGATTACTTAATGTTTTTTCTAGATGAACTAGTGAATTACTATTGAAATAGATGAATAAAGGTATAAATTATCAAGCACAAAATAGCCCTCAACTTAAAGCCACAATTGGACCAGAATATCTATTGCTAAATAGATGTTGAGTGAGTCAGATCCAATTTTACAACTTTTTGCTGCAATTATTAAATAAATCATTGTAGTTAAGTGAATCATGTCATTATTAAATTAATCAGGTTTCCCTATTGACTTTGCTTTTCGGAAGCACTGAGGAAGGTTAGAATGGTGATCACGTGCTTCCTGGAGGATGCAATTGTTGTAAATACATGTCAAGTTTCCAAGCGTCCAAATTTTGATCACATGACCACTGTGACCATTGTAAATGCAAAGACTAGTTGTAAAATGTCATTTTTTCATTGTAATCTTAAACAATTGTTAAACAAATGGATGTAAATTGAGGGCAAACAGAAATCCTTTTACAATTCACAACTTTAAAAATTCCTTTATTATATATTTATTTACTGAAAAAAGTATACATTGGCTGATTTCATACATTCTACTGGATCAATGTTATCAAACCACTGTGGCCAGATACAAAGATACACAAAGCCATGACTCATATGATTCCATATGAATACTGGAGTTGGGTAGCCAGTAAATTTAAATAAATGACTTATTGAATAAAGCACAATGAATGGGATTCATATGATATTCTTAAAACATTGACCATGGTTTATTAACCATAATCTCTGTAGTTACCCAATATACAAAACTAAAAACTAAACAAATTACATTTTGTCTTAGCACAACACTTGAATTGGGATACAGAAATAAGCAATGAGATGACTAAGTTTGCAGACAACATCGGCTTATAAAGAATAAGAATTAGTGAAAGAATAAGCAAACATAAAATGAGTGTATTAGAGCAAAATTCTGACTTCACGTACATACATACTGAAATAAGAATAACTGACCACAAAAGGGATTTTGAGTTTATGGCAGATAGATCAACAAAAACAATGTTGCTTCACTTGTGCTCCTGATGTGAAAAAGACACAATACAAGAGCTTGGAGGTCATTGTGAATTAAAACCGAATCTGTCAATGTCATAATGCTTTTTTACAAATCTATGATACATCCACACTTGGACAATATCTACAAGTTTGCTACAAGTAGCACAAAAAGGATACTATATAACTGGAAAAGTTGCAAGTTGTCCAAGAAACTGGAACAACTACTCTATGACAATATGACAATTAAGCATCCTCACAATTCTTTAAATATTTTCTTCTCACAATTCAAACTCTAAATCTTAAAGTTGAACGCCCCAATAGCTTAGACACTGTAAGCTTCATAAAATTCTATCTTGATATGAATAGCAGGAGAGTTCCTCTTGAAAATACCTTCACTTTCTAAGGTCCATTTCTTGTACAAATAAGCCTTCTCTATGCCTGTCCCAATGTAAAGTAACTCTTTTTCAGTCTGTTTTTCTAATTTCAGAAAAAGCACCTGGATAATTTTCACCAGTCAGAGCCTTAGAGGTTCAATTCAGTTTGATAATGACAATTTTGTAGTTTATATTTTAAGTGCTAGTGCCCTCACTTTTGAGCATCTAAAAAAAGGGATATGTATATTGTAAAAATAAGTAACAGAATCAAAGATGATTTAGTGAAGCTGAATGTAGAAGATTCAGCAATAAAAACGGGAAATGTTTCATGCAGATCTTAACTACAATGTGAAATTTTGTGTTTTCATGAGGAATGGGCAAACAACTTTAAAAGTACAGAGAAATTCAAAAAGGATAAAGATTCCCAGTTGCAAAACAGTACTCATGCTATGCAGTCTTGTGTGCTGCATGCCCATTTCCCCAAACAACTAATTTTAACAGTTTATTGTTTTTAAGAATGACTGATTACTAGGCCTAATATATTTAAAGTCCTCAAACTCTTGTCTCTTCCAAATAGCCTTTTATCTGAACAGCCAACTTTTTAATGAACAATTCCTGCACACAAGTCTTAAATACAGGGTATGCATAAAGCCTAGCACAAAAGGGGTCAGTCTTAAATCGTTATTTAAAATTCATTTGTTTACAATTAGTTTGCTTATCTAGTTCTTAACAAAACTAACATAAAATACCGAGCAGATAAACTATATTTAGGAATGCAGAATACCTCCGTTTCCTCTCGGCAAACATATGGAATGAACAAAAATGGCAATGAAAGAAACCCAACCACCAAGCAAAAGTTTAGAGGAAAAATACCTCGGGAGTTACTTTGCAGAAGATTATCCCCTCGGAGGCTCAACGGGATTTATTTTTAAAGAATTGCATCTAGGATTCATGCATGCCTCAAAGAAGCATACAGTATTTAGTAAGGAAAATCCTCCTGTGGAGGAATGAATCTGGAACCACGGCTTAAATCGGGAGTCTTAAATTCCTCACGCCCCAAAACTAAGAGGGGGGGAATCTTTTTTTAAAATCCCGCAGAATAACTTTCGCATTAGCGGACTCAACTTCCCCGCACCCTCAGTGGGCGTTTCCCAAAGAAAAAGAAAATTCAAACCGCCGTTTTCTTCCAGAGGGCCTTTCCCCCCCCCCCCCCCCTTCGCTACCACCCAGCACCAACCCCGCGCATACGCCCGGAAGAGAAGGCGGGGCAGTTCGGGGCGAGGACTCTTTTTTCGCAGGGGACGGTTTCAAGAGGACTCGCCGGAAGTTGCACCAGGCCCCAGTCGGCCTAAACGTGCTGCGAACGTCGTCAGGGCAGCGCAGCGGAGGCTTGACCCGGCGTGGTTTTCGCGGGCTAAACGCGTGGAGACCCAAGAAGGTGAGCTGAGGCCTTCAATCGTGCCCGGGTTACAGGTTTCCTTAAGGGGGGTGGGGGGAGCCCGTGCTCCGGTTTTGCTTGCGTGGTCTGGCATCACCACGAATAATAGCGTGTTATACGTGGTGTAAGTAATTCCTTTGCCTGCGGTCCTCCGCAGGTAGAGAAACCGGGCTTGGGGCATGCTTGAACAGGAGTCTCACTGTTTTCTTGCACTCTCGTGTATGCACGTATGCATACGGGGCTAGGACGGGGAAGACGTTTTCATGAGCATCAGTGTTCAAGATAATGCCCTTCAGAACTGTCCGGCTGCAACTTCCAGATGTTTCTAAGATGAGCTGGGTCTCGGAGTTGTAATTCAGTGCACCTGGAGTTCATCAGATGGGTGAAAACTCACCTGTCTTCTTTTCCTCATGGAAACCAGGTATTGAGTTGAATCTTAAGGGAGAGCCTGGAATTCCCTCAAAGAAAACTCGATTGAACTCCATACGATTTACTTCTGCACACCTGGTTTATACATGAGACAGAATTCCACTGTTTTGCCAATTCCACCGTTGATATGCAGTATATATTTAAAACCAACACTATCCCAGTTAAATTGTTTAAGGAGATTTTCAATCTTCCAGGTCATGGTTGTCTTAAAGGTGCTTTTTCAAAAGGCATCTGGACTTTCTTTGTTTTTCCTTGAAGACTTTTTGCTTCTCATACAAGAAGCTTCATCAGTTCTAACTGGATGGTGGGGTGGGGGAATGGGAAGGATTAATTCTGCGACAGATCTGATAGCATCTATTAGAACTAATCCATCCTCCCACCACCATCCAGTTAGAATTGATGAAGTTTCTTGGATGAGTAGCAAAACATCTTAAAAGGAAAAATATAGTCCATTTGCCTTTAAAAAAACAAAACGTTTGAGACTATCCTGGTTAAATTATTTGTAATTTTTAAGCAACTATTTCTATCCCAGGATGCAGATTTTAGCTAAACATATTGGGTTTAAAGATTTTACTTTTTTCAACGCTAAGGATTGTAGGGACACTAGTAAGATAACTAAAATTCCCTTTTAAAAGTGTGTCATCGAGTTATAGTAAAACACCATTTTTATGTGGGGAGCATTCCAGTCATCTAGATTATATAAACATGATTATAGTGACCTTGCATCAGATACTTCCAGAAGAATGTCTACTTTCACTTACATGGGGGACTTCAATAAAAAATGATTATAATAGACTACCACTATATGGCGCATAGACATGTTGAAAAATACTTTCCCCCCTTGCTTTGTTTTTATCATGACTGGTATGCATTGTTTTTACTAAATCATGATACTAGTACTTACTGCTATTTTTATTCAATACTATATCCTTTAGTTTGGAACACTTTACTAAGGGTATAAAATCTCTCTATATAAAAGCAAAATACCACTCATGCATTCTCACAAAATCTCCAGAACCGTAAAACCTACAAACTTGAATTTTGGTACGTATGTTCCTCTTGGTTTCTAGGTGCTCGCTAAGAGAGGATTTTTTTGAAATGACCATCAAGAGTATTAGTATTTCATATATATTATTAACATGCTCTGATGCTAAGGAGTTCTACTCCCCCTCCCCACCTGAAAAGAAATCTGTTCCAAATACAAAACACAAGCAGAGGAGAGGAGTTTCAGTTTTAATTTCACAGCAGCAACCAGCTTTAGTACAGAACAGTTGAGCTAAGCCACTCTCAGGCTCCTTGCTGTCTCCTTGCTCACACAGCAAATACTGTTTCAGTTTCCATGTTTCAGTTTCCAAACAGCCTTCAACTCTCACTGACAGATGCTAGCCAGATGAATACCAATGGATGCTAGTAAGCAGAGGCAGAATTTTTCCCCCTTATTTTCCTCCCCAAAAACTAAAGCTGACCATACAGTTTCATAGCAAAGCACGGGTATCGAGCTAGTATTTTCTAAAGGCAATTTCAACATTGTGTATTTACTGCATGTTTCTTGGTTATCATTGTGCTAATATAACAGTAACGAGGACAGACATCATATTGCTTCAGTGATGGTTAGACAATGCTTTTAAGGAATTAAGTGGTAAATGCTGTAGCACAAAGGAAGCTGGAAACAGGTACAAATAGTGTTTGTGTTATACAATTTTAATGGTATAAAATTGAATTCTTTGAATGCTGATTTATTCAATATGCAGGATGTCTTCAACTTACAACCACAGTTGAATCTAAAATTTCTGTTGCTAAGCAAGATAGTTAAGTTTGTCCCATTTTGCAACCTTTCTTGCAACATTTAGTGAATCACTGCAGTTGCTAAGTTAATAGCATGATTGTTAAATTAATCTGGCTTTCCATTGATTGCTTGTCAAGTTCGCAAAAGGGGATCACATAACCCTGGGACATAAATATGAACCAGTTGTGGTTCATGTGATCATGAGGATGCTACAACAGTTGTAAGTATAAAAAATGTTCATAAGTACCATTGTAACTTTGGTCACTAAACAAATGGTTATAAGTCGAGGAATACCTGTAATTGCTGTTTATGTGTTTATGGACTACATTCCTTTTCAGTTGCATAGTACTAATTAATCTGAATTGAAGGAAGCTTTCAAGGAAATGTAATACCTTTCAGTATGTCTTGTATCAATGTACATACAGAATAATTGTACTTAATCTATGAAAATTTATAGCACCATATAGCCATATTCATTAATCCATAATACTTTCATATTGTTTAGCACTGAATAGGATTAATAGTAAAGTTGTGATTCTTTGTCATCAGGGACATAGATAGGCAAACGTATTTGCTGTTTTGTGTCATGTATATGTTCTCATGGTATTTATTTGTATAAGCGCTTTATGTGGTAATAAAGCGCTTTATGTGGTAATACATTATTATTTTAAATTGAGTGGAACCATTTCAGATAGCAACTGTAATAATGAAATTGATTAAACATATCTGAAAATGGCATTTCTTAACATGCATTCCAAACATCTTTACACTGGAGCAGTGACATTCTAACTCATATTTGTGTATAACTGATACTAAATTCTGTTATCCTTCCCATGCCAGAAAGTGTATGAAAATTAATTAGACTTTTAATATTTCGTAGCATTCTTCATGAAACTATTGTGCAAAAAATTGCTTTTGCTTTTCATATCCAACATCACTGTTTTTCACTTCCTTTAATTGTTCATTGTGTTCCACTGTAACAGGCTGCCAACATAGTATTAAGAAGCTCCAGTATAGCCATGTTGTCTAATTTATTGTCAACACCCCCTCCCCACACACAATATACTATGATATAAAAGAAATCACTATGGTTCAATATGTACAAGATAGATATTTGTCATTGTGTTTCAGGTAGGTGTTTTGTTTAATCTACAGTGATGATGATAGTAGTATTTTCCGTCAGTTCACAAAGAATTGTAGCCCATGAGTTGGAGATAAATAGTGCTAATTATAATCAAAATGTTTTTCCCCAAACTGTAGCTTTATATTTCAACCTTCCAGCTTCCACGACTAGCACTGATGATGTTACCTGGTTAAAATGAAACCTTTGCAATAAAACAAGCAAGCTCAGAAAGCACTAAGGACCCCTCATTTCAACCCTGAGCTACACATATTCTCCTTTATCTTTCAGCTTTTCCCAGTTTCTATAATAAAGTGTAGAGACAATACTCTTATACATACTTTTTTAACATAGTAATAGAGTTGTAACATTGGAACATAAAAAGTATAGCTCCTCTTATTTGAATTCTTAAGTCAATATGGCACAGAATAATTTTTGATGAAGATCAAAAGAATCAGAATCTTCTCAATAGACTTATAGTTTAAAGAGTCTTACCTTGTCCATTAGTTTGGATTTCTTGGAACTGTAACCACTCCTCAGGAAAAATGAACATTGATCTCCCACACAGACATAATTCAAGGTCATGCTTGCCGTTAAACATTGTGTTATGAATTATGGTATCCTTGCATGGAGCAGCTTAGTGTTACGTTTTTATTTGCTCTGCATTGTGTGTACTTTTTGCACTATGTAAACATCTTGCAACAAAGTTATTGCAAATGCACCAGTAGATGAAAGAACCATTGTGATATTAATTTACTTATGTAGCTATGTAAGAACGATTGATAGTTTTATATATTTGTTCAATTTACATTTTTTATTTCATTGAACACCAATTCCCAGTTTCTTGAATAACTTTCATTTTTATCCAGTTGATTATATCAAGTGATGTCATTTGTTTTGATCATGATAATTTTATATTTATACACTTGTCACTTCCTGTGGGATTTTTTTTTTTTGCAAAATATATACATGTGAGGGGTTTTTTAGAACAATTGTTCCTTCCCATATTCCTGATTTATGATGAACCTTTCATAAGTTCCATGAATATGGAACCAATTGAAATAAGAAATAATGCACATAGATTTAGTATCCTGATGCAGAATAGGGCAACATTGCACCTATATATAAGATAGTTAAGCGTTTCACATTTTTCACATAACAAAAATGAGTACTGTATAATAAAGTAATGATAATAAAGCAGCAGTAGACAGGATTTCTATTTATGGTCAGCCAATTTATATTAGGGCAATTGTTGGAGTTCTCTATCTCAAAGATAAAGTTATATATTTCCATATTATAATGCCTGGCATTGTGTATACAAATACTGCATTTCTGAGTGCCACAGCACCAAGAACTTCAAAACCTCAACCAGATATTTCAAGTTCATCTAGATCTGATGCTTACATAAGTGTATATATTAATACAAATCCTCTGTCTTTATCTTTTCAAATGTGCACAGAATTTGGGAGTTAATTTGGATAAGGCAAATTATGTAAATATGAACGTTCCTATTTGCATTTTTCTCCAATATAATTATTTTTAAGTTTAATGTTTTCTTTACAAATAGTGTATTGAAATTTGTAAGATTTCCTTAGAAATAAAAATAAAAAGTGTGTGTGTATGCTTGTGTATCACCATATAAAGACAGGCATTAGTTCACCCTCAACCATGGAAACTCATTCAATAAAGCCAAGCTGTTTGAGGAAACATTAGAGGAAGGAATGCTATGCATGCCATTTTGAACTTCTGAAAGAAAGCTTGCTGTTTCAGGGATAGCCTATTAGATATTTTGTTTTAGAACTTCAGCGTTTGTCATTGACCATGTTTATTGGAATAGAGTCCAAAATAGGTGGAGGAATCCTGTTAATTATCTCTAGACTATCTGAACTAAATAGTTCTTAGTTCCAGTTATTTGTTTCTTAAACACATAATTTATACACTGCTCAAAAAAATAAAGGGAACACTTAAACAACACAAGTCAATCACACTTCTGTGAAATCAAACTGTCCACTTATGTAGCAACACTGATTGACAATCAATTTCACATGCTGTTGTGCAAATGGAATAGACAACAGGTGGAAAGCATAGGCAGTGAGCAAGACATCCCCAATAAAGGTTCTGGTTCTGAAGTGGTGACCAGAGGCCACTTCTCAGTTCCTATGCTTTGTGGCTGATGGTTTGGTCACTTTTGAATGCTGGTGGTGCTTTCACTCTAGTGGTAGAATGAGACGGAGTCTACAACCCACACAAGTGGCTCAGGTAGTGCAGCTCATCCAGGATGGCACATTAATGCGAGCTGTGGCAAGATTTGCTGTGTCTGTTAGCGTAGTGTCCAGAGCATGGAGGTGCTACCAGGAGACAGGCCAGTACATCAGGAGATGTGGAGGAGGCTGGAGGAGGGCAACAACCCAGCATCAGGACTGCTACCTCTGCCTTTGTGCAAGGAGGGACAGGAGGAGCACTGCCAGAGCCCTGCAAAATGACCTCCAGCGGGCCACAAATGTGCATGTGGCTGCTCAAACGGTCAGAAACAGACTCCATGAGGGTGGTATGAGGGCCCGACGTCCACAGGTGGGGGTTGTGCTTACAGCCCAACACCATGCAGGACGTTTGGCATTTGCCAGAGAACAACAAGATTGGCAAATTCACCACTGGCGCCCTGTGCTCTTCACAGATGAAAGCAGGTTCACACTGAGCACATGTGACAGACATGACAGGGTCTGGAGATGCTGTGGAGAACGTTCTGCTGCCTGCAACATCCTCCAGCATGACCGGTTTGGCAGTGGGTCAGTAATGGTGTGGGATGGCATTTCTTTAGGGGGCCGCACAGCCCTCCATGTGCTCACCAGAGGTAGCCTGATTGCCATTAGGTACTGAGATGAGATCCTCAGACCCCTTGTGATACCATATGCTGGTGCAGTTGGTCCTGGGTTCCTCCAAATGCAAGACAATGCTAGACCTCATGTGGCTGGAGTGTGTCAGCAGTTCCTGCAAGTCGAAGGCATTGATGCTATGGACTGGCCTGCCCGTTCCCCAGACCTGAATCCAATTGAGCACAACTGGGACATCATGTCTCGCTCCATCCACCAACGCCACGTTGCACCACAGACTGTCCAGGAGTTGGGGGATGCTTCAGTCCACGTGTGGGAGGAGATCCCTCGAGAGACCATCCGCCACCTCATCAGAAGCATGCCCAGACATTGTAGGGAGGTCATACAGGCACGTGGAGGCCACACACACTACTGAGCCTCATTTTAACTTGTTTGAAGGACATTACATCAAAGTTGGATCAGCCTGTAGTGTTTTTTTCCACTTTAATTTTGAGTGTAACTCCAAATCCAGACCTCCATGGGTTGCTAAATTTGATTTCCATTGATCATTTTTGTGTGATTTTGTTGTCAGCACATTCAACTATGTAATGAACAAATTATTTAATAAGAATATTTCATTCATTCAAATCTAGGATGTCTTTGTGTTCCCTTTATTTTTTTGAGTAGTGTATATGAAATAGGCAATAGATAAAGCTGGTTAAGGATTCTGTGTACATTCTTTCATGTTTACATGCACAACCTAAGTATAAATTTTATTCAAAATTGTTGAATGCAACAAATGTGGCAGTGGCATTTAGACACATTAAAGTGGCATTAATTGCAGTATATGATAGTTCTGCATGCAGTTAGTGTGTTGTACCAAAGACAGGTTGCTTTATATAAGTAAACATGTCTCATGAGAAGAACACTTACAGAATAGAGTTTTAGTAGTAATAAAATAATGAGCTCTAAAGCTTCCAAATTAATTTAGATATTTTAAGTAGTTTTCTCAGTTTTACAGGACTGAGGGAAATATTACCTCGATATGAGGTTGGGTTCCTAGTCCCTCTTATGTTTAATTTTTGAGATACATTTGCTGTTTTCTTGATTATTTTACAGTCCTCCATTATTCTACAGCCTCCCTATCTGTGTCCCTCTCTCTTTCTCATTTCTTGTAGTTGTACGGCATTATATAATTCTTAAAGTTACCTTCTAAATCAGATGTTGAAATCATAATCATATTGGAGCTCTTGCAATGCTACACCATAATTAACATTCATTAAAGCTAACAAAAAAAGGATATGAAGCTAAAAATGTGACCACAAACATAGTTCTAAAAAGCAAGTAGTATTGTGTGCCATCATGCATAATTATATCACATATTCCTAGGATAAGCAGCTGGAACTGGATCAGGATCAGCTGTCACTTGCTTATTAGGAGTCTTAAGGAATGAAAATGTCATCCTGATGTAATTAAGTTTCTTATAGAGAGAAAAACATCACGCTCCTAGATGAGACAAGAGCTCTGCACTGAACAAAGAACTGAGGCCAGTTCTCCCTGTGATGCCCTGTCTGATGTTTTCTGATTTACACAGACAGATTTATGCCATCTCCACCTTTCCTAGTTGGTGGAAGTGCAGGACAGCAGGTTCTCCCTACACCCTTCTTGATCATCAGGGATCTTTTTCTTAAATAGCAGAATGCTCTGCCTACTTGTGTTTAGCTGGAGTTTGCTGGGGTTCTTGCAAACAGGATTGATTATAGGAGGGATGGGTCTCAAAAAAAAAAAAAAAAAGTGGAGGTATTACTCAAATGCCTGTGAGTTAGAGGAACAGGGCTATTGGGCCACATGAAGTCTAGCATAAAATGTAGGTTATTCTTTCTGCCTAAACTTAGTGGCATTGCATTAGTAAAACAAAATGTGAAGTTGTAATCTGTCATGCATTGGATCTGATAAAGAGCATAGGTAGTGATTGAAATATTTGCTTGTAAACACAGACCAAATGCAGCAATATTTTAAAGAGTGTTGAGGTGATTAATTCACCTGTTTTGTAAGAGATGTACATTTCTAAATTTAGTTAAGTGGCATAATATCTCCATTGTAGTGTATTTCCTACCTTATTCTTTGTTTTTATTTTGATATACAATAATTAAGCACTGTCCTCTTATCCCATTTCTACACATTTCTTCTAAACTATACTTTCTAAGAAATGAGAAAAATGCTTACATAACTTTTTTTCTGTCCACTTTTTATTTTTCAGGATATGTGGAAAAAAAATCCTTAGGACTTGAAAATGTTACAAGTGACATGGTAATTTAGCCATTGCCTGAGAATGATGGATTCCCAGAAGATTGGAAATGGTTTGCAAGTGACTGGTGTAGGGACATCTGCACTCCACATGGTGGGGTATTTGGGAAAAGTCAGTTCAGTTCCTTTTCACATTGTGCAAAATTCCTTTTTATTCCTTCTCAATTTTGAGAATTTAAAAAAGAAAAATATTTTACAGGTCTAATTTTAATATATGACCTCTTAATTTCTTATAAAATTATTTTTTCCACGGAAATCTTACTGAAATGGCGAAAGATTTACTATTTTCAGATCTTAGTACAAATATGTACATGAAAATATTTGTTTATACATGGAGTTCAGAACTATAGTAATGTGTTATGCTTTATATAAATACAAGTGAACATTCTGTAAAGGTCAAATGATCAATGATATAACTTGTTGTAATTATTTGTTTTAATGTTATTTTGTTGATGTCAAATTCAGCTTTGCATTTTATAAAAATTATTTTGCAGTGTTTTGATCTTTCAGCTCAATACATTTGTTGTCTGGTATTAATCTTTTTAGAATTGTAATTCTGCTGAAGAAACTCCAGATGGATGCTGCCCAGTCTGTAAAAGGATGGGTTTGATGCGACACCTAAGAAAATACCACATCAATTTTGAAGAATCTCTTTTTCTGTGTGAAAATCCACAGGTATTTCAGTAGTTTGGGTGGTTATTGACTTAAAGTTTGTCTAACATTTCTATATTTTGTCCTCCTTAATCTGGATACCTTTTGTGATATGCCAGTTATTATTCTACTTCATCACTTAGTGGTTCTTTAACACAGAAAATAATATCAACTATCTAGGGCTGTGATGGCGAACCTATGCCACGCGTTCCAGAAGTGGCACGCAGAGCCATTTCCCCCAGCACGTGAGAGCTCGCCCGGAAGAGCCCCACTGCACATTTGTGCACGCCGCTGCCACCCAATAGCTGATTGTCGGGTATCTGGTGGGGGTGCGCGGGAGACATGGAGCGTGCTGGGAGGGTCACATGCGCAGAGACATGCGGAGGAGTCACAGGCGCAAATAGACGGTGTGTAGGAGTGATCGTGTGCACATGCACAGGTGGGGGATGCGCAAGGGGGTCACATGCACAGGCACGGGATGGGGGCAGCACACATTGCCTTCTGGGTGCTGGCACGCGAGCGCACAAGCACACACGCAATTATCGGCACAGGAGCTGAAGAAGGTTTGCCACCACTGAAATTTGATCTATTAAGATCAAGCACAATATCCTTCAGCAAAATGGTTTTCAAGAACATCTACATATTTGAGTTACATGATGTACAATATGAAAGGAAACTGATTAGAAAGCAAAGTACCCATTCCACTCCCGTTTTCTGTAGCATTCTTAGACTTCATAGATAATTTATAGAGCAGTCTGCTTTAGGATACCTAAAGTTATAACATCCCTATTGATTTTTAAATGTAAAATAGTGTAGCTAATTTCTAGACCTGTTTTTATATAATAATTAGCATTGGTAAATCTCTGGATTTGTGCAGTTTCCCAACACGTTTTGTAAGTCCCAGAATCACTTTCCCCAATTTACATAGATGGTATATAAAATAAAAACTAAAACTGAAGTTTAAACTTAAGATAAATTTAATGTGCTTATGTTGAGTTTAATTTCCCTAGACCAGTCATAATACAAAAAAAGTTGGCCCTTTTCCTTAAGTGAAGGAATCCCCAGCTTCCCTCCCTCCACAGATTTAAACCCCTCGAGTAGTTAAACATCGCTTCAATTATGGATATTAAGTGTCTGTTTCAGTCCCTGCTTACCTCAGGTATATCTGTGAACATGAATCCTGCCTTTTAGTACTCACACCCTAATGTTTTATAGGTTAAAAAAAGTTTACCAGAGAAAGAAGAATCCTTTATGGAGCCTTCACAGTGTTCTGAATTGTAGAGACAAAAAATAAATTGCAGGAAGAAGAAGGAAGAACCTGTAAAGAAGGAAGTGTTGGCTCTTCTAATATTAAACCCATTCTCATCTTTTACTTGTCAGAGTAGGCTGGAACACTCAGTGAGAAAGAAGCAACAGGTACTACTTTGGCTGTGAATAAAGACATGAAAAAAGATCGCAGCAATGAAAGGGAAGGTTAATCAGTAGAAAAATAAAAATAAAAAAGAGAGCAGCTAGAGCCTACAGTCAGTAAAGTGTAACCTTGATTCAAGGAAACTAGAAATACCCTTCATTTATGTGGAGCACAGGAAGGAACCAGTAGCAGAATTGTATTTCTAAGCACAGAAATATCTAGAAAAGTAATGCTTAAAAATAATCTTCAAAAACATGCTACCCCCCCATCTCATAAATAATTTTAAACAGACACTCCATGCAAAGGAAATACTTTTATAGATTAGTTGCTGTGCAGTATGAGGGATACTTTTTTGAAAAAAAATATTGTATCCAAGAACAGTACTGTTTAAAATAGACTGGGATTTTAATAGTTTTTAATTGGATGCCTAATTTCTGTACAGGAAGTTCTCTACTTTTAGTAACTCTTTGAAGTTACACAGCACTGAAAAAAGTGACTTATGACTGGTCAGCACACTTACAACCATTGCAGAATCCCTCTGATCACATGATTAAAATTTGGGCACTTGGCAACCATATTTTTATGATGGTTGCAGTGCCCCAGGGTCAGTGTGATCACCATTTGTAGCCTTCTCACCGTCTGACAAGCAAATCAATTGGGGGGGGGGGACCTGGATTCATTTACTGACCATGTGATTCACTTAACTTCAGCAATTTGCTTTAAAAGTGTGGCAGAAAAGGTCATAAAATCAGATGTGACTCACTTAACAAAATTGCTTAACAAAAGAAATTCTAGTCCAAATTGTGGTAGCAAGTTGATGACTATGGCTGTATTTAATATTTCTGTGACTGTTTCTCCATTTCATTTGTGAAATGTGCTTATGTTGTTAATTACTCAGACTAAATGTAAGTGTAATGTGTTTTTGGTTTTTTTCAGTGCATTTATCCTCTAGGGTCTGCACCACTAAGCACTATTATAATTCCCAGGGATGCAAAAGGTTATTCATCTCAGAGCACTTGTGGGAAAAGAAAGTTATCTGGCACAAACCTATTGACCTCTTCTATTGAACCATGCTTAAAATTGATTAGGACTGATGACTTGATGGACACTGAGGAGACATTCAGATCTGATCTTATTCCCAACTGCAATGCAAATAATCTAATTAGGACTCAGTCAGGGCAGTCTGATTTTTCAGAAGCCAAGCAGCCAGCTTTTTCTGATGAAGCCGAAACCATCAACCAGAAAATGGGCTTGGGAGCTCAAGAAAACTCAGCAGAAGTGCTCAGTGTGAAAACCCAGCTGTTATCAGCCCCTGAGATGGTTCCATCAGTGTCTCAAGATCTGCAACAAAGCAAATCGTCTCTGCGAGAGCCTTTATGGCTTCAATGGAGAAATGCACATGCTCTCTGCTGGTTAGATTGCATTCTGTCAATACTGGTACATTTGGAAACATTAAGAATTCTGACTGGACTCTCCAAAAACACGTCAGTAATCCAGAATCTGCTCACAAAATATAACGAAGCTGCTGTATTTGTGAACACTTGCCAAAGGGGTAAGCCCAATCTGGGGGAGGGGGGTGTTTATTTTGAAGACATGTTATTTATATATTGTGGTATATGTAAAAAGTACATATAAAAAGTAAAAATAATTGTAGTAGGGCTTAGGGGGTATCCTTGTTTCTCTCTAGAATCAGATTTGTTTCTAGAATGTACCTTTAATACTGGAAATGAAAATTTAGGGTTCTTAAAAACCTTAGAATAATCAAATCAGCTCTAATGAAAGCTAGTCAATTAAAAAGCTGTGAAGCTTTACTTTTTTGTGGGTCTCATTTCTACTTTCACATGCTATTCATACCATCTCTATCCTGCTCCCTATATAAACATTTATTCCTAAAGCTACATGTTTGCTGATAACTTCCCATCCAGTATTAGCATCCAGATGTAACCAGATAAAATACAAATATAATGGTAATTTGATATTGAAGATAATTTTCATTGAATATTGTCATGACCTTGAATTAGTCCAATGTAGCACATATGATGTTTGGCATATAATTTTCAGATTGATCTTTTAGAAATCCTTCCTACATCTATTTATCTGCTAAAGAGCCCTTAAATGTTTGATAAAGAAATCCAGGCACATTAGAATGGATTTTGGGATATGTTTCAGGTATCTTTGAACAAGAGTGAGGACAAAACATTGCAACTCTGTCTGGCTTCCTCATCTTATAGAGCTGTGATGGTGAGCCTATGGCACACATGCCACAGGTGGCACACACAGCCATTTGTGTCAGCATGAGAGCTGCAGGCAAACTTACCTCACTGGGCATGCGCATGCCTCACAGCTGATTTTCAGCCGATTTGAGGCCTTTTTTGGCCTCCCAAAGGCTTGAGGAAGGCTTCTGCAGGCTTTGCAGGCCAAAAATTAGTCCCGTTTCATCATTTCCTGTTTTTCTGAAAATACCGGAAATGACAAAATGGGGCTAGTTTTCGGCCTGCAGAAACCTTCCTGAAGCCTTTTGGGAGGCTGAAAAAGGCCTCAAACTGGCCGAAAATCAGCTGTGAGGCGCAGTGCAGGTAAGGGTGGGGTGGGGGGGTGAGAATTACATGCGCATGCATAGGCGGTGTGGGGGCACATTGCCTTCTTGGTGCTGACATGCGAGTGCACACACAATTTTTGGCATAGGAGCCCAAAAAGGTTAGCCACCACTGTTATAGAGCGTGATTATTAGTATTTGTAAACATTTTTCAAGAATGTTAATATATCAGTAATTCTGTTTTTCTAGTGGGTAACTAGGGAAATATTGGATCAATTTTTGAAGGATCCTAAGTTTCCTCAGAGTGCTGTTTAAAAAGCATTTCACAAGAGCAGAATACAAATTTGGCTTTGGCAAGCAATATTAACTAATAGTTCTTATGCAGCTTCCAGTCAGCATATTTTCTGATGGCTGTGGGAACCGAATTAAATAACACACTATTTTCCTTATATATCTATATCTATATCTGGCATGCTGAACTGTACCTAGTTCATTGCTGAAATGAGGTGTTTTTTGGGAGGAAAAAGGTTATTGATTATCAAACTGTTTTGTACAGATGAACTTGCTTCAGAACTTCCTTTGGATGTTTTGTCAAGAGCTGAATCCCATTTAAATGAAATCAGGAATACTATATTTCTCCAACTTCAGCCATTGCTTAGGTGTAAATTTGGTAAGTAATTACTGAATGTGTATGTCTGTGGGGTTTTAGTTTGTTTTTGCAAATTTGGGAGAACAACAATTAAACAATGAACTGCACTTTTAACCACTGCAGTTTGCTTTCTTACATGTTCCTTTCCTCCCAAATTCTTTTGAAAGAGCAGCAGAAGAAACATATATGTGTGTGTGTGTGTGTGTATACGTACGTATGTATGTATGTATGTATGTATGTATGTATGTATGTATGTATGTATATCAGAATCTTTCTTCTTATTCTTATATACACACACACACACACTATAACATGCTAAACTTGATCTTTTTGTTAGCCGGAAACTTGATTATATTTGTCATTAATTTCTAAGGTTAGTGTTTATATTCTTGCTACTTTTTGAGCCATGCATTACTTATCTAATCTAAATCAGTCCACACAGCCTATTTTCTTCATCTCATGGAAGTCAACCGTTTGGTTCTGGGAAACATTCAAACTCAGCATGAAAACATGAGCTAATATTTTAGTAGCTAGTGTCCAATATCTGAATATTTAGCGGTATACTTCCTTTTAATATAAAGAATTTCTGGGGTTTTCAGATGAGTCTTTTTTCCTGGCTCTATATAAAAATGGTAGGGGTTAATTCTGAAACATTTTTGAAAACAAACCTTGTGTTTTTACAAGACTGAATGAGGGAAATCCTGGATAATGAAAAGAAAGTAATGAACTATGGCATTTGCCACCAGTCATCACACTGCCATCTTAGACTAGATGACAATTGACAGGTTTATGAAAAATAAAGGTGCTAGTCATGATAACTGTATATTACCTCCACTTTCAGAAGCACTGTTCCTCTGGATATCAGTTGCTAGGGAATCTGAAGAGAAAGGTGCAGAAGCACTAAGGTTTCTGGGCTTCTTGAAGGGAATAGGCTGTTTTTTTCACTCAATGCAGCATAGGTGTTTTAAGCATTGATAAAAAGGAGGAGAAATCATTTGAATGTTGAAATAATAAACAGGAACTGATAGTACTATCCTGCCTGGCTACATAGTTTTGTACTTTAAAAGCTCAAGACACTTCATTCTTCCCAGACCCAAGGCATAAGACAGACTGTAAGCAGCGTTGTTTGAGATAGCAAAGTATGGTTGCTGCTACGTCTACAAAACAATGTCAAACATCACAGAGATTAGTTTGCTACTGTGTTCAACCTGACAAAGAAAGAAAAGGAAGAAGGAACTGTTCAAGGCAAGGAAAGAAAGAAAAATTATCGAACATGAGCCCCAAGAGCCCTTTATATTTAATTCTTGTAGCATCATATAACTTTGGCAGTTGTACCAGCATTGTACTAATATAAAATAAAGTATGTAGTTCATAAATTCCCAGAACGTTGGTTAACATTAGCAAGTAATTTTCTGTTTAGTAAGCTAGTCAGTTTCGTACTTTTTATTCTGCGTCAGCAATAGTGTGTATGTGAACAGTAGAATTAGATCTTTTAAGTATCTGGTTGTTGTTGTTTTTTTGTTGTTCTCTTTTTATCAGAATTTCCTGCACCCTTCTATAAAGCAAGACTCCCATTTCTTACATATGGAGGTCTCCAATTCATACTTAAATCAGTATTCCTAGATAATTAAGGATAGAATTGGAGCCTTAAATATATATATACACACACACTATACTATTACTATTATGGTATTACTATTACTATACATCTGTAAAGCAGTGTGAAGCTACAACTTTATAAGAATTTGGCAGGATTTCTCCAACTCAAGAGGTTTGTTTAATTTATTTGCCACCAATCTTGCCATGGGGCTATTCTGGGCAGCTTACAACAATAAAACGGGAGGGGGGGAGGAGAGATGATAACAAAATGTAAACATTTTGACAATAGCAAAGGAATAAATAAAAATATTGGAAGTACAATAATATGAAATTAAAAAGATGGACTGAGGGAGAGCAGGATGCATGGGGGAGGTGGGGTCAGTTAATTAGTCCAGTAGCCACCACCCTCACGATGTACTCCCCTATTTACATAATTTAAAGTTTATAGTGTTAGTTTCTGAAAAATATTAAATATATTAGTTTTTCAACACTAGGAAACGATGTATAATCTGTAGTGTGCAGATACTTGCAGATCTTCCTAACTAGAGAGATTTATATTAAGTATAGATGTATCAATGCCTTTGATCCTTTCATCTCTTATCCTTTCATTATATGAACGATCAGCAATATATTCTATGCATGTTACAGTAATACAAACTGGTACACAAATACTTGTTAAAAAAAGAATTGGCTTTTACAATTTCTTAATATTTAAAATACATTTTTAGAGAATAGAGTATAAATATATTTAGAATTACATACTTCACATCTCATTTCTTTGAAATAATCAACATTACATGTATTACAGCCACATTTTTGTCGTGTTTTTCTTCAAAGGAGAGGAAGAAAGTCCAGTTTTTGCTTTTCCTTTACTTCTGCGGAAAGATCATCCAATAGAGAATCTCTTTCTCCATTCATTCTCCTGGAAGTTTGAATGTTTGCAGTGTGGCTACCACATCAACAATAGGTTCGTTTCTTTAAGTTCTGAGCTTCCTTCCTCCCTGGTATAACCATGTATTTTAATCAGTGTTTAGCAAATAATAAATTATACAGGCAGGAGGGGGCAGCTGTGAGCATATGATTTCCTTACTGGGTATCTTGAGTCACAGCTCTGAAACAGCACAACCATCTGCTGTAATATTTGAGAGGTTGAGGTTTTTATTCTTGCCATTCAGGATTTATCCTACCTGTTGTAATTGTATGCATTGAGACATAAACATAATTTTTTAAAGTGTCATAGTATATGTTTTCTTGAGCATAAAATAGGAAGCCAATTACAGGCTTCCCTTCAATATTAGCCTAAATTTACATCTTGGTTCAATCATTTTATTTACGATGTCAAATCAATTCTTACTACCCCGAATTAACATTCATATTTAGCTCTGCTGGATTTGTATTTATTCTGCTCTTTAAACTAAAGCAAAATATGAAGGATGGAGAAAAAATAAGGAATAAAATAGCAGGGGAGGAAACAAAATAAGACAAATAAGTTGAGACTACATATACATAAAAATACAGTAATTTTCAGAAAAATCAAATGTCTTAACCATCCATATTCAATATTTTGATTCAGAAAAGCCCATTTGAATGAGGGCGTCCATTAAAAACTTAAATTTTCAAAGAGATAGTTTATACCAATTTGATTATAACCCATCTAAAATCTAAAGTAATCCTAACTGATATGAGATTTATACAGTATTGTATCTTGATGGTTAAATATTTATGTGTTTCTGAAATAGAAGTAAAATACCTTTATTTTACAAAAATTTTCAGGTGCATTTATTGAGTTCAATCTCAAATTATTCCTCCAGAGTTTAAATTTTCCAGAAGATACAACTTTTGTAACATTCAATACTATCTTATAATTTAAGTGAAGTAAATTCTTTAAATATTAATTGTCTCAACTGATGACATCCTATAAATATAGGAATAAATTATTAACCTTGTTTCACCTGAATATATATTCATTTTATTTTTAGTTGTCAGCGGACAATGACAACGTTTACAAATATAATCCCAGAGTGGCACCCACTGAATGCTGTTCATGTTGCTCCCTGTAATAAGTGTAATCACACATCTCAAAGAAGAAAAATGGTTTTAGAAAAGTAAGTGAGAATTTTATTATAATCCCCAAATGAGGTAAAACTACATCAGTAGTTGGTAAGCAATAATAAGTGACAGCTAATGTAAATTTTAAAGATCTGTATTTCATCGTTGGCAGCATTATTGTTTGTATTCATCCATCAAGCCAAGCCATAACATATTTTTCACAGAGCACGCTATATTACGTGAACTGTAGTTTATTTGGTAAATCATAGTTAATTAGCTAGCTTAACATAATGTGTGAATTCAGTCTTTGAATGACATTACATAAATAGGAAGAAGTCAGTTAGGAAATATATCTTCTTAAGGGACTGCTCTTTAACAATTCTGAGTTACAATAATATCCCAAATAAGATTATATAAATTGTATTCATTTATATAATCTCACTTGGGATGTGATTGCCAAATGTTTTGCATTCCTTGAGGTCTTTGTGAAAACTCACAAATTGGTTACTTGTATTTAGCTTTCTATCCCATGCATGTTTTCAGTTTTGGTGAGGTAATTAGTAGTAGTATCAGGGATGTGTTTTACTTCTAAAATCACAAATTTTTAATCTTTATTTGGTAGGATCTCCTCGGTTCTGATGGTGCATTTTGTTGAAGGCTTGCCGCATAACAATTTGTTAGCCTACTCATTCCAATTTCAAGAATATTCATATCGAGTAACAGCTGTGGTTCAATATCAGAAGGCAAAGCACTTCATAACCTGGATCTTGGCATCAGATGGTAAGTACACTGTTCCCTGTATCAGCTTTATCCTTTTTAAATATCCATCTATCTGTATCTGCTAGTAACACTAACAGTCCCAGTATAAATAATAATACAGTGGTATCTGAGCCACATTTGGAGGAGACCAAGGAATACAGAAATACAAAAGACATTTTAGGAGCCTAAAAATGGGGGGGGGGGGGGAGAAGAGGAGGAAGAAATCAAAAGTGATAAAGGAGGAGTGGTGTGAATTAGTCAGAGAACATCACCCAAAAATAGTGTGTCTGATGATGAAGAAAGGAAAGAGCATCATTGAAAGAGGCTGGTTTGAAATGAAAATATTCTGGAAGTCTCTCTTGCTAGCCTCCCCCACTACACAGAGAGAGAGACAGCGAGACAGAGAGAGTCCTTGGCTTACAACAGTTCATTTAGTGGCCATTCAAAGTGATTTATGACCATTTTTCACATTTACAACTGTTGCAGCATCCCAGGGTCATGTGATCACTTTTTGCAACCTTCTCACAAGCAAAGTTAATGGAGATGCTAGATTCACTTAACAACCTTGTTACTAACTTAACTATTGTAGTGATTCACAACTGTGGCAAGAAAGGTCATAAAATGGGGCAAAGCTCAATTAACAAATGCCTTGCTTAGCAATGGAAATTTTGAGCTCAGTTGTGGTCATAAGTCGAGAACTACCTGTCATGTCTCTTTAGATGTCAGTTCACAATTTCCTTACTGGCATTTTGGACACAATTGTGGTCATAAATTGAGGACCACCTGTATGTTATCTCTTTCATGTGGTAATACTACCTGTATGTAATAACGGGACTACCTGTATATATCGGTTTATCCCTTTCATATGGTCATATGATGCTTCAAAGTATATGGGAAAAAAACTTCCAAGTAAGTTCCTGCATCAACATGTCTTTACATGGTTTCTAATCGGAGCCAACCTTGTGGAACTTCAAGTCCAAAGAAGAGTTGGTAGGTGTCTAGGGACTAGTTTAGTATTTGCTTCTTGGTTTAATTGTATACAATACATAAAGACCTTTAGGGTAAATCTTCAGAGCAAGCCAAATCTAATTAGATTTTAGCTTGTTTTTTCTGATTTTTGCATTCACAGAAATAGCTACCTATTTCAAAGGAGCAGAAAGTTCACCCTTACCTGAAGAAAATTAAAAGTAATAAAAAAAGTTAAAGGCACATCATTTTGTGTGAATTACCTGATAGCCATCTGTGCTTATTGGAGACTTACAGGAGACTTTAAATAAATTATAAGCAACAATTTTCTTGATCTCCCTTGGTGAGCACACAAGTCTCCAAGCAGTCAAGCAGAGATGGCCTTGCAAAATATCAAATAATAATGTTTTTCTTTTGAGACTCTCCATGGAATATTTGTGACTCATGTAGATGTTTGGGGAAGGGGAAAAACATTTGAAAGTGACTCAAAACTTTTGTAGATTAAAAATGCTGATTTATATGAGATACATATATTGCATTAGGTATAATGCAATGTCAATGAATGAGCCACAGGCTTTTATTGTGAGAATCCAATAAACAAACTTGAAATCTTGAGAGTATTATAGTTGGCTAACTGATTTTCAGTTAAATCATGGAAACATGTTTAGTGGTTGACTGGCTATTCCTAGTTCTCTATCAAATTCCTAAAGCTGCAAGGCAATAGGTATAGAGGAAGAATGAAAAAACAAACCAGATATATTTCAGTACACACATTTCAAAATTATCTGTTTTCAACAAATCATACATAAATTATAGTTGAATATACACATATTCAGTGAGGATTAAAGGTTAGTTTATCTGAAATGTATGATAAAAACTGTACCCTAATGTTCTGAATTGTTCATATTTTATTTTTAGGAATATGGCTTGAGTGTGATGACTTAAAAGGGTCATTCTCCAGAAGGCATGATACCTTTGGGGTTCCTTCTGCAGAAATACATATTGTCATTTGGGAAAGAAAGCCACCACAAACGAACAATTATTTGGATTTACAAATTGAAGAAACAATGACATCACAATCAAAAATTCCAGTTAAATACACTAATGATGAAACTGCAGAGGGAGTACCTTTAACTTGTCACAAGACAGTTGGCATGCTGAACACGCATATAGAGGAAATAGAAAACATAGCAAGCAATCAGAAAAACAATTTGCTTCATGGCTTGGACAACCTGTCTGATGATGATGTTGTAACCCTGAATCTTGACTCAGGTGGACAGCTGCTTGAAGATAGACATATAGAAAATAAGCAGATAATCAAAACAGGTCCGTTGCTGTTGCAAGAGTTGGATGAGAAAGATGTGTGCCCACTTACCCCAGAAGTAGATATTAAAAAAAAAAGTATAGTGTTAGGAAATACCAGTGCTCCCATGCATGAAGGACAGCCATCTAATGCAAGTAATCTAGTTACTATACCATCAGTCACTTTAAGTAATGGCAAAATAAATTTCTCATCCGAAATACTATTACCACAGGGGACAGAAACTGCAGTCACCTTAGTTGCAGTAGAAGAGAGCAGCAATTGCCATCCAAAGAATGCTCAGAAAAAAATCAGCAAAACAACATTGGGAAACACTGTGTCGGGAACGTCTAATGTTGTAGAGTTCAGTCAAGAAATAAAAATAAATTCCCACATTTCTGCTCCACTTCCCCAAAGTCCTACCTTTCACTCATCTAGTACAAATGGAATTAAGCCATCTGTAGCCAGTTGGGTAAATGGCTTACTTGGAAAATATTCTTCCTTTATGCCTAAAAGTGTGGTGATTCCTAATAAATCAAAAAACTGTAAAAAATCAATGCAAAAGGAAACAAATTCCAGTTCACTTGTTAAGCAAGCAATCCACTTCTGTGGTTTCCAAACTAAATCTTCACAGAAAAATAAAGTGGCAACATTGCATTCTTCAGGTAGAACTCTTCCAACATCACCTCTGACCGCTTTTTCTCTTGCAAGCATCCCTGTCAAAAATCTTGCCCCAGTTAGAAAAAGTGAAGCTGTAACTAAAAGATCAGGTTCATTGGATGCTTTTACTAAGCAAGATTTGCTGAAAAATACCCACCACGAAAACCAGAATTTTACATCTGTTGAAAATACTGGGTCATTTATTGATAAAACTCATCAACTACGCTTAACACTTTTACAACAACTTAAGGCTAAAAAAGAGAAATTAGCTTCACTAGATAAACTGGTAAAAGCTAAAACAAGGCACAAAAACACTTGCAAAAAAACTATCAAGAACCAGATGCAAAAACAGATGGAACCCTTGCAGACAAGCATGTTACATACCCAAGAAATGCAGACTGAAGTTTGGGATAGTAAATCTGTTAATTCTCAAAGCACTGACATATCCCAATGCAGCAGTTCAAATTACGATGACATTTTATCTGAGCTGCTGTTGTCTCCAACTACAACTGTTGGTTCTTTAGAATTTCCACAGGAAGAGGAATGTAGATACTTGGAAATGGGAGGTGGCAATTCAGACATGCCAATATCTACTGACCACAGTACCAGTTTACAGACCATAGATAATGACCTTAATTACTTCAGTCCTCTAAAGGAAAATGGACTTGAAGACCACAGAAACCCATCAATCAAACCACCTCTGAAGAAATTTGATTTTGAAAGTTCTGCAAAACAGGATTTTCTGGATGATCTGTTTCAGTGTTCATTGAATTCAGTAATAGCTAACACTGAAGACTTGGATCACTTTGATGAATCGTTGTTAGCTTGGTGAATTGTGTTCTAACAATTTCAGTATTTTCCTTTGGTTGTCTTTAAAGGAGAGTATTATTTAAAATTCAACCTAATTTGCACATGACTTTATTTAAAATGATTGTTTTTTTATATTTTTATTCTTAATAAATTGGGTTTGTTTTTCTGCCTCAGAACCACTGTTTGCTGGAAGAGATGAGACTGATTCTTGTACAAAGTGGCAGTGATAAAGTTTTGACACTTAAAAAGCCATTGTAATAAAGTAATATTTACCTAAGATCTCTCATCTATAGATGAGCTAAAAAATGCTCTCGCAGGCATCTCAAAATGTAGAATACCATGGTGATCTTGGTATGGTAATTTCATTTCTGATAAACCTCCCTTTTCAAAAGTAGGCCTGCAGGCTACACTAAATTTTCTAAAGAAGCCATTTTATTTTAATCATTTTCTGTTCCAATGAAATGCCTATCTAAATTATGGCCTACATAACAGTGTGAATGAATGTTAAAATACTATCTGTCCTGCCTGGTGGTTTGTGTGTGTGTGTGTGAGTGGTTTGTTTTGCTAAACATTAGGCCATAATGCAGATGAATTAGGTTAAGATTCATCTCTGAGAGATTTCTACTTAAAACCCAGGGATCTGTGAATCCTGTTAATCCCCAATCCTTTGAAATGTGGTTTTGAAGTATTAAAGCATCTTTTGAAGTTAAAACCATATTTCTTTTTCTTCTGCAGCTCTTTGGGTCTAGTGTGTTAAATATTCTACCCCATCACCTGGAATACAAGATGGCAATTCAATGCAGTTTACACAGACCTGATATAGATAAATACAGACTATTTTTTTAAAAAATGGCTAAGTTTACATATTAATTACAAATCGTATTGCTTAGTAGATTGTGTGCAATAGGATAGTCATTGTTACTCCAGGTCAGAAAAGTCCACTTTTAAATGTGCCAGACTATTTGCAGGTTACTAGCTTTAGTTTGTATTATTTAGATTGCTCCAAGTGACGGCAACATCCAGAAATTTGGTTAATTCTGGAAAGTAAATAAACACAAACAAACACACCCCTAGAAGTTAGTCAGTTAGCCAATCTATTTTCTCCAAAAAATGGGAATTTTGTTGCTAAATAAATGCATTTAGTTATGAGCAATCAAGCTTGACCCAACGAAAACTTTGCCTTACTTTCATTATAGTGTAACTTGATGTTTTAAAAGTACTGTTAGCTAATTTTAGAATTTTCTTGTGAAAATATTATACTGGATTTTGTCACTGGCCTCTTGGGCAATTGTGTTTTAGTTTGATTTAATGATTAAGGCAACAGACTATAAACCAGGAATATTAATCCTACAATTTCTGAAAGCAAGGCATTTCATTGGTTAATTGTTCTGTCAGAAAAATTCTCTTTAGTTCTCAGTTGGTTCTTGCCTTGATTAGTTTCCATCCGTTGTTTTTTGTCCTGTCTTCTTGTGCTCTGGAAAATAGCCTGACTCCCTCTTCTTTGTGGCAGTCCCTCAAATATTGGAACACTGCTATCATGTCACCCCAGTCCTTTTCACTAGACTAGACATACCCAATTTCTGCCACCATTCTTCATAAGTTTTAGCCTCCAGCCCTGTAATCTTGTTTGTGACTCTTCTCTGCACTCTTTCTCGAGTCTCAACATCTTTATGTTGTGACAACCAAAACTGGATGTGGTATTCCACATGTGGTCTTACCAAGTCATTATAAAGCAGTATTAACACTTCATGTGATCTATCCCTCTGTTAATGCAGCCTAGGATTGCATTGGATTTTTTGGCAGCTATACACAGTGCTGACATATTTAAGTGATTGTCTACTACAGAAGAACTCCTAGATCCCTCTCACAGTTGTTGCTCTTGAGCGAGGGTCCACTTATTCTATATCTGTACACATTTAGTTTTTCTTGCCTAAAAGTAACCATTTCTCAACACTGAATTTCATTTTGTTAGATAGGGCCCAATGTTCAAGTCTGTTGAGATCCTTTTGGGTCTTGAGCCTACCTTCTGGGGTGTTGCCTATTTCTGCCAGTTTGGTGTGTGGAAATTTGATGAGTTCCCCTTCTGTTTCCTCCTCTAAATCGTTTATGAAGATATTGAAAAGAACTGGACTAAGACAGAATGTTGGGGTATTCAAGACTACAACTTAGAATGGAAACTCTGGCATGTGGTATGTGTAGTATAAATTGTATGTGGTACTAATATTTCCACCATAAATTGTAGTTACGAGTTGAGTTACCATGGTCAGAATTGTAAATCCAGATTAACCAATAGCATTTGATGGTAAAAAAAAAATGTAAATCACAGTTGCATGATCATGAGATGCTGCAAGCTGATTGCAAAGTACCTGAATTGCAATTCCACAAATATTTTTTTCCAGAAGCCGTTATGCATTCCTATTGTCAATAAGCAAACAGTTGTAAGTTCAGAACTAGTATTAAACTGGCTATTCTGAAATTGGGTTGAAGAAAAAGTGCATTTATAGAGCTCAAATTACTACAATGAAGATTACAAGTTGGGCAATGGATGTAATAGTTCAAAAATAAAGAGGCAACGCTAAAATCACAAGTCACTGCTGCACCTTAAAGCAGTGGTATCCCTAGAATAAGGGTTTCAGTGAGGCAAATGCACAGTTATTGGAAAAGATGGATCAAGAAGAATTTGGATTCTAAGACAACAAAGAAATCACAATTCCATCAGCTAATGGGGCTGCTTCAAACACTACATTGTATAACAATTCTAGTTGCAAATACTTTTCTTTTGACCAATTGGCTATGTATAAATTATCAGAATGTAAGAGTTACAAGAAACTCTGAAGATTGTGTAGTCTAAATTACCAATGCAGGAATCCATTACAGATGACAAATGGCCATCAATCTGTTTAAACATTGCCAGTTTAAACAGATAGTTCATCAGCTTCTGACTCGTAATACTTTTCTTTCTTGACCAGGTCTTAACAGTTCAGGCTTTTTTTTTTTACACCACTGTTTCTTGTCCTGTCTTCTGGAACAACTAAACAATTCTGCTCCATCTCCCTCTGAAATTTAGAATTAGATTTGTTTAAGCTTTACAAAAAGGAATATAGCAAATAAGGGAAAAAGTAACAACAACAATCCTAGCAAGAGAAGACCATGCCTGGTATTTGTCAAATATCAAACAACTCTGAAATGTTTCTAAGTTAAAATAATCTCTAATGTTCAAAAAGTCATAAAATCTATATATCACAGGGGAACATACAGGTGAAACTCGAAAAATTAGAATATCGTGCAAAAGTTCATTTATTTCAGTAATGCAACTTAAAAGGTGAACCTAATATATGAGATAGACTCATTACATGCAAAGCAAGATAGTTCAAGCCAACTCATTGGTACATAAGGAGAGATACCCTCAAAAGGTAATTGCAAAAGAAGTTGGATGTTCCCAAAGTGCTGTATCAAAGCACATTAATAGAAAGTTATGTGGAAGGGGAAAGTGGAAGAAAAAGGTGCACAAGCAGCAGGGATGACTGCAGCCTGGAGTGGATTGTCAGAAAAAGGCCATTCAAAAGTGTTGGGGACTTTCACAGGGAGTGGACTGAGGCTGGAGTCAGTGCATCAAGAGCCACCACAAAGAGACGGATCCTGGACAATGGCTTCAAATGTCATATTCCTCTTGTCAAGCCGCTCCTGAACAACAAACATCAGAAGCGTTTTACTTGGGCTAAAGAAAAACAACTGGTCTGTTGCTCAGTGTTCCAAAATCCTCTTTTCTGATCAGAGCAGCTTTTGCATCTCATTTGGAAACCAAGGACTCAGAGTCTGGAGGAAGAATGAAGAGGCACACATCTGCAAGATGCTTGAAGTCCAGTGTGAAATTTCCAGAGTCTGTGTTGATTTGGGGAGCCATGTCATCTGCTGGTGTTGGTCCACTGTGCTTCATTATGTCCAAGGTCAACCAGGAGATTTTGGAGCACTTCTACAAGGAGATTTTGGAGCACTTCATGCTTCCTTCCGCAGACGAGCTTTATGGGGATGTTGACTTCATTTTCCAACAGGACTTGGCACCTGCCCACACTGCCAAAAGCACCAAAACCTGGTTCAATGATTGGGGATTACTGTGCCTGATTGGCCAGCAAACTCACCTGACCTGAACCCCATAGAGAATCTATGGGGCATTGCCAAGAGAAAGATGAGAGACATGAGACCGAACAAGGCAGAAGAGCTAAAGGCCGCTATTGAAGCATCCTGGTCTTCCATAACACCTCAGCAGTGCCACAGGCTGATAGCTTCCATGCTATACCGCATTGAGGCAGTAATTGCTGCAAAAGGGGCCCAAACCAAGTACTGAGTACATGTGCATGCTTATACGTTTCAGAGGTCCGATATTGTTCTATGTACAATCCTTGTTTTATTGATTGCATGGAATATTCTAATTTTCTGAGATTGTGGATTTGGAGTTTTCATGAGCCATAATCATCACAATTATGACAAACCACAGCTTGAACTATCTTGCTTTGCATGTAATGAGTCTATCTCATATATTAGGTTCACCTTTTAAGTTGCATTACTGAAACAAACTTTTGCACGATATTCTAATTTTTCAAGTTTCACCTGTAATTGCTTCATTTTTTTATTCCTCCATCTACATAACCTTTCAGATACTGAAGATAGGCCTGGGTTTCTTCCCCACCATGTTCTCCAAAGTTAGCACATCATTTCTCAGATTTTTTTTCCCCTTTAATCTTGGTAGATTTTGGGACCTCTTTCAAAAATCATAGGAGAGAGCTGTAACTGAACAGTAAGAGGGAAGGAAGATTGAAAAAACCATACAATGAAATAATGCCCACGTCAGTCAGGCTGCCTCTGACTCCATGACTATAGTGTGATTTCTAAAGCAACTTCCTTTTCATCAACTTGAATGAGAAATGGTTGGGGAAACACCCAGAATTTAAATTAGCCTAGTTTAGTTTTAAAAGTTTAATTTGAAAGGTCCTTCATGGGCCATAGGGGTGATGGTAACAATAATTCAACATGTTTATGGCAATAAGTAGAAATGGGGTCAACTAAGAGCATTTTAGCAATCTCAGATTTATTTAAACAAAATGGGAGCTCAGGTCTTATTGTGGAATATAAGAAGAGAATCAGTACAGGATGTAATTTTAGCAACTAAAATGTGAAGCATCAGCACTGTTACTTCGGCAACTACAAAATGTGAAGTGTTGATGTTATAATCTAGCTAGGATTAGTTTGTTTAGTTAGTCTAGTTTGACGTACTTGAGTATAGCATGATGGGATTTGCCTGTAAACCCCGTAAAGTTGGAGAAGTCCCGTTTTCAACACTAAGTATCTGCTTCATTCAAAGTCTGTGCAAGGCTTATGGGGAAACACGGGCAGACAGATATAAATCTCTATCAGTCTCTTTATTAAGCAATGAATGATTTCATTTGCAAGGAAGGCGCAGGATGTACAAGTTTCCTGTAATGTAAGATTCAAAGTGAGAGAAGACAAAAAGAAATGTTTCCGCCCGGTTTCGAACCGGGGACCTTTCGCGTGTTAGGCGAACGTGATAACCACTACACTACGGAAACTTCTGTGTTGCAACTTTTTCTTAAAATCGTATTTAGAAAACATATTGAAAACAATTTACTGAATATTTTTTCAGTAATATTTTTCTTTCACGTTTTAAAAATATCCTATTTGTTTTCGCAAATAGACTACAGAGGAGTCCCAGCTATCTACCCATCCAGCTTACGAATCTTCAAATAAATTTTGCCTGGCATTTTGTTTGTTCTGCTGGGCGCTTTTATTGGAGCAAAACAAGGGCACTTTCAGCAATACAGTATTCAAGCCTAAGTAAAGTACTAGAAACCGAAGACCAGGATATAATCCTCAATGGCTTCTCTCCTAATCACGTGCTTTTTAGGCTCGAAGCAGATAAAAGAAACGCGTCCCTGGGTGGGCTCGAACCACCAACCTTTCGGTTAACAGCCGAACGCGCTAACCGATTGCGCCACAGAGACTCGCTCGGCGGTTAGTGTTTGCCGCAGACATACTAATACTTTCAATCCTCTAGAATTACCCTGCATTTCTTCAGAGAGGTTGAACAATCTATTTCCAAAATCAGTGCCACGTTAGGATTGCAACGTATGTATATTTCTTCCCGAACAACTAAAGGAAGACTGATGCATTCCCTGCATGAAAGCCTTTAAAGTTGTGAACAAAGAGAATTGACTGAGAACAGATTTGAGACTGAGTCCAAGATTTCTAAGGCTTCCTTTGTGATTACAAATTAAATCCGGGCTGCCTAGATTTGCTGCCATCCAGTGATAATCCGGATTTTTGCAGCCTTGAATTAACTGTCCCTCCATACTCCACCCCACCTATGAGAGGGAGAAATAAAATTAAGCCAGGATTATAGGTCTTTCTGCAGAGGCAACAGTACCAGGGGCATCTTGGACACAGCAAAACAAAAACAGGGCTTGAAATGCAGGGTCACAGATGGAGGGGTTCATTTTTTTTAACCCTCCCTCCTCCCAATTCCATCAGGCAGAAGTAGCACAAACTAGGTTGAATTGGGAATCTTCTAGGTGCCCAACTCCCAGTCCGTGGACTGGGCCATTGCAGCATGGTAGGGATCTCCAACCTTGGCAAGACTTTAAGACTTGTGGACTTCAACTCCCAGAATTCCTCAGAAAGCAGCAAAGCAAAGCGAGGAATTCTGGGAGCTGAAGTCCACAAGTCTTAAAGTTGCCAAGGTTGGAGACCCCTGTAAATAGAAACTGAAGCCCCATCTGCAGGATGCAGGAAGTACATGAAATCACGTGCCCTTTCTTTCACGTGCCCAGTCCATGGCACCCCAAAGGTTGGGAGCTGTTGGCATGGATGACTTCTGTCTCCCAATCTTGCCTTAATGGAACCCCCAGTTCTTTTGGAGAATGTTTTTTTTTCTTTTGAAAAGCATGTCTAAGGAATCGTATTCAAAGCAACCAACCCTTGTAGGGCCAGAGGGAATGGCCTTGAAGGAACACCTGCTGCCAAGACAATAGACTGAGTTTTAGTCTCAGCTCTGAAAGCCAGTTGGGTGACTTTAAACCAGTCATCTCTCTTAGCTCCACACACTTCACAGGGCTGTTATGGTGCAAATAGGAGTAGAAAGGGATATTAGGTATGTTCACAACCCTGGCTGAGTAGAGCCCAAGGAAATGATGATATGAGCACCTTTCTGCACCAGAGATTCATTTCAGCTTGTGGGGTCTACTCAGTGGTGGGATTCAAAAAAATTTACTACTTGTTCTGGGTGCGGCTTGGTGAGTGTGGCGTGGCTTGGTGGGAGTGGCAGGGGAAGGATACTGTAAATCTCCATTTCTACCCCACTCCAGGGGAAGGATACTACAAAATCCCCATTCTCTCCCCACCCCACTAACCTGCTTTCCAGCTCCGTTCTCCTGTGCAGGGCAACAAAAGAAGACCAAGCCAAACAGGTGGGACTCGTGAGGTGGAGAATAAATGGGGGCAGGACCTGTTATATATTTGCATACTTGAAATACTGCCTTTTGATTGGTCTGTCAATACTGCCTTTTGATTGGTCCATCTTATATATTTGAATATTTGTAATAGAGCTGAAGTCACACTGGTCTCGAGTCGATCTTTCCCGCAACATAACAGGACCAGTCAGTTGTGGTATTCCGAACTACTCCAAATTTCTGCTATCAGTTCTCCAGAACTGGTCAGAACCTGCTGAATGCCACCTCTAGTTCTATTCAGTGGTGGGATTCAAAAAAATTTACTACCAATTCTGTGGATGTGGTTTGGTGAGCATGGCAAAGGAACAATACTGTAAAATCTCCAGTCAGAGATGGTATTTGCCGGTTCTCCAAACTACTCAAAATTTCCGCTACCGGTTCTCCAGAACTGGTCAGAACTTGCTGAATGCCACCTCTGGTTCTACTGATCTCAGTGAGATACTCTGTGAGATGAGAGCCACCTGGATCCTTACCTCTCCTACCTTATTTGTTTGGCCAGAGAGAGGCAAGAGGGACCAGATTCATGAATGTGGATGACTCTTTGAAAACGGAAGTGATAGCAATTTCCTTGAGAGGGGCAAGGGTAGTCTCCCTTCACAAGAGGCTGCCCTTGATTTGCAATTATGGACAAATCCCATCTAAAGAAAATAGCAACCCTTAGTGCCCTCACTAAGCTTTCAGTAAATCGTGTACCTTTCCTTGGACTCATGTGGTCAATGCCTCTTGAACACCTCCTTAACTCAAGCATGAGACAGAACAGAACAGAGTAACAGTGTTGGAAGGGACCTTGGAAGTCTTCTAGTCCAACCCCCTTCTCAGGCAGGAAACCGTATACCATTTGAGACAAACATCAGACAAAGATCTTAGGGCCAAGACAGCAAAACCCATGTATGCACAATATTTTAAAAGGAGCGCAAATGAAGAGGAATTTTTGTAATGAATATAAATAGTCAGAATGAAGTAAGGATTCTCATGGGTTTTAGTTTTTCACCTCCAACTAGATGACTTCTTGGAGCGTTACAGGCTTGTTGGTATTCCAGGCTTCAGTCCAATTGGACAATAGATGTAGATTCAACCTGCTCTCACTAGGAGGGTAAGGAGGAGTCCCAATCAGGGTATGGGCTGATGTAAGAACCGGTGCTTTCCCATTTGTCCTGGCCCCTTGCTGCCCTCAGTCTCAAAGGTGGTTTCCTGCTTCCTCTTTGGGTCCTCTGTAGAGACCCTAGAACTGGTCAGGCTTTTGACAACTGCCAGCCACTCTCCTTGGAAATTAGACTTCACTTCCCCAAACTGGCATCACCAGCTTTGGGAAATGTGCTGGCAGTGGTGAGGACAAAATGGGGGAGATTGAGCCACTTGATAGACAGCTAGGTGGGTAAATAGAGTATCTGACCGTGAAAACCTTAGAGGGGGTGGGTGTTGCCATTTTCCATAAAAAGTCCCTAGATCTGAAAAAAATTCAAGTTACACGGGAAATCGATCTTCCTAAGACCATCATCTGCGATCTGTCCATAAACTTAGCTTCTTACTATATTACAGAGCCCCTGATTACAACTTTGATCATATTAAAAGCAATTGCATTCTCTTCGCTGATGACGTAAAACTATTTAACACCACTGACAATACTTCTGCCCTACAAAGCAATGTTGACCACGTGTCATGCCTAAGCGCACCAGCGTGCCTACCGTTCCTGTCCTACTGTTCCCATTTATTTGTACTCATTTATTATATATATACTTATACCTGTTTATATTTACACATTTATATGTTATGTTCATACTTATACTTGTTTTCTTATACATGGTTGACAAACTAAATAAAAATAAAATAAAGTCTTGCAACTGAAGTTTGCAACTGAACGAGAAATAATTAGTTCAAATTTCAAATGCATTTGAAAGCAAAGAATTTCAGAAATCCAGATATATTTTCAAATTTGTACAGAGTTTTCAAAAAGACTCACCCTGATATTTAAAAATGTTAAATGAATACAGTGTACATGTTTTCTGAATTGGGAACCCTTGCGTTACCATTCAATAGTTTTGTGGAAAGGGAATTTCACAAAGGCAGTAGTGTCACAAAAAACAGGAAAAGCCCAAGGGAAACATCAGGTCAGCCAGAAAACAAACTTACATAGGAAAAGGAATCAAATAAAAAGTATTAAAGAATTCCTATAGACAAAGGCCTAAATAATTAAGAAAACTAGACAAATAGGAAAAGGAAATAAAAGATAATTTAGAAAACCCTTACAAACACAGGACATACCAAATAAGCAAAACAAACAGACAAAAGACACAAAATATAAATTACAAAAGGGACAGACAGGAGATTGCCACAGAACAAATATGAAAAACTATCTTAAAGCTGAAAGAGATTACAGAAAACCAATAATACAATCTGGCCACCTCACGGAGTTTACCTTCCGGCAGAAATAAAGACAAACTCAAACAGGATTTGAAACATTAGGCACAAATACAAACACTCACACAAAATCAATTTACAAAAGGAGAAAGGGGTATAAAAAACCAGGTACTTACCATAAGAAGCTAGCTAGCCCAGGAACTTCTCGCTGTTCTCCGTCTTTCTGAAAAATAAAAAGATCCAGCTTTCAAGCAGTTGTCCGTATCCTTGCGCCGGAGCTCTCCCAGCGGGAAAATCAAATCCTCGAAAGAAAGGCATTTTGACACCTTTCAACATTTTTTTGCTAATTACACCCTCATAAATCATCTTAAATAATTATTTAAGATCCCAGGCGCCTATTTGTGATTTGCTGCTTTGAAAAATTAACATATCCAATGCTCCAACTTAATTTTTCACGGATGACATAAAAAGGTTGCTCCTCACTAGACTATGTTAGCTGCCATCTTTTATTCCTAGAAACTCCATTGATGTTAGAGATAGGATTCTGCTACAATGCAAAAAGCTTTTTGAACCAACACATAGTGAAAACTCAGTTATCCTTTTTGCACTTCTGAATCTTTCTAAGCACTTTATCATTCAAGCAGTAATAATGCAGACTCTATTAGTAAAAACCTGCACAAAATTCATACATTTAGGAAAACTATATAAAATTATTCCTATTTAACCAAAATATGCCATATTACAGACAATTGCACATATTTTGAAAAGGTATGTATTAAAGTTAGTATACACCAACCAGAGATAAACTGAAATGGACAAATTGAAAAAAAGCTACAAAGAATGACAGGTTTTGAATATGGCAAGATTGATTCAAATTTATTTTAATTGTACATGTCAGGATATATTATGATTAGTATATTCTTAAGAATGGTAACAATGGACTATCAGATGAAAAATGCCAAATAGAACGAGAGCTCTTTGACATGCAGCTGATCAATTTACTGTATTCATAAATGAAGACAGTTGAACTGAATATATTACACACTATCAAATTGCAGACTGTGAAGCCATAAAAAATTTCCATTATGCAAGAAAAGGGAGACAAGAACTTCCTCTTTGTGGTGGTTTGTATAGCTGAGTTGCCAAAGAGAACGACACAGAAAACCTTCACAAGACAAGCTGTCAGGATGGATCAAGACATGGTCGGATACATTGTCCTTCTGGTGATTGTCACCCTCCTAAGTGTCATCCAAAATGGTAAGGCTGAAGACTGTATACAAACCCAAGAATAAGAAAGACATATTTTGCTTTGGGTGGGTGGATTGATGTGTTTTCATGGACTTGTTTGTGAATGCCTCCATGCCTGTTGAAGTCATTTGAAAATTTCCAGCTATTTGCTTTTCATTTCCTTCAGGGTTGGGGGTTTCCTGGATCAGACAGATTTAATTAACAGACAATCAGAGTTGGAAGGGATCTTGTAGATCATCTATTCTGACCCCACACCCAAGCAGGAGACCTATACCATTTCTGACAAATGGCAGTCCAATCTCTTCTTGAAAGTCTCAACTGATGGCGCTCCCACAACTTCTGCGGGCAAGGTGTTCTATTGGTTGATTGTTCTCCCTGTCAGAAAGTTTCTCCTTAGTTCCAGGTTAAATCTCTCCTTGTTCAGTTTCCATCCATTATTCCTTGTCTGGCCTACAGACGCTTTAGAAAATAGCTTGACCCCTTCCTCTCAGCCCCTCAAATATTGGAAGACCGCTATCATGTCTCCCCTGGTCCTTCTCTTTACTAGACTAGCCAAGCCCAGTTCCTGCAACCGTTCGTTGTATGTTTTAGCCTCCAGTCCCCTAATCATCTTGGTTGCTCTTCTCTGTACTTTTTCTAGAGTCTCAACATCTTTTTTGTAATGTGGTGAACAAAACTGGCAGCAGTACTCTAGGTGTGGTCTTACTAACGCTTTATAGAGTGGTATTAGTAATTTGCATTAAGAAAGATTAATATGGATTAAATACAGAGAGTTATTTTAGTAGGATATCTCAGCAAAGCTCTTTAAAAACCAATCCATACTCTGAATTAGAAATAATTAATGGAATTTATTTTGTCTGGCTCTTCAGACAAGAATGTAAGCAATAACCCTCTTTCCATTTTTCTCAAGAAAAAATAATCCTTCAAAATTTCCTTGATAGAGTCAGTGGAAACAAAATATTGCAAAGGCCTTCCTCATCAAAGAAGTCAGATGAAAATCCAATCAGATGCATCTGATACTTTTCAGCAAAAAATTCATCAATTTTGAAGGGTGGCTGTTTCAAAATTCAATATCTTAATAGTAAACCATTTGAATATTATATTTACTTTTCTTACACTTGAGAGTTTCTTTAGAAAAAGACTGCAGTGGCACTACTAGTTTCCTAGCACCAACAATCTAATATGAATTGAAGCAGTTTTCAGTTATTATTATCTAAGATAATATTTCAGTTATTATTATCTAAGCAGTTTTCAGTTATTATTATCTAAGATGTGGTATGCTTGATGTATTGCAGATCAAATTTCTTTATCCATTCCAGTTGCACTGAAGATTTTTTTTCATCCTGCTTATCAGATTAATTAATTATATTAATTACATACCTTTGTTTGACTTGTTTCAATTTTGAGAAATGTGTAAAGATTTTATTCATACACACACACACAAACACACACAAAACATTTACTTTGGATTAAATGTATTGATATAATGATCAGACATTTGGGACTCCTTATAGATTTAATAAATACATGAGTTTTAGTTGATAAATTGCTGCTTTTTTTTTCTTGGCAACCTGATGGCTTCTAGTTTTGTTAAGGTTGCACCTCCTAGGACCTAGAACACTACAAAGAATGAGTTAAGCAATTCTGCTTTCTCTCTGTTGCCTGTTACTTCCTTGCCATCTTCTCACTTTAGTGAACCGACTGTTTCCTTGATTTTTTTCTTGTTATTTATATGTTGGAGGAAACTTTTTTTTATTGCTTTTGACTTTTGATGCAAGTCTGTGTTCGTTCTGAGCCTTTGCTATCCTGACTTCGTCTTTGCAGATTCTGGCTATCTGCTGATATTCTGCCATGGTCATTTTCACCCAAGATTCCCGCAGTTTCAATTCCCTCTACCACTTCATCTCTATTTGTAAGAATTAAGTTCAGCATGGCTGTCCCTCTAGTTTCACCCTCTATCTTTTGGACAACAAAGTTGTCAGCTAGGTTGGTTAGGAACTTATTTGATTTAATTTTCCAATTGATATGAGGATAATTGAAGTCTCCCATATTGTTGTGTGTTTCCTGCATATGTTTTTTAATTGGTTGGCAAAAAGGATCAAATTCAACAGTTTTAATATTATGCTTTTAAGTATTCAATATGGATTAATAGTATGCATCGTCAACTAAAATTAACTTGACAAAAATTGTAAGAGAAAAAGTTGGATATTGCAAATTGCCAACTGGACTAGAAATTTATTATCCAGCACTTTATTTGCATTGCTTGAAGCATTGACTTGGCCTTAATCCCTCAGCTCTCAAATATATGATTACCATCAGAGGAGTTTTTTAATGATAACAGTTCTGGTCTTTCCTTCCTTCTGGAGGTTAAATTCCCTTCCTTTTTAATGATCCACCATTTTCTTTCAATAAGCCCATTCCTTTGATATTGTTAAAACTAACAACAATCCCTATGAGTATTTTCTCTTTACAGCTATTTTAGTTTCTTGTGAGTTATAATAGTTTTTATCCATTTCTTGACGTTTGCTGCTTATTTTGAACATTTTTTTCAGAGGGAAAAAGGTATTTCTTTTAATAACAGCTATAACAACCACCTGCCATGTACTGATTCAGGTTTGTTGATTCATAGAGTTGAATATCAGTTAAAGTGATGGGAAAAGGTTCTATAGATGCTTAGAGTGGAAATGCCAGGAATTAAGCCTGGAATTTTTGCATGTAAAACATTGAATCTACCACTCAGTTGCAAGTCTTCCATTTCCTTGTCCCCTGATGAGCTGGATGAAATGTCTGGAGAAGGTAAGGGGAATGAAGAGGAAGAAGGGTTGTGCCATATTCTCACTAGTCATTTACAGCATCTTTTTGGATCATCCAACCATCCTTATACTAAAATAATTAGACATTTATACTGCCTAGCTATAGGATAATGGCCTTCATAATGCTCTCTTTTTAAGACTTTAATTTCAGTACACAGATGTTCATGCAAGCTTCATGTTCAACTCAAATGGTAGTGAAAATTCCAGATGAAAAGCTGAACACCAAAAAACAAAAAAGGGTTGTTGTTTTTTAAAAAGAACCCCACTGCAGATGTATTGAAACAATGTATGTGTATTTATGCATACAGGAACAAAGCCATACTGTACATTCCATTTTGTTTAAAATGAATTGGAAGTAAATTTACTGGCTGTTCTGTACGGTCATTTACATTCTTGTAAATGCCTCGCTGTGATTGGTCAAAGCACGCAGGGATCCGATTGGTCGAGTGAGCCGCTCTGATTGGCCCGCTGCGGATCTCCTGCGATTGGTGGAAACTAATCACGGGAGATTCAAAGCGGTGCCATTGGCTGCGGCCGCTGCGGCTTGGGAATAAAAAGCCGCAGTTTTTCCCCTGGAACCCGAGCCGTTCTCGGGACCAATAAAAGAGCTGAACCAAGTCACTCAGTCCTGGTCTCCTTGCCGCACTGGACACAACACTGGCGACGAGGATGGGATTCCAAGGCTAATCCCCCACCAACACGTGTCCGGAGGAAGCAAGACCGACGAGATGACCAGCATCACACCGCCCGCTCCCTTTAATCCCGCTACCGAGGACTGGGAATCATACACAGACAGATTCCTCATGTTCCTCGAATGTAGCAATATGAAGGATGCCGCCGGGCCGAAGAAGAGAGCCGTCTTCTTGACACACTGCAGGCCCGCAATGTTCAAAATGGCAAAAGCTCTAGCGAAAACTGCGGACGTCAAGGAGATGGACTGGGCCGACCTTGAACCATTGCTCCGGAACCACTATGCCCCCGCCGTGCCCACCCTCATCAGGCGGCACGATTTCTACCAGCAGGACCAGAGAGTGGGTGAGAGCATCAGCGATTTTGTGGCTGAGCTACGAAGCCTAGGGGGCATGTGCGGATTCTCAGACATGGATGAGGCCTTACCGGACTGCGTTGTACTCGGACTCTGAGACCCAGTCCTACAGAGCCGACTGATGGCCAAAGGAGACATTGCCCTCGCCGACGCCATCGCTGAAGCCACCGCAGCCGAGGCAACCCGAAAATCGGCGAACCGCATGCGGAGACCAGACACCGGACGGGCGACCGAGGCCCAACCGGAAGCAAGTCACCGCAAAACCACCACCCATCATGGCGAATTCCACTTTGCCTCCGACACCACGGATGAGGAGGAGGAGATCCACCGGCTCCAGACGGGACGTGACCAGCGAAATCGGCAGGGTCGTAAGTCGGGGACCGCATGTGCTGGGTGTGGAGGTGACCACCCTCATGCAGAGTGCCGTTTCTTAATGCAGTCTGCCGGCACTGCGACAAAAAGGGTCACATCGCCCGAGTCTGCCGATTGAGGAAGGCCTACAGCCCCAGATGGTGGGACCAAAGCAAGCGGAGACGTGACGGCACACCCCCCAGAGCCAGAGATTGCCAAGCCGACAGCCGATGGGACCGGAGCGGACAGAACCCGCGAGGTGGCAAAACCCGGCGGAAGGAGGAAACACACCAGACGGTCATCATCGGCCACACATCAACCACCGATGCCCGAAAGGTACGCATCGAAGGTGAGACATGCAAAATAGAGGTGGACTCCGGGTCCTACCTCTCCATGGTCGCCTGGCAAGAAATCAAACGCTTGGTGCCTACCATCCACAAGAAGGGACTGGAGAACCAGAGACTAATAATCAAGGACTACCAGGGAAACCGCATCCCGGTAGTCGGAACCAGACAATTCAAGGTAACATTCAAGGGCCGCACCGCAAGGCTTCCCCTGACGATCATGGACCGAGACTGACCCAGCCTTTTGGGACTACAATGGTTCGCACCGCTCGGCATCGATGTCACGGGCATCAACCACACCGTCGAGACCGATTGGGAACAGCAATTGGCACGGGACTTCCAGGAAGTGTTCGACGGCACCCTAAGCAAATACCGAGGGCCCCCCATCTCCTTCAGCCTAGACCCCAACATTCCCTTGATACGCCTAAAACCAAGGCGGGTACCCTTTGCACGAAGGCCAAAAATAGACGAGCAAATTGACAAGCTCATCAAGCAAGGGGTCCTACAACCAATCGACCACGCCCGGTGGGAGACCCCAATAGTCACCCCAGTCAAGCCCGATGGGTCGGTAAGAATCTGCGGGGACTATAAGGCCACCCTAAATTGCGCCTTACAACAAAGCGCCTACCCCGTCCCAGTAGTGCAGCACCTTCTACACTCACTGGGGGGAGGCAAGGTTTTTGCGAAGCTCGACCTGGCACAAGCATACCAACAGTTGCCGGTCGATGCAGAAATCGCTGAGGCGCAAGCCATAGTCAACCACCGGGGAGCGTTTCGCTGTAACCGACTCCAGTTTGGAGTCAGCGTGGTGCCTGGAATTTTCCAGAGCCTCATGGAGAGGTTTTTGCAAGGAATTAAGGGGGTGGTGCCCTACTTCGATGACGTGCTGGTGTCGGCAACCAACCAACTAGAACTAGAGGGTCGTCTAAGGGAGGTGCTAACGAAATTCAAGGAAACCGGGCTAAAAGTGAAGAGAGAGAAATGCCAGCTTTACACAGAGTGGGTCGAGTTCCTAGGATACCTCCTAGACCAGCACGGCATCCATCCAATCGCAAACAAAATCAGAGCCATTAAGGAGACCCCCACACCCAGGAATAAAATGGAACTGCAGGCATTTCTGAGACTGCTTAATTTTTACAATGTTTTCCTGCCCTAGAAGGCGACCGCAGCGGAGCCTTTGCATAGGCTTTTGGACAAGGCGGCCACCTGGACTTGGGGGAAACACGAGGAAGCCGCCTTCAGGAAAACCAAGGACCTGCTCACCTCGGATGCCGTCCTCATCCAATACAATGAGACCCTACCACTTGCCGTCACAGGAGACGCCTCACCCTTCGGCGTTGGCGCCGTCCTCAGTCACACACTCCCAAATGGAAGAGAAGCACCCATCGCTTTCTTCTCGAGGACACTCACCAAACCAGAGAGGAACTATAGCCAGCTGGACAAGGAGGCCCTGGCCATCGTCGCAGCAGTGAAGAGGTTCCACGAGTACCTCTACAGCCGCATGTTCACCATTATCACAGACCACAAGCTACTGCTGGGCATCCTGGCAGGGAACCGGGCCACCCCAAACATCCTATCTCCCAGAATGACAAGGTGGTCCGAATTCCTTGCCGCCTACAGCTACTGACTCACACACCGACCCGGTAAGACTATCACCCACGCAGACGCCTTGAGCCGCTCGCCGTTACCCGAGCTAGACACCAACCCAGCACCCACGACGAGCACCCTCAGCATAGAGACTCTGCCCGATCTACCCATAACCGCGTCAGACATTGCCCGAGAAACTAATAAAGACAAACGTCTAGCGCGGGTGTTACATTGGGTAGAAAAAGGGTGGCTGGAAAAAAACGACAACGAAGCATTCAAGACATTCCGGAACTGGCAAACAGAGCTCTCGCTACAAAAAGGGTGTGTACTTTGGGGGGATAGGGTTGTTATTCCGGAAAAACTACAAAGGAAGGTATTGGGGTTGTTACACGAGGGGCATCCGGCCATAGTTAGAACGAAAGCCCTGGCCAGAAGTTACGCTTGGTGGCCAGGGATGGACAAGCAAATCGAGGCCTGGGTGGCAAGATGTGAATGCTGCCAAGAAACCAGACTGAGCCCTCCCGTGGCACCGATCCTGGAATGAGAAACCCCCAGGGGACCATGGTCCAGGATCTACATAGATTTTGCCGGGCCCACTAAGGGACATACATTCCTTATAATGGTAGATGCTTACTCCAACAGGTTGGAGGTAAGCAACATGAAAACCACCACCATGGAGGCCTTGACCAAGGAACTTAGCAAGCTATTCGCAACCCATGGCGTCCCAGATGTCATCGTGTCGGATAATGGGCCCCAATTCACCTCGCAAGAATTTGAAAAATTCCTAGCGGAATGGGGCATATGACACGCATTGACAGCTCCGGCACATCCAGCAGCGAATGGAAGGGCGGAACGGATGGTTCAATTTACGAAAAAAACCATCCAAAAAATCGAACACAGGGAAATCCAAGAAAAAATAAATAAAATGCTCTTCATACAACATATAACTCCGAACACAACAACAAACAAAAGCCCGGCAGAGCTACTAATGGGGAGGAAAATAAGGTCCCCACCTACAAGAAACCCCAAATTCCTCTAGCAAGCACCGGTCCTTTGCACCAGGCGACGCCGTCTACGCAAAGAACCTAACCGGAGACCCACTGTGGGTACCAGCAACCATAACCCAACTGACAGGCCCCTGCTCGTACCGGCTGCAAACAACAGACGGACGAGCCTGGAAACGCCACATCGATCAACTAAGATCGAGAACAATCACAGGAAACACAACCGACATGCAACCAAACACAGACAACCCCCTTAATACAAGCCAAGAGGGGAGGGAATACCCCGGGAACCAAAACCCAATAGAAAGAAACCAGCAATACTTTCCGACTGACAGCCAGCTCGAAGCCTCACCAGGAAGAAGCAGCCAGGCCAGCTCAACCAGCCCAGAAAGACTAGGCGGGAGCAGTGGAAACAGCAGCTCAACCAGCCCGGGTAGACCGGGAGGGAGCTGCGACAAGAGGCCCAGCGACACCTTCCAGGCGGTTCCATCGATGAGGCCGAGAGCAACAGAGAACCCGACCGAACCGGCCGGGAGCCAAACAACAACTAACCTGCGCAGGTCCAGTAGGTAAGTACAGAACCCTACTACTTACGGGACTACGTCACGTAGGACCGAACCAAGAGGGGAGGGGTGTTCGGTATGGTCATTTACATTCTTGTAAATGCCACACTGTGATTGGTCAAAGCGTGCAGGGATCCGATTGGTCGAGCGAGCGCTCTGATTGGCCCACTGCGGATCTCCCGCGATTGATGGAAACTAATCGCAGGAGATTCAAAGCAGTGCCATTGGCCGCAGCCGCGGCGGCTTGGGAATAAAAAGCCGCAGTTTTTCCCCCGGAACCCCAGCCGTTCTCAGGACCAATAAAAGAGCTGAACCAAATCACTCAGTCCTGGTCTCCTTGCCGCGCCAGACACAACACTGGCAGTCTTCTTTATTCTCTCCTTAGGTTCAACTCCTTGAAATAGTAGCATGAAATCAGTGCAAAAGTAACTGGACACAATAATTGGCACCTAACCATGAGTCCTGGCATCATTTCTGTTAAGTTCCATGGTATTGCTTTCATCAAGTCCTTGGCCCATGAGTGGGCACTTAGCTAGTTTTGGAGTAATGCTTTCCCCTTTATTCCAAATACATCCAAAGCCAGCCTTGGTTATACAAAATCTCATAGGCTCTATTAACCAATGCCAGTAAACAAAAGCAATAGAATCAGAATAAGATCATCACATTACATACTGGTAGAATTTCCAACCGATTCAGGAACCAGTGGAGGAGACAGCAGCTCAGCCATGGGAAAAGACAGCTAAGGAGGATCTTCCTAGGACAATGTTTTCTAGTGCTAGATTGGAACCACTTACTTTACCTGACTTTTTTTTTCTTAAGACTTATTGAAGAATCACATTTCTATTATCTTACAGGCCAGTATAATATTTTGAAGTTCCCAAATCATTTAATAAGAACAGAAAGAAAATGAAAGTGACGGGACCTTGGTGCTCTCTGAGCTGGGTTGTTTTCTTGCAGATGTTTCCTTACCCAGACTAGGTAACAAGCACAGATGATATTACCTGGTTTGGATGATGAAACATCTGCAAGAAAACAATCATTTCAATCCTGAGCTACAAATATTTTTTTTTTTAAAAAAAAGGAGTATATAGAAGTGAAATTTAAAGCAGAGAAGAGAGATACCAGTCTTCCTCTGTTTATTGATTCAGTTTAATATTTTAATATAGTCATGGACCAGAATAAAAATTAAAACATTCAAATAAAATAAAATGGAATAGAACAGGGGTCTCCAACCTTGGCTCCTGGAAGCCTGGCGGACTTCAACTCCCAGAATTCCACAGCCAGCTTTGCCAAGGTTGGAGACCCCTGGAATAGAAGATGATATAACAATGTATTGCAGTTAATGGTGGAATCATCGAAGAGTGACCAATGTGCTAGACTTCGGGGTCCTCCTAAAATTTAGAGACAGTTATATGAAACAAATATCTTGCTGGTTTATGAAGGGAGGCCTGACTGTTAAAGAAAACATTCTTGGGTAGAGCAGATGGATCCTGTTGGACTTCCTGGTTTTTAATACATTGTCTAAGTGTACTAAGGCCACGCTCATAGCCCACCAATAGGAACTCCTACTTGCAGAAGCTGATATATTGGATTTTCAGTGAAATAGTCCTAATCCATGTTGACTTATAATTATCCTCCATAAGAAAAGGGCTGGGACCTGTGGAAAGAACAGTAATTTCAGCCAGCATGCTCTAATGCAAAATCCATGCATCTGTTTCAACCTTGCACAATCTGTCTCTCTTCTTATTGGGTTAGAAACATAGGGTGCTATAGCCCTTAGAAATTTGGATTATATTTTTTTTCCTGTTAATTTTTGTATGTTTTCTCTCATTATCCACTCACTTTTTCATATACCTCCTTCCTGCAATGTTCACAAATAACCAGTATTTTAAATTAAATGGATGAAATATGGAAAATTATTTCCAGCATTGAAAGAAAGTTCGTGTGTGGAAAGAGTTAAATTCATGATAGTGCTTCTTCCCTGAAATGCTCTCCAAAACTGCTTTTAATTTTTAAAAAATGGAATCCAGGCTTTGTAGATATGTGCAAATAAGGTCCAGATGAGCTCAGAAGGACAAGCTGAAGGCAGGAACAGCTAAATTTTCTTTAACCTTAAAGGCATGTCAATGCACAGGGAGAGTGACACTTAAGTCCACCACTGCTCTGGTTTTGTGGATCCATTTGAACTGGATGCAGAGACATGAGTGCAAAGCACAGACGAAGGAAGTACAACATTGGAAAACAAAGTTGAGGTTTCTTTTCAGGAAGTTGTGATGCAACTGTGTAAATGGACCTTGGTTGTTTAAAAAAAGAAAAAAACTTTTTAAAAAGGTGAACCTTTCAGTTAATTGAATTATACTTCCATTATGCCTTGAGCTGGCAGGGAAGCATGTCCAATTTCAATTATGCTGTCCCCTTAGTCATCCTTTAGTGTCACAGAAATCAGGCCATCTTTCCTTTTTCTGGGCCAAGTCAGAGATAGCAACTGAGGATTCCTCTGGTTCCATTTTCCTACCTATCTCATTTAAAATGCAATGATCCTGGTTTGGATACTGTTAAGCCCCTTGCTTAAGGAGGGGATGAAGTAGAAGGGAGCTTTTTCAGAATCAGGGTGACTTTTCCTCCATATGTATCTTGGGTGTTTCTAAGCATGTATTTATCACCATAGCACAATAGAAGCCTATGTTCAAAACTAGCCTGGGTTACAGGTCAGACATGCAAACTAGAATGTGGAGTGAAGCGAAATAAGATGATAAAAATGAACACAAACTAATATTAAGTAAAGAGGAAAAAAAGCAAGAGATCAAAGAAAAAACAAAAAGTACAAGAAAAAGAAAAAGAAAAGACTAGTCCTGTTTTGACCTCATGACCAACAATGTTCTGGAAGTGTCTGAGAAATACCCATTTAGATAGTCACAATAATTGTTATTCATCAAAGCATAATAACAACAATAATGATAAATAGCATCTTAGTATGTCAAAATTGGAACAGTGTTGAACATACAACACTCCCCACCCAAGACTAGGTTAGCAATAGATTGTCAGGGAGAAAATGTGGTCGCGAGGAATAAAAAAACAATTTAATGGCACATAATCAATCAGTCATGGAAGGAAGCAAAAAAATTAAAGAACAGTCATGAGTCAAACTCAATGTTGGCAGAAGCAGTAGAAAAGTACTTAATGATGGCAGAATTAAGAACATGCTCCTGGCAAACTTGGTTCTCTTTCCTAGTTTAAATTCACTTTCTGGGTGGCACAGGATTAGTGCCCTCTCTTTAAATACAGGACTAGTGTTTTCTAAGCCTATCTTTAACTGGAGCCCCAGTAAGACTGACAAGACCAGTGAGGCGTTATAAGGATAGAGGCTTCTGAAGAAGCCAAGGGTGCAACCTATCCTATAGCCCCAGCTAAAATGGCCCTGAAAGGCAGATTCTAGCCATTGGAAGGGAACAGGTATGTCATTCTGAGCTGGATAGATCCTATCCTGTGGCTGCACCAGAGATCATATCATCAGTAAAGCAGGCTAAACATGGCAAGAGAAGAGGGAAAATGTTATTTAACAGGAGCACAGCTAAGGAGATGCCTCAGCTCTTTGTGCTGGGGATGACACAAAGACTATTTGATATGGACATGAAGAAAGTGGCCCCTGGGTCATTGTCATGCATCAGTTAAGAGGAAGTAACAAAATTTTTCTCAATAGAGCAAATTAGTATCTCTCTTCCTTCCTTCTTCTGTTCAGTATTGTTCTTTGCATGCAGATGGCTATATAATTGTGAGCTTGCAGCTTGACAGTAGTGATTTTCAAACTTCCCTTTCTGCAGAAATGTCAGCCTGGAAACTTCTGGATACAGGTAGTCCTTGATTTATGACCACAGTTGAGCCCAAAATTTCAGTTGCTAAGCAAGACAGTTGTTAAGTGAATTTTGCCCCTTTTTACATATAATGTATTCAACAAGTCAGTTCATTTCATCCTTCATTGTTTTGAACTTTCCCATATTCAAGCTTCTTATATTCCATCTTCACACTGTAATTCCATCTTTCAATTTTTGGATTTTATTTTTCTTCATGGCAACTTGGACAGCTAGGTATCTCAAAGACTTTACTCAAGCTACCCCATAAACACCCTTTGTTTCTATATGATCTTCATTTCTTCCTTGTTCCATGTTAAGTGCTACCCAACCCAATAGGTTTATTATCCAGTACTATATTACTAATCATTTTATATTTTCTATCCATGTGATTTTCTTGATAAAATACAGGAGTGTTTTACCATTACCTTCTCCCACACAGTATGAAATTATGTCTTTGCCATTGTTCCATAAATTATAATCTGCTTCCAGCATCTTCCTATATCGTTGTTGACCTTATAATGCTTGCTTGCTTTAGCTGGGCAGCTAGGATGATCTTGCTGAGATTATATACTCCTGGGATATACTCCTCCAATAAACAGCCCACCACTACCATAATGAGATGGCACAGCAGAACTTTGAGAGGATGGGAAGAAAGCTTTTAATAGGTTGGATTGAGTAGGTTTATTACATCTCTAACCATACTATTTTGAATTTTTTAAAAAATGTTGCAATGCAATATTTCTGTTTCATACTGACATTTTGCTAGCTAGCTATTATATTGTCATAGAAATATTTTCACGTATTTTAACACATTGCCATTTTAATAGAAAAACTAATAATTTTAACTGTGTGCTTAATACAAATATTTCACATTGCTGTTTTTGATATTATAATTATATTCATGTCTCTTAGTAATTTTGGTATTCTACATCAAGGAAAAGCAAAACCTACAATAAAAATTCATTGTGCTTTTTTTTTTAAAAAAAACCTCAGCTTTTTTTGCAAGCAAAGTCGAACAAGAAAGCAAAAGCAACATAGGCAAAACAAATCAGAAGTGTTGTCCATCGGCTTTTGACCGTGTCTTTACTGCCAAGTGAGTATTCCTTTTCATATTAATGTTCAAAGAGAGAAACATTTCCATATACCTTATTTACTCTAAGTGTTGCAGATGTGGCTGCAAGAATGGCAAAATATAAAGAGGTGTTTCTGGAACTCAAATCTGCTAAGGGTGTTAAATATCCCTGTTACAGAAGTGGCTTCCTTGAGAATTACTTGGAGCCAAGCTATACAAAATTTTGATTTTAAACACAATTGCTATCAACCTCATCAACCTTAAAAGGCTGGCCTTCAATTATGAAGGCATTTCTTGGTTGAGTCAATGGAGATAACAGGGCATTTTACTTATATATTTTAGCTGCAAGACTCCAGACAATCTTTAGTGGATAGTAGAAGGTTAATGTTTTCTATTTCTTTTTTTTTTTTTTGAAACAAATTTTTATTAATTTTAAAGATAAAACAACACATCATTAACCATTAAATACATAAACACATAAAACCTCTTAACATTGTAAATCCTTACAAGTCAAACAAAACATTATTTTTATACAGCATAATTCCAATTTATCCCATCTCCATATGGACACACAAATATCTTTCAGCAAATTTCTCATTATTTCTCTTTACTCCTATTCAATTTCATTTTTCTTCCATATTTATCCATTTTATAGTCATCATATTCTTTTCTTTCTGGCTTGTTTAAATTATTCTCATCTAACATTCCTCCAAGGTTTTATTGATTCTTTTTTCCTTTTTTTTATAAAAAACAAATTTTGTTAGTTTTACCATAAACACAATACACAAACATACAAACACAAAACATAAACAAAACTAAAAGATCTTTTCTGAAGGTTGTCTGTTCCCGGGTTAAAACTCTTCACACAGACACAAATTCAAACATCATATTCAACCCATATCTCCTTCCATATCTTATTATCATTTTCTTTTTTTTATATATATATATAAAAACCATTTTTATCAGTTTTACAAAAAACAATGCACAAAGAATCAAGGCATAGCAGCTTATAAATTCTTTTCTAAGAAAAAATAATAATAAAAGATCAATAAGGCATAACATTTCCAGATTATAATATCAATATTTCATATAATATTAACTTCATATCTTGTCCCTACTTCTCCTTTCCATCCAAATTATTTATTAATTAAAATTTTATTGCCTTTTATCAATATACAAAATCCAAAAAAAAAAAGCATATATATCCTTCCATATCTTATTACCATTTTCAACAACATTCTTTGTCTGTTCTATTTCCAATTATCCATTCATCTTTTTTTTCTTTTACCATACTTCTCCTGTACACCAATTGGAGTAACATCTATAACTCATTACCCTAACTTAGAAATACTACATATAGCAATCTTTCTTGGGATTCTGTTTAAAAGATTCTAAAATTACATAATAAATTTTATATTCTAAATATACATATAAAAACACACTCTTATATACCCTCCAGAATCCCTCTTTTAATCTAAATTAAATTCACCCATTGTCTCTAAATAAACTTTTTTTCTTTAGGTCTTGCTTCCCCCCATTAAGGCTTCTCCTCCCCCCCTTTCTCTCTTGCTTATTCTTCTCCTTGCCCTTTCTACCCCTTTGCTTTTTCCCTTCGCTTTTCTTACTCCTTTTCCTTTGCTTTCTAACCTTGCCTCCATCTTTTCGCTCATTTTTCTCTCTTTTGGTTGTTTTTATAATTCTTAAAATCCCCTTTTTCTTATCCTTTTTCTCCTCCTCTCCGGAAGGGACCCATTGTTCATCAAAGATGGCTTCTTCTTCCTCTTCTTCCTTGTCCCAGTCCTTCTGCTGCGTAATCAACTTTTCAACAGAACATAACGCCATTTCTAAGAATTGAAACAAAGCGCCCAAAGTATCTTCTTTTTTATATTTTTGATATTCAATCTCTAGTTCATCCACAAACGATGCCATTATAAAAAGGGAAACTTTTTCCAAAACAACCACAAGTATTTTCAATCAAAGACAATCAAAAGCAATTAAAAAAAAAAAATTCCAAAAGTTAATACTTTTCTTCCTTCTTCTCTTTCTCTTTCTGGATTAATTTTTATTCAAAGAGGTCCAATTACCATATATCTTCCTTTGGGATCCACAAAGACGTTCTAGACAATCTCCTCCTTTTTCAGCTTCTGCTCCAATTTTTTTTCTCCCTTCCCACTTGCAATGACAATTTTAAATAATCAGAAATCCATACCTCCAGCAAAGATTTTCCAATTTCTTAAATTTTTCAATGTCCAAAAATCCCTTTGTCTCTTAGCTTCAACTTTCAAAGCAATCCACTTTCAATGTCTAATATATCCAAATATTTCTGCTATTTCCGTGGGGTGGGAGAGTAAAAAAAAAAAAAAAAGTTCCCTTTAACAGCTTCTCTGCCGCTTTTCGCTCTTCTTAGGGATACAATGTATCCTCCAGCAATTCAAGCAGCTCAATTCCAGGCAATTTAAAAGGTGTTACTTGACCCGGCTCAGACAGAACTTTCACTCTTCACACTTCCTCCAGCACAGTTCTTACCCGGTTGCTGGCTTCTTCGTGGCGGCCATTGCTGACCGCCGCTCCACCGCCTTGGGAAAAAGGGGTTTTCCCGGAGAAGGGGGGGGTCTGCGACACCCCCACCTCCCTATCCGACTCCCCTCTCTCTTCAGCTGTCCCTACAGGGCAGCCATATCCCCCTGACCCATCTGGATCGGGGGTACCTCGACGGCTAGCACAGCAGGAATCGCGAGCTGTCGCGAATTCCTGCTGCCCCGAAGCCACGCGAAACCGGAAGTTCAATGTTTTCTATTTCTCTTTGCTGTCCTTTAGTGGTCATGCAGACTTTTGCAACCTAAATCTGGTAGCCTCAGCACCCAATGGTTTGTACTGTGTGCGTACTGTGTCCACACAATCTAATTTTAAAAAATTAAGACGGTGGCAACAACAGTGCTATCAACACTCCACTTGGTTTTCATGTGTGTACATGTGTTTATCTCAATCACACAATAGAATAGAATAGAATAGAATAGAATAGAATAGAATAGAATAGAACAGAACAGAGCAGAGCAGAGCAGAGTAGAATACTTTATTGGCCAAGTGTAATTGGACACACAAGGAATTTGTCTTGGTGTAAATATTCTCAGTATACATAGAAAAAAAAGATACATTCATCAAGAATCGAGAATCATAAGGTACAACACTTAATGATAGTCATAGGGTACAAAAAGCAATCAAATCATACTAGGAAACAGTCAACATAAATCGTAAGGATACAAGCGACAAAGTTACAGTCATACAGTCACAAGTGGTAGGGGATGGGTGATAAGGAGTGATGAAAAGATTAACAGTAATAGTAGTGCAGTAGTCTCAATCACATTTGTCTAATATATATATTACAAACTAATAAAAGCAGACAAGAAAAGAGAGGCAAGAAAAAGAAAACAAAAGCACAGGAAGTAAAAATAAAGAAGAAACTTCTGGTTCTCAACAACATTTGTTTTTGTTTTGCTTTGCCTCCTAACAAATAAGCCATATTCTGTTTATTAAACTTGAGAATAATTTTACTTTCCAATATTTCAGTTGAACTTTTATTTTGAAATATGTAGTTATACGTACACACACAAACACACACCATACACACACATTTCTTCAAAAACATCGTTTTAATAAGTTTCTCTAACATGTTGCATTTTATACATTATTTTCTTAATATATGCACATTTTATATTTCCAGTTTTTAAATTCATGTAGCTACTGACTATTTCATTGCAAAATACAGACAAATGTAAATCATGAAAACAAGATAAATGCAAAATAAACAAATCTCTTATGCATCCTTAGCAATGATCACACCGTGTGATATATAAAGCAGAGCACTGAGTCAGACCTACGTTAAACTAAACTTTGTGTAAATATTATTTATTCTGACCAATTTTATTTAAGATACTTAACAGATTAAGAGGTAAGACAGGATTTATTTTAGTTTATACATTACTTGTTAACTACTTTTTAAAATTTCATGGCTATGGATACATTCTCTTAATCTCATGGCATGTGCCCTCACTCTTCCTCTTCCTAATTTTTCTCTAGCCAAAATTGCAGAGATGCGTATCCTACCTTTCTTGCTGTCCTTTGGTGTGCTGGCCTGCTGTGCAGCCAAGGTGGGTAATCAATCCACTCTTCAGAGCCTGCTCTTCAAGGGTAGGCTGCAACCAGTTTAACAATCGGTTCTGTGAGCGCACAAGCAGCATTCAATAAACATCCATTTGAACCTCTCCAGCTCACTTTCTAGCCTTCCCCAATAAATAGAACAGCTGAGGTGTGGCAATCCACATGCCACGCGAATCAGCTCAGCTGCAAAAAAAGGAAATGTAAGACATGATAGCACAGGGGTGAGTGGGCGGGGCCAACATCGTCTCTCATGAGGGTTTGCTAGAACCGGTCTGAACCTGCAGCAGTCCACCATTGCTGCTCTTCAGTCTGAAAAGCTCCCAGAGACAGACCTCAACTGTTTATGTAATAAAACATAACAAAAGGAAAAAGGGTGGAGAAAGGAATGGGAAATAATAGATGCTAATTCTTATCATCACATGGACCTTACATTAAAATGTATTCCCCCAATCCCTTTTATTGTTGCTGAAGATTACAGAGTTGGAAGGGACCTTGGAGGTCTTCTAGTCCAATCCACTGCTCAAGCAGGAAACTCTATACCAGGGATCGCCAATCTTTTGGACCTCAGGGACCACCAAACTCATAATTTTAAATCCTGCAGACCAGAGACCCTGGGAAAACACCCCAAAAAGTCTGCAGGAAAATTCCCCACCCCACTTGCCTACCGATCAATCGTTCTTTATTTGGGATCACAGGATTCCATTTCCAGCTCCGTTCTCAGGGGGAGAGAGAGAGGAGGGAGGGAGGGAGAGAGAGAGAGAGAGCTTTGGCTTCATGGAAGGAAAACAACAGAAGCAGCAGAAGTCTTTCTTTCTCTCCCCCAAACTTCACCAGAAATGAGTCTTTGCTGGCACAGCCTCTTGGAGCAGGAGGCCTTGCAGGGTCCCAAAGACTCATTTCTGGCAGAGTTTGGGGGAGAGAAAGAAAGACTGACTGCTTTCCTGCATGCAGCCAAAAGCAGAAGAAGAAAGAAACTGAAAGAAGCAGCCTGGTGGCCAATTAAGCGAGGCATGTGGGGTGAGTAGGGCAAGATCCCCCCTCCGCCCTTCCTCCCCTCCCCTCACTACCTCATGTTGTTTGCAATGCAAGCGATGCAAGCCTTGCGCTCCCGCAGGCCATGTGGGTGGCACAGCCTTGTGTTCCCATGCAGCCTGGATTAATTGCTTTGGGGGGGACATTTCTCTGTGGACCACCAACATTTTTTCACAGACCACCAGTGGTCCCCGGCCCACTGGTTGGTGACCACTGCTTTATACCATTTTAGACAAATGGTTGTCCAATCTCCTTAAAAACGCCTAGTGTTGAAGCACCCACAGCTTCTGAAGGCAAGTCATTCCACTGATTAAGAACAAACAACAATACTAAATTTTCCTTTTGAAAGATTCTTGCTAGAGAGATCAAGAAAAGTAAGTGAGGTGGCTTCATTTAAAAGCTATGGGAAGAGATCTAATAATATACATATCATCCTAAGGCATACACCTAAAAAGATATTTTATAGCACGATGTTGGCATGAATGTAGGCCAACAGCCTTTTTCTTGGCAGATCTTTTATGCCTTTAATTATTCTATAGCAAGGACATTTTGGCAGATAAAACCTAGAAAGTTTTATTCAAATGATAGTTAATCCTGACTAAAATGATGACTACTCAGATTCAAATATGTGACGATGCAAATATATAATGCTTTGGAGAATAAGTTAACCCTCTCTTCTCTATGACAGCCACTCAATTATCGGAAGACAGCTATCATGTTAAACTTTATTTTTGTTAGGCTAGACATACCTAGTTTCCTCAGCCATTTATCATATTATTTAACCTCAAAAGCCCTTGTCATTTTTATTGCTCTTCTCTGTACTATTCCTCAGCATCTTTTTTGTATCATGATGACTAGAATTGGATGCAGTATTGCAAGTGTGGCCTCACTAGTGTAGTATAAAGTGACAGGGGTGGGATTCTACAGGTTCGCACCGATTCTCTAGAACTGGTTGTTAACATTCTAAGCAGTTTGGGGAACCAGTTGTTAGAAGAAATTACTGACCTAATCCTGTAAGGAAGGCAGGAAGGAAACATTCTGGTGTTGCTTGGCAGACTAGACTTCCTGTCTCAGGAACTTCTCTGGAGTTTTTTCCCCTCCTTTGCTGGTACTTTGCTTGCAAGTGTGGAGTGACCATTCAAAGTTACAATGGCACTGAAAAAAGTGACTTATAACCATTTTTCACACTTACGACTATTGCAGCATCCCCACGGTCACGAGAGGCCAAGCGAGGAGATGCGTGCCTCGATGTGAGTGATGTTGAGTTGGCCACACCCAGCCAGTCACATGACCACCAAGTCACGCCCACCAACCAAGCCACATCCACAGAACCGGTTGTTAAAAAAATTGAATCCCATTCCTGTAAGGTGGTACTATAACTTCCCGTGATCTTGATGCTATCCCTCTGTTGATGCAGCCTAGGACTACATTGGCTTTTTTGGCAACTGCAAGCACACTTAACTCTAAGTGGTGGTCAGTTAGGACACCTAGAATTCAGGGTGTTCAATTCAAACTCACAACCCGCTGACCAGATGCATCACATGCTGGCCACACCCACCCCTGCTTTAGCAAAGGTGGGGGGGGAAGTCATGATACATGACATGATGTGACATCGCAAGTTTGACACCCGTGACCTAGATCTTTCTAATTATTGAGCCAGGTTCTGCCTATTCTGTACCTATGTATTTGATTTTTCCTGCCTAAGTGCAGGATCTTACTTCTCTCACCACTGAACTGTATCTTGTTGGCTAGGGTCCAATGTTCAAGTCTGTCAAGATCCTTCTGAATCTTGAGTCTACATTACAAAGTGCTAACTGTTTCCCCCGGGTTGGTGTGATTTGCCTTTGAAACTGCAGTTTGATACTTCAACCATTTACTAAAATGTTTTGGTAAACAGCAATCTTCTGTTAATCTTCTGTTCATGGTTTAGCAGAGTACATGAAACCAACCAGCTGTGATCTAAGCAATAAGCTATCATCAGCATCTGCAGAAGGACATGTGATATTATGTGCATTATGACATCATTGTGGCTTCTATTACATGCTTATGTAAACCATAGCATATGTGACTTATAATGATGTGAAGCCAGCCTATCTAAAAATAGTTTTCTCCTTTCTTTATTTCAGTTCCGGCTGCCTTTGCTGGGTTGATGTATTTGTTTGTGAGACAAAAATACTTCGTTGGCTACTTGGGAGAAAGGACCCAGAGGTAAATCCATTATTTATCTTTTTTCCAGATCTGTCAGATGAGCATTTATGAGCTATTTCTCCTTTCTACCAGTGCTACAATTACTAAATTCATATTCTGTAATTCTAACTTGTTTCTCTCCAGATGTTTTAAACTACATCTCCCATAATCAGCTGGAATTGCAAGAGTTGTAGTGTAAAACATTTGGAAAAAACTAAGCCAGGAAAGACTGTTTCAGATTTGCCTTCTCAAGCTAATTCTGTCTGACAAATAAAAGGAGAAAAGCCTGCAATTCTAAATAGGATTGGGGGATTGCCAGGCAGAGGAGGAAATAAACAGAATCAAGGAAATAAATCTACCTTCTTTTGTTCTCTGCAGTTCCTTGTCCTTTAAATTCATATGCAAAAACCTTCATATATTCATTTATTTTATTAAGTTTATTCGCTGCCCATCTTGCAGTTCTAAGAAACTCTGAGCATCTTATATGCATGAGTTACATATGTGCACCTAGTCACATATAGTTATATATGCATATAAAATGACAATTTATAGCACATCCAGGTGAACAGTTTTCTCTTTCACAAACTCTCCAACATTGTTCCTCACTATTCAGACAATTCCACATCCTTTCTGAGATCAGGATGCTAAAAATAAATTGGAACTATGCTGAGATCAGTAACTTATTTCTAAAGGTCACCATATGCATTGGGTTCTTACAAGGGCGGAATTGTGGAACAGAATGGATGATTATATCCTGAAAGTAAGTCTTAACTCAAAATCAATTAACACAGAACAGTTGTATCTTAAATATTTAAGATCCCAAGTGTGCACTTCTGCAGAATGCATATGAAGAACATAATGTTAGATTACAAGGAAGTTGGATTTGAAACATAACCTAGAATTAGAAGACAACAAAAAGTTCATCAACCTTCGTTGGGATTAGAACATCTCTTTCATCCAGTTTGCCTTTTCCAATGTCAGGCACCACAGGTTTCATAGTCAGTGTAGTGTTTTGTATGCAGGCCATAATCTTTAACAAGAAGCTATGGTATTAGCAGGAAGGGTGGTGTTGGAATTTTCAGTCCCCTATTGGGTGGGAGTGGGTACTGTTATTTGGATTCCTAAAACAGGCATTTTATAAAACTGTTTTCACAGGTTTACTGTATTCTAGAGATGATTTTTTTAAAAAAATCACACTGCCAAAACTGTCAATGTCATCTTAAGTAGGCATAAATTAAGAGGCATATTAAATCGATCCCCATGTATTTTAAAATGTATTGCATGAAATTTATGTGCTAATTTTACAACTCTGGTGTAGAGATATGGGTTCATGCAAAATTTTACTTCCAAAATGTCTAAGCTATACTGTATTCAAATGGCTCGTGCTTTGATAACAGCTGGAGAGATTTTGGTATTTCCTAATGAACTAATAACATTCTTCCATTCTCGTTTTAGCACTCCTGGTTACATCTTTGGAAAGCGCATCATATTTTTTCTGTTCCTGATGTCTGTTGCTGGAGTCCTCAATTATTACCTGGGTGTTCTTTTTGGAAGTGATTTTCAAATGCATATAAAAACTGTAACCAATACTATCTCTCCACTATTGCTCATCCCTTAAAATCCTTGTAGAATTGAAGGTGAGATGGGACAGAAGACATGTCTGTACTTAGCCAATCAATATTTGGAGGAAAAAGGTTGAAATGGATGCATAAATCTCCTCTTAGGTTGCCATAAATCTAATGCTCCTTGACTCTTGTGGTTTTGATTTAACACAGCTTTTTTTCATCCTACAAAAAAGTGATTTATTGTACCCAACAGCAGATTTGTGGTAGGAGAAGAATAATTTCCTACAAGTTACCCAGGGCTAAGCCGCTTTCCAAAAGGAAGTTTTATGTTTTCATGTTTTGTGTTTTGTTTGTCTATGTTTGTTTATTGAAAATTAATAAAAATTTTGGAAGAATGTTGGAAGAAAACATATGAAATTGTAAACAAGACAGACAAAAGTATAAGTATAATGAATAAAAAGATATAGAATAGGTAAAAGAAATACAATTGAATAAGAAGAAAATGAGATGACCATAAAAGAAAATTAAGAGAAGTAAAGGGAGAAATAGTGAGAAGTTGGGAAAAGAGTAATAAGATATGAAGTTGAATACATAAGATGAATATGCATATGAAATTGTGTCTGTATGGAAATGTGATAACCTGGAACTATGCTGTACTCAAATAAGATGTTTTGTTTTGTTAAAACTTAATAAGCAGCTTTCAGAAAAGATAGTTTATGTTTTTATGTTTTATGTTTTGTTTGTTTGTGTATTGTCTTTGAAAATTAATAAAATTTGTTTAAAATAAATAAATAATTTCCTACAAGTTATAGAAGCCAGCATGAGTTTAGTCCCTGTAGTTTTCTATTATTTTGGATTTATTTACTTTGCTTTTAATATAAGATAAAAAGTAATGTGTCTGATTTTACATCAAAATGTCCATTGATTTTATATATCTATCACTGTCAATCAAATTCAGGTTTTTCTTCAGAGTGTAGATTCAATTGTGTGGTGGTTATCCTCAGCCCAGAGTGTTTAATTTAATAATAAAACCGAAAATATCTCTTTAGCTGCATTGTTCTGTATCATATTGGCATTTAAAATAAAGTTGTTCACAGTGATGAAATCAGTTCTTTATGTTCTTATGCAGTGGTGGGATTCAATTTTTTTAAATTACCGGTTCTGTGGGCATGGCTTGGTGGGCATGGCAGGGGAAAGATACTGTAAGAGGTGGTATTTGCTGGTTCTACGAAGTACTCAAAATTTCCGTTACCGGTTCTCCAGAACTGGTCAGAACCTGCTGAATACCACCTCTGTTCCTTTGTATTTCTCTAAGCATAGTATCAGATGTAATATTGTACACAAACACCAAAACAGGCAAATTATTGACATTGACATTGTTTTTTCAAATGCCCTACTGTATACTTTGAGATAAACTGATGCCAATATGTTTTCCACTATACAAGCTGTTCTCACATTTGCATGCCTTGCAAAATATGTCTTTGCATTTGCCTTTTCAAATGTGTATAAAACAATGAGAGTTGCAGAAGGAATCCACAAAGTGCCAGCTGCAAAATAAATTACATTTTCCCCATGATTCTGTGATTTTGGTTCTTTTTTTTCTCTCTTTTTTAATTTGAAGCAAGCAAGATCTGCATCAATTTGCAGTGCAGTATACTTTTTCCCAGGGATGAAATTAAATGAACAGCTATGCTTCTTTTGGGAAGATTTAAGATTTTTAAATTTTTATTTATCATAATAGAACTGGTGAGAAACTAGGAGGTGGTAATGACCAACAGTGATGCCATTTTGCAGGAAAGTGAATGCGTTCTTCTGTTGAGCAGTTACTCTTCCTGACCTTTGATTTAAGTGAAAGATAGTTGTTGTCTTCTCTAGTAAGAGTCACAGTTGCAGGCAGATTTCATTTCATCCAAAGAGCCAGACAAGAAAGAATACTTTGGAACTGCAAATAAAAAAAAATCTAATTGTTGTGCTAATGAGACACTGGGATGAATGAGCAAAGCAAGTTATGACATCCCCTTTGCTGAGAGATGCACAAACATCAGCACAAATACATCAGTGGCTACAACACAATTAATTCTGCCTCATGTCAGATGGCCTTTAAAGGTCACTGTGGAGATCTGAAGGCCTCTGTTATTGTGAAGGTTATGCAGCATCACAATAAGGCCAAAATCTCATATACATTTCAGGACTTGTGCAATTCTGAGTTATTCAAAATTGTTACAATCTGGATTAATCCAATGAAAACTGTACAGCACATGTTTACTTAGTTGCTGTTTTAAGTAATGTTTTAAGTACAGTATCTTTAGCAATTCAAACTTTAACCCAACTGTACTCTACAGTCATATCAATTTCTCCCAACAAGATTTATTTTGTGTAACAAGTAAACACAATCTGAAAAAGAGAGGTATTATATTAACCAATAGTTTGAGTCAATTTTAATTAGATGTAAATTAAATCAAACCTGGCTTTTAATTTTAAATTACATCCTTCTTTATCCAGGTCTTCCTGTTTTGAAGCACAATCCCTGATGTGCTACTTGGAGACCAAATGTGATTCCCCCATCTCCTGTTCCTCTAAGTCAGGGATGTCAAACTTGTGGCCTGCAGGCCAGATGTGTCATATACTGGCCATGCCCACCCCCAGTTTAGCGAAGGGGGAAAAGTCGTGATATGTCACATGATGATGTGACGCTGCGAGTTTGACACCCTTGCTCTAAGTCAATGTTTGGAATTCTGTCAACTTTAAGCTGTGTGGTCTTCAACTCCCAGAGTTCCCCAGTGAGCATGTCAGCTGGGAAGTTCTGGGAGTTGAAGTCCACACAACTTAAAGTTGTGGGTAGCTATGGTAACAATCTTTAACTAACTCTGAAGTTGTCAGATAGAAGATGGAGTGATCGTCATTGTCTGTTGTCCCAGGGATGGGGCCAAAACCAAACCAAAGGGGAGGAATTACCTGACTAGATGAGTTATCAGCCAGAGAAAGAGGCTGCAACATGAAGTGGTTAGTTCTTCTTCATGAGAGATCTTCAAAACAGATTGATAGTGATGCTAGGGATGCTCTGATTCAGTGTTTCTCGACCTTGGCAACTCCCAAAAGAGCTGGCTGGGGAATTCTGGAAATTGGAGTCCACATAATTAAAGGTGGCAATATTAAGAAATACTGCTCTGGCCAATCTTTCACCGAGGATTGCCACCTAAGCTCCCTCACAACCCTACAGTTTTCTGATTGGCCACTATTCTGTCCTCAAGCATTTATGTTTTTGTTGGAAAGCCAGCAGCTTTATATTTGAATTTTTTTTTAAATATTTATCATCCTTTAATATCCTTCTCATTTGTGTCAACTTTTCTTGTAAATGTCAGTTCAGGTATAGGATGTGCCTGCCATTTTCCCAATAAATCTGCAATCATGTTATATTCCTTAGCACCATGATGGCAAACCTATGGCACACATGCTGGAAGTGGCATGCAGAGCCATCTCTGCGGGCACACAAGCCGTTGCCCCAGCTCAGTTCCACTGTGCATGCACACACGCTTCCCACCAGCCAGCTGATTTTTGGGTATCTACCACTCATGCACGGGGGTTGGGGCATATGCTGCAGATATGTGCGCATGTGCAGGGGGACAGTGGAGTGGGGGGAATGTGTGTGCATTGCATTATGGGTGCAGGCATGTGTGTGCACGCATGCACGCTCACATACTTTTGGCACACGATGACAAAAAGGTTAGCCATCACTGCCTTAGCACCTCTGTTAATTCTAACTTTCAACTTTCAGACTTGTTGACTTCAGATCTCAAAATTCGCCAGTCACATGGCTGGCTGGGGAAATTGAGGTCCATAGTTGCTGACTTAGAGTTGCCAAGGTTGGATGCACCTGATCTACAAGATACATTCTAGTTAAACTTCTATTATTTTTGGTTTGAAAAGCCCAAGATATCCTGGACACATGTGTGCTCAGACCTGAATCTTTAGTTCGCTTCTTTGGCTATCTAAAAGAAACCTTTGCAGATACTGCCTTTTCAAAGACTGTTAATAACACAGATCCTCAAAAGTAATTTTACCAGAGTTAGAAAGTGCCATCTAGAGGACATCTTGGCATAGTAACTTCCAGACAGGAATTTAATCTGAATGTTCATCTGCAATTATGCCACATTCAGATTTGTTAATTTACCAAATGCATCTCAACTAGCTCTAGTTCACAGAAGAAAAACCCCAAATATTTCAACAGCAAAAATCATATTCTGCCACTAGAGGGGAAATAAAGAGAGAGAAATAATTTTTTTTACATAGTTTGATTGTTTTCAACTTTAGAAAGTAACTTGTTTACTACGTTCACACAGAATCAATACTCAGTGATCAACACTCAATTACAATCAATTATAAAAATATTTGTCTGTCCTCCCCCATTTTTCTATTAAATCTATGCATCCTGCTCACCTATAGTTTGATCCATGATGTGTATTAAATAAGATTAAAAAAATTGAGCAAGCAAGAGAGGCACAACAAAACTAATCTCAATCACATTATACCCTTGATTAGAATATAAACTAGGCCTTATGGGTTGTTGTTCATTTGCCAAAAAAGTGTGAGATTTTTTTAAAGTTAGAAAAATGTTTGATTTTATCAATTTGCAACTGATAAAACTCCCGTTGCAATTTAGTTCCACATTCCAATTGAGTGTATCATTGATGCTGAAATGGCAAATTTGACTTCTGTGATAAGAGAAAAGACAGCATGTTTATTGCTGACTGGAAACCCCTTATGGACTTTTTGCATAAAATGCAACAAAATAATGAATTTAGGATGTGCAGTTTTGATGGCTATATAGACAGGAAGAATAGTTATCTTGTAAATACAGAGAGAGAGAGCAAAAATTAATTCTTATATTTATAATGGTTGTAAAGATGATCAGAAGTTACTTCTAAGTATCTTTTTTTCCCCTTTCTTTTCTTTTTTTACTTTTTTCCCTTTCTTGCACCTTTAGCTTCCTTTTTTATTTATATTTCCCTTTTTATTTATTTTATATTAATTTGTACTTTATGTTCCTTGAAAAATATATTTAATAGAAATGTCTATGGAGATTCTCAGTCATTCGAGCTATGGTTGTCCCAAAGATGCTTTTTCTTTTCTTTTTTTGTAGAAAAGTTTTTTATTTTTTTAATTATTTAAATACATCTTTGAGAAAACAGTGTGATTCCAGGTGTTTTACATTTTAAATCAGTCATATCCATTGTCACAAATACAGCTTTCTAATATTACATCATTATCTACAACCAAGTTTTCTTCTTTATATTCTCATAAGTTACTTTATATCAGTCTCTTTATTTTTAATCAATCTGTATCTTCCTTAATCATATATTCTTCTATTCAACATGTTCACAATTTAATATATTCAATTTAATATGATCATTTCATTGATCATTCAAAATTTCATCTTAATTTATATTATCTCCTATTGAATCCCTTTTCCAATATTACATTACTATCTCATTTTCTTTTAGCCAATAATATCAAATTTATAACAATATATCCTCATTACCTTATACAAATGAGTAACAAAATATATAATTCATTAGAGATATTATCCTATACTATATAATTATATCCATGATCACAAATACAACTTTCTAACATCATATCAGTATTTATTACCAAATTTTCTTCTTTTACCATTTCATTGACTATTCAAAGTTTCATCTTAATTTATATTATCCGTTATTATATCCTCCCAACATTACATTTGCCACTGTTTTATTTTATATATATCCCCTTCCCTCTAACTTCTCATTTTTACACAAGTATTTTTTCTTTTAGCCAATAATATCAAACTTAATACTTTATATCCTCAATACCTTATACAAATGAATAACAAAATATATATTTCATTAAAATATATTCCTACTATACTTTATATTTTATACCTTATATTCTATATACTCTTTATATTTCTTCTCTGTTATAGTCTTTTGGGGTAGACAAAAATAAAGTAAATTCTTCTCACCCTTCTTCAGACACCATTCCCAGTCTCTGCTCCAGCACTACACTTAGATGGTTCTTCAAAGTTCTCTCAGCTTTGAAGCGACCATTTTGGCCCACTCTTCTCTCCATCGTAGCATAGAGAGCAAGCTCGGGGTTTCCACTGGAGAGTTGCATTCTCCCCCGGAGCCTCACTGGGCACTTCTCCTTTGCTTCGCCACCCCTACAAGGCAGCTTTCAGCTCCGTCTGGAGCCCACAAGCTGCAAGAAGCCAGCGTAGGAATGGAGACCTCCGTTCACTGCTTTTGGCCTCATCACTATGTCAGCCAGAAGTCCTAAAGGTGCTTTTTCAAGAGGCAGCTAGACTTTCTGGTTTTTCTTTTGACAATTATGTTTTGTTTCTCATCCAAGAAGCTTCTTCAGGCCTGATAGGATGATGGGGAATGGTTTATACTTCATATTTAATAAAAATTATATAAAAAGAATTATCTCTGATGGACTCATGAATTGAGTCTTCCCTCCGACTGGGTTTTCTTCTTTTAGCCATCTTATCAATGAAATGTTATTTCCATATGGAAATATGGAAAACAGGCTGTGCTCACTTCTGAATTCCAATGAAAAATAAGGTATTCCTTAACTTTAGCCTCTTGTGGAGGTCTTTAATCATTGATTGCTCTACACAGCTAAGCAATATGTGATTTGATGGAGTTTGCCTATTTGTTGTTTATATGCTGCCCATATTCTTGAAAATTCCCCTTTTTAATCAGCCAATAGAGTGGTCAGAAGAAAATATAGTAAATGTCTACTGTTCATTTTCCTAAGATGTTCTGCCTTTTGATTAATGCAAACATATAGGAGAAACTGTCATGTGTCTACCAGAACATCATAAAATATAATCTATGAGTAGCAAACTAAAGAGTATATGTAAGAATCAAATGTTCTATTTTTTACACCTATCAGTCAATCAGGCTGGCCAGCTCTGAGAAATCATGGGTCTGTTCTGATTGGCCCGCTGATCTCTTAATCAAAAGACAGATGGAAAAATGAAGGAACTGAGAAGGGATTAGGTTTCTGTCAGTCCTCTCAAAAAAGCTGGATCAAATGGACATTAAAAAAATGATGACCTTTCAAGTTGAGCATAACTCCACGTAAGTCTGTTGGAATGTCTGTGCATGGTTTTGTAGAAGTACCAAAGATGTAGTTCCATTAGTGTCCCATGGATATTTTTTAAATTTCCCAGTCCAGTTTCAAGCTTTGGAATAAATTAGTGCAGTCTTGATTTGGACTTGATTTGAAGCAAGTATTAACTAAGCTCAATTCCCTTTTGCTTCTTAGATATATTCAGCCAATTATGAGATAGAATTTAGTTTGATTTAATTACGCATCCTTCATATTCTTTCCCTCCAGCTTGCTCATTTCTGTCACAAATACAGACAGCAAAGTACATTTTCATAAAATCTCTAAAATAACTTTCCTTCTTCCTCTTTTTCATTTAATTGCCAGCAGTAGCTTTTAACCAGCAGATGGTAGCACTTACAAAATTTATCTCCATTTAAAATGTGAAACATCCAGGCTGGGTAATTTTTCAAAAGATACACAAGGGCAACAAGAAGCAAACCACAGGGAACAATACAAGAGGGCAATTTTCCCCCACACAGAATACTATGCAGCTACACAATGCAGATATATTTCATGTGAATGCCAAGTTCTATTAATTCTAGATTGATATTGTGCAATTACTAAGCCTAAAGGAACAAAATATATCTTAAGCTGCCATCTGAAACCAGGAAGCATCAACAGATCAATTCTGAACCTTGTGGTGGTTTAAAGACCGAAATGTTACACCAGAAAGTTCAATGGGTGATTTCGTGACAGTCTTTCTGTATGTCAGCAACTTACCTCAGACAACTGCTGTTGTGGTGAGAAAGATAGGTCTTGTGTTTAAGTATAAATGCAAACCAAATACAAATGCTGTATTTAATGTTGCAAGATGCCCAGAGTCACCTTGTGGCGAGATGGATGGCAAACCAATTTAATAAATAAATACATAAAAATAAACTATTACTAATACAGGTAGTCCTCAGCTTACAACCATTTGTGACCATTTGAAGTCATAATGGCAGTGAAAAAAATGACTTATGATTGTTTTTCACACTTACTATTGTTTCAGCATCCCCATGGTCACAGGACCAACATTTGGACACTAGCATGTATTTCTGATAGTTGATGTATTTATGATGGCTGCAGTGTCCTGGGGTCATGTGATCACCTTTTGTGGCAGAGGTGATATTCAGCAGGTTCTGACCAGTTCCGGAGAACCGGTAGTGGAAATTTTGAGTAGTTCAAAGAATCGGCAAATACCACCTCTGACTGGCCTTGTTAGTTCTCTGTCTCCCGAGTCCCAGCTGATTGGCTGAGTCTTCTTTTGTTGCCCTGCACAGGAGAACAGAGCTGGAAAGCAGGTTAGTGGGATGGGGAGGGAATGGGGATTTTGCAGTAATCTTCCCCCAGAAGTGGGGAGGGAATGGAGATTTTGCCACACCCACCAAGCCACATCACGCCCACCAAGCCACGCCCACAGAACCGGTACTAAAAATTGTTGAATCCCACCACTGATTTGTGGCCTTCTGACAAACAAAGTCAAACACTTCCTGGCAGCACAATCTTATAAAAGGTTATGCTGCCTCATCTGTGGTCACGTGACTGTATATCGGTCACCTGGCAACTGGGCACAACCGATTGTGGCATTCCCCAGTCATGTGACCATGATTTGTGATTTTTTTTTTTCCTGGTTTCTGGCAAATCACATCTATTCAATGAAGGTATTTGCATCTGCTGCTGAGATTAAGGACACATACAGACTGAAATAGATTTCAAGATCCCTTCCTTCTACCCTGGACCTGCTAGGTGGATCTTTTGGTCTGAAAAGTCAAAGAACCAGACCAAAAAGGGGAAAGTATAATGTATTTGCCAAGCACAAAGAAGATAGTATTCCAAAAGAGAGGTGTTCTGACCCAGGCTTCATCAAACGGAATTAATATCAAACTTGTTTTAAAAGCAAAACCTATTTTATTGCAATGCTGGGAATTAAGTACATTCCCAGCAAGAACTAATTATAAACAATTCCCCAAGTAAGCACATGCCTTTCAGTGCTATGGAATGTTGCCAAAAATAGAAGTATCCAATTTAATTATAACAGAAACCAACCAAAGTACCAGAAAAAAACCACCCAGAATACACAGAGCTTCAAGGAGCACTTGGAATCTATTGAACTACTTTGCTTCCTGCAAAGCTTTCCATCACTGAGGTCTGACTTTTATCACCTCCCATCCTTACTCCCGAGTTGCTCCTTCTGTTTCAGCTGCTCTCTCCTTCTAGCAGCTCTGTGCACATGCGCACGGGGAACAGGCTCCCCTGGGTCTTCTGCTTTGCTGCTGCCAGACTCTGAAGGCTCCTAAGGAAGCACCCCACTACCAGTTGGTCCTGGCCCCATCCTTGCATTGGACACAAGACCTTCATCCAAGTTCTCTCCAGACTCCCCGACTGGTTCCCTTTCTTCCTCTAGGTCCGATTCCGCTGCCGTTTGCACCAGCTGCTGGCAAGCCATAACAAGAGGCCAAAAGATGTATATATGTAGATACAGAAGAAAAGTAACCATTCAAAAGTTAGCACATTACTAATGCTGGCTTCATACTTTTAACAATCTAAGAAACCCTGATTCATACTCTAGCACATTCATCAAACCTTTCTTAAACCAGCCCTTGGGTTTCTCCTTATGGCTTTTTTTCAGAACATCCTTTCACATTCTTCCCTATTATGACATCCCTGACCTTTTTCTCAACTCACTTTCCTCATGAACAACTCACATGGGCCCACTACCAGGGTCAGGCATAATAACATCACGGAAGATGTCTTGGTTTCTTATTCCCTACATCCCTTAGAGTCATCTCATTCTATCTAATAGCTACATTATAAGAAGTCTGTTCATTATGCTATCAGCTAAGAGTATTATTTTGGAAGGTATACTGCTAAATATCAGGTATGGAGGACTACTAAGAACTGGGAAGACAGACTGTTGACTTCATGCCCTGCCATTAGGATATTGGTAGAAACAGCATAGGATAGAAGGGTGGTTGGATTATGTGTGTATCCATAAGATTACTTCATCCAGCACTGCTTTTTGAATTCAGTAGGGATCCCCAATTCTATAGGTTGGAGGACTAACAGTGACCTGGTCACTTATAATCAATTTTGGTTTTTACCCAAATAAAAACATACATGCTTTTCCATGTCTCCTTTCCAGTTTTTGTTTTCATAAATGCATGATCCTTAGGTTTGTAATTTCTTAAAGAAATCTAAAGTGCCAAGAATATTCCACAAAAGAGAAATAAACTTGTAGCCTATTAAACCTTATCATGCAAACTACAATAGTTGTTTTCAGAACTGCCTGAGATCTTCTCACTTATTTCTCATATATTTGATTCATATTTTTGATAAAGAAACTGTTATGTCCGCGTGGAAGGAAGCCAAGAGTCGGTGACTTTGTATCAAGCTCTTTATTGCAGTCAGGAACCGAACTGGCTCTTAGGAAAACTTTGCGGCTTTTTATTCCCAAGCTGCAGTGGCCGCGACCAATGGCACCGCTTTGAATTTCCCGCGATTCGAATCTACCAATCACGGGAGATTCTCAGCGAACCAATCGGCGCGGCTCGCCTAGCCAATCCGATCGCCCCGCGCTTTGGCCAATCAAAGCGCGGGGATCTCAAGAATTCACATGAAGGTACAGAACACCCCTCCCCTCTTGGTTCAGTCCTACGTAGCGTAGTCCCGTAGGTAGGCGGGGCTCCGTCTTTGCCTACTGGACCTGCGCAGGTCAGTCGTAGGTTGGATCCCGGCCGGTTCGGTTGGGGTCTCTGTTTCTCCGGACTCCGTCATGGGAACCGCCTGGTCTGTCTGGCCGGGCCGCTCTCCGCAGCTCCCTCCTGGGCTACCCGGGTTGGTTGAGCTGCGGGTTTCGCCGCTCCCGCTTGGTCTTCCCAGGTTGGTTGAGCTGGCCTGGCTGTCACTTCCTGGCGAGGTTTCGTGCTGGCTGCTTGCAGGTGAGTATGGCTGGTTTCTTTTTTCTGGGTTTTGATTCCCGGGGTATCCCCTCCCCTCTTGGTTTGTGTTGAGGGGGTTGGTTTTGTTTGGTTGCGTGTCGGTGGTGTCTTGTGTGGCTGTCCTTCATCTTAACTGATCGATGTGGCATTTCCACGCTTGTCCGTCGGTTGTTTGTAGCCGGTACGAGTGTGGGCCTGTTAGCTGTGTTATGATTGCTGGTACCCATAATGGGTCTCCGTTTAGGTTCTTCGCGTAGATGGCATCGCCTGGTGTGAAGGTTCGGTGTTTGCTGGTGGAGTCTGGGGGTTTCTCTGGGTTGTAAGTGGGGTGTAGTCTATCGAGTGGGGACCTTATTTTTCTCCCCATTAGCAATTCTGCCGGGCTTTTATTTGTTGTGGTGTTCGGGGTTATGTGCTGTATGAAAAGTAATTTATTTATTTTGTCCTGGATCTCCCCGTGGTCTATTTTCTGAATGGTTTTTTTTGTGAATTGAACTATCCGTTCTGCCCTACCATTCGCCGCCGGATTTACTGGGGTTGTCAGTGCGTGTCGTATGCCCCTTTCCGCGAGGAATTTTTCGAATTCTAGCGAAGTGAATTGGGGCCCGTTGTCGGACACGAGGACGTCCAGGAGGCCGTGTGTTGCAAAGAGTTTGCAGAGTTCTTTGGTCACGGCTTCCATGGTGGTTGTTCTCATGTTGCTTACCTCCAGCCAGTTGGAGTAAGTGTCTACGGTTATTAAGAAAGTGTGTCCTTTTGTGGGCCCGGTGAAATCTATGTGGATTCTAAACCAAGGTCCCCTGGGGTTTTCCCACTCTAGGATGGGTGCTGTGGGTGGGCTTGGTCTAGTTTCCTGGCATCGTTGACACCTTGCTACCCAGGCCTCAATCTGTTTGTCCATCCCTGGCCACCAAGCATAACTTCTGGCCAGGGCTTTTGTCCTAACGATGCCCGGGTGCCCCTCGTGTAACAGTTCCAAAACCTTCCCTTGTAGTTTTTCCAGGATGACCACCATATCTCCCCATAGTATACACCCTTTTAGTAACGAGAGTTCCGTTTGCCGGTTCCAGAATGTCCTGAAGGTCTCGTCGTTATCCTTTTCCGGCCACCCTTTCTCTACCCAATGCAAAACCCATGCCAGACGTTTGTCTTTATCAGTTTCTCGGGCAATGTCTGATGCGGTTATGGGTAGGTTGGGTAGAGTCTCTATACTGAGGGTGGTCGTCGTGGGTGCTGGGTCAGTGTCTGGTTCGGGTAACAGTGAGCGGCTTAAGGCATCTGCATGGGATAAAGTCTTACCGGGTCGGTGTGTGAGCCCATAGTTCTAGGCGGCCAGGAATTCGGACTACCTTGTCATTCGGGGAGACAGAATGTTCGGGGTGGCCCTGTTCCCTGCGAGTTTTCCCAGCAGCGGTTTGTGGTCGGTGATGATAATAAACGTCCGGCCGTAGAGGTACTCGTGAAATCTTTTTACTGTGGCGACGATAGCCAAAGCCTCTTTGTCCAGCTGGCTGTAGTTCCGCTCCGGTTTGGTGAGGATCCTTGAAAAGAATGCGATGGGTGCTTTCTTTCCGTCGGGGAGAGTGTGGCTGAGGACAGTGCCGACGCCAAAGGGTGATGCGTCGCATGTGATGGCTAGTGGTAGGGTCTTGTTGTACTGGATGAGGACGGCATCCGAAGTGAGCAGGTCCTTAGTTTTCCTGAAGGCGGCTTCCTCGCATTTCCCCCAAGTCCTGGTAGCCGCCTTGTCCAAAAGCCTTTGCAAAGGCTTCGCTGCGGTCGCCTTTTGGGGCAGGAAGACATTATAAAAGTTAAGTAGCCCCAGAAACACCTGCAGTTCTGTTTTTGACCTGGGTGTGGGGGCTTCCTTGATGGCTTTAATTTTTTTGTCGGTGGGGTGAATGCCGTGTCGGTCTAGGAGGTATCCCAGGAATTCGACCCGCTCTGTGTACAGCTGGCATTTTTCCCTCTTCACTTTAAGCCCGGTTTCTTTGAATCTCGTTAGCACCTCCCTTAGGCGACTCTCTAGTTCGGCCTGGTTGGTTGCCAATACTAGTACATCGTCGAAGTATGGTACCACCCCCTTGATGCCTTGTAAGAGTCTTTCCATGAGGCTCTGGAAAATTCCAGGTGGCACGCTGACTCCAAATTGGAGGCGGTTGCATCTAAAGGCTCCCCGGTGGGTGACTATGGTTTGCGCCTCTGCAGTTTCCTCATTGACCGGCAGTTGCTGGTATGCTTGGGCCAGGTCGAGTTTCGCGAAAACTTTGCCCCCTCCCAGTGAGTGTAGGAGATGCTGCACTACGGGGACGGGGTAAGCGCTTTGCTGCAAGGTGCCATTTAGGGTGGCCTTATAGTCCCCGCAGATTCTCACTGACCCATCAGGCTTGATTGGGGTGACTATGTGGGTCTCCCACCGGGCGTGGTCTATGGGTTGTAAGACCCCTTGCTTGACGAGCTTGTCAATTTGCTCGTCGATTTTCGGTTTGAGTGCGTAAGGTACCTTCCTTGGTTTTAGGCGTTTCGGGGGAACGTTTGGGTCTAGACTGAAGGATATAGGGGGACCTCGGTACTTGCCTAGGGTGCTGTCGAACACTTCTTGGAAGTCCCGGGCCAGTTGCTGCTCCCAGTCGGCTTTGGCGATGTGGTCGATGCCCGTGACTGCGATGCCTAGTGGTGCGAACCATTGAAGTCCCAGCAGGCTAGGTCGGTCTCGATCGACGATGGTCAGGGGAAGTCTTTTGGTGTGCCCCTTGTATGTCACTGTGAATTTTCCTGTTCCGACTACAGGGATGCGGTTTCCCTGGTAGTCTTTGAGGATTAGTCTCTGGTTTTCTAGTTCCCTTCTCTGGATGGTAGGCACCAAGCATTTAATTTCTTGCCATGCTACCATTGAGAGGTAGGACCCGGAGTCCACCTCCATTTTACAGGGTTTGCCTTTGATGCCTACCTCAGCGTAGACCTTTCTGGCGTCTGTGGTAGTTGCGTGGCCAATGGTGACCATCTGATGTGTCTCTTCTCTCCGCCGGCTCTTGCCCCCTCGTTGGGCTCGTCCGTTCCGTTCCCAATGGTTGTCTGCTGGGCGGTCTCTGGTCCTGGGGGGTGGGCTCTCTCATTTCTGCTCGCTCGGGTCCCATCGTCTGGGGCTGTGGGTTTTCTTGAGGCGGCAGACGCGGGCTATGTGGCCTTTTTTGTCGCAGTGCCGGCAAACGGAGTCAAAGAACTGGCATTCGGATCTGGGGTGGTTGCCTCCGCAACCGGCACATGCGGTCCTCCACTTACGACTCCGCTGGCTGCGCTGGTTGCGGCCTGCCTGGAGACGGTGGATGTCTTCCTCCTCGTCTGACGTGCCCGAGGTGGAGTGGAGTTCGCCCTGGTGGGTGGTAGTTTCAGGTTGGGCCTCAGTCGACCTTGTAGGGTTGTTGTTTGCGGTGCGGTCCCCGGCGTTCGGTCTCCGCATGCGGTCTGGTGATTGTCGGGTTGCTTCGGCTGCCGCGGCTTCGAAGATGGCGTCGGCGAGAGCGATGTTGCCCTTAGCCATCAACTGGCTTTGGAGAATGGGGTCCCAAAGGCCAAGCATGATTCGGTCCCGCAGGGCCTCGTTCACATTGGAGAACTCGCATAGTCCTCCAAGGCGCCGCAGCTCTGCAACGAAATCACTGAAACTCTCGCCTGACCGCTGGTCCCGATAAAATTCGTGTCGTCGGATGAGGATGGGTATGGCTGGAGCGTTGTGTTTCCGGAGTAATGGCTCGAGGTCCGCCCAATCCATCGCGGTAACATCGGCGGGCTTGGCTAGCACTTTTGCCATCTTAAACACTGCGGGCCCACAGTGCGTTAGGAAGATGGCTCCTTTCTTCGGTCCCGTGGCATCCTTCAGATCGTTGCATTCGAGGAACATGTGGAATCTGTCCGTGTAAGATTCCCAGTCCTTGCTGGCGGGGTTGAAGGGGGTTGGTGGCGCGATGCTGGCCATCTCGTCGGTTGGCTGGCTTCCGTCGGACATGTGCTTCGGTTCAGGATACGGATCCCACCTTCGTCGCCAGTGTTATGTCCGCATGGAAGGAAGCCAGGAGTCGGTGACTTTGTATCAAGCTCTTTATTGCAGTCAGGAACCGAACTGGCTCTTAGGAAAACTTTGCGGCTTTTTATTCCCAAGCCGCGGTGGCCGCGGCCAATGGCACCACTTTGAATCTCCCGCGATTCGAATCTACCAATTGCAGGAGATTCTCAGCAAGCCAATCGGCGCGGCTCGCCTAGCCAATCCAATTGCCCCGCGCTTTGGCCAATCAAAGCACGGGGATCTCAAGAATTCAAATGAAGGTACAGAACAGAAACTGAGGACATTTGGCAAACAGTCTAAGAGAACTAGACTATTAGAACTATTTTTAGACTATAATAGTGTACAATAGTGTAAAAAAATTAACAATTTTATATCATGACATCACCATTCACACAAAAGAAGTTGTAGAAGCAAAGGATCTTTTAGTAAGATTTGTTCCTAAGATCAACTAAGATTTGTGTGCTAAACAGGTTACACTAACTTTTGTACTCTTTTGTACTCTATTATATTTAATGTTATCTTAAACTTGGCTAGGTCAGAGTCAAACACTGGAAAAGCAAGGCTTATTACTTGGTTAAACATTCATATATCCTAGTCATAAGAAGTTCCTCATTGCCAAATCACCATTCCCAACTAATCTTATATAGAAAACTACCACAGAACACCAAACAGAAAGAAAGCTTTGGATTTAAAAAGAGCCCCTTAAAAACTTTTACCAGCCTATTTTTAAATCCCATAAAGAGGCATCCTCCAGCATTTTGTGTCACAGCTCCTTGTGACACAAAATGCAGATTCATCTTTTTTTGTGAGCTTTTTCCCCATAAAGAGGCATCATTCTTGCTGACACCCTTTTCTTGATTTGTCTTTTATGTTCCCTTTTAGCAATTTCAATTTTGTTGTCTTCCATGCTTTAAAATTCAATAACATCTCTATCAGGTAAAAGTTTTTTTCCCCAAAGCTCCTGATTTCTGATTTCTGTCAAACCATTTAATCTTTTCTAAATGCTCAAAAACTCATAGCTTTGTTTTGCCAGTATTAACATCAAGCCGACTGATCTCTGTAGATATTTGGATCTTCTTTGTTTATTTTTTTTGAGGACACAAATAATTTTCTCTTTCCCAATCCTCTGATCTCAAAGATCTTAGAAAGGGATTTGAGATGCCCTTCAAAACTCATAAATGTAATCCATTTGATTCTGGAGACATATTTGTTATAAGTCTGGTGATCAACAACTGCTTAAATATCTCTACTTATGTGCCTTGTGGCAACTGTTCTGCTTAGAAACACTGGAACAGAGGTCCCCTTTTGGGAAAAGCAAAGCAGTGAGAGAGTATTGACTTGCCTGCCCTCTTCTTGCCATCTCTTGTTATTCTGTCATTTCTTCTGTTATTCTATCACCACCCCCCCCTTCTTTTCGTCTTTTTCTTCTCCAGAGCTGAAATAGGAGTCACATGCCAATTTGGCCGTTTCCCATTCCTCTCTGCAGCAAAACATTTTGGTTAGACTCAGCAGAGCTATTTCTTGGCCTGCTCTAGAAACAGCAACCACTTTATTATCTTAATGCAGAGTCTATAGCTCATGTGCAGATAAGAACACTACTTTGACTTGACATCATGGTTGGTCTCTGGATGTCACAGAGAATTTTTCTGAACAGTGGCCCCAGTTTAGCCCTAAATTGGTATCCAGCCACAGCCTTGCCTCTCATGCCCATCTGTACTTTAGGTAAAGGTAAAGGTTCCCCTTGCACATACATACTAGTTGTTTCTGGATCTAAGAGGAGGTGCTCATCTACAAAGCTGAAGAGCCAGCACTGTCCAAAGATGTCTCCGTGGTCATGTAGCTGGCATGACTAAACGGCCGAAGGCGCATGAAACACTGCTACCTTCCTACCAAAGTAGTATTTATTTTTCTACTTGCATTTTTACATATACTTTTGCTAGGTTGACAGAAACTGGGACAAGTAACGGGAGCTTCACCCCATTACACAGTGTTTAGGATTCGAACCACCAAACTGTTGACTTTTCTGATCAACAAGTTCAGCATCTTAGCCACTGAGCCGCTGAGCCACCATGTCCCCAATAAAGTCTGTACTTTATGATCCACTTATTTCCTCTCTGACTTTGTAAAAATGTGATTATTGTTGCAAGGGACGTTTCTAAAGTTCTAAACCATCCCTGCTCATTAGAAAAACTGGTGACCTAACCTGGTAGAGAAGCTCAGGGTTGAGAGAGATTTCTCATATTGCTACAAGGGTTACCAAAACAAGAGCCATGCAGTCCATGTTTTTGCAAAAGAGGCAATTTGTCCCCTCCCCCTGTGCTGAACAAGTGGAACAAAACGAAGTTTTGCTGGTCGGGATTGCCCACCTAAAGCTGCCTCATCTGAAAATAGGAAGCTGTAATCTTAGCTTTTTTTGATCAATTCCAGTAAGCAGAACTCCTTGACACTTCTTTGGATTAATTGTTTCTAGCCTAAACTGATCTAATATCAAGAGACCAGGTGGTGGAGTTCTTGCCCACAGAGAACTATCCTCTCCCAAACTCCAGTCTCCCTGTTGCAAATCTGCATTTACAGCTATTCTGTTTCCACAACAGTTAACAGCTTAATTACATCCGTTGCCAAGGTAGGTTATGATATGCCCTGGCATCTACCCTGGGGGCATCACAAAGTGGCAACTTGGAAATGCCCATGAAATATTTATTAGCTGCTTCTTCCTGCAGGGAAGATACTTAATGGCTCTCTTCTAAACAGATCCATCCTGCAATCCTACTCATAAAGGTTGAAAGACTGCAATCAGCCCCAGAACCAGATTCAGTTTCTTACTATTGCTCGGAATATATTCTTCCTCCTGTACATGTGGAAAGTCATGCCTGAACACAGCCTTTACCTGTCCAGTAATAAGGTAAAGAAGAGAGTGAGCAGTCAAAGCGGCTCTGTTCTGACTAAATGTGGAATTTGTTTTTCATATTCAGCAGCATACCTTAAGATGGTTGACTTAATTATGGGTTTCCCCACAGTGGGTTGCATTGTCTTGAAAGAGGGAAGCAGCAGCAGTGATCTGGCTCTTAAGTTAAGCACTCAGGTATCTGTGGGTGTTTCTTGAATAGGAGGTGCAGAATGGTAATTTAGTCTTCGCTGCCTTAGTGGGCTTTTTTTTTTTTTTTTTTTTTGGTAGAAAATTTTAAGCAAGAATTGGATAGACAAGTTTTAAAAATGCTGCAATCGAGAATTTCCTTTCCTTAGCAGGAAGGATCTGTTTCTAAATCTTAGCTTTAAGATGTAGGGACTTCACCTCTCAGAATTCCCCAGCCAACCAATTTTTAAAGTTAGATTGTTGAGATTGAAAAAAACACTGAACTGGATCATATCTTTTGTACTTCAAATTCTATGATTCTAGGCTGGGTTCACACATTCTGCCAAGCAATGGAGCTGGGCATGTTTGTTTTAAAGGCTAAATTGATTTTACAACTCAGTTTCACCTGCAGCCCTTTCAGCTATGACTATTCAACAAACATGTCAAAAAATGAAGTGAGCTCATTGTCCACCATCATAGTTGCAATTTTTCTAATGTGGTTTGTGTAGTTTATTTTGCTTTGTTTTGCGGTTGGTAAACTAGAGTTTATGGCCCAACTTAGTGTAATGAGCCTAAGATCAATTTTTAAAACGTTGGCTTCCTATCTGAAAGGATTTCATGAAAGATGGTTGAAAAAATATTCAGGGGTGTAGAAAAAGAAAATAACAGAAACAAGAGGCAGCAGAACAACAAACAAGATGTTCTTAAACATAAAAGAGCTTTTTTTCTGTTTTCTTTGTGATGTTGCAAGTCTGTGAGTCATAAAAATATATTACCCTGATGACTAATTCCTGGGCAATGGAGAAGGGATTGAATAAAATCAAGCTATTCTTCTTTCCAACTAGCCAGCCTCACCTCCTGCTTTGACAAAGCTGACTTAGAGAACTTGTGAGCAGTTTCTCAATCCCTGTGGTTAACTATTCAATTGCAGATAAACTAACTTCCTATGCCAAATATATCCTCTGACTCCACTTTGGTCAAAAGCCACAAGCAAGGATTTGCTTGGTATGTCTCCCTTTAATAAAAGATCCCCAAATAGGTTAAACCAACATGCACTCCAACAGACTCACCCTTCAGAAGAATTTCTGTGGTGGAAACTGCCTTTATTGTTGTCTTTAAATTCTTCTCCATAAAAATATGTTCTGAAACTGTTCATGAAATTGACAAACTTAAAGCAGAAGAGCAAATGGAATCAAATGGTTGAAGTATGCCAGATTTTATGCTGAATTATAGAAAAACTGTATAGAATAAGCATAATAGTGTTTGGTTTAATGCTGCATTTGCAGTTTATCAGTTTAGCTGGTTTAGACTCTCCGTAAAATGTCAAACTGGTCATTCACACTTTGGATTTAAAATACCATGAGGGATAGACAAGTAAAATGGTCAGCTACCCCTCATGCAGCACCAAAAAAGAGAAAATGCATGAAATGATTTGGATATGCTCAAGGATAATATATTGTATACGAGATGCGCTCTAAAGAAATGACACAACTAGTTTTAAACACACTGCATACTAGACTATAAAGTGATTTGTTTGACCACATTGTGTTAGGAAAGCTGTTCTGGTTTTTAAACCAAGGTTTCTGGCTTAGAATGTAATGTGAATGTTGCTTTCAAAACATGCTTATACTAAATATGACTTGGTGAATAAATAATCCAGTCTCTATTTAAAATGTAATTCAATATACTGTATATGACTACAACTGGGAAAACCAGAATTAGATCCTGCTTTTGGGGCTTCTTTTAATGAACTACTAGTCAATGGATATAAATATTTAGAAGTAGATAGACTTTCAAACAGAACCAAAGAACAGTTAGTCTTTTGAAAACCCTCCAAATATTGTCTTGTCTGTGTAATCCATTGGTACAATTCGAAAGGTGTTTTTTCAGGAGGCAAGTGCACTTTTTTGTTTTTTCTTCTGAACATGTTTCGCTTCTCATCCAAGACGCTTTGAGTAGATGGTGGGAAATGGAAGGATTTATATTCCTGGCAGACAGCTGGTCATTTGCATTCTTTTAGAGTCCTTGAGGCCATTTGGAGAGTCACCTGAGTAGTGTAAATGGGTGTGGAGGCTTCTTGGCTGCAGGATGTTTTCTGCCCTGTGTCCTTTCTTTCACTGTTGAAGACAGGCAGAGGCTGTTGGGGATGAGTTTGTGTTGTTTATACTTCAAGATGAAGTGCAGATGGTTCCTGTAGTCTGCAATTTTTCTGGAGATCTGTTCATGTTCCCATACAATTCGAAGGTGTTCATCCCAAAATACATAGGTAAAAGGCTATGGAGATTCCAGTCATTCAGGTCATGGTTGTCCCAAAGATTCTCCGTCATCCAATCAGAACTGAAGAAGTTTCTTGGATGAGAAGCAAAACATCTTCAAAAGAAAAAACAAGAAAGTCCAGTTGCCTCCTTTGAGCCAACCATGACCTTGATGATTGAGAATCATCTTGCCATTTTCATTGAGCATCTGGCATATGGATTTTCCCCTTTTATTTCGAACATATCTGATGCCCCTTTGATTATTCTTGATATCCTTTGCTAACTTTTTTTCTTTTTCTTTTCCTGAGATCAGCTTTACGGGTTCTGACTTTCTTTACTTGTATGATTGAATCCTCTTTTCATTCAAAGTTCTGCAGCTCAAACAGAACAACTATATTTGTTGGGTGGACAACTTAGCCATTGTGCCTTATTCAACAAACAAGAATCTAAAAGCTTCATGGCTCAGTCTCATAAATGACCACAATTATGGTTTGCTTGTAACAATGCTGGATTATAGATAAACAAGTCAGATCCATTGCTAAGAAAACTGCAGGAACTTGTCCAGGCAACACAATGGAATAAAAGAAGAAAAAAAGATGGTTTACCATTATCCCTTAACAGCACCAACCTCTGTCCAACCCTTTTTTCCCCCATATTAAGATGTAGAACTGTAGCACATACATTTCCAGCTGAAGTAGACTATTCAGAAGAACACTATTTTAGTTCAATGCTTTATACTGCTTTCCTAATTAAAATAGTGCAATTGTATTTTAACAGCATGGATGTGCCTTATTTAAAAAAAAACACCACTGATCTAGGATTTCATGGGTAATTACAAACTGTAGCTCTAAAATACTTCATCTCAAATGAAAATGTTTCGTTGTCTTTATGTCACATTCTATCCCATCACACAGAATTTGTTCATATTTGAATATGTTTCATCCATCAATAGAACACAATCGAAAGGAGAAGTTCAACTATAAAATCATAAGTTAAATAAAAACTGAGGCATGTGTTTCTTTTTAGAAAGCTCCAAATGCTTTATTACAATTTAAATAAACATTCATTTCATTTTCCAGTCTATTATGACTGAAATTTAGCTGACATCACCCAAAAACATTTCCTGTTTTTCCTGTCTATACTTTTGCAATGGAATTTGTATGAATTGTTTAAAGCAAATCTGCTAACTCTGTAATAAGCACACATGTTGACAAACCAAATTTCTCAGAAAAGTTTATTTATGTTTATTCTATTTTTATTCTTCACTTAGTCTGCGAAGTTCAAGGCAGAACATATGGTTCCTCCCTTTTATTCTCAAACCTTTAATAATCTTTAAATCAGACTACAGCATTGTGGCTAATAAAGGAATTGAATCATCTTCTAACATTCCACCTGGCTGAAAAGTGCATTGGGGTTCAAAGGTGAAAAATTAGCACCTCTCTGCAATTTAAATTAAACCCAACTTTTCCCAGGATTGCACAGAAGTTGCAAAAGGCAGCTGTGGCATTCCAGGGAAGAAAATCGTACTTCAAAGCAATGCAGACAAATGGACTGCTTCGTGTCCCTGAAGCATCTTTTTCACATGTTTTCAGTCAACTCAGATATAGATTGCATGTCTCGTTATAATGAAATTGTTTTCTCATTAAAAAAAATTAAGAAAAGAAAGCACAAATGTTTTCTCATAAGGTGAACAGGACTAACTAGTTATTGAACAGTTCTTTAGAAATTCACCATGTTGAATATACAATAAGAAGTTGAAGTATAAAGTGATAAATGGGACAGCAAAAATATAAATATTAATGATAGTGGCCAATGCTGACCAGAAAGCAACTGAATGAAACTTTAATAAATGAGGCACATTGCTGATTGGCATCAGTAATGCTTAGTTGATTTTTTCCAACTCAAAAACTATGCCAAGGATGAAGAGGCATAGATAACAGAGGCAATGTCAGACTACTGTACTGTGGCACTGTTCTTATTTATTATACTTATTATGAATTAATAAAGTGACTGAATATTTTTGAACAGGATAGGAATGATTTTCTAAAGAAACAAAAATATTTTTTTAAAAAATAAGTGAAGAAATAAGTAAATTACTAAATATGATTATCCATATATATGAGAACTGCAGATTAATGATTCTGATGAAATCTTATCAATCTAGATAAATACAAAGTTCATTTATACTAGAGACTGCCTGATTCTTATGGACTACATAAGCAGATTCCACAATGTTGTTATAGAAACACTTTTCTTTTCTAGAAATGGCAAATTTAACAATAAAGAGATGTCTTGGGAAAACACTGAATGTGACATATGACCTTGGTTTTCTCTTTTTTTAAAAAAATACCATTTTACTAAATTTTAAATAGAAGAATAAAAATACACATTAGAAACAAAGTTGAAAAGAAAAAAATGTCAGACAGAAATCAAAATTAAAGTGCAATAAGAAAAAGTAAAGAAAAAAAGAAAAAGAATAATTTCCAACTTTCTTTGATACAGATACATATAAGATACATCCAATTCTTACCATAAGTTTAATAATTATATCTCTTCTATAATCCCATTTAAATCCAATAACCTTATTTTTCTTAATACAATACCTTTCTCTCTGGAATAGTTGCCCCATCTACAGAAACTAGTTGCATAGTTATTTCTAGAACTTGTAGAAAGTCTTCATTTTGATAAACATTATTTAACACCACATCCCATTTCTTTCCTGTTAGTATTGCCTCAAGGTTTGCACCAGCCTTTACATAACATGGCCACTGGCAAGGTAGTATGGCAATTGTAAATTAATGCACACGGAGGTTCCCTACAGTTGTTGTATTGGCCATTGCTGTGTGCATGTTAATATGAAAAGCCAAGGATGACTCTCTTGTGCATTTCAGACCCAGGACAGTGAGCTGTTTGGTAATGCAAACCACATGCCACTGGAATCCCTTAGTCGTGCAATGGGAGTGATCCATGCATTCCATTCAGATCCCCTAATCCTAAAGAATACAACGAATAGCTCATGGCTTTACTCATGGCATCCATCCCTTTCTTGATTTCCATACATCAAATGGAAGCCATGCATTCTGAAGGAAATGACCCTAAATATGCATAGTTGGCTTACATGTTTCTTGATCTCCTTGTTTATATACATATATCCAAGGACTCTTATTCTAAATTCTCCCCTCCAGCAACCTATAAAACTAAAGAAGTCTTGATGCATCGGGAATGGATGAAAAGGGCTAGCATTGCAGTGATCTTCACTATATGATCTGGGTACACTGAGATTTTATTTTTGCAACTGAATGAAGTCATCAGTTTTCCATTTAACAGTCCCTGGAGACCATGACAGACAGAATTTACCATACTCTTTTTTGAGAACTTGTGTAAGTTGATGCTGCTTTATAACTTCCCATTTCACAGTCAAATCTCAGCATCAAAAGCACTTGTGCAGGTCGTTCTCTACTTATGACCACAACTGAATCCAAAATTTTCATTGCTCAGTTGTTGAGTTTGGACTCATTTTACATTTCTGATACAGTTGTTTAGTGAATCAGCGCAATTGTTAAATTAGTAACACAGTTGTTAAATAAATCTGGCTTCCTCATTGACTTTGCTTGTTAGGTGATCACATGACCCCAGGGCATTGCAACAGCCATAAATACCTGCCAGTTGCCAAGCATCCAAATTCTGACCACATGACCATTGGGATTCTGTAACGGTTATAAGTGTGAAAACTAGTCATAAGTCACTTTTTTCAGTGCTGTCATAGCTTCAAATGGTCACTAAATGAATGGTTGTAATTCGAGGACTTCCTGCAGTCTTGAGCATACTGTGTAGCCTCTGAATGAGGATGTGTGAAAAATCAGCAGTTAATTTTCAAGCTAACTAATACCACTGCACAGGGTGGTCACAAACATACTATTTAAATATTTTTTTAAAAATAAAATAAAAGCAACAATTATACCTTATAGATTTAAACTGCATTAGTAATCCTCAATGAAGAATAATTTCAGCATAATTTAAAGCACTTCACTTTAAATATCAACTTTTTCCTTGATGCCAACTAAGTAGGCACAAGACTGAAGCTTGTAGCACAACTGATCTTACGCAGATGTAGATCTGAAAAACATAACAACTTGTTTGGGGGGGAGAGACAAGGAACACTTAGTTCTCTTAAAGACCAACTACTATCAGGAAGGGAGACAGTGGCTCAGTGATGAGACACTGAGCTTGTCGTTCAGAAAGGTCGGCAGTTCAAATCCCTAGCGCCGTGTAATGGAGTGAGCTCCCGTTACTTGTTGCAGCTTCTGCCAACCTAGCAGTTTGAAAGCATGTAAAAACTCAAGTAGAAAAATAGGGACCATTTTGCTGGGAAGGTAACAGCGTTCCGTGCGCCTTTGGCGTTTAGTCATGCCAGCCACATGACCATGGAGACATCTTCGGACAGCACTGGCTCTTTGGCTTTGTAACAGAGATGAGCACCGCCCCCTAGAGCCGGAAACCACTACCACATATGTGCGAGGGGAACCTTTACCTTTACTATTAGGAATAGTTTCCCAAGAAGCCTGGCAATGGCAGAAGGTGGAAGTGGAGGATCCAATCAGGATTGGTCACCAGCCCGAGTCCGAAAGCTCAGAAGACAAAACCTCTGGTCCCAGTGACCAACACAGATTGGATCCTGTAACATTATTCTGGGACACATATTTTCACCTTCATTCAATGGAAGTGAAATTGCTGGTAAATGCAATGATCAACATTTATCTCAAAAGTGCATTCTTTTCTTCAAAAGGCAACTGGACTACTTTTTCCTTGAGGAAAAAGAAGAAAACGTTTTGTTTCTCAAGAAATTCATCAGTTTTGATGAGGGAGGAAAGGGAGGGATGGAAAGACTCACAGACATCAAGATTTATCCTTTTCCAGTAGTCAATCTTTTCTTTCTGTTACCCCATCCTCTCACTTTCCCTCTGCATTGAAGAGGTTGTCAGAAAGGGCCAGAAGAATGGGAATTAGGTTATCCATTGCATGATGTTGCCCAGTTGTTGAGGTCTGCAGACTATTTAAGTTCATCATGCACATCCATCATTTCACGGGTGGAGTTTGTGCCTGACAGCATCAACCAGACTGAGCAAAATTATTCCTCATGGGTCAACTAATGCTTGATAGTAGAACCCAACTGTCCATGGATAAAAAATTCCACTGAGCTTAAAAGAAGCACAAAGCCAAAAAGGAAATAATTCCATTAGTCAGTACAGTAACCAATGTTGTGCAAAGAAATGATTATTTTCTTATTAAACTGGATGTGCATCACAAATTTTAAAAAAGCCATGTGCCAGGAAAACCATCTATTCAGTAAAATGAGGAGTGCTCTCTGGTTCTTGCAGACTTTTCATAACCCAAACTGGGCAACATCATTTGGAATATAGTTTTTAAATAAGGTAAGTTTACACAGCAGCCTGCAACACCGTGTAATGGTTGACAACAGGTACAGAAACTAGTGTGCAACCAAGAGAGCAACACAGTAGACATGGCCCTATCAGAAATCAAACTGACAATCATGAATTTATTTTTTTATTTCTTTTTCACATTTCTGAACTGCTCAAAGAGAATAGCTTTCCCTCAACAAATTGCTATCAACAAATAATTTTTCATGTCCTTTCCATTCTGTTTACCTTCCTGTAATAATCAAGCCAGCACCAGGTTTGATACTGCCAGCAGGTATTGGAGGATAATGATGCGGTACCGTTAACAGTGCCACCCCCTTCATTTGACTTGCATAAGGAAAGTTAAGACTTTTTAAATAGCTCTGCCCTCAGCCACATATTCAGCCAGCACGTGATAGGATACTTGGTGCATAATAATACAGGTATGCAGAGTTTCCCTACCTGAAAGCTGAACCTAGATTTCTCTTAAATGCAAAAAAACCTTTCAGGTGGTTGTCAAACGCACCTTTCGAAAAGGGGAGAGCCGGATCTATAAAACGGGTTTATAATTCTTCAGCGCAACTTCACAGCGACGTAAAGCTTTCCCAGTAACCGTTTAACACGTGATTAGAGTTGAGCATGGGCCAGTTTCCCAGTTTTGCCTAAAACACCCTCAAATTCTCAAGTTCTTTGAATCTCTTAGTCTTAAACATCCACCTCCGGTTAGTGAAAGGAAAGGGGCGCGGGGGGGGCGACTGCATGTGTGAACGAGCCAGTCTCCTTCGCGAATACACTTAAACGCGTAGTAAGGCCACAAAGCTGCCCTACGAAGGGTGCGAGAGGCAGGGACAAGTCTTCAGATAGGGGAAGAAGACAACAACAGCCCTTTGAAGGCTACGTCGGCATCCCGCCCTCGCCAGTCCGGCGGACTTTCCTGCCCCGCAGCTGTGTTTTTCCGTGAGGCTGCGCAGGGTGACAAATTGAGGGCGAGTAGTCAAAGCGGTTTGCTCCTCCGCCCTTACTTCCCGGCGGTTAAGAGGAGGAGCTATAATAGTGGGGGTTTTTTGTGTGTGTGGGGGGGGGTGTTCTTTTTAATTTCTTCCCTGAGACCGGCAGCCGATTTCTAGCAGCGCCTTCAGTCTTGGCGCGCAAGCTGTTGGTTCTCGCCCCGCTCCCGCAACTCTTCTCTCTCTGCTGCTCCCAGCGCAGAATTACCATGGCTATCTGGAGCGGGTCAGGTTCCGTCCCGGCAACCTTGCTCAGGCCCAGCTTGACCTCCGTCTCTTCGGGAGAGCTTCAGAACATTCGGACGTGCAACTGCGAGATGGCGGTGTTACCGCTGCGGCAGTTGCTCTCCCTACAGCCAGACTCCTTCCTACTGCAAGGGGACACTCTGGCGGTGCTGAGTCCGCTCGACCGCCGGCCTGGGGGTGGCTTCACGGTGATAAGCGATGGGTTTTTCCAGCTGGATGGCCGGCAGCAGTGCAGGCTCACCGGCTACTTCAAGAGGTAAGCGGATGCTTTTCTAATTTTCTTTCCCCTCTTGATGCCTCCTTAAGCTAGTGCGGAGGACAGAAATCTCATCCTATAGGTCGCCGGAAAAGTGGGCTCTAGCACTTACAATTTTTATTTATTTATTTTGGAAACAAAATCTACCTGCTGCTTTGCTACCTGCCGGGTGTTTGGCTAATGTTATTAGAATTAAAAGGTAATTCCACAAAACGGCTCCTTATTTGTGGGCCTACACTACAACGACAAATCACGATCTAAAAACTGAATTAGTATTTTGGTATCTCTCCTTTGCAGGTTATTAAAATGCTAGAGCGGGTGAGTAGGTTACTATTGCTTGACTTGGAAAGATGGAGAGGGATTTTATTAGGGAAAGTAGGCTTGGAGGAGAGAAGCTAATGTAGCTTTTTTTCTTCTCAAAAATAACTGCTCTACATTAAGTTTAGTAGCAAAAGAACACCCTCTAACCGAAGTCCTAAACTAGAAGCCAGATTGAATAGATGTACAGGATCTAATGAGAACTCAGACAAATATACAGTATTGCAAAAAGCAATAGCCATTTTCTGATTAATAAACATTGTTCATAGGATTGGGGGGTAAGCTTGCCAGTTGATGCTCATTAAATGTAGGACACCTTACATTCTGCAGTTTATTTTAAAAACTAAAAGCAATCCAGATCCAGTAGTAAGTTGGAGCATTCTGAGGGACCTTCAGCCAGCCTTCTCTGACAGAGTACTTACTTACCATGACTTGAATCAGGCTTGCATTTCACTATGTGGTTGCTGCTTAAAAGACCTGACAGCAAAAGAACAAGGACCCGGTAGATAGAAGAAATATTTAATATATCAGCTCTAAATATAGCAATCTATTACAATACAGTAATTATTGCATTTGTATTTCAGTTGGATCAATCAAGACTGCCCCTGAGATAGAAACAGATTAATTTTCCAAAGAAGGACATTTGTGAGTGCTTAAAGACTATTGGTCCCACCTGAACTAATTCTTAGTCTTATCTGTGTTATGCATACCACTCCTTCACAACTTAGTAGAATGATTGCTCCAGGGCCTCCTTTGAAGGGAAAAATCAAAGAGTAGACCTAACTGAACAGAAGGAGATCTTGATAGAAAGGTCTTGTCTCATCTAGATAGTGCAGCCTAGAGGCACGCTACCAACAGAAGACACAAAGTTTGGTGGATTGGGTGGGACAGACATTGGATGAGTGAGTAGATGGAAATTCCAATTGCTGAGAGAGAAAAATGCAATACCATAGATTATCAGAGACTGTGCTATATACCACCAGGTTGTTGGTTAATGTTTGCTCAATGTGGTTCTCCAAGGTTGGTTAGATTTTAATAGAAATGTTGTAGATTCTGTTTGTTAGTATGAAATGAACTACAAATTAAAATATGCTTTTATTAATAAACTTACCTCCCCTCTCACCAGAGTGTGTAGTCACCAAAACAATGAGGCTTTATTATTATTGTATAGCTTCCTCTGACATTCTAAAAATTTCTGCCTAAGGGTTTGTATGTAAAACAAGGAGTTTATGGCTTCTTTGTTAATTAATCCTGATGTGTTTGACAGAATTGTGTAACAGGTTATTCTTGCATACTTTTGTTTTCTTTGTTGTCTGATAAGGCTCACAATATAAAAACTTGGCCTTTCAAAGATAAGTAAACAGATGTGACTTTTCCTCTGCTTTATGAAGGTATCTGTGCAAAGTACATTATTATGACGTGTATCTTATCTTTGAAAACTTGCTGAAGCAGAGGAAACAGCGTTTGAAGAGTACCTTTTTATTAAAGCAAATGAGTCATTGGTTCTTGTCCAACAGTACCCTTCAGCTTATTCTTGGCATGATACCTACCAGTTGGCTGTAAGAGTTTTTTCTTCACAAGGCAATGTAATTTAATACTGTTATTAACAATCCAAAACCAACAAGACATTAAACAATGTTTAAAATTTTAAATGCATATATTAAAAATTATGTGAAAACCAGTCAGAATTGTGAAGGAAACACTTATTTTCTATAAGTTAAACCAGAAATTTCACCACTGCTAAGAGTGCCACTGAATAGGACATTTGAATAGGACATAGTAGTAGTCGCTTGAATAGGACATGAGATAGGGATTCAACCTCTATTTCAGGGTTGTCAAACTCCCAGCCCATGGGCTGGATGCGTCATGCACTGGCCACAACCATGCCCAGTTTAGCAAAGGGGGTGGGTGGGTGGGAAAGTCCCAGTATATCACATAACACCACTGTGATGACATGAGTTTGACACCCCTGCTCTTATCTGAACAAAATCATAGAAATGTGATTTTCTAATAAGACGCTGAATAAGAGTTTGGCTCTCTAGAGAGAGAAAAAGCATTAGATGTGTCTGAAATGTTGCCTAAAGAATTTGTATTGCAAAATGATTGAAGGTTTTCATCTTTTGGAAGTAAGAAAGACAAAAAAGCTTTTACATAAGCTCTAAAATTAATTTGCTATTTGCTTTTTGACTGAGGACAACTTACTTTTTTGTGATCTTATGTACATACGCTATCTAAGTTGCAATCTTGTGTGACATCACACACATGTTGTCATTTGCTTCCATGCAGAGACCCATGAGATGAAGTCATTATGAACAAGGGCCTGTTATGGAAGCACATTGTTGGGATCTAACATTGTAGGCAGGCTTAGGTATTCCAGAAGTTTAAAAAGTGTTTTTGGCTTGTTGGCCTGATCATCATCATAAATAGAGATGCAGTTTATGTAGGGAGAAGCAAACTAGGTAACAGGATATAGGCATCTGCTTATACAAAAGCAAACAGGGAAGGAAGGGCAGTTATAAACAAAACAATGATTAAAAACATTTCTTAGCTTTTGTCACTAATGGCTTTTCTTAGTTCTGAGAAATTGGAGCCTGCAAATGGTGATCTCAATTTTCCATTACTTTTTCCTTTTAGAAAGCTGTACCAACTTAACTTGTTCCTCGCATTTTATGAACTGCAAATGAATGGATAAGCAGCATGTCTGGGTTAGCTGACTCATGGATGCCTGTTATTGCTTCTAGCTCCTTTCCAACTTTTCTTAGATCCAGCTGGCAGTATTTTATTCTATCAAACCCATTAACCCTAGTATGAAACATTCAGTTTTGCTGCAATATGCTTATAAAATAACTAGTTCTATTTCTAAACAATAGAATTTTCCATAACTGAACTCTTTCTGGAGAGGAGAAAATATATACTTAGTGTTGCCAGCCATTACAAGGAAAATGTTACTCAATCTAGATTAACACATATTGTAGTATGCAATTAATAAATAAATGTCCATTTGATTGTTTGAGCAAACAAAACTACTTGGCTAGTCCACAGAAATATCCACAATTTCTCCCTGTAAGATCAGGATCTCTTGGTTAAAATATACCTAGTTAACTAGAAGTTTTTGAAGTTATGTATTGTGAGCTATTCACGTTTAATTTTTCTGCTTCTTTGGCCTAGACATGCACTGATTATGTGAATCTGTGTAAACTGAAAATTAAGCAGAGTTAAGGAATGCTGATTTTCCTGCATTATCTTGACTACAGCTTTTAGAAGTATCCATGGATCTGAGCCTTAGTTTATATGAAAAGTAATTGCATATTAAAGTTGAACCAGAAGTTTTTAATTTTACATTAGTCTGAATGTCTTACACAGGAATAAAGTTTTTCTTTTAAAGATGAAGTATATTTATTTCATTCATCCAGTTCACAAACAAATATTATTCAACCAAATAGGTTAGCTGAATAACTGTACTGCTTAATTATGTAGATGCTCAGAAAGTTAAACAACTGCAGGGATCATTAAGTGGACAGAGCAAAACAGCTGTCTGCCAAAAGGAAGTCAGCTCCCCTCCATGCATAGAAGGGAATACCTACACTGGGCTAGAGAAATGACCCTCAGATCTTCAAGTTGCAAGCTTCATTTCTAGCCCAATGCAGGAGTTATTGTTCTCTCTTTGAATGGAAGGGAACTCCTATGGTGGGCTGCAGGCATTCAGCTTTGATTCCAAATGTGAGCTTGATTTCTGCCACCACCACCCCTATGGAGGGGAGGGGAAATCATTAATTGGCAGCAGCTGTTTGCAACCTGCCCTGCCGGCTTCCCTATTGACTTTTTGAGAAAGCTGGCAGAGAAAATTTCAAATGACAATCACATTAATCAAACACCCAGCTCATGATCGTGTGACTGCAGGGAATGGATGCGAAGGACATTTTGTATGGGCCAGAAGTATACAACAGAGCACAAAGCATCCTTTCTAAACTGTTGTAACTTCAAACAGTCATTAAACAAGCATTTGTAAGTTGAGGACTACCTGTATCCAGAATTAGGCTAACAGCTGTTTGGAATTTTCTGCTAACATGCCTTTATCTCTGCCTCCCAACTGAAGAAGCTTGGAAATAGTGTTGCTAATAAATTTAGTATAAGGATGGATAACCTGTGGCCCTTCAGCTACTGCTGGACTTTGGCTCCCAGCATCCTTGAACATCAATCAGGCAGACAATGTGGGACTATAAAGTTGTAAGTTAACAGTATTTCCTCCCTGGTGTCATCTGAACCAGAGTTGCATGCATCTGTCTTCAGCAAGACAGGATGATCAAATGATAAATGATTTTCAACTGTTAAACTTTTATGCCTACATTCTCCAGATAGGTGTGAACAGAATCAGTGTACATCCTGTTTTTATATATTAAGGTATAAATTATCCAAATTGGCATTTCCAAGCCATCCTGGTTGGAGCACAACAGAGACTGCAATTTCCTATGGGCATGTTTCATGTTAAGTCATTAGGTTGAATTACTATATTTGCTAGGACTATTCAGTGCAAAGAGTTTCATTCAGATGTGCTTTGGAGCAAATCAAAGTGCAGGCAAATCCTTAAAGCTGCTGTATCTTTTCCTGGGATCATGCAGTTGTCATAACAATCCTAGGAAAAGGGTAGTTGCTTCAAGTAGCAGGTAGGTGCTAAATTTGCATCCCAATATGTTTCAAAGCACTTCTTGGGGTGAATTTAAAGCTTTGCATAGACCTTCTATTTGTATAATAGTGAGTCTGCATTGCTACCAGGACAGGAAGGACAAGACTTCCCAACTAACAACAACTGCTACAATTTTCTTTTTCTCCAGTTATTTTTCTGGAGAAAGAGGAAGACTTATGGTCAAGACTAATGTCATCTCAGTTGTGACCAAAATGCTGCTTTTCCTAGTTGTCCTGCAATCCTCCAAAATTATCTTTTCCATTTTTTGCTCCTCCTATAATTTTAACACATTTATTAACTCATTTTCCTACATAGGATGGGCCATACAATCTATAGTGGGACAGACTGTGAGATTTGAAAGAAACTAAATGAATGCTCTAATTGAGTTCTTTCAAGAACTTATCATGAGTTCATACAACATTGTATTTTTAAATTCTACATTTCACCAATGGCTGAATATTTACATTTTATTTTCTTGAACAGGCATGTAGAGTTGAATAGCCATCATGATTACAAAAACTACAGAGAGACTATATTGGGTTGGCCACTGGTATTTATCATTAACGTCAGAACAAAATATAATTCTTCAAAAGGTATGTACCATAAGGCTATTGTAAAATGTACAGACTGACCACCTTGCTTATAAAAAGATAATTGGATTCTTACTTTAAAATGGCATGATTGAATTTGGATAAAAGAGCAAGTTGTGATGTCTCTGTGAAACTGGTATGATTAGATTGCAAGGATATGAAATATTTAATTTTATAACAAGGTGGCTCTTGCTGTAATAGAGTTACATTTAAAAATGCTAACTTGCTAAGGAGCATGTTGCTTATGAAAGTGTTTTTACATACCTTGAGTTCTTGCATATGGTTAAGTAGGTTGCTTTTCTGTAAGAGATTCTTAGTAGAACAATAGCACTTTCAATTGAATCCAAGCCATTCTCTAGCCAGCTGCAAGAAAATGGAGTAACCTGTATAACTTTCAGCAATTGAGCTTGTCATATCAACAAAGGTGCTATTCATAAGATTCACTAAAGTGAAATAGGATGATAGTCATTGCATCTTAAAAAGTCAGAGGAGAAGAATTCTATTCAATATTATCTCTAGATTAGAAATATGTAGCATAAAAGCAATGAAGTATAAAATAGACTTTAAATCAGAATTCTCTGATGTGGCTTATTTGTTTTGAAAATTTATAATTTTGAGTCTCTTAAGATTAAAATCATGTATAGTAGAAGGCAATAAAACAATTTAGCTGACCAAGATCTTTGAAACATCACTAATAGTCCTGTTAATAATTAAACAGGAAAACAGGAAAAAAAATCCTAGTGGGTTTATTTTTACTTATATTCCATATTCTTGTTTTAATAAAAAATACTAGCAATATTAATTGTAAAGATATTTACAATTATAACCCTTTATAGAATAATTACAATTAAAAATTGATAATTGTAGTTTTATTAGAAAGCTCTGTTTAGTGTATTTCCAGTGCAACAGTCCCGATTTTCATCAGGATGCACCCCAAACAACAGGCAGATTGCTTAATCCTAAACAGACCAGATGCATTGTCGTAACTTGAGATATATAATCTGATTTGCCTCATTTACCTTATGGCATCATTACACAAATCACAATTACTTTCATATGTATTATGTAGTAAAGAGGAATGGGCATCCCCTCTCCCTAGGAACCTGTTAAAAACGGTTTCACTGTAATTCAGTATAAACTTAAAATGAAACAGAAGAAACCACTTTTTTTTTTTTGAAATGTTGTAAAATAAAGGCTATCCTGCTCAAATGCATAGTTGTCCAATTAAAAGTTTTGGAGAACTGAAATGTCTTAAACTGACTTGGGCTCAACATAATTGTATAGGAGGGAATTCAAACATGCTCCCCTGTACTATATAAAATTGTTTCTAAACAACACCAAGATAAGAATATATTTTATAAGGAAGGAAGTCTGAAGATGACTGAGTTCTTCTCCATAAGAATGCTTTCTTAGGAATGTACAAGTTCAAAAAAGATATAAATCAAAAAGCTTGACTTGTAGTGAATGGAACCATCCAGGGACAAAATTGTATGATGTATAAATAAGAAAATATTTGAGATCTGCAAATGTTTATATTGTCTACATTACCAATGTCAAATCCCATTAGAAAAAACGTATGCTTTGCTTGTGAATACTCGACACCCAAAGATGAGAAGGCAAATCGAGAACAGCATGAACAATGTAATATCATCCGTGATTGGGGAAAGCTATAAGCTTCAGGTAATTTGAGCAGATTTTTTTGTTTAATGTAAGCTTGCTATCTTCAAGTTGGTATTTTGGATGAGTTTTAAGGAGGAAAGGACATTGCTCTTTGGATAAATTAGAAAAGCAAAGCCTTTCCCTTGGAGGGACAGCCATAAATCCACCCAAAGACAGTTTAAAGTGAATGTAAATTCAAGTTTTCTAATGTTTTACTATATGCGTAAAATTCAATGGATGGCAAGGTTTCTGATGATCTGTATGGAGATAATGTGCTTTACTCCTCCTCCTCCTCCTCCTCCCCCCCCCTGTTTTGTAAAATACAGGTGTTACTGTATGGTACTTTCTGGTGACCATTTTAAATAATGGTAACGGACAAATTGCATGTCTACAATATTTCCAGTAACTTGCCCTTAATTCTACTGTCATCTTACATTGCTAAGCCCCCCCAAAATTCTGGAAGACTATATAATATTTGACAGTATGTATAGAGCAGAAGGGCAGAAGCAAAACAGTCCAAGAATGAGTTCAGGCATTATAATAGCCACAAGGCCTGTTGTTTTAAAATCAGATTTCAAGCTGAAAAATGTGACAAATTGTATTAGTCACCTGTTAATATTACTGGTATCAGATTTTATCTTATTCTGGAACACAAGTGTAAATGCCAATCTTCAGTTCTAAAGATACAAAGGCTAGCTGAATCTCAAATGTTTAAGGCACTGGGATTTAATATTACTATAGTCATCCATGCTAAATACCTGTTTCTTTGTTTATATACCTGAATAATGGGGGGGGGGTCATTTAAATTTTTGGGGAAGTGGGGTATACTATGTCATGGATAGATATGGCTGGAATTTTGCAAGTTCTTTTCTAAGTTTCAGAACAGTGGTAGGATTCAAAAAAATTTACTACCGGTTCTGTGGGCGTGGCTTGGTGGATGTGGTGTAGCTTGGTGGGCATGGCAAGGGAAGGATACTGTAAAATCTCCGTTCTTCCCACCCCATTCCAGGGAAAGGATACTGCAAAATCTCCATTCCCTCCCCACCCCACTAACCTGCTTTGAAGCTCCATTCTCCTGTACAGGACAACAAAAGAAGACCCACCCGATAAGCTAGGACTTGGGAGGCAGAGAATAGATGAGGGCAGGACCAGTCAGAGGCGGTATTTGCCGGTTCTCTGTGTTCTTATGATTTATATTGACTGTTTCCTAGTATGATTTGATTGCTTATTGTTACCCTATGACTATTATTGAGTGTTGTACCTGATGATTCTTGACTCTTGACAAATGTATCTTTTCTTTTATGTATACTGAGAGTATTTGCACCAAGACTAATTCCTTGTGTACTTCAATCACACTTGGCCAATAAAGAAATGTATTCTATATATTCTGTTCTCTGAACTACTCAAAATTTCTGCTACCGGTTCTTCAGAACTGGTCAGAATGTGCTAAATACCACCTCTGTTTCAGAAGCGTAGAAGTTAAATGTAGAGTAATAATTTTAATGCATTTCCTATTCCTAAACCATGGAGTTTTGGGAGGAAACCATGAAATTAGTTTTCAGAAATGGTAGCTGTAAGGTGCTGCAATGAGAAGGGGAAGAATAGGCTTTAAGGGTTGCATTCATTCCTGGAGTATTAGATTAATCAATAACAATTTTTCTTTTCTCTGTACAGTTTAACTTCCAAGATGTTGTAAAGAAGTTTTTTCCTTCAGAAGCCTATCTGGTTCATGAAGAAAGTTTAAGTTTCTCCTATGAGTTCAAAACTGATGCCTTATTTGATTTCCTTTATTGGTTTGGGATCAGCAAGAGAACTGTTTCAATGAATGGGAAAGTTCTTAATTTATCAAGTACCAATCCAGAGAAGAAAGAAATTATAACTAAGTTTCTGGATAAAATGAGTGAACCAAATTTGCGTTCAAACAGCTTTTCAGACAGGAAGTTCAGCATTATCTCCAGAGGTGAGTTGGTAATACATTATCACATTTTAAATATTACATTCTTCATAGGTAGAACAGGTTTATTCTGTGATTAAGTTCAGTATACATTGCTGTAAGGCAGGCATTGTTGTTTGTTGACACAATGGACTGTGTTTCTGCAAAGTAGTAAGACAAACTGGAGCTTACAAACCACTAGGTTTACACACTTCATTTTTTATAAATGTGTTCAGTTCAGCCAGCAAACTGGAATGCCTGGAAATTACAAGTGTTTTAGGTTGTGAGTGTTTTAGTCAGGATGAGAAAGTTCAGTATTTCTTTAGACATTAATATGTATTTGTATTATCTTGCAGTTTCAATAGATGATGTGTTTAATGGCAACTTGACATCAAAATCAACTTGGATGGAGTCTCCTTTAGCTCTCTGGACAGTTTCAGGGTCTCGGAAGTCTGGAGACAGGTCAAGTATCGAAGGCTGATTTTCTTAACATTGAGAAAGATATATTGAAAACAGAAGGAAGATAACCACATTGGGATTATCTTATTGCAGAATGCAAGGAATTTCTGCCTTTTGTTACAAATAATAGGATGTATCTGCATTCTATGTTGCTTTCATTGGTTTCAGGGTAAGATTCCTGATTACTAAAGTGATATTTACAGATCTGGTTCGACATTCAACATTAAAGGCTGTTGAAGCCTAGAGTTTTTGGTATTGCAGTTATCCATATAGTTAGAATGATTTTAAATCCTGGATTATTTCATCAGTTTCTAAACTGCCAGGTTTTCAGAATCATGGAAAACTAAATTATTTTTGTGATTGCTCCAACATTTATCATACCCCGGCAAGTTGATAATTCCAAACAGCTTTGAATTATAAGTAGCTATGACAGATACTACTATGAACTGTACTTGGGTTTTGTTTTGTTTTGGGTTTGTTTGTTTGTTTTTTTGTAAAATGGATGGTAGTATAGAACTGGCAGAAGGAATACTCAAACCCCTGTCTTGGATCCAGAAGTCAGCTGCTTTCAGAGTTTGGCTGTATTCTGGCTTGGAAAATTTTGCTGCGTGGCCTAACTTTCAATCATTGGGGATTATTTTCACAAGGGTTTTGCAGCGCTTCAGATTTAATCCAAAAAGAAAATTCAGGAAAGTCAAAAGAACATCTGTCCAGTTCTTTAAAGCAGCTGCATTTTTTCCAGGATTATGTGGCTTCAAGCTGTCGTGCCGTCCTAAGGAAAATATAGACTGCTTAGATAGCAGCAGACAGGTGTTACATTATGCATTGCATATTTTGTTGTAATTGAATCCAAAGAGGTGTGCAATGCATTTATTTGTACCTCTCAAATATAGAATAAACATTCTTTTCAGATACTACTAGAATATGTAAATATAACACATAGAGGTGCTTTGAATCGGAGCTTAATATCTTGGAAGGTTATAGAAAATGTCAATGCATTATGTAGTCCACAGTAAATGGGAAGTGCAAGGGCTGAATGGTTGTAATTTGAGTCATTTTGGGGCTACCTTATGAATATTTTACTTTTTCTTTATGACATAACATTAAAACACTGTTTTGATAGATGAAGCATAATTTTTACATCATAAAAAACTGATCTTGTTAAATTTGAATTGCATGGTATATTTTGGGCTTATAGCAGCCTTTCTCACCAATGTCTTCTAGAGCTGCAGCTTCTAAATTTCCCACTGAATGGCCACCTGGCTGTAGGCCCCCCCAATCTGGAGAGTGCCAGCAAGTTTAAAGAATGACTGGAATGAATATGCCATAAAAGTATCTCTTTTTTTCTCAGTAGGCTTTTTCATTATCAAGTTAAATGTCTACATGTTAAGGAATGTAATATTCAGTCTCTTTATATTGAAGAGACTTCATGTATAAACAATTGCCTAATCAGTTCCTTCTATATATCATTATTTTACAATAAACAGAGTTATATGGATCTCTTTTTCTTTTCTCAAGTTAACTTTCCATGTTGCACAATGTCAAAACCACAGTTCATCTATAAACATTAAGGCAGATTACACAGCAGGAATTTGAATAAGGGTTGGAAGTAAGGGGGAAAAACAGCACTAAAAAGCACTGACTATGTAAAATCCTGAGGTATAAAATAGCTGAAATTAGTCCTAAAACTAGAGGAGGCATAACTAATAAATGCTAAGAGCTATCTAATTTGAAAATGGAGAATAACATTGAGAGAAAAATTAGAATTAAAAGATTGAAGCAGAGGAAGGTTTATAAACATGATTGGAATTGCAATCCTCTATTTATTTATGTGAAACCCAGTGAAACTTAATGGCTATTTAGGCATTGAATCTGGCTATAAGAAAGGCCACTAAGAGAAAGCTGAGAGTTCCCGTAATGTATAAATACAGGTAGCCATTTAGCAGCTGTTCAAAGTTACAATGCCTCCCCTCAACACAGGTGATTGCAGGATTCTGTGGTCACATGACTCTGATTTATTATGTTTTTGCTGGTTTCAACCTTTGCAGGCCATGGTAATACATTGGTTTGCTTAACGACCTCTGCAAACAAAAGTAGTTAAATTGGGTCTGATCATATGGGTGGAGCTCCACTGTCCTAAGTCAAGGATTTCATGTATTACAATACATTTATTCAAAAGGAAATTAATAACTGTAAACCACCATCATTATAGTGCTGTGCAAAATTCACTTGATTGGGCATAGAGTGTTCTGTAAAACTTTGGAACTTCCCACTCTTCCAGCAGATGACATCAAACCTCTCTCCAGTCACACAGTTCTGGAGGCAGTTTGGGAGTTCCCAGAAGTAAATCCTGCAAACCGGAAGCAGATCAATGACAGGTAATTCTGGACAAAACAAATGCTGTATCTAGGATACTTCAAACTGATTCCAGCTTGGAGGGTTTATTTCTGGAAATGATACACACCACCGTAGAAAAGCATGATATGGTGAGGGAATGGAATCTTCCAGATTCTCCAGAATGTTCTCATCCCAGATTGGTGCATTTTTTTGTAACCCCACCTGATTGTTTTTACAAACAAAAATGGGGCAAATTCAGCAGTAAATTAAAAACCCAAATTTAAGAGAATCCCTCCAGAAATGGAAATAAGCAAGAAAAAAGTATAAACACACAAATATTGTGCTATGCATTTTCCCTAACCATAGCGAAAACCAATCCTGGATATTTCTTTCCATAACACATTTGTTGACCGAGGAGGAGAGTGATAGATATCAGATTAGAAAAAAAAAGAACTGGGTCAGAACCATAGTTCCATAATTATAGCAATAATAATAATGCCAGTAATATTATCTACATAACAAGGTATTCCATTTAAAAGCTGTCTTGTCTCATATGCAAATAAATAACTGCTGAAAATCACTCTCACACCCTACATAGATATGTATACATTTTCCCACCCCTCCTTCCAGCAGAAACAACAAAAAAGGACAAAATAGGATGAAGGTAAGAGCAAAGAATAACTGCACTGGAAAGCAAAGAAAATAGAAAACTGGACAGATAAGAATAATTGATAAGGAAATACAAGGCAAGCAAATTAAAAGATGCTTTTAAAAGGACAAAATTCAACAAACACAAAAGTCTCTCACAAAAAACAAGAACACTTAATATCCAGACCAGTCTTCAAAATTCAAGCTTTGTACCACAAGTCCATTGCCGCCTGTACCTCAGTTCTTCCTTTGTTTTGAACATCCTTTACTGTCCCCAACAATTTGCCAAATTCACAGGAGGAATTAACATTCCCCAAGCTAGCAATGGGAATCCCTTGATATTTTATAAAATGCAAATATGCCATACAGATAATTGTTATGCCATATTCCTGTTCACTGTTTCAGCCCAGCGACATTGTTTCAGTGGTACTCCATCCCATGTTAGTATGCTATGTTTTCTTCTAACACAAGCATATTCTGGCTATTAAATATGCTGTCTTTCTTTGGTTTTTCTATGTAATTAAAAAAAATCTTTTTATTTCAGACCATTTTGAGGTTTCTTTAAGCATACAGCTAACCCTTTATTTCTCAGTCCCTTATTGAGGCTAATAAAGTACTTTTCTAAATTTATTATTAGGAAGAGTTCTAGTTGATGCATGTTTCCCTCCACACCACATTATATGAATTTTCCATTGAGGATTTCTAGTGACTCCTCTATTTAAAAGTGCTCTGAGTAAGAAAAATCTAGGACTGGGCAACCAGCCAACATCTGGTAAGTCCCACAAGTAAAATCTTAAAAGAGTGAACTCGTATAGTAAATCTGAAAACAATTTGGCAGGATAAAAAGGTTTGTATGAATGTTAATAGTTTTGAATTCAGCTCAACAGATCTTGCAATTAGACAGCTATGCTGCATATGAATAACTGAAAAAAGATTTTAATTATAACTTCATTTTCTAATAGAACTTGTGTTCGTTTTTTTTAAAATCAATTTTTAGTTAAAACCTACTATAGCATATGCCATTTTAAGGGTTCCAGACAGAGATGGCCACAAAGGACCTCCACTTACAGGCCTTGAAATAAAACAAATTCTGACTGAGTTACTCATAGTATAAATTTGGGCTGTATCATCAGACTAGAGATAATTTTCAGCAGAGAATTTCTATGTGCTTCTTAGTATCTGCCACTATCATGGTAGGCCAGGTGCTTGTAAACCCTCACATAGCACTATCCATACAAAAATATCTCAAAGCAGTTTACAAAAAAAGCTGCAAAATCATAATTAAAAAAAAAATCAACCTATCCATGTAAAATAAAAGATGGAGATAAAAAAAATATCATCCAACATATAGGAGATTTGAATGTAGGTTTTTAATGGTTATCTACAAGTGTCAAAATTTTAGGGAGAAAAGTTTTGGAAATTCTAATTCATCCGGGTCATAGTTGTCTCAAAAGGTGTTTTTTCAAAAGGCAACTGGACATTTTTTTTTCTTGAGGAGGAAGAAATTTTGCTTCTCATCCGAGAAGTTTCATGGGTCACTCACCCCAACCCTACTATCCTGCCAGAACCAGTGAAACTTCTTGGATGAGAGCTAAAATATCTTCCTCAAAGAAAAAGATCCAGTTGCCTTTTAAAAGAGCACCTTTGAGATTCAGGAACTTTACAGACCCCCTCAGGTGGCCTGCCTATGACAACCACAAGGTGGCAATCTAGATTGGATGCAGACAGGAAACAGAAAAAGGAACATGCACCATTATCCTCTGCATCTTACAGTGCTTGTCTTTCTCCAAAACCTTGAATGGTTTTATAAATGCTCGTCGCTGTCATAGCTAGAGAAGCTAGTGATTACACATCTATCCTATAAAAAGGGCAGGAGCCTACACTGCCTGCTCACTGAAAACTTTGCTTTGATATAACGGAACCCTTAAAAAAAAGTCTGCACAAATAAACAGCCCATTGTAGACACCTTTAAAGGGAGCTTACTCATTTGGGACTTGTTTTTAATGGCATTCACAATTAGGAGCTTGATAGGTTGATTAAGTCAAAGTATTCCTCTCTTTGAGGCAGATGGAGGGTTTAAAAATATGAAATATGCTTATGTGTAGGACACGACAGGGGAAACCTTTATTATTCCCTAATGCAACTCTGCTACTAAATTTCATATACTGTAATGTACATGAAAGGGAATTTCAAATGATACATGTAATGATTGAAAGTGCAGAATAAACATTTGTGATCCTATATTTCAGTGGCCCCCAACCTTTTTTGTGCCGCGGCCCAGTACCGGCATCACAAAATCATCTGCGGCCCGGTACGGGCATCAGCACGCATGGCAAGGCGAGCCGAACGACCAGCCAGCCAGCTGTCCCCCACTTGTCCCTGCCACCTTCAACTCCTCCTTTGTACCTGTATCGATGGGCTTCGGGACGGCTTCAGGACGGTCGCTCGGCTCGCCTTGCCATGCATGCTGAAAGAATCCTCAAGCCTTAGTTTTGTTTGAAGCCGCCCCCCCCCCCTCGATGAAACTAAGACGCGAGGATTCTTTCAGCACCCAAACGCCGCTTTCTACCCGGAAAAGCTCACCGGAAGCACTTTTTCATCAAAACAAGATGGCGGCGCCCAGCAAACTGGCGGCCCGGTAGAAATTGTTCCACGGACTGGTACCGGTCCAGGGACCGATGGTTGGGGACCCCTGCTATATTTCATCTAATGTGAAGATTTGAAAGTGTATTAAGCACCCCCATATTTGTATTTTCTGATACATCTGAAGTATGGAGCAGCTCAGGAAAGCTTATACCTTTTAATAAAATTTGTTGATTGGGAAAAGATTATCAGATTCCTGGTTTTTATTTCTGCGCCACAGACCAACACTGTTTCCTACATCTTTATCTTCAATCTGTCATAAATTAAAAGCACATATATTAAATTCATTGCCATAAAGGCTTGCTTTTGTAAGTTCAAACTAATCATGGCTGTTTCACTACTTCCCCAAAACTTTTAATCAGAAACATCATCGTTTGCAAATGAATTTTTCTATTAATGTGTTTGCATGCCAAGAAAATCTGCATTACCTATTTTTCCCAACATGAATTTATTAAAGAATAACGATCTTACTTTTAAAAGGTGACAACCTTAGCTTGCAACCCATACTATTACTGTATTAGATTCAATGAAGGTCTAAACTCCTTATAATTACTGTTTTCTTAAGAAGAGGAGGAATTTTGGCACCATGTGTTCCACTGGCTTCGATTCTAAATTCCTTCACTTCACTCACCACCTAAAGGCTTAAATTCCAGAAAAGTCAGCATGTTCTTCTTTTAAAGTATCACTGAACAATTACAGAAGAAATAAAAAAAGAATCTATGGAATCTCACATAACTAAGGCATTGCAAACCTAAAACATTCTCTATATAAAGTGCTGTTCCTTGCCCCTTTCCAAGGTTAAATAATCCCCTTTTCCTAGACAACACTGTTTTATTTTAAGATGCCACAAGAGTCTTTGTACTTTTATCAGATTGCTCAAACTAGGCCAGATTACGTTTGGCTACTTTTATTGTGGGGTCTATACAAAGATAAACTCCAAAAAGAATTTATCTGATCATAAGAAAATGACAATTGTTAATTACTTGTTGTGGTGCTTGGGGTCAGGCCTCTGACTAGTCACTACTATTTCTGAGTATAAATAGTTGAAAGCCTGGAAGCCGAGTTTTGTGCCATTTTCATTAGACAGACAGTTGAAAACTAGAGCATAACATTGAAACTGGAAAAAACGCAGAAGAGAAATGCAGAAAACTCTTTGAAGCCATGGAATGATTGATGGACATTGCAGTTTATACAAAACAGATAAGAAAAAACCCATCTTCCCTCAAAACCATGTTTGAGGGGTGCCCCCTTTGCTGTCCCCAATTTTAAAGGAGGCCCTTTGTCACTAATAGGTTGCCAATCCTTCTAGGATCCATGCATTAGTGCCTATTACATTTCTTTCCACACCCATCCCATGCCTTTGTTTTTATTTCTGCTCTTCCTCCCTAGAGACGTCTGGAACTTTCCAAAGGTTCAGACAGGGAGCACACACGACTGGAGAAGAAGGTGTCCCCATCCCCTTTCTTCTTGGTTGGAATCCAGAAACACAGTGATGCTGGCCTAAAACGCACAACCCAGTTTTGCTTTGCCTCAGCCATCCCCATTGCGGTCTATCCCCGACGCCTTGCCCAAGCCGGCGGGAGAGAAGTGCAGCCCGCTCGCTCCCTGGGTCACAATCGCAAAACTGGTGCCTGGGCAACAGGCAGGTCTGGGCGCAGGCAGGCAGGCAGGCAGGCAGGCAAGCGGCATTTATTGCGTCTGCCACTTGCCAGCGGCTTGGTGACAGGACAGGCTCCCCGAGTCTCCCTTCCCAATTCTTCCCTGCACCAGAGCTATCGCTTTGCAGTCGGAGAACCAGGAAGAACTGAGTTGGACTAGCCCACCCGCATGCAGTTGCCGGAGCGCAACAAGATCGCCCTCCTTCCCCCGATTAATGGGGCCGCCCCAGCGCTTCCCGCATGCCTCCCCGGCGCACCACCATGGAGACCCAGGTCTGCGCGAACGGCGCCGCCGCCTGCTGGTGAGAATTTCCCCTCTGGCCGGTTTGGAGGGAGGGAAGAAACGGGGCCTGCGAAAATCCGAGCGCTGTTCCTTGGAGTGGGTCTGCGCCTTGGGGAGCTGGAAGGCGAGGAAACATTGGGAAGGCTGGAGGCGAGGGTCGGAATGGAAGGGGCCAAGCCTACCCCCCCACCCCCACCCCAAAAAACCCCCCACAGTTTTTGTTTAAGTTCTGCCTGGGTATAGTCTTTTGTAACAGTTAAGAGTACTTGGATTTTAAAACAACAACGACAAAACGAAATCCACAATATTCCAATGTTCAGATATTTGCGGGCAGAAGGAGCCCTGGCCTGTCTCTCAGGATAGCATTTCTCCAGCTTGACAATGTTAAGGTGGGTGGACCAACTCTTCAAATTCCCCAAATTCTGAAAGATGGTCCACCCATCTTAAAATTGTCAAGCTGGAGAAACGCTGCCCCAGTGAAAGCAAAATGATGCCACTCAACTGCTTATTTCATGTTGTGTCACAATAAGGCTGAGATATTTGGGGTTATTATGTTGCTTCCATCAAGCTAATTGGGATGCCATTTAATAAATCATGATTAAACCAAGGCCCATAACAATGTGTGACACCTCTCAGTGTCTCAGTGGTCTTTGGTGTGTGACCACAATTGGGCCCAAAATTTCTATTGGTGAGCGAGATAGTTGTTAAGTGGATTTTGTCCCCTTTTACAACCTCTCTTGCCACGGTAGTTAAATTAGTAACATGGTTGTAAAGTGAATCTGGCTTTCCCATTGACTTTGCTTGTCAGAAGGTAGCAAAAGGGGATGACATGACCCAATGGCAACTCTCAAATACGAACCAGTTGCCAAGCACCCAAATTTTGATCCCAATGACTGGGGATGTTGCAACAGTCATAAATATGAAAAACGATCATAAGTCACTTTTTTCAGTGTCGTAACTTTGAACAGTCACTAAACAAATGATTGTAAGTTGAGGACTACCTATAGTGCAGGGGTGTCAAACTTGTGGCTTACAGGCCAGATGTGTCACATGCTGGCCACCCTCACCCTGAAGGGGAAAAAGGTTGTGATGCATCACAGGATGACAACGTGGTGTTGTGAGTTTGACACCCCTGCTGTACTGTAACAGGCAAGAACCAGTTCAATGTTGCACAGCTCTCCTGTGAAGCTCACCAGGTGACTTTGGGGGTATTGTTTCTCAGAGAAGCCTGATAGGGAATGCCTCTTTATATGCTCTTCTGAAAGGAAAGATGGAATAGATTCTTCAGTGATTTAAAACAGATATTTTAGGTGCTATTCAAAACAGCAAGAAAAGCTGCATGTTGCTTTCCATGACTGAAGAAGAGAAGAACCCCAGAAGTCTTTTAGCAGAAGATCCTTTTAAAAATAAAAAGCTCAGGAAATGGGCTTTTTGAGTTCGGTACACTGGCTGTACAGTATGGATACAATACAGTGGTTGTATTTATTGCATTACATCTTGAAGGAGCAGTATGTAGGTCTTCCTCAATTCCTCTTGTTGGAAATGACTATAAGTCTGGACAGCTCCTTCAGCAGTTGATAATTTGTGCATTTATGGGATTTGTTTTTGTCTTCTTATAATTCAGGTTTACGAAGACAGGAAAAACTATTTTGCTCTGTTGCACTGACTGGATTCATACATTGGACTAAGTTAATAGACTAAGTTAATAATAAACATTTTCCAGAGATTTGTGCTTCAGAAACATGCTGAGTAGTGGGGTGGGGCAAGAAAAAAACCACCAATTTCATTTAATTTTATTTAAGAATAAAGTAATATGATTGCTCCTCTATCATGTATTTAATAATTTTCTCCTTGTGTCACATGAACACTTACAATTTTATAAAAATTGTTAAGGGTCTTTGGGCACTATTTTCAAGACTTTGATGATTCCAATGTAAACTCTATGAATTCAGATTGTGCATCTTTGTATAAAGTTAAAATGTGATTTGTTGCATCGAACTTAAATTATTGGGGAAATTCACCCAGGCATTGGGAGTATCCAAATCTTGTTCATGGTTTAGAATATAACTATATTCTAACCAAGTGTGGCTCCACAAACAATGGCATAGTGCAATATTTGAACCAAAATATATTTTCTCGCAGTGGAGTTGAGATAGTCAATTAGAAGGCTGGCATTTTAATAAGAATCCCTGGGCCTGAGTAATGCTTACAGTGGAGCAAAAGATGGAAAATCTGCATTTGCCTCGTGTTTACCTTTGGCCTGAAGTGGCAGGTGAGTGCAGGCGAAGAGAATAAGCTAAACAGAACAAAAAGAGCTTATTCTGAATGGGGATCCTAAGAGTGTTCTGGAATTGGAGAGGTGATTGGTTTAAGGAAGTTTGGTCACTGCAATTCCACTGGAAGATCCCAGGCTCGAGAAGGAAAACTTAGAGGTCTGCCTGTTTTAGATTACTCTTACAAAAGCAACCATGATATGTGTGGCACTTTAAAGAGGAATATATTTATTGTTACCTCCTATGAGCCATTTTCATAGCTTTTTCCTACGCTCTCCCCCTCCATTTCTGGGCACAGTTAGGAGATACAAGTTAGGCATGAAAATCAGCTGGGTGACTTTAGGTCAATCGTTCTCTCTCAGTCCATAATGTCAAGGCTCATTTCTGATGCAACCAATGGGTCAATACTCAGTTGTCCCCAAAAAATGGATTCCGCATTTGTGAAAAAATGCTACAAAGAAGTATATATGGATGAATTATAGTTTCTATCACTTTGATGAAGAGAAGAAAGCCTCTGTGATACTGTTACTTTAAAACAAGTCAGGTGAGAAGCCTGAACATTGTGTGGTAAAGGTTCTATAATTGCCAGTTGGGTATGAGAAACAGAAAAAGAAATGCAGGAAAGAGATTTTCTTCAATTTGTTAAATTGTAAGTATTTTCTTTTTTTCTTCAGAGATGATAGATAAGTTTTTACTTTTATAAGAAGTTGTTGAATTATTATTAATAGTATGATGAAAGTAAATAGTACCTTTGGGTGGGAGAGAAATGAACTGGATGAAAACGATAATATGGAGACAGATAGTGTATCTTTGTCTGTCAGAGACCTAATCCAGATTCTCCACCCAATCTGCCATTTTACTTTTATAAGTGATAATTGATGCCAAGACTCTTTTGAAAGATATGTTGCCTAACCATCATTTTGTTCATTCTTGGTTAGTAAGACAAGAAACCGTAGGGAGTATGTAAAATGTCTAGCACTTAATGCGTACTGTTTTTAGTAGGTAGACTAAAGTGGGATCCTTATGAATCGACAATGAAACATGATTTTGTCTTTAAATCTACAACAGATCCTGAAGCAGATTGGTAAGAATATACTAATTTAACTGAATTAAAGTTTTTAATCATATTTGGTTTATTGACTTCATTTGAAACATTCTCATTTTCTTTTATTAATCTGTTTTTAAAACTTTTATGGTTTCCTTTTCTGGTGGAATATGATGCATATATGGAAAAGGAGACTAGCTTTAAAATTGGTTATGTTTTATATGTGCTGGAGACTATTTAGATTGAGAATAATTTTCCTTTCTTCTATTTTATCTATATTTTCTCACCAAATTAGTGTGTAATTGCAATTTCCCTCCATCTTAAGCTTTTAAAATAGGTTAAATTAATGTTTTCAGAATCCAACTGATACATCCCTTATGTTTTTTTCAAGTGGATTTAAGCCACATCTCTGCTGAAGAAAAATAAGCCACATAAATTCCTATTCTAGAACTGGTTCTGAACTTTCAGATTGCCATGGTCATTTCTTGCCAAATATTACCCTCTCACATCTGCTGTTTGTCATGATAAATATAGCTTATTTCAACTAAAAGTCCATATAAAATGTAATTTCCCCCTCTGTAAATTCAGGGTGTTTTTTTTTTCAAACCTTAAGCATATTTTCAATCAGAATTATTTTTATGGAATAGAAGCCCCTAGCTTTTGATTACTGTGAATTGGTATTAAATATCTATAATATTTTCAGTGTATTGAAAATATACTGCTCAAAAAAATAAAGGGAACACTTAAACAACACAATGTAACTCCAAGTCAATCACACTTCTTTGAAATCAAGCTGTCCGCTTAGGTAGCAACACTGATTGACTATCTATTTCACATGCTGTTGTGCATGTAAATTGCAGCATGGAGGGAATATCAAAAACTCATAATGCTCTTCTAGATCTTTATGACTCGGATATGATTCGAAATGAAGTCCTTACTCCTTAGTATATATTTTGAATATATTTTGTTTAGGGTTGACAATTTTTTAGTCAGGAATGTTGATTCTGAGGCAGAAACATCCTTAGTTTATGAATTTTTCCATGACAAACATTTCCAGAGTCTGGACCATCTTATTTTCATGTAATATGCCACTGCAAATAGCATTAGCTAGATTTTTAACATTCAGTCCCTCACAGCTTTTGATTACTGTGAATTGGTATTAAATATCTATAATATTTTCAGTGTATTGAAAATATACTGCTCAAAAAAATAAAGGGAACACTTAAACAACACAATGTAACACCAAGTCAATCACACTTCTTTGAAATCAAGCTGTCTGCTTAGGTAGCAACACTGATTGACAATCAATTTCACATGCTGTTGTGCAAGTAGAATAGACAACAGGTGAAAAGCATAGGCAGTTAGCAAAACATCCCCAATAAAAGAGTGGTTCTGCAGGTGGTGACCAGAGACCACTTCTCAGTTCCTATGCTTTGTAGCTGATGGTTTGGTCACTTTTGAATGCTGGCGGTGCTTTCACTCTAGTGGTAGCATGAGACGGAGTCTACAACCCACACAAGTGGCTCAGGTAGTGCAGCTCATCCAGGATGGCACATCAATGTGAACTGTGGAAAGAAGGTTTGCTGTGTCTGTCAGCGTAGTGTCCAGAGCATGGAGGCGCTACCAGGAGACAGGCCAGTATATCAGGTGACATGGAGGAGGCTGTAGGAGGGCAACAACCCAGCATCAGAACCGCTACCTCCGCCTTTGTGCAAGGAGGGACAGGAGGAGCACTGCCAGAGCCCTGCAAAATGACCTCTAGCGGGCCACAAATGTGCATGTGGCTGCTCAAACGGTCAGAAACAGACTCCATGAGGGTGGTATGAGGGCCCGATGTCCACAGGTGGGGGTTGTGCTTACAGCCCAACACGTGCAGGATGTTTGGCATTTGCCAGAGAAGACCAAGATTCGCCACTGGCAAATTCACCACTGGCACCCTGTGCTCTTCACAGATGAAAGCAGGTTCACACTGAGCATAGGTGACAGACGTGACAGAGTCTGGAGACCCTGTGGAGAACGTTCTGCTGCCTGCAACATCCTCCAGCATGACCGGTTTGGCAGTGGGTCAGTAATGGTGTGGTGTGGCATTTCTTTAGGGGGCTGCACAGCCCTCCATGTGCTCGCTAGAGGTAGCCTGACTGCCATTAGGTACCGAGATGAGATCCTTAGACCGCTTGTGATACTATATGCTGGTGCGGTTGGCCCTGGATTCCTCCTAATGCAAGACAATGCTAGACCTCATGTGGCTGGAGTGTGTCAGCAGTTCCTGCAAGACGAAGGTGTTGATGCTATGGACTGGCCCGCCCGTTCCCCAGCTCTGAATCCAATTGAGCACATCTGGGACATCACGTCTCGTTCCATCCACCAATGCCACATTGCACCACAGACTGTCCAGGAGTTGGGGGATGCTTTAGTCCAGGTGTGGGAGGAGATCCCTCAGGAGACCATCCGCCACCTCATCAGAAGCATGCCCAGGTGTTGTAGGGAGGTCATACAGGCACGTGGAGGCCACACACACTACTGAGCCTCATTTTGACTTGTTTGAAGGACATTACATCAAAGTTGGATCAGCCTGTGGTGTTTTTTTCCACTTTAATTTTGAGTGTAACTCCAAATCCAAACCTCCATGGGTTGCTAAATTTGATTTCCATTGATAATTTTTGTGTGATTTCGTTGTCAGCACATTCAACTATGTAATGAACAAAGTATTTAATAAGAATATTTCATTCATTCAGATCTAGGATGTCTTATTTTTGTGTTCCCTTTATTTTTTTGAGCAGTGTATATACAGGTATAAGAAACATTGTAATATGTCATACAAACTTTCCAGTATATTCACAGGTTTACCAATTTCCCAAGTGGTCAAAAGTTCAAAGTATGGGCTACCTGGATTTATTTCCTTTAGAAAAGAGAGATATTTATACATATAAATAAATCATAAATACACCATAAATAAATCAAGTAGGATAACCAGTCCTAAATTAGTTTTCTAGAAGATATATATTCCATGAAAATATGCTTTTAGCCTTCAACTAATTCTCTGCCTCTTTGAAGATTCTGTTGCTATAATATATATCAGGTGTTATTGATAGAAAGACAGACAGAAGGCTATTTTATTGCCAACTTTTTGATCTCATAGATCAGATGTCCTTGTATCCTAATGGCTATTCACACCCCAGGGAATACTGTTTTAGTAAATTATTACCCAGTGCAAACCATAGAATAAATCTATTACTGTACTGGCCATTCTCCGCTTTTAAGAAATTCACAAGTCAAAATCCATTGTTGTAATAAGTCTTTTCTATTAAAATTCTGTGTCAACAAAATTACATTTTTTAAATTTCAGGGCTGGCTAAAAAAAATTAAAGTCATAGCTATATTTATATATAGATCACTAAATCAAGATTTTCTAATCTAGGGTTTGCTAAACAAGACCAATGCTGAGCTAGATGGAAACAGCCTGTATAGTGGCATAGCATTATATACAATCCAAGTATTATGTATCCTTTGATTGCAGATCTTATGACTCATACATGATATGGATCTGCTATAGAAGAAAAAGAAAGAATGGTTCACCAATAGCCCTATCCTGCCAATCACTTGTTTTCCTAAAGAATTATCAAGAGACCTGTGAATGGGCCAGAGGTTCATTTAGTCTAGCACTCTGTTCCACCCAATTCCACCCTTTGCGTTGTATAAATCATACGTGTCAAACTCGCAGCATCATGTTGTCATTATGTGACATTTTTTCCTTTGCAAAGCTGGGATGGGTCTGGCCTGCGCATGACGCATCCGCCCCACAGGCCTCCAGTTTGACACCCCTGGCATAAATAGTTCCTTTTATCAGTCCTGAATGTTACTGCATTTAGTTTCATGGGTCTCTCTATGTTCTAACAGCTCCTCTTTTTTATAGCATATAATTTTATAGGCTAAAGTCTCCTTACTTGCCTTTACCCCAAGTTAAAAAGCCCCAGTTATTGTCATCCTTTCATAGTCTGTATTTAATAATTCCCACAGAATTTGATTCCAAGTTGATGTCATGATAGTTGTCATGGTGTTATATTTCCTGGATCGTGGTCATCTGGTTTGCCAATATTTCATTCTTTAGTCCAGTTGCCCATGGCCAAACTGAATGGGAAATCCCAGCATATCAGGAGAGGTAGGTTGGGGAATGCTAATAAGGACAATAACAAACTAGATAAATATATGGTATAATTCAATTCAAGCCAATTTCTTATGGGCCTATTTATTTATTTAATAAGAGCTCATATGATATATAAATACACTTTATTGAAAAGAGACGTCTAGTAGAATTAGAGATAGCTGCAGGTTCAGGTAGTTCAGAGATAATAGGTGTGTGATTGCTTTGTCAATGCCATTGCCTTGTTTCTTGCAGTGCCAGAGCCGGGACAGGACATGTCATTCCCTTTCAAATAGATGAGCCAACTGCAAAAAGCATCTACAAAGATGAATTCTGCTGGAAGCCATATTCCAAGGCAGAGCCTATAACGAATGGCTTTGTGACAGTAAAGGACAGGAACAACCCTCAACCTGGAGAAGTAGGAGTCAAGTTATTGTTATTTCACTAACATGTCTTTCTTATGCTTCATATTTTGACTTTTGATTATTTTGGATATATTATAACGGTTTTGAAATCATTGTTCAAAGATGATATCATGGGAAAGAAAAGGCTTAGTTACAAGAAATATTAAACAGAATTGTGAAAAGCATATGAAATGCAAAGCATCTTTCTTTGATGTGTTAAAACAGCTGGATCTGCTTATAGGACAGGCTTTTATGCTTCAAAGACTTTTTTGTTTTCTGCACTTAAATTTGCATCTACAGACAACATTTTCACTGAACTGAAAAGTGCCAGTAGAGTGAAGTGGCTGCATGTACATATCCACCCACACCTAGAGATGTGAACAATGTGCAAAACAGTCATGTGAGGCTTGTGTGCTTTGTAAAGGATGCAGCTTCACTCTTGCTATTATGCTTTGCATAGAATTTATTTCTATTGCTTTGCATTGCCTGAGTTTTGTCTCCAAATTTATATGTATTTATTTATCACTGAGTTTTATGGTGTCTAATGATATTTCCATCAAGTATGAAGCCTTCAGTCCTGATCAGAATTACACTCAAGGCAAAAAAATTAAAAACCTTTCTTTACTGATTTTTAACAATATATATATATATATAGGCACAGAGCCAGCAAAGTGCTTAGCATCATTTATGGCAAATCTATTAACAACCTTTCATTCAGCAACTACTTGAAGTTTTGATGATGCTGAACAAAGGGATTTATGACCACTCCCTGAAGGTGATGGCTATTGCAACATCCCCACAGTCATGTGATTGCAATCTGGATGCTTGGCAACCTATTTGCACTTACAGCTGGTTGACAAGTACTCTGGTCATGTGCTATTTGCAACCTTCCCTGCTGGCTTCCCTTGAAAATGGGGAAGCTGATAGGGAAGGTCATTGGGTTACGCCCCCTTCCCCAGCCTTTCTTCATTTGCACCCACTGCATCCACCTTCACTTGCATGCCCCTGTGTCCTCTTTCCACAGCCTCCCTGTATTTGCATACACATATCCTGCACTCTGCATCCTCTTTCCACAGCCTCACTACAATTCTACGTCCTGCACTGTCTTTCCTTGGTCTCCCTGCAATTGCACACATAAACATGCATAACCCACATTCTCTTTCCACATCCTCTCTGCAATTGCATGCCACCCTAATCCCTCATTTCCTGGCATTTCTGACCTCACATCACACCAGGCACCCTTTCCATGATTCGTGTGTGGCCTCTTCTGGGCCTTCCCCCCACCCCCAGTCCTTTCTGGGCAATTCCTCCACTATCTACTTAATGACCCACATGTCTTGGATTATGACATCAACTGGGACAGCCTGGATTGCTGAGTGATGTATTATCTGACACATAGATACCAGGCACATCACTTAGCAAGGGCAATTCCAGCCCCAATTGCTGATGGAGCTCAAGGACTATCTATTATGCTGAATATGTACCCAGGCAATTGTTCACCAATTATTTTACTGGCGTACAAAATTGTATTTGTGGTTTCATGGCATTCAGGTATACATGGAGTATGAAAGAGGAGCAGTTGTAGAGATTAAGTAGGGCAGGAAAGAAGCTAGGAAAGCTTTTTAGAAACAAGATTCTTTGCCTAAAAAAATTTCAATGGTCTGAAATTGCTATTCTAATACATATGTGTTCAATTGATGAGGAGGAGGAGGAGGAGGAGATGCATTCAATCGCATCTGACTCCTGGTGATTCTATGGGCCAGGTCTCTCCATGGCTTCCAAACAATGCACTACTTCTTTGAGTTGCTCTATGCTCTTGCTGCTGTCAGCCTTGATGGTGTCCAGCCACCATGTTCTTTGGTGGTTTTTTTTCCTTTTGCTGATAAAAATTTAAAACAAGCAGTTCAGATGTATGGAAGATATAAATAATATTTATGATCAGAGACATCTTTTAGAAAGATAACAAAAAATTAAATTGCTTTGAAAAGATAATTGAAAGCACATTTGGATGGATTCTTTTAAAAGAAATCAAACTTTTTGTTCTTTATCATTTTTTTCTTTCTATTTTTTAAGCGTTTCCTAATATGGCAACTGCCTCGAGAAGAAACGGCACTACCAACAGATAGCTTTTCACCATGGACAAAACCTTTTAGTAAACAAGATTTGGAGGAGGTACTAAAGAAGCAGTACAAAACAGTATACACAAGAGATTATTTAGGAATACAACCAGGTGAACATTGTGATTTTCCTTCCTTCTCTTGAAATACGAAATGAAGTACACATGAAAATTTTTAATTCAAAGCTGAAAACATCCCCAGAAAACATTCTGATTAAGTAGATTATAAAAAGTAACCACACAGAGAACTCCAGCCTTGAAAAACATGGAAAATAAAATTCTTTGGATGAAAGTAATGCACTGAACATTTATATGGTGAATTTGTGGTGAACTACATGTGGGGTATTTGGTAAGGTACTATCCTTCAATTTGAGCCCTGGTGAGATTAATAGGATTTACTCTCAAGTATATTTAAGACTACAAATGAAATAATGTTATTTGCTTTTCACTTAATACCCCTTTCCCATTCCTTTCACAATAATTCTATTATTAAACCTTTTCAGGTGCTCCAAGGGATGATGTTGTTCTCCCTCCAGATTGGAAAGCATTACTCCCAAAGCCACCAGATACTGAAGTCAGGCGCCAATATCAGACACAAGTCCGTGCACCTGAATTAATGGATTTCACTTGGAAATACGGGTGTAATGCAAAACGTAAAGTTCCGGTCAAAGGTGCTGGTAAGCAGTGTTTTTTTTTTACAGCTGAACTATAGAGTTCCATAAATTAACTATGCAGGTGGCTTTTCTTCCATGGTGAGATTTTTCTTTCCAGCTTCCAATGATCACAAATGCAATGGAAAATGATCTTCACCAGAATGGACAAGGGTCAGATTTTAGGCCAATGTTCAGCATCTATAATCTAGGTACTTCTGCATTAAATTCCATGGACTCTGCACGAGCCATTTTGTCCCTTATTGTAATAAAAAGAAAGAAAGAGAGAAATGAGGTTGTAATCAGATTTGTCACCAAATTTCAAAAGAATAAATGCTGTGGTTAGAGGCACATGTGCTCCAGCTCTGAGCTAAAGAATGCCAGTCACCACCATGGTGTAAGTATTTCTACTCTCCTGGCAGAAGATCACCACTCCACCGTGTTGCTCCTCATGCTCCCAGGCATCTTCTCCTTGGATTACTCTAAGAGTATCAATCTTAAGGGATCTGCTCAGCATCAGTTTTAAGCACTCTGCTCAGTTTCTCAGTGGACAAGTACCCACAGATTCAAGGGCTATAATTGTAAGAGAGCAGAGAGTGTATGGGCAACAACGTGCCACTTCTTATGAAGGAGGGACATAAGATTTTGTGATATGGAAAAACAGAAAGATTTAAAAATGTGGACAACACTCAGTTGTGTTGAATTTTAGTTTGACATGATTGTTATTGCTTTGCCTGCACAGTGCCTTCAATGACAATTGCTCAGATCTGGAATCACGAACATAGCAAACATCTGTCCACCTATCAGAAGGATTTTGGAAATGATTATCTTGATATCCTATCAGTTCTGAATTCTGTAGATCCAGAAGAAATTAAAGAATATGTGGAAAGAGCTCCTAAGCCAGGTAGATGATTTGGGGTGGGGTGGAGGTAGGTAGGGAGAATTTTGTACAGGACTTCATAATGTTGAACACGATAAGACTTTGTGATTGTCCTTTCTATCTACATGATAAGTTTTTTAATTCTTCCATTTGCAAAGTTTCTTTTAAGACCTGGATCTGTTGCCTACCTAAATAAACCTAAAACATACAAAGTAGGTCAACAGTCTTTTAATGTGGCAGACACCATGACCCAACAAATGAATATTAAGAGCGTTATAAAAGATAATGTGTTTATATTAAAAGCTGTTCACCATTTTCATATAAAGACATTAAAATTAAGATTTTGAAAGCCATTGGTTTTTTAAAAAATGTTTGAGATTGGGTTTTGCAGATGTCACATGGGTTGTTTGGGAATGGTTTAACTATCCCTCAGGCACAGAATTATTAACTCCTCATATACTTGAGCAATAGCTTCTATTATTCATATCAACTCATCTCAAAGATCTTAGAGATATTTGGGGAAAATGAAAAACAATATTAGCATCTGGATCACTTGATACATGTAAGTCAGTAGAATCATCTGACTTTAGAGGAGACCTTGATAACCAATTGAACAGATAGAGAGAAGCAGAAGTGGAAATCCTGTTTGGAAGTATGGACGACTCCATGCCTAACAATCAGAAGTGTATATGAAAACAAAATGAATTAATATGAAAAGTATTACTGTATTATAGCTCTCCACTAGATTTTATTTAGATTATTACAGAAATTTGGGTAGCTAGTATGTGTCAGGGGAAGGCAGGGAATAATGGGCAATATAATAAATAGGAGAATACAATTTTACAATAATTTAACCCTTTCCTACTTTGGTTTAAATGAAAACTGTCTAACTGAAACAATTTGCTTTTAATAACCTGATATTATGACAAATACCATGATTTGAGGAATAATTTGTATAGATACCACAACAAGAAAAAAATGTTAATCCCTTTCTAATCATTAATTCTTGTCAACGCTTCCTCAGTAACAAACAGATAACAAACAGACAATCAGAGTTGGAAGGAACCTTGTAAGTCATGTAGTCCAACCCCCCGCCCAAGTGGGAGACCCTACACCATTTCTGACAAATGGCAGTCCAATCTCTTCTTGAAAGTCTCAAGTGATGGCACTCCCACAACTTCCTGTTCCATTGGTTGATTGTTCTCAGCTGTCAGAAAGTTTCCCCTTATTTCCAGGTTAAATCTCTCCTTGTTCAGTTTCCATCCATTATTCCTTGTCTGGTCTACAACTGCTTTAGAAAATAACTTGACCCCTTCAAATATTGGAAGATTGTTATCGTGTCTCCCCTGGTCCTTCTCTTTACTAGACTAGCCAAGCCTAGTTTACTAGACTAGCCAAGCCCAGTTCCTGCAGCTGTTCGTTGTATGTTTTAGCCTCCAGTCCCCTAATCATCTTGGTTGCTCTTCTCTGTACTTTTTCTAGAGTCTCAACATCTTTTTTATAATGTGGTGAACAAAACTGGATGCAGTACTCTAGGTGTGGTCTTACTAAGGCTTTATAGAGTGGTATTAGTAATTTGCATTAAGAAAGATTAATATGGATTAAATACAGAGAGTTATTTTAGTAGGATATCTCAGCAAAGCTCTTTAAAAACCAATCCATACTCTGAATTAGAAATAATTAATGGAATTTATTTTGTCTGGCTCTTCAGACAAGAATGTAAGCAATAACCTTCTTTCCATTTTTCTCCAGAAAAAATAATCCTTCAGAATTTCCTTGATAGAGTCAGTGGAGACAAAATATTGCAAAGGCCTTCCTCATCAAAGAAGTCAGACGAAAATCCAATCAGATGCGTCTGATACTTTTCAGCAAAAAATTCATCAATTTTGAAGGGTGGCTGTTTCAAAATTCAATATCTTAATAGTAAACCATTTGAATATTATATTTACTTTTCTTACACTTGAGAGTTTCTTTAGAAAAAGACTGCAGTGGCACTACTAGTTTCCTAGCACTGACAATCTAATATGAATTGAAGCAGTTTTCAGTTATTATTATCTAAGATAATATTTCAGTTATTATTATCTAAGCAGTTTTCAGTTATTATTATCTAAGATGTGGTATGCTTGATATATTGCGGATCAAATTTCTTAATCCATTCCAGTTGCACTGGAGATTTATTTTCATCCTGCTTATCAGATTACTTTAATTAATTATATTAATTACATACCTTTATTTGACTTGTTTCAATTTTGAGAAATGTTTAAAGATTTTATTCATACACACACAAACACACACAAAACATTTATCTTGGCTTAAATGTATTGATATAATGATCAGACATTTGGGACTCCTTATAGATTTAATAAATACATGAGTTTTAGTTGATAAATTGCTGCTTTTTTTTCTTGGCAACCTGATGGCTTCCAATTTTGTTAAGGTTGCACCTACTAGGACCTAGAACACTCTGCCATAATACTGATGCCAAAGCAGTTAAAAATCCCCAAAGACAAAATTAAACAATTGCATCTGCATAGGTAGAATATATTTGCACATTTATAAACAATTACATTTGCACAAGTAAAAGCAAGAGGTATCATCTTAAAAGAACCATCTCAGAGTATGAAAAAAAAATGAATGCCAAAAGAGTTTTTATAATTGCAATACTATTTTTATCTGCCATTAGGTATTTATATATTTTTTGAAAACATTTCTCTCGCTAAACATTAATTTTTGTCTAGCTAGACCAGTGGTTCCCAAATTGGGCAGTACTGCCCCCTGGGGGAGGTGGGATGCTAAGAGGCAAGGGGGCCGGCAGGAGGGCGTTGGAGGTGGGCACCTCGCAGGGTGCAATTCAGGGGTGGGATTCTACCAGTTCTTTCTCTCTCTTTTTCCCTCTCTCAGGCTCACCCCATTGACTTAGTGCACCGCTCCGCTAGGACTTGCTTGGGCAGGTCCCTCCAGTGCAACGGGCTCAATGGGGTGGACCTGAGGGGCCAGCACCTTGAACGCGGCAGTGGCGGCAGGTTTGAAAAGTAGAGCAAAGCCAGAGGTCAGTAATTTTTGCTACAAAGAATCACAAAAGCTTCTGGGCTGTGCACAAGAAGGGACACACATGTCAATGCAATTCAGCAACATAAAATAAATAAATAAAATAAAATAAATCAACAAGAATCGGCAAAGCATCTCTGATTAGATTCTATTCAGTACTAGAATCTAATCAGAGATGCTTTGCCGATTCTAGTCCAATGACTTGCTCCAGCAGGGTTAGAAGGGAGTGTGTGTGTGTGGGTGTGCATGGCTGTCAAAACTCCAAAAACAAGTCAAGTAGCTCTGGGGATGCCAGTCATAAATTAGAACACTTGCTAAGCAACCGGCCATGAAGTGAGGACCACTTGTATTTGGTTTGACAGTCACCTGGCCACGCCTACCCAGTCACATGACCACCAAGCCACACCCAACCAGCAAGCCATGCCCAGCCAGTCATGTGACCAGCAAGCCACACCCACCAAGTCACGTGACCAGCAAGCCACACCCACCCAGTCATGATCAGCAAGCCATGCCCACCCAGTCACAATACCAGCAAGCCACACCCTCACATTAGGCCACGCCCACAGAAATTTGAATCCAATCCCTGGGTGGGGGCACCGAGGATGAGTTTGTAGCACCAAGGGGGCGGTGGACTGAAAAAGTTTGGGAACCACTGAGCTAGACACTCCATTTTAATTAATCAACTCTAGTTGCAAGATTTTCATTCTTCAATAAAACTTCTTTATTTCTTTGAAGCCATATTTTTTTACATGTTGCTAGATAAATATCTATTTTACATATTAATTATGTTCATTGCTTAATCTGGTCAGAAACAAAAAAACAACAACACCTCATTAGAAAATATTTCTGTTGTATATGTTTATTTTATATTATTTTCAATCAATTCAGTATTCAGCTATATTGAAAACAATAAATACATCCAAGGCCATGGAACAAAGTTAGAGAGGGAAGTTAAGTCTTACAATCACTTGCATACTTTCCGTATTTGGAAATAAACCTGCTATTAGAAATCTAAGAGCCTTGACATTATGATAGAATATGTAATATCCCTGCTGTGCTTCATAACAGCCTAATCAAAACATATGCAAATTAGAATGTTTATGAAAACATTATTTTCAGATACAGCTGAGCATGCATATGAGGATAGGGAAGGATAAAAATAAAATGCTGTGCTCTTCAGTGAAATCAAATAGAAGTGCAAGTAATTAAACACAAGGATGAAGCTAATACAACTGCTTTGCTGCAATACAAGAGGGACAGTTGTTTTAATACATCTAGGAAAGCTGGCTTGGTGCAACATACTCCCTTCAAATGTTTTACGTAGCTCTAGAATTAGTGCAATCCTAGCATAATATAGTCCAAGCCTGTAAAAATGGTGGCCCATGGACCAGAGGTGTCACTCCCAGGCAACGCCCACCCTGGCTCCGCAAAGGCAAAAAACATCACGATACAGCATGATGACACAACATGACATGATCGAGTTTGACACCTGTGATATAGTCTGACTGATTTTGGCATCAGATTGTGAGAACCAGGTGGGTTGATTTGCAAAATTCTGGTTTATGATTTAATGTTTTGTGTAGATGCGGTTTGACAATCCTAGATTAGAATTATGCCAGTAGTGTCTGTAGTAAATTGTCAAGGCATCTGATACAGGTACATAGGTTGTGGTGTTTATGTGATTACATCATCATGTATCACAAAACTTTGTCTGCACAGTTTCTTGCAGGCATCACTAGCTGTATTCACACCCTTAACCTCTTAGTCAAAAATCTCTAGAGTGTTGGTCAGCAAAGAAGATATCTAGAAGATTCTTGAATTTGACTTGACTTTAATATATTTATTCTGTAAATAAAGCCCTACAGATTTATATCTGTATTTGTACTTCTTTCACATCATGGGTAACAAAATATTTAATATTTTATAGGTATGCAAAACTGAAGAAGTATCTAATAAATATTCGACATTAGAAATGAGAGAAATTTATTAGAAATGTAGTATTAGGCCCAGTACTCTTCAACATCTTCATAAACAATTTAGATGAGGGGGTAGACGAGAAACTCATCAATTTTGCAGATGACACCAAGGTAGGAGGAATAACCAACATTTTAGAATATAGGCTCAAGACCTAGAAATATCTTTTTTTTAAAAAAGTATTTGGGTTTTCAAAAAAAACACCATGTTAAAAAATAAAACATTTTTTTTTAGAGAACAGCATGTTTCCAGGTTGGCATATCTCCATACAGATGTAATCTTAATTACATATTCATCTTTCTATATTCAATTTCATAACTTATCACTACTTTATAGATTTCATTAATTTTTTCTTCATTTACTTTCCTCCGCTTTATTTTACAACTTCTCATTTACTTCTAATTTTGTTACATATCCTTTTCCAAATTTCCATATCTTCATAGTAATTATACTTATACTTTTATCTGTCCTGTTTACCATTTCATTGTGTATTCTTTTTTACCCATCATCATCCCCAAAAGAGAAAGAAAAAAAATTCCCTCCCCTTCCAGGCATTACAAAGCAAGGTTTCCGCTACAATTACCCAACAGAGTATGTCACCTTTATATCTTATAATTATTACCCTTTCAAATTCCATTAAACATTTTATTTATACAGTATCCCCTTAATCAATTATAACATTCAACTTCTAATAACTTTTTTAGATCATATATCTCTTTTCAAACAGATTCCGCTTGGTACTTTCCCTTTAAATTCCCCCCAATACCGTTTAGATTTCAAAAAGAAGAAAGAAAAAATACAATAGGTAACATAGTTAATCTATTCAGATTCCTCCTAGAAACTGATATTGATTTCATTACAGATCTTTCACAATTCATTTCAATTATATTATGCAGATATCAAACATAATTAATACAGTCTTCTACAGTAATCCTCATAATTTATTTCAATAAAATACTTTTAATTGCTATTTTCCTCTTATTTTCCCTTCTTTCACCTTTATTCCATCTATCTCTTTATTTAATTTAAATATTACTAGACATTCCATTCCTTAACAATACCGGTTTCACAGGGGTGGGATTAATCTTTTTTTAACAGCCAGTTATGTGGGCGTGGCTTAGTTGGTAGGCATGACTTGGTGATCATGTGACTGGGCGGACATGGCTTGGTGGTCATGTGAATGGGTGGGTGTGGCCAATTCAACATCACTCACATCGAGACACGCATCTCCTCGCCTGCTCTCTCATGATTGTAGGGATGCTGCAACAGTCGTAAGTGTGAAAAATGGTCATAACTCACTTTTTTCAGTGCCATTATAACTCTGAATGGTCACTCCACACAAGCAAAGTACCAGTGAAGGAGGGGGAAAAAACTCCAGAGAAGTTCCAGAGACAGGAAGTCTAGTCCTGCCAAGAATGTAATAAGGATTAACAGAGAGGCAGTTTCTGTAAGCAACACCAGAATGTTTCCTTCATGCCTTCCTTACAGGATTAGGCCAGTAATTTCTTCTAACAACCAGTTCTCCGAACTGCTTAGAATGCTAACAATCGGTTCTAGCAAATAGGTGCGAACTGGTAGAATCCCACCCCTGCCTAAATTCATTATTTTGTTGCGTTTTTTGCAAAAAGTTCATAAGGGGTTTCTAGTCAGCAATAAACATGTCTTTTCTCTTATCAAAGAAGTCAAATTTGCCATTTCAGCATCAATGATACACTCAATTGGAATGTGGAACTAAACTGCAAAGGGAGTTTTATCAGTTGCAAATTGATAAAATCAAACATTTTTCTAACTTTAAAAAAATCTCAGACTTTTTTGGCAGATGAACAACAAACCCATAAGGCCTAGTTTATATATTAATCCAGGATATAATTGATTGAGATTAGTTTTGTGCCTCTCTTGCTTGCTCAATTTTTTAAATCTTATTTAGCACACATCATGGATCGAACTATAGGTGAGCAGGATGTATAGATTTAATAGAAAAATGGGGGAGGACAGACAAATATTTTTATAATTGATTGTAATTGAGTGTTGGTCACTGAGTATTGATTCTGTGTGAACGTAGTAAACAAATTACTTTCTAAATTTGAAAACAATCAAACTATGTAAAAAAAAATATTTCTCTCTCTTTATTTCCCCTCTAGTGGCAGAATATGATTTTTGCTGTTGAAATATTTGGGGTTTTTCTTCTGTGAACTAGAGCTAGTTGAGATGCATTTGGTAAATTAACAAATCTAAATGTGGCATAATTGCAGATGAACATTCAGATTAAATTCCTGTCTGGAAATTACTATGCCAAGATGTCCTCTAGAATCAGATGGCACTTTCTAACTCTGGTAAAATTACTTTTGAGGATCTGTGTTATTAACAGTCTTTTAAAAGGCAGTATCTGCAAAGGTTTCTTTTAGATAGCCAAAGAAGCGAACTAAAGATTCAGGTCTGAGCACACATGTGTCCAGGATATCTTGGGCTTTTCAAATCAAAAATAATAGAAGTTTAACTAGAATGTATCTTGCAGACAGGGATGGGTTTCAATTTTTTTAACAACCGATTCTGTGGGCATGGCTTAGTTGGTGGGCGTGGTTTGGTGGTTTTGTTATTGGCTGGGCGTGGCCAACTCAATATCACTCACATTGAGGCACGCATCTCCTCGCCTGGCCTTACATGGCTGTGGAAAGGCTGCAACAGTTGTAAGTGTGAAAAATGGTCATAAGTCACTTTTTTCAGTGCCATTATAACTTTGAATGGTCACTCCACACAAGCAAAGTACCAGCAAAGGAGGGGGAAAAAAACTCCAGAGACATTCCTGAGACAGGAAGTCTAGTCCTGCCAAGAATGTAATAAGGATTAACAGAAAGGCAGTTTCTGTAAGCAACACCAGAATGTTTCCTTCATGCCTTCCTTACAGGATTAGGCCAGTAATTTCTTCTAACAACCAGTTCTATGAACTGCTTAGAATGCTAACAACTGGTTCTAGCAAATAGGTGCGAACTGGTAGAATCCCACCCCTGCAGTTTCATCTTTCACTTGGATTACCTATATTTTCTATTTTCTATTTTATTATTATTTGTGATATAACTACACTGCACTTTTGTACCCTTGCAGAATCCTCTCTTTTAGATTATCTTATTAACCATTATCTCTGAGATCTAGAAAGATCTTGACAGACTTGAACGCTGGGCCCTATCCAATGGTGGGATTCAATTTTATTTTTTTTTACTACCGGTTCTGTGGGCATGGGTTGGTGGGCGTGGCAGGGGAAGGATACTGTAAAATCTCCAGTCAGAGGTGGTATTTGCAGGTTCTCTGAACTACTCAAAATTTCTGCTACCAGTTCTTCAGAACTGGTCAGAACCTGCTGAATACCACCTCTGGCCCTATCCAAAAAAATGCAGTTCAGTGGTGGAAAAAGGCAGGTTTTTCATTTAGGCAAGAAAACCCTAATCTAGCAATGAGAAGGGCCTAGAGTTGACATGATAACAGTCTTCCAATTTTTAAGAGGTTGTCACGAAGAAGGGGAAACCTATTCTCCAAAGTGCCTTAGGACAAGGTAAACTTATCAAAAAGAAATCCAACTTAGAATTAAGGAGAAATTTCCTTATATGACTCGCCTTCAGAAGTTGTGGGTGATCACTGGAGATTTTTAAGAACAGATTGGACAGACATTTGTTCAAAATGGGGTAGGGTCTCCTGCTTGGGCTCCCAGGTCATTTCCAACTGTGTTACTCTGCTCTGTTATTCTATTAAAATTATTGTTCAGAGTATTTTCAGAACAAATGCCTTTCAGGTCAACTGTTGACTACATTTTTCACTGCAATTCTTACACAGATTTATAAAACTATTTAAACATGTACAAGAATCTTGAAATGATTATCTACTCTCTTAAATTTCTGAAATATTCTGTCTAGAAGTCTTTCATGAATCATTTTGGAATTTCTCCACATATTTTTGTTTAATCAGAAACAATACTTGAGAAAAGTAGGAAAGGCTTCAAAGCCACATTCCTATGTCTTGTGTAACCCAAAAGAGAAAAGGACATTCTGGAATCATTTAGAATTATTTTCATATTTGTGTTCCAGTTAAAAGATTCTGAGTTCACCAGGCATTTGATTTGTGTACATGTGGTTTGTATAAATGACCATCTGATTGTCGCTTTTTTTTACACAGGTATTTTTTCATTGGCATAAAAATTATTTTTCTCCTTCATTGGAGGGGGAGAAGTCCAAAAAGTCACAATGAAAGTCACAGATATTGACTGAAGTCCTGCCTCTTTTTACATAGGTCACAATGCCTATAAAAGGGCCGGGTTTTGATTGTATCCTTGTGGCTTCCATTTTTCTGTTTTTGGCCCCTTTTTTCAACTCACTTTTTTGGTGAAACTGTTTAAGTAATGCAATCAGACAGGGAGAAACCATTGGGAGAGAGGTGGTCCCATAAGTATCCAGTCCTCAGCTCAGACTGTGAAGGAGTTTATAAATGACCATCAGCACTTTTAATTGCACCCAGAAACATACAGGTAATCTTTTCAATTTGTGAATTAGCATCATTACATCAATATACCGAGACACATCCGTTGGTCCAATGTTGCATTCTGGATCCCTTATGCAGACCATGTCTAAAGTTCAACTTCAATCCCTTCCAACTTTAGCCAACAGAAAGAAGTGCAGCACAACACAACAAACTGTTGCAAAACTGGATCAAGAGACCATTTGATCCATACCAAATGCAGTGGGAAATCTGAGGAAAAAATCCCAAAAATAATATATATATCATATCTGACTATTTGCTGTAGTTCTTGAAAGTTTTCATAACTTGGAGACACATGTTCTGAAATACATGTGACAACTCCACCAGTAGCTAGGACTATTTCCAGGCTTCGCCTCCTTTGATGTTTGGGGACTAAAGGGAGGTGCAAATATTGCAGTAACCTGAGCATTGCAGACAGACCTAACAGCAGGTTCCAGGCTCCTGAATAGAAGTAAGCACAAGCTGTTGCCTTATAAACGAAAAACAAATGCAAGATTTCAGCCACTGGAATTAGGAAGACAACGTTTCAGATTCCATAATGCCTCTGAGGAAAAAAGTGCGACCAAGTTCTGCTTCTGGGAACTTAGAGACCTCCATGCTGACCAGGTAAGGGGCAATAATGGAAAGGAAGGTGTTATGTCTCTATACATTAAACAGAAACACATTGCTACATTTATTTTTTCCCCACACAAAACAAGATTTAATTGCAGCTGCATGTTTGGAATGCTTGTGTGGTTGTCAAGGAACCCAAGCTGTTCGAGTTTAGTGTTTGTTTTTTGCCTTGTGTAGGAATTATAATTGTCTCTGCCTGGTACTATGGCTTCTTTACTTAGCAATGATTCCTCCACAATTCTATTTTGTCAGAAGTTCAGGATGCACAGCTGACCTGTGGATTTAGCTTCAGTGAAAAGTGTGAACACTTCTTAGGTAGGATAGCTCTTTTTTTTTTTTTTTTTAGAAGATGCAGTGCATTATAATCACATTCAGTCTCCCGAGGACTTTCTGATGACATAACCTAAGACTTACTCTCACAGGAGAAACTTAAGAATAAAGCCGCTGTGTTCCTGCAAAGAAAGCATGTTAGATTTCTGATCTGCTGGTAATTAAATTCACAGAGTAGAGGGAATATTTGTAATATCATTGAACAAAACTTTTGCAGGATTCCTGCTAAGAGTACACATCTCAGCAAAAGTATTTTTGTAAGGAAGGCAAATCTTGTTCTGTTGCATATTTTATCTCAATCAGGAGTGGAATTCTGACTCAGGAATAAGCAGAACCCTTTAAAGAGGTGAGCTGCCACTCACCCCTGATCTATCACAATTTTCTAGGACAAGTGGGGGGAGCCAGTTATTCAGTAACACAATCTTATCCATTGACAACTTGCCATATATACAACATACTACTATAACAATACCAATAGCATTTAGTCTTATATACCACTTCACAGTGCTTTACAGCCTTCTCTAAGTGGTTTATAGAGTCAGCCTATTGCCCCCAACAATCTGGATTGTCATTTTACTGACCTCGGAAGGATGGAGGGCTGAGTCAACCTTGAGCCAGTGAGGATTGAACCCCTGGCAATCAGCAGAATTACCCTGAAAGCTGCATTCTAACCACTGTGCCACCACTAGTCTATGTTGTTGAATTTTATTTAATCATTCATTCTTTATTTGAAAAGTCTCAGTCCCACAAAATTATTCAGAAAGTGGGCAAATTTAATGACTACCTTTAAAAAGTGTGAACCTTCACCATTTCATTGATGGAAAAATTCAGTAATTTTCTCAAATTCTTTTAATTAACACAGGGCTAAATAAACATCCTCTAATATTTGAATTATTCTCTGCCTTTCAAAAAGAATAAGCATTTCCCCTTCAAAAACCATCTTGATATGAATTGTTATATTACTAATATAATATTTTGTAGAATTTGGCTAACTAATCAGTTTTGATGTATACATCTCAAGAGTTGGGCCCATACAATGTGCTTAGTTCCAAGGTTACGTTGATTTCCTCTACTCTTTTGTATATAAATACATTACACATTCCTCTTTTCACAGAATTGCAAACCCTGTGGTTTGTTCAATAAGCTATTCTTAGCCAACAATCAATAGAAGACAATATATCATGCTCAACTATGTTAAGTCCAAATATCCAATGGAGTTCATTGGAGGACTTTGAGCCAGTCAGGCCTGACAAAGTTGCTTTGATATGGATAAAATAAGAAAATTATCTTCCCAGTCCCATCCCATCCCATCCCAGTTAAGTACTGTATCTGCAAGAATAAACAAAACTATATAGAATGATTATGTCACATATATGTGAATCATACCTTAGGGTTTCATATTCTTACTAGTGCTGTGATCAGATGTGCTTTAGTTAATTACAGTGAATGAGAAATTTTATTTATATGGGCCTTTAAAAAAAAGTAAATGACAAGCCCTTTGATAGTATTAATAAGAAAAAAATATACAGATCTGTCTATGACACTCAACTCAAAGGAGATTTTTGCCATTTTAAAATCATTTCTATATAGTTTGGTTTAATGTATTTTCCAGGATATTTGAATAATTAATCTCCAGTAAAGACCACAGAGATATTTTAATGAAGATCATGTCTTGAGCTTTTCAATTAGCTTTAGTGTAACCAAGCAACATTACAGAGTAAACAAAACATGAGAACAGTGTTTAAAACTATCACTCACCACAAAGCTATAGTGTATATTTATTTTTAGTTTGGCTTTTTTTGTGCATTTAAAAAGGTTCATCTAAGGAAACCATAATCAAAACTAAAGAGAATTCAGCCCATTCCTCTATACATAATTTTATTTGTTATCATATGTTTAGCCATTAAGAAATGCACATGATCTGGGAAGCCAGGAAACATATACTCCATCCATTGTGTTCCATTGTTTTCTAGTGAAGGTGAATGTTCTAGAGATGTATGTTTGCCACATCATTTGAGATGCAAAGCCTTTGGAGAAATCCTAAGGAGCCAAATTACTGACAAATTATAATTTTCAATTGTAATAGAAGGGAAAAATATTAAATTCCCAGTTAGTAGGAGTTCTGACATCCAGTGGCCAGTTGGATACCAGTAGATTTATTTAGGATTCAAAACAATAAACATATTCATAGAGAAAAGAGGCCAGTAATTTATAAAAGTAATATAAATTACAGAAGAATGTATACTCAAATATTCTTTCTGTAGATAAAACTGAAAAAGATTTTAGGTGAACCCCTTCTTGGGCCAGTTGGAATATAGACCCTTCCCAGTCATGTCTATATCAAGTGCCCATTCTATTCTGATTTATCTTGGCTTAAGTACTTTTACATAAATGTAGGAAAGTGATCTGTTTTTAGCTCCTGAAGATGCCTGCTCAGGGATGTCTCTTCTTGGAATTCAACAACTGAACTTTTCTTTTGAAAAGTTACTCCTCTATTCAGTAGGGTGATAAGGTTGAGATAAATAGCATGGGTTTAGGACAGAAGGTACACATGCATCAAGATCAGTACAGTAAAGATATTTTTATAAAGAAAAAGGAACACACAGTGCAGAAGCAATTGAGTGAGCCGAGTAGTATCATAGTGGATGATAAATAATAATGTGGGATTTATATAAACCAGGAGAAAAGTGGATCATATTCACCATTTCATCTGCATGAAAATTATTATTAACTTAGTTAAAATGTAGCTTAATTATTAAACTATAGCCTAATTAACTGTATATGAACCCCGGTAGTGCAATGGTTAGAGTGCAGTACTGCAGGCTACTTCTGCTGCAGCCAGCTGCCTGCAATTTGGCAGATCAAATCTCACCAAGGCTCAAGGTTGACTGAGCCTTCCATCCTTCCGAGGTGGGTAAAATGAGGACCCAGATTGTTAGGGGCAATATGCTGACTCTGTAAACCACTTAGAGAGGTCTGTAAAGCGCTATAAAGTGGTATGTAAGTCTAAGTGCTATTGCTATATAACAAAATAATATCTTATTCCATATTCTAAACATATACAAGACTAAAATAGGACAGGATAGGATAGGATAGGATAGGATAGGATAGGATAGAACAGAATAAATAGAGTTGGAAGGGACCTTGAAGTTCCTCTAGTCCAATCCCCTTCTTTGGCAGGAAATCCTACACCATTTCAGACAAAAGGTTGCCCAATCTCTTCTTAAAAACTTCAAGTGTTGGAGAATTCACAACTTCTGTAGGGAAGTTGATCCACTGGTTCATTCTTCTATCAGGAAATTTCTCCTTAGTTCTAGTTGCTTCTCTCCTATATTAGTTTCCACCTATTGCTCCTTGTCCTGCCCTCAGGTGCTTTGGAGAATAGCTTGTCTCCTTCTTTTTTGTGGCAAAAAATATCTCAGGAACACTGCTATAATGTCACCGCTAGTCCTTCTTTTCATTAAAAGAAAATTTATGATTAATTCAATTTTATTTCACTTAAATCACCATCATTCCATTCCTAGTTGTGATCATATCTGGAAACATAACTGTCAGAATGTCACTTAAAGATCAAGTGTGATCCCTTGACATAAAACATGCTACCCTGCATATATCCTGCATTATGGCCTTGCAAGCTGAAGATCTTTAGGCATATGAGCAGAAGACTCAGTATCAGGCAAAAGCCATTACAGAGTAGATAAATCCCTTGTCTCTGATCTAAATGCACAAGTTTCTAGAGGAGATTTCACATTAATCCTGCAACAAAAGAGAACAAGAGCTTTGAAGTGCCATAAAAACTAAGAAACATATAACTGCTTTATTATTTTAGCTTAGAATGAAAGAATGATAGAGTTGAAAAAGAGAGCTTAGGTTATCAAGTCCAATCCCCGTCAAGTAGGTTCAAGTGGTTGGAGAGTTGGTAGGCAGATGCACTTCAGTTGGGATGGGTTGGGGACACAGCAGAAGAAATCGGGGTCAGCCATTTCAGGAAAGGAAATACCCATGGCTTTGCAACTATATTCTTCAGATAGAATTGGATCACCTGAGTCAATCTCAGGTTAGGGTGTTAAGAGGACATACACCTAATCATCATGCTCTGCTCAGCTCTGCAAGATCAGGGACTTAAAAGAACACGTGGTTCTATTTTCCATCTATGAAATATTCTATCTTCAGAATATTTTATCTCATTCCCCCTGTTAAAATTCAGGTAGTCAGCCAAACTGGAGCTCTTTTGTAGAACTGTTAATGCATACTTGTATGGTTTTGGGATGTTGTGTTGGTTTTTAGGTTATGCGTTTAATTTGATGTTATGACTATTCTTATAAACCAGTAAGAATCCATACAAATTAAATAATTTCCAAAACTGTATAAATAGACATACAGAAACTCTTAGAAATTGCTGACATAGAAAGTGTCTATAATGAATGAACCTTTCTTCCTTCTTCCTCTGTCATTCTTTCTGGCTTTGTTATCTGCAGCTTTAGTCCAAATTTTAGAAAGTCACATCACCTTTTAATACCTCAGGCATCTTTAATTGTTAGTTGAATAATTGTAATTTGTGCATGAAAAAAAAACCCACTGTTTCATTGTGTCAAAGAGAATTAACTCTAACCCCAGTCTGGAACTTTACTCCTTTTGTTACTATTATTCCCAAAACTGGTTAATAATGAATGAACAATAATACGATTTCCCACATAGTCACCTTCTGTTTTTGTGCTTGGACAGCATTCTGAATGAGCTAACAGAGCCAGCATTGACAAAAGACTCTCTGTTTGGAAGAGCACAGACTTCATTAGCAGGCCCCAGATTGCAAACTGCCTCTCCAGTTTCTATTGGCAGCTTCTCAGAAAGTCAAAAGAATATTCCCAGGCCCCCAGAATGGTTGGTGAAGGAATTACTGAAACGGCAGCAAAGGAGTCACTCCATTGGACTCATGGAAAACATCTCAGAGAGCGAAAGTATTCATCACCGCGCTGATTCCTCCAGAAGCCACTGGAAAGGCAAAGTATAACTTGTTCTCTTTGTTCGCTTAATAAGGATTTTCCACAGTTAAAGGTTCTGAAGAGTTATATAAAAGATTATTCAAATGTCCTTTGTACAGAAATCATCTGCTTAGAAGTTGCTTAGAAGTCAGGTGAAAACTGAGGCACATATTTTATGTCATGCTATATGTTTTTACCAGGTTATTTAGGACTGTAGCATACATTTCAGTCTCCATGGAGATGCCACAGAATTGGCAGTCTGTTTGTGGTCTGTTCAAAACCAACCACTGAAATACAAAGCAAAGATATGGGGACCTGTATCTATTTTTCTACTTTAAAATATTATCAGTTTGGGGATGGGATGGAGACACTGGGCCTACCATTCAAGGGTATGAAATATGTTTTGTTGCCTATGTTGCTCAGTGATGATCTGTATATATCCAGCCGAAGGCACATAAATTTTATTTTATTTTATTTGTTTGTCAAACATGTACAAAATAACAAATACAGGTATAAACATAAACATGAACAAAGAAAATAAATGCAGATAAATGGGGACAGTAAGACAGGGACGGTAGGCACACTTATGCACGCCCCCTTTAAGGACCTCTTAGGAATGGGGTGAGGTCCATGGTAGACAGTTTGAGGTTGAAGCTGTGAGGGGTTGAGGCTGTAACAATGGAGTTGGGTGGAACATTCCAGGTGTTGACCACTCTGTTGCTGAAGTATTTTAATAATAAAACTGTCATAATGAAGGAAAACTTAATTCACTCTCTGCTAAATCATTTTCTCATATTCTACTTCCTTTTGGATACATTCTGTATTAATGGTGCTTTATATTTCTCTAAAACTTCTGAAACCTTAGCTCAGAGGGACAGAGTTGAACATTTGGGGGTTTATTTATTTTGCATTTATATCCTGTTGTCAAGTATTACTTCTATGTTGTTACTTGCCTTTTAAGAGTGTATATTCTTCCTGATGCTGTGAGAGAGGACTAAATGCATTTGTGGCAGATATTAAATATTGATTCAAGACATCAAGGCAGAAACTTCTCTCAGAAATTCAGTTGTTTACCATACAATGTTTGCATTAATCCATCTTGCTCTTTGTCTTGGCAAGATTGAACAGCAGATTACACCTGATCAGCTGCAGAAACTATACACAGCCTTTCAGGTACAGTCATCCTATTAAATGGTTGGTGTCAAAGTAATTTAATATTCTCTGCATGGAAATTTTTGATGTTGCAGTTGCAATATATCTGGAGGATCTAAGTTGAGAAAATTTGTAGACATTATCCCATTGGAAAACATAGATTAAAGACATTTATTGATTAAAAATGTCGGTCTGATATAAAATATTTATGCTTTGGAATTGATTTGATTTTAATATAAGGTGATGATGAAAGAAAGTATTCCTTCTTGAAAAATTCATTCTCAAAAGATGTATGTCAAGCAAGAAAGTAACATAATCCTTGCAGTATGTGATTGCCTATACTGGCAAGTGTTTTCTTGGCATAATAGGATGAATGATGATTAAGAATTGCTATTTTATTGTTTTCATATTTGCTACAGATGGAGCATACACTACTTAGATTAATTGGGATTGAAGTGTTTGTAAATTTGTAAGTTGCCAAGGATCTGAATTATTATTATGTTATCATGGGGATGCTGCAACGTGTCAAAAATGGTCATAAGTCACTTTTTTCAGTGCCATTGTAACTTTGAATGGTCACTAAATGAACTGTTGTAAGTTGAGAACTACCTGTATTCACTTTGGATGGCATATAAATTTAATAAATAAATATAAAATATCATTCAAAATTGAACTGAGCAATCTGTGCAGTCCAAGACATGACTAATTTAATAAATTTTGCTTTCAGTCTTGCTCAAATATCAGAGTGCATTTGCGATAACTCTTTGATCTAGAGCTCGATCAAATATCAAAAGGACTTGAGCTACTCAAAAAAAGTCCAATTGGGTAACACAGAGAAAATAAAATGCAAGAGAAGAAAAATGGCTTTCTCCGTCCTTTACCACAAAATAGGCTGAAAAAGTTCAAACAAATTTGGGATACCTTTTCCTCTCTATTATGTTTTGAGCATGGGTGAGAAAGAATGGAGACAAGCTTCTGAACGGTGAACTTCAGCTCTTTATTTACATTGTGACTTCCTCAATTCAATAGCAGTTAAACCCGCCTTATATAAGCAAACCCTGTAACTTTTAACCAATAACGAGCTAGGAGCGCTAGCTCTTGTAACCAATAGGAACTCTCTGTTAAGGGCCAATCGGATTCTCCGGAACAGGCCAATCCGGTCCGGCCGCTTAACAGCCAATCAGAAGTGCAGGGCCAGAACCCTGCACTTACTCCAAGCTCACACTTTATTAATCTTATTGCATACACAACACCCCTTCCCCCTGGCTTCTTATTTGCAGGGCGCAGTTACATAGTCCCTTAGGTAGGATGGTTGTTTAATTAGTCTCTTTGATTTCCGTTGTATCAGCTGGCTGCAATCATGCTGAGGTAGATCGTTGTTTGGCAGTGAGGCTGTTTCTGGTTCAGAGTTCACTTCTACGTCGTTGCCCACATTCTCTGCAATTCCCTGAGGTGCAACCATTTCTCCCTCCGGCTCCGCTTCCTGAGTTTCTATCAAACTGTCGTTTCCTTCGCACGAGTTTTCTTGGAATTCATCTTCTTCCATACCTCCCCCCACCCCTCAGTTTGGTCATAGGGGGTTTTCGGACTGGCTGCTGGAAGCCGCGATCGTAATTGATCGATATGACGTTTCCAAAGTTTATCTTCAAGGCATTGTGCAAAGTAGGATCTGGGGCCGGTTACACGTACTACTGTCGCTTCCACCCACAACGGGTCGCCCGACAGGTTTTTAGCATATACCAAGTCTCCTACCTGGAAGATGCGACAGCGGCCGCTGGATCCTAGTGGTTTCTCCGGTTCGTAAGATGGGTGCAACCGGTCGAGGTGGGAGCGGAGCTTCCGTCCCATTAGCAGTTCAGCGGGAGTTTTGTTGGTGACGCTATGTGGGGTGATGTGTTGCAAGAAGAGGATTTGATTGACCTTGTCATCAATGTTGTCGTAGTCTACCTTCTGCAAGGTTTTCTTCACAAATTAGACCATGCGTTCTGCTTTGCCATTGGTCACAGGGTGAGCAGGCGAGGTGAGCGCATGGCGAATGCCGCGGTCAGCGAGGTACTGCTCGAATGCTAGTGCGGTAAATTGAGGGCCGTTATCAGATACCAGGACGTCTGGTAATCCGTGGGTTGCAAAGAGTCTGTTTAAGATTTTGGTAACTGCCTCGGAGGTCGTAGTCGTCATGCGATGGATTTTGAGCCAATTCGAGTAGGCGTCGACAGTAAGCAGGAAGGTGTGGCCTTTGGTTTGCCCTGCGAAGTCCAGGTGAATTCGGGACCAGGGTCCACGTGGTGTCTCCCATTCAGTAGGCATGGCTTTTGGTGGGGCGTTGCTGATTTCTTGGCATTTGGGACAAGCTTTAACCCACTGTTCGATTTGCTTGTCAATGCCCGGCCACCATGCGTAGTTTTGCGCAAGGGCTTTCATTCACACGATGCCGGGTGGCCATCGTGCAAGGTTCTCAGCAGCACGTTCTGAGATAACGACTCTATCGCCCCAGATGACACAGTCTTTCACGGAGAAGAGCTCGGTTTGTCGAGTCTTGAATGGTGTGCAGTCATCTGATAGCTGGTCCAATGGCCATCTGCGTTCTACCCAGCTTAGGACTCGTGCCAGGGTGTGGTCACGTTTGGTTTCTCTTGCGATATCTCGGGTGGTTAGTGGCGGTGAGTTGAGTGCCTCGATTTGCAACGTGGTTACCGTTGGTGCAGGATCGTCGAGAGTCTCTGGAAGTGGTGCTCAGCTCAATGCGTCAGCGTGGGGAATGGCCTTCCCCAGGCGGTATTGCAGCCGATAGTTATAAGCAGCTAAGAATTCTGACCATCGGGTCATCCTAGGGGATAATATGTAGGGAGTCGGCTTATCTCCGGCTATTATCCCCAATAATGGTTTGTGGTCAGTCACAATAGTAAAAGCCCGGCCATACACGTATTCGTGGAATTTTTTCACAGCTGAGACAATTGCGAGGGCTTCTTTATCGATTTGTCCATAGTTTCGCTCAGTTTTTGAAAGAGTCTTTGAAAAATATGCAACAGGGGCTTCGTTCCCATTAGGCAGTACATGGCTCAAAATGGCGCCCACCCCGAAAGGCGATGCATCACAGGTTATAACTAACGGCAAGGTCTTGTTATACTGCATGAGTACAGAGTCAGAAGTGAGCAGTTTTTTAACATTTCGGAACGCCTGTTCTTCACGGTAACCCCATAGCCAATTTGCTTTTTTATCTAATAACCGGTGTAATGGTTCAGCGACCGCTGCTTTGTGCGGCAAAAATACATTATAAAAATTGATGAGGCCTAGGAACGCCTGGAGATCGGCCTTGTTTCGTGGCCTGGGAGCGTTTTTTATCGCTTTTAGTTTACTTTCGGTAGGGTGAATGCCCTGGCTATCAATCAGGTACCCTAAAAACTCAACACTGTCAGTACACAATTTACATTTGTTTTTTTTAACTTTAAGACCGGCCTCTTGGAATTTTTTTAGGACTAATTTTAACCGGTCCTGTAAGATTTTTTTTGTAGGTGCTGCAATTAATACATCATCAAAATAGGTGACCACGCCCTTAATTCCTTGCAATAACCTTTCCATAAGGCTCTGAAAAATCCCCGGGGTTACACTAACTCCGAATTGAAGCTGGGTACATTTAAAGGCACCTCAGTGCGTTACAATAGTTTGGGTCTGTGCCGTTTTTTCATCTACTGGTAATTGCTGATATGCCTGAGCTAAATCTAATTTAGCGAAGACTTTCCCGCCCCCCAGGGAGTGGAGGAGATGCTGCACCACCGGAACTGGATATGCGTTCTGCTCCAGGGCGTGGTTCAAAGTGGCTCGGTAGTCCCCACAAATTTGGATTGACCCGTCTGGCTTAATGGGTGTTACAATAGGGGTTTCCCAAGGGGAATGATCGATGGGCTCTAACACCCCCTGAGCTATCAGTTTGTCGAGTTGTTCGTTGATTTTTGATTTTAAGGCAAACGGAACTCAACGGGACTTTAGGCAAATGGGAGCTATTTTTGGATCTAGACTGAATGAAATCGGGGTCCCCTTGTACTCACCTAAGCTGTCCGCGAAGACGTCCCTGAACTCAGAGATAAGGTCTTCCTCCCAGTCACCACCGCTGATTCGGTTTATGCCGGCCACTTCAATGCCGAGTGGCGCGAACCATTGGAGGCCTAGTAGGCTTGGCCTATCTCTATCGATGACTGTTAAAGGTAAGCATGCTGTGTGCTTCTTGAAGGAGACTCGGACTCGGCAGGAACCGATGACAGGGATTCGATTCCCTTGGTAGTCCTTGAGGATGAGGCGTTGGGAGCAGAGATCTTGGCGTTGAATTGTGGGGATGAGTTGCTTGAGTGTCTTCCAGGACACCATCGAGAGGGATGATCCCGAGTCAACCTCCATGTGGCAAGGCTGGTTCTCGATGGCTACCGTGACTCGGATTTTCTTAGTGTCCAAGGCTGAGGCGTGACCAATAGCAATAGTATGGTGAGCCTCTTCTCTCTGCAAAGCTCAATTTCTGTAGGAGTGGTTCACTGGCTCTTGCCGTACAGAACAGTTTCCTGTCGATTGGCGATAGTTAGCCTCTTTTGAGGTCTGGCTGGGTCCTGGCAAGCTGCGGCAGACCTGTCTGATGTGGCCTCGTTACCCGCACTCATGGCAGAGTGCGTCGCGGAATTTGCATTCGGACCTGGCATGGTTGGCTCAACAGCCAGCGCAAGGGCGTAAGGGCTTCGGGTGATGGTCCCGGTCGGACCGCAGTCGATGGACCCCTTCTTCGTCGCTGTCTGATGACGAAGAGAGGTCCTCGTGGTGCGTTGTCGCAAGCTGCCCTTCTGAACTAGGTGAGACGTCGCTGGCCGGTGGTGGTACCGGAGCGTGGTTTCGGCGTAGTTGTGCAGCCGACTTCTTGGTTGCTTCTGCTGCCGTAGCATCAACGATGGCGTCAGCAAGGCTGATGTCGCCTTTTGCCATCAGCTTGCTTTGGACGCCTGGTGCATCTAGTCCCAGAACTATGCGATCTCTTAGTGCTTCTTCTAAATCGGTGAATTCGCAGAGGCCTCCCAAATTTCGGAGGTCTGCTATGAAGTCGGCCACACTTTCTCCCTTTCGTTGGCTCCTCTGAAAAAACTCGTGGCGTCTCACGAGCGTAGGCACAGTCGGGGCATAGTGATCTCGTAGGAGAGGTTCGAGGTCGTCCCAATCCATGTTCTTCACTTCTCGGGGTTTGGCTAGTGCTTTAGCCATCTTAAATACGGTTGGACCGCAATGCGTTAGAAACACCGCCTGTTTCTTTCCTGGTGTGGCGTCCTTTAAGTTGTTGGTTTCTAAGAACATTTGGAAGCGATCCATGTAGGACTCCCAGTCCTCCTGTACTGGATCGAATGGAGCGGGTGGTACGATGCCGCCGGACATGGTTCCATTGTTAGAGTCGTCTGTCACGTGCTCGGTGTTCTTCGAAGTTTCGTTGGTTCAGGTATCTCCACATCCCACCTTCGTCGCCAGTGTTATGTTTTGAGCATGGGTGAGAAAGAATGGAGACAAGCTTCTGAACGGTGAACTTCAGCTCTTTATTTACATTGTGACTTCCTCAATTCAATAGCAGTTAAACCCGCCTTATATAGGCAAACCCTGTAACTTTTAACCAATAACGAGCTAGGAGCGCTAGCTCTTGTAACCAATAGGAACTCTCTGTTAAGGGCCAATCGGATTCCCCGGAACGGGCCAATCCGGTCCGGCCACTTAACAGCCAATCAGAAGTGCAGGGCCAGAACCCTGCACTTACTCCAAGCTCACACTTTATTAATCTTTATGCATACACAACACTCTCCTCACTCCAGTCACCTCCCAACTTATTCCACTGCTCTCAGCTGAGACTTATTGCTGCCCATCTTATAACAGTGATTCAGTATAACAGTGATTCAGTATAACATGACTGAATAAGTTCCTCTCTATGAAAAATGTTCAGGAGTTAATATGTCAATTAATGTTGAAATTGTAGAAAGAATGCAGAGAATAGCAGCAAATATGTCTATGGAGATTCTCAGTCATCTAGGTCATGGCTGTCTCAAAGATGCTTTTTCAAGAGGCAACTGGACTTTCTGGATTTTCTTTGAAGAGAATCAAAGAGGCCATCTATGTCAAAATTGAACAGTCCTCTCTCAACAGAGGGGGAGGGATACGACATCTCCATACCCATTTGCACCACTCAGACGACCCTGATGACACAGATAAACCTCCAGTTGGCCTTAATGACTTGCTAAAAGAATGCAAATGACTTGCTGTCTGCGAGGAATATAAATCCTTCCATTCCCCATCGTCCAGTCAGAACTGAAGAAGTTTCATGAATGAGAAGTGAAATGTCTTCAAAGAAAAACCAGAGAGTCCAGTTGCCTCTTGAAAAAGCACCTTTGGGAGCAGCAAAGATGATTAGGGGAATGGAGGCTTAAAAAATACAAGGGAAAGTTACAGGGATTGGGGTATGTCTAGTTTAATGAAAAGAAGGACTAGGGAATGATATGATAGCAGTGTTCCAATATCTAAGAGGCGGCCACAAAGAAGAGGGGTTCAATCTATTGTACAAAGGACCTGACGGCAGGACACAAAACAGTGAATGGAAACTAATCCAGGAGAGAAAGAACCTAACATTAAGGAGAAATTTCCTGATAGTGAGAACAATTAATCAGTGGAACAACTTGCCTCTAGAAGTTGTGAGTGCTCCAACACTGGGGGTTTTCAAAAAGAGATTGGACAACCATTTGTCTGAAATGGTATAAGGTCTCCTGCTTGAGCAGGGTTGGATTAGAACAGGGGTCTCCAACCTTGGCAACTATCAGACTTGTGGACTTCAGCCAGCAGAGCTAGCTGAGGAATTCTGGGAGTTAAAGTCCACAAGTCTTAAAGTTGCTAAGGTTGGAGACCCCTGGACTAGAAGAGTCCAAGCTCTCTTCCAACTCTATTATTCTGTTATTAAAACATGTAATATTACAAAAACCAGAGCAAAATTTAATATAACCATTAATCTGTCACTGGAGTCTTCCTCTCTGCTTTGGCACTGGCTGTAAAAGGGGCAGCTCATTATCTGCCACAGGCCTGAGGAAAATGTTCCACCTACTCACTGAAGGCCTCTACAGTCAGGTGGAAAGAAGGTCCAGGTGAGTGGATGTCTTTTTATCCAGGACCAGAAACAATAAAAATCACAAGAGTTGTTCTCATCAGATGGCATGATTTATTGAGTGAGCTGTTGAGGCAGGTAAAAGTATCAATAGAGATAGAAACCAAGATATGTAACTTTGGTAGAGAAACAGAATCACCTTACTTTTCGTGAAAGTGGGTCAGAACCCCTCTTGAATTCTTGGAGTTTGCTGTACCTGTCAGGCCTCAGCCCAAAGACGACATAGTGAATCCAGTTCTGTATTTGCTTATATCTAATAGACAGAATCTTGCCAGACTAAAGCTATAAACTTCTAACCTAATTGATATACTTGGGAGATTCTAGGGTGTGGCTACCCTGAATCTTTTCCTTCCTCCCCATCTAGTTCAGAACTACACAGACTCTTGCCTTGATCCCTTGTTTGAAATGCACTGCCTTCTCCATGGGAAGCTGCAGTGCTACTGCCAACATTTCCCCACTCCTTCTTCAGCTGTACATTTCTTCACAGTATCTCATTTCTGATGAAGAAAATATTGACGTTATGGTACTTTAGTTTTACATTTAACATTGCTCTCATGTTTGAATTATTCGGAAATAAAGAAAAAAGTGACAGAAGAACAAAACTATGGATTTGGAAACCTAAAAGCTAACATTTTGCCTCATCTACTGCTCTATACTAATGCTTAATAATGTTTTGCTGCTTTATTTGCCTCCAGGGATTGGAAACAAGTGGACATAAATCTGTGGATGCAGAAAGCTTCAAGCACATATTAAAGACATGTGTGGAATCACATAATGCAGTAAGCAAGTAGTTTGAAATTACTTGGGATATTTTTACAAGTAGCGAAAGTTATAAGTAAAAAGAGGATGGGGATGAAAAATTATATGCCTTTCTTCCTGCCCTGTTTTAAGGTGCTTCATCAAATGGGAGGGGGGAGGAATGGAACAGTGAGCTCCAACAAAATGTATTTCATGAAATTTCAATGCTCATTTTTTCTTTTTATAGACTGATGAAGAAGTGGAAAAACTGTTCATGAAAATAGACTATTTGGCAACAGGCAACATTCAGTGGGTACATACATATTTTGCTTAATGGAAAAGTAGATGAGATGTAGTCAAGCATTTGGCCTCAACAAAACAAGAAATCTTTTTTTTTAATGTGAATTAGCAGAAGTATGCTTGATTGTGGCAACATTACAAAAGTGTTAAATAAATAAAAATAAAATGGCAGCTGTTTTCAATTTGAAACACAAGTAGCTTAAACACTTGATTGAAAGTGTTGGAAATAAATGGCACTACAGTGTATGCGGAGGTACTGAAATTAGTACAAGAACAAAGGTTTTGTTCCTTCTGTAAATATGTATAGCACCATGCTCCATAAGTTAGTAACATTACTTGTCAAATGAGGATAGCTTTTATATGGCATGTTTTTAGGATAGAAAATGTTCGCTTGGGAATAAGCCTATTGGGTACTGAAGGATTCAGTTCTGAATAACCATGCATGCCATTTGCATGCACAGACACCAGGATAATAACTGTCTCTTTTTCTCGATGCAGCATGATTTCTGCACATACTTGCTGATAGAATATGCTGAACTGGACAGCTCATCTATGCGCTTGAAGGAGGTCGCCTTTTCACTTCCTGCTACAACGCAAGAGATCCCTCATGGGGAGCCTGTGCTGCGTATTTGCTCCCTGGTGGATAGCACATTAATAACAGCACAAGAAGATGGGCAAATTTCCTTCTGGTCACCGGAATTTAAGCTCAAACGAAGCAAGATGGTGTTTGTATGTCACATATTTTTATTTTGCACTATTTAGGAATATAGTTCTATTTGTTTCCATTTGTACTGCATTCTGTCTTGATGAGATTGCATTTTAAAAGATCTTCCTGCTTAAGCAGAATCTCTACCTCTCTTGGCTCTTCATACAGCCTTTTCCAATATGACCTTCCAGATGTTTGCTGGTGCTGAAGGAAATTGCATTGCATTACATCTGATATACACTGGATCAGGAAGGACTGTTGTCTCATCTCTTTGGAATGGTTTTTACATGACTTTTTGCACCACAGCCTTTCCCCATTTCTTCATATCTGTGGCTAGAAATGAAGCTGGCTTATGAAATACCTTTATGTATTCTTTCTTCACTTTAGCCTCACAGTGATTGCCACATATCCCAATAGAAAACCAGTTGCCTCGAGCACCACCAATGGATCCTCTTCTTCCTTACTCCTCCCACTAATTATTTTCTTTTCCTTGAATATTTTTTTGGTGGACTGCAAGAAAAAATAAAATAAAAACACCAGTGTTGGCACTCTTCCTATACCTTTGGCTTCTAAGGAAAAATGGAAGAACTCTTTCTATTTTCATCAAGATTATATTATGTGCATGCTAAAGAAAATACTCCATCCTTTCAAAAGTTTATTGGTTAACACGTTAGCCAATAGAAATGGAGGCATTGCGTGTAACAGAAGGAAGTATTGCAGCTCAACTACTTGGATTGCTGGTGCCAGCATAAGTCAGAAAATGTTATTTTTGATGCAGAGCAAGAAAAGCCAGAAGTTGACTTCACCACAGATTGGGATTGAATTGGGGGTGATGTTGTATGCTCTGGTCCTTAGAAAGGAGTTAATGAGCCAATGCAACGTTATGGCTTTTCATGGCCAGCTATCACATTATGGGCAGTACCTAATGTTAAATCACAGTCCATTGATTTAGAGTTCCAAGCAGATTTACCAGCTCTACTTAAAAAAAGTTCTTAAACATGCCTTCTCCAGCCAGCCAGATGCCTTAATTACATGACAATTCTAGAATTTGCTAGGGCTTTATCCTTGGCCAGATTCAATGCCCTCCCAACAGCTGTTACCGAAGGAAGATACCAAAAGATCCCCTTTGAAAAGTGACCGTGTCCTAATTTATTTTGTTGGGCATATTTAACATATTTAACAAAATAAATTAGAACAAAGAATCAAAGAATTAGAAATTCACCTGTAAAACACCCCAAAAGATTGCAAATTGAAAAAACAGATGATAATAACTAAACATAAATTTAATTTAATCGAACAAGAAGGAATGGTCTCAAAGTTAAATACAGCCAGACAGATATTTTTTGAACAGGCCAATAAACCAGGAAGGTGGTTGGCCTATAAACTTAAAAAAGAAAAACAAAAAAGATTGATCTACCAATTAATAGATGAGAACAGGGATGCACAACAAGGGATAGAACAGAAAAAAGAAATTGCATGTAAATTTTTTGAAGATCTTTATTAAAAAAAGGAGGTAAATGAGGATATGATAAGAAACTATTTGGGTATTACTAAAGATAAAATAATTAAGGAGGAGATGAAGGAAATGTTAATTAGAGATATTACTTGGCCTGAGTTAAAAGCAGCAATAGAAAACCAAAAGAAGAATTTCTTCTTAAAAATATTTCCCTTATTATTCTCTCTGTACAGCCATGCCTTCTCTGCTTTTTCCAATATCCAAGTGATTTTTTAAATTTATTTTGATTTTGAAAGAAGAGTTGCTGATTAATGATTCAGAAATGTCAGCTGAATTTTAACTGTTTCTCCTCTTTGTAGGAGAAAATTCACAGAAAATCTAAGTGGCTGATGGATTTTACTGTCATGACACCCTACAATAAACTAATTCTGGGAACTGGGTTAGTATTTATTTATTTTTATTTATTTTATTTGTTTTTATTTGTGAATTGCTTACAAAATAATATAGTTATGAATACATGGATACATAAAAGAAAAAGAAAAAAAATGTAAAAGAAACAATAGGACAGGGACGGTAGGCACGTTGGTGCGCTTATGCACGTCCCCTACAGACCTCTTAGGAAAGGGGTGAGGTCAATAGTAGACAGTCTAAGGTTAAAGTTTTTGGGGTTTGGGGAAAAAAATCAGAGTCAGGTAGAGTATTCCAGAATTGACCACTCTGTTGCTGAAGTCGTATTTCCTGCAATCAAGTTTGGTGTTGAGTTTGTATCTATTATTTGCTCTAGTGTTTTTATGGTTGAAGCTGAAGTATTCATTGACAGGTAGGACATTGCAATGTATGATTTTATATCCTATACTTAGATTGGACCGAAGGTGGCGTAATTCTAGGTTTTCTAGGTCTAGAATTTCGAGTCTGGTGGCATAAGGTATTCTGCAATGAATAGAAGAGTGGAGAACTCTTCTTGTGAAATATTTCTGGGCTTTCTCAACTGTGTTAATATCAGATACGTAATGTGGGTTCCAGACTGATGAGCTGTATTCGAGTATTGGTCTAGCAAATGTTTTGTATGCTCTAATTATTTGTGTAATATTACCAGAGAAAAAGCTATGTAAGATTAGGTTAACAACTCTTAATGCCTTTTTGGCTATGTAGTTACAGTGGGCTCTAGCACTTAGGTCATTTGAGATGAGTACTCCAAGATCCTTGACAGAATTTGAATCATCAACAAGGTCTTGACTATTCAGCCTGTATTTTATTTTCTGATTTTTTTTGCCAATATGTAGGACAGAGCATTTATTTGTTAAGATTTGCAGTTGCCATTTGTTTGACTATTCTGATACATAGTCAAGGTCTTTTTGAAGGGTAGCAGTATTGTCTGTGGTGTTGAATAGCTTTACATCATCAGCGAAGAGAATGCAGTTGCTCTTGATATGATCACAGAGGTCATTTATGTAGAGTACGAAAAGAGTTGGTCCTAGAACACTGCCTTGGGGGACACCACTGTTGACAGGTACACACCACTAACCTGATTGATCATTTCCTTTTACTGCAGAACATTGGGAGGGACATTTACTGGAAAACAGCAATGGCTACAGGATATGGTAAAAAATTTCAAGTTGGGTACAGGTTGTGAGCAAAGCTTGTACCATTATGTTTTAATATCAGTCAGTGGATGTTGTAACAGGACAGGAAAATGGGAAAAAAATAGCAATGCATGAGTAACCAGAATATTGTTCATGCCAGCTGGAGGAGATTCCTCTTGAGGTGGATGTTGCTGAGTGAGGCTGGAATTTTAGCCAAAGAAACCAACAATCACAACTCTTTGAATGGAGAACATTAAAAGCCTTCTAGACAGCAACACAGCATAGACTCACCCTGAGTATGTAGTACAACCTGTTTGTGAAGGCAACAATATTTGGATGGCATGATTTCTTGCCTCATTGGGACAAGGACAAAGCAGTCAAAACAGCTATGTGGATGTGACCTAGGGTTCATTTCATTAATGGATGCACCTCTTGCTGCTGTAAAGGAAATGCTGCCATCTAGGCTTTGCATCTAGGCCCTCAGTAACTCAGACAAAGGAGAAGAGCTGAAATTGACAAGAGTTTTGTTGCTGCACAGTTTTTTATTCTTTCTCCCCCCCTACACCCCCCCCCCATTTTTAGAATTAGCAGAAGCCGAAACAATCATGCAACATTTTCCAACTTCTCCTGAATGTAGAGAATAAGAGTGGTGGTATGGGGACACTGATCATAATTAACAGTTTAACTAAATGAAACAATAACTTTTATAATTATAGAAGTCTTCTATTTTCATGTAAGGAAATAACAGACGATGTGCAATCCAGAATAAGTGGATACACACAACACTAAATCAAATGAAACAAACCATGCAATGTCTTAGGTTCATTTCTGTTTAATCCCCCTTTAAAGCTGAATTCTGAAACTTTGGAAGAAGATGGAATCAAATATCCAATTTTACAAAACTCACGTCATCTCTTTCACTAAAACCACTTACATTTTTCTCATAGCAAAACTGCTAGGAGGAGTGTGTGGAAAGAGCCACAGCAAAAACAAAATTACAATATACGCTTCCTAACATCATCACATGAATGATTAATAATGTATTATTAATATCGTGGCCTCTGGTGCAAATACATAAATTGCATCATTTGCATGATTATATGATGACACAAATATCAGAATATCATCCATCTGAACATAAATAGAACCATACAGTATGCTCCAATTATGTTGTCTCAAATATCTAATGACATTATGAAATTGGTTTTATTTCCAATCCATTTTGAAATTAACCCTAACTAATCCTTGTCTACAGCTATTGTTTACCACTGTTTGTCTTACTTATGGAAAAAGTATGTCTATAAAGTCTGTGATGTTAACATCTGATCATATTTTAACTTGTGACAGGGATCGTGAACTTCAGTTTTATGAAAGCTCCAATTTTGAACCGTATGTTCAGATTAGTGGTTTGGAAGCTATACCTTTGAATTTAGATTACTGGTAAGCCAATACAAATCCCTATCATCTACCATTTATCATTGCATAATGATTGTGTATTATTATATATGACACTAGATCAGAGGTGATATTCAGGAGGTTCCAACAGGTTCTGGAGAACTGGTGGCAGAAATTTTGAGTAGTTTGGAGAACCAGCAAATACCACCTCTGACTGTCTCCCCGCCCCATCTATTCTCTGCCTCCCTTCCAAGACCCAGCTGATCGGCTGGGTCTTCATTTGTTGCTCTGCACAGGAGAATGGAGCTGGAAAGCAGGTTAGTAGGGTGGGGAGGGAATGGGGATTTTGCAGTATCCTTCCCCTGCCATACCATCAAGCCATGCCCAGAGAACGTAGTAAAAAAATTTGAATCCCACCAGTGTGCTAGATCTATTACAGTGCTGTTTTGGCATTTGGTACTCTTATATAGTTGTAGAAGGTCAGTGATGCAATACATTTCTCTGGTTATGATTTTTTTTTTTTTTTTGCTTTTGCTTTCCTTAAGTTTGTCCGCAACCATCAGAAGACATTCTTTTAATTTTTCCATAATGTCCCAAAATGTTGCTGCGTCAACTGTTTGGGTACACAGAGGGCTCCAATAGTCATGAAGGTTAGAGAAACAGATTTCCTGTGGCTGTGCTGGCATTCTGGCAACACTAACTAACATTAATTGAAATGATAGTTCAGTAGTGTCCAGAGAACCACAGGACTTGCACTTATGAGATAAAGCTCAACATCGTTATAGCATTAACTATCTTTTCATAATTAGGCTTCAGAAAATTATGGGAACCTGTAAGCATGAGAACCATTATAAGAGGCCAGGATCTTAGAGGTTAGAACAGAACAGAACAGAATAGAATAGAATTCTTTATTGGCCAAGTGTGATTGGGCACACAAGGAATTTGTCTTTGGTGCAAATGCTCTCAGTGTTCATAAAAAGAAAAAGAAATACATTTGTCAAGAATTATAGGTATAACATTTAATAATAGTCAAAAGGTACAAATAAGCAATCAGATCATACTAGGAAACATAATAATAAGTGATCAAATCAAATCAAATTATACTAGTAAACAGTCAATTAAAAATCATAAGGATACAAGCAACAAAGTTACATTCATGTATCATAAGTAGGAGGAGATGGATAAAAGGAAGGATGAGAAGATGAATAGTAATAGTAATGGTAATGCAGACTTAGTAAATAGTTTGACAGTGTTGAAGAAATTAGTTGTTTAGCAGAGTGATGGCATTCAGGAAAAAAAAATCTTGTGTCTGGTTGTTCTGGTGTGCAGTGCTCTATAGCATCGTTTTGAGAGTAGTTAAAATTCCAATATTCCAAAAGTCCTGTTCAAAATCTCTGTGCATGATTATGCACATTTAGAAAATAATTCAGAGGACATCCTGTGAATTTTTCATGAGCGTAACAGTTCCCTGCTGGTTATAAAATCAACTTATCCTTTGTTAGATTTCTTGCTCAAACTGAAAAAAAAAAGATAGTGGTTACTTTAAAAATTGTTTTAATGAGGCAGTTCTTAAGGCATTTTAAAGCTTATACAGAAGCCTGAAGAAAAGTAGGTCACTTTAATAAGTAGCAGAGGGGGGTGCTAGCCTTTCATGGGGTTCAAAGCACTCCTTCTGAATCATTTTCAAAGCACGTTAGCTTACTCTGTTCTGAGGAGAAGTGTACAATGTTGGCTCATTCTAATTCATCTCAGACTTTCTCCATTGGCAGGAAGATATGCAACAAGGACTTTTGTTCAGTTCAGTGTAGTTTAACATGATTTGCAGAATTGAAGGTCTTGATTGCACATTGCTACCCTTTGTGCAAAGCATATTCAGATGAAACTGATTACAATTTGCTTACAGATCTTCTGATGTACGGATGTAATAAGCATCAGAATGCATATCTGCATTCTAGGCTCCTCTTTATGCCTAGCTGTTTTTAAGGGTTTGAAGAATTGCCATCTTGTTTAGATTTCATTTATATACTTGTAGGATTCAGATTCCCTTGAAAACTTGTATGAAATTTATTTATGAAGGACAAGAAATTCTTCATTTTCTCCTTTACCTTATTTTCAGCTACACAGATCATGATGAATGCATGATTCTTTATGGAGATGACCAGGTATGCATTCTAAAAATGCTCGGAGAAAACAAAACAAACAGCAGTATGATATTTACTTCTAAAGGTTAATCAAGAATTATGTAGTAGAGTGTGAAGAGAGAAGTTAGATTAGATCCAAAGTGCTGCTTATTGCATGAATCTAAATGAAAGAATCCTGAACAAATGGTTGACTAGAGTGTACTTAAATACATCCAAAGAACGGTAGCCCACCTTTGATAGGAAGCTTTTCCTAACTGTCAGGAAATTCTTTCTCTTCCTGTAATTTAAATACTCTGCATTCTAAAAAAAAGAACAAATTTTTACTTTCTTCCATCCTTTCAGGCATTTGAAAAAGAGTATCATACAATATCTCTGCTGAGTTGGTTTTTCTTTTTTCTCTTACAGTTAAATATACCCAACTTCCTCAATCTCTTTTCATATAGCTTAGTTTTTATTTCCATTTTTATTACCCTTCTCTGAACTTTGCTCCAAGTTTCCTGAAATGCGATGCCCAGAACTGAACACAGTATTCAAGGTCGAGGGTCTGACCAAAGCAGAATATAGTGAACTGATTACTTCTTATGATTTGGACATTATACTTCAGTAAATGCAACCATTAACTGAATAACTCACAAGTTATACAGGTAGTCCTTGAGTTATGTCCATAATGAAGCCTGCCTATTATGGTCATAACATGGTTGTGTAGTGGGTTAGTCATGTAGCCAGCCCAACTTGACAGTCTTTTTATAGCGATCATTAAGTGAGTGTTGCAGTTATTAAGTGAACTAATGGTTTGCTACAGATGCAGTTTTGTCAAAAACCAGAAGTTAATGCTGGTTTTCAGCAAAATTGTTGTAAAACCTTATCATGTGATTGTGGGATGTTCCAAACAGCCATAAATGTGGCTCAGTTGCTAAGCGCCAGAAGTGCAGTCATGTGACCATGGAGGGGGGTAGCCATTGAAACTTCAAATCCTAAGTTGAAAGTATTCTTCAGATGGTCTCTAAGCAACCAGTCATAAGTTGAGTACTACCTGTATATGGAAAGAAACATTCCTCCTTGTAATATTCTGGTCTCGAGTCACTAGAGTTTTAAAATCACTTTCAAAACTTTGAATTACAAAATGCCTCACGTAATAAAGATGCATAATTGTGGCCTTTCAATTTGCTTTCAGCACTTGACCAGAATTTTATAACTTATAATTTTGTAATCTTATAAGATAACATGAATATATCTTTGTGGTTTTTTTCCCCTTGCTTTGTTGTAGGGATGTGTCAATATCTTGCAGTTATATTCTGTGGGTGAGACCCTGAGGTAAGTGCTTACAAAAGCCCAAATATCAATTGAGGTAACAGGAAGCATTCAGTTGGCAATTTGTAATTCCTGCCAGGTAGAGATATTTCGGATGAAATGATACAATTATATTTTCTTGATGTGTTTCAGGACATGGAAGAAGCTGCCCAAAGTGGAAAATCTCCCTAATATAAGGCTTGAGAGTGCTATACTTTCTCCAAATGTCACTTACATCCGTTGGAAAGTTCACGGAGACTGGGTGACTCAGGTAAAAACAGAAGGGTCTTTCACAGAAGTGGTATTCAGCAGGTTTTGACAAGTTCTGGATAGTGGAAACTTTGAGTAGTTCAGGGAACCAGCAAATACCACTTCTCACTGGCTCTGCCCACAGCTATTATCTGCCTCCCAAGTCCCAGCTGATCGGCTGGGTCTTCTTTTGTTGCCCTTCACAGGAGAACGGAGCTGGAAAGCAGGTTAGTGGGGTGGGGAGGGAATGGTATTTTGCAGTAACCTTACCCTGGAGTGGGGTGAGAATAGAGATTTTACAGTATCCTTCCCCTGGAGTGGGGTGAGAATGGAGATTTTGCAATATCCTTCCTCTGCCATGCCCACCAAGCCACACCCATCAAGCCAAGCCATACCCACCAGGCCACACCCACAGAACCAGAAGTAAAAAATTGAATCCCACCACTGGTCTTCCACCTTCTGATCTAGAGAGAACATGGGGCACTATTCAGGTTTTTTTATGTTTAAGCTTCTTACAGCAATAAAAAAAAGATTATTTTTTTCCAGAAAGGCAGGAAAAGTTCATTGTTGAGAAACAGTTAAACTTTGACTTGGTGTCCCATGATCATTTTGGACAATTGATGGGTGTATTTTTCCAGGATTTTGTATTGATTAGACAGCTATGGTATGTTCTTTTTCTGTGTAAGTTAATCCTTTTCATTAAGAAAAAAATTAAAACAATAATAATGTGATCATCTCACCAGTATTTGGGTGGATAATATTCTTTTCTCTGTCTTTTTAGCTGAATTACTATGATTCTATTAAGGCAATAATTTCTGCATCAAGCCATGAGCCTACAGCCTTAGTTATAGGTAATTATATAATTCCTTATATGTTGTTTATAAAGTCTCTCCTTAAAATTACTTCATGATTGATTATATGCCATCAAGTTGGTGTTGTCTCTTAGTATCCATATAAATAGATTTTCTCTGTAAATATCTATCTATCCAAAAGATTTTTCCACAAACATCTGATCCTTCAAGTCTTCCACCAGTGCATCTATCATCACTGTTACCAAGTCAATACACTTTCCTGCTGTTCAACCTTTTCTTCTCTTTCTTTTCACTTTCTCAGCATCAGAACCTTCTCTAGAGAGAGAGGTCTTTGAGTAATGGATCCAAAATAGGACAATTTGAGCTTGCCTTTGGTCAATCAAGGGCTTTATATAACACTGTATAAGATGGGAAAGGTGTACATTAAGCTTTCAGTCTTGGTATATTGAGACATACTTACAATTTTCTTTCAAAAAGAGATTGGACTGCCATTCGTCAGAAATGGTGTAGGGTCTCCCGCTTGGGCAGGGGGTTGGACTAGATGACCTACAAGATCCCTTCTAACTCTGATTATCTGTATCTGTACTTATTTTTACAAATAACACAACAAACATATCCAACATGCCTTCATCCTCCTATATTTCTCCTAACAATCCTGTGGGATGAGTTGGGCTAAGAGAGAGTGATTGACCCAAGGTCACCCAGCTGGTTTTCATGTCTGTGTTCTGACCCAAACCTGGTTCCAAGAAAATAAACTCAAGACAAAGGCAGCAGCACAACCTTTTTATGTTTCATCTATGAATCCTGTTTCTTCACAAATAAAAAGCTACTTCCAACTAATTAGCTCCAACAAGAGCCTTTCCAAGTTTTTGCAAGGCTACCAAAAAACAACAGATAAGAAATATTTTACAACACAAGAGTCTTCAAATACCAACTATAATGTCCACGAGGCTGAATTTTAAAACATCTTTGCTTCCTGCAAAAAATGTTCGTTTCACAGCTGGCTTTTATCTTCTTGAAGGAGGAGCCATTACCTTGCAGCCTTACTCCCAAGTTGCCCATGCTGTTGCAGCTGCTCTTTTCTGTGAGCAATCCTGCGTGCGCATGCAATTGGCACAGGCTCCTCAGGAACCTCCTCATCACTACTGCCAGCCCCCACAATCTCTGAAGGCAGCAGTCCACTCCCTAATGGTCCTGGCCCCTCATCTGAGTCCTCAGTCTCCTCAGCCATCCACACCTGCTGCTGGCTAACCACAATACTAAGGCAGGACTAAAACTCATGGTTTCCTGGTTTCCTAGCCTGGTGCCTTAACCACTAGATTAATTAAACCGCTTTCATAATTAAAAAAAAAAAGAATATTCACTCTGTATAAGAATGTTGGAATTTAAATTCTGTGTAAGAATCTTTTACTGAATTCTCATATCCTTCTACAGGTTGCATTGTGGGAGCTACCAATGTTGAGCAACAAATGAGAGAAATACAAGAAAATAAGAAAGATTCAAAGATGAAGAAAGCACAGGAAATGCTAGGAACTCCCTCCCAGAGAGCTGAAGGGGATCAGATTATTTTTCGGGTTCATAAAGGAGTTAAAACATTTGCATTTAGTAAAAAAAATAATGCCATAGTAACCGGTGGAATGGATCGAATTATTCGAATATGGAATCCATACATGCCTGGGTAATTATTATATTGCAATTATACTTCTACAGCTCTATTATAGTCCTTTGCCAACTATTAGTTATTTTAAATGCATGTGCTACTTTTATTTAGGATGCATGAATTAGTATGATTTGTAAGAAAAATGTAAAACAGATGAATTTTTAATTAGTTAGTTTAGCTCCTTAAGAAATCCTTACGATAGTCATGGAAGGAGGAGATAATATTTTTCTTGTCATTATCAATGATAAAAATAAATCTTAGTTTTTTTATTATTTATTCATTATTCTTTAGATTTTCATTAGATTTCTAAAGGAGCCCGTGGCAAAATAGGATTTGTTATAGAGAACAAATTCAGGTCTCCATTAGCTTTTCCATTCTCACTCATGACACTCTCCTACTAAGAATTTATTAGCTTCATTTTCCCCTCCCTTGACTGTGAAAAATAGAAAGATATGTCACTATCATCCAACACTGATTTGTCTTTTGGGACCATTGAAATATAGCTGCCGCTTCATGAAATCTTTAAAAGTATTGCCTTAAGGCAGTTTTTCTAGTAATACATTTCAGAGACCTCTTGGTCTTTGAAGAGTGAATTAATAATATTTTTGCAGATAAAATTCAAAATTGAGTCAGGTGAAATTATTTTTGTTGTATGTATTTGTAAATCTACCATGTTTCCCCAAAAATGCGACCTGCCCCCAAAATAAGTCCTAGCTTGATTTTTACATGTGTACCCAATATAATCCCCATCCACAAAATAAGCACTAGTTAAGACCCCACCCACTCTGGGGTGCATGGGGTGGTGCAATTACAATTAAAATTAAGCTAGGGAGGCTGGGGGGGTGGAGCTGTCCTATTTACCAGGCTTTGCATACCCAATACCTGCCTTGCCTTGCAGGCCTACTTGTTCTGCAGCTGCTTGCAGCCGGTCATGTGCATTGCCCCCAGCTCCTGTTTCACTGTCAGAGGCCCTCTGGAAAGGCCTCTGCAGCTGAGAAATGTACTCCAGATTGACATGTGCAATCCAGAGCTCTGTTATTGGCTGCAGGGGGGCTTTCCAGAAGGCCTCTGACAGTGAAACGGAGGCTGGGGGCAACACATGTGAGTGGTGGCAAGCAGCTGCAGAAGAAGTGAACTGACAGCGGGCTCCTGTTGGGTGGGGCTGTTGGTGCCACAGCCATGAGGCGAGTCAGTAATTAGACATCCCTAAAAATAAGACCTGGTGCCTTTTTTGTGGCAAAAACGATATAAGACCAGGTCTTATTTTGGGGGAAACACACGTATATTTATAGGCATGGTGTCCAATTAGTTGCCAGGAGTTGAGAATGACTTGAAAGACCAAATAAATAAATTACTATTATTACTGGCTCATTATAATATATAGTTCATTATGTGTTCCTGATTGGTCAAGATTTAATGTTCTCACTGAATTTTAGAAGACCCACAGGCATGCTCAAAAGTCACACAGCCCCCATTTTCTATGTCTACGTATTTGAGGAGGATAAAATATTTTCCATATCAACAGACAACACAGTTAAGGTCTGTCTTTTTCATATTTCAAATTATATATTCTTTACCGTAGTTCTTTCTCTTTAATGTAACACAATTCTTTCCTTGCAGATATGGGATATGGAGGATCAGACTTGCTTATTCACTGCTTGTTCAAAAAACAATGGAATTAAAGGAGAGATTACTACTTCTCATTATGTATCAGGCACTCGATCACTCTGTGTTGCCACAGATACACTGGCCATTCTTCACCTAAGATTACGGTAAAGTACAAAGCAACATAACCAGAGCTCCTGTTATTTAGACAGATCCAAGAATTGCATTTATGGAAAACCCCAAATGTAAGAAATTGCTGATAAAATTCTAGGTTGTTTTTTTAAAAATAGTGTGATTCTTATGTTGGGACACTTCAAGAGAATACTTGAAATGTTGTGGCATTTATTAGGGTTGCACTCATAAGCAAAATATTACAAGGATTTTCTAAAATCTAGATAACATTTAATTTCAAATATTTATTACTAATGTGATTTTTTGATTAGCTTGCTGGAATCTATTAAAACCTATAACTTAAATATTTGTTGATTAATGCTAGGGAAGGTTGCAGTTCTCCCAATATACAAGTATTAACAAGTAGAAGTACTTTCCAATATTTACCAGCCTTTCAATGAATTATAAAGCATCATATAAAATCCTGAGACACAGGCATTTTCATTACTAGAGCATGTCATTATGGTGTTACTTTCTCTTTCGGGATAAGCAATCCCTAAATTTCCAATATTGTGTTGCAATGCTGAATCAGGCTTAGAGGAACTGACATTCATAAACTTTAATTAACATATGTGCACATATTAAACTAATACATATCAGGAAGGTTAGGAACCACAGAGGAAAAGTGATGCCCAAATGTATGCAGGCACCTTTGGGGATACCAAATTGTTTATCTAATGCAGTTTTATGTTTAGATACAGGAGTGACATTCATTAAACATGAAATACAGCATTAAGTTACTAATATTTACTTCAAAAGACTTTGTGTAAAGATTTTATTTCCTTTATAATTTCAGATTCATTTGGAGAAAAATATAATTTCAATTCAATTCTACTGAATGAAGAATTAGCCTCAATTAATGAAAGTAAACTATAATAAGACTAAAAGATACACATTCAAATATGTGTTATTATAGACTTAAATCAAAATACAAACAAAAATGCAATAAGTAGAAATAATAAAGCAAGTCAGAATTAAGATTTCAGCAATATGATAGAGTTTATTCAGGTTTGATGAATGCATATTGGCCAAAGAATAGCCAACGAGCTATATAAATGTTTGTTTTAGGGTTCTATTTATCAGTTTATGTCAGAATAAAACTTATGATGTAAGAGAATATGATCAGTCAACTTGCTCTCCTCTGTTTCACACAGGGATAAATTTGGGGAGCTGGAGTATTATTGCATTTACTCTGTAAAATTGCCAGTGGGAATGAATTGGAAAGGATACTGGTAGATGCCCAGTGAATGAGTTAGTTTAGATAATCTGCAGGTGACTGTCATAGTTTGAAATAAATCAAATTAAATTTCTACATGTTCAATTCACTACTTTATAACACCTACAGTTTTTAAAAGCCGGAGAATAATAACAGTTCTGGAAAAAAAATCACGGGATAGCACTTTCTTGTGATATTTTCCCAACCTAGTACATCTGTATGTATCAAAAGTGACTAATGAAAGCAGCCTTAGCCAAACAAAGAGAATAGTGTGTTATCTAAAGATATTATATAAAGAATATTACACATTGACACAAAAGCGGGCACATGGCTTAGTGATCAAAGACATTGAGCTTGTCAGCTAGAAACGTGAAAATCTATCTTTGAGACCTGAGTGCTATGCAACTCCTGTTCCTTGCTCCAGCCCCACTTAGTAGTTAGAAAACATGAAAATGCGAGTAGATAAATAGGTACCACTTCAGTGGAAAGATAATTCCATATGTATTGGTGTATAATCATGCTGACCATATGACCACGGAAATTGTCTTCGGACAATGCTGGCTCCCTCAGCTAAAGAAATAGAGATGAGCACCACCACCCAGTGTCAGACACAAATGGTCAGCTTTTTACATACTGATTATAAAAATAATTTTACAATGGATATTTATGTTTGGTTCCTGAAATTAAAAAAAACCCAAAACACCAAATAATCTATGTGATTTGATAATTCTTAAATAAGGTTTGAATGTCCTATTTTCATCTGCAGTTTTAGAAGATTGATACAGAAGGCAAGACAGGGACATGTGTCTATTCTGGGGGATATGGAGAAATGGAGACTTCACTTCCTACTATTTTGTTAATTTTATAGGGACATAAAGGAACAGTTTATCTTGCCACTAAGACTGAAGAATAGAATAGAATAGAATAGAATAGAATAGAATAGAATAGAATAGAATAGAATTCTTTATTGGCCAAGTGTGATTGGATACACAAGGAATTTTTCTTTGGTGCATAAGCTCCAAGTATACACACATATAACAACTTTATTTAGAGATACTAAATTTAACAAAACATACTTATTAAGATTAATATATTAATAAACTTGTTTGGACAGTTGTTCAGAAGAAGGATTATTAGAAATTGGGCTTTAGAGAATAGATTCATTTTTGAATAGCTGGACTGCTATTGATTTGTACATGTTTGATGTACTGTAGTGGTAGCTTTTCCCTTTAATTATAGAATAGTGCATTTATGTATATTTTGCTAATTAAGCATTAACAGCAAGCCAAATAACATTTTAATTTATTGATAGTTTGATTTTGTTGTTGTCTCTAAAGTAGAACAGCTCCAGATCTTTATATTGTAACTTCCCACAAAAAACCAGTTTTGTGCTGCAAATTCAACAAAGTATTCAGGCATGTTGTGAGCTGCTCTGAAGATTCTGTAAGTGAAATGATAATTATAAAATTCTGTTCAATTTTGACCATAGTTATCTAATCAATATATTTAGAATCTTCAGAATTCTGAGTTTTTTTGTTTTAGATATGAAGTGAGTTGTGATTTGAGATTGAGCCTTCTCAAAACGGGAATTCCTTGTCAAAAGGCATGGTAAAAATCTCTTTTTTAAAAAGATTTTACATATTAAAGGAGAATGCAGTTATCTCCAGTTGCTCTTAGAGTTTCTATATGCCTTTCAGGATCAGAAGCAAATGCTTCTAAATAAGTACTTAAATCAAGACAAAATATCATACATCTGCTTCCAAAAGCATTCACTTTTTGTGTATGATACATCAGTGTTTCTGAATCTTAGCAACTGCAAGAGTCACTTTGTGAGAGATGTGCAGTTGTATAAATGTGACAAATAAATAGTGTGGAATAACCAATGTGTTGAAGTCCACTTTTATTAAAGTCCTGTAGAAGTTGAGAGAAACACTGCTTTAAATATACTGTATGTTATTATGAAATGGCCTCCCAATAAAAAAAGACTTCCTGTGTATTTGTTTTAGATTGCAGAGTTTTATAGCCAATCATATACTACTACTACTACTACTACTACTACTACTACTTCTTCCTCCTCCTCCTCCTCCTCCTCCTCCTCCTCCTCCTCCTCCTCCTCCTCCTCCTCCTCCTCCTCCTCCTCCTCCTCCTCCTCCTCCTCCTCCTCCTCTTCTTCTTCTTCTTCTTCTTCTTCTTCTTCTTCTTCTTCTTCTTCTTCTTCTTCTTCTTCTTCTTCTTCTTCTTCTATAAAATTTAGTCATCAATAAATTAGCCTCAAACCACAGTCTCAATAAATGTATTGGTTTATTAAATTTGTTTGCCTCCCATCTTGCTGCAAGGTGACTCTTGTTACTAGTATATTTTGAAAACTGCTTGGTGCACAAGGGAGGAATGCCTGATAAAACCAAGGGATAAAATAGAAATCACATGGCCATGAGCTATAATGCTTATAAATGCAAGTAATATTGCTGTACAAAAGTATGGCTGCTTTATGTGCAGAAGGTCAATTTCAACATCCACCACCTCCTGGCTAGGAAACAAGACTTCTCTGAAACCCTGGGTGTAATGTTAACCATACTGGCCTAATAGACCATCAATAGTGTGACTTGCATAAGGCAACTATACATGTCTTTACATACATTTCTACCTTGGTTGTTGCCAAAGAAAAAGGATCTGTCTGCTGGAGCTGTATGACCTTCAAACTTAATTCAGAAGAAAATAATGTGTAAGCAGAAATATCTTGTTCCTCTGCTCTTCATTAAAGAAGCTCCACTTAGGACTTGGAACATGCCAATTCTATCAGATTGTGTGGGGTGGAAAGAAAAGATGAGGGGTAGGCTGTTCTTAGATGACCAGAGTGTATGTCATGAGGGGTTTTATAGGTGACAACCAGCACATTACATTGCATCCAAAAATCTACTGGCAGAGCAGCTTGTAGAATTGATTTCTCTGTAAGATACATGTTTTAGGATCATGGCAGTTGTGTTTCTATATATGTCCCTTTTCTTCTTCTTCTTTTAAGGTGGTCAAGGTATGGGATTTCGAAAGCGGAAAGCCTGTTTTTGAATTTGGTAATGCTCATAGTGACTCTGCAATTACATGTCTCACATTTGATTTTAGTGGAAGAAGGTACATTTGGAGAGTTTTAGGGTGTGAGAAGGGCTGTGATATTTTTAACACATCGCTGAAGAAATAATTAGGCATTTCAATCATGTTTCAGACTCATTACTGGAGGAAAAGATGGCTGCCTGAAAATATGGAATTATAATAATGGACAGTGTCTTCACACTTTGAAAAAGGGTAAGTAGAAGATTGATTGAATTATCTAAACATTCATTTCAATAAGGGGGAAAATTTACAAGTCCAGCATTATGGGGGTTTTTTCTCTGCAGAAGGCAGATATGATGAAGTTCGCGACTGTGCTTATGTGGAGATCAACAAGAATGAGTAAGTTATCCACATTTGTCATAATGTGTGATGTTTTAGTGTAGGAAAGGCTAATGAAAACCATGTGGGATTTTTGTGTGGGCGGCAGGTTCATATCAACAGGCCTCTTCTTGAAAAAATAAATTTCAATCCATGAGGTTGTTTTGGCAGATGACTTAGGAAAAATCTCATATATTTCCCTCATGTTAGGGATCTATCTGAGTCTTCAGGTTCAGAAACTGAAGAGTTTGACCTGTCTAAGCCCCAGCCTCGACCAGAGCAATTAAAAGAAAAGAGTGCACCTGAGAAGACACAGGTACATAATAGCAGATATCCAGTGTCTGAGTTCTGAGAAGGTCATGAGCCTAACATGGTGCTGTACATTCAGCAGAGAAAATCAAAAGAAAACCAAGCTATTTATTTGATAGAAAGAAAACTGCTTTTTTCATTTCAGTTGCCAGGGATTAAACTTAAGGACTTTAGTATACAATCTTATGCTCTGCCACTGAGTTATGGGGATCCCCTTAATTGTTGAGGTATGTTATTACCGTACATTCAAGGATTACAAATTACAGATTAACAGAGTTGGAAGGGACCTTGTAGGTCATCTAGTCCAACCTCCTGCCCAAGCGGGAGACCCTACACCATTTCTGACAAATGGCAGTCCAATCTCTTCTTGAAAGTCTCAAGTGATGATGCTCCCACAACTTCCAAGGGCAAGCTGTTCCATTGGTTGATTGTTCTCACTGTCAGAAAGTTTCTCCTTATTTCCAGATTAAATCTCTCCTTCTTCAGTTTCCATCCCTTATTTCTTGTCTGGCCTAAAGGCGCTTTAAAAATAACTTGATCCCTTCCTCTCTGTGGCAGCCCTTCAAATATTGGAATATTGGTATCATGTCTCTCCTGGTCCTTCTCTTCACTAGACTAGCCATGCCCAGTTCCTGTAACCGTTCTTCGTATGTTTTAGTCTCCAGTCCCCTAATAATCCTGGTTGCTCTTCTCTGCACTCTTTCTAGAATCTCAACATTTTTTTATAGTGTGATGACCAAAACTGGATGCAGTATTCTCGGTGTGGTCTTACTGAGGTTTTATAGAGTGGTATTAGTACCTCACTTGATCTTGATTGTATCCCTCTGTTAATGCATTTAGATTGCATTGGCTTTTTTTGGCTGCCACTGCACACTGCTGGCTCATATTTAATTGGTTGTCCACTAAGACTCCAAGATTCCTCTCATAGTTACTGCTATTAAACCTGGTTTCCCCCAGTCTATATGTGTACTTTTGGTTTTTCTTGCTTAAGTGTAGGACTTTGCATTTCTCAACATTGAATTTCATTTTGTTAGCTAGAGCCCAGTTTTCAAGTCTGTCAAGATCCACCTGGATCTTGAGCCTATCTTCTTGGGTGTTAGCTATTCCTGCCAGTTTAGTATCATCTGCAAATTTGGTAAGATCCCCTTTTATTCCCTCATCTACATTGAACTAAGTAGTGCTGGAGAGGGGAATAAATACCTTGGCTTGCTCTTGTCTTTGGCAGTTAAATATGCAGAAATAAGTATGTAAAACTTATTTTTGAAGATACTATTTCATACATACAAAATCCTGTTAAAAGAATTCAGTGGTCATTCAGAAGCTGATATATATTGAAGACAAAGTTACAGAATTAAGATGAATGCCTGATTGTTAAAACTTGGGGGAAGGGAATCTAATAAACAAAACCTCTTACAATAATGAAAAACAAATGAAAATTTTGAGAGTGTACTGCTCAAAATACAAACTCCATTCTGCAGAGTGACAACTATAGTCTGAACTGGAGGAAAAAACCTTTTTGGTTCAGCTTAGCTGAAAGTAAATGAACTCCTTCAAAAATTAGGGACAGCTGAAGATTACACCTATATTTAAAAATGAATAATAGATAATTCAACTCACTGATTGTTTCATAGAGTAATTTATATAAGAGAGATATTAAATATAGCTGGCCCTAGCAACTAGATTATTAACTACTGCTGCATAGCAGAAAGACTACAATAATTTAAATTTTGGTAAACATTAATTTCTTTTGCAGGTATATCATAGGTGTGGGATGGGACAGAAGAATAAATTTGTTTTATGTAAGTAAGAAATTTCTATACAAAAAATGGTATCACTCTTAATTGATTGTTGAAATTGTTGAGCGAAAGTACTTTTGTACATAAATAGTACCAAGTAGTGAGAACACTTTCCATTTTAGTGTAGAACCTGGCTCTATTCGCCTATGATTTTAAGTGGCCAAAATTGCATTACTTAGTTAATTGTGGTCCCTAAAAGCTGGTGTTCTGCTTTCAATGTAGCACCTCTGCACTGCCAGTAGCAAATTCAAGAATAGATCAGTAAGAAAATCTGAGAATTTTGTTAGCTACTACTACCTGAATCTATGGGCAAATACCATTTATTATTCACAGTGGTCAATCTACATGCAGCAATGAGAGCCCTTTCACAAGTGGAAGCACACTATTCCACTTTATACGCAAGATGTAACCAGATGGATAGATGGATTGATATGTATGTGTGTGTGTGTGTGTGTGTGTTTCCCAAAATTTGAACTTATTCCTAGTGATTATATGGGTATATCAATGAGGGTTTTTTGGCAACTGTATGTTATGCTTTTTTTTAGAAAGTTTCAATATTAACAATCGCAGTGGTATATTGTATAAAATGTATTTCCAGGCCAATTAAGATTCAAGAGTATATAAATAATCCGTTCCAAACTTCCCCTTTATCAGTAGGGGGATAAAGGAAACCTATGAGAAAGAGAATCAGAAAGCTACAATTATAATACATTCTAAATACATGTCTCTAAATTGAAAAGACTCACTTTAAATCAGGTAGTTGCCAAACAGCTTCACAATTCCATGCAAACAAATTTCAAATTCTTTTAAAAGCTGTTAGCTGCTATCACTTATCAGGGCCCTGTTAATGGCAAGAGAATCACAGCTGAAGTGGACAGAAGAGTATGAATACGGAGGATGTAAGGATGGACTTACATTAAACAGATGGGATTGTGAGGCATAAGAAGATGAAAGTCAAGACTTCTCTCTGTATGTGGAGGAGCAAGAAATAAGGATTGCAATGGGACTGGGTATACATTCTAGACTGATTTCTTACACCCAGAGACTGTTCTGTTGTGGCTACTCTTCTAAAACTGCAATAAAGGTTTAGTTGTAGCCATGTTTGTCTAAGTCTCTCCGGCTTTGTAGCTAATTTGTAACTGTGCTTTGAATGACTGACACACTTTAAATTTAGTTTAATGTCAGAACTGGATAACCATTTAGGAAAAATGTAAAATAAAATGGTAGCATTGTTAGGCTTCAATGGAAGGATGGATTGCAGTGTAAGCGTCAAGGGAAGCCACAATCTACTCATAGGTAACTTATTGAATGCACAACTCAGGTGAGAAATGGGCAAGTCAGATTTGGGTACCTTCAAGAGAATAATTGAATTAGAGCTGGATTTTATTTTTGTATGTCTGGAAATGCCAAGTTCATTTTGGAGATTATAAATGATTATCTTAGATGTCACTTTATTTGGATATTTTTTGTTATAGGATTCCACAGATGATTTCTATCATATCAAGAAACCTCAGCCCCACTGGCAGGATGACATAGTAAGAAATGTTTGGCACATGAAGTGCTTTATAAGCAGTTTGGGATAAGCAGTTTGATAACACTTGGGGAACTGGATAAATCTTTGATCCGATCCATCTTTGAAATGGCACTGTTGGCACTGCTGGATAAATGTGAAGGACCTACTTACTTTATACTTTCCTTAGGAATACATCATATGAGCTACCTCCAGATAAATTCACACCACCTTTTTGCCTAAAAGAAGGACAAATAAATAAAGAAGCATAAATAAATCAGAGGTAGAGAGGGAAGGAGTCTCATCCGTACTTTGTGGACTAGAAGCATTATTCTGATGAATCAGATGAGGCCTACAACAAATTGAAGCTTTCCACCTCCAAATAGATGATCTATAAATCCTGGAAATACCACATAACCAATTTGGTTTCTTGACTAATCAGATATGGATAATGAGATGTTACTCCATGGAGTTAAAACCCTCTTTTTCTGATGTACCAATAGGATAAAATTAGTCACATGGAACTTCCTTATGGTCAGTCTGACTGAGACCATCCATAATTAAATGAACATAGCAGTATCCAAAAGTATAGGCTTATTTTTTTTCCATAAAAGTCAGCCTATTAACTTTATTTTATAAAGTAAATTTATTTCCAGGGTATATATAGTGGCAATGCTGAAATTGTAGAGTTTGCAACTCATGAGAGCTTGTACTTATGCTTATGAAGTTATACTGAATTGTATAATTTCATCTACCTGTTGGTTTGCATAGTGTGTAAAATACAATCTAAACCAAAACACAAAGAACTAGAAGCAGTTTTGTTCACTTTTTTCTTACTTTTTTTTTTCTTTTCCAGAACTGGGGACACAAAGAAGACATTCTCTGTGTTGCTCAGTGTCCCCCTAATCTTCTTGCAACATCCAGTTATGATGGTGAAATTATTGTTTGGAATATGGTCTCTGGTCACATAGACCATAGATTCTACATTCCAATGACCACAGCTGCCTCTGTTCATTCTCAGAGTAAGTTCACTAATCAGAAAAAGATTGTAAAATATAATTCTCATATTGTTATGAATAATTCTTAATGAATCCTTGCATATGGAATTGCATAGAAATGGAAAATACGGGCAGAAATCCACATTGAAGCCTAGCCCATGTTGACTAGCCTTGGGATAGTTAAAACAACTTCATGTTTTACCACACTAGGAATAATTCGGTCAGTCCATTTATTTTGTTGATGTTATTTTAATATATATGTCACCTCCTGATTTCCAGATGGGTGGGCAGGAAATGATCTTTGTTTGGCATGAACCCTAAAACTGTTTAATTAATGTATCTCAGTCATGTGTTCAATTCAGTTCTTTTGAGTAACGTTAGAAACTGCTGGAACTTGGTCTACAGCTCACATCTTTGAAATAAGAATTTGAAAATAAGATCTCTATACCTTTATTTCATTCAAATGTGGTTTTATCTGTTGTAGCACGATCTTAGGGCATGGCTTAAGGATAAGTCACATTCATAAGCAAAAACAAAACAAATAGTAGCCAATAAATTAGGGTAGGGGAGGTTTAGCAGATTAAAGCAACAAACCTGCCTAAAAAGTTTAATCCCAAAAAAGTCTCCTCCAAATATACAATTCAGATAAAATTAAATTAAGTGTATTTGTAACATATGCATACATTTACAGTTGTAGTCTTAAAAAGTATATAACATCCCCAGAGCAGAAGGCCTCTTATTTACTTATGGTAAAGTTTAGTCATAGAAATTAAAATTTAACTTTAATAATATGGATATTTGACTGCATTCACATATTATGCCAAGTTTTGGTTAATTGTGCATAAGCGCACAATCATGCCTACCATCCCTGTCCTATTGTCCCCAATTATTAGTCCTATTTCTTGTATTTAAACATGTTTATTCTTGTTTCTGTTATAATGTAAGCTTTTGACAAATAAAATAAATAATAAAATAATTTAATTATGACTTAATTGGCAAGCTATAAATGTCTGGATGCAAAGCCAAGCCAAACAAATTTCATAATAATATATTAGGATGAAAGCAGTTGGGCTATGCCTTTTGTACAGTATATTGAAAAACTCACATTTCCTTATAGTAATTATATTTTTTTCCCTTCCCCACCAGTTGATGTGACACGGATAATTTTTCTAAAGACTCGTGCTGTGAAATTTGATTCAACTACTGCATCTCTGGTTTCTAATGGCCCACAAGGTAGGATTAATGGATGATATAATCATTAACAAAACAACCATGGTGATAATTAATTGATGATCCCAATTTGGAGATAAATTCAATTTCAATTAATTTTGCCTATGTTTTTACAGACTAGATAAGGAAATGATACTTAGATGTTAGAAACCTTGTTCCCTATTACCACAGCATTTTCAATCATGCTAAAAACATGGAAAGAAAAAGCAATGAGATTAGAAGTATAGGGTCCTAGCAATCTTAAACTTTATATCGTCAAGTCTACACTCACTGTGGTTTTATTAATTTGGCTTAAGGTCAGTTAGTTACAGTTAGCACAAAAGTATGCTTGTTTAAATGCTACCAAATATTTCATCTTGTGTCTTTATGATTTCCCCCTCCTCCAGGTTATCTGCATTTCTGGAGTCTGTTTTTAGAGGATCCACTCATAGCAAGTTTTCAACCAGTAAGCTTAATCGGTAAAATTAATGGCTGTAAAAGTTAGAAAGAAAACCAGTTTGCTGTAGAGATTAAAGCTAGAAAGTGGGAGACTCTGAGTTCTAGATTAACTGACTTTAGGCCAGTCACTTTCTCTTAGCCCTAGGAAGAAGGCAATGGTTTTCCAAACACCTTTTGGGAAAATTACAAAGACTTGTTCAGACAGCTGCCAGGAGTCAAGACTGACTTGAAAGCAATCATCATAATCATAATAATATACTAAATCTAGTTTCAATATCTGGCTGATTGTCTGATGAATTATAAACAGATCTTCAGCATGAATACTGGTAACATCTGAAATATGTCAAAAACATTCTCTAATTTGCACTCCTTTGTTTTACTAATTGCAGTTGAAGATCATCACTGCATGACGTACTCATTCTTTACATTGCATTCCATTAAACCATTATGAATGCAAGATTTTACATTGCCTTGTGATATAAACCAAAGATGGCTACTACGATATGGATGTTATTGGAATTCAGTCTCCCTGAAATTTAATGTGAGCAGATGATAGCTGATGAGAAATTCCTGACCTAACATGCAAATCAGAATCTCAATTCTTTGGAATTTATACCTCTCCTTATGCTGTATAGTTATGCAGTTTTCAAAATAGTTTGTAAAGAATATTTTACAGTGTACTACTTTATACTCCAGTCTAGGGGGAAATCCCTGATCAGCAGCATTGCTGTGACTGCAGATGATTTGTATATGTATGCAGCTGATGAAGACGGTTATGTGTATGTCCATGACATCCAAAATTATGCCCTTCAGGATACAAAAGAAGCACCCAAATGTATGTGTATATTACTATGTGTATATTACAGTTTTGTATCTCGAATTGGAAAAATGAATTTTTAAAAATTAATCTACAGTGCATTATTTTAAAAAGTTGAATTGGTCCAGATGTTACTCACAGAGTGATATTCCTACATTGTATGGTTTAATTTTGTAAACAGGCAATATTCTTCAATAAGGCTGGTGAAATAATCACTTCAAATGTAAAATTGAGAGCTGTTTTGATTATATTTCAAATATGCAGTACTCCTAATTAATGATTGCAGTAGACAAGAAACAACAGAGAAAGTATATTTATAAAAGCTGTAAGACGCAAGTTTGGATGGAGTATTTAAGTGACCATTTTGTAATCTTTCTTTTAAAGACTGGGTCTACATATTACTCTCGCTCTGCATGCCACCCTCCTATAATCATTATTCAACTCAGTTGTTTCTTAATAGGGCATATTTGTTTATTTGTTGATCAAATCATGCTTTTGTATAAATTATGGATGTTCCCATAGAAAAGAGACCTAATCTTTATTTTAGAAGATAAAGACATTCCTACCTGTATTCTGAGGGGTATGAACTTTAAATCTTCCTGAAAGCTAAAACGGGGGTGGGTGGGTGGGTTGTATGGGGGCAAGAGAAAGTGGATGTTATATAGACTGGGAAATATTGGCGCTCACAAAATTTCCATTGCTTTTTTTCCTGTTTTGAATACTAGTGAGTATATACTATGGAAGTTTTAACAGCGCCAGAATGAGGTGCTCCAAAATTGCATTCCCCCTAAAACCACATGCTCCAGTCCTGGACTCAGATATTTTCAGAGACTACAGTACTAAGGTCTCACATGTTTTATGTTTAAATATAAGACCTTAATATGTATACTGTAGTGTTTTTCTCTATTAATATAATTCTGAACAGTCCATGAATAAACTGATATTTTTCTTTTTTGTTGTTTCAGATTTGAACCATTGGCGAGCTCATTTAGATCTGGTTCTAACGTAAGTATGATCTTAACCATTACAAAAGAATAATTTGTGCTTATACAGTAGGACTGATTATTTTCTTTCAATCCACAGGTTAGAAGTTATAGATGAAGATAATATCCTTTTATCCTGTTCTATTGATTGTACAATTCGTTTGTGGAGTCTGAATGGAGAATACATTGGTAAATCAATGTTTGTAAAGCATGAGGATAATGAGATACTTTAAATTTTAGTAAACATTTAGAAGAAGGGAAATTGGATATTTGTAGTAACAGAGTTGACTTAAATATACATCTTTCTGTTTATAATTATTAATGCAATGGAAAACCATGACATAATTTTATTGACTGACTTTATGACACTTTAAATAAATCATCATGTAAGGGTTTTATCAGATAAATGAGAATGGTTTACATTACAATATAAGATGATATAATTTAGTATAATTTAAGATGTAGTGGAGTGGGTTTTTTTTGCAGTAGTAGAATAACATTTCTTCTTTTTTAATGCATGCACAACAGTTCACACTTTTTAATCATCCTCCCTTTCTTCCTTTGTATAATCCTTTTGGAGAAGGAAAGAGGAAGGAAAGAAAAAGAAAAGTCTAAAGCATATAAAAATAAAAAATTAGATACTATTTTGTTGCAACTTAGTGTGATGAATTATTTGATTTAGAGCCCAGTGAACTGTCTGCTGTTTGCTATTTATTTTTATAATAAATGTATATAATAAATATATAAAAAATGGTGGGATTCAAAAATTTGTACTACCGGTTCTGTGGGCGTGGCTTGATGGCCATGGCTTGGTGGGCGTGGCTTGGTGGGCATGGCAGGGGAAGAATACTGTAAAATATCCAGTCCCTGCCCCATTAACCTGCTTTCCAGTTCCGTTCTCCTGTGCAGGGCAACAAAAGAAGACCCAGTCGATCAGCTGGGACTTGGGAGGCAGATAATAGATGGGGCAGGGCCAGTCAGAGGTGGTATCTTCTGGTTCTCCAAATTACTCAAAATTTTTGTTACCGGTTCTCTAGAACTGGTCAGAACCTGCTGAATACCACCTCTACAGTGGACATAATATATTGGACTTGATCCAGATTTAGTTGTACTAATAAAATGATTGCTCATAATAAAGCAAGTTAATCAGTTGGTCTCAGTCCTATTAATATCAACAAGAACTACATGCAATTAGCCTTAAATTTTTGCTATGTGAAAAAGAAAATCCTTCTGCAAGAAAAAGTTTCCTTCTATGAAAGACCACATCTTGTTTAGAACTACCAGCTCTAGATTTGGGTTTAGACTTGGTCCACAAAAGGATAGCAAAGAGTTACAGTTCTCTGTATGTTTGCTGCCATCTAATGGTTATTTGGATTTTGGCACTCCAGCTACGGTAGCCCCTAACATTATTTAGTTTAATGTTATCGTTTTTATAATACCTTTGATGCATATTTTCACTGTAATCCTGTATGCCTTGTCAACCCTAAATTCCACTGATTTAAAGTTCTAAAATGTGCTACCATGTGAGCAGCCTTACATGAACCTCCAGAGCACTATTACTTCAATTCTAATAGACTCCAGTTTGAAGAAATATCTATGCACAATGTATTTCTATATTTACTGATGATGTTGCTTAGTTGGGTAATTATGTGCTATCTATAAATAAGTGACCAAGCTCAGAGACTCCATAATTAAAGCCTGAGCTTCAGATATTCTCTTCTTACTGAATTATACTTACCCATCAAGTTTGCATATGTTAACAAAAGCAGGAATTCAGTGTCCTCATGGCAATATTAGTTATGTACGTACTAAATATAATTGGCAACATCCAATCTACATCCAAATTTGACTGGGCTCACACAATTTATTTCATTGTTTAATATGGCTTTATATAATATAATAGCTTATATAACAATATGTTCTTCAAAGCTATTTTCACAGAATGGTACTCCTTTAATAAGTCTGTTGGGGAGTTTCTGTCACTGCTTTGCCCTGGGCATAGCAATACATTATTCTCTAGGAGTACAAAAATAGATTCTTGAGTTAACATTAGAAATGAAGCTAAGTTTAAGTCTTGAAGATGTGAAATCTCTTAAAATGGTAAAGAAATTCTTATAATGGCAAAGTGTCTGTGAATCTAACTGTATTTACTATTTGTATATTAGTTCCCAGATTTTTTTTATCCTGCATCTCTTTCTCCAATAATGGATAATTAAATTTTTTTTAGCGGGTGGTGGTAGTTCCTTTCTTAGCATTGAACTTTGAAGGCACCTACTCTCTGTTTTACTAGTCTTGTCTAGTCTCAGATTCTTCATATTTGCCAGTTTCAGCATTGCAGTATATTTCTTTCTTCCCTTCATAGGAACCTTTGGTCAGGAAGAACCTTGGGAAATTTTTAACACATCCTCCTGGAAACATCCCATGGTCCCTTATGAGATTTTGATAGATCCACAGAGTATGCCCATTCATCCTATGCTGGAAGACACTTCCTCTGACTTGCAGATCATCAGTCAAGATGAGAATAAAAATCCTTCCAAGGTTTTATTATGTTAACTATAAGCTTACTCAGACTGTGCTTCGGGACAGCCTACAGGAAAAATTTAAACTATACTGGGATGTAGTATGGGCAGGCTTCCTGTCAAAATAACCAGATCAATTTGTGATTTATTTGGTTCTTAAATTCAGTCCTTTGTATCCTTCCTATCACTATTCTGACCCACGCCCTTTTCCAACAATCTAAAAGGAACAATAACCTTGTAATGCTTTTACAAAATAATTAGCTGTGATAAGCACAAGTCTTGCCAAACTGTGCAACACTTGCCAAAAGATAACAGACAAGAAATAATTTGCAAACTAAGAATCTTCAAAAACAAACTCAGGATATTGGAATGTCCACGAGGCTGGAGCTTCAAAACATCTTTGCCTTCTGCAAAGTACATTCGTTTCACAGTTGGTTTTTATCTTCTTGAAGAAGGGGCCATTACTTTGAAGGCTTACTCCCGAGTCGCCCATGCTATTGTAACTGCTCTTTCCTCCGAGCAATCCTGCATGCACACACACTTAGCACAGGCTCCTCAGGAACCTCCTCATCACTACTGCCAGCCCCCACAATCTCTGAAGGCAGCAGTCCACTCCCTAATGGTCCTGGCCCCTCATCTGAGTCCTTGCTTCTTCTCAGCCGTCCACACCTACTACCAGCTAACCACAACAACCACTATGCTTCTTACTCTTGTGTCTACTTCACTCTTATAGAGCGAGGATACCAGTATTTCTCCCTCAATATGAAGCCTACTTGTTTAAGTAGACCTATAGGATTTTATTATAAGGCTGAGTTTCAACTTCAAATTTCAATTTCTAGTAAATCTCTATAGTGTATATTGAAAGAAGTCACTCTGGGAATAATAGCAATGTTTTTTTCAGTTCCTAGTAAGATAAATGGTTAGCAAAGTTATAGGTTGTAAATCGTGCTTGAAACCAATAATATCACTCACTATCATACAGACCCTGAATCATCTACATTTAGTCCTTGACTTACAACAATTCATTAGGTGACAATTTAAAATTACAATGGCATGAAAAATGTGACTTATGACCGTTTTTCACATGGCCCTTACAGCATCCACATGGTCACATGATCAAAATTCAGATGCTTGGCAACTGGTTCATATTTATGATGGTTGCAGTGTCCCAGGATCATGTGATCGACGTTTGCAACCTGGCAAGCAGTCAATGGGGAAACCAGATTCACTTAAAACTGTGTTTCTAAACAATCACAATGATTCACTTAACAACCTTGGCAAGAAAGGTCATAAAATGGGCCTGAATTCACTTAACCGTCTTACTTAGGAACAGAAATGTTGGGGTAGTAATTTGTGGTAGTAATTTGAGGATTATCTATATAGTCAACAGATGTTACATAATCTTTCAGCAACATTTGAGAAATAATACACAAATTCTTCTGTGAGGGCAAGAAAGGAATCCTGACAAGAAGATACCATGTGTATCCCGCTGAAACAACTACCTGTGTCTGTATTTGCAACAACTATGTATATAAATAATACCTAAGGATCAGTATAACTACACAGCAATTAGAAAATTAGAATGTTTTCCATCCTTGTTTTGGTCTTTTGCCATCTGACATAATTTGCTGAACAGCATTTGAAGAATTCTGTAATGTACATTGTGATAGCAGCAATTCTGATTGCTGTGACAATGCTAACATTAGCTGTCTTTATACTTTCATCAGAAGACTACTTGTATCCTACCCTCGTCACAAATTACTGTTACTGATGAGGATATTGAAGAAGAAATTAACAAGAGGCTTTACTCACAAGCTTCAAGCAGGCGGTAAGAAGTTGAGGTTAATGAATGAATGCAATTTCAAAGTGTTGCTTTTCTACCTGCAATTTCCTTTTTTATTTTTTTAGGATGAAGTATGAGAGATCCAAGCTTTCAGATAGATGGATTAAACGAAGGGGACCAAGTATTTATCATGCCATTGACTATTGGGAAATTGAAAATTTCCCAGGAAACTGTGAGAAACCTGACTTGTCTGTCCTTGGGGTAGACATATTCAGTGCTAATTATCAAGGAACAACGGAGCAGTAATCTACTAAAACACTTCAGTAACGTTAATCTCATAACTGACATTTACACAATTAATAGAGAATTTTTTTCCGTTAAACCTAATATTGGTACTGTTTTGCAGACTTGTTTCACACATGCTAAGCCATGGTTTGCTTAATTGTGTTCTACTGAATGAGACACCTTTGGTAGTTTAATGAAAAATAACCGTGGTGTGTTCTACTGAATTAGGCACCTTTGGTGGTTTAATGAAAAATAACCATGGTTTTCTAAACCATTGGCACAGGTTGTAACGTACTAGGCTAGAGTGTAGACTAAAACTAAAAAAAAATTATGTGACAGGACTTGGCTGCATGGGGTAGAAGGACAACACAATGTGCTAAACTGTATTTCTTTGGTGGCTACATTTTTAAAAGTTGTGTTAAACTTATTCCACAAATACACTGTCTCAAAATGATGTAAACTGAAATTCAGCAATGGGGAAAGCAAAATAAGGTTTTAGAAGGCTACATATGATGACCAAGCTACCCAGTGAGTATAAATCATGGCATACAGACAATTCTGACTAGATTATCAGAAATCAAAGATAAATCATATTAAGGTTTAGAGGACAGTGTGAACCCATAGGTGTCCATTCTCTCATCAAAGTATTTCAAACTTCAGCAATGAAGAACCAAGACTTTCCAAATGTTGTTGGACTCCAATCGAGGACCTGTATACTGCACAAGTCAAAAAGTGGGCTGTGAAAATATTTAGATTCCCTCACATCCCAGACATAAACTGTTTCAACTGCTTCTCTCAAAACAACACTTTCGAGCACTGCACACCAGAACAACTAGACAAAAGGAGTTTTCCCCCCAATGCATTACTCTGCTAAACAAATAATTCCCTCAACACTCAACACAGACAAAGTCTGCACTATTACTGTTAATCTTCTCATCACTCCTTATCACCCATCCCACTTGTGACTGTATAACTGTAACTTTGTCGCTTGTACATTGACTGTCCTAGTATGATTTGATTGCTTATTGTACACTATGACTATCATTAAGTGTTGTACCTTCTTGACTCTTGATGAATGTATCTTTTATGTATACTGAGAGTATTTGCACCAAAACAAATTCCTTGTGTATCCAGTCACACTTGTCCAATAAAGAGTAAGAATAATCTGACTCCTTGTAGGCTGATGGTACCCAATTCTATACATCACTATCTCTGGGTATCTCAAGGGAGATACTATCAATGTCCTTTTCCAATGCCTGGAGTCTGGAAGGGAGAGAAGAGGCTGAAGTTGGAAGCCTAGTAAAATTGCAGTAGCAGTTTAGACATCAGAATCCTCTATTGCCATCATTTTTTGATAGGCAGGTACTACTTTTGAGAGAACATGTCTGCAATATGTGAGTCATTCTGCATACGCATCTTCTGCTTAAACGTTGGGTAGAAACCATGGCCATTGGGATCTATGCCCAGCTTTGGCAGGTGCACCAATTACAGCAATACACTAACTGGAGCAGCATGACCTGGCTAAAGTAACTCATGCTCTCATTACTGTTTGAAAAGACTGCAACAATGTGCTTCACATGGACTTTAGAAGCTACCTGGAAACTGCAAATGATCCCTAAAGCATCAGCCTGCATGTTTCCTTGTTCTCACTGCTGAGAGCAGATAACGCTTGTTCTGCTGGCCCTGCATTGGCTATCAGTTGATTTTTAGATATAATTCATAGTGCTGATTTTGACTTATAAAGCTACTGTCTTGGCATTTAAATACTTCTAGCACCACTTACTTCAATCAGCATCAGACTAATGTATTAGAACATCCCAGGAGAAATAGCATGCCACATTTCTGAAAAGACATGATGTATGTGTGCAGAATCTGGAAAGTGTTGCTTTTCTGTTATAGCACAAGCAGAACAGCCTCCTGATGGAGATCAGATCAAACTGGCTTAACTTGCTGGCTTTTCCACAAAATGTTAAAAACCATATTTTGGAGGTCAGTTTATTAAATTTACACTTAATGCTATCTGGTTCTCGGTTTTTGTTTTATTTTTGTATCTTTTTTTAATGGTCATGTGTCAGAAACATATTATGGTTATTGAGATTGGTTTTAACCTGACCTTGGAAGTTTTAATCCTTGTTTTCTATTTACTGTAAGCTATCAAGAGACACTTTTTAAAATAAACTCTACCAAAGTGTGATACAAATAAAGAAATAAAAAAAATATTGCGGTTATCTGGATGTGTGAAGATTACCTTCATAACTCCTAATGTGGCATTGGCCTCTTGTTCCAGTGGTTGCGTTTTTTTTCTATTAGCTTTTATCAATGAAATGTTACATGGAAATATTCTGAATCTCAAACAGCTGAAATTATCATCTGAACTATCCACAAAATGTGGAATTCTACAATACTCATGTACAATACTCATTCGCCTCTATTCTATTCCCCTGGTTCAAACTACAGTCCTTGCCTATCTAGTCAGCTTCTTATTCTTTATTTTTTTCCTCAAACTACCACAGTAAAATACTTAATGGACCTTTAAAATTTTGATTTAGTAGACAAAATTTATATGCTACTGCACATAGATACAATCCTACTTCCATTTATCACATATAAAATGCATAAAAGGTCACGTGCAAAACCCCAAATTTAAGACCGCTGCTTTAATGCACACCTTTTCCCATTAGCTCATTAAAGCAAAGGTCTTGTGTTTTGTCACTATCATCATAATTTTTAAACCAATTCTTTACTAATAACCTGCTCACACTACCAATTCTAGCACTTTCTGCTGCGTTTCAAGTTCTTTTGAAAGCTTTTTACCTTTCAAAAATTCCCAGTTTGTTTCTAAGCTTTTGTTTTAGCTGAAATGAAGCTACCAATATCTTACATTTTTTTGGTCCACCATTTACTATGGTTGAAATTTGAAGATTAGCAGATTTATTCAAGAATAGTTTGAGATGACAGTTCAGTCTTGAAGAGTATCTCTTAGTTTTGGTCAATTTATAAGAATAGAGTTTTCTTTTCACACTGCCCTTAAATATGGCAATACTGTTAGTTTGACCTGGCTATTTGCAATTTTAAAGCGCAACATGTACATAGAATTGAAAAACAGGATGGAGACTACCTATGATCCATAGGAATTTATATAAATCTTATTAAGAACCTTTTCTGCCCTGATAAGGACAGTCTAAGGATCAGCATTTGAGAATTGGGTCATAAGAACAGAATGGGTGCTGCTTATATGCTTCCCCTCTCACTATACAGCAAACTATCAATGTGAAATGATAATGCTAGTCTTGCTGAAGAGTCCAGAAATTGAGATCAAAGCTCAAGCTGAAGTTTGTTGTGGAATCAGTTCAGCAAAAAATATTCCGTTTTGGATTAATTTTAAGTGAGACTTTTAAAAATATTATGTCCTACTAACTGTTGGCTTTCAAGACAAAGGTAGGAAACTGAATAGGACAAACAAACAAAGCCAATGTTTTAAGAATCATAACCATTTTCATGAACTTTATTAAAGCTCACTAAAGGCATCACAGGAACCAACAACAAAACCCATGTATTACCTTCATCTGGTTTTCCACACACTAAAGTGAAATGTAAACAATTGTGCATGCTGCTTCACATACTTGTTCTCATCTTCTAGCAAATATTTCCGACAATGATAGAAATAACTTTTTAAAGCTTGGCAATCATTTTGTTTTTGACTGAATGTTTTTTCAATGGAAGAAACATAACAAAATTGGAGACAAAAGAAAAACTACCTTGGCATCTACAAAAGATCTAAGTGCACTCATTTCAAAGGAGCAGTGCCTTTTGCAACAATTTCAAGACACTTTAGCCTTAATTGATACAAAGGGTTAAATTCCTGCACAGATGATTTTAGTCAGTGTTCACAATTCCACAGGAATCTGAAAGTTACCAAGGCAATTTTCCTTTTAAAATTATCATGATTTCAACTTCTAGCTTGTCAATATATTCATTCTTCACATAATATAACAGAATTCCAAAATATAAATAACTCCCCAAACATATTTTCCCTAATATCACATAATACATTTTACCACAATGAAATTCCTCACTGAAATGCAATAGGCTAGTCTAAGTCCATGCTAACTGGGCTTTCATTCGTGTGGCAATCACCATTTTGTTGTGTAGTCTCAATGTTTTTGATTTCTTCTTCTAATTCTTCAGTTTTGTTGATAGATGTATCTGGTGGTTCTTCCTGTTTAGGAGAATCTACTTGTGGTTTTGGTTGGTTAACAATGGGCTCACATAAACTGTGTATTTCCTACAAGAGAAAAACATTAAAGAGTGAAACAATGCAACTTCCATTGTGAGTCCAAAAAGCAAACATTTTGCTTTTATTTAGACTTGAGTGAGATGTGATGACTCTGAAAGTAAGGCTAACATTATTTTGCAGTATGTTTACAAAGAAATGCAGGAACCCTATTAATTCCCAATAACTGAAGAAACTACAATACATACATGTAGAAATTAAATGAATAAATAAATAAATACCAGACACCACTCATTTTTATCTTGCTCAATTTCCCCCTCACCTCATTTTGGCATGCAATAGTCATGTAAGATATGAGGAGAGACAGAGGAACTATTTAATTTTATGCTAATACCATTACATTTGTTATGCTCTGTCCTTTTTTTTATTCAGACCAGATTTAAATTGGACATAATGAATCATAAGAAACACACGTGATACAAGAATTTTAGCTTTTTCTTTGACATTTAGATTCTGCATCTTAATTAATACTTACCCTCAGCTTTCTTCTGATTTCATTTACACGAACAACAGGGTCCTGATCAAGACTTTGTTTAGCTTGCATGTTTATAATGTTGTTTAGCCATTCTGTTGTATCACTGATACACTTCTCTACTTTATTCATTTCACTTTCATCAATATGAATATATTTCTCATCCTGAAACAAAAATGCAGTATGTTAGTTTTCGCTATAAGCATTTTTTCTTCAAGGTTATCTCAAGCTTTAAGTATCCGCATTAATATTCTTGTTCACCAACTAAGGGCTATTTTATTTGCCAATAATATTTATTTATTAAACAAATTTATATAGCTCCCCAACTCAGATACAGTGATTCCAGGGTATCTCCCATTGCACCCCATAGCACTAATGGAATCAGACAAGTCACTTGATCAGCTCTGAGTGAGGCTCCCAAACACAAACCCGCTGACATGCCTTCAAGGCACTGCAGAAAAATAAGATAGGCACCAGTCTTATCCCTGAAAGAATGATGTTTCAATGGCAGGAACCATACAGAGAAGACACCCCCCCCCCCATTTTTTTATTTCAATCTACATATAACAACAATACATTAACAGTGTGGCATCAATATATTATACAACTCTCATTGCATATATTCATATTAATTCATACTTCTTCAATATTTATTTTCAACCTTACTCTCTCCAAATGCCTACCACCGTATCAGTTAAACATACCTAGTAATTTCATTATTCAATTTTCTCCGTTTCCATTTTATTTATTTTTTAATTAAAAAATTCTCATTTGGCAAGCAGTATGGTTCCAGGTTTCACATCTCAATACAAACATGACCATAGTTACCTATTCATTTTATTTGTTTAATTTCATATTACGTCATCCTTATTATTAAATATTAAGCTTATCTTATCCAATTCCAGTTCATGTTCTCTTATCCTATTTTACAATATTATCTAAAATTCTCATCTCAATTCTATGTTCATTTATTCAATTTTAAATCCTAATATATCTTCCATTTTTCTTAGTATATTCTCATATCTTATTTTTCAATGTTATCTGAAATTCTCATCTCCTTTCTATTGTCATTTCTCATATTATTTTTTCTGTCACATTTTTCATTTTATCAATCCTTATCTATAAATATAATTGTCCCCTCTAGTTAATAATTCGAGCTAACCACCTTCATTCTTCCTTAATATCAATCTCCCTATCTAGTATAAAACACAAATATATATATTTTTCTCAGATTCCGCATTATATTTTCTCTATAAATCATCTATTCTATACATTACAAAATGCTATTTTCAATATATTCTTATACAACCCAACACATTGCCTTGCGGAATCCCCTTCCTTACCCCTTTTTTTTCCACTCATTATCTCACTCTTTGAACAGTGTACCTTCTTTTCATCTTTGTTTGTTTCCTGTTCCTCTTTATTTTCTGGTCCTTTCTCTTGATTCCCTTTCCCCCCCATTCTTATTCCCCTCCTTTTCTCATTCCAGTTATTAAACTTTTCTCTCTACCTCTTTTGATTTTTCTTTTGTGCTTCCTTTTTCTGCTTTTTCCTTCTCTCTTTCACCATTTTACGAACCATTCTCCCTTTTATCATCCTATCAGACCACAAATTTTTAATTCTATTTCCTTTTCCCTCCTGCTTCAATAATTGTTGGTTTTGTCCTTCTGAGTTGGCTTCTTCTTTATAGAACTCCTCCCCCTCTGGTTTATTATGTCCTTGTGTATGCTGAGTCACCATTTCTAATTTCCGTAGTACATAATTACACATTTCAAGTTTAATTTTTATCACATCCCTTGTATCTTGCATATCCGATCTTATATCTTGTGAGTCCAGTTGTATATCAACAAGTAGCTCCTCCATTATATCTTCTCCATTTTTTTTCCCTCGTTAATAACTGAAATCTTCTTCTTTAGTATATATATATATATTCAATTCCAGAATCCAGTATATTATTTCAGCCAATATCTTTGAGTTTATTTTCAATAATTCATACTCCTGAGTCTTTATTCTGAATCCTCCAATTGGCCTCTCAACTGTTTCCCAAATTACTGGCAATAGTAAAGTTCCTTTTATTCTTTCAAGTTCCAAAATCCAAAGTCTCAAAAAGACCAGACACGCATTTTAAAACATACTAAAGTTTTCCTGTACCATAAGGTGGCGCTCTTGAGTCTTTCTTTAACTTTCTTTGTTGAATATATTAGGTTCGCCAATTTCAATCATTAGCTCTTCTTTTCAACACTCAATTCCAGCATTTAGTTATGCCCTTTAAGTGCCCACAGTTCAATATCTGTCCAGTTTAATGTTTAAACCTTTTGTTGTGTTCATGTATTTTCTTTAAATTTCTCTTCCAGATTAGTCCAATAGAATAATCAAACCCAAATTTCAAAACCCATTTTCTTTCTCACTTTCTCTGGTCGCCGCTTCCACACACTCCAAATAGCCCTTAAATTTGATACTGGGGTACCTCAAAAGCGATGTCCTTTGCCTGGTTCACAATCTGCTTGCTACTTCTCTCTCCAGCACAAAACTTAAGTTTCCCGGAGTGTTCTTCATTTTCATGGTGGCCATTTTAAGACCACCACTGCAGCTTGCCTTTGGGACAGATTTTCCTGTCAGGGAGAGGAGTTGCGGCTCCCCTTGACCCTCCAGGCAATTTCCCCTTTCTTCACCACCCCACCAGGATGGCTCCGGTCCCGATCGGGACCCTCCAGCAAATGAGCTTGGGCGAAACCACACACGATCGCGGATTCCGCACAGACACGGAACAAACTCCAAGAAGGTCCTTTTTTGAGGTCAAATCGGATGTACTTCCTTGATACTTAGGACCTGCAATATATCCTGCCTTCTTTTCTGTTGGGCCAGGTATTGGGGAAAGGTGGTCCATCAAAAAACTGAGACACAAGCCATTTAGGGCTTTTAAAGGTAATCAGTACCTTGAATTGCACCTAGAAGCAAACTGGTAACAAGTGCAGCTTTCACTATGTGGCTACTGCATTTTGAGCCAACTGAAGCATTTGAATGCCCTTAAAGGCAGATCCATGAGGAATGAGGTGACCAAGGGTGAGTGTAAAATATAAATAAATTAACCATAATTAACTTAAAATCAAAATATAAGTTAATCATGTATATTTTTCCTGTTCCTTCCACTCAGTTTCAGCGAAGCCAATTATTACAAGGTTACACTTCCATATATCCAAATTTCTGACTTTTCATATAAGAAATAAAATTGTTTATTGTGTTGGCTCACTGCTTAAGTGGAAGGTAAGCGGTCACTAAATTATGGAGTTTTTTTTTTTTTTTTTTAAGAACTGTAGCTTATTGAGTCTTTAGATTGTTATACTTTAGATTAGGAGTCCTCTGCCCCTGGGCCGAGAATCGGACTGTGCAACCGGTGGGCGAGCATACAGGCACACACAGCTCCAACTGCACGAGTAGCAGATGCACATGCTTGTTTGTGTGCAAAGTTCCATGGAGTTATGCCCTCACACAGAACCATCCTCTCCTCCCCCTCCCCCCCTTGTGCTAGTCCACCAAGCTGGAAAGTTTAGATAAGAAATCAGATTTATGAAGTTCACATAAATTTACATTTTCTGGTACGGCATTAGGAACTTTAAATAGCCTGCTCGTGTTCCTTGCACTGAAAAAAACTGTTCCCTTTCCGCTAAAAAAAAAAATTGTATCAATTTTCTCATATAACGTTTAGTTCATTAAGATTTCAGCTTGACTAACACAAATGTTACGCAGATTATAAGCGAAAACAAGTATTCACACAAATATAAGGATAATGGAAAATGTAAATAAAAACAGTTCTAAAACTTGATGAATGGTTGCAATGACCAAAATGTGTTATGTAAATTAATGTAAAAAGTAACTTTTATAAAATTTGCATTCTGTGCTTGGCTGGCAATTCATGTTATGAGTGTCTTTTAGGGATATTCAAAATAGTTCATGTATGAAATAGCCAGGTTTAAGTTATCTGTACACAGATCAAAACGGGCAGGTTTGATCTGGAGACAAATGTTTCTTAGCAGACTATGAGAAAAATACCATTGGGAGGACACAACTAAGGGATGCTTAGGGGAAAAAAACACATTAGATTTGGAGAGAAAGGATAGTTGGACTGGCTGGTTCTGCTGCATTTGATTCAAGAAAATGGGTGAGCAATGTGAGAGTCTCACATAATCACAAATAGATACCAGATCAACCCATTGCCAAATAAGGGGCAAGTAAAAATGATTTCCTGCTCATAATAGAGTGGAAATGAACAACAATACTATTTCACTCATGACATCCTTCTAAAATGTGTCTTGGAAAAACCTGAAATAAGCAAAAATTCCAGGTTTCAGTTTAGCCAAACAGTTCAGCCTAATTAATAAAACTTGATATTCTATTTTGTGTCCACCTATTGGAAAAGTCCCATTGCTTTGCACCATAATGATTATCACGGTATTTCAGGATACTCTTCTAAAATCTGGGATTTATTACAATTTATTGTTTTGGTAGCAGTGGAGTCTATATAACCATAAATAAAAAAATTATCAATGGTTAAGCAATGTCAAGCACCACTGATCAGAACACATTTTACAAAGAGAATTCAGAGCGCTTCACAGTTCAAGTGTGTATTATAACTACAATTACGTACTTCGTTCTTATATTCCTCTGTAATCCCAGCATATATGCGAAGCTTATGTCCCAGTTCCTCTAGCAGCTTTGGCCGCTCCTCTGCTTCTTGATATCTGATTTCAATTGGAGTCCCAAATTTCTAAAAGAGATCAGAATAGTAACAGGCCATTTCAGCAATCACTAGCACTTTTAAAATCCAACCTATAAAATGAAAGTTAGCTATACCTTTAACTCAGTCAATTTGTCCATGTAGACTTGTTTAGCTTGGTCTTCTCCTTCTTCATATAACCAATCCTCTATTTCTGACAGCAGCATAGAAAAATTCTGGCGATTCTAAGCAAGAGTTAATAACAAGTTAATAACATTTTTTTGAATAGCACCACCTACCAGCTAATAGCTGGATTAGTTGCATTCATAAGACTGCTCTTAATGATATGTAAAATAATAATCACAATTAATACATTTTAGGAAGAAAATGAGTAAACAAGCAGGAGAGGCGTACATATGCTTAATAGAATTGAACCATGGAATCTTAAATGCTATTGCAAACTTAAGAATTTGCCACTGAAAGCTGAGACAATAAAATTAAAGCCAGTTTAAATGGCTTTAAATGAGGATTTTATAAATGAACTGCCCTTTTTCAAACTGATACTTTGTAGCATGTTGCACCTGTACCCAGAGAATTCCTAGCCAGCATATGCAATGATTGTGCTATCAATGAGTGGCTATAATATTTCATTTTTGCACTGTAAATATCCTAAACTGGTTTTCTGAGTGAACTATTTTAAATAAATGATTTTTAAATAAATAAAACAACTACCTGCTCACACACAAATTTTTCATAGGGTCCAGACAGCTTGTCTCTAAAATCATAAACATATTCTTCAACTGCATTCTTGGCATCATTTCTCTCCTTCTCCAATTTGTCCTGCATGATCATCTTGCCCTGTTTACAAAAAACAGTAATAAGAACAGTCTTAAGTACTTAAGGTTTTGAATAGTACAGTATAATTGCCTCTTCAATTAAATCTCTTCAAAAGCTTTGTTTACAACTTTCAATGAATGATTAGCAAAATGCATCCTATGTTATAAAGCTGCGATTTTTCTCTTTAAACACTAACCTTGATAGATAATAATGCAGTAAAGAGCATTCTATCACACATAAGGAATTTATGACAGTAATGAGAATATATAAAAACATGCACAGATATACTGACCAGGTTTACAAGATCAAGTGTCAACTGCACCTATTGTGGGTTTTGAGTATTTATAAAATATTTTTTATACAGTATAGATTAAGAGATAAAATTTGGCAACTCACTAAGTGTAAGCTTTAAAGGCTGAACATCTACTGCACTCCATGAGCCTCCTGGTTCATGGAACTGATTCAACTAAGTCAGCTGCCACTCATGAAGGGTTAAGAAATTAAACTACACTCAAATACCTAATCAGCCAGGCTTCTAGATTGCATAGTAATTTCCCATGGTGCCAGGGTCAACAACCCTAAAAATGAGTAAAATTGTATCAACAATTAGATCTAATAAATATGGAAATGACCCCCATCATTGACATAAAAATCAACGTATTCTCATCTCCAACAGTTTAACTGATCAATTATTTTTTCAGCTACTAATTAGCTTTAATACATTTTCTAGAACCAAACTTGCAACTAAAAGGAAAAAAACAGAATATAGATGCTGCAGATCATTTAACATACCTCTGTTTCAATGTACATATTCAGCAGATCCTTCCCAAGCTGCCATACTAAATTAGCTTCAATAGGCAACTCAACATTTTTCACTTTTATTTTGGGTTTCTTAGCATCTGGAGGTTGATCACTTTTCTTTTCATTTCCCTAGAGTAAACAATATAATACCACAATTACATCAGGGCCTAACAGAAAAAAAAAACCCCCTGTATAACAGAATCCAGTTTGTCCCAGTATTGTACTTTTCTCTTGGTGCAATTTCAACATTACAGCTCCATGAGATCTAGCTAATGCGGATTTGCCGGAGCATCAGTAGATCATCATTTATATAAGTGTAACTACATACTGTTACATTTTCCCCCTAACAGAACACATTTAAAAGACACTCACTTTTTCACCACTGGGGATTTTATTTTCTTCAGAGGGAACCTCAGGAGAAGGAGGAGACTGTGATGTTTGCTGACCATCTGTTTGTACCTGGGACTGAGATCCAGCCTCAGTGTTGTCTTGCAGGACATTTTTCTGAAATGGGAGCCCAGGTGCAAAAGATGTGAAAATGTAACAACAAAAAACCATTAAGGAACCAAAATAAACTTAACATCTGATACCTCTGAAATATAAGATAGAGCATTTGTGCATCTATAAGCATCATAAAATGGATGAAAATTTATCTCTTGAGAGCAAAGCACCATGAAGCATCTGTAGATAATTTGCTAGATAATCTTGTGCACTCAGATATTGTAGATTAAAGTTTCAAAATCCCTTACCGAGGAAAATAAAAATAAAAATTACAGTCTGTAATAACTGTACTGCTCTAATAGTTGTTCCCTGTTGAGAATTTGCAAACATTTGTTTGGTTACTGTAGAATAAAACCCATTCAGGTTAAACCGAGTTTTAAAGTTTATTGCACTTGGAACTTTCATCCATCCCTGGTTTAGAATTTTGAAGACTTCAAGAAGCAAAAAAAATGTTCTTATCGCCCCACCTTAAACGCATTTTGATCATTATGTTCTGAAATGCTACCATTGCTAGTTTTAATAAAGAAGATTCTAAATTTCCTATGTGAGGAGACCAACTTACATTACAGCTCTCAGATTTTTGACTCTGAGGTTCTATTTCAGCCTCAATATTGGGAGTTTCATTTTCTTCCATTTTCATCTGCTCCACCATTGATGCAGTAGAGACACTAAAAATGCCATGGCTATTGATGCGAACTTTAACTTTAACTTTAGTTTTTTCTCCATCATTCTGAGCTGCAATGTTCTGGATAAGGTATTTGCCTGAATACAAGAAAGCAATCACAAATATGGAAGGTTAGATTTCCGAAAGAATGAAGATTTTAAAGCTTCCTACAGCAAGTTGTTTTTCAGGACACAGAAAATCCACATCGCCCATGATTTGTTATATAATCTTGTTATTAATTTTGTGCTGTATGTTGCAAAGTGGCAGATTACCAGGACATATTTTGTACTCTTGGAGGGAATGTTCCAAATGAATTTCTGTTCTGATCATGAATGCTAAGATAGGTTAAACATAAATATGCTAAGTAACAATAATGGAATTCACATCTGATGGAATTTATAATATTACTATGTTTATTAGCAGCAAATCAATTTTCTCCCAAACATACTGGCACATAATTTGATGAAAAAAGCTATTTTCATTTTATGAAATGGGCTTGTAGTGTCAAAAGATTATCAGCCAGCACTTGACTGTCTTATTTCTTTTAAATATGCAATTTCTACATAGATTTCTTTAAGCAGCACCAGTGACTACAGTAAAAGCTTATGGCACAATGCTTTTCAGTTATATTATTGCATGTTTGGGGACCTTTTATAAATAGCAATAGCACTTAAGACTTACATACCGCTTTATGGTGCTTTATAGCCCTCTCAAAGCGGTTTACAGAGTCAGCATATTGCCCCCAACAATTTGGGTCCTCATTTTACCCACCTTGGAAGGATGGAAGGCTAAGTCAACCTTGAGCCTGGTGGGACTCTATCTGCCAAATTGCAGTAGGAGTAGCTTGCAATACAGCACTCTAACCACTGTGCCACCGAGGCTCTCTATAAATACTCGTGTTACAAATAAAAAATATAACTCTACTATTCCATTATTCAGAATTCACTTACTTACATGAACAAAACAATAAAATAAACACATACAGGTAGTCCTCGACTTACAACTATTCATTTAGTGACCATCCAAAGTTACAATGGCACTGAGCATTCCCATGGTCGCGTGATCAAATTTCAGGTGCTTGGCAAATGGTTCATATTTATGACGGTTGCAGTGTCCCGAGGTCATGTGTTTCCCTTTTGCTACCTTCTGCCAAGCAAAGTCAGTTGGGAAGCCAGATTCACATAACAACCACTTTACTAACTTAACAATTGCAGTGGTTCACTAAACAACTGTGGTAATAAAGATCATAAAATGGGGCAAAGCTCTCTTAAGAATTGTCTCACTCAGCAACAGAAATTTTGGGCTTAATTGTAGTCGTACGTTGAGGAGTACCTGTATGATCTATGAACATAGTTAAAGTCCTTTCCTACAGAAGTTATTTTTTGTTGCTGTTCTTATATTAAGGATAAGAAAATTTCATGATTGAGGAACAGATCATTCCTGGAAACTCCAGAATGTTCTGCTTCATTCTCTGGCCTGTGCCATTTTAAGACGATATGCAGATTCTGGAAGTAAATCAAACTGAACATGTCAAACTACTTTCAAATCAGGGTATTTTCTCTCACAAATAAGTCACTCCTGGCATGGCATGGGCCAGAGTGGGGACACAATGTTCTGTTCCTGAATTACCAAATATTGCAAATTTCCCTCCTATACCCAATAATATTAAAAACGTTCAGAAATTCTTCTTACACACACAACCACTTACCTATCTTTTTTTCAGGGTAGGGGACATTACTGAGATCAGAATAAAATGCTTGGAGCTCAAACGGTCCTTTTCTGTAAAATGTCAAGACTTTGGAAAAAGGAGCTGCATGATGCCTGCTGAAAACTTCATGAATCCTAGTTAGATTAAGGAGGGAAAGGATTTGGGGTAGCTTTGTGAAAACAGTCTTACTGTATTATTATTTTTGCTCTGCCAGATCCTAACTGCTTAATTATTTATTTAGTCATGAGCCCTATCTTAATCAAATAACATGCATACTAAATAAAAAATACAGAAGCAAATACATACAATGTTTTATCCTCAATTTCAAAACTCACTTTAGGCTCTGGGATGGTATTGAACTGTATTGTGTCCAGGGCTTTAAAGGTGTGGCTGTGTGAGTAGGTGTGGGAAGGGCACCTTCAAATCGTTTTTTAACTCCTTCCAACAGTCTGTATTAGTCTCTACCTTGTATACTGACTGGATATAGGGAGAGAATAATCTAACATTTCAATTCTTGTGCATAAGTACAATATTTCAGTAAAACTCTTTCCCCAATTGTTAATAATTTGGAATTTGCTTTTAGGAGGTTCTACAATCAAGCATGAACCAAATAGGAAGCTAATAAAACATGTATGCATAGTTCCCACTCATTTCAAGAGCTCTTGGAATGAGAAATCCCTTTTGTAAATATATATTCCAGATAATCCAATGCAAATGAGCTGAAGCCTCAGGCAATAAGATAATTAAGATCTGAACCTGGCAATGTATTCACACCTGCCAATTTGTTATATGAAAGATTTAGTACAATTGCAACATACAACTGACAAATTTATATTGTCTAAAAGGTTGAATATTAAAATCAATGTCACAGATGATGGTGACAAATGAGTTCAAATACATTTTGAAAGGCATGTGAACAAGAATGAAAAACCTGCTCCAGTTCACATATCACTATTGCAACTGCTATTTAGTTGTATTATTACAAGTCTTGGTGATATCGGTTGTTCTATAAATTGAATGAATGAATGAAATTATTACAGAAACTATGATAGGAGATCAAGAGATTTCTGAATTTGTCTTCACTTCAAGTGAAGACTGAACTAGGATCACTAACTACTCAATAATATACTGTTATTTATGACTTAATTTCTTTTGTTAATTCTTCTGTAAGAATTCAGTCAAATATGATAGCTTTAATTTAAGAGGCAATATTTACATTATAGGGCTATTGCAAAGAAACATGAAATTTGATGTTATGACTCACCCATCCCCATCTTCAGTCTCTGTACTCCACATCAATGATATTGGGAATGTAACTGCATCTGTGATGGAGATTTCTCTAACTTTAAAAGCTGGAGACAAAATTGCGCACTGAAAAATGAAAATGCAATACAAGGCATTTTGTTATTGCTTTTCTAAGAAGTCAGATTAAAATAGTTCATAAAAGAAAGTGAGAACTGATAATTTTATTGATTTGAAAAAGAGAGTTCTGGCTAACTATTTATTACAAAGCCTAATCTCACAAAGGAGATTTATAAAAGAAAACATTTTTAATTTCAACATAGTTTCAGCAAATAAGTTATATTTTCTCCAATAAATACTATTAATTAATTATTATTTAAGCTTTATTATCCACAAAGTAAAATTTTCCAGATAATTCCACTAGCCTGAAACTGCAATTATGAAAGGTTTTTGCAAAATAGTATAAAATTGAGTAAGATGATATGGATTCACAAATTGGTATCTGAAATCCAGCTTAAAGAAGGAACTAATAGCCTTTTTAGGGCTTCATGTGTCAAAAGATTCTTGCTTGTTTTTGTTTTTCTGCTTATTTGAATTAAAGCTATTTTAGGAAAGAAAACATAGAAGTAGATCAGGAGAACATGTTCAATGCTTTTACACAAACAATCCCTACAGAAACAAGACTTTTTCCTATTGAATTTCAGGTATATCTTTATCAAGTCCTTATTTTTAAATTGAGAGAAAGACTACACAATTTATGAGGCACCATTATTTAAGCACCACCACTGTTAGTCATGCCTAAATCCAAAATCTACTTCATGAAAATATATCATGTCTACTTCATGAAAATATATCAGTACTGATTAAGATTTTTTATTACTTCAGCCTTACTTTAAACAAACTGTTTTTCCATGGAGACTTTTTCCATGATTAGCAATTGTTCAGTATCCAAACAAGGTCCATAAAGACCTAGTAATATTTAAGTACACACTTCAAATAAGCAATGACAACAAGGTTAATTTAGTCCTTGCTTTTGTCATCTGTTTTCTGTTAAATTTGCATGCAAAAAAGCCATAAAAAGATTTGGATGAGTTTGTGAAGTGAAAATTCTGTAGAATTAAATTGAGAACTAAACATATTTCTCCATCCAATCCTACTTCTGATTTAAAAAACTGTTTTCCTGAAAATACCTGCAAAGCACAGCCTTTTGTAACAGCTTCGTCTGCATTCAGGGTTGTACTGACATCTTTGCCAAAAAACTTCCCTATCTTCTCTTTAACAGCTGGCATACGTGTGGCTCCACCCACAATTTCAACAGCATTCACATCTTCTACTTTGAGTTGGATTTGCTCCATCAAGGAACGAAGAGGAATCTCTATTCTTTGCAGAGGCTCACCACATAATTCTTCAAATTGGGATCTAAAATATAAACATGTTAATAGGTATGAAAAATGTGCCAAATTTTCAATTTACTCAAGAATGAGCAATTCCAACTTCAAAAACAGCCACTTCAGTGGTCCAATTTGAACCTGAACCATGTTCTAAAACGAGACTAAATCATTTCTGAAAACTGAGCAACAATGCTTCTTTGCTTTTGGCAAAATGTCACAACAAATGTTCAACATTCCAAATATCCCAGTTAACCTTGAAAGGTTGTTTACTTGGTCCTACAGTTTTATGAAAATAGAAAGAAGGTATTAAGAATAATATATTCTAAAATGCCTGTTGGGAAGACTAAGGAAATTGCTAGCTTTGTCATTCATGTTTTGAATGTAGATTACCTGGCATGTTTATGTATGCTATAGACAATAACATGTGTGAACAAAGGAATTAGTAGTAAGTTCCTGAACGGCTGGATCAAAGCAAAACATGCAAAGTATTGGAGAATAATAAAATCCACTGTAGCAATGACAAAAAAAGATGCCCATAACCAAGAACAGTGTTCTCAAAACAAAGTTTATCTTCATCTACGTAAGTTTATAAATTTGATGAGCTTCTAGTACAAAGGGAAGTTGTAAGTAACAGGGTCTCTATGGATTCAGCATGACAGCAACATCTTCACAATTATAATTTATATATGAGGCAGCCTCCATATTTATGAACTGAACAGAAATTTATGAGCAAGAGAAAGAGGGTTCTATTGTATTCAGTGTTCTTCTGATTGGTCACTGTGGGGGAAGACAGATAGCTAGATCGCTAGATCTGAACTAGCAACATGATTAAAAAAAAATACTCTAGCCACATTCATCTCTTACCTATTCATCTTTAAAGAGATATCTGTATCATTCATAAAACATTCAATATTAAGTGGAATATCTGTGCTGTTAGAGCTCATTAACTTTTTCAGCTTCTCACATTCTTGATATAAACGAAGGAGAGCTCGTATTTTTGATTTGGGGTCTAATTTGTATTTGGATTTTATTTCAGCGCAGAAGTAATCCACTAGTTTTTCATCAAAGTTTTTTCCTCCCAAAAAGGGATCAAAAGCTGTGCCAAGAACCTAATTTGAAGAAATAGAATGTGAATTACTCAATCTGTTATCATCCATGTATGAAACATTTTCAGTACAAATGTAAAGACAAAGAGATGATCCTACCACCTAACATTCTTTAAGAATAATGTTGATGCTTAAGTATGGATTTACTACTGTTTCCAAGGCAAAACAAACAGCACTGCCAGGAATCAAAAGTTTCCACGCATCCAATCAAGTTATGTATTTCTCCAACAGACATTATAAAGAAACCTGACAGATATTAATTCCAATGTAACGTTTTGCAACCATGCATTTTTTTTTTCATTTTTTCCACTTCCATTTTTTTACTGTGGAATGCCTAGACAAATTATATCTTTAAAAGTCATTTTTACTTCATTGGACAGATATTTTTCTTCACTTATCTATGTTTGCTGCCCGCTATTTACTGTCTCTTCTGTGTTCAAAAATAACCTAAGAGAATATATAGCACTCTGTTTTTATTTTGATATTTATTTATTATATACTGCTCAAAAAAATAAAGGCAACACTTAAACAACACAATGGAACTCCAAGTCAATCACACTTCTGTGAAATCAAACTGTCCACTTAGGTAGCAACACTGATTGACAATCAATTTCACATGCTGTTGTGCAAATGGAATAGACAACAAATGGAAAGCATAGGCAGTTAGCAAGACATCCCCAATAAAGGTTCTGGTTCTGCAGGTGGTGACCACAGACCACTTCTCAGTTCCTATGCTTTCTGGCTGATGGTTTGGTCACTTTTGAATGCTGGCGGTGCTTTCACTCTGGTGGTAGCATGAGACGAAGTCTACAACCCACACAAGTGGCTCAGGTAGTGCAGCTCATCCAGGATGGCACATCAACGCGAGCTGCAGCAAGAAGGTTTGCTGTGTCTGTCAGCATAGTGTCCAGAGCATGGAGGCGCTACCAGGAGACAGGCCAGTATATCAGGAGATGTGGAGGAGGCCGTAGGAGGGCAACAACCCAGCATCAGGACCGCTACCTCCGCCTTTGTGCAGGGAAGGACAGGAAGAGCACTGCCAGAGCCCTGCAAAATGACCTCCAACAGGGCACAAATGTGCATGTGGCTGCTCAAACGGTCAGAAACAGACTCCATGAGGGTGGTATGAGGGCCTGACATCCACAAGTGGGGATTATGCTTACAGCCCAACACCATGCAGGACGTTTGGCATTTGCCAGAAAACACCAAGATTGGCAGATTCACCACTGGCACCCTGTGCTCGTCAGATGAAAGCAGGTTCACACTGAGCACATGTGACAGATGTGACAGGGTCTGGAAACGCCATGGAGAATGTTCTGCCTGCAACATCCTCCAGCATGAACGGTTTGGCAGTGGGTCAGTAATGGTATGGGGTAGCATTTCTTAAGGGGGCCGCACAGCCCTCCATGTGCTTGCCAGAGGTAGCCTGACTGCCATTAGGTGAGATGAGATGAGATCCTCAGACCCCTTGTGAGACCATATGCTGGTGCGGTTGGCCCTGGGTCCCTCCTAATGCAAGACAATGCTAGACCTCATGTGGCTGGAGTGTGTCAGCAGTTCCTGCAAGATGAAGGCATTGCTGCTATGGACTGGCCTTCCCATTCCCCAGACCTGAATCCAATTGAGCACATCTGGGACATCATGTCTCACTCCATCCACCAACGCCACATTGCACCAGACTGTCCAGGAGTTGGGGGATGCTTTAGTCCAGGTGTGGAGGAGATCCCTCAGGAGACCATCCGCCACCTCATCAGAAGCATGCCCAGGTGTTGTAGGGAGGTCATACAGGCACGTGGAGGCCACACACACTACTGAGCCTCATTTTGACTTGTTTGAAGGACATTACATCAAAGTTGGATCAGCCTGTAGTGTTTTTTCCACTTTAATTTTGAGTGCAACTCCAAATCCAGACCTCTATGGGTTGCTTAATTTGATTTCCATTGATAATTTTTGTGTGATTTTGTTGTCAGCACATTCAACTATGTAAGGAACAAAGTTTCTAATAAGAATATTTCATTCATTCAGATCCAGAATATCTTATTTTTGTGTTCCCTTTATTTTTTTGAGCAGTGTATGTATGTTCTGCCTTTTCTCTTGAGAACTGAAAGCAGGATATATTGGAATATTCTCTCATTATATCCTAATTAAAAAATACTGTGAGGAAGATGAGGCTGAGAAAGAATAACTGGCCAAAAATCACCAACTGATCCCCGTGGCTGAATGGTACCTTCAACCTACATTACAGATCTAATCCAACATGCACAGAATTGCCCTTCATTGGATCATGCATAAAACTGGACTTCATATAAAGGCAACCTTGCACTGCTTTCTAAACTCTGTTTACCTTGAGTTTTCCTTTGTTAAAAGCACAGGCTGATACTTGAAATGCTGAATGGCCCATATCTATGAACACCACTATTCGTGGCTTCTCTTCTGCAATGGGAAGGTCCTGCTTATAAATCCCATAGTTCAGGGCAACTGTAAACAAAATGAAATAATTCAGTGTTAACTTGCGTGTGCCCAGTAAAATCCAAGTGAGGGATGATGTAGCTGTAATCTAACATATCTGAAGAACATCAGGGTGAGAAGTGCTGTGTTATTTACAGCCAGAACTAGAATATCAATTACATTAGCATAGGAGAGAAACAATGGAGAATTTGAACATCTTGACTTGGAAATGTACACAACCAATCCAAATCTTGCAGTGCAAATATTACATAACTGTGGCAACTGATCTTTGCTAGACAGCAGATAGCAGTATTTTGTACTGCTCTTAGATGGTCTTCAAGAACAGTCCCAGTAAAGTACAGTGAGTATGTTAATTTGGTACATAAATGGAAGCTAAACTGAACAAGTTGAGGGTTTCAAATATTGAGATGCTTTACAGATAGTCCTTGACTTACAACAGTTCATTTAGTGACTGTTCAAAGTTACAACAGCACTGAAAAAAGTGACATGACCATTTTTCAGTTACCACCTTTGTAGCATCTCCATGATCATGCAATTAGAATTCAGATGTTTGGCAACTGGTTCATACTTATGACCATTGCTGTGTTCCAAAGTCATATGATTATTTTTTGAAACCCTTTTTAATATAGTTTTTTATTAATTTATAATATGACATACAAAGAGAATACAAAAGTAAATATTAGGAAAATTAGGAAAGGAAAAAGGGAAGTGGAAGCAAGGGAAAAAGAAAAAAAAGACATTGACTTCCGACTCATTTGGTGCAGTAAAATAAGGCACTAACACTGACCCTCAACTTTTTACTTTTTTGTAAGAATAGAAACTAGCCATGCCTGTAACAACAAATCTATCTAATCGATACACCCCCAAATCAAAGTTTCACCTCAAGCACAAAGTTTAGAAGTGGTTTCCAAGTAGAAATAAAGGTATTTGTGTTTTTTTTTTTCTTTAATCAAAACAGTCAATTTAGCGATCTCTGCTAACTCCCATCAGTTTTTGCAGCCATTCAACCCTTGTGGAGATCAAGAGGACCTTCCATTTCTGTGTGTAAAGTAGTCTTGCTGCCATTAACATGGATAACATGCAACCTTCTGACAAGCAAAGTCAATAGAGAAGCCAGATTCCCTTAACAGCCAAATTGCTAACTTATCACTTGCAGTGATTTACTTAACAATTGTGGTAAGAAAAGTCGTAAGAGGGGCAAAATTCACATAACAAATGTTTCACTTAACAACAGAAATTTTGGGCTTAATTGTGGTCGTATATCGAGAACTACCTATATTCCCATGTGGAATTCAACTTGCTGGTTTTTTAATCTATATAAAAGCCTCTTTAGTCTGGCTCCTAGGTAACTTCTGGACCACTTTCATGTGGAATGAACTCATCCAGTAAATGTTTCCAGACAAAATTTGTAAACAGTTCCACATTAGTAAGAGATTAAGGGGCCTGGAGCAGCAGTGTCTTTTTCTTGTGGCCCCATACTACCAAAATCAGATCAATGCCCATCATAAAGGCCTTTGGAAAACTAATAATGTTGCTGAGTATGCAGCATTTGTATTACTATAAGGGATTATTATTCTATCATTATCTTGGTTTCAACATTGTTTTATTATTGAAAACTATTAAATGCACATGTAGATTATGCTAGAAATAAATGTGAAATGATCTTAAATTACTCACCTGCTGTCATATCATTCATTAGTCTGAGACAATTTAGCCCAACAACCTGAGCTGCATCAAGCAGTGATCTTCTTTCAGCATCAGTAAAAAATGATGGCACCTGAAGAAGGCAATTATAACCATGTAAATCAGATATTCATGAGGGAAATATTCTGTTTTAAAACTCAAATCCTCTGAAATAAGTCACATGACTTTAACTATGAAATCATCCACAAGTACATTCACTTCTTGTGAGTGAAATAATTGTCCTTTAGGAATGTACTAAGCACTGCTTAAAATAAAAATTAAAACAAATTATATTTTTCATTTTATAAGCAATTTTTTGGAAAAGTAGTTAACCTATTTCTAAGACAAACTAACTTATGGAAGAAAATGTGGATTCGAGGTATTTTTTGTTTGAGTCAATGGAAAGGAGAATAACTTTGGAGGTATCATTAACATTTTTGTTTAGTAAGAATGCTTCTTTCTCTTCCGATCTGACTAGGAGAAAATAAGCTCTAAGACAAGGGTGTCAAACTGGATTTCTTCGAGGGCCAGATCAGAATTGTAGTTCCTGCTGGGTGACTTTGGGCCAGTAACTGTGTTCAGCTCAACTCACCATACAAGGTGGTGGTTGTGTGGAAAATAGGAGAAGGAAGAAATATTGGGAATGTTTGCCACCTTGAGTTATTTATAAAGTAATAAAGATGAGATAATAAATGAATAAATTGAACTCATTAGATATTACTTTTTACCTGTTTTGTATATTTTAAGTAGGACTTTTTGTTATTTTTAATTTTAAAGAATTTATACCCTATATAATCATGGGAAAGGGGCACTGTTTCATTCAGATGTTAAAAGTCAATTTTCTTTCACCAAGAGCACAACTGCAAGCATCCCATATAGTTGCAGTCCCCAAACTTTCTGGTTCCATGGACAGGCAGCAGCAGCAACATTGGCAGTGGTGGTGATTTTGTATGTGCAACCTAGCTCCTGCACACATACAAATGAAGTTTCATGTGCTTGCCTACTACTTGCGTGATCCAATTCCCAAAAGGCTGCAGATTGGACCACAAACTGAGGGATGGGGACCCCTAACATACCTGTGCTGTCCAGACAGTTTAGAGTTAATGGGATTTGGGATAGTTACTTAGGAATTGTGAGCTGTCCCCTTAAGGGAATGCATCATGGTAAATGTAGTTAAAGGTATCCTGGGAAATGTAGTCCATGTCACGTGACCACATCTGCAATCCTGATTGGTCACTAAGTTGACTCTTGTTGGGTTGGGGGAGGCTCCCTCACTCTTGTCAGAAAACCACCATACCATGCAGCTGCTTCAATCATCATGGGGTTGAGACCTTTTTATCTTTCTACTGTTCTTTTTTTTTTTGAAAAAGATTTTATTAATTTTCTACAAACAAACAAGACAAACAAAACATAAAAACATCAACTCTTATATGTACATCCAGTGTGTCCGTTGGTTCATCATTTTTGTGCATTCATTCTGTAGTCTCAATTACAATTATGTTACATAACAACTCATATTGTCAATCCAAACTTATATATCCTAATATCACTAAAAAAAAAGTTTTTGACTATATTTTTAATCATTCATGCTTTATGAGCTAACAATACTTTAAACCAATTTACTCTATAACAAATCTTATAATCATATCAAATCAATCCTAAAAAACCCTTTATAAATATAATGTCAAATAACAAAATAATAGCAAAATAAAGATATTCCTTACTGTCTAGCATTCTAAATATTCTATTATCGTATTTTATCATCTAACCATTGATAAAAAAGATCCCAAATTTCATAAAATTGTTTATCCTCTTGCTCTCTAATTTCAAATGTCAATCTACTCAACTCAGCACATTCCAATATTTTCTTAATAATTTCTTCCTGTAATGGTATTTTCTCATTCTTCCAATGTTTAGCAAATACAATCCTAGCCGCTGTTAATACATTTACAATCAGGTACTTCAAATCTTTACTATATATATCAGGTAAAATTCCCAAGAAGAAGATCTCTGGTTTCAAGTCTATGTGTTTCTTTGTCATTTTTTCCAACCACATGCGAATTATAGTCCAATATTTTCTAGCGTCCTCACAAGTCCACCACATATGGTAATACGAGCCGGGTATCTGATGACATTTCCAGCATTTTTCAGATTTGTTCTTAAACATTCTTGCTATTCTTGTCGGGGGAAAGTGCCACCTGTAAAACATCTTATACAAGTTTTCTTTATATGCTGTTGACATTGTCATTTTATAATTTTGAGACCACAATTTCTGCCATTTCTCTAGATCAATCCCATATCCAAAATTCTTCCCCCAAACAATCATAGTTTCTTTGACTTGTTCTTCCTCTAATTTCATTCCCAGTAAATAACCATATAATTTTTTAATCACCTTCTCATCAGTACCCATCAAGATCTTATCTAAATCAGTCTGCTTATCATAGAATCCCTCCGTTTTAGAATCTTCATCATACCTTGAATGTATTTGCGCATTTGAAAACCAATTCATCCTTATACCTTGTTCCTCTAAGTTTTGTATCAATTTAAGTTCACCCTTTTCATCCAAAAGTTCCCCATATCTAACTGTTTGTTCCTTCTTATAAATTATAGGATAGGAAAATGCTTCAATAGTCGATAACCAAACTGGAATTTTCAAATAACATTGTCTTTTTATCTTCTCCCAGTTTAACCACAAAGACTCCCGCATATAATGTCTTCTAAAATAACCCTGTGTTTTAGTTCCCTTATACCATAAAAAAGCATGCCAGCCCAACAGCAAATCATGCCCTTCTAATGTCAACAACCTATGCTTTCTTAATGTTATCTATTCTTTGACCCACATCAAATTTACAGCTTGATAATACAATTCCCAATTAGGCAGGCCAAAACCTCCTCTAATTCTAGCGTCTTGCAAAAGCTTTAGCTTTATTCTCGCTTTTTTACCTTGCCATATAAACTTCAACATGATTTTATTTAAATCTTCAAAATAGTCTTTTCCAAGCCTAATTGGTATTGTTTGGAACAAAAATAAAATTCTAGGTAAAATATTCATCTTGATTGTTGAAATTCTCCCTATTAATGACAATTGCAAGTTTTCCCACTTCTTCAAATCTGTAGCTATCTGTTGTTTGAGTTTAATATAATTATTCTCTTTTAATGTGCTACATCTTGCTGTCAAATATATCCCCAGATACTTAACCTTATTTGTAATTTGGATTTTCAAAAGATCTGCCAGTTCTTCTCTTTGTCTCAATAGCATGTTCTTTGTCAAAATCTTTGTTTTATCTTTATTTATTTTCAAACCAGCCATCTCACCATATGTCTCTATCTTTTCCAATAACCTTGGAGCTGTTTCTAATGGATCTTCCAGAATAAAAGCTAAATCATCAGCAAAAGCTTGTAGTTTAAATTCTTCCTTCTTAATTTTCATTCCTTTTATGCTTTTATCATCCCTAATATTTCTATTCAACACTTCCAAGGTCAACACAAATAGCAAAGGGGATAGGGGACACCCTTGTCTTGTGCCTTTTCTTATATTAATAAAATCTGTAAGTTCCCTCTCCATCATTACCTTTGCTGTCTGTTTATTATATATGGCTTCGATTGCTTGAATAAATTTTTTAGCAAAACCCATCTGTTCCAATAGTAATAACATAAATATCCAGTTCACGTTGTCAAATGCCTTTTGAGCATCTAAAAATATCAAAGCCATTTGCTTTTCAGGATGAGCCTCATAGTATTCCAAAGTATCCAAGATTACTCTCATATTGTCTCTGATTTGTCTCTTTGGCAGAAATCCATTTTGATCTGGGTGAATAAAATTATTTAAATATTTTTTAAGTCTTTCTGCTAAAATTGAAGCAAAGATTTTATAGTCTGCATTCAATAAGGAGATGGGTCTGTAGTTCTTAATTTGCAGTGGGTCAGCCTCTTCTTTTGGAATAAGTGTGATATAAGCCTCTGACCATGTTTTGGGTATCATCTTCTTTAACATAACTTCATTCATGACTTCTAACAATGGGATACTCAATGATTCTTGAAATGTTTTATAGAATTCTGCCGGAAGCCCATCTGGACCCGGTGCTTTCCCATTGTTTTGCCTCTTAAATGCTTCATTTAATTCCATCATTGTTATATTGCTTTCTAACATTTCTTCAGTCTCTTTAGGTATCTTCGGTAAATTAGCATTCTGTAAATATTGTTTGACTTTTTCCTCATCAATATTCTCTTGTTTATATAGTTGCCCATAAAAATCTCGAATAATTTCCTTTTTCTCCTTATTACCATTACAAACTTGGCCTTGATCATCTATTAACTTCAATATTTTTCTTGATTCCTTCTCCTTTCTCAATTTATATGCTAGCCATCTACCTGGTTTATTCGCATCTTCGAAGTAATTCTGTTTAGAATTTCTGATTTTCTGTGCCAATTCTTCTTTCTCTATTAATTCCATTTTATGTTTAATTACATCCAGCTTCAATTTAATATCTTTTTTCTGTGGCATTTTCTGTAATTCTTTTTCAAGTCTTTTATACTCATCTTCCAAGACCTTAGAAGCTTGCCTTTTCCTAATATTCTTTTTTCTTGTATAATCTATTATCAGACCTCTAGCATATGCCTTCATTGTATCCCAAACATTCTGCGTTGAAGTATCTTCTTTTTTATTTTCTCTGAAAAAGAAAGTCAATTCCTTCTCCATCCATTGTATAAAATCTTTCTCCTTTAAAATGGTATTATTTAATGTCCATCTCGATCTTTTTTTTTGTCCCTTCCATTTAATTGTCATTGGGCTATGATCTGCCCAAGTACTTGTTTCAATATTTGTTTCTTGAATATTGGATATTAATTCTGTTGAGATCCAAATCATATCTAATCTGGACCATGATAAATGTCTATTTGAATAAAAAGTATATTGTTTAGCTTTAACATTTCTTTCTCTCCAAATATCTTTTAAAGATAGTTCGTCTGTCATTTTAAAAAAAGATTTAGGGAGAGCCTTTCTATTTTGCTTGGTTGTTGTTGCTATATAGTCCAATTTATTGTCCACAATTCCATTAAAGTCTCCCATCATAATTATATTAACATAGTCCAGTCCAGTTATTTTCATGTTTAGCTTTTTATAAAACTCTTCTTGTTTTTCATTCGGAGCATAAATTGCAATCAAGAGTATTTTTAAATTATTGTCCATTATTTCCACCATTAATACTCTTCCATCTTCATCACTGTAGATCAGTTTTGCTGGGATAGCATCTTTAATGTATAGAACCACTCCTCTTTTCTTACATTGAGTCAAAGAAGTAAATATTTTCCCCAATTTTGGCTGTACTAACAATTGTTCATGTTGTTTTTTAATATGAATTTCTTGTAGACAAATTATATCAAATTTTAATTTCTCTAATTTATGAAAAGTTTTCCTTCTTTTAACAGCTGAATTAAGTCCATTTATGTTCATTGTAATCAGTTTTCTTTCTTCCATGATTATGCTTTATATTTAGGTCTAACAGCTCTCGTGGATCTCACTTCACGCTGTTCTTTACTGTCCACCTGTCCACCTACAGCTCCTTTCTCTTTTTCAGTCTCCAGTTGTTCCTCTTGAAACTCAATTAATGAGACCTCTTTCTCTGCCTCCTCTCTTCTTCTTCCAAAAAATTGTGCATGGAAAAGTTCTGCTTTCTCAATTGAATCAATTCTATGTCTCTGCTCTTGCCACGTAAACATTTATCCTTCTAGAATCAGCCATCTATAATTCACTTCGTTTTCCAGTAGCATTTTGGTCAGAAATCGATATTCTCTTCTCATCTCTCTCACTCTTCTGGGTATTTGTTTTAAAACCACAATCTCTTTACCTTTGTATTTCAATGTTTTCTCTCTTACCACTTGTAATATTTGTGTTTTGATGGATTTTTTGGTAAATCTAATATGGACTTCCTTTGGTAATTTATTTCTCATCGCATCTCTTGTATAAACTCGATATACCTCATCTACTCCATCCATCATCTTATTATCGCAGCCAAATTTTCTCCTTTTTCCTCTTCTATATTTTGAAATCTGAGATAAAATTCTGACCTTTCCATCTCCCACCTCAACATCCCATTTTTTTCTTGTTCAACCACTGTTAATCTACTGTCAATATTTCCAATCTTCTTCTCTCTTTGTTTCCCTTCTTCCTCAATTTTTTGGAATCTCTCCTCATACTTCCCCATCATTTTTTTGATATTTTCCACTTTTTCATCAGTCTTCTCTATTCTTTCTTCAATGATGTCTGACTTTATCTTGAGATCTTGGATTCCTTGCATAATCATCTGTAAAGTTACTATTTCTTGTTCTTTATTTTGCTTCAACATTGTCTGAATTAAACGTTGTCCTCCAGCTGGTGGGGAAGCAGAGGTAGAAGTAGAAATGCCAACTGGTATTGGTTTCCTGCTCATTTTAATGCCTCCAAAGCTTCAAATTCTTTTTGACTTTTAATCCAACTGGTAGAATAGTCAATTATAATCCAAAATGGAAAAATCCAATAGTAAAAGACCCAAAACCAAAGAAGAAAAAGGAAAAAAGAAAGAAGAAAAATCTTCAGGTTCTTCTTGACCCTAATCCAATTACAAAGTAGTCCACCATAAAAAAGGAAAAATAGAAAGGAAAAAAACAAACAAACCCAAAAATGATATTATTAAAAGCAAATAGAAAACAAAAGAAAAAAAGAAATTCCTTCAGGTTCTTCACACCTTAATCTCAATAATCAAAAAAGAAAAACAAAGTGGTCCAAAAACATGGATAGAAAAAGCAAAGAAGTCCCAATAAAAATAAAGAGAAAAAAAGAAAAATAAAGAAAAAACTCTGAGACTTTCCCTTTAAAATAAAAGGCAAAAATAAGAATATATATATATATATATATATATATAAGCACACTGCCCTTTATTTATTTATCCAAGGCTCTTATTATGACTCTCTTCTCCAGCAGCTTCAAAGCTAAGCCTCAAATGTTGAAATATTGATAAGAGTCCAGGAAAACACCTGTAATAATATTTTGCTATGCTCTCCCTCTATCTTATCACGTTGAAATGTCCTTGAGAAGGAGTCTTAAAGTATTTTCAAGCCTCTAGTTGGCAGTGTTGCAATGTTTCTTAATGTTCTTCCCCCCCCAGCCAGAAAAAAATGAGTAATGTATACAAAAAAAAAAAGGAAAAAGAAAATAGCTAAAGGGAGCCTCTATCCTAGAAAAAATTAAAAAATCAAAAGGAGCATAAAAATATATATAAGAGAAAATTCAATCCGGTTACCTACAAAGTCACACTTAAGTCCCCAGAGAAAAAGTAAGAAAAAGAAAAAAGAATCCAAGCCTCAATTTGACATCACTTTAAAAAACGCCGCTCAAACAGTTTGGTCAAAAAAAAAAAGCCTCACAGATTTCTTCTTTGTTCAGGATGCCCTTTCAAGCCTCAGCGAATTTACAACACAAAAGGAATTTCTCACCCAGCCGACACACTTCTTTCCAGCCACTTTCTTTCCGGAGCTGTCCCGACTTCAGCAGCTATGGGGGCTGCCTCTCCGCCGCCAGCAAAAGGGCTTCTCCCGGATCAAACCAGAGATTTTGCGATATCTCTGGGATCCTGGGACAGTACCCTTCTCAATCCCCGTCTCTACGGGACGGCTTAGGTCCGTTGGGACTGACCAGGGGCGAAAATATCGGCTGCAATCTCAGAGCCCCAAGATTGCAGCTATATCGCCGAAACGAAGCTCCGCCTTCTCTACTGTTCTTCTTAATGTCCAATCCTTTGCATATTTGTCTTGTAGTGTAAAAAGATAAAAAGGTCTGAACCCCATGATGACTGAAGCAGCTGCATGGTATGGTGGTTTCAGGCAAGAGTGAGGGAGCCTCCCCCAACCCAACAAGGGTCAATATAGCGACCAATCAGGATTACAGATGCAGTCATGTGACATGGACATTTCCCAAGATAATTTTAACTACATCTACCATGATGCATTCCCTTAAGGGGACAGCTCACAAAGCCTAAGTAACTATCCCAAATCCCATTAACTCTAAACTGTCTAGACAGCACAATACCGTTCTATCCTGCTTTTAGATTCAAGTGATATTCAAAGTTGCTTACATTGTTTGAAAAACTATTACACAAACAAAAAGCTTCAAATTAAAATTTAGTCAATTTACTTACTGAAATAACACAATCTGTTACAGGTTTTTTGAGGTTATTTTCAGCTGTCTCCTTCAGCTTAGTCAGCAGCATAGCTGTTATCTGCTCTACACTAAATAAATGTTCTTCATCCATATATGTTACCTGCAGAAAGAGGGAAGTAAGCTATATTCCATTTCAAATACTTCACTTACTTTTTAGACACTGAATTTCCAACACTCCTCCCAAATCTTGTTTTGAAATAGAAAGCAAGTCAGTGCTCCTTTTGTTTCATCTCCACAATTTTTTTACAACTAGTTTTGCCTAGGAAATTGTAAATATAATACTGACATTTTTACCTTTATTCCAACACTCCCATTTTTCATTGGAACTACATAGTAGCTCAAATTCTCTTTTTCCTTCTGAATAAAAGGATCATTATATGCACGACCATGGAATCTCTTGAAATTATATACAGTGTTGTCAGCATGTGTAATTAGCTATAAAAAGGAGACAATAGTATCAGTGGTTAAAACAATTTCACACTTCATTTTCTATTGCTAATTAAAAATATAATAGTAAATTTATGGATGAAAGAAGAAATATTTCTAATTTCTTGCTCTAATTATGTTTTATATTGAAGCAAATGTGGATCTGATTAAATTGCTGTAATTATGCTACCTCATAAGAATTGGGCAGCTATTCCCTTATATTTAGAGAAGTGTCGTAGGGACCCACTGGGCCACTATTTTCATTTTGCTTTCACAAGTATCAAATGCCAAGAAAACACAAACACACACCTTGTGTGTTACAGTTCGGTTCTTGATCATGACAAAACACCTAGTGCCCTTTATATGAAGGCAGGATACTGGAAATATAACATATTTGGAAGACACATTAAAGATGGCTATCTTTATTATATGACATCTTGGATTTCTGATTTAGTTCTTGGATTTAAACAGTACAGAAGAACCAAGTATTTACTTTGTGCTTTACTCCAAAAATATCACTATTACATTATTAATCACACCTTTGTGTAATTTGTATACCAAAAATACAATTACCATTTATCTTGCTCTTTTCAGAAAGCAACTTACCTGATTTTTAGCAGACACTCCAATTGCCCTGTTTTTGGACCCAAATGACACTACGGAACTGAAAAGTGATATAAAGACAACATCACTGGAAAGTTTATTCATATGACATAGAAAAATATAAAAACACCAAGTCATTATATTTAGTATTTCCTTGAAAATTCTGAAAAATTTACTGATAAACCAATAGTGCAAATACCTTAACAGGAACAATTGCTAACATTACAGTTATTTTATGCAAAGATATACATTTGATGTGTTAAAATTATTGAAGAACCTTAACAGTAATGCAATTAGAAAAAAATATGAATCCGACAACACTGACAATTTAAACTGTTTTAAAAGCTAGAATTCTCTACATTTGATCATGATTTAGAGCAGTTCTGTCAAACTGGCACGCCACGCCCAATCCAGCTCCGCAAAGGGGAAAAAACATTGCAAAACATCATTAACAGCAATGTAATCACACGAGTTTGACACCATGATTTAGAGAAACAAGGAAGGATTTGTGGGCAACCCTCAACTAATTTAATTTTTTTTAAAAAAGCTTAAAATCAAAAGACACCTGTGCTCCATGTATCCAAACAGTCCACTAGATTATAGAAAGCACAATCTGGGAATTAAATTTGGGTTGAATTTGTCTCCTTCATAATACACAGTGCTTATTCTTGTATAGCACTGATAACACTATGCTGTGTAATCTTCATTTAATTAATCATATGAAATAGTTTTTAGAAGCAAACTAGATAATGTCATAAAGAATAAATGAATGTTGTAATACTGTTTTCAAAATAGCTTTGTTAAAATTAATCAATAAAAATAGTTTAGTCTGTTAAAATTTATTCTAAATTCAGTGAGTTTCTTATTTTTTTAAATTATGGTTTCCAATGACTTCTTAAACAGTTAGCTTAAAAGTTCCCGAAGGCCACATGTGACTCCTGAAATATAACTCCATTAATCTCTACAAGTTTCAAAGCCTTACTTTAATATGACAAAAATGGGAAATCCTGAAATACATTACTGCCAAATAAGTATATTAAAAGGTATGTTATATTATTTTCATTTTATTAAGTAAACAAAATAAAGAGTTCTTCTTCTCCAGGCCCCATCATAAATTTTGAGAAGGACTCAATACAAGCTTCACAAAGCCAAATGGGTCCTTTATCCTGGAAAAAGTTATACACCTCTATTTGTACCTTGGTACCAAGAAGAATAAAAATATATCATATATAGGGCTCCAATAAACTATGGTTTATCAGGACTAAGTGTTAGGGTTAATATTAGAATATCTGAACAATCATACTAAAGTTAAAAACTAACAATGGGGAATCTTATCACCAAGATTAAAAGTATAAAATACGTTAATTACATACAGAAATTTTGCATGCAAGGGAAGCATAGCATAGATCCTCTAAGAAATGTCACTATATACCTGTTTCTTTGAATTAGCAATGTCCAATCACCCACTTTACAAACTATGACACCTCTTTTCATTTTGTTTGTAAACATTACCTATTCCACTCTAAAATAAAATCCATTAAATCCACAACCTTGGATTTTATAGTGTTAAATAGCTAACAGAGGATCATGAATTTAATTTTAATTTAATTCTTGCTGGTGTCAAGAAAAACACCTCAACAATCTCTGAATATGCAAAGAAGTGGGCATCCCTATATCATTGATATGTCAGTCTGATTTTTGTCCTCCCCAGAAGACTCTCTAATACCCTGGGCATAGAAAAACCCAACCTTTTTTTTTTTTTTGGGGGGGGGGGGGGAGGGTGTTCCTCTGTCTTTTATCTCCTATCTTAATCTAGTAACAGAAAACTCCAGAAGCTTCCAGATTATAGTTGAAGTTGGCCTAATAATCCTACTGTATCATGCCTCCTCAAGAAACCAGCAGGCTCCTCCTTCACCCTCCCTCATCACCCCTCTACTCCCACCTCCTTCACAGCATCACAAGTAGAAGAAGCTCATTATCCAGGGAATATGCCTAGGCAACAAAATTGTGAAAAGGTACTGCAGCAGCATCCCACTTAACTAACACCCAAAAGAAAAGACCAAAAATCAAAATACCCCCGTCATCCGACCATGACAGATCCGACGATCATATAGCAACTCTACTCGCTATTTTTGGGACGGTGGGATTATTATTATTATTATTATTATTATTATTATTATTATTATTATTATTATTATTATTATTATTATTAATTATATTTCCCCTGCATGAACTATAGAAAGGGTGCAATAAGGCTACACTGAGGAGATGTAAAATAATAAAAAAACAACAGGATCAGGGTGGGGAATCCGTATGCTTGAAAGACGGCGCAGCCATTACTCCGAGCCGCGATCTTTTCTTAAAGAGGGAAACGGCCTTCTGCTTCGCGCAAAAGACAAGGGAGGATTGCTCGGAGGCACAACTACTCCAGAGAAAGCTCTACGGCTTCACAAAGGGATACCAACCTGCCAAAGCATCCTTACACAGAACTTTGAACGAAAAGCAACGTGGAGGGGATAAAGGCTCTTAAAAGGGGGGGGGGGAGTAGCCTGATTAGGAAATAACAAGATCCAAATGACCCCCCACTTCTCCCCACTCGCTATCAAAAGGGAGGGCTGCTAGTCTAGCCAGGTGCTTCGCGAATAAGCTCTATATAAACCTCGAATGCCAGCCACGCTCCCTGCAGCGTTAAACCCTTTCCCCATAAATACGCCCAACGTATATTTCCACGTTTCTGAGTTGACAAGCCCCGTTATTGATGACGGGTTGCCTCCACTTCCCCTTTTGCTGGCAATTCGCTACCCCCCCCCCCACAGCCCACCCTCAGCTGCCGGCTACGTACGGAGTGCATCGGTCGCTGAATTCGTTTGCCACGGTCTCGATTCCGCCTGCTCTCGCCACCGCGATGTAGCAGCTCTGCGAGCCTAGATCAAAGCCCACCACAGCCATGACTGGGCAGCTCTACCGGCCGCTCCTGGAAGGAAACACCCGCTCGCTGCCTTCAACTCCCAAGTCAGTCCGAGACGCCAGAGGAAGGGAAAGGAAAGGAGCCTCTCATCCACTGAGGGAAGGTGCCACGCTCAACCGCCCCACCCGCGCGCGAAACTCGCCACCTCCAGCGAAAAAAAGACTTCGAGATGACAATAGGCAGAAGTTTCCAGAATCTGCGGCGGCTACTCGCCGGCTCCACGTGCGGCTTCCGCTTCCGCCTTCTCGGGTCTTCTCGAACTCTCCGGCCAATGGCAATGCCCAGAATCGGGTGACGCTACTGTTACCAGGACGACCTCGGACGCCGAGCATCTCTCAATCTTTCGCCGTTTGACGCAGGTAAGAGGCGTGCGCGGCGGGAGGTCCTGCGAGGGCATGCGCGCGAGGATTTTGCTCGCGGGAAGAAATGCAGCTCTGGATCCGTTACTGTCTTTGGCTTATCAGAGGAAAAAGTTATCGGTGTGATTTGGCACCTCTTGAGTGGAATGTCGGTTAATAGGTGCTTGCAGTGTCTTGGTTTTCACTTTTAAAAAAGTAATTTAAAAAAGTAATCTAATCCTAAATAGCTTCTTCTCTGGTAATATCACACTACAAAGTAGAGCATACAAAACATTTGCTAGACCTATACTAGAATACAGTTCATCGGTCTGGAACCCACATTATGTATCTGATATTAACACAATTGAAAAAGTCCAGAAATATTTCACAGGAAGAGTTTTCCACTTCTCTACTTGTTGCAGAATATCTTATGCCACCAGGCTTGAAACTCTAGACCTAGAAAACCTAGAACTACGCCACCTCTGGTCCAATCTAAATATAGTATATAAAATCACACATTGCAATGTCCTACCTGCAAATGAATACTTCAGCTTCAATCATAACAATACAAGACCATACAATAGATACAAACTCAAGGTTAACTGCACCAAACTTGACTGCAGAAAATACAACTTCAGCAACAGAGTGGTCAATGTCTGGAATACTCTACCTGACTCCGGTTTCTTCCCCAAACCCCAAAAACTTTAACCTTAGACTGTCTACTATTGACCCTTTCCTAAGAGGTCTGTAGGGGGCGTGCATAAGCGCACCAACGTGCCTACCATCCCTGTCCTATTGTTTCTTTTTATTTTTCTTATAAGTATCTATCTCATGTATTCAAAACTATGTTTATTCTTATACTTGTATCTTGTAAGCGATTGACAAATCAAATAAATACTAAATACTAAAAAAGTATTTAACTTAATTTCGATAACAGTTTGCCCCTTAAGTTGGTGAGTCTGTCACCGTCTAAGTTCACTTGTGTATTTTTGTACGCTACATTTGCAGCATATGGGGGAAAAAATAGCTCTTTCCAGTGTGGTGATGATAGGCGGGTAGTTAACAAATATGTCATGTAAAAAAATAAATATTTCCTTAGCTCTAATCAGTGTTACTCAATTTCTGCAACTTTTTAAGACCTGGAAACTTTAATGTCTAAAATTCCCCACCAAGAATTATGTGAACTGAAGTCCACAAGTCTTAAAATTTGCCAAATTTGAGCAACACTTGTCTAAATCCTCCACAGCACTGACATCCATGTATACTATATATGGCATTTGAATAAAAATGAGTAACGTTGCATAAATAATGGAAGATAAGAATTGCACTAATTTGTTCCTTCACTATTTCATAGGGAATTGAAAGCTATTTCAACTCATTTTACTGTATTTGTTTCAGTAAGACATACTTTGAAGTATGTTATCTGTTAATATATTCAAATCTTTAGGCTAAGAGTCTCCTCATACTTTAACATTTTGAAAACCCTTTCCCACTAAATACAAATATTTCCATATAAACTATCATCTCTGAAAACAATGCCTTCTAGAAAAAAACACAGCAGAATCAAATATTTCAGAATTTTCTATCAATAAGGAGAGTTATAGATTACTTGATTTATAATCAACACTTCCCCATTTGTGGTCTTCTAGAAAGCAGAACTTATTCTGCAAGTTATCTCATATGGTTTTAATAAAATGGAGGCTTGCTGTGATAAGTAGCATAGCATTAAAATAAAGGCACACAGAATCGTTAAACCTAATTAGAATACTAGGGGGAGCTCTTGCCCCACAGAAAATATTAGCATTATTCACTTTTTGCTGAGATTCAACAGTATTAAAATTATTGGAGATGGTCATTATTTCCTCAGAACTTTAAATAATCAGGTTTGCTCCCTGGGATGACTGACAATGTCTCCTAAGCAATAAGCAATAGCACCTATTTTTAACCTAAAAGTTTAAGAAATTTTTATGAATACCACTGAACAGCCTTTCTTTGGTATTATTATTGCCTTCTATATTATTATTACTATATATTTATATTATATTATATTATATTATATTATATTATATTATATTATATTATATTATATTATATTATATTATTATAATTTATTTATACTATATTATTATACAGCCTTTCTTTGGTATTATATAATTGCTGCAGGTGCTCAGATACCTTTGTTTTTCAACCTTAAGGAATTTTATATAATGACATAGGTAATCTGAAGTATAATGTTATGGCATGTTTTATTACTATACAGTTATCTGCTAGGTTTGAGAGGACCTGGAGCAAAACATCATTTAAAGTGTCATCTTGTGCACCAGCAAGCTATTCCAAGCTGGTATCTTGCTTTACCTCCCTCATATTTTACTATTGACAGCCCCTCTTTTCCAAAATGCTCCTTCTACTGATGTTTCAATTATCCTGCTTTCTTTTGCATCCTTATCATATTCTTTCAAGGCTTGCACTTAGCTTTGCAAAATACCAGCTTCCTGAATTAAATTAAAATTAAATTAAAATAAAGTAAAAGTGGTGGAGTATGTTGTTACTCAGTTACTAAGTCATGTCCAACCCCATAAATTATAGTATGTCAGGATCACCTGTGTCCCAGAGTTTGCTCAAATTCATGGTCATCGACATAATGAACATGAATTGGGGCAAACTCCAAGAGACAGTGGAGGACAGGAGAGCCTGACATGGTATAGTCTATGGGATGACGAAGAGTCAAACATAATTTAGCGACTGAACAATAACAGCATTTGTAGTCTTATAACGTAGTCCAGAGAAAAAGCAGACTAGCTCTATCCCTATTGTAAGGTCACATTAATAGAATCTTGCAATTCTGAAAGTACCCTGCCATCCCTTATTAAATTCCTGGAAAGTAGGGAGGGTTCCTTCTGAGGTGCTTTCTCTCTCCTCCTTTGGACTTAAAGTTCAGTTATCAGACTGTTGTCTAGGCTGTGGACCTATCTGCTCTCATTCTCATATACCAATCTAATCCAGGCAATCTTAAGCACTCAAAGAGCCATTTGAACCCATTTCCCACAGAAAAGAAAACATTGGGAACCAATAATTTAACAGCCAGTGTGACTGGGTGGGAGTGGCCAACTCAATGTCACTCATTACCACCCAGTCACATGACACCCCCCCCCCCCCAGCCATGCCTACCCAGCTGGTCATTATTGCAGAGAGCAGGATTGTGAAATTATTTGTCCTGCCCAGCCTCACCCCCCCCTCCCAGCCACCTCTTGCCACACCTGGCCTCAGGTTTGTTTTTCACCTTTCTCCTCCTCCTCCTCCTTTTCCTCCTCCTCCTCCTCCTCCTCCTCTCTCTCTCTCTCTTTCTCTCTCTCTGTGTGTGTGTGTGTGTGTGTGTATATATATATATATGTTTTCTTAAGTTTTCGCGGGTACTTACATGTCTGGCATTCAGGTTTGTTCGGGTATTTTCCCACGTCATAGTAGTGGTGCTTTTAAAGTTGTAGCAACGGTTCAGCAGAATCTCATCTGCCATCATCAGGCTTCTGTATAGTGTTTGTCTGTGAGTCAGACTTTTACAGTGGTTTCAGATTTAAATTTGGGGCAGCCTATTGCTGTGCCAGAATGGTTTTTTCTTCCTCCTGATTGGTTGAGAGTCTTGGTCTGTGTTTATTGGTCTTGGAGTTTGCTGTGTTCTGCTTCTAATATCTTCTGTCTGTTTTTTTTTTTGGCTCTTTTTGTATCTTGATTGGCTGGCAACATTGTGTTACTTTATTGGAGCCCTTTAGTGCAGCTTGGCTTCGGGTAAATGGACGGCTATCATTAGTTAGGAAGCTGGGTTTCATCTGGGTGCCTGGTTGGGGTGTGTTTGAGATGGAGGTATCAGGGGGGATCTGTTTGTGCCCAGGTGTTTGCCTGGCTTGTGGTGTGGAGATTTTTTTGTTTGTGAGTGCAGGCTTCCAAATGATTGACAGCCTGGTGGAATCATCTCTTCTGTTCATTTTTCTTCCTCCTGATTGGTTGAGAGTCTTGGTCTGTTACCAACATCCTATGCACAAGCAAACCACCCAAAAGCAACTTGCAGCAAAATGAAATTAAAGCGCTACAAACCCTGAAAAGAGATAGCAGCAGAATCATCCTCCCAGCAGATAAAGGGAATGCCACTGTAGTAATGGACAGAAAAGACTATGAAACAAAATTGACAGACCTACTCCAAGACTCCATATACAAACCCATAAACACAGACCCAACCACATATCTGAAAAATTAACCAAGAAGAAAATTATAACCAGCCACATAAGCAAAGAGATCCAACACAAGATCATACCCAGAGAGAAATCTTCCAGATGCCCCAAACTATACGGCCTTCCAAAAATACACAAAGAAGGCATACCTCTCAGACCCATAGTCAGCTCCAGAGGAGCACCACTACAAAACCTAGCTAAACACCTCGCAAAAGAGCTACAGCCCCATGCTGAAACAGCAGCTTCTCATGTACAAAACTCATACCACTTCTTGGAAATGATCAAAGATCTACACATGGAGCAAGAAGATCTGCTTGTAAGTTTTGACGTGGTTTCACTATTCACTCAAGTCCCGATAAAATAGACCCTTGAAATCATCAAAAATAAATACCAACCAGCTAAACACCTCATGGAACTAACAGAACACTGCTTAACCGACACATATTTCATATACAAAGGACAAAGATACAAGCAAATTGAAGGAGCCCCCATGGGATCACCACTGTCACCTGTCATTGCAAACCTGTTCATGGAAGAATTTGAATCCAGAGCCCTGGCCAATGCCATCCTCAAACCCAAACTATGGTAAAGATATATCGATGAAACATTCGTGATTTGGCCCCACGGACAAGAAAACTGAAACCATTTCCTAACACACCTAAACAGCGCACACTCCAAAATCAAGTTCACCATGGAAACAGAAACAAACAAACAACTACCATTCCTAGATGTACTAATCTACAAAAAAACAGATGGCACACTAGGACACACCATATACCAGAAGAAAACACACACCAACTGCTACCTCAACGCCCAATCCCACCACCACCCAGCACAGATAAACTCCGTGGCTAAAACACTAATTACTAGAACCAAACGCCTGGCAGACAAGACACACATTAAGATAGAACTATGCACCCTGACTAAAATATTGACAGCCAACGGCTTCCACAAAAGCAAAATCACCAACTTGATCCACAAAAACACACTGAGACATAATAGAGACCCAGAAGATGAACAGACCCATGGAATAGCTGTCCTGCCCTACATAAGAGGGACTACAGACAAAATTAGTAAGATACTATACAGACACCACATCAAGACTGCCTTCAAAACAGACAGAAAAATAGCAGCCATCCTCAGAAACCCCAAAGACAAAATTGACTTGGAAAACCAAGGCATATACGAAGTCCCCTGTGCATCATGCCCGGCCACATACATTGGACAGACCAATAGAAGAATAAGCACCTGCCTGGATGAACACAAAAATGCAGTCAAAAAGCTGGAACACACTTCCTCACTAGTCCAACACATGGAAGCCACAGGTCATAGCATCAACTTCAATGGCACCAAAACCCTAGCCACTATAGAAAATCCCAGCTACAGAATCATCAGAGAAGTCATAGAGATTGAAAAAAGACCAGAAAGCATGAACAGGAGAGATGATTCCACCAGGCTGTCAATCATTTGGAAGCCTGCACTCACAAACAAAAAAATCTCCACACTACAAGCCAGACAAACACCTGGGCACAAACAGATCCCCTCTGATACCTCCAGCTCAAACACACCCCAACCAGGCACCCAGATGAAACCCAGCTTCCTAACTAATGATAGCCGTCCATTTACCCGAAGCCAAGCTGCACTAAAGGCCTCCAATAAAATAACACAATGTTGTCAGCCAATCAAGATACAAAAAGAGCCAAAAAAAAAACCAGACAGAAGATATTAGAAGCAGAACACAGCAAACTCCAAGACCAATAATCACAGACCAAGACTCTCAACCAATCAGGAGGAAGAAAAAACCATTCTGGCACAGCAATAGGCTGCCCCAAATTTAAATCTGAAACCACTGTAAAAGTCTGATTCACAGACGAACACTATACAGAAGCCTGATGATGGCAGATGAGATTCTGCTGAAACGTTGCTACAACTTTAAAAGCACCACTACTATGACGTGGGAAAATACCTGAACAAAGCTGAATGCCATACATGTAAGTACCCGCGAAAACTTAAGAAAACAAATATATATATATATATATTCTTAAGTTTTCGCGGGTACTTACATGTATGGCATTCAGCTTTGTTCGGGTATTTTCCCACGTCATTGTAGTTGTTCTTTTAAAGTTTGGCAACGTTTCGGCAGAATCTCATCTGCCATCATCATTACAGAAGCCTGATGATGGCAGATGAGATTCTGCCGAAACGTTGCTACAACTTTAAAAGCACAACTACAATGATGTGGGAAAATACCCGAACAAAGCTGAATGCCATACATACATACATACATACAAACATACATACATACATACATATACATATATATACACACACATATATATACATACATACATATATAAAATATAACTAAAATAATTATTTTTTTCTCAAAACCCTGTTTGATCCATCTCTCAGTTGCATACACATATGCAGAGTGTACCCAGGAAATGGCATAATGAAATGCTGACAAGGTACTTCAATAAAACAGGGCTGTGACTAGGAAAAGATTATAAGGAATAGTCTGGGAGATCAAGTGAATTCTGGGTTAATTGAGACAGAGCTAAAACTTTGAATATGGTAGGAGACAAGACAGAACAACTAGATGCTCAAATCTAACTTCCACTGGAGGCTTCAGAATGAGCTGAAAGGTATTGATGGGATTGTGATGGAGCAGAACAACAGGATCAGTGCTACTACTTCACTGTGTTAAAAAGTCAGCTAACTAAATCTGGGGCTGGTTCCTGTTCTGGAATCGAGTCTTTAGGGAGATACAGAAAAAATATAAGACACAAATTATATCTAAGTGGAGATCTAGAATCTTTGAACTCATTAATTGTTGCAGACTTTCATTGATGAGTCTTCAAACATTATAGAACTTACTTGTTAAAGGGAAACATCCATAGTCTGGCTTTAAAAAACCTGAACCATTTGGTCAGAGCCAAGTAAACCACTTGCTTGATTCCAAACCTAATTTCAGTGCAAATTGGACTCTGATGTATCCTTGGTATCACCAGGAAAAGAACAGAGCCTAATTCTTTGCTAATCAACTTTCTAACCTCTCTTACCCCCCCCCCCACTGCCTTTCCTACCCATCGGTTTGCTGCTTTCCTTTCTTCCAGTTTATCATCTCATCTATCTCCTTGTGATACTGAGAGGGCATAGAAAAGAAAAAGAAATAATTTCTTATCAGTGCTGGAAATTTGTATTCCTCAGTGGCCTTGGTTCTCATTTGTAAGTCGGTGCCAGATATTAGGCATTTTTGAGGGGTAGAGTAGATTTCTGTTGCTCTTCCCTCTGCTCCTGAATAGGTTGCAAGGGTAGTGGGGATAGGATGGCAGAAAGAAAGAAGTGATTCTGGAGGCAGATGAGAGATGAAGAACCTTGTTAGAACTTAGATTTAGACTTAGAGCAGGGGTGTCCAACCTTGGCAACTTTAAGACTTGTGGACTTCAACTCCCAGAATTCCTCAGCCAGCAACTGGCTGAAGAATTCTGGGAGTTGAAGTCCACAAGTCTTAAAGTTGCCAAGGTTGGACACCCCTGACTTAGAGTAACTTTATTGTCACTTTGAATATAGACTAATTGGCATATATTAAAATGAAATTCCATTGCATACAGCTCTTAAAAGGTCATCACCTCCAATATACACTACATAACCATGACATAATAAATATATTTTGTTATGTATATACCCACATATATTATATGACATGGAGAAACAACACTGTGTAGTTCAGATGTATACATGTACATAGCAAGAAACACGAATCTTGCAAATTTACCAGATGGATGGCATAGGGAACAAAACTGTGGTAGTCCTGCTAGAAATACTTGGAAACATCCTCCCAGAGGGGAGCAACAGAAGGTGATTGTGAAGTGAGTATAGGAATCTCTAACAATGCCTTAAGCTCTAAGCACGTAGCACTTATAAGAAGTATCTTGAATGACAGGAAGCAAGTGTCTTATAATCCTGTCCTTACCACTCTCTGAATGGATTTTCATTCTGAGGCATTGCAGCCACCCAATCAAACAGCGATGCAATTTGTTAAAACATTCTCAATCTTGCCTCTGTAAAAAAAAAAAAAGTGGCCAGGACAGGAGAAAGATGTGCTCTCCTCCTGTTGTGTCTCCAAGCGAAAACAGGAGATGAATTTTAGAGCATGCTTTATATTTAAAATGAGATTATTATCTACTAAAGTTTGCATTCCAAAAGCAGGGAAGATGAGCATTTGTGGTATTATAACATTGTTAACTGAATGTGGAAACATAGCAATTGGCTTTTTTAAAATAATGTTTAGATTAGCAAACTAATGTGATTTTTGTTTAATTGATCTGCTTACTTGCAGTATTAACTTTTAATTCTAACAATATTTATAACATGATTTCCAGCTGAACACATTTATGAAAACTCCCCTACATTTGGAATCTTTTTCCCCTGTATTTCATTATTCTGACAGCTAGAAAAAATCTTAAATAAATATCTCCATTGCCATTTTTTTTTTTTTTGGCAGATCCTGGGTGCAGGCAGCTTGGTGCCCAGATATATGTTTTTGTCCTTGCAGGTTAAGATCAGTCATAGACTGCCAGGGCTGCACTTTGCAGAAAGACCTTCATGTTCCAAAGTAATATATTGTCATTATCTCGTTTAGGCAGAAGTGAGCACTGAAGGTCCTTGAAGCATGAGAGACAGCCTGATTGTTGCAGAAAGAAGGCACGGTGGTATTTCATGCTCAGAGTATCTATGTGTTTGGCAAAAAAGAGAGTCAACTTCTGTTGCACCAGTTTACTTGGGGGAGCATGAATTTTAGATAAATCCTGTGCCTATTCTCTAACTGTGTAATGCATTATTGATTTAAAAATAGGGGCATGGGCTATCAGCCATCTGTCAGCCACTATTTATGTCATAATTATAATTTAGGTAACAAACCTTTGGGCAAAACAGTTAGAAATCTATTAAAATCTACTCAAGCAGAAAATTCAGTTTTTCTGCTTATAAAAGGTAGTCTTTGAAAATAGTTTGACACCTGGGCACTTCATGGGTGTATCTATGTAGTTTTTGTCATGTAATATGGATATGGTCTGCTGTTCCCTTTGCCTGGCATGTCTTTCAACTTCCCTGTCCAGCCTACAGTCTGCACATTTCCTGATTTCCTATTCAGGTACTAAGCAAGTCAGTAGGTGTTTGAGATCATGTTTGTAACAGTGTAAAACACAAATGTCAAACTCAATTTCATTTAATGCTGTGGCTAACCACCGAGGGAGGGCATGGCCGACTGAGTAGGCATGGCCAGCTTGATGCCACTCATTGGGCAGAGACAACTGGGTAGGCGTGGCCAGCTGGATGCGACTCCCCAAACTTCTGGCATGTTTCCTTTTCGCATTGGGTAGCCTGGGCTGAAGCGACACGGGCCGGCCCCTTACATTTTCCAGGCCAGCCCCGTGTTTGACACCCCTGGTGTAAAGTATAAAAAGGATTCTATTGAGCATAGCCAGACAAAACAATCAGTGTATTTTGTACAAAAAGCCAATATATTATTTATTTAAAAATATATTTAAAAGTTTATTAAACTTTTTATATTAATGTACTAGTATTAATAATATTAATCAAATGAGACAAAACTAGTTGGGTTGGCACAAGACTTCAGGATATCTTTGGGTATAATATACCAGGAATTGACCTGTTACCAAATATCTTAAGTACCCAGCTATCATTACTACCACCAAAATAATAGTAATCCCCCACCTCCCAGATACCAAGCTATCCCCAGGTCAAAAAAAAAAAAAAGAGGCTATTTCAGCCACTCCTGCATTACATACTGATTAAGAAAACACCCAGCTTAGATCCCCATTAGGTGATAATGCAATTTTTGACTCCAATAATTTTTTTGCTTGTGGATGCCATATGGTACTTATTCTCATAGTCAGCTATATAACACAGCTGAAGAGAATTATTTGGCTTTCCAACTTGAACAGATCTGTTGGATGCAAGGAAAGACAGTAAAACATTCATTCCAAGAATCCAATATAGATTACCGAGTTCCCTCTGGCAGGAAGTGAGCAATCTGTTCCTAGAAGTCCAGCCATACAATGGTAATTATTTGGCTGCAAGCAAAGAGGGCAGAACATGTTTGACATAACTGGTACCACTTTTTGCTGCCAAAAGTTGCATGTGGTCTGAGGATTACAGGTTTTCCATTTTAATTTGTGAATTTAAAAAACAGAAATACCATTGGAGTCAACTTCTCAGCAGAAATTCAGAACCTGCAGACTACAGAGCTTGAGTGCAGTTGTTATTGGGTCCTGTGTTCTTCTCCTGTCCTCTGCCCACCCCAGCAGTAAATAATAAGCAGCAAATACATTTTTTTTTTTTAAAAAAAAGACAAAATTGCTGGGAATGAGAAAAAAAGAAACTTTCAAGAACAGAAAGGGCAACATAGGAGAATGGAATGGAATAGAATACTTTATTGGCCAAGTGTGATTGGACACATAAGGAATCTGCCTTGGTGCATATGCTCTCAGTGTACATAAAAGATACATTTGTCAAGAGTTGAGAATCATCAGGTACAACACTTAATGATAGTCATAAGCAATCAAATCATACTAGGAAACAGTCAATATAAATCGTAAGGATACAAGCGACAAAGTTACGGTTCTACAATCACAAGTGGGAGGGGATGGATGACAAGGAGTGATGAGAAGATTAACAGTAATAGTAGTGCAGACTTTGTAATAGTTGAACAGTGTTAAAGGGAATTTTTTGTTTAGCAGTGATGGCTTTCAGGGAAAAAAACTGTCCTTGTGTCTAATTGTTCTGTGTGCAGTGCTCTATAGCATTGTTTTGAGGGAAGGAGTTGAAACAGTTTTATGTCTAGGATGTGAGGAGTCTGTAAATATTTTCACAGCCCTCTTTTTGATTTGTGCAGTATACAGGTCATTGACTGAAGGCAGGTTAGTAGTAATTGTTTTTTCTGAAGTCCTAATTATCTTCTGAAGTTTGTGTCTGTCCTGTTGGGTTGCAGAACCAAACCAGTCATAGAGGTGCAGATGATAGACTCAATAATTCCTCTGTAGAACTGTATCAGCAGCTCCTTGGGCAGTTTGAGCTTTCTGAGTTGGCGCAGTTGGAGGTAGAATATATGGAGTTCATTTGGGAGGGGTTCCCTCAACCTTGGCAGTGTGGCTGCTAAAATAATGCTATATTTATCTGTTTTAGGAGTATAATGAAGAGATGCCGTGGCATTTACAAAAATAAGTGATTTCCTTTATTTGCAAACAGGCAAAGCAAATTTAATTAAGTGAATTTGCCAGATCTACTTTTAGCCTCGTGTTTCACAGCCAACTTGTAAGCTCAGCTACTTAACATACATTAGACATAGTTCTAACTGATTTGTAGATGATACAATGGGAACAGGGTCAAAAGTGACTAAGAAAAATGCTAATATCCTGGAAACTGTTCTGATCATCCATTCTTCTCTGCCATTGCCTGTTAATGTATTCCTAAAGAGGGGTCCTTTTGTAACAAGTATTATAATAGAGAGGCATTGATGAAAGATTTTAGGATTTAAATGTAGATTATTCTAAAGTTATATTTTAATGATAAAAAGACAGTCCTTAAGATGAAAAACAGTAGTGGACACAAAAACAAAGTTTTGGCCCAAAGTTTTCCTACTGAAGTCTTTCCTATTTGACATCCATAATGGCTGGGAATCCTAGGTGTTGCAGGCCTCATACAACTTACAGGGTTCTGCAACCTTAAGCACTCCAAGAGCCATTTGGACCTGTTTCCCACAGAAAAAAAAACATTGGGAGCCACACAACCTGGGTGGGTGTGGCCAATTCCCACCCAGTCACATGACACCCGCAGCCACACCTACTCAGATTTTCTGTGAGAAATGGGTCTCTCCCTCCTTCCCTCCCATTTTTGTTTTTCTCTCCTTTTCCTCTCCCTTTCCCTCTCTCTTTTTTTTTTTCTGTCCCTATGCCTAATAGATCTACTTGATATACCATGTTCAATACTTCAAGAAGCAAGTGCTATATGCCTTTACTTTGCCTTTTGAATCCTTACTAGGACTTGAACTGCCTGGGTTTTCAGCCAGATTATTAACCTTTAGTATCTTCTGGTTATGAGTAATTCATTTTAGAATTAAGCTGCTTAACTACTATTTTCCTTCTAATCTTTGACTGAGAATGGGACATTAGTTATATGTAATTGAATGTGATTACAGCCTAGTTCCCAAACTTTGATGGTTCAGAGCAACCTTAATGTCTCAGTATTTTTTTCACAGTGCTCTAGTGGCTCTCAAAATATGAGCCATGATTCTCCAGCATGCTGCAGTGAATTCACTAACATCTTCATTCATTGACAAGTAAAATATCCTGTGGTGCATCTGTGAGTTTGCTGCAGTGACCCGGGCCACTTGGTTACAGTTTGGGAACCAAGAGTGTAGTGAATAATTGAACATCCTGGAAGATTTACTGTTCCCTATATTAAAGAGGACATACTGCATTCAGCTCAATAGGGCAACACTTTCTTTACATTATTTTTATTTACCATAGGAAGTTTGTGGAAAGAAGGGGATACATGCATTGAGTAGATTTGGTACTCTTGAATAAGGACTTCTGGGTGTTATCATCTCTGGTTTTCTCAAACTTGACTTTTTTGTTGCAGTATTTGCTGCTATGTATTCTAGAGAGGCATCTTGTATTCTTTGTTCTATTTTCAAAGAAAAAGGCACGTGAATCAGTTACAAATGGAAATGTCTGCAATATAATATATAGCTATATAATGCAGTTACACATTTATTGCTAGTTCCTAAATGTTTATGACAGCATTTCACAAAGGCAATGCCTTCAAAATTCAAAATAAAAACACAACATGCTGCTTCCTAAATTATCCAAGATTAATGGCCCTGTATACAAGTCACTCATAAGAAAGGCATTGCTCAGCTAGTAATTAGTTAGGATGGGATGTCTGAACCACAAAACTAGGAAGTGTTTCATATTATTCCATTTTGTATATTAACTGGGGAATGTATATTTCTAAACAAAAGGCTTATATGTTCAAGTAAGTTAATTATTGTATTTTTGTATTATTGCCAAGCACATCACATGCTGCTTGGCCTTGCTGGATAAAGCAGATAGGAATCATGGCAGGATGAGCTAATTCCATTTTATTGTAAAGCTACATTGATGGGGAGGGATTACAATTCTACTCTGCTTCTCCTTTATAGCCCAAAAGGCTAGGAAAGGTCTTTCCTAAGCCTCCCACTATTCAGCTACACATTTGGCTGTCTCTATCTGATTGTTTCCTTGGTAATGTCCATTCACCTAATCTCCCAAGGTCTTTCCCATTATACATGTCATGCCTACCATAGTTTAATTTCTGGATTATTCATTTGACTTCAAAATGCCTGGACCAGAAAATGAATATGTGCAAATATCTACATTATGTATAGTTTTCATTAAGAGACAGATGTTCAGCAATTCTGTAGTTGGGTGAAGGGTGATGTCAAATTACCACATAGGAAGAACATTCAGTATATTTTAAAAATGGTATTTCAGTATTTTTCTAGCATACATTTTCATCATCAATGTAATTCATAATGACCTTTAGTTTTTCCAAAATGGACAAGCAAAATAACATATATTGGGTGTAATGTCATTCTCTCATTATGAGATTCAGTTTCATATAGTGATTAAAGGCACTCCACTAGAAACTGGAAGACTCTGAGTTCTAGTCCTACCTTAGTCATGAAGCCAGCTGGTTGACTTTTGGCCAATCACTCTCAGCTTTAGAAGGCAAACTATAGTACTTCCAAAAATGTTATGAAGATAACTGAAGGGATTAGTCCAGATAATCCCCATATATTAATCATAACAGTGTATGTTTGCATAGAGATAGTCCTCACTTAGCGATAGTTGGGATTGATTGTTAAGCGAAGTATCGATGACTGCAATTTATAATTTTACACCTATTTTTTACACCAATTTTACATCTGAATTCTCTATTAATTGTGCTAGTTGCAAGTATTTGGGAAGCATGCAAATGACAATCATTTGACTAGCATTTGACTAAGATGCTGCAACAGTAGTAAATGGCAGGATTGGTTGCAAAACTGCTTCTTTTACACTGTTGTAACTACAAAATTAGACAGTTTGTAAGCAAGCACTACCTGTACAAACTTTCTGAAATTCATTATTTTTCCCAACTCCCAACTACACACTTAAAGTTTGAAGATAAGTATAATCTTACCTTCACCTAAATCAGTGCAACTTAACAGTCTAATCCTTAATGTAATTATTTAAAGAATCCTGTTTCCTCAGTGCATCTGCTAGAAAAATGGAAATCTTAGGCTACAGAAATTTGTATTTGCCTGGATCCTGTCTAAGATTGCCTTTGGTGCTTAATTTTATTTTAAACATTTCAAAAGATTGATTAAGTGTCATCAACTCATTTTCAACTCCTAGTGATTACATGAGAGATAGATTTTCTCCATATTGATCTTTCTCTAACCTGTTCTTTCAAGTTTCCCAATAGTGCATTCATTGCCACTGTAACTGAGGCCATCCAATTGCTGTTAGTTGTCTTCTTTTTCTCTTCCTAGCAATATAACTTTTTCAAAAGCTCAATCTTCATATAAAATATCCAAAATCGGATAATTTGAATATACTTTGAGTATTCATTATTAAAACAATACCAAATACAATTTAAAAAAATAGAAATGCACATATCATTAGAATTTGCTTTAAATGCTATTAATGTACTGTATTACTTGTAAAATTTATACTGCTCAAATCCTTTGAAAGACTATTTGTATTGATATTTACCATATATTGTTTCTGTACATAAACTAATTCATTTTAGTCAATAGGATTATCTTAAACCAATGAAAAATCTTTTTGTTGCACATAACTGATTCTCTTCAAGAAATCATATGCAGTATCTTCAAGAAATCATACACTAAAACCCTGAATGTTTTAGTAAATGGCCTTAAATCTCATAAAATTTAGAACACAAGGCATATCTACTTAGTAATAAATGTCCTTGCTCCTTTTTTGTTGTTATTGTTTGCTCAGTATTAAAATTTTATGTCCAAAATCTTTTTGAATTCCACAAGCATAATTAGTGCAAAATCTTGTTATCATTATGACATGGGTATAAAGGAGTAGCTATCAACCTTTAATTAATAAACCTAAACTATTTGGAGGGGGAAAACTGCCAGACAGCTGCAAGAAATGGATTGGTGCACAAAATTAATTGGCCACTTTTTGGCAGGGAAAAAAAAAGAACAAGAGCTGAAACAAATTTGACTGAACTGAATTCAGTGAGATATACTTCCAAATACAGCATTTATATATTACATTAAAATTGCAGAATGCAAGAGTGCACTGCTGTATTATTTTTTCTCTCCCAGATACATTACAGTCCTAATTTCATTTCAAATAGATCAGCATTTCTACTGCATTTTTTAATATGTTGCTTTAAAGGGCAAAACAGTCTTTACTTTTGTTAACCTTTCTGAAATGCCCTTACTGAAGTGTCATGGTTCAATTCAGTTGATAATGTTAAATATAATTGTTTTCTCTTAAATTTTCTGAACACTTGGTGATGTTATAACAGAACCCATAAATAATTTTCTAAACCTTTAACCTGTTCCTTGTTTCCCTTTAAGCTGGGGATGAAGAACTTGAAGCCCCTGCATCACTTCCGTGCCTTGCTTGTATTTAAAAACCATACATATTTTAATTAGCAAAAATGTTGAATGTCTAGGCATTTATGATCATCACACCACCCCTGCCTATATCATGTGATCACAATTTGGGCCCTGGCAACCAGCTTACATTTGCAGTGTTCTGCAGTCATGCTATTGTGATTTGCAACCTTCCCAGCCTCAATTGACAAAAAGTCAATTGAGGAATCTGTATTCATGTAATGTCCATGTGGTTTGCTTAATGACTGTAGTAAAAAATTGGGCCTGGTCATGTGATTGCTTGCTTTATGACCTCCTTGATTTATGATGGAAACTTTAGTCTCAATTGAGGTTGCTAACTATCCATATTGAAATATTTACTTACTATACTAATCGTACTGAACACTCATATAGTTATGTTCACACGTTAGTCATATATTAGCTTTCCAGCCTGCAATTCCTATTACCCTTTTGCGTATTCTGCACACATCCAGACTCAGATGACTTAGCATCCCATTTGCCCAAATCTTGTGCTCTGACACTGAAAACAAAGAGGAATCTGAGTGTAAGTGATGTTCACACTCTATATACTTGCCAGGATACAACTGTAACTGACAGGTTAACTGCTTTGTGAAGCCATAGTGCTTGCAAAGAACTGACAGCAAAACATAACGTGGCCTCCCTAGCCAAAAGTACAAGGTACAATAGTACAAAGATGGCTCAATCAGTTAATGTTTATCTGATGGCCAACCTGGAATCCCTTTCTTCCTCTACTCTTTTCTCATCAAAAGTAACCATGTAAAAACAAACAATTTCAGGTGCTTTTATTTATTTATTAAACACATTTATACAGCTTCCCAACTCACACATGGTGACTTTTCATAGAGGCAATCTGCCAAACCACCTATTCTGCCCTGAATTTGGAACCTTTTCAGTACTGATTTCACTCACAGCAATAGGATAGGGTGAGAGGCAAGTTACTGGACATCAAAATCATCCAATAGTGAAATTCTGTTGTTTTGGAGGCAGTGGGCGCAACTGTTGCAGCCTCAACCAAAAATCCAGACTGCAGCACTGCATATGGATAGCAAAGAGATCAGCTTTGACCTGTTGCGGAGTTATATTATTTCAAAGGTTACTTAATACAGGTTAGGTTCTAACAGCTAAGTGGTGCTGTGTCAGCTCTTTTGCTTTATACATTAAAATCAATCTGTGGACCTCAGGGACCCTAGTTCAGAAAAGAAAACGTGCATTACCAAGACCAAAAGAAAAGCTACATCAACATCAGATATTTTCCCCTGTGATCTGTACCACAAATACTCAACTTCACATTGTATATTGAGCTGAACTAGAGGCACAGCTTAACTGGGGTGGGGGCGGGGGAGGGGTTTGCAGTCTGCAGCGGACAGTGCAACAGCGCATAATTATAACCTGCAAGTGCAACCCTAATGCAGCAGTACAGGTCAGGCTGCCTCTGCTGCTAAGGTTTTACCAGCGCTAGAAACGGCCAAAAACCGAACCGCAAGGAGAGGGTAAGAAACCAGGAAGCCCCGCCGGTGAAGGGAGACGGGTCTGGAGAGGTGTGTGAAAAGCTACTCCCGAAGGTTGGGGTCGACCCCCTTCGCTTCTCCGCGCCGACCGGCGAGCGGCCATTTCTCTCACTAGGTGGCGCCGCCACCTCCAACACGGCTCTTATTTTCTTTCCACAGAGCTGCCCGGCACCGAGACCATCCCGAAGCCGCTGGAAATCGGCTCTGGCTGCAGCAAGACGCGGAGGCCAGCGCAGGAGGGTAGCGCTTCCCCTCCCGGGGAGCTGCGAACTCGAGGAAAGAGACGCGGTTGTTGTTGTTGCTGCTGCCGCTGCCGCCGCCGCCGCCGCCGAAATGCAGCGCGGGGAGGAGCGCGGTTGGCTCGGGACTCCCTCCGTCTCGGCTGCTTTTTTCCTCCTCTCGTGCTGCGCCTGGGGTGAGTGAGTTGCCGAGTTGCGGGGAGCCCGAGCGGGAGCAACTGCTGTCGCCGCCTCTTCGGGGCGGGAAAGGAAAAGGCGGCAGGAGGCGCCGCACGAGAGTTGCTTTCCAGCCCCTAGCCCTGCCCGGTCCGCTTTCTTCCCCTCCTCCCCCGTCCGAGAAGGGAAGCGGATGCGGCGGGCGCTTTCACCCCCACCTTGAAGTTTGTTCGCGGGATAGGCTGGCGGGGAACCGAGGGAAGTCACCTGCCCTTCGCCCCTCGGCGTTGCCGCTGCTTCCTGTCCCTCTTCTGTAGAGCGTTGCAGCCTGTCGGCAGGGGGGGAAAGTCCGGAGCCCAAACCGTTATTTTTCCTGAGGGAGGGGGAGAACTAACCCCGGAAACGAGTTGAAAAAACTCCGGAGAGGCAGGGCGCTTTTACGTTCTCTTCAAGTGCTTTTCCCCTCAGCCCTTAAACCGGAAAGCGGGAATGGCGTGAAATTTGCCGCCCCCACTGGGTGATCCTTATGCCGCCGATGCCACGACGGGAAGCGCATTGGCCTTATGTATGGTGTGCAGGACAAGGAAGGGTGGATTCCCCAGGCTTTGTGTCTCCCACCACATCAGTCAGGCGGGAAACGTCTTTCAACCATTCAGCCTTATAACTGGGGCAAAGGCAAATTTTGATAAATGGCTAGCGGGGCAGATTTAGCCGTCTGTTAAACATTTTTTGCCATCGGGAGTTCGGTTTTTGTGCCAAAGAAGCAGCCTACAAACACCCGCCCTGCCTCTCTGAGCTGCCACAGACCCTGCTGCTTCTCTGAGGCAGGGCAAGGGTGTCGTGGTTCCTTGCAAGTGTGTATCATAACCTTACTGCAACGTGTCCTTTCCCAGTTCAGATAGGTTTTTGCAGGTCGAAAAGCAGTGATTAGGATATATATAGTTGGAAAGGCAGACTACTGAACAAGTGATCCATGAAGTTTAAATATGACAAAGGAAGGAGAAACAGGCATCTGAGTAATCTAGGCAGTACTGGCTTGGAATTTACACTGATCATGTATTAAATGTAAAGAAAAAAGCAAATCAGTTTCAGATATGTGGGAAAACACATGTTAGCACAAGTACATGAATGGGCCATGTGATTTACTAGCCAATTTTCCAGTGCCTGTATCTGGGTTATGGGCTTGGAATGAATGTATGTCTAGTTAACATTCCCCTTTATTTGAGGCATGTTTTTTTCATTAGTTTAAATTTTTGGTTAAAAATGGCAGCTGCTGTAAGTTTGGGCTACACAATTAACTGCAGGAAAGCCACTGGGGAGCTTCATGAGATGGCTAAAAAAAGCTGGCCGACATATGCACCTTGATGAGTTGGACTGATTTAATGTTTCTGAAGCCTCTCTTGCCATATTATAGCTATACTGTTAAAGGATTTAAGAGGATTCAGCATCTACAATGACATGAGGAAGATGCTCCGGAACTAGTAAAATATATTTGAATACTATATTTACAGTACCATACCATAAATTAATAAAACATGAGTACTACATAGGGCAACATTTTTAAAAGCTAAAAATGCTTGTTATGGTAGGAAAACTTATTTTAATATTTGTAGTCTCCAGGTTTAACTGATTCCTGGCGGTTGATAGATGGCATTTTAATGTTGAATGTTGAAAAGGAATTATCATTTATCCTCCTTCCTTTTAGTAATCATTTCTTACCGAGATTTGCACACTGACATTCTCTTAAGAGTAAAATGGAGAAACTAGAAATGTATTAGCATAAAGTATTATCAGGTAGTAGATAAAAATTGGCTAGTTGGATCTCTTCTTTTGACTTTCATTTTTATTTCTGTTACCTGGTGGATATATATATATATACACACACACACACATGTGTGTGTGTGTGTGTGTGTGTGTGTGTGTATATATATATATATATATATGTTTTCTGAGGTTCTCGCGGGTACTTGTATGTGGATCTTTGGTTATTCGGGTTTTCTCCCGCGTAAGATTGGAAGTATCTGGGCAACGTTTCGATGAAGTCTCATTCATCATCTTCAGGCTTGGTCTTCAGCTCTGTGCTTCTCAGAGTGATGTGAGCTTGCAGCTGCTTCTTCCTTTTAACTGCTCCTGGGGGTGTGACTTGATTGGCTGGGGGCTTGGCTGTGTTCTGATTGGATGGGGGGGTGTTCTCATTGGTTGGGGGTTTGGCTGTGTTCTGATTGGTTGGGGGGTTGGCTGTGTTCTGATTGGCTGGAGGCGTGTTCTGTTCAGGTGGGGGCTTGATTGTGCTCAGGTTAGTCTTAGTTGCTAGAAGGTTTGAGCTGATGAGCTGTGATCTTGCTGTTTGGCTTCGAGTTCGTGGTCGTGCTGCATCTTCATGGTGGGGGTCAGTTCGCTTCATGTATGGCTCAGAGGGGTTTGAGGTGAGTAGTGATGCAGCTGCAATGCAGCTTCTGGTCCGTGGTTGTGTTTCATCTTCTGTGTGGGTGTGAGTCTGCTTTCTACGTGGAAGTGTGGTGGTGGTATCTTGTGTGGCTATCAGGGGTGTGGGTCTGGTGTCACTCTTCATGTTAGGTACGCGTCTGTTCATGAGGGCGGGTTTCCAAATGGCTGGTAGGCGGGAGGCATCATCTCGTTTATTCATGCTGTGTGGGCGTTTTTCTATCTCTGTGGCTTCTCTGATGATTCTGCTGCTGAAGTGTTCGGTTTTGGAGATAGTTCTGGTATTTTTAAAGTCAATCTCATGTCCTGTGGCTTTGAGGTGTTGGACCAGGGAAGAGGTCGGTTCTTCCTTTTTGATTGAGTTCTTATGTTCTTCAATGCGTGCACTTATTCTTCTGTTAGTCTGTCCAATGTATGTGGTGGAGCAGGCAGTGCAAGGGATTTCGTATACTCCTTGATTTTCTAACTCGATTCTGTCCTTAGGGTTTCAATCACAGAATCGAGTTAGAAAATCAAGGAGTATACGAAATCCCTTGCACTGCCTGCTCCACCACATACATTGGACAGACTAACAGAAGAATAAGTGCACGCATTGAAGAACATAAGAACTCAATCAAAAAGGAAGAACCGACCTCTTCCCTGGTCCAACACCTCAAAGCCACAGGACATGAGATTGACTTTAAAAATACCAGAACTATCTCCAAAACCGAACACTTCAGCAGCAGAATCATCAGAGAAGCCACAGAGATAGAAAAACGCCCACACAGCATGAATAAACGAGATGATGCCTCCCGCCTACCAGCCATTTGGAAACCCGCCCTCATGAACAGACGCGTACCTAACATGAAGAGTGACACCAGACCCACACCCCTGATAGCCACACAAGATACCACCACCACACTTCCACGTAGAAAGCAGACTCACACCCACACAGAAGATGAAACACAACCACGGACCAGAAGCTGCATTGCAGCTGCATCACTACTCACCTCAAACCCCTCTGAGCCATACATGAAGCGAACTGACCCCCACCATGAAGATGCAGCACGACCACGAACTCGAAGCCAAACAGCAAGATCACAGCTCATCAGCTCAAACCTTCTAGCAACTAAGACTAACCTGAGCACAATCAAGCCCCCACCTGAACAGAACACGCCTCCAGCCAATCAGAACACAGCCAACCCCCCAACCAATCAGAACACAGCCAAACCCCCAACCAATGAGAACACCCCCCCATCCAATCAGAACACAGCCAAGCCCCCAGCCAATCAAGTCACACCCCCAGGAGCAGTTAAAAGGAAGAAGCAGCTGCAAGCTCACATCACTCTGAGAAGCACAGAGCTGAAGACCAAGCCTGAAGATGATGAATGAGACTTCATCGAAACGTTGCCCAGATACTTCCAATCTTACGCGGGAGAAAACCCGAATAACCAAAGATCCATATATATATATATATATATATATATATACATACATATCCATCCATCCACACACACACACACAACACACATACACATACATATTCAAGACAGCTAAGTTGCAGTATAAATATAAGAAGTACTTCCGTTCATCCTGATGTTCTACAGCAGGTGTTATTATTTTGCACCTACAAACATGAGATTTTTCCCTCTAGGAACAGACATTTACTTTCTCTATGAAGCGCAATCTATAACCAACTAAGATTATAAGTCAGATAAAATCTATGTTACATTACAGAGCCATCAATGAAAGATAAATAAAAGAAAGCACCCAACACGTTGATTTCAAAGAAGACTAAAAACGTCCCAGGAAAGAACAAAAAAAAGATAAATGTGTGTGTGTTTTGAACAGGTTTTAATGGTAGCATTCACAAACATTCTAATTGCTATTAAAATATAATGTATGTAGGCATACAAAACATAATACATAAGGAAAAAAAAGACAAAAAAGGAAAAAGAATCTATTGAGTTCCAAGGTATATAATCTCAGTTATATCACTTGGCATACAGAGTTAGAAAAAAGCAGTTTTTGAGATGCGTCACTGCCTTTTGTGTATTTATCAATTACGTAATAAAACCTAAGAGGAAGCCCAATAAACTTCTGTGATTCATTTTAATGGTCTTCTTTCATTTGTAGAAAAGCTTTGGATCTATCATAGGCTTGTACTATTCATAGAGGAAGGGAGGCTGTTGATTCTCCATTTCCCCTGAAGATGCTGCCTGCTGAAAATGTGCTACCAGCAGCAAAAGGGACATTTCAGATCAGCAAGAAAGATAGTGTTGAGAGGCAGGAGAAGAAATTGATGAAAATCCTCTTTGTTACAAGAAGCCTCTGCTAGTTCACATGGAAAAGTAACAGTGCAGGCATTGTTAAAATCATACAATCGAAATGTTAGCAATTAAAAATGTTGTGTAGAAACATATATAATTGTTTCTTTCTTTTTCCCCTGGGGTTTGGCTTATCTTATTTAATGTGGCCAAATAAGATCACCCATACATTGACAGGCCTAGAGAACGTAAGATTTAAATAAATGTTCAAAAAAATCTGTAGTCCCATGTTCACACTTATCTCAAGAAACTCAATGTATTATATCCCAACTCAATGTATTATATCCCAAGAAACTCAATGTATTATTTCTGAATAATACATAAGGCAACACTCTTAGTAAAATAATTAAATCATTTTCTCTGGAACTTTTCAGTTGTAGAAATCTAAAAGTAAGCTTGTATGACGGCTGGGCTGAAGCTTCATCCCCATTATTCATTAAGTGATTCTCTGGGAGTATGTTTTATTTATTTATTCATTTTTGACACCTAATTGTATTGTATAATTTACCAAACCAAAGGAGAAAAAGATTGGAGAAGAGGAAGAGGAAATAAAAATATGATCCACATTTACATGCAAAAGGGAATTGGCATGTAATACCCATATGGATTCAACTTTGGGGCATAAGGCAGTGTAGCAGTAAGTAAACAAATGAAAAAGAAGTAGTGACTCAATGTAAAAAAGAAATGCTCTGATTGTAAACATGACTTAAATGAATTTTATATTCCCATCAGTGTTAGTGAGTCTCCTTAAACTCAACAAGTCTAATTTGCATTGGATTGCATTAGAAAACACAAGATTTATTTAGTTTCTTTCATAGTTAAGGTTATAAAAATAGTTTTGACATAATTTCTGGCAGCTCAGGGATGAACTGTGGGTCCTTGGTGCCTCTCTGAACTTGGTTGTTTTCTTGCAGACATTTCATAACTCAACTAGGTAGCATCGTTAGTACTAGAAGAGAGTGGGGTTTGCTTTCTTTTCGTATGCTCGTGCAGCAGCCCCTCAATCTTTTGAGCCTCAGGGACTAGTTCCATGGAGAGGTTTTTCCGCAGATTGAAGGGGGCATGGTTTTGCATGCTGCTTCCATCCCATGCTTTGCTTGTTTGCACAGCCTGGTTTCTGGCATGCCACAGCCCAGTGCCGATCCAGGGACCGTGATTTGGGAATCCTTATACTACTGGCTTGCTCTGTCATTGTTGGTGGGAAAGTTTATCTGTTAATTAAAAAATGGGTTGTCTGTTTTAATTGTGGATGGATTTAAGGTATTTAAAGTATTTAAGATATTTAAATGTAAGTAGATACCATTTGACAGAATATGGAGGTTTCCAGAGGTGGTATTCAACAGGTTCTGCCCAGTTCTGGAGAATTGGTAACTATTCAAATTTTGAATAGTTTGGAGAATCGGCAAATACCACCTCTGAATGGAAATTTTACAGCATCCTTCCCCTGCCCTGCCCATCAAGCCACGCCCACAGAACCGGTAGTAAAAAAAATTAAACCTCACCACTGGAGTTTTCCTACGTGATTCCACAAGTTGATTGCTGTTTTCTTATCTAAATATTTTTTTTTTACATGGCATTTATTACCATAATCTTCATTACTCCTGGAGTTGTACAATAAAACCCACTAGGACAGATGGTGCATTCTCATTATCTCCTAAATGCTCTCCAACAAAGTAATTTTATTAGCTAATAATATTTTTGATTATCCAGTCATAATCTAAATAAAATTAAGAATGCAATAAATGCCCTTACTTAAGTTTGCTAATAGGCTGAGTAAAGAAAGCCAGTGTGAAATTAAATCTGGACAGTATTGCGGGTCAATAGGAAATAGCACTTCACATTCAGCATGTTGTGAAAAGGATTGCATTCCTCCTGAAAGAGCAGGCTCACAGTTTAAGATGTCATTGCTGGACCGAAAGATAGTGGTTGCATAGAATACATTTGCTCTGTAGTCTTTTATTACTCTCATATGCATAAAACAAGGAATACAAAAAAGGAAATAGTTTTTCTTATTGTGCAAATAAAGACATCAGCATCAGCATTAAACTTTGAACATCTAAAATAATACTGGCCAACCTTTCCAGGATGTAAATAGAAAGCCACTTCATAGGCACAGATTCAAAAACAGGTCTTCAAGACTGCAAACTAGAGGTAGTAGCTTTCCCTCATAAAATAATAACTTTTTTGCTAACTCTCTTGCTCGGTTAATCCATGTCTGCCTTTGTGAGTTATTGGGGAAGTACAAGGCACAACTGGATGAAAAAGAAGAGTAAAGGAAGAAACAGCAGAAAAAGTGGAAAAAGTAAACATGATTGATGGGGTTGCCTGACTAGGTCTACAGAAGAGGTGGTCAGAGAAAACTGGCAGAAAGAAAAAAATGGAAAATCAGAGGAGAACCTGAAAGGCTCTATGCAACATTTGGCAGTTGTTTCATCTGTCCCCTGTTGTAATTTGCCTGTGTAGAATTACACAGTGACTTGTGTGAGAATGGTGGCCATATAATTGGAACTTGTGTGAGATGGGATATAAGACCATTATGAGATGGAGGAGGAGGGAGAGGGAGAGAGAGATACTGAGACAGTAAAAACCGATGTTCATCCATCTCTTTAACTTCCAGAACAGCATTGATTGAAGTGCATTGAACAGGGAGATTTAACCAGGGCAGATGGTCCCAAAAGTAATCTGATCCAAATCATGCAAAGCTTGAATTGCACTTGGAAGAAAAGGGAGATATCTAATACAGCACCTAAATCAGTGGTTTAATCATTCCAAAGCATTTATCAGTTGTGCTGCTACATTTTGCTTGAAAGAGGTTACTGAGCAGATTAACTTTAAAAGATTTCAAGACTTAAAAATATTAATTCCTGAAAAATGCATTGTCCAAAAGGAACCATACTTTATTGTACAATACTCTTAAGCAACAGGCTCACTGGTAAGTTACCATTATATGTACAAAGTAATCATTGCTGAGAAAAATTAGCCACCATAACAGCTAGTAATGTTTCACACAGTACAACCATACTTGACAGGTATAATACCTATAAAATCTTGCTACTTTTCATGACGGTATTCAACTGCTTCTTATAGATCATATTGCTTTAGAAATTAAATGCATTTTTAATACTCATATATTACAGTATCACTTGCCTGTGTGTATTTAGGTAAAGTACTCTGGCCAAACATGAAGATGGTATCAAATTATTCAGGATAATGGGTTTTAAAGCAGAATAAGAAAAAAAAAACCTGATGAGAGTAAGAATCATAAGAAGAAATAAGGTTCTGTGTAAGCAATTCAAAATAATGTATATAAAATATATTAAAATTCTTTTAAAAACTAATTGAGGTTGTGGCAGACAATTCATTGAACTAACTAAACTGCATTGGCAAATACTGTACTATGTATTATTCCATTATTTATCAAATAAATTTGAACTCAAACAGGTCTGCTGATCATATATATATAAAGCATGCTCTTAAGAAGAACACACATGCCAAACTACTGCAATACAAAACTGAAGTGTATGTCTCTTGTAATTTTCTGAAGCTGTTCAATATAACCTCTTCTCATCTCAAATTTCCATGCTGTTGTGTAGCAAACTTCTTTTCAAATTATGCCAGATGATGTTAGTTTTGTCTATCTTATGACTTGTAGGCCTTCAACTGTAAACGTTTGGGGAGCATATTATGGTGCTTCTGCTGATGTTCAGATTGCGCCCAGATTCTGATTGTGGCTATTAGACTTGTTATCTTGGCATTATGGACTGTGAACAATTTCAGCCTCTAAAGAAGTCCTCTTTCATAAATATAAACGTTAAGCTTAATCTAAGGGTAAAGGGATATATGCGCATTTAGAAAAGTGAAGTGCTAGATGACAAAGCTATATGTGTGTTTATATAAGGCTGTATAGGTTTTATTTTGACTTGAAACTATCTAAATTGGCTTCAGATCAGATCAGTATTTTTTTTTATTCCAGGAAGAATGGGAATAACATTTTCACACTACAGCAAGCAATGTAGTACTAATTTGAAACATAATTATCACATGCTTGAAACTAATTCTATAATAATGACTATTATAGACATTCTACACATTTAAGAGATGTTATTACCTAAATTGTTTTTTAATATCTATGTAAACATAATTTCTCATATTAAAAAAACGACACAAACTTGAGAGAAAGATAACTTTGTTCTCCTTTTTTCCAGCTTTAATTCTATGTATTGCTGCTGAAAATGGAAACGATTGGATTGAACTTCTGTCAGAGGTACTTGAAAAGATTTACCTGTAAAAATATGTCAAGTTTTGATATAAATGGGTTTGAAGTGCAAAAACAGTTTTTCACAACTCTGATTGTAAACAGCCTTATAATCTCGCATATTAAAGTTCTGTTTTTATACCCATCATGTTTACTGTCCATTGGAGCTGAGCGGCTAAAGAATATTGTTCATTTATGGTTCAATATCTAGGTAATCTTGTACTTAAACCTGTAATTGAGCCTAATTGGTATTCATGTGACTGCACCTGATTTTATGTATTTATTTCTTTGCACGATCTGTGTTTTTGCTGGAAATAGGCAAAAAGTGCTGAAAATCTCAATCACATGACAATGGTATATTGCAAATGGCCATAAATGCAAGCCCCAAGTCAATGCCCCAATCGTAGGACTTTAATCAGTAGTGGGATTCAAAACATTTTTACTATGTTCTGTGGGCATGACAGTGGGTGTGGCAAGGGAAGGATACTGTAATAGCTCCAGTCAGAGGTGGTATTTGCTGGTTCTAAGAACTGCTCAAAATTTCCACTACTGGTTCTCCAGAACTGGTCAGAACTTGCTGAATACCACCTCTGGCTTTAATTTATTACATTAGAGATACAGAATGATTTTTATCACTGACTGTGATAGTTTAATTATTTTGAAAGCTTACCTTTTGCAAAAGAAAATGTCCCCAGTTACACAAACTATCTTTTAAAAGTGTATAAATGTATAAACGATCTGCCAAAATGAGTATTAGCAGTAACAATTGGATATGCACAATAGGTCCTGATTCAATTTTTTAAAATGTAAAATGCCTTTCTAAAGTAGGGGTGTCAAACTCAAGGCCCGGGGACCAGATCCAGCAGGGCCTCCCTGGAAATAGTGATGGACAGGCCTGCAGTGCCTCTGCCAGAGAAAACAGAGCTCCGTTTTCACTGGCAGAGGATTGCAAGAGCTGTCTCAGCTGAAAACAGAGCTTGGGAGCTTGTATGGCAGAGCGCTTAGACCACCACAGGCACAAATGATGTCATGCTGGCCACGCCCATCCTGACCATGCCTGTCTCCCCCAGGTCATACACAATCCTGATGTGGCCCTCAATGAAATCGAGTTTGACTTCCTTGCTCTAAAGGAATTGTATAGAACGTGTCATAAAATCACATAAAATGATATAAACAAAGCTTTTCTAAATGACATTTGTAAAAACCATTACCTGACTGCAGGGACACTGGGACAGGTGGAATTTGGAGAATCAGTCTCACCTATTCAGCATCGTTGTAAGTTTGAACAGTCACTCAACAAGAGGCTGTGAAGTGGGCCACCTGTAAAGTGTTCACATTTCAAAACAAAGTCTTCCCAAAACAGCAAGCAAAATGTAATATCTGCAAATGCAAGCAGCTTCCATTAACTTAATATCTAGAAATAGACATTTTTCTTTCTGCACGAACATTTCTGGTGTTTACACTTTTGAAAGAGGCTCCATGAAATAATATTATGTAAATTTACATCAAGTATCTTTTTGCATTCCTATATGCACTTTACTGTGGAAGATGTTGGTAATCTTTTGGTACCAAAGCATCGTACAAAATTTGGAAAATTTTGAGGGTTTTTTTATGCTGATGTGTATGCTTTAATCTTTTAGTGTTATTTTCCTCCATATTTTACTCTCAAAATGTCAGGGAAGTTTTCTATCTCAAAATGAGAACCATCAGTAGTTAACAGCCAAACTATGCCCTGAATGCTATAAAATGGACCTTGAGGGCTGTAGACTGCTAATATCTGATGGAAGGAAGAGAAAGGAAAAGCAAAGTGATTACAGGGTTGCAGGAGAAATTCAGTAAGCACTACTTTTAAAGTTAGATCAAAGTGAGCAAGGATTTGGAATAAGTTAAAGAGGTTATATGTTGCAAGTTGTTGAAAAATACTTTAAACAAATAATTCCCTTGTGCCTCTTTATGCTGCTGCTGTATTTCATTGGTTAGGAAATGCTTTCTCTTGAGTAGTGAGATTGCCACATGATGTATAGGCGATTTCAGCAAGTATCTGCTATCAGTTGCTTAGTCACTATGGAATAATAGTTAAGATATTTTTAGAACTTGGTTTCCAAGGTGATGCTATGGTGAACTTTTTGCTCCAAAGCACAGTGCTAAGTTCTGACATCTCTGTACATAACACTGAATTATTAGATTTTATTTTGGCCTTTTCAGCTGTATTTAGATTATAATATAATTTGGATTTGAGCTTTCCTGGGATATATGTTCCCATCAATATTTGGCCATATGGATTTACTTGAAAAAGTAGTTTCTTTTAATTATCTATATAAGTTCCAGTTGATTATAACACAGAGAAATTTAAAATGGCAAATTTGATCAAAGGAGCTAATTTTTTATATTACAATTTCTAATAAAGTGGTATAAAATAATGTTCTGCCAGGAGCCCATTTAATAACCCTACTTAAGCTAGGGGTGGTATAGTGTGGTAACTAAGAATGTGAACAGGGAATTAAAGACTTAGCTACCAATGCATTTGGCAGCTTTAGGCAAAGTCCTGTTTTCTGCTATAGGGAAAATAATATTAGCCTAACTTTTGGGGGGCTTCTATAAGAATTATTGAGTTGGTAAGTGTGAAGCTCATTAGATAACTTGTAATATAAATGGTGCTGATATACTAAGATTTTTATGCTGATATACTAAGATTTTTGTTAAAGGTTGTGAATATTTTTAATCACTTGTAACTTTCTTAAAGAGTTATTTTTCCCTCTTCAATTGCATTGTCAATGTAGATTTTGTTTTTTTAATACAGATGCCAGGAAACAATGAGCATTCAAGCCAAATAAGCAAAGGTAAGCCAATCTATTTGATATTAACATTTATAGTAAGTCTAATAGTCATGATGAATAATATATGTTGCATTCATTGTCACAGTATGCCTGGTAGTACCTTCTTAGACCTTAATCCTTGTAACTGCTATCATACATTATTTTCTTTATCCCCACAAGAACAATTTGTAAGAATATAAGAAGAATCCACATTAGATCAGACCAAGTGTATGCTTTATGCAACTGTTTTCCCTCAGACACCAGTCAGATATCTTTAAGAAGTTCACTTGTATAACGAAAGAACAGCAACCACACTTTTGTTCTGTTCTAGTTGATTTAACTGTAAGCTGTTCTGAGAGGCTGTAAAGTCCAGAATAATGAATGCCCTCGGCTCTATATTAATTTCTCCTTTCAGTAAAAATATGCTGATTTAACTAGGACAGATTGTCCATCTAGCCTAATGCTATCCCAGGAGTAAAAAAAACACAATATCTACTTGCACTGCAGTTATTTGCTATCAACTGTGTTAGCTAATGGGAGCTGAAGTCCAAAAGATTAGAGTTGGGTTAGGACTTGCAGTTATGTCTTAATGGATAGGGATGGAGTTCTTTCCCCTCTTCTGGCACTGCAATGTGAATAATTTTAATGAAAATCCAAGGGAATTATGCATTGACTGCTGAATTATGGACTCTTCCTCTTCCTTCTGTTTCTGATGAAGTACTTCTGATAAAAGATGTTCCTATACTTCATGTTGGCAAGGTTATATTAGTCTCTGCATTAGACTTTTATCTGCTTGATACCATTTTTTCCGTGATTATGTTTATAAATGGTTTGAAACAAGATGGTAAGAAATTATGTTATTGCAAAAAGCATTAGAAGCTGAAGACTAAGCAACATAATGACAGTACAGTTGGATCTCCATACTCATGGAATATGGATCCTATGTGTTAGTGAGTGATAAAGAGGCACACACATGTTTTTAGTCTTTCAGTAAGTGTCATCAGAGTAGGATAGTTTGTGACCTTTGTGTGCATTTGCATTTGGTTACTCTGACTTGACTTCAGGCATCTGTATTTATTTAGGCACAGAAAACTCTTCGGGAATTTGAAAGAAGTTATGCATCTGAATACTGTAGAAGTTGTACAGTCTATATTCCTGAGACTGTGCATTATTAATGTGAACATTAATATAAACTTGCTCTTATTTGCTGACTTTTGATAAACAATTTAGTCTTCTATTTTTATATTGTGAATTGCTTTGTGTATTTTGAAATGTGGCACAGTATAAATGCAGTAAAGTTAACTTTTATATCCACAGCCCATATTAGCAGAGATGGTTCCTGATATTTTTGTCTTCGAGCAAAACACAAACATTGTTTTTCCCTTCATTATTTGATGAAAGATTGAATATTTTTAAGAGAAGGTTGCAGGCAGAATTGGAGAAGCAAAGCCTCTGAAAATCTTTCTGGGTGGCAATGAAGCTTTAAACATCTCACTGATTAATGTGAAGGCTGTTTTAAAATGTTGATATGAATATTAATCAGCTTGGTTTATCAGTAAGAGTCCCTTTCTTTTGATCCTAGTAATAGTTGAAACAAGGGCCTAGTGTCAGGTATGGCCTGGGAGATGAATTGGTGGATAAGATGAATAATTCTTTTGAGCAACTGTCTTTGGACCATTGAGGCAGACATTCATCATGTTTGGATCAAAATTTAGAATGCCATAATTAGCATGGATGGTTTAATGTAATCGTATCTACAATATAGCAATACTGACATTAAGTCTCCCTCTAAGGTGGTTAAGAATTATGATGGATGGATGGACTGATGGATGGATGGATGGAAGGATGGATGGATGGATGGATAGATAGATAGATAGATAGATAGAAGAAAGAAGACAGACAGGGTAACCTATTGGTACAACTAATAATATGGCAGTATACAGTTATTTTGGTAGAAGAAATCAATACCTTTTAATCATACATATAATTATCTTCAGGATCTTATGATTAACTGGTAGTTGAAACAAGTGAACAGATCATTAAAATTCCAATAGATTCTATTATGTATGTTAAGGAAGTCATCATTCTTACAAGCACCATGGTGTGAATTATTTTGCACCTGTGATACAAGTTTAGATTAGTTTTTATAGGGGCATAATGCATCTGAGAAAATGAGTAGCATTTAAAACTGTTTACTCTAAATGAAATAGTAAATTACCTTAGATTCAATGTACAAATATTTTAAAAATCCAATTCGCTATATAAATTCATATAAAATTACATGAGTATTTTTATTGTATCTTATTTTCCACATTATGGTTTGTGAATTAGATTTTCAGTGGTTATTAAGGTTCTGGCATTATTCTTTTATTTAAATTTAAAACTTTTTCTTGCTTTTTTCAGCCAGTTTATTAGAATTCAGGAGATACTCGTGTAAGCGTACATTACTTGAAAACCCAAGGTGTTTTTCAGTGGGCTATTTACAATAATACTGAATTCACTTAACTATTGTTGACATCATTTATTTATTTATTTCTATTTACAGAGCTAATGGAGATAGTATTTGTCATTCAGAGTCAGAAGAATTCTTATCATTTGAAGAAAGCAGATGATCTTAAACGAAGTATTTTAAAACAGGCTGCCTCTTTGGGAAAGGTACGCTATTATGCTAAATATATTTATCTTTCTCCTTTTAATTTGAAATTTGAATTATAATTCCAGGATACATTTTTTATTCAAAGCTAAAAAGATTCACCTGTACAATTGTGTAACAGTTGATTTCTAAGCTTCCATTTATATATTTTTACATTATTTTTTAACATGATGCTTATGCTATTTGACTTTTCCTTTGTTTTGCATGATTTTTTTTCTCCTCATTTAGGCACATCATGCAGATTAAAATGCATACCTGAGTTTTGTTTAATAATTGATCCTAACAAGTTCCTAACTTATTAATATGTATTTCTTACACATTGGCTTTTATTGACAAAATAGATGATAAGTTCTTAATTTAAAGTCAAATAGAACTTTATTTGCATTGTTGCCTTTTAAATAAAATCAAGACTATTTGGAGTTCATGGGAGTTAGAGGAGCTAACTGCAAATTAACAAAGTTAGCTCTGTCACAATAATTAATTGATTGCAAGTAGTCCTTGCTTAGCAATCCAATTGGATTGGCAACTTAATCACTAAGTGTCAGTCACTAAGCAGAAAATCACACAATCACAACAGGTTTAGAAACTTATTGCTCCTTTGGTTGTTAAGTAAAAGGCTGTAGTCACTAAGTGAAACATCACCTGATCATGGCTTATGAGTTTACTTCCGCCTTCTCTGTTGCTTGTAAATGCACAAATGGTGATCATATGACCACAGGATACTGCAATGTTTGGAACTTCCAGTGGCACTTCCATTTAGGACGGATGGAGACCATGATCATGCGCGGCTTCGATCTGTGCTTACCCTGTTGGAGGGGTCCCTACAGCACCGGAACCATCAGACCCACCTCAGAGAGGTGGGGGAAGAGGGGGAGACTGCCAGCTGGGTTGAGAGGAGCTGCATCTCCCCTCCCTGGCTTGGTACTACTCCCCTGGAGCACAGGGAGAAGCGGCAGTTTTAATGGCTGCCCTGAAAACAGGAAGCTACTGGGGCCTAAGTGTGTGCTGGAGTGGTGAAGCAGTGAGCGGCGTATAACTAGATAAGATAAGCTGAACTTTTTGTTTTACTAATCCTGAAAAGCAGAAAGAAAGATTCCTCGCTTGAGAGTATAACCGGTGAATGGAAAACAAGAGGACGATATAAAATAAATAAAAAACTGGACTACAAAAGATCTATAACGAAATTAAGGACGGAATTGGGAATAATATACAGAACCTGGCATTAATTAGGGATTAGATAAAAGGCTGAACTTGCTTGGAACTGATTATACTAAAAAAAAAAGCCAATGGTTGAAATGGTTGAAAATTAATGTTAATATAATTGAAAAGGGGGGGGGGGAAAGAACTTTGAAAAGTGGAAACGATATAGAGCACCACCTAATGATACAAGACATTTTTTCCTGGATGACTTTATGGAAAATTACTGGCCTTTTAAATGCGTGAATGAGACAAGATATGAAATAAAATAAAAAAATATAACAAGAACCCCAGAAGTTTAAAAGAAAAAGGGAGAGATTGCAGCAAGAGGATAAATGAAGGCAATATCTTGGAACTGCTGGGGGTTGATTGTGCGAAGGAAATAGAAGGACCAATAAGAAAAAGAGATTATAATTAACTTTAATAAAATAAAAAATAATGCAACTGATTAAAAAATGGAAGAAGCAAGCAAAGAATTTAAGTTGGAACTGCAAACTGTGAAAGAAATGTTAAAAGAAAGAAGGGGACTATTGGACATCCTGGAAGCAAAAGTAGTGCAATTTATAGCAGAACAAAGGAACTCTAGAGAGGAGGAGCCAAAGGAAGAGGAAAACAGCCAAGATGGACATGAAGATTCAGAGACATTGCCAAAAGACATAAAAGGAACTAAAACTAAGACATTGATGACCGAGATAATAAATAAAAGAGAAAAAGCTCCCAAGACTAAGCAAAAGAAGAAGCTGTACAAGAAGAAATTTCAAAAAAGAGAAAAGGAAAAGGTAGGAGGAAAGATGGGGGATTGGCAGAAGGAAATAAAAGTAATATTGGAGAAAAAAGAGGAATAAAGAGGAAAGGCCAGGAAAACTTAGTAAAGGGAAAGTTGGCTAAAACTAAGAAAAATGACAAGGCTGAAAGCTTTAGAGATAAGGGTTAGATATAGCATAAAAGGGGATACCACATGGAAATGTATCTTTGTATTTTTTTTGTTAGAAATGTAAACTGGGGAATTTGAAGTTTATAACTTACTGGGAATTACCTTAAGATTATTAGATAATTATAGATGAGAAAAATGAAGAAGGAGTGAGCAATATTAAGAGGATTCTATTGTTATCAATTCTTTCTTTATATATATGTATGAATGTATATATGTATGTATGTATGTATGTATGTTTGTATATACACATTCTAAAATAGTCTAATGATTATTTAAATGATATTAGGAAAACAGAATATGTCGGGTGAAAATCTGGTATGTTCAAAAAGTGTGAATTAGGGTTATAAATGCTATAGGCTGAAATTGGTCAAAGGGAAGTGAAAGGGCAAATTAACTCTGTTTTTATTTTTATTTTTCTTTCGTTGTGGTATACATGAAATAGAAAATGCAATTGATTATATAAAGGATATGAGAAAATAGAAAATATAATGAACTAGAAGGGATTATGTGGGAATGTAAAATATTTATAATGAATGTATTATAATCAAAAGCAGGGGAATGAAAATTTATTAAAACTATATAGGTAAATTTTGGAAACAAAGAAAAAATATGGAATGATTATATGAATATCTCGGAAATATATATAAGATATATTGTAGATGAGGGGATATACCATGTGGACCTAAATGTATTAATCTTACTTTACTTTTACTCGCTTTTTCTTTCATTGACTGTCTAATTATATATTAGTCTTAAGAAAGTAATAGATGATAACAATACATAATGTAACATAAAATAGGTGGTAAGTTGAAAATGAAAATAATAGGGGATAAAGAATTGAAAATATATTTGAGGATGAAATTATTTTGCTATTGAATCAATGAAATGAAATATGAAAAGGAAATTTAAAGATTAGTCTTATGGATGATAATTTGAGGTGATATTAATTAAGAAAGTTGAAAGTGCAACTATATGTGTCTAAATATTGTAATCTGGAATCACGTTGCCCACGTGAAGAGATGTGTAAATAAATAAAAATAAAAAAACTTTGAGGGGGAAAAAAGGGATACTGCAATGTTTGTAAACATACGCTGGTTGCAAAGCACATGAATGGTGATTACATGACTGAAGGGCACTGCAACGGTCATAAATATGAGGATTGGTCACAAAGCTATTTTGTTTATATTGGATTAACTTAGAACCACTAATTAAACAAGGCAGTCTATAAGCAAGGACTTCCTGTAGAATCCTCTGGCAGGCTCTAGCTACTGCCTGAAACTGACCAGATTTTAATTAGTTTCACACTTTTGTTGTTCTAAATGTTGGCATTCAGCCAAAGTTACTTTTTCATAATCCTAATTGTAAAAGGAGGAAATTACTGTCTGTAATTATTTATCAATAGGTATATTTTGAAATTATAAGCAAGGTGATTGATAACTAACAGCAGTTTCTCTTTTTATCAACAAGACAAGGAAAATCAATATTGCAACCAAGGGAAATTATCCCTGCCTGTGTATTTTTTTTTTAAATGAGTAAAATTCATGAAATGTCAGGAAAGTGGTAATACGTCTAATATGATTTTACATTGTTGTACTTTTATTTTTTTTCTGCCTGATAGGAAAATTATACATTTTCTTTTTTTTTACCTGAATGTTTGTAGTTTCTATCTGCTTTGCTATTGGATTGTTAATTTTCCTGCACTCCATGTTACTGCAGTATCCTTGCATTTGTTGATTACAATATATTTTCACAAACTAATCAGTAGATAGTAATAAAACAGAATGAAACATTTTTCTATTATATTTATTTAGAATTATTAAATGTACTGTTATAAACAGTATATCTAACAAGAAGAAAGAAATGGGCTGTTATTGTTATATACATTGCCTAAAACTTCTTAATTAAAATATAGAATATGTTTCCATATTATTTCATCCATGTATATTCTTTTATTATTGAGTGGGCAAGTAGGTGGAGAATAAACATACATGTGCTCTATTATGTAGTATTTAAAATGTGTGATACTGAGAAAACTATATAGGTGGGAAGTGAATTACCATTTTGCCCTAGAATAATTTCATGTAAACATCAGGAAATGGACTGAAATGAAACCTTTATAATATGCTGCTCTGTGAGTTGGTCATGCAGTACGTATTTATTTCAGTTCATATTTATTTTATATATAGATTATATATAATCCCCAACCTTTACAACTTGATGGCCCAGCTGGGAGGGGAGAGGGGAACCAAGCTATGCGAATGGCGGGCCAGCATTCACGTGTGTCTTCGTGCAGCTGAACAAACGCAAGTGGTGGGCCTGTGCACATGTGGCATGCCGCTCAGCTGCAAGTTGAGCTGTATGTGCATGCGTGTGCTTGCTAGCCCACCACTTGTGTGAATTGAGCTTCGCATGCACACCAGTCTGCTTCTTGCATGGCCTGGTTCCAAATAGGTCATGCCTAGTAGTGGGCCACAGCGTAGGGGTTGGGAACCCCTGCTATAATGTATTTGGAGAACAACAAGTAAAAATACTGTGAAAGATAATGAATTCTAGCTAAATGCAGATCAGTGCTTCTTCATCAATACTGGAAAAGACAGGTGGGACAAGGGGCAAAGGGCACAAGGCCATAAATGTTTGCCAATAATACATAATAAAACATGGTTTATGACATCATGGATAAATTTTAAAACATGATCTGCAGCATCATATTTTTATTACATTTGTATGCAAGATCTCTTGGTATATGAATTTGCATTACTATTAAAGCATGAGTTACAATCTGGTTGATTCTGTAACTCACAATAGTTGATGAGCAAGTGGCAGTTAGCTAAGAGAATATAACTCCATTTTGTGCACCAATAACAACCCCTCTTATAAGCCACAATTGGTCTAGAATAGAATTGTTATAGGGGGTCACAGGAACTTATCAATTTGTTCATTTCATCCCACTATTTTGACAGCTGCACTGGTTTCCTATTAGCTTTGGATTTAGTTCAAGGTGCTAGTTGTCACCTTTAGAGTTTTACATGACTGGAGGTCTTGGTATCTTTTGGACTTCTTATCTTCACATCCAATACAATTTGGAAATGCAGGCTCTCTCCTATTTTCTACTGTTGGGGAATGTCATCATCAAGACTGAAAGGAGAAATCCTTTTCAATTCTTGTCTCTTCTGTGAAATAGCATCCTGGAAATATGATTGCATTTTCTGGCCAATGTTGATTTGGGAAGATCATAAAACTTGCCAATTTCTAAAGGCCTTTGAGCTGGGAGTTTTTACTGTTGTTCCCTGTTATTGTGAAGTATTTGTCTAGTGTAAATATGTTTGAAGTATTTTATGATGTTGCTTGATTTTCATATTATAATTGTGTTATTTTAAAACTTTTTTCATAATCTTTCTAACAATACTTAACCTTAAGGAAGAAAGAAAATTTAAAAGTTCAAATTAAAAATTTAAACAAAGAAAAAAGGGTGGAAATATATCTTTATCTTATGCTAAACAGTGAGATTTACTGTACTATAACATGAACAACAGAATATATTACTGTAAGATATCACAAAATCTCTGCCATACTGCAGTATTATTAGTAGAGAATCTTGCCTTTTCCAAAACTAATAAATCATACATCCCCAGCAATCATAACTTATCTCAAATATTATCTCAAATATATAACTTTCCCCTTTTCTTAATATAATTGTTTTTACCCACATTCCTGAAGGAAAAATGCAACCACAATTCATAAGTCAGATTCCAAAGGTTGGTATATATGTGTTGTATTAATATTTTTTAAGATTTAAATGTTTTTTCTCATCAATTTCCTTATATAAATTAATGTTCTATTCCCTCCAAAATACTAAATGATCACATGCCCATAACATATGGGACAGTGAGCCCTTAATTTACACCTCCAGCACAAGACATCTGGTGTCCATCCTTTAGATTAGTGGTTCCTAAAGTGGGCAGTACTGCCCCTTGGGGGGCGGTGGGATGCCTTAGGGGGGCGCTAAGAGGCAAGAGGGCTGGCAGGGGACGCTAAAAGGCAGCAGGGGGGCATTCGAGGCGCCGGCTCCACAGGGTCCAGTGCAACAGTCAATGGCCACTCCATTGACCTGCGGAGCCGGTGCCTCAAATGCCCCCCTGCTGCCTCTTAGCACCCCCAAGGAAGCAAGGTAAAAGCGCATGCACCTCCTCATAGTTGGGTCACAGGAATTACGTAGGGCGGGCCTTTCAGCATGTTGAGCGTTCCTGGTCGAGGCGAGTGTTGGGAGGTTTTGCTTGGTGGGCCAAGGCCTACAAGTCAGTGTGAAGCGATGTCAGGGATTACGGGAAGTGGGACGGGCTCTGCTTGGAAGCAGCTGCTGAAGGGGGATTGCTAAGAAGCAGCAGGGGGGTGTTCAAGGTGCAGGCTCGTATCATTGACTTGCGCCAGAGCCAGCGCATCGAACGCAATGGCAACAGCATGTTGGGAAAGTCACTCTGGCTTTGCTCTACTTTCCCAAAGTGCCGCCGCTGTTGCATTCTCTCTGTCTGTCCATCCATTCAAAAGTTCTGTCTGTCTGCCTACCTACCTACTTATCAATATAGATCTATCTGTCTACCTACCTACCTATTTATCTACCTACCTACCTATTTATCTACCTATCTATCCATACATACATTCATCCAAGTGGTCTGCCTATCTACCTGCCTCCTACCTGTCTCTCTCTCTCTCTCTCTCTATCCATCCATGTTCGAAGCGCCAGTCCCGCAGGCACATTGGGAAAGTAGAGCAAAGCCAGTCTGGGGAAGTGGAGGGAGAGAGAGACAGAGACAGAGACAAAACAGAGAGAGACCTGATGCATCAGATTGAAATGAGGCCTAATTTAGACTGAGGCCCTTTTCCACATTGAAACATCTTTGGCTTCTATTAAAAGTTTTGTAGATGAAACATGGTCAAGACTATCAGGAAGCTCTCACATTTTGTTGAGGCTTCTAAACAGGATCCATTGGACCAGATCTCCTCCCTAAAAAAAATCACTTTTCCCCAATGTATTACAGTGACAATTCTAAAGAAGGCAAAACCAAAATGTACTGGTAAATTACAAGGAGAACACACACACACACACTAACCCTTCTAACCCTGCTGGAGCAGGTGATTGGACTAGAATAGATATCTCATTATCTTTCTTCTCCCTCCCTCCTTCTTTGTTTCTTTTTCTTTCTGTTCCTTCACGGCAGCGGTGGCATGTTTGAAAAGTAGAGCAAAGCCAGAGGTTGGTAATTTTTGCTGCAAAGAATCACAAAAGCTTCTCAGCTGTGCACAAGAAGGGACACACATGTCAATGCAATTCAGCAACATAAAATAAATACAAAAAAAAAAACAAATGAACAAGAATCAGCAAAGCATCTCTGATTAGATTCTATTCACTACTAGACTCTAATCAGAGATGCGTTGCTGATTCTAGTCCAATGACCTGCTCCAGCAGGGTTAGAAGGGAATGTGTGTGTATGTGTGTGCATGGCTGTCAAAACTCTAAAAACGGGTCAAGTAACTCTGGGGAGGCCAGTCATAAATTAGAACACTTGCTAAGCAACCGGCCATTAAGTGAGGACCACTTGTATTTGGTTTGCCAGTCACCTGGCCACACCCATTTGGTTTGCCAGTTAAATGACCACCAAACCACACCTGCCCAGTCATGTGACCAGCAAGCCATCCCCAGCCAGCAAGCCACACCCAGCCAGCAAGCCACGCCAGCCAGTCACGTGACCAGCAAGCCATGTCCACCCAGTCGCATGACCAGCAAGCCACGCCCTCAAAGTACACCATGCCCACAGAAATTTGAATCCCACCCCTAGGTGGGGAGCACCGAGGATGAGTTTGTAGCACCAAGGGGGCGGTGAACTGAAAAAGTTTTGGAACCACAGCTTTAGATACATTATTTGGGAATACTAGTACACCCTCAATACAATTTTTCAACATCTTTACAATGTACCCATAAAGATACCATTTTAATTTTTTTAAGTACCTGAATTCATTCATGTAGCTTTATCAGAAATTCCAGGATTTTAATCCTTGTTGGTAATATCCCAGAAATATCCACTTTAAAAATATTCTTGAGTTTTTGATAGAGATATAGATACAGATTTTATTTTTGTCATGAATTTCAAGTAAGAAAGCAATTCAGGTGCCTTTGAGGAAGCCAGAGCATCTGGTCCATTTTGAAATACAATGGAATATTAGAACATTGTTAAGCTGAATGTACCTCCACTGTTGTGTATTGTGAAGATGAAATAGGAATTGAAGTCAGGAAAAAACCTTAAAATAGTGATTACACAGTAGTTGATTTAAAGTATTGATCCCAGCTTGTACCCAAGCTCTCCAATAAGCCAATGCATTTTGCCACAGTAGAATTTTTCCAAAGAGTGAAATATTCATAAAGCACATTATCAAAATTCAATTTATTTCTCAATATGGCCTAAAGATTTCTTGCCACTGATATTCCTGGAAATAAAACACCTTTTTTGCTACATATTTTTCCAAGCACTTGCCAAGATTGCTAAGAAAATAGACCATAACCTTCCAGTTCTCTGATAAAGAATAATATTCCATTATATTTTCATTCCACCAACAGGTGGCTGATAAAATATTAGACCAATGGCATTTTTGCAAATGAGATAAATTAAAACAACCTTCCTGAAATGATCACATTTTTGACAACTCTATCTAAGAAAAAAGGTTGAGATCAGTATCTTTCAAACTTAGCAACTTTAAGATGACTTCATCTCAGAATTCTCCAGACAGTATGACTGAAGAAGTCTGAGAGTTGAAGGTATTGAAGGCAACATCTTAAAATTGCCAAGTTTGAAAAACACTGGCTTAGATATATGGCTTCCTAGAATGAAATATAAACAGTTTTATGCAGATACATCTCAAAATAACCAGATACCTTCAGCAAACAGGAGAAAAAGCTGTTCAGCTGAGGGCTTTTAGTGGTTAAATGGCTGTCATTGGGAAGTACCTACATAGGCATAATTCTTGTAATTTAAGTGTTATGCTGCAAAATTCCAGGAATCTATTTGGAATATGCCAACTTTATAACTCATACTGATGTAAATAGTTGATGGTGTAACTGCTTGCTGTTAAGTCCTGGGCATGGGCGCAAGGAACGGAGATGAGACATCGAACGGTGACTTCAACTCTTTATTAACAAGAAAGAACAGAACAAAATACTTGGGCAGCAGCAGCTCTTTTATAGAGCTGGCTGCTATCAAAACAACCAATGAATTGAGTTTACTGCTTTCACAAGCGTCCAATCAGGGGGGCCCGTTAACAGCCAATCAGACTGGCCAAAAACGACCAATCACGACTAACTACGGGCCAATGAGAAGTCCAGGATTACAAGCCTGCTGTAAAGTAAAGTTGTTGAGGGTTGTATCGCTGTGTTGGCTTAGTCCATAACACCCCTCCCCCCTAGGTTCCGTCTGAGGGGTGGGGTGACGTATTCTTGTAAATAGGCAGGTTGTTTCACCTGTCTGCTTGACCTGCGCTGTTCCACCGGTTTCTGTCCTGGTTCTGGTTCCGGTGGGCTGCTAGCTGGGTTGAATGGCGAAGATTGTGGCCTTGGGCTGCTTTCCCTGCTTACGTCAGTGCTGTCTTCCGGGTTCCCTGGATCTGCTTCCATCGCAGTGCTGTCACGCGATGAGGCCACTCCCTGGCTCGGTTCTCCTTCGGATGGTGAGTATCCCCTGGTTGGTTGTGTAGGCTGTTGGGTTTCGATTATCATTTCTTCTTCGGCCTCCTCAATGTTCTTTTCCCCCCCCCAGCTAGAGGTTCTGGTGCTAATCTGGAACGGAGTTGGTCTATGTGGCGTTTCCACATCTTACCGTCTGCAGTTTGTAGGCGATAGGATCGGGTTCCCGTAAGTTGCGTTATTGTCACGGGGACCCACAATGGGTCGCCCGAGAAGTTTTTTGCAAACACGAGGTCACCTTCCTGGAATGCCCGACACTTGCTGCTGGATCCTGGGGGTTGTTCCGGCGTGTAGTTTGGGTGGAGGCGATCGAGATGCGAGCGAAGTTTCTGGCCCATCAGGAATTCAGTTGGGGTTTTGTTCGTGGTACTGTTTGGGGTTATGTGCTGGAGAAGAAGCATCCGGTTTATTTTGTCAATGTCGCCGTGGTCCATTTTGTGCAAGGTCTGTTTTACAAATTGAACCATTCGCTCAGCCCTACCATTGGCCGCAGGGTGAGCTGGCGATGTTAAAGCATGGCAGATGCCCTGATCTGCCAGGTACTGTTCGAATGGCAGGGCAGTGAATTGGGGGCCATTATCGGACACCAGGACATCTGGAAGTCCTTGGGTAGTGAATAGTTTATTCAGTTTTTTAGTGACTGCGTCTGTGGTGGTGCTTTTCATCTTGTGGACTTCGAGCCAATTTGAATAGGCATCCACTGTTAGGAGGAAAGTGTGTCCTCTTGTGGGTCCCGCAAAATCGATGTGGATACAGGACCAAGGACCTCGAGGCGTTTCCCACTGAGTTGGGGATGTTTTTGGAGGAGCGGAGCGAGTCTCCTGGCACTTGCTGCACGTAGCCACCCAGGCCTCTATCTGCTTATCTATGCCTGGCCACCACGCATAACTCCTTGCCAATGCCTTCATCCGCACAAAGCCTGGAGGTCCATCGTGCAACATTTTCAAAACTTTATGTTGCAATTTCTCCAGGATGACGACTCTGTCTCCCCACAAGAAGCAGCCCTTTTGAGAGAATAGTTCTGTCTGTCGATTTCTGAATGGCCTGAAAGTGTCATTGGGTTCGTTATCTGGCCAACCTTGTTCCACCCAGCTGAGGACTCGTGCCAAAACAGGGTCCTTTTTCGTTTCTGAGGCGATGTCCCGAGCGGTCAGTGGCGGCGATTTGAGGGTTTTGATTTGCAATACGGCTAAGGTTGGAGCAGGGTCCTCTATGATGTCTGGTAGTGGAGAGCAGCTCAAAGCATCAGCATGGGGAATGGTTTTCCCCGAGCAGTGTTGAAATCGGTAATCGTAGGCGGATAAAAATTCTAACCAATGTGTCATTCTTGGTGATAAGATATGGGGAGTTGGTTTGTTTCCCGCCAAAATACCAAGTAGCGGCTTGTGGTCTGTAATTATGGTAAAGGGTCTCCCATATACATATTCATGGAAACGTTTAATTGCGGATACAATAGTGAGAGCCTCTTTATCAAATTGACTATAGTTCCTTTCGGTTTTAGACAAAGTTCTCAAAAAAAATGCAATAGGTGCCTCATTTCCATTTGGTAGGACATGGCTTAAGATGGCTCCCACTCCAAATGGTGAGGCATCACAGGTAACCATCAAAGGTAGAGTCTTATTGTATTGCATTAATACAGCATCGGAGGTTAAGAGGTCTTTTACCTCTTGGAATGCTTTCTCTTCACGCCATCCCCAGACCCAGGAAGCCTTTTTATCGTGAAGTCTATGTAGGGGCTCGGCTACGGTTGCCTTCTGGGGCAAGAAGATGTTATAAAAGTTAATGAGTCCCAGGAAGGCTTGGAGGTCTGTCTTGTTCCTAGGTCTCGGGGCTTTTTTGATTGCGATTAGTTTTTTTTCGGTGGGGTGGATTCCCTGTCTGTCGAGAAGGTATCCCAGGAACTGCACTCTTCAGACCAGCGTCTTTAAATTTCTGAAGAACTTTTCTGAGTTGTTGTACTAATGACTCTTTAGTGGGGGCAGCTATTAGGACGTCGTCAAAATAAGGCACAACGCCTTTTATGCCTTGTAATAGTCTCTCCATTAAACTTTGAAAAATGCCAGGCGCCACGCTTACTCCGAATTAGAGTCTATTGCACTTGAAGGCACCACTATGTGTAACTATTGTCTGGGCTTCTGCAGTTGCTGTGTCTACAGGTAGTTGCTGGTACACCTGAGCTAAGTCCAATTTCGCAAATATTTTTCCGCCACCCAGGGAATGAAGAAGGTGTTGAACACCGGTACTGGGTAAGCGCTCTGTTGAAGAGCATGATTTAGGGTGGCCTGGTAATCCCCACAAATTCTTAACGAACCATCTGGCTTCATGGGCGTTACTATCGGGGTTTCCCAGCGGGCGTGGTCAATCGGTTCCAATACGCCCTGGGCTATCAGTTTATCTAGCTGCTCATCGATCTTCGGTTTTAAGGCAAAAGGTACTCGACGAGGCTTAAGCCGAATGGGAGCTACATCGGGGCTGAGATTAAATGATATAGGGGTCCCCTTATACTTGCCTAATGTTCCTGTGAACACGTCCTGGAATTCCTGGATGAGAGCCTCTTCCTAGTCGTCGCTTCTGGTTTGGTGTATGCCGGCTAGTTCAATCCCAAGTGGGGCGAACCACTGTCACACTAACAAGCTGGGTCAGTCACAATCGACGACAGTCAGAGGAAGTGTCGCTGTGCGGTTCTTAAAAGATACTTGGATGTGGCTAGAACCGACAGCTGGAATTCTGTTTCCCTGGTAGTCTTTCAGGATGATTCGTTGCGTGCTGAGGTCCTGGCGGCAGATGGCAGGGATCAGCTGTTTGAGGGTTTTCCAGGATACCATCGATAGGGATGATCCCGAATCAACTTCCATCATGCATGGTCGATTCTCAATAGTCACCCTTACGCGGATCTTTCTTGCATCGAACGATGAAGCGTGGCCGATAATAATGGTTTGGTGGGCCTCTTCTCGTCTCGTTGAAGAGGCAGGTGCTTGGTTTCTGTAGTAGTAGTGGTTGTTCCATTGGTGGTTCAGACGGTCCCGTTTCTCAGGAGGTTTGCCTATCTCCCAACGGAGGTTGTTCTCCCTTCAGTTGGGACTGGACTCTTGTCTGCTTCTGCAGACCTTCGCGATGTGACCTCTTTTTCTGCAGGTACGGCAGAGTGCGTCGAGGAATTTGCAGTCCAATCGTGGGTGGTTTGCCCCGCAACCAGCACATAGGCCCGGACATCTCTGGTTCCTTTGCTCTCGTTTCGAGCGGAGCTGGTTGACCTCCTCTTCCTCACTGTCTGATGATGACTCGAGGTCTTTGTGGTGGGTTGTGGTAGCTTGCTTCTCAGCGGCGAGTGGGCTCTCGTTGGCGAGTTGGCAAAGCAGTGCGTTCGCTCAGCGCATTCGAGTGGCTGACTTCCTGGTTGCTTCTGCTGCAGTAGCGTCGGCGATGACATCTGTAAGGCTGATGTCACCTTTTGCCATCAGCTTACTCTGCACATGTGGTGCATTTAATCCCAGAACTATGCGGTCTCTTAGGGCTTCCTCTAAGTTTGCAAAACCACAAAGGCCTCCTAGGTTCCAGAGGTCAGCTTCGAAATTTCCAACGCTCTTGTCCTTCCGTTGGTCCCTCTGGTAAAATTCGTGTCTTCATATCAGTGTAGGTACTGCGAGTGCGTAATGGGCCCGGAGGATTGGGGCGAGGGTATCCCAATCCATGGCCTTCACTTCTGCCAGTTTTGCTAGTGCTTTAGCTATTTTGAAAACGGCGAGGCTGCAATGAGTCAGGAACACCGCTCGTTTCTTGCCAGGCGTAGCATCTTTTAAATTGTTGGTCTCCAGGAACATCTGGAAGCAATCTATATACGAGTCCCAGTCTTCGGTTTCTGGGTCGAATGGAGTGGGTGGTATGGCGCCGCTGGTCATCTTGCCGTTTGTTGCGTGCGCTCTTTCACCACGTGCTCTGTCTTGTTCGATGCATACTTAGTCAGCTCTATCGTCTCCAAATCCCATCCTCATCGCCAGTGTTAAGTCCTGGGCATGGGCGCAAGGAACGGAGACGAGACATCGAACGGTGACTTCAACTTTTTATTAACAAGAAAGAACAGAGCAAAATACTTGGGCAGCAGCAGCTCTTTTATAGAGCTGGCCGCTGTCAAAACAACCAATGAATTGAGTTTACCGCTTTCACAAGCATCCAATCAGGGGGCCCCATTAACAGCCAATCAGACTGGCCAAAAACAACTAATCACGACTCGCTATCTATGGGCCAATGAGAAGTGCAGGATTACAAGCCTGCTGTAAAGTTGTTGAGGGTTGTATCGCTGCGTTGGCTTAGTCCATAACACTTGCAGTTAAGCTACTCTCCTATTTGATTAGTCGTCAAAAGGATTGTAATTTGGCATTTGTGCAAAATTAGAAATATTATGAACTTGGAAAATAGAAAATTCTACAGGATCTAAAATTGATTTTTCAGTTTGAATATCTAGAGATGGTTTTTATTCATTGCAATCTGTTCTATACTGGAGTCTCTTCTGACAGATCTCACAAATCTACCCTTATAAAAATGTATCATAGATTTCTTTTATATCCCTATTTAGAACGCTCTACTGTATTTAAAAAAGGATTCACAAAATATATGTAATGATGAAGTAAACCCTAGCTAATCACTTGTTTAAAAATTGTTTTTCAAAATATGAATAAAAGCTGTAGGAGAAATGTATAAAAATGTGCACATTTTTATACAGCCTTTCCTGCTTTTCAGGGGAGAGGGGGGGGAGGAGCAAACTCATAAATCACTGGAGAAATTGGCTGGAATAAACTTATAAAAATGATGAATGGGTGGATATAAAATTGATAAGAGTCAGCCATTTGCAATATACCCTCATAGTTGATTCTTTTATAGTCATGAACGTGAAAGGGAAGAACAAGAAAAAACTGCCATTTATTTAAAAACCTGTTCAGCCACTTATCTGCATTTTCTCTATCATGCAAATATAAAATAAGCAGTAACGGTATTTTTACTAAAAATAGTAATATACAAGATACCATTCTGAAAATAGCACTTCATTTTATTAAAAATAATCATGGATCTCAGTAATGTATATCTGAATGGACATACATATACTTAGGCTCACAAAACTTTTATACTATTGCTTAAAAGAATACTCGACTATATCCCTTGGGATTAGTAGCTGAAATCTTGCATAACTTTTATGCCTGATATTTGCATTTCATTTACCTTCAAGATTCTATGTATACTCTATCAATGCCAGTATTCTAAATGTATTCAGTTGAATCAGAATGTAATATTTATTTTCAATAAGATTCTTATGTGAATCTACTTGCTTGAATAGTCAGTCTTACACTAATTACTACTACTGCTCCTAAGAAAATACTCTTAGTTTAAAATATTTTTGGTATTTATGAATAGGAATATTTAATTTATGGAAAACATGAAGCAAAGTATTCAATTTTTAACTCTGTTTAAGGTGTTCATTGCTCTCTGGTTCATGAAATATGTTTTCTTAAAAGGAAATGCCTACCGTTCTTCTTACGCATCAGATGGACAGGCATGAAGGGACATGGACTATTTTACCGTTAATGCATGAGTAAGTGTAAAAACAAGGTATGATATTGTGAACTACAGTTGGAAAGGATCATTTAGCCCGTTAATTTTCATTCCGCTGCTGAATTTATGAATCCGTTTAAATCATCCAAATAGATGGCTTCTGGCCTCCACTTGAAAACATCAAGCAAAGGAAAGCTCACTCCCTTGATAATTGGTTCCATGTAAAATTTACAATTTTTTTAGAAACTGCTTTATACTGTGCATTTTTCTTTGCCCTGCATGATGATAAAAAACAGATCTTGGCTTTTCATGTGACAATTTTTCAGACACTCAAAGAGTGCGGTCACAGTCCCCTTTCAGTTTTCTTTTCTCAGTGATGAATATGCCCACTTCCCCCAGTCTCTGCTGGTAAGACTTAATTCCATAACTTTGATCATCCTTGCAGACCTTCTTTTCTTTCTTTTTCAATTTTTTTATTTTTATTTTTTGCAAACATATCAATGCATGAACAGTGTAGCATCTGAGTGTCGTACATTTTGATACAAATAAAGTAGTATTAATCATATTGGTTTTATTTAACAAGCTTGTATAATTCTAATAATAATACACATATATGTTAAATTATAATCTTTCATTATTTGTTTATTTAATATTTCAGTGTATTATTTTATGTCAATCACCCTATTCTAAATGTCATATCTTTTAATACAAATAAAATATTAATCATGTTTATTATATTTAACAAGCTTTTATAATTATAATAATACAGACATGTTAAATTATAATCTTCCATTGTTTACTGCTTCAACTTGTAGTCCTTCATTATTTGGTTATTCAATATTTCAATATGTTATTTTTATGTCAATCACCATATTCTGCATGTTGTACATTTTAATACAAATAGAATGTTATTAATCATTACATTTAGCAAACATACACATATTCATGTTAAATTATAATCTTTCATTATTTGTTTAATCAGTAGTTCAATATATTTTATGCCAATTGCCATATTTAAAAATACCTTCAAATTCTGATTTCCCCTTTTATTATTACTTCTTATTATATAAAAATGGTTATTTTATTAATTTCCCTCTCTCTAGACTCCATCCTTATTCCATCCCTATTCTAGCTTTTGATTATACCACTACTGTATTTAAACATATTCCCTTTCTAACCATCGTCTCTTACTTACTTAAAAGCTTTCATTGTTCATTTCTTGGTTTGCCTCCCATATTCCTCTCTTGGATCTTTATATCTATCTACTTCCACATCTTGACTACTCATTTTAAACATTTCTCCCTTCTCTGCCCTTTTCCATTGTCTAGTTTTCAAAATATCTACTCTTGCCCCTATCTCTCTTCCAGAAAAAATCTTCCTGGTTCTCTGGTTCCTTTTTTAATTTGCTTAGACTATTCTTCCCTTGGCTTATATCATCAATCCTTATTATTTTTGTTATTATCTCCTTTTTATCATCTGGTTTTATTTGTTTTGTCTGTTCCATTTTTCATCTACTCTTCAATTGGCTCCACCTCCTCTTCCTGGGTGTCTTGATCACTCATTGTCCTTTGTGTTATATTTCCCAGCATTCCATCTATGCTGTCCATTCGGCTATAATTTCCTTATCATGTCTTGTCAGTTCATAATTTCCTTATAATTGTCAGTTTCTCTCTTGTACTTATACTTTGAATTTACAACACCATCTCTTCACAGATTCCACTAATTTCTTCTTGATGAACCATCTTGTTAAATTTTATTATATCCTTCTTCAAAGTCCATATATTCAAACCTAAAGTCACTTCTCAAAAATTCAGGATGCTTAATTCTTTGTATTCCAAAATTGATCAACCTATTCCTCTGCATAGTCCCCTAAGTTTTCCAAAACCTCCTTAAGTCCCTCTATAATTTCAGTCTTGTGTTGTAATCTTCAGGGGTCATTTTACTGATAGTGTCTTTCTTATTCTTACATTTAAATCTCCAATAGTCAAATATATCCAAGATTTTGGGAATGTGTTGTTCTTCCTTTTGTCAGCAGGTGACACTGTTAGATTAAATTTTTATGTTAACCATTTTTTTCCAATTTCCCACAATGTAAAAATAATGTTAATTTTTTAATGGATAATTCCAGCACTTCAAAATGCCTATCAAAAACAATGCCTGTCCAATTTAAAAGTCCAATTTTCTATATTTTAATGATTTTTCTGCTTTTTCCCCTTAAATTCTTTTTCCTTCAGTTTTGAAATTTTGCTCAAAGTGTTAAGCTACTACTACTACTTTTAAAAATAGTGGTGAGCCTCTCTTTTCTTGGATATTCTTTTGGGGTTGAAATTTGAATAAAAAGGATACTTCTCACCCAGTTCACACACTGTTCACCAAAGTCTGCTCCTGCACTGTGCTTAGATGGTCATCGGTTGTTCCAGCTTAGTGGCAGCTATCTTTAGACTGCCTCTTCTCCTTGCTGTGGCAAAGAAAGAAAAAAAGCTCCAGGGTTCAGCAGGAGAGTTGCAATCTCTCCTGCAACCTCACAGAGCGTCTATTCTTAGCTTTGCCACCCTTACAAGGTGGCTTTGGCTTCTTTCAGAGCCCACAAACAGAGAGAAGCCAGCACCGGAATGGAGAGCTCCATGACTGGTAGCACAGCAACATCAGCTGGAAACCTCAGACCTTCTTTTAATGTTCTATAATCTTTCTGCATCTTTTTCAAATGTGTTGCTCAGGAATGAATATGGCTCTGAAAATGCAGCGTGGCCAGTGTAGAAGAGAACAGAATTGTTTCTTCTGGTAACGTCAAACTTTGATTCTTTTAATGTAAATTATACTTCCGTTGTATTAACTTTCCATTTTTGGTAGCTGCACTGTTTTGCTGATTTTTATTAACTACAATAATACATCACCCTAGTTTAATGGAAGGCTGTCAGTGAGCAATCTTTGTACAGTCTTTGTCAGTGAGCATTCTTTCAAGCCAATTGTGGCTCCTTCCAGTGAACTTTATAATTTGTTACAAGATACTTTATCGAATGCTTCTCTGAAAGTCAAATTATATCCATATTATTCCCATGATCTACTAAACTAAAGGAATTACCTAATTGAAAGGGGAAATAACATTAGTGTGATTACTTCTTGATAAATCCATATATACTTCTGGCAACTAATGGTGTTTTGAGGGGTTTACAAATGGTCACTTTGCTCTATAATTTTCCCAGGTATCCATTACTCTATTTCAACCTTAGAAAAAGACAGAAAACAGTTTACCTCCTCTAGCTATCTGGTTCTTTCTACTTTCTCAAAGATACTAGATAGAAATTCCTTCAGTCATCTAAGATGCAGTCCATCAGGCTCTGGAGATTTAAACATATTCAAGGTCAGTTGTTCTATGCCTTGCTTTCTGTCAGTTTTCAGTTAAATCCTGCCCTTCAGTCAACTCTTCACATTTTCCTGATAGAATGCACTTCAGAGGACACTGAACCAAAATAGTAGTTATGCTTGTTCTTTGCTACACCTTTTACCATTTTCACTGTGAGCAATTGAAACACTATTCCATTAAAATTTAGAATGTAACTGAAAAGTCCCTTAATGGTTTTAGTAACCTTCATTAATCTCATTCTTGTTCCGAACTTTAGCTTTCCTGATACAGTCTGTACAATACCAGACTATCTGTATATGCTTTTTTTTTGTGATGATTTTTACACCGCCTATGTATACTATTTTTTATATTCAGATCCTTACTAAGTTTTTGTGTAGCTTCTTCTAGTGTAGTTTCTTTTTTGCCTCATTGAAATTATTTTCAGTAGTGCTTTTGGTATTTCATTTTAGACTCTCTTACCAATCATGAATTTATTTCGCCATTTGCATCTTCTAATATCTGCACTTAATGATCATTATTCTGAATTTTTAAAAATCTACCTCTTGAAGACAAAGACTGTTTGCTTACATTTAGTTTTAGTTTCCCTTAATGTCCAGAATTCTTCCAATGTTTCTATTTCATCAACCAAATCTCTCCTATTTGGTAGGATCAAGTCAAGAATAGCAGATCCTATTATACCTTTCTTCATCTTTTGAGGGAAAAAGCAATGATCAAGACAGATCCTACATTACCTGGAAGAACCATCCCTGGCAGTATCTCTCAGTGGATGTCTGGGAATTCTAAGTTCTAAAATCTCTTGGTTCTTTGAAAGATTGGCAGTTTGGTTTAGAGTACATCATTGTTTTTCTTGGTTTTGTGATTGGCTGGAAACATCAGCAACTTCTGTTGTTATTATTCTTCTATTTATTTTAGTCTAGATTCTTTAAGTAAGGCAAAGTTCATTCCCTTGGATCTCCATGCAGTATTTTCGATATTTAGTGGAATTTCGCCTTCTTTCATTTTGAACAAGCTGCATTTGTATGTTCCTGTGCTCTAGCCATGAAAATCATCCCAGTGTTCTCATTATACCATACCTATTACATCATATGTACTAAGACATAAGAGTTTATTTGTCATTACACTCGCAAGCGGGTGCAACAAAATGAGGTGCTCTTCCACAAGTAAAACTGGACAAACACCACTAAAAGAAAAAAAAACTTAAATTAAAACTAAACACAACCGACCATACAATAATCTCTATGCAATTTAAAAATGTAAAACCCCATTACTCTCAGCCATTCACTTCCACATAAATCTTAAGGTTATCTTGTTTACCAGTTATAGTCTGAGCATTAGTATATACTTTTGAAAATGAAGAACGTGTACTTTGTAAGATGTTGTCTTTGAGTTTTCATTGAGTCATTAAACATAACAAGTTTAATAATTATTTATTTCTACAGTATACAGAATATTAAGGAACATTAAGTTCTTTGTCCATATATATCCTAGATTACATTAAAGTTGTCCTAATCAGATATGTTTGCGTCAAAAGGTATTCTAAACCTTAGTATATGTAGATAAAATCAAAGGATCAAAGTAAGATACCAGCCTGTATTACTGTACACCAAAATTTATTAAACTATTAAGATTCATATGACCAATAAATAAACCATCATGATATACTATTGTATGAGGAGGGGAAAGTTAAACTTACAAATGCATTTATAATTTTGAAGGGCTTTAAAATAGTCCACTAATAGTCGATATAAATGGACATAAAATCAACTTTGTAAACTTCTGGTCTATAGTACATGAATTGAAACAGAATGGAATGCTGGAACTGCTGTATAAATTATAAGGAACTCCAGCTAAACCTAAAATGTTTATTTCATCAGTGGATACACAGAAAGTTGGTATCCCGTTACACTATTTCTATATCTAGTTATTGTACTGGAATATTAAGCTTTCCCTTCTAGTCATCTTCTGTGGACTATGAAAGTTTTGACAGCTTCTCCATTATTTGCCTAAGCCATGCTCCCAGATATTAACACACAAATCACTCAATCAGACAGGTCCTAGAGTAACCAATTATTATGATTTTCTTATCCTTTTACTGATAGCAACATATCCCCTCTGATTGTCAGAACTGTTGCTGATTGAGAGGCTGTTTCTTCTGTACAATACTCAAAGGCATTTCTGTGTTCCTTTGCTGTTGAATATCTCCAATACCTCTTGTTTCTCATTTCTCTCTCATTCATGGGCTAGCTATTCTAATTACTTATTCCATCAGTTCTTGTTGTAACATTCGGTTTTTTAGGTTAAAAACTGAAGCCCACTACTCTATGTGATTCAGATATTTGAAAACTACTGTCATATTTCTTGTGAGTCATATTTTTGGGGCTAATCATATCCTCTAACCCTTTTTCGTAGGATTTCATTTTCAGACTCCCTTCCCCTACTGTCTAGAAATCACTGGGAATCCTCTGAACTCATTCTAATTTTTGTCTTTTTTAAAACTGGTGCTCGGAACTGGGTAAAGTACTCCAAATGGGGATGGAGGAAAGGGAACACTTACTTTTAGTGGTATGGGCCTTTTGCTTCTCTTAATGCACCCAAAATAACATTGGTCTTTATAGCAGCTGAATCACATTACTGGCTCACATTTCATGTTTGTTCAATAAAGATGCGAAGATCAGCTATCTGTTTCAAATGTGCTACTGGCAAGTTTTTGCTCCCAAACTTACAACTTTGCCTTATATTTTTCTTACTCAGGTGCAGTTTTACATTTTTCCCTGTTAAGTCGCATTCTATTCAGTTTTGCCAAGCCCTCAAGCCCATTTAAATTCTTCCGAATCTTTCCTGTTTCATCTAAACTGGTAGGCCAGTCCTTGGAGGTTTGTATCATCTGTAGATCTTATAAATTTCCCTCATCCCTCATGATAAAAATGTTGAACAGTTGATGCCATGGAAACTGACTGGCTACCTCATATAACTTTTAACATCTCTGCAGTACATTCTACTTATTTTCAAAGAAATAATTGGTCACTTGGACAACAGTCAGCAGCACAATGCATTCTTTGCAGGAGATGGCATTAGAGCTGTTCAGATACATATGTCAAACAATTAATATAATTTGTCATAAAATGGGTGAAAATAGTACCAGCAGTAGCAATATTTTTTCTTTAGAATGGGCTTATATGTCCAAGTGTAGTTCGGACAAAGCAGTAATCTCTTTAACATCCCTGAAGCTACTGAAGATGAACTTTTCCAAAGAACATTTGGTAAATTCTTCATTATTGCCATTTTACTCTATTTCACTTTGAGTTGTTCATATGGATTTGTTACTATTATTTAATTTAACTTCGATGACCAATTTTATGTATTTCTCAATGTCACTTTTATATTTTGTCCTTGCGTTTCTGTAAGTTTGATTTGTTATCCATTACTTTAAATTACTTACCTTTACCATAGACATTTTAACGTTGCAGACAGTGGTAGCCCTTTTTTTTTACTGTTTTGTAAATCACCAAGACTTGATATTGATTTGGTTTTAATAAATAATATAATGTCCATAACAAAGCAAAATTATTAATATAAATATTTTCCAATAACAGCAAAAACATTTGAGTTACAGAATTCTTTCTAAATCATGTGTGCAATAAATTAAATTCTTTTTTTCTTTCAGGTTTTCTGTTTCATACAGCAAAAACTCCTCATGGATTTTTTTCTGTGAAGAGGATACAAGAATACAGATTGTAAAACTAGTGAAAACGCTTAGAAGATATGACAAATCTAAGGTGATATTTTTTAAAAATGATTTTTTAAAATGTTTGACTCCAAAATGTACTACAAACTGTGAAAAAGAATAAAAAACTAAATTAATTTGCACTTTGATAAAGCAATGATTATAATAGATGAGAAAGAACAGTTTTCTTCTTATTTAACTTGCATCATGCCTAAAAGTTAGAGCAGTGTAATTAATGATAATAAATTATATACTGACACATTATATTGCAATTACAGTTTTATATCAACATTGTAAGAATTAAATCTCAATTATCAAGCTCTATTCAGTAAAAACATCAAAGCTATTATTGCATAGAAAACTTTTTTAAAGAAGTGTTTACACAGAACTGAAATACAGAAAGTTACAAATTATTTTACATCTACTAGTAAAAAATAGTACAAGACATTCTAACTAATTATACTAATTATATAATTATACTAATTATACATGTACATATATCAACAATATAGTGGTAGGAATAATTTTAAGAGTGCTGGTTAAGGTTCTCACCTTAGTTCATTTACTATTAATAAGAAACAGATGTTGGGAGATCTTGCATTCACATGTGAAAGTATTATTTCTGAGTGGTTTCTTATCTATGGCTAAAATTACATTTGGTCATGGAAATTTTCTTTCATAAAATTAATACCTATTAATTAGCAATCTAGGTTACAGTTATTCATATAGTGGTACTTAGTTTGCAAGTAGCTGAAGGCTAGGAATTTGCATAGCATAGTAAACATATTTCATTTGGAAACAAATGAGCCCTAAACCCAATACAAGTGGAAGAAACACACAATAGAATTTGTGTCTATTACTCTATCTTGACATTTTCTGTCCTCATGAAGAATATATTGAGTGAAATTAGTTTTTCTTGGGGGGAGGGGGAACAATGTGATAAGCATTCAGAGGATGTGTTTAAAGAAAGAGAAAAGTACTCTTTGAGAAATTCAACAATTGGATTGAGGAAAATCTTTTAATGGATTTTTATTCTTATCTGATTTTTGTGTTCCTATTTTTCCCTATCCCAAAACAGGCATTTTTAGAGTGCTTTGGTGGTAGTGGTGGGGAATGTGCTTTGTTTTTTTTAAAAATCTTTGTCTAGCTTTTTGTAAATTAGTATAGCAGTTAGCATGTATTGTTTCTTCACCTATTCTTGCACCATGGTCTGACTTGCATAAAAGCTGCTAAGCTTATCCTTTGTTTGGGGTTTAGAATGATGGTGGAACCATCTGTTTTACACAAGTCCATATGATGTTCATCAAAACATGCTTTTAAAAAATTGATTTTTTTGATGTTATATATGAATATATTAAGTAAGCTAAAGACTTATTTGTTATTTCTCTTATGTCTTGGTTAAAAGTTAGTTTTGTCTGCTAGTCAATTTTTCCTGTGGAAACCTAGACTTTAATTTTGCTGAAATGCCACCACTAATAGAACTTCCAATCAACATAACGAATGGTGAAAGATGCAGTGAACTGTGGTTTCTCCATATCTGGAAGGTCACAAGTTTCCAAACCTTCACAATTGGTTTACATATTTAAGTTTGATAGATGAAGCATTAGTATGATTGATTATACAATTAAGGATGCATTTACTTGCGGTGCATTTGTGCCTCCGAATAAGCATATAGAGAAAACTACAGTCTTATAAGGTTCTGTGGACCATGTAATAGATATTCAGGATCTTAGTGAAGTTAAATTCACTAAGCACATTCAATAATATTTCTGTTCTCCCGCAGGAATTTTTTTTAGGCAAAGCATTACATGATGATGAATCTACAATTATCCACCATTATGCCTTTGCAGAAAACCCTACAGTTTTTAAATTTCCAGATTTTGCTGCTGGCTGGGCACTTAGTATTCCACTTGTAAAAAAGTAAGATTGCATGATGTAATTTATTATAAATTCTTTTATTGAATAGTTGGTGTTTTTAGAATGCTTTGGAGAAGTGATGCTGTTAAACATTAAAAGTCTTTCCACCTTGGTGTGTATGTATATAAAATGTACCGAGAATCTCTAATCACATAACAGCTTTTATCTCATTTAAAACATTTAAAATCCAGCTTCATATACTGTATAAGCTACTATTCCACAAATATGTGATGTTATATATATGTATGTATGTATGTACGTACATACATACATACATACATACATCACACACCTACATCTTTTACAAGTTTATGGAGGTGATCAGCAACTGGTAAATTTAAACAATGAACTGGTAAAATTGTGTAATAGGTGTTACACGACTTGCACAGCAGAACTGTAAGTGCTTTGACCTTGTGGTCTAATTTAGCAGAAAGCTGAAAGAGCATAAAAGTGAAAAGATAGGATCAATACCCTGTTCCATTGGATCCTGAAAAGAAAACAGGAAAATGCAGCTTAGCTTTTGTTCTTTATACAAAAAGTAAAGGAAAAAGCAATATTGAATAAAAATGTTACCTGTGAATTTTCTCTCTTCACGACTGGCCCATCATTTGTTTTTAATTTCATTTAACTTGGGTTACAGTAAAAATGGAACATTAGACATAGGATGGAATCAAAAGATGATGGGTAGGATCATACAATCAGGCCTTCCTCTTCCCTGCTACGATATCGTGGTTTGGTAGATGTCTTTCCTATTGGCTGGTGATGTGCTAAAGAAAAAGAGAAGGCAGCAAAGCTGAAACAATCAGCAAATTACTTAGGTTACTATTATACATTGCCCAGGAGAAAACTATTTGGCATGACTCAAAACCAAGTCAACGGACGCAAGTTAAGATTAGGCAGCAGAAACAGAACATTTCGTGCCAGTGTAGTTTTATGTGAATCAATAAAAGATGACTACACTTCAACTCAGCATTGGAAAATGGTCCAAAGAGAACTAAGAGACTGATGTTACCACAATATTGACAAGATCACAGCATGTAAATGTTGAAAAACAGTACAATACAGTAGCATAAGTTGAAGTCAAATTCAGAATTTCTATAGTAGTGTTCCTCTGATGCCCAACTCTAAATCAACATAGCAAGATTGCTATACTCATGTTAAAGTCTATATTCAATAGATGCATTCTGTCAGGTAACCAGAGGCATATCCATATGAAATCTCAGGATTCTAGCTGGATTGAGAACCTGCTTACATTATACCAGGGATGTTTCGGTACAAAATCCAGGATGAAAGATGTTTCAAATAATCTGATACATAATAAAATGCAAAGCAATGGAAGTGAAGAACTAAATCAAACACTCTAATAAGAAATGCTCACAGATAAATAAAACATATTGAGTAGAATGTATTTATTCAAATTTATATGGCCGCTCATCTCGCAAACAAGTGATTCTGGTTGGTTATAACACAATATATGCATCTTCTTCCTCCTCCTCCTTATTATTATTATTATTATTATTAAAAAAAATTAAAACTATAAAAAGTACAAAGCTAAATGAGAAGTAATATTGGACAAAGAATGCATATCAAAGTGATAGATATATAATTTTATATAAATATAAATTCTATAAAATGAAATATATAAATATATTTTCATATTAAATTGAATATTACCAATATTAGTTAATATATTACTATTTTAATAATAGGAAGAAAAAGAATTGTTGCAAAAGAGACACTCAGGCCAGGGATTTGGGGAATATGAGAAGGAACAATCCTGCTTTATGTTAGACATAATGTTAGACATAAACTGAGCAGGACAATTGTTTAGACAGGTTTTCAAGATAGGTTATATGCTACTAGCAATAACAATCTTGCCTCACAGGTTTGAAAAATTAAATATTTGCAGTGAAATACACAAAACTGAGCTTTTTTATAAAATATGTTTCATAATCTCCAACTCTGGTGCTTTGGCAGTTGTGATTATTTGGGAAGATTGTTCTCATCTGTTTTTCTGGATAACTTGCTTGCAGATTATCTTCAGCTATGTTGGGACTGCAACTCTCAGAATTCCTAGTGGGCATAAGGAAATCGGAATTCTAGGAGTTGGAGTCCAAGAATTAAATAGTGCCAGGTTGGAAAGGTGACTTAAAGAAAAGGTATTTACCTGAGGTTTTGAATATTCCCTGCCTACCTGAAAAAGAAATATTATTAACAACTAAGAATCTTAGGCCCTGAATTTCTTATGGGTTAAACACATTTTTCAAGTTTGTTGGCAACAGTGCTTTTGAGAAAGACAAACTATCGCTGCCATCATATAATCTGCTATTTTTTAATGGCAAGAATCAAAAACTCGGCCAGGGATATGTGTGTGTGTGAGAGAGAGAGAGGGAGAACATTCCCTTTGTGTTAGTTGACACTTGGCAACTGTTTACACCAGTCCCTGCTGTTTTCTTGGCAAGATGGTTTGCCATTGCCTCTTTGCTAGGGCTGAGAGAGAGTGACTAGTCCAAGGTCACTTGGTTGGCTTTGTGCTTAAAAAAACCTAACACTCACAGGCTCCCGATTTGTATCCTGATCTTATAACCACTATACCAAACTGGCTGTCTTGGTCAGCTGTACTGCCCATATACTGTATTAAAGCTGAAAATAGTTGCACCCAACAACTGAACAAAGTAATATATCAGTATAGCTGTCTTTACTTCAAAGTGCCATGCAGTGTCTGTTTTTGACCTCCAAGGAAGGTTCATCTTGGTAGCTACTTTGGCTGCCATGAGGGCAAAGAAATAGAAGTTCTCCACTATTATTGGAACAGAGTAGGCATTCTCTATGTTAGGGATAACATTGTTTACCCTAACTGGTTTAGGTAAAATAATAAATATGTTATCATGGTTTGTTAGTTAAAGTGTCTGCAACTTTAACTGTAGGAATGTAATTAAGGGAGTGGTTGTAATAGCACAATAAAAGAAGCAAGACAACGGCAGCTTGTTCTCTCTGGCTTGATGATCCCTAATTACTGGATAGACTGAAGACTGCGTTTTTCCCCTACTGGAACGGGAGAGAGAAAGGACTGTTGATTTATCAATTGTGAGAGGAATGATTTATTGTAAGTGAACTGACATTGGATATTCTACATGGACTTTGCTAATTGAATATCCTTGAATGGACTGACTAAAATGATACATGAATAATGGACTGTTATTTTGACTATGCTATAAAACTCTAAGTGGAATAAACTATATTTTTGATAACACAAGCGTATCTGTTATTTTTACTGTATGTTAACAAACATACAAACTTATATCACACATTTATCTGTATGCCTATCTGACTAACGCTGCACATTCTGTTTAGCTTGTCTCCTTAACCCTGGTTGGGGAACCCAGGCTTAACACTGGTTATGGGCCCAGAGGCTGCAAAGTCAGTTTAACTAGGATAAAACAGATTTATGTAAAAAGTGAGAGTTTGTATTGTTACACGTTACAGTAAACAGACAGCTGTGTTTTATTAATTATAGTTTTATATCCATATAAGAAAACATGGCACAAGTCAATCTACAAAGTTTGTCCCTTATATCCAAGTTGGATGGAACAAACTATGTATCATGGTCTATGAAATGTAGTCTACTTCTATGAAGAGAAGGTCTGTGGAACATAATTGAAAACCCAACAAACGTAGAGGAATGGCATCCAGAGGTTGAGGAAGATAGACAAAAGATAAAAGACTTTATGCAGAAGAATGAACAAGCTTTTTGCATAATAGGACTAACACTGTCTGACCAGCAACTTGTTCATATTCGCGGAGAGCAAACAGCTGTTGGGTGTTGGCAGAAGCTGAAGAGGATTTATGTCCGAGATAACGTTGGTGCTCACATAAATCTAACACGGAAGCTTTTCAGGACACATCTCCAGAAGAATGGTGATATGCTTAGTCATTTGAATTCTATAAAAAGCATTTTTCAAGAACTGCACGAGAAAGAGCTTATTTTCTCTGGACTACACCAAGTCTACATAATTCTATCATCACTAAACAAAAGTTATGATAACTACGTCACTTCCCTTGAAATTTTGCCTAAGGAAAGTTTAACTTTAACTGATATAACTGGCAGATTGATTGAAGAGGCAAGAAGAAGACTTGAAAGAGATGAGTTAAGGAGGGAGCAACCTCAAAAAGAAGATAATCAATCTCCTACTGCATACGCAATTAAAAAGTGTTTTAATTGTGGAGGAAGAGGACATTTGGCAAGATTTTGTAAAAAAGCAAAGCGCCAGAACGCTGGCAACGATACTAAAAGTAACCAAAATAAAAATAAAAAATTAGAGTTAGCCATGTATATTAACGGAGCTGTAAAAAATAATTTATGGGTGGTTGACAGTGGAGCATCCCACTGTATAACAAATGATAACAAAAAAATTATTAAAATGTCCCAGAGTACACAGCAGATATTGTTAGCCAATGGCTGGAAACTGAAAGCTAAAGGTCAAGGTATAGCATATTGTTCTTTCATAAAAGAGAATGTAAAAATGTTATATGTACCACAACTTAAGTTTAATTTAATTTCAGTTAGAATTTTGGTTAAACTAGGATATGTAGCTACCTTTAGGGGAGATAACTGCATAATTAAAAAAGAAGATAAGAAAATTACTGCATCTTTAAGAGGTGAATTATATGTGTTAAATGATAATAGTTTAGAGGTGGCTAACACGGTTTATGATAATAAGAAACCTCATGATGAATGTATTCACTTGTTACACCGATGGCTAGGGCATTTAAATTTTAAAATGCTTAAGAGAACTGTTCAATTATCTAATAAATTTGAAACCTTGTAATAAGTATTTGCAATGTTTTGCTTGTAATCAAAGCAAAGGCAAGGTCATACCGGCTAATAGAATTGATGGATTTACTACCAAAGAACCTTTAGAGGTAGTATTTGCCGATTTAATAGGTCCGAAAAAACCAAGTGTAGGAGGAGCTCGATACATATTAAGTATAATGGACCACTATTCTAGATATGGGTTTTGCTATTTAATGAAGAGCAAAACTGAAACGTATCTAAATCTCTTTAATTGGATTAAATTTGCAGAAAGGAAAACTAAAAAGAAATTAGTAACTCTTATAACAGATAATGGTGCGGAATTTACAAATAATAAATTCCAGAATAGACTTAAGATGTTAGGTATTCAATATAAAAAGTCTGCACCATATAGGCCACAACATAATGCCTTTATAGAGAGATGAGGCCAAACACTGCAATCAATGGCACGTACTATGTTGTCTGATTCAGGATTACCTGACAATTTATGGGGAGAAGCAATAATGTGTGGTAATCATATATTAAATAATGTTGTTAATTCAACAACAGGTGAATTACCATTCACATTGTGGCATGGTACAAAACCTGATTTAAGTTATATGCACACATTTGGAGCACCAGTATGGGTGCATATCCCTTCACAACTCAGACACAAAGGACAGCATAGAGCTAAAAGATTATTTTTTGTAGGATATGAATCTAATCACAGATCTTATAGATTCTGGGAACCAGGTACATCTAGAGTTTACACCAGTGCTAGTGCTAAATTCCTAGAACATGTAGGATGGAATAGATTAGAGCAAGATTTAAATAACGAAGTAATTATTGAACCCTACAAAAGGCAGAAAGAACAGACTAGTTATAAGAAGAGTCCAATTAAAGAAGTCCACGAAGAACAAATAGGATCAGAACAAGAAGAAACAGTTGATCAGGAAGAGTTAGATAATCAAGAACGGTTAATAAATGAAAGTCCACCTGTAAGTCCTGTAATACCTAGACGTACTACACATCTAACTAGACCACCTGATAGGTATCAAGCAAGTATAGTTTGCCAAGTAACTAAAGTTCCAACTAGTGTAGATGAACTTAGGATGTATCCTGCTAAAGATCAGGAGAATTGACAAAAGGCAATGGAAAAAGAACTAAATTCATTAAAGGTAATGAAAGTATATGAAGATGCCAAATTACCTCCAGGAGAAAAATCCATTGGGTGCAAATGGATATTTAAAGTAAAAATTGGAAATGATGGGACTGTTACCCATAAAGCTAGGTTGGTAGCTCAAGGATTTAATCAAACTGCATCTGATTACGATGAAGTTTTTGCACCAAGTCTTAAGGCAACATCTTTGAGAGCAGCATTAGTGTGGGCAGCTAAGAAAAACTATATCATTAACCATTTAAATGTAGAAACTGCTTATTTGCATGCACCATTGCAGCACACTATATATTTACAAAAGACAATTATTATAAAAGACAATAAAGTAAATAGTAATGATTGTTGGAAACTCATAAAGAGTCTTTACGGGTTGAAACAATCTGGCTTTGAGTGGAACCAATTTTTTGTGAAAGAATTAAACAATATAGGTTTTAAATCTGGTTTAGCAGATCCATGTGTGTTTAAAAGAGAAAATAATGGAACAGTGTCATTATTGTTATTATTTACAGATGATATTGCTTTGATAGCTAAGACTAATAATGAAGCTAATGAGATTATATCATTATTAACTAAAAAGATAAAATTAAAGCATTTAGGTGAAATTAAAAAGTATCTAGGATTGACAATTAACAAAACAAAAAATGGACTTAAGATATCTCAAGAAGATAAAATTTGCCAATTAATTAAAATGTATAAAATGGAACTTTGTAAACCGGCAAAGACTCCAATGAGTCAGGAAGTTTGCCAAACTGATGATCAAAGTCACAAATTTGATAAGTCTATATATCAATCTTTGATTGGTAGCTTATAATATATAAGCAATTGGTCTAGGCCAGATATAGCTTATAATGTTAATCAGATGGCAAGTTTTAATTCAGATCCACATCAATGTCATTGACAATCATTAAAAAGAATTTTAAGATATCTTAAAGGAACAATGAACCATGCATTTTATATAGAACCTAAGGGTGATTTGAGTCTTAGTGCTTATGCAGATGCAAGTTTTGCAACTGACATAAACTCTTCCTGATCAACATCTGGGATGGCTATATTATTTGGTAAGACACTAATAGGGTGGAGGTCAATCAGACAACAGCATATTAGCTTGTCCACGATGGAAGCAGAATTTTCATGTCTGTCATTACTATGCACTGACTTAATTTTGTACAAACAGTTGTTATTAGACATTCCATTATTGTGTACGAGGACAACCAGGCAGCCATAAAGTTAGCTACTAATATTGCTGTAAAAACTAGATCAAAGCATACTGATTTAAGATACTTAAATGTTAGAGAATCTGTAAAAAATGGGCTAATTAAATTGGAATACTGCATGACAGAAGAAAACATTGCAGACCAATTTACAAAAGCTCAAGGAGTAATTAAGTTTAAAGAGAGTTGTAACAAATATGATTTAAAGATGTAAATAGTTATTAGTTATATTATTATTATTACTTAAAAGGGGAGAATGTTAGGGATAACATTGTTTACCCTAACTGGTTTAGGTAAAATAATAAATATGTTATCATGGTTTGTTAGTTAAAGTGTCTGCAACTTTAACTGTAGGAATGTAATTAAGGGAGTGGTTGTAATAGCACAATAAAAGAAGCAAGACAACGGCAGCTTGCTCTCTCTGGCTTGATGATCCCTAATTACTGGATAGACTGAAGACTGCGTTTTTCCCCTATTGGAACGGGAGAGAGAACGGACTGTTGATTTATCAACTGTGAGAGGAATGATTTATTGTAAGTGAACTGACATTGGATATTCCACACGGACTTTGCTAATTGAATATCCTTGAATGGACTGACTAAAATGATACATGACTAATGGACTGTTATTTTGACTATGCTATAAAACTCTAAGTGGAATAAACTATATTTTTGATAACACAAGCGTATCTGTTATTTTTACTGTATGTTAACACACATACAAACTTATATCACACATTTATCTGTATGCCTATCTGACTAACGCTGCACATTCTGTTTAGCTTGTCTCCTTAACCCTGGTTGGGGAACCCAGGCTTAACACTCTATATTCTAAGCATTGTATTCTCTGTTGCATGAATCACAGATTGGTTTTTTTAACCATGGCCAGATTCTATCAAATAGTCATTGATATTTCATCAGTTTTAAAATTGGAAATTATACACTATATGTCATCATCTAAGGTAGGGTTACAGAATTACTATGTAATGGTTGATAACTTTGTTTTAAAAGTTCGATGTTTTCCCACATATCGGTATTATGTTTTTATTATTCTTATTGCTTAGGCTTGCAAGAAGATTGAAGAATGAGCCTTTAAAGTCAGATTTTACAATAGATTTAAAACATGAGGTAAGCCCTTTATGATTCACTTGAACATGATTTACTTCATATAAGCAGGTTCCAATCAATACAAAGAAGTTATATTTGTATTTTTGTTCATTATGTACAGTAATAAAATTCAGATAACATAGAGTATCAGTAATCTCATCTCTGGTAGCAACCTTATGTAGCAAAATCACATTATTGTAAGAGAAGAGCTGTTTTTTTTTTTCACCTGGAGACCCATACATCTTTGCTGTAGTATAAATTAGTTTATTGATCAATGCCAGAGGCAAAAGCAAGTCTAAAAGTAGGTGAGGTTTACAACCCCACTTTATAGAATTTTGTATTAAAAATACATTAGCTAAGAATAATTGCAAGTAGCAAGTAAAGGGATTATGAATACTGTGTTTTCATAGTTTCTGTCCTCTGCAGGATGCTATTCAGTAACTCTTATCGACATACTGCTTTATTCATGAGTTTTTTAAAGGTGAAACCATGTCATATCATCTGCAAGAAGACAAATGAATGACTATAATTGACAACTCACTGCTGCAGGTGAGAAACTAACAAGATCCATGGACTCATGAAGTGTGCTGTCTGCTAGAAGCGCAGATTATTGATGGGACAGAACAACTTTCAATTATCTCTCCCTACTTATCCATGTGGGGACAAATGATATTGCCAGGGGTATCTAAGATATCTAATGAAGAAGAAAGATCAAGAACCAGGAGCCTAAGGTGGTATTCCCATCCATCTTTCAAGTTCACGCAAAAAGGATAGGAAAGGAAAGAAGAATGCTGTTGATGAACAATTTATGAATTGGTTTAGATACAGGAGATACAGTTTTAAGCACTAAGAGTATGCAGAAATTTGGATTTGAAGAGCAAAGAGTGATTTGGTATATAAACGGATATTACTCCTATCAGGAACACCAGAAGCAATTGCACCTTTTCCCAGGATTGAATGGCTGCTTATGCATGTAATAAATCACGTTTTACCCTTTGAATGTGGCATAAGATTATAAAAGTCTGATAAAACTATGTTTTCTGAAACCATGATGAGCTTCAACAGGAAGGCTGTAGATGGAATCCTAAGCAATTTATGCAGTGCAGAAGGAAATGGGAGTGTTAATGTAATAGAGGCCCTATTAAAGAACTCAACCTTAAAATTAAAAAAGCTTATAAAATTCATGATCTTCATTGTCTATTGTTTTCAACTTATGAGAAATAAAAAGGATGGTTTTGAGATGTTAGTATAGGAAGATGTATCTGGTTTAGTAAAAGTACGAAAAACTCAGTGGGATGTCTCGGGATTATAGTTCAGCAGCTGAAGGATATAATTTGTTCAAAAAGAACAGAAGCAAATGAAAGGAAGGAGGAGGAGATGAACTAAATATTAAAAATATTCACACCTGTTCAGAAATTCAAGGAAATGAACCTATCAAGAGCATCTAATTAAAACAAGTAGAAGAATGTATAAAAATTGCTTTGTTGTTTTTGTCTGCTATTACTTGCCCAAAAGACAATGTGGATTAAACTTTCCACAAGCAAACTTAGATCTTTCAAACAGGTTTCAAGGAGTGATGCCAAGAACAATTAATTACTGACTTATAATTGTGAGGCAATCTCTGCCAAGCATCATTATTTCAGGAAATTTCCAGCTTACTTTTCTATATTCTCCTTGTAAGGGTAGTGGAAGAGGCAAAGTGTAATATTCTTGATTTTATATAAATCAACAGAGAATATATAATTGATGAAGTTGTGCTGGAAAGCATGTACCCTGGCAGGGAGAAGGGATCAAATGTGGAGCTACTAGTAGCCTGGAGTCAATGTGCAACAGCAAAAGGGTTAAGGTCTCCCCTCTCCTCTCCCCCAAGTTTCTTGGGGCCTTATCTAATTGTTCCCAGGAGCAAGCTATCCAACTGGGAAGATTTCTGTACTATGGGCAGAACATAACAAAGTAGTTAGCTCAAACTCTGCACAGTGAATCTGGTTGTTTGTACCTGACAAAAGAAAATAGCAGGAATACTGGACAAAAGTAATTGTATGAGGCTATTTTTTTTTATTTTAATAGAATTAAAGGCTGAGGGTAATTGAAGACTTATCTTGGACAGTAAAGTGGATTTTAACAAATTCAGAGCAATGATAAGTAGAATACCATGGCAGAAGATGGGAAAAGGAAGCCATGATCATGTAGTTGCTAATACCGGTAGATCCAATGAGGTTAAACAATATATGATGCTGCACAAAATATCCATGAGGATTTAAAGGGGGAGAGGGATCTCTATATAGGGCTGATCATGAAGAGAATTATAGAGATGATTTCAGAAAAAACTGCTAAGAACAACAAAAGATTCTTATAATAAGATTTTTATAAGAGTTAACTTATAAAAATGCTAACAGATGACAAAGTGCTACTTTGTCAGTTTTCTCTGAGGAGAGGATATATATTTAAGCAGTTATGATGATGGAAATAAAGATGTGGGATTTATCATTTGGGTATGATGAAACATAGCTCCAGTATATTTTCTTCCTTTAAATGAGTTTAAATTTTCAGGGCCAGATTAATTGATCTGAAGATTATCTGAATGAATTATATCTCTAAGAAAACTTGAAGAGATGAAGTTCCAGGTGGTTGAAGAGAGCAAATGTTACTTCTGTCTTGAAGAATCGGGAAACCAGGATCCAGGAAACTACAAACATTCTATTATAAACAAACACTCAGTCTGACAGATATTTGGGAAGTTTATAGATCAAATTATGTAGCATTTCATTTTAAGCACCTTGAAAAATATGGTAATTACCAGAAAATTATTTTTCAGAAACAGTTGCCCAACCAACTTTTTTGATTAGATAATTTTTTTAGCAGTTTGCAGGAATACTATAAAGATAGCCACCTTAATTTCAGCAAAATATTTGACAAAAACACTGAAATTTCAAATAACAAACCAGCTAACGATGTTCTGGATACAAGAGAATTTACTAAGTAGATACCAGAGTCAAACATGGAATTCCAAGAGTAATGATTTGTTACAAAAACTTGCAATTTTAGACATATTGAACTAGTATAATTTCCTAAGCAAAAAAAAAGCAATAATTACATTATCTTTTGTGTTTTTCAAACTCTACCTTGCTCACAATTATATACACCATAGTTTAAGAGGATTCAGACAAACTGAAATAAGTTCAGGGAAGGGCAATGAAGATGATCTGTGTTCTATACAGAATAATTGAAGGAATTAGGCAGGGTCAGACTTTTTATTAAAAGACAGGAGGATGATATAAAATCTTCAAATATTTGAAGGAATGTGACCTGGAAGAAAACCAAGATCGGTTCTTCATTTCAGATAACAGGATAAGGAATAATGCATTTAAATTACATGAAGAGAGATTCATCTAATGTGGCAAAAGTCCACATTAGATCTACAGTGAATTAATTTACAGAGAGATGGTATTTTTATATAACTACAAATTTTCAGACAGATAGTAGGTAGCCCTATGATGTGAATGCTTTAGGTTTGATTTCTCTGTTGAGCAAAGTGACTGCTATAACCTCAAAAACCCTTTCATTTTGGCTTCCGGTTTTGTGGCTTTGGCAGCAGCAGGAATTCACTTGTCTGCGATTCCTGCTGTGCTTGCTGCCAAGGTGCCCCCGATCCAAATGGGTCTGGGGGATATGGCTGCCCTGTAGAGGCAGCTGAAGAGAGAGGGGATCCGGACAGGGGTTTGGGGGTGTTGCAAACCCCCTCCCCAGCCGGAAAAACCCCTTTTTCCCAAGATAGTGGAGCGGCGGTCAGTGATGGCCGTCACAAAGAAGCCTGCAACCGGCTAAGATTTGTGCTGGAGGTTGCAGGAGGAAGTGAAAATTTGGCTGAGCCGAGACAATAACAACTCTTAATTACCCTGGAAACTGAACTGTTTGAATTGCCTGAGGATACATTGTTTCTCAAAGAAGACTGGAAAGCTGCGGTTAAAGCTGTTAAGGGGAAAATTTTTTTTTCTTAACTCTCCCTCCCCATAGAAATAGCAGACGGAGATCTGGAAAATCTACTTGGGCATGGAAGGTAACTCAATTTGAAATTTAAAACCAAGGGATAAAGGATTTCTGGACATTGGATTTAAAAAAACCAACAACTTAAAATTGATTTGGTTTGCTTTGTGACTTTGAGATCTCTGTGAAATTTTGTTTTTTTAAAAAAAGGGACTAAAGACATTAGGGTTGTGTTAAAAAAGAAAGAAAGAAAAAATGGCATTATCTTTTGAAGGACTACAAATGGAATTTCAAAAACCAAAAAATGAAGATAAGGGCTCGTTTGGATCTATCTTTCGCTTTTTAGAAATGGCAATTTCTACCTACTAAGAAATACTACAGGAAGGCTGGGATGAAGGAGAAGTCATCTTTAATGGACAAACACACTTAGTGGAGGAAGAAAAGTAGAAGGGGGGCAAGGAAAAGATGAACTTAGAACTTAAAAAAGCAACCAAGAAAAAGAAAAAGGAGATGAAAAAGCGATATGATGTCAGAAAGCAACAGAAAAGAGAAATACAACAGAGAGGGAAGATTAAGAGAGTGAAATTGGAGAGATGGGGGGGGGGTCAAAAAGTTAGAATGGAGAAGAAAGAAAGGGGGAAAGGAAAGAGAAGTCATAAAGGCTTTAAACAAGATGCAAAAAATGTTTTTTTTTTTTTTCAGAGATAAGGGGTGAGATAATTTTTTTTAAAAAAATGATTCTGCAAAAGTACATAAAAATGCATTGTAGACATTAGTATTTGAAGTTGAGTTGGAAAATTAGAATATTATATGATTTAAAAATGTATTAAAGCGAAGTCATGATTTAATTATAGAATTTAATTTCTTAATTTTATAATAGTATGAAATAGTATTTTTATTGTTTAAGAATTAATAATAGAATTTAATTTCTTATGAAACATTGCTTGTACTATATTATAAATTTAAATTACTTGTTTTTAGTTTTATTATTACTTATTAAATTCAATATTATTTGTTTGTTTTACTATTTTGAAATGTGATACTTTGAATGTATGGAGCAGAATCAGCACGGAAAATATGTATTATTTTAAGTGTTATTTAGGGGGAAGATAAAAAGTTGTCATACTTCAGTCTGGGTTTACAGGAGAAATATTGTACTAGATAGAAAGGATAAGTGGGTGATTGAAAGAAAACAGACCAAAGATGCAAATATAATTATTTAATTGAGATGGAATAAATAAAACAGAATTAAAAGAATGAGTAGGAGAGAGAAAATATATGGAAAATAGAAAATGTTAAATAAGATATGAGATAGTATATTAAGTGAGTATAAATTTTGATTGATATCTGTATAAAAAGAGTTAACTCGGGGTAAGCCGCCTTCCAAAAAGAAGTTTTATGTATTTATGTTTTGTGTAATGTTTGTTTAAGTCTGACAGGATGTGGAAGAATACTAATGAAAATATATTCAATGAGTATATATTTTTAAGACAGAATAAATATGACCAAATAGAACGAAAGGGAGTAATAAAGAAGTTTTGAAAAGATATGAAGTTGATTAGATAAGATAAATATATATATAGAAGTGTGATAATTTGGAATTATCTTCTTTTTAAATAAGATGGTTTATTTGTTTCTTCTAGAAAAGATATTTTATGGTACTACATCCTATGTTTTGTTTGTGTGTATTAAAAAAAATTAATAAAGTTTGTTATAAAAAAGAAAAGAACCCTTTCATTTTATGATTCTTTGATTTTTGTCAGAAGCTTCCTCAAAATCTCAACCTCATCCACTTCAGCATAGAAATGTTCAGTGTTCAGCAATGGTAATTCCAATGCCAGCAGTCTCTGCAACTGCCTCTTATGCAGTGAGAATTCCATCCTGAAGGGAAGGAGATGATCTCTGAAAATAAGAAATATTTCTGAAAAACAACCTACCAGCATTTAGATCTTTCTTTTTCTTATACATCCTGTTTTATATATTTAACAATGTAGAGATTGTAGAAGTTTGTGAGAGCCATTGAAAATTCTTTTTTTTTTCAAGAAAACAAGCTGAATTTATTCATGAGATATACGTTCAAACATTACTACCTGTTCTTCCTTTTATTGTGGTACTTTATGGTCATAATAGTGTTATTAAAGTAAAAAGAATTGTGATTTACTCTGACTTAATACAAAGCATTGAAAAATATTTGACGCCTCAAGTCATATTTTCCTTATTTATGTTCAGTACTCTATAGCCTTGGATAGAATATAATTATTTTTAATGTATTTTAATTAAGAAAAATACATTAATCTATATTTTTATTATATTCATATTTTTCCTGGCACATGCTGACTGTATTATGGATGTCTTTAAAGTTATTCTTTTCAAAGTTTCTTTTTTTAAAGAAAAAGAAAGTGTTTCTGAAAATAATCTGAAATGGCAGGCTTCTACTGCGTTATAACCTAATCCAATTCTTCGCCAATATCAAGTTGCATTTGAATCATTAATTATTTTTCAAAATGCTGCATGTTTTATATTACATTAAGAAATAGTAAATCATTCTACTTTCAGTATAAACATGATTTTAAAGTAAGTCTCTTACTTTTATTATTTGATTGTTTGCCAAATGTATTTGAATGTTAAAAGTAGCTACAGAGAAACAAACACAATTGTGCCCTTTGTAACCCTCCCTGCCATCTGTTCTTATCAGTCCTGACTAAACTTATTTTTAATTTGTGTTGTCATCTTCTCCACTTGGGAATAAACAATATTCACTGAGCATATGTGCTGTTTTATGAGGGAACTTAGTAATATGTGTAGTATAATTAGTAAAAGGGCAAATTTGCAAATAAAGGAATATGAGATACAGGCTTCCTAGTTTGAAAACACTTTTTCTTTCTTTCTTTCTTCCTTTCTTTTTCTTTCTTCCTTCCTTCTTTCCTTCCTTCCTCCACCCATCTTATATATGTGACTCTGGGTGGTCTTCAAGATTAAAACCAAACAATAGCAGGGGGAAAAAGCATGCAAACACTACAACAAATAAAACCATACCGTATGGTCAACTGGAGAGCAGTTAATTCATGTACAATATAACTATTTAGATTATAATGTATATATTTCTGGAAGACTAGCAAGGTGAGGGCCAGTCTGACCTCTATTGGAATGATGTTTCATAGGTCAGGCAAAGCATTATGTGCTCGGTCTTGTTGATTTGACTCTCCTCAACCTCCTAGTTTTCCCTTTCCACATCTCAGAGAAACAAATAATTGTCAGGGAAAGAGGTCCAAAGAAAATATTATTTCTGGGCATGCTCAATAGCAACATCTAAGGAACATGTCATACATTATTTCTTCTAATTCCAACTTGTGTCTGAGATGATTATAAATGTTATATTCTCATCTGTATTTTTCTTAATCACTTCTTGCTGAAGTCTCTTCTGAGGAATATAAGTTGCCTTATTGTAGTTTGGACCATTGCTCTACCTAACATTTTGCAGCATCTAAAGCAGTGTTTTTCAAACTTGGTAATTTTTAAGTTGTGTGGACTTCAACTCCCAGAATTCCCCAGCCACCATGTTGCCAAGTTTGGAAAATGTTGTTCCAGAGCCACTAGAATGGCTCATCAACCATAGCATGGTATTTCCAGGCCTTATTGGAGATACTAGGATTGCCTGCAGGATTATGTGCTTGAACTTTTCATCTTTGTGATGGAAATGTATCATTTTCATTTGATTGATTTTTATTTTAATTAAGAAGAAAACTGTGCCTTTATTCTGCTTTGCATTTTTTTAGGTTTCTTAGAAAATCTCTAGGGAACATCAAAGGTTTATATAACATTTCTTGGAAAGTTGATAAAGTAATAACTGTAAATGTAATTCTCTGATAATGTATATAGATAATGCATATCTACTTATATATGGATTATATTTTGAAAGATTGCATTATATATCTGGGAGAAAGGGAATGGACCACAACTCACACCGGTGCCTGAATTCTGTACAGAAGACTTCAACTCTCCTAATGGTGTTACCTGTGCCACTACATTCACTAATTTCCTCCCACAGTGTGTAAGTACTTCCTGATTGCTTCTCCTGATAGAGAATATGGAGATAGTATTCTATTCTATCCATATGTATCTTTTTAGAACTTTACAAATTGAGAACTTTGCAGGTATAAACATTTTGATAAAATTGAAAGAAAAAGAAATATGTCTATATATAATGAAATTTGTCACTGGTTATGTGCAAATAGAGAGCATGACCAACTTTTACTCTTCTGCTGTAAAAGTAAAGGGACCTTAGCTTTATGGACAGTAAAAGGGACATTTTCATAGACTTTCCATACTTCCGGATGAATCTGTTTTCAGCATTTAACTTGTAACTTCTATCCATGCAGCAATTGTAGCTTAATTAAATAGATAATGTTACTGCTTCCTTTTGCTCATGCCTGAAGCTGGGAAAGTAGGTGCTTTTCATTGCCTTTTCAGCATATCTCTCTCTATTGCTCTCTGTCTTTGCCTTTCTCTCTCCCTTTTTTTTTCTATTATTGGCTTTGATACAAAGAAAATGCCTGATAACAAAGGTAACTTCAGAAAACATAATTAAAATGGAAGTGGGAAACATTATCAATCTGGTTTTTATAGTCAGTTTCATCATTTCTTGATTTCCCTTCTAATTGTGCAAGGAAATCTGATTTATTTTTTTCAATCCATTCCAAAGTTGGCATTTGCTTTTAAGGGGAGTCATTTTCCCAAATAGGCTAGAAAACTGCAAAATTTGTTTTCTTAGATTCTCACTTTTCTTCACATATACAAATAGATTGGGGTTTTTTTTCCCCTCAAGACATTTGAAAGGTTTCCTTGATTGACTAAATCTAAATGCCATTTCATGCAAAGAGGGAGAGAAAGCAGTTTGAAACCTGCACTGTTTGTTAATACTGCGACTGCAAACTTGTCTTTTGTATTAAGAAAAACTCTGGTATGTCCTTTATAATCCCAGCATTTTGAGTTAAATAATGATAAAGCAGTCTTAGAGCCAGATCCTATATGTGCTTATTTACAATGTCATCTACTCCTGTTTTGCATGGAGAAAGAAGAAAAGGGGCATTGCAGAGTAGAAAATGGTTCTTCAAGTTGAAATTGAGAAAGGGAGAGGGGGCCAGTTCCAAGATGTCACCCATCTCAGGGGTTGGTTGGTTTGTTGGTGCGTTCAGATCAGTTTTTTATTCCTGGTATTTGCCTGGTCTAGTCCTTGCAGTTTTCTTGCAAGGGTTTTCCCTTCTACCCAAGGTTGAGAGAGTGGCCCTCACAAGGTCACCTAGCTGGCTTTCTACAGAATGTGGGACTAGAATTCACAGTTTTGGGGTTTCTAGCCTGATACTTTAACCACTACATCAAACTGACTCACCTCGGGTTTAACATCTCCCATTGTACTGAACCACATTTTTTGTTTGCAAATTCAGAGAAGAATGGTTATTGCTAGATTTCACCTAGCTTGTTGGGAGCAATATACTGACTCTGTAAACCACTGAGAGAGGTCTGTGAGGCACTATGAAGCGGTATATAAATGCAAGCGCTATTGCTATTTGAAAATGGGAAAATGTAGGATTGTGATACAACAAGCAGACAATCCATTTTCTTTGACCCTCATCCATAATCCCTTTGTTGTGATTTGCTACATAGGGCTAGTATTGCTGGGATCTGCAATATGGCAATAGCCAATGCTGTCACATAGCTGAAAGAATTATAAAATAATTTATGTAAAACATTTAGAATGTTCAAAGTGTTATTATAGTAATCACCAGTGAGCTTAGATATTTTTATTTTTATTTCAATCTATTTTTCAGTTGCTTCTGACTCTTGGTGATCATCGCTGTACAGGACTATGGGTCAATAACTGCTTCTTTGCGTTCTTGTAAGGTCATACTTGTGTCATGTAACCATCTTATTGTCGGTTGGCTTCTTTTCCAGTGCTTTTGATTTGTCCAAACAGTGGAATCTTTTCCAATGACTTGCTGTTGTATTATGTGTCCAAAAAATTTAATGGTTAGGCGCATTATTAATTCTTTTAGCAGCCTGGTTTCACTTCATCTAATTCAAAGTGATTTGTTCTTATTCCAGTCCAAATTATTGCAATTTTCTCCAGCATCACAACTCAAAGGAATCATTTTCTTTGTTAAGCCTTTCCAGCAGTCATCTATAATAACTAATAGCAACAACTTTGGCAACATGTGACTTGGATGTCAGTAGCAAGTGTTTCCATTTTGGTATGTCATATAGGCTTGTGATAGTCTTTCACCAAATAGTGGTTACCTCCTGTTTCATGACTAAAGTGACTAATTTTATGAATTTTTCAGCTTGGGAAGAAAAGGTCTTCCTTTTCTCGTACATTATGGTAGTTCAATTTTTTTCTCTGCCATTAACTATTGACATACTGTAATTTTAGGCGTAATAGGAGAGCTGTGATTAAGGAATTTGATTAAAAAGCATCTGATGAAGTAAACTGTAGTTCAAGGAAGTTTTTAAATAAAATGCATTAATCAGAAAAAGTACTATCAGACCCCAGAATTTCTATATAATTTCAGTTCTTGTTAATGTTGAGCAGCAGTCAGATAGGATTTTTCCCTTTCTTCATCTTCAAGAAGGGATTCTTCTACCATCATAATATATCACGAACATATCTGAGGAAACTTGCTCCAAACAATTTTACAGTAATTCTAAATATTACTTCTTTTATTCCTGTATTTCTCATAATGATGATGATGTTGTTAGTTGCGAAGTCGTGTCCAACCCATTGCGACCCCGTGGACAACATTCCTCCAGGCCTTCCTGTCCTCTACCATTGCCCGGAGTTCATTTAAGCTCACGCTGACTGCTTCAGTGACTCCATCCAGCCACCTCATTCTCTGCTGTCCCTTTCTTCTTTTTCCCTCAGCTGTTCCTAGCATTAGGCTCTTCTCCAGTGAGTCCTTCCTTCTCATTAGGTGGCCAGAGTATTTGAGTTTAATTTCTCATTATACATTCTGCTTATAAGTTAAAGAAAATGACAATAGATAATCCTGATGCACTTTGTGCCAATGTTGAATTGCTTAGTCCTTCTTCAAAAGGAAGATGAGATGTTTTTAAGAGATACCCATAACTTGCTGTGTGGCCTACATAGTCAAAACCAAATTAGACATTTTTAGAATTCGCTTGCCTTTTCCGTTATTCATTAGATGCTAGTAAAATGATCTCAAGGGTTCCTGACCCTTCTAAATCCAGCTGATACATCAGGCAGTTCTCTTTCCATGGGTTGTTGAACTTGGATTGCAAAATTCTGTGCACTGTTTTATTTGTGTGTGAGATAACTGCAATTACTGGGTAGTCTGATCTTTCTTCACTTATTTTGCAAACTTTTTAACTTTCATTTGAGTTTTCACAACAGAGCCATACAGGTAGTCCTTGCTTATTGGCCATGCATTCAGCAATCATTCAAATTTACGACAATACTGAAAAAGTAACTTTACAGACCATTTACAATAATTTACAATCTTTTCAGTATCTCTCAGTCAGTGATCACCTTTACTGTCCATAGCGTTTTCTTCTGTTTGACCTGTGTTTTTTTTTCTCCCCCCTCTTTACAGGGCAGATTTATTGAAGAGAAAAGGATTTCAAGAAAATAAGCTATTTGCTCTTCTACGCATTGAGAGCAATGCGATTGCATTGACAGCAAGAAAGGGTCAGGTGAAGGAGAGGCTGCCTACAGAAATTACTTGCTGTTTTTTTAACCCATCTCCTCTCAGATAGAGGAGAGCTTAGAGAGAAATCGACTTCAAGAAACTACTGTAAACTGTATGCGTAGCATGAATTTGATTCCAGCCCCAGGCTACAAAGCAATCACATGGTTTTTGGTGTGTATAAGAGACAGTAAGCAGGCAGTGGAGCATTCCAAAAGGGAATGGGGTAAACGATTAGGAGGCAAACCAAAGCCAAACTTGTGAAACTGGCTAGTCTTGTCTTTTGCCAGCCAGAAAGCACAGTCAGAGTCACATGATTTCCCCCTTAGTAACAGCTTAGCTTAGCAGAGTTGCAGATCCCAGTTAGGGTTGTTAAATGAGGACTATCTGTATTATTTTGAAAATGGTGTGTTAGCTTTTTGATTTTGAAAGTGCATTCATTTTCTTAAGCTTAATATTAAAATTTAAGGAAACTATGGTTGTTCAGTTAATACACATTCATTCTACTCTCCTTCCAATTTGGTTTTCTGATTTTATCTTAGCAGATATTTTGTGCAGTTATTGTGTTATATTTTTTGAGGTGTTTCTCCATTCATGGTCCTCCCCCTCCCCCCCCCCCCGTTTAGTTTCTAACTTTTATACATTTATGGTTTTACCAAGTGTCTGATACTTGCATGAAGAAGAAAAAAAAAAACATTTGACCAAATGCTTGTAAAAACTGGACTGCCATTTCTAGAAGCTACCAGGAATCCTTATAAAAACCATTTGCTGCTCAGATCCTGAAATTAATTATTTATGGCCATAAAAACAAAGCTCATGTTGCAAATATGTTTGCGTAAGTTTGTATTTGTATATGTTTATAAATATTTGACTTGATTACAGGAAAAAGATTTTAAAAAGTCATAGCAGAATCCTAAGAAAATGTGATCTAGCCAAAATTAATGAGATATGCATGACCTGCTTAACTCCCTTATATTAAAATCAATAGGATTCAATCAAACTTATCTTAGTATAGTACTCATTCACTGCTGTAGTTAGATTGTTCCTTTTTCTTATTTATCACTAGTCATGACTGCAATCTGAATTTCTATTATAGTTTAAGTGGCAAGTGCTGCCAGGCAACATTTGATTATTTAAATTGTTTACATTTTCAGATACAGAAATGTATTTTTAATATGTTGTGGAGAATGGAATTACGTTTTTCTATAGTTCTTTACTTTAAAATGAATTTATAATTATCAATATAAATTCAAAAAAGTTTAAATTGAAAAATATATGGAGATGGTATTTTATTTTTAGGGTGATCCTGTGAAGAAAACAGATATCTTTATTGCTGTAAAAACATGCAAGAAATTCCATGGAGACAGAAGTAAGTTCTGGAATTAAGAATATATTTACATTTTTTTCTGAAGCTGTTTTTATTAATTTATATAACATCTTGAAAAGTATAGCTAGCCTTTTTGGTTAGCAAATTCCCTTTTTGAACTTTTCACATATAGTAGAAAAGCACTTGGGAGAAAATTAGTCAGAAGAGAGGTAAGGAAGGAAATGGAAATTTACATTGAAGGTACAAAATCCACAATTTTCAAAACAAAACGTATCTGGAGCTTCTGAAAAAAAAGATGGGGTATAAATCTAACAAATCAATGAAATATTTATTTATTAAATATGTGCATACAAGAATGTATTTATTTATTAAATTTATTTTCCATCCATCTTGCTATCACATGACTCTGGGCAGCTTACAATCTATTGGAGAGTTTTCTTTCTTTTTTTTTAGATGCGTTGAATACGAATGAGAATCTAGTGTATTCCTAAAAATGAAAGCCATGAATTGACACACATTTCACTCAAATAATTTTTGTAATTATGTGATTCTTACTGACATTCTGATAAAAGCAATAGCAGCCTGGTGGGTGTTAGGATAAATTATTAACCAGTGATGGTGTATTTTAGTTGAAGTATATTTTAATGTACACTGTTTAAAAAAATAAAGGGAACACAAAAACAAGATATTCTGGATCTGAATGAATGAAATATTCTTATTAGATACTTTGTTCCTTACATAGCTGAATGTGCTGACAACAAAATCACACAAAAAATATCAATGGAAATCAAATTTAGCAACCCATGGAGGTCTGGATTTGGAGTTACACTCAAAATTAAAGTGGAAAAAAACACTACAGGTTGATCCAACTTTGATGTAATGTCCTTAAAACAAGTCAAAATGAGGCTCAGTAGTGTGTGTGGCCTCCACGTGCCTTTATGACCTCCCTACAATGCCTGGGCATGCTCCTGATGAGGTGGCGGATGGTCTCCTGAGGGATCTCCTCCCACACCTGGACTAAAGCATTCCCCAACTCCTGGACAGTCTGTGGTGCAACGTGGCGTTGGTGGATGGAGCGAGACATGATGTCCCAGATGTGCTCAATTGGATTCAGGTCTGGGGAACGGGCGGGCCAGTCCATAGCATCAATGCCTTCATCTTGCAGGAACTGCTGACACACTCCAGCTACATGAGGTCTAGCATTGTCTTGCATTAGGAGGAACCCAGGTCCAACCGCACCAGCATATGGTCTCACAAGGGGTCTGACAATCTCATCTCAGTACCTAATGGCAGTCAGGCTACCTCTGGTGAGCACATGGAGGGCTGTGCGGCCCCCTAAAGAAATGCCACCCCACATCATTACTGACCCACTGCCAAACCGGTCATGCTGGTTTGGCAGGATGTTGCAGGCAGCAGAACATTCTCCATGGCATCTCCAGACCCTGTCACGTCTGTCACATGTGCTCAATGTGAACCTGCTTTCATCTGTGAAGAGCACAGGGCCCCAGTGGTGAATTTGCCAATCTTGGTGTTCTCTGGCAAATGTCAAACGTCCTGCATGGTGTTGGGCTGTAAGCACAACCCCCACCTGTGGACGTCGGACCATCATACCACCCTCATGGAGTCTGTTTCTGACCGTTTGAGCAGCCACATGCACATTTGTGGCCCACTGGAGGTCATTTTGCAGGGCTCTGGCAGTGCTCCTCCTGTCCCTCCTTGCACAAAGGTGGAGGTAACGGTCCTGATGCTGGGTTGTTGCTCTCCTACAGCCTCCTCCAAGTCTCCTGATGTATTGGCCTGTCTCCTGGTAGCGCCTCCATGCTCTGGACACTACGCTGACAGACACAGCAAACCTTCTTGGCACAGCTCGCATTGATGTGCCATCCTGGATGAACTGCACTACCTGAGCCACTTGTGTGGGTTGTAGACTCCGTCTCATGCTACCACTAGAGTGAAAGCACCACCAGCATTCCAAAGTGACCAAACCATCAGCCAGCAAGCATAGGAACTGAGAAGTGGTCTGTGGTCACCACCTGCAGAACCACACCTTTATTAGGGATGTCTTGCTAACTGCCTCTGCTTTCCACCTGTTGTCTAATCCATTTGCACAACAGCATGTGAAATTGATAGTCAATCAGTGTTGCTACCTAAGTGGACAGTTTGATTTCAAAGAAGTGTGATTGACTTGGAGTTACATTGTGTTGTTTAAGTGTTCCCTTTATTTTTTTGAGCAGTGTATGTGTTGAAGTAAATTTTGCATCCTAAAGGTGCTTTTCAAAAGGCAACTGGACTTTATTTTTTTCCTTGAAAATGTTTTGCTTCTCATCCAAGAAGCTTCTTTATTTCAGAACTGAAGAAGCTGTTTGGATAAGAAGTGAAATGTTTTCAAAGAAAAAAACAAATGAAGTCCAGTTACCTTTTGAAAAGCACTTTTGGGACAACCATGACATGAATGATTGAGAATCTCCATAGACACCTTTGCATACAGTATTGTGTTTTAAAAACATATACATCTTATGTAAATGTTAACTATTTAATTTTAACCAGAGTTTTGTTGGAAGTGAAGATTTTGGCCCACACAAAGCATCCGTGGCTGCTTTTTTCTCTTCTAACCACAGCTCTTTGAAGCATGAAGAATTTTCCTTTCATCACAACTGTCCTCTATTTTTTGCATTCCTTCTATGTCAAACAGTGACTAGTTTGGTAGGCTATAGGGTAGATTAATCTGATGTCCTTGTTTAAAGGAAATTGCCTTCAGCATTTTTCTCTGCCTTCAAATCACAACAAAGATGTATTGATCCTATTGTCTGTAAACTTCTATCAGTGTGATGTACACAGATAATAAATGAGTGTCAGACATTACTTTTATTCTTTGGTAGTCTTTTTAGGGTGATGAGAGACTTTATTTTCTCAGTACGCAACTATTTCATTCATCACTTGTTTTAATTATAGCAAAGTCATTTTGTTTTAGACTACACTTTCTAAGAATGTTTCTTAAGGCTCTCTTTAATTTTCTACTACAAAGCTCCAAAGCTATGCTAGATCAACAGCATTGAGTACGATAAAGAATGGTGACCAGAATGTTACTAATTGCTGCAGCCACTTAAGAAGAGCAGAAAAGTTATGCTGTTGCAAATATCTAATACTCACTTCTGCAATTTGCAGTTTCAAAAAAGGATCTATTAAAATGAATCCATATACCATTTTGTACATTACTGCTGCTTTTTAAACTCCTTACCTCTTTCTGAAGAAATCCAACCACAGTTTTACACTCTTTGCAAACCTTACAATCTTTCCCTTTTCCTTTGTGTATTCTAACTCCTACTTTACCTCCATCAGATGAAGCAACCAATCCTCAGCTGCATAATCATGCAAACACAATTCACTTCTATTTGTTGTGTCATATGCTTTCTCTAGATCAACTCACAACGCATTTTTTAAAATAATTTTTGAAAAGCAAAAATATGGCATACACATTCCCTGCCCTGACATAAGAGCTTATTGAATCTCCCAGTTCATGAGCAACCACACCCATGGTTTGATATTTCTACAGCCACCCAGCATTTTCATCATAGTTTTTATGCTTTCCTTTTCATCCTTTTCTTTTCTTTTGGTACTAACATTTAAAGGACACTCTTCTGTGCAAACAAAGATTTCTAATCTCAGGATTACTTTGCAAGTCAATATGCTATGGCTTCCGTATCCTACCAACTAGGACAGCAGTTTCAAATTCATGTCATTTAGGTGCTGCATAAGAACTAATTCATTAACCTAAGTACTGCAAACACATAAGTGATCTAGGACTAGGATACCGTCTAAAAGGAAATACTAAATTGAACTTGGCATGAAGACATGGCAATATATTCTAAATGAGTATTATTATTTCCGAACGGTCATTTTGCTTTTCCTGCCTATGTCTTCATTTTTTTTAAAATTCAGTACCTATTGTGAAGCAGACCTGGGAAGGAGAAGCCACTTTCATTGAATACTACAGTGATTATGCAGAAAGTTCGATACCTACTGTTGACATAGGAATACCAAATACAGAAAGAGGTGGGTTTTAATATGATATTCCTTTCACAAGTTGTAACAAGTTTCACGTGAATGTCTATAACAATGAAATGCTTATTGCTAATATGGCTCCAAGTTACAGCCTGAAAAATGATACTTAAGATGCAAAAGGTGGCCTCAGTTTCTCTACCTTCTGTCATGTGGGATTGGGTTGAGCAGGAATGGTCAAATATCGGAGCAGAGCCCCCCTATAGACTAGATGTTTGTCTACATTACAGCAAGGAAAGACAGTCATACTGAAGCTTTCACATTAGTTATCATTTATTTTTCTGACCGTGAAGGCCAGCATAGGCATGGCAATTAAGGTAAAATGTTCAGCCTATTTTTGAAAATTTGGATGCTGGGCTTGGTTGTTTAAAAAGAGCTTTGCTCTAATTGCGTCAAACAGATGAAAACACTGTCCCAAGTCAGCATTTTTATGGATAAATTAGAGCAGAATTATCTGTGCTGCAGAGTAGATGGCCAAGGATTGCTGTCTTCTTAAATTGCTGTTACATTAAGGGCAGCCAGTCAAGCAGATTCTGTGTCCAGATCCTAGTCCTGTTTTAGATGTTCTAATTAATTGTTACAAAGCTTATTGACCCATAACATAACAGGACATACCTTATTTAGATACATATCTGAGCTTTTACTTAATAACCACTTCCTGGTTTCTTTTTTTTTCTTTTGTTACATTCTAGGTCATTGTGGAAAGACTTTTGCCATTTTGGAAAGATTTTTAAATCATAGTCCTGCTAAGATGCCTTGGTTAGTCATTGTGGATGATGATACCTTGATAAGGTAAGAATTTCAGAATGAAATTAAATTGAATTATACTAGTGTCTGTTATTGTTATTATTATTGTTATGCTGGTATAACTTGCAAGATTACAGGCTCCAGATGAAATGTGAAAGGTGAAGATTCATGATGCAATAAAAAAAATTGGGGGGGGGGGGGAGTCAGACAACAAATCCAAACAGGACAAATTAAAAACATCTCCCAAATGTTAAATTTATTTCTGGATATTTGAGCACATTTGTGGCATAAAATTGAACAAATGTCTAGAAAAATGGCAATTGTGAAATATTGCTCTGGCATTGGGATTTATGAGGATATAGGGGGGGGAGGAATGTACAAATAATAAGATGACATTGGTTGCCCAAACCAAGAATCTCGTTTAAGTAGTGCAGCATGGAGGATTATGATGTCCAAGCCAACAATATTTTTCTTCTATCTTGGACATGCACTCAGCATATCTGAGCCCATCACTGGAATTGGGGATCTGGCAAGTGCTGTTCTTCACTGAATGGCTATTTCTTGGTGTATGCAGTTTAATCTCCTTGCCACATCATGCTTTGTTTCCACGGGGGAGCGAAGATTGACACAGTTGATTATCAACTATGGGTCATCTTTGGATCACACAGGCTGACAAGCATGAGTGTTTCACCTAAGGGCTTCAGGAGATTTTAAAGAAGAGGATGGACAATGATTTATCTGAAATGGTATAGAATTATAAGGGGTTGGACTAGAAGACCACCCCCACCCCCCAAGGTCCCTTCCATCTCTGTTATTCTGTTATCATGAGGTGTGTTACCAGGTTCTGACATTCTCAAAGTCTAGTTTTCAGGACACTTGGAGTGGTGGTGGAATGGATTGAACCTGGTACGCATATCACTTTGCTTGAGAAAATTTATTGCAAAAACACTATTCTCCATTAGCCCAACGGGAAGACATATTTTAATATCATATTTCATTTTTCACTAGAAAGGAATATGATTTTCAAGAGAACTAAATCTTTATGAAGGGATGATGCATGACAAATTTTATGTAAAATGATGGTGGAGCGTTCAAGCTATGTTCCTTTAAAATCTGACCATTACTATTTGTGCACAGAAAGCAATGAGGTTTTTTTTTTGCTACGAAACCATATGATGGGGAGAAAGCATGCCAGATTTCAAACAGATGGGTTCAAAGAGATTATACAGAGGAAGAAATGTTCATAAGGAATGATGGTGTGTATTTCTGGATACAGTAGAGGTGATTTATAGTTTTGAAAGTATGTAGCTGGCTGGCCTTTATTTTAAAATAACTAAGTTTTTAAGAGAGGTCAAGTTGCCCCCAAAGCATTTTCACACAACCATGTAGAAAAAAAGACTGAAAGGCTACAAATGATAGAGCTCTTTTTCAATCCCAAAGATTTTTCCAGCTCCCACATTTCTGTGATTGCAGCAACCAAAGGTGCTCATTGTGATTTAATCACACACTTACAGTATCTTCCCTCTATCATCTACACTGTCATTATGTCTTATCAAAGTAATAAAAAACATTTTGTCTTTTTGGCATACCCTTCATCAACTTTTCTAAGATATCAGCAGTCTGGTGAAACTAATCAAGACTATTCATGTAAGCCCAGAACAGATTCTATTCAGTCCTATTTACTATTGTCTGAGTGAAAAGAACGCCTGTTCCAAATTATTCTACTCCAGCTTGTCATCTGGACTTGGATCAAATCTAATGTAACTATACAAGTACTTTTGTAACTATAGTAACTGTACAAGTACTTTTGAAAGTTGAGTTCAAAGTTTTGCAAGCAGATTTTTGAAACAATTTTATCCTTCATGTCCCCAAACCTTTCCAAATATTTGGAAGTTTTCCTGAAGAGTCTAAACTTTGGTATTGGAGTTTGATGGGCAAAATCAATGACTTCTATGTTTTTTATTCAAATTGCTTTTTTCCTGTATGGATGTTGCTTATTTTGATTCTGGCAAACTGCCTTGAAAAACGTTGGCAAGTACCAGGTTTGTAGTTTCCTCAGATGTCCTGATTGTGAGGTTCTTGGGGGTCTCTGAGCTTGGTTGTTTCCTTGCAGACATTTCATTACCAAATTAGGTAATATCATCAGTGCAACCTCAGAGAACACCAAGGACTCCACAGTTCAATTCAGAGCTACAAAATATTATTTTCCATTGGTAATGTCCTGATTACAGTATTAAAAATTAAAATCATGCAACATGAGGAATTTAAAACATGGCACATTGCTTTAAAATTATGTTTTCCAGTTAATACAACAGGGGAAAAATCTCTCTTTCCTATGTTTTTACATGCTGAAGTAACCAAACTGTAATGAATGGAAGGAAATCTGACATGTTTTAAACCCCATTATATGTTAAATTGAAGATTCAGTACTGTGTACAATAATTGTATCTTACACAAAATAAGCATGACTTTAAAATGAAAAATTTACCTGAAAGTATACCAAATTTTCCATGAAATTCTATAGTGGCTGTAGATGTAAAATGAAATTCATTTTCAGTACTAAGAATTATTTTTACATAGTCTATACAATATATTTTTTATTTATTTGTTTGTTTGTTTATTATATATGACACCCATCTCACTATCTAAAGCAAATATGGAAAGCAAATTGTAAATTGTACTACATTTTAATGTAGTATTAATATAGTGTATATATATAATGTAGTAATTAATGTTCACAATGTTTAAAGAAACAAAATCTCCACATAATGTGATAATATTCTTTTTGAATAGCTACCTTTGGAAAAGTACTAAGGAGCAATTCTTGCATTGAGAACATAGGAAAGAGTATACATATAGCATTTTTGGCAACAAAAGTGGTCATATGATGTGAAAAGTTTTAACTTTCAGATGTCAGTTGTTGTTTTTTGGAACTAGTGATGAGAGTGTCATGCTTCTCAAAAATCGTTTCTGACATCCAGGTCTTGAAGCAATATTCTAATATTTATGGATGAGTAAATGAATTAACTGATGCCAAACAGACAGAACATTAGAAGAAATCCATTTAGGCATGCTTTTTGGGTATTTGGAATATGCAGCTTTTGCTGATCTATGATAGCTTATATTTCAAGTTCCATATTGGCAACAGAATCACTGGAAAGTTAATCACACAGACAGCACTTCTGCAAAAGTAATTAAAATGTCACAGTTTGATACCAAATATCCTTATGTACATCACACTTGAATATAAATGTAATTATATCATATAAATTCACCAAGACTTCTTAAAAGCTAGTCTATATTACTAGCAGAGTGATTAAATTAAAAATAAAACCATCCACTTGGTATTTATCTTGGAACATATATTGTACCTATTGAAAAATGCAATATAGTATATATTCCCAAAATTAATATCCGAACAACTTCCAAAGACTCATAAAAATTATCATCCTAAATAATAATTCAAACCAATAATTAAACATTTAAAATTTTACATAAAATGCTAAAATTAAAGAGCAATGTTGAAAATGACCTTATGCAACAAGATATTCAGCCCCCAAATGCCTTAGGGAACAGTGGTGCATTTGCCACTCTCCAAAGTACAGGCAATATAAATTCTTGGTAACGGCCATAAATTAAAAAGATCTGCTTCTGTGTCTGTGTCATCCAAGTCATAGTTGTCTCAAAGGTGCTTTTTCAAAAGGCAACTGGACTGTTTTTTCCTTGAGGAAGCAGAAGATAAAAAATTACTTCTCATTCAAGAAGTTTTAATTCTGATTGTGGGGAGGGAATGGAAGGATAGGTACTGACAATTGAGCCTGGATGGTGGGAGGATAGAAGGATAGGTTCTGACTGGATAATGGGGGGGGGGGGTAGGGGAGAATGGGAGGATTATATTTCTTTGCAGTCATCTGGTGTTAGCACTCTCCCTGAAAGCCCATGAGGCCACTTGGGGGTTTATCTTTGTCCTCAGGCTCACCTAAATCAGAGTGCAATTAGTTGTGAAATCTTCTTGGAACTGCTGCAAGAGCTATGTTGTAGACTAGAGATAGGTGGTATTTATTTATTTATTTATTTATATAATTTTATTTTATTTGTCAAGCAAATATGAGATAACAGGTATAAGTATAAGCATGGTTATGAATACATGAAATGGATACGAATAAAAAAGAAACAGTAGGACAAGGATGCTAGGCACGTTGGTGCACTTATGCACGCCCCCTACAGACCTCTTACAAAAGGGGTGAGGTCAATAGTAGTCAGTCTAAGGTTAAAGTTTTTGGGGTTTGGGGAAGAAACCTGTTAAGGTAAAATGTCAAACTGCTTTATTACATAAGAAAACATTGATATGATGTCCCTGATGTGAAGCATACAAGTTCCATGATGCATCACTGCACATTCCCCTCCCACCAGGTATAAAAAGAACTTACTTTTGGTTTTGAAACTCTCTATCGTCTTCCCCCTGGAAGAATGATGTACCTAAGAGAGAACATAGACATAATGTAAGTTTACATTTCTACAATAAAAGAATTACTCTGACCATAAACATTTTTCAAAGTTAATTTTGGTTAGATCCATTAAAGGTTATTAACAAATTTGGTAGCAGAGGATGGTTGCCAAATTAACTTGAACAAAACATGTCAGGATCAAAAAAATATCATCAGAAAAATCCAGAATTAATATGAGAGCCTTCATCAGACAAATGGCAGCTCAATTGACACCAATGGGAGCAATAATAGGAACTGCTTTGGATGAAGACCCACAACTAAATGCATCTACACCATTCACACCACCCAGGAATGAAACCCAGGAGAAAGACAAAATAATGACAAAAATGAAGATTTAAAATCAACCCTACTCAGAATCATTGAATTATCAACAAGCAGCAAAGACCCGATCGCACAATCAATAGCACTCTTTCAAAATATAGACAAACCTCGAACTGAAGAAAGGCAAACAGAGAAAGAAAATAAAACTGCGAGCGCTGAACTGGTAAGTCCTTTACAATCTTGTTTAAACTTACCACAGGTGGGAAAATATGCTGAGACGCCATTTTCAGACCTACACAGCTCAAAGCTACAGCTAATAAAAATGGCCGACCAACGACCAATCACTGCAGGAGTTTTGAAATGGAAGGCAGGAAAAAAGGAAAAAGATAACCCTGAAAAGAATGACAAAGGGAGAAACAGTCAGATTGATTACAAGTCTAACGAAATAGTTTGTGAAGATGGCTGATCAGTTCATCACTTGACAAAACCAACAACACCAGATAACAGAGAACCCAAGACTAACACTCAAAATAAAAATGTCAACAAGAACTCTCCCTCAGAACAGGAAATCTCGAGTGATTGAAACACTCACAGCAGCATTCGGGGCTACATTCACACCCCCAACTCCAAGACAATCACAGACAACAAACACCGAACTCCTGGCAGCCACGTCATCTCCACACGACCCAGCAACCACAGGCAGTCTCCCAGCATCTTCAGTCAACATTCCAAAAGCTCCAGAAGCGGCTGCAGCGATCACAGAAGTCACGTTCCCCCTCAATGTATCTCCAGCAGTTATCTCCGATCTCCAAGCAATCCAGAAAGATTTCATGCTCCATCCTCACTCCTGACAACCTCACTGGCTTCCACAGCAGTCCTAGTGTCTCCAAGGTACTTACTAGCACCACCAATAGCTTAAACCTCCCAAGAGGTATTCCCAAAGCTAGGAAACTCCCTCAGCATCCAGCACAGCTTCAGGATGCTACAGCTCCCCAGTCAGGAATTAAGAATGAAACCACAGCTCCAATGCAATTTTTTAACCCTTCACTTTCTGCAGCAGCTCTTCAGGGAACATCCTCCACAGGAAACCAACATAAAATGAACATGGCACAAAATCAGAACATCATGCATGTACAGTCAGCTCCAGTCACCTTGCAAAAAAAAGGGACAGTAAGTTTTTTGAATTTAACAGCATGCATACTGATGCCCTTCTGCCAATATGCACACGTTCCAGAACATCATCAACAACAATGTTTGAACACCAGTCCAGTCCAACACAACATCTTACCTAATGGTTTCACCAAGCTATGTGCAACAGATAATAATCTAATGGACTTGGCACAGCAATTTCAGATTGCATTAATGAAGGAGAACACTCTTTTTCTCATACTGAACCCACCCCAAAAACCATGGACTATAGAGGTGGATTGTATTCACCATCGGGCATTTTGCTTAATGCTGAGTTCCCTCTAACCAGCCATATACCACATCATACCCAATGGGTCCACCATCTCTGAGGTTTGGGAGAAGATACGTAACCTGTTTTATAGCAAAAATAGAAGTACCACTAGCATAATATCTAGAGAGTTTCATTCTGCTAGATTGAGACCAGGAGTAAGCATGAGCGAACATCTGCTCAACTTAAGCGCTATGAGATCTGATCTGTTCCAAAGGGGTGAGACAATCACAGAGGGAAGTTTTATTAGTATTATAATTAATTCCATCAACTTTAGCTGGGACTATTTTCTTAATCAATTGGATAATCTAAATTATGACAACATTTCACTCGAAACATTATCAGGAAGGCTGGTGGCTGAGGATAATCTCAGAAAGGATCGAGCTTTGCTTCATAAAGAACACAGGGTTGTAAAAAGAGTTAACTTTGTGGAACAGGTAAATGCGTTACTAGGGTGTTATACATGTGGTTTGAGAGATCACTTTAAGAAGAATTGTTCTAAGGCTTTTAAAGGCAGAGAACCCATTAAGCATCTCCTGCCATACTATACAAGTTATCAGAGGGAAAGTTCCAACTCTGGACAAAGATATCAAGGTAGACACCCCAGTAGCCAAAGACACGATGTAAACCCGAGACGTAGAAAATCACCAAGCCCAAGAAGGAGCAGGAGATCCAGTCAGGAGAACAATAGGACTGACACTGATTCCATGAATGGGATCAGAGATGTAGAACCGAGTCTTGGTGTAAACATAAGGGAACAGTATTGGCTAATTGACTCTGGGGCAACAGCAGATAAATCTTTTAATAGAGAGCTGGTCACCTCTTTAGATGAGGTGTCGTTTAACATTAACGTTGTCAACCAAAAATGTGCAGGTGGTTGGGAAGGGGGATGTCCACATCCCAGGTCTTGGGAGAATTAAGGAAGTTCTGTTTATACCTGAAATACCATATAACGTCCTATCTGTAATTAAACTAAGCAAAGGTACCAAAATCGAGGTGTTATTTAAGGACGGCACTGTCCAACTTACCAATGATGGCAAGGAGGTAGGGGACGTTATAGTGACCAGTGGGTTATTTTATACCCACAATAAATACCACTGCACAAATCATAGCTAATTTATCAAATGATGCTGTTAAGAATGGGAAGGAAGAGAGGGAAAAAGATGATAATGTCGACAGTGACACAAGTGATAGGGAAATAGAAGGGGAGAGTGATAATGATATTAATGATGTAAGTGTTGAAAATGTAATCAAAACGAATGACTCAAAGCATATTTCAATAGGTAAACCGCTACATAATAAATGTGCTCATATTTTGCATAGAAAGTTGGGGCATATTGGTTTTTCCGTTGTTAAAAAGATGTTGAATTGTTCTGAGGGACTCAAAGTAAACAATTGTGAAAATTATTTAGAGTGTTCCATTTGTAAGAGTTCAAAGTCAAAAGAAAAACCCCGACCAAAATAATAAAAAAGGAACACCACGCTCATTTTTCAGTTGGTAGACATGGATCTAGTAGGCCCCTTGAAGTTCTCTATTGGCTATAAAAAATATTTTCTCACAATTGTCGATGACCATAGTAGATACGGTTTCGTATATACCCTCAAACACAAGGGGGAAACATTCACCAAGTTTAAAGAATTTTATAATAGGGTAGAAATCCAACATAACATTAAAATCAAACAGATCATGACAGACTGCAGTTCTGAATTTCTTTCCAGAGAATTCAATGACTGGATTAATAAACATGGTTTAATATATTTTACAACTTTGCCATTTTCTGCTTTTCAAAATAGTGTGGCAGAATGCAGGAATGGTGTATTACAGACTATGGTTAGATGCATATTAGAAGATGCCGGATTAAACTTTTCATATTGGGGAGAGGCCGTCTTATATTCAAACGATACTCTTAATAGAATATGGTCAAGTGTGATACAGCAAACCCCATACAAAACAATGTATAATCAGAAGCCCACACTAGCACATCTCCATGTTTTGGGGGTAACTGCCGATGTACACATACCCAAGCAACTCAGATGAAAAGGAGATAAAGTGTCAAAAAAACTCAAATTTATTGGTTATGAACCAAAAACCAAAGCTTACAGATTCACGGATAGTAATCACAAGATAATCATATTGAGATCAGCAAATTTCCATGAACACACAAACTGGAGTAAGATCCATTGAAATGAAATAATAATTGGCAAAGACACATTCAAAACTGATCAGAAACAAATACAACTTCACACACACACTACAAAAACAAAACCCAACAGAAGTAGCATTAAGGTTAGGGAGTGGAAAGAAGGTCACCACATACTCTAAACCAAAGGTATAGTTGAGTACAGTTCAGATGACTCATTGAAAAAAAATATCCCAACTGAAAACATACCCAGGAGATCACTAAGATCTAATAAGGGCAAAATTCCAAATACCTTAAGGGACTATGCGATGTCTATTGATGCCACCATAACTACACCCAAAAATTATAATGACATACACGCACTCCCACCAAATGAACAGCTAAAATGGAAAGAGGCTATGCAGAGGGAGATGGAAAGTATTAAAAAACTAGAAGTTTATACCCCCTCAAAGGTTCCAGAGAACAAAAAAATTATCGGTACCAGGTGGGTATGCAAAATAAAACCCTTAGAGGATAACAAAAATCTGTACAAAGCAAGACTGGTGGCACAAGGTTTCTCACAAAAGTTTCCAGATGATTACATAGACACTTATACAGTGATGGCAGAGAGTGTTAAGACAGCCTTAGTTATTGCCTCAATTCTAAATGAACATGTGCATCAATTCGATGTACAAACAGCATACCTACACGCACCATTAGATAAGGAATTATATGTCAGAGCACCACCAGGAATTGACTGTAATGAAGGAAAAACCTGGCTACTCAATAAAAGTCTCTATGGTCTGCGACAATCGGGTGAGAGATGGTATGATTGTTTTTCCAAAACTTTAAGACTAATAGGTTTCACCACCACATCAGCTGACAAATATGTATTTATTAAAAGGGAACAAGGTATATGTGAAAAAGTACTTGTCTATGTCGATGATATATTATACATATGTAAAAGTAAATTTAAATGTGATCAATTCGCCAAAAAACTTCAAAAACATTTTTCATTGAAATCTTTGGGAAAAATCGATAAATATTTATGAGTTCAGATTACCGAATCACATAGTGGTTTCATACTATCACAAAAGGAAAGGATATTAGAATTACTGGAGAAATACAATATGTCTGATGCCAAACCATCATATACCCTCATGCAGACTGACTTCTTAAAGAACATGTTTAATGATGATGAGGTATTTAAGAACAATACAGTTTATCGATCTACAATTGGTTCGTTATTTTATATACCCAATTGGACTAGACCAGACATAGCACTGTCAGTCAATTTACTCTCAAGACACATAAATAATCCAAAAATGTACCACTGGAATGTGATCAAAAGATTATTGAGATATTTGAAACACACCGCTGATGCAGTTTTGTCGCTTAATCCAAATACATCGAGCACACCTAGACTTTCATGTTACGCAGATGCCAATTAGGCTGGAGATGTCAGAACACGAAAAAGTACTTCCGGGTATGTTATTTTTCTGAATGATAGTCCTATCCATTGGTATACCGGAAAACAAAAACTTGTTTCAACTTCAACTACAGAAGCTGAATTTGTTTGTTTATCAAATGCCGTAAGCAACTTAATTTGGTTCGATGATTTATTGATGGACATTTGGAAAGAACCTTCATACCCCATAATCATTCAGGAGGATAATGAAGCAGCAATAGATATATCCAAGGCCGAATGCTGTAGGCCACAGATCAAGGCACATCAATATTAAGTACAAGCACGTGAGACAGTTGTCAGAAATTGGATTCATAAAAGCTGTACATTGTAAGACTAAGGAACAAACTGCAGATATTTTGACCAAACCTCTTCCCTCAAAACAACATTCATACCTGACAAAAAAACTGTGTATAATTATATAAATGGTGTATGATAATATCCAAGTTAATGTTCCCTCAATGATAAATCAGTTCGACCTTAGAAGGGGAATTGTTAAGGTAAAATGTCAAACTGCTTTATTACATAAGAAAACATTGATATTGCCATCCCTCATGTTAAGCATACAAATTCCATGATGCATCACTGTACATTCTCCTCTCACCAGGTATAAAAAGTACTTACTTTTGGTTTTGAAACTCTCTCTCATCTTCCCCCTGGAAGAATAATGTACCTAAGAAAGAACATAGACATAATGTAAGTTTACATTTCTACAATAAAAGAATTACTCTGACCATAAACATTTTTTAAAGTTAATTTTGGCTAGATCCATTAAAGGTTATTAACAAAACCACAGAGTCAGGTAGAGTATTCCAGACATTGACATTGTATTCCAGACATGTTGCTGAAGTCGTATTTCCTGCAATCAAGTTTGGTGCGGTTTACCTTGAGTTTGTATCTATTGTGTGCTCTTGTATTGTTATGGTCAAAGCTGAAGTATTCATTGACAGGTAGGACATTGCAATGTATGATTTTATATACTATACTTAGATCGGACCGAAGGCGTCTTAGTTCTAGGTTTTCTAGGTATAGAATTGCAAATCTGGTTGCATAAGGTATTCTGCAACGAGTAGGAGTGGAGAACTCTTGTGGAATTTTTTTTTTTTTTAATGAAAGTTTTATTGATTTTAACGACAGACAAAAACATATAAGACATAAAACATAACATAAAAAAAATATCATTCTTCATAAATTTACAGTGTATCGGTTGGTTTACCACTCCCTTTTGTGCATCCATTTCATAGTCATCAAAATAATTATATTACATAATAACTCACATTATCAATCATCAGTAAAATATCCTAATATCATTATTGAACAATCATTTGACTATAATTTTACTGATTCATACTTGAGCGAGATAACTATAATTGAGTTAAATTATTTTATAACAAATCATAGAATCATACCAAATCTATCTTAATAAAATATTCTAAAAAATTATCAAAACCAAGAAAAATTATATATTCGTTATTTCCTAAATTTCTAAATATTCTATTATATTGTATTATCTAACCATTGATAAAAAAGATCCCAAACTTCATAAAATTGTTTATCTTCTTGTTCTCTAATTTCAAATGTCAATCTACTCAATTTCTTGTGGAATATTTCTGGATTTTCTCACTGTATTAATATCAGATATGTAATGCGGGTTCCAGACTGACGAGCTGTATTCAAGTATTGGTCTAGCAAATGATTTTATGCTCTAATTAGTAGTGTGATATTACCGGAGAAAAAACTACGCAGGATTAGGTTAACAACTCTTAATACCCTTTTTGGCTTTGTAGTTACAGTGGGCTCTAGTATCTTATCCCTCCCCCTCTGTTGAGAGAGGGCTGCTCAGTTAACCTCTTTTCAAACCAGTGATCCTCTCTATCCAAAATGTGGACTCTGCTGTCTTCAGAAGAGTGACTTCAATGCAAATGGACCACTGAATCTTGTCTTGCAGGGTTTGATCTCCTATGTTGTGCCATGCCCTTGTGAAGCGGTTCTGTGCCTGCTTTTGTGTTTCTCCCCATCCAAGCGCAGGCAATTGTAGCTTCCCTATCTAAGTGGGTGAAACAGGATAGGCAGATGCCTTTTCAAAGGAGACAATCCCATAGAAAATCTGGTACTAAACAATATACAACTTCTATTTTATTTATTTATTAATCAAATTTATATAGATATTTACTTCACCAAAGGCAATTCTGGGCTATGCACAACGATAAATAAAATAACCAATATAGAATATAAAAATATTTTTTTAAAAAAATCACAATAATAAATAAAAACAATTCTAACTATGGGCGAAGCAGGATAAAAATGCTCTCCGTTCTAAATTAATATCAGCATCTTGAAACTTGAATTGAACCCAGAAACAAAACTGCTGAAACGTGTGAATTTGGCCCACAGCATTTTGTAGTAACAAGAGTGTGCAGTTTGTTTTTATAGACAGCCGTAGGTGGCACTCATCATAATACTCCCACCCTGAAATAATAAAAGCTGGAGTAACAGTCTCTAAAGCCTTCTGTTTTAAGAAGTGTTGCATTTGGCAGACCAACCAAAACTGACAAGGGACTCCAACCATTGCTCCAGATGAATTATATGTTCAGGAGGAACTCAGGGTCCATAGGAGGAGAATGACCACATCCAGAAGTGAATGAAACCTGCCAACAAAGCCAAAGATTATTGTGAAATACCATATGGGGAGCTCCCTAATTTTCTGATTATAACTTGTAGATATGGGTGATCAATGTTGAAAAATCTTTATCTGTAATTAGATAACCAAGATTTGGATGTAGTCCTCTGAAAGGGAACAATGTTGAAATGTGTATCATGAATTTACAATGGAAATATTACAATTCAAGCACTTGCCTCTGGTGACAGGCCACATAAGGGTTGTGATTGTGAAATCATCAATAAACAGTTCTTTATTACAATCACAGTTCAGCACATAGTATCTTCATCATCATAATTTACTGCAGACATCAACCCTGAATTTTGTTGTTTTTCTTGGTGGGGGGTGTAATTGTAGAAATAAGTTAAATGATGTAGCCTGATACAAAAGTTTTACAAAAATAACTTTTGTTTTAGAATATTAAAATTAGGAGGGAACAAGGTTATAGGCCTTTACATTGAAGAAAAGACACAAAAAGTATGACAGAAAAGCTTATTCTTTTTATAGTAATATTTGGTGATTATATAGATTTTTAGAAGCAAAGAGGGTTTTTTAAAGTAACTACTAAAAATGTTTTAAATATTCAAAATACATTCTCTTAAATATTCCATTTCAGCAATGTACATGTGTTTGCTTAAGCTAATAGTTTCAGGGTTTGGGATTTTTAAAAAGTAATTAAATATATTAGATCAGAGGTATTCAAACTTGGCAACTTTAAGACTTGTGGACTTCAACTCCACAAGTTGAAGTCCGCAAGTCTTAAAGTTGCCAAGTTTGGGGACCCCTGTATTAGATGATATTTCACTATGTGATTTTTGTTCTAGCATCTCTAGGCTCCAGAAATTACTCAGTTGCTTTGACTCAAGTGAGCCAGTGGTTCTCGGGGAACGCTATGGCTATGGTTTAGGAACCGGAGGCTACAGTTACATTACTGGTGGAGGAGGGTAAGTCATTTAAATTTTTCAAAGGAGTAAAGATACATAAGAGCAATAACTTATTTTTCGGTAGTTTTCATGATGGATAGATTTCTTCTCAAGTCAGGCTCTGCCACTATGAATGATACTTCTATAGTCCTGTTGTCATAAAATTTTTTCAAGAATGTGAAATATAAAAGTGTCATAACTTTGTAAATAGCAATATGGTACAGTAGCATTTCATTAGACAAATAAACATAGCAAAAAGAAATTCAAAGCACCATGAGTATAGTTTGAGAACATTTCTGATGTATCAAAGCTATATATTTGAAGGGCCTCTTCCCTGATACAACAGAAGACTGTAGCTGAAGAATACTTTCTGTGAAAGGCATGTGGGGTGAGGCTATTACATGATTATTCTAAAATATCCATGGCTTAGTCCAAATAAGAAAGCTGATAGACTTTTAAAAATACTGGCTTAATGTCAGTGACCTATATATAATAAAACAAGAATTACTGACTACTCTTTTTAACATTGTTATATTGTGAAGGGTATTGTTTTTTTCAGTTGACTTGTATTTGGAAGTGATATATGATTGAGCATCCAATTTATCAATAATCATAAAGCAGATCCTACAATCAATAACAACTAATGGCAGGGCTGCCAACCTTGAGTGATAGTTCGGAGTGATGGTGTGGAAGGGGGGTGTCCCCCCTTCCACGGTAGGGAGCTTTGACAATTTTACATTTTAAATGGTGCAATCTGATGCATACTTTAGTCATGATTTGGACATATACATACATACATACATGCAAGCAGCACCAATGTACTTGAACCGGATTTGTAAGATATTAATAATGCAGTTCACTGACCATGAATAATTGAAGTTCCTGACTTGTAACTGCAGTATTCTACCTCAACTGACTTTATTAGCTTAGTGATGTACTATAGACCACTATAGGATGAATTCAATGTGCAACAAAAAGACAAAAAACCCGAAACAACTACAGAGATAATGCAAATACATCAATGGGTATTCTTCTTTCTGTATCAAATACCATACTACATGCCAATATCAAATGCTATAGTCTCAGTCTTTAATTATATACTAACTTGTTGACTGAAATAGGGGTTCATAATTTCAGACATGTATAAACTAAACATTTAATCGAATAATGAGTGCTTCATATAAATATACATATTGTTAACTGTAAAACTCATCTACTGTATTCTGAAGCTTGGCCCTAGCTTTCATCATAGAAGCTATAGAACCAAAACAAAGCCCTGGTAGAGACTAAAAAATACAGCAAGTGCAGCTCTTGATTCACAAGGAAACTCTGGAATAGTAGTTGAATGCCACAGGTTAAATACTACACTTCATCACAGATGAACTGTCAACTCTAATAATTTAGCGGGTTTCTGGTGTGGCGGCCTGCTGTGCGGCCGTACAATATTTATTGGGTAAGTTTAGATTCTGAACTTAATGGTCTTACTGCTCTTTGGATGGTAAATTGTGTTAAGATTAGAATATGTTCTAGTTGAATCAGGGCTATCCCAATTTGGGGCTGAGAAGCCTACTGGCATCAAAAAAAGTCCTTATTGAGTCTTTATCTAAGGGTCTGAAAATATGATAATAATGTAGTACAGTCCTGTCGATCTGGTGCATGGAGACCTAGGATTTAAACTCAAAGGAGAAAGAGGAAAAAGTGATTCCTTCTTCTGAAACAAAGCCATTACGGAGTGGCTTCCATTTAACCACCAAAGATGTTTCTTTATTTTCTCTGGCTGGATTTCTGACCCAGGGGAGAAAGACCATTTAAAAAAGCAAAAAGGACAGAAAGAACACCAAGAAAGAATGGGACAACCCCCCCCCCCCCCAAAAAAAAGAGATCCAACACAACTCTGAATAAAATTATTATTATTTTAAATTTTATTATTATTATAATTATTATTACCACCCCTTTACACGCCTTATGCTCTCTTTTAGCTGATCCAAAAGAGACTTCCCAAACCAGCAAGGCGAGAAGCGCGCCAGGCTGATCTATAAAGGGGCTGGGCAGCTTTTTTGCAAAATAGAAAGGTTGGAGGACTGACAGGATTACATCTCTGGCAGTGGACAATTCAGCTTTGCTTACCAGGGTTATTACTGGCCGAGGCTGTTGCCCGCAAAAGAGGCTTTGCCAGCCCCCTCGTGTCCTTCTTTGAAAAGGGCAGCTGGCTTGTCCCAGAGGACATTGCAGAGAGGGAGAGGGCGGGGCAAAGTGGCTGCGAGCGCCCCGGGCGGGAAGAAGCCTCCTGCTCTTCGCTTTCCTGAAGCGATTTGCTAATGATCGGCATCATGCACAGTTACGGGACGCCGGCAGAAGGATTAAGGCGGGAAAAGAGGCGCGGTGGGGTGGCTGGGCAGGGCGGGGCGGCGCTGGGAGCTCATCCTTCTCCTAAGCTAAGGGGAATATTCGGAATATAATCAGAGAATGTAGGGATATTTTTGTACATTCCATGATTTTGGGGGTTTAGCGTGAGATTTCGTTTATCAGAGTGAGACAGTCAAAATTGGTTGAATTGCGTGAGTCTCACGCTGATTGCGTGAGAGTTGGCAGCCATGTAATGGTAAAGTTAAATGATACCCATTAAGTTATGTTGATATTTCTAGAGACATGGAAGAACATAGAGCATTATGATTTCATTAGGAGACCAGAGCAGTAGTAATCTGTTTGCAATGACTGTTACAAACTCATAATTGCTGTTGTTAAATAAAACTTTTTATTCAATAATAATGCTTATCTCTTGATTATTAATTTCTTTTTGGATTTGTCTTAAAAGGATGGTCTTCAACAGAGAAGCAATCCAAAAATTGTTTGCTAGTAAATGCCGGTGCTACAGCAATGATGCCCCTGATGATATGGTAATTGGAATGTGTTTCAGTGGTTTAGGAATTCCAGTTACACACAGCCCTCTCTTCCATCAGGTGAGCGTTGTTACATATAACTAAGTATCTCATGGTTAATATTAGGTCAATTTCCTTAAAACCTAATTAAAATGATACAACAGCTGGGAAATGTTACAAAACATTCCTGCTTTTTCCTAGAGTCTTTACTACTTAGAACGGGGGTACAAAAGCATTTCAAAACTATAAGTGAAAGGCTTGAACCTTGACAATGAAGTACAGAACACACATTAGTGATAGGATAGTAAAAGATTCCCTTTTTTTTAGTCTACACAAATTAAATCCTTCCAGAGTAATAAAGTAGAAACAGGTGAACATAGAGTGAATACCCAGTGCTTCAAATCATGCTTATTTTCATAAATATTTTCAATATTTATCTAATATTGAAATGTAATATTTTATTTATTAAAATATTTTATTTAAATGAAATTTAAATAAAATATTTTATTTAAATAAAATATTTATTTAAAAATAAATATTTTCAATATTTATCAATATTATGCTTATTTCCATAAATATTATCAATATTTATCAATATGGCTTTGGTACAAATAACCAACTAGAGTATCTTCAAAACATTACAAGACATTTTTGGATCATTTAAAAAAAATCAGGAGAAATTAAATATGTAGTTTTAACCATAGATTTTTGTGGTCTTCAATTTCTACATGTAGCTGCACAATTTTTTCCCCGAAGTCATGTTTTGTTATTGTTCATACAAATGTAATTTCGAAAATATGTCTAACTTTTTAACATGTGCTAATTATCACCAAATTTATCTAGAACCCTTTTGTAATGGAAACGTGAAAGCAATAGAAAATGCTAAGGGCGATTATAACATTTCAGTAAAACATGGATATCATTTAAAAACTCATGTAACTAGTATAACTTTTGAAAAATAAGTTGAAATGTGAGGAAGTGATCATATGATTATATTGATATCAGTATTTAGTGGCTGGGGAAACCTTTTCCGTTTCAAATAAACATTTATTTATTTAAAATATTTATATTCTGCTTTTTTTCATAAGTATACAAAGTACATTAAATAATAAATTAACAATTTATATGTTTATTTCCAGAAAAAGCCAGCCCCAATTAAAAAACTCCAAGACAGGCATTTTCTTAAAGTTTCCTTTTATTAGAGTAGTTATACTGGCACATCTGGGAAAACCCAAATCTGAGAGTTTCAGGTTTTCCTTAGTAATTCAAAAGTCAAAACCCACCCCCTGCACCCATCAGTCCATCACATGGCCCAATCACAAACCGTTCCAACTTGAGGCATCCTTTCAACCACTCCTCCTCCAAATGCAGGAATAACATGACCTTGACCGAAAAGAAGAATGCTATTATATCTAACTGCCAACATTCTAAAAATCCCCCTCCTACTTTCCCAGGCACAGGAATGTGGCAGCACAGAAGCTTCTGGTGCTAATATAGCTTCCAAAGTGGACATTATACATATTACCATATTAGCAATCTCATATCAACAATTAGCAGCCACTTTGTGTTTGAACTTTAGAGTTGGTTTCTATTAAGAAATGGTCCAATACTATTTCACTTTATCTTTCTAGAAGATGTAGACTCTGGGGAATCCACATAAATAGTCTACTTTTTGATAAATATATAATTAATGTCCTGGGATGATCTTATTACTGCAACTGTTTGCTGAACAATTCAGATTAAAACATTGTTACCTCTTAAGCTTTTATTTCAATCTGTCCACTAATTATGCAGCAGGTAAAACAACTTATTATGCCGAAATGCTTAACTTCAGATAAAGAAATGCTTTGGTGCTATCCAAAGTCATCCAGTTTTTTATCTATCTAGCCTTCTGGTACAATATAGCCTCAAGGAAGCATAAATCCCCACAGTAATTTTAACATTCTGCAGAGTCATAAGGCAAAAATATATGAATCTTAATATGAAAGCAGAATAAAAATTGATTAAATAATAAATTACAATATTAAACAAATCGGGCAGAGGAAATTCTATAATTCCAGGTCACAAACATCTATTTTGCATATCGATGTTTGATTAGAAGCAACTTTTCAGAGATGCTAACAGAATTTTTTTGATATTGCATTTGACTCTTGAAAAAAGAAGTACCTAGAGATGCCACACAATGAATTGTAAAATAATTTCATTATAAAATAAATATGAACATTTAAGGACAGAGCATAAGTAACATTTGCTACATTGAAAATCAAGAAGACAGATTCTCAACATTTTTCCAGTGCAAGCACAATACTTAAAGTATAGTCCATTCATTTATTTATTATTCTCATTTCTTGGGATTTAGTTTAACATTTAAATTTCAAATTGAGAAAGCAAAACAGATGAGGAAGCAAAATATATCATCAAGTTATCTTCTTGTGTTCTTTAAAAATTCTCTTTATTGTGGAAGCAAAAGGCAACTATCATGTATAAGCTTGTTTGCTTCTGTTTAAATATTTCACTAATATGCATTGTTACATTATGAGAAAACAAATGCTGTTGTGGTTCTAGGCTCGGCCAATGGATTACCCGAAGGACTTCCTATCTCATCAAGTTCCAATATCGTTTCATAAACACTGGAATGTTGATCCAGTAAAGATTTATTTCACGTGGTTGTCTCCAAATGTGCAAGATTTGGAATATGGAAGCAAACATATCAGAGAAGATTTATAATCTGTGAAAGTATTTAAATATTGTTATGGTCTTAATATTTAGAATACAGATAAAATTTTATTGCTTTATTTATAATTACTTGTTGCCCATATACAAGTACACATATTGTACACATATTGTACAAGACAATATGGACACAATCCAGAACCACTGTTTGGCACAGTATGCTGCTTTCTTCCTTTTGGACCACTATAATTTGTATCCCATAATTAGAGCCATTGTTTAGGGATATAGTGTTTGTGCGCAAGGCATTTAACCTCTCTACTGCCACATTGTGCATTACTTTGTGTAGGTACTAATGAAGGATGGCCCAAAAACAAATTTATATTAAATCTTGTGAGTGTACACCACACAGGATCCAAAGTTATTACTAGACCACGCTCTAAATATTGCTGCTCTAAATCAAATGAATGCAAACTTTTATTTGTTCACCTATTCCTTCTTTTTATTGGCCTTAAAGTTTTAAAATTAATGCTTCTGGTCCTAGAATTTTATAATCGTTACCACCTATAAGATGCTAAGTTCTTTTGCCAGTTTATCAACAACAAGTTTTTTTTTTATTCGAATTCTTTTGCTTCCCAAAGAAAAGGATACATTTTGAAGGGAAAAAAATATAATACCACCTCCACATACACATTTTATCTCATGTAATCATTTTGCAATTATTTAAAATAGGAATAACAGAATAGGATAAAATATTTGCTCAGGATCAGAGTAAAAAGTATTGCCCTCATTTTGTTTCTTCATCTAGCAAGGTTTCACTGCGGTGTGACAATAACACGGCATTCCATTTCCCATAAGAACTTTAATTGCTTGGAATCAATTCAAGAAGTGGTGTTTCCTGGCAAGGTTTGCACATGTTTCAAAAATGGTTAGGAAGAATTGTTTCACCTTCACAGCAGCTCGGCATTCTTTATTTTTTGATACTCATTAAAACTTCCCCTTTTTTCAAGTTTTTGTGTAAGTCGGCATCTGTTTTAAGAGCCTTTGTGTAGTGCTTGCTCGAACATCGAAATCACTTCTGTTGAATCGTTTTTTAAATGCATGCAGCAGTACTGTTACTTCATTTTTTCCTCTGCTAATGGCATTGAAATAGTAATGGAATAAACAAAGTGAATACGGTGAATCAAAAGGTAAATTAGCATCATTTTGTGAAACATCTAATCTACCGTCATCTCAGACTCTCTTTCCTCTTAAAAAACATACCAGCAAAATTTATTGTAGCCTTAATTTAAAAAATGGTATTCAGTATACTATCCCATCGTAACTTTTCTAATAAAATTTCTTCCATCAGGCAGCTAAAAATATAAATCAATCTTGCTTGCGGCCTAAAAAAAATTCTTAAAAGCAGTATTGTAGTTTTGTATTTTTTTTTTTAATAGCACAAAGTATTGTGGTCCAAAGCACTGTCATTCTTAGAGCATTGGCCAATTTGGAAAATTAACTATTTAACCAAAATCAATAAAGCAGTATACATTTTCTATTAATGTAGCCTGGAGGTTTTTTTAAGTGTACTCAATGGTCCTACTCAAGATGGCTTGAATTGAAGTGTTTGAATTAAAGGAGTCACTGTCTTCTTTAGTTTTTGTATTTCCTTCTCTCAGTGCCTTAAACAGTGGATACATCTGCTGATTCAGATCTATGCTTTTTTGTACTGAATGGGATGGATTATTATTTATGTTTACCATGTGAAATAAAACAAAATGGTTTAAAATAGAATAATATATTGTGCTGTCACTTTTCGTCAACACAGCAGGAGCTGAGAATTCAAGAAGATCCCCAAATTGCTAGGAAGAGTGCTCCCCCATTCATAACTGAACATCAAAAGTCAGCAAATTCAGGGGGCCTAAAATCAATAGCTACTCAGTCTTCTCGGGAATAAGCTGAAGTCCGTTCTTCTCCAGACTCACCCAATCTCCAGGGAAAGAATCATGAAACAAGCACTTGGTTTGACATGGAGCAGAAGTATATAACACCATTGAGAAGATGTTCCTAACATTCACATGATGAATGAGTGACAAAACAAAACTGAATAAACAAGAAAAATGTGCTTTCCTGTAATCTAAAATCATATGCCACACCCTTCTCTACCTTTCATTTTTGGCATAGGTTTTTTTTTTGGCTTCTTCCCCTCCTCCTCTCAATTACTGTCACTGGAATATCTGTTCCTTCCAGTTGTCTTGCTGACAAAGAATCATTAATTCTGCTCCAAACAAATATTCCTGTCAACAGGCAGTTGCCAATCCTAGCATGATCCCAACCAATTTTATCATGAATTTTCTTGAATGATGGAGGTTATGTTTCCTTTTGGGGTTTCAGAAATGAAAGGATTTTTGCAAAGGTTCTGTAATGTAACATTGTTGTTCGGGATTTATGCTTTTGACTCTGTCAAGCATTAAGGCTTGGATTGCAAATGGAAATCAACTTTTGAGATGCAAGCTGACACTTACTACAAATCACTTGATTTCTCAGCCAGCACCAGGGCATTGTCTGCATATAAAAGTACAAATAGATTCATGTCTCCAGCCAACATACCTTTTCACCCCAAGCATTCCTGTTAACATTTTATCTGTAAATAAAATTAGACAATCAAAGAGGCACTGTACAGCTTGTCCCTGCATAGTGTTAAACAATTTGCTAAGCCCATAATTTATTCTCATGCATGCTTTACTTCTGTCATGTACTGTTCTTATTACATTCAGCAACTAACCTCGATATTTTATTCATAGAAAGCATTTCTTAATTCAAACCGTTCATTTTCTCGTGTTTTCTCCAATCAGTGAACGTAAGATAGAGCATCTTTCTTATATTTGTACATTTAATGACTTGGTGCAGTGGTGGAATTCAAATTTTTTTACTACTGCTTCTGTGGGCGTGGCTAGTTGGCGTGGCCAGGTGGTCATGTGACTGGCTGGGCATGGCTATGTAGTGTTTTTCCCCCTTTCGCAGCACCCCCTCCCTCCGCATCCCATTTTTTTCCTACTGGACTTCAGGGAAGCTTTCTGAAGCAAAAACGGGGCATGGGAGGGAGCGCAGCATCCTTCTGTGTCCGGTTTTTTCCTACTGGGCCTCAGGGAAGCCTCCTGGCAAGGTAAGCACAACAGCAAGGAAGGGGGATCAGCTGTGCCACACAATTTAGGTTAGCTAGAAAGCAAGTAATCTGATGATTTCCTTTCTAGCTAATCTAAATCGTGCAGCACAGCTGATCATCGGAAATACTGGTTCAGCTGAACTGGTAGCATTTTTTTACTACTGGTTCACTTGAACCGACCCAAACCGGTAAAATACCACCAGTGACTTGGTGAAGAATAAAAATATAATCCATTACTTGATATAAAAAAACATATCGCATATTCTTTCATATTGCACATGGATTTTGTTTAATGTTTGCTTTTGTATACTTTCCATCAAATTTTGAATGTGCCATATTTCATTGAAATGTTGATTCAAATAGCCATGAAGTTTCTGAAATTTGGACAGTACCACAGACATCTTTGGGGCGTGTCAACAGTATCAAGATAATGGGATGGGTCAATTGAAGCCCACCCCTTTTTACATCATTGCAATGCATATAAGACATGCCCATTGCCCCCACTATTTTGATGAATGAATGCAGGACAAAACAGGTAATCCTTGTCTTACCACCACAATTGAGCCCCAGATTTCTGTTGCTAAGTGAAACATTTGTTAAGTGAATTTATCCCCACTTAATGGATGTTCTCGCCACAGTTGTTAAGTGAATCACTGCAGTTGTGAACTTAGTAACATGATTGTTAAGTGAATCTGGCTTCCCCATTGCTTGTCAGAAGGTCACAAAAGGAGATTACATGAGCCCAGGACACTGCAACCATCATACATATGAGTCGGTTGCCAAGCATCTGAATTTTGATCACATGAACCTGGGAATGCTGTAAGAGTTCTAAGTGTGAAAAATAGTCATAAGTCCCTTTTCTCAGTGCTGTTGTAACTTGTGAACGCTCACTAAGTGAACTGTTGTAAGTAAAGGACTATTTCTATTTCTTTTTTTTTCATTACCCTAATATGGTGTCAAAGAAAGCAGAGGAAGAAGTGACAAAACCTAAGGGCAGTTTGTGCGACAGGCATACCTTTATGAATTGGTCTAGAAGAACAGAGGTCCCTAATCCCCGAGCCATGGCCCACTACCAGGCCATGGCCTATTCAGAATTGGGTTGTGCAAGTGGGTGGCTGAAGCCTGCGCACAGCTCAACTTGTATGAGTGTCAGGCCACTGGGCATGTGCACACCAGCTCACTGCTTGTGCCAGTTGAGCTGAGCTCCTGCAGCCCAGTTCCCCTCTCCCCCTTCCCAGCCGAGACCCCAAGCTGCAAAGGTTGAGGACTGCTGGCCTAGAATATTATGAGGGATTCTTGTTAGTCGGCTAGATCTGTCGTTTACTAGATCTACCTACCTTTCTACCCTTTTTGAAGACGGGGCCATATTACCTCTCATCATTTAGCATTTCATCTGGTCTTCAGGATTTCTTCAATACAGTTTTTGCTCATGTACTAGCTAATTCCTTCACTAATCTAGAAAGTTGATCCTAGACATAAACTTATTCAAAGTAAAAAAAAAAAAAGTAATCCCTGACAGTGGTGCATTTCAAAATAATTTACCGCCGGTTTGGTGGACGTGGCTTGGTGGGTGTGCTTTGCATGCGTGTATGCCAAACGCGCACTTTGCGCAGGGGCAGAGGCTTTCCGACTCATCTCCTGCAATCCTGCACTCTCCCTGTCGCTTCAGCAGCTGACGTGCAACAATCTGCTGTGCCGGGCAAAGCAGCTGCGCTTCAAAAGCCGGGAATAAAGGTCAATATGGGAGCCCAGATGGGCAGGTAGGCCCAACAGCAGCTCCTCAGAGAGAACCGGTTCAGTCTCTGCTGATCTTTGCCGCTACAAGTACGCCAGAACTGGGCCAAACCGGTACAATACCACCACTGTTCCCTGACATGTTTTTATCAGTCTCATACTTCAATCCTGCTCTTTTATTTTACTCCTCACATTTCTTGGTAGAACAGATACTTTTGATGGAAAAGACATCATCTAAATACTGGGTGTTTGCTCTTTAGTAGCACTTTGCCTCCTTCACAGAGCAGCTTGTACACTAATGCCTTTCTTTTTATTTTGAACATGGCTTAAGAAAAAGCCCTAATTGGTATTCTTACCATCCTTCACCAACCTCAGCTCATTCCAAGCTTTCATTTTCTGATATCAGGTCTAGAGTTCCAGGCTATCTGTCTATACTCTGCATTTATGAACTGACCCATCTTCCATTTTCTGCATGCATCTTTTTTTTTTTTAATTTTCAGAACATTACTAAACTTTTTCTATGGTCACAAGCACATTTGTACTGTTTTTTCCTCACTCTTTATATTTGTCTGTCTTTTCCTCATTAGAATTGTTTGCCATTGTCCTTTTACATTTCTTTTTCTCGGAATTCCTAGCCACCATAAATACCTTTTCCCATTTTCATCTGCTGTGGGATCCTATTGACAATTGGCATGAATACATCAAAATTCAGGATACTCAGCTACATTTAGAGTTAATTTCTTTTCAATTCACCTTGCTTTTAAAATTGCATATTGCAATTGTTTTCATGGTGATGATGACCTGTTTGTAAAAGTTCTTTCTTTGAGACTTTTTAAGTTCATATTTTCCAAAGTTGTGCTCCTCAGATGTTTATGATGCTTCTATTACTAGTTCAACATTTTAAAGCTAGTTTTGAGACCATATGTGCAGGGGTGGGATTCTACTAGTTTGGATGGGTTTGGGCAAACTGGATGTTAAATTTGCATCTGGTTCGCTGAACCTGTATTTGAACCAACCGGCTGGCCCACAACCTCCCCTCCCCGGAGTCTCCACGCCCATTTTCGATGCAGGTAAGTGCAGAGTCCGTGTGGAAGCTCTGGGAGGGGGAAAAAATGGACCTTCTGGAAGTACCGGAATTCTGGAAATGGGCCTGTTTCCAGCTTTGGGAGGGACTCCAGAGCCTGGAAGAAGCCTCTGGACCCTTGGGAAGGCGAAAAACGGCCCTCCCAGAAGTTCCAGTAGGCCATGCCCAGCATGGCCACACCCATCCAGCAACTGGGCAGCGAACCGGTTGCTGGGATTTTTGAACCCCCCCCCCCCAAAAAAAAGCAGCTTATGTTTATTTTCCTTTAAGCCAGCCATTAAAAACTTTATATATTTGACTGGTGTTTCAATTTTTTTGGTATTTCCTTTTTTTCCATTTCTCTTTTCCCATTTGTGTTGTAAACCTAAAGGCAGGCACTATCTTGTTTTTATTGATCTTATATAAAGAACTCTGAAAGCCTTTTTTCAGCTTGTGCAAATGGAGGGGATATATCCACGCATGCAAAACAAAAAACAAAAAAACCCATACAATAGCTAACAACAAATCAAATTTTAGCACCATATGCACATATAGACATGCACAGAAAATGAAAAGATATTACACTGTACATCATTTTTGAGGCTTGGAAATGACTGTTAACAATAGCAGGTGGAACTAAAAAGCTACAATGGCCTATGGGAGACAAAAGATGTGCTTGGCTGCAAAAAAACAAGCTTGTAAAAGTAATGTTTCAGTTAATACTAGGTGCCTACAGGTAGTATGCAGGTAACTATAAGCCAAATGAGGTGTGAGTAAGAATAGCAGCTTCATAATGATAATAACAAGTGGATGCCAAAGGAAACTATAGTATAGGAATCTCAATTACAGAATGTCCTGGCTGGGAATTCTTTGTTATTAGCTTCAAGACATCTGGAGGATACTGTGGGGTGGGGGCTTGAAAAACCACCCGAGATTCGATATAAATCCAAGGAAAACAGCTTTATTGTAGCATTTCTGCAGAAACGGGTTCCTGCCCTGGCAGGTGGGAGGAACCCAGAGCAAAATTTTGCATTCTATTTTATACCCTAGCCTACCGCCCCATCCGAAGATGGCTTGGTTTACAATCTACCTATTGAATTTCAGTATACAATTCATTACCTAATATGGGATATCAGGAAGTTAAATGCCTCCTTAACAAGTACACATTTTCCCAGAGTTTCCCAGAGCACAACGTGTGATTGTTCAATGTTTCAAATTCTCCCTTTGCAGTAGAAAAGTATCCACCGGTAGGTTTTTTTTTTGAGATTTGAGTCACAGCTACACAATACACAATGGATTTATTCATTTTCTCCCCTTACAATACCATGTTGTAGAAGGCATCTCCAAATGATAGAATTATCCCTACAAGTTGGGGTTTCCCAGTGAGTTTAAGAGAGACCCCTTTATGTATCAACCCCTTAGCATATGTACAAAGCAGCCCATCTATTGAAAAAAGCAAGTCTTAAGAGATCATTTTTCACAATATATTAACCTTCTTTAGTTCCAATAATGTTAATAAACTTAGATCTATCTTTCATAATGATAGATTTATTCTGATTTCTGTCTCTCTCCCCACTATCATCCCCTTTTAAGGGCCTTCCTATCTTACTCATTTCATAATAAAAGCAATGGCATAAATTTAGTCAAGGCCTCTGCTCTGTGCTTGCAGGCCTTAAGATGGCTGACATCCCTTTCTTGACTAAATTTATGCCATTGTTATGTATATCTGTTGGAGGGCCAGTGTATTCCATAATATATATGGAAACAAGGGGCAACAAGTGATAAAAAATGCCTGGCATCACAATGCAAACTGCATAACTTAAGTCCCCGCGCCTTGATTGGCTAAGGCGCGGGGATTTCTGATTGGCCAGGCGAGCTACGCTGATTGGCCCGATTGAAGTCTCCCGCGATTGGTTCAAACCGAGAGCGGGAGACTTGAATTGCTGCCATTGGCCGCGGCCGCCGCAGCGAAAGGTATAAAAGCCGCGGGCTTTTTGCCTTTCGCTGGTTCGGTTCTCCCATTGTAAATAAAAAGCTTTGAATGAAAGTCACCGACTCTGAGCTTCCTTTTGCGGACACGACACTGGCGACGAGGGTGGGATCTCGCCCCTGAACCGAACCGAACCCCGTGTCCAACCAAGAACCAGCTCTAGCGCAGAGATGGCGAAGATAGCACCACCCGCCCCCTTCAACCCCGCCGCCGAGGACTGGGAATCGTACTCGGATCAGTTCCGGATGTACCTGGAATGCGCCGGAATGAAGGACGCCCCGGGCCCGCTAAAACGCACCGTCTTCCTTACTCACTGCGGACCAGAGGTCTTCCAGATGGCCAAAGCATTGGCCAAGCCGGCAGACGCAACCGCCATGGACTGGGACGTCCTCGAACCAATACTGCGGCGCCATTACGCCCCCGAAGTCCCAATCCTGATACGGCGCAACGAGTTCTACCGCCGAAACCAGAAACCAGACGAAAAATTGAGCGACTTCGTCGCAGAACTACGGCGCCTAGGAGGACTCTGTGAGTTTGAGGGTCTAAACAGTCTCATAAGAGACCGCTTCGTACTCGGTTTATGGGATCCTACACTCCAGAGCCGACTTATGGCCAAGGGCGACATCAGCCTAGCCGATGCCCTTACCGCAGCCGCAGCCGCAGAAGCAACCCGCACGTCAGCGGACAGCATGCGAAGATCTGACGCGAAGGGCGGAAACAACAACCCGGCAAGGTCGGCCGACACAAGAAACGAAGCAACCGCACACTACGGTGAATACCAGTCCACCTCCAGCACGTCGGAAGACGAGGAGGACATACATCGCGTGCAGACGGGACGCGGCGACCAACGAAGTCAAAAAGGTCGTAGGTCGAAGACCAACTGCGCCGGGTGTGGCGGCGACCACCCCAGGTCAGAATGCCGATTCCTTGACTCTATCTGTAGGCATTGTGACCGACGGGGCCACATCGCTAGAGTTTGCCGCCAAAAGAAGACCCGCAGCCCGCCCAAATGGGAACAGCACGACAGAAGGAAAGAAAGCTCCCCGCCCAGAGCCAGAGAGCGCCAGCCAGATGGTCGGTGGGACCGTACTCAACGATCTCAAAGAAGCGGCGACGGTCGGCGAAAAGAAGAGACCCACCAGACGGTGACCATCGGCCACGCCATCTCCGACGGCGCCAGAAAGGTACACGTAGAAGTTCATGTCGAAGGCCAGCCATGCAAAATGGAAGTGGACTCCGGGTCCTACCTTTCCATGATTGCATGGCGCGAAATCAAAAGACTAGTGCCTACACTACAAAAAAGAAACGTGCATGCCCAAAAGATCATCATAAAGGACTACCAAGGGAATCGCGTTCCGGTAGTGGGCACCAAGAACTTTAATATAACTTACAAAGGCCACACCAAACAACTGCCACTCACAATCGTTGATCGCGACCGCCCAAGCCTACTGGGCTTACAATGGTTCGCCCCGCTTAACATCGCGCTGACAGGTGTCAACCACGTAACCATCGAAGCTTGGGAACAGCGGCTAGCCCAGGAGTTCCAGGAGGTCTTCGATGGAGGCTTTGGCAAGTACCAGGGGCCCCTTATCTCGTTTGACCTAGACCCAAGGGTTCCCCCTAAGCGGCTTAAACCTAGAAGGGTACCATTCGCCTTAAAGCCTAAAATTGACGAGCAGATCGACAAGCTCGTCAAACAAGGGGTATTGCAACCGATAGACCATGCTAGATGGGAGACCCCTATAGTGACCCCAATAAAACCAGATGGGTCCGTGAGAATCTGCGGGGACTATAAGGCCATCCTAAATGGCGCGTTGCAACAAAGCGCCTACCCAGTCCCAATAGTGCAACATTTACTGCACTCACTAGGAGGGGGCAAAGTCTTTGCCAAGCTCAACCTCGCCCAGGCATATCAGCAGCTACCTGTGGATGAGAAAACGGCGGAAGCCCAAACAATAGTGACCCATCGGGGGGCCTTCAAGTGTAACCGACTCCAATTTGGAGTCAGCGTGGCACCAGGCATCTTTCAAAGCCTGATGGAACGTTTGCTACAGGGCATCAAGGGGGTGGTGCCCTATTTCGATGACGTATTAGTGGCGGCGCCAAACGAAGCCGAATTAGAAAACCGACTCAGACAAGTCTTAACAAAATTTAAAGAAACAGGACTTAAAGTCAAACGAGAAAAATGCCAGCTATGTACAAAGCAAGTAGAGTTTTTGGGCTATCTCCTAGACTGGCAGGGCATTCACCCTACGACTAAAAAAATGAAAGCCATCAAGGAAGCCCCCACCCCAAAGTCCAAAACGGAACTACAAGCGTTCCTAGGCTTACTAAATTTCTATAATGTTTTCCTACCTCAAAAGGCAACGGCGGCGGAACCTTTACATAGACTCCTAGACAAGAAGGCAGCCTGGACTTGGGGGAGACGAGAGCAAGCCGCCTTTCAAAAAACCAAAGACCTCCTCACCTCCGACGCCGTCCTGATGCAATTCAGCGAAACCTTGCCCTTAGCTGTCACTTGCGACGCATCACCTTTCGGCGTCGGCGCCGTCCTCAGCCACACCCTCCCAGACCAGAGAGAAGCACCCATCGCTTTTTTCTCCAGGACTCTGACTAAACCGGAACGGAACTATAGCCAACTGGACAAAGAAGCTTTGGCTATAGTTGCCGCCGTTAAGCGTTTCCACGAATACCTATACGGCCGCCCGTTCACCATCGTGACGGATCACAAGCCATTGCTGGGCATCCTCGCTGGAAACCGAGCCACGCCGAACATCTTGTCACCCCGGATGACAAGATGGTCCGAGTTCCTGGCAGCCTACAGTTACGAACTGCTACACAAGCCAGGTAAGAAAATTTCGCACGCGGACGCTTTAAGCCGCTCGCCTTTACCTGACTCCGAACCTGACCCAGCACCAACAACTAACACCCTAAGTATCGAGAGTTTACCGATTACCGCATCAGACATTGCCAGAGAAACCGTTAAGGACAGGCGTCTGGCGCGAATCTTACACTGGTTAGAAAAAGGCTGGCCGGAGAAAGACAATGACGAGACCTTTAAAACATTCCGTCAACGCCAGACCGAACTTTCACTACTGAGAGGATGTATTCTGTGGGGTGACCGGGTGGTAATTCCGGACAGATTGCAGGAGAGGGTGTTAGAGATGCTACATGAGGGTCATCCTGGCATCGTCAGGACTAAAGCCCTGGCCAGGAGTTACGCTTGGTGGCCAGGGATGGACAAGCAGATTGAAGCATGGGTCGCCAAATGCCACAGGTGCCAGGAGACCAGATCCAGCCCACCTGCAGCACCTATCCGGGACTGGGAAACACCACGGGGGCCCTGGTCCAGAATCCATCTAGACTTTGCTGGCCCCACAAATGGGCATACTTTTCTAATCACAGTGGACGCTTACTCCAATTGGTTGGAGGTAAACGACATGAAATCCACTACCACAGAGGCCGTCGTTAAAGAACTGTGTAAACTGTTTTCCACACACGGCCTCCCAGACGTCGTCGTCTCAGACAACGGGCCCCAGTTCACTTCCATCGATTTCGAACGGTTCCTGGCGGAGAGGGGTATCCGCCACGCATTAACAGCACCGGCGCATCCGGCGGCGAGCGGTAGGGCGGAACGGATGGTCCAGTTTACGAAAAAGACCCTCCGGAAAATGGACCACGGGGAGATCAGCGACAAAATCAACAAACTGCTCTTCATACAGCACATCACTCCCAATACCACAACTAACAAGAGCCCTGCAGAACTCCTAATGGGCAGAAAGCTGAGGTCCCCACTCGACAGATTACACCCAACCTATAACCCGGAGCGGCCCCCAGACTCCAGCTCCAGGTACCGGACATTTGACCCAGGTGACTTAGTCTATGCAAAGAACATGACGGGGGACCCCTTATGGATCCCAGCCGTCATAACTCAAGTCACTGGGCCACGGTCGTACCGGCTCCAAACCATCGACGGGCGAGCCTGGAAACGACATATCGACCAGCTCAGGTCACGAACAGCGACTGACCTCAACCCCCAAGACACGAACCAAGGGGGGAGGGAATACCCGGAGAGACAATCGCAGGAAAAAATAAACCAAAAATACTCACCGGAACACAGCCATCGCGAGTCCCCTCCGGAGAAGAACCACCTGGCCAGCTCTACCGACTCGGAGAAGCCAAGCGGGAGCGGCGAAATCCGTGGCTCAACTGACCCGGTAGGCCCAGGCGGGAGCCACGGCGAAGGAACCGGCCCGATCATCCAGCCGGTTTGCGCAGAGGCAGGAGCAGCCAAAAAGATGACCGCTCCGGCCGAGTTACAGCATGCAAGTGAGTTGCGCAGGTCAACTAGGACTCGACGGAGCCCCGCCTACCTGCGTGACTACACCACGTGATGGACCATACCAAGAGGGGAGGGGTGTTATGTCCTGAATTTGAATACTCGAAATCCCCGCGCCTTGATTGGCTAAGGCGCGGGGATTTCTGATTGGCCAGGCGAGCTACGCTGATTGGCCCGATTGAAGTCTCCCGCGATTGGTTCAAACCGAGAGCGGGAGACTTGAATCGCTGCCATTGGCCGCGGCCGCCGCAGCGAAAGGTATAAAAGCCGCGGGCTTTTTGCCTTTCGCTGGTTCGGTTCTCCCATTGTAAATAAAGAGCTTTGAATGAAAGTCACCGACTCTGAGCTTCCTTTTGCGGACACGACAAAAAGGATAGGATTTGCAGTGTGACATTATTGTACATATGTCTCATCATTGTTCCATCACCATGGTTACTTGTAGACATCTATATAATATTTAATATTGGCAAGAGAGAACAAAATTAAGAGGTGTGCAAAAGAATTCAGAAAGCTTCATTTAAATGATCACTTGCAGTTAATGAATGCCATACAACTGTTTAATTCTATACTTAAGCTTAAATATTCTGGGATATATCGCAATGGGAAAAAACATAAGTTAATGCTACTTTCTCTTCAAGATCTTAGATCAAAATTAGTTTTAATAAATGGCATCTAGGATTCTTTTAAAAAACATTTTGCAATAATAAATCCAGTCAATTAATACTTAGTGATTGTTTATTTTTACAATATTTATAAACCATCTTTTCATTACTGCACTTAAGGTAATTTAAAATTTACAATTATAATAAATAATATACGGTAATAGACATGACATAAATGGGATAGGGAGCATGAGACAAATGAGCAAATTCAAATAAGTTCTCTTCACAACATAAAATTAAAATCTGACATGGTTTTCTTCATAAACCTGCTTGTTCAATATTTTATATTAATTCTGGTGAATGATTTTCCAGAATAAAATTAACTCTAGTTTAAAACTCCTAATATAGACTCAACAACTCAAGAAATGTAAAATAAGTAATTTATTATTTAAAATAAGCAATTATGAATACAATCCAAGATAACATTACTATTTGGAATATTTACACAATTGTGTATAGTACAAGGCCCTGTTTATCTCCATCCCTTCATTACAACTTCTATGAAGATTTCAAAATTAAATCACCGATAAGCTTTTGTATCTGACTTCAATAAGAATTGTAACAACAAAAAATAAAACCATAATAAGAGCATAAATATATTTTCCCTCTTGGACAATGGGCCTGACAATATATTCATTTTTAATGTGTATGGTACAGTAGACTAATGAGCATCCATGTTAGGAAAAGTATGGGTTGGCTATTACTTACAATTATGAAGGAGCAGAGAAAGATGAATCCTCTAAAAAATAAAAGAGACATTCTAATATAACAACAAAAGGAAGAACGGTTAACATGGAATTTGGGGGATCGCATGCAGTTTTACAGGTCTATTTCTGTAATCCTTTGGACTTGCAATATTGAATCTTAAAAACTCATCAGAAATATATACTGGATTTTGGTGATGCTATTTTTTTGTTTGTAAATAAAATAAGAAATAGTATAGATACACAAGCTCCATTCCCAAGACTGAACATTTCAGCATTTTTCTATCACTTCATTTTTATGTCTACTCAGCCCTCAGCAATTAAAACATAACTGCACATACAATGGTTAAAATATAGACCTGCAAACATAGCAAATATGTTTTTAAAAAGTAATGAGTATATACTATTGCAGTAATAGTTCTGAGTTTTTGAAAACATGCAGACTATGTCATAGTTTGCAGCAATCCAACCATCACACAAATAAATAATTCAGCAGGATTCATTTATAGAATAAACTTTATATACAATAATATAAAACATGATGCATGTATACAATACCATGCAGTTCTTGCAACATGGTAGCAAGTACAAGAAGTAGAAGCCAGAACCATCATAACTCAGAATCACAAAAGCTCTATATTTATACATACATACCAGCTGTCTGACTTGGCTCACAACAAGTGCTATTTCTTAGTCACCAAAGAAGTTCCCATTGTCTGACCTGTTATGGCTATCCCAACTTATAATTTCTTATATACTGACAGACTAGATACCCTTTGGCCAACCACAGATTGGTGTATTATTGCCAATATAGGATATCTTGGATTCCTGATCACAGGAAGAAACTCTGCATTAATATAGACAATCCATGGAATTTTAAATGTTACTGAACAACTCCCAGAATCCCTCATAATTCATTATGTTTCCTATTGCAGTTCCACAAACATCTGGAATGCTACAGATTACTCATCATGACCTACATATCAAAAGTATTATATGAGGAGTGTATTCTTAGTATTCGTGTATCCATTAATGCATTTGTCCTTCTCCTGCTCTATTCATGCACTTAAGCTGTGCATTTGAAAATTGTTATGCAGCATTTATATCATCACCACGCCCATGTTTCTGAGGTTTGAAGACCCGAGTCCCATTAAATTTATTCTGATTTATTACTAGAGTGCAAAACTGGATAAACTTAAATCCCTCTTACATTTTATTTGACTGATGCATCAACTGATTTTCTTCCACAAAGTGTAGGACGGTTGTTGGATGTTAACTCTAACATCCTACAGAGCTAAGAATGCATGCTCAGGAAAAAAAACCCCACTATTTTCATTATACCTTTCTCTCAGATAAGTATGCTTAGATTCTCAAACTTAGTGGCCCATTGATTTGCATGAGAAATAAGGATGAATAGTTAATTAATCAGAAGCAGATTGACATGTGTGTTCTGTCCTTCATTAACATACTCGAGATCCCCGCGCTTTGATTGGCCAAAGCGCGGGGCTCTCCGATTGGTCAGGCGAGCTGCGCCGATTGGCTCGCTAAGAATCTCCCGCGATTGGTCCGTTCAGACCGCGGGAGATTCAAAGTGGTGCCATTGGCCGCGGCCGCCGCGGCGAAAGGAATAAAAGCCGCGGGCTTTTTTCCTTTCGCCAGTTCAGTTCCAGCATACCAATAAAAGAGCTTGCATTGAAGTCACCGACTCCTGGCATCATTTCGCGGACACGACACTGGCGACAAAGGTGGGATCCAGACCCTGAACCGAACCACGTGTCCGACGGAAGCCAGACAAACCTCCGAGATGGCGAAAATCGCACCGCCCGCCCCCTTCAACCCTGCCACCAAGGACTGGGAATCGTTCTCCGACCGATTCCGCATGTACCTCGAGTGCACCGGCATGAAGGACGCCTCCGGCCCAATGAAACGCGCCGTCTTCTTGACCCACTGCGGAACCGAGGTTTTCCAGATGGCCAAAGCACTGGCCAAACCCGCCGATGCCACCGCGATGGACTGGGACGTCCTCGAACCCATACTGCGGCAGCACTATGCTCCAGAGGTATCCATCCTGATCCGGCGAAACGAGTTTTACCGGCGGGACCAGAGGTCAGGTGAGAGCTTCAGCAACTTCGTCGCCGAGCTGCGGTGTTTAGGGGGGCTCTGCGAATTCGATAACCTAAACAACGCTCTGAGAGACCGAATCGTGCTCGGTTTGTGGGACCCCGCCCTCCAGAGCCGGCTGATGGCTAAGGACGACATCAGCCTAGCAGACACCCTCACCGCAGCCGCAGCCGCCGAAGCAACCCGAACCTCCGCCGACAGCATGCGCAGACCGAACACGGGGGACCGCAGCGGAAACAACAACCCGGCGAGGTTGACCGAGCCCAAAACCGAGACGACCACCCACCAGGGCGACTTCCACTCAGCATCCGGCACGTCCGATGACGAGGAGGACATCCATCGACTCCAAACAGGGCGCGACCCAGTTCACCTCGCTGGAATTCGAAAAATTCCTAGCGGAAAGGGGCATCCGCCACGCGCTGAAAGCACCGGCGCACCCGGCGGCAAACGGTAGGGCAGAACGGATGGTCCAATTCACTAAAAAGACCATCCGGAAAATAGACCACAGGGAGATCCAAGAGAAAATCAACAGACTACTCTTCACCCAACACATAACCCCAAATACCACAACCAATAAAAGTCCAGCCGAACTACTAATGGGCAGAAAGCTACGGTCCCCACTCGACAGGTTACACCCCACGTATAACCCGGAGAGGCCCCCAGACTCAAGCACCAAACACCGAACCTTCACACCCGGGGACCCCGTATATGCAAAGAACCTGACGGGAGACCCTCTATGGATCCCAGCCGTCATCACCCAAGCAACAGGCCCACACTCGTACCGGCTACAAACAGCAGACGGACGAGCGTGGAAACGCCACATCGACCAACTTAGGTCGAGAACTGCAAACCAACAAACCGCCGACGCACAAACAAGCGAACCCAACCCCCACAACGCAAGCCAAGGGGGGAGGGAATACCCAGGGGACCGAATCCAAAGAAAAATAAACCAGCAGTACTCACCGGAACGCAGCCATCACGACCCCTCGCCAGGAAGGAACAGCCAAGCCAGCTCGACCGACCCGGAAAGACCGAGCGGGAGCGGTGAAACCCGTAGCTCAACCAACCCGGAAGGCCCAGGAGGGAGCTACGGAGAAGGGACCGGCCCGATCAACCAGCCGGTTCCCACGACAGCAGCAGGAGCAGAGGAGATCCCGACCGAACCAGCCGGGATCCAGCCTACAACTGAGTTGCGCAGGTCAAGTAGGACCAGACGGAGCCCCGTCTACCTACATGACTACGCAACGTAAGGACTGAACCAAGAGGGGAGGGGTGTTCTGTCCTTCATTAACATACTCGAGATCCCCGCACTTTGATTGGCCAAAGCGCGGGGCTCTCCGATTGGTCAGGTGAGCCGCGCCGATTGGCTCGCTAAGAATCTCCCGCGATTGGTCCGTTCAGACCGCAGGAGATTCAAAGCGGTGCCATTGGCCGCGGCCGCCGCGGCGAAAGGAATAAAAGCCGCGGGCTTTTTTCCTTTCGCCAGTTCGGTTCCAGCATACCAATAAAAGAGCTTGCATTGAAGTCACCGACTCCTGGCATCATTTCGCGGACACGACAATGTGCAAGAGCCATTAAAGGGATTTATACAGCTGATTGATCTGCTATGAAATCTGATCATCTTGGAAACCATTGATGTGGATCTGAAGCTGCAAAGAAAGTGATTCCTTCTGGTTGATGCCTTGATGAAGAATGGATGACCAAGAAAATGCATATCTCAACACATCTATAAGCAGCATGGAATGGATATAATGGAGTCATGATGAGATTAGACTAACCTCATCTTACCCTTGTTTATTTTCAAAGTGCAAGATCTGTCATTCATTCCTAAAAAAACCCTTCTCTGTCCCTTGGGAGTGGGATAGGTGGATAAACACTGATTATAAGTGGAGAAATGTTATAAGGATTGGCCACAAAAGTATTCAATCTGATGATGTGATTTAATTTCTGCTATGATTGCAAAATATAACAGTGTGAACAGAAATAATAGTCACAATGCCCCATTAGATTTTAAATCAAGGAATTATATTTGTATTGCCAACACACAGTAAGATGGAAACCTATCCTTTGATTTTAGCCACACATAATGCATATTTTCAGCTATTATTTTTATTTCTATGTTTGAAGGGCTTGTCTATTAGAAGGATGATCTGTACACACCTACTCTACTGGCTATTAACTCAATAGAATCCAAAGCTCCTATCTTAAAGAGAATGTAACCTGCTTATCTAACCCATGCTGGAGAAGCATTTTTTGCATACCCATCCCAATGCTCTTGTGTTCATTTAACCTTTGAAAGCCCTGAAAACTACAAGATAAATGTTAATTTAATGGAATACACGAAGTGACGGCCCTGCTTGCTTTCTTGCTTTCTTGCTTTGTTTATTTATTTATTGCTTGAAGTTAGCCAGACTTTAGCACCTTACCAAGTTTATTATAAGACTATCTTTCACATTTCAAAATTTTATACATTAAGTCCTCATTGAGCAACTGCCTTGGACAAGGACTGTTCCAAGGGACAACAACAATGAAAACATAACTTTACAACCCATCCTTGCATTTACAATGTTGAGAATCTACAAAACAAAGAAAATAAAATTGTAAGCACACTTAGCCCTTTCACTTAGCAACTACTTAATTTAGCGGCTGAGTTGCCAGTCCCAATTATGATTATTAAACCAGAACTATCTGTATGTGTATGTACAAATAGCAGGAAGGAATTTCAAATGAAAGATGACAATCCCTAGATATAATAAAATCTGACATTCAAAAGGTATTTTTGGAATTTTTTCCACTTTGCTTGCATTTAGGACATGATTTTTTTCCAGTAATGAATGACATGTGAAGTATGAAGATCAATTGCTTCAGTTTTGCTTATTTTTCTGCAAAGTGACCTCCTTACTTAAAATCATGAAGAACAAAGTCATGTTGATGTTACTCACTAGAGGGAATAAAAGAAACTGCTAGCATTCATGTGACAGATATTTAGAAATGGAGCATAACAGAACATGTCAGAATGCATGAATAAGATACAAAATCTTTATATTTTTTTCCTCTCTGAAGTCGTTCTTTTGACATTCCAGTGTAATATATTGGGGCCTCCTACTACATTTATTGAACTGGCTTATGTTTTCTGAAAGCTCAAAAATGAATCTAGAATTCATAACCAGTTAATACAATTTATTAAAGAATATTTGAAGTGAATAGCAAATATGACAACTGATATAGTTTGAGGCATGGGTTAAATGAATGGAGACAGTCTTAGTTGGTGAACTTTCAGCTCTTTATTACATAGTGACTTAAAACTTTAATAACAACAACTCTGCCTTATATAGGCAACCTTAATGCGAAACAACCAATAGGGAGCTGTAAGACGCTAGCTCCAGAACCAATAAGAGTCCTTCGTTAAGGGCCAATTGGATTCTCTGAGCCCAACCAATCCGATTGAGCCGCTTAACAACCAATCAGAAGTGCAGGGCCAGAACCCTGCACTTTACCCCAAGCTCGCTTTTATTTTAACTATTTATATACATAACACCCCTTCCCCCTGGCTCCTCAATAATGGTGTGACTATATAGTCCTTCAAATAGGACAGTTGTCTTTTGGGTCTATCAGATTTTCTTTGGACTGGCTGTGTGCAGTCCTGTTGAGGTAGGCTGTTGTTTGGCAGTGGCTCAGCTTCTCATTCGGGTGTGATTTCCCTTGGAGCGTATGACTCTTCCTCCTGCTCCAATTCCTGAGTTTCACTTGTTTCATCTCTTTCTTGGAACAGGTTCCCTGGAATGTCGTCTTCTTCCGTTCCTTCCCCCCCCCTCAGTTTGGTCGTAGGGGAGTTGTTGGCTGGCCGATATGAGTTGTGACTGTAATTGGTCAATATGTCATTTCCACAGTCTTTCATCAACACATCTTACAATATAGGATTTAGGCCCAGTCTCGCGTATTATCGTTGCTTCAATCCAAACCGGGTTGCCCGATAAATTCCTTGCATAAACGGGGTCGCCTACCTTGAAGGTACGGTAGTGTCCGCTGGATTCTGCAGGCTTTTCTGGCTCGTAAGCAGGGTGCAATTGGTCGAGGCGGGAACGGAGTTTTCGCCCCATAAGAAGTTCGGCGGGAGTTCTGCCGGTTATGCTGTGTGGAGTGATGTGTTGTAGAAGTAGGATGCGGTTTATTTTTTCGTCAATATTATCATAGTCCACTTTTTTGCAAAGTCTTTTTTACAAATTGGACCATGCATTCCACTTGGCCGTTGGTAGCAGGATGCACAGGCGAGGTGAGCGCATGGCGGATGCCATTATCAGCAAGGTACTGTTCAAACATTAGCGCTGTAAACTGTGGTCCGTTATCGGACACCAAGACGTCTGGCAATCCATGAGTTGCAAAGAGTCTATTAAGGACTTTAATGACTGCTTCGGAGGTTGTATTGGTCATTCGATGAATTTCTAACCAATTAGAGTATGCATCAACAGTCAATAGTAATGTATGTCCTTTAATCGGCCCTGCGAAATCCAGGTGGATTCTGGACCAGGGTCCGCATGGCGTCTCCCATTCGGTCGGTGCAGCTTTTGGCGGTGCGTTGCTGGTTTGTTGGCACTTAGTGCAGGCCTTGACCCATTGCTCGATGTGTCAGTCCATGCCTGGCCACCAAGCGTAGCTCCATGCGAGTGCTTTCATCCGCACGATCCCGGGATGTCCTTCGTGCAAAATTTGTAACAGCGTCTTTTGGAGTCGTTCTGGAACGACAACTCTATCGCCCCAGATGACACAGCCTTTTTGCGAAAAAAGTTCAGTCTGCCTTGTTTTAAATGGTACGAAGTCATCTGGGACCTGGTCCAATGGCCATCCACGTTCTGCCCAGCCTAGGACTCGAGCTAGGGTGTAATCTCGTCTGGTCTCTCTCGCGATATCTCGAGCGGTCATAGGGGCGAGTTGAGTGTCTCGATTTGTAACGCCGATACTGTTGGTGCCGGATCGTCGAGAGTCTCTGGTAGCGGTGCTCTGCTGAGTGCGTCGGCGTGGGGAATGGCTTTCCCTGAGCGATATAACAATCGATAATTATAAGCAGCTAGGAACTCTGACCATCAAGTCATTCTTGGGGACAATATATAGGGGGTTGGTTTGTCCCCAGCAATTATCCCCAGTAAAGGTTTGTGGTCAGTTACAATGGTAAATGTCCTTCCATATACATACTCATGGAATTTTTTATGGCTGACACAATTGCAAGAGCTTCCTTATCTATTTGTCCATAGTTACGTTCTGCATGGGAAAGAGTCTTCGAAAAGTATGCAACGGGGGCCTCGTTTCCATTAGGCAGCACATGGCTCAGAATGGTGCCCACCCCAAACGGTGAGGCATCACAAGTTATAATCAATGGTAATGTTTCATTATATTGCATAAGTACAGAATCAGATGTAAGTAAATCTTTTACATTTCGAAACGCTTTTTCCTCTCAGTAACCCCAAACCCACAATGCTTTCTTATCTAATAACCGGTGTAACGGTTCAGCCACAGTCGCCTTATGCGGTAAAAATACATTATAGAAATTGATAAGGCCTAAAAATGCCTGGAGATCTGTTTTGTTACGGGGTCTGGGAGCATTTTTTATCGTCCTTAATTTACTCTCAGTAGGGTGAATACCCTGACTATCAATGCGATAACCTAGAAAATCAACACTGTCGGTATACAGATGACATTTATCCCTTTTTACTTTCAGTCTCGCTTCTTGGAATTTTTTAAGAACACATTTTAAACGATTCTGCAGAATTTTTTTACTAGGAGCTGCAATTAACACGTCATCAAAATACGGAACCACGCCCTTGATTCCCTGCAATAATCGTTCCATTAAACTTTGGAATATTGCCGGGGCTACACTTACCCCGAATTGCAATCGGGTACATTTAAAAGCACCTCTGTGCGTTACTATCGTTTGAGCTTGGGCTGTTTTATCGTCCACGGGCAATTGTTGATAGGCTTGAGCTAAATCTAATTTAGCAAAAACCTTTCCGCCTCCCAGGGAATGAAAGAGGTGCTGCACCACTGGCACTGGATACGCGTTCTGCTGGAGGCCGTGGTTTAGAGTGGCCCGGTAGTCCCCACAGATTCGGATTGACCCATCTGGCTTAATGGGGGTTACAATAGGAGTTTCCCATGGAGAATGATCAATGGGTTTCAGTAGCCCTTGTTTAATTAGTTTGTCAAGTTGTTCATCTATCTTGGCCTTAAGGGCGAACGGAACTCGATGGGGCTTTAAATGGATCGGAGCAACCTTAGGGTCGAGGCTAAACGAAATTGGGGTCCCCTTATACTCATCCAGATGATCTGCAAAGACATCGCTGAATTCAGAAATAAGGTCCTCCTCCCACTCGCAATCACCGACTCGGTTCACGCCGGCTACTTCGATGCCGAGTGGCGCAAACCATTGGAGGCCCAACAAACTAGGCCTGTCCCTATCGATGATCGTTAGAGGTAAGTATGCCATATGCTTTTTAAACGAGACGCGGACTCGACAAGACCCAACCACAGGGATCCGATTCCCTTGGTAGTCTTTAAGGATGAGACGTTGCATTCGAAGGTCTTGGCGTTGGATGGTAGGAATTAGTTGCTTTAATGTCTTCCATGACACCATCGAGAGGGACGATCCAGAATTGACCTCCATGTGGCAAGGTTGGTTCTCTATGGCTACTGTAACTCGAATCTTCTTAGCGTCCATGGCTGAGGCGTGACCTATAGTGATAGTATGGTGAGCCTCTTCTTTCTGCAACGCTCAATATCTGCAGGAGTGGTTTGCTGGATCTCGCCTTACAGGACGGTTTCCTGCCGATTGGCGAAAGTTGGTTCCCCTTGAGGCCTGACTTGGTCCCGGTAAACTGTGACAGACTCGATTGATGTGGCCTCGTTTTCCGCACTCATGGCAGATCGCATCACGGAATTTGCAGTCTGCCCTGGGGTGGTGTGCCCCGCAACCAGCGCAAGGGCGTGAGGGTTTAGAGCGAGGGTCCCGGTCGGACCGCAGTCGATGGACTCCTTCTTCGTCGCTGTCTGACAACAAAGAGAGGTCCTCGTGGTGCGTCGTAACAAGCCACTCTTCTGACTTGGATAAAATGTCGCCTGTTGGTGGGGTCGTTGGGTTTCGGCTTCGCTGTAGTTGCGCCGCGGACTTTTTGGTCTCCTCAGCAGCAGTGGCTTCGGCGATGGCGTCAGCAAGGTCGATGTCGCCCTTCGCCATCAGCTTGCTTTGCACGCCCAGCGCATCTAATCCCAGAATTAAGTGGTCTCTCAGTGCTTCATCTAAGTCTGCAAACCCGCAGAGGCCTCCCAAGTGTTGGAGGTCTGCCACGAAGTCAGCCACACTCTCTCCTTTTCGCTGGCTTCTTTGATAGAATTCGTGGCATCTCACGAGTGTAGGTACGGTTGGCGCGTAATGGTCTCTCAGGAGAGGTTCGAGGTCGTCCCAGCTCATTGCTTTCACTTCTCGAGGTTTCGCGAGTGCTTTCGCCATTTTAAAGACAGCCGGGCTGCAGTACATCAGGAACAGCGCCCGCTTCTTGGCTGGTGTGGCGTCCTTCAGGTTGTTTGTTTCGAGGAACATTTGGAAGCGATCCATGTAGGATTCCCAATCCTCTTGGTTTGGATCGAACGGAGCGGGTAGTACGATGCCGCTGGACATGGTTTCCGTTGGTGGCATCGTCTTTAACACGAGCTCTGTTTTTCTTCCAAGTTTCTTAAGATCAGATGTCTCCAAATCCCATCCTCGTCGCCAGTGATATAGTTTGAGGCATGGGTTAAATGAATGGAGACAGTCTTAGTTGGTGAACTTTCAGCTCTTTATTACATAGTGACTTAAAACTTTAATAACAACAACTCTGCCTTATATAGGCAACCTTAATGCGAAACAACCAATAGGGAGCTGTAAGACGCTAGCTCCAGAACCAATAAGAGTCCTTCGTGAAGGGCCAATTGGATTCTCTAAGCTCAACCAATCCGATCGAGCCGCTTAACAACCAATCAGAAGTGCAGGGCCAGAACCCTGCACTTTACCCCAAGCTTGCTTTTATTTTAACTATTTACATACAACAATCAAATAATCATGTGGTATCCAACAGTTTATACATAACAGTTTGTGGGATAACAGAGATGTAAAACAGGTATCCATCCCTGGGAAATATGCTGCGTTCAGTTCAGTGAGAAAAGGAGTAAAGAGCATTTCAAAAAAAATACCCAGGAAGCAGGGAATTGCAAAAAGAATAGAGATACAGTCCAGCCACAAATGAAGCAAGCAGAATAATAAAAATGGAAATGATACACACCATAAGGGTTTTTCCCAAAGCAAGAATGTCAGGCTTCTCCTCAAGCGAACTCGGAACATTGCACAAGTATAGCTTGACTTGGGAACAGAGAACAAAGGAAGGGAAGATTGCATGTTTTGGAAAGAAGGCAGAAAAGGGATTTCTGGCTTGAGCAGGAGGAGGGAAAGAATAGACTTTCGTCACAACATTGTCCAGTATTAACCTGCATTGCTGGGTTGGTTATGATGGGAAGTGACAGCTATTTTTAAATATAAAGTTAGAGGGAGGGAGGGAGAGAGAGAGACTGTTGGGTTTTTTTGATTGAACAGAATTTTTGGTTCTGCACTGACTCAATGGACTGATGAGGAACGTTTTTATTCTTTCCTAAAGGAATTTAATGATTTTTTTTTTTTAAAAAGGAATAGGTTAATGTTCTTGATGGCAAATTGTGTTATTTACTGCTTATGTAATCCTCAGAAGGATTTGTGATTTGTCACCTTGTCTTGCCAAGTTCCAAAAGTAACAATGCAAATAGGTAAAAGATATTTTACTCTTTAGTAGTCACAGCTTTGCTTGGGAAGATCAATCTCAGACTGTTTTAATATATTTTTTGCCTTTTCTTGAGGAAATTAGTGAGCAAAGTGAAACATGGAAGGAAGGATGCCTACAGGGGATGGTCCTAAAAGTGAGAATGAAGCCCTGGTTGATCAAGACATGTAAAAAAACAGATGGAACTTCAAACATACCATTGGACTGCCATTTTTACTTTTTTTAATCCATTTTACAGACATCCCTGCATGTCAAGGTTCTCTGAAAGCATTTCTCTGTCAAGTGAGAATACCTTTCTTTGCAAGTCAATTTCTGTCATTTTCCTTCTCAAACTCAAGCATGCCAGTTTTTCACAGTATGAATGAAATACTTTGTGCAACCAGCATTTGGGGCTTAATGATCCAACTGGAGTATTGAAAATACACAACGAGCCAATTGCGAATACAATTTAGGGAGCAGAGTGGAAAATCTGAACACCAGATATGTTTTACTTTTAGTGGTAAAGTTATTTATGTTCTTTATTATTCTAACTTACATCCAGTCTACAAATAACTGTAAAAGCATCTTACAAATAACAATTAAAAATTAAGACATAAAAAGTAATGTTGACATAACACAACCAGAAGGCCCTAATATGCCATCAATCGGGCAGCAGAATGTATGGTATTTATACATTTACTTCTAGACAATTTTAAATAGTGTTATAAATTTTATTGTCTCTTAGCGCATGTACCTATTCTGTCTCCCCTCTCATATATATTTTTGGATGGATCATTGAAACTTTCTCCAACCTTCAATCCTCCAAACATTTGAAATGAAATCCTAGGAATTATTGTCATAACAGGGCATTGCATTTTGGAAAGCAATCATTGCACATTATAAAATTCTAACATTCCAAACAGATGGCAATATGAAGCACCATAGAGTTTGTGGTTGGCAATAACTGCTCAGTCTAGATTTCAACAGAACCCATACTGAAGGAACACATCATCAAAGCAATGTGCACATCAAATTAGACATGTTATTGATGGATCCAAGTCCCATAATGAGCTCCCCTCTCATCTATCCTGCAGAAACTAGCAGAGATAAAACTTGTTTTAGGTTGCACATAAATTTTATTTCTACATTTATTTTATTTTCCTCTGTCATTGAAACCTCTGTCCACTAAACCATATTGGGTTGGGTTTTTTTTTTAAAAAAAATTGAGACATCACAAATTGATAGAGCATTGTTATGTTGCACAGAAGAAACAAAAGGCATTCCCCCCTCCAACCATTCCATTAAATTCTTTCTCAGATGGTTGCAGTTTACATTATTTTATGACTGGTCTGTTTTGTTTTGGTTTTTTTCAGCAAAGCATAAACAAATGCATACTTTCTGTAAATGGTACCAAAAAAAAGTAGCTGTCTAATTACTCTTGGCATAATGTATTAAGAATATCTTTCAAGTATGCTGACCCATTGAACGCAAGAGATACCATAAGTAAGCATTTGGTCTCTGTAGGCCTATAAAGGCACCGACCCAATTTTAAAAAATGACTAGAATAGTGAAGTCACATATGCTAATTGACCACAAATGTCCCTGTTTCATTCTCTTTACCCCAAGAACTATTGATTACTGTTATGTACATGCAGATGCACTCACACACACACACGTTAATTGACATTCACATTCGTTGGATATGAATATAAAAATGATGGCAAATATTAGTGCACAGATGGAGGTAGCTTCCAGAAGAATATCTTGTAGCAGCAACAGTGTTCATTAGTTTTTGCAATTTTCAGGCATCTTCAGGCAAATTATGGCAGTAAAATGTTTATTATTTTCAAGTACTTGCTAAGAGGTTGACTTTGTGAATAACTTCAAGTATGTTTCTCTCCTCCTCAGCCTAATATAATTTTATCAAACCAGACTAAATATGTCATGCATTTTCTAAATGCAGTATATAAGATTTTCTTTCTGGATTATTAACATTAACATCACATTTAATGAACATGCCCCTTAACTTTCTAAGACCCAAAGTAAAAAATAAACACATGTTAAGCTGAAAACAGAGGTGGTATTCATCAGGTACTGACCAGTTCTGGAGAATCGGTAGCGAAAATTTTGACTGGCCCCACCCCCATCTATTCTCTGCCTCCCGAGTCCCAGCTGATTGGCTGGGTCTTCTTTTGTTGCCCTGCACAGGAGAACAGAGCTGGAAAGCAGGCTAGTGGAGTGGGGAGGGAATATGATTTTGCAGTATGCTTCCCCTGGAGTGGGGTGGGAATGGAGATTTTACAAAATCCTTCCCCTGCCATACCCACCGCGCCCTCCATGCCATGGCACACCATGACCATCATGTTACACCATGCCCATAGAACCGGTAGTAAAAATAATTTGGCTGAAAAGTATTATAACTATATTGAAAAATCAACACTTGTTTCCAGTTGCTTTTTATTTGGAATTAGCTCTATACCCATGCTTCGCTACGAAACTATGTGATTGGGCTTAGTTTTTGGGGAGGAGAATAAGAAGAAAAAATTGTGCCTCTGCCTACCAGCATCCATCAGTATTCATCTGGCTAACGTCCTATGAGTGTGTGAGAGAGTGAGGGCTGTTTGGAAACTGAAACAGTATTTGCTGTGTGAGCAAGAAGCCTGTGGCTTAGCTCAGCTGTTCTGTACTAAAGCTGGCTGCTGCTGTGAAACTAAAACTGAAACTCCTCTCCTCTGCTTGTGTTTTGCATTTGGAACAGATTTCTTTTCAAGTGGGGAGGGGAAGTAGAACTCCTTAGCATTAGAGCATGTTAACAATAATATGCTCTGACGGTCATTTCGAAAAATCCTTTCTTAGTGAGCACCTAGAAAACAAGAGGAACATATAAATGCCAAATTTCAAGTTCATGGGTTTTATGGTTGTTGAGATTTTGTGTTGAGGCGTGAGAGGTATTTTGCTTGTATATAGAGAGAGACTGGATGGATTTTAGGAATTTTAAAACCGTAAAAATGTTGAGCTCTCCCTGTTGCTTAATTATTGGAGCAATTGCTAGGAGGCTATCCGCCAGAGTTGCTATTACGACATTCTTCAGTGAACTATTTCTTTATTATCCAACTTTACCGTCTCAAAATACAATATACTGCTATCCCTTGACAGTTCATTTAGTTACCATTGCAACAGTTCATTTAGTGACTATTCAAAGTTACAACGGCACTGAAAAAAGTGACTTATGACCATTTTTCACACTTATGACTGTTGCAACATCCCCATGGCCACATGATCAAAACTGGGGTGCTTGGTAACTGACTCATATTTATGATGGTTGCAGGGTCCCCGTGTCATGTGATTCCCCTTTTGCAACCATCCAACAAGCAAAGTCAATAGGGAAGCCAAATTCACTCACTCAACCATCGGGTTACTAACTTAACAATTGCAGCGATTTATTTAACAACTGTGGCAAAAAAAAAAAAATTAAACTCACTTAACAAATGTCTCATTTGGTAACATACATTTTGGACTCAATTGGGGATTGTAAGTCGAGGACTACTTCTATTAAATTTCAGCAATACCAATGGTTATGCTGATCAAAGCGAATCAGTCAGCCTGTTGCAGCTGCAAAGTGATGCAGTGTCTAAAAAAAGGTATTTTCGAAATGTTTTCCAATATCAAACTAAGCCTATTAAAGCCCAATGAAGTTAGTACTGATAAGCCTTTTTAATCTTGTACTGGGTTAAGACTTTTTGTCTTAGAACACTATAGAGTGTGAATCAACATATGCTCTTCAGGCTGCAGACCATGGATTATCAATCCCCAGATTAGCATATTTACATCTATACATAATACCACTTGTTATAAAAATTGTTTGGGGAACAAAGTCTTTGTGTGCATGGGTTGATGGAAGTTAGAAGTGAGGTCACAGAATGAAAAATCAGCTTTCACAAGCCAGAAACCATTTATGCTCTAGTAGGAGTAGTCCTGAAAAAAAATGACAAGTAGTAACTTTCCCCCACCCCCAACATTGCTATCTGCCTTACATTTCATGGTCTATTTCGCAGCACATAATTTCCACACAATTGCCCATCAAATTACAAACCACTCAGTCTCAGAACATGAGCTCTGTTTAGTCCAAAGCAAACTGATGAGGGAACCAATGCATTTTTAGACTACTTTTTCTGTTGTTGTTTTAAGCAGCAAATGATCCAACAGTAAGATATTGACATTATACAGTATTTTTCAGAGCCAGCCTTAGCAGTGTGCAAATTCAGCTTTCTAATGATAGATGAATCAATACATACATCAGATAAAAAAAAAGTTTATTGGAAGTCAGTTTGGGGCAATGTTTAAGACATCGAGCTAGAAACTGGAGGCTTTACACCAGGCTTGTCCAACCTGCGGCCCATGGGCCGCATGTGGCCCAGGTTGCCTCATAATGCGGCCCAATGCTCACCCCAACCTACGTGAAAGATCCAGCGAGGAGGAGAGGAGAGGTAGGCGCGAGGCGGGGCGAGGCGAGCAACAGAAAAGGCGGGCAGCCGCAGCCCAAAAGTCCCGCCCCGCCACATCCTGCTGTTGCCGCCACTGCCGCCACCACTGCTGCTTCAGCCCCCACCGCCAATGCCGCCGCTTCTGCCCCCACCGCTGCTGCTGCCGCTTCTGCCCCCGCCGCTGCTGCCACCGCTTCTGCCCCCGCCGCCACTGCCACTGCTTCTGCCCCCGCCGCCACCACCACTGCTTCTGCCCCCGCTGCCACCACCACCGCTGCTGCTTCTGCCCCTGCCACCGCTGCCACCGCTGCTGCATTTGCAGGAGGAGAGGTAGGCACGAGGCGGGCGAGCTTTCTTCCCGCCCTCCCCGCAAAATTTGGCCGGTAAATTATAAAATAAAAAATAAATAATTTTTAATAAGTAATTAATAATAAATAATAAAAAAATTATTTTATATTTTATTTTATTTTATTTTATTTTATTTTATTTTATTTTATTTTATTTTATTTTATTTTATTTTATTTTATTTTATTTTATTTTATTTTATTTTATTTTTATTTTTATTTTTATTTTTATTTTTATTTTTATTTTATTTTTTATGCAGCCCAAACCGAATTTTCATCTTCTAATGTGGCCCAGGGAAGGTGAAAGGTTGGACACCCCTGCTTTACACTCTATTCTGCACCACAGACGAAACAATTTGGTGGATGTAAATGATGTAACTAATATGGATACTCTCTGCCTATCATTATTGGCTTATTGATTGGCAGAGGGATCAATGTTTTCTGTAGGAGCTGGTCTTCTCTTTTTCTTATATCCAAGAGGTAACATTGAGTCTGAGTTTTACTGCAAGTTCCTGTTGAAAATTTCTTCCCCTGAATGCTTTTATTATTTGTTAATGATATAAGCCCAAGTGATTCACTTTAGTACCTTCACATTTAGTTTTGCCCTGAGGATCTTTTGCAGAGACAGCTCTGAGAAGACAAAGGCTCTGCCAGACACTCCTGCAGGGTTTCCTTCCCCCAGTTAACATAGTGGAATTACCTAACTTTAACAATAGGAGGGTCTGAGAGAATATGAAACCTCACTTACATTCAACTATGTATGATTCTTCCCAATGTGAGACATATTTAAAACTCGGTAAATGTGGATGTTTATATTTTTCAGGTTCATCTATTTGAGCCATTGTCCTAACTAAACTTAAAAAATTTTCAAATATATTTATGGAGCTCATATACATCCATAGAGCAGGAACATCTTCTAGTTTATTTGTTACCTAAAATATTGTCAGGCACAAACAACCAAATCCACACCTCCGAAGTACTTTATTGTATCCTGTGTATAATACAAGAATCTCTCCAGTCCGTTTATCTTCCTTTGGGAACAGATAGATAAGGTTCCATGGGGCTGGGGGTTGGGAGGGGTCAATTCAGAATCTCTTGTGGCTATGTAACAATTCAAAGTTAATTCCCCACTTGATCCCTCCTCTGTGCATGGTTAGGCATTTACCAACAGTTATAAACAAAGTGTACATATTAAAATCTGTGTGTGTGTTTATTTCCTGATGAAAGTGATTTATATTATATTATACTTGTGTATGCATAAAGATTAATAAAGTGTGAGCTTGGAGTAAGTGCAGGGTTCTGGCCCTGCACTTCTGATTGGCTGTTAAGCGGCCGGACTGGATTAGCCCATTCTGGGGAATCCGATTGGCCCTTAACAGAGAGTTCCTATTGGTTATAAAGAGCTAGCACTCCTAGCTGATTATTGTTTAAAATTTACAGGGTTTGCCAAAATAGGCGGGTTTAACTGCTATTGAAACGAGGAAGTCACAATGTAAATAAAGAGCTGAAGTTCACCGTTCAGAGCTTGTCTCCATTCTTTCTTGCCCATGCTCAAAACTTAACACTGGCGACGAGGATGGGATATGGAGATATCTGAACCAACGAAACTTCGAAGAACACCGAGCACGTGACAGGCGACGCCAACAATGGAACCATGTCTGGCGGTATCGTACCACTTGCTCCGTTCGATCCAGTACAGGAGGACTGGGAGTCCTACATGGATCGCTTCCAAATGTTCTTAGAAACCAACAACTTAAAGGACGCCACACCAGGAAAGAAACGGGCGGTGTTCCTAACGCATTGCAGTCCAACCATATTTAAGATGGCTAAAGCACTAGCCAAACCCCGAGAAGTGAAGGCCATGGATTGGGACGACCTCGAACCTCTCCTACGAGATCACTACGCCCCAACTGTGCCTACGCTCGTGAGACGCCACGAGTTTTATCAGAGGAGCCAGCGAAAGGGAGAAAGCGTGGCCTACTTGATAGCAGACCTCCAAAATTTGGGAGGCCTCTGCGGATTCACCGATTTAGAAGAAGCACTGAGATCGCATAGTTCTGGGACTAGATGCACCAGGCGTCCAAAGCAAGCTGATGGCGAAGGGCGACATCAGCCTTGCCGACGCCATCACCGATGCTACTGCAGCAGAAGCAACCAGGAAGTCGGCTGCACAACTACACCGAAACCACGCTCCAGTACCACCACCGGCCAGCGACATCTCACCTAGTTCAGAAGGGCAGCTTGCGACAACGCACCACGAGGATCTCTCTTCGTCGTCAGACAGTGACGAAGAAGGGGTCCATCGACTGTGGTCCGACCGGGACCATCACCCAAAGACCTTACACCCTTGCGCTGGCTGTGGAGCCAACCATGCCAGGTCCGAATGCAAATTCCACGACGCACTCTGCCATGAGTGGGGGAAACGAGGCCACATCGGACGGGTCTGCCGCAGCTTGCCAGGACCAAGCCAGGCCTCAAAAGGGGCTAACTATTGCCAATCGACAGGAAACCGTCCTGTTCAGCGAGAGCCAGTAAACCACTCCTACAGAAATCGAGCTTTGCAGAGAGAAGAGGCTCACCATACTATCACTATCGGTCACGTCTCAGCCTTGGACACTAAGAAAATCCGAGTGACAGTAGCCATCGAGAACCAGCCTTGCCACATGGAGGTCAACTCAGGATCATCCCTCTCGATGGTGTCCTGGAAGACACTCAAGCAACTCATCCCCACAATTCAATGCCAAGATCTCCGCTCCCAACGCCTCATCCTCAAAGACTACCAAGGGAATCGAATCCTCGTCGTCGGTTCCTGCCGAGACCGGGTCTCCTTCAAGAAGCACACAGCATACTTACCTTTAACGGTCATCGATAGAGATAGGCCCAGCCTACTAGGCCTCCAATGGTTCGTGCCACTCGTCATTGAAGTGGCCGGCATAAACCGAGTCAGCGGTGGTGACTGGGAGGAAGACCTTATCTCTGAGTTCAGGGACGTCTTCGCGGACAGCTTAGGCGAGTACAAGGGGACCCCGATTTCATTCAGTCTAGATCCAAAAATAGCTCCCATTCGCCTAAAGCCCCGTCGAGTTCCGTTTGCCTTAAAATCAAAAATTGACGAACAACTCAACAAACTGATAGCTCAGGGGGTGTTTGAGCCCATCGATCACTCCCCTTGGGAAACCCCTATTGTAACACCCATTAAGCCAGACGGGTCAATCCGAATTTGTGGGGACTACCGGGCCACTTTGAATCACGCCCTGCAGCAGAACGCATATCCAGTTCCGGTGGTGCAGCATCTCCTCCATTCCCTGGGGGGCGGGAAAGTCTTCGCTAAATTAGATTTAGCTCAGGCATATCAGCAATTACCAGTAGATGAAAAAACGGCACAGGCCCAAACTATTGTAACGCACCGAGGTGCCTTTAAATGTACCCGGCTTCAATTCGGAGTTAGTGTAGCCCCGGGGATTTTTCAGAGCCTTATGGAAAGGCAAGGAATTAAGGGCGTGGTCCCCTATTTTGACGATGTATTAATTGCAGCCCCTACAAAAGAAATCTTACAGGACCAGTTAAAATTAGTCCTAAAAAAATTCCAAGAGGCCGGTCTTAAAGTTAAAAAAAACAAATGTAAATTGTGTACTGACAGTGTTGAGTTTTTAGGGTACCTGATTGATAGCCAGGGCATTCACCCTACCGAAAGTAAACTAAAAGTGATAAAAAATGCTCCCAGGCCACGAAACAAGGCCGATCTCCAGGCGTTCCTAGGCCTCATTAATTTTTATAATGTATTTTTGCCACACAAAAATACGGTCGCTGAACCATTACACCGGTTGTTAGATAAAAAAGCAAATTGGCTATGGGGTTACCGTGAAGAACAGGCATTCCGAAATGTTAAAAAACTGCTCACTTCTGACTCTGTACTCATGCAATATAATGAGACCTTGCCGTTAGTTATAACCTGTGATGCATCGCCTTTCGGGGTAGGTGCCATTTTGAGCCATGTACTGCCTAATGGGAACGAAGCCCCTGTTGCATATTTTTCAAAGACTCTTTCAAAAACTGAGCGAAACTGTGGACAAATCGATAAAGAAGCCCTCGCAATTGTCTTAGCTGTGAAAAGATTCCACGAATACGTGTATGGCCGGGCTTTTACTATTGTGACTGACCACAAACCATTATTGGGGTTAATAGCCAGAGATAAGCCAACTCCCTACATATTATCCCCTAGGATGACCCGATGGTCAGAATTCTTAGCTGCTTATAATTATCGGCTGCAATACCACCGGGGAAGGCCATTCCCCACGCCGACGCATTGAGCCGAGCACCGCTTCCAGAGACTCTCGACGATCCGGCACCAACAGTAACCACATTGTAAATCGAGGCACTCAACTCGCCGCCACTAACCTCCCGAGATATCGCAAGAGAAACCAAACGCGACCACACCCTAGCATGAGTCCTAAGCTGGGTAGAACGCGGATGGCCATTGGACCAGTTATCAGATGACTTCACACCATTCAAGACTCGACAAACCGAGCTCTTCTCCCAGAAAGGCTGTGTCATCTGGGGCGATAGAGTCGTTATCCCAGAACGACTCCAGAAAGCGCTGCTGAGAACTTTGCACAATGGCCACCCCAGCATCGTGCGAAGGAAAGCCCTTGCGCGAAGCTACGCATGATGGGCAGGCATTGACAAGTAAATTGAACAGTGGGTTAAAGCTTGTCCCAAATGCCAAGAAGTTAGCAACGCCCCACCAAAAGCCATGCCTACTGAATGGGAGACACCACGTGGACCCTGGTCCCGAATTCACTTGGACTTCGCGGGGCCAACCAAAGGCCACACCTTCCTGCTTACCGTCAACGCCTACTCAAATTGACTCGAAATCCATCGCATGACGACTACGACCTCCGAGGCAGTTATCAAAATCTTAAACAGACTCTTTGCAACCCACGGATTACCAGACGTCCTGGTATCTGATAACGGCCCTCAATTTACCGCACTAGCATTCGAGCAGTACCTCACTGACCGCGGCATTCGCCATGCGCTCACCTCGCCTGCGCACCCTGCGACCAAAGGCAAAGCAGAACGCATGGTCCAATTTGTGAAGAAAACCTTGCAGAAGGTAGACTACGACAACATTGACAACAAGGTCAATCAAATCCTCTTCTTGCAACACGTCACCCCACATAGCGTCACCAACAAAACTCCCGCTGAACTGCTAATGGGACGAAAGCTCCGCTCCCACCTCGACCGGTTGCACCCAGCTTACAAACCGGAGAAACCACTAGGATCCAGCGGCCGCTGTTGCACCTTCCAGGTAGGAGACTTGGTATATGCTAAAAACCTATCGGGCGACCCGTTGTGGGTGGAAGCGACAGTAGTACATGTAACCAGCCCCAGATCCTACCTTGTACAATGCCTTGACGATAAACTTTGGAAACGTCATATCGATCAATTACGATCGCGGCTTCCAGCGGCCAGTCCAAAAAACCCCTTCGACCAAACTGAGGGGGAGGGGAGGTACGGAAGAAGATGAATTCCTAGAAAACCCATTTGAAGGAAACGACGGTTTGATAGAAACTCAGGAAGCGGAGCCGGAGGGAGAAACGGTTGCACCTCAGGGAATTGCAGAGAATGTGGGCAACGACGTAGAAGTGAAATCTGAACCAGAAACAGGCCCACTGCCAAACAACGATCTGTCTCAGCGTGATTGCAGCCAGCTGATACAACAGAAATCAAAGAGACTAATAAAACAACCGTCCTACCTAAGGGACTATGTAACTGCGCCCTGCAAATAAGAAGCCACTTCTGATTGGCTGTTAAGCGGCCGGACCGGATTGGCCCGTTCCGGGGAATCCGATTGGCCCTTAACAGAGAGTTCCTATTGGTTATAAAGAGCTAGCACTCCTAGCTGATTATTGTTTAAAATTTACAGGGTTTGCCAAAATAGGCGGGTTTAACTGCTATTGAAACAAGGAAGTCACAATGTAAATAAAGAGCTGAAGTTCACCGTTCAGAGGCTTGTGAATGTATTATAAAATGTTGCCATTAGTGTTCTTTTAAAAGACACGTACACGGAAATCAGAACCACAAAAATGCCCTGACATACAGGAAAACTTATCTTGCAAGGACACGACAACTTTAGCTAATCACGCCATAGATAACGCCCGGCTAGCTTGAAAAATCCTTGAGACATGTCAGTGATATATAGTCATGATATATGAGCTATGCATTCCCTTGTTCTGTAGATATTCTTATATGGCATAAACTGCTTATTTCTTTGTTCTTTGTACTCCTAACCCCTCCCTACCTAAAGAACACAATAAAGGAGGTTGTAGCAGAGCAATCGGGGCCGGGACCACTCCATCTGCCCCAGGCGCGATGTGCTTCCTCACTTCAAGCATCTAAATGTCCGGTGTCTTTTCTTGGTGCCTAAATTCTGGTCCACCCTCGCAAGGGTCCCGCCAAAACTTAACGGACTAGAAGAAGAAGGTCTGCCGGGCCAGTCGCTCAACGCGGCAGCTGGGGGCTCGTCCGGGATCCTTCGTCCTTCAGTCTTCTGGTCTCACGGTGTTGCCTCTGTCTAGAGGAACACTGCCTTCACTCCTGTTACTACGCACCTGGCAAAGGCTTTGTACAATCGTAAGTAATGGGCTCCCCACTTTCCAAAGTTTCGTCAGTACATAGGGACGAACTTTACGCACTTGTGAAGAAGGCTAATTCTTGTCAAAAATCTAATGGCACTACAATTTTCTCTATCTCTAAAAAATCCCTGACTAATCTTTTACTTTACATAGAAAAATATTGTCCTGTCTATCCCTCTGGAGGAAAGCTCAAATCCTCCACTTGGGAGCGGATAGGAAAATATCTTCATGATACCCCACGGGCTCCCATGGATATTCTGACTTCCTGGAAGGCTGTTATGGCAGCCATCAACACCCTCTATCCTCCCTCTTCGTCTCTAGAACCATCCTCTTCTTCCACTTCCGATCCCAAAACTACCACCCCTCTCGCTGCCCATCTTGACTCCACTTCTCTACCTCTTCCTCCCTACCCTGACACCTCCCCCTCCCCTTCAGCCCCTGTGTCCGATTTCTCTCCACATCAACCTCTCGGAGGCACTATTACTGAACTCCTTTCCTCTCCTCTTTCTCTGGAAGTTGAAAGCCCTTCGGCTTTTCCTATGACCATTGTCCCAGGGGCGGCAGGAGGAAACGTGTATAACAACATCGAATTTAAAGTTTTGAAACAGATTAAGGACGCTGTAACCACCTACGGTCTACATTCTCCTTTCACGAGGGGGATACTTGATTCCTTAGTTACTACTAACACTGTTATGTTACTATATGACTGGAAAATGCTTTTTTCAATGCTCATGACTCCAGCTCAATATGTTGTTTGGCAATCTGAATATGAAAAAGGGGTAGAAGCAGAAATTCGAAGAGGCTTACCCGCAGGAGTCACTGCAGATCAACTATTGGGGAAAGGGCAATCCGCGACGCTAGTCCAACAACAAAATTCCCCCCGTCGCAGTCTTGCCATAATTCACATGTGTGCCATGAATGCTCTTAAGCGGGTGGATGATTCGGATTCTCAGTCTACCCAAACTTTCTTAAAAATCATGCAGGAGCCAAATGAGCCATATGCTTCTTTCATCAGCCACCTGCAAACAGCCTTGGATAGGCAAATAGATAATTCCACAGCCAAACAAGAATTGCTCATGAAACTTGCCTTTTCCAACGCTAATCATGATTGCCAAAAAATCCTTCAACCCGTGGCCAACAAACCAGGAGCAACCCTGGCTGAATTTTTGCAACTTTGTAGAATTGTGGGCACAACTTCTCATAAAATGAATGCTCTTGCCGCTGCTATCACTACCTCTTTACCTTCCTCTGTTACTGCCTCCCCCTCTGGTAATTGTGCTCCTGATTCTTTTCCCGTAGCGCGCAATGGCAATTGCTTTAATTGTGGAAAACCTGGACACTTTAAAAACCAGTGTCGAATGCTGGGGGGGGGAGGTGCACCTCGTGGCCAAGCAAAAGGGCCTCCTCCTCCGTCCAAACCTAAAACTATCTGTCCCCGATGCCGTAAAGGGTATCATTGGGCTTCGCAATGCCGCAGCAATCCTCCTCCTCTTCCCCAATCTCCGGGAAACTAATTGAGGGGTTTTCAGCTAACCCCGCCACAAAGGCTGAGTTTTCCGCCACCACCTTCCCGGTAGAATTGGCCGAAGATCTTGTGTATGATGACCCTGGCGCTGTGTTTTCTCTTCCCCTTGTCATCACATTTCTTAAACCCCTTCCTCCCTCTAACCCTGTTTTGCTCATTCCGAACTCCTCGCTCACAATTGAGGGCGTGGTTGCTGCTCCCTATCTGTATGATTCATCAGACTTAAAACAGCTTTCTTTGGCCAGAATAGGGGATAGATGCTTTTCTCTAAAAAAGGGGAGGATCATCGCTACTCTTATACTTCTGCCCCCTTCTGACGCTCCGTCCTTGTTTGCTTTGCAGCAACCAGTGCAGGCTTCAAAACCTACTCTTACTGTCACGCTTAATGGTCGTCTTTTCGAGGGTCTGATTGATACCGGCACTGACGTTTCCGTCATCCGCTCCGCCGAATGGCCCTCCTCTTGGTCCCTTGTGGAAGCATCCTCGGTGCAGGGTGTGGGCGGAGCACAGGCCGCTAAGGTCAGCTCTCACTGGCTTTCTGCTGTCACTAAGCATTCTAACATCACTGCTTATCTGAAACCCTACATTTTACCCTTGCATTGCAATTTGTGGGGTCGTGACTTGCTTTCTCAATTTCATGCTTCTATCCAACTGCCATAATCACACTCATGGCTACGCAAACATACATTGCTCCTCTTGATCTTTCCCTAAAAACACCCATTCCGGTATGGGTTGATCAATGGCCACTCACTAAAGAGAAATTGCAGGCCTTACACCTTCTTGTTCAGCAGCAGTTGGATGAGGGTCATATTGAAACATCTACTAGTCCCTACAACACCCCAGTGTTTGTTATCAAGAAAAAATCCGGTAAGTGGCATCTCCTGCAGGATCTCAGGGCTATCAATTCCATACTTCAACCCATGGGGCCGTTACAATGTGGCCTGCCCAATCCTAATCTTATTCCTGAAGGGTTTGACCTGGTCATCATAGACTTAAAAGATTGCTTCTTTTCCATACCATTGGCACAAAAGGATAGAATGCTTTTTGCTTTCACTATTCCTGAACTTAATAATTCCAAACCTACCTCGCGATACCAATGGAAAGTCTTGCCTCAAGGTATGTTAAACTCACCCACAATGTGTCAATTTTTTGTAGACAGGGCTTTATGCCCCTATCGATCTCAATTTCCTGATTTTCTTGTGTATCATTACATGGATAATATTTTAATTGCAGCAAATGGCCCAAAAGGAACAATTCAAAAAACCTTTTCTTTGCTACTAAACATATTAGCACAAGCAGGACTGCACGTAGCCCCTGAAAAAAATCAAACCCAATACCCAATGCAATATCTAGGCCACAAAGTTCTGATGTCCACAGCATCTCCCCATATCCCCGCACTCACACTCCCTCAACCCACCACCTTGGTCCAACTACAACAGTGTTTGGGGGTCATTAACTGGGCTCAACCATATCTTGCCCTAACAACACACATGTTATCGCCTCTGTTCCAAGGACTTGTAGGCTTGAAGAACCCAGCAGACAAAGTCATCCTATCCGAGGAACATTTGCAAGCCTTGCAACAAGTAAACAAAGCCCTGGCCACCCAGTGGGTGGACCGCGCTCTTGCAAATACACCACCCTCCCTTGCCATCCTCTCCACACACCACCTTTTAACCGCAATTGTAGTTCAACTCTCCCATACCAAACGCCTGCACATTTTAGAATGGTTACATCTCCCACACACTCCTAGAACTTCAATATTCACAAGAGCAATGCAAATGGCTTCTCTTATTGAAAAAGGAAGGAAAAGGGCTAAGGCCATGATGGGGTTGTATATATTTACATTGTATGTTCCCTTTAAGATTACCCAATGGGAACCCCTCCTACAAGCATCGACCGTTTTACAGGACGCTCTGGAAGAGTGGTGCGGTCAAGTATCATGCCACCTCCCTCCAGATCCCCGTTTACAGGTACTCAGGACCGTTCCATTTGTGCTAACCTCCCCTCTTGTTCAGCAGCCATTAAAGGAAACACTTACTGTGTTTACAGATGGATCCAAGACCATTGGAGCATGCGCATGGTACAGGGATGGCCAGTGGCATAAACGCTTGACCACTCCCCAGCCATCCGCACAGCAGTCTGAATTGGCTGCCTTTATCTTGGCTCTCTCCCTCTTTTCTAATGAATCTTTAAATGTTATCTCTGATAGTTTGTATGTGACTCAAATGGTTGTACATATGTTTGATGCATATATTTCCCCTATGACCCCTCCTTCTCTAATGACACTCTTTTTACAGCTTCAGGCCTTGCTCAAAGAAAGAAAGACACCTTTATTTGTTGCCCATATTAGAAGTCACCAACAACTGCCCGGATTCCTTTCTGAAGGAAACCAAATGGCCGATGAGGCCTGCAAAGTTATGACTGCTTCCCCATGCTCTCAACCAATTTTGGCTGGGGAAAGTCATGACTATTTCCACCAAAATAGAAAGGCTTGGTTCGACAATTTGGCATCACGAACCAAGAGGCCACTGCAATAATCCAACAATGCCCAACCTGCAGTTTACAAGCCAAGGGCATTCCCGAAGGTGTTAACCCTAGGGGTACTAAAGCTTGTGACACGTGGCAAATGGATGTCACCCACCATTCTTCCTTTGCACCCTGGAAGTACATTCATGTGTCTGTAGACACTTACTCTGGGTTTATCATGGCAACTTTGCAAAGGGGAGAAGCAACAAAAAATGTAATCAATCAGTGTCTTCGGACTTTCGTAACGCTGGGATGTCCACAAAATCTCAAAACAGACAATGGACCTGCTTATACCAGTTCTCCCTTTGCAGAGTTCTGTCGTAAGTGGACCATCACGCACACATTTGGTATACCCTTTAATAGTCAAGGACAGGCTATTGTAGAAAGGGCTAATCAGACCTTGAAACAAGCCCTTGACCGGCAGATGGGGAAAAAGGCATTAGGCCCCCCGAACCTCCCGACGTTACAAAATCTTTTAAATATCACTCTATATACTCTTAACTTTCTTAATCTTACTGGGACCCCTCCCTGCACTGCAGCATCCCGTCACTTTTCTAAGCCCCTCTTCCCGTCCCCTTGTCTATTTCAGACAACTTCCAGATCCACAGTGGAAAGGACCTGCACAACTTATCACCTGGGGAAGAGGTTATGCTGCCGTACAACTTCCTGACCGGGTGCTCTGGGTTCCTGGTCGCTGTGTCAGGCCCTATCATGGCAAGCCTCCCAAAGATGCTCCCTGTGATCTTTTTGCTTCCCTGGAACTCTCCTGTCTCTTCACAATTTAATGCTTCTCCTAACATCATTCTGATTTTCCTGCTTCTCTTGTCCTTTCCTGTCTTTCCGAACTTTAACCTCTCCTCCAAAGAAATGGTCACAGGATATGCCTCCGTCTCCAGACCAATGCTTACCTGGTACCGACGCCTACTACGTCCCAGGGGACTTCGCCTCCGCCGATCCGTTCCAGCATCCTCCAACCAGCACCAACCGCAGACTTACACCTGGACTATCCTTGATTTTCAAGGACAAGTGCTGAACTCCACCACCAATTACACCAGGTGGCCCTGGTTCCCGCCATTGTACATGGATTTTGCCAAAATGGGTACAGGAGTCATCAAATTCAGTGACAAGAAACTACAAGCTGATGTATGGGACAAACAAGGCTCCTGCTCTCCTGCCCCTGCAGACAACTACGGATTGTATTTTTGTCCATCTCATTCTACTGGATCTTCACGTGCGGCATGCGGAGGGGTTGTGGATAGATACTGTAAAAAATGGGACTGTGTTTCTACGGGTCACCTCTGGTGGACCCCACCTACCAAAAATGACTATTTACACATTACTAGAACTAGAGAACAAATACCATGCAATCCATGGCCGTGTTGTGGCCAAAGGTTAAACCCTCTTATCCTTACCTTTACTGAGGTCGGAAAGGCACTACCACGGGCCAAATGGATGTCTGGATTCACATGGGGGGGGTCACCAGTGGGATGGGGAAAAGGATGAGGGCAACATCTTCACGGTACGCCTTTCTATTCAACTGAAAAAATACGATATGGGTCCCAATCTTAATCTTAAATCAACTTTTCTACAGAAACAGGATTCTGCCCAAAACCCATTTTTTCAATTAGTGAACTCTTCCCTTTCTTTACTCAAGGCAACCCTTAATGATTCGGCTAAAACCAATGAATGTTGGCTTTGTATTTCTGATTCACCTCCCTTTTATGAAGCAGTGGCATCGGGGGAAGCAATCTCCAATTCCACAAACGATACACTCTGCCGATGGAATACCTCCTCCATCACTATCACAGATATAATAGGCACAGGTTGTTGCATTGGTAATATACCTACCAATTATTCTCAATATTGTTACAATGCTTCTTCCAGGGATCACTGTGATGTATATCTCCCAAAAAACAGAAATTCAGCCTTACAAAAATCACCAGACACACACGGAGCCATGGGCGCTCTATATACTACATCAGGAGGTAACCTCACAGACCGTCTAACTGGCTATTTTTTTATTCCTGGTAATAATTCTATTTGGGCTTGCTCCATGGGCGCCACTGCCTGTGTACATGGGGATGTTCTATTGTCAGAAAACTCTTTTTGCATACAAGTCCAATTACTTCCAAAGATTTCTTATTACCCAGGCCCTGAACTGATTACAATGTTAGAACCTCCTCAATTCCCTCTCCACCAAAAAAGAGAAATAGCCACTGCATTAACATTATCAGTACTCCTCGGGTTAGGCGCAGCAGGAGCTGCCACAGGAGTGACTGCTCTAGCTGTAGGGCATCAACAGTTAGCCACTCTCAGCTTGCAAATAGATGAAGATTTAAAACGCATTGAAACTTCCATTTCCGCCTTACAGGCTTCACTATCTTCTCTTGCAGAAGTAGCTTTACAAAACAGAAGAGGTCTGGATTTGCTCTTTCTAAACAAAGGGGGGTTGTGTGTAGCCTTAAAAGAAGAATGTTGCTTTTATGCAGACCATTCAGGTATTGTAAAAGACTCTATGGCAGAGTTAAGAAAACGCCTCAAAGACCGTGAAAACGAGAGACAACAACACAATTCCTGGTTTCAAGGCATGTTTAATTTTTCCCCATGGTTGACTACCTTACTTTCTGCATTAATAGGGCCACTTATTTTGTTTGTATTAATTTGTACCATTGGCCCTTGTATATTTGGCCGAGTGCTTCGCTTCTTAAAAAATCGCTTGAACGTGCTAGATACTGAAGTTAGTAATACCCAAAAATCTATAAATTTGTTAGCCTCTGCCCTTGCATCAACAGATCCTGCTAAGCAACCGCTACTCGGATGGTCCTCAGACACCGAGTCAGATGAAGAAACTCCTCCAAAAAGGTACCTATGTGATGGTGGTTCGGTGTGTGACATTCCCACCTTGGACGAGACCAGACCGCGGGAGCACTTTGAGCTGAAGAGCTCGTTGTCCTCCTGCAGCGCCACTCTAGAGGAACAGGACTCTCTCCTGGACCACTTTGTGCCAAAATTTAAAGAAAAGGAGGAATTGTGAATGTATTATAAAATGTTGCCATTAGTGTTCTTTTAAAAGACACGTACACGGAAATCAGAACCACAAAAATGCCCTGACATACAGGAAAACTTATCTTGCAAGGACACGACAACTTTAGCTAATCACGCCATAGATAACGCCCGGCTAGCTTGAAAAATCCTTGAGACATGTCAGTGATATATAGTCATGATATATGAGCTATGCATTCCCTTGTTCTGTAGATATTCTTATATGGCATAAACTGCTTATTTCTTTGTTCTTTGTACTCCTAACCCCTCCCTACCTAAAGAACACAATAAAGGAGGTTGTAACAGAGCAATCGGGGCCGGGACCACTCCATCTGCCCCAGGCGCGATGTGCTTCCTCACTTCAAGCATCTAAATGTCTGGTGTCTTTTCTTGGTGCCTAAATTCTGGTCCACCCTCGCGAGGGTCCCGCCAAAACTTAACGGACTAGAAGAAGAAGGTCTGCCGGGCCGGTCGCTCAACGCGACAGAGGCTTGTCTCCATTCTTTCTCGCCCATGCTCAAAACTTAACAGTACTCCTTCACATTCAGATACTTCAGAATTTCTTTGCATAATGTTTTTAAGCTTGCCCTTTTGTTATATCATTTTTTTTTCCTTTAGGCCAGGGCTGTCAAACTCCCAGCCTGCGGACCAGATGCTTCATGTGCTGGTCATGCCCACACACCCGATTAAGCAAAGGGGAAAAACACCCCGATATATCACATGATGCTACCATGACGACATGAGTTTTACACTGCTGCTTTAGGCAATCAGTCTCAGTCCAACCCAACTCACACAAAGGGTAGATACGCATTTAATAAAGAAACTAATAAATAAGCAAATCAGCCCTTTCAATACACACAGCCCATTTCCTTGCAAGTTTCTTTGGAAGCAGTTCATTTCAGAACAGAAACCCAGAGTGACAGCAATCTGGAAATGGGTGAGGGCAAATAACACTGTGCCTCCTAATGGCCTGCTTGAAGGCTCACACATTCATTTCAACAGAAACCATCGGGAACTGCCAAGAACAATCCTACTCTCAAACTGTAGGGGGTTGTCAATGCCAGTCCACATTTATCATAGTTACTTTTATTTCTAGGTCTTTTAGTCATACAGACACTGAGTTTTAGCATTCACATTTATTGTGTGCAATGAGAATCACTCATTGGCTAGAACTAGCAAATTGGTTGGATTTATCATTTCCCTCAGATTGATATTTATGTTGGCCATATCTGGCACATGGGTGAAGGATCCTATATGCATTCTTCTTTGTATACAAAAGTTCAAAAGAAGTCACAATTCCTCTGGCGTTGGTCAGATTGATCTTTCCCCTTCTCATTTGTAATTTGCACACTGAAAAGAATCAGAGAGGGAGCTGTTTCATCATTCGGATGATACAGGATACCAGAGCTCCTAGCTTCAAGCAGGAGTTCACTTTCTTGTGCAGTTTGGCTTAGGCACAGCTGTGTTCTGAAAGGAAACACAGCATGTGGTTTTAATGAGACTTTTGCCAGCTAACAAACTCATGTATGTTCCATTTTTCCATGAAGTCTAATATCTAAAAAGCTCTAATTCTCCTCTAGAAACCATTAGCCTGTATGTGTGTTTTTAACTCAAGCTTAGCAAGCTTTCATAAAGCACACGCCTAAGGCATTGCTGCCATTCGTGGTCAAAAAGCATTTTGGACTTCAATTCATTGCTAACATTATGAACCATCAAGCTGTGGCAACAGATGTGGATGTTGCATAGTTGAGTGAACAATTAATTGACAACTATTTCAGCAGGGTCAGTTCTCTGCCAAACTATTGGTGGTGATTGAGAGAATTTAATGTCAGTTTTGGGGCTTGTTCTTTTCTCTTTATAGAACCATAAACCTGGAAGGACCATTGAATCTTGCTTTCTGCTCAGTGCAGGAATCCTATGTAACGTACCCCTGAATGGTGCTGTTATAAAAAACATAAGGAATGGCCTTGAAGGACAGAAGGAAGAAATGCTATAGTTTGGCAACTGTCAGATAAGAGGGACTAGAGCTCCTTGCAAAACAATAACTTGAGAAAATATTTCAGACAGTGCCTTTCCAAGTTCACACAATAAGACCAAGTGAGTGAGGGGGGAGCACATTCAGAGTTGCAAGATTCTGTTAGTAGAGCTGTTACAATAAAGATCTACCATGTTTCTCATATAATAAGGCCGGGTCTTTTTTTTTTTTTTGAGCCCCGAAAAAATGGCTAGGCCGTCGTTTCAGAGGTGACTTAACTCCCCCTCCTTGCATCTTTGGGCAGGTGGGCAGCGATGGCTTGGATGTTGACCTTGGCGTTGGTGGGGCACTTCATATTGGGGTCAACGCAGGCAGCACCATATTCGGGTGTGCAACAGAAGTACTTCCTTATGGCAAGCCCCCCCACCATTCCCCCCCATTTTGCATATTTTAATGTAGGCCTTCATTTGGGAGGAGGGGCTTAATTTCATTTCATGCCTATAAAACATGCTGGGACTTCCTATTGGGGGAGGCCATATTGTTGGAGAAACAGGGTATATACTATACTATTGGTTTCTTAGTCTTATAGGGCTAAAAGCTATCTTCTACTCAAACTGCTCTTGCTATTAGGAAGTTTCATCTATATTCCTATATTTAGACCATTATTCTATCTAGCGCATTCTAAGATGAATGAAAAGGGCTCAAGACATTCTTCAGTATGGAAATCCCTCATTTACTTAAAGCATGCTATCCTACCCCCATTCAGTCAACTTTTCTGGAGGCTAAACATATCTACAGTAATTTCCTCTGATTTCACAAGGGACTGAACATATTGGCTACCATTCTTTCTACCGGTTCTGGTTTGTCTAAATCTTTCTAAAACTATACTGGACAGCAATTGCTGTGGTTCTGACCAATACAATTCACAAAGGAACAGAATCCTTTGTGTGATTTGGAATCTATAATTCTGTTGATGCAAGCTAAAATGATACTTCCCTTTCTACAAGCAGATATATGCTGGTTCATATTTATCATGTGATTAATACAATTTGTATCCCTCATTCTAATCCATGGATCTGAGTTTTTTTCATTTAGATATGAGAAGATATAAGACAATATGAGAAGATATTAGATATGAGAAGACACAGAAGAGGTGAATTGACTGTTTGTTAGGACTAGATTGGACTCAGCTCTGGAACCAGAAGAACTTTGTGTACTACAAGCAACTACTATGTCCTTCTGCTTATAATATGAGTATGCTTCATTCCTCACATTAGGCATATTTTGCATTTATCTCTGATAAATTCCCTTCTGTTACTTTCAGCCACCTCTCTAACCTATTAAGGTTAAATTTTGATTTTTCTAGAATTTGAGCAGGAAAGCAGGTTAGCAATCAAATACAGGACTTAATTCCATGACCTACCTTCTCCTTAAAATCTCTTTCCAGTTTGGTGAGGAACAGTTGAGGATTTTTTGAGTTTAGGTTTCAAGCCAGCTGTGAATACATCTAATAAATACATCATTCAAATAAAACAATTTAGAGTATCATGCTGCACTCCATCAAATATTTTGCTGAAATCAAGATATGTTGCTTCCACTGCATTCCCTGAATCTATTAAGAATTTTAAAAAATGAAATAGATTTTTTTGACCAAACTTGTCCTTTACAAGATTAATGACAATTAGTAATCACTGCATTTCTTTCAAAGTACTCAAGGCTGTTCATTTTATGATAGAATTTTTCTGGTATTAATTTTAGATTGAGTGGTCTAGACTTCAATTTTATCTTTTTCTTTTATTGAAAACAAGTTCAGTACATTTCTACTGAACGTGTAATAAGTTTGTATAACTTTATGTTAACAGCTCCACATGTAATTGACTTGAAGAGTGTCTGGACCTGAGATAATGGATTTTTCAAACATGATATATGAGGAGAAAGAAGGTATTTGCAAAGTTTTAATGGAACATTATGGACTTGTCCAGGCACTCTCCGAGAATTGGACATGATTGGAACGAAGTAAAAAAATGGGCATATATTATCTGCATTGAGGTTTCATATTTTTCTTTTCAATATCTATATCTTGCTTTATATGGAAAGTCATGTTCAACTACTCTTTAAGTTTATTACTTGATGAAATGGACTACATGCCATAACACGTGTTAGCTTTTGAGATACTACAATGGTTTTTGTGGCAGCAGATTAGCGCAGTTACTTTTCTGAGAATGGATTATGCTAACTTTCTTCATCCATAAAATATCAATTAAGCATTTAACGCATAATAACCTTAATAACACAAGTGAAATGCTGAATAGAGGGTTCTTTTTTGTTTAGTGGATTATAGATATTTCTTAATTTGCATATAATAAGTATTGGTTGATGGCAGGATAGCAATGAAGGATAGAATCAAGAACCATAGAATGTAGAGGGATAGACCATAAACGTGTAAACATAGCAAAATAGAATATAGGATAAGAAATGATTAAAAAATAAAAACAAGAGCTTTAAAGCATGAGGGTTGCTACAATGAAAAAAAAACCCCTTCATTTATTTTTAAGTTTTTGTAATCTAATCCCATTCAAATGGAACTGGTTGTCTCTTAACTGCTTCTGTCTCTGTCCCCAAGTCAGACCTGCAACAACTGATCTCCAATTTTGGCAAGTATGACAACTACAAAGTCCCTGGAGAAGGACAATCTTTCAAGGATTGATACCCCAAAATGGGAGTGCTGTTGACACCCTTCCCCACAGAGCAGTTTGGAAGCTGAAGTTACTGTGGGCTGATATGGCATCTTTACTCAGCGCTATTCTTGAATCCACAAATGGAACCAATAGATAACTGAATAACAGAGTTGGAAGGGTCCTTCTAGTTCAGCCCTCTACTCAAGCAGGAAACCTTATACTATTTCAGACAAATGATTTTCCCATCACTTCTTAAAAAACTCCAGTGTTGGACAGGGATGGGATTCAAATTTTGTAACAACCGGTTCTGTGGGCGGGGCTAGGTGGGAGTGGCCATGTGATTGGGTGAGTGTGGCTTCTTCTTCTTTTTGGCAGCAACTCCCCCTGGTTTTGGGGCCTTCTGGGCCTCAGGAGAGCCTCCTAGAGGGTTTTTTTTTTGCTCCCAGAAGGTTTCCCTGGGGCTCAGGAAGGAAAGAAGAGAACATGGGGGGGGGGCATGCACAATAAAGACTGACTGGGTAAGGAGGAGAGGGATGGGAGGAGAGGGACAGGGCCAGCCAGGGGAACAATTTGTTGGTTCTCTGAACTGCACAGAATCATAACAACCAGTTCTATAGAACCAATCTGAACCGGTAGAATCCCGCCCCTGGTGTTGGATCACCCACAACCTCTGGAAGCAAGTTGTTCCATTATTTGTTCTGTCAGGAAATTTTTCCTTAGTTCTAGGTTGCTTCCCTCCTTGATTAGTTTCCATCCATTGCTTCTTGCCTGTCTTCAGGAGCTTTGGAGAATAGGTTCAACCCCTCTTCTTTGTAGCAACCCCTTAGATATTGGAACACTGCTACCATGTCATCTCTATTCTTTTTTTTTTTTCATTAAACTAGACATGCCCAATTCTTGCAAACATTCTTCATATATGTTAGCCTCCAGTCCCCTAATCATCTTTGTTGCTCTTCTCTGAACTCTTTCTAGGGGCTCAACATCTTTTTCATATCGTAATCAAAAGTGGATGCAATATTCAAAGTCTTACCAAAACTTGATGCATTATAATATCTTACCAAGGCATTATAAAGTGATATTAACACTTCACGTAATCTTGATTCCATCCCTTTGTTAATGCAGCCTAGGGCTGTGTTGGCTTTTTAAGCAGCTGCTGGCTCATATTTAAGTGATTGTCCACTAGACTCCATGATCCCTCTGAAATGTACTGAAGTTACTGACTAGCTTTCCACTTTTTTCACAGTAGCGTTTTTGATCTGTATCATACTAAACTGTTCAAGGAAAATTGTACTCCCATATAAGCCTGCCTGTTCTTTGTTCTTAGATATGTCCTATTCATTATGCCATCGCCTGGTGGTATTAATTTTACTATGTTATGGATTCAGGCTTTCTTTTAATGCTACCAACATAAAAAAGGTAGGGCCACCAGCAATTGAAAGCTTCTTTTCCTTTGATTATTCCAGCTGCCCTATTATTTAATTATTGTAAAGTAAAACTAAAATTGTTAATTTTACCATTTTTATTATTTTTGCTGTAGCTTTGTTTATATTTATGAGCTTTGATTATATTTATTAAATGAGAAAATATGTAAATGTTTGTACATAAAATTAAAATGATACCTTCAGGTGATGGTACAATAAACAAATATGCTTGGAAGGGAAATTGTACACTTTTCAGAATTTTCTGAAGCATTTCAGTCATCAAAAATGTATTTGTTACAGATTTAGATATGAAAAGTATATTTGCAAAAACTGTTTTTGTACAAAAAGGTGTCCAGTGAGTTCAGAAAAATAGGCATGAAAGATGTGTGTGTGTTTGTGATGATAATTTACAGGCAGATGCAGAAATTAGCTAATGCAAGCATACAGTACAAATTCTCCTGTATGTTAGCTCACTGTAATCAGCAGAGGTTATTTCTGAGTAAACAGATATAACATTACACTGTTAATGTTTAAGAAAGTCCAACTAATAAATTTGTCCACCCTTAATTTCAGTTTTAGATTTTAAAACAATATTCATTTTGCCTATATCACTTCTATGGCAATTCTTAGGAAGTACTGAGGACTGAGTAAGGAACCTTCTGAAATGCCCAGAAGTGCTTGTATGAGTAAAAAATATAATGGTGCTTTAGGAGAAAGTCTCAGCCAAGGGAACTTCTGAATATGGTAGATCAGCAGAAGGAGAAATTGAAACATGTATTTGTGAAGGCTAAATAATACATTGCACACTATGCATATTTGCAAAATGAATGCTTTTATGGGGTAATATCCCCATAGATTATCAACCAATTAAGGCAAAGATCTGTGCTTGTTTTATTCATCTGGTACGTTGTATATATTAATGCTAATATGGGATTCAATTTTTTTTACTACTGGTTCTGTGGGCGTGGCTTGGTGACCATGGTGTGGCTTGGTGGGCGTGGATTGATGGGCATGGCAGGGGAAGGATACTGCAAAATCTCCATTCCCATCCACTCCAGGGGAAGGATACTGTAAACTCTCCATTCCTTCCCCACCCCACTAACCTGCTTTCCAGCTCTGTTCTCCAGTTCAGAGCAACAAAAGAAGAGGCAGAGAATAGATGGGGGTGGGGCAAGTCAAAGGTGGTATTTGCCAGTTCTCCGAGCTACTCAAAATTTCCGCTACCAATTCTCCAGAACTGGTCAGAACCTGCTGAATACCACCTCTGTTAAGTATATCGTATTCTTCCAGTTGTATAAAATCTGCTAGAACAGTGGAATATAGATTCCCCCCCCCTTTTTTTCAATACCAGCTTGATCCTCTGCATCATTTCAAATAATTACAGAATTGGCCCAAATACAGTAATGATGGGCATTAAATATGCTGACACAAATGGAATTAGTACCAAAACAATGTTGCATTGTTGCAAGATTTCCTCTTTTCCATTGTTCTCCTTCCATTCTCTTTTACTTCTGTTATTATTCATTTTCCTTCCCAAACTGTTCTGTGCTTATTAAGTGAATTTAGTCACTAAGGTTTTAAAAGATCCCCCCTTCTCCCCCTTCTGAGTTGCTTAAGGCTTCCCTTTCTTGTTACTGGCTCATTTTGGCAAGAACAAACAATTACTATTCATTTTACTTTCTTTTTTTCTGTTGTTCTGTTTTCTTGTTGCTAGAACATTTATTTAGTTGATGTAGCTGTGGTAGTGGAGCAAGAAATAATTAAGAAGTCTGTAGGTTGGCAAAGGGTTTTCTTGCAATAATATTTGTTTGACAGCTCTCTGACCCACAACCAGCAAAACAGATTGATATACATCTCATCTGTTAAGCCCTGATGTTTTCAAATTGTTACCCAACATAAATCCTAGATCTCCATCTGGCATCTAGGTTTATAATAAACTCCTCTAAGGATTCATATGTTAGAGTCTCAATTAAATTGATTTTTTTTCCCCCTATCCCTATAGTATATAGCTCATACAAGTGAGAGAACAATGTTTGCCTGGCACTAAAAAACAAAAACTGAAAAACCTAGGAGGAACAAGAAATGCATTCTGCATAATTTTACTTGGCAAAAATGTATTACTTTAAATTCTGAGCAACAGTGAATGTTTCGCTATAACAAATATCTGAATGTTTTTCGTCCAGCATGTCAGCGGAGAGTAGGAATAAATGAACGTATGCAAACAGTGGGTTCCCCTGGAGAAACTATAATGGGGCCAGCTGTTATTTGTGTATTGGTTATTTAATAATACAATCAAAAAGGAAAAACAGGGGAAAATAGTAAAATAAGACCAAAGGTATGAACACATGAAATTTACAAGCCCAGCAAGACTGAGTAGATTTTTTCAAGTTGACATTAGTTAAATTCTACACAATGAAGTGTCCAAAACTAAGAATTTCAGCTTATTTTTAAGATCAAGTTAACGTGCTACAATTATCAACAATGTTTAATATCATATGGTATATCAACCAAAGATATTGTGATAACTACTGTTTAATCTAAGAGATCTATCCTTATTCAGTGCATTATATCCAAATGAACTACTACAGTGAGCTGTGATGTCACAATGGATAGAATGCAGTATTGCAGGCTGACTCTGCCCACAGCCAGAAGTTCGATTCTGATTAGCTCAAGGTTGACTCAGACTTCCATCCTTACGAGGTTGATAAAACGAGGACTCAGATTGTTGGCGGCAACATGCTGACTCTATTGCGGGTAATACGCTGAAAACCACTTAGAGAGTGCTGTAAAGCACTATAGGGTGCTTATTGCTATTACTATTTTCACAGGGCTGCCCTTGAAGACCATCTAAAAGCAACAACTGGTGCAAAATGCAGCAGTGCGTGCATTTTGTGCTCCTTGATCAGTGCATTTGCTACTGGTTATCGAACAAAGTAAAATTATTTACAATTTCCAGAGTGATAGTGAAGTGCATTAGAAGCAGAAAGAGGTTTATGATACCTTAACCCATATATATTACATGAACCAAAAAGGCCTCAATGTTTTTAGGTATTAAATACCTATGCAACTACATACATAGATTGCATACTTTAAATACCTTTGAGAAGTAACACATATATGATGATATAAGCTTTTATTTCAGAAAAAAAATGAATTCCAGTTCTTAAAACTATATGTAGGTGATAACCAATGTCTTTGTCGTTAAGGTGCCAAAACATTTTCTGTTGTCACATCTAAAGCATTTTAAATGTCCACAACTTTTAATTGTTTTATCTGGGTACCCCATACACATTCATTGTAAGGCTGTTGGCTTGATATTCGATTATTACTATTATTTTTATTGTCTCTTTTATTCATTAAACATGAAACTCAGTTAACTGAACATTTAAAAATGTATCACAATTACCAGTGACTGGTACTAATGGTTGATCTGGGTTACTGCCAGCATCCTAGCAATCAACCAAGTATCTTCTTAAAATATATGATGTTCCAAGTAGCGCAGTTTTTTGCAGTTCCACTGGTGTTATTGCAGGAAGCTGCAATTTCTTGATGTGCTTTGTAAAATTCTTGGACATGGTACTAAGTGCCCCAATGACAATGGTTATCACTGTTACATGTTTCATCCATAATTGTGTAGTTTCGATGGCCAGGTCGCAATATTTAGTGATTTTTTTTCCAGGTTTTTTTCTTTGACTCTGGTGTCTCCTGGTACAGCGATTTTATTATTATATTATATATTATTATTATACTATTGTCATCATCATCATCAGTAGTAGTAGCAGCAGCAGTAGTAGTAGCAGTAGTAGAATACTAATATTCAAACACATTTCAATATTCCTCTAAGGTAAACTGATACTATATTTCCATGTTTGACAGATGGGTTAAGTCCAAAAGGAACAATGGCTTACCTATAGCAATTTACTGAATTTGTGACTGATAAATGAATCCAGGATTTCTTGGTTCATGCTGCTAGCTACCCTGTCACATTTGCTCTTAAAGTAAGATGAATGTCAATGTCTCAATAGAGGACATGTCTGGATGCCTTTTAAAATGCATCTTTCATGTAACTTCTTATTTAGTGACTGATTAATAAAAAACAATTTTGATTTGCTTTTCTATCATCATGCAATTACAGCAAGATTAGACAATATTTGGGGAGGTTATTTTTCCAGGTTTTCGTTGAGCATACTTCATACATGAAAGATTCTAAGTAAGTAAAAACTGTAGCAAGCATAGTTCTTTGATGTAGTAGCTGTCAATGTTTGCTTGACAGTTAACCCTCTGGAGATTGTCTTAGCATTTAGAATAAAGGTGCGCCCTTTTATGAGATGTAGCACGTGACCTTGACACTGTACATGTAACATGCATGATTCCAAAATCCACATTAAAGTAATAATTTGATCAACCCAATTTAATTATCTATGTAACAAATACGTTCATCAAGACTGCTTGGGATTACCTGAGCAAATGATTCAATTCCTAGAATCATCCAATGAGTTTCCATATCTCTGCAAATCATGCAGACCCAAACTGGATCTGCTGGAAAGAGTTGATACCATTGAAACACGAATAACATCCCTTGACACCATAGTAGCATCCCTGGACGCCTTAAAAGAAAGATTATCCAACCTTGAAAAAAAAGACACAATGCAAAAACCTGAACATCCAATAGCTACAAACTACATCTCTACCCAACAACCACAACCCAATCCACAATACAATCCACAAAAAAACATAAGCCAGACAAATAATGATATCCCAATCCTCATCAGAGAAGCTGTTGAGCATGAACGGAAACTTCCAAACGCCATCTTATTTGGTCTAGAGGACATCAATGATGACATCACAACTGTCCAAAACATCATCAGTGATTATCAAGCATCAATCATCTCCCCTGATGAAATACTTGACATTTCCTGCATTGGCTGAGAGCTCAAAAACTGAGATGGCTCTGTGGCCCCACGCTTCTGCAGGGTCATTTGCAAAAATGAATCAAGCAAACATAAATTCATTTACACTAAAAATTCACTTGCCAAAACCAACAGCAACCATAAGAACTTCCGTTGTCGCCCTGACCTAACCATACAGCAATGTGCCCGCTCCTGTGTACTCCGCACTGAACTCAAAAAACGTCTAGACAATGGAGAGAAGGACCTATACATTGACTACCATGCTGACTGTATCAAAAGTAAGTCACACAACCCGCAACTCAGCTTTAACCTTCAACCACAACCCTATCTCAATCAATCCACCATCACCCAAGACTAGGCACGCACATCCCTAACTACCTCAATTCCAACTACTGCTGGCCTTAAATGCAAGCTATTCAATGCAAGAAGCCTTGCGAATAAGATACCTGAATTTTTCCTCTTACTAAATATGGCTAAATTCGACATCATATTTGTCTGTGAAACATGGCTCAACACATCTCTCCCTGACTCCATTACCACAGTAAGAGACTATCATGTTTACTGATCAGATCATGAAATTTGTAGAGAAGGTGGTGTTGCTATCTTCTATAAAAAGTTCTTACATCTAAAAAACATCCAAGTTACCCAGGAGCTTGCTCTTCCTGAGACCATCATCTGTGAACTATCCTTAAATATTACATTTCGATTCTTACTACAGAGCACCTGATTATGACATCGAACATGTAAACAAGCTAAATACACTACTAACATGGGCAGCATCCTGCCCACATGCTTTTATCTTTCTTGGTGACTTCAATCTACCTCATATTGACTGGACCCTAAATGAATGTACAACTGAACCCATACACGCAACCTTCTACAATGTTCTTACAAATCTGGGACTGGAACAACTAGTAACCAACAACACTAGACTAAACAACTGCCTTGATCTCATCTTCTGCAACAGTTTGAATTTAATTTACGGAATACAAACTAAAGAACAGTTTTCCAGCAGTCACCACAATATGATTGACTTTTGTCTCAACATACGCCCACACAAAAATCATCACAATGATGTAATCCCCAATTATAACTTCAAAAAAGGCAACTGTGATCTTATAGACAACGATCTCTCATCCCTTGATTGGCAGTCTCTATTCACTGGATGCAATACTGTTGAAGACCATTACAACATATTTTTACTTGAAGTCAAAAGAGTCATCAAACTATATGTACCAACAACAACTCCCAAAACAAAACAAAAAACAGATTACCCATAACAATAAGGAAACTTCAATCCAAAAAGAAATCACTCTGGCAGAAAAACAAATCTGGTCACGTTGCCAATTTCAAAAGCTGATACAAAAATTTATGCCACCAGATAAAGACTGAATGCACCAATTATCACATTAAACAAGAGGAAAACCTTCTATGCACCAATTCCACCTGTGCTTTTTACAACTTTGTAAACAACAAACTAAAAGACTCAAGGTCCATCCCACCCCTGATAATCCTTCTGGCTCCACAGAACAGCAGCGGTGGCGGGGGGGGGAGGATGGCTTTGCGTGAGTGCCCACCATTGCACAAATGGACCTAATGGTAAAGGACCTAATGGTAAAGACTGCAACGTACCTAATGGTAAAGGACCTAATGGTAAAGACTTTACCTAATGGTAAAGGACCTAATGGTAAAGACTGCAACGACAACACCATTAAAGCCAACATCTTTAACACATTCTTTGGCTCAGTATTTGTAAACAGCAATGGATCATGCCCAGTATTTCCTAGCCGAACCACAGACAACTACAATAATCTAATCCATATCGGTTTTACAGAAGACAATGTTGAAAAAGCACTATGCAATCTAAAACCATCTCTATCTATTGAACCAGATGAAATATGTGCCTACTTCTTAAAAAAGCTATCCACTGCCATAGCTGAACCTCTAAGCATAATCTTTGAAAAATCTTTCAGGACCAGCTCCTTGCCTAACGGTCATCCCCATCTTCCAAAAGGGAGACCCAAGCCTAGTTGAAAATTACTGACCAATCTCTTTATGCTGCATCACCTGTAAAGTCATGGAATCAATTATTAACCAATCCATTATCCTCCACTTAGAGACAAAAAACCTACTCTCCAATAAACAATTTGGTTTCAAGAAAAAACTAATCTGTAATCTGCAACTCTTACACTGCAAAAACATATGGACTACAAAACTCAATCAGGGCAAAGCAACAGACGCAATCTACATAGACTTCTGTGAAGCCTTTGATTCAGTGATACACGACAAACTACTCCTAAAACTAAAATCTTACAGTATCTCTGGACAACTGCATAACTGGATAGAAGCATTCCTGTCAAACAGACAACAAATGGTCAAAATTGGGAGCTTCCTATCAAATTCTGTACCTGTCAACAGTGGTGTCCCCCAAGGCAGTGTTCTAGGACCAACTCTCTTCATACTCCACATAAATGACCTCTGTGATCATATTCAGAGCAACTGCGTTCTTTTAGCTGATGATGTAAAGCTGTTCAACACCACAGGTAACTTCTTTTAGAGTACTCATATATATATTAAAATATATTGTATTTTTGTCATTATCGCAAATGTGGATGGCATTTTTAATATTTTATAATTAGAAAGATATGGACATATCAAAAGAATGTGTAGGATGGAAAACCTTTCCAAATTGTCAAAAATAATAACAGGATTTTTATCTGTTTTTTAAAGAAAAAACCTCTAGGCCTTAATCCTTCTGGCTCCACAGACAAGCAGCGGTGGCCGGGGGGGGGGAGGATGGCTTTGCGTGAGTGCCCACCATTGCACAAATGGAGCTTTGGGTACTCACCCACAGCTTGCATGCACCGGTTCCCAATGGGCTGAGGACCAGTACATGTTTGCAGACCAGGAATTGGGTTGGGGACCCCTTTTCTAGGGTACAAAAGGTTCATTCCCCATGCCTCTCCATTGCTTCATAGCCATGACAAAGCTTCCTTATATCCAGCAGGTCCCTCCATTGTTTCCTCTATTGCCTTTTGTTCCTTAAGTTCCTCATGTTTTTTAAATCATATCATCAATTCCATCTAACCACATCTTGTTTATTTACTTTTATTCATTAAACTGGCCAACTCACACACACCATGACTGCGATTTCTATTCTTCTCCTTCTTCCTGACCCATTCATTTTACTTTCTTTTATTTGTTTTGCAATTCAATCATCGTTCATTCTCTTTACAGGGCCAAACCACTAGATATACTTCACTTTAACATAAGTGTTCTTTAATTTAAGTATACAGTAAAGTTTCTTTCACACATTTACACAATTCTCAATGTCTTCGAATGATTAACAAAATCATTCATGCATCCTCTGTTCTGCATACCTATACTTCCCAATTTTGTTAGTTTTCACTTCTTGTAAGCCTTTAAAAAGAGGTCTACCAAACATATTTGAAGGCACTTTGGAGTATGACATTTATTGGGCAGCAATGGCTCCAATCATAATTTGTGAATAACACCACCTGTTTTGTATTTGCTTATATAGTGGTATCACTGGTATTTTGTTCTAAATAACTATAGAAGTTTTATTCAGCTGGGATTCATTGACTACATTGTACCACAGTTCCCAAAGCTTTAATTTGTGCTATTATATCTTGACTGCAAAAATTGGATGACCACTAGATGGTAGCAAATAGTTACAGTTTTATGGATCTTTTTGCTGCCATATAGTAGAAATCTTTTTTTTTTCCCCCAGCCCAGATGTGTAAATCATATTTTGAAACTGTAATCAGTATTCTAAAAACATCAGGTTGTAGAAGGTTGGTGTATAAATTGTAGCCAAAATTACATTGAAATATTCATTTAAAATACTGTTTGTTCAATAGCACATTGAACGTGTAAAATGATTTTAATTAGAAATGATGTGATTATTTTATAGGATTTTATTAACTGAAGATATTTCAATGAGCAATGTAGGTCAGAAAGTCTGTTTGCCATATGAGCATATCACAAAATATTTACATCAAACCTTTGAGTCAATATAGTGCAAAATCTAATATAACTGATATACTGATATAATGTGGCCATAACAATATAAACTGGCAATTGGTTTTTGTTCAAGTTATAGAGCATACTCAGGTACTGTGGTTTGTAAACTATAATTTATAACTTATTTTATATAACAATCAATTATGAGTTATTCAGTGAAGCATAATTTATAACTTAGTGTATTATGTGAGACAATCAACTACTATGCTTCATCCCAAAACATGATCAAACAAATTATAACATAGCAAATGTTTGAAGCCAATGATGAAAGCTCTGACTATACACAATAATCTAAAAAAAAATTACTAGTGACAATTTATGTTATATTCCAGGGTAATTGGTTTACTTGTGAGCCTGAAAAAACATGAAATTGGTTGTTAGCTAACTAATGGATATAGCCGGCCCTATCTTCTATATATAGGATGAGGTACTAACAGAAGAGAATATACAATATGTAGCTCAGGGTCAAACTGTGGAGTCCTTCATGCTTCCTGAGCTGGGTTTTTATTTGCAAATGTTTCATTACCCAACTAGGTAACATCATCTGTGCAAGTAAGTTTAAGACTTGCTCCTTAATCATATACAGTAGCTGCGGATATATGTAGATTGGAAGAGGTCAATGAATTATTTAATAATGATATTTTTACGCATGCATCAATCTGTCCTCATGATCAATTCTGGAATTCAGGAATGGTACCTTTCTGAAGTTTCACCAAATACATAAACAGGGATGACACTTAGGACTGTGCTGTTTATCTCAGCTACGATAATCTGAAGGAAACTAGAATATATTATGATAAAAGACATAATAATCCCAAATTATCAAATAATGTAACATTAGCTACCATAAAAAGAGATCTAATAAATAAGTGGCTGTACTTAATGTATTTTCTTGCTCAAATATTTTCTTGGGCGCAGATGAAAAATACTGTACCAGTCTCCTTTTCTAGAATTTATGTACTTGTTTATAACATCATAATACAGAAAAAATGTTTTATAGCATAAGTTTGCAGAAATTATTTACATGTAATGCTGAATAAATATCTTATCTCTTTAGGATTGTCTTTTACAAGTCCATCTGTTAATGTGGCCAATATAATTTGAATAGAAGAAATTACTCATTTTGACCTTTGGTGATTAGCAGACATTCAATTTCCTGTTTCCGTAAACAGATGTGCTCTTATAACACTTTCATAACAGAAATTTTGTAATAGCAAACTTATTTACAGGAAAGGCCAGAGCTCAATGATAGTAATATAATTTCAGTTTTTGGCACCTCCAAATAAGTGGATCCAGGAAGCTATAGCTAATCAGAGTAGACAATATTAGTCTGATTTCTGATTGATACCTCCTACCAACGTCAGTCAAATGTTATTGTATCATCAGTCTTCTTCCACTAGGAAAAAAGGAACAATGAGAAAATGAAAAGCAGAAAATGAAATCTCAATACAATTTTAAGCAGCTTCATTTATCTTTGTAAGCTGCCCAGGGTCACTGAAAATGAACTGGGCAACTGCATTTGAAAATAAATAAATGAAATATGTTTGAAAAAAATAGAAAAATGTCTGAGAATGTACTGTATTATTTGTGGTCGATGACTATACTGTACGTTCAAATACTAATCCAAGGATTTTTTCTTTTTACGCACAGAAGCCTCCACCTATCAATAATGTGGAAATAACATCCATTCAGATATTTTAAAATTTTAGTTGCATGTTGCTTCTATAGAATGTCAAATAAATATAAAATGTAAGACATGACAAGGTATTTACTTGATATTCTTTTTTTTTAGTTGCTTAGAAAATATGATAGGCTACTTAAAAACAACAAAGCTGGTTATTTTTATAAGAGTATAAAAAGAATGATCCTATTTTTAAATAATGATTGTATAAATATCTTTGAAAGGATCCATAGCCTACTCAAATGGAAATACAGAAACTATTATGTGGCACAAAGATGTTAAATAAACCAGGGAACACTGAGTACAAAGTAATTGATACTATAACTAAATCCAAGCATGATTTTTGTGAAGATGAATTTTATTTTAACAGCACTAAATAAATTTATGACATAGTTATGATGACTTTCAGGCTGAACTTACCATGTGCTAAGTGCAATTAATTGGCATGAACATTTTCATTTTATCAAAATTACTTCATCCCTCTTTAAATGTATGCAATTTTTTTTAACCAACCTTTGAGGCTTATCATTTTGTTCATTCTAGCCTGTAACTTATGCCTGTCTGGGCTCAAAAATCCAATGTCCAATAAACAAAGAGCAAAAATATATAAAAATGCTTTCTTGCCATCTGATGGTCAAACCCAGCTCAGACAGGATGATTCTACATATTTATAACAGATGTTGATTTGATTATGTTATGCATCTGCTGGAAAGGAACTATACATAGTTAATTTATAATGTTGTATGAATGCATTTTGTGACTGTCCACAGTCCCTAATAATACCTAGATAGTTACAGTGTTTTCTTATGCAGTTTAATTCAGGAGGATACACTTTCAAATGAATAAGCATAATACTGCTGTCATTAAATGGAATTCAAAAATTACTTAGGCCAGGGGTCCCCAACTCCAGCCATGGTGCACTACAGAGCCATGGCCTGTTCAGAACCAGCCTGTGCAGGTGGCTGGTTGGAAAAACAGGCACACACAACTCAACTTGCACAAGCGGCAGGCCGACATGTACGTGCATAGCTCAACTTGCACACACAGTGGACCATATGCTTGTGTATGTCCAGTTGCGTGTGCCTGTTCGTCAACCAGCTGCTTGCACAACCCGGTTCTGAAGCCCTGTAGTGGACATATGCGTATGCGCATAGCTCGACTTGTATGTGTGGTGGGCTAGCGCTCACACACTTGCGTGGGCTCACACACTTGCGTGAGCTGAACATGAATTCAGGGGGACATATTTCAGAATAGATTATACTGTAAGGAGGTAGAAGGACCTGACTGAGACAGGCAAATGTTATAATTCATTAAAAAAAGGGAACACCAGAGGGAACATCTTCCCACTTCCTTATAACATTAGAATTCTACATTATCTGATGAAACAGAGGCTTTAAATAGATTATAACATGTGTTTTATGAAAATACATCATAACACATGTAATTAATTTGGAAGACCTTCTATCAAACATACAGTGCTCTGTATTGTTTTAAATATCTAGAATTAGACAAATTCATAAATACCCCTCTGGCATATATATGGAAGAACCAGGATCAGGGAAAGTGAGGAGGTTTTGTAAAGAGTCAATACTGTCTTCATCTTTAAGAGCTTCAAAGGACCTTTTTAGTAGCTATTTTGGAGATGCCGGATTAGATGACACTTGGTCTGTTCAGTAATTTATAATAAATACATCTCTGTTTATTGACTAAGGACTCAGCAGTATAATATCCATCACCGTCGAATTTGATTCCCTCTTCGGCATTTGGCTGATATAATTTCTTAACATTCTACTTTGTGGAAACATAATCTTTTCACAGCAAGCAAATTAGGGAAACTTATATGTACCAAGGCAATGAAGAAAGTTTATGGAGTACAACTCTCAACATCTTTCACCTTCTGTCTCATTGAACATTATTTTAATGATAGAGGGCTCAGGATGTATAATCCTGCTTTCCCATATCTGAAGAAATTCTGAGTATTAGTAACATGTCATATTTTCAGATGTTTCATTTCTAAAGGCATACAATAAAATCATATAAACCTATGTGGAAATATTGACTTCTACAAGTCTACTGCTCTCAAGCCAATATTACCAGGTATTTGACTAATTCACTGTTTTTACCTAGAATTGAACTGACTAATTTGCTGATTTTTCTTTCAATTGATTTGAGCACAGATTTCAATCAAAGGTTAGATGCTTCAAAGCTTGAAGGTTGGATCCAGCTTGTTAAGAAAGTGAGCTATATGTGAACTTCTAGTCTATATTTGCTTGCAGGGAAAATAGATGGAGTATATATGCTTGGCTTTGTTCTGCAGCCTCCATCTCAAGTTAGCAAAGATATCTATCCAAATAAGGGGAGATTTGATATGGCATCAATTGGATTCTTGGCAAATGTTTTGAAATCTCTCAAGAGCTTCTAGGGCCATTCTGGGTAACATATAGCTCACTACAAATTCCACTCTGATCACAAAGGGAAGAAAAACATACAGCTTAGATGATATCAGGCACAAAGTTAGATGACTAATAAACTAGACTTAAAAATGTATTTATTTATAATACATGAATTGCAGTTGGCTCTATGAGTCTACATAAAAGTATACACTTAATAATATTGATATTCTAAAGCATAATAATATTCCTTGTACACAATACTTATAAATAATGCCATAAGCATATCCATCAACTTTTATTTGTGTTTTGTAGTTTTAAGCAATATGATCCCCAAGGACTATGGGAACTATCAGGTTTTTGTAAGCCTTCAGAATACCAAAAGGGAAAAGTCATTTTTTGTCTCCAAGAAAAAGCTCCTTCATGGGAATGGGGATCCCCTCATCCCACACAAATGCCTGCTTCTGAATCTCCTCTTGACACACTTCAATAGGCATTCTTTGTTTCCATCACTTGGCAGATTCTACCTAGAATAGACAATCTCAAAAATACAGATATTCCACGTGTTCTAGGGTTTTGTATGTAACAAGCAATATATTTAATTGCACTCAGAAACAAATTCAGTTCCCAAAGCAGTGGTCTCAAGGCAGTCAAGTATATGGCCAATAGGCATACAAACAGCCATATGTTGTGCCAGCTGAAGCCTCCAGGTAGTTGTAAAGAGCAAAGTAATGTGAAGCAAATTACAATAACCTATCAAGAGATGATAAGGTCATGAGTGACTATCATCAGGCCTATATTCCAGAAAAGGCCTCAATTGAAGCACCATCTGAAGCTGAACAAGGCTTTCCTGGCTGTGCTCTTCAGCCAAAAAGCTAGGATCCCAGAATTTCAAATGTGCTATTTCAGGGGAAGCACAACCCCATCCAGACTCAATGTTGATAAAATCCTGGAGTTGGTGGGTTTTGAATAGCCACTCTATCTCGCTTGGTCTGTGTGCTCTTCCTGCTCCCCAACCGGACATGACATTCTCGGGACACTGAGAATTTTCATTACATCTCTTACTTGCCAAGGGTGGATATATATATAACTGAGTGTCATCTACTTATTGATACCTTTTCCCAGACTTATCCTGAGACTTCATGTTAAATAAAATGCAAGAGAAACACAAGCCTCAGGTTATCCTGTACTAAAGTGCTTAAGGGCTCAACCTCTCCTGCTACAATTGTTCCTCATTTTCTACCAAAATCATTCTAGATATCTCTTTACTCATTTCATCTCTTGGAATGTCTTAATACAACTGGCTGGTTGGCAAGGAACGGCTGCACTGGAACAGTCCTTTAAAGCAGCCTTGTCACTGCTATCTTCCAGGAGGAAACTCCCCCATTGTCATGTCCTAGCAGTGGTTAGTGGCTCAGGTCAATCCAGTAAGTGATCTGTCATTGACAAAGGAGAACTGGAAATAATAGGCATCAGCAGATCACAATTCATCTGCTCTTAGATAGACAGCTTATAGGTCTGTCCCTGTGAAACAGATTTGACTCCTGGCAACTGCATTGATTAATTGCTTGGCAAGCTTTTTCGGAAGTGGATTGTCATTGCTTTCTTCCTAGAGCTGAAAGAGAATGATTGGCCCAAGTTCAGTCAGTTGACTTTGTGCCCAAGATGAACTTGTGATCTCCTGATTTCTTATCTGATGCCTTGAGTACTGTATCAATCTGGTTCTTGATATGAGCGCCTTTATACCAGGGCTGTCAAACTCGTGGCCTACAGGCAGGATGTGTCATGTGCTGGCCACACCCATGCCCAGTTTAGCGAAGGGGGAAAAAGTCACGATATGTCACATGACGTGCCGTGACAATGCAAGTTTGACATCCTTACTTTATACAGTAACCATATGAGACTTACGATTCTTGACGAATGTATCTTTTCCTTTTATGTATACTGACAGCATATGCACCAAGACAAATTCCGTGTATGTCTAATCACATCAATAAAAATTTTTTGCCAATAAAAAATTTATTCATTCATTCATTCATTCAAAAGTGACTTACAAGGATGATTATTTGAAAATTCCTGTTCAGTCCCCTTTAGTTGCATGCTAGAATCTTGAAGGACAAACTCTCTTCTTGTCTTACTAGAACTTTACCTTCCATTGGATTCTATATTAAAGAAATGCCACATATTTTCTATATTTTGGTTAAAAGTATTTTTGGCACAGAAAAAGAGTTTTCTTGAAAATTCAATTTTGGACATTTTTCCTTTGCTAGCTTGTTTATGCTAGCTTCTGTTTCTCTAAGAGAAAAAGTATTGCTTGTGGATTATGCATAGATGCTTGACTATATATATTGATGTATGAGATAAAGGGGTGATCACCCTTCTCAATTTAGTGTTGGCCTTATTCACTTCTGCCATATATTTTTTTTTTTGGGGGGGGGGAGAATCCATAGGTGAGGGATGAAATAGCTTCCCAACCCTAGAAAACAGAAGGTGGGAATTTGACCCCTCCAGAATAAATTATTATCATCATAGCCATAATCATTATCATCTTCTCTGGACAGCATATAAATAATTACTATTAGTTAAATTTATTTGCTGCCTATCTCGCTGTGGGGCTGCTAGGTGGCTTATGACAATAAAATGAAAGAAATGAAAAGAGCGTGAACAGAAGAAAGACAACAGAACAATAAAATAAACAATGAAAAGAACACAAAAAGAATTCATCAACATGATTACCAAAAAAGATGGGTGGGGTAGAAAGCAAAGAATTGGGAGGCAGGAGGAGCAGGCTGCAATATACACTGCTCAAAAAAATAAAGGGAACACTTAAACAACACAATGTAACTCCAAGTCAATCACACTTCTGTGAAATCAAACTGTCTACTTAGGTAGCAACACTGATTGACAATCAATTTCACATGCTGTTGTGCAAATGGAATAGACAACAGGTGGAAAGCATAGGCAGTTAGCAAGACATCTCTAATAAAAGAGTGGTTCTGCAGGTGGTGACCACAGACCACTTCTCAGTTCCTATGCTTTCTGGCTGATGGTTTGGTCACTTTTGAATGCTGGCGGTGCTTTCACTCTAGTGGTAGCATGAGACGGAGTCTACAACCCACACAAGTGGCTCAGGTAGTGCAGCTCATCCAGGATGGCACATCAATGCGAGCTGTGGCAAGATTTGCTGTGTCTGTCAGCGTAGTGTCCAGAGCATGGAGGCGCTACCAGGAGACAGGCCAGTACATCAGGAGATGTGGAGGAGGCTGTAGGAGGGCAAAAACCCAGCATCAGGACCGCTACCTCTGCCTTTGTGCAAGGAGGGACAGGAGGAGCACAGCCAGAGGCCTGCAAAATGACCTCCAGTGGGCCACAAATGTGCATGTGGCTGCTCAAACGGTCAGAAACAGACTCCATGAGGGTGGTATGATGGCCCGACATCCACAGGTGGTACTTACAGCCCAACACCGTGCAGGACGTTTGACATTTGCCAGAGAACACCAAGATTGGCAAATTCACCACTGGCGCCCTGTGCTCTTCACAGATGAAAGCAGGTTCACACTGAGCACATGTGAGAGACATGACAGGGTCTGGAGATGCTGTGGAGAACGTTCTGCTGCCTGCAACATCCTCAAGCATGACCAGTTTGGCAGTGGGTCAGTAATGGTGTGGGGTGGCATTTCTTTAGGGGGCCGCACAGCCCTCCATGTGCTCGCCAGAGGTAGCCTGACTGCCATTAGGTACCGAGATGAGATCCTCAGACCCCTTGTGAAACCATATGCTGGTGCGGTTGGCCCTGGGTTCCTCCAAATGCACGACAATGCTAGACCTCATGTGGCTGGAGTGTGTCAGCAGTTCCTGTAAGACGAAGGCATTGATGCTATGGATTGGCCCGCCCGTTCCCCAGACCTGAATCCAATTGAGCACATCTGGGACATCATGTCTCGTCCATCCACCAATGCCATGTTGCACCACAGACTGTCCAGGAGTTGGGGGATACTTTAGTCCAGGTGTGAGAGGAGATCCCTCAGGAGACCATCCGCCACCTCATCAGGAGCATGCCCAGGAGTTGTAGGGAGGTCATACAGGCACATGGAGGCCACACACACTACTGAGCCTCATTTTGACTTGTTTTAAGGACATTACATCAAAGTTGGATCAGCCTGTAGTGTTTTTTTTCCACTTTAATTTTGAGTGTAATTCCAAATCCAGACCTCCATGGGTTGCTAAATTTGATTTCCATTGATCATTTTTGTGTGATTTTGTTGTCAGCACATTCAACTATGTAATGAACAAAGTATTCAATAAGAATATTTCATTCATTCAGATCTAGGGTGTCTTATTTTTGTGTTCCCTTTATTTTTTTGAGCAGTGTAATATAAATAAAGAGCAACAAGGCTGCACTTGTCCTTTGGATGCTTCCAAATAATCATGTTGGGAAGTCAGATGATTTGATATCAGCTCTATATGTACAAATAAAGGGCACTCTTTGGAAAGAGCATTCAGAATTCAGGAAAGAGCATATATGAGATATTGGATTAAAATGATATAATAGTAAATAAGAAAGTAAATAATAATAGTAAAATAAAAAGATGCAGAGAATCCATAGATGGCTGGAAGCACTTGTGTGATACATACAAAGTAGATTCAATTCTAAATTACAGTCCTAAACTAGGAAAGATGATAAGAGTGATGCACAAATCAACAACCTGACTTTTGTGTGTGTGTGTGGGAGGAACCCATGTGTATCTGGTCTTCACCATAAACTTATCTGATCAATCCATAGGTATTTTGATAGGTTGTTATGTTATGCCAATTCATCATATAGTGAACTGGCTCATAAATCATGCTAAGCTATGGCTTGTTTGTTATGTTTTGTAACTAAGCTAAAATTGGCTGGGGTCATATATAATGCAAAGTGTATTTGACAAGCACTCCACATACGATCCCAATCAAAAATGCCATAGAGCTTTGTAAAATAAAAGCTCCATATTATGGGTTAGAATGATATCTAAACCCAGTTGAGCATATTTGTTTAACCATGATTTACTGAATAAACTATAATTTATTGAGCTCATTAAAAAATAGTTCATAAATTATTATTAGCTATGTTTACTCAGACCACGTTATAACTAATGCAAAATATATGCAATCATAGCATTGTGTAGTGGTCAGCAGCTAACATATGTATTCCCTTTGCAAAGGAATAGGGGAAATGATATCACCTAAGGGCACAGTATACATTTCAATGAGCCAACACATGCATGTACTTTTCCATATATTTTTGCTGTGATCCTACATCATATGTTCCTACAATCTAGTACAGCCTGCATATGGTGGACTGCCAAATGCTTCAATATAACATATCAGTTGGATAGATGGAACCATTCAAGTATAAGATCGTTTTGCAACCTAGGCAGATTTTAACTTAGTTTCTTTGTATTAAATAACAGCTTCCTCCAGCTGAAATCAATTCCAGATGAGTATATGCACACATCAACGTCGTTACCTTGGCAACAGTAAAAAAAAATGGCTTGAAATGTCCTTCTTCCTGGATGTCTTTTTGATTTCCCAATTGAGTCTACAACCTTTGGAGTTTTTGACTTGGGCTTCCCATTTACTTACTAAATATAAGTTAGTATATACCAACTCTGTTTAGTTTTGGAGCCCAGATAAGTATTAATCAAGAAATATTAATCCACTTTATTAAACATTAAGAAGGAATATGACAGATAGCCACAGGAATCAGCATTCAGTGGTTGGATTTACGGAATAGGTTAAACTGTAATGTGGTTGCCTAGTTTGCAACTTAGTCTGTTGTGTAATTCAACCTGTGTAATTATAGTTCAGCATGTTGTACAAACCTAGGGAAGTAGGTTTATCTAGTAAACCAGAGCTCAAGTAATCATGGATGGATATGTAGTATGAATATAGTTAATACCACGATTCAACTTTAACTTAGAAATGAAAGATTCAATTTATAGGGTAGCATCTGTGTTAATCTATCCATTTAGACCTGTAGGGATTCTTTAACAACTCAGTAGATATTAGCAAAAATGCACTTTGAATCCATTATCCTCAGATTTCCCTTAAACAGCACAGTAAAGAATGAGAAATGAGAAAAAGTGGCATGTATGAGAACTTTTATTTCTGGCAATGAGTTCTTCAAAAATATAATGCTGACAGAGAGGTAGAATTGTGTTAAATGGAGCATTAATGGCTGTTTATTTTGTCATTGACACTATAAATGTCCACAAACTGATCCTAATTTCTACCATAGGGGAAAACATCTAGAGAAAGGAGCTGCAATAAATTCCTTCTCTTCCATCCTACAATCTGTACAGAATTTGTACTCTATTATAACATCAGAAATACCCTCATTCAAATCAATAGACTTAAGAACACATAATTTGAATGAGATTGAAATATTCCTGTGTAATAAAACATTACAGATGATGAATATTTTTGCCCTTTAGATCACCTCAAGGAAAAGGCTACTGCTTATAGACTTTATTGTAATCAGATCTGCTTAAACTTCACATCAAGTTATGGATTGTTGAATTATAATGTACTGAAAAAAATTATAGTTGGTTGAATTTGTACAACCTACCAAGCCTTAAATCATGACTTAAATATCATACTGGCTACCAACTACAAACATCTTAGGGTTTAGCAAAATGTGTAAACCATGTTACTATTTTTACCATTAGTATATCATAGGCCTGGCCATTAAAGCACATTTTAAAAATTTAAAAATAAGAGGTAAAAGTAAAATTAAGAATTAAAGAATCCTTTGAGTTCCTTTGAGCAAAGAATATAGAAATAGGAAAAGTTGCCTGTTTAATAAAAATAAAATAGTTGTTTAATCCAACAAACAGATGAGGATACTATTGAAAACATGAACTTTAAAGCAAATGAGAAGATGCTCTTCAAATGTTGTTATAGCCCTTCAGAGTTATGTCATTCATAAATAATCCTCACTTAGTTAAATGTGTGGACAAAGATAAGAGCCACTTCTAATCCTCTATTTGCTACACAAGAAGGAATTACAAAGAAAGAGGAATGCCAAGATTGGCAAAAATCCTTGGCAGTTAACATTGCCATCTTGTGGATGCTGCTTACATTCCTACCAATATAACTCTCTTAAGGCCTATTAAACTGATAAAACAAGTCAAACTATGGTAGACTGCAGATATAATCTTGGCTGGTAAAGGAATAATTTAAAAACAACAACCACATGAAATAGAAGGGATTATACCACAAACAAAAGAGGTATTCAAGCAAAAAAAAAATATTTGAAATATTAGTTGGCGCCAGATGAAAAACAAGATAAGACTATTGCTTTCATTGGCTAAATCATTGATAGATTAGTTGGATTGCTTCATCTCTTGTTTTGATGCATCTTTTATGTTATTATCATATGATTTTATCCTTGTGAAATTATTCTTCTCATAGTGGATTTTAAATATGATTTTAGTGTATGAGTTTCTATGTGTGAATAATATCTTGGGAAGTTCTTACCATTTGAATTTGCAGCATACTAATAACTTGACAGCCAATCAGAATGGATTTTTCTTAAACTGAAAAGTCTCAACTGATCACTTCTTACATTGACCAATAAGCAGATGGCTTGCTCTGTTCCCTCATGCTTGCACCAAACCCTAATCTCTTCCCCTCCCAAAAGCCCAATAAACAAAAGTAAATTGAAAGAATTCCAGTAATGTTTCTGGGAATATAAAAATGTGCCAGAGAGTGAGCAGAGTATTGCAATCTAAACTCTGACCCTTTTGTGTATCACCTCACACACACATGCAAAAGGAGTGAGGTATGATCATTACACTATGCTAGCTATCTTGCAGATTTTGAAACATGCACAAACATAGACTCAAAGGAAACTTTCCATCTGCTTAGGATGGCATAACTCTTGGCATGTTTGGACTCTTTTGCCTGAACTCCATCCCATTGCAAATATGCCAAGGGGTCAACATTTGAAAGGCAAATGCCAAATTGTACATCCAGCACTTCTACTGCATCTGTTAACTAAGTTCTACAATTGCAAGAAAAGAAGGAAAAAAGGAAAGAAGAAAAGAAGGAAAAAAGGAAAAAAGGAAAAAAGGAAAAAAGGAAAGAAGGAAAGAAAGAAAGAAAGAAAGAAAGAAAGAAAGAAAGAAAGAAAGAAAGAAAGAAAGAAAGAAAGAAAAAAAAGAAAGAAAGAAAGAAAGAAAGAAGTAAATGTTGGAAGTTTCCTCTCCTAGGAAAATGAAATATTTTAGGATATACTAAAAAGGCAGAATATTTCCCCTAAAAAGAAAAGTAGAAACTCAGAGAGGCAGAAACTCAGCCCCCACCTTTGCTAATGGACCATTACTCTGGCCTAGGCCAGTCTATTTTACATAACAAAGATCTACTCCAGATAGAGTATAATAGGAATTGCTCCAAGCCCTTTCATTACATCATCATCCAACAAGGCTCAACCAAGCCTGGGACTCATGACAGCCTACAGAATTGCCCCTGCATGGCCCCATGGGAGCCTGACAATCAATCAGAATACAAGCTCAAATTCAAATCCCAATAGAGGGTATAAAACCAAGGGACTCTCAGCATCTCTGCCCTTCTTTCTTCACCCAAGGCATGTGATCCTGTCCACCATTAAACCATCTTTCCAAGCAGTCACCATGTTTCCAGTGTCTTTCTTCCCCACTTGGAACTGAACCCAGAAGGATATTTCTTCCAATAAAAGAAAGAAAGGAAGGAAGGAAGGAAGGAAAGAAAATGAAAAAAGAAAAGAAAGTCCTCCATTTGCAGAAACAAAAGATGGAAAATTGATTGTCAGGAGTTTCTATCTCAGTGTTTCTTGGCAACTTGAAGATGTGTGGAATTCTGGGAGTTGAAATCCAGTTCTTAAAGGTGCCAAGATTGAGAAATTCTCCTCTATCCATGTCTACAAGCTGAGTAGAACCCATTCCTGGTAAATGCCCTTAGCTGAAAGGTGTAATATATGCATCTTTTAAAAATATAAATATAATATAAATAATGTGACACTTCTACTCAATTCAGAGAGGATTTCTAAACTCTCTGCTTTAGTTTCCAGGCCATGCAGAAGTTCAGGAGATACAGCATTTACTAAGATAGTTTGAACAAAAGGTTAAACCTTATCTGCCACCCAACAATGAATCCAAGCTTCTGTGTGCAATGCACATAAAGGGGAGAGGGCCAGGACTTTTCTTGCATGATTGTAGCCATCATGACTTTTTGACTTTCCAAAGACCCTGTGTGAGTTGATGTCTTTAGCTTTTTTTCTTTATCCTGAGTTGATTAGAGACAGTGGAGAAAATTAAGCTGAAAAACAAAGGTGCTCACAGATGGTATATTAAGCATCTAGTATGTGGCAAAAAGACAATATTTAAGAAGCTCCTTCATCAGTGTGACAGTACTTTTTGTGTTTCTATTTTAACTGAATCTCACCTGAGCTTTAAATAAAGGCTAGGCAGATGTATTTAGCTCTTTGCATTATGTGTAAAAGGTTAGACTAGACAATTATAACAGCCCTCTCTGGTGTTAAAATCCATAGATCAATAATGATGGTTAGAGAAAAGTGCTCTGTGTTTCTCAAAATAATAATAAGAAAAAGGTTTAAAGCCAAACCCATTATATGGATAATCTATTATAGTTTGATGTCCTAGCTCTGCCATGAATCTAATTCTCAAAAATTTTCACCTTCTGCCAAGTAATGTCATTTATTATATATATTCTTTATTCTCCATTCCTATATTTGCTTAAATGATAGCAAGTCCCATGACTAGATTGATTTAGGAGGATTATGATGAATATGTTTTTGCATGTTGCTTTACATGCCAATTGCTTTTATTATCTGTCTTAAAGTATGTTTTCAATCTTAGAAATACCACATATAACCATTTAAATTGCTCTTTTTCAGCAAATCCAATTTTTTGTAATTTGTTTTTATGACAATGTCTTGATTTTTATCCTGTATCATTCTATCTAATATGACAAATCAAAAGATATTTCGTAGAATTATCCTCTCCCCCAAAAGGAAGATATTTTTTTGGTACAAGACGGAAGCCATAGGAAAAGTTTGTTTGGCTTTTATTGCAACATTATACAGGTCTATAAAAGATAAAGGTGTTTTATCTTTATGAAGAGAGTATCAGAAACACCATGCACATCTGTTTAGTGGTAAGTCTATGTACAGTGAGGCTTTCTCTTAGGTAAGTATGTAGAAAGTTGCAATTTAAAAATGTCTCCTGTGGATTACAGTGGAAGTTACAGAACAGAATCAAAATGGTAAAATGAAAAATCAGATGTACAAATTATAATTTAGTTTTCTGTTCCTCAGAAGGTGTGATAATCAACATAATCATTTATTTTTTATGGGTATACATTTTGCTCTATTCAAAACCCTATTCCAGACAATACAAAAGGATCAATATTTTTAAAAAATATTGCATTTGCCCATCAATTTTTCCCTACAGTAGTCACTGCTGCCATCTGCTGGATTCTTGTCTCCATGACAAAAAAAATTCACCATTGCAAATGGAAAGTCTAACAAAAATCAATCTAACCTAAAAGTATGCAATTTTGAAATGCTTTTATTTGCTTGTGTGCAGTGATGCATTTCAAAATAGTTTATCACCGGTTGGGAGGGCATGGCTTGTTGGGTGTGTTTTGCGCGCGTGCACACTTTCCACACACACGCGTGCCAAACACACACTTTGCATAGGCGCAGAGGCATTTCAACTAACCTCCTGCAATCCTGCACTCTCCCTGTGGCTTCAGCATCTGCTATGCCACACAAAGCAGCAGCTGCGCTTCAAAAAGCGGGAATAAAAGTCAGTAGGGGAGCCCAGGTGTGCAGGTGGGCCCAACAGCAGCTCCAGAAGAGAAACGGTTTGGTCTTTGCTCATCTTCGGCACTACTGGTACACCAGAACCGGGTAGAATACCACCACTGCTTGTGTGTAAATTATTCTACTTCTTCTCATTTCAATTTGAAATTTGTTTCAGAAGGATAAAATATAGGGGTAAAGATTTTAGATTAGAAAGCCTGGTTCATTCCTATACTCCCCCCCCTCAGTCAAGCAAGCTTACTGGAAAAAGTTGGGAGCACTCCAGACACCTTGAAGAAAAAGCATGATATACTGTATATTTAATACATAGATATATAAATTCATATTCAATGATCCACACGTAGATGTAGGCATACAGAAATTAATTAAGCAGAATTGCCTAATTCCTTCTTTGTATTGGTAAAAGAAAAAAATTGTCCAACCTACCAAAAGCATCGCCAAGGAAGATGGAGCAGGAATGGGTGCCAAAACATGCAAGAAATTAATAAGAGAATACCTATCCACAGTAGACGAGTTCAAATTGCCAGAACCAAATTGCATCCCAGGGTTCTGAAGAAGTTGGTAAATGAGAGCTTGGAACCACTAAAGAGAATCTTTCAGAACGTGTGGAGCTATAGACGTTAACATTCTAAGCAGTTCGGAGAACCAGTTGTTAGAAGAAATTACTGGCCTAATCCTGTAAGGAAGGCAAGAAGGAAACATTCTGGTGTTGCTTACAGAAACTGCCTCTCCGTTAACCCTTATTACATTCTTGGCATGACTAGACTTCCTGTCTCAGGAACTTCTCTGGAGTTTTTTTCCCCTCCTTTGCTGGTACTTTGCTTGTGTGGAGTGATTGTTCAAAGTTACAATGGCACTGAAAAAAGTGACTTATGATCATTTTTCACACTTACGACTGTAGCGGCAACCCCACAGTCATGAGAGGCCAGGTGAGGAGATGCATGCCTCAATGTGAGTGATGTTGAGTCGGCCACGCCCAGCCAGTCACATGACCACCAAGCCATGCCCACCAACTAAGCCACACCCACAGAACCGGTTGTTAAAAAAATTGAATCTCACCCCTGGCTATAGACAAACTATAGACCAATTGGTTTGATATCAATAGCCAGGAGAATCTTGGAAAAGTTGCTTGAATTTGTGGATTTGTGAATACCTAGGCAAGGCAATTGTTTGTTGATCATGCCAGACCATATGATTTGTTTGTTGATCATGTTTGTTGATCATGCCAGACCAATCCCATTGCCATCTTTGATAACGTGATTAAATCAATGGGTCAGGTAAACGCTGCAGATATTGTATATTTAGACTTCACTAAGGAGAGCATCATGAAACAATAGTACTGCTTTGCCATGCTTGAAAAACAGTATCCACTTCTGGTCATCAAGATTAAAAAGGTGCTGAGACCCCAGAAAAGATGCAGAGAAGAACAACAGAGATGATAAAGGGTTTGGAAGCAAAACTGTATGATGAACAGTTGAAAGAACTAGGCATGTCTAGCCTAATGAAGACAAGGTTTAGGGGTGACCTGACAGTTGTCTTCCAGTATTTGAGGGGCTGTCACAGAAAAGAGAGGGTTAACTTATTCTCCAAAGCATCTGAGAGTAGGACAGGAAGCAAATGGGGGAAGTTTGTTAAAGAGAGGTCCAACCTGGAACTAAGGAGAAATTCCTGACAGTGAGAACAATTATTCAATGAAACATCCAGAGTGCGTGCTCCATTCCTTGGGGGTTTTCAAAAACAGATTGGACAACCATTTGTCCAGGATGATATAAGGTGTCATGCCCCTGGTGGAGACTGACTCTGAGCAGTCAGAGGAGGACCCAGGCCCATCCCCTATCCATCCTAGGGCACACAGGGAGGAGAGGTTCAGTGTAAAACGTGGTCTACTCAGGAGGAGAGGGCCATGATCCTCTTCATGGGTTGCAGGTGTGAGATCTGCGTAAAAGGTTGGACCTATGTGGTAACAGACGCTGGAGACAAATTTGTGTTTTATTCCTAAAGAAGGTTTATCTTGGTTGGCATTCTTCCAATGGACTGTCCCTGGTTAACTTCCTGAAGTTGGCAATTACCTATCCTGCTCTGTCGTGGAACTTCATTCAATGCGGTTTGTTTTTGGTTTTTGCTTCGTTATCGGCTCTTTGAATTTGAACTGTGTTTTTTTGCCTTTGAAATGTTATTTTGACTCCTCCACTGTGAACAATTAAACAGTGAAGCCAAGTTGAAGGCATTAAAGGATTTTTAGTTACGTTTTGGGTTTTGTTATATTTCTGATATACTCTGGGTCATCACATTAGGTCTCCTGCAGGAGATTAGACTAGAAAACCCACAAGTTCCCTTCCAGCTCAATGATTCTAGTCTAGTCTGGTCTTCGTTTTAAGTAGTAATTGGGGCAGAGCAATTTATGATTCCTTTAGACCAGGGATAGGGAAATTTCGCTCTTTTATCACTTATGGTCTTCAACTCACAGAATTCCTGAGTGAGCCATAAAATATTCCCCATCCCTGGCCTACTGGTTTTTCAGTTATGGGGGGCGGGGGAATCAATTTTTGACTTGAATGGGACTGTTTAATATCCAAATGTAGGGAATATTCTTTATATTATTATACTTTTTTAGGTTGGTTGTAAGAAATAACAAAGTTTGAACTACTTTAGTAATTACTAATACAGGCAGATATAGCATTAAATTTCATTGCTGCGTTTTGAAACATGGAGTTTCAGATCAGAAGGCCAACCTAGGATTGTTGAGCTAAGTTTAGTTTTGAATGAAAGACAATTTTACAACAAAGCCACAATTCAGTTAAATCCAAAATGGAAATTGCTACTGCCATTTCCTTATCCCTTTACCTGTCAAGTTGATAGCTACCACTGTTACCATTTTAGCTTTGTTTCAGTTACAGCATATTGGTCATGCTGCAACAATGGTGCTTCTCCATTATTTATCTCATTGCCCTGAAGTTCAAAAGTATTAACATATAGACAACCCATGCTTTCTGTTTAATGATATTGGAAGTTGTCTCAGGCACTTTTTTGGGCTGGAAAAAAGAAAGAACCAAACAGAATACATCAACCCTCTCTTACGTGGCGATAATTTAACATAGCACTTGTAAATGTGACGATGTTCTCTCCAGATTGTTGGTTACCATTTCACAGCATTTCAGGCAGCGATTATGATATGTACAGTACTGTATGTTTTCCCTTGATATTCCCTTCTTTTAAATATCATTCAGGTTTAATCATTTAATGTGTTAATATTGCTGCCCTTTGCAGTTTCCCACTTAATCTTTATTTCTTTTGAAAAAGCAGTTCAGAATGTTCTCATTGTACAATCATGAGTAAAAGAACTGATTACATTTTTGGTATTTAAAACACATGAGCTTCCTGTAGGACTTCAGCATTTCTGAAAATATGGGTAGTCTTGATCTAGCATCTAATGTCTTTTGAGGGAATGGAAAGGTTGGTACAGGTTAAGGCTCAGCCATCAAATAGAACTGCTCTTTGGTTCCGATTCATGAATAATTCCATCCCTAGTCCTATGTGACATTAAGCCTGAATGAGCAATTGCACAGTAGGCCAGTTCTCCTGATTCACCCAATTCTACATCAGCAGGTGGAAATCCTGACCAGCAGACACTTTGCCCAGCATTGTCTGAGACACTACAGGAAGCCTTTCCTGGATCAGTAGCAGTGATGGGATTCAATTTTTTTTTTACTACCGGTTCTGTGGCTGTGGCTTGGTGGGCATGGCATAGCTTGGTGGGTGTGGTTTGGTGGGCATGGCAGGGGAAGGAGACTGTAAAATCTCCATTCCCACCCCACCCCATTAACCTGCTTTCCAGCTCCGTTCTCCTGTGCAGGACAACAAAAGAAGACCCAGCCAATCAGCTGGGACTCGGGAGGAAAAGAATAGATAAGGGCGGAGCCAATCAGAGCTGGTATTTACCGGTTCTCTGAACTACTCAAAATTTCTGCTACTGGTTCTTCAGAACTGGTCAGAACCTGCTGAATAACACCTCTGATTAGCAGGCACTCATTCAGTGATAACTCACCACTATATTGTCTCCTGTTTAGATTACATGGGCTGCCTTCCAAGAATTTGGAAGTGAGAAGACTACAACCAAAATTCTTCTTAGTTAGAGCCTCCTGACTCTAAAATAATCAGTTTCCCAAAGTCAGATTGGCCCTTCCTCTCGTTATTCAAAAAGAGCATAAAATGTTGCTTTTCCAAAGTGCAAGGGACATGACATAACGTCTGTGAACTGTCCTCAAATACCACAATCTGCTTCTTCCTATGCTACAGAGCCCCTGATTATGACATAGTTCATGCAAACAAGCTAACTTCATTGCTAACGTGGGCTGCCTCTTGCCCACACCCTCTTATTTTCCTTGGTGACCTCAACCTACCTCTTACAAATTGGACCCTAAATGAATGTACATCCGAACCCATACATGCAACCCTGTACAATGCCATTACTACATTGGGCCTGGATCAATTCGTAACTAACAACACTCGACTCAACAACTGCCTCAACCTCATCTTCTGCAACAGCTCAATCTCATGGTGACCACAGTATAATTGACTTTTGCCTCAATTTACGCCCTCGCAATGAGGAACATAATGATGGATGCCCAAAATACAACTTCAAAAAAGCCAACTATGATCTCATAGATGCCAACCTATCATTTCTTGATTGGCACATTCTGTTCTCTAGCTGTAATAGTACAGAAGACCATTATAATGCATTCTTGCTTGAGCTTGAAAGAGTCATTAAACTATATGTACCATTAGTAAGCCCCAAACACAAAAACAAAAAACAATTTACCCATAACAATAAGGAAACTTCAATTTTTTAAAAAATCGCTATGGCATAAAAACAAATCTAGCTACGTAGCAAACTTTAAAAACCGATACACTACCTTATGCCAACAGATAAAGGCAGAACACACAAATTACCACTGCAAGCAAGAGGAAAACGTCCTATATACAAAATCCACCAGCGCCTGCTACAATTTTGTAAACACCAAACTTAAAGACTCAAGGACCATCCTTCCCCTAAAAGGACCAAATGGGAAAGACTGCAGCAATGAAGCCGTTAAGGCCAACCTCTTCCACACATTCTTCAGTTCAGTCTTTGTAAACAGCAATGACTCATGCCCCACTTTTCCTAGTCATACCACAACTAACTGTAATGATCTACTACATATTGACTTTACAGAAGATAATGTAGAAAAGGTACTACGTAATCTAAAACCATCCCTATCTATTGGCCCTGATGGATTATGTGCATACTTCTTAAAAAAGCTGTCCTTTGCCATAGCGGAACCCCTAAGCATTACATATGAGATATCATTCAGGACCAGCTCCTTACCGAACCTATGGTCCTTAGCTACGGTCATCCCTATCTTCAAAAAATTGACAAACCAAATAAATAAATAAAAACCTTACAGGCAGCAGCCGATAAGGAAAGCTGGTTGTCTAGGGTTAAATAAAATTATTGTGACTGTTTTATTCTGTGATTTGTAAGTCATCTAGAATCTATTGTACAGGTAGTGACAATAGCAGTGTTCCATTATCTAAGGAGCTGTGACAAGGAAGAGTCAACCTATTTTCCACAGTACCAGAAGGGACAACATGAAACAATGGGTGGAAACTAATCAAGGAGGAAAGCAACACAGAACTAAGGAGAAATTTCCTAACAGTGAGACCAATTAATCAGTGGAACAACTTGCCTCCAGAAGTTGTGAATGCTCCAACACCGGGGGTTTGGAGAAGATATTGGACAACAATTTGTCTGAAATGGTATAGGCAGTGGTAGGATTCAAATTTTTTTACTACTGGTTCTGTGGGCATGGTGTGGTTTGGCGGGCATAGCAGGAGAAGGATATCGTAAAATCTCCATTCTCACCCCACCCCACTAACCTGCTTTCCAGCTCTGTTCTCCTGTGCAGGGCAACAAAATAAGACCCAGCTGATCAGCTGGGACTTGGGAAGCAGAGAGAAATGGGGGCAGGGCCAGTCAGAGGTGGTATTTGCCAGTTCCCCGAACTACTCAAAAATTCTGCTACTGGTTCTCCAGAACTGGTCAGAACCTACTGAATGCCACCTCTGGGTATAGGGTTTTCTGTCCTTCCTGGACTAGAAGATCTCCAAAGTCCCTTCCAACTTTGCTATTCTGTTATTCCTCACTTAAGTTATGATGGATCTCCTCAATGGTAATTATGTGAATGCATTTAAGTGCTTGACAAGTGGTTCATCCATATGGCTGGTTGCAGTCACTTCATGTGATTTACAATATTTTTTGCTTTTTCAGCTGGTTCCCAGCAAAACGTGCCCATTAGAATATACTGGCTTGCTTAATGACTGCAATATTCACTTAGCAACTGCAGCATTTGCCTTAAGACTGTGGCATTTTGTTAACTACCATGGCACAACTGCTACCATATAACAACTGCTGCAAAAATGATCATAAAATAGGGTTGGTCTTGTGGGTGCTTTGATTTATGACCATCATGACTTACGATAAACATTCTGGACTCCATTATAATCACAAGTTGAGGACTACCTATTTATAAATTGAATATCAGCCTATGTAGTGTGTGACTTTGTGAGTAATTGCACTTCTGCAAACATTATTCACCAAAGGATTCAAGATTTACATTTTTGCATATAAATTTGCAAGCATAAACACTTTATGATGAAAAGTGATGAAACCATTATCATTTATAATTAATCTTGTTCATAGTTTTTTAATCGCGCACTAGCACGTTTCCCTCCTTTCCTACTGTTCCCTATTGTAGGATATTGATGTATTTACACAAATACAAAGCTGTGACATTTACATTATTGTTGATTGTTATTGTTAGATTATTTTAAAAAAAACCTTAACATACAATATATATGAAAAAAAGAAAAACATACTCTGTTTTACAGTGTTAAATTGGATGAAAGCATTGCTCTAAACATTGGACAGCTCCTCTTGATAGTTATCGAACAGAGTCAGTTCTGTATAATGCCAGGTCTTGGAGTAACAGCCTACAGGCATACATTTATGCTTTCTTTTAAACTATGAATGCTTACTTTTACTTGACAGTGATGGGAGATGTTGCTGGAATACTTCACTTCTTCTTCTAAGCAGCACTAAAGGAAAGAGCACCAGCCAAAAAGAGTTACCATGACACTATAAAACCAGGAAAATACTTCTGGCAAATAATAATGAGATCATCTTTCTAGGGAAAGAAAGAGAGGAAGATAATGTACTGGGCATTGCATATGCTGGCAAAACCCAAAGGTTATGGGTGGTGGGAGAGAAAGAGAGAAAGCGGCACACATACACAAACAGACATATTCCACCTACAGAGAGATAAAATGATTCCTAAGAATTCTCTTAGAAATATAACGTTCTGAAGACCAGAGTAAACTAACCTTCTTCTAAACCATAATAAGAATAGGCATTCCTCAATATAAAGTTTCACTTTTTCAGGGCATTTAGGTGTATGCTTTTCCAACCTCATTTCCAGTTCTCACTTTTCAGAATTTCATAAACTATGTCAGAGATGTCTAATAAGAACTCAATCCTATTCACATCAGCAGAAATAATTTTCTGTATGCCTCGCAAAATGAAAACTCAGCAAATGCAGCTCACAGGGAAGTTGATTTTTTTTAAATAAAAGGAGTACATTGAGACACTAGCCTTTATCTTCTGAAAAGCAATTCCAGTGAGTCAGTTGGTATAATGGAGAGACTGAAACTTGATAATTATTAAGTTTGAGAAGGTATTTTATTGCTTAATAATTTGGGAAGTGGTTCCATGTCTCAAAAAGTTGTTAATCCATTTACCAGATTAAGCATGTTGCATGAATTCAATGGATGTATCTATGCAGAGTTTTGTCTGTATATGAGAGATAAAGTGCAGGGATATAATCCTGTTTGGGAATCTGCTGGTGGGCTTTTGGTGGGGGAAAGCAAAATCCTCCTTTTATTCAGTGTGTTTGTAAACATTTTAATTATAGTTTATCATGATTTTCTCTCTTCTTCTTTGCTTTTGTCCTTGAAATATATTGAATTAGGTTCTTCTCTACAAACCAAACCAGATGAGGTATGACTACAGTTTTTGGAACTTCTCAGCCAACACCGTCATTAAGAATTCTATAAGTTGGAAGTTCAACATATCTGGAAAAAGGATAAATTAAAAATTATTAATCCTTTATGATTAATGATGTTAAGAAATTAATAATTATTATATACCTTAGTACTATCATTTAAATAATAATTTGTTCAGAACTACTTAGCCTGTTTTCTTTAAATTATGTTCTATTATAATCCTGTTATAAAAAATAGCAGAAAATGAATTCAGACCAAGGAGATCCATACAAATAATGAAAAGATATCTAGTAATGAATAGAAGAGAAAGGCTAGTTAACTTCTGTTCATAATACTATATCTTTGAAAATATTTTAGTGAAATATCCAGTCCAAAATATTGCTTTTAAAATATTCATTCATAGCTCAGGTTCTGTTAAATACAGTATATATTTCAAGAGAATACAAATACATCTTCTTCTGTTTGCTCAAAAAAAGCTGCCAAACACACATTTGTGCACAGAGTAATAGCAGCAGGAGCTAATGAAAGCTTCAATATATTTTTTTCTGAAGTGCAGATGTTGAGTCTGTCTAATTTTGCTTGCAGAGTGGCTTACAATTATCTTCTGAATTTACATGTCTGTGCATGTCTGCTTGGGTATATGGCTTAAAAGATGGACATTGATTAACCAAATCCTTAGCCTTCTTTCTAAAGCCATCTCAGTTCTAATTGCTGTCAAAGGCAAATAATTTCTTCCTGGGAAGCCTCAGCATGATGCGGAAGAAAGAGAGAATGAGGACAAGAGAGAGTGAGAGCAATGACAGTCAGAAAAGGAGGAAAAGAGCATGATCCCACATACTATTAGTCAGGAATGCCTGGATTTATGGGCAAAAAGATAAAGGAGAACTACATCACAGATGGCAGTGAAGGATGGGGCAAAGGTCTTTCACTGGTTCTGGGAATGGATAAGAAGGCAGTAGGAAGATTTAAGAATTATCATCACATGACCAGAGCCATTGAAAACATTAATGATTTTTACAGCAGAATACTATATAAAAAGACCATAGGGAAATAACTAAAAGCAAAAAAAGTACAATAATCTATTTGGGAAATGAATGGAGTGTGTCATCATGTTTGCTCAGGAGATAATTATTATTATTAAGAATAATAATTTTACTATGATGGAGGGAAATTTACTTGATGGCAGAATGTGGGACCAAAGGGTAGAGCAAGAAGTCAAAGAGAACTACATTTTAATTTCGCAAGATTATACGATAAACCAATGTCAATGCATATCCACTCTTCCATCCCCAAATCAAAGTCTCTTTTGGGTTTTTTTTCAAGTAACATTATTGTTGTTTTTATCTTATTCCAAGTGACGAAGAAACCAAATCCATTTTTCCTTCTGAAGGTGTCTATTTGCTTTTTAATTTCCATTTGTTATTTATGGCCACTTTTCTCTAGCTCTCATGTTTTATACTCTTCTTTGGAACTTGCTAAGCATGGAGAGGTGGAACATTGAACGAAACATTGATTCTTGAGTCATGTAGTAGCTGCTTCTATTGTGCTGTGACTAACAGACAAAGAATGGAATGATGGGAAAACAATGGAGGAACCGAAGGATAAGAAATGTTATTTGTGAAGGTTCAATAAGCAAGAGATCACAGAGGATTTAATAGGAGAGCTCATGTCAAAACTTCTGACTCTACCATAGCAGATAATTCTGTTCAGTTACAACATATAAAGAAATGAGTTTTGGTGAAGGAGTATTTCTCTTCGATAATGGCTCCTTTGGTATTCACAAGAACATTGCAAAAATGCAGAACATTTGTCTATTATACCTGCTGTGATGCAAGCTGGTCTGTGTGCTGTTGGAGCTAAATCCAACAATACAAGCCAAAAAGTCATAAATCACAAGGTGATTTTTGCAGACTGACTCTTAAAAACGCAGTATTTTTAGTTTAAGGGAATAATTGACATTTTTCAAAATAAAACTTTATTCGGTTTAGAACAATATGTCTATAAATATTTAAAGAGCAAGGGCTCTTTGGTAATAAATATAGTTTCCGTAAATTCCACAGAATGTTAAGAGTGCTGTGTGAAGAATGCCAAATGGAATGCAATATTTTTTAGAATATGGAAATGATTCACGGCCATTGTCAACATGGCAGAAGAAATGTGAGCTAAATTTAAACTAAATGCTTGGGGAAGGGCCAAGATGGTGACAAACTAGCTGCAGTATTAAAATGGGCCTTTTCTAACTTGGGTAAATTTCCCAAGCAGAAATCACACAAATTTTGTTTAACATTTGTTTAGTAGTAAGCAAAAGCTGGAAAATAAATAGAAAAACTGAAACCACCCTTTAGCTATGCTGGAGAAATAGGTAAGACATGACTGTTTCCTCTCCATTATGAATCACAAGGAACCAGTACATCAAATTAATCTCTAATAGAAATACTTTTGTGGCACTAGGCATGGAGAACTGAGCTACATACATGATTTTTTTCTGTCTTGGAGAAACCTGAACCTGGAGCAAAGTGACAGAAGATCCAAAAGAGCCGGATAGAGTTTCTTGTGAATTTCTATCAAAATATCCGGCCAATATTCTTTCTAAACACAGAAACCATTATGCATGTCACAGAATGTTTCAGCATTATATTAGCAAAAGCAGATAAGCCCTGGAATGCCTTTGATTTGTCGCATGAGGCAATTGAAAAGAGATAAGTCAACTAGACCCCATAAAACAGCTCTTGAAGTTGTCTAGGCAGCTTGTAGATATAGCCTCTGCCAAAATGTCATATGTGTGTATACTTCAAATTACTCAGGCAATACCACAAATTGCAATGAACCAAAACAATGCAGAGATGAACATTTGGTAACTCAATATAAACTCTCTTGAATTTACTTTTAAACAAACACCAAAGATTTAAAAGCCTGGATTCAGTCCAGTGCCTGCCCAGTCACCAGTGACAAGAGAATTCTGCACACTATTAATAATTCTACCTTTCCATTTAAGCTCATTTGGATTCGGGGAGAGAGGAGAAGAATCTTCTTCACAACTACAAGAATAAAGATTGCACAATACAGCTTTTATTATCAGAAAAACTGGAGTAAAATGGTACCTTCTCTAAACAATCTTACAGGTAACACTGCCAAAATAACATGCAATCGCCAAATTTCAGAAATCTCAGGAGACTTAAGTTTTTCTGGCTAGGAAACAGTGAGTATTGTAAACCAGTTCTTTCAACTAAATGCAAAAAGTAATTCAGTTTTCACATTTTACACAGATTCATTGTTGATCTATTGCATAATAAATAAAATAATAATGGATAAGCATACAAAGGAAGGAAACATAATTCTTTACTAGACTATTTCCTTGTTATATGTGATATACTTAATTATGCAAAAAGTTGCCTGTGCACGCTAGCACAATCTTGGGTTGAGCACATCACCACATTCCAAAAATCTCTAATGAGCAAGTACATGGCATTCTTCAATATTTCATAATGTTCTGGAAAAAAAGTCCCAGAAATCAATATTCTTAACAGCCTGTGTTTGTTTTTACCTTTTAACTCATCCTTGAGTGTTCCTCTGCCTTAATTAAATGGTATTTTTAAACACAGATTTATATTTGCTGCATTGTGCAAAGCCTATGTAATGTTCTCGCTTTTCCCTTCTTGCTGAACAGTGTTTTACTATAGGTCCAATGGCATTAATAATTCTTATGCAGAACACTAGGCTGCTAACCATTCCCTATAAACCCTCAAAAGAATGCTACCATCTGATCATCACGGGTTATTAGCTCCATTTAATACATATAAAGGTCTACTAGGAAAGCTGCAGAAATCCTGCCAGATGTAGCACTAGCCTTGTCCTGATACCCTAGGTTTTTTTTTAATATTTGGTGTATCATGTGGCAGACAAATTCAAAATAGGCATTATTCCTCCATCTGTAGTTTTAAGATGAATATCTTACTCTTCAACTTAAGACTCTTTCAGGTTGCCTTCATTTCCATTTTTTTAATTAAGTAGTACAGGCTGGACAATGTGTGTTTGAATTCATGTACTTAGCCTGAAACCCTCTAGTTTTACCAAGTCATTCCTCTTCTACAACATCTGTTCTAATACTATGTTTACAATAATATTACACGTATTAAAGGCAAGACAATTCTTCTCTGGTTCTATAATCTTAATATCATCAGAGGCTGACAATCACTCAATTATTTAACAGTATTTATCACCTTATAATGTACTAATATTTCTAAATGTAAATTTCTTTGTGTTAAGAAATGAAGGAGTGAAATTCTGTCCAACCTGTGACATGACATTGACATATCTGTTATTGTTTTTATCAATTTTTGTGGTTGTTAAAAAACGTTGTATAAACACCCTTTCTTTCAATTTGAGTAGCAATGTATTTTTTCCCCTGATGTTCTTGTTATAAATGTCTTGGATTTGTTACAGCTGTCTCAAATTGCATCTTATATTGCATGTTGTATTTTCAACAAGATAAAAGAAGGCATGCAGAACATATATGCCAAGATTTTGCCTCCTTTTACCAGCGAGCCAAAAAGGGTTTTGTATTGCCCCTAGGTAACAAAGATATGTGTTGGGAGGGGGAGGGGGAACTACACAAACTTTCTCTCCAAGGACTACACAGAGTTGGTGCATGCATGTTGTCTCTTTATATGCTTCTGGGGATTTCTGCCTTTCTCATGTTGCATCTATATCTGTATATATGTATACCTGGAAAACAGAGCAGAACACATACAATATATATTGTGCTGTGGGTCATGTGACCAGGAGAAAGACTGGGGAAGAGAGAGGGAGAAGGTGGAGGGAGAGGGAAGGAGGGGGGATTAACAGACCATCAGTATTGCAAGCTGTTGCTAAATTCCTTTTCCAGGATGTAATGGCAAATTTGGAGATTTTCTACTCAGTTCTGGCCTGGCTATTTTTTTTAGTCCTGATCTATCTTTTCTTAGTTTCTTTCCACACACCAAACTTGGTCCTGTTCTGTTCAGTTTTTAGAGTGGTACAGGTTGAAGGACGCAGGCAAATCTTGAGTCCTTTTACATAATTTATTTCCATCGTTCTGTTGGGCTGAAAAAAATGAAAATGCCCAAATAGGAACATGTGGTTGGTAAATGCACACTGACAGCTTAGTTTCAAGTGGGAAAATGCAAGCACAGCTGAAGGAGCACACTTCCCTATTTGCCACTTCCTTCAGGTTGTTAGGCAACCATCCAACTGACTGTTATGGGCCATTAAGTAGATGCAACATGAGCTTTTTTGGTGGGTAGTAAATTTCCTCCCTGCAGGAAGAACTTTGTAGCTTTGTGGCATCCTCTATTCTGTATTCTTTGAAATCTATAGAACTTTTATAGCCTGACTGAGCTCATGTAGCACTGAGGGCAAACAGAGCAAAAAGAAATTGGAAATAAACAAAATACAGTGTATTTCAGGAACAACAGTGCTGGTCATACTGCCAACTCTTACATTCTCCTTTATATTCAGAACTAAAAGGAAGGTATTTTTATGCCTTCTCCTGAGACTTTTGTCCTTGACTCAAAGACTTTTTGTGCTAGCAAGAATAAAGAGGTTAAAGTTTAAAGATTCAGGAATCCCAACATAATCATTTGAAAATGAACCAGAGAATAATCTGTGGTGGCATTTTAAAATCCGAATTATCTAACCTCAAATTCAGGAAGTACGATAGCCAATTTCAGAAGTGCCCGATGTTTCATTGGACCTGTTTAATTTGGGCAGATTAATTTACTCTCTTCACGGGATTGCTGGAATTATGGGATTTGGTGTAAGGGATTAGAATGCTACAACGAGCAGTTCAAAGACAGAGTGAAATAAACATATAAGAACTGGTCCTCTTCTCTAACCCCACCTCCTCTCCCCCTGGGCATCGTTAAATCGCATTTTCGCCTCCAAGCCGGTCGTGGGAAGCGCGGTTGCCGTTTGTAGTCCGACACAGGTCGCCACGTGCAGCGATGGCGCAAGTGCAATAAACCGCGTTCTCTAAGAGGAACGGCACGGCCTCCTTTGTTCTTACGTTTCAACTTTAAAGCGGGCGGGCAGGAGCGCGAAGTGGAAGACAAAAGGGGCAGAGCAAAGGGGCGCGCGCGTGCGGACGGACGCGACCGTAAGTCGGGGTTATCTCGGGCCGAGCAAAGACGCGCCACTTTGCCCGTTTCCCGCGCCCGCCGGTCCGCCCGCCTTCCCGCGCCCTCGTTACGAAAGGGGCAGAAGGACCCAGGTGAGAGGAGGATATAGCCGGTGCCCGGCTCTATCTTATGATGGGCGGATCCAGTCCACGCGACGTCAAGAGGGTGGGGAGCGGGCGCCACTTGACAGCAGGGAGGGAGGGAGGGAGGGAAGGAAGACGAGATGGCTGTTGCCTCCTCCTCTTCTATCTCCATCCCCAGCGCCGTCAACAGTTCCGGCAGCCACGGGGTGAGGGTGAGTGGAGGGAAGCGGCCGGGCAAGGATTCGCCGGCTGTGGGCGGCGTCCACGCGACGAAACTCCACTCGAGCGCGCGGCTCTTTCCAAGGGTGAGGGGACGATGGGGGGGTGGGGGTGGGGGGTGGAGCCGCGCCTAGGAAGCGGGGACCGAGGAGGTGGTGGTGGTGGGGGAGGCTGTCGGCGGTCGTCCACTTCTTCCTTCCTCCGCTCGCAGGCGGGCCTCCTTGGGAGCTCTTTAGGGGAAAAGTTCCCCGACGTCCACCCAGAATGGGGCCGGGGAGCCCGTAGGCATCAAGCAGGTGCCCTCCGTTTTCCTTTTTCCCTCCGCTCCCGTGTGGAGTTTCAAAGGCGCCGCTCTCTTCTTGGACTTGGCTTTTCAGTAGCACCACCTGTCGTGCCCTCTTCTGTGATAAGCCTGCGCGCCTCTTCTCTGGTCCCAACTCCTCGTTGAATGACTTGCTCCACGTGTCGCCCATGTCTCCTGCTTTCCCTTTTTGCCTTTGCTTTTTCTGCCCCATCTGGGATACCCAGAATTACAAAAGCCCGTTTCTCATTCTTCCGTAAGGGGTGCTTCTTTTCTTTTCTTTCCTTTTCTTTCCTTTTTATTTATTTTTAATTTGGGGGGGGGGCTAGGGGGGTTGCTTTGAAAATCGCTATTTACTTATAGCATTCCCGTCAAGGTGGTTTGTTTGTTATTTAAGGGAGGACCGATTGGATGTTTGTGGGGGACCAGTGCTGCCCTCTCTTGGTTTGAACCAAAGCCTGAGAAAAGACTGCCATATGTGTGCCAGTTAACTTATTTTGGGACATACTTTATACTTAAGTGCCTTTATAAATAGTTTAATCTATATTTAAATAGTGAGAAGGAAGTGACTTCACCAGCCATTTCTAATAATATTTTAATGCATTTTCCTAAATAGGGTAATCTTAAACTGTTCTGTCTAGACTGGAACAGTCTGATTTTGGTCATATTTGGAAGCAAGTGATGCTGAATGTTGCAAAGTATTTATAGACAGTACAAAAATAAATGCATATAAAGTGTAAAGTTGATATCAGTTAGGTCAGGGTCTGCATTTGTTAATTGTTCCAAATTATTGTGTTGGTTAGCTTTTAAAAATTATTAGTTTTATAATATTGCAGATTTTGGCAAAGTTGGCATCTATAGTGCTGTAGCCCTATGTTGCAATTATTTTTTTACTCAGCAACTCAGTGTTAGCTATTAAGATGATCAAAAGAGTAATTGATTACACTTAACATCAATAGTTCTTCCTACCATTTCATGAATGAGTAATGTTATTCTTTGATTCCATTAAAAGCAATAAGTAGGTGCACAAAAGTACGTTTAAAGATTGTAGTAGCTTTCACTTGTTTAATAACATTTATTATTGTGTGTAAAAAATCAAATGCATTTTATTGTACATCCTTTTATATAATTAGACTAAAATTGTATTTATATATATCCACTTCAGAACAAATATCTTTGTCATAAGCAGTATTTTATCAGTACTTTATGTAATTGTGTTGAAGAATTACAATTCTTCTTTTGAATTTGCTGAGTTTTTGCATATCTTTCCCACTGAATGTTTTCAAAATTTCATATGTGATGTAGTATACATAAAAGAAGCCAGAAGGAACAAATAACATCAATGTTCATACATGTTTGTTTTACCTCTAAACAAAACCATCTAGTGGATTTACCATTGTGAAGTAATTCCCCCAGTTCAGTTTAATTAATAAGATAAATAGGACCAGATGTACTGGTATATGGTGTGGAATGACTGAGCGACAGGGAGAAGAACTGCAACCAGTAGACTAGTCAGATAAGAGGTAAGTTAGTATGCAGCAGGAATGTGGGCATGGCAAATATCTCAGAAGAACTCCTAGTTTCTTGGACTGAATATATGACAGGGGAGAAATGTAGAGATCAGACTTGCAAGATTCTGTTAAGGTAACCTTACAATAAAGCAGAATTAGTTCATTTGGAAGTTCTTTCTGTCAGGACTGTCTCACAGGGCTGACATCTTGGGTGTATCCTGCCCTATACAAATGACATGAATGTTGGTTCCTCTCCACACAATAATGTTATTACCAGATTGTAGAGCCAACTCATGTCTCACTTTAAAGGAACTTCCAAAGATTCTGTAGAAAAGTAATTGATTCATATTAGATTCAATTCTAAATTTAGATTATTAAATTATTTATAAAATTACGGATCTCTACCACTTCACAACCAGAGATTTTATCTTAAAATGAGGAAGATTTATAATAATAATAAATCTTCTGAAAGTGGCTATTTTGTCAGTCACTTCAAGAGTACATAACATTGTCAGCGTAAACATAACCTAAAGTCATAGAAACCTTTTGCCTTGTCTAAAGACAGCATCAGAAAAAAACTGGGTAAAAATGGGATTCTTAGGATAGTAGCAATGCAAAAGCCATGACTCACTAAGAACAATGGTTTTGTCTCAAAGTTGGTCAGGATGATTCTCCATATTTCTGGAAAAAATGTTCTGTAAATACATGAGCCAAAAGTGAATATTTTCAGGCTTTACTGATATTATTTTATATTATTTACTAATATTGTTTTGTATTAGTTACTCTGTTCCACAGTAACATCATCACACTATTAAACATGAAAATAAGGGTGCCTTAATTTTTTTTGTTGCCATGGCACCTGGATAATATGACCCCATTGGCTATAAAGTGAAGCCCAAGTAGGTCACACAGCCATGACCCCAAAGATAACAACAAGAAACTGATACAATATTTTGGAATGGTCAACTCAAGGTCTAGAACGAAATTCCATAGAAAGATTATAGCAAGATCTAAAATGAATGGTTTTTTAAAAAAATCTGAAAAAGTGTCAGATGTTACAATTAAAGCAGTTTGTCAGGGAGGAATGGACCATAATTCTTATTCAGCAAGGTTAGCAATTGATTGCCAAATACCATTGGTTATAGTTATTGCAGCTAAAAATTGTAGAACCTGCTATTAAATCCAAGAGAGTGATTCATTTTTTCATATTGGCACATGGCATTTGGGTGATGAAACTAATGAAATAAGCACAAAACTTTGATGTTATTAATGCACTTATTCTCCTTTATATATCGGAAAGATTCACACAAAAATCTAATGTTCAGTGGGAAAGATATGCAAAAATTTAGAAAATCATCAAGATGGAGGGTTCTTTTAAAAAAGTATATTTAGTTCTTTTTCAATTTAACTTTTGTTTTTGTTAAGCCATAGAAAATAATTGTTTAGCAAAATTATATTTCTTTTTTTGCAGATAAATATGGGTACTTAAGAAGACTGTAAAATAATATTTTAACACAAAGAATAAGGCAGGTGTTTTTGATTCCAGCTACACTGTAAGTATAATTGGATTATCACTATGTATTGTATTAACTTTATTTAAGATACTTGAAATTATTGATTTAAGGGAGCATATATTTAACAGATGAAAAATATCACCATTAGTGCCTTGAGCATTTCATTTGCAGCATATGACAATGCAGGACTGTGACAACTTTGTAGTTCTGTTGGATAGGAAAGAGCCAATATAAGAGAGCTGAAAAAACTTTGGGTAATAATTAGAATTTGTGTATCAGTTTCAGCGTGCTTATGTCATCTTCTGAGAAATCACAACATTCGAATGCATGTATTTCAGCAAAGTAATTTATATTTATTTGCTCTTATTTTGCAGATAGAATAGATAAAATAGTTTGTTTACGCTTACTGAGTAATATGGTGCAAATGTGAACTTTGATAAATACCTGTATTACACTGTAGCCAGAAATCTACAATTATCTCAATCAGCTGCATTTCTCCTTGATATCTAATCTTCAACACAGGCTCCAGGAATTGAGGAGAGGATTATACAAATGAAAATGAAAAAGGAAGTACCACATTTAAAGCTAAATAATAAAAGATTATTATGGTCTTATGCTATTGGAAGATGAAAAAAAGAATAAGATTTATAAATTAATCTGATGATAATCTATTCTTGTATGTTTTATTTGAGAATTTTAAATGCTACTTCTAATGACAATACATCATACTGAAACAATGACAATTCTGCATAGCATTACTGACTGCTTTCTTTTATGGATTGTCACAGTTATTACATTAATCAGGCATGGTCATAACTCTGAATGCTTGTATATATGTCAGTTGTACTAATGGCATCTTGTAATGTTTTTATTAAATAATTAATGGATGAAATGTCTAATCCAAGAATGACATCATTTTTCATTACATACAATTTGAAAGCCTTGGATGATATCCAAAATGATATCCTTTTGCAGATAGAATGATACTTTATCTAGTGAAAGCTTTTATCAGAAGAAAAGAGAGCTTTAAATCCCGGGGTGCCTTGAAATTTGCTCCAGAAGGTTAGGATCTTCTTTGAATTATGGCAAAGAATGAACTGAAGGAGGACAAGTTGGAAAGGGAATTGCCAAAAATTACTTGCATCCAAATTGATAGAAGTTTCACTAAATCAAATATCTTTCTCTTGACTTCTTAGTTTCAACCTCTTTGCAGCCTGGAAAATTCTGGGAAGCTCGGAAAGCTGCTAAGGTTAAGAAACAATGACCATAATATAGATAATAATAAGAAGTTCTATATAAATGCTACTGGTAACAACAACGTGTTGTAGAGATCATTGTTTTTATTTTCAGATTCACTTGAGGCAAAAATAACATGTCTGGTTAATGGACAGAAACTGGTGAAAACTTTGATTTTTTTCTTTCTTATAAAGTGGTGCATACAGAAAAATTTATTTTGTGCCATAATACTCATTGCAAGAGCATGATTAAAATTAAAAATAGAAAAATGAAATAAACACAATAATAAAAAAATTTGAAACAGTATAAAAATAAAGTTAAAAATTAACAATACAAAATACTTTTTAAATTAAAAGACCAGTGAAAAATAGCAGGCACAGAGTTAAATGAACTTCTCTAAGGGAATAAAATCCACAGACAGATTGGCACCATAGGGAAGCTCATAGCTCCTCTCTTCTTACCTTCCTTTTATAAAATTTATGGAATGCAACAACATTATCATCTGAGCTATTATGAGATGAATGTTAGACAGAAATAAAACTAAAAATTGAGACAATTTCTTGAATCTGTGTGGATATGAAGAAGTGTGGTGATTGTTCATCACCAAACAATGAGCCAATATTGTAAACCTGCAATTAACTTCCCGAGATGTTAAAGATTTATTTAGGAGGTCTAGGTGCTAATTCTTTTATCAAAAAAATGATATTTTTGATTGTGATTTAAAATGTTACATTGTGATTTTAAGTGAAACCCTAACAGATCTTTGTATTAATTGTTGTGATTTTAAATGGAATCTAACAAATATTTATTGATACCAGTTTCTAAATCAAGAAGCAATTAACTAAGTATCATTCATATATTATTACTTATGCTTTTAGTTAACCTTTTATATACCTGTCAAAAATATTAAAATAGTTTTAAACAAAAACTTTCGCTTTAAGTATATAGCAATGATGTGATAAAGAAATAAGCACAGAAAACAGTATGCATTATTAATACCTTTTAAATTTTTCAAAGAACTTCAAACAGCTTTTGAGGTCTCATAATCAATTTCTGTTTATACTCAAAACAATGTAAAACACCCTAAGAGAAATTTATGTAATGTAGTAAACATTTCAAGATAATTTATGAACAAATTCATGATGTAATCAAGTACACAATATGTAACATTCATTGAAATATCGACACATATAATTAAAACATTCAATTGCCAATAATAAACAAAACATTAATGATTCATATTAATCCACAAGAAGGTAATGCAAGTAGCATCAAAAAAGATATAATCTAAAAGATAACATCGGTAATGTTTTAGATTATATATTTTTTTGCTGCTACTTGCAGCAAAACTAGAAAACTAGATTCTTAATCTGCCTGCTATCTATCTCTGATGACAAGAACAGCTTTTCTTGTCAGATCAAATAGAAATAAACTGATAAGAGGAAAGGTCCAGGTTTCATTGGATTTATACTAGGTAAGATTATTTTGACATTGTTATGTAACATACTAAAGCTACTGAACTCATCCCCATTTATATCTTTTCCTTCAGAACAGGGCTTAAATAGTAACCATAACATTTCTTAAATGCTTGACAGACCATACATATTCTTTTATACTTCTCTTTCTACCTTGATTTTTGGGTGTATCTTGGAACTGGAATGAGATCCCCTTCTTCAAAACCATATTTTTAGTGGAATTGAATTTTTTGTAAATTTTTTGGTAAAAGATTATTTTCTAAAGCTAACATTTTTAGAAGCATTGCATTTGTTTAGTTCTCGTGTAGTTAATTTCATTGTTGGAAAGCTGTAGAAAAATTAGTGGAAACCTAGCAGAAATTGAATGAGAGAAAAAATTTTGAGGATTGTTCAATTCCCATAAAAACAGCAATTATGTATGTTGAGTATGGAAAAAAATGAATTCTGGTCTATGTAAAAAAACGTTGGTAATGCTGTTTTGCATTTATGGTGCAATCATATTAGAATTCTGTATTATTCTGGTTATTGCATCTCAAAAAAGAAATGAAACACACAGTGAAAAACACAAAATTATTAATTAGGGATCTGGAGCAACTTACTTTCATAAGACAAGGGTTTTTAAATCATTGGAATATTTAGTATCATTTTAACATTTTTGTGCATCTGTTTTAATATTTTCTCTTGATTTTTTTCTGTAATAGTGTACTTTTATGATACACTAGTTGCCTAAATTGTACATAGAATATAGATGGGGTACAAAGAAAAATTAATTTGAATTCCAAGAAGAAAGGTAGTGTTTGGATCTTTTTAGCTTAGAAAAAGAGGAAATAATAAGAGACACCGCAAATGACTGTAATTTACCAGTAGAGCATATAGTTTACACATAGGTCTCTGGTTAAATTCCTTGCAAGTAAAATAATGGAAATATTGCCAGGTGGTGTTGACAACATGCTAAAAGAGATGAATCAGTAATTTGGCTTACTGTGTGATTTTGAAACTGACATTGTACTCCTTGGACATTTTCTCGTACCAAGAAATCTTTTGTGAAACAAATCTCAAAACCATTTCCACCTCATCTCATCTGGGATTAGAATTAAGGAAAAATAATTTAATCACAGTGAAGTAATACTCAATAAGACAAATATTGTGGATGTAGTTAAATCACTGAAATCAATTTATGTTAAACTTACATTATTTTATATTAATATAAGTTAATTTATTATGGCTGCAGAAATCTGAATGACCAATGGATGGAAGCAAAAAATGCAGAAAACTTGAACCTAGTAATTGTAAAACTTAGTAGTAGATTTTACTGCCTAGATATGGTAGTTTTCACTAGAGCCTAAAGTAATATTACATATATTTGTGAAATTATTTGTTTCCTTAAATTTAAAAATTGTAGATCTGATAGTTGTCCTGTTTAAGATTTGAGAATATTGATTTATTGCTGAATTTTATTTGTTTTAACTTTATTGATTTTTGGTAAATTATTTTTGTTAGGTCAAAACAGTCACATTTAAACAGCAAATCTAATAAAAAATGTTTTATTTAAGGAAGAGTTTACACGATATAATAACTGAGTTATTTATGAGAACTTGCTATATTACCTCATGAAGGAAACAGCAATATATAAACAAATTTTATATAGAAATAAATATAATAAGTGTGTAAATGATGTGTTGTCTGGAAGCAATGTTCCCATTGTTCATGTTTCATCTTTGAAAACTGAGTCCTTGATAACAGTCATGAAAAGTTCCATGGTTGGTTGTGGAGTTGCTTTGCTTTTTGCTAACAGCAGGTGGCAGCATATAGCCAACCTTGGATAATCGGAAAAAATATTAATCAAAGTAATATAATTAAATTACTACATGAACAGAAGACTACTGGAAAATTCCAGGGTTGTAAGCTTAAATGCCAGGCTGACTATATAACCTATCAACCTGTCTGCTTAAAGAATACTTATGCAGTTTTGAGAGGACTTCACCCAATTAGACTGCAGCTAAATACTGAACTTTGTGTAGGGATCATGATGCAACAATGTCACATCAAATAATTCATCAGTTGAAAGTAAAATTGGTTTCAGAGTTAATTATTTAAGATAAGGAAATGAAGGATGATGTTGTCATGGTGACCTACCTATAAGAACACAAAAAGAACTGAGATTTTGAATAATGGATGGCCTGCTAAGATTAGGAATTATTGACATGTTTTTGTCTTTAATGGTCATGCATATGCCAAACGTTCATAAACAGAAGTGCAACAAACAGTATCTTCTGACTAGCTCCACAAAATCATTTTGATCAATTGTTCATGATGTATTTATATGTGCAAAACTAAAGAATATTAATACACTACAATGACATTGATCGAAAACTACTGTTAAAGGCTTAATTTAGCTTTCGATTAGAGAATAAAAGCTGTGATTTAAATAATGTGTCAGAGTTTCAAGACATTTGGCTCAAAAAGCCAAATAACACCTTTAAATATATCTGCTTTAAAAAGAACCCTTGACTCCACTACCGAATGTCACTCAGAAAGCAGCACCATGCTCCTTTCCTTCAACAAGATATGCTCATAATTGATTAATTGAGAAATCATAACAGTTTAAACTTATTACCTGTGCAGTTCTTGATATACATAACTCCTGGTTTGATTAGAATGACTATATTATGGACATGTATTTGCACACATTTTAAAAGTAAGCAGAAATAATTTTACATACTGATTTTAGCTTAATTTTAACAATAAGTTAGTATTGCATATATATTATGCTCACATATTATGCTCATTAGTAGGGAACATTAAAGTGTTGGGTTAAAAAATATTCAGACATATGGGATAGAGCCGTCATGGTGAACCTATGCCACGCATGCCAGAAGTGGCACACAGAGCCATCTCTCCAGGCACGCCAACCATCGCCTGTTGCTCTTCCAGATTCCAGCTGGTTTTCGCGCACACAGAAGTGCCAGAAACTGGAAGAGCAGCTCCCTGGCATGCGTGCGCGCACTGACCAGCTGGCCTTTGTGTGCGCATGCACGTTAGAAATGGGAAGACCAGGTGGCCAGTGCACATGCGTGTGTCAGGGAGCTAAGCTTCCAGGTTCCAGTGCTCCTGTGTGCACATGCAGGGGAGCTGCTCTTTTGATTTCCGGCGCACGCAAGCTCCCATTTCGGCACTCAGTGCCAAAAAGGTTCGCCACCACTGGGATAGAACATTCACCTCTTTGTGCTGTGAATTAGGAATGAAAGAGATTCAAACTTAAAATGAGAATTGTGCACCTCCTGGCTCTGTGTGTGAGATGTTTGTGTTCCAAAAGTTTATGGTCAGCTCAAACCTTAAAAGATAATTCCCTTCAGTAAGATGGAAACAAAGCTGAAAGTTTTTCTTTGAACCTAAAGCTTGTTGTTAAAAACATTACAGGTGCCATATGATTTCACCCCAAATAGAATAAATTACATTTGCCTGGATCCATTTGAATTCCATCTGAGGAAGTATAATAGCCAAATATCCTTAAGAGAGACTGTTCAAACATAGAGATTGTGATTACAAAGGCATTTAAAGACTGAGGAATAGAATCCCTGGAATAAATGTGCAAATTTTCTAAATAAATGACCAAAAAATGTTCAAAAGGTCATGAAAAATGGGACTCAAAAATCTCATAAAGACTGATTAGCTGGAAGCTAATAGATATACCCATACTCAAATTTCTTATTAGAAATACCAAAAGCAGTTAAATATTTTGTACCCTTGTTTAATGTGAATCAGATGGCAAAATATTTGGGTTCTAATTTTGTCATTTTGGTTCCTACTTTGCCAGTATAGCACAGGGAAAGCAAAGATAACTTTGCCTTTTAATTTTAGAATCTTTACATTTTCATATTCAGTATGAGATTGTATCTATAATGGCCAGGGATTCCCCCCTCCCCCCTCTAATTACAATAAAGAAAGAAAAAAAGAGTTCAAAAGGAGAGATAAAGATACCAGACAGATATGAGCCATGTGTTTGCTTCCTTCTTTTTTGGATTAATATCTTTTGTTCAGGCGTTATAAGAAATAATACAGAGAAGGTAACATGCTTGGGGAAAAGCATATATACAATCTTTAGATTTGTACATTCTGGTAAATCATTATATGATTGTTTGCTTTTACCTTAGCGTAGTATGCAAACATAGTAACCATGACTTGTAAATCATTGCTTAGGATTCAGAGCTGTGTTTGTTAAAGAGGCCCATTTGTTGGCTTATTAAACAGTATAATTAAAAAGATTCATGGCTCACAATAAAATAAAATGGGAATTCTTCAGTGATTTTTCATTATCTACTGTGTAGATTTTTTTGGAAATTTATCCATAGGAGTATGACTGCAGAAACATATCTAACTATTTTATTATACTGCATAAAATAGAAGAATTTAATTTTTTCTCTAATGTAGCATTTTTTCTACGTTGCCTATTTTCCTCAGACAAGCAAATTAAATTTGATGCTAAATAGCATTATAGAGGAATATGAGCTCAAGAAGAATTTTTCCAGTGACTATAGTATAGAGGAGATAAATTCTAAAAGAATCACATAAACATCTAAAATTGCATTTAACAATCATTAATTAAAACAATAGTAAATGGGGAATTCAAATAAAAGCGTTTCAACTCTTCAAATAGTTCAGTGCTAACTGAAATAAAATATTTAGGTCTTAACCCACCCCACCCCACCCCACCCCCAAAAAAGGACTAATATTTATTTCTTCAACCAAATATTTTAAAAATATGGGCTAGCACAGCTTCGGCATATAAATATAAATGCAGGTGATTCTTTACACAGCTTCAATGTTGGTAGAGCCTTTTAAAATTGCATTCAAAAGGGAGAGGCAAATCATATAATTGGTATAAAAAGATTTAATTTCTTTTGCTAATGCAAAATCCATTACATTAGATGCAAGGATGCATTTAATTATTGATGCTTAAGCTGGGCTTACAACCAATAATCAAAGATAAAGTGTACCTTAAATATACGTGCCTTATTTGAAAAATATTTCCTCTGAAACTATAATTGAAATGTTTGATAGTGTATATAGATTGCTTTTGATTTGTTTTTACAACTTTTGAAATGTACATAAAAATAAGCAGGAAGAAATCATTACATTTCTTTAAAATCTGGTAGATTTATAGGTATGTTTTGTCAACTGGAGTAACTGCTGTTGAACTGTTGTGAAAAAAAGAATTGCTAAATATATATTGACATTGAATAATATAATAGGATGTTTATATATAGTATATGTATGCCTGTGTCTATATTTATATCTATTGGGTATAAATATATAGTACATTTATACTTAATGTTCAAATGATTACAAGTGTAAAGGAAGTTAGCACATAGTCACCTATATTTATCTTTGTATAATTCATTTGATACATTTTTCTTTAAATGAGAGAAGAATGCAAAGAACACTTTCCACCTTTAAATAATGTATTATTATTTATTTCAGCTACAATAAATCCCAATGAATATTTGCCACTCAGGGATCTGAAGTCAGGTATATTTGGATGCAGAGGTTTTAAAAGCATTGATATATAATGAAAAATTGTGTCTTCTCTCATCAAATTAGTAATGTCTTGTTCATTTAGGCTAAATAAAAAGATCTTATACTTTGCTGATAATACAGAGTAGAGGCTATATAGTTATCTCAAATTGATCTTTAGAAATATCCATTCTGAAACACACACACCACACACAGAGAGAGAGAGTCCTCTTTTTTGCACCTCCCAGGTGAGAATGAGCTCAAGTTAATTAGCCCCTGGTGCATAGTCATTCACAGAGGAGGCTGAAACATGAGCTGTGACATCATGCCACAGACCTCATGACTTACACACTGATATGTAAACTGTAAAAAGATGGTTTGCATTCTGATGTCACAATGTACAAATCACCTTTCTTTTGTCATCAATGTACCATTAATGCCTATGTTCTGGAATTGATCCTTGGAATACATGATCTATTAATGCATATGCTCTGAAAGAACATTCTGATATATTAAAAGGGATTATATTCCAACAATATTTTCCATTGTACCAGATGGCTTTCTTTTGAAATTAAATCTAATGAATGCAGTTTGGTTTGCACAAGCTGAATTTAGCAGTGGGTAATGGAAGAATGTAACAGAATCCTTGTGAAACTGGCCATATGGGATATTGTTTCAGTAATCTATTGTGGAGAAATATAAAACGGAGCAAAAAGTTAATAAAAAAAATAAGATAATAAACTGGATTGCATTTTTATTTATTTTAATACAACATAAGAATAAAGGAAGCTTCCCTATACTGTGTCAGACAGCAGCCCATCCATCTAGTATTGTTGACATTGACTGATGAGTGGAGATACTGTGGGTTGAATTTTCACTGGGCTACTTTATTCCCAAGAAATATGATCCTGGTTTTTTTCTTAGTTTGCTCTCTATATGTACAAGTTTATGACATTTCTACAAAGTTGCCAAAGGAATTCAGGTATGAATAGATAGGAAATGATACTCACAATACCCTCAGCATTTAAATGTTAACATTATAAAATATTGACAAACTGATTTGATTAAGCTATAGGGACAATAATAACTTTACAGATAATTTGAAGGAAAATATAGGCAGTATTAGAAAAGTGTCCGCAATTGAAATCAGATTGCTGCTGTGTGTGTAAACTCCAGTTGAATAACTTTTTTATATTTAAAAACTCTCCATATTAACTAGGGAAAATGTGAGGAATTTAGCTATTAAAAGCCCTGCTCTAATATAATTATAATTATATTAGAGCAGGGCTTAATTATTCCTTTTGCAATTATAACCTGTGTATATGTTTCTACTATTTGTATAATATGTGAATATCAGAATTTACTGAATATAAGGAGTCAAAATCTGAATAAGACTCAGGTATATAAAATAATTAGCTAGAAAAAAAGTTAATGGCTCTGGACCCTTGAAAGTGTATGCAATAAAATGAAATGTCCTACAAAACTTGTAATTCATTCACCCTAAGACAGGACATATCTGGATTTGGTAATATAATTTAATTTTTCTTTCTGATTTAGCATTGAGGGATTGTATGAGAACTAAAATTGTAACGGTGCTATACAAGCCATTTGTTTCAGTGAGCTAGTTTCATTAAACTACTTAGTCACTCAACCTTGCAATTTTTCAATAGAGACCAGAAGATGGTGCCGCAATTATGAGTATAGTATGTCCAATTGATTCAATCAGAAATCAGTTGTCTCCTATCAGAATTAATAAAATTGAGACAGATGGTTTAATTGTCACTTATGATTTAATCCTATATTCTCCATGGAAGTCTTTATTAAAGGAAAGTACTTAAGTAGTTCCACTATTTTCCGAAGTGGGAAAAAGTTATGTTTTCCTAAATCAGGCATGTCCAAAGTCCGGCCTGGGGGCCAATTGCAGCCCATTTTCAAATTTTAAGCGGCCTGCAGCCTCTTCTCCCCTCTGGCTCAGCCTGTCACTCATCTCCACCTGCCGGCATTTTTCCCTTCACCGCACAGTGGTTCCTATGAATGGCTGAATGGTTGGCCCCCACACATTTTCACCTCACCAAATCTGGCCCTCCTTGCAAAAAGTTTGGACACCCCTGTCCTAAATACTAGGCTTCTTTAATCTGATTCATTAGCTTCTTTAATGTGATTAAGTTAGCAACTGAGTTAGTACTTGCACCTTTTCAGGTGCTATGTGCAAGCCTCCTTTTGCAAGAACAGCTTTCAGGAAGGAAAATGAAGTGAACACCGTACCCGGTGGCCCAGGAGCTGCAACAAGGATATCGTCCATGTAGTGATACACCAGAAATTGTGGAAAAGCAGAACGATAGGGTAGCAAGACATTATTGACATAGTGTTGACACATGGTGGGGCTATTGAGCATACCTTGAGGTAGGACTTTCCACTGAAAGCAGGAGGAGGGAGAGGAATTATTTAAGCGAGGTAGTGTAAAAGCGAATAAGGCACGATCTTGTTCATGCAGAGGGATAGAAAAGAAGCAGTCTTTTAAATCAATGACCATTAGATCAAATTTTTCAGGGATGATGTTGGGATTTGGAAGACCACATTGTAATGCCCCCATTGGTTTTATTATTGTATTCACGGCTTGTAAGTCATGCAATAGCCTCCATTTTCCTGACTTTTTCTTTATGACAAAAATGGGGGTGTTATATGGGCTGACAGATGGTTCAACGTGTCCTTTGACAATTTGGTCCTGAACAAGTGATTGCAGGGCCTCTAGTTTGTCTATAGTGAGGGGCCATTGATCTACCCAAACAGGTTCTGTGGTTTTTAATTGTAGCCACAGTGGAGTTCTAGCAAAAGATTCCATTAATCGATAATGAGTTTTGCGTTAAGTTGAGACATAAGATCACTGCCCCACAGGTTAGTATGTAGCGGAAGGACCAAGGGTTGGAGGTAGGCAGTACGAGAAATATCAGAGGAACTCACCGGTAGCCAGTGTTTGCTACGGTGGGCGTGCTGAACTCCTCCCACTCCCCGAATGGCTGGGGCAGTTTCCAAAGGCCAATCATCCAGCCACTCAGCCGTTCGGATGACACTTACGTCAGCTCCAGTATCTAAGAGACCCGAAAAGACTGTTACGGATTGTGAATTGTAACACAGGCCTGGCTTGTTCCACTGTCTGATGGACAGTAAATGCCCATGCATCAGCTGTTTTAACAGGTACCGGAATAGCGGTTGCTACTAATTCTCACTTGCTAAATCTTGTGGGAGTATTTCCAATTACTGCCATGGCCACTGAGGAAAAGTCGTCGGAATCTCTCAGAAACGGAGAAGCAATGATTCCCCTTGCCATGAGGTCTCGGATGGGATAAATTATGAGGGGCATCATGGCAGGAGGGATCGTTTTCAGGCATGTGGGGAGAAAGTAAACAGTGCCTGGGATGTCAATTTCCATATCTTCGGAGGCAATTAGTTGGAAAGATATGGAGTCAGCCTTTGGAGCGGAGCTGGCTGATCGCCCCTCCTCTAGTTTCCCTGTGGCTGAGGAATGTTGCTGCGACACTGGTTTGCCCAGTGGTACCCTTTCTTGCACCTTGGGCTTATCGTCTTAGGCTTGGTGTTGTTTTGTGTATAGTCTCTGGTTCTGCATTATGCTTTGAAATGGCCTGGCTTCCCACAATTGAAGCAGTTTCCGGCTGGCCTGTTTTGAGAATTTGCTTGCTGCAAGGCCATGACCAGATGCTCCATATTGTAGGAGACAGTTCCCACAATTCTGCAAGCCTTTAGATAGTCCGAGAGGGAAGCCCCCCCTCGGGCAGATAGAGGCTGCAGAATCCTTTTGCAATCCTCATTAGCATTTTCAACGGCCAGTTTTAACAGAAGCTTTTTACGGGCTTCTTCATTCGAGATTTGTCCTGAATGGTTTTCTGAAGTTCCTCTATGATGTGGCTGATGTGAGCCTTGAGTAATTTTTGAAAAAGATCCTACGATGCCGGAGGTAGAATCATCAACCTTGCCAAGGGCTTTGACCGCTATGATACTGATAAGGGCAAGAATACGTGGTGGGAGCGCCATCTGAGCTGTTAAGTCCGTAAATCGGCCCATACCGAAAATTTGATCTGCTCTCGTGGCTGTGCCATGATCGTAGGCAAATTTTTCAGCTTCGGCGCGAAAGTCTGACTCCCAAACAACATACTGCGGTCCCATCAGTATCACACGGAAAAGATCTTTCCAAACTTGGGGTAACATGAAAAAGGAGGTGCTGATGGTGTTAATGAAGCCTCTGACATATGGTGCCTGGATGCCTTACATGGCCACGGCTTGTTTTAAATCTCTAATTAATTTCATGGGTAAAGGTTCAAGTCTAGGCACCATATTTCCAGCCTATATATTCAACGGGACAGAGAGAGAGCTCCTCCAGGGTAAGAGAGCCTTCCCTGCGTCCCTGCACCATGGCTTGTGCGATCGCTCCCATGGGTGACTGATCCTCCGCTGGATTTGAGTTAGGAGGACTCATGGGTTCAGGAGCAGTGGGGCAGGAAGCTTCTAACGGGAGAGCGTCCTTTGTCTTGGTTTTAGCTGTATAAGGAGGAGGACCCTCCTTAGGGGAGGGGGCATTGGTCAGTGCTAAACCATGGATTTTTAAACATTCTATGACTGTACGCTATGTGGTCAGAATCTTTGGCGGAGCCCTGGGAGCATAATGAAAATAGTCACCCAAACGTTGCCATGTGGAGACTTTCAAGGACCCTTTCTCTGGATAAGCCGGACATTGTGTATAGATGTAAGTCAAAAGGGTGATAAGGTCCTTTTTAGTTGGAACCGGGAGTGTTTTGCCCTGATTCCTAAGAATAAGAATTGAGCTCTTCGTTAATTCTCCTAATTCCTGCAAATGTGCTATCTGCGCTTTAGAGAACTTTCCGCCCATACTGAAGGGAGGATGTCTTCTTTAGGGAAGATTCCTGGGGAGGGATCCGTGACACGAGACAGCGTCCCTGAGTTGCAACTGGCTCGTCTGGCCAGGTGGGATAAGCAGTCGAAGACAGACGCACCTGTTTCTTTTAACGGGTCACGTCAGGGTCACCAGATGCGGCTTTGCTCCGCATTTGGAAGGCTTCTCACTGGGTGGTCGAATGCATCAAGGAAGACACCAGGCTGGTTCTATCTCAAGTGAGCTGCCCCGATCACGAGCTCGGGAAGCTCTTTTATTAAAAACACACAGTAATACGTCACAAGCGGTGAACTCTATCCAATCATTATGTTACATGAGTAGAAATATTAGTGGACACATAGAAGCATCAAATCATAGTGTTATATGGTCAGTTTTAGTAGATACAAAGTAGCCAATCAGCGCCTGCAGTCCAGTTAACAGCCCATGGTGTTGTATTGCTGATTGATGTTCTTTGTTCCTGGTACACGCTTTCAGCCTACGTGAGGCCTTGAGGCCTGGCATGAACTGAAACTGTTGAAGTTGATTCATTACTGCACAAAAGTGTCTCTAGTAGTTATGAAATATAGTCCTTTGGTTACTGTTCTTATTCAGTATTAAATGAAGGCGTGACTATAATCAGTCATTGTACAAAACAGTAGCTGGATCTTTGGCGGAGCCTGGGAGCATTATGAAAATAGTCACCCAAACGTTGCCATGTGGAGACTTTCAAGCACCCTTTCTCCGGATAAGCCGGACATTGTGTATAGATGTAAGTCAAAAGGGTGATAAGGTCCTTTTTAGTTGGAACCGGGAGCATTTTATTTGACTGGACATCAGAAATATTTGGCTGAATCTGTTCCTTAATTTTGTTTTTTGCTTAGCAGACAGGTGCTGTGCATAATTTTTTGTATTTATTTTGAACATGTATTGTACATATTCCATAAATAGTGAATGCTAAGTACAGCTTAGTTAGTAATGTCAGATAAGTACACATTAACTTTGATAATGGTTGTACACAGGGGTGGGATACGACAGGGTTAACTACTGGTTCGGGATTTACGAGCTTCCCTGCCCGCTGTGAGCCACATGCCTGTTAGTTGTCATTAGCACGCTGCGTGCCAAGAAGCAGCCTTTGAAACAGCCCTTTTTTCTTGTTTTTTTAACTGAAGCTGTGCCTCGTTCCGGCGGCTGAAGTTGAAAAATCAGGAAATAAAGATCATGTAAGAGCCTGGGTGGACGGGTGGACAAAAACATCAGCAGATATAGAACCGATTCTATGTCTGCTGCTCTTCAGAGCTACCGGTTCTACAGAGGTGGACAGAACTGGTAGAAATCCACCCCTGGTTGTACAATAGCATATTAGATGAATTCAGAATTATTAATATGACTTTGGAAGAAACAGATAATTTAGCCATATAATGGAAAAAATGTTTTCTACTTGTCTAAAACAATTTTATAATATGGTCTTATATTTAACCTTATATCATTTTGTGTTTATAACATGGCCTTGAAATATGGTCTTGTATTTATAATGTGGTCTAAAATGGTCGCCACTATGTAAAAAAGATGTTGAGACTCTAGAAAGAGTGCAGAGAAGAGCAACAAAGATGATTAGGTGACTGGAGGCTAAAACATATAAAGAAGGGGAGACATGATAGCAGTGTTCCAATATTTCAGGGGCTGCCACAAAGAAGACGGAATCAGGCTATTCTCTAAAGCACCTGAGGGCAGGACAAGAAGCAGTGGGTGGAAACTAATCAAGAGAGAAGCAACTTAGAACTAAGGAGAAATTTCCTGACAAAACAATTAAATCAGTGGAACAACTTGCCTCCAGAAGTTGTGAATGCCCCAACACTGGAAGTTTATAAAAATATGTTGGATAACCATTTGTCTGAAGTGGTGTAGGGTTTCCTGCCTAGGCAGGGAGTTGGACTAGAAGACCTCCAAGGTCCCTTCCAACTCTGTTATTCTATTCTATTCTATTCTATTCTATTCTATTCTATTCTATTCTATTCTATTCTATTCTATTCTATTCTATTCTATTCTATTCTAAAATGTGTCCTAATGGTGCTATATATAGATAAATGTTACTTAGTTGTATTATATTATATATTGTATTGTTTAATAGAAATATCTAGATAATTAGTTCTAGGTAAGAAGGATGTCTTGATCAGACATTTAGGGGTCATCCATATTTTTGAATCCCACAGTTGGTACCTCCAGTGTACACATTTTACAGATCTTGTTAAATAACCATTTTAGAAGTTGTAATTCCCATATATGGAGGGCACAACAGTTATGAACTACACTTATAGTTCATACATCTCAGTATCAGTATATCTAATTTATTTTTTTCAAAAATTAAACACATATTAAGTTCAGCTCCTTCAGCAGATATAGCCATATAATTTTTTTACAACAGTGTGCAAATGGCTTCCCATGATCTTATCATCTTTTTGGATATTTTGTTGATTTCTCCGTTTAAATTGCAATTGCAAATTGGTTCCTCCCTCCCTCCCTCCCTCCCTTGTATTGCCTGTTTAGGGAATTTAAATAGATTGACATTAAAATATTATCAATTTTTAAAATATTTAAATAATATTCATCTGTTGTAAACATCTTAGTTTGTTAAGTATACATTGGATAGTGTTGAGATATTTCAAGCTGTTTCCCTCTTTAATTAGATGTTTTCCTCTCCATTAATACGATTAACACACCTTGGGGAACAATGCCAAGGACATTTTTAAAAAGATTATATGTCTTCCATGAGGGAACATATCCGGAAATGATTCTTGTTCCTTTGCCAGTTCAATTGCAATCTGTTTGGAAACTGTCAATCAAATAATGAAATCTTAACTAAATTTGCTAAATAAATTTGCTACTGTAATTTGCTGCAGCTCTGAAGCTCTGAACCAATTCAGTATTTAGCCTTTACTTTATTTGTGTTCATTCAATTTTATACACCAGGAACCCTGATTCCATTGGATATGTATGTTGTCATAGAAATAACATATGACTAAATTCAGGTATAATCAGCAGATTATTAAATTTTATTGCTCAAAGAATGTGAAGTAGTATCAGGTAGGAAAAAATAAAATCTTAGAAAAAAGTAATAATTCAGTGGGTTACTTTCATCTTTAAAACTGATAGACAAAATTGGTTTTTGTTTTCTTTTGACATGTGTATGCTATTAATAGAATTCCTGTTAATAGATAAATAATGATTCAAAAATAAATGACAAGTAAATCCAGTCTTATCTCTCTCTGATGCTTAATCTTAAACCAAATTGGTGATACATCCATATTGGATTGATCTCATGTTATGTAAATTATGATTACATACAGAATCAGAATAATCATTGTAATGTTAAATTTTGTGCACTAATTAAAAAGTTTCTAAATTAAAAACTTTTCTATTTCCCACTTTCTAGAACATTAATGATAAACATTTTAGCATCAGGACAGGTACACAGAAACCAGAAAAGAAACTTGAATGTAGAAATTCGAAGTAGGACAATTCAAAGTAATTTGCTATCAGTGAATCTGAAGTGTTTTAAAAGACAGTTCATCAGTAATAGTGATTAGGTAGCAAGATATAATCTGATCAAGCATAACTTCTAGAAGTGTGGAAAGATACTTGTTGCAACACGTGTCTATTGTGATAAAAGCTAGAATTCTGTTGTGTATTTCTAATGAACTGCATTAAAAACAGAAGAGCCCTGGGACCATGTTCATTTTTTTTTCTGAATTTGATTGGACAGCCAAGGATATTTTTATTTTATTAAAACCAATTTCAATTGTAGAAAAAGCCACTGGTATTGTCCAAATGCCTTTACCTAGCATGGAATAATTAAAAAATATGCCTAAAGCAAAATTTTTGTACAGCCTAAAGACTTTATTCCTGTAAATCAATATTTGTCATGTTTTCTGATAATAAGCTATCTACTAGACTGAGTAAATGTTACAGCTTTTTATTTAACACATGTAAATAACACATGACAACTAATCAACGCCATTGATAAAGTATATAGTACTGTACACACTTATTTAGAAATAACTCTAATTAAATTTATTGAAATTTGTAAGTAGATTATGATGGAAAATGTATGGTTCTTTGAAATATTTTTATTTTATTTTCTTTAGGAAAAATATTGTTTTTTGTTGTATCATTTAGTAATCATTACTTCTAAAGTTCTTCTCATCAACGTTTAATTTGTTAGATTTCATCCAAAAGACCAAAACTGCCCAAATTATTAAAAATCAGACTATTATGAACAACAGGAAAATACTAATAATGGTGTAGTGCTTAAGGTATCAGGCTAGAAACTGATAGACCATGAGTTTTAATCCTAGCTTAGGCACAAAACCAGCTGGGTGACCTTTGGCCAGTCACACTGTCTCAGCCCTAGGAAGTAGACAATTGCAAATCACTTCCAAAGAAAATTGCAGGGACTTTGCAGGATTCAAAAGAAGTGAAAGGGAGGGGAGAGAGAGAGAGAGAGAAAATTAAGCTCAATGCAAAATAGTTTGGGAAAATAGGGCAAAAAATTCAATTTTTTTCTTCTTAAATTTTACATGAACATTAGAGGTTTTTACACTGACAGTATATGCATACATCAGAATATCATAATTTTTAAAGGGTGAGCAATACATTTTGCTTGAATAATCCCATTTGATTTTTCCTGTTAGCAGGCAGGCAAAGACAATGATTGCCTATTCTTTGTTTAGCATTATACATGAAATAGAATCCTTGTTTTCTTCTACTCATAATAAATGAAGCATAAGCTAGAGTTAAAAGTCAAAGTTTGTTCTTGGCCAGTTAAGAGAGGAATAATTCAGCAATCCTATGTCACACCCAAGACTAAAACAAAATGAAATGCAAAGAAATACAAGCTGCAAGAAGAACCTGTCAGAAAAGATCAAGTGCGTTAGAGTACTCTTTCAACAGCATTATGTTCACTGAAATTCCCCGGCAATAGAATTTCTAACATGAAAGAAAATGCAAAGGCATATAGAGCTTTTTCACAAAATCTACCAAGCCAAAAGTTTTGCTTAAACATTATTTATTGAATAAATGACAGTTAATTGGATTCACACACTATGTTAATACATAAATCATGATTTACACAGTATATTAAACTCAAACCAAACAAACAATAGTACGATTTTGAAATTTGTATCAACTAATTTTTTATTTCCTACTTGTCAATGTTGGTCCCTGTTGCTGAAATGGAAACACTTGTTTTCATTGTCCCATTGGAAAAATATTTTAGCATTCCAAAATATAGTTACTTTTTCCCCAGTGCTTTTGAATGATTCTTTCCTTTATATAGGGAACCTGTTGAAGCATGCATATGTACAATAATATTTGATATAGTTGTAAGATAGTGTTTTAAAAGCTTGGCCCCAAGCAATTGGAGAAGCACTGTGGTATAAGAAAGGGTAGAGTGGAGTGCCTTTGTTATGTCAAAATTAGCATTAGTTAGATTTGAACTAGTGCTGTGGTTTAAAAAATTACCAAATAAATCCCTTTGAATGGATTCTTTGGAGAAGCTGAATGGCAGAATTATTATTTTCAAATTTAGTTTTGGTTTTCTTCAAGAATATTGTGGGAATAATATTAAATCAAGTTATTAGAACATTTCATTTATTATAGCATCTCCTATAAAGTTTAATTTTTCAACAAATTATCATAGCATCTCCTATAAAGCTTAATTTTTCAATAAATTATGTTGAAAATATTTAAGTAGAAATAAAAAGAGAGAGAAACAAAAGTGATATCATGATGAGTTTTTTCTAGGCCTCTTCTCCAGGCAGAAAATATAAATAAAGCTTTTCTAAATCTGATGATCTGTCTTTCAAATAGCCAGAGACAGCAAAACCAACAACAAAAAAATGCTGTTTGGAATGAAATAAAAAGAAAGCCAAAGAGAGTGCAAGTCTATTATAAAGAGAAAGTAGTAAAGTGGTAACTTGAGATTAGATCTTATTTTGCACTTGTTTTCTCTCAGAGGGAAAATGGAGCTCAACTAGGTCATTGTTATTCTATTGGGAAAATGAAGGAACTTCAGCTTAGGATACATAAAGAGAAAATAAGAGAGAATTTAACTAATTGAAATTTATTCAGGTAACTTATGGTCAGATGTATTTCATCATAATTACAGAAGGACTAGCAGAGATTATCTAAGAAACCTATTGGCAATCTTCAAGATTTTCTGGAGGACTGGTGAAGACCTAGGAAATTGGAGCAGAGAGAATATTATTCCTATATTCAAAAAGAAATAAAACTGCAGACATGTCAATTTGATGTTTATATAAGCAATGTCTTTGTAGAAAATATCAAGCAACATGCTTATGGTGAGAAAGAATAGGAAAATTAAGAAGAGTCAGTGTAGGTTTTTCACAAATTCGTTTCAGATTGTGTCTTATTTAATTTAATAAACTAGTATGGTTTTATATAGAATATATGTTGCAAACTTTTGAGAGAGTGTTTCATTATAGTCTTCATAAAATAATAAAATATGGGCTGGATGATACTACTCTTAGTTGAATCTACAGATTAAAAAAACCTGCCCCCCAAAATTGGCCCCACTTTAACTTGGGGGATGAAATCAAGAGTGCCACAGGATATTGCCTTGGACCCTGAGTTGTTCAGCAGGTCTATCAATTGCTTGAATGACAGCACACTTATTATATGTGCAGACTCTGTCCTTGCCTTACTTGACCTCTCGGTGGCTTTTAATACCATTAACAATGGTATTATTCTGGATTGACTCAGACGGTTTTATGTGGGCAGCATGGTGTTGTGGTGGTTCACCTCCTTTCTCCAGAATCAATTCCAGTAGTTTGGAAAGGAGAGATTTTATTTATTTAATTTCTATAGCTGCCTAGCTCCCCAGGTGACTCTGGGCAATGTACATCATAAAATGTAAAAACAAATTAAATACAATTAAAACAGTACAAAACAGATATATATCATAGATATACATCATTGCCAAGTAGAAATACCCTGCCTTTGAACCCTCTGATGTGGGGTGCTGCTGGGGTCAGTGCTCTCCTTCTATTTAACATTTACATGAAACTTGGGTGAGCTTCTCTATCACCATAGGGTAAGGTATCATCAATATTCCAATGATATCCAAATATATATGTCTGTCCCTAGTAGATTAAGCAATGTTCTGTATACCCTATCCTGATGTTGGGAGACTGTGAAGGTCTGGATGGGGAATAACAGGCTTCAACTGAATCCTGGCAAAACTAAGAGATTTGGGGTTTAAAAGTCCCTCTATTCTAGGACTATACTGTCTCAGGTGCTAAATGGATTGTGCTATCCCCAAAAACCCTGTGTACAATCTGGGTGTCTTCCGAGACTCACAACTCCCAAGGAGTAGGTGGTTATGACTAGGAAGGTCTTTCTACAACTTCATATTGTGCACCAGTTGCACCCATTCCTGGATTAAGAGGCCCTACAATGTACTTTACATAAGTTGCTCCAAAAGAGTACCCAGAAAATTCAGTGGCATCTGAAAAATGCAGTGGTACAAGCTGTTATGTGTTACTTGTAAAGTGCATGTTACACTTTACGAGCTGCACTGTTTGCTTCCAGGTCCAGTTTAAAGTGCTGGGGTTGACCTTTAAAGTCCTACACAGCTTTGGGTTATTTGAGGGATCACCCTTCTCAATTTCATCTGCCCATCCTACCAGATTTAGTAGAATTAGCATGTTCTGTGTTCTGTTGTCTTGGGTATTACATTTGGCCAGCCCTAGACAGTGGCCCTTTTCTGCTATGGTGCCCATATTATGGAATCCTTTCCCTCCACCCTCCAGAGATGAGATCAGCCTCATAACTCTTGAGCTTTTCTGGTTCTGTGGTGGGATTCAAAATTTTTTACTACTGCTTCTGTGGGCATGGCTTGGTGGGTGTGGTGTGGCTTGGTGGGCATGGTGTGGCTTGGTGGGCGTGGCAGGGGAAGGATACTATAAAATCTTCATTCCCACCCCACACCAGGGGAAGAATACTGTAAAATCCCCATTCCCACCCCACTCCTGTGGGTGGGTTACTACAAAATCCCATTCACTCCCACCCCACTAACCTGCTTTCCAGCTCCGTTCTCCTGTGCAAGGCAACAAAAGAGGACCCAGCCGATCAACTGGGATTCAGGAGGCAGAGAATAGATGGGGGTGGGGCCAGTCAGAGGTGATATTTGCTGGTTTTCCAAACTACTCAAAATTTCCGCTATCGGTTCTCAGAACTGGTCAGAACCTGCTGAATACCAGCTCTGATCTGGTTATGGCAGAACTATTTGGAACTTGAGGGGATGGGTGGAATCTGCGAGGTGATTCTATTATTATCAACATTGTCCTGTTTATTATAATTTTCTTTTTAAATTCTTTTTAAATTTTTTAATGTTTTCATAACTTCTATATATAATAGCTGTGGGTAATGATTGTTTTATATTAATTGTTTTATGCTGCCCAGAGTCAACTTTCCAGGTGAACATATAAATTTGATTAATAAATAAGTTTAGCTAACACTGTAGACAAAAAAGATAATATTCAAAAAGATCTAGACTTGTCTGAACAGTGGGCTGGAATGATGACAGAAATAAAATTCTTCAGGTTGGTAAGGAAATTTAAGACATGAGCATAGGATAGGATGATCTGATTTTACATTAGTACATAATCTGGGTGTTCTTGCCAATCACATGAGCCAATAGTGTGGCTAAAAAAGCAAATACTATATTGAAATGTATTAACAAGAGCATAGATTCAAGGAGTAAAGTCAGATGAAAACTCCAAAGATAAAAATAGCAATAGCACTTAGACTTATATACTGCTTCATAGTGCTTTATAGCACTCTTTAAGTGGTTTGCATTTTCAGCATATTGCCCGAACAATCTAAAACATTATTTTACCCATCTCAGAAGGATGGAAAATTGAGTCAACTTTGAGCCGGTCAGGATCAAATTCCTGGCAGTGAGCAGAGTTTGCCTGCAATGCTGCATTCTAATCACTGCACCATCACAGCTCTTGGTGAAGGGTCTCTGTGAGAAATGATTAAAAGATCTGAGTATGTTTAGCCTACAGAAAAAAATGACTAAAGGGACATATGACCACACCCAGAAGGTGAGGTGGAGTTTCTTTTTTATCACCTGAGAGTGCAGGATCAGAGCCAAATAAATTATCCTTGAGTATACACAGACATCTTTTCCCTTTCTAAATCAGCATGTCCACTGCAGTTTATACTGTGCTAACCGCTAATTTTATGAATTACTGCATTAGACATATTTAATTCTGCATGGAATAGAGTTATTCATAATTCATGGTTTACCAGGCTCTTGGACATTCATATTCCCTAGGATTGGAAAATATCTTTACCATAGACATAGGAGACTGTATATTGGATTGTGGTCAAATAATTGGTTGGCATTTATGGTCCTTCGCAGTGTACTAGGGAAATTTACAACTAAAGCATTCAAACAGTGGCATTTTGGATTTTGATATTTCTATTTATCTGAACTGCACCTATTCAAAAGGCGGTTCAAGGCAAGCAGTAATAAATAAATCCAAACTGAAGAAAAATGCATCATAATATATAGCTGGACATATAATTCCACACATAAAAAGCCAACTATATTTTAGAAAAAGGTCAGGAGCTATATAAGTTATCACTTTATTTAGCTTGCAGAAGATTCACACTTAAACCCAAAGCTCTATTTAGATTTGAGCTTTGAGGGGTAGATTTGAATGATATTATATCAATTTATCTGTTTAATTGTAAAAAAGAGACTTGCTTTTGGAGAGATTAAATCAGAAGCAAGAAGTAAAAAAGGAGAAGTAGAAAAACAGAAAAATCGTCCAGGTGTAAACATGTTTACAAAGCTGTGCAGCAGTTATTCAAGTTTTAGCTGTGTAAACAAAGCTTGTTGAAACTTTACCATCTGTACTTCAATTAACTGAAGAACTTGCCCCAGGGTATCTAGGGAGTTTGTTAACTATGCCGAAAGATGGATGAAAACAAGGATAGAAACTGAATTAATGTAAGATTTCCTTAAATAAAGGTTTTGCGTATCTTTTGAAGAATTGAAGAGTATTAACAGGGTTGTTTTTATAATACTACATAGAAATAAAGTAACTCTTTTGCTATCTGCAACACCTGCATGATTTTTTAAAAAATAAAATTTAGCTCAACATCTCCACTTTATCAGTAGCTTCAGGAGGCAATCTAGATAAAGAATGATACGTCTTTACAGAAATGCAGAATGTTGGAGAGAAGAACTTAATTTTATTTAACATAAACATATTGAAAGTCATAAAATGATACAATAACAAGTTGTACTTATGATTTCATTAGATTTAACATGATAAATTGCAATAATGTAAGTTATTATAGAAAAATACTCCTATTCAAGGTTTGCAGATTTGAAATCTGTTATAAATTCTGAATATATGTATAGGTGTTGAACAATTAACATTCTCGAAATAAATAATATCCTGTCATCTTCTCTAACTTGACTTATTTTAACCTGTGGGATTATTAATCCAATCATTCTCATTAAATAAATTCAGTATTGGGTGGCATTATGGAACCATCTTGAAAGCAGTAGATTGAAAACAGCTACATTGTTCAGTTATACACGTTAAATGAAATAATGTCTTGCTCACATCTGATCTTTAAACAAATAACAGAACATACTAAATTGCAGAGCTCCTCTATTTACTGAGACATGTCTCTGTGTTTGATCTGTCACTAATCAGAGAAACATGAACAGTGAAGCATGAATTATCACAGTCTTTCAAAACCATTTTTTTTACCCTGCATAATGGGAGTTGATGAGCTTAGTCAGTAACCTTGTCAGTAATCTACATGTCTCTTTTTGCGTTAATGATTTTGTTACGCCTCCTCCCCTGAGGTACTTGACTTTTGAAAGGAGGGACTTGGTGGTAATTCTACACTAGTTCTGTCCATGTCTATTCACACTTGCTAAACTTACCAAACAAATGCTGGGCTAAGCATTAAAAATGGTTGGTGACTGTTTTTCATCAGTAAAAGAGATTTGATTGATCTGCAACTCTGCTTCCATAGTTGTTTTATTTCCGGAAATTGAGTAGTGTTTTTAATATATGTGCTGCAATGGCAATTGGTGACAATAATCTTCATTTTACAATTAAGTGTCAATTAACTTCATACCAAGCTGATTATAAATTAAGACGGAATAGTCTACCATCGGAACTCCTCAGAAATGACATTAAAGGAAAGTATCAAAGAAATATTAGGAATTTAGAACTCATCCATCCGAGACGCCCTAAGAAAAGACCTTCACTCTTTCCAGGTAGGACATGTCAGGAAGTTGCTATTGCACATTCTTAATGGTTTTTTATGTTTGAAAAATACAGAGATTTCTAAACATGTATGACATAGAAATGATACATATTTTAAAATATCAAATCATGGTAACATACAGTAATAATTGTGAACTGAATCACCTCATTGCTTTAAAATATGTCTATTGAAAAATATAATTTTGCTTCCTATATTGTAGCATTTTTTATAAAGAAGTTTAGGATGTTTCAATGCTATTAAGAAAACATGAACAATCAGATTCTATTTTGAATTATTTGTATGAAATTTTGACACTTCTTACTGTATCAAGTTCTAGTTCTTATCAATAAAAACACCATTCTTTTGAAAGACATCCTTTTAAATCCTTATTTTGCACTGAAGTAGGAAATGTTTGAAGTAATGGGTATATTTAATCCTTGAATGGATTTGTGTTTCTTAATCAGATTTTCAATTAAATAAGGAACAGTGAATTATGGTTTTAATTTAAAATAGTAAAGGAGTTAAGACAAAATGTTGATTACTTGTAAATTCATTGTACAGATAGATAAATTCTAAAGCATATTAAGAACCTATATTTCTGTAAGTGTGCAACAATTTTTTTCAAATAGTAAATAAAATATATTAATAAGAAAGTCAAATTGATTTTAATTCAGAATCCCATTTAAGAACTCATATAGGCTTGATATCAAAGATTTGGGATTCTTGTTTTAAAAACGACACATCCCCATAAATTTTAAAATGAAAGCAGATATGACTTAAGGAAGTATTATAAATGCAAAAACATTTTAAAAGCCTTAGGAGGAAAAAAATTAACATTTCTAAATGACTTTGCATTTTTGGTTTAAATTGTTAACCATAAGCAGACATCTATAAAGTTTTAACTAAATACAGATATGATATACAGTTCTTGTACTGCTTGAAGTCAGGTGATTTGGGTGTGTTCTGCTATATAAAACTTCCTTATTCCTGAACAACACCTACTTCACTAACATGTGCAGAGCTAAAATCACGTATGGATCTTCTGGACCAGTTCTAGTCTGCATAATTACAGGTAGTCCTCAACTTACGATCACAATTGAGCTCAACATTTATGTTGCTAAGTGAGACATTTTTAGGTGAGTTTTGTCCCATTTTATGACCTTTCTTGCCACACTTGTTAAGTGAATCACTGCAATTAATGAGTTAGAACATGGTTGTTAAATGAATCTGGCTTTCCCATTGGGGAAGTCAGTGGGACAGCTGGCAGGGAACATTGCATGTCACAGTCCCATGATGTCTCTCTTAATGACCATGATTATTTGATTAACAACCACAGCTAAAAAATTGGGTTCAATCCTGTGAGGCTTTGCTTAATGACAATTTTTTCAGTCTCAATTATAGCAAGATGAGCACTACCTGAGCATATATATATGGCAAGACTGAGCATAAAAGTAATGCATACAACTGGGGATTTGTGGTAGATCCAGGCATTATTTATTTATTTAGAAAATGTATATCGCTGCCTAGTTGCTCACAGCAACTCTAGGCAGCTTACAAACAATAAAAACAATTATAGAAATAAAAATAATAGACAATAACTCCATCCACCTCCACTGATAACACACAGTCAAATAAGCCATTTGATGGGTGCCATCTCACTAGGAGTTCCCCAGACAAAACCAAGTCTTCAGGACCTTATAAAAGAGTGTCTTAAGTGGGGGCCAGCTTAATTTCTAAAAGGATGATATTCTAGAGGGAGGAAGTCATCATGGAAAAGGCCCTTCTTCTGGGTCCCGCCAGACGTATCTTCTTACAGGACAGGATTTATAACATTCCTTGCCTCCCCGCTCTAGTGGGTTGGGTGGATGTGACCGGTAAGAGACAGTCTCTCAAATAACCTGGTTCCAAGTCATGAAGAGTTTTAAAGGTGACAACCAACACTTTGAATTGCACCCAGAAGCAAAACTGGGGGTCAATAATAATAAAAGTGGGTGTGACCTGTTATTGAAGTTCTGCCTGTTTTACATATGTGCATTGGGTACAAAACATGTTAATAAGGAGTAAGACTTTGTGCCCACGATTTTAATGTTGTTGGCTTTTCCTATGGATCCCCCTATGCTTTTCTTTAACAAGTCTAGGTAGTAAATTGTAATGCAAAGTTTAAACAAATGGCTGATTGGAACTTTTCTTTATCTAATCCTTAATTTAAAAAATAGAAATGCTTTTAAATACAGAGAGTTTCAAACCTGTTATGTACTAGGTCTGTGATGGCGAACCTATGGCATGTGTGCCATGGGTGGCACGCAGCACCCTCTCTGTGGGCAGCTGGTCATCGTGTCTCTGCTGCGCATGTGTGGGGTCGGGATGGGGGGCGTGGAGGGGGGCATGTGCAGGGCACATGTGAGGGGTGGGGCGCATGTGGGGGGCCTCACATACAGGGGAGGGGTACCCATTGCATTTTGGCGATTTGTGCATGCATTCGCGTGTGCCCACTTTGGGCACTCCATCCAGAAAAGGTTAGCCATCACTGTAACTAGGTTATATGCCCAGGGATGCTTATGGCTCTTCATAGCTTTTAAATGGGAGAATGTTATGAAGTTCTTCTTTGCCTTTCAGTTGAGAATAGATTTCTTTTATTCCTCTACAATAAGTTTTTAGAATAAATCTTTCATTGTGAATGAGTTTTTGCGATACATTAGATATTGACAGGAAAAGTTGGATATAAACTGATAATTCACTACTATTATGCACAATTACTATAGAAGGCATAAAACAATCCAGTCAATTAGCAGTCACATCAGGTAATTGTTCTGACGACCTATACACCAGTGGTGGTATTCAATTTTTTTCCCTACTGATTCTGTGGATGTAGCTTGGTGGGGGAGGGTCATGTGACTGAGTGAGTGTGTCTAACTCAGACCTATACCCACTCAGTCACATGACCCTGCCAAGCATGCCCACTGAACTAGGTCAGAAAAACATTTGAATACCCCCACTGGTGTATAGGTAGTCAGGACAATTATCTGATGTGACTGCTAATTGACTGGATTGTTTTATGCCTTCTATAGTAAGTGTGCATAATACCTATCTATCTATTTTCTGCCCAGGCAAGCCTGGCCTAATCCTGCCTGCTGCCTGCTGTCCCTTCACCAATCACACGCGTCATCCCATTTTCCCTCTTTTGTTGTCCCATGGCCGTGACCTTACCTTCCTCCTATGGCTGGCTGCCAGAGAAGGCATGCCAGGGCTGAGCCATTGTTGCCACTAGGCTCCCTGCCAGCCCACATTTTGTCCCTGTCACAAGATGCCTGCAGCCGCCACATTTTTTTTGATGTGGCTGGACTCCAGCCACACCCAAAAAAACATGCAGCGGCTGTAGGCTTCTTGCAACAAAAATTACTGACCTCTGGCTTTGCTCCACTTCTCTAACGTGCTGTTGGTGCGTTCTATGCACTCGCCGTGCCAGCTCACCCCATTGCCTGCTCTGCTGCTCCGCTTGGAGTTGCTTGGGCAAGTCCCTCTGGTGCAGCGGGCTCAATGGGGTGGACCTGCATGATTTTTGCTGCTTCTTTGCCAGCCGGAACCAAGCCAGGAGCAGCAGCTGGAAGATTCTCCTGCCAGCAAAGAGATGGCGGCTATAGGCTTCTTGGTGGGGGAGGGGAACACAGTGAGACTCAGCCAGGAGTTGGAAGGCAGCTCATGTGCCCTGCCTGTCCCTTTTTGCCGCCCCCCCCCAATGCATCGCAGTGTCTTAAAGGGACAGGCTGGGGCGGCTGCCTTCCAAGCAGCAGCAGAGCGAAGGGAAGGGAGGCAGAAAAGTTCACCCAAGTCTTCTCCTTCTCAGGCATACACAGAGCATGTGCATCTCGCAGTTCTGGAGGGACTCGTCCACGCACCATCCCCTCACAGAAGGTCCCGGCCTCATGTTTGCATGTGAGATCCCACGACCTTCTGCAAGGAGACGGTGCATGGGCTAACAGCTTGGTTCTGGCTGGCAAAGAAGAAGCAGCTGGGACTCGCCACCCTGTTCTTCATGCCAGGGTGCACCGATTGCCTGCTGCACCGGATCGGAGGTACTTGCCCAGGCAAGTCCCTCCAGTGCAGCAGGCAATGGAATGCATGTGCATGGCTGGTGCAAAGAACAGGGTGGCGATGGTGGCGGGACTGAAGCTCTTTTTTGGTGCTTTCAAAAAGTGGAGGCTGGTAGTTTTTTGGTGCAAGGAGCCTGCCACCATTGCCCTTTTTTTTTCGGCACAAGAAGCCTCCAGCCAGCCAGCTTGGTTCCGGCTGGCAAGGAGGCATCAGCTGGGAGGTTTCTCACACTGAAAAAAGAGGCAGCGGCTTCAGGCATCTCGCGACAAGGGGAGCAAGATGCAGACTGGCAGGGAGTCCAGTAGCTCTCAGCCCTGGCTTGCTGAGGAAGGCAAAGTCATGGCCACGGATGATGAAAGAGGTGGCTGTAGGGGAGGAAGCAAAGAGATTAAGGGCCGGGGCCTCTGAAGGATCCACTCTCCCAATTGCTGCCATCCAAGTCATTATATGCTGATAATACCTTACATTATTTTTCCATAGCTAGGACCACATAATCCCATCAGAATTACTGGATATTTCTTGTATGTTTACAAACAAACACCATCACTTCTGCCAAATCCTCTTACTCATCTCAAAAGACAAGAAGCACTCATAACTAGCGACCATTGGAACTATGCTGTTCTGAACCACAGAAGTCACAATGACTAAGATAGCAGTGGGTTGACTGTAAAGTCATCTAAGGTTCCTTTCTACTTTTTTATTTTGTATTCTCCAGGAGGGGGTTCTAGGGATTGCTTATTGTACTATCATCAAGTATTGTACATTATGATTCTTGACGATTGTATCTGTTCTTTTATATACACTGAGAGCATTTGCACCAAGACAAATTCCTTGTGTGTCCAATCACACTTGGCCAATAAAGAATTCTATTCTATTCTTTCCAAGTATGCACAACATTGGGATGAGACATTTTATTTAATTGCATTTAATTGTATTTCTATGTGTTTCATAATTTTCTTCAATATATTCAGAATTAGAGGTGCTTGCATTTTCTGTACGGGTTTTTCAGGATTTATCCAGAGTGTTCAGGAACTGCATGGAGATTTAGTTGTTCAAGTTGTGCACTCAATCTAAATTTATGTGACTAGGAAAATCATTAATACATTCTGCATGCTACTACATTGCTTCAGAAAACAGGAACTTCTATGTTTGAACATTCCTTCTGATTTGGCATGATAGAAGTTTAAAATTTCATAGAGAACCTAAACTAAAATTCTTCCTCTGAAACCTATCTATATGTGAACTGGGAATTTCTGACATGCGGAACTGTTTTGACTGATCCTTATATTTTCCATATACTGTAGAACACAAAATATCCTGAACTATTTGTTCTTTCAGACTGATACCAAAATTGATTATTCTGTTGTGTAATCTTTTACAATTATATTAATTTATAATTTGGTTGTTTCTTCCCATGAAAGGAGAAAAATTGAGTATAGGTAAAAAGTGTTTTGAATCTTATAGCACTGATACCTGAGAGTATTATAAGCTGCTGATGGTGATGCAGTTGAGGTCCAAGTTCAAAATCAGCCATAGAATGCATTAATAACTTGGAGTTAATTATAATCTGTCAATCTGGCCATAAGATACCAATGGAGAAAATTGGACTAGTCATCTGTAGCACATGGAATATAGATTCTGAACACCAGTGTTTGAAAAAAAAAACCATTGGAAAATTGGAGCAAGTTCAAAGGAAACCTACCAAGATGGTGAATGTCTGAAAATTAATCCCTATGAAGAAAGATTAAAAACTCCAAGTATGTTTAGCCTAAACATGAACGGGGTGATGATGATACTAAAAAGACAAAGACTATCTTAAATTGCATCAACAAGAACAAGTCTTCAGATTACATAAAGTAATTTTCCACTGGACTCTGCTCTGGCCAGGCCTCCATTGATAAAAATGTTGGACAGCACAGGGCCCAAGATAGCACCTTGTGGGTCAGGGGGATATGGCTGCCCTGTAGGGACAGCTGAAGAGAGAGGGGAGTCAGACAGGGGGTTGGGGGTGTCGCAGACCCCCTCCCCCTCCGGAAAAACCCCTTTTTCCCAAGGCGGTGGAGCGGTGGTCAGCAATGGCCGCCACGAAGAAGCCAGCAACCGGGTAAGATTGCGCTGGAGGAAGTAAGAAGAGTGAAAGTGCTGTCTGAGCCGGGTCAAGTAACATCTTGCAAATTGGCTGGAACTGAGCTGTCTGAATTGCTGGAGGATACATTGTATCCCTAAGAAGATCGAAAGCGGCTTGAGAAGCTGTTAAAGGGAACTTTTTTTTTTTTTTCTTCACTCTCCCACCCCATGGAAACAGCAGATATGTTTGGATATACTGGACATTGAAAGTGAATTGTTTTGAGAGTTGAAGCTAAGGGTCAAAAGGGTTTTTGGACATTGAAAAACTTAAGAAATTGGAAAACCCTTGTTGGAGGTATGGATTTCTGATTATTTAAAATTGATATTGCAAGTGGGAAGGGAGAGGAAAAAAAATTGGAGCAGAAGCTGAAAAAGGAGGAGATTGCCTAGAATCCCAAAGAAAGGTATATGGTAATTGGACCTCTTTGATTAAACATTAACCCCAGAAAGAGAAAGAGAAGAAGGAAGAAAAGTATTAATTTTTGGATTATTTTTTTTTTGAATTATTCTTGATTAAAAATATTTGTGGTTGTTTTGGGAAAAGTTTCTTTTTTCATGATGGCATCACTTGTGGATGAACTAAAGACTGAATATCAAAAATATAAAAAAGAAGATACTTTGGGCAGTTTGTTTCAATTCTTAGAAATGGCGTTATGTACTTATGAAAAGTTGACTACGCAGCAGAAGGACTGGGACAAAGAAGAAGAAGAAGCCATCTTTGATGAACAATGGGTTCTTTCCGGGGAGGAGGAGAAAAAGGATAAGAAAAAGGGGATTTTAAGAATTATAAAAACAACCAAAGAAAAGAAAAATGAGCGGAAAGATGGAGGCAAGGTTAGAAAGCAAAGGAAAGGGAGTAAGAAAAGGGAGGAGGAAAGACAAAGGGGTAAAAAGGGCAAGGAGAAGAATAAGCAAGAGAGAAAGGGGGGGAGGAGAAGCCTCAATGAGGGGAAGCAAGATCTAAAGAAAAAAAGTTTATTCAGAGACAATGGGTGAATTTAATTTAGGATAAAAGAGGGATTCTGGAGGGTACATAAGATTGTGTTTTTTATATGTGTATTTAGAGTATAAAATTTATTGTGTAATTTTAGAATCTTTTAAACAGAACCCCAAGAAAAATTGTTATATGAAGTACTTTTAAGTTAGGGTAATGAGTTAAAGGTGTCACTCCAGTTAGTGTATAGGAGAAGTATAATAAAAGAAAAAAGATGAATGGATAGTTGGAAATAGAACAGACAAAGAATATTATTGAAAATGGAAATAAGATATGGAAGGATATATAAAGGTTTTTTTTTTTTTTTTTTGTATATTGATAAAAGGCAATAACATTTTAATCAATAAGAAATAATTTGGATGAAAAGGAGAAGCTGGAATAAGATATGAAGTTAAATAGATAAAGTATTGGTTTGTTCTTTAATTATTATTATTTTTTTTGGAAAGAATTTATAAGCTGTTATGCCTTGATTGTTTATGCACTGTTTTTGTAAAACTGATAAAATTGGTTTATATATATAAAAAAGAAAATGATAATAAGATATAGAAGGATATATAAAGTGAATATGATGTTTGAATTTGTGTCTGTGTGAAGAGTTTCAACCCGGGATCAGGCAGCCTTCAGAAAAGATGTTTTAGTTTTGTTTATGTTTTGTGTTTTGTATGTTTATGAAAGGTAATAAAATTTTAATAAGCAAGAAATATAATTTGGATAAAAGGAGAAGTTTGGATAAGATATGAAGTTAAATAGATAATGTAAATATTGATATTACAATTTGGAGTTATGTTCTATTGGCTTTCTTCTTTAATTATTATTATTATTATTTTTAGAAAAGATTCTTCAAGTTGTTATGCCTGGATTGTGTATTGTTTTTTTTTGTAAAATTAATAAAATTTGTTTTAAAAAAAAAAAAAATTTGAATCCCATCCCTGCTTTTAGGGTGTATTAATTTAACTGTGTCTACATCTAACAATATAATGCAGCCCATATTTTATTCTATTCTGCTGGAGGCTTAGTTGAAGTTTGTCTACACTATGTCCAATCCATTTCCCTGAACTACTAAGCTGTTAAGTCTGTCAAAAACAATGTTAGTATAGCATGGTTTATCTCTGATTAATCCATGCTAGATCCCGTTATTTGTATCATACTTATCCTAACTTTCACAAACATGTTGCCTTTTGCAGTAAAGATGTCAAGGATACAGGACTATAGTTTATTGAGACCTTCTATTTGTTGTTTTAAAAGATGGAGATCATATTTATGATCTTCCAATCTTCTGGGACTTTACTATTTTCATGGGAGTTCTTAAACATTATCAATAGTCCACCTGATCCTGGAGACTTGAGTTCTTGACCAGTTCTTCATTATTTTTTCTTGTCTCCATCATCAGCTAGAACTCAATTGGAGTTCTAACTCAATTGGAGAACCCAATTGGAGTTCTAACTGAAGACAGACATCAAACAAGAATTAGAAAGTCGGTCTTCTGATTATCACCCATTACCATTTCACCATTTTATTCTTGAAGTAAACCTAAACTCTGGCATAGTTTTGTGCTGATTAATAGACAAGGAAAACATGGTTAAACTGGTTGTTGCACATACTATAGTTTAATGACTCATCCTTGTGCTGCTCTAACATTGGTTTCTGAAGCCACTTGGGGGCAGCAGAGGAACATGTTTCTTATAGGAAAACAAACAAACAAATGTAATAAGTATCTGCATTTGAATCCTACATTTTATCTATCCTAAGATTTGATATGGTATTTCAATTTCTCAGTCATCAGTTTTGGTCTACTTGGGAAGGAGTTTGAGAGTTTTTCTTTTTCTGCTGTTTTGTACAGGTAGAAAATATGAAAATCAGTATTCCTTTTTTCAGGTCATACAGGTAGTGTTGTTGATTTGCATTTCAACTGGTAATTCCAGAGCAAGGCAGTTAATGTACACCACATCATGCATGGCTAGTTTCCTGTGTTATGAAAGTACTTGTTAGTAATTTACTGGCAGATGCTATGAGAACAATTCTATTATAAATATTTTGATCAGAGGACCCTAGACAAAAATGGACATTAATAAGTAATGTAAACTTTGGAGCAGAGCTGGTTATATAAATTAAATATTTAAGGTTGTTCTTTTAAAATGCATGAAAAGATGCCCTGGTCCTATATCAAATTATAATAGAAAAGGATACTTTTTCGTTCTAAATATAATTGTGTATTTTATTCCCCTCAAATTTTAATTTTACTAAACTTATTAGAGGTTTTAAACTATATTTTATCTGAAGTTTAATTGCTATTTTATATGCTTAATATATTTCTACCTCTTCCATCTGAAAGCTTCAAGATCAGGTTGTCGCCATCAATTAAAATAATTTAAAATAAAAAATGAGACAGGAAATTGCATAAGACCTTTAAAAACTGATCTCATTTCATATTTTTCTGAATTATATATCAATGCTGGCACCAAGGAAGCCATTCAGAAAGGAACAGGTCCTTCCCTGTTCACCAATAAGTCTAACTTTAGAACATAAGGGCACCAAGAGCAAGCTTAAAATTTAAAATTTAGGAACAGGCTTTTTTCCAGATATACAGACTGCAGCCATTAAGAGCTATTGTCAAAATTAGAAATGTTTTCCAGAAATGGACAGTGAACCAATGACATTATTTAAAATTTAGCAATAATTATATTTTGTCTGTTCCATTTAGTAGTCAATGGCTATGTTTTGACCACCTGAGAAATTAACTGGGATATCTCAACATTCTTCAAGGATAATTAAAAATGGATAAGAAATGACTGCAAGTGGGCAGATCCTGATTTTGCAAGGGTATGTCAAAGAACCAGGGATGTTTGCAGAGTAGGTCAAAAAAGTCAACATAGTGGCCACAATGTAGTGTTTGAAGCTCTGCTTCTGTAATGGGATATGAGAATGACCTTGGGAGGCATAGAGAGGGAGCCATAGACTAGGCAATGGTCAGATAAGAGCAGCTGAGCTTCCAGAAGGAATGGGGGCATAGCAAATGTCTCAGAGGGACATGCCCAGAGGTGTTATTTAGCAGGTTCTGACCAGTTCTGGAGGACCAATAATGGAAATTTTTAGTAGTTCAGAGAACCAGCAAATACCACTCATCATTCCCTGCCATAACCACCAAGGCACACCCACAAAACAGGTAGTAAAAAAATTTGAATCCTACCACTGGACATCCCCTCTAGTTTGTTGGACTGTAAAGATGAGATGCAAGAGATGTACTTTTAGACTTGCAAGATTTTGTTAATGTAAACTTATAATAAAGATAGAATTAGTATTTCAAGGTATGCTTCTTGTCTCAACTACTTCTGCTGACATCAGTCTTGCAAGTGCTGCTTTTTGAAATTGTGTTCAGAGAGGATTCTAGCGCTAATCAAAAAGGGATATATATATGTATATGTATGTGTATATATATATATATATATCTTATATATATATAAGGATTTTATAGTTTAAATTCTATGAGGTATCACATATGCTCGTGGTACATAAATAAAGAGTACTATTTATGGCTGTTTGGCTATACACTACCTTTAAATCAGTAGCAATAAGATATAATTGGTATAACTGATGGAACTGAAGAAATTTTCAGAGGGATAACTACGTTGTGCTTTCATTCTAACACTCACTTGTAGCATTTTAAATACTACCATATTTAGTATAATATATTGTACAGCCTTTTTGACTATGTGTGCTAGAAACCTGTCAAAAGCCTCTTCTATTCTCTCTCTCTCTCCTCTCTCTCTCACACATACACTGTACATGTATATATATATATATATACATACTCATACATGCACATACAAATATCCAATGTATGTGTAGAACCTTGTCTGTGGCAACCCAGTTGCTCATCATATGGAAAGTCTATATTTTTGCAACAAAATATTGCTTAATGATAATATTCAAGACACCGAAGGCCTTTACAAGCCCACGAAGTAGCCCATGATCATCCAGTTCATAGTAGTGACAATTTTCAGGGCTCTGGCTCTGTAAAATATACCTTAATTTTGAAAGGGGGAGGTAATCAGAATATTAAGTCTCTTTGATTTCAGTACAATGTTCACGTCTCCTGCTAAAGCAGGTGGCCAACTTGGTATAGGAAAGGGATGTTGTACCTTGGCCATATCCATGGAATAAGGGGCAAACATAGAGGGGCTTTAATATAGTAAGCCATTTTTCCGCTGGCTGCTGTCTCTTTAAATATGACCCAAGCCAAAATGGTATCAGCAGCCGCTCCGATTTGTCTGGTGCCGAGAGAAGAAGAAGAACCCAAACAACTAAGGCAGCGCGGAGCGGCGCCCGGCAAAACCTGGGGGAGGGAGAGGAGGAGAAAAGAGGCACCGTCACTGCACCCTCTGGATGGGTGCAGTTTGGGCTTTACCGCAGCATGATGCAGTCGTTGAGAATTAGGCGTTGTTGTTGTTCTTGGGAGGGAAGCAGCTGACAAGGCAGCAGCTGGCATCAAAACAAAACAAAACCACTCCGGCTGGGTCCCCATCTTCCGTCCCGCGCGCCGGAGCTGCAAGAGAGGAGGGCCCTTGAAGCTGTTCTCGGTGGCGAATCACCGGGCCGCCCTGACTGCCTGGGCTGCTGCGAGGCGTTTTGCAGGAAGAGGTGTTTTTCCTTCCGACCGCTCCTCTCTAATACCTGGCAAGGAAGGAGAAGAAGAAGAAGAAGAAGGAGACAGCGGCGTTCATGCAGCAATAGCCACCGCCGCAGCCCGCAACAGCAGCAGCGCTTTAAAGCGAGCTGGTGGGTGGTGAGAAGGGGCGCTTAGACTCTCCCGGGGCTCCGTGCGATGGGGAGGCGGCATGCTCGGTGAAGGATGAGCCGAGGACGAGCATCGCCAAGGCTGCTTCGTTCATTGTCCGTGGACGAGAGAGCGGCAGTAGCTACCGCTACTGCAGGAGCAAGCGCCCCTCAGGAACGGAAGGAGAGGCTCTGCGGAGACTTCATTTCCTCTTCTGACCCCTCCGTTTACATCACTGACTGGTGACAGTCCCATCTCACCGGCAAAGTACCTGCCGCTGGAGCTGTTCTTGGAGAATCTTGTATGCTGCAACCATGGCCAGCCAACAGGATTCCGGCTTCTTTGAAATCAGTATCAAATATTTACTGAAATCCTGGAGCAATAGTGAGTGAGCTTCCTCCCTCTCCCCCCACCCTTCTCCACCTCCTACAGAATTGCTGATAGCATGGAGCCAGCGCATTCTTGCCTTGATAACCAAGCTTGATAGCTTGATAACCAAGTGATGTCTTTCTGTGGGTGAAGGCTCCCATGATGTACTTTAATAGCAAATCTAATTGCGGTTGTAACTATAGCTATGATTATAATCATCATCTTTAGGAGGAAGGTAGGGTTTCACTTCCTACCTGGTTTTGCTGGGTTTTTCAGAAGATCTCTCAAGTTCCTCTTCTGAATCTGGAGAAGAGCAGGGTGGCATAATTCTAGTTTCCCATCCTTAAATGTTTTTGCTTGGTTTTGTGACTTTCATTTGTGGGGAGGATGGCTTTTCAACTAAATAGCAGCACTTGACACATTTCGTGTTTCTCCTTCAGGGAGAAACACAGGAAAAAATGACAAATCATCTTAATATTTTTACATATCTACTGAACAATAGAATAAGGTAGGAAGGATGGACTCCTGGTATGATAAGCTATTCAGTATTCACACACTCTCCCCTTTTGTGGCTATGCCTGTGATATTTGTGGCAAAGGATTCTACCTTTTTTCCTGAACCAAGTGAGAGAGATCCACAATGTAAACAAATGGGGCTGGAGCTATACAATGTTGCAGGGGTCAATATTACTAATGGCAATCCAAGTAGCCTTTATTCTATTTTTTTATATGTAGCAAACATTCTTTATAGTAAAGCTCAGTGAATGTCAAGAATGTGCACTACTAATGTGAAGTTAATTAAAGCCTCTAGTCTGTCTACTTCGATTCTTTTAATAAGTGAAATTTCATTTGAGAAATTTGTCCTGTTCATGCCTACTTTATGTCAGCATATTTGAATGGCATCAGATTCTACCCACGTCTTCACTGTGTGCACAATTATTAGGCAAGTGAGTATTTTGACCATATCATTTTAATGCATATTTTCCATCTCCAAGCTGTATAAACTTGAATGCTTATTGGATATAAGCATATCAGGTGATGTGTATTTGTGTAATAAGGGAGGGTGTGGCCTAAGGAGATCAACACCCTATATCAAGGTCTGCATAATTATTAGGCAACATCTTTTCCTCAGGCAAAATGGGACAAAGAAGAGAACTAACTGACTCTGAAAAGTCAAAAAATATAAAAAGCCTTTCAGAGGGTTGCAGCACTCTTGAAATTGCTAAGATGTCTGGATGTGATCATAGAAGCATCAAACGTTTTGTTGCAAATAGTCAGCAGGATAGCAAGAAACGTGTTGAGAAAAAAAGATGCAAATTAACTGCCAAAGATTTGAAAAGAATCAGATGTGAAGTTACCAGGAGCCCATTGTCCTCCAGTGCTGTCATGTTCCAGAACTGCAACCTATCTGGAGTGTCCAGAAGTACAAGGTGTTGAGTGCTTAGAGACATGGCCAAGGTAAGGAAGGCTGAAACCCGACGACCACTGAACAAAACACATAACTTGAAACGGCAAGACTGGGCCAAGAAATATCTGACAAAAGATTTTTCAAAGGTTTAGTGGACTGATGAGATGAGAGTGACTCTTGACAGACCATATGGATGGGCCCATGGCTGGATCAGTAAGGGGCAACAGCTCCATTTTGGTTTAGATGCCAGCAAGATGGAAGTGGGGTACTAGTATGGGCTGGTATTATTAAAGATGGGCTAGTCAGACCTTTTTGGGTTGAAGATGGACTCAAAATCAACTCCCAAACCTGTTGCCAGTTTTTAGAAGATAATTTCTTCAAGCTGTGGTACAGGAAAAAGTCTGCACCTTTCAGGAAGACTGTGATTTTTGTGTAATACAATGTTCCATCTCATGCATCAAAGTACTCCACTGCATGACCAGCCAGTAAAGGCCTTAAAGACTAATGACACGGCCCCCTTCCTGACCTTACCTATACCCTATTGAGAACTTGTGGCCCTTTTAAACGGGAGATTTATGGTGTAGGAAAACAGTACACCTGTCTGAACAGTAATTGGGAGGCTATGGTTGCTGCTGCACAAACAGTTAATCTATAGCAGGTCAAGAAACTGACAGACTCCATAAATGGAAGGCATATAACTGTTATTGAAAAGAAGGGTCACTGATTTTTTTTTTGAACTATCAGAAATGTTTGTTTGTACATTTTGAGTTGTTTGCTTATTATTCTCACTTTAACAGATGGAAATAAATGAGTGACATGGGAAACATTTTTCATTTAGTTGTATAATATTCTGCACACTAATAGTTGCCCAATAATTTTGTACGCATGGATATTTTCCTAAGAAAACCAAAACCTCACTTTTATTTTCTTAAATATTCAGGTTTGAGATTTCAATAATAAAATTAATTCTCAGAAATACAACTTGCCTTATAATTGTGCACACAGTGTAAACTGTGTAGTCTTTCTGGAAGGATACAGCTATTTTGTAATATATATAATTTGTATAATATAAAAATATTATGTCAAAAAATTTACATATGTAATATATAGCTTATTGAGCCCATATCTTCAATTAAATATCATTGGCATATGCTGTGTTTTAAATTTGTATATGGGCTAAGATGCTAATTAGTCAAATACAGCTCTAAAATATGGTGTAGAATCAAATGTATCAAAAATATCATTTGTGAATAATGTTGAAAGGCATTGGCTTTATCTGAATTTCTTAACCATAAAGTGAATAATATTGTAACAGTGGTGGCATTCTAATAATTTTAATCAACATTCTTGTGCATAACATTAAAGCTTTGTTTCTGAGCTATTGTTAACTGATTTAAATAGAGGCTATAGCAGAACAGGAGAAGGAAATAAAACTGCTGGTAGATTTTTGTTATTAACTGGTTCTAATTTTTAAATGTGTAATATGAAAATGATGGCAAAATAGTGTAACTTATATAGTTTCTAATTTTAATGAAAATTAGATGATGATCCTGGCATATCCATCCGGTTAAATGATTTTCATTGGCAATGTAATTAGAAGTTATTCAGCTTAACTAAACTATATGTGAAAGTAAAATTTAAAAAAAAAATCAACATAATTCTCTGCAATTATGCATAAAAGTTAAATTAATTATCAAACTTTTGTCATTCTATGAAATATTTTTCTCCCCCAGAGAATTTAAGAGCTAAGCGGAGTTATTTAAAAGAATCTGGGTATCAATGAAAGCAAGAATTCAATCAAACTTGTCTTCTGATTTATTTGCTTGAAATATAAAAAACAAATTAAAAACTACTTATTTTAAAAATTGGGAGTGGAAAAAAACTGCTATAAATAAGTTGACGGATGTAGAACTTCTGATTGTATATGGAAAGACTACATTCAACTTTCCTAGGAGCAGAATTATTTCATATGTAAGCCTTTAGTTTCTGGCGGTATTTAGTAGACCCCAGGGTACTCATTAAACCCACAAGATTCCCTATCCTGGCTGTGATATGAGAGGCTTTGATGTCACTTGTTTGAAAAACTGTTGGTGGATGCTTGCCTGGGTTTGGTGCACAACCATTAATATGTTTGCAAACAGAGGGACACCATGTCAAGGTACAGGGGTTGAAAGTCTTCATCTGCAGTTTTCTGGCTTGCTATTTGGTACACTACCAAGTAGCACATTAAATACTTTTCATTAAAGACAGAATGGAACCATTTTGATGTAATAGTTAAGGCATCGGGCTAGTAACTACGACATTGTGAGTTTTAGTGCCAGTTTAAGCACAAAGCCTAGAATGTGAAGATGGTCTACTCATTTTCTCTTAGCCCTAGGACAAGGTAATGACAAACTACTTCTGAAAAATCTTGCCAAGAAAATTGTGGGGATTTTTCCAGGCAGTCTCCAAGAATCAGCCATGATTGAATGGAAGAAAAAAAGGAGAGGTTGGACAGCATGGGAAGGTTTTGAGTTATAGAACAATAATTTCAAAAATGCAAAAAACCTTTGTCATTCAACTAGTGGTCTATTTATCTACTGTCATGCTTAATTTTGCTAATATCCAACTGATCACCTGGAACAGAATATAATTTGAATATAATTCACATTGCAGAACTGGTCAAAAGGGCCCTGCAGAGATTATATTATCTGAAAACTTCTCAGAAAACAACAACTGAAGGTTACTGCTGGTAACCTTCTACCGCTGCACCAGAGGTGTTATTCAGCAGGTTCTGACCAGTTCTGGAAAACCGGTAGCAGAAATTTTGAGCAGTTTGGAGAACTGGCAAATACCACCTCTGACTGGAGATTTTACAGTATCCTTCCCCCGCCACAACCACCAAGCCCTGCCCACAGAACTGGTCGTAAAAAGAATTGAATCCCACCACTGCGCTGCACCATAGAGAGTATCTTAACTTACTGCACCTGTGTATGGTTTGCCAATTGCACAGTGGCAGATAGGACAGCATTCCAGAGGGTTAACGTCATTCCCAGAGGATCATTGGTTGCCCTCTTCCCTCTTTGGAAGTGCTTTATAGCTCCTGCTGCCTTAAGAAAGTTCAAAACATTCTCAAAGATTCATCTCATCCTGGGCACTCTTTTTTGAACTATTACCATCTGGCAGACGGTACAGGATAATAAAAACAAGGACAAATAGGCTGAAAAAACAGCTTCTATCCCAGGGCAGTAACTCTATTGAATTCTATTGTATAATGCAATATTACTGCAATATCAGGGGTTTTCAATTCAATGTATAGAATGTGAAGGATGTGTGTTCGTGTTTATTTTCATAGTCATAATATACACTGAAGATGGAATTTACTTTCATTGTATGAGGCGCAATGACAATAAAGTAAACTAAACTAAACTAAACAATAAACCCTTCTATTCTTCAGGTTGGTTGCAAAAGAGACATTAGAAGAGTTTACATTTGTTTTTCATTAATTGCAATCTATTATTCTATTCATACTCTAAAACGGGTGTCAGACTGGATCAGCACTGTAATTATCTATCATGGGCTGGGCCAGGGGGGAGACGAGACGGGACGGACACTCTTCTGCATCACCCTGCAGGCCAAAATGGGACATGGGAGGCATGGGTGCCCCCCGTGTGCCCCATTTTCAACCTAGACACCCTCCTGCAGCACCCTGCTGCCCCCCCTGCCGTTTTATCTGGTAGGGTGCTGTAGGAGACTGTCCAAGCTAAAAACAGGCTGTGCAGGAGCCACCCCACAGCCCGTTTTCACTAGCAGAGGCACCACTGGCTGGTCCTTTGCTATTTCCAGGCTGCACTGTGTGCCAGATCTAAGCACCCCGTGTGCCGGATGTGGCTCGCGGGCCTTGAGATTGACACCCCTGCTCTAAAATGTGATATAAGACAAATAGCGGTTAACTCAAGCTGGAAACAGAAGTTTCTCATTTCCTACTTATAGCTAGGTGAAGAAGAGGTGAGAAAGGGTGTGATATTTGCCAAGTCATAGTAAATGAGTTTGGAACTAGCTTAGTCTTTTTTCTTATTGTTTGTTTCTGTAATTTAAAATATAATAGGATTGCATAAAAAAAGGAAAAAAATGTAAGTTTTTCCAGGATGAAGAACTACTAAAAAAAAACCTGCAAAACTAATCCATTAAGAAAAAGAGACAAAATCTCATTGGAACAAAAGATCAACATTAAATTCAGGCTGAAAATAAAAATGAAAAGCATGCACTATTTGTTCTTTTCTTTTACCTGAATTAAAAATATTGACCATGGATAAATCCTTCAAAGAAAGCTGGGCATTTTCTAATGTACATTTTTGATTCAGGTTTTTCCTTACCTTTTTTTTTTCTTAGTGGATTTTTCTGTAACTGAACAATATTGTATTCTAAAATAAAATACTTGGAATTTTCCATTTCAGGAGAGGGTTTAAAATATTTATTTTCACAACAATTTAATGTTATTCTTTCAACATACAGTATATGTTAAGATTTAATTTTAGATGTATTGCTTTTATTGCTTGGGTGGCAAGAATAAACATTTCCATGTAAATGAAAATGTATAGATGAAATAGTTACTCTAGAAATCTGTCACACTGAGTTGTTGGTCAAAAGACATGCAGTGTTTAGGACCCACTGATTCAGAAAGTTTTGCTTAAAGAGCCATCTTCAACTACTCTGAGACATATTAATGTGTTTGCATATCCCAGTTTTAAAACACTGAGTCATCTTTACCTAATGGATTCTTGATGTTGAATACATAGATTAATAGAACATCAGAATGATAGATTTGAATGACATTGTTAAAAGCTTGCTTTTAAAGCTATTGCTTAACATTTGCAAATAATGTGACATGCTTATTTATTTAAAACATTTAGATGACCACCTGTCTTGAACCAACTTCAGGGTAGCTCAAAACCTCAAAATAAAAACAGTATCTAAGGTAAAATAAAAAACATTAAAACAACATGGCTAAGTTTTCCCATGCAGTCCAGAACAAGTTCCTCCCACACCAAACTCAGCTTATTCCAGCCCTTGGGGGAAAATACTGTTAACTATGACATATATTTCACACGTGGCATCATTAGGCTGGAGATACAGTCTGCTTTTTTTAGTATGATTTAGTGAAACATGTGACAATATGGTGAATCGAGTTTAGAGTAAATGTTTATGCAGTGATGTTTTTCATGGGAAAGCAAATCCAGAGTTTTATGTGAAGTGTAGACTTTTTGGCCTTTAATTGCAGCCCTTCTTTGAAAGATCAGCTGATCAAATTAAATGGCTAAACAGCAGGGTGTTGAAAGATGTAAAAATGGTTTGGGACAACTTTGTTGCCGAAAGTGAGTTGTCAAGTGACCTGAGTCTTGAGGATAGACAGAATTTTTGAAGTAAGCAATAGCCAGGTAATAAATAGATTTTTTTTCTGAAAAAAATACCTAAGATTAGATGAAATGGGCATATAAATTTCCATTTATATTTCCCCCTTAAAGCATAATCCTATGCTAATTTGTTGTATTTATCTATTATTTTATAAAATAGAATTTTTAAAAATATCTGGCATATTTACTTATAAACGTTCCTCTTTACAGATACAGTATTTGATTTTTCCAAAATATGTAGCTTAATGACACACTTTAATAATCAGGAACAGTGTGATATCAATCAGTGCTATTTGGTTTGGCTTTGTGTACTTATTCCTATCTGTATTTATTCCTGTAAGCTTGATTAGGCTGATTTATTTGTGATGTAAAAGATTTTCCTGGGATAGAACACAGGAACAATTAAGCTATAAGAACAGAGTTAAACTTAACAATGACTATAAAAAACAGGCATGCACATGCACACACACACACATTTCAATCTGCAATATCATATAATGTACAGCACTTTGCTATGAATGAAGCAAAATAAATCATTCAGTAAAATATAGTTTTTATAAATACTGTACTATTATCAAAAATAATAAAAAGTCAATATTTAACACCCACACATATCACATCATAACTTGTTTGGATTTTAGCCCCAAGATTATTAACAGACGGTACACAAGTTCATTCAGATCTCCACAATATGCTTGGTCATACAGGGTGCTTAGATCTGGCCTGCGGGGGCCAGCCTAGAAATAGCAAAGGACTGGCCCGCAGTACCTCTGCTAACAAAAATGGGGTGCAGGCAGCCCCCCCACCCCCTGCAACTGCTTTTGGCCTCTGGAGTCGTTCAGGAGGCCTTCCAGGCCCAAAATGGAGCCTCCGGATTCACCTAGGAAGCCATCCAGATCCAAAATGGGGCCTCTGGAGTCACTCAGGAGGTTGTCCAGATCCAAAATGGGGCCTTCGGAGTCACGCACGAGGCTTTCCAGGCCCAAAACAGAGCCTCCAGAGTTGCCCAGGAGGCCTTCCAGGCCAAAAAGGGGCCTCAGGAGCAGGAGGCTGTCCTTGACTCAGAAGATTATAAAAGGGAAGAAAAGTGAACTATTTTACCTTTCAGGCTTGCAGTGTGGCCTTTGTTATTCACAGGAAAAAAGCATGAATAACAAGACCACGGATAATGGGGTTTTTTTAAAAAAATTTTTTTACACGTGTCTGCCATTTTGCATATTCATAAAATTAAAAAAAATGTAAAAAAGCATGAACACATGACACTATTTATCTTAGACACCAAGATCCAGAATATATTTTCTAACCAGAGATAACGAAAGCCATTTGCACTGCTATTCAAGAGTATTGTTAGGTGCTTATGTATTTTTTTCTCTGATAAACAGAGTTCCTGGGTTTATTCAAAGTAATTCATATCTTCAGTTCTTGTCTACATGAAAACAGCAGTCTCAGGCATATAGGCAACAGCTGTGTACACCTGGTTTTCACAATGGAATGCAATTGCTCTTCTGAGAAATTTTGGCCAAATCATTGTTATAGCATGGAATTTTTGTATTACTCTTAGCAGAAACATTCTTAGCATATATTCCATTACATATTGCATTGTACAATAATTTAATAACCTCACTCATTAAAAACTTAACATTAAATTACTTAATTAAGTATAAAAATAATCAAGCTCCATGATTATTTCCACTTCTAAGTCAGCTGGATTAAATGGCATGATTTTAAGGAGGATTGCCAAAACATTTATTATGAATCATGCTGTTTATCAGGTATCTTAACATTTACATAAATTCTTAACAGTTGTTTCATAAAAACAACTTATTTTGACCATGAGGATTTCCCTAGATTATTTTTTTTATTATTTTCTGTAGATTGATTTTTTATTCTATAAAAACGAAAACCTTCATAGAGACATTCAAATTATTCAGGAACAAGTGTGTTTAACATTCCAACCTAAGGAAGTTGGAATGCACTGTACTACTTTCTGTATAGGCACTTTAAGAAGAATTAAGATCAATGTCGTGTCCGGAAATAAGTGCAGAGTCGGTGACTTCAATTAAAAGCTCTTTATTTGTAACAAGTGAACCGAACCGGCGAAAGGCAAAAAGCCCGCGGCTTTTATACCTTTCGCAAGGCTGCCGCGGCCAACGGCAGCGATTCAAGTCTCCCGCTCTTGGTTTGCACCAATCGCGGGAGACCTAAATCGGCCAATCAGAAATCCCCGTGCCTTGGCCAATCAAGGCTCGGGGATTTCGAGCATACCATTTTCAGTACATAACACCCCTCCCCCCTTGGTATGGTCCGTCAGGTGGTGTAGTCACGTAGGTAGGCGGGGCTCCGTCGAGTCCTAGTTGACCTGCGCAACTCACTTCCCTGTTGTATCTCGGCCGGAGCGGTCGTTCCTTTGGCTGCTCCTGCCTCTTCGCGAACCGGCTGGATGATCGGGCCGGTTCTTTCGCCGTGGCTCCCGCCTGGGCCTACCGGGTCGGTTGAGCTGCGGATTTCGCCGCTCCCGCTTGGCTTCTCCGAGTTGGTAGAGCTGGCCAGACGGTTCTTCTCCGGAGGGGACTCGCGATGGCTGTTTTCTGGTGAGTATTTTTGGTTTATTTTATTTTGCGATTGTCTTTCCGGGTATTCCCTCCCCCCTTGGTTCGCTTCTTGGGGGTTGAGGTCAGTTGCCGTTCTGGACCTTAACTGGTCAATATGCCGTTTCCAGGATCGCCCGTCCGTGGTTTGGAGCCGGTACGACTTTGGACCAGTGACTTGTGTTATGACGGCTGGGATCCATAGGGGGTCCCCCGTCATGTTTTTTGCGTAAACCAGGTCGCCTGGGTTAAATGTCCGGAACCTGGAGCTGGAGTCTGGGGGCTGCTCCGGGTTGTAGGTCGGGTGCAGTCTGTCAAGTGGAGACCTCAGCTTCCTGCCCATTAATAGCTCTGCCGGACTCTTGTTGGTTGTAGTGTTGGGAGTGATGTGTTGTATGAAGAGTAGGCGGTTGATTTTGTCGTTGATCTCTGCGTGGTCCATTTTCCTGAGTGTTTTTTTTGTAAATTGGACCATCCGTTCCGCCCTACCGTTCGCCGCCGGATGTGCCGGTGCTGTCAACGCGTGGCGGATGCCCTTCTCTGCCAGGAACCGTTCGAATTCGATGGAGGTGAATTGGGGCCCGTTGTCTGAGACGATGACGTCTGGGAGGCCGTGTGTGGAGAACAGTTTGCTCAGTTCTTTTATGACAGCCTCTGTGGTGGTGGATTTCATGTCAGCCACCTCTAGCCAATTTGAGTATGCGTCGACTGTGATTAAGAACGTATGTCCGTTTGTGGGGCCCGCAAAGTCGAGATGGATTCTGGACCAGGGCCCTCGTGGTGTTTCCCAATCCCGGATGGGTGCTGTGGGTGGGCTGGATCTGGTCTCCTGGCATCGGTGGCATTTGGCGACCCATGCCTCAATTTGCTTGTCCATCCCTGGCCACCAAGCGTAGCTTCTGGCCAGGGCTTTAGTCCTGACGATGTCAGGATGACCCTCATGTAGCATCCTCAAAACTTTTTCTTGCAATCTATCTGGAATTACCACCCGGTCACCCCATAGAATGCATCCCTTCAGTAGTGACAGTTCGGTCTGGCGCTGGCGGAATGTTTTAAAAGTCTCGTCACAGTCTTTTTCTGGCCAGCCCTTTTCTAACCAGTGTAAGATTCGCGCCAGACGCCTGTCCTTAATGGTTTCCCTGGCAATGTCGGATGCAGTAATAGGTAAACTTTCTATGCTCAGGGTATTTGTGGTAGGTGCTGGGTCAGGTTCAGAGTTAGGCAAGGGCGAGCGGCTTAAAGCATCTGCGTGCGAGATTTTCTTACCTGGCTTGTGTAACAGTTCGTAATTGTAGGCTGCCAGGAATTCCGACCATCTTGTCATTCGGGGTGACAAGATGTTGGGCGTGGCTCGGTCTCCCGGGAGGATGCCCAACAGAGGCTTGTGATCCGTCACGATGGTGAACGGGCGGCCGTACAAGTATTCATGAAAACGTTTAACGGCGGCAACTATAGCCAAAGCTCCCTTGTCCAGCTGGCTATAGTTGCGCTCTGGTTTGGTCAGAGTCCTGGAGAAAAAGGCGATGGGTGCTTCTCTCTGGTCTGGGAGGGTGTGGCTGAGGACAGCGCCGACGCCGAAGGGTGATGCGTCGCAAGTGACAGCTAGTGGTAAAGTCTCACTAAATTGCATCAGGACAGCATCGGAGGTGAGGAGGTCCTTGGTCCTTTGAAAAGCGGTTTGTTCTCGCCTCCCCCAAGTCCAGGCTGCCTTCTTGTCTAGGAGTCTATGTAAGGGCTCCGCCGCCGTTGCCTTTTGAGGTAGGAAAACATTATAGAAATTTAGTAATCCTAGGAATGCTTGTAATTCCGTTTTGGATCTTGGGGTGGGGGCTTCCTTGATGGCTTTTATTTTTTTAGTTGTAGGGTGAATGCCCTTTTGGTCTAGGAGATAGCCCAAAAACTCTACTTGCTTTGTACATAGATTGCATTTCTCTCGCTTAACCTTAAGTCCTGTTTCTTTAAATTTTGTTAAGACTTGTCTGAGTCGCGTCTCTAACTCGGCTTCATTTGGCGCCGCTATTAGTACGTCGTCAAAATAGGGCACCAGCCCTTTAATGCCCTGCAACAAACGTTCCATCAGGCTTTGAAAAATGCCTGGTGCCACGCTGACTCCGAATTGGAGTCGGTTACACCTGAAGGCCCCCCGATGGGTCACTATTGTTTGGGCTTCCGCCGTTTTCTCGTCTACCGGCAGCTGCTGATATGCCTGAGCAAGGTCGAGTTTTGCAAAGACTTTGCCCCCTCCTAGCGAGTGTAGTAAATGTTGTACTATAGGGACTGGGTAGGCGCTTTGCTGTAATGTGCCATTTAGGGTGGCCTTATAGTCCCCGCAAATTCTCACTGACCCGTCCGGTTTTACTGGGGTCACTATAGGGGTTTCCCATCTGGCGTGGTCTATCGGTTGTAATACCCCCTGTTTGACGAGTTTGTCAAGCTGCTCGTCAATTTTTGGTTTTAATGCAAACGGTACCCTTCTAGGTTTAAGTCTCTTAGGGGGAACCCTTGGGTCTAAGTCAAATGAGATAAGGGGCCCCTGGTACTTGCCCAAGCCTCCATCGAACACCTCCTGGAACTCCTGGGTTAGCCGCTGTTCCCAAGCTTCGATGGTGACTTGGTTGACACCTGTCAGTGCGATGTTAAGCGGGGCGAACCATTGTAGACCCAGTAGGCTTGGGCGGTCGCGATCGACGATTGTGAGTGGTAGTTGTTCGGTGTGGCCTTTGTAGGTTATGTTGAAACTCTTGGTGCCTACTACCGGGACACGGTTCCCTTGGTAGTCTTTAATGATGATCTTTTGTGTCTGCACGTTTCTCTTTTGTAGAGTGGGCACCAGTCTTTTGATTTCACGCCATGCAATCATGGAAAGGTAGGACCCAGAGTCCACTTCCATCTTGCATGGCTGGCCTTCTATATATACCTCTACATGTATTTTTCTGGCGCCGTCGTAGGTGGCGTGGCCGATGGTCACCGTCTGATGGGTTTCTTCTTTCCGTCGACCGTCGCCGCTTCTTTGAGATCGTTGAGCGCGGTCCCATCGACCGTCTGGCTGTCGTTCTCTGGTTCTGGGCGGGGAGTTTTCTCTCCGTCTGTCGTGCTGCTCCCATTTGGGCGGGCTGCGAGTCTTCTTTTGGCGGCAAACTCGGGCGATGTGACCCCTTCGTTCACAATGCCTACAGATAGAGTCAAAAAATCGGCATTCTGACCTGGGGTGGTCGCCGCCGCACCCGGCGCAGCTGGTCCTCGACTTACGGCCTTTTCGACTTCGTTGATCGCCGCGTCCCGTCTGTACTCGGTGAATGTCCTCCTCGTCTTCGGACGTGCTGGAGTTCGACTGGTATTCACCGTAGTGTGCGGTCGCTTCACTTCTTGCGTCGGCCGACCTTGCCGGGTTGTTGTTCCCGCCCTTCGCGTCAGATCTTCGCATGCTGTCTGCCGACGTGCGAGTTGCTTCAGCGGCTGCGGCGGCTGTAAGGGCATCGGCTAGGCTGATGTCGCCCTTGGCCATAAGTCGGCTCTGCAGTGTAGGATCCCATAACCCGAGTACGAAGCGGTCTCTTATGAGACTGTTGAGACCCTCGAACTCACAGAGTCCTCCCAGGCGCCGCAGTTCTGCGACGAAATCGCTCAATTTTTCGTCGGGCTTCTGGTTTCAGCGGTAGAACTCGTTGCGCCGTATTAGGATGGGGACCTCGGGGGCATAATGGCGCCGCAGTATTGGTTCTAGGACGTCCCAGTCCATGGCGGTTGCGTCTGCCGGCTTGGCTAATGCCTTAGCCATCTGGAAGACTTCTGGTCCGCAGTGTGTAAGGAAGACAGCGCGTTTCAGCAGGCCCGGGGCGTCCTTCATGCCGGCGCATTCTAGGTACATTCGGAACCGATCCGAATACGATTCCCAATCTTCGGCGGCAGGGTTGAAAGGGGCGGGCAGTGCTATCTTCGCCATTTTAGTGCTGTCGCTGGTTCTTAGGTGGACACGGGGTTCGGTTCAGGGGCGAGATCCCATCCTCGTCGCCAGTGTCGTGTCCGGAAATAAATGCAGAGTCGGTGACTTCAATTAAAAGCTCTTTATTTGTAACAAGTGAACCGAACCGGCGAAAGGCAAAAAGCCCGCGGCTTTTATACCTTTCGCAAGGCTGCCGCGGCCAATGGCAGCGATTCAAGTCTCCCGCTCTTGGTTTGCACCAATCGCGGGAGACCTAAATCGGCCAATCAGAAATCCCCGTGCCTTGGCCAATCAAGGCTCGGGGATTTCGAGCATACCATTTTCAGTACATAACAATCAAGAACAAAGAAATTCTCATTAATACATTTGTACTAAACTTTTTAATAAAACAAATATTTGCCATACCAATAGAATGGGAAAGAGAGCTGAAATATACAGCAATCAAAATGTGTTGTAATAGAAATAACTAAAGAATCAAGGAAGCATCCAGCAGATATTTGCAAATTAGGAATGCATTTTTTCAACTTGATGATATTCAGTTTTGAAGCTCTAACCATAAAGATGTAGATAACTCAAGGTTGATTATGAATGAAGGCAAATAGATGTGCCCTGGAAGGATTCAATCTGGATCAGTCATTGGGATCAGAGGTAAATTATTCCAAGTAAAGCTGCCTTTTGCAGTTGACTGATGGGGATTTTGTCAATGCCAATGGTATTTAAATGATGCTCCAATTGTTTTGGGATTGCACACAAAACATCTATTAGTGTTGATACTACCTTTGCTTTCTTTGCTTTGCCATAGATGTTCTTTTTTTTTTTTGCAGGACTTTGAATTTTGTTAACTTCTCCTGTTTTTTCTGTTCTATTCTGCTGTCTTCAAACACTGTAATATCTACTATTTAGTGGTTTGGGTTGTTTTGGTCTTTCCTATCAATAATTATTAAGTCTGTGATGTTACGTGATAGGTATTTGTCTGTTTGAATCCTAAAATCACAAGGCACTTTAGCTTCATGTTCTATTACTTTCTCTATTTTATAATTCCACCAGTTCTTGCTTGCAGGCAAATGGAGTTTCTTGCAGATCTTCCAATGCACTATTATTAGTTCTTGGTCATGCTGTTTTTTGTAGTCAGTCTGCAACCTTCTTGCAGCAGCTAACCAGGTGGTCCACTGTTTCTTCAGGTTCTTTGCAGAGGCAGCACTTGCTGTCTGTTGTTATCTTCTCAATTCTGGCTTTGTATTAATTTGTTCTTAAGCTTTAGTCTTGTGCAACCAGAATTAGCCCATCTATTTCTTTCTTCAACTTTCCTGCTCCTAGCCATTTCCAAGCGTTGTTATTATTTTCTTTGCCTGTTATTCTTTAATGTATTGGCCATGAATTGTCTTCCTATCTTTCTTTTCTCTTTTTCGTAAGGTCTTTCTTGTCTGTTTGGTCTCACCAGTTCTCAGTAAGCCTGATATAGTTACTTCTGATATACTTGCTTCAGTGCATTTTCTTCACTATCCTTCAGATATTCTTCCAAACCCTTTTACTTCTTCAACCATCTGACACGCTTGCAACATTCCATGCCTACCCATTTTCCTTGGTAAATAAAGTCTGTCAATATCCTTCATATCCCAGGATGAAGGACATGATTCATTGTCATTTTTCTGGTCTTCCTGTCCAAGACTTGACTTCTGCTTGAGTCCAGTCCAGTATTCCAGCTGTGTATCTAATGATCGGAATTATGCAGGTGTTAGTTGCCTTGATGATATTTGAACTTTTAAGATCTTCTTCACTCACATGATATATTCATTTCTAATTCTTTTCATGAATTCAGTGTGCTTGGTGTTGTCAGGTTGAAGGATGCCCAGTATTTGTAGTGATCATCTTCATCCAGATTCTTGATGCTGTTTCCATAGGGCATCTTGATTCCTTCAGTGTTCATTATGTTTCCCCATTTGATGGTTATTATTTATTTGTATCCCACATGTTTTTTTTTTTCAAATATTTCTAGGCAGCAAAAATATCCAACACACTTGCAGTCATGTGATTATAATTCAGTCATTTGTAACTTTCCCTGCTGGTTTCCCACCAGCAAGGTCAATGTGGAAGTCAGAAGAGGATCGTAAGTCACTCTGGGAAGTCACACTTCTCCTGCCATTTTTTAAGAATGGTAACATTCCTTCCTTACCTCTCTGTACTTCACAGCACTCATCCATCTGCTATCAGCTATCCTATTTGTGAGCTGCCTAAGGAAAGACTTATTGTGGCTGAGACTTGCTACTCAGTGCTGGCTTCCCCATTGACTTTGCTTGTTGGAAGCTGGCAGGAAGTTACAAGTTATGGTCCTTGTTAAACAACAATGTAAGCCTTATATGTGATTCTATTGGATTCACACTTTTTCTTCTTGCCTCAGTCTTTCAACTTGCTGCTTTTGGGGGGTATAAGTTGAATTGTGAAGCATTGTTCCTGAGCTTGGTTATCCTTGATACTCATTCAACCTTTTTGTGTCCTATCCAAATCTCCCTTCTATCCTGCCCATCCTCTGTCCTGTTCAGCTTTCCTCTGATTTTCATTTTACCTTCACTTTCAGCTGCCTATCTATGGCAAGATTGCGTTAGTAGAAGTTGAAAACTATATTTCTTGATTAATGTCTTTTAAGTACAGTATCAGCTAATGATCTAAAACTCAGTATATATATAAATAACAGATCACATAAAGAGAATATAGATTGTTTTTCTGAATTCAGAAATATTATTAATTATTTGTCTACAGTGAATAAACCTAATTATAGGATCTCTCTTGTTGAATAAAATGCCAACAGTCACGTCCAGGCTGCCGTTTGGCAATTTGCTGTCCGTGTTATTTGAGTCCCACAGCTGTTGAACTGTTTTGATTGTTTCAGTAGATCAACAGCCCAGCATCTGTTAATTTAGAAAAGTGTTTTAATCTGGATGCCTACTCAAAGCAAAAACAGCTGAATACAATTTTAATACTGTAGCCTTAGTCATGACCTGTGATGCTTTACAGGTGAGTTATATGAAACAGAATCTGAAAAAGTAGTCAGTCAGGCTGGGAAAAAATCTGGAGTTGAAAGCAAAGTATGATTTGGAAAGTGCCTAAGCACGCACACAGCACCTGTTGATGAAGCAGCTGCGTCTTTTCCTGGGTCTTGTATGGGCTGTGTTCCTGGTGAAAGGGAGACAAACAAGTTATTTTACAAGAAAAAAACTCAGGAACACCGTACATGCTCCAATTTGATATTCATTTTTGAATAGATTATACTTAGAAGTAGATTCATGGTTATAATTTTAGGTGAAAATATTAGCATGTTTCCATTCGTCCTCGGTTTCCTTTGCTCTCTTTCCATATATTTCTATTTAATGTCAATAAAACCTATGAAGAGTATCCAAGTTTCTTATACTGAAAGCCTAATAAATTAGCATTCTACCTTAGGGTAGCATGATTAATATCAGTGGTTGTAAGTATTGATATAGCAATCATAGATAAAGGAAGATTTTGATTCTAAAAGCAAAAATGGGGTTCACTTGATTCTCCCAAATATCGAAACTGGTGTGTTGTTGAAAGAAGCAGACTTTGGGTTCTTGAGAGGGGATGGCACAGATTATGCCTGTAGAAGGAGAAGTTAAATACGTATATAAATCCTTAAATATACACTACAAAAGTAAACTTTCATTTACATGCCTATCTCATAATTTGTGTTTGCATTTACGTGAACATACAAAATGAATATTTTTCCAGAAGCACCATAGAGCTGATCTCATGATACCAGGAATAATAATTCATTATGCCAAAATAGCATGTCATTGTGCCTGTTACAAAGTGATGTCCCAATACAAATGTTCTCAGGCGGCATGTGATGTTTATTGTTAATTATCTATATAAGTTGTTTGTTTTATTTACACAATGCTTCACATTGTTTTATTTTCATGTCAGTTAAACATCACTAATAATATACAAGTTTTAAATTCTCATTCGTTGACTGATTACTATTTGTTGATTTGTTGAAAGTCACTCATTTTGGGGAGAATGCCTATCCACTTGTTGAATGAAGCAAATACTTAATTGCATATTTCAAAGAAGAACTAAAAGGTGGGTACAAAGGATGGCAATATTTGGGGGAAATTGCAGCTTTTTCATTTCTTTTGGGTTTATAAAGAAATGGCCAGAGGTTTGTAGTATACAGTATAAAAGATAGAAAAGTATCTGGATTACCAGAAGATGATCTTGCATTTGTTTGAATCTTATAACTTTCTGGTTTTAGAACAATCTAAGAAAGGCATTGAAAATGCAATTTAAAATGTTCAAGATTTTAGCTAATTTCTCCTGTTTCATCTAGGGCAGCTAGTGAGGCATACATGAAGATAATGTAGGAATTACAAAAAAGAATGAGCTCCAGCTTTCTCAAGAAGTTAGTCTTCAGTGTAAACCCCATAACATGTCCTATTGCTATAGCTTTTATACAGGTTGTACCAAAGGTCAGGTTTATAAACTAATCACAAAAAGTTTTATTAAGTTATTTCTTTCCAAATAAAATGTTACTATGAGAATGTTCAAAGATCATGCATCAAACGAATAAGCAATTGTTTAAAAGAAAGTGGCAGCCAATTAAATATAATAAGTTGTCTGTGGGGGACTTGACTTTTGATACCCCCTGAAAAATTGTTTTCTCTTTCACTTTGGACTCAGAAGAAGAAAAAAGTGAGGAAATGGATGCTGCTCTTCCATTGTCCTTTCTCTGGCACTGCTTCACTTAGAGAGCACGTAAGCAGGCAGTAATAAAGAAAAGGCAGCAGAACAAAATTAACAGGGGTGGGATTCTACCAGTTTGCACCTATTCACTAGAACTGGTTGTTAACATTCTAAGCACTTTGGAGAACTGGTTTTTAGAAGAAATTACTGGCCCAATCCTGTAAGGAAAGCAGGAAGGAAACATTCTGGTGTTGCTTACAGAAACTGCCTCTCTGTTAAACCTTATTACATTCTTGGCATTCTTGGTTCTCAGGAATTTCTCTGGAGTTTTTTTCCCTCCTTTGCTGGTACCTTGCTTGTGTGGAGTGACCATTCAATGTTACAATGGCACTGAAAAAAGTGACTGATGACCATTTTTCACACTTACATCTGTTGCAGCATCTCCACAGTCATGAGAGGCCAGGCGAGGAGATGTGTTCCTCGATGTGAGTGATATTGAGTTGGCCACGCCCAACCAATAACATGACCACCAACTAAGCCATGCCCACAGAACCAGTTGTTAAAAAAATTGAATCTCATCCCTGAAAATTAGGGTGTTGTAGGAGTTGTTAGTAGGCTTTCTACACATACTTAGGATGCTAAATTATAATAATAGACAGGGTAAAACAGTCAGCATATAATAACAATAACAACAACAATAATAATATACTGCTTGCTAAATCTAGAATACTTTCAGACTGGTACAATAAAGCTAAGCTTAATATAGATTTTAAAAATCATTATGTTAGATGTGCCATATGGAGAATATGAAAGAATCATTATGTCAGATGTGCCATATTGAGAGTATGGTAGAGATATAAAATGAACAATGAACCTGAAAACACCTTTATGGCTCTCAGCACAAGAAACTTTATAAATGAGAAATGATGATGATGATGATGATGATGATGATATCATTTGCCTGTAAGCAAGAACTAATTGGACCATAAAATAGAAAAAGTCATAGAAACCGAAAAAGTTAAATTGCTCTGGGACTTTGGAATCCAGACAGACAGGCACCTGTCACATAACACCCTGGACTTAACAGTTGTCGATAAGAAAGACAAAAAGTCTGGATAGTGGATGTGGCAGTGCCTGGAGACAGCAGTATAGAAGAGAAGGAACTGAAGAAGATAACAAAATACAAAGACCTACAAATAGAAATAGAACGACTATGGCAAAGGCAAGCAGGGTAGTACTAATAGTAATAGGCGCCTTAGGCGCAATCCCAAAACAAGTAATAGGGACAATCCCAAAACAACTGGAGCACCACTTGAACACCACAGGCATTGACAAATTTGCCATTGGTCAATTGCAGAAGGCAGCTTTACCTGGAACAGCTTCCATCCTGTGGCGATATCTGTAACACCATCAAACATCCAGATTTGCCTATCCCAGGTCCTTGGTAAGGATTCGATAGGTAGACAAAAATTCCAAACCCAGTCTGAACATCTGGCTGACTGTGCAGTAAATAATAATAATAAATGGTTAACATATTGTGAGATCAAGGGGAATGTATAATAAAATTAAGATAATTTTGTATGTATAATAAAATTATGTATAATAAAATTAAGACTACTGCTAATAGAGGCAATAGTTGATAACTATTTACAATAGTTTTCTTACAGTTGTCAGAAACATTTAAAGTAGACAGAGTAATTTATGGTATACCATGTAAGACAGAATTTAAAATGGAATTGTGTACAAATAATAAACATATAATTGCTAAACTGTCAACTTTTATTGAAATTTGAATGGAGGTCAAAGAATGTGATAAAATGGGCTAAAATGTTTGCTTATAATATACAAATGGAACAATGGGAACATATGTCATTAAAAGGATTGGAATTTAAAGTATACTATAATCTTAAGAAGAATCTTTATAAAATGATGTGCCTTTGATATATGATACTGGAAAATTATCCAGAATGTATAAAGGTACTTCAAATTTATAAATATGAACAATTAGGGTCATTTTATTATGGTTGGTGGTTATGTAGAAAAGCTAGAAAATTCTGCCAAATACATATAGGGTCAAATACAAACAGTAATTCAGAGGATTTTACAGGTTAACATTCAGTTGAAACTATAACCTTTTCTCTTGGAACTGATGAATAAGCAGTTAGAAAAGAGCCATGAAACACTTTTTATATGCATAATTATTGTATGCACGAACATGGAAAGATTTGGCAGTACCTAGAATGGAGAAGGAATGATTGGTGGAGATGACAGATCTTGCTGAAATGACTTTTTGATTAGACAGAGAACAGAATATATGTATATATTGGTGATTGGGAAACTGGTTGACTTTTTGCATAAAAATAAGAAAAAATAAAATGATTGCTATTTTTGATGATTAGACATAATAGATAATATAAGACAAATTCCTTGTGTGTCCAATTACACTTGGCCAATAAAGAGTTCTATTCTATACTATTCTTTCTAACTTTAGAGACAGAGAAGCTAAAATAGTTATGTGCAATATATAACTTTTGGGAAAATTAGAAGCCATGTCTTTATATATTTGTTTATCTTTTTTCTTCCTATTTTTCTTCTACAATTGTTTTCTTTCTGCACTTTTATTTTTTATTTTTTCTCTCTTTCTCTTTCCCCTTTTATATTCTATATTAGTTTGTAATAGTACTCATTACTTTTCTTAAAACTTTCAATAAAAATCATATATAAAACTACTTTCAGACATCTCCCTAATTAGCTATAACTTACAACAGTAAATACAGAAGCCTTGGTGTAGGACAAGTCTTATAAATTTCCACGATGTAACAGTACAGTATTTGCTGTGCTGGCCAATGTTATTGGATGGAATCTGCTTTAATTGGCTTGCCCTCTAGAGTTCATGGAAGAAAGGCAGGATATACATGCAGTAAGTCTTTTTATATAGGCATCTGAATGTATGTATTTGCTTATGGGCAGTTTTTCCAATATTTTAACTTTATTGCTATTAAACTTATTTGACTGATACTGTAAGAGAAATGAAAAGAAGGAAAGATTTGCTAGTATTCAGCTAAGCAAAAGTACTTGAGGTAATTTACGAGAACATGTTCTAAGATTAATTCTACTGTCATGTTTGAAAATATTTTTTCCATTTAACAGGACAAAATAACATTTACAAAATTATTTATTTATGCAAAGTTAAATTTTGATGCTCTATTTATACTGGTTATATGCTAGCAGTTATAATTGTAGATAGTTATTTACAGAGAAATTTAAAACAACAGTGGAACGTTTGTTTTCCTCCACTGTCTTACAGGAAAGTTCTCATTTGAAAGGCAATGTTAAATAATTCCTTAGTATTATGGCTAACAGCATTATATTTACTTTGTATGTGACTGAAAACGTAGTCACTGAATTTAATATTTTCAGTCTATCAATCTATCAAGAAATGTGACCATATAAACTTTTGTTTACAAATTATATTTGTGTACAGTATTATCCTGTAAAGAGTTCATACATTGTTCATTACTTTAAGGAAGCTGATGGAGATACTGCACTATTTTCTTCTTCATCACCCTTTTCATCTTTTAACAATATCTTTTATTTATTTCACTGAAATTTCTACATTTCATTGTTGTCCAGAGTCATTGAGAGTTGGAGGCACACAGATTTAATGTTATGACTACTCACCGTATTATTTTTAGTGTTAGTATTTGACATTAGTATGATATTATTATTAGTATTAGTGTTTAGCATTTTCTTATGGTCATTTTAATATGTAGATTTTTGATTTTGATATAAATGTATAGGTAGTCCTCAATTTATAACCATTTATTTAGCAATCATTTGAAATTTTGATGGGAATGAAAAAAGTGACTTGTGACCAGTCTTTATACTTATAACCACTGAGGCATTGGCAATCAACATGTATTTACAACAGTTGCAGTATTCCAAGGTCACATGATCCACATTTGTGATCTCAGTTAATTTCCAACAGTCAAAGTCAATGGGGGAATCTGGATTCACTTAAGAACTGTGTGATTCGCTTTACCACCAGGGTAAAAAAAGATCTGAAATCTGCACTACTCATTTATCTCATTTATCTGCTTAGCAATGAAAGTTGTAAGTAGAAGACTATCTGTAGATTATGAATATCTATGGGGAAGCAAGGAGGTAATAAATTCCTTTATGTCTTCATGAAATGAGCATCATGTGACTACAACTTGCACTGTTATTTCTGATTTCTTTGTTGGCTCTAAACTGGTTGTGAAATACATAAACGATGATCGTGTGACATAGGGTGCTGCAATGGTTGTAAATGTAAAGACTGGTTACTTTTTCAGCACCATCATAACTTTGAATGGTTACTAAACAGCACAATCGATATGTGACATCTAACTGTACTTGTGTAGGCTTTCACGGTTGGTATCAATAAAGTAGCAATGAGCTTCTGGGCTGAAAGTCCATGGTCTGGTTTTATAGTGGCCTGATATTTCACTGGCAATTCAAAGGCAGAGTGAGCAGCTTTATTGGGTTGGGCTGTTGTTTTGAATCTGGCAAGCTGATCTCTTAAAAGTCTGTGTGGCAGGAATACAAGAAAATAGACTAATCACAAATCTACCCACAAAGAACTAATCAACAGCTTGATTCAAGGACTGGCCAATTAGAAATTGATTCTCTTGGGATTTCTCCAAAACGAACGATTGGAAATTTTAGATGAGGAACCATTTAGGAACCAGCCTCAAAGATCTTAACTACATGAGGACCAGTGGTGGGATTCAGTTTTTTTTACTACCAGTTCTGTGGGCGTGGCTTGGTGGGCATGGCAGGGGAAGGATACTGTAAAATCTCCAGTCAGAGGTGGTATTTGTTGGTTCTCCGAACTACTCAAAATTTCTGCTACCGGTTCTCTAGAACTGGTTAGAACCTGCTGAATACCACCTCTGGTGAGGACCAATATAGTTAATGAAAATAAAATTTTCTTTTAAATATAATGAGATAGAAGTTCAACCATCTTTCCAAAGCAATAACAATTGAAAAACTCTCTGTATTTCTCTCTCTGAGGCCTTTTGTTTCGTGACATGAAATGTATTTGCATTATTAGTTAAACCTTTCTGTATATATGGTTGCATCATCTATTAAAAATAGAGAAAGGTTCTTATCGGATATTGGTTGGCAGTATTCCATTCATACCAGCTGTTTCATAAGATTTGCATTTGGTACTTTTGAATTATATTTAGCCACTATAAATTAATATTAAATAAGTGTAAAAGGCGGTGTAAGTTTCATTTTTCCATGATAAATCCATATATTTTTTCAGGATTGCTAATGATTCTTGAGATTCTCCCAAAAGTTTGCACATTTGATGTAGTGTCTCTTATTAAGTATAACTAGGTGAGATTTGCTATGTGCATATATTCCACATGTTTTCAGAAAATGGTTTTAGGAAATTGATGAGACTTTGTATTTAGTTTCTTTAGGTTGATTGTATTCTCATAAATGTCTTAATACAGCATAAAACCAAGTCTTGCTGGTTTCCAACTCCAGCACATTTATTTATGTTTTGAAATATAGCCAGATCTTGTGTTTTACTTTTCACTAATTAAAATTCATAATAGTAGTTCTGATGATATGATAGCTATTAGTGAGTCAGGTGATATAATAGTGCTTTTTACAGCTATTTTTTAACAAAAGAATTCTATAGTGTAAATTAAATAATTTGGGGAGACCCCTCCAAAAAAAGTACAGCTTTTCTGATTTATCATTCAGTCCACAGGCAATTTGAGGAAGCTATTCCATCTACCCCACCACCCTAGTGCAACTGAATTTGCTCTACAGGGGAAAAGGTTAAATGGAAATAACAAGTTTCCCACCCCCCAAGGGTTTAAAGTTGCTTCTGTTGTGAGTGTTATTTTAAAGGGTAATGATTGTGCAGAAGTATTTTTGAAAAGGTTTGTGCTCATGAGAGGAGAGGTTCATTCTGCTATCCCATGTTCTGACCACTTTTTAAAAAATTGCTTCTGAATGTATAGAAGCTTTAAACGCCTCGCTGTAATGTTTGCAGAGGAGCATGTGTTTATATGTACCTCTTCTTGAGGGATAAAAGGAAAGAAAGGGAGGAGTGGAATTATATTATGTCCACTACTGGTGTGACCGTCCTCGTATGATTGTTTGAAGTTGGTTGGCTTGATATTGGCTCTCCATCCTTTATTGCTTGAAGTTGAAGTCATGAATGAAAAGAAGAAAGTGAATATTACTGTTTCAAAACTGATTGCACGAAAGGTTGCAGAAACAATTCATCCTGCTACAATTATTCAATAAATTCTGCAGCATCTTTTACAAGTAGAAAAACTGTCTTTGACATTTATCTTGTAGCACTATCACACATCATATAAACTCCTGAAGTGACTAGAAGTTAGCTACAGTATTAATTAATTGGTTTTATTCCATATCCATGTACTTTGGCGTAGTCATTGCACTTTTAATATCTCTATTCTATCTCTATAGAATATTCTTTATTCTATATTTCTCTACATCTATATTATAGATAGATCTATATCTACCTATATTCTTGATCTACCTATATTCTACATTCCTAGACATTGTGCTCTTGAAGATCTATATAGCTACATGCTTGAATTATCTATATCTATTTATATTCCAATTTTCTTTCTGTAAAGAAAGTTGAGAGGATCTCCCTAAACCCTTTGGATTTATGCTTGATTTTATGACAAGAAATGTATATTTCTTGAAATATTTTTTAAAAATCATCAGAAGCAGAATCCAGTGGGCTGAAGTCTTCCCCTCTTTTCTGTCTGGTTCCACCCTTTTGGGGCAGGGGGTTTGAACTGTTAGTTAGCTGTAGTTAGTTTTAGCGAGTTTGGCAAGTTTGTTTGGAATTTGTGATCTCTCCTAAGATAGCAAGATACATTGTTGGAAAGATACAACTCTATGAATTGAAGAAGAGAGGTTATAGGCAGTCTTGCGCTATTCTTGGCAGCTACTCAGATGTGAGCCATCTTGCATTTTTCATTTTAATTAGTCCTTGAAAAGATAAATGTTTCCCTTTGACATAATGTAATGATTATTGTTATTTTTATTATAAATAATAGCTTGTCGATTCAAACTTAAATGTAGTTGTTGGAGATTTCACTTTTTTCTTTGGAATAACTTTCTTTTCATTATAGTTAACATAATTTCCATAGAATTCATTTCATGCTGCTATTTTTAACTTGTTAAATTGTGTATGTCTAGATTTTCTAATCAGTCCTGACTTGGTAAATGCCTGGAAATGTTCATGTAATTCTTGGTGGGTTAAAAAACAGTTTGTAAGTCATCTTAGAACAACATTTGCTGTGAATGGTAGCATACTGAATTCTATTCAGTGTTTCATACTAGTTTAATATTCTAATCCTGTTCAGGAATAAGCATGGAGGGTTTATCCTCAACAAATATGCAAATTTTAGTCACAGTATAAACTGTAACTTTCTTTGAGGATGTGCAATTTCACACTTCTTTTGACACTGTTAAGAGGACACCCTCTGTGTTGTGTCTAAAGGAATTCATATTGTTTCTATGTGCGATTTAGGATCTTTGGTTACAAAGCAAGTGTTTTTATCATTTATTCTGTGTTATCTCAGTGTTACCTAACTTTTCTGGGGAGAATTGCTACCTTCACTGTGCTCTGTATGATAATATATGTTGTTGGTATGCAAGAGTTGTTTACGCAGGCTATACAAGCAGGTCTCATGTGCTTGGAGTGCATGAAGTAGTTTTGCTAATCTGTCAGTATAGTATGTGCTTGTGGATAAATATAGACTGGCTGCTACTCTGCAAGTTGTAGATCATCATCATACACTGAGGCTAAAAATTACCTCTTTGGTTATGGAAAATGTGTTCTGATCAGGAAGCTGCAGGTTGTCTTCATTAACACCCCAAAGTTCTAGCTTTGAATCTGAAGTTAATAAAAACTTCTGTAACAAAATGACCAAGCCAGGGACATGAAGCAAGTCATTTTTTTTGTCAGCTATAGAAACAAATAAATTTTATGATCGGGAAATTTTTTGATATTGTCATCCTCATGGAGATTTCACTGGCCTGTTGGCGGCGATCCAGTGTGATCAGCTTAATAAAAGGACTTGGTAGGTAAAAAAGAAAGACAAAAAGCCTTTCCATAAATTTGAATTTTAAATTGATTTGTTAGAGTTTTCTGTATTTAAAAGCCAAATATATTTAGTTTTATAGATATAGATGTGGGCAGATAACAAAAATACTGCCTGCTTTTGATAAACTTAATGAGGTCTGGGCTTTGTCTGATATATCTTTCTTCATTGGTTTTGCTTTATAATCAAAGGAATATCTTTGGTTATATTGTGTATTTGAAAAGCTATGGAAAGGACATCATTTTTTATTTTGAATTCTTCTAATGCATGTGTCATGTGTATACTGTACAACTATCCTATCTGCTGCATTTAATTATCATAAAGAACACAGCACAATAATACAGAAAGAAAATTTAGTAATAAAGGGTTGAGAATGGAGAAGGATTATCAGCCAGGAAATCTACTTATTTAGATATTTATTTTTAGCCAGGGGAAAAATAGCTAATTGATGCATAACCACAGGAATAGGATAGTTATGTTTCATTTTTCTTAATTTTATATTTTATAACTTATTTTAATTATAAAATTAGAATGGTAAGTTAATGGTAATTAAATTGTAAATGTAGTTTAAGTAAAGTAAAAGTATGTGATGTACCAATACTTGTTGCCATTGTGGTGTTCCTTGAGTGGAAAAACAGTTGAGATTAAGAAATTTTATTGAATACAATAAAGTTAAATGATGAGGAGTAATCCACAGACTAAAAATCTACAAATCATACATGTGTTTTATTATTTCTCAGAGAACATTCAGCAAAAAATTGATTGTTTTGATCACTTGGAACTTGTCTGTAGTATTTAAGATTTTTGACATGGGGAGATTAAAACAAGACTATAAATTCACAGGACTAACAATATAGGATCAAAAAAAATGAATTTCTAATTCAATTTTGTTTACATTTAACCTTAAGCTGCCCTCCCATTGACCATGGATACTGTCTTACTTTTAAGAGTAACGGTTGTTGATAATGTTGTTATATCTGACTCACTTGTCACATAAAATATATAAGAAGAAGATGCTATGTTAGAATAGTCTGCACTGCCCAGTTTCATATTTAAATATTTAGAATATTTATGATCTATATTCAGTAAATGATGGCTTATTATGCCGATCTCAAGTGAATGAAGAAATAAACCAGGAAAACTATATGTATTTGGAATAATGTTAGTTAAAAAAATAGGAAGGGTTATAGAAAAGTCTCTTATACGATAAAGCTTGAATTGTATGCTGTAATGTTTGGTATGGAAAAATAAAATTACTTTTTTTTGTTATGTAAACAACAGAAAAGTGACCAAAAATTAATTTGTGTTGTATCCTCTTACATTAGCTTGATTTATTCCAAATAGAAAACATTGAGAATTAAGTCAATCTGCTTCTGATTTATACTGACTACTATACAAAACGAGAGTTCAATGTACTAACTATATTTCAATTCTGGGGATTATTATGAAAAATAAGAAATATTGCCTGTTTAGACTGCATCCCAGAGGGAGTGGAGCATCCAACTTTAAATGCAACTTTCAGATATGAAGAGTAGTCGTCTGATTTATTTATCAGTATTTAATATTCCCATCTGTATTCATCATTTTAGGCAAACATTCAGTCTGGCACAATATTTTATTTTGCCTTTTAAAATCCTGATTTCTCTGGGTTCATAGAGTTAATATGATTTCTTCTTTTTTTATCATTCTGCACTGTTACATTCCTATTTGTTTAACTAGAGTTATTTCCTGACATACCTTATGCATTTTTGGAAGCAGCTCCCCCTGAATTATAAGGAGCTCATTACAACCACTAATTAAGAAAGATTTTTATAAAACCTTTTCCAAAGATGTAACTGCATATAACCTTAATGACACCATTATATCATGGCATCATTATTTCTTAATGAAATATTAGGAGAGCACAATAGAAGAGAGCCTGTTATTCAGAAAAGATTGTCCAGGGAAATCTACCTCTCCTTGTCTGGGATTCTCCCTGCAATATAATTAGCTTGTTTTGGTGTATTTGTGTGATGTGTGAGTATTATGCTCTTGTGGTTATACACACAGACACACAGGAAAGGAACTGGCTATGATACTTTATTTGAATAAGACAGATTCAGACTCTCTGGGTGCTCTTATCTTCTTTGTGTTCTGCATTTTAGAAGATCATGCCACTGCCTAATGTTTAATTTTAACAGCTCTATAATGTCTTTACATATTCACATTAAAATAATATTAGGCTTTAATCCATTCAACATCTTTGCAAGCTGCTTCATAAGATTATATAGTCTATATTGGAATAAAATCATTTTGTAATCTGAATTATGTCTTATTAAGTATTTATTGCATTTTTAATTTTCAGCATCTCCAGTGGGTAACGGATACATTAAACCACCCGTCCCTTCTGTTTCTGGCACACAAAAGGAAAAGGGACCTCCAACCATGCTACCTATCAGTGTTGATCCAGATAGTAAGCCTGGAGAATATGTCTTGAAAAGCTTATTTGTTAACTTTACCACCCTGGCTGAACGCAAGATCCGCATCATCATGGCAGAACCTCTGGTAAGTCAAAGAAAAATCAACATTTCAGTGTAGAATGAACTAAAACTAATTTGTAATCGATTTTCTAGAATCTCTTGAACCAATGGAATATGACTGTTTTACTCTGTGGGGGGGATTAAAGACCTGTAAAATAGCAACTCCACTAAGATAAGAAATATGTATGGAATGTCCTTGGAAAATGTATTGGCTTGGTGGATAAGGGGAATATAACTCGAATACGTTGACAAAAATGATTAACAAGATTTAATAACCCAGGCATTTGGGTCATTGCATCAGACTGGGTTCAGGATTATTCTTTTGAATGCCAAGTTTGCCTGTAATATATTTATTAGTCAGTTGTGGATAACAGAACAAACCTGACATGTATTACCAAGAGCTGGCTTGACAAAGGGGAAAAGAGGTATATGCCTTTCACTGAAATATCTTTGACCAGGTTTCATGTGCTCTGTCAGCTCTTGGGGCAAGGGGAGAGAAGTGACAATATATTGGCGCACTGTGGGTGTTACAAGAAACATTGATTCACTAATTTGACTGATACTTGTGTGATTAGCTTTTGGGCGAAGTAGAGGGTATTGCTCTTTTACCATTCTTTTACCATCAAACCTCTTGATGTCATTACTATACTGGATATTGATTCACCCAGACTTAGAGAAATTTCTGCTTCCTCTTTCTAGGTTCAAAAATAGTTCAGGAATTTCTGGCTGCCATGATAAATATGGGCTTGGACATCACTAGCCTGATTTATATACAGTATCTGGCCTTTATCTTGGAGCACATAAAATGTTACATGGTTCTTATGGACTTTTCCATAAATCCCTTGTTGTAGACAGACCGCTTTCTTATAGTGATGGATCTAACTGAAGCCAGCAATGTCTGTAATATTACAGTGGCTTTTAATGGTCCATAGGTTTCCAGATGACACTGTTTTCCCAGTTATCTTTTGGACAACTCTGTCAAATGCCTTGTTAAACAACCAGGGCTGCTTTTATTGAATGACCTCTCCCTGACTGCTGATCCTGTGGAAATTATTGATTCTTTGAGGAGCTTCAGGAAATAAAATATGTGAAATAACATTGGTAGAAAACAAAAAGTAAGAGTGACCAAGTTCAGGTATGAGATTTAATTCAAGCCTATTCCATAGCAATAAGGTAGTAAAGCAGAATTATATTTTCCAAAGAATGTCTATTTTATGACTGTGCTTATGAGATACTTTTAAAATAACATTTAGAAAATAATGGAAGAATCTATGCCATATTCATCCTCCTGAAAAAAAATCAATGAGTTTTGGTCAGCGTTTTCATGACATAGTTCACACAACTTTTTCATTGTGTCATTGTGTCTTTTTGACTGTATGAAGTAACTGTATAGACTATCAACCTTATCTATTAATCTATTAGAGAAAAATGAATAATTTTGTAATAATTTGGGGGCAACCTATCTGATATAGTACAGACTGTAACATGATTGTGAGCCTTTAGGCACTTTTCATATACTATATTCTATGTGAAAGGAGACTGTTTTACTGATGACTTTATGCCTATAGGGAGCAAAATGCTTCTCATTCCTGAAGACTTTAAAATGTATTTCTTTCTCAAGGCTCCTCAACTACTAATAAACCTGCATTTTTCCACAGAGATTAGAGTCAAAATGAAAAATGGAAAATATTTTAGAACCATACAAGAATTGGTCCATCACTATAGTTAATTCAACTTTTATATATTTGAATTAGCCCCACGTCATTAGAACAAGATGAGTAGCTTGTTTGGCCTTTACAAATCAAACTGTTCTCTAACAGATGCATTGAATGAAAACCAGTGAAATGTTAAATTTCTATTTATTTTAAATGAAAAGAATAAAATATACTTATCATTAAATATTTGATATTGAGAGAAATAATGAGATTAGGACTTGGATTGTTGGTCAGAGTGAAAGGAAAAATATTCTTTAGAAGTACTTGATAATAACATTAAAATGAAGGTATATGTGTGTGAGAGTAATATTTAGTAAATTCTTGCTTGAATGAACCTCAATTCTTTGTGAGCAGATTTACAAATCCATGTAATTTTCTTTGTGATAGTACAAAACTATTTTGCCCATTGTTTTTGTTTAAGATGATTTTTTTCAGTTTTCAATCAGATCTATTGGTTTAGATCTCCTGATGGCATAGAATTTGCTGCAGGGAGCAGGGTGTTAGACTAGAAGACCTCCAAGGACCCCATCAACTCTGTCATTCTATTCTGTTATTCTTCCAAACACTAAGCAGCCTGACTTTTTAGATAGGCTCAAGATCCAGAGGGAGCTTGACATACTAGAATATTGGGCCGTATCTAACAAAATGAAATTCAGTGTAGAGAAAAATAAAGTCCTACACTTAGGCAAGAAAAACCAAAAGTACACACGTAGGCTGGGTGAAACCAGGCTCAATAGCAGTAACTGTGAGAGGGATCTTGGAGTCTTAGTGGACAACCAGCTAAATATGAGCCAGCAGTGTGCAGCAGCAGCCAAAAAAGCTGATGCAATCCTAAATTGTATTAACAGAGGGATACAATCAAGATCAAGGGAGGTACTAATACCACTCTATAAAGCCTTAGTAAGACCACACCTAGAGTACTGCATCCAGTTTTGGTCACCACATTACAAAAAAGATGTTGAGACTCTAGAAAGAGTACAGAGAAGAGCAACCAGGATGATTAGGGGACTGGAGACTAAAACATGAAGAACGGTTACAGGAACTGGGCATGGCTAGTCTAGTGAAGAGAAGGACCAGGGGAGACATGATAGCAGTCTTCCAATATTTGAGGGGCTGCCATAGAGAGGAAGGGGTCAAGCTATTTTCTAAAGCACCTGTAGGCCAGACAAGGAATAATGGATGGAAACTGAACAAGGAGAGATTTAACTTGGAAATAAGGAGAAACTTTCTGACAGTGAGAACAATCAACCAATGGAACAGCTTGCCCTTGGAAGTTGTGGGAGCGCCATCACTTGAGCCTTTCAAGAAGAGATTGGACTGCCATTTGTCAGAAATAGTGTAGGGTCTCCCACTTGGGTGGGGGGATTGGGCTAAATGACCTACAAGGTCCCTTCCAACTCTGATTATCTGTTATCTGTTAATCAGAGCGAACTAGCTGAGACAGAAATACCTAGATTTTTCTACTTAATGTCCAATTCTTTATAAGTTGTCTTATAAAATATTTATTCAGGATGCCATGTTCCATGAACTGTCAGAGGTGCATCACTGCAAGCATTGAGAAGGGAAAGTTAATTCCTTGAGCACCTTTATTTCAACCAAGAAATACAGTAATGCATGCAGGGTTGAAAACTAAAGTAGTAGCACTCAGCACTCAGATTTATATACTGCTTTATGGTGCTTTACAGCACTCTGTAACTGTAAGCAGTTTACAGATTGCCTCCAACAATTTGGATCCTCATTTTACCAACCTCAGAAGGATGGAAGGCTGAGTCAGCCTTGAGCCAGTCAGGATCAAACACCTGGCAGTGAGCAGAATTAGCCAGCAATACTGCATTCTAACCACTGTGTCTTGAATATGTACTTAGTTCAAATGTCCACAAAACCTCACCATAGAATATACCTTTTCTTATTAAACTAAGTCAAGATGCAGGGCTCTTTAGGTGCTGCCTGAGCCACAGTGGCTCAACTATTGCTGCCTTCTTAGCGCAAACATATATTTTCCTGGAACCACAGAGCTACAATGCAAACTGAGGAAAAGACACAGCTTCTTTATCAGTCTGTTGACAGATGCCATGAGTATGCATGCCTGTGCAGATCCAAAGTACTTTTCCCGCTTCAGATTATTCTGCATACTTCTAAAGAAGACTCTAAAAACAGCTTCAGGTTTAGAACTTTTCCATGACAGAATATCACTTTCAGAAAGGTTGTCTACCTTGTGGTTAATTTGTTTATGTATTCAAAGCCTGATGTCTGCAGATCAAAATTTCAGATAGGTACAAATGGAAGAAAGCAATCCTTCATATAACTAGATCCCATGCTGTAGTAAGATGTTGAAGGGGATTTGGGTTTGGAAATGCATTGGGAAGTGGTACAGAAATTAAAACACAGCCCGTCCCAGTTTAATAATCTTGCTGCTCTAATATCAACTAATTGCAGTTTCCATTTTTCCACCCTGTAACACTTTAAATGGGAGATTATTAGACTCTATAATTACATCTCAAATGCCAGAAGCATATCAGAAAAGGATATCATTGCTTTGTGTCTCCCCTTTCATATCAGATAGATCTTTAATACTTTTATTGACAATTGCTGGTGAGGATATGTTTGGGTGTATACATCAGAATTCAAGTAAAACTCAATTTGGTGTTTTAAAGATATTTTCAGGAATGTCTTTCTTGTACTGTTTATTTTTTCTATACATGTAGAAAATCAAGTTTTGTACTGAGAACAAGTCCACTTTCAAAACATATTAAAGCAGTAGTTAAATTGTTAATAAGTCTATCAGTGTGTTGATGTCTTTTGAGCTCCTCTCATGCCTTATTCATTATATCAATTGAAGATGAGGTCTGATGTCCATAAAACATCTCATTCATTAAGTTGAAAGTTTTGTGAAGTTACATGAATTTACTTAATTTATTTCTTACGTATGACTTCTATATATCATTTATTTTTATTATTATTAGCAAATTTCTGTGGCCAAAAATGTTCCTGCATCTTGCTTTGTCTGATATTTCCAAATTAGAATACTTATCTAAATTTTGAGTATTTCCTTCCTTTATATTATTTTTTATTAAGCATGTTACAGAAAATATGCAAACAATAACAATTTTAAAAGACAAAGAAAATACTGAAGTAATGGATAAATAAATAAATGAAGAATCCAAAATGTCTAGGAAGTCATAATTTTTCAATATATCATTAATCAATTATGAACAAATGACTATAATATATAGGAAAACTAAAAATTCTAAGCAAGGATACATATCAAGAACCATGATCAACACAGTATGAATCACCATGGCAAAACTGGAAATTTATTCTGATTTAAATGTCCCATGAAATTAATATGTGAACTCGAAACATTGAAAACCCAAACCTTGGTTGAGTCACAAATAAGTTGGAAATAAAAATAAAATTCAATTCTGTTGTAGTAAGGTACAGAGTTATTTTGGACACTGAAATGTGCTCCCACAATTTGGTTACCGTATATACTTGAGTATAAGTCGACCCGAATATAAGCCGAGGCACCTAATTTAACCACAAAAAACTGGGAAAACATATTGACTCGAGTATAAGTTGAGGGTGGGAAATGCAGCAGCTACTGGTAAATTTCAAAAATAAAAATAGATACCAATAAAAACTTTCACTAGGACAGTTGAGAATAAGTTTGATGTTCACAATTTCCTCTTTGAAAGAGACCAGTAAATAGGGAACAAGAAGATGAAGAAAAAGAAGTGTGTTTTTTCACACTTTTCACACTGCAGTGAACAAAAATGGCATCATAGGAACAGGCTTATTCTCAGCCCAAAGGTTTGTTTCTGATTTCTTCCCTGATTTAAGGGAAATTTGGGAAACGATCTCACTATCATGAAAGGTTTAATTGATTCACTAACCCAAAAGATGATGATGATGACAGTGGTAGGCAGGAGTCACTCTCTCCCTTGCAAGAAAAAACCAAGAGCCGTTCTTATGATCTCTCTCTCTCTCTCTCCACCCCCCCAATAAAGTCAAGCCCTTTCCAGCACGCGCGCGCGATCCGCCCCCGCCCCTTTGCACCTTGCAAATGCAAAACCCCAGGGTTTTTGCATTTGTAAGGTGCAAAGCTGTGGGGGCGGATCGCGCGCGCGTGCTGGAAAGGGCTTTACTGTTTTACGGGGAGAAAGAGAGAGAGGGAGAGATCATAAGAACGGGTCTTGCTTTTTTCTTGCAAGGGAGAGAGTGAATCCTACCTCCCACTGTCATCAACATCTTCTTCTTTTGGGTTAGTGAATCAATTAATTTGGGAAATGATCTCACTATCAGAAAACAACGCGAGCTGCCACCACCACCTCCTCCTCCCCCTCCTCCCGAGTGGACCGAAAGCAGCTGGAGCTGAGGAAATGAAGCTGAGTGGAGTGACCTCGGCTCGCGTTGCTTTCTCAGCCTAGAGATCAGAAAACAATGCGAGCTGCCTCCCCCTCCTCCTCCCCCTCCTCCCGAGTGGACTGAAAGCAGCTGGAGCTGAGGAAATGAAGCTGAGTGGAGCCAAAGCAACCTCGGCTTGCGTTGTTTTCTCAGCCTAGAGAAAGGGGAAGGGGGCTCATCTGGACCAAGGGTGAGTCTCCCCCTCAGTTTCCCCTGAAAGATCTTCTGTCGCTTTTGCCTTCTCCCTACATCTTCCGTCTGTTAAAATCCACACACACACAGACACACACTTATTTTCGGTTGGATAGATTTCGTGTCTGAGCATTCTCACATGGCGGTGGGTCTTCCCCCCAAAAAAAACAGTTAAAAAAAGAAAAAACAATATAACCTCAAGCAAGAACTTTTCTGCTTCCGATTACCCCCATGCTTAAAAGTTGCAAAGGAAACACGGAAGCAGAGAAGCGGCTGCCCAGCTTCGGAGCTCCACCATTTTTTTTTCAGAGGGGAATCTGACTCGAGTATAAGCCGAGGGGGTTTTTTTCAGCACAAAAAATGTGCTGAAAAACTCGGCTTATACTCGAGTATATACGGTAATCATTTTTCCAAAGAGACAGTCAGATGACCTTTTCAATAAGAAGCACACAATATCCTTGCAGCAGTAAACAAAAGTAATTCAGTTTACTTAGAGAGAAGATACGGCTTAATAAAATGCAATAAAATCTTGCAGGTTGAAATGGAAATTTGACTTTTAAAATATATTTCATTCTAGTATGAATTATTTTCCAAATATGAAAAAAATTATCTGATCTATTCATTGGTCAGATTGGAACAAAATTGGAACAATTTTTAGAAAATGAATTATCAACTTTAGCAATCAAAACTGCAATGATAATACCAATGGTAAAATATCTTACACCCATTTTCTGTGAACATAATATTTGGAATAAATTTAAATTCCTATTGTTATATCTTCATTACTTGTATTCAAATTCTGTATCTAATAATGGAATCGCTGTGGGTTCAGATACATATAATGATGTAAAGAAATTAAAGATCAACATTCAGTTGAAATTAGAACTGTTCTTGCTGGGGATAATAGCGGTCAGCTTAAAAAGATGACAACCCTATTCCTATAGGCATGTCTATAAGGGCCCCCTCCCTCCAGGAAGGAAGAGACATCTGAACACCTGTCTAGGAATTTCCTTCTGTTCTCATAGTAGATTTTTTTTTCTTGTGGCAGAAGCAGCTTTTAATCAAAAAGGTCTGATATGTCCATGCAGCTGATCAATTACATTTTGCTATGATTAATTTGAATTATACTATGTTGCATAAATATTTAATTTGGTTATTTTTATTTGCATTTTTCATTTGCATTTTTATTTATGATTATATGTATTGATATATGTGTGAAGGAACAGATGACTTCTATCTTGTTCATAAATTTTGTGGAAATTAATTATTCTCTGGGTAACTCTGGATCAATTGCTTCCTGCATACATATCAGTGCATGCTTTGCAAACCCTTGTTAATAGACCATCATCCAGATTGTTCAGACCAGAGTCCCGGTAATCATCTCTCTTTTCTGCAACATTTCCATAGATAATATTAATGTTTCCTTGTCCTGGTCCTTTTCTTTGGACTGGAAGGATAAATCAGAATACCATGTTGTTGTTAACTCAATAAGAATATCAGGTTGAACTCTTAGAGAAGGAGTAGAATATAGATCTAAGGAAAACAATAGCCCCATGCTGAGATTGATGTAGTTTCACCATATCTTGAGGTTCTCAGCTTATCAATGAGTTCATAGCAATCAATTGGTAAAGAAATGGAAAAGAATGTGAGTGTCCTCATGTTTTGATTATAAACCGTATGGATGGATGGATGGATGCATGGATGTGTACATATACATATACAAACAGTTATAAATGACTTTAGTGATTGTTAACTGCACTTCATCCTGTTCCAAACCTAAGAAGAAGAATATCGCCAATAGTTAATTTTATATATGCATATAAATATAAACAGTAATGATAAAGCCAGTGCTTACATTAAGCCATAATACAGGTAGTCCTTGACTTACAACAGTTCATTTACTGATCGTTAGTTACAACAGCAAAGTTACAACAGCACTGAAAAAAGTGACTTATGACTATTTTTCACACTTAGGACCATTGCAGCATTCCCATGGTCACTTGATCAAAATTCAGGCGCCTGGCAATTGGTTTCATATTTATGATGGTTGCAGTGTCCTGGGATCATTTGATCATTTTTTGCGACCTTCTGACAAGCAGTCAATGGGGGATCCAGATTCACTTAGCAACCCTGTTACTCATTAAAAAGATGCAATAATCCACTTAACAACTGTGGCAAGAAAAATTGTAAAATGGGGCAAAACCACGTTAAATGTTTCACTTACCAACATAAAGTTTGGGCTCAATTATGGTCATAATTCAAGGACTACTTGTACTCAATTCTACAACCTAAAAAGATAATTGGAAGAATATTTGTGAACCAAGGAGTTCACACTTTCATATGAAATTTACAATTGAGTTTAAGAAACATGACCAGGGATGGGATTCTACCAGTTCAGCCCAGTTCTATAGAACTGGTTGTTACAGTTCCCAGTAGTTTGGAGAACTGGTAAATCAGACCTCTGGCTGGCCCCGCCCCTCTCTGCCCGCTTCTCCGCTCCCTGCCCAGTCAGTCCGTATCGTGCAGGCACAACATTGTGCGCATGTGCAACATGCCTTGCTGCCTGCTTTTTGCTGTGACAGAGCGAAAAGCTTGCAAGTCCCTGGCCCTTCCCTTTGGGAAACAGCTCCTGTCTGCTCACAGGTAAGTCTGCAAGTCATGCTAGTCCCTCCCCCACTGTCTCTAGACCTCCTGCGGCCATCTCTGGGGCTCTCTGAGCCTCGCCCAGCCTACCTACCTGCCCCCCGTCCCAGGACTCAGCTGGCTGGCTTCCCCACCAGAGCAGCCCCCTCCTGCTGGTGGCACTGGCTGGGGCCTGCCTACCTGCCCCCCATTCCTGGGCTCAGCTGGCTGATGAAGCCGCCACAAGGTGCTCTCCCAGCTCTCCCTACCACGTGGTGGCGTCCCGTAAAAATGCCATTGCTGCACCTCCGCCGCCTCTGCAGCTTCTGCCTGCTTCTCCTGGGACAAAACGAAAGGAAGTGGGTGGAGGTGGCTGCCTCCCATAAGAAGCACCATTGCCGCAGCACCTCCGCCGCCTCTACCGCCTCTGCCCACTTCCTTTTGTTTTGCTGCTGCCACCGCCACCCCAACCATCTCTGCCACTTCTATTGGGAGAAAAACGAAAGGAAGCAGGGGGAGGCAGCCAAGTCCGCCACCTCCGCCCGCTTCTTTTCATTTTGCTGCCACTGCTGCTACCACCCACAGAGGTGCCGTACTTTGGGAGGGCTTGGGGGGGTGCTTCATGGCCCTGCTACCACCGCATGCCTCTCCCCCTTCTTCCTTTTCCCACCACTCGCTATCTGGAGCTCGCAGGATCATTTGGTTCGACCCAGACCAGGTGTATGTGTGTGAGAGTGTGTGTGTGTGTGAGAGAGAGAGAGAGAGAGGAAAAAAAGAAAGAAAGAAAGAAAGAAAGAAAGAAAGAAAGAAAGAAAGAAAGAAAGAAAGAAAGAAAGAAAGAAAGAAAGATGGAAGGGAGATAAAGAAAGAAAGAACAAGAAAGCATCTTGCCTATCACACTCTTGAGCAAAGCATGTGAGCCATTTCCTCCTTTCAGTGGTCCATCAAAGTACATCTAAAGTATATAGATATTAAAGTAAAAAGAAAAAGAAAAACAACATTTTTACAGAACTGTAGTTAAGTTGAGACTGGGTGTCACAGGGAATGGCTGGGAGGGGAGGGGCCAGGCAAGGCACCCCTTGACATGAGTGACATTGAGTTGGTCACACTCACCCAGTCACATGACCACCAAGCCACGCCAGCCAGTCACGTGACCACCAAGCCACACCAGCCAGTCATGTGACCATCAAGCCATGCCCAACCAGCAAGCCACATTCACCCAGTCACAAGACCACCAAGCCACAGCCACAAATTAAGCCATTCCCACAGAACCAGTTGTTAAGAAATTTGAATCCCACCCCTGAATGTGGTGCTACCTTTTGGAAATGCCATAACTCTTTTCTATTACTTCACAAACTGTAATTATTATGACTTTTAAAAGTCATTATGATGAAGAGAAATAATTGTAACTTTTCAGTCTTAATTCTTTTAAAATATCTTTTGTGCAATATCTAGATTACCTCTTGTTTTTAAATGTGTTGTATATTATTCTAATGAAAGATCAGGATATTAAAATTTGGCTTTAATGACATTGTTTATTAAACTAGGAATATGTTTATTTGGTGTTCTTTGGTTCTTATATAACAGCTGCTTCAGTCCAAAATATAGTGAATCATTGAAAATGAATAAATCCCTTTTGTACTAAATTTAGTGGCTGTAGATTTTGGCTCTGTATTTAACCTACCAGTATGAAAGATAGTGAATAAATTGCAATAGACACATTTGGGTGGAATGAAAAATGTTTTTCCCTTTTTGCAAATACTGTAAATAGCCAAATAGAGACTTGAAAAATCTCTGTGCAGCAATTTCTTAGAAGAGATTAATTTCCATAAAAAAAATAGTTTTGCTAAAATGGGAAGACAGAGAATCAATGACTATATTTAGGGAGAAAAGCATATGAAAGAAACGTTGGATCCCGAAGTAATTAAACCCAATATACCTATGAGTAATATTTATTTTATGTTTTCTTCTCATGACTGCTGCTGCCAAATATTATCTTTGTATCGATACCAGATTACTTGCATAACCCATCTTTGATTCTCTACCATCTTTTCTTCTTGTCCTTGTGCAACCAGCATGATCATCTATCAGCCTTCCTGGCGCAGAACCAGCCATTTTTCTGTTGTTACCCAGTGAGACCTCTGCTGTGTTCCTGGCAATCGGCATCATTTCCCTTCCCATTCATCAAATGAATCCAGAAAGCATGTGCAGGCAGGCAGATTGCTCTTCTGTCGCTGATCTTTCTCTGAGTTGAACAGAAAGGGAAATTTTCATGTTCCCAGGAAGCCATTTCCACTATAATGACTAATTGGCACAGGACTGCCTATTCAAGTAACTGTGGTCATGACCCACATCCTTTTTGTAAATCTTTGCGAAGAACCTGTCGCTTGGCTAGTAATAGTTTATTTAGAGTAAATAGTGCTAGATAATGATTTGGATTTTTTCTTCTTAAAATTTTGAAAGAGAATATTTTTTCTTTTTTTTTAAAGATTTCATTTCTAAAACATTTTTCCTTTTTTCAGGAAGGTGGAAAACTGTACAAAGATATTGTACAATAGTTTGTAATTCATTTCTGGGAATTTTATATTTGCATTTCATTATTTTAAAATCCTGCTGTGGTATTTATCTGGAACTGATTTCTAGTTTGAAGTCTTAAAGAAAATCGGGGAGCACTTTTTGTCTAGGGATGACAACAATGATTTTTCCTCTTAATCTCCCCGTTTGCAAATGTTTTGCATTTTAGGCCTCTTCAAAACCTGGAAGCTATCTTTAGTTCTGCTTCAGTAGAGCAATTGTTCCTAGTTATGCCTGTTCTGATTAGTTCTAAATAGTGCAAAGAGCCATTAGATTATGAGAGTGCATCTATTCCTTCATGCTGACTTGTGAAGCTGCTTGGTTTTTCCTAGCTAAAACTATACCTTTTTAATCTGTTTCCATCTGTGAGCCTTTGTTCTTCATTTCCTCAGCATGGAGCAATCATGCTTTTCCATCTGCCATGTCTTGAGGCAGAACTGAGCTTTTTGTTAGTCCTGCAAAATGCCATAAAATAACTTTAATGTGCAAAAGTTGATTGTATAGAGGGCAGAACAAGAATTCAGTGACATAATTTCAAAAAGACCAGAATTTTTTCCTGTTTCTATTCCATTTATTCCTGAAACTTTGTTTTTCTTTGTTTCTGGTAGGCAGTTATCAGGAAACTTTGGAAGGGCCCTAGGGATATTCTGGAAGCAATAGGGTGTGATGCCTCTGAAAGCATTTACTGGGAGATGAATGGGCCTCCATGTATAGTTTGGTTGGCCTCTGTAAGAAAAACCTGCTAAGGTCTGGAGTCCAATCCACCAAGGCGTTGCTTATGTTTTTAAGATACAGATTGGATGTTATAGGTCCATGATGGCAAACCTATGGCATGTGTACCACAGGTAGCACACATAGCTATTTGTGCGGACACGTGAGCCGCAGGAAAATTTACCTCACTGCGCATGCACATGCCTGACAGCTGATTTTCAGCTGGTTTGAGGCCTTTTTCAGCCTCCCAGAGGCTTGAAAAAAGCCTCTGCAGGCCAAATAGGACCATTTTATCACTTCTGGTATTATGTGTGTAGGGGGCGTTGGGTGTGCATTGCCTTTTGGGTGCTGGCATGCCAGCGCGCACACAATTTTTGGCACAGGAGCCCAAAAAGATTAGCCACTACTGTTATAGGTAATCCCCAGCCTGGTAGAGGCATCTAACCTTAGCATTCTTAGTCATAATCATAATTTGTTTCCCTTTAATTTGTCGGTTGATTTGCTTGGAACAATATCTTAAAAAAAAAAAAGGCCTTTTCAAGGTGACCCATCACTTGCACATAACCGCATATTTGACAATTGGGCACGGTGTATTTTCACAGCTTCACTGTGAAATTCAGACTGGTAAAACCGCTAGAGTGTGAACAAGAACTAAATAATTAACAATAGGGTAAGGTGATAGGAATGAAATGACCGAGTAAAGACAACATATATTTGGAGTAGGCTTGGAAAGATATAAAGGTGAGCTAAAACAGGAAACATGCCCCAGTTAACAGGAACTCCAAAAGAACAAAGGATTTGTTAGTACTGGGACATCAAAAGGAGGCTGTGTAAGATAAGAAAAACAGGTGAAATCTGAGAAAGCTGCTTTAAAAAGTAAAAATATTTTTGTCTGTCTTCTAATGCATTCAAGGTTATTTCCTATAATGTTACAATAGATGACTATCATTACTTAGGACGTTAATGATAAAAAGGATAATTATAATTAGTCTGACCATCTTCTAGAATGTCTGCTAAATTTTACAGATATAACAGTTTGCATGATGAACATACAAATCCAAGACTGGAACAATCAAGAAAAACAATATAAAGCAATAAATAGTTTCTCCCTTCTCTAGAGTTTCATTTTGTTGTAAAATATTCAGAGCAAAATACACCTAATTAGAATATGGGGTGTAAATTAATTGTATACAATATACAATTATATAATTGTATATTATATATGGGGTATAAATTAATATTTCCTTCCTCCATAATTTCTGTAAGATAAAACCCACTGACTTTTCAAACTCTGCTCTTCAATTACTCTGGCAATAGCTTATGACTATAACAGTCCTTCAAGTTATAGTAAATTGGGACTGGAATTTCCATCACGTAGTGATGCAAATGTAAATTGCAGTGCTCCATCGCTTAGTGATTGCAATCCTCATTGCCATTGTTAACCAAATTCCACCAGTTGTCAGCTGAGAACCCATTCCAATCCAAGCCATTTTAGACTTGTCCCCTCCCAGCCTTGATAAGATAAGGGACTGCCTTAAATTCCCCACACTGGCCTATCTTGAGAGGAAATCTTGAGAAGAAACCGTCATGCACAATCTTAGGAAGAAAGTCTCAGGTGGTCAGCAGCTGCCCCATGAAAGGCAGAGCAGATATGCTTGGTCAGCAACGGGAGCAAGAAAACTGCAAAAGTCAGCTAGGGCTGCTTGGGCCAAAATGGGTAGAGATAGGTGGGGGGAGATACACAGGTGGGGGAATTGAAATGCCGCTGCGTTGTAAGTGCAGGGAAAATTGTGATTATTTGACCACAGTGTGCTGCTCTGATTGTATTTCCCTTTGTTCATCATCCCCATAGCTGCAAAACTGTCATTGAACAAATGGTTGTAAGTTGCAGACTGCTAACTGTAATTTCTCAAATACTAGTGTGTACATAATTCTGGATCTTTAATATTATTTACAGTGTGAGCTATTTTGCTTTTTCATTCATGTATATGAACTAACAAATTAGGATTCAGTACTTAAAGTAGTTTTGTAAGTCTGGATCTATAACTAAATGGTAGCAAAGAAGACAGGTTTCTGGCTATGGTCCCAAGATAGCTTATAAATCTTACCTTAGTGGCAAAATTATTACCGTATATACTCGAGTATAAGCCGAGTTTTTCAGCACATTTTTTGTGCTGAAAAAAAACCCCTCGTGTGTGTGGAGCTCCGAAGCTGGGCAGCCGCTTCCCTGCTTCCGTGTTTCCTTTGCAACTTTTAAGCATGGGAGGGGGAGGCTTTTCTGAGCTCTAGGCTGAAAAAGCAACGCAAGCAGAGGTCGCTCCACTGTTTCATTTCCTTAGCTCCAGCTGCTTTCAGTCCACTCGGGAGGAGGGGGAGGGGGAGGAGGAGGGGGAGGCTTTTCTGAGCTCTAGGCTGAGAAAGCAACGCGAGCTGAGGTCGCTCCACTCAGTTTCATTTCCTCAGCTCCAGCTGCTTTCAGTCCACTCGGGAGGAGGGGGAGGAGGGGGAGAGAGAGAGAGAGAGAGAGAGATCATAAGAACGGCTCTTGGTTTTTTCTTGCAAGGGAGAGAGTGACTCCTACCTCCCACTGTCATCATCATCTTCTTTTGAGTTAGTGAATCAATTAAACCTTTCATGATAGTGAGATCGTTTCCCAAATTTCCCTTAAATCAGGGAAGAAATCAGAAACAAACCTTTGGACTGAGAATAAGCCTGTTCCTATGATGCCATTTTTGTTCACTGCAGTGTGAAAAGTGTGAAAAAACACACTTCTTTTTCTTCATCTTCTTGTTCCCTATTTACTGGTCTCTTTCAAAGAGGAAATTGTGAACATCAAACTTATTCTCAACTGTCCTAGTGAAAGTTTTTATTGGCATCTATTTTTATTTTTGAAATTTACCAGTAGCTGCTGCATTTCCCACCCTCGACTTATACTCGAGTCAATAAGTTTTCCCAGTTTTTTGTGGTTAAATTAGGTGCCTCGGCTTATATTCGGGTCGACTTATACTCGAGTATATACGGTATATGTTTTGATATTTAACATTGTATACAGAATCCTAATAAACATTTTCAATTGTATTGACTTCATGAACATCTGACATAAAATAACTATATAACAGAAGCCAAATAACATTTTACAACAATAAATAATCTATCTCATATATTTTATTATAGGAAAAACCATTGAGCAAATCTCTGCAACATGGAGAAGATCCACAATTTGATCAAGTAAGTTATATTAGAGACAAGTAAGTTATATATATTTTTGCTGTCTGCACTGCAGTTTCATAAGTACTTATGTGAAGCAGAAGAATTTGATTAATCTTACCTAACTGCTTTGAGGCTGTTGATATCTTCAATTTATTTTCGTTTTTGTTATTAAGAAAATATATACTGTATATATTGTAGGTTAGAAAATATAAGTGCAAGACAACCTACAATATATCATTGTACTTCCCCTCAATTGCAGAACCAATTCATACTAGACATTAAAAGTTGGCAGCTTTTGCTGAACATACATAACCTTAAACATTCACTTTAAACCTTTCTCAAGGCTGAATAATATTCTTTTTCAGCCCATATAAATTTATTTGCAGCTTTGAAAAACTTCAAAGTGTTCTTACTGTATATTGCTTAATAATACAATCCATTTATTTCATCACATGAGACTTTTTGGTACTAATTGTAAAGCATAGTGATGACAAAGTTATGGTTTAGAGCTGTTTTGCTGCATCAGGACCTGGGCAGCTAACTTTCATAGAAGCCACTATGAATCATTCATTGGTCCAGAAGGTGCTTGAGGATAACATGAGACCATCTGCCATAAAATTAAAGCTCAAAAAAAAGTAGACCTTTTTTTTTTTTTAAACAAATTTTATTAATTTTACAGAGAACACAATAAAACATAAACAAAACTAAAAGATCTTTTCTGAAGGTTGTCTGATCCCGGGTTGAAACTCTTCACACAGACACAAATTCAAACATCATATTCACTTTATATATCCTTCCATATCTTATTATCATTTTCTTTTTTATATATATATATAAACCATTTTTATCAATTTTATATAAACAATGCACAAGGCATAACAGCTTATAAGTTCTTTTCTAAGAAAAAATAATAAAAGAAGAAAACCAATAGAACATAACAATTCCAAATTATAGTATCAATACTTTGTCTATTTAACTTCATATCTTATCCCAACTTCTCCTTTTCATCCAAATTATTTCTTATTAATTAAAATTTTTTTTGCCTTTTTTCAATATACAACATCCAAAAAAAAAAAAAATAACAAAACCTTTATATATCCTTTCATATCTTATTACCATTTTCAATAATATTCTTTGTCTGTTCTATTTCCAACTATCCATTCATCTTTTTTCTTTTATTATACTTCTCCTATACACCAATTGGAGTAACGTCTATAACTCATTACCCTAACTTAAAAGTACTTCATATAACATTTTTTCTTGGGATTCTGTTTAATAGGTTCTAAAATTACACAATGAATTTTATACTCTAAATACACATATAAAAACCACAGTCTAATATACCCTCCAGAATCCCTCTTTTATCCTAAATTAAATTCACCCATTGTCTCTGAATAAACTTTTTTTCTTTAGATCTTGCTTCCCCCCATTGAGGCTTCTCCTCCCCCCCTTTCTCTCTTGCTTATTCTTCTCCTTGCCCTTTTTACCCCTTTGTCTTTCCTCCTCCCTTTTCTTACTCCTTTTCCTTTGCTTTCTAACCTTGCCTCCACCTTTCCGCTCATTTTTCTCTTCTTTGGTTGTTTTTATAATTCTTAAAATCCCCTTTTTCTTATCCTTTTTCTCCTCCTCCCCGGAAAGAACCCATTGTTCATCAAAGATGGCTTCTTCTTCCTCTTCTTCTTTGTCCCAGTCCTTCTGCTGCATAGTCAACTTTTCATAAGTACATAACGCCATTTCTAAGAATTGAAACAAAGTGCCCAAAGTATCTTCTTTTTTATATTTTTGATATTCAGTCTTTAGTTCATCTACAAGCGATGCCATTATGAAAAAAGAAACTTTTCCCAAAACAACCACAAATATTTTTAATCAAAAATAATTCAAAAAAAAAATTCCAAAAATTAATACTTTTCTTCCTTCTTCTCTTTCTCTTTCTGGGGTTAATGTTTAATCAAAGAGGTCCAATTACCATATACCTTTCTTTGGGATTCTAGGCAATCTCCTCCTTTTTCAGCTTCTGCTCCAATTTTTTTTTCCTCTCCCTTCCCACTTGCAATATCAATTTTAAATAATCAGAAATCCATACCTCCAACAAGGGTTTTCCAATTTCTTAAGGTTTTCAATGTCCAAAAACCCTTTTGTCCCTTAGCTTCAACTCTCAAAACAATTCACTTTCAATGTCCAATATGTCCAAACATATCTGCTGTTTCCATGGGGTGGGAGAGTGAAAAAAAAAAAAAAAGTTCCCTTTAACAGCTTCTCCGCCGCTTTCGAACTTCTTAGGGATACAATGTATCCTCCAGCAATTCAAACAGCTCAGTTCCAACAAATTTGAAAGATGTTACTTGACCCGGCTCAGACAGCACTTTCACTCTTCTTACTTCCTCCAGCGCAATCTTACCCGGTTGCTGGCTTCTTCGTGGCGGCCATTGCTGACCACCGCTCCACCGTCTTGGGAAAAAGGGGTTTTTCCGGAGGAGGAGGGGGTCTGCGACACCCCCAACCCCCTGTCCGACTCCCCTCTCTCTTCAGCTGTCCCTACAGGGCAGCCATATCCCCCTGACCCATCTGGATCGGGGGTACCTCGGCGGCTAGCACAGCAGGAATCGCGAGCTGTCGCGAATTCCTGCTGCCCCGAAGCCACGCGAAACCGGACCAAAAGTAGACCTTATAACATGACAATAACACTAAACATTCCAGCTTGTCCACAAAGGGCTCTCTGAAAAAAACCCAACCCTGTGGGTTCTGGAATGGCCAAGTCAAAACTCAGATTTTAGCCCATCAAATGGTGTGGCATGTGCTTGAATGCTCCTTAAACATTAACAGCTGAAAAAATTCTACGTGGAGGATTGGGGAAAAATTATTCTCAGCTGATGTCAGCAGGTAATAGACAGTTACAGGTAGTTCTTGACATATGACCATTCATTTAGGATCATTCAAAGTTACTGAAAAAACTGAATTATTACTAGTTCATATACTTATGACCATTGTAACATCCCTACAGTCATGTGATCTCCATCTGGGACCTTCCCAGTCAGCTTCTGATAAGCAAAGACAATGGGGAAAGGTTACAAGTCATGGTCATGTGATATCTCACTTGACAGCCAAAGTTAGCAACTGTGGCCACAAAGATAATAAAACCAGGTGAGGTTACATTATGCCTCATTTAATGACTGCAGCACTCGATCATGAATTTCTAGACCCAATTATGGTTGTAAGTTGAGGACTATCTGTATAAGACACTCCTGTTTGGGGTTGTTTCTGCCAAAGGTAGAATATCAAATATTTGAGTCAGTAACTTATACTTATTGTTTCCACAGAAGAAAATGGCATATCTCTTGATTTTTTGTTGAGTATATGGCTGCAAAGGTATAGGTTGTTTTGTTGAATTACATTATTTTTATCTTTTATATACTGTTTGAATGTAAATAAAATATCAATTTGCCCACATATATTTAAAAAGAAAAAAAAACCTTTACAAGTGGTACGCTTACTTTTTGTGAATGTATTTGTTTTAACATTTTATCATGCTTTTAGATGAAGTGAAAAAATTACAACATAGTTTATAAATATAAAGAAATTATGAAATAGAAGTTCTTTTGCAATATAAGAAAGCTACCTGAGCTATTGTTGACTTGGAATCTGTGATAGTGTGGTGCCCTTTGTTTTGAGGAATGGTTCAGAGGTATACTTCAATCATTTTGTGAAGCAGGTTTCCAAATGAATTGCCTATCCCTACTAATAATAAAATTAACAAAGATATATAGTGATTTATATTCAGATTTGACATTTCAATAACTCATTTTTATTATTACTTACGTCAGAGCAAAAATACTTTAAGTAACTTATTTTTCAAATTTTTCCAAAATAATTATGAAAAGTATATTTGTATAGATTGTTTTCAATGCCCTGCTCGCAGGGCGTTTGCTTGTGTAGGGTGGGTATCTCAAGCTGCATGCTCTGTAGTTCATTCAGGTTGGAAGAACATGATCATTTTGTGTAACAAGGACCCATTTGTACATCTGCACACTCCCTTTCAGTAGTAACACAGAGCTAGAATTCTTCTCACACTGGCTATGATTCCAATAAATAGAGGGGTTGAGTAACCAGCATGCTGACTTAGACGTTCCTCCCTTCCTGTATTCTAACAGCCAGTCTCTGAAAATTCCACCCTTCCTTCCTGACTTATAAGACCAATGACCAAAAAAGTTAAAAAGCTAAGGAGACACTGTGTATTTAGTTTACATTACATTGGGCATCACTGTTCAATAAATTAGACATGAATAGGTGAAGCTGCATACCTATAAGTTACACATACTATGCTTAATAAATCAAGCTGAGACCCATGCAGTTGCTTGTTCAAATCAGTAATACATTTATAACAATTATCTTACTAATAGACCATTGGGACTACATATCTAGTGACAAAAATAGGAAAATATTACTGAAAAATCATGCGGCAAATTATTCATTTGTTTGTTTATTTGTATATCAAACTTGGTAACCCACCATCTCCCTCGTAGAAGGGCTCTATGGGTTATCTCCATAACCATCAGGTGAAAATCTATATGAGCTCAGAGTTTCACTGAAAGTACATCCAAGCAGCTAGCTGACATTGTAGATCTGCCAAGTGACAAAAGCAGGAACAAATGAGAGAGACGTGAGGCATTCAGAGAAATAAATGGTCATTCTTCACTTATCAAGAAAAATCTCAGTATTTGCAAAATTCTGTTACTAAGGATCAGCAAATACACAGGAATGGAAAGAAATCTGTAATATGAATTTGGGATAGGGTTTAAGAAAAAGAAAGGGGAGAAAGACTACAAGTACTATTTCAGTTTCATTAAAGCTTTAGATATAGCCTAAGATTGAATGACACACCATTTTATTTTCTGTCTTCCAAAGGGCATTTATTTTGGCAATCTTCATTTTTATTTTAGCTTGTTCATTCGACACTGACTTGTTTGTGCAGCTGAAAAAAACTGTACTGATATAAAATTGTGAGAGCTGCTATTGTCAAATTCAGATCAAATAAAAACTCAAGATGGAATCCCAATATTTTGTTTCTTCATTGACTTTCTTTATTTAAAGAAAAACTTAAATATGTTTTTTTCTATTATGGGAGGATAAGCAATTGGAGATATTTTGATTAGGGAAAATTGCATGGGGAAACATCTGGCACTGCATTTATGATCCATTGAAGGGGGAAAGGACTAGAATTGGGGGAAAAAAGCACCTTTCAGGAGATTTACTTCAGCTACACATTCTGCTGAAAATAGTGGGATAGATTGGTTAAGGTGTGGAACTAGAAATCAGGAAATACATATTCAAATTTTATGTCAGCCTTGGAAGTTTATTGGCTAACTTTCCTCTCCTCAGATATCCTTGAAGATTCCATACCTGAAGAGACAATGCTCCGGGGACTCTGGAAACAGTAGAATATTTGATTCTTAGTGCTTCCTTCTATTACAGAGATATTTATACTAGCCTCACTCACCATTATTTCATAAATACCCAGGGTGCACCGGATAATTATATACTTTCCTGCTACTTGCAGATACCAAACCTGCTACAAAATATAATATTGCCAGGTTGTACACAGCAGCACTTAAAATCTGTCAGAAGATAACCTGTGCCATAAACCAGTTTTAATGAACACTTTGTTTATTGTTCCAGAGTGAAATGCATTGTGATATATTTAGCTTGTCATGCTCCTCTCTGCTCTACTGTTCCTGTCCTTCCTCTTAGGTTTTTTTTAGATTTTTAAAAATATTTTTAGGTTTACATTCAGCACTGATGTCTATTTTATTTATTTTTATATATATATTCTTAAGTTTTCGTGGGTACTTACATGTATGGTATTCAGCTTTGTTCGGGTATTTTCCCACATCATTGTAGTTGTGCTTTTAAAGTTGTAGCGTTTCGGCAGAATCTCATCTGCCATCATCAGGCTTCTGTATTGTGTCCGTCTGTGAGTCAGGCCCCCACAGTTGTTTCTGTTTTAAATTTGGGGCAGCCTATTGCTGTGCCAGAATGGTTTTTTCGTCATCCTGATTGGTTGGGAATCTTGGTCTGTGTTTATTGGTCTTGGAGTTTGCTATGTTCTGCTTGATTGATGTTTCTAATATCTTCTGTCTGTTTTGTGGCTCTTTTTGTATCTTGATTGGCTGGCAACATTGTGTTCTTTTATTGGAGGCCTTTTGCGCAGCTTGGCTCCAGGTAAATGGACGGCTATCATTTGTTAGGAAGCTAGGTTTCATCTGGGTGCCTGGTTGGGGTGTGTTTGAGCTGGAGATATTGGGGGGGATCTGTTTGTGCCCAGGTGTTTGCCTGGCTAGTGGTGTGGAAATTTTTTTGTTTGTGAATGCAGGCTTCCAAATGATTGACAGTCTGGTGTAGTCATCTCTTCTATTCATGCTTTCTGGTCTTTTTTCAATCTCTATGGCTTCTCTGATGATTCTGTGGCTGGGGTTTTCTATAGTAGCTAGGGTTTTGGTGCCATTGAAGTTAATGCTATGACCTGTGGCTTTCATGAGTTGGACTAGTGAGGAAGTGTGTTCCAGCGTTTTGACTGCATTTTTGTGTTCATCCAGGCGGGTACTTATTCTTCTATTGGTCTCTCCAATGTACATGGCCGGGCATGATGCACAGGGGACTTCGTATATGCCTTGGTTTTCCAGGTCAGTTTTATCTTTGGGGTTTCTAAGGATGGCTGCTATTTTTCTGTCTGTTTTGAAGGCAGTCTTGATGTGATGTCTGTGTAGTATCTTACTGATTTTGTCTGTAGTGCCTCTTATGTAGGGCAGGACAGCTGTTCCATAGGTCTGTTCATCTTCTGGGTCTCCATTATGTCTCAGTGTGTTTTTGTGGATCAAGCCGGTGATTTTGCTTTTGTGAAAACCATTGGCTGTCAGTACTTTAGTCAGGGTGCATGGTTCAGACTTTACGTATGTCTTGTCTGCCAGGCATTTGGTTCTAGCAATTAGTGTTTTGGTCACGGAGTTTATCTGTGCTGGGTGGTGGTGGGATTGGGCGTTGAGGTAGCGGTTAGTGTGTGTTTTCTTCTGGTATATGGTGTGTCCTAGTGTGCCATCTGTTTTTTTTTTTTTGTAGATTAGTACATCTAGGAATGGTAGTTGTTTGTTTGTTTCCGTTTCCATGGTGAACTTGATTTTGGGGTGTGTGCTGTTTAGGTGTGTTAGGAAATTGTTTAGGTTTTCTTTTCCATGGGGCCAAATCATGAATGTGTCATCGATGTATCTTCACCATAGTTTGGGTTTGTGGATGGCATTGGCCAGAGTGACGAACACAATACAGAAGCCTGATGATGGCAGATGAGATTCTGCCAAAGCGATGCTACAACTTTAAAAGCACAACTATAATGATGTGGGAAAATACCCAAACAAAGCTGAATACCATACATGTAAGTACCCGCGAAAACTTAAGAAAACAGATACATACATACATATCTATTATTCTCATGCTTTTTAATTTTTTTGTACCATGCCCTCCTTATGCTACCCTCCTCCTTATTTTTGACCATAAAAAAGATTTGGTTTTATTACTGATCAACTACATTTTCTTGCTTTCTCTCAACTATACGTATTTTACACTTTATTTCACCTTGGAAATGAAATATATCTATTTTGAGTTCCTGGAAGAAAGGAGAATATGTGCTAAATATAAATAATATAAATCAATATAGTCTTAATTAAATTAAGACAACACATTAATTATGTATTTATATATTATAATATTCTGTATTTATTGGACATATTGTGTGACTAAATATTTTTTAATGGCTGGTTTTGGACCACTGGTTGTTGGAAATGTAATTTGTGAGTGGGAATATTTAATTATATGGTCTGATTTGACCTTTTATAGTTTTGGTTTGAACTTTCCAGATTTGTTAATATAATTTGGTTATTGAAAATTTGTACATTCTCGAGTCTAGACCCGTGATGGCGAACCTTTGGCACACATGGCAAAGGTGGCACGCAGTGCCCTCTCTGTGGACACACGCGCCATCGCCAACTGATTTTTGGGTTTCTGGCACACCAGTGCGTGCAAAGACCAGCTGGCCGGCACATGCATGTGTACCGGCCAGCTGGTCTTCAGTTTCCGGTGGTCTGGCATGTGTATGTACCAGTTTCGGCATCACTGGTCTAGACTATAGTTTTATTAAAAAACTACTTCAGTATGAGATTTATGAAAGCAAATCTTTACAATTAAATTTTATCACAGCTTCATGCATATCCTTTTTGTTCATTTACTTCATAAAATCATCCAACATATGATGTGCTAGTATGAAAAATTAATCTACCTCCAATTCAGTTAGTTAATAAAAGGAATACCAGAGTCAATTGTGTGAATGCTACATCAGGGCTGATTTGGATCAGTCATAAATCTTAAACTTTAAGTCTCACCATATAGATTTTAAAAGCATGCTGTGTCCCAGTCAAAACAAAATATTACTAAACCAGTTTGGTTTAGTGGTTAAGATGCCAGGCTAGAAAGCCAGATAATGTGAATTAAAGTCCTGCTTTAGCCATGAAAACCTACCACTGGGTAACTTTGGGCCAGTCATTCTCTCTCAGCTTAACCCACCTCAGAGAATTGACTAAAGATTACGGTAGATTTTTAGTAGACTGTACCTAAATATACTTTTATTTTTATGCATTTTCCTATAGGTAATTAGTTCAATGAGCTCCCTTTCAGAGTATTGTCTACCTTCTATCCTGCGCACTTTGTTTGATTGGTATAAAAGACAAAATGGCATTGAAGATGAATCTCATGAATACAGACCAAGAACAAGCACAAAATCCAAAAGGTATGCACCTGAATAACTTTTATTACTGATTGCTATTTATGTTTTGTGATTATTTGTAAAAAGGAACCTGTTTCTATATAGAATTTTACTTTAAAGGATTTGCTTCAGAAAATATTTGTGGGTGGGTTAAAGGATTTGCTTCAGACAGTAGTTTGAGAGTGCTTTCATTCTCCAATCCTGTCAAAAACATCATGAAGCTAGCTATGGAATTCTCTTCATTCCTGTTGAATTTAAATTCTTGTTGAATTATCTTCACTCTTGTTGAATTTCTCCTATTGAGAATTGTTGTAAATGAATAAATGTATTAATAAAATTATCAAGAGCTTGAAGTCAAGTGCAGGGTTCTGGCCCTGCACTTCTGATTGGCCGTTAATGGCGACATCTGATTGGTCCGTTCAGGTGAATCTGATTGGCCATTAACGAGCCTCTCCCATTGGTTAATGGAGCTAGCGCTCCCGGGTTTTCATTGGTTGAATATTTAATAAGTTGCCTATATAAGAAGGGCCGTTGCAGCCATTGAGCTGAGCTGTCACACCATGTCAATAAAGAGTTTTGAAGTTCACTATTTCACCGGCTCGTCTCCATTCTTCGCACCCACGCTCAGTACTTAACAAGAATAGACAGAGAACACCATGAGTCAATCAATGCTTCCTTAGAAGGGTACAAAAAGAGTTCAGAAGTCCCAAAAGTTCCAAAGTCCCAAAGTTGTGTGATGACTTTTCCTAGTTGAAGAAATAAGCTATAGAAGGAAATATAAATCCAATCTTAGATACCCACATTGGCTTATTCCAGCAGACTAAACCATTATGCCATGTTTGCTCCATTAGAGAGGGCTGTGAAGCGGTATATAGATAAGTGTAAGTGCTACTGCTATTAGAACTACTTGTTTCAGAGAGATTATCTGAATCCTGGACTGTGGTAGCCTTTTAGTGGAATGTATCCTTACATAAATTCAATTGCCACTGCATTTTATCTGCTGATAAATATTGATTCTATGTTTTATGTCAATTGCCTTACGGATTGTATTTTTATATGAGATTTATAGAAATAGTGAGGGTTTAATAAGGAAATAAAATTGAGGGAGAACCAACCAATAGAAACTAAATCTCTTAAACTGGGGAATAATGAAGAAAATGAAAGGAGCAGATATTGAAACATCCTTAAAAACTTGTCAGATGAATTTTTGACTTTCCTACCCTAAAATAGACTAATTAAAAACTGTTTTATACTTCATTTGTGTACAACAAGATAACTTTAATTATGTTTTCTCATTTTTTAAAGTGATGAGCAGCAACGAGACTATTTAATGGAAAGAAGAGATCTTGCTATTGATTTTATTTTTTCTTTAGTATTAATAGAAGTATTGAAACAGGTATGTCATTTTGAAATTTTTAATATTTAATTTTAATGGCATATGTTTGTCACTCTTTTAGAGAAAGGCTTGTAACCCTTTGAAATAAAGAAAGAATGTATATAAGTATTGTGGCTATGGGTTTCCACATAAACTGGAAAACATTAATTTTGAAGGTTTATTACTGCATGCGTGTCAGAATTAAGGAGTATTATCTTTTGGAGGAAAAAGCAGAAACATGCAATGGTTGGCTATACTTGCCATTAGTCATCTTTAAGTATCGGTCTGAATTTTGTTAACTGGTTATTCATTTGTTTTTCAGATTCAGCTTCATCCTGTAATTGATGGTTTGGTACATGATGTTATTAATTTGGCTTTCAAGCACTTTAAATACAAAGAAGGGTAAGACTTGTTCTTTCTTTTCTTTGAAATCTCAGGGATTTAGACCACATTGGCATCAATAGTTACTTAAGTGTAATAGTGAACCCTTATGGCAGTATAAACATGACCTAGGGAGTCTAAATTTTGTGAGTAAGGACCTCCTTTTAGAAGTCACTTTCTTAATCAGTAATTGTTCTGCCTTCCTTTAGGGAAGTTTGATATTAGAGCTTAAGGGTCCCTTCATAAATTTACTATTTGTGGAAGTCCCAGATAAATAGAGAATTCCTATTTAATTCTATAATGCAGGCATACCACTTCCCCTATTTACAACTGATTAATCTTTATCATAGGAAAGGCTTACTCTTTTGCTAGTATAGTGATGAATCTTAACAAGATTTGTCTGGAAAAACAAATATTTCATGTCTATTACTGACTCTATATTTTTCTCATACCCTATGCTGGTGTATGACCATAATAAAGATTGATTAATTATATGGCTTGTGATATTGTGCAGGGTTAGATTTTAATGAGGTTACAACTCTTTATATACTAAGCCAGGTTCACACATTAAGCTAAACTATAAGTTACTACATTTGGGTACTCAACTACATAAAATCAAAACCCAGTATGTGTAAACCGAGCCTAAGCGTGTGTGTCCATTCAGAAATGATAGGAATACTGAAAGATTATTGGTCATATAAAGCTAAACCTACGGTGAAATTTATTTATGAATGTTTTTAAAATTCTATATTTTCTTAACTTTAACAGGTACCTAGGTCCCAACACTGGAAATATGCACATTGTTGCAGATCTCTATGCTGAGGTAATAGGGGTACTAGCACAAGCAAAGTAAGTATATTTAAATAATCAAAATATTAGATAGCTTTCACTCAAAAAGATTCTTCAGTGAGAAGTTCTCTTTCTCTGTCTCTCTCTCTCTGTCCCTCTGTCTCTCTCTCTCTCTCTCTCTCTCTCTCTCTCTCTCTCTCTCTGTCAGTTTGTGTGTGCACAACTGTATGCACATGCACATTTTGTAAGAATTGATCCTTTCCCTTCATAAATGCTTTGTTTTATCAAACTAGGTTTTGATGTAGAGAACTTTCTGATCTCATAATCTTCCAGGAGCACCAAAATCAGAATTGATGTGAAATCACTTCCAGGTTTCTTAAATACCCTTAATAATGTGCATTCTATCTTATGGATCTTATGGTAGAATTAGGCTGATCCAACCAGAGAGATGAACTAATTCTTTGGAAGGTTTCTCCTCCTCCCCCCTCCTACTTTTTCTTTTCTTATTATTTTCTTCCTCTTTTTTCCTCCCAGGATAATTGAAATGGAAACTGAAAAGAGAAATGTGTTGTGACAACACAGTTGATTAAATCAGTCTATATGTTTTTGGGGAATATTAATGATCTAATCATTAATGTAATAATTATTATAAATAATGATATTTTAATGCTACAGGTAATTTGCCATCCTGTTACTATACACAGCCTATGTTCTAATGTTATCTCTTTTTCATTACAAAGCTAAATTTTGAAAAGGAAAACTTTATAGTTGGGAAATCTAGAACTTGTTACATTGCATTGTGTACATTTGATTTAGGATATAACATTGGAGACTTCATTTTCTATGTGTATGGTGGTGATTTTTCTTTTCCACTTGCCATAACATATTTCACAGGTTCTAGGAGTTATAGACTCTTTGGTATTACAAAAATTTCACTTTGTGTAATTGGCTTTATTTATTTAAATTCAGATGCTATCAGACTCCAAGACCATTCTGTGTGGCTCACAATGTAAAACAAGAATATAAAGTATAACGCATAGTGAAAAATATAAATATCTGTCTTCCTGCCAAATATATACTTTGAAACAAGCATCATTATAATTTATTTTTGTTTTAGATTCCCAGCTGTGAAAAAGAAATTTATGGCAGAATTGAAAGAGCTGCGGCATAAGGAGCAAAATCCTTACATGGTTCAAAGCATTATCAGTCTAATCATGGGGATGAAATTCTTCCGTATTAAAATGTATCCTGTGGAAGATTTTGAAGCTTCTCTTCAGTTTATGCAGGTAGCAAAGTTCCATATCAGGAGGAAGCTGCCCTTTTCTTATACAAACAAACCTCAGTGCTTCATAATGCTTGTTTAGTAACTAATTTGAGGAACAGGTGGTTTTTATTTCACAGGTCAGAGAGTAATGAAAACTGGAAAATAAGATATGGCTATCATAATAACTGAAAAACTATTTTCATTTGATTGCTCATAATATTTGCTTAGATTTTTCTATTTGGCAGATTATTATTCTGTGTTATTTTGTTGTATTTAATTTGGAGTAAGACCCTCAAATACAGTGGGAGCTCCTATTTAACAAAGTAGTGGCTTTGTCAAAAATACAAATATTCTTCTTTATTTATGAAACTTTATTTTCTATTTTTGTTTATTCCAGGAATGTGCACATTATTTTCTTGAAGTTAAAGACAAAGATATCAAACATGCATTAGCAGGGTTGTTTGTTGAAATTCTTGTCCCAGTAGCTGCTGTAAGTGCTTTTTTCTTTACTAAACTATCACCAATCAACCAAGTCCCTGATTAGTACACACAGTATTAACGAGTACTATAGCTAGTAATAAGTTAAAATACATAAAACTTTAAACTATAGTCTAATCTTAAAGCAGAATTAAAGTAGCATTTTTACCAAAGTTAAATTAATAACAAAAGTTAAAAATAAACCATTTCAACTGTAAACTAATTGAAAGGTTTCTGTTTTAAAGTCATCTTAAGGGCCAGCGTGAACAGCAGTTCTTGTATTGCACTGGGAATTCAACTTGGAAAATTTGACCCCAAATAGCAAATAGGCAAACCAGCTTCCATTGAAAAATGGGCTTCTGGTGGCTTATGAAAATAAATGATGGGAATCTTGCAATAAGAAGTATTTTGCATGTGTCCTGGGGCCAAGATTTTAAAAGTAGTAAATGACATGTTTCACTATATCCGGAAACAAATAAACAACCTGTGTTAACACTTCAAAATTAGCATAGTGTGCTCTGTCACAGCAGCAATGTTTTGTACCAATGGTAATTTCTGAATAAAATACAAGAGTGGCCAAAAAAAGGAATCCAAAATAGAAATAGTTGGGGAATAAAAGTATATCTACAGTTGTATTAGATTATTATTATTTAAGATATAATGAAGGTAAGAGGCTGGATTCACTTCAAGATTCAGGGTAAAATTTAGATCCAAGAACTCTCAAGCTGCATATTGTGTTTATTCTTTCTATCTCATCTTGGACAGATAGTTGCTAGATATCAGAGTTGCTAGAATTACGATTCCCCTCAGTGCCTTCCCTTGATTCTGTTTAAGTTTATTTTCCCTTGTTCAGCTGATGACTGTAGGCAGTATCCTCTTCTATATGAGTATCCAAGCTGTACGTATGAAGTAGAACTTAATTTTTATCTTTCTCTCTCTCTTCAGGCTGTTAAAAATGAAGTGAATGTTCCCTGTCTGAGGAACTTTGTTGAAAGTCTCTATGATACAACACTTGAACTATCTTCACGAAAGAAACATTCACTGGTTAGTAATGTTGAGGTTAATATCTATTATGAAAAGTGTTTTAGGCAATTTTTTTTTTCTTAAAATGCTTTCTGAAATGTTTCCAAAACTATATCTCTGTATCTCATTAGATTCACAATAATTTGTTGGAATTTTTAATTTGTACATGCCTCTCAGTCAGTATATGCATAAACTGTTTTTATGTACAATATTTCTATCTTAATTAGTCATTGTTAATTGCTGGGTATTAAAAAAAGCACACCATTATTTCCCATCTACATAAAATATGGTTCAGTGGTTATCATAAGGCTTAAAAGGGTAAATGGGTGTGTTACTAAACATTGCAAAGTAATAAAGTTTTGTTAATAAGTAATTGGTATCCTTAATATACAAGCTGATATAACTTGTTTTAAAACAATAGTCTCTAAGTATAATTATACTTTGTATGAACTTAATAGTAGCATAGACATTTCATTTTGAAAAGCTGTAGCAGAGATGAAGATATGATGCATTGGATCTTAGCATATTCTTCTTTCATTCGATTACCGTATATACTCGAGTATAAGTCAACCCGAATATAAGCCGAGGCACCTAATTTAACCACAAAAAACTGGGAAAACTTATTGACTCGAGTATAAGCCGAGGGTGGGAAATGCAGCAGCTACTGGTAAATTTCAAAAATAAAAATAGATACCAATAAAAACTTTCACTAGGACAGTTGAGAATAATTTTGATGTTCACAATTTCCTCTTTGAAAGAGACCAGTAAATAGGGAACAAGAAGATGAAGAAAAAGAAGTGTGTTTTTTCACACTTTTCACACTGCAGTGAACAAAAATGGCATCATAGGAACAGGCTTATTCTCAGTCCAAAGGTTTGTTTCTGATTTCTTCCCTGATTTAAGGGAAATTTGGGAAACGATCTCACTATCATGAAAGGTTTAATTGATTCACTAACCCAAAAGATGATGATGATGACAGTGGGAGGTAGGAGTCACTCTCTCCCTTGCAAGAAAAAAGCAAGAGCCATTCTTATGATCCCTCCCTCTCTCTCTCTCTCCCCGTAATACAGTCAAGCCCTTTCCAGCACGCGCGATCTGCCTTCGCCAGTTTTCACCTTGCAAATGCAAAATCCTGGGGGTTTTGCATTTGCAAGGTGCAAACCGGCAGGGGCGGATCCCGCGTGCTGGAAAGGGCTTGACTGAATTACGGGGAGAGAGAGAGAGAGGGAGAGATCATAAGAACGGCTCTTGCTTTTTTCTTGCAAGGGAGAGAGTGACTCCTGCCTCCCACTGTCATCAACATCTTCTTCTTTTGGGTTAGTGAATCAATTAATTTGGGAAATGATCTCACTATCAGAAAACAACGCGAGCCGCCACCACCACCTCCTCCTCCCCCTCCTCCCGAGTGGACTGAAAGCAGCTGGAGCTGAGGAAATGAAGCTGAGTGGAGCGACCTCGGCTCGCGTTGTTTTCTCAGCCTAGAGCTCAGAAAACAATGCGAGCCGCCACCACCACCTCCTCCTCCCCCTCCTCCCGAGTGGACTGAAAGCAGCTGGAGCTGAGGAAATGAAGCTGAGTGGAGCCGAAGCAACCTCGGCTCGCGTTGTTTTCTCAGCCTAGAGAAAGGGGAAGGGAGCTCATCTGGACCAAGGGTGAGTCTCCCCCTCAGTTTCCCCTGAAGGATCTTCCGTCGCTTTTGCCTTCTCCCTACATCTTCCCTCTGTTAAAATACCCCCCCCACACACACACACACTTATTTTCGGTCGGATAGATTTCGTGTCTGAGCATTCTCACATGGCGGTGGGTCTTCCCCCCCCTAAAAACAGTTAAAAAAAGAAAAAACAATATATCCTCAAGCAAGAACTTTTCTGCTTCCGATTACCCCCATGCTTAAAAGTTGCAAAGGAAACACGGAAGCAGGGAAGCGGCTGCCCAGCTTCGGAGCTCCACACCATCTTTTTTTCAGAGGGGAATCTGACTCGAGTATAAGCCGAGGGGGGTTTTTTTCAGCACAAAAAATGTGCTGAAAAACTCGGCTTATACTCGAGTATATACAGTATATTACTTTTGTGGGTTAATTATTCCCAAGCATTGGGTTTCTACAGATACCTTTAATATCCCGAATATAGGACCTGGTTAGGGATGGAGATAAGGTTCTATATTCATTAATGGCTCAATAAATATTGGGCAGCAGCAGTAAATCTTAGTACAGTTTCAATTTTATTTATATTGATAAGGTCAATTCTTCAATTTGCTAAACAGTTGTTAAAATGTATCAATGAAACTTGCAAATGTGAATATATTATGAGTTTTGGTCACTGTAAGAAAATAATAATGCTGAATGTGAAGAAAGTAATCACTTTTAAGTCTAACTGAGGTCATTTGGAAAGATTTAGACAATGGTTAAATCTTGAAATAAGATGTGGTTCTCTAACTAGATCATGTCCATTGGCTAGATCAATTGAAAATGAATGGGACTTTAAGAAAACAAAAGGTATAACATTTCAATTTACAATTTTAATTGAAAGTAGTAGATTTTGCATTACAATTTACATCAAAATCAGAAAAACACTAGATATTATAAGTACCATAGAGCACCAATCTTCCAGTGATTTCCAGGCAAAACAGAAATGTTTTATACTAAATTATTATTAAGAGACACTAACTTAGGCATAATAAGGATAATTGCCCTCTATTATTAGATGATAGTGAAGACATGATATCATCTGACCTCAATTAATGTTATTTTTGTTCTGTAATTTATATTTTAAATTTTTTTTCTGATCAATGATTGTAATAACATATTTGATTTTGATGATAATGATGAAAGATTATGATTTAAATAGTTCTTTTAATACTGAGAGTGTTAAAATCCTACTGAATATAGTGGACATTCTCCAGAGTACATATAAATCATACTTTGTTTTTCTAGCTTTTAAGCAAAACAAAAAGGGGAAAGGGAAGAAAAAAACTATTTAACTGAAAGTGCAAGGTAGAACATTTGGAAGAGTACAAAAAGTTGGACAAAAAATATGCATTTTGGATCATCTAGCTTTCCCCTTTATACTTGACCTGCAAATTATGGAATCTTTTATTTTTATTACAATATTTTAATTGAAAAGGAAACTTTAAGAATATTTTTAACTGAAAATAATATAGTTGAAGTGTTGAAGGAAAGTTAGAAATTTCTGTGACTGTATAAGGGACAAGCTGTTTCTCTAGGCTATTTCCAGTATAATAGAGCCAAATAAAATACAGTTCTAAGAAAAAAACATTTATTTAGTGCTGATTATTAGATAAAATGGGATAAAAAAATACCAGTTATTTGAAGAAGAACTTAAACTGCTTTTTTGTCACTACCATGAATGTATTTGTTAATTTATCCATTAAAGCCGAGGGCCACATTAGTCAATACAAATGGTCTATTCTGTGGGAATTCTAATAGCTTCATGACAGCAGATTCTTAACATTCAACAAATCTAACTGGTACAATAATTTACAGCTTACTACAATTTATCTTTGGAATGCTACACTCTATTGCTGCATAAAGTTGGAGCGCATTTCAAGTGTTCTAGATAGCACTCGATAGAAGTATTTTATTATTTAATTGTAGATATATTCCTACATTTATATGGAATGATCACAAAAAATCATAATTAAGTTTTTAAAAATTGTAAGAGTTAATTTTTTTATTTAAAAAAAATCATTGTTTGAATTCTGTGTTTATAGTGGCTGATGCATTTAATATAAGCCAGGAGAGAGATGGAGCTCTAAAGTTTAATGTGGATCTAATGCTCCAACGTTTACTATGGACCTGTTGATAAATTAGATTTCTCCTTTGTTATCATTCAAATAATCTTGTATTTCTTTTGTCTCTTATTTAGGCTTTGTATCCTCTAGTAACATGCCTGCTTTGTGTCAGTCAAAAACAGTTCTTTCTGAATAAATGGCATATTTTTCTCAACAACTGCCTGTCCAATCTCAAAGTTAGTACATCATTTTTTGCTTGCTTTGTCGTTAGCTCTGGGTCTATGTGTCATGAATCTGCCAATACTATCCGCGCAATCTTATATTCTTAATTTAGAGGCTTTCTTGCAAATCAATAAATGGTTTCCCACGTCTCTACTAATTATAAAATACACATAGCATACTAACATGTAGGATGCATTTATATAACACCTCTGTTAAGTACCTTTAAAATAAAATAGAACTAGTACTTGCAAGTACATTTGTAAATATAATAAGATTACTTTTTAAAAAAATAATAATGTTCACATCTTACATTTAACAGGATGATGAAGAAGAAGAATTGATTATAGCTGTCTTCTCTGATATACTTTGAACTGCTTTAAAATACAAATACTAAACAATAAGAACAGTTAAAATATATAACCTTCAAACAGTACAGACTAAAGATATGGTTATTAAAAAGAAAATATAATTATTTTATTTAACATCTACATAACATAATGGTTGTTAAGAATACTTAATATAATGGTTAAAAACAAATGGATGACAATCGTACTTTAAAAGGTAAAAAAGGCAAACAGGACCTACAAAAAATATTGCAGTGTAAATGTTGCGTCTTCTTTCTCTCAGGCAGGAATATGTTATTTGAATAAACTCCTTTTGATTGTCTCTCCAATTCATACTGGGTTTTGCATAGTCCTAAACATATCCCCAGATTAGTCTTTTTAAAACAAAGATTTTCTTCTACTTTTACAAAAACTTGCCTGCCAATACTATTTCTTGTTTTTCAGAATCACTATTTTAGCTATAAAACCACCATAAACATTCCAGATACCCTTACTGATATATTTGAAAACAGAAAAGGTCATATAAGGTGATTGGTGAGTTTTTAACTCACTCTTCCTCCTTTTATTTCATAAATATTTATATGCTGTTTAGATAGCTAAGCTCTCCGGCTCTATTAACTGAAACAGCTGTTGATCACATATAGAGTTATGATTGGTGAGAACCAAAATTTAACAGCCAGGTTTATTATCTTTTTATGTTTAACTGGATAAAACACTATTGCTTAAAAAGTGCCAGTTGCTTTACTGTAAATAGTAACTTTTTCCTATTTTGAAACCTTGCTACCAGTCATTTTGCATAAATACTATCTGAACGTTGTTATTCACTGAATTATACTTAAAATTATTTACTGAAAATTTGACTCATTTTGCTTCTATTCAATTTGAGCATTTCTGTGGTGTTTCTACAAAGGATGGATAGTTACAAAGCTAAATAGTTGCATTGTTTTTAATTAGCAAAATGTAAAGGAGGCTAACAAATCCTTAGCAGAACTTCTGTGATGTCACAGAACATTTATTGAATCACAGAGTTAAAGAACTGTTTTGGCCTCAGTTCCAGTTCCTGCTCAATGCAGGAATCCAAATGAAAGCATCCCCAACAGATGGTTTTCTAATGTCTGCTTAAACATCCAGTGAAGGAGAACTCAGGTTCAGGATAACTGGTTGATAACTGGACTCCATATTCTCTCCTGCATCCATGAAAGAGCATTTTAGAGCATCCATGAAAGAGGAAGAACAGGTCTTGACCTTGTATTTCAACCAGTATTTTACAATTATATTACTACTTCAACTTCTCTTCTGAAAATTAAACATGCTCAGTTCTGTCATCTTTCATCATATGTTCCTTGTTGCCCTTCTCCAAACTTTTTCCAGTTTCTCCTTTTTCAAGTGAGTTATCTGGGCACACTTAAGGTGAAGTCTGATTAATCTATCATAGTTGCATATAATAGCATCATAATATGATACAAAAAGGACACAAATCTTAATATACTGCAATATATGATTCTCTTATGCCTTTTCCTTAATCATGGTTCACTGAAATGCAATTGTCTGAGTTCATACAATACATTAGGCTATAAACCTTGGTTTACAAATAATAATTGCTAGTTGTTACTAAAACAAAATCAAAAAAACATTACGATTTAGCAAGTTTAATAAACCCAGCCTGGGTAATTTGCAAAATCAAGTTTTTTTGTGGCTTATTGATAGTACACTGTCTCATACTTCATGACCATTGTGATCTACTTTTTGTAATGTGCACCCTCTAGTTAATGTTATAAAACTGTATATAAAAATATTATAAAACATAAAAACTGACAGACTGGATAAATAACTTTGCATAAGTAAGTTTTGTTAAAACCATTTCAATTAAATATGCAATAAATAATAGCTTCTTTTACCTGTCATTTTAAAGTGATTTTTTGGATGTTAACATTGACTTTTATGTAAGAGTCATGTACCAGTTATATGCCTGAGATATGAAATATTCACATCTTGCCATTTAAAAAAAAATCTGTCTTCAAGTTAGTTTGCTCAGCTGGCTTTAAAAGGACACTCCAGATGTGTTTGTGTAGCAGATTATTTGGCTTCCAGCATACTTTAGAATTACAGTAGATGCTTGATTTTGATAACTAAACAAAGCTGAAGACATATCTATCCATTCAAAACTTAAAAGTCATCACCAGTAAGAATATTTCTGATTGCAAAGGCTGAGAAGTCTTTTGCACTTTTAAGATACATAGACAAGACATGTTCAACTTACCCATTGCTATTGTGAAAAAATAGTGTTCTTTCTCAAATCTGTTGAATTCAAGCATATATATTTCATGCTAGAAGCATCATAATTTTAAATTTAAATATATTAAATGTTTGCTTTCTATTTTATTCTCTCTTACAGATCTCCATGCATTACTTTTATCAAATCTAACTGAAATGAAAGAAGCACATTTATTATTTATTATTTATGTTATATTGCTATTTTCCCTCCATGTAGGGGAACAATAATAGCATTATTTTACTTATGATGCAAATTTTAGCAGTTCTCCAGGTTTACCATTTATAGAGTGCAGCCTTGCAATTTGTCACCATTCATAATATTACTTTATTTTCATTGTGTTTCTCCTTGTACTCAAATATTTACAGCATTAGCTTCAGTTTCAGTTTACAATATATCATATTATAATATATATATATATATATATTATAATCCCTTCATTCAATACCATACATTTTGATCCTTTAATTCATTATCTTCACCTTTTTTTCATGCATGTATATTCCTCATCTGTACTCTACAAAATTACTTTATTCAGATCTATTACATACTTCTCATTTTTCTCAATTCCACAAAAATGCAGCATGCTGTATCTAATTCTCTCTGTAATATCATTACTTAGCTCAGATTGTTCATGCCATGAGAACATAGTCCAAATACTTTGGCTCTCATATCATTCTTGGCATAAAGTCTGCTATGTATTTTTTCCCTTTTCTTGCAGGAATCCATCAAGGCCATAATCCATATTTTATAGATTTGTCAGTCTTAATAGTTCTCACAGGTCATTACAAATAAAATGCCCTTTTTCAGGGTCCATCAATAAAAACATAGGTGCCTTAAAATTTAGCAGCTATATGAAATTTAGCAGCTATATGAAATATAAATCAAGATTACAGTATTTTCGTGTTTTTTTTTAGAACAAAGATCCAAAAATGGCTCGAGTTGCACTGGAATCTCTCTACAGACTGCTATGGGTTTATATGATTAGAATTAAATGTGAAAGCAATACAACTACCCAAAGGTATTGTTCTATATTCATATTTAATTTCAATGTAATTTTTCTCATATAGTGAGCAAATCACTAAAGTACCTTCAGAATAATCCAAGTCTGGGGTGAGATTCAATATTTTAACAACCAGTTCTGTGGGTGTGGCTTAGTTGGTGGGCGTGGCTTGGTGGTAATGTGACTGGCGGGATATGGCCAACTCAACATCACTCACATCTAGGCACACATCTCCTCGCCTGGCCTCTCATGACTGTGGGGATGCTGCAACAGTTGTAAATGTGAAAAATGGTTATAAGTCACTTTTTTCAGTGCCATTGTAATTTTGACTGGTCATTCCACACAAGCAAAGTACCAGCAAAGGAGGGAAAAAAACTCCAGAGAAGTTTCTGAGACAGGAAGTCTAATCCTGCCAAGAATGTAATAAGGGTTAACCGAGAGGCAGTTTCTGTAAGCAACACCAGAATGTTTCCTTCCTGCCTTCCTTACAGGATTAGGGCAGTAATTTCTTCTAACAACCAATTCTCCGAACTGCTTAGAATGTTAACAACCGATTCTAGCGAATAGGTGTGAACCTGTAGAATCCCACCCCTGATCCAAGTCCAAGAACCAAGTCCAAGAACTACACACAATCAATCTTGCAAATGGCACAGAAACGGCATTAAGAAATCCAGGTCACAAAGAGACGAATCTCTGAAAGGGGAATTCCTGAGGAATATGTGCTTTCTGAAGAAGCACAAGAAAAAAGGACTGAAAAAAATGCGGGCTAATAATGCTAAATTACCAGCCTGACTTTCTATAGTGAAGGGAACTACCTTGATTAGTAATTGGGTAACAATTTTTCCATGTACCATCTTTCACCCAAAAGTATTTTCTATTAATAAAATTGAATGTAATATGTAAAAAAGGGTATACCGTATATACTCGAGTATAAGTCGACCCGAATATAAGCCGAGGCACCTAATTTAACCACAAAAAACTGGGAAAACTTATTGACTCGAGTATAAGTTGAGGGTGGGAAATGCAGCAGCTACTGGTAAATTTCAAAAATAAAAATAGATGCCAATAAAAACTTTCACTAGGACAGTTGAGAATAAGTTTGATGTTCACAATTTCCTCTTTGAAAGAGACCAGTAAATAGGGAACAAGAAGATGAAGAAAAAGAAGTGTGTTTTTTCACACTTTTCACACTGAAGTGAACAAAAATGGTATCATAGGAACAAGCTTATTCTCAGCCCAAAGGTTTGTTTCTGATTTTTTCCCTGATTTAAGGGAAATTTGGGAAACGATCTCACTATCATGAAAGGTTTGATTGATTCACTAACCCAAAAGATGATGATGATGACAGTGGTAGGCAGGAGTCACTCTCTCCCTTGCAAGAAAAAACCAAGAGCCGTTCTTATGATACCTCTCTCTCTCTCTCTCCCCCTCCTCCCGAGTGGACTGAAAGCAGCTGGAGCTGAGGAAATGAAATTGAGTGGAGCGACCTCAGCTCGCGTTGCTTTCTCAGCCTAGAGCTCAGAAAAGCCTCCCCCTCCTCCCGAGTGGACTGAAAGCAGCTGGAGCTGAGGAAATGAAACTGAGTGGAGCGACCTCCGCTCGCGTTGCTTTCTCAGCCTAGAGCTCAGAAAAGCCTCCCCCTCCTCCTCCTCCTCCTCCTCCTCCCCCTCCTCCCGAGTGGACTGAAAGCAGCTGGAGCTGAGGAAATGAAACTGAGTGGAGCGACCTCAGCTCGCGTTGCTTTTTCAGCCTAGAGCTCAGAAAAGCCTCCCCCTCCCATGCTTAAAAGTTGCAAAGGAAACACGGAAGCAGGGAAGCAGCTGCCCAGCTTCGGAGCTCCACACCATTTTTTTTTTCAGAGGGGAATCTGATTCGAGTATAAGCCGAGGGGTTTTTTTTCAGCACAAAAAATGTGCTGAAAAACTCAGCTTATACTCGAGTATATACGGTAATTAGTGCCACATAATGCAAAGAAAAAGATAAAATATCTTAGTTATATTTTGATACATATCCAGGGCATATTTATGGGTTATAATTTGGTAAATACACATTTACATCATGGAATTATCCTTTTATTTAACTGCTTTTGCTGTGCCATCAGTATTACAATATGTTTCTGATACTGGGAATCTCTTCTTGTCTCAATTTTAACAAATTTTAGAATGTACTAGGCAGAATGACATGCTGGCTTTTAATCTGGAACAAAATATTTTTTCCATTATTGGCATTTTTCCTGTAGGATTTTTCTAAACTATTTTCAAAAGTTTGATTAAGGTAGCATAAAGCTATATTGCAAAAAAAATGAACTTGTCACAATGTTTTTTTTTTAATTTTACAGTCGGCTTATAACAATCATCACAACCCTTTTTCCAAAAGGTTCCCGAGGTGTGGTACCACGAGACATGCCTCTGAACATTTTTGTGAAAATTATACAGTTTATTGCACAGGTTTGAAAAACTTTTATGCTTTTTAAGCTATGGAATGTTTTCTTGATAAGTTTTATATTGGGTTTCCTCTATTTACATGTCTAAGTTTTGCTTCTTTAGTTTGCTTCTTGAGTTTTCTTCTTTAGCCTACCTAAATAGTCAGTTTCAGCTTTCAGTTGGATGAATTATAGAAAAGTCTCATATTGAAACTACACTAAATGGATTGAATATGTCTCAGTTATATCGTCTCGTCTATCAGGATAAGGTATTTAAGATCTGCATAGGTTACATTACAATTGGGCCTTCTGCTTTACAATTTCCTAGATAAGCAGCAATCTCCTTCCATTGTTTATGTAGAAAGTCTTGCTATAAATGAGGTCTTGTTAAAGTAAATTGAAATTCTATAATTATTTAGAACTCATTCCACTCAGATTAATACTAGAGATGCAACAAATGTTATCATATGTTCATGTGCAATATATATTTTACTACAGGAACGTTTGGATTTTGCAATGAAAGAGATCATTTTTGATTTCCTTTGTGTTGGAAAGCCAGCAAAAGCATTTAGTCTAAATCCAGAGGTAAGGTATCATTATTAATATAATTTTTAATTTTTTTAAAAAAGTATAATATATTTTTAAGAGAAAAGTGGGTCAGTATTATCTAGTGCTCTTTGTTTTGGCATAAGGGATCAACTCTCATCTGTATCATTCATCAAGTCCTTAATTGCTCTTTAACACTACCCAAGCATATGTTTTCACAGTGCTCTACATTGATGGAACAATTCCATGTAGTTCGTAGAAATTTTGGATGGCTAATAATACACCAATAAAAACAGTTTAAATACAATTAAATATAATTGTGAATATTGAATAACAAAATTGTTATATAATAACAAAATACAAAAGCTGAGGAATCTCACACATTATTTTTAATCACAGACTTGTCTACATGTGTTAGTCTCTGATATCACCTCAACCCTAACACCTGATGGAGCAGCCGGTTTTTTGCAACCTTCCAGAAAACAAACAGGATTGGGGCTATCCAGATCTCCATGAGAGACTGTTCCTTAGGGTAGACATTTCAGTGGAGAAGGCTTGTCTCCTTGATTATGTTGTATTGAGAAAACTAGGGAAAAAGCAACAGTTTGGCCTGTTTGCTAATTGTAACACATATTTAAATATTATACAAATATTCTGTGTCATACTTCTAGTTTCTTGAGTAACTAATTGGAAACCTAAAATTACTGACTTGATACCCCACTATTTCACACAACCATTTCCATGTTATTGTATTCTTACCAATCCTCTTTAATTCGCAGTGGAATCTAAATTCATGTATGGAACATGTTCTTTGGAATCTTTTGAGACACTGTATTGATCTCCAGCTATTTTCAGTGTAATCTCTTCAGGTCAGGTGAGAGTAAAACATGCATCAGTGCTAACCACATAATTGTTATTTTGCTTTCATCATCCATCCATCAAATTTGCAGAGAATGAATATTGGTCTGAGAGCTTTCTTGGTTATTGCGGATAGCTTGCAGCAAAAAGATGGAGAGCCTCCAATGCCTGTTACTGGAGCCGTACTGCCTTCTGGAAACACGCTACGAGTGAAGAAAACTTACTTGAGCAAAACTCTCACAGAGGAGGAAGCTAAAATGATAGGCAAGTATCAGACATGTCTTCTGCCTCTTCACAAATGTGTATGACAGCTTGAGCCAAATTTTACTCATATTGCTAGCCCTGAGACTTCATTTCATTGTTGAGCAGAGTATATATCCAAATGCTTCTTTTGCAGAATGCAATTTGAGAGAAGTTGAATCATAGTTTGGTTGCCTGGGGACAATTTCTAGTTGCCAGTAGCAACCAAAAATTATGCAAATACTATAGTGACATAATGTATAACCCATTTATTATGATGTACTGTTTGCTTTATTTATTTATTTTTGTATTAATTTTTTCCAGAATTTAACTCTGGCAGAATAGGACTAATAATTATTAATCTATATAATTAAAATAGGAATCACATGGAATAACTGTTCATAATGTGATATTCACATGATTAATATAAAGTTATAACTACTGGAAAAAAATAAAGCAGTATTCTAAAAGAAAGATTTGTCAATGGCCATTTGTTAGACTAGTTGTAGTGTCAGTCCTTTGCTAGTATATGTCTTGAATGTAAATACAAGAAAAGGATAGTTATAAATCCATTATCTCATTACAACATGCTGACAGAAATTCAGGAGTTTAAGGATATAGGCATTATTAAAGAGATGATCCTGCATGAACCCATAAGTTTGATTCAATACTGTTGTTAGAAATGTTTCCCTATTTAGAACTGATTGAACAATCAGTTGAGACAACTAATCCTAAAAGTCCTCAAAAGTCCTATGCTTACTCATATAATATAAAGCAAAGCAATGTTTCTCTAAGAATCTTCTATGATTCTATTCAGAAGTTTTATTTTAAAAAAAGCTTAGGGAAAACAGCTGTTTTTTCTAAATTTAAACATCTGCCTTTGTATCATTATGTGTTTAATTTATGAGTTAATGATATTGATTCTATCCTAAATGCCATAGTTTGGGAAAATCCTTTAAACACCTGAAATTCCCATTTTTCTATCAGAACTCTTGGATTCAGCTGGCCCAATGCAATTCTGCATTTTCTGGGACTTTTTCTTATCTCAAATAATTTTATCAGGGAATTCATGGGTAGATTTAAGTAAGCAAAATCATATTCCCAGTACTTGGAATATTCACTGACTTAAAAAACAAGCTTTACTGTCACGTTCTAGTCTGCCTAAGAAAAAGAGTCAATTGCTTTAGCACCCTCATTTTATGATCCTTCCTAACACTGATCTTCATTACTATAATGTCACCAGATACTAAGGTCATAATCTGCATGTAAGTTCTTTTTCTACATTTCACTTGTCTGTAAAAGAATGTTTTTTTAATTTATATTTTCTTTATTTGGTTCATTAATATTCAAGTACAAAATAAATTGTGGGGTAGAACATTCTTTATTACAGATCAAAATAATAAATTCTTAATAATAACACCTAAAATGCATATGTTCACTTTTTAAAAAATAATTTAGATTTACATTTTAAGGGTTCTTCCACTGTATGTTTTTCTAGGCATGTCAATGTATTATTCCCAAGTAAGAAAAGCTGTAGACAACATACTGCGACATCTTGATAAAGAAGTTGGGCGGTGCATGATGCTCACAAATATACAAATGTTAAACAAAGAACCTGAAGATATGATCACGTAAGTCTTAAATGATAATTGATATTGAGCTGGATTTATTATAGCTAATTTTTTTTAAAGCAAAACCTTATCTATATAGGGAGACTTCTAGGAGTTGTGGTCCACACATCTTCAAGTTGCCAAGGTTGAGAAGCATTGATGTAGATAATAAATTTCACAATTGTAGTTAAGCATAGTCTTTCTTTATAATCCTTTAAAAACAGGAGTTAGCATCTCCTTTGTGATCCTAAAAAATTACTTGTTTTCATTGTAGCTCTGATTTTGCACCAGATCTTATTTGAATTTTGAGATAAATTTGACCTTAGCAATTGAATAATACCACAATGCTTATGTTATGTAAAACTATATTGATTTATAAATAATTACTGCCATTTTGGGGGAGAATGCTTAATAAGATCATCATTTTACATCATTTTACTATTGCTTATATTTTTTTCTTCTGTCTGGTACTAAAATGATTAATAAATTTCATATTCTTTTCAGAGGTGAAAGAAAACCAAAAATTGACCTTTTCAGGACTTGTGTTGCTGCTATTCCACGACTCCTTCCTGATGGGATGTCTAAATTAGAGCTGATTGACTTACTATCAAGGTAAATTGTGTACATATTAAATAAATTTTAGAGGCAAAAATGACATTGCTGATCAATTTGTAGAGCTATAATAGAATTCTGTAGCATCTTGGAAAGAGCATCAGAACATGTTTTGTGTGCATGTAGGAGCTGCTGGCAATTCCATAAATCACATTTTTTTTGGATCTCACTGTAACTGCTGAAGCCAACCAGAAAAGGTACTGCTGCTCTAAGGGATTATGAAGAGTAAGCAGTCAGCTTAGTCTTCTGGGTGAAAATAATAAAACACACAATTTTTTGTCTTCCAATTTTTTAAATTTATCCTTACTGATTAACAAACCTCACATCTAAGTGACCCTACAAGCATAACAATAATCAGTTTAAATCTGAGATTTCAGTATTACTCAGTGTACGTGGCTTGCGGTAGCCAAGCAAAATTACTGCTAAATTTAAAACATAGAATTCAACCCATCAAGCAGATTTCAAGAATCTACCCAAGATCACTTCTTATCTACCTGTGTCACCATTCTGTTTTTCTTGTTTGTCTGGGGCTTGGAAAGTAATAATTCAAATAAATGACAAGAAACTAGCAGGCTCCAGGATTAATGGTGGGCTGCATTTGCCTTACTTTTGAATGTTAGCTGAAATGCATACCTATTTGTTGCTATTATTGTATATGTTTTGAATAATTTCAGTATGTTGGTTTTTAAAACATTGTAAGATTAAGATGTTTGTTAAGAATAAACTGTCTTCATGTCAAACATTGTGGTGTTGACCTCCTAATTTCCTTCTTCATATTTCAAAAATCAGCATTGCAATACAGATTTTATTGTGTTAGTCACGGTTAAATATTAAACACTCTGTGTATAGTATCTCCACCTTTTGAAATTCCTCAGAAAGGAATTTGTACATATACAACACTCAGGGGGCATGCATAAATGTGCACCAACATGCCTACCGTCCTGTCCTAATGTTCCTTTTTATTTGTATCCATTTCATGTATTCATAATCATGTTTATATTTATTCCTGTTATCTAATACTTGCTTGACAGAATAAATAATACAAATAAATAAATAGAATGACAAAATGATTGCATGATGCGAGTGTTATCCTATGCATTCTTGCATGTGATTCAAGTACAAAAGTAGAAAATTCTAAGGCATGTGTGAAATGTCAAATTGGTTACTCCAGTTCATTCCAAATTCTCATTGTGATATTACATTATACAACTACAGAACAACTATAGGACAAGAAAGAAACACTATTCTTTTTTAAAATATTCTTGCTGGAATAAACTTGAACTATGAACCAGATAACAGATACTGACTATCATTGCTATTGACTATCATTGCTACTCTGTGTTTCTCTTCCTAACTCATTTTGTATCAAACTCGCTTAGTTTATTTCAGTTGTTTTATTACTCTTCTTCCAGTATCTGTCTTCAAATGTATCTTCTCCTCAAAAGATCTGGTTTATTTCTATTTCATAAGTATCAAATGTCTTGCAGTTATATCTCTGTATTCAGACACCCTGTGACAGTTTTGATATATGATGTTATAAAAAGAGTACTAGGAATGAGCTGGTAGAGTCAGTATCCAATTTCATTTCAGTTAAATTAAATTACCAGAGGAAAGAGTAGTGAATATTCTAAAATAAACCATATGCTGTTATATAAAGTTTTATAAAGTTAGTAAGGCATTTTTAAAGAAATGAAGGACATCGTCTTTGTTATGTTTGGAGCTAGAAGCAAAATATTTCCTGGCTTTTCGGTCTACAGTATTGTAATCTCCAAATGCGAATGTTGTTTGTGTCTTGAGCTTTACTTTACTGTTTCGTTTTGAAAATAAAAATATCTATCTATCTTAACTAAATTTGAATTAAAACAAGATTAATTTTATGATATTTGCATTGTATTTTACTTCAAAATTAAATACTTTCTGATAGGTTATTTTAAGAAAAGTTTAACATATAAATTTACTCAAATCTGCCCAGAAACAAATGATTGAGAAGAAATTTATAACAATAATGGTTTGTAGATCCATATGAGTAGCTATTACAGGTAGATACTGTGATTATTTTTGCTATAGAAATTGTCCATAATTTATCATTTTACTTCTTCTTTTTTTTACATAGGCTTTCCATACATATGGATGATGAACTTCGACACATTGCACAAAATTCACTTCAGGGCTTACTAGTTGATTTTGTCGATTGGAGAGAGGATGTTCTTTTTGGTTTCACAAATTTTTTGTTGCGTGAAGTAAATGATGTGCATAATAGTCTCCTGGACACATCTTTAAAATTATTGTTACAGTTGCTAACACAATGGAAGCTTACAATACACACTTCTGGGAAGACCAGCGAACAGACAAAAGTCAGATCTTCAGAGGTAAGATTCTAAAAGTAAAGATAACATGTTCCTTCATTTTACAGAATTGGAGTACCCACTCTGTTTTTTCAGCAAGTGTAGTAGCCTCCTACATACATACTTTCTAGGGATCTACTCCACAAAAATTTCATGTAGAATTCCAGCCTCCCTGAGAATAATATCTACAAATTTCATCACCATATAAAAAGGACGGAAAAGGTGATTGAAGCAGCCAGTTTGTGTCCAAGCTAAGATATGCTGAAGTCTTACTAATAGCTAAAGAAAACAGAAAAATGCTCAATATCATATATATCTAACATGGGAAGAAATATCTATTCCACACACATTTTATAACTATACTATGATGCACACAAGGATTGTATCATATTTATATTTAATAATTATATATTTTAATATAATTAAAGATACTTAATGAATCTCATGTTTCCCATGCATTGTTCATCATAGTTAACTACAAAAAGGCCTTTATTGTGTATCACTAGAACAAGAAAGGGCCTACAATGAAAGAAGAGCATTTCCTTGGAATTTCTAAAAGAATTTAAATAATGTTACCACAAATAAGCTTAAGAGTAGGAAAAACAGAAAAATGTTTTATAAATAGATTATAAGATAGTACCCTCAAATGCCTGAATAAATTGACCTTGATTTCTTCCAGTTAATTCCTTCTGCAATTTGTCCTAACCCTGCTTTGTTCAACCAACAAAGAATGGTAACAAGACGAGGTGTTTTCAGAGGTTTCTTACTGAGTCTTTGAATTATTAATTGTTTTTCATATCCCACTGTGTCCCACTGTGATAAGTTATTCTACATATCCCCAAATTGATTTGATTGGATAGCATCTCTATAACAGTAATTATTTTGCAGAAGAAGAATTAGCCAGATTAGATGAAGTGCATGATTAAGCCATTTGTACAATTCAAAATTATATTAAAATTTGAGAAAAATGGATGATGGGCTTTGAATATTGGTTTTCCCATGCTATAGACCTGCTTTAAAGATGATTGGCATGGAAATTGAGCTTCTCTTTTTGTCCTAATTGTAATTTTAGATAGTAGCAGGAAGCAATTTTGTAGTTGAGGAAATCCAATTATGACTGAAATCAAATGTCAGACAGTTAATGTTACTTACACATACTGTGCACCACAGGATAATCAAATCAAAATCTTTATTACAGCCATAGACCAGCATAACATAGGGTAATGCTTTTGAAGAATAAGAATGAAAAGTAGTTATTATTTCAGTGAATGGGGAGTCATACAAGTCAATGCCTTTTTGTTTCTATTTCAAATTTTACAGTTCAAATTATATATTTTTCCATATTAGAACAGTCTAAAGACTAAAAACTGAAACATATTTGGATGAGTTAATACATGTTTTATATTGCAGCTGATAGCAAATGGATCCAGTCAAAGGACCCAGACTGAGCGAAGTTCTTATTCAAATGTACTGCATGCAGTTGAAGGTTTTGCACTTGTATTACTCTGCAGTTTCCAAGTTGCCACACGTAAACTGGCAGTTTTGATTCTCAGAGAGGTCCGTGCTTTATTTCATGCACTAGGACAAGCAGAGGTATGGCTTTCTTTCCTGTATCATGACTTTGATTTTCCTCAACAATGAAATTCCGCTGTATCAGCTTGGATTGAAGTTTAGTGCAAGTTTACTTAAAAATTAATCCCTACCAAGATCAATAACCAATATATTTTGCTTTTAGGTTCCTCTAGTTTTCACCACAGTTGTAGATGTGAGAGTTAGTAAGTGCCAAATCAGCTATGACAGCGAAAGATATGTGATTTATATTTAGAGTTCTAAAAATATAAATTGTGGTTATAGAAAGTTCAGATTAGGACCTCATGGCAGGGCAAGCAAGTTAGTTATTTCTATGTGCGTTACATTTCTGATTGAGATTAATTTCTTAAAATCTGCTACTTAACCCCAGCAGTGAAAATGTGCAGGTATGTATATCAATTCCATGGGGTATCTGAATATTGCATTTTAAGTTAGTTTAATTTTATTCATTTAATTTATGATTAAAGATATTGAATAACACATCAGAGAACATTAAAACACCAAGAAATTTCCCAAACTAATATTAAAGTATTGAGTATCTGATAAAATGATTATCTGATAATAAAAATAATGGCAATAAAAATATTACAAATTTTCCAGAAATATCTGTCAGTTAAGAGTAGCTTCTTACTGAGCTGCAAGAAAATGAGTTAGGAGATGGATTGTTCAGTCAACTTGCTATTGTGAAGAAAAGGCAACATACAGGAGGGGCTGTTTTTGTTTCTTTTTATAAGTTGGAACAGAGTCTGTTTTTGCAGACGTGTTACTAAAGCTACCTTTGAACAGTGAGAATACCAGGCTTTGAAATAAGGAGGCCTTACATGGGAAGGCCTTTTTCAATCTTAATAAAGGACTACACAAGTTTAAAGGTGATTTGCTCACTGTTTGAATTCATCTTTCCTGCTTCTCATTGTCTATTTTATCCAGCTAATATTTTTTTCGAGCCTAGAAATAGCATAATATTGATTTTTGAACTGAGTTGATTTTGAGGAAGGGACATTGGTATTGAGATATATTAAGACCAAGTCACCAACTGTCCCTTCCTGATATGAAATGTTGTAAAAATATTTATTCATATGTTGCAGTTAATATTATAATAACATATGACATCAGGAAAAATAAGGTGGCAATGTGGTCTTAATACAGTAGAGCAGTGCTTCTCAACCTTTGCAATTTAAGCTATGGGCACTTCAATCCCTGCTTGCTAGGGAATCATAAGAGTTGAACTCAACCTATTCTAAAGTTGCCAAAGTTGAGAAACATTGGAATAAAGGTTACTAATACCTATTTGTCAACTATAAAATCATAGAGATTGTATTCCTAGTTTGTAACCCTACATTACAAGAGCCGTGGTTATACAATGGTTAGAATGCAGTACTGCAGGCTACTTCTGCTGACTGCGAGCTGACCGCAGTTCGGCAGTTCGAATCTTACCAGGCTCAAGGTTGACTCAGCCTTCCATCCTTCTGAGGTTGGTAACATGAGGACATAGATCATTGGGGGAAAGAGGCTGACTTTGTAAACTGCTTAGAGAGGGCTGTAAAGCATTGTGAAGCAGTATATTCATCTAAGTGCCATTGCAATTAATTGTTAAAGAAGGCTCAAAATACTCTATTTTCATGCCATTGGGACATCTGAGAAAAAAGTAATCTACTTTTTCAGACCATTAGTTTATATTGACCAGTCGTATAGAATCTGGTAAACAAGGAATGTCACATTGCTATGATTACGGTATTAATTGGTGCCATATTTATATAACTGTTGAAACTGTTGTAAGGCAATATTTTAACAGATTTGATTAAGACATCATCAAATTACATTGAGATTTAGAATGTAATTACTGGGTATGGTATCTCTTTTACTTGCAGAGACATGAATAAAATTCAACAAACAAGGTAGGGCAGTTTATTTCTTTCCTTCCCAGCATTACTCGAGTAGCTGGAATTTATAAGGAAATGCTTTAGTTTCTGCCAAAGGAATGTTTTCTTAAATATTCTAGCTATTCAATGTAATTCCAAATGCTCTGGGAAAGTAGAGATAAACTTCACCACATTCTTTCTGGAGAATACATGCATAAGTGTAAGTATGTGCTTGCTAAAACTGTAAATAAAGTGATAGTGTTTTGCCCTAAAATAAGTCTTTACTTACCTTTGATAAATTTGATGATTTTAATTAATATAACTTGTTAAGTATGGAGCATGGGCGAGAAAGAATGGAAACGAGCCTCTGGAACGGTGAACTTCAACTCTTTATTTACATAGTGACTGCTCAAACTCAATGGCAGTTATAGCCCTCCTTATATAGGCAACCCAATAACTATTAACCAATAACCATCTAGGAGCGCTAGCTCCCTTAACCAATAAGAACACTCCGTTAATGGCCAATCGGATTCCCCGGAACGGGCCAATCCGATCCTGCCGTTAACAGCCAATCAGAAGTGCAGGGCCAGAACCCTGCACTTGACTCCAAGCTTAAGATATCTTTATTAAGGCCTATGCATTCACAACACCCCTTCCCCCTGGCTTCTGTTTGCAGGGTGCAGTTACATAGTCCTTTAGGTAGGACGGTTGCTTTATTTGTCTTTTTGGTTTTCGCTGTGTGCGTTGCATTTGGCTGCAATCTCGCTGAGGTAGATCGTTGTTTGTCGACGGGGTTGCCTCTGGTTCAGAGTTCACGTTTCCGTCGTCACCAATATCTTTGGCAACTCCCTGAGGTGAATCTATTCCCTTCTCTAGTTCCAATTCTTGTGTCTCTATTCTGCCATCATTCCCTTCGAACGGGTTTTCTTCTAATTGAAATTCGTCTTCTTCCATATCCCCCCCCCCTCAGTTTGGTCATAAGGGAGTTCAGAATTGCCCGACCGGAGCCGTGATCGTAATTGATCGATATGGCGTTTCCATAGTCTATCGTCAAGGCATTGTACAAGGTAGGATCTCGGGCCGGTTACACAAACTACTGTCGCCTCTACCCACAGCGGATCGCCCGATAGGTTTTTTGTGTATACCAAATCGCCTACCTGGAAGGCACGACATTGGCCGCTGGATCCTAGTGTTTTTCCGGTTCGTAAGCTGGGTGTAACCGGTCGAGGTGGGAGCGGAGTTTTCGTCCCATTAGCAGTTCGGCAGGAGTTTTGTTGCTGACGCTATGAGGTGTGATGTGTTGTAGAAAAAGGATTCGGTTGATTTTGTCGTCGTCTAATTTCTGCAAGGTTTTCTTAACAAATTGGACCATGCGCTCAGCCCTGCCATTGGTCGCAGGATGCACAGGCGAGGTGAGCGCATGTCGGATGCCACGGTTAGCCAGGTACTGCTCGAAGGAAAGCGCGGTAAATTGGGGCCCGTTGTCGGATACCAGAACGTCTAGTAATCCGTGGGTTGCAAACAGTCTTTCCAATTTTTTGATAACCGCTTTAGTGGTTGTGTTCGTCATGCGGTGAATCTCGAGCCAATTCGAGTAGGCGTCGACGGTTAAAAGAAAGGTGTGGCCTTTGGTCGGCCCCGCAAAATCCAGGTGAATATGGGACCAGGGTCCTCGTGGTGTCTCCCATTCGGTAGGGATAGCTTTTGGTGGGGCGTTGCTCACTTCCTGGCATCTATGACAAGCTTTAACCCAATTTTCGATTTGCTTGTCGATGCCTGGCCACCATGCGTAGCTTCGTGTGAGGGCTTTCATCCGCACGATACCGGGGTGGCCATCGTGCAAGCTTCTCAGTACTGCTTTTTGGAGTCGTTCTGGGATAACGACTCTATCGCCCCAGATGACACAGCCTTTTTGAGAGAACAACTCCGTTTGTCGCATTTTGAATGGTGTGAAGTCATCTGATAATTGGTCCAATGGCCATCCGCGTTCTACCCAGCCTAGGACTCGCGCCAAGGTGGGGTCACGTCTGGTTTCTCTCGCGATATCTCGAGTGGTTAATGGCAGCGAGTGGAGTGTTTCAATTTGTAACGTGGTTACCGTTGGTGCGGGATCGTCGAGAGTCTCTGGAAGCGGTGCTCGGCTCAATGCGTCGGTGTGGGGAATGGCTTTGGGGAATGGTATTGCAGCCGATAATTATAAGCAGCCAAGAATTCTGACCAGCGAGTCATCCTGGGGGATAATATGTAGGGAGTCGGCTTATCTCCAGCTATTATCCCCAATAACAGTTTATGGTCAGTCACGATAGTAAAAGCCCGGCCATACATGTTTTAACGGCCGATACAATTGCGAGGGCTTCTTTACCGATTTGGCCATAATTTCGCTCAGTTTTTGAAAGTGTCTTTGAAAAATATGCAACAGGGGCTTCGTTACCATTAGGCAGTACATGGCTCAGAATGGCGCCCACTCCGAAGGGCGAAGCATCACATGTGATATTTAACGGCAAAGTCTCATTGTACTGCATGAGTACAGAGTCAGAAATCAGTAGTTTTTTTACATTACGGAACGCCTGTTCTTCTTTATGACCCCATAACCAATTTGCTTTCTTGTCTAGCAAACGATGTAACGGCTCAGCGACAGTTGCTTTATGTGGTAGAAATACATTATATAAGTTGATGAGGCCTAGGAATGCCTGGAGATCGGCCTTGTTCCGAGGCCTGGGAGTGTTTTTTATTGCTCTTAATTTACTGTCGGTAGGGTGAATACCCTGACTGTCAATTAGGTACCCTAAAAACTCAACACTATCTGTACACAATTTACACTTATTCTTTTTCACCTTAAGACCGGCGTCTTGGAATTTTTGTAGGACCAACTTTAAACGATCCCGTAAGATTTTTTTTGTAGGTGCAGCAATTAATACATCGTCAAAGTAGGGGACCACGCCTTTAATCCCTTGTAGTAGCCTCTCCATAAGGCTCTGAAATATCCCCGGGGCTACACTGACTCCGAATTGGAGCCGGGTACATTTAAAGGCACCTCGGTGCATCACAATCGTTTGTGCCTGTGCCGTCTTTTCATCAACAGGTAATTGCTGATATGCCTGAGCTAAGTCTAATTTGGCGAAGACTTTTCCGCCCCCCAGGGAATGGAGGAAATGCTGCACCGGATATACATTTTGCTGTAGGGCGTGGTTCAGGGTGGCCCGGTAGTCCCCACAAATTTGGATTGAACCATCCGGCTTAATGGGTGTTACGATTGGGGTTTCCCAGGGAGAGTGATCGGTAGGTTCTAGCACCTCCTGAGCTATTAGTTTATCGAGTTGTTCGTCGATTTTCGGCTTTAAGGCAAACGGAACTCGACAAGGCTTAAGGCGGATGGGAGCTATCTTTGGATTAAGGCTGAACGATATTAGGGTCCCCTTGTACTCGCCTAATTTTTCCACGAATACGTCCTTGAATTCATGGATGAGGTCCTCCTCCCAGTCACTTCCGCTGACTCGGTTTATGCCTGCCACTTCAATGCCAAGTGCCGCGAACCATTGGAGACCTAGCAGACTAGGCCGATCTTTGTCGATCACAGTTAGCGGTAAGTACGCTGTGTGCTTCTTGAATGAGACCCGGACTTAGCAGGAACCAACAACAGGGATTCGATTCCCTTGATAGTCCTTAAGAATAAGTTTTTGGAAGCGGAGGTCTTGGCGTTGGATCGTGGGGATGAGTTGCTTGAGGGTCTTCCAGGACACCATCGAGAGGGACGATCCCGAATCGACTTCCATGTGGCAAGGCTGGTTCTCGATGGCCACTGTAATTCAGATTTTCTTGGCATCCAAGGCAGAAGTGTGACCGATAGTGATAGTATGGTGAGCCTCTTCTCGCTGCAAAACTCGGTTTCTGTAGGAGTGGTTTACTGGTTCTCGCCTTACAGGATGGTTTCCTGTCGATTGGCGATAATTAGCCCCTTTTGAGGCCTGGCCGGGTCCTTGTAAACTTCGGCAAACCCGTCTGATGTGGCCTCTCTTCCCGCACTCATGGCAGAGCGCGTTGCGGAATTTGCATTCGGAACTGGCATGGTTGGCTCCACAGCCAGCGCAAGGGCATAGGGACTTCGGGTGGTGGTCCCAGTCGGACCACAGTCGATGGACCTCTTCTTCGTCGCTGTCTGACGACGAAGAGAGGTCCTCGTGGTGTGTCGTTGAAAGCTGCCCTTCTGACTTGGATAAAATTTCGCTTGTCAGTTGTTGTACCAGAGCGCTGTTGCGGCGTAATTGTGCAGCCAACTTCCTGGTTGCTTCTGCTGCAGTAGCATCGGCGATGGCATCAGCAAGGCTGATGTCGCCTTTCGCCATCAGCTTGCTCTGCACGCCTGGTGCATCTAATCCCAGAACTCTTCGATCTCTCAGTGCCTCTTCCAAATCGGCGAATCCGCAGGGGCCTCCCAGGTTTTGGAAGTCTGCTATGAAGTTGGCGACGCTTTCTCCTTTTCGCTGGTTTCTCTGATAGAACTCGTGCCATCTCATGAGTGTGGGCACGGTCGGTGCGTAATGAGCTCTTAGTAGGGGTTCAAGGTCATCCCAATCCATCGTCTTCACTTCGGTAGGTTTGGCTAGTGCTTTAGCCATCTTAAATACGGTTGGACCGCAATGCATTAGGAATACCGCCCGTTTCTTCCTGGCTGTGGCATCCTTTAAATTGTTAGTTTCCAAAAACATTTGGAAACGATCCATGTAGGACTCCCAGTCCTCTTGCACTGGATCGAACGGAGCGGGTGGTACGATGACGCCGGACATGGTTCCGTCGTGTAGCACTGTCAGCCACGTGCTCGGTGTTTCTTCTTAGTTCAGTCGGCTCAGACGTCTCCATATCCTATCCTCGTCTCCAGTGTTAAGTATGGAGCATGGGCGAGAAAGAATGGAGACGAGCCTCTGGAACGGTGAACTTCAACTCTTTATTTACATAGTGACTGCTCAAACTCAATGGCAGTTATAGCCCTCCTTATATAGGCAACCCAATAACTATTAACCAATAACCATCTAGGAGCGCTAGCTCCCTTAACCAATAAGAACACTCCGTTAATGGCCAATCGGATTCCCCGGAACGGGCCAATCCGATCCTGCCGTTAACAGCCAATCAGAAGTGCAGGGCCAGAACCCTGCACTTGACTCCAAGCTTAAGATATCTTTATTAAGGCCTATGCATTCACAACATAACTTGTGTCATTTTTTTCTGTAAGAGATTACGATTATTCATCTTTTACCTTAGAAAATGCTCCCCCCATCGAGTATATGTGGGTGTGGGTGTTTCTACATCAGAGGGAGAGGGAGGGAGGGATTTGTCATTTCTACACACATGCAATTAATTATTGCTTCTTTCATGTGTACAGGATGAAGATAGACCTATGATTGATGTTATGGACCAGCTAAGTTCTTCTATTCTAGAAAGTTTTATTCATGTGGCTGTTTCTGACTCAGTAAGTAATTTCTCATCATTAACAATATATATGCTAAATAAACATTGTAGCCTGCTATTATTGTTGTATAGATTTTTCCATTTTTAGCAGAAAATCAAACATCTAATAGCAATTTTAACTACAGGTAGTCCTTGATTTACAATCAGTTGCTTAATGATCATTTTATGACAGAGTAAAAAAAACTATTTACAACCAATCCTTGAAGATTACATTTTGAGCTCTTGGCAACTGGCTTGCAATTATGACCAATTGCTTTGGCTCTTAGTCACATGACTATGATGGGACTTTTTGCTGTTTTCTCGTAAAAAAAAAAAAAAACATTGGACATGCTGAATTCACTTAATAGCAATGATGATTTGCTGGTGCCTTGACTTATGGCCACAATTTATGACCAAAAAGCTCCATTGTGGTTATAAGTAAAAAATTATCTCTGTCAGCCCATTCAGAGATTGCCATAGAACCAGCTCCATTATCTAATAGGTCTACCCCACTAATTTAATTTACTTCACTTTCCATTGGAACAGACTGTCTGCTTGTTGGATTAATATAAATGCAAAGAACTGGAGTATGTTAACCAAGTAAATGAACTAAGAAACAAATTCATTTAATCGATTTTGCTGAAGATGAATTGTTCTGTATCTGAATGCTGAAGAAACAACTGCAATAAACAGATAGAAAACATTTGGTTACTTAAATAAGAAATATGTAAATAAATCAGGAATGGAATGCTGAATCAGCAAAATATAGTGTCAGTTGTGTATGTTTTAGAGAATCCATCCCAGTAGAGAAGAGCCTTGTCATCAGACATGAGGCCTGGATATCTAGCAGAGCTTTGTACTGAAGAAAATATGAAAAGTAGATGATTTTTTGAGATATTGTTCTTTTCATTTCTTTTCACAGACAACGTTACCATTAACACATAATGTGGATTTGCAATGGCTGGTTGAATGGAATGCAGTACTTGTTAATAGCCATTATGATGTAAAAAGCCCTTCCCATGTCTGGATATTTGCACAGTCAGTCAAAGATCCTTGGGTTCTCTGCCTTTTCAGTTTTCTTAGGCAAGAGAACTTAGCGAAGCATTGTCCTACAGCTCTTAGCTATGCTTGGCCTTACGCATTTACAAGGCTACAGCTAGTGATGCCTTTGGTTGATCCAAAGTAAGTTTTGTTCATGTTATCTATTCATATTACCTGTTTTTAAACTTAGGTTTATTTGTTTATTTTTGAACCATCTCAGAGAAGTTACTTTGTTAGATATGTTTGATTAATTTTTAAAAAATATATCTAACAATTCAATGATATATGAAAATTATATATTTGTAAACAATAATTATATTTAAGGCTTCCACACAGTATATTTAAAATATTTCAGCTGGACTTCAAGTAATTTTTTAAAAATATTCTTTGTCACCCCTGGTCTCTAAATCTCTTGGTTTTACCTGTGGGTGAATTTTGTTATTAGCATGTCATAGATCGAATTACAAATTCAAAATTAACAATTAAAAAAAAACATATTGAAGAATGTTCTGTAGCTGTACCCATTATTAGGTACATTGGAAAATGTTTTTTATAGATCAGGTTTATACAAAATGCTAAGCCAAATTGTTTTTTGTTATGCTTAGTGTGATATGACTCACTCAGTAAAGTGTGGCTCAATGATTTGAGGCTAGTTACTGAGTTAGACAATTGGTTTATCTTGTTTACTATTAACCTGCTGTTACTCTCTAAGATTTCAGAATGAAATATCTAGTTTGCTGTTGATTCAATCTCAAATGAATTTAATTTTATAACTGGTTGAACTCAAAGTCTTAATTTCCTTCTCTTTTTCCTCATCTTACTGGTATTGTAAAAACTATAGAACAAAATTATATTTAATATTTGAATTTGAAAAATGTTTATTTTAAACCATATTTCTAGTAGTCCTATGAATGCAAAGAAAACAAGTACACCCAGTACTGGGGATCATTTTGTAACTTTGTGGAGAAACTATCTGATTCTCTGCTTTGGAGTAGCTAAACCCAGCATTATGAGTCCTGGACATTTGCGTGTTTCTATACCAGAGATCATGGCTACTACACCTGATGGTACCATTAGTTATGATAATAAGGTAATAACATATTTCAATAAAATAATTTATAATGTGACTAAAATGTTTAAAGTTAAACAGTTTTGCACAATGTCCTCAAACTGTTCTTTAATATAATGTGCTATTTTCTGTAGATTTTAAAGAGATGTTGCAGTATATGCAGAAAGCAAACTTGTACCTACTAATCTGTTGTTAGGATATAATTTTGAAAATTTTGGAAAAAGAGGAATTGAAGAAGACAATTACAGTTATCTTGTCACTTGGAGTTAGCAATATTGGCCTCAGCAGGACATAGTTTTATTTTTATTTTATTAAATTTAGAAAACCATCCATCTCCCAAATGATGTCTGGACAAGATCACTCATTAGAGTATATTAAATATTTTGTGGCTCAACAAACAGCCTGACCCCATGTTTAGGAGCAAAGTTGGGTTTTCATAGATTTGGGGAATCCTTGTAGGATGGAAATCAAAAGTCACTTCTGTCATCCAGTTTTTATTATTTCTTTCTTCAAAATAAATAGCCCCAAATTGTGCTTTTCTTACACTATGGAGGTATGGATATCATAAAAAGTATATTGATTGGTCTTCATCTCATTTTTAATAGGTAAGATTCAGGTAACCATGTTAGTATTTCCTTTTTGAGTGATAATTATTTGGCTACTACCTCCATGGTACCAGCAAAAACTGACATAACATTTTAAAATATTAGTTTTGTATTGTAGCTAGAAGCTCATTATTCCAATAGCATTACCAACTAAATTGTACTAATATGGACATATTTTTTTTATTCTGGTAGCACATTCAGAAAGATAAATGTAGGGGGTTTCTCATGTTCATTTCTCTTGTTTCTGCTCTGAAATGTTTGAGTAGTGCTATAAGAAAGAGTGTAACAGATCTGAAAGGACTCCTCCAGAAAAGTTAACCTATTGTCGGCAGTCTCACAATTGTCTCCCAGCAGCAAGGCACTGTTAATACTACGATCCTTTTCAAGCATCTTCAAATGCTTGAAAAGGATCATAGTATTGGTTCATCATTATTTCCTTGGCCAATATATTGCTTTTATCTAATTAGTTTTGGTATTCTATGTTTTAGTCCATTGTTACCAGCTCAGGATTGGGGCAAGGTATAAAACTTTGAAAACAAACAAATAATGAATGGGCTGATCTTTCCTTCTGGTTTGACCTAGTGCTTTGTAAGCCATTTTGTTGGCAGAAGGGAAGTATACAAATATAATTCCATTTACTTTTAGGATTACATTTGCTGCCAATTACATTTTTGTCTCTGAAATGCATCAGCCTCAGATGCTTGACCTTTAGGTAAAAGACATGCTTTCTTTTCAGAGTTAGCATTTGAGGTCAAGTGAAAGACAATGAAAGAGATAAATCTCTGATAAGCTTTTCTGAAATAACGAGTGAGGTTTTGGAATGTGTCTATTGTTATATTGGGGTAAAAAACTTTAAATGTCCCCAACTGTGCAGGCCTTTCTGTTAGAGTCTCTTGTTTTGCCACCACACAATGGTTATTCTCCCTTTCTTCAGCAGATAATAAAGAATGTAGTGGCAAGGTGTAGAGGGGACTCAGAAATATATTTTATTTATTTTATTTGGTTTGTCAATTTCTTACAAGATAATAGGTATAAGTAAAAACATAGTTATGAATACATGGATATATATAAGAAAAATAAAAGAAATAAAAGAAACAACAATTTTCTGTATTGGGGATTTTTAAACAGAGTTATAATTAAGAGATTAAAGCAAAAGCATTCATAGTCTTGAAGAAAATAAAACTGAGTATATTCAGGATAAATGTCCAAACTCCATAGATCAGGTATGAAGATAAGTTACCAAAATCTCATTTTCAACTGAGAATGACCCTATTCTAAAACTATATTACCAAGCTCCACATACCATTCAGAAATTTCTTTCCAATGTCATTCTTATAAAGATACAGTGATATTAAGCAGGAGTAAATCAGTTTGTATATGTTAAAGAGAAAAGTACATGTTACAGTTCTGTTTAAACATTGCTTTAATAAACGTGCCATTTATATTGCTTATTTTATTTTCTTGGCTATTTTGAACATAATCCTCCCTTGCAAAATGTGCCTTTTAAAAATTCAGTAGCAACAGTTATAACTATGCATGCTTTGTTAGCCGTAATCTTTAATATTTTTAATAACCATACCCATTAAAATTATTTTCATTTTATTTTAGGCTATAGGAACTCCATCTGTTGGTGTGTTATTAAAACAGCTAGTACCTTTGATGAGACTTGAAAGCATAGAAATTACTGAATCACTTGTACTAGGCTTTGGAAGAACTAATGCTCTTGTTTTCAGGTATATGTATGGCATGAGTTGATCACAGTCCAAATTTGCTTTAGTATTAAATGGAATAAAATGTACTATTATTGGAATACTGAATTAAATAGAAGACAGCTTTAAACCATCTTGATAATAAAATTAGATAATAACCATCTTGATAATAAAATTTGAAACATTAATGCATAAAGCATTTTATTTATTAAATAATCCATAATATGCAGAACACTAAAAAGTAAACTTGTTTTATTGCATGGTAATTATAATTAATATTTACGGATGAGAGTTTAATCCTAAGTAGTGGCAGTTGTTTCTCTCTTAGAGTGCAAAGAAAAAAATCTGCTGCCAACTCCATGTAGGCATCAGGAAGGGCATCCAGCCAGTACACTCAGCTCCATACAGTCACCCAGACTGTACCCTGAATTAAGGGACTACAGAGTTGTAAAAAAAAATCTAATATTTCCATTATTTTTTATTTCTTTTCTGCACTCTTTCTTTTTAGTTTCTATTATTCTTTACCTTAGTTGCAACTGTAAACTTTAATAAAACTTTAATAAATTTACTATTAAAAAGATGTCAGAAGCCTAGGCCACAGGATCAGATTCCTCAATGACATTGTTTAACTGGAGTTTGTTGTCCTCATCTATTAGATAAGTTTCAAGTTTCACCTCTACAGTTGCTCTTCTAGGAGATCTGTATAGAAACTCCACTCTCCATCTAAAGCAGAGTATTCCTGTTTTTAAGATCTTAATCATTTTGATGTGCCTTCAATATATATACACCATCACAAGGTTATTGATCTGGTTTTTGTGGAAACATTCAAGAATTCACCATCTCTTTTCACAATATACCCCAAAAATAACCATACATTTGGAGAAAGCTCATATACTCTCATATATATTATAACTGCAGTCTACTTAATTTATAAAGAACTTTATTTGAAAAATACTTTGTTTTTAATTTAGGGAATTAGTGGAAGAACTTCACCCTCTAATGAAGGAAGCATTAGAGAGAAGACCAGAGGTTGGTAACAAAATTAAGCTATAAATATTTAACAAATGGTAAATAGGATTGAAATTAATTAATAAATTATTTTGGACAAAAATATTAAATAAATTTATTTTTTAAAATAAAAATTCCTTTGTAAGGCATTTGAAAATTATGTGGGTGGTAATCAATAAAAAACAAAATACTTGCAACATAAAGCATTTAATTTGTCACAATGAAAGTTGTTACAAAGGAAAAAAAACCAATATCTATGAAAAATATTATTGATTTGGAAGTTAGTAGTGATCAGATACTGTTGGAAGATCTGTTGTTTCTTTGGGATTTCTCATTTTCAATTATTTGACAACAAAATTATGTGTGAAGACATGCAGTGATTGGAATGCCCACATCTCTCTCCTCTTGTCCCTTTATCCCTCTTCCTTAAAACTGTACAAACCAATGCTTTATAGAGTTTAGCTATAGCACTGTGTGTGACAACATGGAAGTCAGAAAGAGAAAGGGAAGGATACTGAAAAAGCAGGCAAACCTTGGCAGATACAGTGGGATAGAATTAACCACACTGAGCAGCAGCTGCTACAGGATACCTGCGAAAACATTGACTAGGCCTTTTGAATGGCTTAGCTGTTGGCAAATAATTCACATGCTGGCATCTAAAAACAGCTCAAAGGCTGATCACAGCCCATTGAAAGGCATCAGTAGCCTTCTAGGAGCAACCACATAGGTCATTAACAGTTTCTACATTAGTGATCACTCTGCTGGATCATAATTAATGCTTTATTTCCTCTTGTGCAAATCTATACAGATATGTTTAGTAGCCAGCAAGTTGATTTTTATAGGAGCTCCCCCAAATAGTGTGCCACTGCCAGTTCTCTGGAGAACCATCTTTAGTATTAAAAGTTCGGACCATTTGAAAATTGCTGGATAGCTTTAAAACTCAGCTAGGTTTTATTTTTAAGACCAACATGCAGAGAGTAGATGTAACTAATATTACCCTATTTTTCTGCAATACAGAATAAGAAACGTCGTGAGCGCAGAGATCTCTTACGATTACAGCTGTTGCGAATTTTTGAATTACTTGCTGATGCTGGTGTGATAAGCGATAGGTAGGATATACTGCTTTTCAAATAGAAGAAAACCCTGTGATGGGTTACTTGTCTGATCACAGTCATTTCTTGAATCTCTGTTAAAATAGTTTTTTCCTATGTAGTTGGTATATAATTTCCTTTTTAATTCTTGTAACAGTTTTGATCGTTATACTGTAAATTCTAGTCTGTCATGCACATTTGTGGTTTCCTCTGGATGATTCCTTAATCCATACTGTTTTCCTTTCTTACAGTACAAATGGTGCCTTGGAACGAGATACCCTAGCACTGGGAGCTTTGTTCTTAGAATACGTTGACCTGACTCGCATGTTGTTGGAAGCTGAAAATGATAAAGAAGTTGAGATTCTCAAGGACATGAGAGCCCATTTCAGTGCAATGCTTGCTAACTTGATTCAATGTGTGCCAGGTATGGTAATGCAATAATTATATCAAGTACAGAATTATTAAGATGAAAAAAACCATGTGGATGCTACAATGGTTATAATCAGTAGTGGGATTCACATTTTTTTTACTACTGGTTCTGTGGGCATGGCTTGGTGGGCGTGGCAGGGGAAGGATACTATAAAATCTCCAGTCAGAGGTGGTATTTGCTGGTTCTTCAAACTGCTCAAAATTTCCGCTACTGATTCTCCAGAACTGGTCAGAACCTGACTACCACCTCTGGTTATAATTCAAAAACAGTCATAAGTCAGGTTTTTCAGTACCATTTTAAGTTTGAACAGTCATGAACTGTTGTAAGTCAAGGACCACCTGTAGTTGGTGGGGAGAGGGGAAAGAAGACACTAAGTAGAAGTATAATTTATATGAATTTTAATCATACAATTTCTAGAGTTGTAAGCATGTAAGAAATTGTGATAAAAGTAATTGCTTTTAAATTGTTTATGGCACAAATTCCATGAATGATGTCTGATGTAAGAAATGTTATCCTGAGTTCCTTATTTATCAACAATATAGTTTGTGAGTTGGTCACTGTGTAATTATCACTGTCAGTATTATGTTCAGTTCATTTCTATTTGATTTCCAGTGACAGCCCATCCCCTGTGTGCATCTATGTTGTGTTAACATTGAGATAAATGTTTTAATTATTTAATATCAATCTATTTTTTGTATCCTATCTTTCCTCTGGGAACAGAATGCACATAGAGATGGAAAACACAACCATGTGAAATTGGTTGGGCTGAGACAAAGTAACCAGCCCTGAATCACCAGTGAATAAAGTGTCAAATTGGGACTATATAATGTGTGGATTTTCCATATTGAAGTCCAATTTCTGAACTGAGTTGACAGGAGTCCATAAAAACATGTGCTATATTAAACACATACTTTTAAAGTGTTATAATGCTTTCTATGAAATGGATGAGGAAAAAGTGCAAGAAATAAATATGAAGTAATTAACAAAGAAAAGGTGGACCACATACAATCCTATGAAACATGCCTTATCTATCATTATTTGTTGTATCTCTCATCCTAATACTGTGGACATATAAGGATTATGGATTTATTACTTATATGAACTAGGTTGAACACTGTTATAAGTCAATATAGTCTCTAGGCTACATGAGTCAGATTATTTGCTTTTGAGTTTGGTCTTTTTTCAGTGCATGAACTTGAAAGTTTTACTTCAGTTTTGGTTTTTAAAAACATTGTCAAATATGTTTAATATATATGTGTACAATTGTAGTGTTGTGGATCAGTCAGGTTATCATTTGATACCTATTCATATTGATTTCTAATTTGCATGGGAAATTTCAAATATAGGGTTCCTTTGTACAATATTTTTGTAGTCGAAACTCATTAATGATTGTGGTTAGTGTAGAAACAGCCAAGGAACTATTAGCTTTCATCTGCAGAAAACTAGCATCCATAAAGTAGAGTGACCATTAATTTTCCTTATAGCAGAAACTTTATTTAAGGTTATATATGTAGAAAGATTTCTTAGAAGGTTAAGTATATTTCATTTCTTAAATCAGCCTGCAGGTCTGCAGGTTAATCGGGGCACCTGAAAACTTCTGAAAATTTCCATTCGATCAGTCTTCTGCTTTAAAAGCATTAAATGCATCTGTGCCAAATGCTCAATGAAATGGAATTTTCTTAGTACTAACAAAGGATTTTCTGTTTTCATTCATTACAAAATTATATATATATACATATAAAATGGGAAAGGATAGGAGCAAGCAAGAGAGATTAAAAGAGCATTTGGCTTTTTTAATTTAGCATTGTATTTAGAATTTCCATAGCTCTATTGTAAAACTGAACATTAAGGGATTTGGATTACTTAGTAAACATATCAGAGTATATCTTTTCACTCTGTTTGGCATCTCCATGTAGCATTTCAGTTTGGGATGAAGGGTCTAACTGCATAATGTATAGTGTGCATTGGTCCCATCCATACTCTTGTGTGCATCTGAAAATTGAAGAGTATTTGTGATATAAATACAGACATTCATTATATTTAGAATTTTAAAACTAGAGATTCAGAACTCTTCAGAGGCATTATCTGAATTATCTCAAATTTTGCCAAACTCTGATCTCTTGAAATGATAAATGAATTTGTGTGACTGCCCCATACATAAAACAAATTTAATTGTTTAATTGTTTATTTTATTGATGTTAGTGTCAAGATGGTCCAAAAGGGATAGTCATGTAATTTTCTGTATTGAGAGTCTGAGAAATCCATCTTTGTTTCTGAGCAAATCTCTCTCATGACTCCACATTCTTTGTATTGTGTATATTTAGTTACCTAAAACTAAATTACTTTTTTTTACATGAGATAATCTTAAAATCAAGGCTCTTTCCTTTCCAATAAATGTACACTTGACAAATATTATTAATGTGTTTTAGGAATTTCCTTAGCTATACAGTTTTGCATCAGATTTATGTTTGAATTTTGATTAATTAATTAAAACAGATAATATTGTTTTGTTTTTTTATTCACTCAGTTCATCATAGGAGATTTCTTTTTCCTCAGCAAAGCTTGAGGCACCACCTCTTCATCCTGTTTAGTCAATGGGCTGGACCTTTCAGTATCATGTTTACACCTCTGGATCGATATAGTGATAGAAATCATCAGATTACAAGATACCAGTATTGTGCTTTAAAGGTGCATCACGTTTCATTCCATTGCATATAAATCTTTATCAAATTAAATTATTTTAAATTTAGAAATGAACAGTGGTAAGACAAGTTAAATTTTAAAGAATTTCCCCAAAATAACAGATTATTTGGTGCATTTTTGTGGTCTTATTTTTAATCTTGTATGCATCATTTGAAAAATGATTAGAAAATATTTTAATTAACGTTAACTTGGAAATACAAAATTGACCGTACTAATTCATACTTAATTGGCTCAGGAGGAAGAGTGATAATAAGAACAGAGAATACGAAAAAGTGTTACCAGGAGTATTAAATTAAACCCAGAACTACCTAATCATTCAAGAATTACATTAACTTCCTGCCACAAGACATTTAACTCAATGTAATCCAATCGTCCACTATACGGTCATCTTTCCTTACTGGTAGTTTTGGCAGCATGCAAGCATACTAACTGGTTTAGAAAATACAATTTGGGGAACACATAATATCTACATGCTTTGCCCAGGAAGTACTTGGTATCTCAGGAACCTTGTGTCAGTAAGGGAATGGCATCACTATACATTCGCAAGAAAGCAATGATTGGGCCATTGTAGCATTTGGAAATATGTTCTCTAAGTCTGCCTGTTTAATCTTCATTACTACATGTTTGATTTGTTGCCTTTCATTTAGAATTTGAAACTGATAACCTTTCAGTAAACAGGACCATATCCTCTTTCTTTTTAAATAGGCCATGTCAGCAGTGCTGTGCTGTGGCCCTGTGTTTGACAATGTGGGCCTTTCTCCTGATGGCTATCTTTATAAATGGCTTGATAATATTCTAGCTTGCCAAGATTTAAGGGTAAGTAACTCAGCAATGATCCTCACTTTTAAATGTATTAAATTTTATTTGTATTACACATGGTCTATTCTACGCATGAAATTCATTGTGATTCAAGTGGAATTTGTTTAGTATTTGTACTGTGGTTCAAATGGTGTAATTTGTGTTTTATCAGAGGGCCATATTCTGTGAACTATGTTAAGGGACAAGGTATGATAAGTCAAGAACTAAACTAATTTGAGAGAAGCAGACGTCCTGAACTCATGTTGTGTACCTTTCTTAAAGCAGTTCAAAATCATCTGTCATCATTCCATTACTGCAATAATGAAATCATCTGTTTCCTTTTCAAGATACATAACTTGGTGTGAGTTATTAATCTGAATTACTGTTTTGAAAAACTCCAAGCATTTTAGTGGTTTACAAATCAACAAGATCAGCATGATATCAATTTGTGTGCATTTTTGTTTGAAGTCTTTCCACCCTACCTACCCCGGTTGTAGGCACTCTGAGAGGCAAATGGATAAGGACTATCTTACTGAAAAGCTTCTTGTGAATCATATCAATTGCATGGGTTGGTATTCAGAGGACGGTTAAAAGTGGCAGTAGTCTTAAGAAATATAGGTTGTCATTCACTTATGACTGTTCATTTAATGATTGATGAAAGTTATGATGGCCTCAGAAAGTGTGGTTTACAGTTCTTGGGTGGCAAACAGATTTAATAAATTAATCTCACAGTCACATGACTAAGATCAATGATGTTTTTTGCCAGGTTTTTTGTTTTTTGCTAGTTTTTGGCAAAAAACCTCTTATTCTGAAAAATGGGTTTAGATTTAACACCACATGATTAGCTTAACAATCACTTTAAAATCAGGTCAGGTCACATGGGAGCCTTGACTTACAATTATTTTTATTTTTAAGAACATCTGAATAGAAAGATTTGCATCAAGGGAAATTACCTTAGGAAATAGTGTTACTACATTTAAAATATTTTGTATAGTGCCATATTTCTCCAGTTCAAAAAACAGAGTAATGTAAGATTAGAAAATATGTATAAAAAAGGACATGCTAAAACTGTATATAAAAAGCAAATAACAGTTCATTGGGAATTAATACCAAATGAAGGAGACCAAAAAAAAGAGATATCTATGGAGATTCTCAGTTATCCAGGTCATAGTTGTCCCAATGTTGTTTTTTTTAAGAGGTAACTGGACTTTCTGGTTTTTCTTTGAAGATGTTTCACTTCTCATCCAAGAAGCTTTTTCAGCTCTGATTGGATGGTGGGGAATGAAAGGATTTATATTCCTTGCAGACAGCTGGTCATTTGCATTTTTTTAGCGAGTTGTTAAGACCATCTGGAGATTTATCTGTCTCATCAGGATCATCTGAGTGGTGAAAATGGGTGTGGAGCTTTCTTGGAACTGTTGAAAGGTCTGTATTGTAGACTGGAGATACATGATGTCATATCCCTCCCCCTGAGGGATGCTTCCAATCCTACCATCCAGTCAGAGCTGAAGAAGCTTCTTGGATGAGAAGCGAAATGTTGTCAAAGAAAAACCAGAAAATCCAGGTGCCTCTTGAAAAAAGCAACTTTGGGACATAAAAAAGCTATTTTATTTTATTTGTTTGTTTGTTTGTTTGTTTATTTCCACCTTTATAATTTTCACAAATAACTGAAGGCAGTTAACATATCCAACATATCTTTTTATCCTTTTTCCCCCACAACAGTGAGTGGAGTGAGTTGGCTGAGAGTGACTGTCCCAGCTTGCTTTCATGGCTACGGTGGGACTAAAACCAAGTATACTTTCCAAATAAGTAATAGGGACTAAGTGAGTAGATAGGTGGGCAGGTAAATCGATGGATGCATGGGGCGGGGGTTTACTAATCACAATAGATTTATAAAATATTTTAGATCATGAACAAAATGTTTATAGAAAATTGCCACTTCTTAATATAATGTGTACTGTGAACCACAGGGACTGCCAATAATTTCTGACCTGAAAAAATATTTTTGCCTTAATCTTCAAAAAATAGTTCAGTGAATTAAAAAAAAAGATTAGAAAATTAATGGGAAGCAAAGAGGCAATCCATTACCATTTTGGATATTGGAATTAATGAGGATCCCTTTCTTGCAAAGGCTATTATACAAAATTGCTTTAAAATGTCCCAAATTAAATTTATGTATATAAGAATACCAGAAGGGTAAAGAACCTTATACATCAGTAACTTTTGGTAACATTGTTGTTGTTGTTGCTGCTGCTGCTTGTGTAAGGCTCCAAAAACCAAGAAAGACACATTGTGATTCTTCCAAGCAGATTTCTTTATTGTTCCTCAGCTATGGACAGAATCTTGCCAAACTAAAGCAAACTAAACCCTCATAAAGCATATACTGCAGGAACTAGGAAGGAGGTGTTGTCTTTAGCCTCTTTCTTTCAGACAATCTAAACTCAGTTGTCATTTACTCCTCTGGAAAGTACTCTTTCCTGGGAATTCAGACTATATTCCATCACAGTTAGCCCATTGAAATAGGCCAGGTCAAGAAACAGACTCCAGAAGAAATACTGGTATTCTACTTACTGATTCAGGATAGAGTTGAAACCTCTGAGTTTTCCCTTCCTCTTATACCAGAGAGTCAAGGCAGAGCCACCTTTACTAAAAAAATATCTTTTTGTGAGCAGCCCAGGTTTATGCAACATAAAATGAGCAGCTATTCAAATATTTTATACAAACAAGCAAGTAAAATAAGTTTCTTTCTAACTTATTTATCTGGGATCATTAATGTTTTGGTAACTGCCCCGTTTCTTCTCCAAGTGGTTCTCCAGAGATTGCTTTTAAAAAAAAGGAATGGGATTGAAGGGATGGATAAGGGATAGTGCCAAATTAAATAAGACCAGAAGAGATGGGGAGGTAAGAGGGAGTAATCTAAACAAACATGACAAAATTGCAAAGAATTAAAGGAAACATTTTAACAAAACGATATTAAACAAGAACATGCTTAGCATTGTGAGCTAAGCAATAACAAATAATGCAGGTGCCACAAAATGGTCAAGGAGACTTCATGTGTTGTTTCTGAGTCACTTAATCTTGCCTCTTAATGTCATGTTTATCAGCACCCTTGTTTGGCAAGCACACAAAACAGAATATTGATCTCAATGAGCTTTTGTCAGTTGTTGAGATATAAAACATATTATTGTTGTTTTAAACCCCCTTACCCATTCTCTGCATTTTTAGGTTCATCAACTTGGCTGTGAAGTTGTTGTCTTGTTACTGGAGTTGAATCCTGACCAAATCAATCTCTTTAACTGGGCTATAGACCGATGTTATACTGGATCCTATCAGCTTGCTTCAGGATGCTTCAAAGCTATTGCAACTGTGTGTGGAAACAGGTATCAACAATAAGCAAAGCAGAAAAAGTGGTCCTTGCGAGTGAATGTAAAAATTAAAAATAAATTACCTTAGAACTTTTGAAAAGGATAGATTTAAAATTATATGTTCATGTTTTGATAGGACTGCATACTTGCATGCCCACTAAAACAGTCCCTTTTAGCCTAAGCAATATACAGAAACAAAGAAATAAAAGTCAAGAGATAATAAAAAGAAAACATAGCTAATACTAATTAGCACTACCAATCACAATATATCTTTCTATCCTGTATTTTCTTGTCCTTGTTTCCCTCATATCCATATATCACTTTTTTTTTCTCTTAAACTTCCCCCCTCTCTCTTCAAGGAATCATCACATCCATTCAACTATGACTTCTTCAGTCTTCCCTTTCTTCTTGATTCCTTCACTCTTACTTCAAATGTCCATTTTCCATATTGATTCTTATTCAATCACTGTGACATATCTCAGTATCAGAGGTGGTATTCAGCTGGTTCTAACCAGTTCTGGAGATTTTGAGTAGTTTGGAGAACTGGTAAATACCACCTCTGACTGGAGATTTTACAATATCCTTCCCCTGCCACACCCACCAAGCCACGCCCACAGAACCGGTAGTAAAAATAATTTGAATCCCACCACTGCTCAGTATATTTCTTTCATACTGTTCACCCACTTTTATATTCAACTCAAATTCATTCAGCACCATTTATTATTGACTTTATCTCTTGTTTTACCACATACAAGTAGTTCTTGGCTTATAACCATTCATTTAGTGACCATTCGAAGTTACAATGGCACTGAAAAAAGTGTCTTATGATTGTTTTTGACGTAACCGCTGCAGCATCCCATAATCATGTGATCAAAATTTGGATACTTAACATTTAGCATGTATTTATGATGCTGTAGTATCCCGGAATCATGTGATTCTCTTTTGAGTTTCACTCAAAACACACTCACATTTGCACTCTGTACAAATCAAGAAATCTAACCTGGGGTTACTCAGCAGCAAAACGGGTGGCCAATTAAATTGATAAATAAATAGATAGATGGATGGATGGGTGGGTGGATGAATACTTTGCAAATGCACTGCTGTTTGCACAGACCAACTTGGCAAGTAGTATAGTGACACTCAAGAATAGACATATCATTTTAACAAATAAAATAATTTCCAAGAGATCTGGATTTGTTATTTATTTGGTTCCACAATCTGACTCCTTAAAGTTACTAAGTGGAAATGTTAAATGCTTCCAATGGATTATTTTTCTTGTTATATAGTCTTTAAAAATAATACCACCACCCCAAATATCACTAATCGCAAGAAGAAACTTAAACTAATTATTATAGCAATGCAGTTTTGAAAGCAAGGCATTTTCCCATATTTATCTTCAGCTCTGTCTGCAGGGTTTTGAGCATTCTTTGGATTTCTGTTTGTTCTGTATCAGCTTGCTTAGGTTAAAAATATAGTAAGGGAACACCAGTTGTTGGGTACCTAGTCTGTCACTTATTTATTATAATGAATGACTTGATTGCTTTGCTTTAATTTTGGAGGAAAATAAACTGTTATGTATATTCTTAAGATCCTGACTCAAGCACAGAAGATATGGCATTATAAGTAGTAGTATTAGTAATTTAGATGCAGTATATTGCAAGGTTCCCAAATTCTATGCCATGGTGCCCAGGACGCTGCAGTAAACTTACAGAGGGGTTGTTAAATATTTTAATTTTTTGTGAAAAGCAGTAATATCTGTTGGACAGCACAAAGTACTATCCTAGGGTATCAGGAAAAAAATCACTACAAGCAAAGAGCAGATGAACCAAGAATATTTGGAAACCTCTTATGTGTGCATTCATACACACACACACACACATTTACACATAGTGGTAAATATGTTATTTCCTTATAACTGGGAATTATTTGTTTTATATTGTGGTGGCATAGTGATTAGAATGCAGTATTACAGGCTAACTCTGCCCAGAAGAGCTTGGAGTTTGATCCTGACAGCTCAAGGTTGACTCAGTCTTCTATCCTTCCAAGGGCAGTAAAATGAGGATCCGGATTGTTGGGGGAAATATATTGACCTTGTAAACCCCTCAGAAGTGGTATATAAATCTTAAGTGCTGTTGCTATACAGTTGTCTGTTGGAAAAAGAAAGATAATTCATTATCATTATGCTTGAATATAGTTCATTGTTTTCTATAACTGTTAGCAAACTGAGTTTTCTGCCTTGAGTGTATTGTTTTGTGGAAAACAATTGAGAATCTTCATTTAAACTTTAAAATGTCAAACAATCACTTTTGTTTGCTATTTCAGGAACTACCCTTTTGATATTGTGACTCTTTTAAATCTAGTCTTGTTTAAAGCATCTGATACCAGCAGAGAGATTTATGAAATTTCCATGCAACTCATGCAGGCATGTATGAAATATTTTTTTAAAAAAATCTTATAAACTATAAGGAAGAGTAAACAATACAGTTTACTTTACGTTCAGCAGGACAGCTCTAAGCTTGAAGTATGTTCATGATTGTGCCATGAGAAAGTTGCGTTAAGGCACATTGATGGCACAATTAGAAATATGTGCGGATGAGGCTTAGACTGACACTTTTCTTGAAAACAGATGTCAATGTTCCTTGAAATGAGAACTTCTTTTTTATCCTGTAACTTGAGAGTTGTGTCATATAGCTTGTTTCTGTATATTAATCTCTTTAAAATCTCTCCTTTAAACATTTTAAAAGATAATTTGGGGAAATAAAAGCTTGGTATCTTAATATTTATGAGATTTATTTACTAATTACGATATTTAGAGATTGTCAGCTCTAAAATTATTCAAAGAGGCTTACATCAAAAGAATAACATAAACAAAATAATAGTATTAAACAACAATATATCCTTTAGAAAGAAAACGATTAGGAAAAACTTTCTACTTTTTTCAATTTCTCAGAAAAAAACAAAATTACAATAGAGGGAACAAGGATTTTTTCACCTGCCATTTTCCTGCCTTTTTTTTACTTTGATATCTTTATTGTGACTGAGTTTACTATTCTTTTATTTTCCTTATGGGAGAAGAAGGGAAGAAGGACCAAATCAGTGGTAATCCTAATACTTATGAATACTTTTACCTCTGATAGAAGATACAAAAGCATAGGCAGAAACTGCTAATCTGAGTCATCAATTAAAATTTATTTACAGTAATACTCCATCATTCATTTAGCGTCTATATCATTTCTGTTTCTTTTTAATTTTCCATCAGATTTTGGAAACAAAACTTTTTGTTTATTCCAAGAAAATAGCTGAGCGAAGACCTGGCAGCATTCTTTATGGAACTCATGGTCCTTTGCCACCACTTTACAGTGTCTCATTAGCTCATCTGTCCTACGAAATGGCAAGAATGTACCCTGAGCTGACACTTCCGTTGTTTTCAGGTACAAGTTTCTATTTATATCTTTAGCTTTAGTAGTGGAAAGATGATATATTAACCTCTTGTGGCTCTGCAAACACATCATATATGTAAACTCTTCGAACTATAGGACACGATTTTGCATCTTTTTTTGAGGGGGCGGGGGGTGGTTCCATTTACTTATGCCAAAAGCAGTAGAACTAAATCAGATCTAAACCATGGGTGTCCAACCTTTTGGCTTGTCTGGGCCTCATTGAGAGGAATTGTCTTGGGCCACATATAAAATCTATAATGTAGTTAATGTATATAAATCACATAATGTTACAGGTTTTTGATCTTGTGATGCTGTATTACTAGCTGTCAAAGGCTGCATGCAGCCCATGGGCCTTAGGTTGGACACGCCTGATCTAAAGATACGATTCCAATTTTGCTATACTACTTGAATAACTAGAAGGATTTTTATTACCTTATTTTATCTCATTGTAGTCACCATACATATTTGAAACTTTGTGTAACTATTTAAAAGCTCAAGTTTTTATCTTAATGCATTTTATCTTTAGATACTACTCTTTCTTTGTGAAAGTTGTTTTTGGAATATAATGTAAGTTTAATAATAGTCTGAATAAGGAAAAGTAAACAAGCAGTAAACTTGATTTAGTTAAGAGACTGGCCCAAACTCTCCCAGTGAGCTTTCCAGTGAGAAAATCCATAATCTGGATTTTCCTGCTCCTAATCCAACATCTAATCACTGTTCCACAAAGACTCTGCTTCTATGTCAGTTGCTGGAAATGAAATATGTGCTACTTCTGTCTTTATGTTGAACTCACCTTCTTGACATTTTATCAGAAGAAATATATTTGACAGAATTTATTGTTGAACTAAATGCTTCATTGTCTTTCCTCTAAAGCTAAGATCCTAGGGAGTGTTTTTTTTTTTTCAATTTTAGAAGTAAGTCAACGATTTCCAACAACTCATCCAAATGGGCGCCAGATTATGCTCACCTACTTGCTACCCTGGCTTCATAACATTGAACTAGTAGACAGCAGACTTCTTCTCCCAGGTTCAAGTCCTACCACCCCTGAAGATGAAATAAAGGATAAGGATGGAGAAGTAACTATTTCATGTGGTTTGAAGGGAAATGGTTGGGGCTCACCAGAAGCCACATCATTGGTGCTTAATAATCTGATGTATATGACAGCCAAGGTAAGCAAAGAAATACTGAGCAATATATAAAATATGAAATGTAATGGCATAGTATTAGACCAGGATTGAAAGTTGCATGAATAATTCTTCCTCTTTTATCTGCACAGTGCTACATAATGATATATTGGAAAGGTCTGATTATTAAATATCAGTCAATACATATTTGTTACTACTTTTCTACAATTTTATACCAGCAAGAGTTAAATGTAGCTTGACCTTTATTATTCAAATGGATTCTGTGCACAAAAAAGATCTTTTTTCTGTGTCTCTTTAGCTCATTAATTACTTTTCCGTTTGTCTTATATTTCACTTATTTTAGCAATCACTCACTGTATTCTGATCACTTTCATTTTTCATATTTCTATGGAGTATGGAGATGAAGTTCCTGGACCAGAAATGGAGAATGTCTGGAATGCTTTAGCTAATAATGAAAAATGGAGCAACAACCTGAGAATAACTTTGCAGTTTCTGATAAGCTTATGTGGGGTTAGCAGTGATACAATTCTTTTACCTTATGTAAGTGATTTTTAAAAAAAAAATAAGTTTTACTCTTATGGAACAAAACAATATCTATTCAAAATAATGTATTAGGAATAATTTTATGAATTTTATTGAAGTAAATAAATTTCCCCTACATAGGAGAAAATATACCAAATATTCAGTAGACTTTATAAAATCTTTGTTTTCATGTGAAATGTGGAACCCAAAGCTTAACAAGGATAGCGCCTCAGAAACTGTACTGTCAACATTTGATCACAAATTACCAATTTTGGATGATACTGGAGTTTAAAAAAACAACAACTTGAAAACCCATTTTAAAAACTTCAATGGTAAAACTTCAATGTACTGAACTTATAGATAGCACCTCGTTATATCTGACTGATCTCAAGCTAAGTAGGGTGGAATCTTGTTGGCGTTTGGATTGGAGACCTTTAGGAAACAGAGTTGTAGGGTCAGCCTGGGAAAGACATACTTAGAAGAGTTTAATGAGAAATCACTTCTATATTATTGCCAAAAATACAATATGAATGTGCCCATAAACTCATCAATAATTAAATTCAAATTGTATTTATGTATTTATTAGATTTATATCCACATAGCCCCCTGTCAAGCTAGGGATAACTATGCCTTTGTTTAATTTTAATGAGCATTTTTTGAGTGCTCTCTGACCACTCCAAAATTAACCAAAAATATATTAATTAAAATCAATATATACTTTGAAGTCCTTGCAGATCAAGTTCAAAATAAAATTATAATTCTTTGCAGACCACATAAATTATTCCCAATGCCTACCTTATGTAATGAGAACTTGTTCAATGGCATGACAGCATTGTTTTACAATATAGTTGTGATTATTTCTCTATTACAGAATCTTTCTGTAACCAGTTTCTGTATGCTTTCATACTCTGGAACTAATCCTTGATAGCTGTTCATTAGTTTCTGGGCAAAATGTTATTTCCACATTCAGGTACTTCCCAGCTTATTTTGCCATCTGGCAGCCAGTAATATGAGGAAGATCATTTTATATTATTATTATAATATAATTCAAAAATATCTATATGTCCACTGTGCACATTTTTACATTACGTTTTTTGTAGATAAAAGCTGCTAAATACTACTTTTTCTTCAGATCAAAAAAGTTGCCATCTATTTGTGTCGGAATAATACTATTCAAACAATGGAAGAACTTCTATTTGAGCTCCAGCAAACAGATCCTGTGAATCCCATAGTTCAGCATTGTGACAATCCACCATTTTATCGGTTTACTGCCAGCAACAAAGTTTCAGTTGTTGCTTCTGGTAAGAATTAAATCTTTCTACTTTTATTGGAAGAGATATTGCACTGGAAGGAATTATAGACCTTTCAGAACAGAGTTGCATGTGTCTCACTTATATCTTGCTTGGTGCTTCTCAGACTGAAATATTTCATCAAGATATAAATATGTAGGTATAGTCCTCAAGTCACAGTAGATTAGAGTACACTCTTTGAAATCAAGTAACCACGACTAAGTTAAATATTCTTGATCACAGTGGTCCTACTTTAAATAAGTTTGAACCCAACATTTAACATCTGCAGAACAAAGATTGTATTTTTAGATTTATTTTTATTTGCTGTTGGATTTATTGTTTCTTAGAATAAATGGCAAGTTTTTATCGACTTAAGACCAGATATAGGCTTTTTTAGGATACTTACATTCATGAGCTAGCCCTAGATCTATTGTAACGACAGACAAATGCTTTTAGCTAAGTTTATTCACACTGTGCTTTGCCATTATGCTAAACCTTTAGATACTGTTCCAAGATTCTGGAAAGTTCATGCAGTACTGATGCTTGATCTGGATTTAATAATTAGTGTTGTAGTTCAAATATAAATTCATGTATGTTGAGCCTAAAATATGTAAGTTTTAATCATATATGGCCTAAAAATGATATAATCCTCATATCATCATCAATCGGAATCTATGATAGGGAAAAATATGTAAGTAACTTAAGGATGGGGATCAAAAGATACTTTCTCTGTTCTGATGTTCTATTCCAACAGTTCATAATTTGCAAATAGTTGCATATGTGAGAGAGATGGAAAGAAGCAAGCTGCAATATAAATGTTTTTATTTACACAGATATTAATTTATAACATGACTCAGAGAAGCCAACAAATATAGTGTGGGTTTGCTGATTGTTGAGTTATACATTGCATTGGATGTATGTTTATGTATTTATGTGGTTTCAAAATGATTATTTTTAATAATACTGTAATACTTTTGGTTTTACATGTATAGGAACTACATCAAGCAGCAACACTGTTGTAGCTGGCCAAGATAGTTTTCTAGACATTGAAGACAATAGAATTGTAAAAGAGACAGATGAGAGGTTTGTAATAAGCATCTCAGACTTTTTCTTCCTTTTTCTGTACTAGAAATGCTTAGTAGTTCTCCAATTTGAGTACCAATAACCACAATCTTATGATCTGTGGTTTTGTTTCTGAGATTAACAATTAAAGACTAGAACTTGGAATACACATAAATGATTAAAACTGTGGATGGGTATATTTTCAAATGTTCAGGTTGATTGTCTATATAGTGAACATGTATTTGCGCCTACTTTTCATTATGAGGTTTCAGCCAATCTCACTGAATGTCTGCTTAAAGTCTCTCTATCTTTGTCTCAGTACCTAGTCTTCTTCAGATCAACTCATTTGCCTGTCAAGGCTCTTCTCTAATATGAGACTATGCAAATTTCACCATTCTGCAAAGATCCTTCAAGATCTCATTGGAGAGGCCACTAATGAGGCAGTGTTGCTCTAGTTCATGGTGATCAAAACAAAAAGCAAATCATCTGTAGGTAGCATTAACATCCAGTGGTGGGTTTGAGATTGCCGCAAGTAATGTGCAGTCAGCACTAGCATCCCTCAGAGCCTTATTTGTGCTGTTGGATGCTAGCCTTGTGTGAGACGATTTGTTGAGATCTCTAGATAGCAACATTGGATACTGATTGCTCACAACTCACTCAAGTGATTGTGAGCAGGCAACACTAATATCCAGGACCTTTTGACTGCATTACAAAATGCTAGATATTCTTTGAGAGAGTCCATGGCAATTGCTCAGTGTATTACTGGACACTAGTATTGCTCTCAGACAACTGGGAAATTCTCACAACAGCATTTAGTGCTCACAACAGAGACTATAAGAGATCTTCAGGAATGACTAATCTCCCATGTAAGCTCTTGATTCAGCTGCTAATGCCCACAGACTACTAACTACAATTGTGTCAAGTCATGGCCCTTTATGAATAGCTGTAGCATTCAGTGGGATGTTGAGAGCCTCTTCTATTGAATGTAAAAGACCAATGAAATTAGTTTGAATGGGTGATCCCTTCCACCACCAACAGCTGACTGTGTTGGTTCAAAGAAAAAGGTTAGTTACTGAAAGGAAGCCAGAGAAAATTTTGGATCAGGCTGACCCAGGAAGGAGTGAGTGAGGAGCAAATACAGGTATTTGGTGCAGACAAACATTATGGCAGAAAGAGGGCATGGAAGCTTTCATGGGAGTAAGAGAACAACCTTAGACTTCTGTTGTTATTATTTCAAGGCTACAAATTTCCGTAATAAAGCTACTTCTACTCTCTGGATCTTACAAGTCTATAAAATAGGCTTTAATGTTTTAAAAAAAGTTTACCTGTAAATGTGTCAGTTATATTATACCTAGACATTGCTTACAGAAAAGCTTATATCATTAATGTCTATTCTCTATTTTTAGAAGTTCTGCTTTCTGCTAATAAACTAAGCTTTTTTTCATTTTTGAAATTCAGAAATGTTCAGGCACAGAGTTATATCCTATTGGAAACAATTAAACTTTATAGACTGATTATGGAGGCAGAGCTTTTAGTTAAAAATGCTACCAAATTTTTTAACCTAATTTTTTGTTTGGAAAAAAATCTAAACTAATATGAGCATAGGCCTAATGGATGTTAGAGATTTAAAAATTGAGAAATGAATTTAAAACAAGAATGGATACATTTTTATCCACCCACTAGGATACAGAATTATATTATGAATTGAGCATGTATTGTGATTTTAATTAGATTTTTTTGTGGGGGGGGGTTTCTCATTTGCAAGGTTTAGTAATGTGATCAGAGCACATAACCGACTAGAATCAAGATATAGCAATAGCTCCGGAGGATCTTACGATGATGATAAAAGTACGTCTTGATATTTGGTTAATATTATTTTTTGTGAATGGTGTTATTTGCTAACGCTAGCCAGACATGATTTGGATAGAGTATTTGACAGAGTATTTCAATTGAAAATATTAAATGTCTGTTATAATCTCATTTAAACCTTTCAGTTGATTGAATTTAAGTGTTTAAACACTTAATTTAAACACTCAAATTTCAGTTAAGCATTAATATTAGCATCTGTTTAGTATTTGTCTTATCTAAATCTATCTAAATCTAAATACCTGTGTAAAAATGCATCAAGTATTCATAGTGTGCATTGACTGGTTTGTAATGGTGGCAATATCAGACTCCCTATCTATTAAACAGAAAGCAATCAGCAGCATATTCCACAGCAAACAGATGGTTCAGCTATCAGAGAAACAAACTTCTCTACTCTCTAGCCCCATACCACTTTCCAAGACCTTAGTCTCCTCTTACCTTGAATTCAAGCACACCATGTCAAAGTGGCTGGCCTGCCTCCTCCCCCTCATCTTTCAGGTGTCTTTCTTTTCCTACTACCCCTTGGCCACCGCCAAGTACTGTTGCCAATGACCTTTCCTTTGTCTGTCGTTCCTCATCTCAGAATGCCTCTACCCAAAGTACATGTGTTTTGGGGCTGTGCCTGGACAAAGCACATATTTTAGTCCTGACTGATCAGCCAAAACAGGTTGTTCCATGCTCACTATATCTTGATTATTTTGAACACTTTGTATTAGCTTAATTTAGTAGTCTAGTAAGAGCAATGTTGTTCATGGCATTAGTGATCCCATTGTGCCAATATCTTTTAACCGCACTGCTTTTATCTAGATTTATTTAAAGTGCTGCTTTAAAACCCTAAATGGCTTGCTGACTACCTATCCTGGGCATCGTCTGAGGCCCTGGGATCACCAGGAAACAGGACCTTTGTCAAAATAGCACCCTAGTATTGGAATATATATATATTGGAATATCTATATGCTGCAGACACCATAAGCCAAATAATTCCATCTGGCGGGGTCCAAGAAAAGAACCCTAATGGGGACACATCATTCTAGAGGTGGTTAACAGATTAAGACAAGACACCCCCCCTGTGCATCTTCCTTCCTTCCTCATCTTTGTTAATTTTAATTAATGTTACTATTGCTTATTGTTTTAATATTTTTATTAATTTTTAATTAATTATTGTAAGTTACCTATGGCCAGGCAAAATGGGCAACATATAAGTTGAACGAATACATTAATTAATATCCAGCCAAAGACATATATTATTTTCTTTTAGCTATTCTATAAGATTTTATATTTGCACTACATCGTTTCTCTTAATTTACCTGAACACTGCTCCAAAAAGGTTGGACAACACTGTTGGACAATGTAAAAATATAATAAATGTTTCTGCACAGATGATCCTATTTCTCCATATACAAGTTGGCTTCTGAATATTGTGGAAATGAAACAGCCTCAACCTTTGCCAATGCCATTCAATGGAGGGTGCTGGGCACCACTTGTTGACTATCTTCCAGAAACAATTACAACACGGGGACCCCTCCATAGGTAAGCACAATATAAAGAAACCCCAGTTTCCTAACATATTTTAACTGGTTCATATAATTGTTCTAAAATTAGATAATATTTTTAATCTGGGGGCTGCACAAAGATTTTGACCTCTGTTTGGAAGCCATAAAAGCCATGATCAGTGACATCATGAAATCCATAGAGTGGATGTCAACAAATTTTTCAGTCCTTCAAAGTAAATATGCTTTGGATACTTTGGGATATTTTTTATAATATACTAAAAAATTATATGAATAGGGCAGGGGCTATGTATTCCAGTTATTTACTCATACAATTTAAACAGAACACTTATAACCATTATATCTTCTCAGTATAATGATCATTTAAAATCTGTTCCACTTTAGTTATTGTTTCTTGTATTTGAAAATTGTTTAATTACCATTAGAGTAAAACAAAATTCATTCCTTGAAGTTCAACACAGTATTCATTTGCTTACAAATACTTTTATTACTTTACAAATACCATTAACAGGCCAAATTGGCAATGGCCTGGGCAATAAATAAAATTAAAAACAACTGAAGATGTTTAGTAAAGTAGCCAACTTCTGCTTGGTTTTATCTTCCAATAGCAGGATTATTATTTCTGTCTACAAATTATATTTATGATAGAGATGAAAATATTTTTTGAGTTGGCTACCTTTTATTTTTCCTATTTTTTAAGTTTAAGATTGCAAACTTTGCAGCTTATGAGATAGCATTTTCTAGTTCCAGTTATAAATCCATTTTGCCACATGAAAATGGTTTGATTAGTTATATTCTGAACATAAAGAAACACTAGCATAGGATGATCTAAATTAATTAAGTTTAGGAATCATATTGTGATATTGTACTTAAAACAGACCTTTGTGAGATTTTGGCAGATCAATCACATTGTAAATTATATTTTTAATGATTGGTATGTTGAATTTCAATATATACAAATCTCTTTATTTCTCCCATGACTCCTGAAATGCCAAAAAATATTTTGAATCAGATCCTGCAAAAGAGTATTTTTATTTTGCCATAGCATTTTGACTATGGAGATTCTCAGTCATCCTTTGTAGAGAAGTACAAGGGAAAAGGAGGAAGTCAAAATGCTGTGTCCCAAAAATGCTTTTTCAAGAGGCAACTGGACTTTCTGGTTTTTCTTTGAAGAGTTTCACTTCTCATCCAAGAAGCTTCTTCAGCTCTGAGGTTGGAAGGGGGTGTTTTGGCACTGGCGAATGTGCCAAAGCAACCATAGAGCTGAAGAAGATTCTTGGATGAGAAGCGAAATGTCTTCAAAGAAAAACCAGAAAGTTCAGCTGCTTCTTGAAAAAGCATTTTTGGGACATAGCATTTTGACTTCCTCCTTTTCCCTTGTACTTCTACAAAATTTATTCCAGGAAGCTCTCTAACTTTTCAGATGTGGAAAATTGTGAGAGATGAAATATGGAGAGATTATTTTCTTAATATACTGCAGATAAAATCACTGGCATGCATTTAATGCAGAATATATAATTATCAGTGCTTTTCCTCATATTAACCACCCTTCTGTTTCCTTTACTTTTAGTATAGCTTAGAAATTGCCGCATACCTGTGCTGTTCTTGGTATTTTGTGATCAGCTTCTTCATGTTTTCTGCTTTTTTCCTATTTCTTATTGCAATTTTTTAATTGATTAATTTTATTTTTCTTGTTAGATGCAATATTGCTGTTATCTTCATGACTGAAATGGTAGTAGATCATAGTGTAAGAGAAGACTGGGCTCTTCATCTTCCATTGCTGTTGCATGCTCTGTTTTTAGGTAAGAAATAATGACTAAAAAGTTTAAATGCATCTATGCATTTTATGCATCTCCTCACTAAACAATTATTCTCATTCATTCTTGGCCCTGTTACTATATTTGTACGCCTTTGTGTTATTGCTACCAACCCGCTCATATCCCCTAATAGATAGCTTTCCTTCAAATAAAAATATTACATTTTATGAAAAAAGGCAATAAATTATGAGAGAGGATTTTGGACAGAAATTCCAACAATAATGTCCTTACTGAATCAGACAATATACATTCTCTATGGGGGTGGGAACCAAATCAAAGGTAGAAGTTTCTCTAACTTTTCATTATGGTACTTTAATTGTATTTTACACTTTAATTCTAAAATGGCATCAGCCACATTATACTTTCATTGGGAAGTTATAAAATGGTGACCATTTAGAACCTGAAATACTATTAGAACTATTAACTGGTTCTTGAGATTTTTCAGACTTTAAGAGTGATATGACTCACTAAAATGATACATGAATTTGAATGACATTTCTCCAAGAATAAAATTGGCAGTCTACATTCTGACAATGCTGTAAGCTTCCTGTCATGAGGCCTCATGCTTCTGCAAAAATAGAGACGACAAAACACTCAGACTGCCTGGAGCACATAGCCAGGTTCAGTACCAAGACTTGGCATGATGCCTTCCAGGAAGAAATCCCAAATAGCCATCCTTGGAAGAGAGGAGCAATGAGATTAGCACCTCAATTCTGGCCTTGAATGATCCCACAGAACAGATTGGGGATATGATAGGAAATGTTGCTTCAAATGCAAAGATTATTAAAGAAAATTTAGCAAGCTTAGTGCCAGCAGCTTAGCAAAGGTCATCTACATGCAGGCAGAGTAAATGTAAATCCCTCAAATTTGATCACAACCCCACCATTGTTGTAATCCAGTCTGATACTTCTGGATTAACCGATTGTCCTATAATATTTTTTTTAATGTTTACCTACCACTGGATTCAATTATTTTTCTGTCTCTAATGTTTAGGATTGTAGTGTTAGATAGTATGTTTATTGTTTTAGTTAAATTTTTGGTTGTTGCTATGATGATGGGTCATGTGAAGTACTGTCTTCAAAGACATAAGTATTAGAGGTGGAATTCCTCTAATGCCTGCTGTAATATCTTAACGATGTCCATAGAATTTCAAGGCTATAAACTAGATCTTAAAAAATTCCAGAAAATGTAGTACCAAACTACTACTATAGAATTTAGTTATGACTGCCCATGTACATATATCACCAGCAGTCAAGATTTATTCAAGTATGTTAATACTTTATTACAAACAATTATTAAAATTGATTAATACAATTAAATGTTGCAGCTCTAAAGCTAATTCTTAGTTCTTAGCAATTAGTCAAATAAACCTTCCAGAATGATCTGTCTTCAACCCAACCAATTAAGTTTCCCAATAATGCATTTGCCCATCAATAAATCAATAGATTAATCCAACTAAATGTTACAACTTTATTTTTAGAACGTACAAAAATCATGTAAACTGTACAAACAAGAATAAAATTATTTTGTTTTTCCCAAATAAAAAGCTCTTCAAATATGCCCTTTTTCTAGCATATGAGCTTTTTGTGCTTCTTAATTAATCAAACTTCCTGATTGTTTTCTTTAGGCCTTGATCATTATCGTCCAGAAGTCTTTGAGCATAGCAAGAAGCTGTTGCTCCATCTGCTGATTGTGTTGTCATGCAACAGCAATTTTCAAGCCATAGCCTCAATGCTTCTTCAGACTAGAGAGGTGAATGAAACCAAGACCCTTACAGTTCAGCCTGTGCATTTACCTGAATTCTTCTACACAGGTAATGAAAACCCAGTTCTTGGGCTTTATTTCAATTTTGTTTGAGCTTGGCTAACATCACTTTCATAATTCTATGGTGCTCAACATAGAAAAAATGGATATAACAAAGATTCCTTTCCTGAAGAAGCATGTTTTAGACACATATTCTGTTTGGTACTATGTTCTGATTGGATCTATCCATAGCAGATTTTTATTCAAAGGCATATTTTCATATATTTCTTAATAAAATATATGTTTGTATGTATGTGACCTCCTATTTCACAGTGACTGTAATGTAGCAAAATTATAACTTCTATGTTTATATAGATTTTTTCCTCATTTTTGCTAGGTGGTTTTGACTTTTTGCGGGAGTATCAGTCTTCCCCTGTGCCAGACTCTGGGCTCAGCTCTAGCTCCACTTCTTCCAGCATCAGCCTTGGAGGAAGCAGTGGAAATCTCCCACAAATCACCCAGGAAATAGAAGACATTGACCCAAGTGCGGAGACAAATGAAAAGGCAAACAAACTAGTAGAATTTCTAACTACCAGGTAACCAAGGCAGAATAAATATCCCATTTTAATTCTTAAAAGCAGTATTGTGTGCTTTTAAAAGAATTTGTATAATTCATAATTCATTTTTTAAAAAGTATCTTTCATTAATAGGTTTCTTGGGCATAACAGCATGGATACAATGTCTCATTTTCTGCTTTACAAGTAATAGGCAGTTTTTGCAAATGCCACTGTGATTCCCTCTTTCTAATCTTAGCCAGAAGTAAATGTTAGCATTAAGCAGGTATAGAAAACTGATGTAAAAAGGCATTTAACTTGCTTGGAGCAATTTATTTCAAATTGTGGGAAGAAGAGTATAATACAATAATTCTTTTTTGGCTGGCAGATTGCTTCTTCAAAAATATACTGTCACTCTGTGAAATAAAGTTTGGCACTGTCACTCAAATGCTTCAATCCCCATTGAAATTCAGAGCAGACTCTTGAATTAATATTTGTTTTTATTTTTCATAGTTAGCTAAAATGAGAACTATTTTCTGCATCAGAGGCTAAAACTGTCTTCTTGATCTTTTCTTAGACTTATTAAAAAGGGATAAACATATTTATACAATGTGCACATCAATAGTCTCTTAGAAAAATTACAAGGCTTACCTAACTGTCCTGTTAATACAACAAGTTTTAATGAGGCCATCATTCAATGAAAGAACATCACCTCAAGAGGGCATTCTTCTGTTTTCTATTGTGACCATATAGTGACTGTGAAGTTCTTCCTTCTTAGCCATTTAGCATGAGGATAACATAACTCAGAACTTTTCATAGGATCATTTGCTCTTGATATCAAATAATTCAGCCTCCCCCCAAATGGTATCTATAGAACTATTGGAACCTGAACTCCTGGGTTGATTGAAAGGCACCTGGATAGGAAAGGTTGCTATAGTCAAGTTTGATTCATTTCCGAATTAGAATGGTATCATTGCCAAATTGACCTCTTTATTGTAAGAATGAAAAAATAGTGTTGTATTTGGGTAATTGAGGCCTAGTTTGGTGCAGTGGTTTAAAGCACTAGACTAGATCCTGGGAGAGTGTGAGTTCTATTTCTTCCCTACGCACAAAATCAGCTAAATGATTGTGGACTGGTAATTTTTCTCAGTCTCAGAAAGGAGTGGGCAAGGGCAAATCACTCAGAAAATCTAGCCAAGAAAATTGCATGGGCTTGTCCATTTGTTTGAAAGGAGTCAAGATTGTATCAAAGGAATGCCCTCTGCAAGTTTTAATAGAATTAATAGGATTGAATCATTGTTTATTTACTGAGACTTTACACAAAGTTACAGGTTGTCTATACTGTAAACCATTTGCCTACAGTCTTCATCTGAAGGAGGATGTATGTTGAACTGTGCTATTGTGTTGTGCTATTTATTTTAATCTCAAAATAAAATATATCAATTTTCTGATTTTAAGGGCATTTGGTCCTCTCTGGTGCCATGAAGATATTACACCTAAAAACCAGAATACAAAAAGTTCAGAACAGCTTACCAATTTCTTGCGGCATGTTGTATCTGTCTTTAAAGACTCTAAATCAGGTACTAAACCAATTGATTTTATAACACCTTTACTTAACAAGCAGCTTTCTCAAATTTTATTTTGCTGGACAAAATCCTAATTTTCACAATAATTGTTGCTCACGATCACTCATAAAAATAAAACAAATCATGGCATATAGATTTGTTTTTATGATTTGAGAATTGCCACAAATTAGGAGCATAAGAAATTGATTTTAGTTGTACTCCTTTGTTGATCTCCTATTTGGCTATGATTTATAACAGAGGTAGACCAAACTGAAGAGAATCTGATTTTCTCAGGATTCAGGTGAGAGATTTTTCCAGCATTCCTTAGGGATTCAGAGACAAAATTTGCAATACCTTTGAATGTCTTGTCAAATAAATCCATTGAATTCTTCACTAAGTAAGACATAAAGCTCTAAAGAGTTTTAAAGGCATTTCTTCAATTGGAGACCAAACATGCTTCATAGGAGATGCCTGGGAAACAGTCTTATCTGGGATCAGTTTGATTCTGTTGGAGTCTTCGGTCTACAAGCATGGCCCCTATAATTCATATCCATGCCCCTTCTGGTTGATTGAGGCACCTGGGAGGTGACATGTGGGTAGATCCTAGAGATGGATTATTCATTCTTGACAGAGAATGATATTCTTGGCACCATTTAAAGATGTGTTTGTACATTACCTTTATAAGAAGCCACCACTGGAGTTTATCAATCTTGATAATTTTCAACCAGTCTCCCATTTCTCCTTTTTAGGGAAGATGTTGAGTAGTGTGGTGCAGTTCTAAAGGATTGTCTGGGCCTTTCCAGTCAGATACCAGATCCAGATATGGAATGAAACAGCATCGGTCACACTTTTGGATGACCTCTGACAGGAGCAGGATGGAGGTAGTCCATCCATCCTGACTCTTCTTGATCTCTTGGTAGATTTCATCAACCATGATATTCTTTTGATTGACTTTAGAAGTTGGGATATGGGAATGGTCCCAATCGGTATTGATAAATCGCTGTTGTGTAGTTGCAATCCTTGATTTGTGGGGTACTGCAGGGTTCATTGCTCTCTCATCTCTTTTTTAAGATCTACATGAAACTGATGGGTGAGATCATCCATCACCATAAAAGGAGGTACCATCAGTATGCTGATGATACCCTGTATACTGAGGTCCCATCCCACCTAATCAGACAGGGAGGGTATGGTACAGGTGCGTTTCTGCATCGTGGGTGAATTAAATGATGCTGTAAACCTTTCGTGGTGCTTAGAGGCTGTGGGGAACTGAATGGGGCACAAACAGACTGCAATTGTACCCTGGTAAGATGGAGTGGCTGTCTTTAGGGTACTCTGTATCTGGGAGCTTACATCATTGCTCCTGGATGGGGTTGCACTGCCCCAGATGGATCTAGTGTATAACTGTAGATTCTTCCTGGACTCACAACTCCTGCTCGAGAAGCAAGTGGCAGTTGTGGGAGGGGGGGGTGGAGACTTTGCTCAACTTTCTTTCAGTCACTCATGCCCTAATAATCTCCTATATGGAGTACTATAATGCACTCTACATGGGGCTACTCTTGAAGAATATCCAGAAGTTGCAACTGATACAAAATGCAATTCTGAGAGACTCTCAGACATGTAACACCTCTGCTATGCAAGCTGTATTGGATACCAGTTTGCTTCTGGGTCCAATTTGAGGTTATCAAATTTAAAGCCCTTTGTGGCATGGGACTAGCCTTCCTAAGGAACTGTTTCATCCCAATTATATTGTCTGATCCCACCTGATCAGATAAAGAGGGTATGTTGCAGATCCCATTGGTTAAATAATTTTGACTGGTGAGTCATCTTTGGAACATCTTATTCCCAAAAGTGAGGCAAGACCCCATTCTTCTGTCTTTGCAAAATAATGTTAAGACCTGGCCCTGCCAATTGGCATGGAAGTTGATGAATTATATGGCTCTCAGGGGTGACTGGTGATGCGAGAGTGCTCCCTCCATGTTTTTTTTAAATGTGTAATAACTAAATTTGAGCTTTGTCCTTAAGTCTGTTAACTTTATTGTATTTATGGTTTTATGCCACTTTTTATGTTTTTATGGCAAATTGCCCCAAATCACCTAAATGAGAAATTTGATAGATAAATAAATAAATAAATGCTGGGTAGAAATTTGATAGATAAATAAATAAATGCTTCAGATAATCATTTTCACATTAACCTGCATTTGCTTCCTCTCTATGATTAAAAATGTAAAGGTTCCTGATAATGTCTTCCTTTATATATTTGCTGCCCCAAAAATAAAATTTTGCAATATATATTTCAAATTCATGTATTATCTATGAGATAATATGACATTCGGCTTGGTTTTCTCACCAGGCTTTCATTTGGAGCAGCATCTTAGTGAAATTGCACTGCAAACAGCTCTTTCAAGTTCCTCAAGACATTATGCTGGCCGCTCTTTTCAGATATTTCGGGCTCTAAAACAGCCACTTTCAGCACATGCATTGTCAGATCTGCTTTCAAGATTAGTGGAAGTTATAGGAGAACATGGAGAAGAAATTCAGGTATAAATACAGTCCTATCCTGTTTTTGTAGAAACATAAAAAGTTGCCTTTCATTGTTGGACGATCTAGCTCAGTGCTTTTCACAAGGACTAGAGGCTTCTTTGCTAATTTTTTCCCTTAATTTTAGCTTAGCAAATATCAAATGTACGCACTACTTATCATAAACAGTATCTCTTTCACTGTTAATTCCAAAAGTCATGCTAGAGTGTGTTTGAATATTTAATGAAAAAAGTGCATTTGAATATTTAATTTAAAACTAAGATTAGGCAGTAGACATTCAATGATTCACATTACTGGTAGTAATGGAATGATTATATTATTGTTGTGAGTTTAAGATGGGTCACCATAGAAATCTTTTAAATAAGTGAAATAAATATACTGAAATGATCATATTTCTGTATTTTTGGCAGGGTTATGTTATGGAAGCCCTTCTTACATTAGAAGCCACCGTGGATACTCTGTATGATTGTCTGAAGAACAGTGATCTTTTGACCGTTTTATCACGGTAATGAGTTTTTCTATTCAATTAAATATAACGTTTTCTATGAATATTTGGCTATAGAATTCAGAATGCAGCTGCCTGGACTAGTTCGGAAACTACACATGTATACACAGAAGGATGTAATTCAAGTACAAAATATACAGTTACAGTGTAGAGATTCTGCAATATTGATAGAAGTTTATGTTATGTCAACTCAACATCTGAGCCCACTGGGCATTTCAAAGAAATGGATCTTGTAAAAAAGTAGGCGTTAGTAAATCAATTTGGGATATTATGTTCTTTTTGTGAAATATTAACAGTATTAAAAATGAGTGCCATAATTTATGAAGGCTCATATATTCCTGTTTCATTAGATAAGCATACAATATTTAGTTTTCTGTCTGTCCATATGGAAGTCTTACGTCCAGATTTCAGCTGCAAGTGCATTATTTACTTCCCCTGTCAAAGAAGGTGTTAGAATTTAAAGAACTGAAATAAAACATCTACTAAAACTGGCATAGCTTGAGGCAAAGTCACCTCTTATGTTAAAAGCCTTCCCACCTTGACTATGTTACATTTTGCAATGATTTTAATATATTGACATTTGTGAGTGATTACAAAACATTTGATATTGGAATACTAGTAATTTCCTTGCTTTCCAGCAATGAAGCACAATAAAATATGTTCCCTTTTAGAGATGGACATGTTTTACCTTCACCTTTATATAGTCCCTGTCATGTCAAGTTAGTAGTTTGTTGGTAGAGTAGAATGATGCATGAATAAACAGAAAAAAAAAGAGAAAGAGAAAAGAAAATACTCTTCTGAATGCTGCATGAAAAATAAAGCCAACAGCCCGGGGATTCAAGACTCAAGTGTTGTGCAACGGGGATGAACATCCGTTTTTGCCTAGCTACTGCTCACCTAGCAATTTGAAAACATGCAAATGTGAGTAGATAAATAGGTATCACTTCAGTGGGAAAGAAACAGTGCTTCATGAATTCATGCTGACCACATGACCACAGAAATGTCTTCGGACAGCGCTGGCTCAACAACCTTGAAACAGGGATGGGCGCCACCTACAGTCAGCAACAACTAGCACAGAAAAGTCCATCGAAATTCCTTCCCTTTCTTTTCTTTGACTCAATGTTGTATTGTATGCATTTAAATCTTTCACACAATAGTTCCATTATAATTTTACTCTCTGCTTTCTAAAAAAGTGTTCTTAAAATATAGGAGAAAGGAGATGGCTTACATAGTGCACCTTTTGTTTTTGTCCCTTCATGACATGATCTCTTGAGTTCAATGAGCAGAAAATCTGTGGAAGGAATAGCTTTGTTTTTTTAACCTCACCTTGAAGATATTTCTGCTTAGTGTTACAGCTGCAATTAAATTGATAATTTATTCATATGATTGTTTTCTCTTAGTTCCTCCTCACCAGACTTGACATCAAGTGCAAAACTGACAGCCAATCGGAAGAGCACAGGACAACTTAATGTGAATTCAGGAGCTGCCAGTGGCAGTACAGGCACTGCTGAGCGTAGCAGACATCAGAGGAGTTTTTCAGTGCCTAAAAAGTTTGGGGTTGTGGATAGAACTTCTGATCCCCCTCGCAGTGCCACTCTGGATAGGATTCAGGCTTGTACACAGCAAGGCCTTTCCTCCAAAACTAGGAGCTCCTCTTCTTTGAAGGACAGTCTTTCAGACCCTACCAATATTAACAATCCAACTAACCTGCTGGCTACCATTTTCTGGGGAGCAGTGGCTTTGATGGAATCTGATTTTGAATTTGAGTATCTAATGGCACTAAGACTGCTCAGTAAGCTACTCGTTCATCTGCCACTGGATAAAGTAGAAAACAGGGAAAAATTAGAAAAGCTACAAGGACAACTAAAATGGACAGATTTCTCAGGGCTCCAGCAACTTCTGCTTAAAGGTTTTACTTCTCTAACAACTACTGATCTCACACTTCAGCTCTTCAGTTTGCTGACTCCAGTATCACGTGTATCCATGGTTGATTCCTCTCAGGCGATAGGTACATCTAATACATATTTTGTTTATTTTTGATCAAACATAAAATGAATATAAAATACTGAAAGCTAAACTTGGATTTGGTAATATGCATTTATATAAGTAGTTAATTACAAAATCTTGGAAACAGGCTAAGCAATTATATATTGGTATTAGGAAATCACAGGGTTATTGTCTCTGCTTCCTGGTAAATCATAATGAAAATAATGCATATTGTGTCATATTCCAAATTTCCCCATTTTTCCTCTACTTCCTTCTATTACTGAAATGGTACTAATTTAAAATTTAAAGAGGAATAGGAAAACCATCTTTCTTTTCTTACCTTTAGCTTTCTGTCCAAGTTCCATTGTCCATTGTTCCCTATACATTCCTTCTTACCTCTGTGTAAGAAGATGCCCAGTTAACCCTTTATTTCAGTAGAATGAAAGTATAATCTACTATTTTATCATTGTTTCCCCCAGGCAAAAAAACCTACAAACTACATCTTCTATTCCATATGAAATCTTATGTGTATAATTAATATACATTTACATTATTATATGCAATAATTAATAGCAATACATTTTGCATATTAGTGAAACGACAAACGACTGAAAGTACCCAATTATTATTTTCACATAATCAGAATTAAGAAAAGAGACATGGATTGTATTTTGATATATATAATGTATGTTTTCAATCAGTTTCATTTATTATCATGTAATACATTACAGCTTCACATTTATGTTTATTTCTATTTTTTAATGCCAGGATTTCCATTGAATGTTTTATGCCTTCTGCCTCATTTAATTCAGCACTTTGATGGCCCAAATCAGCTCTGCAAGGATATAGCAGAGAGGATTGCTCAGGTACTTTATGTTTAATTTAATGTGGATATTATTAAATCCAGGGCTTCCTTTTTTTTTAATGTATGTTGTCGTTCACTTGTTAGGTCTGTCTGGAAGAAAAGAACCCAAAGTTGTCAAATCTTGCACATGTCATGACTCTGTATAAAACACACAGCTATACAAGAGATTGTGCAACTTGGGTGAATGTTGTTTGCCGTTACCTTCATGAAGCATTTACTGACACTACTCTGAATATGATTACTTATCTTGCTGAGGTATGTTTTAATAAGTTCATCCATTCTTCTCATAGTTCTAACAATAGATTTCCTGAAAGATTTAGAACAACACCGAGTCTAAATATACATTACAGAAATTATTTATGATATAAAAAAAGGTAGTGATTATTATAGCTAATAAAGCTGTGCAGTGCTCTAGGTTCCTTGGAACAGGAGCAGTTTTAAATTTATTTATTTAATAAAATTTGTATGGCTGCCCATTCACTCTAATTGATGCTGGGCAGCTTACAAAAATAAATATACAATATATAAACAATTAAAAACAAAACAGCCCCCCTCCCAGTGAAAACAATCAGTGAAACAAGCCACTTGGGTTCAATGCCATTTGGGGTTCCTCAGGCCCATTGCCAAAACCAAGTCTTCAGGGCCTTGCAAAAGTGTGTCAAAATGGGGGCCAATATAAATGCAGCTTTAGAGCCACTTTGTGATCTGGAAAAAGACAGAGCTCCTTTAAAGACTTGTAGCAGATGCTGCATTTGTTCATTCATATATGCTCTGAAGAACCTTTTGAAATTAATTGGAAAAAAATGTGCAGTTCTAACATCTATGTTTCCTAATTCAATATATCAGATGTCCACATATTTTTGCTACACTAAACTGTTTTCTGTTACAATATAAAATTCTAATCTTTACCTGTCTACAGTAATTATTATTATGGCTTATTTAAGGATGATGAGTTTGTCTAATTTTTTTACAGCTATTGGAAAAGGGGCTTCCTAACATGCAGCAATCACTTTTACAAATAATCTATAGTCTTCTTAGTTATATGGACTTATCAATCTTACCTGTTAAACAGTTTAACATGGAAGTACTAAAGACAATAGAAAAATATGTCCAAGTAAGTATGGTATTTTGCTCATAGTACTTGGGTAGAAACCAATATTAATTCACTCATTTCTTCCCATGTCTCTCAGTCTCAAAATCTACCACTATTCTTCTTTCATTTAACATTGTTAAATAAATGGAGGATTAGCACTTTGCCCATGTCTTTCTTGGTATTGCAATGTATATCAGAAATAATCACAGTGTAATTAAATCTGCAGGTACATTGTGGGACTCAGTATAAAATCCTGTACCAATTAAATTCCTCTTCTACATTACCGAAAGGTTATTGAACTTCACCAAGTGAAATTTGTTTCCTGCTAGCAGATTCTGATAACTTTGCGATGTAGCAAGTTGTGTGATTTGTACAAGCTGCAAGGAAGTTAAGAACAAAATAATGGGCAACTATGGCAATAAATACAGTAGATGACAGATGTTAATTATCGGCAAATATGACATTCATGGCTGTCTGATGGCTTAGTAAAATACTGTAACTATATATGATGAAATGATCCTTTGTATGTTGTTATTTTTATTATTGTTACCTTATTTAAGAATTGTTAAAACCAAAGTTTCCAGTAAATACTTGTATGTTAAATTGGCATGGTAAATGTGTCTGACATTGGTAAATAATGATAAAATGAAGAAAAACAGAAAATAGAATGGGCAAAGACCTCACTATATTCCTCAGCTTGCTATTTTAAACTTGTTATTGTACAAAATAATAAACTCTAATCAATAGAGTTGATAGAACATTTATTATTTTTATCGTTCCAGAAAATAAAATAAATCTGGGAATCTTCTCAAAATATCCAATATTGTTTTGATTTCTTTTAAAGTACTGTGTTTAGAAAACATAAAAAATGTCAAATTTTGTGCCAAGTAGAAGGCTAACAAGAAGCCTTGGTAATATTTTGTAATATTACTAACATTTCCTTTTTGTTGTATTTGGTATATGGTTTTTTTAACATGGAATATTTAAAAATATTATTATTATTATTACAGAGTAATCAGATTTTATATATTCAGTACAATCAGTCTCTGATGTATTTAATGTTACAAAATATATTTTTGTTCAATGTATGATTTTATGTAAATATTTGTGCAAATATTTATTTACAGAGCATTCACTGGCGAGAAGCCCTGAATATACTTAAATTGGTGGTTGCACGCTCAGCAAGTCTTGTTTTACCTTCTTATCAGCATAATGATATTTCAAAAATGGAAATACATTGCATCTGGAATAATGCATCCAAGGAACTTCCTGGAAAAACTTTAGAGTTCCAATTTGATATTTCTGAGGTACTATATTAGCTTAATTAAATTAGCAATAGCATTTAGGCTTATATATTGTCCTATAGCTCTTTATAGTTTTCTCTTGGAGGTTTACAATGTAAGCATTATATGCATTCAATGTATGCACATTGCCCCCAACAATCTGTGTCCTCATTTTACCAACCTTGGAAGGATGGAAAGCTGAGTTAACTTTGAGCCCTGTCAGAATCGAATTCTAGGCTAGGGGCTGTGAGCGGAATTTGCCTGCAATATTGCACTTTAACCATTGCTCCACCAGTCTTCATATTATAAACTAATATTACAAACTAATCATTTAAGCAGAATAGGCAATTTAGTCAAAGCTTAATCAATAAGATCATGTTCAGATCAGATATAAACTGCATGCTATACACATGAAATTAATCTACTGCCACATACTATCTATTAAATTGTTGAAATCAAGAATTAAAAAAAAATAGAATTTCTGAATTTTAAAACCAATTATTATGCAGAGTTACTATATGCACTATTGGAATAATATATGTAAATTTTAATTTTTATTGATGTGTTACTTTAAGACACCAATTATTGGCAAGCGGTATGATGAGCTACAGACTTCTTCGGGTCATGATGGAAAACATAGAATAATGCCTGTCACACGGAGCACCTCTTCAACATCTTCGGGGTCTAATTCCAATGTCCTCGTGCCTGTTAGTTGGAAGAGACCTCAGTATTCTCAGGTAAAATTCTTACTGATTTTCTGTAATGGTGGATTGTTCTGTTTACTTTAGATTTAATTATTGGTGTTCAGAAATATTGTTTAACAAGTATTGAAATACAGAGAATCCAAATTGTACCAAAATAATATTTTACCAGATTAAATGGTAGTAATTAATTAACTAATTAAAATTATGAAGAATTAGAGCCGGGGTTATGGTTTTTTTTACAAGCATTCCTACTTTTTCTCTTATTATTAAATAATCCATATGTATAATATTATTTTTAAAAATATCTTCTTTCACCTTGATTTTTTTTTTAAAGAAAAGAACAAAAGAAAAGTTGGTGCATGTTCTTAGTCTTTGTGGTCAAGAGGTTGGTCTGAGCAAAAACCCTTCAGTAAGTTTTATATTTCTTTTTATATTGTTTATGCACAATTAATTTATATCTTCAGTTTCAGATACTGTCTTTCATTTGCCTGACATAGTCCTCCTGAACTTATGGTTCCCACTAGATTTGCAGGTGGAGGACATGTTGGCTTTTGACAATCTTCGGCTGAGGTGCCCATTGTGAGCCTATCTAGAGTGGAAGGCTCTGATACTGAGGACTTATGCCCTCATTATCACTGGAATAATAATGTACTTTTCATGGACTCTAGCATATCTTAGATGCCAGCAGACGAGAACTGCTCTAGCCATGTAACAGCAGTGTTGCAGATACTGCAATAACTTCCAGTAGGGCATGGATGCAATTCAAATTATTGACTTAAACATACAAAGCCCAACATGGATTTGACTCTGAGATTAATGAGGAATATCTCCTCCATGTGCAACAGCCCATCATTTATCTTTAACAAAATTATAGATGTTAAGTGTTCCTCGTGTATAGGAGATGCCAAAGTGCTGGTGGTCAGCAGCAATGCTTTTCTGGATTATCCTTCCATCTTCTGGATTTTGTTACCCCCAAATGAATATCATTCCAAAAAAGCCATCATTAAAACTTTTTTGTAAGACCTTCAAGATATACTTATTTATATTATGTATTTTGGGGCTGGCACCTATAGTTCTTGTATAATTATTGTTTTATTGGGCATCATTTTATTTAATTGTTTTATTTTTATAATTTTACATTTACATTTACATTTTGACAGTAAGTCAGTATATCAATCAGTCTGATGTTCAAATAAATAAAGCACATAAAGAAATATATTTTTTCTATGAAGGGCATTAATTTGTAGAAAAATTAATTGGTTCTATCATATTTAAGCCATAAATGCATGTAAGACAAAATTGCCTTGGTATTTCATGTCATCCCATCAGTCCCTTTCTATCTCTACTATCCAGCATAAAAATTGGATAAGAAATTCTTCTGTCCGGTATTAAATGCAGTTTAATAAAACACATTGTGTTAATTTTTATCCTATTTTTGTCTTTTATTTTGTACTGACACTTCCTTTGAGAACTCTATATGCCACTTATTTTTAAAGTGCAAATCTACATTATTTCTAGTAAATAAAATTGTAAAAATGAAAATATCTGAAATATTGGGATTGCCTTTGTTGAGGTAATTCCCCGTTAGGAGAATGAGCGCATACAGGGAGATGTATAGAGAGTAGTGTTGGAATAATACACACAGAGCACACAGATATACTGTACAGTAGATGTAGGTTTTTACTTCTAGAAAGGTGTAAGCAAAGTCCAAAATAAGCAATCCAAAGTCATTCACAAGTTAAATCAGTCAGTTTTCAATCCAGGGATAATCCAAATATCAAATTCCAGTGTCAAAAACAGTTCAGTATCAGACTTACATTAAATCCAGTAATATTAGTCAATTAGAAGAAATGGAGCAAAGGCAATACTTTCCAACAGAAGGAAACAGAGATACACTTACACTCTCTTCTGAGACTCAGACTAAACAACCCAGGTTTCTGGCTCCATCTTATGGCTGTTTGAGAAACCACACCCAATTGCATGCTCTTGCATTCCCTTAAATATATAGTACTAAAATGTTTATCCTGGTTTATATATTTCTAACCCAAATACCTGGTAGGTTACTTATATTCCTAACAGCCTTATTTTTTGTTTCAGGAATTATACAATAGTAAGACTGTATTCCCTCAAAATTCCTGCTGTAGGGAATGTCAGGATTAGCATCTAGACTAGTTAAACATATAGTAGAACAATAGATAGTGCATACTTATTTTTTTCATTTGACTAATATTTGCTGATAGTTTATGATCACAGTCTACCAAGAAGCAATTCTGCATTTTTCTGCAAATAAAATCAAAATTAAAAACTAGGTCAGCAAAACTAAAATGCTTTATAAGTAATCCACATGTTTTAACTTGAACAACTGTGGGGAGTGGCTGATTTTATGAAGCTCCTTGAATGCTTATTTTTGTAGTTGTATCTTGTTTCTACAAATGCTTGGATAAACTAAGGCCGCATCGTACTGCAGCCATTAGGAAGTAATTGGATGGATTGCTACAGTTCAGAGTTGCGCCTTTGTTCAAGTTTAATCTGAAGGCACTTGTCCAACATAAATAATAAAAAAGAGTATTCTAAAAATACTCTCTGAAGGAATTAGATGTGTACTGAAAATACTGTTTCTGAATAGTCCATTAGTTTTAAGGCTAGTAGAAGGAACCGTAGAAGAATTTTTAAAAGAAAGTCATCCCTTTTCAATGTTTAGGTCATTTTTTCTTCCTGTGGAGATTTGGACCTGATTGAGCACCAAACTAGTCTGGTAGCTTCAGAAGACGGACAACGTGAACAAGAGAATATGGATGATTCTAACAGCGAGCAACAGTTCCGAGTCTTTAGAGATTTTGATTTCCTAGATGTGGAATTAGAAGATGGTGAGGTACGGTACATTCTTTTTGAAAAAAATTTATCATAGATTAAGCCCCATATTTGCCCTTCACAGTAGTGTTCTTTTTATATTTTAGTAAGTGCATAACTGAGTAGCAATAATCTTGATTTTGCATGAACATTTTCATATAGTTTTTAACAGTAGGGGGTAAAAGGACCTAACATTTGGCAGGTTACCATGCCAAATATATTTAAGGGTCATGATATTTTGCTACCCCGCATGGAAACCTTAGCACAACGTTAAAGCTTAATAAACTACTCTAATAGTAAAATTAAAGCTAAAAGTTTGTTTTCCATACATTAAAATAAAACATAGTACTTTTACCATTCTTAACCATCTGTCTGACATGCTGATTGATAATTTGAACACATGCCTCATAAACCCATTGCATAATGATTTTAAAAGCGGGCAATTTCATCAATGACTTTCCAAAAAGCTAAAGCTTTCTCTGTGTAAATCTTTAATGCTTCTGCTGCCTTAAGATAGTGCACTTAGAAAGCCTGGTGGTCTGTAGAAATAAAACAGGAGCTTGAGGGCCTGTAATTATGTCTCAGCAGGTAAAAGCTTGTCTGTTTTAACTGAAGTTGCTGAAAAGGCCTGCTTGCAGATCACGAGCAACATTTAATTGGCATGGTCTTGTTTATATTTTTATTTTATTTCTAAATAATATTTTTATAGTTAATATGGTTCCCTTCTCTCTAGAAATAATTATTACTGGTAAACTAGAGAATAGATCAGCATTTGGTACTAAAGAACACTGTTTAGTGGTCTGACAATATCTTGCCCCTTTCCCTTCTGCAAAGAAAAACAGACAGTGGATGTAGGAAAGGAAGGAGATTCATAAAATAAGGAATAATTTAGGGCAGGCAATATCACCTGTGAGCCTCACCTCAATCCTGTCAATAAATCCTCTTACTAGATTAAAGATAAAAATCCCCTATATAACAGGTCAGATTTTGGCTGTTCTAAAGAGGGTAGTGAGAAACGGGATGAATAGTAGTAACAATTTGGTGTTCAGAAACTTGTTCAGCAGGATTGTTAATGTCAATGATGAAGAGGGTTCCTTGCTTTAAAAAGGAGCATCTGATACTAGTTACTTAGCCCGGTCTGAAGCATATCCATCACTACCAAGCTGTTCGATTATGAATTATATTATTCTCCTTCAGTTTGATGAGCTGAACTGGAAATAAATTAAATAAAAACCAGCTTTTGCACTGTGCTGTGTTTAAATTTGGAACATTTTAACAAAGCATTCTAAAGAAAATATATTTGCTGGAATAACAATAATGTTTTGTAAGTAAAAAGTTGCAAGGAATTGTAAAGAATTGATCTGGAATTAGAACAGGAATTATGGTACAATTTTTCTTCTTTTGATAGCAAAACTCAGAGCCAAATCTGCTGAATAATTCCTGAAATTGTAAATATCTTTTCAAGGATTATCAATATGAGATATTGATAATTAGGATTCTAAATATTGAGCCTATACTTCAAGTGGGACAGTAGATGTCAGGATACAAAGTGGGATGTATGTATAATGGAAAAACATGTTCAGTAACAATAGCAACGTTGCTAGGTGGTGTTGTAATATGTTTCCTGTTATTGACTCTAACTTCTTTGCCCTTAACAAATAAAAAATAAAAAGTAGATTCTGTCTCAGGGAAGAAGGTAACTGTGTTTTGGTTTTCAAGAAAATCCTATGCATGTCTCCTTCTTGTCCCTCTGAGTACATTAGGTCTTCCTCCCTGTTAGTGTATAAAATTTGGCTCATTTGCTTAATGTAGCGTTAATAGATCTGATCTTACAAGATATGGAAACGAATTAATGTCAACAAATTAAATCTGTTCTAGATTTTCTTTTTTAGCTTCTTTCTTTTTTAGCTTAATTTTATGTGAATATGAATTAAATTTAGTTGGATCATTTAGTTGGGTTAAGAGAAAAGTGATTTAGTATTTTAATTTGTTGTTTGAACCAATGTTAAAGTATTTTAAGCTTTTAAAAATGAAATACAGGAATAAATTGGTCAGCTGCAGTAATGACTGTAAGTATATTTAAATCAAATATGTTTACACAAGCTTTTCTTTATTTGTTTCCTATTTGTTATATCTGCTATTCAGGAACTTCAGGTAAGATAATGCTATTTGAACTAATGTACTAGTAAATGTAATGCATTGTTTGTATCCTATAATATTTACTGAACTGCTATTTCAGTATATATATATGTTTGTTTACATGTATGAAAGTTTTATACTTACACACAGGTTTATAAATGTATTAGAATTCAAAGGAAAGTGCTTCAAGGTTTCTATAATATCCACAGTAAGACCACAATTCTCATCCATTGTGAAATCTACAAATCATGATTTTGACAAGATCAAATTTAACCCATTTGTATATTCTGGTTGTGGTTTAAATATTACAGGGTATTTGTAAAACAATAAATTATGTATAACCTTAATTCTAGGAGAGGCAGTAGGAAATGTAGTGTTTGCATTTTCCAGAACTGTCTTAGCATTTCAGAGATCCTTGGGAGTTTTGTACAATTGCCTAGGCCCTAGGAGATCCTGTCAAATTCTATTTCTGTGATAGCAATTGTGAGAATAGCAAAAGAAGCAATATATTTTTTGACATATTGTCTTGACAGATGACAGTAGAAAATATTTGCAGGAAAAAAATATTTATAGCAATAATCTAAGTATAACCTTTTCATTTTATTTTTATGTTATTATTATAACAAATGCTGTAAGAAATTCCACACTGTTAGATTAGCAGAGCTTAAAATCTTCTAAAATGTTACTTTCTAAAGGGCTCCCAAAAAGCAAACTTTCAATTCACTTGCACAAATAATGAGATTATGTGCCATCAAGTTGTTTTTGACTCCTATCGACCATATATAGACAAATAATAAGAACAGTCTGTTAATGTTACACTGTGCCACAAATGGAAAAAAGGAATATTGGAATATTATGCTATTAATCAAATTCATTCATGTTTTAAGCTAACTGTAAAGATCTTCAGTGTTTTCAATAATAAAGACCCAAGTTTGCATACTTCATTTTTAGAAGTAAGTAAACCTGTCAACATATCAATGACTGAAAAATAATCTATCACCAATTAAATCCTTTAAGACTTGTTTCTATGGAACTAAGTGTAAGATTGCACCATACAATGTTAACTAGATTTAAAATGTAAACATAGAACATGTTTTTTTTTTAAAAAAAACTAAACTATTATTAAATAAGAAATGTTCATTTGTTTTTTACACATAAAATAATTTTAGATTTATTTTTAGAAAATCAGGATTAAAAATAAGGGCTCTTGATTTTGAAATCTTGCATTATGCATGCAAAATTGAGTGTTCTGTTTTATTTTAATTCTGCTCTTCAACATTGTAGATAGACAGACAGAGCAAAGTTCTGTAATATTTTGGGATTTGATATTGTTTCTGTTATTGTAAAGGAAGTATACATAAATTGATACTCAAAATACTTTTTTCAACTGCATGAACAAATAATTTCATATGTGTAGAAATCCCTCATAACAGACATTACCCTTTACTTACTAAATGTGTACAGTAAGGATTTCTCATAATTTTAAATTTTTAGTCTTTATTGTCAGACATATGAAAATAAATAGAATTTCATCATTCAAACATTCTGAAAAATAAAGCTTTGAAAATAGAAGAGTTTTTAGAGGAGACAATCATATTATTAAGCTTCCCTCCTATGGTTTTATATTTCTGGATTTAAAATATAAAATATGTGTGCATATATATATATATGTATGTATGTATGTATGTATGTATATGTATGTATATATATATAGTGTGTATATATATATATATATATATAGCCTTTAAATGCACAAACTTATAAATGTTTTTTAAATGTCAGGTAGGAAGAATTTGTTGTATAGTGGCAGAGAAAATAAAGCACTGCTATGATTGCAGGGTGAAAGCATGGATAATTTCAACTGGGGAGTTCGTAGGCGTTCTCTTGACAGTCTGGACAAGTGTGATATGCAGCTTCTGGAAGAAAGCCAGCTTTCAGGAATTATTCCCAGCCTAAACAAAATCAACCATGAAGACTCTGATGAATCATCGGAAGAGGAGGACCTTACAACAAGTCAAATCTTAGAACAATCAGAACTTGTAAGTACTTTAAGTTAAGCTGCTAGGAACTAAAACTGCATTTAAAGATGAGAAAAGATTGATTTTGAATTCATTCCAAATGAAATTGGATGCCATAACCTTTAGAGTGAGTAAATATATTCTGAATTGATTCATCTTTTGAGAGTCAACAAATATGACCAAAAATGCCCAGTTTTCAAAAGTTGCCAGATACTCTTGTATCAGATATTCTCATATCACTCTTTTTAGTAGAATATTACAAGAAAAAGAGAAAAAAACTTCATAAGGAGTCAGCATTTATTTTTAAATATGTGGTTATGAAAGTAATACATATATTAATTGTATTATTTTCACCAGAAGAAAATCATGAATAGTTTCAGGAAGACTATTCGTGGGTAAATGATGTCAGCTCTCTCCCACATACTCAGACTTGTATGGGACAGATAAAGGAGCAATCTTTGGGCAGTTCTCATTCAGTGCTTTGGCCTGCATCTCCCAGAGGAATGTGCCCTTTCTCTCCTTTTTAACAGATCATGACACTTTCCCCTTCTGAGGACACAAATCACATTGATGCCCTTTCCACGCCATGTGAGGCAGCAACATCAGGTCCGCCTCCTTTCAGTTCAAGAACTTCTAGCTTTAACACTTCTTTGCCAGAAATGAATAATCTCCAGGTCTCTGAAGATTCAAAGGTGAATGAATTTAAAATTTCAAGAAACAGTGGCCAGGATTTGGGGGAGGGTGGTAAGGGATACATATTTGCTAAAAGATACAGTTTTAGGTTTGCCAAAATAACACTTTATAGTTCTATATAACAAAGTCAGATGTTTTTGTGCATCAAATTAAATATATAAGCTTCTCAAGATACCCTGGAAAACACTGGCATTACATTTTTACAGTTTTAATAAAGCAGTGCAATAAGTGGTCCGTGGGAGTTAATATGAATTCTATTCCATCCCCTGAATGTGGGAGTGCTATTGTGCTACTGACTCTAGTGTATTCAATTTTTGCTTGTTTGGGCTACTTGAGAATGCTGATTACAGTATGTAGAGTTTTGTAAGTCTCAAATGCCTGAAACAAAGCTTATTGTGGACACAACCTTGAAAAGTTAGTAAAAGTTAGTAAGGGCTTAGTAGATTTAGTGGTTATGCTTGTGATTTCTGTTTTCTTCTCTTGGAAATGTTTTCTTTTAAAAATGTTCAGTAAACTTTGTGACTTAAAAAGATAGTATTTTTTCCAGTATTTTCTTCTCTTCCATATACTTCTGTCATGTTTTTTCTCCTTTCTTTGCCCTAAGTGAAAAAAAAATAATTCTTCATAGTAACGTTTTGGTTTGATTGCTCATGTTTGGAATTTTCATGCAAATGAATATATTTTAGCTCCATGCAGCTGTATAACAAATACTACTTCATATCATATGACCATATTTGATGAAGGAACTTTTATTTGGCTGTATCAATATTATTTGACTTTATAAGCACCCCTAAGTGCCTCTGTCTTGGCGTGGAAGTAATCAAAACTAGTCTTAGCTAACAAGAGTTGTAGACTAGTCTCAGAAATTTAAAAGTAAAATCATTTTGGAACAAAGCAAGAGCAATCCACTGTATTGTTTCTAGGAGTAGTATGGGGACACATTCATTAAGTTATTTAAAACTAAATTCAGCTCAAATTGTAATACAAATTGCACTACTTATCATTATAACTGATTACTTTAGGTGGAAGGTGCCCAAGAAGAAGAAGATACCTCAATTCAGGAAGATGATCTATCTGGATCTACCAATGATCTTCCAGCAGCATTTGAATACAGTGATAGTTTTAGTCTAGATATGACTGAAGCTGAAGAAAAAGGTGACCGAGTGCTAGACCAATATGCACTTGCCAGGTGGGTTCCTTCCTTCCTCTGTCCCTTCCTTCCTTCCTTCCTCCTTCCCTTGGAATTCAAGGCAATATACATAGCACTCTCCTTCTGAGGCTGTGAGTGTGAGTGACCCATAGTTGCCCAGCATCTTTGCTCCACACGAGTTGTTTTATTCCAGACTTTAGATTAGTTCTTTCCATATGCATGTGTGTGTGTGTATATATTCGTATGTATGTATGTATGTATGTATGTATGTATGTATGTATGTATGGTATTTAGCTTTGTTCGAGTATTTTCTCACGTCATTATAGTTGTGCTTTTAAAGTTGTAGCGATGTTTTGGCAGAATCTCATCTGCAATCATCAAGCTTGTGTATTGGGTTCGTCTGCGTGTCAGGCTTTGCAGTCGTTTCTGTTTTAAATTTGGTGCTAGCCTCCTGCTTTGTTAGAATGGGTTATTTTTCATCCTGATTGGTTAGGAGTCTTGATCTGTGTTTATTAGTCTTGGAGTTTGCTGTGTTCTGTTTGATTGGTGTTTCTAATATCTTCTGTCTGTTTTGTAGCTGTTTTTTGTCTTGATTGGCTGGCAACATTGTGTTTTGTGTATTGGGAGCTTTTAGCGTGGCTTGGCTTCAGGTGAATGACTGGCTATCGTTTATTAGGAAGCTAGGTTTCATCTGGATGGATGGATGGGCTGTGTTTGGGCTGGAGTATTGGGGGGGAGGTCTGTTTGTGCCCAGGTGCTTGCTTGGCTTGTGGTGTGGAGATTTTTTTGTTTGTGAGTGCAGGCTTCCAGATAATTGACAGTCTGGTGTAGTCATCTCTTCTATTCATGCTTTCAGGTCTTTTTTCAATCTCTATGGCTTCTCTGATGATTCTGTAGCTGGGTTTTCTACAGTGGCTAGGGTTTTGGTGCCATTGAAGTCGATGCTATGACCTGTGACTTTCATGTGTTGGACTAGTGAGGGTGTTCCAGGTTTTTAACTGCATTTTTGTGTTCATCCAGGTGGGTACTTATTCTTCTATTGGTCTGTCCGATGTATGTGGCAGGGCATGATGCGCAGGGGACTTCGTATATGCCTTGGTTTTCCAGGTCAATTTTATCTTTGGCGTTTCTTAGGATGGCTGCTATTTTTATGTCTGTTTTGAAGGAAGTCTTGATGTGGTGCCAGTGTAGTATCTTACTGATTTTGTCTGTTGTATCTCTTATGTCAGGAAGAACAGCTGTTCCATAGGTCTGTTCCTCTTCTAGGTCTCTATTATGTCTCAGTGTGTTTTTGTGGATCAGGCCTATGATTTTGTTTTGTGGAAGCCATTGGCTGTCATTACTTTGGTCAGGGTGCATAGTTCAGTCTTTATATGTGTCTTGTCTGCCAGGCTTTTGGTTCTGGCAATTAATGTTTTGGCCATGGAGTTTATCTGTGCTGGGTGGTGATGAGATTGGGCGTTGAGGTAGCGGTTGGATGCTGCAAAAAGAAGAAGAGGAACGAGGAGGAGGAGGATCCCAGCACAGCTGATCATTGGAACAGCTGCTCATTGGGAGGAGAAAAAAAAGAAAAGAAATACCAGTTTGGCCGAACGGCAACATTTTTTACTACGATTCGTCCGAACCGGGCCAAACCGGTAGAATACCACCGCTGATAGCAAAACATAGTAAACTGGTTCAAATAAATGAAAATTATTTCTTAAAATAAAGCTAAGAGGAAATGTTTAAAAATGCAACAAAAACTTCAAGAGGCAGAGATTTAATCATAGGCATAGCAGGGTGAATTGAAAAATGTACACATGACAGTGTTTAATGATTTGTGTCAAATCATTAAACTCATTAAGATTGTATATGTATGAAAACCAAGACATTTTAAACACATTATCTGTCCTTAGCTAACATTTTAAGATTTTCTTTGTTACAGTTTTGGTGAAGGTGACCGCACTGCTACACCCCCACCTTCCCCATTCTTTTCTGCAATCCTGGCTGCATTTCAACCTACTGCCTGTGATGCTGCAGAAGAAGCTTGGCGTAGTCATATCAACCAGCTTATGTGTGACTCAGATGGCTCTTGTGCTGTTTATACTTTTCATGTGTTTTCCTCCTTGTTTAAGGTAAGGAAATTGTTCTAGAATCCTATGTGATCAATCCTGGATCAATATAAAAAGCTTATAATTTGTAGTACAACTCTCGAGAACCGTGATGGCAAACTGATGCCACGCATGCTGGAAGTGGCATGCAGAGCCATCTCTTTGGGCACACCAACCATTGCCTGTTTCTCTTCTGGGTTCTGGCCAGCTGGACTTCGGATGCGGTGGAGCACTGGAAATCAGAAGAGCAGCTCCCCAGAGCAAATGCACGTGCTGGCCAGCTGATCTTTGCCCGCACAGGAGCGCTGAAAACCAGAAAAGCAGCTCCCGGAGCGCATACGTGTACCAGCCAACTGGTCTTGCATGTGCATGTGCGTTAGAAAGCGGAAGACCAGACTAAGCTTCCAGTTTTTGGCGCTCCCGCATACGTGCATCAGGGAGCTGCTTTTTCAGTTTCCGGTGCGCATGCATACACACCTTTTTGGTGCTGAAAAGGTTAGCCACCACTTGTCTAGAAGAGAATTGCCTTATATTTCATTCTTTGAATCCCTATTTAATGTTTACAGAATTTCTGTATTCCTAACTATCATGCTCAAGTGTTCCTAAAGGTGCTTTCACATGGACCTTTTTAATGAATATAGTGCATTATAATAATTTCTTGTTCTATCCAGACAACCTAATTATTCCCAACCAAAGTTTTCTATTCCTTTACTCTGATTTAAGTAGATAGATTCAGAAGAGAAGCATATATTTCTGAAGATGGATTGTTCCTATAGGTTTTATGAGTGTGGCTTATTTCAGCTAGTCATAGTTATAGTTGTTTACTACTTTCTGGTTTTTCCCTGTTTACTTTTTTAGGTACCCCAATTCTGTGGGAAGAGTTTTCATACGTTAAAGTGACAGAACTTTAAAATAGTCAAATTTCAGATTTGGGAACTGGCTCTGCAGTCTCTTCTTTCTTCTATCTTTTGCTCTTTCATACCTTTATAAAGAAAATAACCTTTTATGTTTATATAGGTCAAAACAGTTGGTAGCACTAGGGTTGTAGAGTATTTTATGAAGTAAAATGAATCTTGGGAGAAAAAGGTTAGTGGCAAATCACTTCCATGAATCCTGTTGTTTAAAACTATTAAATTGTTTTGAAACAGAGGACCATTTGCATTTTTTCAAGAAGACTAGATAAAGTTTGTTGAAAATATGGCAGAATTATCATTCTGGGATTTTAAAGTATGCTTGCAATAGACATTTTTAAAAAAATCAATTTTATTAAGTTTCCAAATTTTAAAAACATAAAATAAAACATTATACATTGTTATCAACATCAAGACATCTTTTGCATCTCCTCACATTTTTCAGTATATGTATTTACTTATTCCTTTACCATTACATCTTACTCTTACTATAAATCAATATTTTTTATCCTTATATCTCAATCTTCTCCATGGTATATTTACATATTTAGATATTCCCTCATTCTTTTCCTAATTGCCTTTTTTTTTCTTTTTACTTCTAAACCACTCATACCAGGCATACCAGGCCCTATAATCGAATCTTCTCTGTCTTTTATTTTCATTGTTAGCCTGTCCATCTCTATACAATCTATCATTATTTTTTTATAACCATGCCTTCCGATGGAACCCTTTTTTCCTTTCAGACTTGTGCGTACGAAATCCTTGCAGCTGTTAATATATATCACATAATATATCTATCTGTTTTATTGCATTTTTGTGTTATTATACCTAATAAAAAAGTTTCCGGATTAAATTCAATTTCTGATTTGTGATTTCTTCTATCCATTGTCTAATTGTATTCCAATATTTTTTCACTTCCTGGCATGTCCACCAGGTATGAAAAAAAGTGCCTTTTTCTTTTCCACATTTCCAACAATTTGGGTCTGAGTGAAACATTTTTGCCAATCTAGCGGGAGGAAGATGCCATCCGTAGAACATTTTGTATTGATTTTCCTTGCATGCTGTGGATGTAATTAATTAGTTTGTAATTTGATCCCCACATTCTCTCCCAATTTTCCAGGTCTATAGTGTGGCCAATATTTTTCGCTCATATCACCATCATCTCTTTGACCCACCTACTCTTCCATTTTAAAGTCTAGTAGAAAGTTATATATTCTTGAAATCATTTTCTTTTCTATTTCTTGTAGAATTTTATCTAATTGATGCTTTTCCAAGCAGAAACCAAATTGTTCTTTGTCCTTCTGATATCTCGCCTGAATTTGCATGTATGGCCACCAATCTATCTTTATATTTTGTTGCTGTAATTCCTGTCTTGTTTTTAATTTTCCTTGTGTGTCTAATAGGTCTTTGTAATTCCTCTTTTTTCCCAGATCCATTGCATTTGGGTAGATTTGTGCTTCCATAGTTGACAGCCAGTTCAGTATTTTAGTATAATGATTCTTTTTAATTTTGTTCCATATCCGAATCTCTAATCATGTGTCTCTGAAAATATGCATGCTGTTTACATTTCCCATCCCATAGGAAATTATGCCACCCTCTCTGCAACTTGTGACTCTCTATCGACAATACTCTTCTATTTTCCAGGTTCATCCAATCTTTAATCCATACCATAGCCGCAGCCTGATAATACATTTCCCAGTCAGGGAGTCCAAAGCCACACCTTTCTCTTTTGTCCTATAGCAATTTCATTTTTATCCTAGCTTTTTTCCCATCCCAAACAAATTTACTTATTATTTGATCTAATTCTCTAAAAAAGGTTTTATCCAATCTTATTGGTACAGTTTGAAAAAGATATAGCATTTTTGGTAGGGTAGACATTTTAATTGCAGCAATTTTCCCCAGTAATGATAGCTGTAATTTCACCCACATTTCCAATTCTTTTTTGATTTGTATTATTAATTTGTCATAGTTATCTTTTTTGATGGAAGAGCATCTTGCTGTTAATCAAATGCCTAAATATTTTACCTTTTTCACACTTTACGTTCCCAATTTTCCTTCTAATTCTTTTTTTTTTTTTTTGGCTTATCTTTTAAATTTTTAGTCAATAATTTTGTTTTGTTTTTATTAATCTTAAGGCCTGTGACCTTGCTAAATTCCTCTATTTTCCTTTATTAATTTTACTCCCATATCCTCTAAATCTTCCAAAAAAAAAAAACTACACTGCTCAAAAAAATAAAGGGAACACAAAAATAAGACATCTTAGATCTGAATGAATGAAATAATCTTATTAAATACTTTGTTCATTACATAGTTGAATGTGCTGACAACAAAATCACACAAAAATTATCAATGGAAATCAAATTTAGCAACCCATAGAGGTCTGGATTTGGAGTTGCACTCAAAATAATTAAAGTGGAAAAAAACACTACAGGTTGATCCAACTTTGATGTAATGTCCTTAAAACAAGTCAAAATGAGGCTCAGTAGTGTGTGTGGCCTCCACATGCCTGTATGACCTCCCTACAACTCCTGGGCATGCTCCTGATGAGGTGGTGGATAGTCTTCTGAGGGAACTCCTCCCACACCTGGACTAAAGCATCCCCACCTCCTGGACAGTCTGTGGTGCAATGTGGCGTTCGTGGATGGACCGAGACATGATGTCCCAGATGTGCTCAATTGGATTCAGCTCTGGGGAACGGACGGGCCAGTCCATAGCATCAATGCCTTCGTCTTGCAGGAACTGCTGACACACTCCAGCCACATGAGGTCTAGCATTGTCGTGCATTAGGAGGAACCCAGGGCCAACTGCACCAGCACATGGTCTCACAAGGGGTCTGAGGATCTCATCTCGGTACCTAATGGCAGTCAGGCTACCTCTGGCAAGCACATGGAGGGCTGTGCGGCCCCCTAAAGAAATGCCATCCCACACCATTACTGACCCACTGCCAAACAGTCATGCTGGAGGATGTTGCAGGCAGCAGAACGTTCTCCACAGCATCTCCAGACCCTGTCATGTCTGTCACGTATGCTCAGTGTGAACCTGCTTTCATCTGTGAAGAGCACAGGGCACCACTGGCGAATTTCTTGGTGTTCTCTGGAAAATGTCAAATGTCCTGCACGGTGTTGGGCTGTAAGTACAACCCCCACCTGTGGATGTCGGCCTGTCATACCACCCTCATGAAGTCTGTTTCTGACTGTTTGAGCAGCCACATGCACATTTGTGGCCCGCTGGAGGTCATTTTGCAGGCCTCTGGCTGTGCTCCTCCTGTCCCTCCTTGCACAACGGCAGAGGTAGCGGTTCTGATGCTGAGTTGTTGCCCTCGTACGGCCTCCTCCACGTCTCCTGATGTACTGGCCTGTCTCCTGGTAGCGCCTCCATGCTCTGGACACTACGCTGACAGACACAGCAAACTTTGCCACAGCTCGCATTGATGTGCCATCCTGGATGAGTTGCACTACCTAAACCACTTGTGTGGGTTGTAGACTCCGTCTCATGCTACCACTAGAGTGAAAGCACCACCAGCATTCAAAAGTGACCAAACCATCAGCCAGAAAGCATAGGAACTGAGAAGTGGTCTGTGGTCACCACCTGCAGAACCACTCCTTTATTGGGGATGTCTTGCTAACTGCCTATGCTTTCCACCTGTTGTCTATTCCATTTGCACAACAGCATGTGAAATTGATTGTCAATCAGTGTTGCTACCTAAGTGGACAGTTTGATTTCACAGAAGTGAGATTGACTTGGAGTTACATTGTGTTGTTTAAGTGTTCCCTTTATTTTTTGAGCAGTGTGTATCATCGGCGAATTCCTGTACTTTATAATGCTCCTTTTTAATTAAAGCCTGTTTGATTTCTACATTTTTCCTAACATTTTCCAATAAGTTTTCTAAGGTCAGAATAAAGAGAAAGCGTGACAGTGGGCACCCCTGCCTTACTCCCTTGTTGATCTTGAACATTTTTGTTCTGTCACCATTCATTATTACACTGGCCGACTGAGTTGTATAAATTGTCGAAATCAATTTAATAAATTTATTGCCAAATTGCATGCTTTTTAATTGTTGTATTATGAACTGCCAATTAACATTGTCAAATGCCTTTTGCGCACCATTGCCAATTGTTTTCCTGGTTTTGCTTCATAATATTCTGTTATATTCAATACCATTCTAGTATTATTTTTAATTTGTCTCTGGTAAGAATCCATTTTGGTCGCTATGAATGATTTGATTAAGGGTCTTTCTGCCATTATGGACATAAATATTTTATAATCAACATTTAAAAGGGATATGGGCCTATAATTTTGAATTAATTGATGGTCCGAATCTTCTTTTGGGATCAGTGTTATGTATGTCTCCCCCCATGACTTAGGTAATTTTGCTGTCATCAGTACCTCATTATAGAGTTCTAATAATTGCATTTCTAATTTTTCTTGGAGCGTTTTATACAGTTCCCCTGGGAGACCATCCGGTCCTGGTGTCTTATTGTTTTTCTGTTTCAGGATTGCCTCTTGCAGTTCTCTTAATGTTATTTCCCTGTTTATCTCTTCTTTATCCTCTTCCAGGATCACAGGTAGTCCGTTTCCTTCTAAGTAATGTTGGATATTTCCTTCTGGTATATCTTCCCTACTATATAATTCCTCAAAAAAACTTTTAACAATATGTTTTTTCTTTTCAGTTTGATGATGTAGGGTACCATCAGCATCTTTCAATCGTTGAATTGCTCTTTTTTATTTTTCTTTCTTAAGTCTATAGGCTAGCCACCTTCCCGGCTTGCAATAGACATTAAAGGCACCTGTGTTACATCTAATCACTTGGGGAAGCAAGAGAGTTGAGGTTGATAAGATGAATTTGTAGATGTCCAAATACATCTTCTACAGTATTTTGAAAAGTATATACAGTGTCCTTTATAATAAAACACTGAAATAGAATTGAATGTTAGTGAACACTAAGATTAAATTCTTCATGCAAGAAGAAATTGAAAAGTAATACTCTAGTGAGAAAAAGGGTCATGCCTGGACACAGCCTTTTACTTTTAAATCACCTTGTTTAGCAGAAAAATCATTTAAAATTGTTTAGTCACAAAACAAATCTCACATCCGTTTAACAGTTCTGTTTTATATAATATACTCGTTGGTGATAACACATCCTGATAACTCTGTTTTGATATCCAACACAACAATTTCCCACCATGGTTTTCAAATGATAAACTGAAATTATTACTAGCTGTTTCCAGTTATAACTGAACATTCCTTAGAGGAAAAAATAATCTCAATCAAGAAAAACTAAAAAAAAAGAGATTCCGCTCTCATAGTTTCCAGCTGAACTTCTCAGAACTTTTTCAAGCAACATTTACAAATTTTGTATGCAGTAAGTAAATACAGAGAAGCCTCTCCTGCTATTTTCTTTTTTTAAATAATGATTTTATTTAACATTATGGTTAAACAGATGAAAAACCAATATAGACTACAAAAAATAAAATGAAAATAAAAGTAGAAAATGCAGAAAAAGTATTGTAAAAATAAAAATAGAAAAAAAGTTAGCAAGGAAAAGGAGAAGAAATATACAAAAGTAGCAACCCAACCTCTCATAAAAGAAGCTGTGTAAGAACATTATTCTGATAATCACAAACACACTGCAACAATCCAGAACACCAGGAAAAGGAAGCAGCCAGCTATAAAGTATCTTCCAATAAAATGGACACGCACACAGCTTTATCAAAAAGTGCCTATGAAAAAGATAATGCTGTCATACATCAAAAAAATTCAGAAATAACCACAAACTAATACAACCACATTGCATTACCATAGCACACAAGCAACCAAAGGTTTCCAACACATCTTAACTAAACCAAAAGATCCAGTAGCCCCAGAAGAAAAAAGAGGAGTCATCTACAACATACAATTGTAACAAACATTAAGTAGGACAGGCAGGAAGTAGCACATTCATAAATACTAATACTATACTTAAAGTTAATAGTGCATAATTAAACCATTACAGATATACATATGTCCTTAAGAACATAAACATACACCCCACTTACGTTACATATTTCATCTTGAATCATAGAAAAAATGTCATTATAGGTACTTCTTGACTTACCACTGGTTCCCAAGCAATTACTCAAAGTTATGAGAGACCAGCTTGAAAGCTACTTACGACCCAGTTTCAAATATATGATTGCTACAGCACCTCTGCAGTCATTTGCTCTCATGACCAACCACAGGGGTGCTGCAGCTTTCACCCATCCCACCCTGCCAAGTCCCTGCAGCCACTCATTCACCCAAGGGAGGTCAGGCCAGCTGTAGCATCCAGCCTGATCTCTCTTTGCTTGCATACTCCAGCAAGCCTGAGTTCCCTCTGGTCACTGGGTGGGAAGGAAGCTGAAAGGCTGTGAGGACCCCAAGGAGTGAGAAGTGGAGTATGGGATGCCTAAGGGTGGAGGAAGCCTAGGGAAGGCAAGCCTGGGCCTGAAGTAGGCCTCTCAGGGCCTCCCTCACCCCTGAGAACTCTATACCAGCTTAACAACCCATATGTTTGTTTCAACAACTGCATCAGGGGAGAATAGAGGATGGATGTCATGACCACTTGCAACTTTAATGTGCAAATTCCATTACGGTCATAATGCAAGAACTGCCTGTGTATGAAACTAAAAGAAATTCTATAGCAAATGTAATTCTGCTTTACAGAATATTCAGAAAAGATTCTGCTTTCTAACTTGTGATGCTGCCAGCTATCTCGGTGACAATCTGCGAGGGATTGGCTCAAAGTTTGTGAGCTCATCCCAGATGCTGACTTCGTGTTCAGAATGTCCTACCCTTTTTGTAGATGCTGAAACCGTGAGTATATTTACATAAGCAAAAACAGCATGTTTATTAGAATTAGGTGGATGTGTAATTTCATCATATCTTGTCATGATCAGCATGTCAGTTCTCCTGAATATCCATTCCCTAGATAATTAGAGATCCATTGCGTATTATGGAGCATACAGTACAGTCTTTAATGCATAATTATATTTTATTTTTATTTATTTTATTTATTTATTTGCATCCCATCTTTATTATTATTTTTACAATTAACTGAAGATGGCAAACATATCCAACACACCTCCATTTTCCTTACAACAACAAACCTGTGAGGTCATTTGGGTTGAGAGTGAGTAACTGGCCCAAAGTCACCCAACTGACTTTCATGCCTGAGGCAGGACTTGAACTGAGTCCCGCTTTCTAGCCAGATGCCTTAATCACCAAAATCTGTTTTTATAGGAATTACCATGTCAGACTATAAATGGAAACTTGCATCACCAAAGTGCTACCATTCAAATTCCAAACCATTTTCTTCATGAACTAGAGTCTGAAGGTTGAATCACAACACCAGGACTTATTTTCTTGTTAGTTTGAGACATTTTTCTGGTCACCCAAGCAACTTCATCAATGAGAGCAAGCTAGTTAGGCAAAGAGTCCTTGGAATGTACCAAGTCCTTCCACATCAACCTCAGGCATTTCTTCCCTGAAGTCAGAGGTGGTATTCAGCATGTTTTGACCAATTCTGGAGAACCGGAAATTTTGAGTAGTTTGGAGAACTGGCAAATACCATTTCTGACTGGAGATTTTATAGTATCCTTCCCCTGCCACACCCAATAAGCCAGGCTCACAGAACCAGTAGTAAAAATTTTTGAATCCCACCACTGCCCGAAGTGTATTGTAATATGTCAGTACAGATTCTCAGTCATCCAGGTAAAGTTGTCTGAAGATTGAGTCATGACAGTTGGACTTATTTTCTTGATTTTTGAGATGTTTTGCTGCTCATCCAAGCTGCTTCACCAATTGGAGCAAGTTAGTTAGGAGGAGCGGTTGGTGCAGGAGAAGTTGGTACATTCCAACGATTCTCTACCTAACTAACTTGCTCTGATTGATGAAACCGCTTAGATGAGCAGTGAAACATTTCAAGCCAACAAGAAAATAAGTCTAGTTTCTATGACTCAGCCTTAAGATAACTTTATCAGGATGACTGAGAATCTTCACCAGCTAGAACAGAAAGTTTCTCTGTAACATCTGATCTCACATGAAGCATTATACCTCAGACAAAGCCATTCTGCATGACCATTCTAGACTTTAATTCTGTCCCTGCTGATTTTCATTACTCAATGAGAGCAATTTTTACCAGTGTTTGAAAGAAACAGTGTTCACTGAAGCATCTTTATTTTTTTTCCAGCTTCTCTCTTGTGGGCTTCTAGAGAAATTAAAGTTTAGTGTCTTAGAACTACAAGAATACTTGGATACATATAATAACAGAAAAGAAGCAACACTTTCTGTAAGCATGATTGTTATGTTTTGTCTTATGTTGATTTTGTCTTACTTTTAAACATAAAATCTGGAAGGAGGTTAGTTCATCAGTAAACCATTTTTTGAAGAATATAAAGCTAGTTAACGCTGATGTGTATTCATTACTCTCAGAATATACTGAATATTAAAGATTTTAACTTTAAAAACTTAAACACATTTTAGGAAGTAAAAAGATTTTAGAGATAGGAATCAGGATAATGTGATTAAATCTGAGTTACAATGTAGTATCTGCTACATTTTCATTCAAGAATTTTATATTCAGCACAGTGATGCATCCTTTCTTAGATTTATTCCAGAAAATATTTAGAAATTCAGTAAAATGTATATTATCTCAAAAGTTTGATTTTTGAAAAATTGAAAGTTTATGTCTTCTGTGCTAATGCCTATATAAATATGTGTGGGTGTGTATGTGTATGTATGTATGTACACACATATATACATATATATTGTTTTTTACAAACAGTGGCTGGCAAACTGCAAGGCAACTTTTTCAGGGGGTTCAAGAGATGGGGTTATCACTTGTCAGCCAGGAGATTCAGAAGAAAAGGTAATAAACATTCTGGTTATATGGTGTTTCTGGAGGAAAATTTTTTGTGTGCCTTGTGTTTGTACTCCCATGATTTTTTGAACATTGAAAAATCCCTTCTTCCTTCAAATCCCCATCAGTAAGTCTAAGTACATGTACATACCTAAAAATCATAGAAATTTAATTTAATTGCTACGGCCATTCATCTCAACCAAATGCCATTAATGGAGGAAGAAACAGGCATTTTTATGGAGATTCTCGGTCATCCAGGTCATGGTTGCCCCAAAGGTGCTTTTTCAAGGGGCAACTGGAATTTCAGGTTTTTCTTTGAAGACATTTTGCTTCTCATCCAAGCTTCCTGGATGAGAAGCAAAACATCTTCAAAGAAAAATAAGAAAGTCCAGTTGCTTCTTGAAAAAGCACCTTTGGGACAAGAAGGCATTTTCTTTTCTCAGATTGCCAGCTTCTCTCTGGAAAGAATGCCTCTCATGAGTCTGTGCAAGGATTTGAAGAGAATCTTCAGTTGGGCCAGCTTCATCCACCAGAAGGAAGTTGTCTTCCAACAGTCATCCTCCAGCTGCTTCAAAGGCTTTTTCAGATTGTTCATGTACATATACAGTACAGAAATTAGCAACAAAATGTCTCTGCCTGCTCCTGCACTCAGGGGTGACACAGGAAAGCCCATTCAACAGATACAGCTGCCTTAACTTTAATGACTTTGCAAACAACCCCTTGAATATTTTGCACATCATTACTATCTAATGAGAAAGTAGATTTGTATTAGTGATAGGGTTGTGTCACATTTTGCACCACAAGGCAAAAAAGGGTTTTGAAGCTAATGTGGTTAATCTGTAACTCCTTAAAGCAGCTATGCCTTCTCCAGGATTATTCATTTACTGCAAAAACATTTTTTTTTTTTGCCTTCAACTCAAAAGCACTCTTTGAAAAAGCATGAAAGGGATTCCCCCAGTAATCTAGAACTTTGGCTTCCATTCTCTTTGGGAAAGAGGTGGAATAAATGGCCAGATTTGTGTAAGTATGTGTATATTGTTTAAGGGTTTATAGGCCAGTCTGCCAACTCTGCGCAGTTTAATCCTCTAGCTGGAGTTAAAAAATCATACTATTTGTTTGAAAATAACCACATAAACATAAAAAGAAATGTTGAAATCACTTAAGTACCATACCATAAAATAGGGAATACTACTTGATGCCTGCTGACATCACATAAGCAGATGTGAATAATAAACCAAGGATTTCAGCATTCCTGTCATCCCTAGTGTACAAAGATCCTGTCGACCTTGTGATTCTGTGATGCAAATCAGTTACTTTGATTTGTTCCACTTGGAATAGGACAAAACATCCTCTTCTCTTCTGGCCCATTAATATGTTCCTGTTTAAGAAGCTCAAGAAATCAGCATATAGTAATGTTAATGGACTTTTAATTCCAATGTCTTGGTGTGAATCCAGTGCTGAATAATACACTGGCCATACCATGTTCAGAGTCAAGGGCTGAACAATATATTCTGCATTTACATATTACTTTACAATGCATTGAAAGCAAAACAGTACTCAGTACTTATGGCCTATTATTGCACTTCTGATCAACACAAAACAGTTCCTTTGCAAAAGACTTGGAGATGAATTTCACTTCAGCTTCTTTGAAACAATAAAATCAGGAAGAATTATGAATGAAAACAGCATATCTGCCATAACTGGGGGGGGGGGTTGGAGTTTATTCCCAGGATCTGGAGATTGTAGATAATGTTACAAATATCAACAGGTAGCTTGAAAGTATTTTTCCGCTGCAAAGTTTTGAAGATAGTAATAGCTTTTGCTTTCTTGATTTATTTGCAGATTACTCTTTCAACTTCCCTTCTGTCATAATTTAACTGTGATATTGATCTAGTCATTGCTAAAATTATATGCTTTTACTTTCCCACATAATCAGTTTTCTCTCTTTGCACTGGGTCTCCTCCCACAGTTTTTGGCAATGCATAAAATAATAAGACTAAGTAAACCTTTGTCCTGATTTTTGTATGTGGAATTAGAGAATGTTCAGCTTTAACTTTCTATCAGCATGTTTATCTTTCTGGGATAATGAGATTTGTAGTTTCCAATCTCATAGGATTTAGCCAGTGATAATTATTTTAGTGAAAAAGCATTTATTAATTATCTATTGGTTTATCCTGGCATGCCATAAGCCTGGCAGTGACCAAGGCCATTTGCTACAGATTGGATTTTTTTCGAAACTAGCAAAGGCTAACTAATGTAATTAAAATTGAATTTCTCCTACCTTTTTCCATCCAAATGATAATATATTTTAACGCACAGACTAAAGCAGCATTCCAGGGCCATATTTTGTGTCCCCTCTGGACACAAGATTACATTATTAGAATGTTCTCGTTCATTTACATTGAGTAATTCAAAGAAGATGATATGTTGCCTGGTTATTCTTTTTATATTAGTTAAATTAAGTATTCAGAGGATACCTCAAGTCATGCAGACAGTTGGGATATTGGCTATAAGACAAACTCTGACAAAGATCTGTCAGATCTCTTATCCCTTTCTAGCTGACTTCATATTTAGTCTACCAAACTAGATGGAACTAGTTAAATGGCATTTTACAGGATAAACTTTTATGTGCATCAACTAAAGCAATAAATGCTTAAAACTGCAGTGTTTCTTATATTAAATACATTAGGATTAATCCACCAATAACTGTCTGTAGTGGATCATAATTACAGCTTACAACTTTGTCTGATGCTTAGCTATGTCTTTGTATAATATTGTACAGCAAGGCAACTTTCAGTCAAATATGCATCATTAAGATATTTGAGGATACTGCTGAGTAATTTAAAATTAATGTTATTATTTTATTCATTTTCTCATGCTGTACAGCAGACAGTATTGATTTCCCTCTGGTTAGGGAAACAGGATGGCCATAAAGTAAAGGCTAAGTAAGGAAAAATAGTTTAACTTTGAAAATATGAGATTTAAACAAATTTGTACAGGTAGTCCTTGACTTATGACCACAATTGAGCCCAAACTTTCAGTTGCTAAGCAAATAGTTAATTGAGTTTTCACCCATTTTACAAGCTATAGTTGTTAAGTGAATCACTGCAGTTGTTAAGTTGCATTGTTATTAAGTGAATCTGGTTTTACCATTGACTTTACTTGTAAGAAGGTGCAAAGGTGATCACATGACCTCAATGAACTCCAACCTCCCTACATGTGAGTTGTCAAGCATCTGAATTTTGATCACATGACCAAAGCATACTGAAACAGTTGTTAAGTGTGAAAAACATTTTTAAGTCACTTTTTTCAGTGCCATTGTAACTTCAAACAGCTGCTAAATTAATGGTTGTAACTCAAGGGTTACCCATTGTTTAATTAATTGTTTTTACTCAGTGAAGGATGTAGGCAGTGGTAGAATTATATATTATATTTGTAATACAACATATTTTAAAAGTGGCATACTGAAACCTAAGGGAAAATAACAGTTTTTGACTATTTCTGGAGGTTCAAGTGTCATCATCATAATGTAGTATAATATTAGTAAACATAATAGCTATTATAGGAATAATAATAAGTTTGCTGCCTTAGTCATACATGAAAAAGCGAGATAAAGGTCTAATTATAAAAATGACATTTTTATATTATATTTAATGTTTTGTACTTCTGGGTATATAAACATTTCAGGGTTTGTGTCCTATTTCATAGGCATTATCATTAAAATATATCTAAATACTTCAGTTTTAGCTGGATTGCATAGGTGTAAATACTGCATTTCTTTATGTTACTTTCCATGGCAAATTAATTATGATTTTTTTTTTTCAAAAATGAAGTACATATACAGCAAAATCACTGAAGCAGGAAATCATTGGAGGAGCAATCATCTTTCATTTCCTTAGGTTTTTTTCTACAAAGCTTGTTTGCTTGATAGGGTGCTCTCTTTCTTCATTTCTTACAATGATAGAGCACTGGTCCTATAGCATTGGTCCTATGATGGTCAATAACGATCTCAATACACTAAAAACGATAGCTCAATTTTCAAATTACTTTCAGAAACAGGCTAATTATAGTTAACTTCTACAGTACACAAAGCTTTTTATCAGAATCAGCAAGTACAAAATTGAACATAAATTTTAGAGATTCACAGAACCCTCTTAAGCTCAATACAGATGAGGCTGAGGTGGGGCAGCATTTTTAAAAAATGAATCTTTTTTTTTTTTAGAAAGGTATATGCTGCATATTCTGTCATTGTTCCAATTTATAATGGATTATAACGTACAGAAAACCTATTTTAAAAATCATATAATCATCATCTTTAAAAAAATTTCTATAAACATGAGGGAGCTTTAAATCTCCTCCTAAACTGTAATAAGTAGATGGCAGAGCATGCTATTAAAAATCTGACAGTGAACATCCTGCAAATAACTTGGACCTGAGCTATTTCAAAAATGGGACAATCTTGCTTACCCTATATGTTTGCTTACCTCAACCTGCTTCAATAGTGTTTGAAACCTGCATGATACTAAAAGAAGCTAATCAATTTGCATCCACAGCTTTTTAAAATTTCTTAAAATGGAAATTTTAAAATTATGAAAACATAGACTTCATAATTCCAACATTATGTTCTGTTTTTGTAACCTTTTCCTTCCAGTCTGTTGCATCTTGCTGGTGAAGATTTTGGAAATCACAAGCTAGTATATATTATTTGGCCAGTTCTAATACATACTATCTTATTATGGGGTTTGATTTTTTTTCTTTCAGATCACTCTGGTCTATAAGAGAATTGCATCTATTGATTTTATAATTATAATTAAGATTTCTGAGCCATGCATGTTGTGTAGTTGATACATCTTGAATCACTTTAGCAACTTAAAATAAGCTCTGCTAATTGTAGTAAGAGAGTAGTAGTAATGGCTGTGCTTTTCCAGTTGCATGCATTACACTGACACTTTACTTTCTTTCCTTTCCTTTTTCCTGTGCCATGCTTGCTGTGTAGCAAATGGAATCTCTTGCAGTAAGTTAAACATTCTTTTCATATTCTTTGTCCATTAAAATATGGACTAATACACTGTTTTAATTCCTAGCATGTTTCTCCCTTTTCACTTTCTTATTTATTCAGTGTACAATCATTGTTATTAAAGTTTGTTTTTTTATTTTACTGTCCAGTTTCCCAGGTTCCTTGGAGTTTTCTTTGTTTATAAATTCTGACCATGTCACATTTAACTCCAATTATTATACAAATTTTATTTGAAAGTATATTATCCTTTTTTAATTATCAGGGCACTCCGTTGCTTCTCTTCTGAATAAATCAAACTAATAGAATATTTTATTAAAGAAAGTGACTTGTTTCCTGATCTCATCAGCCATCATTGCAGCAAACTAACTACATTATTATTTCATATGAGAGGACTGTTATTTGTAGCCTGAATTGATCATTTCTCTCAAGATCCAGATATCTAATTATCAATTACAAATTCACTACATATGTTCATAATGCAAGAGATGAATTCAATTGCTTTAAGTGGCTACTCTAGAATGACTTACCATCTTTTCACAAATGATAATCTACAACCATATGGATATGACATTAAGTAACTGAATTTGCAGTAGTCATTTGCTGTCACTTACAAAAGCTGCAGGGCAATAATTCTGAATCTGTAGTCTGCAAATCATTAAAGTAACCTATTACTTTAACCTATTAAGGTAGTATAAATGCTTCTTGGAGTGGATACCAAAATAAAATTGGGTCCAGGTCATACAACAGCATCAAATTCTTACAAGATTTTGGCTTTTTTACACCAAGTTCATAAGATTTCAACAGGGAATGCTAGTGAAGCGACAATAATAATTTTAATACAATATTATAGTTCCACAGTTTCATGTTTTTGGTTTATGTGGTGATCCTGAAGGCTTTCAATGAAAATAAAATGTTCTAGATAAATGGAAAGTTTAAGTAACAACTATAATTTTTAAAGTTATGGAATTACCATTAACATAAGTAAACCATGTAACAAAATAGATTAGAGTAAATCTTTTAATTTTAATTTATCTGGCTCAATTTAAGAGTTCCCATAAAAATTATTTACCTAGTCTCAATATCTGAGTCTATAATTTCATTCCATGAAAATATGAATGAATTACAATCCCAGAATCCATTGTGCCATTTCAAAATAAGCCATGTATTTTGCAATGAAATCAACTATGAGCTCTGCTACTGGGAAACTGGAAATTTCACCCCACAACAATTATGTTTAAACTATATTTTTTCATAAGAATTTTTATAATAACCTGGTTTTATAACCCATGCTCTGAATTTTTTTCTTTTAACAAAACATAGATAAGATTAGCCACAATTATTTTGACAGAAGACAAAACAGTAAAATAAAATTAATAAAAATGGAAGAAAAGGCATTGAAATTTCTTTTCATGGCCATATAGGAGAAGAATAGAGGCATTAATCTGTTCCCTATCACAATAAATTATAGTTTACAATTCTAGAATGTAGTTTCTGATACTATGTGAAGTAAAAGCATAACTTGCTGGTTCTTAAATTTCATGTCACAATTAATTTGTGAAAGTAATGCACACTGTATTGAGGTAAAATAGATAAAATGTTAAAGACATTCTGGTAATCTTAGCTTAATAAAAAGATATGATGTTAGAGGAAATTCTGCATCATAAAGTTTAATAAGACTCAGCATTTCAAGTCCTACAAGATAGGTCATCATTATTAACTCTATGTTGCTTGGGAGTAAGAAAGAATGGTTTGTAACTGTGTTCATGGCAGTGGAAAAATATATCAGAGATAGAGAGACTTATATTGTAGCAGCTCTGCTGCTCTAACTCATGATCAGTCTAAAGAAACATTAAAACGAATGATGTAGAAATTGCATAAGATACTCATAATAGCTTCATATTATTTTGTAACTCATGATTCTTAGTTTCTGTTGCAAAGCACATTATGGAAAAATCCAAGCTGTCATCTTTTAATAATAACTCTCTCTTCTATTTTTTTTTTTTTTTAGCAATTGGAACTGTGTCAGAGATTATATAAGCTGCACTTCCAGTTATTGTTACTTTTTCAGTCATACTGTAAACTCATCGGACAAGTGCATGAAGTTAGTACAATGCCAGAGGTATGTACAAGAAAAGACAGAAGCATTTTTTCCTGGAATAATTGCTGTACTCTTCTGATTAATGTTTATTTATTTCACCAGATCAGGTGAACTTTAAGTGATTGGTAATGAACATTTAAATTTTGCTGGACAAGAATCATAATAGAAGGAATAATTATGAAAAATAAATAGGAGTGGAATTAAGTATTCTTTTTTCCTCCGTACGCACCTCCCCCCCCCCCGCCATTTTTTAACTGTGTAATGCCTATACAAGAAGTTATCCCCACATTTCCTATTACAAAATCATGGGAAAACCCTGGTTCCACTCACACTCCTATATTTTTATTGGGCCCTGAATGCATTAAGGTCTGCAGGTTATCTATTAAACACTCTCTTTTAAAATTATAAATGTAGAAAACTTTAGAGCATTTGTTGATTTTATGAAAATATTTTAAGGAAACATTTCCATATTTGTTTAAATATACATTTTCCTTCTCCTTTATATATATAGAAAGAGCTAAAAGTTGGTATGCTGACCATTCTCTACACCCCATTTTTTCACACTGGAATGTTAAATAAAATATTGACAAAAAGTGACGAATGTAATATCCCTCAGTTGAATTTCATGACTGAGAAAAGACTTCCTTACCCTAATTTTAATACTGAACTATATTATTACAGTAAGCTTCATGTAGCATATAGTAGGCTACTCTTAAATAGGCTTGTGGCATGGTTTTTAAAAACCATAGCTTATCTAAATGCATTATATTTATTCTTTAATTTATAATCCAACACTAATCATTAAATTATAAAATGGTAGAATCTACTTTTTGTGATAGAATAATAGTATTATTTTCCTTGGAATTAGTATTCTTGTCCAAGATGAAGCAGAACCTGGCCACTTAGAAGTGTAAAATGTAACCTGCAGATAAGAATTGCTGATGAGGTGCCTTGATTTCAAACATCAAGGAATTGATGTTTAATTTAAAATCATCTCAATACGGCTTTTTAAATTTAATAGTACTGGTATCAGTGGACCCAACTGATATATCATTACAGCAGTAACACACAGTCTACAATAATTCATTGTTAATTATTAGCTTTCATGAAGTTATAAAGCCAACACCTGCAATGTCCCACCTGAAAAGAAGGAAAAGTGAAGTTTGATGCAACCTCATCTTATAAGATATTTCAGATTTTTAAAAAAATTATTGATACAGTTTTCCCCACCTCAATTTATATAGACCATATAAAGAAGGGTAAAAATACTGTGTTATCTGGGATTCATAACCTAGACATCATGGAGCTAAGCTGAGTCGACCCTATGAAGCCACTTCCAGAAGTAGAAACAGAACCACTGAAAAAGAGTGCCTTTTACTCTGACTTTTGGTAGTCGGTTGAAAGGGATACCATGTTTAATGTGATTCACAACCCATTTATTCCAGTCTCACAAAATACAAACATGCAATTGAAAGGCAGTGTGGTTTAGTGGTTAAGATGTTAGACTAGAATCAAGAAGCTGCAGGTTCTAGTTCTTTCTCAAGCATGAAAAACAATTGGTTAAGCTTGAGTTAATCATTTTCTCACAGCTCCCAAACAATAACATAACACAGTGTAAGTGTCTGCAACAAGTCAGCTGAAGAACAAAACCCTTGTCATTATCATGCATTGATCTTTTAAACTGGACAAATATAGCACAAAAGAAGTAGACTCTGTAACCAAGCTGGACAGAGGCAAAAAAGAAATAAGATACTGTGAAGTAATGTGGAAGATATACACCTTATTTTAAAACAATGGGGTTGAAATGCATGATTAAATGCTTAGAGCATTTGATTTTGGTTAAAAAAATCTTCTTAATAAATCCATCCAAAGTTGGATTCATATCCAAATATTTGATTGAGTTTAATACGGTAAATAAAATTTTTATATCTATTTCATTTTATGAAAAGCAAGAATGAGTTTACGATATTCTTTAACTTGTAGAACACCCTATATTCCTCCACTGGTTTTAAAATCAGGACAAGATGTACCAAATATATATTTCAATGCATGTTCTTAAATTAATTTTCATATGGATATTGTTCCTGCTAATTTAAATACTTCATCTGTCCTTGAATTTTGCATCTTTTATATGGGAGGAGATAATGTACGTTGGTGAAAATGATTTTTTTTTCTTCGATAGCTGCTAAATATGTCACGAGAACTGAGTGAGTTAAAGAAAAACCTTAAGGAAGCTAGTGCTGCCATTGCACTTGATCCATCTATTATGGAAAGTGGTACCTCTGAACCCATGTTCGCTTCTACAGAAATAGCTATTCAATTTATGCTAGAGTGTCTGAAAAACAATGAACTTGGAAAAGCTCTACACCAAATAAGAGAATGCAGGTACATTGGGATAGATGAGTAATGTATTGTTTTCCTATTTTCTCTGAAGAGCAGCTATCAAATACTTTATTTTTACTGAATAATACTGAATATTATTGCTGAATATATATAAATAGATCCAAATTAAAGGAACTCATTTAAATGTAATAAATGAGAAATAATTAAAAGGTGTGTTCCTTCTGTTCATCAAGTATCTCTATATGTTTAAAAAATGTTATAATTTTGGAACACAGTCTGTTATCAGTTTCCCTTACTTAGAGAAATGAAGGTTCTGTATTGAAATGGAAAAAAAACCCTATCTTGATCACAAATTAGGTTTTGTGTTTTGAAAGAAACAAAGTTCTAGTATGTTATGCCAACTTAGTGGTGAACATACTGCTTTTGTCCACGAAGCTATCTATGGCTTGGTTTTCAAGCTTCTTTTGCATGGAAGATATACACGAGTTAATACCCAAAGCAAAAAAAGCAAAAGCAAAACAAAAAACCCAGAAGCATTATCTTGTAAAACCCAATGAGTTCAAGCAAATAAAAAAGAGAACCTGCTTTATTTAAAAAAACCCAGGAGTTTTAAAGTTACTTTACTAGCCAACAATGAGGCTTCCTTCTCTTCCTTCAAAAGAGTCAATCTTCTTAAATCCATTGCAGTGCATATTGTAATTAATACCGTTGCACCTGAAGGTTTTTTTCCCTTCATTTTGTGATATCAGTAGCACTTGTTTTTTTTTTTTTTACGTTTTTACATGTGTAGCCACAGAAATTAAAAAATGAGATTTCATTTGCATGAAACAGCATTTCAGTAGCATAACCTGTACTTTTGTTTCATTGCAGGAATTTATGGCCGAATGACATTTTTGGAAGCAGCTCTGATGATGAAGTCCAGACTCTACTGAATATTTACTTCCGGCACCAAACACTAGGGCAATCTGGCACTTATGCATTGGTAGACTCTAACCAAAGCCTGACTGAAATTTGTGCGAAACTGATGGAGCTGAACATAGAAATCCGGGACATGATCCGGCGAGCTCAAAGCTACCGAGTGATCACTTCTTTTCTTCCAGATTCCAGTGTTTCTGGCACGAGTCTCTGACAAAAGTCTGGTGCCTCCTACTTCTTTCAGGCTGGGATTGCTTCCATGCTGGGATGAGATGGTTCAGTGCATTTTCAGCTTTAGAAAGAGTTGATCAAGACATACTCAATCTTGTTACCTTTACAATATTTTCCAAGAAAAGTTGGGCAGTGTTTTCAGAGTGCAGTCATAACATAAGAACAAAGGTAGCGTCAAATCCTTTGTTCTGAACTACATACCCAAATGACTTTCACAGGGCAACTGCAATTCACTACTGAAGAAGTGACTTCCTTACATACCAAAGACTACTACACTGAGCAAGACTTCCTTTCTAGAAAATAGTTTTAGATATAAAAAGTGCAATCTCTTCTTCACTTGAGGATTTTTTTTAGTTTTGTACATTTATTCCTTTGACCAAGTTGTTAAAAACAGGCAGAATGAAGCTAGCGACAGGATACTGAAAGACTGTCACTGCGAAAGCTGAGAGCCTCTCCATATGAAAGTTGTTGTAAAGGACTACAAATGTGCACTGTATTTAAATATGATTACTGTATCTTCTAAATAGAGAAAAAATAATAAGCTGCTACAAAGTACATTTGTTGATGTTGCTAGGCTACTGTCTTGGAAGGTACTAGATCCTATTTCAAGAGGTCTGTTATTAAGACCCAAGTACCTATGAATGGACAAAGATTTTTTTTAAAAAAAAAAAAGATTTTGGCTGCTTTTTACTAGAGAGTTGCTTTTATGTATATTTATATTAAGAATGCTGGTCTGGCATAAGTTGTCATTTTGTAGAAAAATATCACGTCTGATTTAAGTTCTTTTGAACTGGTACATGCATCTTTTAATTTTAATGTACATTTGGATTTTAACACTGAAATTATTAAGTACAGATCAGATTTACTTTCTATTTTCCAAGTGCTTATTAGTAATATATGTTCCTCTTTTCTCATATTTTTTTTGCACTTAACTGCTGTAAAGAGTTAAAACAAGTGCATGTAAGTTATTTGCACATTTGAGACACTTTCATTTCAACATTGTGTCACTTGCTCACCCTGTAAATACATTTAAAGGTTTTTGTGAATTTTCTTTTAATATTTTGATCATTACAGATCTCAAGTATAAAAGACTATATACTGTATGTGTGTGTATGTGTACATACATGCAAACATACATATATCTATATACATACACATTAGCGTGTAAATGTACTAAATTGTAATGAGTTTATGCTATAATATATATGGAAACAGTTCTATAAGAATATTTTGAAATCAGGTTCTTTTTCAGTTGGGCTTGAATCAACATATAAATTAGTCCAACTTGTGCTCACTATGCATCCAAACAGTAACCTGCACAAATTGATATAAATTGAACAAAGTCCCTTAAATTTAATGTATTCTTGCTCAACCAGTTCTCTCTAGCTAAACTTTGTCAATCTGGTGTCTTCCAGAGATGTTGGGACCACTAATACCAGAATTTCTAACTAGAGAATCTACTGGAATTCTGGGACTTATAGTCCAAACAAGTGGGAAAGGAAGCAGGCTGAAAGGATTTCTGCAAATATATGAAAATTGATAGGCTGCTCTGTTCTCCCTCCCTCGAAACAGTAATTTGAGCATATATAAGAGAAGCAAGGTATAAGTTTGAATTGTTATGGAAAAATCAAGCTGTAAGAAATATGTTATGCAAAATGTAAGTGTACTTATTCTGTAACACCACAATTGAGCAGATGGGCTCTATAGGTGTAAACCTCTTCCTGTTGGATTGTGCCAGCTTTATTATAGAAGCCAATTTAAAATTTTGTAAAAATGATTAAAACAGGGATTAAAATAGTGTATCTCACATTCAGACTATAAAATTAACATGTCATTTGCTAGGTATATATATCTTGGTTTCTTTTTCCCTATTGAGTTGGAAGAAAGACAAGCTTTATGCTTAGTGATTAAGACCTACTACCATAATCATATGAATTTGGGGAGTATTAATGGGATATAAAATTACATTTATTGCTTATAATCTTGTGTGGCAAGTCCATGTCAGCTAACCCTCATGAAAGCTAACATGAAGTGCCTCTTTCACTGTGTGACTTGAGTGCTGCCCAACTCACTTAGTTACTTTTCTCTTAGAGGAATGCTTTGTAAGAGATTAACAAATGTTTCTGAGTGTTAGTAAACCTAATATAATTGAACGATGAAGTTCATGTTTCTTCATTGTGCTACTTACCAGCTCTTGTATAGCACAAGCTTAAACCATCATTTTTTTAAATGAAATGTCAACCTATACACATGTACATATACTAAAAACTATCATAATCATTCTTAATTGAACTGTATTTGCAAGTTCAGAACATGTGCTGTTTTCACTATAATTTTGCTATTATCATCTAAAAACCACAGAAAATAAGATGGAAGCTTCATTTAACCATCTCTTTCCACATCTCCTTACTAAATGCAACAGAAATGGGGGCAAACTCATTTACACATGCAATGACTCAGGTTATTATTTTTGCATCAGTGTATGAAATAATTATGAAAATTGCAATTGCTTATGAATAATCACCAAATCTTACCAAATTCTTCCTGTTTTTAGATTGGCTTGAAATTGCATATTTAATCTATAGTGCTACAAAACTCAATATGTATCTCTTCTAATATAGGCCTTATCAGTCATTTTTGCAAATTAGTTTTGAGAGTAATATCCCTCCTAAGACAAAAATGCTAGTTTAACATGCACCACAAAATTCATAGCAGTAGTACATTGGCAATCTGATATTGTCTTACATTATTAATACAAAAATATCTAAGTAAACTTAACCATTAATATGCTCAGGTATTTTTTCCTCTTTAATTTCAATAAGACAGACAGGCCATCTGATGATTCAGGAAGACTACTGTGCTTTTTATTCAATTTAATAATGATTATTATCCCTATCATATAAATCTATTACGTATTCCATTTTCCTTCAGTGATTTAAGACTTGCTTACATGTGTCTTTATAGAATGCCATAGTAGACATGAAAGTATATTGCTCAATCTTTATCAAACTTCAATATGTTCAATTATATCCAGAATCCTCACATTGTATCACTGTTTCTGCAAAAAGATTGCAGGAGTATATACTGCTCAAAAAAATAAAGGCAACACTTAAACAACACAATGTAACTCCAAGTCAATCACACTTCTGTGAAATCAAACTGTCCACTTAGGTAGCAACACTGATTGACAATCAATTTCACATGCTGTTGTGCAAATGGAATAGACAACAGATGGAAAGCATAGGCAGTTGGCAAGACATCCCCAATAAAGGTTCTGGTTCTGCAGGTGGTGACCACAGACCACTTCTCAGTTCCTATGCTTTCTGGCTGATGGGGGTTTTTTTGAATACTGGCAGTGCTTTCACTCTAGTGGTAGCATGAGATGAGTCTACAACCCACAAAAGTGGCTCAAGTAGTGCAGCTCATCCAGGATGGCACATCAATGTGAGCTGTGGCAAGGTTTGCTGTGTCTGTCAGCGTAGTGTCCAGAGCATGGTGGCGCTACCAGGAGACAGGCCAGTACATCAGGAGACGTGGAGGAGGCCGTAGGACAACAACCCAGCATCAGGACCGCTACCTCTGCTTTTGTGCAAGGAGGGACAGGAGGAGCACTGCCAGAGCCCTGCAAAATGACCTCCAGTGGGCAACAAATGTGCATGTAGCTGCTCAAATGGTCAGAAACCATTTCTCCATGAGGGTGGTATGAGGGCCCGACGTCCACAGGTGGGGGTTGTGCTTACAGCCCAACACCATACAGGATGTTTGGCATTTGCCAGAGAACAAGATTGGCAAATTTGCCACTGGCACCCTGTGCTCTTCACAGATAAAAGCAGGTTCACACTGAGCACATGTGACAGACGTGACAGGGTCTGGAGACGCCGTGGAGAACGTTCTGCTGCCTGCAACATCCTCCAGCATGACCGGCTTGGCAGTGGGTCAGTAATGGTGTGGGGTGGCATTTCTTTAGGGGGCCGCACAGCCCTCCTCCATGTGCTCGCCAGAGGTAGCCTGACTGCCATTAGGTACCAAGATGAGATCCTCAGACCCCTTGTAAGACCATATGCTGGTGCGGTTGGACCTGGGTTCCTCCTAATGCAAGACAATGCTAGACCTCATGTGGCTGGAGTGTGTCAGCAGTTCCTGCAAGACGAAGGCATTGATGCTATGGACTGGCCTGTCCATTCCCCAGAGCTGAATCCAATTGAGCACATCTGGGACATCATGTCTCGCTCCATCCACCAATGCCACATTGCACCACAGACTGTCCAGGAGTTGGGGGATGCTTTAGTCCAGATGTGGGAGGAGATCCCTCAGGAGACCATCCGCCACCTCATCAGGAGCATGCCCAGGCATTGTAGGGAGGTCATACAAGCACGTGAAGGCCACACACACTACTGAGCCACATTTTGACTTGTTTTAAGGACATTGCATCAAAGTTGGATCCGCCTGTAGTGTTTTTTTCCAGTTTAATTTTGAGTGTAACTCCAAATCCAGACCACCATGGGTTGCTAAATTTGATTTCCATTGATAATTTTTGTGTGATTTTTGTTGTTGGCATGTTCAACTATGTAATGAATGAAGTATTTAATAAGAATATTTCATTCATTCAGATCTAGGATGTCTTATTTTTGTGTTCCCTTTATTTTTTTGAGCAGTGTAGTATTTGCAAGATTTAATCTGGCGTGTAAAATCCCTCTAAGTTTTCCACCTTTAGAAAAAGTGTATCAGCTCTCCCATCTCTTTTTAATGCTCATCAAGGGAAATACAATTTAATTGGAATTTAAGTTTTATTAATTAGGCAGTACAGTGATAAATTACAAATATATCTTAGCATTGCAAACATCTTTAGTCCATTATCCATTGCCAGGTCAGAATCCTAAAGTCAAATCTACATTATGAAACAAAGTGCATAGCTAAATGCAACCTCAGCACACAAACTGCACAGATCAAACAATGTATTTGAAGCTGTAGGTGTTGTCGCAAGATAATCTTTTGCCTTTACAGCGGCCACATAGCTCTTGCCGGTGGGGTCTCTTGAGGTCAATGTGCCTTTTGTTCTGGGGACAGGAGCAACGAGTCTTTGAACAGATCTTAGGATAACAAACTTTAATTAGTAGAAGAAATCAAAACCTATTCCAAAGATTATTTTTGTGATTATACTTAGTGATCTTCTAGAAACTTTTGAATGATAAAAGATGAAAAATATTCTATTAACTAAGATACAAGTTAATTCTATTGCACAAATGTGCCATAGATGCCAAGTAATATTAAACAAAGGTATGCTTTCATAACAATAAGCCCCATATACCCATGTTGAACTAGAAATGAGGAAAGTTTTTAAAATGCCATATTCTATATTTTTAATAGTGCTGTAACAACCATCCTCTGAAGTTCTCTATTCAATTCTTTGGGTTAGTTTTGGTTATTAAGAATCGGGTGTCAAACATCATGCACTGGCTACACCCACTCCCATTTTAGCAAAGGGGGGGAAGTTGTGCTACATCATGTGATGTGACACCATGAGTTAGATACCACTGAATAAGGAAATGAAGCATCTGAATTATCAATACTTATTGGTGAACATTAAGATTTAACAGTCACCATCAGAGGAAGAAAATTCATTAACTCTTCACAAATATCTATTAAATCCAAAAGTATAATTTGACAAAAGTTATTACAAATGACATAATTTACCTAAATGTAAGTACTTTATAGTTCAGATGCACCAAACTTCCAATTTCCATGGATGGTCTGACCTGACATTCTGCCTATTGTATCCAAAATCTGCAAAATGATAGCCTTTCTATGAGAAGTTTTCAAGTTTCACCTTTATTGCCGTTATTTGTATTGAGGTAGAAGAAGATAACTTATGGAAATCAATTTGTCTTGGAGAATAGTATTGCATATTACAATATTCTGATTCAAATAATTCCTTAATACACTGCAATTTTAAGCCAGGTAAAAAACCGTTTTTCTTTAGATACTTCTTTAATGTGTTAATAGCAGTTGCTGAATATCAAGTTTTACTTACATGGCACTGAATTGCTTCTACTTTATAGGGATTAAAGCTCTTTTGGCACTTGCGACAAAGCTGCTTAAAGTATACCTAAAAATGAAAGTGGTACATTTGAGAGGGGAAAACCTTAGATCAGATTATCTTTAAAATGTAGCATGAAAAAATTATATATTTAAGCACAACTGAATACTCATTGTGCCAAACAGGCATTAAAAATTCTTATTAAGCTCATTTTATGATTTCCTTTTTACATGGCACAATTTAACCCAAAGCAAAAAAAAAGGTTTCTGTATCAAACTATTTGCAGTTGGTCACCACTATAGTTAACAGGTAAACACTGTACAAAAACATCACTTCTAGTTTGCTCCTCTCATTCTATCAAAACTGAGCCTAAAAGGATTCTGCAAGTTTGAGACAGTTACATTTTCTAACATGCAGTCCAGACATTGAATCCTTTTCTGAAATTTACACCTTAAACAATAGAAGCATTTTTTCTAATGTTCTTCTAAACATACCTTATTGGTTCCAGAAATGCACCATACATAAGCACTTTCCCATCTGGTCTTACAGTCATTGCAATGGAAATAGCCGTATTTCTGTTCTAAGAACTGCAACGGAAAGTTGTGCATGAACAGTAAATATTAAAATTTGATTTGCAACATTCTTAAATCACAACATTTAAAGCACACTTTTTAAATGCAGAAATCAGAGAAAAAAAAATCCCATTCACTATCTACCTTCTTCTGCAAGCATGGTGAGGAGCTTTCTCCAAAGATTAAGATAATTATTTCTGGCCAAATACAGTTTTGATCTACTCCCACAGCCAAATTTATCCATTCTATTTTGACACCTTCAAGAACTATACCAATTTCTCATTCGGGATGAAATTAGTTTACTCCATATAACAATTACAAGTGCTACCCCAGAGAGAAAGGTTGCTAGCATAATCCTAAACACGAACGTCAAAAAAGTGAGAAGTACAGGAGTATAAGAAGGGGTCTATATTTAACCTGATTCTATACAATTCTTAATCCCAACATCTCTTGCGAATATACTGCTAAAGTCCACGCCTGTGTTTGGGGTGGGGGTAGGGAGGCAAAAATGCGACAAACAAACATTACATCCCGGCTATATTCGAATGTTCGCCATACACGTTGACAGGTTTGTTTAAATGTCAGGCCCTACAGAAGAGGCTAGTACAGCGTTTCTCAACTTCAGTTATTTTAACTCACAGAATTCAATTCCCAACTGGCTGGGGCATTGGTTGAAGCCAACACATCCTAAAGACGCTGAGGTTGGGCTAAAGCTGCCAAGCAAGCCAAGGGTCCAGCTAAGGCCAAGTTCTTCTCTCAGGCGTTTTGAAAAATCCCCCTTCTGCCTTTCATCAAATCGCGGCTTCCAGAAGCCGGAAGGATTTCCAAGCAAGCTCAGGGTCTGCGGAAAACCGCGCCGCTCACCTGGAAGGTGGTTCTTTTATCTTCTTCGTAGAAGCGACTCCCGCCTCCCTCAGCCTCGCCTCCTTTCCCGACCTGCTGCTGGGCAGAGTATCCGACGGCGTGCCCCGGCAGCCCGTCCTCAGCTCCCGCCTCCTCTTCGGCATCGCCGTCCCCCTTCTCTACGGACGTTCCCTTTTCCTCGGACGTCTGGCTGAACGGAAGCGAAGCCGGCCCTTCAGGCGGCGCCTTCGGTTTCCCCGCCGCTTCGGGAAAGATGAAGAGGCGGCGACCAAGCACGGGCGAGTAGAAGCCTGGGAGCGGCGGCTGCTCGCGGCTCAGCCGGCCCGGGGGGCTTTGAGGCCGGACGGCCTGGAGCGGCCGAGACCCGAGCGAGCATTGCACCGCGGCGTCCGCTTGCGGGTTCACCTGAACACCCACTTCTTTGGTGTTGGCTTTACGGAGCCGCGGGGTGAGGCCCGGGCTGACTTGCGAGAGCAGCGCCTTCAGCTGCGCTCGCTTATAAGTATCCAAATAATTCGGCGAAGACACCGGAGGAGTCGCGGAAGGGGCCGTGAGCAGCCCGCGGTAGGGGTTAGAGATGCCGCTGCACTTGCTTTGCTTCCAGCTCGGCTGCTTCTGATTGGGCGGTAGCCTCGAGGCCACGTTGTGGCTGGGGGTAAAGCTGCTTCCATAACTTTGATAAACGCTGTAAGACGGATAAACGAAGCGCTCCATGCCGGGACAGGGAGCCTGGTTGAAGGGGGAGGCTTCCTCCCTCCCTCGCTTTTATCGCCCCCCAGGAGCAATTAGTGCTCATTAACTAGTGGCGAAAACCAATAAACCCTCTTAATTCAGGAACAGTTGCACTCGTAAAGTACGCCTTAAATTTACGCACCGGAGTTAACAGGTTTGAACTCACAATGTGCGTTCCCTTTCCAAAGCGCTTCCACTAAATGTTTGCAACCAAGAACCATTGATGATGGATCGGACAGGTTTTGGATTGAGTTGGGTTGTAACCGAAACGGTGAAACTACAACAAGATTCAGCAGATCCTTTGAAGATAAGGGGATACTTTACCCAAAATTAAGTCCTACCGAAATATCAGGGAGTGGAAACATTTACTCCAAGGTAGTACCTAGATATCAACTGAATCTTGGACATTGCAATCCAATAAACCTCTAATATTGCAATCCAATAAACCTCTAATATAATAAACCTCTAATATTTTACTCTAATATTGGCCCAATTGCAATATAACACCCCGTTTTTTACAAACCTAGTTATTCAAACAGCACTGGGTCTCTTGGTCAAAATGTGATTTCGGGTGCTGTGGAAATCCAAACAGCAGAGTTAGATTATTTAAAATGCTATCTGTTGTGTCCGTTCAAATTAAGGTACAGAACACTATCTAAATCCAGGCAATTTGACTCAGTAAAACTAAAGGGCCTCCATTTGTCTGAATACAACTAACCCTGCCATTTGTCAGAAAGCAACCTGGCTAGATTGTTCAGTTCTAACCTCTCTGACTTTTTGCGGGATATATGCATGTTCTAAAAGGCTTTATGGAATTTTATGATTGACATACTGCTTAGTAATATGTTAACTTTATATTTAACTGTTTAAATTAAAATAAGCTTTAAAAACATACAACAAGGCATGTTGTGGAGGCCATCATGTTGAAGATATAGGTCCCAACTCCTGATTTTACTGAAGAATTCACAATTAACTATGTTAATATAGTGTCACTAACCCAGAATAAAACATTTAATGGCTCATTGTTCATGCAATACACTAACTCTTAATGTGATGTTTGGTTTTAGCTTAAACATGGCAATTTGTTAACTAGGTTTATGGTTCAGAATGTTAAGTTTTAATATGTGTAAATGACTTCAGACTTTACACAATATGTAAAATAAAATCACATGAACATAAAAATGTGTGTGTGTTTATATGCAAACTCCTCCAGATTCAAGCCCAAAAGCATACCAGTGACTTTGAATAGACATACACAGTACAACCAACTTCAGAGTATGGAGAGATTTTCAATCATTCAGGTAATGGTTGTCCCAAAGATGCTTTTCCAAAAGGCAAATGGACTTTCTTGGGTTCCCCCCCCCCCTTGAAAACGTTTAACTTCTTCAGAACTCAGGCAAAACACTTAAGAAACAAATATCAAGAAAGTTCAATTGATTTTCAAAAAAGCACCCTTGGGACAACCAACCCTGGGGAGAAACCGGGAAAAGGAGTGCTCTCTCACCTCCTTTAACTCCTAGGAGAAAGGCAGACTATACATAGCAAATCAGTTAATTCTGTAAAATGTAAATTTTTTTCACAAGAGATTTGCATTTCTCATTGTACTTGTTGTACAGTAACTAATGTACAACTATTTCAATGAGATAATTTGCAGCTTTGGGGGGGGGGATGGGAGGGGGAAAGATTCTTAACAGCTCCTGAGAGAAAAATGAAATTATGTGCCTGCCTCTGAACTATCAAAATTCCGTGGTTTGAGACACGCTTTAAGTACCGCATATAAACTAGCTGCTAGAACGGGCCAATTCTTTTTTTTTTTTTTTTGTAAAAAACAAACCACAAGTTCCATGATCCCTTGAGTGCGGCAGGATTAAACCATTACAGCAGGGGTCTCCAAACTTGACAGCTTTAAGCCTTGTGGACTTCAACTCCCAGAATTCCTCCTGCAGTCATGATAGCTCGGGAATTCTGGGAGTTGAAGTCCACAAATCTTAAACTTGGCAAGTTTGAAGACCCTTGAACTGCTGGCTCTTCTCTTAGTTTCGGGCCTTCACGCCATTGCCAGTGAAAAACGGAAGCAAGAGCTGGGCTCCACTGTTCCCAGCCGGAGACCAATTTCATTTCCGTCCGTAGGGTGATCGGTATGTACGAAAAACCTCCGGATTGTGAGTGTGGATCAGCCGTGAGGAAATGATTGATTGCACCCCCTCTGGAACTGCGCATGCGTTGGCGGGTTTTGGCGCCTTCTTTTGTCTTTCAGAGGAAGTTGTTGCTGAGAGGACTTGGAGCCCGGCGGTACCGGGGGCTTCTTTTTTGGGGGCCTCGAGAAATCTTCCTTCGTCCGTTGATTTATTTTTTTTGCTCCCAACTACATTTCCACAGGGCTGCTCTTCTGAGGTTCTTCTTAGATCAGAAGAAACTCGCTGTCCCATGAGGAGAGGCACTGAGGTGAAACGTGTGTGAGTGGAAGAAAGGGCATGAGATGGAGAGGAAAGCCTTGGTTCCTTCTCTGTATCTGGGATGGTGCGGTCTGAGGGAAAGGGAAGCTGACGGTGCATCCCGTAGGATAATTTATTTGGTCGTTGTGAGGTCTGAAGTAGGATGATGAGCATAAAGATTTCTGTGCCCCCCCCCCCCCCCCAAGTCAGTTTTTTTTACTCCTGCCGACTGTCTGGACAAGTCCCTGCAGTTTTCTTGGCAAGAGTGTTCAAAAGCGACAGGCTGTTGCCTGCTGTCTAGGACTGAACCCAGCTGGCTTCATGCTCAAGGCAGGGCTGAAACCTGTGCATTTCTGGTTTCTGTCTTGATGCCTTAACCACTAGAACAAACTAGATCTAAAATGATTATAATTATATTTTCCATTTTCCCTATATTGGATAGTTAAGGTGGTGGACATACCTAATACTTCTGCCTGTTACTCAGAGTACATTAAATTAATATTTGAATTAAATATTCCCAACTAAGCGTGTAGAGATAGAAAATATTAGGACAAATACAGACTTAAACAAAAATATATCTGTGGCTATATGCTATGCCAGCTGGTCATATAGTAAAATTAGTGCTCTGTGTTGTGCTAGCACAGCTGATTGGTATATTTCATCAAACTGGGGCCCAGTTGGTCCTGCAAAACTTACATAGTCATGGCAAGCTCCATTGAATACTTTTTTACTTGTAGATATTATGTAAATAGTATTTTACTTCCAGGTAAGTATATTAGGATGGCAGTTTAACTGAGAGGATTGATGGGCTAAATAGATATTCAAGTCTAATTTCCTGCTTTGCACATTAAAGCAGCAGGCAAAGGCTGTTGAGTAGGCTTGCAAATTTGTCCAATTGGATTCTGCCCTCTGTTTTGTACAGGCTTATGTTCTTAGAACCTAGTTAGCAGATGTGGAGGTGGAAGAGGGATAGACTTGCTTTCTTTTAGCTTCATTCTTCATGATAGTTTTCAGTGGCTATGTAGCTAGTGCAGATCCTTCCATAACAATGTAATTAGACATTAAACTTGATAATTTTAATGTCTTTTTTCCTGGTTTTCTTTTAGCTACACCACTTCCAATATCAGGTTTAACATAGTGGCTAAGGCACCAGCCTAGAAACCAGGAGATTGAGTTCTAGTCCTGCCTTAGGCACATAAGCCACCTGGGGGACTTTGGGCCAGTCACACACTCAGTCCAACACAGCTCACAGGCTTGTTGCTGTGGGAAAAACAGGAAGAGGCAGTATTGGGTGTTTACTGCCTTGAGATAACTATAAAGTAATAATGCTGAGATAAACATCTAACAAATTTCCAGTTAAAAGTCACAGCCAAGTTATTTATCATAAACTGTTATTTTTAGAGTTTTGTCTTAATCTGCGATTTATAGCAGGTCCTAAGTTTATGAATCCTTTTGAATTTTCAATGTTTCTGCATAAATATAAACCTAAAGCATGAGAAAATTCCAGACCTACATATTTGTATGTGTAAAAATGTAAACCTTTACTTTTAATAACTTAAGATCCCTCTTTGGGCAGCAATAACCAATTAAAAATTTCCAGTAACTGTTGATCAAGTCTGAAAACAAGTTGGAAAAATTTCAGCCCATTCCTCCTCAGATAACAGGTTTAACTTGGGGATGTTGGTGGGCTTCCTCTCACGAACTGCTTGCTAGGATCCTTTAACATTTTTCTACACCTAATGTCAGGATTTTGACTTGGCCATTCCAAAAACATTTTTTGAGCTTCAATTCATAGATATATACCCTGATATTTTCATGTAGAATTTGCTAGTACAATTCAGAATTCATAGTTCCATCTAATATAGCAAGCTCTCATGATCTGAGGCCTAAACCATATTACAGATAGACTTCAACTTACAACCACAATTGAGCCCAAAATTTCTGTTGCTAAGTGAAACATTTGTTAAATGAATTTGCCCACATTTTATGACCTTTCCACAGTTAAGTCACAGTGGTTGTTAAACTGTTGAGTGAATCTAGCTTCCCCATTGACATTGCTTGTCTGAATGTAGTAAAAGTGGCTCACAAGACTCTGGAAGGGAGCCATGGTGGCTCATGTAAGATGCTGGGTCTGCACACCACTGAGGTTGGCAACTTGATTCCTATGGGTGAATAAACCGTGTGGAACAAGAAAGAAGTCTCCCTGATTGCCTACCAGCATTTAGGCATCCCGTGAGTAAAATATAACGCTGCCAGAAAAATTCTTTTTGCAGAGGCAGCCGGCCACCTCGGTGATCCCTGGCTAACCCATGCCATACACTTTAAAACAAAAAACAGGATCCCGGAACATTGCAACGCTCACAATTATGAGTCAATTGCCAAGTATTTGAAATCTGATCACATAACCATGGGGATGCTACAACAGACATGTGAAAACTGGTCATAAGTTACTTTTTTCAGTGCCATTTTAACTTTGAACGGTACTACCTGTTTCATAGATGTGATGAAGTTCTTATGCTGGAATTCAATGTTGCCTTTCACCAAACATCTTTTTATTTAAGCCCAAAGTTCTCTTTTAGTTTCATCCATCCACAGAACTTTCTTCTAATAGCTTTTTTTGCTTTTGCAGGTGGTATTTCATAAACTGTAGATCGGCAGCAATTTTTTTTTTTAGATTAGTGACTTTCTTCTTGCAGTCCTATGTGCATACCATTGTTGTTCAGTAGTTTCCTAATGGTGGTCTCATGAATCATGACATCCACCAATTCAGGACAGGCCTTTGGTTTCTTTGACATCCTGAGGTTCTTCCAGAGCATTATGCACTTTGCTCTTGATATGCCTTTGGTCTGTTGATCATTTCCGGGGAAAATAACAATAGGGTTAAGTTGTCTCCATTTGTACACAAGGGAAAATGTAGGGAGAAGGCAAAAGCGACGGAAGATCCTTCAGGGGAAACTGAGGGGGAGACTCGCCCTTGGTCCAGATGAGCCCCCTTCCCCTTTCTCTAGGCTGAGAAAACAACGCGAGCCGAGGTTGCTTCGGCTCCACTCAGCTTCGTTTCCTCAGCTCCAGCTGCTTTCAGTCCACTCGGGAGGAGGGGGAGGAGGAGGTGGTGGTGGTGGCTCGCGTTGTTTTCTGATAGTGAGATCATTTTCCAAATTAATTGATTCACTAACCCAAAAGAAGAAGATGTTGATGACAGTGGGAGGCAGAAGTCACTCTCTCCCTTGCAAGAAAAAAGCAAGAGCCGTTCTTATGATCTCTCCCTCTCTCTCTCTCTCCCCGTAATACAGTCAGGCCCTTTCCAGTACGCGGGATCCACCCCCGCCGCTTTGCACCTTGCAAATGCAAAAACCCCAGGATTTTGCATTTGCAAGGTGCAAAGTGGTGAAGGCAGATCGCGAGTGCTGGAAAGGGCTTGACTGTATTACAGGGAGAGAGGGAGAGATCATAAGAACGGCTCTTGCTTTTTTCTTGCAAGGGAGAGAGTGACTTCTGTCTCCCACTGTCATCATCATCATCTTTTGGGTTAGTGAATCAATTAAACCTTTCATGATAGTGAGATCGTTTCCCAAATTTCCCTTAAATCAGGGAAGAAATCAGAAACAAACCTTTGGACTGAGAATAAGCCTGTTCCTATGATGCCATTTTTGTTCACTGCAGTGTGAAAAGTATGAAAAAACACACTTCTTTTTCTTCATCTTCTTGTTCCCTATTTACTGGTCTCTTTCAAAGAGGAAATTGTGAACATCAAACTTATTCTCAACTGTCCTAGTGAAAGTTTTTATTGGTATCTATTTTTATTTTTGAAATTTACCAGTAGCTGCTGCATTTCCCACCCTTGGCTTATACTCGAGTCAATAAGTTTTCCCAGTTTTTTGTGGTTAAATTAGGTGCCTCGGCTTATATTCAGGTATATACAGTAATTAGAAATTGTTTTTAACCCTTTTCTAACCTAGTGTGCTTCAATTAACTGTTTTTCAGAGATTGTCAGAAATCTCCTTTGTTCAAGCCATGACACACTTCTTCCATGCTTGTGTTGCAAAGATCCTACATTTTCATTCTTTAAAAAAGACAGGATTGCCCACATTCATACCTGGTTATCATACCACTGATTGAAACATCTGATGATGCTGGTGAAATGAATTGATAATCCCAGAAGTTGACATCTTCTTGCCACATAGAAATATGTAGCTTTGGATCATTTTCCTCAATAAATTAACAAGTACCGTGTTTCTCATGAAATAAGGTCGGGTCTTTTATTTTTTTTTTAATTTTGAGCCCCGAAAAGGCGAGGACATGTTTTCGGGGGTGACTTAATTTCCTTCCCCCCACACACCCCCACCCAGAGTGCCCCATGCGCACTCACCTCGCCATGAGGCCACTTCTATCAGCCCATAGAAGAGGCCTTGAGCGCCCCGCGCTTCTATCAGCCGATAGAAGTGCCCCAAGGGCAGAGTCACCAACCTCTTCTATGGCCGATAGGAGAGGCCTCGTGGAGCACCCCACGCTTCTATCAACTGATAGAAGTGCCCCAAGGGCAGAGTCACCAGCCACTTTTATCGGCCAATAGAAGCGGCCTCATGGCAAGGCATGGCTACACATCGGGTTCCCAACTGCAAACTCAATCACGTACGTATACCGTTGTCAGAGTAAATATCAGACAATCTCAAGATTCCCACTGCATTTCTGCTTCCTGAGCCAGCCGCTCTTCTTTGTCCCCTCAGATAGCCCTATTTCCCCCCGCCCCTGATTCCCCACTGCAACCACTTGGACGGAATGGGTCTCAGAGGGGTCGCTAAAAAAGCTGATTCCACCTATCACCTGCAATGGGCAGTTCCGGGCCCCTCTGCTTAGGCTGCCAACTAAGGCAACTCGCAGTTTACTCAATTGCTCAACTGGTTTCAAAGGGAGGTCGGGGGGACATTTTATTAAAAGCTTTTCTGAGCGACAAGTCATGAGTTGATAAAATGGAATTGAATTTATATTGAAATGAGGTGAAGGGAAAGAATGGAATGGAAAGTAGGTTGGTTATCCAGATGCAGGTTACATGTAGGAAAGATAAGTACTTTTATCAATTAACAATTGTATTAAAAACATGTTTGTTGAGACCTATTGTGAGAGCCTGGTTCAGGAATCTTGCTCAATTTTGGGTTAATTTTTTTGTTTTAAAATAGCATTTTTTTTTATCTGGAAGAGTGAACTGATGTTAAAGTTGTTACTCTTAATTCTTTTACAAAAAGTTTGTACCATTTGACCTGACAGAATCCAGAGGGGATAGGGGCATTGCTAGTAGATGGTAGCATATATTCCATTAGAGGAAAAGCTTTTCAAACTTTTTAAATATACTGTTGGGGCCTTTCTTGGAGATGGGTATGCTGCAGGAACTGGTTTCCACGTTAGTATCATTGTGTTGATTTTTTGTTGCTTGTGAGAATCTACTTCAGATGTATTGACTGCATACAAATATGGACCTATCATTCAGTTTCTGAAATATTACAGTATTGTCCAGTGTAGGGTATAACTTATTCCTGTAATATTATTTTTGGATTTGTTGTGGCAGTATTTATAGATAGAAGTTACATACTTAAAACATGTTACAATTCTGAATAGGAATAATGAGTTATAAACTGACCATTTTGAAACAACATACCAATTTAAATTAAAAGTCTGGCCTAATTTTCCTCAAAGATCAACTACTATAGTTATTACACAACAAACACTGCCAGCAGTTTTTATTGATTATATTTTGTCTTGACTCTCTTGCCAAACAATTAAGGGAATTAGTCAGAAGTTACAAAATCCTATCCTCTGTCTTTAGTCTTTTGATTCTATTTAAGAGTTGCCTAGATCTATGTTTGAGCCAGTCCTTTTAATTTGTCAAAATCTGGTATTTTCATATAAGCTATAAATTATACAGCTTTATTTTATAAACGTATTGGTTCATTCATGATGTTGGTGCTGTGACTATAAATGTTTGCATTTCTTGTGGGGAGGGTATAAAATGTCTAAGTAGTCTAGAAGAAAAAAGAATAGAATTTCTGTCAAATATGATGAATTCATATAATTTTGAGAACACTTTATTTTGCAGACTTTCTTAACTGTATTAGCAGTGCAATGGAAAAGAAAAATGTTGATATATCCCCAAAGAAACCATCTTTGTTTGAAATATTCAAAACACAATACAGTGAATCAGGTACTATTTCAATTCAAGCTGCTTTGGGGGCAGGGGGGCGAATCCTTTTTTCTTTGCATGAAGCCAGTAACCATACAGCACTGCAGCCAGGCCAGCTTTGCCTCAGTAGTAATGGGAGGAAGAAAACAGAAGCAAAAGTCAATGGGGAGACAGCAGATGATCAAAAGGACATAAATGGTGGTCAGATAGGCAGGTGGGAGTTACAGCACTCTTGTGGTTGTAAGTATGGATAGAGTGCCAAGAGCCCAAATTTTAACCAAATTTTGGTACAGGTTGTAAGTCAGTATTATTGTGCTTAATTCAGTACCATTGTGCTCTGAACAGTTGCTGAACAAACTGTAAGCCAAGTACAGCCTATATCAGTGTTGGCGAACCTTTTTGGCACTGAGTGCTGAAATGGGAGCATGCGTGTTTGTGGGAGCGCCAGAAACTGGAAGGGCAGCTGAGCTTCCAGTTTCCAGACTGGAAGCTCAGATGCCCACATGCCTCAGCTTTCACACATGCGTGTGCAAAGACCAGCTAACTGGTGTACATGCGCGTGCTGGAAACCAGAAGCTCAGTTTCCCAGCATGCACATTCACACCAAGGAACTGATCTTAACGGTTTCCGGCGCTCCTGCACCTGCGAAGACCAGCTGCCCAGCACACATGCACATGGCAGAACCCAGAAGAGCAATGGGCGATGGCTGGCATGCCTGGAGAGATGGCTTTGTGTGCCACTTCCAGAACACATGCCATAGGTTCACCATCACAGGCTATATTAAACTTTTTCCTTGAAATATGAGACTTACCTTTGTAAATAGTACATTGCAAGTTCATTTTCTATAGATGATACAATATATCTTACAGTTGATATTCCTACCTACTTGCTCCGGAGACAAGATTGAAATTATTTTGATATTCCCTGTTTAGAGGGGGATAGTACTTTCCCAATTTTAGACTGACAAGTCAGAAAAAGAGTTTAAAGAAAATTTAGGCAGATTGTTATACAATTAAGATGAAAATGTGCATGCTTAATTGTAGCTACTGCCAGGTTCTTGTGTTTTTTCACCTTTTTCTGTTATTGTCTGTTATAAATAATATAATTAATGTGTGATGAAAAATAATTGTTAATATAAACCATTAACAAGATTTATTGAGAAGGAAAGGATAGGGTTACAACAGCCTCAGTAATTGAGCTGTTTCCCAATTGTAACTAACATATATACCTTAGCCTCAAGACTTTGTTTCTCTTTCTAAAAATCTTCTAGTGATTTGGCATGGAGGTGAATCTTTTTGCTGATAACAGAGAAGCTTGCAGTTAGTTGTTTATAAAAGAGTGATCTGATAAAGAGTCTTTAGCTTGTAAGCAAATCTTGGTCACATGCCTAATAGGCATGCGTGTTCTCCAAACAAGACAGAGCCAGATATTATTATTAAATTTATTTGCCACCGATCTCATGATTCAAGGCGATACGTGAAGACCTTCAGAAAGAATTTCAGAGTAGTTTTGAACTCTGCTTTTAAAGTAAGTGGGAGGAGATATTCTCCATAGGATCCCCTGCCTATTTAAAAAAAAACATTTTATAGTAGTGGTAGTAATATTTGAAGGTAGTTCATATTTATTTAAAAATCTAGTATTACACAATATTTTTAGAAAGCCAACCTACATCAGTAATTGTATAAAAAATCTTACAAATGAAGATGAATATACCTGTCCCAGGATGATGTTGCAGGATCCAACCTGGGCCAGTCACCAGGACCAGAGGTTTTGTCTTGCGAGTTTTCGGACTCATGCTGGGCCCATCATCAGGGTATTTCTCTCTGAGGAGGGGCTCCAGCATGAGTCTGAAAGCTCAGAAGACAAAACCTCTGGTCCTGGTGACTGGCCCAGGTTGGATCCTACAAAATAATCTTCTAAAGTGATTATTTTCTGATGAAAGTAATATATAGTAATTTACATTATTTGTAATCAAATTATTAATGTGTAATAATCATTAAATCATAACTTGAAACATACATTAAATAATGTATTGACTGCTTTTCTTAGACCTAGGACCAATAAGTCTCAATTGGTTTGAAGAACTCAGTTCAGAAGCTCCACCTTATGATGTGAAAAAAACAGAAGACCCTTTACACAAAGCTATGGATCAAAATACTTTCAAAACCCCAAAAGGGAAGTTGTCTATAAATAACTCATCGGTATCAACTCCCATGATTTTTAAAGACCAGAATAAAAATGTTAAAACATTTACTTCTCCTAAAGAAAAATCAGCTCAGTCCAGTGAAGAAACAGGTAAGATAAGAAATAATACGTAACCAAAATTGTAAACATTATTGTATGTGTACCATTTATGAAATGGATGTAGTATGGAAACGAAATGTTATAATGCAGATACCTCTTCTGTGGAAATTGTATTTTTCTGGCTACATAAAAGTCCACAACTAGTAAAGTAACATTTTGGTGATATTAGCTGTCAGCTCAAATATTGTGGCCTGTATAAAACAGGAATTCTGGGTTGATGATTGAGGTATAAAATAACAGCTTTTGCCCCATTTCCATAAAAACATGAAAAAATAGAATAGAAGACAATTTCAGCCCCTTCTGGGTTTATAGTGTATAGAACAGGCCCTTTTGAGGGACTGGGGGGTCATCCCTTCCGACGCCCCAGATAAATCTACTGTCAATCCTGCCATTGGGGGATATCTGGCCTTGTTTGCCAGGCGTTGGGAGGAAGTAACCACAGACACCTGAGTCCCAGAGACCTTCGTTTGGGTCTTTCTCTAGAATTCCTCTCCATACCCCCGAGGTTTTTCATTCATTACCCTGTTTCTCAGAACAGAGAGAGAGGGGTCCTCATGGAAACAGCTATTCAGTACCTGCTGGAGATCCAGGCTATTCAGCCGGTGCCTGAGGACCAACAGGGGATGGGATTTTATTCCATCTTGTTTGTAATACCAAAGGCCTCGGGGGGATGGAGGGCAATTCTGGCAATTCATTTCTTAGTCACTAAATGTTCCATATCCCTAATTAGTACTCTAATTTCTGAAGCATTTTCAACATTGTAATGTTTTGTTAAAATCATATTTAGCATCTGTATCTTTAGAATATTCTTTGTGCTTCATTTGTTTTATTAATTATTACTATTCACTCAGGGTGCAATGGCTCAGTTAAAGATGCTGAGCTTGTCAGTTAGAAAGCTGATAGCCCAGGTTAACCCAAGCGCCACACAAACAGGGTGAGCTTCCATTCCTGCCCAACTCCTGCCCATCTACCAGTTCAAAAGCATGCAAATGCGAGTACATTAATAGGTACACTTCAGTGAGAAGATATCAGTGTTCCGTGCACCCAAGGCATACAGCCATGTTGGCCACATAACCACAGAAAATGTCTTAGGACTAAGCTGGCTACCTCAGCCAAGAAACAGATGGGCATCATGCCCTAGATCAGACACAACTGGACAGGAAAATCTTTACCTTTATCTTTTATATTCACTCACTTTATTTAAAAGATAGATCTGCACAATCTCTAAGTTATATTCCAGAGATTTAATGTCTTGTTCTGGATTACTAGATCCTGTATCCAAACTGATAGAGGATCTAGTAATACTGATTTAACTATTAAAAGGGGGAAAGTGACCATAAGCAGAGGGGCAATGGAATTGTGGAGCTAGAAATGGTTAAAAAAATGATTAAATAACAAATGTACTTCCTGTAGCCTTCAAGATTTAATAAAACAAATGTAGAGATAAAAATCGAACTATCTAGTAGTGAAAGAGGTTTTTTGCTTACATTTCTTTGATACAGGTAAAACTTTCAGTGAAATGACTAGACCGAGGACACAGGTGGATGAATCAAATGAAGAAATGAATCTTTCTAGTTCCTGTGTTATTGCAAGGTGCATCTCATTTATTTATCTGCAGGTATAGATCTTGTCTTTAACAACACAAAAAAGAATTCCATTGTTACAGTTAAATTTGCCTTTTGAATCAAGGTAATATCACAATGCTTGGCCATATTGATGATGATTTCTTGGAATCATCTATTGCCTTTACGGGTTGACAAACTGACTGGCTAAAATCATTCAGTTGCCTTTGCATCTGAGGAAAGATTAGAATTCACAGTCTCTTGTTTTCTAGCCTGACGTCTTTAACCAACCAAACTAGCAAATTGGCTCATTACTACACCAGATTAATTCAACATGGCAACAAGTGCCTCAGACTTTAGCTAATTATTTGGTATATTGAAATGAATGTAGTGACATTGATGTGGATACATTTACTGGAAGCATAAGAAATAGCCAAGCAAATTAGGGCACAATGTGTAAAAAACAATATTGCTATATCTAGTTAACATCTGTTTCTTTCAGTATATCTCTCTTTACCTTTTTGGTGTTACAAAATATCCTTGCTCTCTCTGACACTTTCATACAGTACTTTTGTTCTCCATTTCTAAGAATCTTATTAACTCCAACAAAATTTTCTGCTTTTTCCTCTTTACCCCCCAAAAAGGGCAGAAACATATTCTTATATTCCACTATTTAGTTTCACTCAAAATAATGTCAATACTTTTATTTTTAATAGTTTTCATTCTGCTGGAGGATTTTGTTTAGTGTTTTTCACTTATTAAAAATGTTTCCAGCAAAATCATTCTGCATTTTTTCTGCTTATTTTAATTTTATCTCATCTTCTTTAAATATATATTTTCTTAGTCACTAAATGTTCCATATCCCTAATTAGTACTCTAATTTCTGAAGCATTTTCAACATATTGTAATGTTTTGTTAAAATCATATTTAGCATCTTTATCTTTAGAATATTCTTTGTGCTTCATATGTTTTATTAATTATTACTATTCACTCGGGGTGCAATGGCTCAGTTAAAGATGCTGAGCTTGTCAGTTAGAAAGCCCAAGTTAACCCAAGCGCCACACAACAGGGTGAGCTTCCATTCCTGCCCAACTCCTGCCCATTTTGATATGACATATTTCCTAATTTTTTTAGCAATCACTTCCTATATGCACCTATTTTGCCACTTTCACTTCATCATTCTACCAAGCATCTTTTTTCATATTTTCCTTAGCATTACTCCATACATTTCTGTAGCGCTTGTAGCATAATTTTTTTCACTCTGTTCCAAGCAGCTTTCACATGCTTTTTTTTATGTCTGCTTTCCATTCATTCTGTTGGAAGATTAATTTATCTTCCATCACTAGTACAAATATTCATAGTGTCATACTTTTTTCCCCCTGCAATCATTCAGTCTTCTCTATTTTTTTTTTACATTTTCCCCTTCCTTCTAAGATTGCATAAGATCTTTCTTGACAATTCCAAGTTGTGGTATATTCCATATTCAGAATCTCTGATCAATCTTGTATCCTTTATTAACTGTATTGATCTTTCATTATATAAAAACAATTAAGCTTTTCAATTAAATGTGTGTTTGTGTGCGTGCACACATAGATACATATGCCTAAACCATAAATTTGAAACATTTTCCAAGCAGATATTCAAAGATATAAAAATTATTATTTTCATTAATTTTTGGATCTCTAAATGGTCCAGCCACTTCTTTAATCTTCCATATTCCTATCTGCCCTATTCTATCTGTATTTCATGTTCCACAATTGTTCCCTTGCTCATTTTTAATCAGTGTATTGAACAGTAATAGCTATCATTGAATTTCTACTTTCATACACCCCAACAACAGTCTAGATGGCATGGATTCATACCTTGTGATATACATTTTAGCTTTTTCATTTATAGTTAAACTTACATCTTCATTTCCCCAACATGTATTTATCTTAACTCTACAAGATCAGCTCACCTTTATTTAGGTCACCCTATTTCAACCTATGAACCCCTTGTACATTTTTCTTCATATGTTACGTCTGTCAGTAGATAGACCCATGTATTCTAGACCATAGATTTGAACAATTGAGGCTTTCACCTACCAGTTTGGTAGAATGGGAAAGAATTACACTAGGTAACTAATTATAACAGCCATGTCAGTTTCACCATTATCAAGAATTATTAATCAGTTTGGACATATTCTGATCAAAATAAGCAAAATCAAAATCTAATATTACCTCGCTGTTGCTCTAGTGCAGGTACTTCAGAGACTTCTTTGCAAGCCAATGTATTATTGCCCACATCTCATCAACTAAGAAGTATATTTGATGCATAACATACCCCTGTGATACTTATAACATGTAATTTTCCCTAAAGATAAATTCTGATAGGTAAATATATTTCTGCAGAGAGATCAGAAAATAATTATATTCAAACTATGATATCAAATATCATTATATAATAGTTATGTTGTCTTTTGGAGAAATTAAAATGACTAATCAAAGGATTGTACTTAACCTCATTAGTGCTATAGTATCAGAAGCTTTGAGATTATCCATATTGACTTTAAAAAGATACATCTTGTTTAAATGAGTTGGACATGTCAACATCGTTCATTATATTTTATGTAGTTATAGAAATTAAAATTGTGTTTAAGAATTCTTGATTTAAATAACTATTTTTTCTTTATATTTCAGTTCGGTGGTACAAGAAAAGCAAAATAATAAATATGGTAAATATGAATGTCTTTATCTACTGCACTGAAAGTTGTATTAGTTTATAAATATATGCTCATTCTAAGAATACCTTCTTTCATATTTTCAGTACTAAGTGAAAGTTTATTACAAACACCCAAGATTTTTGAGGTAATTTTATTCTAAAATTTTAATTATGAGAATACCATATGTGTTTGTGTGTGTCTGTGTCTATGTTTGTGTTTGTGTTTGTGTTTAAACAGTTGTTCATTATATTTTAGGTTCAGACACAGAAATGCATTTCTGAAAGCTTGGGAGTAGAAGCAGATCCTGATATGTCTTGGACAAGTTCTTTAGCAACACCTCCTACTCTTTCTCCAACTGTCATAATAGATAATGAAGGTAACATGGTTATGACTGAAATGTGAGGATAAAGAATAGTAAATACAGAATAACTACAAGAGAAAGACATTTTGCAGTTGTAATTAATATAATACATATATTGTTATTAAAATTATGGTTCTTCTGAAATCAGCTGATAATTATTAGACATATACTTGTTTCATTTTCAACATGGTTAAAGAGGTAGAAATAGAATCAGTGTGACATACTGATGGATGGACAATAAGTGGGAAAACGCAACTTGACTACCTCATCAGCCAGTGCTTATTTGGAGCTAGCTTAGAGCTAGCTGCTATCTCTCAGTTCAGCCTACTTCACAAAGCTGTTGCAGAAAGAAATAGGAGGAACTACAGTGAGTTGAGTTCCTGAATGAAAGGCTGAGTATAAATAAATATGAAATCAAATGTATTCTTAAAAGTTTGGTTAAGTTGAATAATTACTGGTATACTAAATATCTTGGATCCATATAATTAATTCATTGCAATCATTGCAAATGGTTGCATTGTTCAAGCTTAATATAAGTACCAATAGTTTTATTAGAATATTTAATTGTTCAACTTATTTCATTAAATATGTTCTGTATTTTGAAATAAAATTCTCACAAAGCTTCACTAAATAGAAGTTTGACATAAAACATTTCCATCAATGAGTCATAAAATAACTGCAAATAATATATATCGTTTGAATTGTAGACAGAAGAAATTATTCAGTTTCTGGAACAAAGATCCATAATGAAATAATTGATACTGTAAGTGAAGAATGTGCATTTTTGGTATTACAATTTTCAACTGATTTGTAAGTTTATAAATTAATTTTCATTGCTTTGGTTTTTAGATCATGTATGGTCTTTTTTCCAAACATGGGAAAAGTCTCAAGAGCAATATTATTAACAGGCAATCTTCATCAGGAATTGAAATTGCATGTGCAGAAATGGACAGCAAAATTCACAGTGAGCATTTGTCCTTTATTAACAGTTTATAACTCTTAGTTTGCCTCTTTTCCTTTAATATTTTTATTTGTTAAATATTTGCCACTATTGCAAATATTAGAATAATTGTTTAGGATACAGTATTTATTTCTTTATTTTTGTTTAGTAATTAAATGAACCATAATTGATAATATTTTGGATAGTGTTGGCCTTACCAGGTAGACCAGATAGGCAACATGACGAGATGAACTAATTCTGCTTGGTTGCAAAGTTACATTAACAGTCTCTTGAAAATCTGAAAGTACTTCTGAACCTCTTGCCCCATTCACATTCTTGCTGCAGAATAATTTATTTTCTTGTTCACTTGGCTGTGTCTTGTTGCCCTGTTTCCCAAGATTATTTCCACAAACCATTACAGATAATTAGTTTCAAATGGACATTGGATTTTCATGTACAAATGACTACATTAATATTTCCTAAGCCTTAACCTAGATTTTATAATTGAATTCTCATATAATTTTCGTTACCAAATTTCTTTTGCGGGATTTTACTTCTGATGCTGTTGTTTTGCAATTATTTACAGATCTTGAAAGTTTTTTAAATGAATCTTTTGATAAGAATCCATTTCCTGTTGAGCTACATGGATACCAAAAGCCATCAAATGTACCAATGGATGAAGATAATCATGGTGAAACAAATGATTTTTCTCTGAACATTGCCAGCAGCAGAGTTTTTCTTAAAAAAGTTAACTCAGTTGAGAATAAAAAAGCTATTTTTTATGAAAAGAATCATGGTGAACTTGAAGGAGGACATGAAATGATTAAGGCTTCTAATGGAAGAAAATGTGAAAGAAAGTTAAAATCTTCTAAATGTAACCTGAATACAAATGTCCCAACAATACAGAATGCAGTGAACGGAAAGGAGAATATGCCATCATCTTTGCTTTGTCCATGGTCTCAGTTGGACTTGTCTGGTCTTGAAATAACACAGCTTGAAAAAAGGTTCATGAAGAGCATTAGTTCATCTTCTACCTTACAGGTCAAGAAAACTTCTCCATGTAGTCCATCATCTGTTGAAAAAAAATGCAGTAGTCCTAAAATATTGAAATCATATATGTTAAACACACCGTGTCTAATACAAGATAGTAAGATGAATTCTCCAGAAAAGTTATCCGTTTCCAAAAACTCACCTTTATTGACTAATTTTTCAGAGAATAATTATTTCTTAAAGAGCAGATCTTTAACAGAATCCTCAGAAATCCAAAGTATTCATTCTGATTTGTCAAGGAAGGATAAAAGTTCTCCAGGCCATCTAGATAATATTTCAAATCAAACTTCTAGTGATGGCAGACAAAACACAAAATCAAGCTTGAAAAATATTAGCTCACTTTCCAGTTTGAAAAGGCGGCCCAAAAAATTCATTTATGCTCTAAACAATTCTCTAGTTCAGCGGGAAGAAGGAACCACCCAGAGAGATGGATCACTTACTTGTTTTGTGCCAGTATGTACAAATTTAGAAACCGGTATCTCTGAACTTTCTGAAATCCTAATCAAGAATGAAGGTACAATATTTATATTCCTTTGTGTATTAACTTCTACAACTTAAGTCTTAAAATTCCATTTATGTTTCAGTTCATTGTTGTGACTTTAGTTTACTGCATTGAAAAAGTCTACTAAAATATACAGTATACATGTTAATTAAATGTTGCTGAAGTCATTTGCAGATATAATAAAGTATGGTTAATTATAAAAACAAAGAAAAATATTGGAATTTCAGATACTGACTGTAAGGAAGCCTGTTTTGTTCTATTTGAGACTTATCAGGTATACATAGCCCACAGAGCTTTGTATGGGGTCTGGGTAAATGACAATTGACAAATTTCAGATAGAATGAAACTGGTCATATACTGCCTCCTGCTGGTCAGTATAAGTAAAAAATAACATCTTAAAAATAAAATAACATCTTAAAAAATAACATCCCCTCCTTTCCCCCATCTCTGGATGGAGAAAGTTTTCTCTAAGAGCTAATGAAGATGAAGGTGGACTGAATAAACCATTCCAAAAGTAGATTGTAATTTCAAATATTTCTAGAAAAAAGGACTTGATTTTGTAAAAATATATTACTGAATCCCAATTATTATGTGTTGAAAAGATATACATTTTATTTTAAAAAAATCAACTCTATTGGTATGTTCTATTGGGGTGGTTTTACAGAGAAATCATAATAAAAATATGCATTTTGTTCATACAGGTATGCCTAAAAAGATTTCTCAGAGAAAGCTGTTTAACTATAAATATAAATATAACTATAAATATAAAAGCATACAAATGCTTTAATATCTAGTGGTTTTTCAGATATAGAATAAAAATCTACAATTCAGATAAAATTAAAGTTGTGGCTTCTCAGTTGATATCCTGAAAAAATACTTTAGTACAATATTATACTACAGAAGTTTAGAATATATTTATATTGATATTTTAACTCACATCCCTGTTGTAATTCAACTTCTTACAGGACAAATTGAAACTGCTGATAATCATTCCATAAAAGAAAGAAAGCAAATAGATTCTGAAAAATGCTATACATCTCCTAACATGTTATATGAAACTACAGGTAGTAAAGAGTCAAATATTGAACATAACACTACTGATAGTTCAGCAATACTTCTAAAAAATAATATGAAGAAAGAAGCTGTAATGTTTTCCAGAGATATCGCTGCTAATTATCAAACACAAATAACTGAAAAAGGATTCCATGAAATCTGTCATAGCAATACTTGTGTGGATAGAAAGACTGGTTTTGCAAATGATAGTTCATCACAAGAAGCATTTATTAAAGAATGTACATTGCCAATGCAAGTATCAGAAACAGAAAATAAACAAGAAATCTTGGAATTAACTGCACAATTTTTGGACAGTGGTATTCATTCAACGAAAGCATCAAAATCTAAAACTATGGTATTGGAGAAAGAAATGGATACAAAACTGTCTCCATTACTAAGTTTAAAAGGTGTGCCTGGTGATAAGCAGAGAGAGTTAGGATGTCTTTGTCATAGGAAAATCCAGAAATTCAAAGGTTTTAAGACTGCATCTGATAAACAGATAGTGCTATCTGCTGATAAAATCGGAAAAGGTAAATTACTATTCAAGGATATAGAAGATCAACTTATCGAAGACTTTCAGAATGAAGAAAAAGGTGCTATTTCAATTCAAAATAAACAAGAAAATACTGAGCATTTTTCAGTTGGACAAAATGAGCTAAATTTACATCTTTCTGATTCTGTGGTAAACTCTATTCACTCAGATGATACGAAAATTGGTTTTCCTGAATATGGCAATAAATCTATTCAAAATGTACTTAAAAATCAGCACCCTAAAGAAAAACACAATTTAACAGCAAGCCAAATAGCTGAAATTACTGAACTTTCTAATATATTGGAAGAAACAGACAGTCAATTTGAATTTACCCAGTTTAGAAAACACAAGACTATGATGTACAATAACACTAACAAGACTAGATGTTTTGATAAAAAAAAATTAAATTCTAAGAATTGGAAAGATATGGGATTTGTGGATGATCCAGGTGATAATCATTCTTCTTTTAAGGATATAGATACTGGGGAATATAATACTGACAGACAAAGCAACGAGAAGGTTATATTGCTGAAATCAAACAGAAAAGAAAACAAATGTTTTGTTCCAATTATTTCAGATCCTTTACAGTCTGATCTGGAAAATCATAATTCAGGTAAAAACAAAGATGAGATTACAAGAAGAGGTACAGAATTAGTCAGAAATATGAATGGAATGGGTGAAATATTGAACTCCTATAAAATAAAAACGGATGGTTCAAACAAATGCAATAGTTGGCATATGCCTATGAAAGAAATAGATATTGATTGGTCTCAGAAAGCCAAAAAAGGAAATGCTAAATATATAATACAAGATACCACAAAAGATACAACAATTGCTTTCATAAAAGAAGATACAGGAAATAAGTTAAAAGATGTGGACTGCCAAAAAGATAGTGTTGTCCAGATTACTAGCACTACAGAAGTAAACTTGAAAATTATTCAAAAATATTCTGTACATGTATCAGAAAATGAATTGCCATCCACTAAAAATCAAAATTCTTTACCTATACATCATTTTGTAAATTGTGGGAAAACCTGCTGTAACAATAATTGCCCAGAAACTTTGTCTGATCTAACATGTTTAGTTGAAGTTGCTAAAACTGAAAAAAATAATATTTGGAATGATGCAGGTGCAAAAAAGAGCTTTATTTCAGAACAAGAGGAAAAAGTAAGTAATCCAGAAAAACAATATTTTCTACAGAGCATTCACACTGTTACTGATGGGAGCATATATGCAGAAAAAAGTAAGAGGCTTAATTTGTTGACAGGGTCTAATATGCGGGAAGAGATAAATAATATGTCATACTGCAAAAGGAAGATAAATGTTAGACATAACAAAATTATCCCTTCTGTGAAAGAGAGTACAGAATTCAATCAGACTGAAATATTTTTTGGATGCAACCATAAGAATGTCTCTGAAAACGGGGAAAAGCAAACTAGTGGTTTTCATACAGCTAGTGGTAAGCAAATTACATTTACTGACAGATCTTTACTTAAAGCAAGGCATCTTCTTTCAGAAGAAGATCTCTTTTTTGGAAATATGAACAATATTGGCAATCGTATAAAACCTAGTGTTGAAGATTCAGTTGAAAAGAATTTTAAATTTGGAGGTGGAGCTGAGAAATGTAGAGAAATTGGATATTCTAAAAATAATTTTGATTCTTTGGATGTGCTGTCAAACAAGGTTAAACAGGGTTTCAAGAATGGACTGATCTTTAAAGGACTGACTTTGAATATAAATGCATCTGAATATTTTAATGGAGGGGAAAATATCAGTATTTTGAAAGAAACATGTAAAAATCAAGATTGGATGACATCAAAATGTGATTTACATTTACTGGATACTGGCACCTTACAGAAATACCCAACTAATGAAGAGAGAACCTCAATTTCAAAACAATTGAAAGTTACACCAGCTGCATTCAGTTTCAAAACAGCAAGTGGTAAAACTGTTAAAATTTCTCCACAAGCATTAAAAAATGCCCAACTATTTCTTCATAAAAATTACAGTAATTTGGATTCTCACTCTGAAACAAATAAATGTAATATGTTAGGAAGTTCTTTGGATGCTTTTGGCAGTAAAAACTGCATTACTTCTGGTTACTTGAATGTAGAGAAGATGCCGATGGGATATTTGGATGTATCTCAGTTTCCTATGACCAAAAAATTATGTAGAACTGCCCAAACTTTACCATGTGCTAGATCCATGTTGGTAGACACACACTCTGAATCAAATTGTGAAACTACAGATGAAAGTTTTGAAATGGGCAAATGTTTTAAAACCTGGGTTTCCATCAAAGGGAACTGCATATCAGATTTTTCTACTGATAAATGTATGCTTTTTAGCACAGCAAGTGGTAAGCCTGTTCAGTTATCTAAAGAATCGCTGAATAAAGCAAGACAACTTTTTTCTGAAATTGAACCTAATTTATCAGGTCACCAGAATTTTGTTTCAGATGACAATTTCAGCTGTAATGGGATACATTCAGTGAAGAACATGAATGCATCTGAGTCAGATGTTAATGCAGAAACTAATGTCAATATATCTGGAAAAACCTGTAAAAATGAAAATTGGATGACACCAAATTGTAGCTTGCATTTTTTAGATATTAGCACCTTAGAGAAATCCTCAACTAATGGAGAAAAAGACATCTCTTCAAAACAGTTGAAAGCTAGCCCAGTTACATTCAATTTTAGAACAGCAAGTGGTAAAACTGTTAATGTTTCTCAGGAAGCATTAAATGCCCAACACTTTCTTCATAAAAACCTCAGTAACTTAGAATCTCATTCTGAAGTAAATAATGATGATGCCTTTGGAAGCTCTTCTGTTGCTTTTGGTAGCAGGGACTGTATTGGTTCCAGCTATTTGAGTGTAGAGAAGATTTCAACAGAATATTCTGACCTGTCCCGATTTCCTATAACCAAAAAGTTCTGTGAAAACACCCAAGCATTATCATGTGTTGTACCCAAATCAATGGAAACTCTGCCTGAATTAAATTGTAAAACTTCAGATGACTTTATTGAAATGCAGATCTGTTCTGATACCAGAATTTCCAACAAAAAGGATTGCAAATCAGACTTTTCTACTGACAACTGTGGATTTTTTAGCACAGCAAGTGGTAAGCTTGTTCAGTTGTCTAAAGAATCACGAAAGAAAGAAAGCCTACTTTTTTCTGAAATTGAATCTGATTTATCTGGTTATCAGAATTTTGATCCAGATTGCAATTATGATAACACAATGAATTCTGTCAGAAAAAAAGAATTTCCCAGAGAAAATAGATTACATATATCCCAAAGGGGAAAAAATCCAAATATGGAAGAATATTCAGGCATTCCATGTGATTTTAATACAGCATGTGGGAAACAAGTCCAGATTTCTCAGAAGGCTCTCCAAAATGCTATGGGACTTTTAAAAGAATTTGATGATATCAGTGCAAGTAATTTCTTTGTTGATGAAAGTTTAAAGCAAACTCATAATTCTTCAATAAAAACTCCCATTACAAAAATTAAACAGGAGCATGAAGCTAATTCATCATCTAAACCGAAGGAGAAATGTAAAACCAGAGAGAATCTGAATGAGAAAGAAACTTCTAAATCTTTGCTAAATATTGAAATACCTATGTACATCATTTCTACTGAGAAATCCAAGCAACTAGCAAAATTCAAAAGAAGCTTTTCATGTTCAAAAGAAGTAACTCAACCTTTGAAGATAACACGACCATGCCAAAGCAGAATCAATACTAAACATGCAACAGATGGGAATCCAGATTGTTTTTGTCCTGCTTCTTCCCAAACTCCAGATAATTACTCAGATGTAGAAGCTTCAGAAAGTGCAAAAGCTTTCATAGAAGATGACAATTTCACAGATTCAGAAGTACAAAGAAATATTCAAAAATCTATCTTGACAGCTAATAATTCTCCGTTGTGTACAAGAAGTGGGAAAAGACACCTGAAAAAAGAAAACACATTTGGTAAGTACTTTTTTGCTTTCTTCAACCTTAAAATTCATTTAAGGTACTGAAGACTGCACACTGACAATAGTTCAGATTGATGTTCTACACAATTATTGACTTCAGTAAAGAAAAATCTTATTTCAAAAAATACAAAGTCTCAAATTTACCGTATATACTCGAATATAAGTCGACCCGAATATAAGCCGAGGCACCTAATTTAACCACAAAAAACTGGGAAAACTTATTGACTCGAGTATAAGTCGAGGGTGGGAAATGCAGCAGCTACTGGTAAATTTCAAAAATAAAAATAGATATCAATAAAAACTTTCACTAGGACAGTTGAGAATAAGTTTGATGTTCACAATTTCCTCTTTGAAAGAGACCAGTAAATAGGGAACAAGAAGATGAAGAAAAAGAAGTGTGTTTTTTCACACTTTTCACACTGCAGTGAACAAAAATGGCATCATAGGAACAGGCTTATTCTCAGCCCAAAGGTTTGTTTCTGATTTCTTCCCTGATTTAAGGGAAATTTGGGAAACGATCTCACTATCATGAAAGGTTTGATTGATTCACTAACCCAAAAGATGATGATGATGACAGTGGTAGGCAGGAGTCACTCTCTCCCTTGCAAGAAAAAAGCAAGAGCCGTTCTTATGATATCTCTCTCTCTCTCTCTCTTCTCCCCCCAATAAAGTCAAGCCCTTTCCAGCACGCGCGCGCGATCCGCCCCTTTGCACCTTGCAAATGCAAAACCCCAGGGTTTTTGCATTTGCAAGGTGCAAAGCGGCGGGGGCGGATCGCACGCGCGTGCTGGAAAGGGCTTTACTGTATTACGGGGAAATTTGGGAAATGATCTCACTATCAGAAAACAACGCGAGCTGCCACCACCACCTCCTCCTCCCCCTCCTCCCGAGTGGACTGAAAGCAGCTGGAGCTGAGGAAATGAAGCTGAGTGGAGCGACCTCGGCTCGCGTTGCTTTCTCAGCCTAGAGCTCAGAAAACAACGCGAGCTGCCTCCCCCTCCTCCTCCCGAGTGGACTGAAAGCAGCTGGAGCTGAGGAAATGAAGCTGAGTGGAGCCGAAGCAACCTCTGCTCGCGTTGCTTTCTCAGCCTAGAGCTCAGAAAACAACGCGAGCTGCCTCCCCCTCCTCCTCCCCCTCCTCCCGAGTGGACTGAAAGCAGCTGGAGCTGAGGAAATGAAGTTGAGTGGAGCGACCTCGGCTCGCGTTGCTTTCTCAGCCTAGAGCTCAGAAAAGCCTCCACCTCCTCCTCCACCTCCTCTCGAGTGGACTGAAAGCAGCTGGAGCTGAGGAAATGAAGCTGAGTGGAGCTGAAGCAACCTCGGCTCGCGTTGTTTTCTCAGCCTAGAGAAAGGGGAAGGGGGCTCATCTGGACCAAGGGTGAGACTCCCCCTCAGTTTCCCCTGAAGGATCTTCTGTCGCTTTTGCCTTCTCCCTACATCTTCCCTCTGTTAAAATCCCCCCCTCCACACACACACTTATTTTCGGTTGGATAGATTTCGTGTCTGAGCATTCTCACATGGCGGTGGGTCTTCCCCCCCAAAAAAACAGTTAAAAAAAGAAAAAACAATATATCCTCAAGCAAGAACTTTTCTGCTTCCGATTACCCCCATGCTTAAAAGTTGCAAAGGAAACACGGAAGTAGGGAAGCGGCTGCCCAGCTTCGGAGCTCCACACCATTTTTTTTTCAGAGGGGAATCTGACTCGAGTATAAGCCGAGGGGTTTTTTTTCAGCACAAAAAATGTGCTGAAAAACTCGGCTTATACTCGAGTATATACGGTATATTGCCAAAGGGTTGACAGTGTAGGATTAACATGAGTTTTATTGAAGATTGATGGAAGAGTAGAGTAATAGCAATAATAGCTGCTCTTATTCTACAGCTTTTATCCTATTAGCAGGGCTCACATTGAGAGGAAGAATATGCTGTAAAAGTGGGTAGTTATACCTTCTCTCCTCCAGCTGTACCCTAAAAATAATTCAACCATTTTTGTTTAGTCATTTTACCATTTTTCTTGAATAATGAGAAATATTCATGTGAAGAATTGTGAATGTATAATGTAAAGTTCTCACATTCCTCCATGATTCAGTTTCTGGTAATTACATCTATATCATTTTTAGCAATTGTATGGATTATTTTTTTACTTTCTGCTTCCTAATGTTTTGACTTTCTAGTCTGGAATTTCTGATAGCAAATGCCAAAATTATAGGCCAGGCTTGGAAACTGAAAAACATTTTTTTAAAAACACAGTGGCAAATCACTGCTGTATGTCTGGGGGGAAACATGGAAGGTTGAATCTGTGTAGTCATCAGGATCTGAGTTAATTAGAACTTGGGTTTATTTGTAAATATTTTATTTATAAATATTTTGAAAAGTAATATCTCTAGTATAGAGATACATCAATCCAAAATATGAATAAAATAAGCCTCTTGCTTTCAAAAGAAAGCACTGCTATCCACATAAAACATGATTTAATAAATCAGTTAAATAGATGTTCCATAGAAATTTATATTTATTGAATATGCATTTTTGAAATGTTCAGTGACACCTTTTTCAGGACAACCTCCCCTTAAAAGAAAGCTGCTGCCTGAATTTGATCAATCCGAAAAATCCAGAAGATCATCTTTCAAATCTTCAAGAAGTTCTCCATATGGTAATTTTTGTTTTTCAGTCTATGTAAGCCATCTCAAAGATACATACATTTTATCTTCTTTGGCACTCCATTTCTTTTCTTGCTTGTTTTATAGCGCCTGCATATTTTTCTTGTTTTGGAGATTGATGTGTGAGGGACTATAATGTAAAAAGTAAAGGGATTGATCCAGGGTTGTTGTTACCTACTCATTCCAAGTGATGACTAAAGCCTTAATTGAACTTTCCATCTTAACCTTAAACCCCAAACATGCTCTGAAAACTAACAGTCCATCAGGCATATAGGCAGACTATTCAGAGGACCCAGCTCCATATGGGAGAGGGAACAGTACCAGAAAACTGCAGACCAACTTGAGAGTAATCTTACTATAGCAGGTGACATGTTAATATCCTTCAGATAACGTAATGCCCTAAGATTTTTTAAAACATATTCAATGTGTTACCTCTGTGGAATGAATCAGGCCAAGGATTATGGTTGTGAAATCCCAAACTACCTCATAATTTGAGCAATAGCAAATTGAAGTCTCCCAATTACATAAGTCTGGGAAAACATCATCAATTTGACCAGTTTGGCATGGTTAGGAAAATTGCTAGGGAAAAGAGAAGTTAGTACAATTGCAGCAGTCAAAACTATTTCCCAAAGCCCAACTTCAGAAGCAGGATGCTATCTCTGGTTAACAGGAAAACTAGAGGGTGTTAAAATTTCCCTCATAACTAACCACCACCATCACCCAAAAAAACTTGGACTTGTTTGTTCTGTAATCTGCAGTAATAAATGCAATATAGTTATCAGAACATTTGATCAGCAACACTTAAAAATGCATTCTTTTTTTAAAAAAATAAATTTTATTGATTTTACAATTAAAACAAACCAACAACACATGCGTAAATGAAAGAGAGAAAAAGAAGAAAGAAGAAAAGAGAAAGAGAAAAAGAGAAAACAATTAAAAACATTCTCATCTTCAACAGTTTGTAAGACCTCTTTTTTATCCTTATTTTATGCCATGTACACACACCTAATCCTTACATATATCTGTATATCACTACTATGCATTCTTTTGAACCACTTATTTCTTATTCCATTAGAAATTTCAATGTTGGATTGTGGTCTCCCAGAGAAAAATAATATGCAATCTGAGGGGCTGCTGCTTGAAGAGCAGGTGTAAAACATGGCCAAGAAAACTTTGTCTAGTTCTGGCTGGTATAGTTTGTGATCTTTTCTGGCACAGAATATACTAATACAGAAATTTATGATTTTATCACTTATCAGCTTGATTACTGTAATTTACTTTGTGTGAGACAGCCTTTGAAATCCATTCAGGAACTTCAGCTGATTCAAAATTGAGTGATCTTTGTGGTAGTAATAGTATTTCCATATTACATTATTACACCATCACAGAGCTTTGACAGATGAACATTTTTCATGTATAGACAAGAGAAGAGGTAATTTCTTTCTTTTGTGATCAAATATATTCTTTGCATTTAAGAACAAGTTATATTTCAGAACTCTGAGAAAAGCCATGTTCCCATAGAAGTAAATACAATCTTTTATATAGATATATGAGCAGTAATTCAGATTAATTTTAAAATTGTGACAGGGAGGCCATAATAAAAAAAAAAAAACCACAACCATGTTTCAAGTTGTGCTTGTTTTTTTCACTCATCAAAAAGTGACAGTTTTTTTTCAATTATGTCAGGCTTACAGTAACATATCTTAGGGACCTCAAGGATCTTGCTGCTACTTGTAAACTAATACCCCATAATTGTTTTCCATCTATCCTCACCTATCTAAAAGCTTCTCTCAATAAACAGAAGCTGATAGAAAGCAATTCTGCATTCAAATACTTTCCAGTTATTTGCAGTAGGGATAGTGGTGATTGTTATACAACTGTTTGACAAATGTTATTCAAATTAATACGAAACTGAACTAATTCTCCTGAAAATATTAATTTGAATTTTTTTTAAAAAAAATCAGCTAAAACTGATAGTTTTATCATAAACATAGAAATCCATATTTTTTTAAATATCACTTGATTCATAGAACTTATTTTTATTTAGGTGTAATAAATGACAGAAAAAAAATATCTAACAAGATCTCTTTAAAACCAGCCATCTGTGGCTCATTTAGGTAAGAGTAGATTGTGATTTCATTTTAAGTTTAATCTTTTCTTAACATAAGTTATTTATACTTTGTCAAAAACTTTGCCCGATAGTTTAAAGCAGCAGTTGTGAGTTTTGGAAAAAATCTTAGCTGACAAGATTGAATTTTCTAGATCATAGTAGCAAAAACAGTGTACTATAGTATTAAGAAAATGTGATACAAGGAGGCACAGTTTTATTTGATTTTTTGAATTTTATTCTAATAGTATATTATATAATTTGTAAATCATCAAAAGGATATAATGAAGTCACATAAAATATAAATAAGGTAGCAAATATATTTGATTTTCATTTAATTTATTAATCAAATTTATGTAGCCAACCATTTCAACTAGGGAAATTGGGCAATGCACAGCAGTAGATACTATTTTTTAAAAATGCTTTAGATAATCTTCGTAACATTTTGAAAACCAATAAATTATTATTCAGTATTAATATAAATAAATTACCAGTAAATTAAGTATGTATGCAATATGTGGCAACTTAACTGTGTGAATTTCTTAGTCAAAGAGAAGGAACATAAAAAAGAATTCTTGTTAGTCTTCCATTCAGATTCTTATTAAAATGTATTTATTTCTTCAGTTTTGCAAATGAACGACAAGAAATACTGAATCCAAATTTTAGTATTCCACAACAAGTTATCAAAGGATCTAAATCTGGTGGTTTTTCAGAGCGGTCTTCAGTTAGGTCATTGGCTCAGTTTGGAATGATCTTAAGTGAGGAAAACAAAACACACAATCATTATTCAGGGAAAAAACCTACCAAAATCTTTGTGCCTCCTTTTAAAATAAAATCAAGAACTTCAGAAGGTGAAATAAGCAATGTCAAAGACCATCCCTCATTCAGTTGCAAAAGTATCAACAGAATGCAAGAATACAACACAAAAGAAATTAAAACCTTCATTGAATCAGAAAAAGATAATTGTGGACGAATATCGGCTTTGGATTCAGGATGTGGTAAAATAGTTCAAGGTATATTGGATATCTTGTTTTTATTTTGGCATGTATGTAATGTTTATTACGATCAAAACAATTTTTATAAATGTTCTTTTATCAGCATACAGTTCAATATATCTCATTCTTTTTATTTTGGCATGTATGTAATGTTTATGATCATAACAATTTTTATAAAAATTCTGATCAATATACAGTTCAACATATTCTGTGTTGCAGACCTTTGAAAATTAGATACATGTTTTATCCCCACTCAATACCTTTAACATCAAGTACTTTAATTTTTTTGACCTATACAATTTTCCTACTTATTAATTATTGGCAGAATTATCGTCTAAAACTCTTATTATAATAAAAGATACCATTTAAAAAGCAAATCTAGAAAGAATGCTGACTATAATCTAATTGGATATCTTCCATATACAAAATAACAATTAGACTTCTAGTTATGGAAATCCACAAAAGTTATAGATAGCATATTCGCAAATGTTATTATTTGTTATGTCTTGATAATCTTAGCATTTTTTCTCCTAATTTTATACAATGCCATCTCTAGACTGGGGAAATTCAGTTATATACAATTTTATGTACTCTTTGAAATTTTATACTAGTCAAGGATATCTTTCCTATTATTAACTTGGATAAGTAAAAATTACAGAAGTAGCTTATTCACTAATAACACTAGTTTTGTTGGCGCATTAATGCTGAAATAAAGGCTGAAATATGTCTCTTATAATTGTTCATAGTCCATATGTGATTAGAATTCAGTGTTGCTATCTTAGGCGAGTTTGAACTTTCTGATTTAAATTAAAATAGTCATGATTTCATTAATACCTTGGCAGACATAACAAAAATGACAACATATCTTCAGTATGCCAGAAATCTACAACAAATTAGAATTACAAAGAAACAAGATCAAATAATTCATCCACAACCAGGCAGCCTGTTCCTTGTAAAAAGATCTTCTGGTCTTTGCAGAATTCCCTTAAAAGCTGCAGTCAAAGAGAAATTGCCTGAATTTTATTCCAATGAACAGGTAAGCATAGTATCTTTTAAGAGACTTATTATTAAAAATTATCTTATCTGTGCAAATGCAACCTTTTTGGAATCTTAAGAAATTGAGTAAACTAAAGTTTTCCATTTCATGTTGTCTGGAAACTCTGGTAACTTGTTTTTAAAAACACAAGATTTTTCATGGTTTAAAGGTGGTATACTGTAATAAGTTATTGTATGCTGAAGCTGAAAATCAAAACTTTTTCATTTTTTCCAGTCCAATTGATAGGGGACTTTATAGTTTGATTGATTGTTTGCACAAAAAGCAAGAACATAATTGCTCACAATGCTTATTATAGTCATTGATCAATTAACTGCCATAGATGATAGCTACAGATTGATTTCTGATGACTCTGGGTATATTTCTCATTCTTTGTAAGCAAAGTTACTAATTTGAGGGATAGTGGGAGTTAAAAATTAAAATAGGACAGATTTAGTTACTATAAAAACACACTAAAAACTTCTTTGGTTTTTTATTGTTTTTTCATAAGTGCTCCTCACAGAAGCTAAATTAGTGTACAATATGCCTTGCATTTTAATTGTAATTATAACTATAATTAGCAATATGTAACAAAACTGCACACAGTTTATTTGCCTTATTTCAATTCTTTATAGGACTAGAAATATTTTAGAATGATATATCAAGTTCTGACAACATAATTGGTTATTGTTCTATTAATTCATTTTTTAATACATTACAGTATCTTCAGCACCATCTTTTACACAGAATGGTATATATTTCCATTATTTTCTCCCTTAATTGTGATTAACAACTTTCTATTCCTTATTATTATGTTTTTGAAGCATAAGACTTACAATATATACAGTATGTATGTAATCAATTTCCCTGTCTCCATCATTTTTTCTCCTCTTTTTCCCTCTTCCTTTTCTTTGAAGAGGAAAATAAATATTAACATTCCTAATATATCCAGTGGCATATTGATCTGGTTTTGATATAATATTAACAACTATATAATGTTACATGCTCAAGCTTCAGATGTATGTTTGTTATTCTTTCTTTTTTTATCTACAGTCCTGAGGAGATCACTTTTTGCTTTTAATTTTGATTAATGTGGATTAATTATTGTTAGTGACAATATGGTTTTTTTTTTTCTGAACTTGGGTAATTTCAAGTAATATTACCTCTCTCTTTTTTGTCCACCATCCTGAGGATATTATTTTTTGCTTCTAATTTTGATTAATCTGGATTAATTACTGTTAATGACTATGTGGATATATTTTGTTCTGAAACTGGAGATTTCAAGTGATATTAACTTGTTTTGTCCTGATTCAGATTTAACTTAAATTCAGTTATGCTGAACCTGAATAAAATTTTCTAAATTCTGTATTTCCAGTCTTTATAGAGAAACAGGAGGGAAAATGAATGAACTAAGGTTAACTGCAGTTTGTTCCTATATTGAACAATATTCTATATTGTTCTATTGAAAATAAATGAATACTTCAGTGCTATTTACCCATCAACATAATGCCTAAATTTGAGGAGGAATTTTTTGTCATTGTCTATTCTTTCATGAGATGAGAATGACTACTATTAAGGTTCTGAGATGCATCTAAGTCTTCTAAAAAATCCTACATAAAAGTCAAAGCTACTTAATTCCAGGGATCTGACTGTTTTGAATTTTTGCTTTCTGATTACTTTGTATTTTACCTTTTTAATAATGACTTTAAAGTAACCAAAAAAGTTATAAAGTTTTGTCTCTAGAGATCAATATCATGGTACTACAGATACTAAATACTTGGAACTTATAGTTGGAATTTCTTCTTTTGAGAAACATGCTGAGAAGTATCATTCATAATTTTTTAGTACATATATGTTGAGCATATATGCATTTAATAATACTAAAATGTTCTGTCTGCCTTTTATCCTTGCAGTTGTATGCTTTTGGTATTTCCAAGCAATGCATAAAAATTAATAGCACAAATGCAGAAGATTTTCAATTTCTCATCCAGGATTTTTTCAGTAAAAAATATTTTCTAGAAGACCATGGAATGCAGTTGGCTGATGGAGGATATATTATTCCTAATGATGAGGGAAAGGCCGGAAAAGAAGAATTCTTTTGGTATGATATTCAAGATATTTATCAATGATAGGGGTGTCAAACTCGTGTTGTCACATGACATATTGTAACTTTTTTCCCCTTCACTAAACCAGGTTTGGGCATGGCCAACCCATGGCACATCCAGCCCGAGGGCCATGAGTTTGACAGTTCTAATCTATGAGTATGTAATACATTATTAAAAGTTGGAATTACTAATGTTTTTAATGGCAGAAATGTTTATATTTCTCAGTACCAGCGCAATGCAGAAACTACGGTATTTGTTTAAAATTAAAAAGTTGTTTTTTGTTATTGTCTCTGAAAAACTATAAGATTAAGACATTGTTTATATTTAATAATAAATCCAGAAACAACAGCATTCATTTAACATTTTTACAGAAAGTCCTGATTGAAAGCAATTTCAGTTATATGAAAGAAGTACCTTCAGGAACCTCATATACTTAAAAGTATATTTCAAAATATACTCACTCTTGCATGAAAAGCCTGTTTAGAAATGATTCTAGCATTTCTAGATGGCATTCCATGGTTTTCATGACACACATGACACTTCTGATTATCTTAAGGATTGACCAGGTCACTAATGGTGAAAGTAATCAGCTAGGAACACTGGTCCCAAGGTATTTAGGGTCATAAGCAAAATCTGGACCCCACTCGGTCTCTGAATGGCAGCTACCAGTTGAAAAGTTTATTCAGTAGAATTATTGAACTACTGTAATATAAATATTTTGGCTCAGTATAAAGTAGGTTCTTATGCTTGCTTGCTTACTTATTATTAGATTTATATTCTGCCTTTGTTTTATACAGCTCAAGCCTGGATGCATAATGTTCTCTCCTATTTTCCCCACAAAAACCACCCTGTGAGGTGTGTTGGGCTTTGCTAAGAGAGAGTGACTGATCCAAAATCACCCAGCTAGCTTTCATGTCTAAGGGAAGACTGTAACTCATGATTTCATTTTTTTGGGGTGGGGTGGGGAAGGGAAGGATGGGAAACAAATATCCTTAATATCCAAATAAATGCTCCTTTTTGTTTGCTAATTTGAATAGATTATTAATATTACTATAATCAATTACAAGTATTGCTGCAGGCCTACTTACTAAAATAATTTACAAAACTTATTTTTTCTTTGAGATGTATGATTCTAGGTTCATGTACAAGAAAATAATTAGCACACTTTGATCATGCTTTATCACATTTTTCCCTGGCATATATGCGCACGCACAATACACACACACACACACACACAGGTCTATTAAAACCATTAATCTTTTTGAAAAATATTTCCAGCACAGGTTTTGTTATTCACAGAATTTGCAATTTACATCCAAACCTGACATCTGCTTTCTTCCATGCCCCCCACTCCACTTGACTTAGAGTTCACTCAAGTACCTCTCATTTACGTTCATAGTCTTCTACATCCAAACACCAGTATTCTCTTACTATAATCACATTCAATTCTTAAGTTATTTTTCATTGTGTTTTGACTAAAATTTAGAATTTTATAAGATAAATATGTACAGTTGTCTGTAGTGATTTAGAGTTTAAATGTGAAAAGTAGTAATGCAGGGAGTAACACAAAGAAATTCCACAGGACATTTTTTTAGCTTCTATACTAGTAGGAGTCTAGGCTGTGTTTTTATTTATCACTCTTTTCAAAACATGCATTTAAAAAGATGAATTATGATTGTTATTATTGTCTTTTTTGTGTTGAAACTCAGGCTTTATCTTCTAATAGTTTGATACATTTTTTGATATTTTTGTGCAGGGCTTTATGTGACACGCCTGGTGTAGATCCCAATCTAACTTCCAAAGCCTGGGTGTATAACCATTATAAGTGGATTGTATGGAAACTGGCAGCTATGGAGGTTGCATTTCCACAATCTTTTGCCAGTAAATGTTTGACACCAGAAGGAGTATTACTTCAGCTAAAGTACAGGTAGAATTAAGATTAAGATTTGGGAAAATGACTCTTCTGAATTTTACCTGTGTCTGTAGTCTTAATTATGCTCTACTTTCAATTGCTGTTTGCTCATTAAAATTAAGTGCTATTACTTAGCAAGGGACACAGTGGCTCAGTGGCTAAGATGCTGAGATTGTCGATCAGAAAGGTTGGTGGTTCAAATCTCTAGCGCCGCGTAATGGAGTGAGCTCCTGTTACTTGTCCCTGCTTCTGCCAACCTAGCAATTTAAAAACATGTAAAAATGCAAGTAGAAAAATAGGGACCACTTTGGTTGGAAGGTAACAGCGTTCCATGCGCCTTCAGCGTTTAGTCATGCCGGCCACATGACCACGGAGACGTCTTTGGACAGCGCTGGTTCTTCAGCTTTGTGACGGAGATGAGCATCACCCCCTAGAGATGGAAACAACTAGCACATGTGTGTGAGGGGAACCTTTATCTTTACCTTTTACTTAGCAAGATAATTGCTTCTCAAAAACATCAAAATCAGTTTGAAATATTTGTTCAATTTTTTAAAGGTATGATATAGAAGTGGATAAAAGTCAACGATCAGCCATCAAAAGAATAACAGAAAGAGATGATGTTGCTGGAAAAACAATCATACTGTGCATCTCTAAAATTATATCATTTAGCACAAACATGCCTCAAACTGCTGACAGTAAAAGCATCACTGAGGACAATAAAAAAGAAGTGGCAATCATTGAAGTTACAGATGGTTGGTATGGAATTAGGGCAGTCTTGGATCCTCCTCTTCAGTCACTATTATCTAGGCAGAAGCTTACAGTTGGCCAGAAAATTGTTGTACACGGAGCAGAACTTGTGGGATCTCAGGATGCAAGCACTCCTTTAGAAGCACCAGAATCTCTGATGTTAAAGGTACATTTATAACCTGTGCTATGATTGTATTTCAAGATGACTTTTACATATTGAATGGGCAGCGACAAAACATTTCTGCATAGTTGTCTCTTTGTTTTGTATTTTCCTTTCAGAGTTATAGGTCTCCAGGTCAGGTAGCTCCCACCCTCTCTTAAAGTACACCATATGTAAGGGTCTATAATGTGAGTTGCTTACAAGTCCTTTTATTTACTTATCTATTTATAGGGCTACTGAACTCAAAAATGTGAACTGTGCAGAATGAAAACAAGTGAGGGACTATGTAGTGTTAAAAAACAACCCAACATATAAAATATAAAATTCCAGCCAAACATGATAAATCAACGACAGAGAACTCATTTGACTAGACTCAACTGCTTAGGGGAGAAACAGATATTACAGTAAAATAGCAATAGCAATTAGACTTATAGACCACTTCATAGTGCTTTACAGCCCACCCTAAATGGTTCACAGAGTCAGCATATTGCCCCCAACAATCTGGGTCTTCATTTTACCAATCTCGGAAGGATATCATGGTTGATATATTGAAGACTCCTGAGACATCAAGGAGAACCAGGATGAATGCACTACCCCATCCTAAATTTGACAAGATCATTGATCAGCAGAACAAAACACATATCTGTATTTAACCCATTTCTAAATCCCCAAAGAGTCCAGATAATCTACTTCCTCCATGGTTCTCTGAAACTGGAAGCTGAACACCACCTTAGCAACCTTCTCTGAAAGTTGGAGACTGATGAAAGCTATCCAGATTGATTGGGCCCAAAAATGGTCTCTTTAAAAAAAATACTGTTCAGAATGGTCTCTTGGATAACAGGTGCACCTCCATCTTTCAGAACTTGCAGAATCACCTTGCTCTTAAAGAGATATTTTTATCACCACTTGGTATCCACCTAGATGCACCCTCCCTGGAAGGATTAGCCAATCAAGAGGCCTTGATTTAACTGTGTAAGAAAATACTGGGAGAAAACTAAACTGTTTCTGAAACCAAATAGAGTCCAGTAGGTACCTGGACCAGGCTGATCCAATAAGGCCACTTCCTTGTAAAGGTGAGGACAATTCCAGGGTCATTTGGTAGGGATCTGTCCATTTCAAGGGACAGATGAGAACATCCCATGCCCAGATCACATCGCCACCTCCCAGAGACCAAAAGTAGTATCTTCTGCAAAATCAGTGTTACTGGTCAGAAAGGCAGCTATAGAAATCAAGTAAATACCATAAATAAAATGTACACATGATTGGTATAGACTACTTTTATTGCACTTACAATTGACAGATATAATTTATTCCCTTTCTCTGAAATAAACATTTGCTCTATAACTAGATGTGCTACATCCTTAAAAATTTACATGGCTATCAGGCTACATTACAATGTGTTCTGAAGTAAGTAGTTGTTTTATTATAGATTACAGCTAACAGTACTCGACGTGCTCGATGGTATGTCAAATTAGGATATTATCGTGATCCTCGGCCATTCTCTTTGCCTTTATCCTCATTGTTTAGTGATGGTGGGACTGTTGGTTGCATTGATGTCATTATTCAAAGGATTTATCCTATACAGGTAATTCAGTTTATTAATTAGCCTTCAATATATACATAATTACTAGTATTTGAGAAGCAAATCTTAATTCAAATGTGTGGGCTAATTTTCAACCAATATTAATTTCAGTGGATGGAAAAACCACCAACTGGGTGCTGTGTGTTTCGTAACAATCGAGCAGAACAAAGAGAAGCTGCAAAATTTGCTGAAAATCGACAGAAAATGTTAGAAATATTGTTGGCAAAAATACAAGCAAAATTTGAAAAGAGTGATGGTAAAATATACATCTATATTTTTAATTTTTTAGAATGTTATTTTGCATGTAATAAAAGAAAAATGTCTATAGAGAAATATGAAAACTGCTGTGGGAATGGGTAGAAAGTTACTCTTTTATAAAAGAAATTGAATTGTATTAAAAAATGCTAATGACTCTTATTGCAAGATTCAGCAGCAAGGCCACAAACTGTAACGGAAGAACTATTGTGTGTCAGCTTGACCGGAATGTGCAAGAAAGTGTGGCCTTGCTCTGAACAAACCGTAAAAGACAAGATAAGATAAATCCTGGTTTAACCGGACAAAAGGAAGTCATGTTTGTCACATATGCAGGATGAGTTATTTGTTTGTCAAGTACGCAGACAAAGGGAACTGGGAGGGATCTTATTGATTGAGACTGTATAAAAGTATTGTTTGAAACCCCGAAGGTATGCTTCATGATCTCAATCCACTTTGGGAAGAGACATGAAGGCCTGTCTGTGCAAACACATTTTTAATAAACTTTGTTTGTACATCAGAGTTGTCTGTCGAATTAGTGAGCATAAAATAAGATTTGAAACATGTTTAAATCTCACACTGCTATACAATCTATCTGTTCTGTTCAACCTTTATGTGTCAGAACTATTTAGAAAACTGTTTAGAAAACTGATATCTCTTTCCTTCTCAATTATGTTTGATTTCAGCCCTATAAACAGAATTGAGTTACTGTGAAATGCTGAAAAATTTGGATTCTTAAGCATAGAAATATATCACACATATAGTACGTGCCTGAATATTATAAAGTAATATTACTGATTTAATAATATTTAAATAGTATTAATAGTTAAAGAAGTATCAGATTTTTAAAAAGTAATTCTTCCAGTTACAGAAACAGAATGAATGTTAAAGTATCTCTTTTAGAAATGGTTTCCTCTGAGTACTTCTAACTCCAAAATAATAATTCTGTCCTAATTATAAACCAGATTTACAATTCATTGCATTAAGTAATTTATGCCTAGTTTAGAATATTGACAGATCACACCCTATATACCTGATTGTTTAAATAAAAATTGCCCCAATACATTGAATAAGTGATCTGCAGATTACCTATCTATGATAAAATATGAAACAACATCAGAAGGAATCATTTTCTATTTAAGCCTATTAAAGCACACCATCTTTGTTCCTGCTGTATGCAGTGTTCAAACCAAGCTTCCATAGAGAAGGTTTACTGCTGTGCTTGGTAGGGTTTACTATTGTGTTTATGAACACAGTAATCTGCCACCATAATGGTGTTATTTCAAATAAATTGAAAACTGTATGCCACTGAAGTTGTAAATAGATTTTGATGCAGAAATTTTTTATCAGCCTTCTGATGAGTTGAAGTGCTAAATAACACAGGTTTATGGGATACAAATTGGGTGGTCAAGAGTTTCTGTTTTTGCAGGTAGAAAGAGTGAGCCACAGGTGAACTGAACACTTGAGTTTGGACTGGGCTATCTGACTTCTTGTTTGAGCAGTAGCCATCTGCCAAAGAAGATAGCTTTTTGTTTTGACTGAACTGATATTAAGTGTTACCGGCAATGGTTAGGGATGGCTAATGGAAAGTCTAAAAGATAGTGGAGAGAATGTTCTCAATTATGTTGCTCTATTCAAAATTGGAATGCTTACTGCCAATTCTTGATATTTAAATAGTATTTTTAAAAATAGGGCAATCGTCTTGGGTTCTTGTTTGGGTGTCTTTTTAAATGATGTTGTAAACACAAGACATTAAATATATCTATCGTTTTTAGAAAAAACAAAAATGTTATTAGGGATGGTAATTTTAAATTAATTGCTGGCACATTCTTTGTAACCTATCACGATTTGTTACAATTCCCTTTCAAAAGCTTAACAGTCACATTATGTTCAGTTCTATTTGATTTCTGTTAACTGGGAATTCATAGCAGTAGGTATTTGACACATGTTAATTTTATATCTCATTAATTTTTAAAACAGATAAAGGCAAAAAAATACTGCGATCCCATGCTCTAACAAGGCAACAGATACGTGGTCTACAAGATGGTGCAGAGCTTTACGAAGCAATTATTAATTCTGCTGATCCATCTTACATGGAGGTAAGTTTTTTTAAACAATGCTAGAAATAGTCATTCTATGAATTTTTGCCTTTTGCCAGAGGGCTTCAGTTAAAACAAACACAATAAGTAGAGGGGATAAAACAAAGGAGGCACAGGTGGGGGAAAGCAGGAAGTCAAAGTGGAAGCCCCCCCCCAAAAAAGAAAAAAAATTGTGATATTGAGAGAAATTTCACCCAATATTTTAAAGAAGCTACATTTCATCCATTCTTATAAATATTGGGAAATTTAATGAGGACAAGTGTATATATAACTAAGTTTATTTGCTACACCAAAATGTTTGGGGGGGAGGGTAGATTCATTGTTTGAAGTAGCCATTTAAGTTCAACCATGAATGTATGAGCTTGATTGTATCAGTTCAGTGCCCATGACAAATTTAAGTCTGTTCTTTTAGCTGTGATTGAATAGAATATTAGTACTTGATTTAAAAGTAAGATCCATTAAATTCAGTACAAAATATTGGTATTACCTTTAAACTTTCATAGGCTTTTGATTACATATCACAGTGACTTGGGCTTGGTTCGTCTCTATAACTACTGCAAGACTTAGAGTTTTACTGAGCTCAGGTATTTTATATCTTGGTTAGGTTTTTAAAATGTCTCCAAATTATGATTTTTTTAAAAAACAGGCTACTATATTTTGATGATTTGTGTTTTAATATCTGTGGCTATCATTCTGTTTGTATGGTTTCATAGTAATCTAACAAGATACTTCAATAGCAGGAAATATAATTAGTTTAATAAGTAAGTGATACAGTAGTAACAATAGTTTTTGGAAGTCATTCTATTTGTATAAATCAGTCATTCTTCCAGAATAGACCTCGCTATTTTACATCCAGTGGGTCATATCTGACTCTTTGCCTGTCCCTGTCTAGTCTTGTTCAAAAATATAGGGCTGGTAGACCAAGCAGATTTTAAAATGGGCCATGTGTCAGATTGTAAAACATTTTCTACAAAAAAAGTTCAAAATTTCTGTATATAAACATTATAAAATAAAAAAATTAACAAGAATTTATGACGTGATCACTTTATTTTTTGATGTGTGTATTTAAAAACACAAATTGGTTATAATAAGAAAGTGAAAAAATAAAAAGGCAAGTTAATTGGAAAAGAAGTCTAAAAAGAGTCTTTTCCACATCAAGAGGGCTATTTGAAAACCTTTTTAATTATGAGAATAAAAAGTGCTTTTTGGACATTTTAGTGTTGCCCATGCAACAATGACAGTGAAAGTAATAATGATTATTACTCCCAAGGATACTTTAATTTGGATTCTTTCACTGAATAGGAAATTGAAACTGATGGGTGAATAGCTGTTTTTGATTCGGGTTCTACTTATAGCTAAATAGATATGTATATGATTTAACTGGAAAAAATCAATTTGATAGCCAAACATGTTCATATATTTAATATTCCATGTTATAATTGAAAGGGGTTTATTTTATGTTTCCCTTTTGTTAAGATCTCTAGCGGCAGTTTTACCACTGTTTATTGCAGGGTTTTTTCAATGAAGAGCAATTAAAAGCCTTGAATAGTCATAGACAGATGGTCAATGATAAAAGGAAAGCTCAGATAGAGGCAGAATTCAGGAAAGCTGTGGAATCTGCTGAGCAAGAGAAAAACAGCTCCTGCAGAAGGGATGTATCCAACATAATCAAGCTACGAATTGTAAATTATGGGACAAAAGAAAACTCAAAAGGTAAATATGATCTTAATCTGCTATGAAAGGCATACTGACCGTAAATATATGTAATAATATAGTACCTAAGCAATGCTTTATTCAATTCAATTTAGTTTATTACAATCATAGACCAGAAACCATAACAAATAAAAACTCAGTAAATGTACAATTCTAGTATAAAACAATAAATAACAACTAAAATCTATGATAAAATCAGTCTTATACATGGTCTAACAAGATGGTTAATTATAATCTCTGCAATGTGTCCAATGTGCCCAAGTGGAAGACTCTACACCATTTCTGACAAATAGCAGTCCAAACTCTTTTTTTTTTGGTAAAAGTTTTATTGATTTTAACGACAGACAAAAAACATATAAGACATAAAACATAACATAAAAAGATCATTCTTCATAAATTTACATTGTATTGGTTGGTTTACCACTCCCTTTTGTGCATCCATTTCATAGTCATCAAAATAATTATATTACATAATAACTCACATTATCAATCATCAATAAAATATCCCAATATCATTATTGAACAGTCATTTGACTAAAATTTTACTAATTCATACTTAAGCGAGATAACTATAATTAAGTTAAATTATTTTATAACAAATCATAGAATCATACCATATCTTAATAAAATATTCTTAAAAATTATTACAGCCAAGAAAAATTATATATTCATTATTTCCTAAATTTCTAAATATTCTATTATTATATTGTATTATCTAACCATTGATAAAAAAGATCCCAAACTTCATAAAATTGTTTATCTTCTTGTTCTCTAATTTCAAATGTCAATCTACTCATTTCAGCACATTCCAATATTTTCTTAATAATTTCTTCCTCTAATGGTATTTTCTCACTCTTCCAATGTTTAGCAAATACAATCCTAGCTGCTGTTAATACATTTACAATCAAATACTTTAAATTTTTATTATATATATCAGGTACGATTCCCAAGAAAAAAATCTCTGGTTTCAAATCTATGTGTTTCTTTGTCATTTTTTCCAGCCATATGCGAATTCTAGTCCAGTATTTCCTGGCCTCCTCACAAGTCCACCACATATGGTAATATGAGCCAGGTATCTGATGACATTTCCAACACTTTTCAGATTTATTCTTGAACATTCTTGCTATTCTTGTCAGGGGAAAGTGCCACCTGTAAAACATCTTAAACAAATTTTATTTATATGCTGTTGACATTGTCATTTTATAATTTTGTGACCACAATTTTTGCCATTTCTCTAAATCAATTCCATATCCAAAATTCTTCCCCCAAGCAATCATTGTTTCTTTAACTTGTTCTTCCTCTAATTTAATTTCCAACAAATAACTATATAATTTTTTAATCACTTTTTCATCAGTACCTGTCAAAATCCTATCTAAATCATTCAATTTATCATAAAATCCTTCTATTTTAGAATCTTTAAGATACCTTGCATGTATTTGCGCATATGAAAACCAATTCATCTTTATACCTTGTTCTTCTAAATTTTGCATCGTTTTAAGTTCACCCTTTTCATCCAATATTTCCCCATATCTAACTGTTTGTTCCTTCTTATAAGTTATAGGATACGAAAAATCTTCAATAGTTGATAACCAAACTGGAATTTTCAAATAACATTGTTTCTTAATTTTCTCCCAATTCAACCATAACGATTCCCGTATATAATGCCTTCTAAAATAACCCTGTGATTTAGTTCCCTTATGCCATAAAAAAGCATGCCAACCCAATAATAAATCATGACCTTCTAATGTCAACAATCTAGTCTTTCTTAACGTTATCCATTCTTTAACCCACATTAAGTTTGCAGCTTGATAATACAACTCCCAATTAGGAAGGCCAAATCCTCCTCTAATTCTAGCATCCTGTAAAAGTTTTAATTTTATTCTCGCTTTCTTGCCTTGCCATATATACTTCAACACAATTTTATTTAATTCTTCGAAGTAATGCTTACTTAACCTAATTGGTATTGTTTGGAACAAATATAAAATTCTGGGTAAAATATTCATCTTGATTGTTGAAATTCTACCTATCAATGACAATTGTAGGTTTTCCCATTTTTTCAGGTCAGATGCTATCTGCTGTTTAAGCTTAATATAGTTATTCTCTTTCAGTGTAGTACATCTTGACGTCAAATATATCCCCAAATATTTAACTTTGTTCGTAACTTGAATTTTCAATAAATCTGCCAGCTCTTCTCTTTGTCTTAATAACATGTTCTTTGTCAGGATCTTTGTTTTGTCTTTATTTATTTTTAAACCAGCCATCTCACCATACGTCTCTATCTTTTCCAATAGTTTTAAAGCTGTCTCTAAAGGGTCTTCCAAAATAAAGACCAAGTCATCCGCAAAGGCTTGCGGTTTGAATTCCTCCTTTTTGACTTTCATTCCTTTTATGTTTATATCCTCTCTAATATTTCTATTTAAGACTTCCAAGGTCAATACAAATAACAAAGGAGATAATGGGCATCCTTGTCTTGTACCTTTTTTAATATTGATAGAATCTGTGAATTCTCCATCTATCATTACTTTTGCCGTTTGCTTATAATATATGGCTTCTATTGCTTGGATAAATTTTCTAGCAAAGCCCATCTGTTCCAATAATAATAACATAAATCTCCAGTTCACATTATCAAATGCCTTTTGGGCCTCTAAGAATATCAAAGCCATTTGTTTTTCCGGGTGCGCCTCATAATATTCCAATGTGTCCAGGATTACCTCATATTGTCTTTAATCTGTCTCTTTGGTAAAAATCCATTCTGGTCAGAGTGAATAAAGTTATTTAGGTATTTTTTAAGCCTTTCTGCCAAGATTGAAGCAAAGATTTTATAGTCTGCATTCAATAAGGAAATAGGTCTATAGTTCTTAATTTGTAATGGGTTAACCCCTTCTTTTGGAATAAGTGTAATATAAGCTTCTGACCATGTTTCAGGTATTTTCTTATTTATCATAACTTCATTCATGACTTCTAACAATGGGATGCTCAACGATTCTTGTAATGTTTTATTACATTCTGCCGGGAAACCGTCTGGTCCTGGTGCTTTTCCATTGTTCTGTCTGTTGAGTGCTTCGGTTAATTCCATCATTGTTATAGCACTTTCTAACATTTTCCGAGTTTCATCAGGTATCTTAGGTAGGTTAGCATTTTGTAAATATTGTTTAATTTTTTCCTCATCAAGATCCTCCTGTTTGTATAATTGTCCATAAAAATCTTGAATGATTGCCTTTTTCTCCTTATTACCATAACAAATTTGACCATGATCATCTGTTAACTGTGATATTTTCCTTGACTCTTTCTCTTTTCTCAACTTATATGCTAACCATCTACCTGGCCTATTTGCATCTTCAAAATAGTTCTGTTTAGCACTTCTAATTTTTTGTGCCAGTTCCTCTTTCTTTGCTTGATCCATTTTATGTTTAATTATGTCTATTTTAAGTTTGATATCTTTTTTCTGTGGCATCTTCTGTAATTCTTTTTCCAGTTTTTTATGGTCATCTTCTAGAGCTTTAATCATTTGCCTCTTCCTAATGTTCTTTTTCTTTGTATAGTCAATTATTAATCCTCTTGCATATGCCTTCATTGTATCCCAAACATTCTGTATTGAAGTATCTTCTTTTTTGTTTTCATTGAAGAAGAAGGCCAATTCTTTTTCCATCCATTGTGTAAAATCTTTTTCCTTTAGAATAGTATTGTTTAATGTCCATCTAGATCTTCTTTTTTGTCCTTTCCATTTAATTGTCATTGGATTATGGTCTGCCCATGTACTTGTTTCAATCTTTATTTCTTGAGTATTAGATAATAATTCTGTTGATGTCCAAATCATATCTATTCTGGACCACGATAAATGCCTGTTTGAATAAAAAGTATATTGCTGAGTTTTAGCATTTCTTTCTCTCCATATATCTTTTAAATTTAGTTCATCTGTCATTTTAAAAAAGGATTTAGGGAGAGTTTTCCTATTTTGTCGTATTGTTTTTACTGTATAGTCCAGTTTATTGTCTACAATTCCATTAAAGTCCCCCATCATAAGTATGTTAACATGGTCCAGTTCAATTATTTTCATATGTAATTTTTTATAAAATTCTTCTTGTTTATCATTTGGGGCATAAATTGCAACCAAGAGTGTTTTTATATTATTATCCACTATTTCAACTATTAATACTCTTCCGTCTTCATCAGTATCAATCAATTTGGCTGGAGTGGTTTCTTTAACGTACAAAACCACTCCTCTTTTCTTACAATGAGTCAGAGAAGTAAATATTTTCCCTAACTTTGGTCGTATCAATAATTGTTCATGTTGTTTCTTAATGTGTACTTCTTGTAAGCAAATTATATCAAATTTTAGCTTCTCTAATTTATAAAAAGTTTTCTTTCTTTTGATAGCTGAATTCAGTCCATTTATATTCATGGAAATCAGTTTTTTTTCCCCCATGATTATGCCTTATATTTAGGTCTAACAGCTCTCGTGGATCTTATTTCACATTGTTCTTTGATCTCCATTTGTCCACCTATTGCTCCTTCTTTTTCCATCTCCATTTGGTCCTCTTCAAATTCAGTTAAAATCTTTTCTTTTTCTGTCTCCATTTCTCTTCTTTTGAAAAATTCCTTATAAAACATTTCTGCTTTCGCAATTGAATCAGTTCTGTGTCTCTGTTCTTGCCATGTAAACATTAATCCTTCTGGAATCAGCCATCTATAGTTCACCTCTTTTTTCAATAGCATTTTAGTCAAAAATCGATACTCTCTTCTAATCTCTCTCACTTTTCTAGGTACTTGTTTTAAGACCAAGATCTCTTTGCCTTTATATTTCAACCCCTTCTCTCTTACCACTTGCAATATTTGGTTTTTAATAATTTTTTTTAGTGAATCTAACATGGACCTCTCTTGGTAATTGGTTCCTCGTCAAATATCTTGTGAAGACTCAATATATCTCATCTACTCCATCCATCATCTTTTCCTCTGTTATTTCCAAGACTCCAGCCAGAATTTTAATCATTACTGCCGCCAAGTTTTGTCCTTTTTCTTCCTCGATATTTTGGAATCTAAGATAAAATTCTGACCTGTCCATCTCCCACTTCAACATCCCACTTTTTTCTTGTTCGACCATTGTTAATCTGTTATCGATATTCCCAATTGTATCATCTCTTTGCTTGTCTTTCTCTTCTATTTTTTGGATTCTCTCATCATATTTCACCATCATTTGTTGAAAATTTTCAAATTTCTCATCCATCTTTCCAATTCTTTGGTCAATACTCTCCATTCTTTGTTCCATACTCATTTTAAGATCTTGTATTCCTTGCATAACCATCGTTAAATCCACTTGTGCTTTGTCTTGCTTCACCATTGTTGAGAGTCGTCCTCCAGATGACGGGGAGATAGGAGCAGAAGTTGAGATGCCCGAAGGTAAAATTTTCTTACTCATTTTGATAACTCAGGTCTTTTAATCCAATTAGTGAGGTAGCCAATTATAATCCAATTTAAAAAAAGGAAAACACCACAAAAAACGAAAAACAAAACCAGTAATAAGTAAAAAGCCCAAAATTAAAAAGAAAGAAAAAATTATTCAGGTTCTTCAAGACCTTAATCCAATTGTAAAATACACAAATATAGTTCAAAAGTAAAAATTAAAAAATGAGGAAAAAAGAAGAAGCAAAATAAAGCCCAATAATATCAAAAAATAATAAGCAAAAAGAAGGGGAAAAAAAAGAGAGAGAGTTCTTCAAATTCTTCCCACCTTAATCCAATTGAAAAACCACAGAAAATGAAAAAAACCCATAAAAATAAGTCAAAAATAGAAATCAAAAGGCAGACATCCCCATAAAAAAAGCAAAAAAAGCAAAAAAAGAATATTCTGAGGCTTTCCCCTTTAAAAATAAAAATGAGGTATAATAAAAAATAAAAAATAAATATATCAATATTACAAAATAGTGTGGGGTTGGAGGGGAGGGATGAAACAATTAATAAGGAGTTAAAAAAAAAAAAAGACACATACTGCCTTTTATTTATCCAAGGCTCTTATTTGACTTCTCCACAAATTTCAAAGCCAAACTTCAAGTATTCATTTGATAATAGAAGTTCCAAAGAGCACCTGTATAAACATCCTCCAGTACTCTTCCCTCTATCTTATCATTTCCAATAGCCTTGAGAAAAGTTTTTCAAACAAAAGTTTTTCAACTTCAAACAGAATATTTTTCAAGCCTCTAGTTGGCAGTGTTACAAAGTTTCTTCAATCCACTCCCCCTTCTTCCCCCCTGAAAAAAGCCTAAAAAGAGAAAAAAGAAAGTATGTATGTATATTTATGTATATTAAAAAAAAACATTAAAGGGGGCCTCTATTTTAAAAAATATAAACAGTCAGAAAGGCAAAGAGAAAGCAAGTAAATATAAAAATGTAAAAGAAAAAAAACAGTCTGATTAGCTAGATCGCAATAAAAATTCAGTAAAGAAAAAAAAAAAGTAAAAATAAAAAGCCAAGCCTCACTTTGACATTAATAAAAAAAATCGCTGCTAAGTCAAATTCTGTCAATAAGTTTACAGATTTCTTCTCATATTAGAGTGTTCTTAAGTCCCAAGCTAAAAAAAAAAGATCCTCACCAGCCGATACACTTCTTTCTATCCCGTTCTTCCGGAGCTGTCCCAGCTTCAGCAGCCTGATGGCTGCCTCTCCGCCGTTGGCAAAAGGGCTTCTTCTGGATCGACCAGGGACTTGCGATGTCCCCGGAATCTACAGAATGCGCCCTTTGCTGTCACCGTCACTACGAGACGGTTTAGGTCCGTTGGGACCGACCAGGGGCGAAGATATCAGCTGTGACCCTGGAGCCCTGAGATTGCAGCTGTATTGCGGCAACGAAGCTCCGCCTTCTCCCTGGCAGTCCAAACTCTTGAAAGTTTCTAGTGATGGCGCTCCCACAATTTCTGAGGGCAAGCTTTCCATTGGTTGATTGTTCTCGCTGTCAGAAAGTTTCTCTTTATTTCCAGGTTAAATCTCTCCTTGTTCAGTTTCCATCTATTATTCCTTGTCTAGCCTTCAGGTGCTTTAGAAAATAGCTTGACCCCTTCCTCCCTGTGACAGCCCCTCAAATATTGGAAGACCACTATCATGTCTCCCCTGGTCCTTCTCTTTACTAGACTAGCCAAGCCCAGTTCCTGCAACCGTCCATTGTATGTTCTAGCCTCCAGTCCCCTAATCATCTTGGTTGCTCTTCTCTGTACTTTCTCCAGAGTCTCAACATCTTTTTTGTAATGTGGTGAACAAAACTGGATGCAGTACTCTAAGTGTGGTCTTACTAAGGCTTTATAGAGTGGTATTAGTACTTCCCTTGATCTTGATTATATCCCTCTGTTAATGCAACTTAGGATTGCATTAGCTTTTTTGGTTGCTGCTGCACACTGCTGGCTCATATTTAGCTGGTTGTCCACTAAGACTCCAAGATCCCTCTCACAGTTTCTGCTATTGAGCCTGGTTTCACCCAATCTATATGTGTACTTTTGGTTTTTCCTGCCTAAGTGTATGGATCTGCCTAAGATCCATCTGGATCTTGAGCCTATCTTCTTGGGTGTTAGCTATTCCTGCCAGCTTAGTATCATCTGCAAATGTGGTAAGTTTCCCTTCAATTCACTCATCTAAGTCATTAATGAAGATATTGAAGAGTACTGGGCCTAAGACAGAACCTTGTGGCACCCCACTGCTTAGTTCCCTCGATGTAGACTTAGATCCATTAAGGACTACTTGTTGAGTACAGTTTGCCAGCCGGTTGCGAGTCCATCTGGTGGTGGTGCTATCTATTCCACATTTTTCTAGCTTACCAAGAAGTAGGTTGTGGTCTACTTTGTCGAATGCCTTGCTGAATTGATTGTATGTCACCCCTTGATGTATTATTTAACTGTAGCAGTATGCAAATAGTAACATTTCTAAAAGTAAATTTAATTAAGATCTGTAGCACAGATATGAATGCATATTAAGTGTGGTTTTTGTTTCTTAAGAATAAAATATAGAGAGGCCTCGACTTGGCGACCTCAATTGGGACCAGAACTTCCATTACACTTGATTTTATAACGTTTTTGCCACAGTTATTTAATAAATCACACAATCATTTAGCAAATCTGGCTTTTCCCAATGGCTGCTTGTCAGAAGCCAGCTAAAAAGGTCACAAATTGAGATTGTGTGACTCTGGGATACTGCAGCTGTCATAAATATGCCAGTTGTCAGGCACTCAAATTTTGATCCTGTGATCTGAAGACACTGATAGTTGGGCAAGGACTGGTCATAAATCACTTTTTTTCAGTGCCATTATAACTTTGAATGGTTACTAAACAAATGGTTTTAAGTTAAGGACTATGAGTATGGTCAATGACCAGCAAAAGTATTTTTTTAAAGATGCACCAAATTGCTGTCAAAATACAATCTGAATTTTTAATTCTAATCTTAGAAGTTATACTGAACATCTGGCGTCCACCCTCACATGTTTGTAGCCTCTTAAAGGAAGGAGGACGATATAGAATTTTTCAGCTATCTGCATCTCACTCCAAAGGCAAGTTAAAAACCAACAATATACAGTTAACAGCTACCAAGAAAACCCAGTATCTACAACTGCCAGTAAGTGTTCTTTAAGACTTAAAGTGAGCTACTTAAGTTACAGGTTTTACACAATTTTCACTATGTTGTTATCCATAATGCTATTAGGTTTCTCAAGAAAGTCTATTACAAGTTTACAGACCAAGGGAATGTCTGGTATATGGTAAACTAATGGACCCCTCCTTCCAACCAGCATGCTCTGAAGTGGATTTGGTGGGATATATAGTTTGCTTGACAAAAAGAGCAGGTATGTTACATGTTGTAATCACACTTTTTCTTTATATATATAATAATTATATATAAGTTCCAAATTAGTATCTTTAAAGCCATTTTTTTCTCCCAAACTGAAATGTAGAAGTTAAAATTTCTTTGTTGAAGTTTCACACAAGCGATGAAATAACCCACCCCATCACCTGGGTAAAATGGATACATTCTGCCTTAGTTTATGTAATATGGTGAAAAATCACTGGGCTTTAAAAGTTTTAAATTAATTGCAATATAAATTTAAATTGTCTAGGTCTAGTTACGAACAGAAATCATAGAGGCATTATATAAACTAATCAATTAAAATTTAATGTGATCATGGACCTGCATCAATATAAACCAAGGATTTCCATTTACGAATCCTAATATTATAATGGTGTGTGAGGAAACTGATTTTTAACCTTTTCCCTTCTACTGTCACTATACCAAGCTCCATCTAACAAGTGTGATATGCCATGGACCTGTGTTTACTTTCTTTAAATTGGGTTTCATAACAGCTGAAAATTTAAGCTACAGTTGTGTTATGCATAAAAAAGAATGGGGTTACTTTCTAGATATCTGGTGTTTGTTGTTATATTGCTTTTCACAATTGTTTAAATTGTATTCACTTTTCTTTAGCAGGAATTGTGCTACTGACCTTTCAATTTTGTAGAAATTAAAAAATACTAATTTGATGGATTTGGGGAGTAACAAAGCAGAAACAATTTGCTTCTTTGGTCCATTCTTAAATGAACTGGGTTATCCTTAATGAACAATTAGAGGGCAGGTCAATAGGATTACTAGGTAGTGATGGCAGAATGCAATATAGGGGAAAGGGAAGGCATCACAGGACTTGATCACTCTTTTTTCCCTTGCATTCCTACTGCAAATAGATTATAACTTTGTATCGGTGGTAGCTGGGAATAGAGGAATTTTTCATTTTGAACTTCAACATGACCAATATGTAAAATTTAATATTAAACCCAAGTTGTATATTTCATTTTTACATAGGTTTTTCTACATTGGTATATTTGTCAGATGAACATCATAATATAATAGCAATCCAGATTTGTACAGATCTCAAGCAGCTTGCTATTGAAGATATAATCATTCCATCTGTAATGATCTCTGCAACCAATCTTCAGTGGCGACCTGAGTTCAAATCAGATATTCCCACCCTATTTGCTGGAGAGCTTTCTGCATTTTCTTCAAACCCAAAAGAAAACCATCTCCAAGAAATATTCAAAGAATTTAAAAATACCATTGAGGTAAAGTTACTTATTTCTAAAGAGCAGTTAAGTACATGCAGTGCACACATTACTTTTTTGTGATGCAGATTAAAACAATAGCATTCTACAATTGAGTCAGTGTCTACATCAATTTTTTTCTACAGCTTTCCACATTCCACTTTGTGAAAATGAATCAAAATGCTGCAGTCCTGCAGATAGTCCTCGTTTAACAACCATTTGTTCAGCAACTGTTTCAACTTATGACAGTGCTGAACAAGTGGTAGTTACGACTGATCATTGTATTTGTTGGTTGTAGTGTACTTGTGGTCACATCTAGGTGCTTGATGCCCACAATATCAGTGTTGCAGTGTCCCACAGTCCACTGAACACCAATTGCAACCACTTTGTCAGTTTTTCACAAGTAAAAAGTATGGGAAAGCCAAAAGGAGTTCGAAAATGGTGACCATGTGAGGTCCTCACTTAAAAGACCATATTGATGTGATCAATAGCAACTCTAAATGCTGGAAATTGTGTCACTAAGCAATGAGGTTACATTCTGTAATGCTTTAAAGCTGCAGCATTTAGCAACTGAAATTCCAGTCCCAATTGCCATTAAGTGAGGACTACCTGTATATATTTCATTATTTAAAAAAAATCAAAATATTTTTTGGCAACTCCTGACATTCAAAAATAAGGTATTAGTTGCATACTTCAAATAATTTCAGAAAACATGTATTGATACTACACCTAAAATATGTGTTATTTCAGTTTTTGTTTGGTTTTTAAGTTGCTGTTTACTCCCCAGAGTTGTATGTCAAGTTGGATAGCCATATAGAATTAAATAATTTAATAGTTACAATGCAAAAATATTATTTTTGTCTTGTAGAACAATGGCTGCTTTAGCAAAGATGCACAATACAAAGTCGTTAATTTGCTAAAATCAGATCCTTTGCAGTTATGTAATTTATCTAAAGTATGTGGCTTGGATCTTCCCTGGAAATCTGATGCAGGAAATAAACAAGCAGTAAGTTTATCAAAAGAACAATTTTATAAATGCCATTCAAAAGTAAATTATTCTATGTTCGTTGGATTTCCTATCAAGAATTTCAATTAAAATATTTTAGGGCATTTTGTAATCCTATATAGTCACTGCTGAGAATTCTAAGGCCAGGATTGCTGTCTTCTACTGATCATTTCCTAAGATTGCTTTGAAGGAAGTTATTTTAAAAGCATACATATCTAAAGAGAAAGGCATTATTTATTTCAAATGTTCTTAGTGAGTAAAAGTAGCAACAATTAATTTTTTGTTGTTTTTTTTAGATTACAGTTCCCAACAGTGAACTAAGACATCAAAGTCCTTTGACCATTGGAAAGTCAGACATAAGACCATCCTTTTTTCTTGGATCTGCAAAAGTGACACCAGGTTTTCAAGAATCTCCAAAGAACTGTAAGAAACGAAAGGCAATGGATCTGCTCAGTCAAGTCCCTTCCCCTCCGTCCGTGAAGCCAATCGGTGCATTTATTTCACCATCTCTAAAAAAAGCATTTCAGCCCCCTCGAAGCACTGGTGCCCAGAGCAAAATAATTAAAAAAACTGAAAGTAAGAATAACAAACATCTGCTGCTAAAGTTAAATGGGACTGATTTTGCTCCTGAAAGCAATTTTGTTGCTGATGAGGAACTTGCAATGATAAATACCCAAGCCCTTTTAAATAATTTTTCAGAAGAGCAAGGTATTGTATCTATGGGTGACATCACACGTGTGATATCCAGCACATGATGATGCAGGTTTTTTTACAGGCTGGTTACTCTGTCCAGCCTAGTAATAATAAAAATGCATCAGGGTAATACCAAAGAAAATTAGTTCCTACAAAGGAAAACAGAGCTAACAGTTCATTATTGTGTAGGAAATGTTACAGAGGCAAATAGAGGTTAATATAGTTTGTATTTAATGTGTGAATTGTCTTTTAAAACTCTGAACATTGTAAATGTTTGTTTAGATTTGTTTATTACACATTTTAACTCAAAACAAGCATTTTAAGACACTTCAGTAAGAATAACTTGCAAATTCCTGATATGTAAGCCACAGGTACATTTCTGTATCAGAAGTTATGAGTTTCAAATTTTTATTTCAAATTTAAAGTTTTCCAAATATTCAATGCATCTTATATTCAAAGTTAACTTTTGAACAGGGCTTAATAGAAGAATACATAAAAGGGTTGCACAAAAGGATTTTTCTTATTTTCCTTTCCTAAAGATGTTCTATAAGTGGCTATTCTAAAGTGTTATATGTATCAGAAATTGTTAAAGGGACTAGTGGCCCAAATTTTATGAACAGGCCTGTGTTGTTTTATCAAATTTGAATATTAAAATAGCATCAAATTATCTTTTCCCTAAAGAGGAAGGAAAAAAATGATCCCTCACCCTTAAATATTTACAAATGAGAATATCACCTGATCTATAACTTATTTCAAAAATATTTTCAGGGATCCTTCTACTAACACTAGGGAAATAAATATAAATTCTTGTTGCCAGAAACTGAGTTCTGCAAAAAGATACTATAGTATTATTACAGTGATCTCTAAATCATAATGACAAATATGTCCCTGAACACTAATCTATCTTTATACACCAGTAGAAAACTATTACAGTAAGCAGTTTTCAAGTATGACTACAATGATCATTATCTGTATATATTTTTGTTTGTATAAAGTAGCCAAAATTTCATAATAAAAGTATATAATATCCAATATGTTGAATTCCTGGCAAATTTAATTATATCTTAATTGTTTGATATGCTTCATAAATTTCATTGGGCTTGAGGTGCTTAAAATGGAGCCTATTGCTAGATTAGTCTCCCTAAAATACAATGAACATTTTAAAATAGAAAGTTCTAATTTTTAAAGAACATATAGAAACTAGATCAAGAGAAAATAATCCAGTTTTTGCTGTTGAAGTAAAAAGGTTTTTAAACTAACTTTTCAGAAGAAAAATCTTATTTCAGTCAATACCAACTGTAATAATTTTAATATTTTGGTTTTAGTCAGTGTCAAGTTTTTAACATTTATGGTTTCTTGACTCCTCTAAGTTTATTACTTAATAGGAAAGTTGACGTGCATCTTTCTTGTTTCATAAAGACCAAATTCTACAAAATTATCATTTTTGTAGAGTAAAAATAAAAAATTGCTTTTGCTTTGTCCTGTTTTATCATAGCAAATTACTACTAGATCGTATAAAACCCATCAGAACTCTAGGAATTCAAAAATAGGGATCCAATGAAGCACCTCATTTCTTTGAACAACACACTGAATAGGATTGTTTTAAAGAGAAAATTAAAATTTGAAGAAAAAAAAAAGAACTACATACTATGGATACACATTTTAAAAACATAGAATCTGAAACACAGAAACTATAGGGCTTAAGAAACAAGATCATTCTGAGGATTTCACAAATCTATACTGGTTTGGAGAGCAGCTTCAGGTTTACTTATCCTACAGCTCAAAAGCTTCACCCACACCCATTCATAACGTTTTGGGTGGTCCTGGTTCTCTTGAAGGCTTAGGCTTTTGATACACTGGATAGTGGTAAAGGCATAAATAGAAAAGGTTTGCCATTGGATTAGAGTCCTATTTTTAGCCTGAGTGAAAAAAATCAAACACATTTATGGCTGCTGCTACCACAGAATTGCTTTTCTTAATGTATGAAAATATCTCATATATCATAATTAGCATTTTAATGCCAACAGTCAACATGGTATTTGGCTGACATATGTAAACCTAAATAGGTGCCGCCCTGTAATTTTTTGAGTGAATACAAAGCCTAGTATGAAAATGATTGCAGAAAAGAATAAACTAAAAATGTGAAAAAGCAACAATAAGATTATGATTGTTTAAATCATTTCTTCTATAATTTTCTTTAAAATCTGCAATTATGGAACATCGTTTAAATGGGTTAAAACCTACTTTTGTTCAGTAGAAAAATAGAAAATTGCTAATAATCTAAAACAATATACAAATTGATAAAAATCTATAAAATCCCACTAAAATCTCCCACTAGGTCTCCCATTAAAATCCTTCAATTTCATGACCTATTCATTCTGTTGTTCGAAAAGCTGAATTTGGACGAGAATTAACGTCCAGAATTGCAGTATCTGGCTGGTTCTTCAGAATGAAGCACTGTATGGAAGGTAACATTATGCTCATATTCATCTTTCATCCATCGTATTTTCTCAAATGGAACACCATGATGATTACGTCTATAAAATAAATATAAAAATATGTCAAAGAAAGCATGAGAATATTAATTGTCCCTGATCCATGCATTAATTTTCCTTGTATGTGGTTTTGAAAAAAAAAAAAAAATAGAACCTGATATAGATTCAGAAGGCAAATTTCCTATATGTACAGTCAGGAATTAGTCCATTAAATGCATATATGGGTATGGTTGAAATATGATTATATACTCAATAGATCAATAGACTCCCTCCCTCTAATACTGAACTCAACTACATCCAACAACTATGCGATCAAACTGGGGAAGGGTCCTTTTCAGCAAAGTAATCCCCAGAATCACAAAAGAAAAAGGCTCCAAGTTAAAGACTGAATTGTATTTTTAGTAACTATGGGATACTGACTAGAGCACAGATATCAAACTCCCCGCGTCACGTTGCCATCTCGTGACATTTCACAATGTTTTTCCCCTTTGCAGAGCTGGGGTGGGTGTGGCCTGTGCGTGATGTATCCGGCCCACGGGCCACTAGTTTAACACACTTGGACTAGAGGGAAGGAAAAGGGCCAGTTGTCACAACAAGCCTCTAGGCAATGTAATACCGTGTTTCTCCAACAATACTCCCCCCAATAGGAAGACCCAGCATGTTTTCTAGGCATAAAATGAAATTAAGCCCCTCCTCCCAAATTTAGGCCTAGTTTAAAGCATGCGAAATTGGGGGGAAAACGGGGGAACTTGCCATTAGGAGTGCCCCATGGGCAGCTACACCTCACCAGCCGCTCCTAACAGCCAATCATTGTGGATCATGGAGGGCTCCCTTACCCCCACCAAGTGCCTTTGCTGCAGACCCGGGTCAGCAGGCAGGCGGCATCGCCATGGAAGCATTTCAGCCACTTCTCGGGTGAGGGAGCTGCCTCCGTAACTTCCATGGTCCCCGCCACTGCTGCCGCTGTTATTGGAGACAGCGCTGGCGAGAGAGGGACAGCTGCAGCTTGGCCTGGGCGCTTGGAATGCAGGAACGGGCTGTGCACCGGGACTTTTGCAAACTTGCAGAGCCCGAGGCTGGAGCACCAAGGGTAGCAGCAGCAGAGACGCTCGCTCGGCTCTTCTCATGCCCACCCAGCTGCTCAGAATTAAACCAAAACGCAGCGTGCGGCGCTCCCAGGTACCTCAAAATGTTTCTTTCCTGTTGTTATGGGGACGGGGGAAAAGCAGGAACGACTTAGACACTGTTGTTGGAGACAGCGTTGGCGAGAGATGCACCAGCACCGGTGGGAACCGTGGAAGATACAAAGGGCTGAGAAGTGGCTGAAACGCTGCCGGCAGACATCCCCGCCCGCCCACTGACCCGGGTCTTCAGCGCTTGGTGGGGGTAAGGGAGCCCTCCATGCTCCACCATATTGGCCGTTAGGAGTGGCTGGTGGCGAGGCATAGCTGCTGGCGGGGCACCCTAGGCGAGGGTGCACAGGGGGGGGAGAAAAATTAATCCATCCCCAAAAAGATGACCTAGCCATTTTGGGGGGGCTCAAAAAAAAATAAGACCCGGCCTTATTATATGAGAAACACGGTATGTTCAGTATAAGCACATCCAAAGTTGATCTTTGGATGAGAAAGGAAGAAAGGAAGAAAGTTATCAAACTATCTGAATGAACTTTAACATGAGTTTTCAGAATATTTTTGTTATTCTAGTAAAAAGAACATATCAATGATGATTGGCTATAGGAAAGAACCCCAAATAAAAACATGTTACAGGAAAAAAACATTTTCGTTCTTTTGTAGGATAAGAAGATAAACAATAGGTTTAAATTATACAAAGGCAATTTCAGATTAATTTTATGCAAACATTCTGGGTAATAAGAATTGTTCAGCAATGGATCCAATTGCCAAGAGAAGTGATGTGATTTGCTTCACCAGAAAGGAACCATCAGATTGTAATGTTTTAATTGAGATTCCTGCCCTGAGCAGAGGGTTGAACTCAGTGGCCTAAATAGTCCCTTCCAAATCTATGAATATAATGTTCCCAAAGTTGCTTTGTGTGAGATAACTTTTGACCCAGAAGAAATAAAATTCATGCTTTCTCAATTGAAGCTTTTGCTCCTAACTTTCTCACTTTTAGATTAACATAGAAATTAACATTAACAAGATCACACTTCAGAAATCATGCCAAATAATTAATTTAAAAATAACATTTAGTTTTTCCCAGTTTTCTTATTTTTCAAATCCCATGTTTTTAATTATTGCTGCACACAGCAAATGTTTGCTAGTTGCAGATTGCTCTATTTACAATATATTTTCAAACACTGAAAAGTATGTTTAAAATGGGATATAAACTCCATTTCTGACTCATGAGATATAGTACCTACATGGCAATGTCTTCATTGTAGTTTCAAGGTCAAGAAACTACACTACTACAATACATAAACAGGATGATTATGATCTCCAACTACACTAGTAGAAGCCAACTTTCCTACATACTGTTTCACAGGACAAGCCTTTTTCCAAAATCAGGATTCAAATCAATCAATGATTACAACAATGGTTGACTGGTTTTTCTAAATTTGGTTGTAAAATGTACCTAGCTAATTCCCGAACATGGAACTTCCAACGTGTATCTGGCTCCCGAAATATAACTTTATAGCTGTTTTCAAGCGCCTGATTAAAGAAAAACAAATAATTATGTTACAATTTTAAAAAATCATGTTTTAATTATTAAGCAGTGTTTTTCCATATTTTTCTCTACCATGAGGGAGAAAAAAACATCAAAGGTTTGAGATGCACAACACATTTAACCTGATTACTGAATAAACCCAATACACTGATTAATAAACTGCATGCCACACATTAAGTCACCAAAAATTAAAGTTAAAAATAACATGTTATGTGAATGTAGCCCATACAGCAACATCGGACCTGGTTAAGTAGGTTGCACTTGCTTCTCAAGCATGTTAATCTTCACTATCCAAATTTTAACTATCAAAAAAAGAGTGGTGGTACCCTTCCTACATTTTATGAACGCCTAAAATGACAATTTATTTGGCATGAATCCAGAGCATACAGAAAGGCCCCCTATTTCTTTTTCTTGAATGATTAATTCAAGTTGAATTTCTTCAACCAGCACTTCTTGAAAGGACTATCCATGAAAGAATAATTTAGAGAGTACTAAATTCTAAATGAAATCTTGTTAGTTATAAAAGGCATTGTCTCATGTGTGGTAGCTGTTCAAAGCGTAGAAACTAGATCTTGGCGGCTTATACATCAGGCTTTATTTCCAGGCTAGTAAAGTCAGCAGATTTACTAATCTAGTCATACCTACTGCTATTGGCTTTGATGGATTGACATTAGGCATGCCAACCTGCTGTTACCTAAGCACATCATTCAGGATTGCAGACCCAGGGCAAACTGTGCTGCAGGACAAGGCATACTACAGCTGATTGACTTCCAATGTTGCTGGGAACTTAGGCTGTAAATACAGAGATCACTATGAATGCCAGAGTGAGAATTCTGGTGTATATTTTGGATATGCTTCAATGGATATGGATATTCTGTGCATTCTTTTGAGTGAGACTGAAATGAGTTAAACTTCAGGATACATTAAGTTTTAACTGTTTATTTTCCCATGTCAATATTACTGTTCATGCAAGAGTTAAGCAATAGCATTTTTTGCAGCAACATAACACTGCAGACAGAGGTCCAGCAAAAAGCAACCTGACTTTTAAAAGATCTTTTTTTGCTTTAATTTGCTTAATGTGGAATGGTAAGCTATATAAAAATAACTACAAGGAATAATTCTTTCCATGGCCGCCTAAGAGCCTTACTTTCAATGTTTTGAAAAGAACAATAAAATAATCTGCCCAATTCTTTTGTAGGTTGGATTTTCCTTTTTGAGTAGCATCCCATCTAACCTTGTATTCCTGGGATGAAAAACAAGGAAAGTTTCCATTGTTTTCAATGACTAGAATACTTGAAATATTTTATTAAAATACAACAAATTATATTCTGCCAAACAAAGGATTGTTTTGTTGGAAGTATAAGCAAAATATGTTTTGTAACCCACACACATCTATTATTTATTCTATTTCTCAGAATTATTCAAGCATGACTATACTATTCATGCTTTTTCTAATGTTTCCTTCCTGTAAATTTCAGTATGATTTTTCTAATTACTTACCTTTAATTATATGACTTTTCATTATCAATGTATTTTAAGACAGCAAACAAAAAATCCAACATTGCTATTGAGTTATCTCAAGGACTTTAAAATATCGCTTCTTAAGAAGCAAAACTGGTTAGACATGCAGTAAGTTGTAAATTGCTCTCAAAACAGACGGTTGTGAGCTAAGAATATTGAAACAGTTACCTGTTGATACTGTACGTGCTGTCAAAACTATAGTTAAAAAAATGAGTGGAAATTTGAATTAGCAGATTTTTGAGAATTACATTCATAAGCAATTTTTATTACTAAGGGGGGCACAGATTCTATTTAATTGGTGTGCCAGGCAGCATCTATTTTTTAACAGTCACCAATATCACTAAACGGACAAAAAGAAGTACTTCTTTACACAAAATAATTAAGAATTCATCACCACAAAACACAGTGATGGCTATTAATTTGAAAAGGAAATGTATAAATCCATTGAGGTCAGGTACCAATTGCAAAGGAATACTGGAAGGCATCTGGTTGGCCATTGAGTGAAATGCAAGACTAAAAGGAGTTTAGACTATGCTTGCTAAATGTCCTTAAGCACCTTCAACTGGTATTTCACTCAAATTATTTGAATGCTAAGTTAGCACCAATGGTAATGCAACAGAAGGAAAGCATAATGGTTTCTTCTTGGATTTCTTGTTTTTCTTTCTCAGTGGTATTGTGCTTGTCTGGGCTTCTATGGTCGTACTTTTCAGAGTTTCTCAAGATTTTTTTTTTAATCTGCTTTAAACTGAAAGCACTATCTTTCAGCACTGTTTAAAGCACTGCTTTAAACTGTAGCACTATCAAAAGGACATACTTTTGCTTCTACAAAGTCCTTGGTATCTCCGTTAAAAGAGCTTAGAATGCCAGAACGATCTGTATTTTAAAAGAACAGCTACCAATCAGAAAATATCTGATGAGCTAATGATTTGGCTCAATATAAGGTAATTTCATATTTGAATTTAAAAAGTGATTGCATTGATTGCAAGGTTTATACTGACCTAGAAACAAATATTCCACAAGCTGGAACTATGTTTTCAATGTCTCCATAAAGCGACATTCCTTTAAAACTGTGCATGATTCCCTAGAACTTTCTCAATTTTAAGAAAACTAGCTAAATGTAACCTATAAAAGAGAGGCTTGATTTATATTGGATAGTGTAAAGATCTATTACCTGTCGGATTCCCATAAATCCCATCCAATGTATTATAGTTGTAATATTGCCAAGTTGGAGAATGCAGTTCAAAGATTTGGACAAAGAGTTGAACAAGAATTCAAGGAGAGGAAAATGGTATCTGAAAACATTACAGTCATTACAGATTCTTGAAAATTTCCTCCCTAGTTTGATAACTATAAAGTTACAGGTTTCTTTTGAGCCCGCCCTTATTAAGAATTACAAAGAAGTCACAGTATTACATACCATTATCGCATATGGCTTCATTTCCCAAGCATGGATGTTGGTATTATCAATTATAATTGGGGATTTCCCTTTCTTCATAGCTTTACGTGCTGTAATACAATACGGTTTTAGTAAGTGAAATTAGTTATCATTTATCTAGATAATTATATTAAATCCTTCAGATAATAAAAGAACTTTAGATTTCCAGGGCCTGTGGCACAGTTGCAAATCACTAAGCTAGGAGAACCTGTTTGGGGGATTGACTGCAACAGAAATATTGGTTATTTACATCACAAATAAGTATGAGATATAATTAGTAAAGGACTTTCAAGAAGCAAGGTTTTATTCCTTTCATATTTTTTAGCATTATATTTTCAGCTTATTTCCCATGCTGTGTGTGTGTAGATAGAACTGTATGAAATAGTCCTGTACATTTTACGGTTTATGACATTTTTTTGGATAGGCCATTGATTTTATGATATTTTATGCTAACTGCTGTGCAAATACTGGTGTTTTTTAAGTGAAAAGCATAAGCTTTTTGCAATTTGGTGCTGTTTGGATGGGGATTGTGAATTTTCTTACATGCTTACAATGCATGCTTACAATGACTATGAAAACAGATCAACTGATGCATACCCAGTGGTATATGTGTTGCAATCACTAAGGCCGATGCTAGTCTTTTGTTAACATTTTTATTGTTTGTGACCCTGAAAAGGACCATTTAGGTAACCAAACATGGTTACTAATATGAAATTGGTCAGCCCTTATTGCTTATCACCAGGCAGCATCACTTCAGCACACACTGTATAAGCCTTTGCACGTGATCTTTGATGACAATGTGGTACCAGGCTGCAATAATGGATTCAATCAGCTCCTGCTTGGTCTTCGGATGCTTCTTGCTTATTTCGTAACCAATCTTACCCCACAAATTCTAAGCTAGAAAATCATTGTCACTGCATTTAAAATCAGCAAGTACATTGATTGCTGATAAAAGAAACCAACTACTTCCTGTTTTGGCAAGCTTCGTTTTTAGGGTACAACACAGAGATAGGCAGTCTTTTTTGAAGCTGGGGTAGCCATGTATTAGACAATTTTTGATCAAGTAAGAGTTTATGATGCCAAAATACTATGTTACATCTTTTTGCATATTTTTTTCACTTCAACACATCGAATCTAGATTTCAATGCAATCTAGATCAGTGGTACTTGACTCCATACAGATCACAGTTGTTTCCCAGGATGTAGCAGGAAATGTTTGTATTGTTAACTGTAAAGTACCCGAATTAACTGCATTATGTTGAAAAGAAAATAGTGCAAAGATAATGTATGCTGGTAGTCAAAATAGAAATGGAATGAACTAAAAAAATTAAGTTCCAAACAGATCTTTAAACCCGGATAACACTTCAAATCCTGGTATATTTTTTGCCTCTCTTCTAGGCTCATGTTTCCAGATAGCCATTTCTGTCCTACAATTTATCAAAATGTTTGGGAAAGGGGAGAGGTCCATGTTACTTTTCATCTACTTCTATCCATTTTTCAATATCCTCCTAGAAGCCATTTGGAAGTTATCACAGAATTGGCAGTGGGAATCATTTCTCAGAGCAATGCCGAACATCATAATGCAATGTAGCCTTTAGCTTCCATAGCAGAAAGTCTTTAAACAGTAAGCATATCAACTTTCACTTCAGAATTAGGCTTATTCTGTTCTTAATTCTAGTATGTGATTATTCTACTCAAAGTTTAGAAAGCCACTTTGATCGAGCAGATAAAGAAGAACGTTAAGGAGAACCAGTCATACATGCCTCTTTCCTGGTTCCACTTATGTGCGTCTCCCAAACAATCAGGATTAAACTCATAGGTGCCATCTTCTGTGATGAAATACTCGTCAGTACTAAAAATGACTGCATTAGGAAATTCATGTTTCAGTTGCCTGACAAGCAAACAAAAAAGAACAAAGTGCTGACTAGTTATCATCACTGGATCCAACATGATGTCACAAGAGAAAAATGTGTACCACTTTGAAAATACCATTTGGTGCAACTGTCAAATGCAATACTTTTGCAATTACTTGAGCAAACAAATGAATTTTTATAATTTACTACAGCTACATTATAGCAGGTGTAAATCTAAAACGCCCCTCCCCAAAGTTTTCATGTTGCTATCAGAGGTCATCCAATTTGCTGCCTGATTATTACTGTAAAAATTGTGAAAATCATTCAAGTGTTTCATTCTGGAAAAAGGTGAAAATGGAATTTTTCAGTACCAATGCCATGAATTATTTGGGTGTTTTAATCATCTTATGTTTCTATATTGTTATGATGTGTATTCATTTTTGTGAGGCATTGAGAGTTCTTGGGATTATGTTGAGGTATACAGTGTATTTGATTCATAAATAAATTTCTGAATCACTGTGTTTTTATTTGTCCTGTGCACAATAAGAGTAAAAATAACTTCTTAACTTGGATGATTATGATCTAAAATATACAGTATTTTAAAAGTAGTCCTTATCACTGATTTTTGTTCATAAAATAGTCAGCAGGCTATCTCTGAGCAGGAGTTCCAAATTAAACAAAAGAAGTAACTTTCTTCGCGTATCAAGCAACCAAGTGTGTCCAATACACAAGTCTGATGATGGCAGATGAGATTCTGCCCAAATGTTGCTACGACTTTAAAAGCACAACTATAATAACATGGCAAAATATCCGAACAAAGCTGAATACCATACATATAAATACCCGCAAAAACTTAAGATATATGTACATGTATATATATATATGTATATGTATACAGACACACATACATACATACATACATATATACATATATATATATATATATCCAGAAACAATAGAAAATACAGTATATTTGCAAACTAAGCTGACAAAAGCAGATGGTCTTTTATTTCAGGACAAATGTACATTCAAAAGAATTAAACTCCATATGCAATTCCTTTCTACAAGTTGAAAAAGCTGTGCAATGTAATCTTTACAAGTCTATCCAGAAGCAGAATTGAGATCGAACACTTCTGAGAAGCATCAAGTTGGAAGACTGATATCTCACAATTCCTAAGTCATAATACTAGAACAAATAAATAATCAGCATGAAGAACTACTTGGGGAAATGAAAATAATAGCCCCACATAGACAGTATTAGGAATACCAACACATAGTGGTTGAGTTCACACATTATGCTAAGTTAAAGTGTTATCTGTTCTGGGCATACATCTGCAAACCCAGATAACTGCGGTATAGTTAATAAATGGTTCTTAAACAATGGTTTAGTACACCCAGGTCAGGATGCTAATTTTGCTGGATTTCTGAGGCATGATTCACTCTATTTGAAGGATACAATGCCAGTTGAAATTTTCTCCTATTTAAAGGGTCTTGCAAGACTGGTATGTCTTCATCTATGACACAGCAGATAAAGCACTGACCTTGGATGATATCAAAAAAGCTAAGTTAGTCCATGAGTAGGAGATGACTATTTGCAATTTTAAAGGGAGATAGTCAGGGACAATTATCTCCCCCCCAAAAGTTCAACTCAATAATCTGATTGAATCTAAATTTGAATTGAAATTCAAATTTAATCTTGATTAGTCCCATAAATTCAGCTAGATGTCTTGCTTGACAAGAACCCATCACAGTAACATTTATTTAACAGATTTAGAAAGGATTTGGAGGTCTTCTAGTCCAGTTATCACCAACCAGTAGGTCCGCGAGAAAATTTTGGTGTTCTGCAGAGAAATGTCACCCCCAAAGCACCCCCCAAAACAATTAATCCAGGCTGCATGGGAACACAAGGCTGCACAGCCCACATGGTCTGCGGGAACGCAAGGTTTGCGTTGCTTGCATTGCAAACAACACAAGATAGTGAGGGGAGGAGGGAAAGGGTGGGGGGGGAAACTTGCCCCACTCACCCCACGCACTTCGCCTGGCCACCAGGCTGCTTCTTTCCATTTCTTTCTTCTTCTGCTTTTGGCTGCATGCAAGGAAAGCAGCAAAAGTATTTCATTCTCTCCCCCAAACTCCGCCAGAAATGAGTCTTTGGGACCCTGCAAGGCCTCCTGCTCCAAGAGGCTGCACCGGTGCAACAAGTCTCACAAAGACTCATTTCTGTTGGAGTTTGGGAGAAAGAAAGACAGACTTCTGCTGCTTCAGCTACTTTCCCTGCATGAAGCTCAAAGTCTCTCTCTCTCCCTGAGAATGGAAATAAAGAAAGATCGATTGTAGGAAAACAGGATGAGGAATTTTCCTGAAGACTTTTTGGGGATTTTCCCAGGATCTCTACTGCTTCTGTTTTTTCTGCTCCGGGATGACCAAAGGGCCAGTCTTATGATTACTGCAGCTCTGGAATATGGTACCAACTTTCCCACAAATGTCAGCAAGCCACTGTCAGTCAAAATTCATATTAGTGGTCCGCGGGATTTAAAATTATGAGTTTGGTGGTCCCTGAGGTCCAAAAGGTTGGCGACCCCTGGTCTAGTCCAATCTTTTGATCAAGTAGGAGACAGGACACCATTCCAGGCAAATGGCTGTCCAATCTCTTTTTAAAAACCTCCAGTTAGGGAGCACCCGCAACTTCTTGGGGCAAGCTGTTTCACTGATTCATTATCCTCAGTGTCAGGGAATTTCTCCTCAGTTCTAGGTTGGTACTCCCCTTGATATGTTTCCATCCATTACTTCTTGTCCCTACCCTCATGTACTTTGGAGAATATGTTGAACCCCTCTTCTTTGTGAATCCTGGAACACTGCTCTCATATCACTCCGAGTCCTTCTTTTCTTTAAACTAGATGTCCCCAATTCATGCAATTATTCTTTGTATGTTTTAGCCCCAGTTTGCTGTTCTTTGCACTCAAGTCTCAATATCTTTTTTTTGTCATGGTGACCAGAACTGGAAACAGTATTCCAAGTGTGGTCTTACCAAAGCAGTATAAAATAGTACTAACACTTCACATTATCTTTATACTATCCCTCTGTTGATGGAGTCTAGGGCTGTGTTGGGTTTTTTGGCAGCTGCAGCACATTGCTGGTTCTTAAGTAGTTGTCCACTAGAACTCTAAGATTACTGCTATTGAGCCAGGTACCACCTATTCTATACCTGTGTCAGGTCCCATATATATCAATAGTACTTAGATTTATACGCCGCTTGACAGTGCTTTACAGCCCTCTCTAAGTGGTTTACAGAGTCAGCATATTGCCCTCAAGAATCTGGGTCCTCATTTACCCACCTCAGAAGGATGGAAGGCTGAGTCAACCTTGAGCCTGGTGGGATTTGAACTGCCAAATTGCAGGCAGCTGATAAGTCAGCAGAAGTGACCTGCAGTACAGCATTCTAACTACTGAGCCACCTAGGCTCTATATTTCTATAGGGGCAGTGGTATTCTCCTGGGAGGGGCTCTTTATCAAATTTCTGTTTCTATTTCTTGCATTGCTTTGCTTTAACTTTTGAGGCTTTGGGAGGGGGAGGGAATGTGCCTCAAGCCAGGTGCTTTATCTCATCTCTAGAGAAAAGCAGCAACATTGCCTTATCACCTTCTCAGCCTGGGTTTCTCATAATATCTTTACATTTGTTGATTTACTGTTTTTAAGCAGGAAACTTAATTCCTGCCTAGATCTCTTGCTATTACCTTTCAATAAAAATTTCTGTTTGACAACTTTTTTCTTGAGAGGATTGGAGAGGCAGGACATTACAACCTGGCTATTTGGTTGTTGTTGGCTGAGTATAAAAATTCCTTTCTTAAGTTCATAATACATGTTTTATAAAGATTGCATAGCTTTCTTTTCAGGATGCATTAAGGTTTGGCTTTTCTTCAATGTCCTTTTCTATTAGGGATTTGAGATAGAGGCCCCCAATACTTATCCCTACATTCAATTATCCACATGTCTTGATTCTGTGTAATACTCTTCCAAAATGCATTCCATTTTGGCATAGAATAGACAATGAAAATTAAATTTAGGGCCTGTTCTGTCTTTATAATTGCTAAACAGAACCACAGACCTTTTTCATTCAAATCCTGAAGATTAGTACACCTGAACTGCAGCAGCAACTATACAGTCAAAGGGAAAATAGCAGCACTTTCAATTTGTCAAATTTTATGGAGTTACTTTTATGCTATGCATTTCCAAGCATTTTTTCCTCCATACTTTTTTTCCCCTTTTATTTATTTAAAATCATCACATATATATGGATTGCATTATACTATCATGTTGTGCATTGACAATAAATGTTTGATTGAATTGATTTAGGTTGATTTGTGAATATTTGCATAATATTGAAAGATCAGTTTGGTATGTGCTGATGGTTTTGTTTATAACATTATTTTGTTATTAAAATTATAGATTTTGTTTGGTAAGTAAAGCAAAATAATTTTTGAGGACTGTTTTTACTTAAATAGAGCCAGTATTAAGATAAACCTCAAATTCTGTTACTCATCTTTTAAACCTGCTGCTTGTTATGCTTCTTCAATTTAGTAAACAAGAATTAAAACCAAGTGTCAATTATGGAACTTTTGCAGAATTGAAACCATTAGACCAGATGTGAAGGACTTCACTTTCCAGAATTAAAAAATAAACGAACACTTATCTGAAATTGACAGGGATTATTAGTGCATGAAAAAATGTACACTTCCTTGTATACAAACAGTGACCTTTTGGTATGCATTCAGTGTAAAATATTTATGTTATAAAGCAGCATCTAGGTGCAGAGAAACAATAGCCGGGACAGGATTCAGTTGCCAATCTAAAATTTAAATAACATGCAGAAAAGATATTAACGAATTTCACTGGGCTCAGCACTAAAGTATTGTATAAAATGGAAAGAATAAACATTCCATTTTCACAGTGCATTCTCACAATCACGTCTCCAAACCAAAGCAGGTAAAACAGATGTAATTTCTAACAAAGACACAGGTGAGTGGGAATTGCCCCTTCCGATAGTTGCATAGTCTGGGGAAAAGTCACACACCGCCTTAGGGCAACCCAGACACAGCAGTGCAACTTTGCCAAATAAGTTCCTCCTAGCTACTGCTGCTTCCTGTTTACTAGCGCCTCGTCACATTTAGGCTTTCTGTTGGTGTGTATCACCGTAGCGTAGACCTAAAGTGGAGTTAGAAGGACACGGGTGTCGGAGGGCAAAGTATCCTCCTTTCCATCACCCACTCTTCCTATTCTTCTCGGCTTTCCCTGACTGGCTCCGAGTTCTCTCCTGGCCACCATTAATGGCCCTCCCCACCCCCAGCATTGTTGCTTCGTTAAGTTTAAGATAATACAGTCCACCAGAGGAAGGAGGGGGGGACGCCTAAAAAACGCAACAATAGCTTCTTCCTTGTCTCACCCAGCCAGGCGACTTAATCGCCTGCCTCGTTATCAACCGGAGCCAGGCGGCTTCGGCTGCGCTTCCTGCACAGCCGCCGCTGTCTTCAACCCCAGGGATCAAATAGCTCTTGGAGACCCTCGAAAGTTGCTTGCCCCGGCGCCCCCCGCGGACCCAGAATCCGGCGCGACCTCTCGAAGGGCTGCAGCTGGGACAGGCTTACCTGGCCAGAGTACTTTTGCCTGAGCCGGGCAGGCCGCGGAGCAAATAGAGGCTTTTGCTGAAGCGGCGAGCTGGGGGCCTGCCTTGCGGGCGGCGGGGTTGCTGGAGGCTGAGGCCCCCGAAGGCGCGGACCAGGCTATCTTCCATAGCGGCGAGACGGCGGCCGCAGCTGCAGCTTCCTCATCTCAGGCGACTGTGGAGCCTTTCGGAGTCACCTGGTGGTGTTTACACTGCCCTTCGGCCGCGTGACTTGAGATGGGCAGCGCCGCCCAGCTCCGCCCTCGTTTCTCCGGAGCAGAGTGAGGGCCGCGCCAAAGGAGCCGGCCGAAAACGAAAATGATGCTTTGGAAGGCCCTCTCCGAGGACGGCTCCTTGGAGGGAAGGCCGGCAAGTGGCCCTTTTGTCGGGAAACTAGAGTCGCTCCCGGCTAACTAACGTGTCAAATCCCACGCTGAGGAAGGCCCTGCTTCGGCCGATCTCAATCTGTCAGAAAAAAGTCCAGTCCGATGGGGGGTCCCGCGAAGTCAGCTCAGTCACGATCTGGGAGATCACGCACTTGAATGGGCTTGGCGCTTCCCCCCAAGCAATAACCAGGCAGCGGTTGGCTTACGATAGGTTGGATAAAGCGTCTGGATAAGATTGCAGCCTTCGATAGGGGGACGTTGGAGCCGCCAGCTCTGGCAGCAGAAATCCGGGCAACCCTTAAGTGGCGAAGAGAGTTTTCTTTCTGGGGAGTGAAGACCCGCTCCGGAGACTGGCTGAACTGTTAAGGAGCCCCCGAAGTGCATAGCCATACTGGCTGAACGATTTTGCCTCAATTGCGTGCAATTGTCACATTCTCTGCCATCGGACGGCTGCTGGTATCATAAGCTAATTTAATTTAGCGATGCCAGTTTTGAATGTGTTATTGGCAATTATTACAAAACGTCACCCGGATTGTTCCTCTATATATGTCAATTTGCACAGCTAATCTGTGTGCAGTTTGTGTCGTTTAATCCTAGAGTTAATTTTTTCCCATGCCGATCAATTCGTCTTTTATCTCCAAAATGTTACACAGTATGCAAATACAACATTGTAAAATATCCACTGGTTATTTTGCAATTGATGAGCTTAGTTATCTCTATCAAGTATTTGGAATTGGATTAGTTTAGTTTGAGTGAGTGGATGGAAAAACAAATAAAGGTTTTCTTATTACTCAAGACTAGTGAACATTTAAAACATTTTGTTATATTTGTAATACAAATGTAGTTGGTGCTGTAACAAAATAATATTCATTTATTCAGAATTGGTAATTTCTTCTATTTTAGAGATGAAAAATTATTTAAAATATTACTATCCGACTTCCAAATGATAAATGTAAGAGTTTTAGTTAGTAGTTATATGTTCTCATATTGGCTCTTGGTAGAATATTTTAGAAGTAGGGTTTATTGTAGTTTGCTTCACATTTATTAAGAGAACTAATTGATTATAAAAAATTACAATGTATAAACAGAATATAAGTTATTTTTAAACAGACATCAACAATTTTCTGCATTTATTTTTAGAATTTTTTAGTCTGCCAATTTTTTTCATTTTTTCTATACTGGTTATTTTATTGATTATTTTATTTTTCTTTTCCAGTTGTTAAATATTACTGGTTGTCCAGTATTATTTAACTATTACAACTTCTACTATTTCTTCCTCTTCTCCCCCTTCTCCACCACTCTCTTCTCTCTGTTCCCTTAACAGTTCTATTCATTGTTCTTATAATGAAGTCAGTCAGTTATCTCTTTATGTACTTGCATTGTACCAGAACAATAAATACATTATATATTACGTACTATTTAACCTGAAAACAAACTACAACTAACTGCCGATCAAGTTGCAGTCATATTTGTGTACATAGGTCTTATGTTTTATTATAGGAGTTGGAATTTACCACTTGTCATACTCATATACTACATGAATGGAAATATAGTTAGAAATAACAGAAATAATTCAGCTCTGTCCTACCTTTGACATGGTGTCCAGTTCCATATACCACATTTTAATAAGGCCACAGAGAAACCAAAAGAGATTGAAAGAAAAGCAATAAGGATAATCTTGGGATTAGAAAAAAAGGGATATGAAGACATGTCTGTTTAGTTTCGTGAAATGCCTATTAAAGGGCATAGGATAGCCACCTTCTAGCAGCAAAGGAGTGTCATACAGAGCAGGGGTCGCCAACCTTTGGACTTCAGGGACCACCAAACTCATAATTTTAGATCCCAGGGACCACTAACTGGTTATGTGGGCATGGCCTAATTTGTGGGTGTGGCTTGGTGATCATGTGACTGGCTGGGCATGGCTTGTATGTAAATATTATAAATATTTATATAAATATTGAATTTTTTATAAAAAAAGCAACTTTTACCCAAAATCAGGCAAAGCAGGAAGATTGAGTTGCTCACAGAATCATTGAGTGATCTATCTGCCATTGGCTAGCTCAGTCTTTCAAATTTGCTTGTCGTGAGTCTGCACTGAATTTACTTGCAAGCAAACCTTCACTCCTAAGGGAGGTTCAGCTGTACTTAGCTAGAATGCAAGAAATCCAACCATTTCCTGCTTCCTAGCTAATCTAAATTGCCCAGCACAGCAGAACAGATGATGGTCGGAAAAAGGAAAAATAGCAACTTAGCAGTCAAGTTTGCTGGGTAAGGAGTGAGTGGGCGGGGAGGGTTCCCACAGGCCATGTGACCTGAGCAGCCTTGTGCTTCTGCGCAGCCTGGATTAATTGCTTTGGGGGGCGTGCTCTGGGGGTGAGATTTCTCTACGGCCTGCCAAAATTTTCTCATGGCCCACCAGTGGGCCACGGCCCACTGGTTGGCAAACGTTGATACAGAGGACAATTATAGCTTGTTTTCTTGTTCCAGGACATAAAATAATGGTCTTACTATAACAGCAAATGGATTCCAGTTAAAGGTTAGCAGAAATTTTCTAATGATATGAAGAGTTACACAGTAATTCATAGGGAGGAATCCTCACACTGGATATGTTCAATAACAGGCTGGATAGACCTTAGGCCAGGTATGACTTTCATCTGGAGGATGGCATGACCTTTTCCAAATCTATGATGATATATCCCTTAATTGGGGGGGGAGGGGTATCATACATACATGACTTAAATAATTAAAGCCACATTATTTCACTTTGTCCTTTTAACAATGGCAATCACTCTTCCAAATTTTATTTGACAATGAAATTCAAAAGCAGCAGGTGACTTAGACAGGGATTCAAAAAGTTTGATGCTTTGTACTTTTGCTGATTCTTGTGGTTTACTTTTATTCTAGATGGTTGTTAATTTGAGTCCACCCAAAGAAAAGCCAAAAAGCAAGCACATTCTGTAATATAATAATGAAAAAATAGTGAAAGATCAAACCTAGGTATTAAAGTCTTACAACTATCTTATCTACCCAAACTATAATTCATACACTAACAATTGCAATGAAATAAAATAAAATTGACATCACATTTTATTGAGGTTTATAATTTTATGTTTTAGTTGCAAACAAAAATTTAGCTATTTTTAACTAATTAATGCATATCTCCACATTATAATAGTACTTTTGTTAAATAACCTTTCCCTCTGTATAATTATCTTTCTTGCATCTGCTTTGCACAGAAGAACTTAACTTATAGCCAAATGTTATGCTCTGGTCATAAAATATTTAAATAGTGTTAAGACATTTTAAAGTTATACAAGAATTTAATTTAAAATTCAACACAAAGAAAGCAGGTTTCAGAGAGAAACAAAAATGTGGTTGTTTCACTGTCACAAGCTGAGGTTTAGAGAGTATTGCATGACAATTTAGGGTTTAATTAAAAGATTGGTTCTGAAATAGAAAATAAAATAGATATCATCATGGCAATATTCCAAGAAGTTCCAAACATACAGCATAACAAAAAACAAAAGAACGATCTTACGGTTCTAACAATGGAGGATAGTGGATAGGGATGCAACCAGATACAGATGATCCTCAACTCAATGGAGTTCAGAATTAGCAAGTTGTGTCAATTGTTAAAAAGGTCAGCACATGACCAATCCGATTTTATGACATTTTTTTGTGGTGTCAACAATGAGTGTTTTTTGTCAGAAACTGCAAGTAAATACCCGTTTCTGGCAAAAACTTAATAGACTCTGCTCACATGGCCATGGGATGCCATAAATATGGGCCAAATGCCAAAAATGCAACCATGTGACCAGGGATGACTGGTTGTTAGTACTGTTTGATGGTGGGGAGGTGTATCATAAATTTGAATGGTCATGAAGTGACCAGTCATTAAGTGAGGACTACCTGTATGAGTAAAGAGGATGAGTAAAGGATGGTCATGGAGGAATTTGAAGGTAAGGAAAGACATCTGTGTAAGATCCTGAAGGACACTAACTACTATTGCAGTTGTCTAAGTAGGACATAGTGGGATCAAAAAGATAACCAATTATCTCAGCAAAATTTTGGATAAATATGAGGAGTTAAACCAAGAATCAGAAGAAAAAAATTTGAAGGAGATAGTAGAAACAGTTCTTTTTATTCAGGACACAGTTAAGTATTACTTCACTTTTGTTATGCTGTACAGGTACAGGACTTTGTTATGCTGTACAGGTACAGGACTTCAGTCCTCACATCGCATATGGTCCTTGGAAGCTTTGTGGTATGACTGCTTAAACCTCTCTAGTTTTGGACAATTTAAAATTTTGTTTTAGGTAGTTTTTAAAAACTGGATTTTTAAAATGGGATGGAAGAGGGAAAATAAATACATCAGGAATAATATTAACTGAATATAATTAATTTAAATTACAATAAAATGTAAACTAATCCAATTTAGATTCAATCCCAGATTCACCTACTCTTTTTCATACTACCTACTTTTCACATTCAGCCTCTGTTATGCCACTGATAAGTTAAAAGTGCCCTTGGCGTGGAAAAGATTGCACACTGGTGTTGTAAAGGAAGTTGTGGCACAGTTTGGTTGGAAATAGCCTACAGAGAACAAATAGGATGGAGGAATCAAAAACTAAAGTAATACAATGGTCCTCTTTAACAGAATGGTAGGATGCTAGAGGATTTTCACACTCAACTATGGGTAATCAATATAAATAATACACATCTTCAGCAATTATGGTTTAAAAAATTATATGAGCCTGCTATTGCCTCAGTAATAATATTGATCTTCTCTCTGTAAGTTACTTTTTAATCTTGGTAATATTCTAAAACAAACCATTCCATTCCTTTTCTTTTTTCTTTATCCCATCATTTCTTCTACAATGCAAAGTTCACCTCAACAATCGAGACTAGCAAAACCAGAAGCAGCCATGTTCACTTGATGGGGGTCCGGTTTATGAATTTCATATTCAGAACAGGTCAAAGCTTTGAGCTAACAGAATCAAATCATAGAAAGAAATTACCTTTCTGCAAAAAAAGGTTGATTGTTTTTAAATAAAAATCTCAGAGTAGCTAGCATTATTGCTTGGATTATATAGTTTGAAACAATTTTTCAGAGCAATGATGGTTCTTCCAAAGGCATTTCTGAAGATTTTCTTTCTTGACTATCCTTATTTGAATCCTGGATAGCAGCTGCAGAAACTACAGATAAAGAGACAGTATAAAAAGCGTAAGGATTTTACATGCCTTTGTTTCTTTGTTTCTGCACTGGTCAGAATCTTTCATCAGAACAAGCAAGACAGGGTTCCCAGTTCCCAGCATGAATCTATGGTTGCTTGCTTATCTGACTCTACACATTGGTGCAGTATCGCCACTTTAACCTTAGTACAATGTTGTATTATGACCAATTGCTGGTTGCTGGTTATAAATCAGGCTAAAAAGTCACTAAAAAGTCACTCACCGAGCAAGGGATTCTCTTTCAATTGGTTATTTTCCTGTTTCTTCTGCAATAAAATATAAAGGGAAATGGTATATGTATCTTATATTTCTTTTCTACAGGAAAAAAAAATCTGTTCTTTAACACCTGACAGCAATGATAGTTCCAACTTCACATCCATTTTGACATGAGCTGTGGTGGCACAGTGATTAGAATACAGTATTGTAGGATAACTTTGCTCACTTTGCCAGGAGTTTGATTCCTTCGATCCTGTCCAGCTGAAGGTTGACTCAACCTTCCATCATTCTGAAGTTAGTAAACTGAGGACACAGATTGTTGGGGGCAATATGCTGACTCTTACAGAAGGCTGTAACCACTTACAGAAGGCTGTAAAGCACTATGAAGCGGTATATAAGTCTAAGTGCTATTGCTATTGTCTAATAACTGCTGTGTATCATTGCATAAATTACTAGGTAAAATTTACAGATGACTAAGAGCCATCAATTATTTTGTATAATATACAGGGGAGTAATGGTCATACCTCCACAGATGTCTTCCACTGTAGATAGATCTCCTTTGATATTGCCCAGTCAAGAGGAACTACATAATCATCTGGTAATAAACTATCTACAAAACAAGATCACACAAAGTGTTTTTAATCTACTCATAGGTTTGAAGTTTACATAAACTAGGTGTGACAATCATTTGATTGTAGGTAGTACTAACCTAAGAGCAATTATTAATTATGATGCTACAATTAACGGCATATTTTAAATATACAAGATAACTGAACTATTAAAGCTTGATTCACACTTGCACATATCACTTTTTTACTTAAGGCTTATTAACTTAAAATTGGATCTCGTGCTGAATGAAATGAAAACTAGAAAGTTTTTGAGATATTATATTGGGAGCAATGAAAATGAAATACGCAGTGATTTATTTTTTAATTAGTCATTAGTTTATATACTAGATGTATTGGAACAACTGCATGAAGGAAGGTATGTAATCCAGGATAAAAAACATTTGTTACAATATACCATATTTTTTGCTCCATAAAATGCACAGGACCATAAGACACACCTAGGTTTAGAAGAGGAAAACAAGAAAAAAAATATGAGGCAGAGCCTGAGAAGACCAGAGATAGGTGTCCTCTCATGTGCCAGCTCTACACTGATTCCTGCACTGCGGAAAAGAGACAGAAGAGGCAGGCAATAACAAAGACAGATGAGATGGGGTTCAGCACCATAAAAGGACCCCACCACTGCAGCCTGGCTGCTGTTCACCAAAGGACCAGCACCGGTCCACTGTTGGGGATCCCTGAGGTAATATAATTCATGGTCTGTGACACAATACTCACTCCATAAGACACACAGACTTTTCACCCACTTTTTTGGGGGGAAGTGCGTGTTATGGAGTGAAAAATACAATAATTGCAGCAGTCAAATATGAAATACAGATAGTCACAAGAGTTCATTTAGTGACTGTTCAAAGTTACAATGGCACTGAAAAATGTGACTTATGTAATGACTTTTTCATAGTTATGACCTTTGCAGCATTCCCCATGATCATGTGATCAAAATTTAGATGCTTGTCAACTGGTTCATATTTATGACAGTTGCAGTTTCTCGAGGTCTCAAGACGACCTTTTGCAATCTTCTGATGAACAAAGTCAATGGGGAAGCCAGATTCACTTAACAACTCAAAACAGTCTGAATCCAGTCTTTGAACTATGGTTTGTCCTTTACCATATCATTACATACTAAATTTACTGTAACAAATATAGTGCAGTAAGGAGGTGGTGTAATTAAAGAAAAAATCAGAAAAATTATGAACTATAATATCTAAATGGATATGGAAAAGACAGCTTGGATGAGTAAGGTAGATATAAATTTAACAAGCAGTTATTGATAGATTCAAGCAAGGAGAGAGTGAAAAAAGATGCATTCTTCATGGGGCTTTCCTTCATGGGAATAGTAGCCCGCCAACTGTGCGTGAAATTTTTTTTATGTTTAGATTTTTTTGGAAGCCACCAGAACCATTTGGAATTTGGCAGCATATTCCATTCTAAAACAAACAGTTGGAGTTCTTTTGGCAGTTTCCTTTGGACAGAGATAATTAGTTTTTAAGGCTCTATGAGCCCTTTCATGTAAAGTAATGGATTGGAAAGAGCAATCAACTGCAATTCACCTCAATAGCAAGAATAATGTTGCATTAATGGTGATCATGGTTTTGGCTCAGTGGCTTTTATAGACCAGTTTCTTCTATTGCCATTCCACTTTGGATGAAATGATGAGTACATTTGGGAACTGTTTTTTAAGATAAAATGGGGATTATTATCAGAGGGAATGGATGGCAGCTAGACTAGAAGTCAGCTGTGACTTTGAATGTTGCTCACTGGATTAAGTTGAGTTAGGCAACTGCAAGATGGCATCTCGGAAATAGCACTAGGTAGGTGTTTTCACTCTCAGCCTAGGAGTAGTTGATCCAGCTGTAGTAAATTGAATTTTAAAGTAGAAGCCAAAGATTCATTCAATACAATGGCTTAATTTTCACAGTGTATATGTTGTAGCAACATGATATGAGATGGGCCATATGTTTACATGTTATTATTAAAAGATTAATAAGCTAGAGGTATTATGTGGTATTCTTTGTAAAGCTACATGGAAAAAATCTAGAGTCTCATTTAAAAGTTCTAGCATTGCTAACTGACAAAATTAATTTGTTGTCACTGTAGTGACAATTTGAATAATACTGTGACTAGAATAAGGAATATCAACAAAATTGTGAAAATGTTGACATTGTTTCTACAAGCAAAACACTTCTAACATAGTTTGAATAGTTCTGCCATATCTATAAAACATTTTCAAAGAGAAAAGGCATCGAGGGCTGGAATATTTTTAAAATATCAAGCTTCTCACTTGAACTAAATGTTTGAAAACAAAGAACTATGACATTGCTTCAGCAAATGTGGAACTAATGTGCCCATTTAGTGGACATGATAAGAAACATGCAAAATAATTACATACACAGAAAATAATTTAAATTGAAAATTGGCAAGCCTGAAATCTAAAATTAATCACATGATTTTTATGAGGTTATTCTTCATGAGGATATATACTAATCATTAACATCAAAATGGAATTTTCAGTTTTTTGAACCTGACATTTTTACCCCCAAAGTAAGTAATAAAATTAACTTCTGTATAAAAAGGCAATGAAAACTAAATTGCATGCTAAAGTTTAAATTGCTAAATAATTTTTTAAAATTCAACTATATGAAATTCTACACTTTTCTCAACTTTATTTTAGCTAATAATTACCTAATGGAACTCCTGGAGAACCGAAAAGTTCTACGAGTTGAAGTACAAATCTTAGTGATAAAGGAAGCTCCCAATTATTGGATTTTGTATATGGGGAATCTTGAACATCTTTGATCTGAGAATGTACTTTTTGTTCACATTCATTAATCACTTCCATATTTTCAAAAGGTTCAGCCATAGTGTTTGTAAGGCATTCAGTAATTAGTTTAATTGAATGCAAAATAACTGGCTGAATAGTTGAAGTATCTGGAGGTATCTTTTTCTTTTCTTTAATTTCTATTGTTTCATCACATTCAAACAATTCTTGTTCACTTGGTGAGGGAGCTTTACAGGAAACAAAAGTATGTTCATGAATTGGAGTATCAGATTCTTTTGTTGGAATAGTCACAGATTCCTCTGCAAGTTGTTTGGAACCATTCTGTAAGGGAAGTTCCACATCAAAATCAGAAAATTCAAATACTGCATTGTAATTGGATGCTTGAAGTTCACAGCATTGTTTGTTCTTTTCTATAATTTCTTCATTTGAAATGTCTTCTTTCTCTGTATCTATATTGTTTAGCACTTTCTGATTATTTTTAGGAGGAATATGCCATGGTAAATCAAAGTTTGGGGCCAATTTGAAGATCCTTTTATGTTTCTCTTTTTTCTTTGATAAAGCTAATATACGCCCATTAGTTGTGAAACTGGTTTTCTTTCCACTTTCTCTGACAAATTCACTAGCATTATCACGTATCTTATTTTCCATCAGAAATGACAAAGGGCTATTTGTTGTATCACTATTTTCAGGCAGGAGTCTTACACTGTTTTCTTTCACCAATTCTTTACTAGAATTATAATCAGTTATTTTTGTTGTTGCATCTGAAAGCATCTTCTTAGGCCTTTTGACCTTTTTTGGTCTTTGCTCAAACATGATTTTCGATAGATCCTCAGGCCAAGTCAAACATGATTCATTTTTCTCTGTCTTGATCTTAAATTGTTCATCAATCAAATCAAAGGAAAAGAAAGCCCAGGAATTCATTTCGTTACTTTCTGAAGTTCCATGTGGATGTGGAAAAGTTTCCTCTTCATTGCTTAACATTTGGTTTCTTTGGACCAAGTTTTCAGCAGATGTATTTTTGTTTTCTTTATCAGTCAATACAGTATTTTTTCTTGCATCATTTTGATCTGATTGTTGAAATGAATTTTGATAATAATCTAAAGTGTTACTGTCACTTTCTGCAAGCGATATGCTTTTGATCCCATTCGATAAATGACAGTTGGATAATTGGCCAGCTATATTTTCATTTAGAGTAATTGATAGTGACACATCTTCAGTAATATCTGCTTTTAGTGACTTCTTTAAAGACGCTGAATTTACCACAACAGAATCAAGGAATTCCTTTTTTTGCAATTCAGAAAGTTGTACATGATTATACTTCATTGAGCCATTCTCACTATCAATTTTAGTTTCATCTGGATAGCCAATCACTAATTCTGATTGTCCATTGTCTTCTGAATTTTCTTGCTCACTTTGTGATAAATCCCCATCATTTGGAATTAAGTGTCCATCTGATTTTATGTCCACTGATGTAATAATAGCATTTTTTATTTTTCTGTTCTTCCTTTGTTTCTTTTTTTGTTTTATCTTGTGTAATCTGTGTTTCCTCTTTACAACCAGTTCCCTAAATAGAATAAAGAACTAAATATGAACAAATTATTCAGAATGCTCTTAGTGCAGACATGCACATAATGACTAACACATGGAGCATCTCAAGAAAGTTATGGAGTGATCCAACTTTCATCACATCAACAGCTTCATAACATTTTTCTAAATATTCAAAATTTCCACAGAAAATATTTTGTACTTAAATCTTAGATAATAAGATCAGAATGTACTGATAATCAAACTTAAAAATAGACCAGGGTGTTGTGTTGGCATGATATGTTCACCAGCATGAAACATTACACATAAACACACATACACACACACACACGCTTACATGAGAAGGCATTTTACATGAGAAGGCACTTGTAACCAGAAAATAGTAGTACAAAAGATGTATTCAAGTTGTAATATAGAATTCATGACTTTTTTCTAGTTAGTTACAGAAGACATATGAAAAAATCCTCTGATTATGGTTTCATTATGGAACTCTTACAAGATGCCTGTAGTATGTTATGTGTAAGATGGTATTTTTAAAATAGGTATCAAAGTCCAAACTGCTTCAATCTGCTTTCAACTGAAATATGAAACTCATCCATATATTTAAGTTCTACTAAAATCCATGGAATATCATTTACATTAAAGTATATTTCTGTCTGGAGAAAAAAAAAAGTTAATTTACATTGTTTATTTCATTTCATAATTTTACTCGTGTGCCATTTTGAAATGACATTTTGCCCTGAAAAGATACATAATAACTAAAAGGATGTTGGTTTAAAACTGAGAGCGGTCATAATTTTCATCCTCTAGCACAATATTTTTATTAATATTATTTGACCTCACCTCATCTTATTCTCAAATTGTTTATGGATAATTCCTAAATGAAGGACAAAGCACATAAAATGTTAGCTGACATCAATTTGCTAATTTATGCATCCATTCATAAAGAATTCCGTAATTGAACTACTTGTGCATGGACACTATGGAACAGAAATGTTGACAGATTGGCATTAGGTCTCATTTAGCATGGTTCTTCTTTTCTTCAGTCAATTAAATATAAATTCTGTATTTATTCCCAATTTCCCTTCTCTACTTGATTTTTTGTGTCAGATTTTTTATTGCGAATTTGTCACAGTAAGAAATTCTTGTGCACTGTTAAAAGCTACAGTATATACTAAACTATGAGACACACAGTATTTATGGCTGTGTCTGTCTCTGTGTAGTCTCTCTGGGGAAAAGCAAAATCAAGATTCTAATCAACTGTTCACTCCTTCATATGAATAGAACCCACAAGTCTATTTGCACTCTTATGAAAATATATACCAAGGAGATAGATCCAAACTTACAACAGAAGAGGGTAAAATTTATGTATTACTAAAATTGTCTATCATGACTTTAAACTAGATGAAACAGTGTATCATAGTGCAACAATTTTTGAACCAAGAGACTTCAAATGGACTAATTTACAGAATGTGTTCAAAATCTGGGACCCAAGACTGCTGAGGGAATGAAATTTTAAAAAGTTGTAGCTGCTTAGTGCTACTGGTTGCTGTTGCACTGCTGGGCTGCCACTGTGGTTACATGATCTCTTGTTTTCAACATTCTGTCTTGTAATCACCCACTCCCCCACCAAACTACAGCCACTTACCTGCTTGTTGGGTAGGGTAGGATAGGGAAGGAAAGATCTCTGATGCTTCCTGCCAGATTCCCTCAACGAAACTCAATGGGGAAGCCATCAGGAAGTCACTCCTGATCCCACTACATTTTTCCCACCCTTGGTCATTCCATTTCTCTTTAGGCAAGCAAGTATCTCTGAAATGATGACCCAGTGGGGCATGGGTTGAAAATAAATTTAGAACTGTTTTTCCTTATCTAGCATTTGTGTGTAGGGAGTAATTTAAAACTAGCATTTTCTATTTATGATCTTCCTAGTAGCAGGAAGAGGGGTGGTTCTTAGCACTTTATTCTGCCACATATGTTAATTGCATTTTCTCTCTGTTCAAAATCCAAAACATTGTATCACACATAGTGGGTATTGGCAATATTAAGACCTAATATTTATATTGTAATTTATAGAGAAATTAACCTCCTCTTAATGACTACCATGGGATTTAGTTCTGAATGATCATGTATAGGACTGCATTATTAATCTCTGTTAATAAAAATCATACTTACCTGATAGGGAACATATTAATCACTGTTATATAAAATTATTTATTATCTACAATCACTTGTTTTATTTACTACCATATGTACATACGTATACACACACATATATACATATACACAACAATCCAATTTGTTCAAACTGACATAAAGGTGAAAACTTGCCTTGCTTTCACTTTTGTGGCAACAAGACGCTGATTAATACAAAAGTAGAAAAAATGGTGCTCGTTGTCTGCTATAAGGAATAAGTACAGAATTGGGGACAAATAACGTCTACTACTGAAAGGAAAAGCCACCTCCATATCATATGAGGCTTTTGTGGTAGACCAGATCAGAAAACACAGTAATACTGGAGTTGCATTTTATAGAGATAGACTATATAGCAATAGAATCTTGCAAGTTTGATAAGAGTTTCTCTTTCCCTTGCTCCCCAGTCAGTCAGGAAGGAGCCAAGTTTCTTCTTACTGTTATCTCCTTTTTAGCCTTAAGGAATGCCCTTGTCCTGTTTGTTTAGGTAATCATTCCCAAATCTTTGCCTCAATATTATCTCCCTAGGTTTCTGCATATCATGATCAGCTACATAATTATGCTGAGATGAACAAAGGCAATATTCTCATATTACTAATGACAAAATATGTATTATTAACTTGCAAAATACTGATGCACTGATTAATAGTTATAAGCACACACAGTTAAATGCAAAGTTTAATATATTAAAGTTACTGAACTTAATTTTTACAAGAACCTATTCTACTTAAAGGAAATGGCAATAGAACAAACAAATTAAGCAGTACATTATCCAAAATATCTTTTAATTATTTCTATTTAGTAGTAATTACATGCATATTTTTCAATACATTAAAGATTAGGACACACAAAAATTAATAAATATCCAGAATTCAATCTGGACTTCGAGTCTCATCTGCATGATTCTTCAATCCTCTATGTGCTTGTTTTAAAAGAAAAAGAAACACATGAAACAGAAAGTCATGTTTGTATGTTTGTAGAAACTTATGATAAATAAAAAAGTAGAAAAAGTAGAGTTGTAGAGAAAAATAATTGATCAAAACTGCACTTCAGTAGATAACATTGCCATGTAGTTAAAGAAATTTGGGGTTTTCGAATGACTGTTGAAAAAAAAAAATCACTTAACTACTGACTAGTAAATATTCCATCCATATTATGAGGTAACTTTCATCAACCTGGGTGCCCTAGAGATGCATTGATTTCATTTCCCTTCCCAGCCAACATGGTCCTTGATGAACATTTGGAAGTTTTAGCTCATAGGTGAAGTTATCGTAAGAGTTCTGTAGGCGTAGAATGATCTACTTACCCTACATTTGAATTCACTGTCAAAGAGCAAAGTATAATGGAACCATTATTCCATCATGTGGATATCCTGGTGAAGGCTGAAGGTTTCATACAAAATCATACAATATAAGTAAAAAATTTTTGTAATGTTGAGTCAGTAGATTCATAAACATGTCAGCCTAGCAGGCACGAGAGATGAAGTGAATATTTCCATTAATAATTTGATTATCTAAAAATATTATGGAGGAGTACGTTTAAATTATATTTCAGGCTTCTGCTTTAATAAATGTCTTTACTTTTTCAGATTTCATCACTGAGCATAAGTATTAGGCCCTGCATAAGTTCATTTTTTAAAAAAATCTAGTCATGAAAGCCAAATTATTTTGACCAATAGTTCTTAATAACTTGTAGGAACTTTTTCTACAGGACATGCTACTCTTTAACTTCCAAAGGTTTCATGCAGAAATGGAGCTTGGAGAAATACTCAATTCAACTGAGACTGGATTTCTGAAGCAGTAGTACAAAACCATGCAAAAAGAAAAGAGGTATTCAATTTATTACATGGCATTAGCACAAAAACTTTTTGTGAATTCAGCCACAAAAATATCATGAAGTGGATATTGTATATATCATATCCTAAACAAATGTAATATGGTATAACTAATGTCCATTTCACTTTTTCAACATATTTGAATATTAATTCTTTTGTAAGAAAATTTAAGTACCCATATCAAAAGGCACAACATTTAACATACCATAGTAATGTGGATTTAGGATTTGATAAAAAAAGTTCTTGAGAACTGATTTTTAAGAATACCAATCACATGCTGCATGCTGATATTCAAAGTCACAGATTTTAACTGCAGAATTTTGCTACCATTTTTTCAACTTACAACTTGCACAGATAGAATTTTGTACAGATTGGAAAATGGAAACATAAGAACTTCAGCTGAATGTCAATGTTTGATTGATAAGCTTCATAATAACATAACTGTTATCAATAAATATGCAGAATTTGAAATGCTACTAAAAGTAGAAAAAAGAATTGTTCAAATGTAATTCCGATATTAAAAGTTACTCTTTTGTTATTTATTAAAAATCCATGTATTCTATTGAGAAATAGAAACTGCTCAGCAGTTTGTGGTATAAGTAAAAAGTTGCACTAAAAATCAGTAATTATCACAAGTTTCAATAAAATAAAGATTAGTACAAATATAAAATGTGAAAGTATTTTACATTTTAATATTAAACATTTACATTTTTATAAATAATTCCAAGGTATTTAATCTGCATTAAATCTATTTTAGTCACAAAAGAAATTAACAGAATATTTAAAACAGATCAACAAGGAATTAAGTCTTTTCAATAGATTTAACTCTACTAATTGTGTATAAATGGCAAGTTATTACTGATAAAGAAAATTGACCTTAAATGTATCCTCGCTTAAAAGTATTAAAAGTATTCCAAGAGACTGAACAGTCTCCCCACCTCTGTCTTCTTTGTAAATATGGTCTTTGTGAAGTTTTATGAAAAGGAAGCACTGAATTCATGACAATGGGTATCGAGATTTGATATTCATATCTTTCTAGCATTTGTACAATCTTCTCACGACTGACCCCATGTTTATTCCTCCTATAAAAGAAAACAATTTAAACAAATAAAAATCTGATCATCTTGGAATACCACCTAGAATGCCTTCAGTTTATGTTCTTCAAAAAACATTGCAAGGACTAATACATATTTAAGTGGAAAAATAGCAATTGATCAGTGATTTTGAGCGTAAAAGACATTCAAGAAAAGTAGCAGCATTTTATCTGTCTTAAATATATAGTTTAATTGTGGATGTTTCTCATTTAAAACAAATGTATTAAAATCTCACAATTTCTGCATATTTGTAAGTATCCTAAAAACAAATAGGCAGGTACCAACAAGGATTTTTTTTTAAGTAGACAAAATGAAGAGTATTTTTTTGTTGGAGGCTGCTGCTACATGGTTTCTTGAACAGTTTGGCATATTTACTTATTTATTTTTACACTGATATATTTCTTCATTTCCTTTAACTGCTGCCAAGTATCCTGGCACAAGGTACAACTGATATATTAGATTTATAGTACTTGAATGGACCGCTGGGGCAGGTCACAGATAGGACTTATATGTAGCCTGCAAATCCTAGGAAATTTGTGGATCAGGACAACTGAATAACAAGAGATTGTGAATGAAACTCTATGAGCGTAAAAGGGAACTGCAGTTATATGACTGTACACCAAGAAGTTGGTGTTGACCCTTAGAAATCATATAGACAAATTTTTTCTACCGTGATCCTAACTTCCAAAAATGCATCCATTGCTACCATTGTCACTGTAACTGAACTCATCCATCTTGCTAATTACAAGCATCAGCATAATTAAAAATAAAATATCCAAGGGAAAGCACACCATGTGGTTCTATTTCACAAAGCCTAGAAATTAGCCTTGGAGCAAGAACAAAGATTATTTCAAGTTTATACAAAAAATTTCAAAAGTTTCAAGTTGCATATGTAAGGACAATAATGGAAATGAGTGAAGTATTAAAGGGAAGTTTCATACATTTTTTTTTTCAAATGAGTATAATTTAAGTCTTACTTTTCTAGTTCTTCAGGATTAAACTTCCACCATGTGTCTGGTTCATGAAATTCCACATGGTAGCCTTTTTCTAGAGCCTAAGCAAACAAGAAATACAGTTATAAAAGGAACATCAAATAATTCTTTTTCTGATCTTGTCTGCAATCCTGTATGTATATACCAAATTGGAAATAAGTCCTATTATATATAAAAGGATTTATTTTAAGAAGGCATGTATAAGATTATACTTCAATTTCAGCATATTTAACATAATTTTTATTCCAGTAAAAGTTTTGTTTTATGAAATTTATATAGTTCATAAGACATAGTTAATACATGATGAAATGTATGACAAAATGATTAATACATTTACAGAAATTAGATTTATATATTAAGACAGAAAAGTGGCTGCTTTATTTACCGCTTTCACATAAGGCTTCATTTCCCAAGCTTGTGTATTTGTGTTGTCTATAATAATTGGGGATCTTCCTAGATCCATTGCTTCTTTTGCTGCAATACATAACAATTCAATTAGATAAATGGCAGGTAAAATAGTTAATCTTTTGAAAACCTCCTGAGAGAATAAAAGTTGAAGAGACCTATCATCTCCCTATTCTTGTTTGAGTATGTCTGGTTGATTATGCACAGAATGAGAGACTAGACTAGTCACTGACTTGATTTAGCTCTTCTTAAATTCTGAAGACTATAATTAATTAATTAATATAAACATTTTAATAAGATCTAACATCCATTGAGAGCATTTTGGCATACTGTGTAACGGTGTGGTATGCTGGATGCTCTGTAGTGGATAAAAAGATGCTCCAGAATTATAAACACAGCACAAAAAATCATTGGTTGCTCTCTTTCTTCTTCTTCTTTTTTTGAAACAAATTTTATTAATTTTAAAGACAAACAAACCATCATCAACCATTGAGTACATAAAGCCTCTTTCCATTATAAATTTTTACAAGTCGGATAAAACACCATTTTACACAAACACAATACTATTTTACCTCATTTCCACATGGACACACAAATATCCTTTAACAAATCTCTCATTATTTCTCTTTACTCTTATTCAATTTCATTATTATTATTATTGCTATTTTTTCCCCATATTTATCCATTTTATAGTCATCATCTTCATTTCTCTCTGACTTGTTTACCGTTATTCTCATCTAACATTCCTCTAAGGTTTTATTAATTCTCAAACAAACATAAATACACAAAACACAAAAACATAAAATTTCTTTTTAGAAAGTAGCTTGACCCCAGATTACCTCTTTATATGGACTTCAATTAAATTCATGCTCATCTTATATATCATTACCTATCTTATTTACCATTCTATATCTTCTATATAGCTTTTCCCCGCTTTACACTCTTCTTAATTCTATTTTATTTATTTAATTTTAATTTAAATCATTATACTTGTATCTTTTGTCCATTCTTTTCAAATTATCCATTTATCTCATTCCCTATAGTAAAAAAAAAAAAGATTTCTCCTGAAATCACTAATCAAAGTATGATGCCTTTTTATCGTCCCCCTAAATTAACATTTAAAATAACTCCTAGTTCCCAATCTAATTCTGCTTAGTACATTCTACCTACTAAATTTTAAAAAGAAAAAAAATAGTAAATCTAAAATGATTAAATACATTAGATAATAAATCTAAATATTAAATCTTATAACATTCCAATTATCTATTTCAAAAACAAATGCTACAATAAGTTTATAATAACATCAACACAATAGTCAATTTAACTCTATAATTAAACTCAATATTTTAGACATTCCCTTTAATATTTTATTAAATTTTAAAGTCTATCATTACTAAACATTTTAATATTTTAATCTTTTATTAATTCTTATATACCATCTTATGTACCTTGCAGAATCTTCTTTTTTTAAAAAAAAGATTATACATTACCCTTTATCCCTAAAAAAAATTCCCTTTTTTCCATCTTCTTTCATACCTTTGTGGCTTTTTTTCCCTTTCCCTTTCCTTTCTTATCCCACCTGGCCTTTTTACCCCCCCTTCTCCTAACCTCCGCCTCTTTAGCTTCCCCTCTCTGTTGCATTCCTTTTTCCTTTTGCTTTCTAACATTGTGTTGATTTTGCATCTTATTTTTCTCTTTCTTGGGTGTTTTTTTAAATCTTAAGTCTTTCATTTTCCTTCCTCTCTTTCTCCTTTCTTTCTTGATCAATCTTTTAGATTCATTAAAGATGGCATCTTCTTCTTCTTCTTCTTCTTCTTCTTCTTCTTCTTCTTCTTCTTCTTCTTCTTCTTCCTCCTCCTCCTCCTCCTCCTCCTCCATCTGTTGTTTGCTGACAAATAGCAAGCGCCATTTCTAAGAAATGAAAAGCTTCTTCCACAGCGTCCTTGCCTTCTTTCTTTATTTTTCCATATTCCTTTCTAAGTTCATCATCAGGTAAAGCCATTAGAAACCTTCCCCCCCCACACCTCTTCTTCTTCTTCTTAAAACAACCAAGATGTTTCAGAAGTTAAAACAGTTCCCCAAAGTCCCAGAGTCATCAATCAGTCCAAACAGAGCACAAAGTTCTCACTTTCTCTTCCTGGGGTAGTATCAGTTAAAAGAAAAGAAAAGGAGCCCAGTCTGTATTTTAAAGCCTCATTACGATTAATTTCTAATCTCAAAATCTTCAAGGCATCTCCTCCAATAAGATCTTAATTTTTTTTTTTGTCCTCTCCCTTCCCACTTGTAACAAAGAGCCAAATTTTAACCTTCTATAAAAAGACAGGTTTCTCAATGTCCATTTGTTAATTCCGTTGGGAAGGAGAGTAAACTTTCCCTTTCAGCACCTCAAATTCGCCGCTTTGAAAATCTCCTCTGGAAACAAGGTGTCGTTCAAAAAGTCATAGTTTTCAGGATGGTGAATATATCTTAAAGTCCTGGTTCAGCCAAAAAAACCTTTCTCTTCAAAACTTTCTCCCTCTTCCTCCTGCGCAATCTTACCCAGCTGCCGGCTTCTTTGTGGCGGCCATTGAAGACCGCCACTCTACCGCCTTGAGAGAAGGGGGTTTTGCCAGCTGGGGAGGGGGTCTGCGATACCCCCAAACCCCTCTTCGGATCCTCCCTGTCTTCGGCTGCCTCTACGGGGCAGCCTTAGCCCCCAGACCCGTCAGGATCAGAGGCATCAAGACGGCTAGCACAACAGGGATTGCGCAAGAACGCGAATCCCTGCCGCCGATGAAGCCTGGCAAACCAGAAGTCCTGTTGCTCTCTTTCTTCTTTTGAAGAGATTGCGGAGACCAGACTCCTCTCTAGAGCACTAAAAATCTTCACAGACCATTCTCATCCTGGACATTATATTTCGAACTGTTACCATCAGGGAGGCGTTATAGGCGTCTTAAAATGAGGACTAATAGATTGAGAAACAGTTTCTTTTCCAAGGCAGTAATTGTCTTGAATCAAACAGTGCATTTGTGATTTAGTCTTATTATTATTATTATTATTATTATTATTATTATTATTATTAAATACTCTGTAGTGTGACTGTGATGTGTTTGGGGCACTGTGCTGGAGTAGCTTTCAAATTTCATTGTATTCGTGGAATGCAATGACAATAAAGGTATTCTATTCTATTCTAATTCTGTTTTGATAGCCGTTATATCTTCTGTATAGTTATCGTCTACATTGCCTCACCCTTCCCATTAATATCCAAAGATGCCCCAAATCTGCATTTATATATGAATGGTCAAGTGATTATTCATATAGAAAATTATAGATCATGTTGAAAAGTATAATCTGCAGGGAAAAAGTAGTAAGCTTAACTTGGTTTGCCTTTACCCGTAACATTTTAGATTTGTCTGTACTTATAGAAAAGATAGGCCCAAGACAGGTTCCATTTACCAATACTTCCCATAAAAGAGAAAAATAGTAAGGAACCATGCTAAAAATTCAAATTTCTTACTGTTTATGGGGATATTATTGCATATACCAATGAATCTGTAACAAACTCTGGGAGATTTATAACACCAATTGAATTGCATATTTCATTGTAAATGTTTCTACATTAACATTACATTAATTTCACACCTCGATTTTGATTCCACTCATGAGCAGTACCAAGCTGAGAAACATTATAGCTCCAACATCCATTGATCTGATGGAAGTAATCATCAGTACTGAATACAATGCCATTATAACTCTGACCACGGAGAATACTGTCAAAGGAATAAAAAGGAAGTCTATTATCACACAGCCAAATGATGGTTTGGAAAAACAGAAAATCTTATACTAAAACATTTCCAATACATTTTTGACAGGCATCTTAGGACTACGACAGTTCCCAAATCTAATTTTTTTACTACCTATTTTTCCCTAAAGAATAATCCATTCATAAATGATATTTCTAGAAAGAATTTAATTCAATTCCATATCGGATAACTTAATTACTTGATATTTATATTTATGCTGTCTTATCTATCTTCCAATTTCATGTGGAAAGAAACTATCCCAAAGAATACTAATAATTATTTTCTGTTGTTAAACCAAAAGGTATCATTTATACTGATTTTAAGAAAAATCAGCAAAATTACTTTAAAATCTACCAATCATCATTATTCAGAAGGATCCTTTTATCCATCCATCAATATTTTTAAAAAATTTAGGCTGCATAAAGATAACCAATAAATAGCCAAAGTACATTGTTTAAATTCAGGTAAATACATATCTCATGCAGGCTAAGCTAAAAATTATTAATACAAACATTTCTAAGAAGCCCTCAAAAATGGTCTTTCTAAAACATTTTTAGAAACTATCCCACTTGTTCTAGCTCAGTTACCTATATTTCAACAAAACGCTTTGACCTACTTCCCAAAACATACCATTAAAAAATGTATGCTAATTACATTAAAACATATTTATACTATCTTAATTCAAATTATTTCCTAAATTTTACAGAATATTCTAATTAATGAAAGAAATAACAATTAAAATATAGTCTAGTAATAAGAAAACATGATCTACATGTAAGATTCAGAAAGGCCTTTTGTGGAATCCGTTTGTCCAAAGGCCCATATTCTTAACTAGAAGTTAAAAGTTATATAAGCCTAATACTAACACCAGTTGTCAGAAAACCCTGTATAATTTCAACAGCTCTAAATTTTGCTTTGTTGAAGGGCAACTACAGAGTCTTTATCTTTTACATTTTTTCACATCTATTTGTTCATGCTCCCATATACTTTTTCCATTTAAAACAAAAAAAAGAAATACAGAAGAACTAGTTGATCTGAAATTGTCCAGTTCACAATCTTAAAATAGTTAAAACAAGGTGTTTTTGTTTCTAAAATGTTAATACTTGGGTTGATATTTGAGCTTAAACAATAAGTTAAAGAGTACATTTTGATGAATAATTTAAGATCATTGGCCAACCACTGAAAAAGTCCTGATTTCGACCTGGAGATAGAGGGAATAAGAAATAGAGGGAGAAAAGATTAAGAGGAAGCAGCAGTATAAAAGAGGAAGTCTAAGAAATAAATTACTTCTATTTTATTCTTAAAATAAAGTCATGATTCACTTACTGAGATAAGGTTGTCTTTCCGGAGCCTGGAAGTCCTCTTAATATTAAAAGTTGCTTTTTAAACTCATATGATTTGTCCTGAGGATGCTGCTGGGGAACATTATTTGACTCCTCAAAATTGTGAGCTTTACTGTTTTTCCAATTTGCTTCGGTTTCACAGAAACCATTAAACATATATCCATTGGGTACACTACATTCATTTCGGATTATATTCATACTAGGAATATTCAAATGATTACTGTATGGATTACTTTGATCACATTCTGAACTGTTCATGTTATTTTTTTTAAATTCTGTATTTGAAGAATTGAAACCATTTGAACAAAGTGATAAGGAATTAGAGTTCTGAAAACTGAAGTGAGCAGTAAATGGATGTGGTGGGTTGTAAGGTATTACAAATGGATGGGTCTGTGGGCCACTATGCCTAAGCTGAGGTACAAAATCATTCCAGAATCTAAAATCTTGTTTATTATATGGTTGTTCGATTTCCCATGTATCTCTTCCATGTTCACGTTGTTCCATGCCAGTTCTGTGACCATTTGGGTCATCACAAATGTCTTTGCCAGTTCTATAACTATTTGATTCATTATAAAAATATTGTCCCTCATTGCTCTTATGAGACCATTCTTGAGATTTTACATACATTACTTGATTTGATTTACTACAGTCCAGAGGCGGATAAGGTGAATTTGCTTCTGTCTCCTGTAAATGAGTATCTAGACAACTTTCATTACTTTCAAGCTGATCAATTTCCCTGTAGAATTGTGACAATTCATCTTCTATTTTTGGCATATCACAGGAGATAGCTTGCACTTTTCCTTTCTGAGACTTTTTACCATTAATAGTATTTGATCTCTTTGGGCAGTTGTTTTCAATATACTTTTGCTTTTGTTTATGTTCACAATTACTTTCCCTTTTATAAATGGGCCCAATAAATGCTTTGCTTGTGCTGTACAGTTCCATTTCCCCTTTATTCTTATGTTCATTAATGAAATTGTTATCTCCATTATGAGCTATATTGCTGTTGTCAGTAACAGAAGAATATTCATTTCCTTTAATTTCAGTTTTGTTTACTAAACTTGAACGATCTGTTGAACTTGGTGTTTGACCAGGAGGTTCTTGGTTAAATGAATTTAATACTTCTGCATTTCTTTCTCTCTCTCTTTCCTTCTCTTCATCATCATCATCAGATAGCGACAATGGAATAAAGCCAGAATGAGTTTTTTTTATATGTATTTCCTCATGAAGTCTTTGTAATTCATCATAGGATTTACCATAAGGCTCTTCTGTAGATTTCATCCTTTTAGAAGAGGGCTCAACTACTGAGACATCCTGATTTTCAAAATATCTTGACTTACACGCAGCATGAAGCATCTTAAAAACAATAACAAATATTTAAAGCATTATATCAAATATTTTTCATGCTTTGATCACATCACTCATGTAATGATTGAAGCTAAACATGCTGAACTGAGGAAACACCCATTGTAGCCAACCTATTTTTCTTCTATGTAAATATATTTTCTAAATAATAAAATGTTATTGTAAAATTAGTAAGAGGTTGTGAAAAGGGGCCTAAAGGTAAAACATATTATTCAGTTTACAAAGTGCTCTGGCATCAAGGTATCTTTTTTATATTTCAATGACAGTATACACTATCACACATTTGGTATCTATGTTAACTTTCAATTGCTTTGGGGGGAAAAAAAAGTTGTGAAGAAATTGAGACCAAACAACAACAAACGGCTAGAGCTTGTTTTAAAAACACACAACAGCAATCTTCAAAAAAAAAAAAAAAAGCCCTTGCCACTTCAGAATTAAGATCCCAGGTCATATAATTTTACCCTTGCCCTTTTCTTAAAGGTCCCATATGTTACCTAAGACTCATGATCCGGATTTTGGGAGGGCAGACCCTTTCCAAATGATCTGCCCCGCGTGACAGCTGTGGCCAGGCCATCTATGCTTCCCCTTGTTTTTATGCATCTGGTGCCCCGACATCACTGGGCGGGCATGTCAATCCTACACCTCCTCATGCGACGAGTGACAGCTCAGATACAAAAAGCAGAGCCCCAGTGAAGGGCTTGCCTACACTTTTTCTCACTCCTAGGTTCTGGACTAACAAGTCCCATCCCCCGCGGCAAAGCGACTGCCCTTACAGCTAAGAGCAATGGGAGCTGTAGTCCAAGAGGGCCAGACTAGCTAAAGCGGGCGGGTATATCCACTCCGTCAACACGCGTCACACAGAAAACAAGCATCTGCCCACCAGCCCAGTTCTTCTCCCTCAGGCTATGTAATTCAGAGGCTTCCTCGCGGTCCCTTGCCTCAGCATCGCTTTTCCCAAAGAAACTTTCTTATCCGCATCGGCAGACTAACCTCAAATCAAATCGGCTACTCGCTCACCAAACATTCCGAAGGTCAAGCGGCCACCAAGGCAAACCCCAAACCTCAAACAACCTCAAATCGCCTCCTTCCAAAATGGTGGCTTCCTTAGCTTCCGCGCATGCGTTTTGGTAGTTCTCACGGCCTACAAAATACATTTCCCGACATTCCTAGAGCGTTAATATGACATCATAGAAGAAAAGCAAAGAGCGGAACCTGCAGGAGAGCGAAGCACGAAAATGTTAGATAGTTGTGGGGCAAATTTATTAGAATATAAGTGCAACAATAAAAAAGAGAAATTCTGAATTTTATCGACCTTGGCGTAACAGGTATAACGATCGCAAGTTCGAAAGATCTTTAAAATAAATCTCTGATTGCTATCCAGGACGCAGTATATAAACCCGTCCCCGGAAAATCCTTTGCGTGTGTTACCATACCCCCTAGTGTTACCTACAATTTATCACAAATATGATTGGCAGCAACGACATACAAAGCCCGTATCTTTTTTGTCCTGATTTTTGCAGCTCAGATGTATTAGCCCGATTATAAACGGTTTAATTCCCGGGCAGCTTCCGAACTCATTTCAGAAGGTTCCACATACCGTACATGGAAGTTACATAGAAGTAAATACTATACAATTTAGTTGAACGTAATGGTAACAAAGTGCGCTATACTGCATGGGGTTTTCACTGTCCCACATGAATTCGTTTATTTTACACATTTTATTTTTACTGTATTCCTAAAAGTGCAGTTACTTCTATTACAGCCCTTTTGCCTACAGTTCCTTCCATATGCAACAAGTAGAAATTCTTTTTCAATTTTTTCATTTCCACAATAGGCATAATTGAAAGCTGCCTTGAGCTTGGAAAATTAGCTGTGTTTTAATGTATTAGGTATACATTCAAATTTGCATTATCCAGAGTACTCCATTGCTTAAATTAATTACTGTGGTAAGGCAGCCTCCCTAAAATAAAAAAACCTTGCCGTTATGTCAAATAAATTACTTCTGGAGTATTCAAATCTTTTCTGTTGAAAGAGATATGCAATTCTATTGGTATACTGTGTGTGTGTATGTGTGTGTATAGAGGTAGATAGATAAATAATAATTATAATGATAATTCTAAACATTGTTGAAAAGATTAGAAAGGAAACTTTATCATGTTCTATAAATTATGATCTTACTTTGGTTAGTGAAAGGTATTTACTTTCCTTTTAGAATCATCTCTATTTTCTACAATTAAATCACTCAAATATTTCAGACTATGGGATGGAGTACACCACAAGACAAATATTTTCATCATATCTATAATCTCTATAGCACATATATTAGGAGGATTTGAAAAAATAGCAACTGAAATAAAAAATTGGCAATCAAATGTAAACTGCATTTACTTTGTTAGCTACTAATTTTTAAAAAATGTACAAAGCCCTTTATGGCAAGGGACTGGATTATCTGAGATAGGTTTCTCCCCTCTTGTTGTATGTGATCATCCCACCAGATCCAGCAGGAGAGGCAGGCTATGAGCCTTCTCCATTGCAGAGTGCCCTATGGTGGGGTCCAGGAAGAGACCCTTTTCTGTCAGCCCTTTGGAGCATAATCATCCCAGAGATAAGACTACCTCCAACTCTGCCGGCCTTTCGTAAAACTTTGATAATGTTTGATAATTGAGCATGTTGGTCAGAGTCCATGAGATGGTTCTGTTGATGTTCGATTTCGGATGTTTGTATATAGTTTCATCTTGGCTGCTGCAATATTTCTTTCCAATGGTGATTGGAGCTGGAAACTCCAATGTTAAGCAGTACGGGTGGTAAGGTGTGAGAACACAATTGCACTTCAATTAGATAAATGGCAGTTAGATTAGATAAATGAAAACACAATTGCAAGGGCTGGATCAGCATTTTAGATCTTCGATCCGGCTGTGGGGGGGATATGGGACGGATGCCTCTTGCAGCATTTTGCTGGCCAAAACGGGATGCAGGGCCTCTTGCATGTGCCTCACACACCCATTTTTGCTAGCATCACAGGCCAGTCCTTTACTATTTCCAGACCAGCCCCACGGGCCAAATTTAAGCACCCCACAGGCTAGATCTGGGTCGCAGGCCTTGAGTTTGATACTCTTGTCCTAGGGAGATACATCTGGCAGGACCCAGAAGAAGGGTCTTCTCCATGGTGACTCACTCTTTCTGGAACATACCTCCCCCAGAGATTAGATTGGTCTCCACTCTAACACTCTTCCAGAAGGCACTGAAGACCTGGTTCTGCTAGCGGGCCTGGGGAACCCAGAGCAAGATGGAATCCATTAATGGCTTGTATAATATGTCACCAGGATGCGGGTGGGTGAGGGGCTATTATTTTATTATTTTTTATTATTTTATTATTATTTATTATTTTCTTTTATTATTATTTTTATTTTTATATGATGTTTTTATATTTATATTTGTATAAACTGCCTTGAGTCACCATGGGCAAGTAGGCAGCAATATAAATTTTCTAAAATAAATAAATAAAATTAAATTAAAAAAGCTTTAATTAGCAACCTTCTTTAATCAGGAGAACTAGTGAAAGCTGATTTATTTTCATCGTCCAGACAGAGCAGGAGTGTCAAACTGGATTTCTTTGAGGGCTGGATCGGCATTGTAGTTCTCCTCTGAGGGCCGGCGGGGTGGGGGGCAGGATGGATGCCTCCTGCAGCACCCTGCTGGACAAAACAGGGGGTGGAAGGTCTGCAAGAGGCCCCTCAGCACCTTGTTTTTGCCTTCCATGGCCTCTTGCAGTACTCTGCTGGACCATTTTTCAGTCATTTTTTGACCTGTTTTGGGCCCAATTTTGGCTGGCAGAATGCTAGAGGCCGTGGAAAGTAAAAATGAGGTGTGGGGGGCACACACAGCCTGTTTTAGCTTCCAGAAGCATCATAGGCTGGTCCCTTGATATTTCCAGGCTGGTCCCACGGGGAGGATTTAAGCACCCTGAGCTTGACATCCCTGGTCTAGAGTCTAGCGGTTAATTTTTCACAGAAGAAGATGAATGTCTGTTTGCTAAGTACTGAGGGAAAAGGGTATTGCAAATAGTATCACAACTGCTATACAGAAACATTCACCAAATGACATATTATTCCACTGATGCGCATAGCTTGCTCATTTCTATACCAGTTTCTTTAATAATATTTTAATGTCATTAAGGTAACTTTCTCCAACCTGGTGTTCTCCAGATATGTTGGAACTGTAATTCCATTAATCCTTGTGAATTACAGTCCTATTATCTGCAAAAAAGTGGTGCTTTCAGAAGGGAATACCACTCTACATCATTTTATGTACATTTATTGGGGAATGTGCCATTAAACTCATTATATTTTAGTTGGATTTAGCTCACCTGGAAGTAGACATTATTTTCAGGCATTAAAAACAACAAGTGCTCTTGTAAAAAGTCCTAAATCTAACTATGGTACTTTATGCATATCATCTTTCTTGTGAGCAAACATCGCCAAATTAATAGCTTTTTGCTCCCAAGAAAATATGTTTAAGATCTAAGTCAGAATGAAATGCTAAGATGCTTGCAATCATAAAGAATTACATTACAAATATACCTGCAATAAAACTTACAAGAAAATTAGATATCCTGATCCTAAAGAAATGCAAAAATAAAATTACAGCTGAATTGAAAATTTGTATTATTTCTATAAAAGTGGTGGTTTAAAAGAAAAAAAAATGCAATAATAAAATTTGTCTAACAGAAGGTGTACCCAAATCACACTTGTTCTTATCAAACCCTTATGCTTTATTTGCCTAATATAGCAATTATGTAAAATATACATTCACTGTAACCTGGATTTTATGAATTCCACATATTTTTGGCATGGAATATTTTTCAAGCTACGTGTGGGTTCTACCAACATATATGATAAAGAGTTGTAATAAATAAGGAAAATCCAGTACCTATGTGAAGCTTAGAAAATTCTGTGACCAAAATTTCAGAATTGAAAGTGGATAGAATACATTTTCACAAATTGTTATATAAAAATGTTGGAGATCACAGCTTTTAACAAATGGGCATGTTTATCACAAAATGTGAGACATATAGTTTCTGATGGATGAAAACAATTTATTCTTATTTCAATCCCAAATGTTTTTTAAAAAGATCAAATAGCAAACTGTCATCATATATACTAAGACATTTTGAAATATGAACTGTATTAAACATAATAGCCCATTAATTTTAAAGTACAAATTTCCTATTTTTATTATGTCTTTTCCTTATTTATCATTTTTTAAAAGCTTAGCGTGCAAGATTTTGTTTTTTACATAATTGAATTCTTCCCAGTCTGACCCTCTGCAGATTAAGACATGATTACATATATTGAATTCTCATTTCCATCATACCTATGTTTGCCTGAAGTAATGTGCCTGGAGTAAGGGCATTTTTAAATTGAAGTTTTCTAGTATTACCAATGTAAAAATTATGTGCATTGTACAATCATTTTTTTCTGATAAAAAAATGAGAAGAAAGCAGAGTTGATATTGTACTGACAAAAAGTAAAGTATCATTTAGACTCCTTGAAAAGTGTGCAAATAAGACAAAATCACCATCTGTCAGATATTCCCCATCTTCAAGCTGATATGCAACAGGTAGTCCTTGAGTTACAACAGCAATTGGAACCAGAATTTCTTTTGCTGAACAAATAGTTTTAAAACATGATACCAAGTAATTGTATCTGCAGTTCTTATTGCCATCATTAAGCAAGGAAGGTAGATCATAGCTTATTAAGTGAGTACCTCATCACAACTTCCTGCTAGCTTCCAACAACCAAAATCAGTGGGGAAACAGGCAGGAAGTTGCAAGTCCTCGGTGTCTCACAATCAGGCTGCTAAGTAGATAAGTGGTTGCTGACCAGTGGGAGAGGAAACAATGGGGTACATGGATGGTCAGGGAGGTGCAGGGTGATCATGGCAGGTAATGGAATGGCTGCTGTGAATGGGGAGGGTACACGAATGGTACATGGATGGGGAAGATTTATCCAAGCAACTTGTGATCTTCCCTGCAGGCTTCCCCATTGATTTTGCCAGCAGGGAATGTCAAAAATTATGAATATGTGACTATATGATGCTGCAACTATTGTAAACACAAGCCAGTTGCCAAATGTCCCAAATTGCAATTTCACGACCACACGGCTGCTGGGATGGCCAGGACTGATCATAGCCATCACTTGTTCAATGCTGCTATAATATTGAATGTTTGCTAAATGGATGGGCACTAAATAAGGCTACCTGTACTCTGATACAGTTATTCGGGCAGACTAGCATTTCAGATTAAGTATTTCATATGCTTTCTAGAGTGTGAGAACAGCTAGTTCAGAGTTGTGACATTGGGACCAGAATTTTCATCATAAGTCAATCTAACTGGATCCAATCTTTTTAGTGTTTTTATGGCAGTCATTAAAGGAATCATGTAGTCCAGGCCTATCAAACTGGTGGCCCACAGGCCAGATATATCACGTGCAGGCCACGCCCACCCCAGCTCCGCAAAGGCAAAAAAGTCATGATATATCATGTGATACTATTAAGTTTGATACCTGACATAGTCATTAACCAAATTAATTAACTTGAATGGCTGTTTAGTCAAAACATGGTGAATATTGGTCATGTAACTGGGATGCTGCAACCAGCCATAAATATGTGATTGCCAAGCACCCAAAATCCTGTCACGTGCCTGAGGGGCTGGGAAGGCACAACATTTTACAATGGCTAGAAGAGCTTTATCGGCCAAAAAGCACCTTTCCGAGGACATTGTAACTTTGAACAGTCATTAAACAACCGTTCATAAGTCAAGGACTACCCACATACCCCCTGAGGACAATCTTTTAAAAGCAGTGGCCTCTTTCCCAAATTAGGCAGCTGCTACTTTAATATGTTGTCAACAAATATGACATTTCTTGGCTTCCGGTTTTGCGTGGCTTCGGCGGCGGCAGGAATTCGCGACTCTCCACGATTCCTGCTGCGCTCGCCGCCAAGGTGCCCCCCATCTAAATGGGTCTGGGGGCTATGGCTGCCATGTAGAGGCAGCCGAAAAGAGAGGGGATCCGGATAGAGGTTTGGGGGTATCACAGACCCCCTCCCCAGCCGGGAATAACCCCTTTTTTCCAAGATGGTGGAGCGGCGGTCAGTAATGGCTGCCACAAAGAAGCCTGCAGCCGGGTAAGATTTGTGCTGGAGGAAGAGGGAAGGGCTGTGAAAGTTGCTTCTGACTGGGACAAAGCTAAGAGAGAGTGCCCTGGAACTTGGAAGGCTGCTAAGGATACATTGTTCCCAGAAAGAGTTACAAACGGCGAACATTCTAAAAGGGAAAGGTTTTGTTTTTTTCTTTTCACTCTCCTTCCTAACGTGACAGCGATGGAACCATAAGAGAAATCTGAAAAACTGTGTTGGAGGTAATTGAATATTGAAGGGATAAGGATTTCTGAATATTTAAAGGGAAAAAAAAAAAAGAATCTTTTTTGGTTGTGAGTGGGAAGGGAGAGGAAAAAAAAATTGGAGCAACTTGAAAATAAGGAGAAGATTGCCTAAAACTCTAAAGAGTTAATTTTAAAGAGTTACTAAACATCAATAAGACTTCCAAAAGATATATTTTAAAGAGAACTTTGTGATCAAACTTTAACCCCAGAAAGAGAAAGTGAAAAAGGAGAAAGTATTTAAAAGAAACAGCTTGTTTGGACTGCTTGGTGACTTTGGAATTTCTGATAATTATTTCTGATTAAAAGCACTTTGGTGGTTGTTTGGAAAAACTTTTTTTCTACACAATGGCATCATTTGTGGATGGACTAAAACTTATTTACCAAAAATATGAAAAAGAAAAGCAAGAAGGGAAAGATGTCCTTGGCACTCTTTTTCAATTTTTAGAAATGGCGGTTTGTACTTATGGAAAGTTGAATGAGCAACAGGATGATTGGGATAAAGAAGAAGCCATCTTTGAAGAACAAGTGACTTTGGTTGGGGAAGAAAAAAAGAAAGAGAAAAAGGAGAAGAAGACTTTAAGACCTGGAAAAACAATCCAAAAAGAGAAGAATAAGGTGAAAAGGGGATATACTATGCTAGAAAACAACAGAAAGGAGGAAAGCAGAATAAAAGCGGGGTGGAGAGACAAGGGGGTAAAGAGGACAAGGAGAAGAAGAAGCAAGGGAGAAAGGAAGGGATGAGAAGCCTTAATGGTGGGGAGCAAGATGCAAAGAAACAAAAGTTTTTTAGAGATAATGGATAAATTTTATTGAAAAAGGGATTCTAGAAAGGTACATAAGATTGTATTTCTATATCTGTACTTAGAAATAACCATAGAAGTTCGGAAATAATATGCAATTTAAAATGTGATAAAATATTTAGTATAATTTAGTGAAATCTTTGTTAAGAAAGGGGAGTACTTTAATGAAACAATGATTTAAGATATGTGATGTGTGTGTGGGGGGGAATAATTTTGGAAAGTATAAGAAGAGTTCCCACAAAGGCATGCTATTTAATTGAAATGGGTAAAATGTCTAAGATATAAATGATTGTTAATATTAATGATTAGACCGTGTTATACTAGTGAAACTATTTGCGAAATGAGAGATTTGAAGAAGGAGAAGGGGGAACATGTAATGAAAAATGATCTATAATATGCGATGTGGGGGGGAATAATTATGGAAAATAGGTGCTCCCATAGAAGTAGGTGATTTAACTGAAAAAAAATGTGTTAAATGTTATATGAATGTTAAATGAATATTAATATTAATGAATTGATTTGTATTGTTTTGATAATACTGCATAATTTTAGAATGTACCAGACAGAATCCCAGCGTAAGCTATGTATTCTATTCTAAGTATTATAAATATAGGGGAAAGAGATAAAGGCGTCATACTCCAATTAGTGTACAGGAGAAGTTTTTTTTTTTTTCAAAAAAAAATAGTTGGAAATAGAACACACAAAGAATAATAAATATTATGATTTGAATTGAGAGGAGATAAGTAAAATAAAATTGAGAAAATTTAAAAAAAAGGAGAAGTTATATAGAAAAATGAAAATGTTAATGGAATGGTATGTAAAATGAATATAAATTTGAATTTGTGTCTGTATCAAGAGTTTTAACCCGGGACTAAGCAACTTTCAGAAAAGAGATTTTTTATGTTTTTATGTTTTGTATTTTTGTGTATCTATGTTTTGTATCTCTTTAAAAATTAATAAAATTTGCTTAATTAAAAAAATAAATAAATATGACATTTCTTCTCTAGCAAGCTCAAAAGCAGATTATGCAGGTCAAATCTGAAGTGCTGCACAACTCTTGTAATTATACCCATATGAGAAAATTTATTCTGTCATTAATTTCTGAAAAGTAAATTGAAATAGTTGAGCTTGTTTGTATGGTTTCCAGAAAAACCCACGATGTACAATTAGCCTAACATATATTTCTACTTATTGTATCTAGCACTCATTTCCTTTCCGTAATATAGTCCGTAAGAAGATATCAAAAATTCATCTTACTCATGTCCTTTAGGTTAGGTTGTGCTCTTTTCAAGTTTTGTACCTGGCAAAAGGTACACTTGTACTTTTGAGCTGCAGGGATGTTTAAAATGTTCTGTTATAGAACATTCCAGAAACCTCAGACAAGCTATTCTGACATCAGAAGACACTCAATTTCCAGAACGGTTGAAATCACCTATGACTGAACATTTTATACATGTCAATTGGGCTTTTGCCATGTATGAAGATATTTGATGTTGGTTGCTGGCATCCCAAGGAGAGGACTGAGATGCTGGTTTTTGTTTTGGCCTCATGGTTTTTATAGTTCTTGATTTTATTGTTTTTCTGAACTGCCCAGAGAGTTGTATTTTTAGTTAGACAGCTGTACAAATATTTTAAATAAATTACCCTCTATTTCAGGGGTGTCAAACTCAAAGCCAATCAGGCCCACGGGATGCTTAGATCTGACCAGGGAGACCGTCCTGGAAACAGTGAAGGATCAGCCAGTGGTGGGTCTCCCAGTGAAAATGGAGCTTGGGAGGGCCACATGCGGGCCCCCATGCTCCATTTTCATTGGCAAAGGACTGTAGGAGGCTGAACTAAAAACAAAAGGAGAAATGTTTTCCCTTTTGCATTTGAGCATCCAAGAAGGGATAGGAAAGGAAAAAGGGAAAGAGAAAGAAAAAAGAAAAAGAAGGAAAGATGGGAGGAGAGCAAGGAAGGAAAAAGGAAAAAGAAAGGAGAATGAAAAGGGAAGGAAAAAGAAAAGGGAGGGAGATTATAATGAGGGAGGGAGGATCTGAGGAAAGTCCTGCCTTTGCACTTGGCCACCACAGGTGCCCTGACACATGTGGAGCTGGACACACCCACCCTGGCCACGCTCCACGCCCCCCAGGTCAAACACAACCCTGATGTGGCCCTCAATGAAATTGAATTTGACACTCCTGTGCTATTTAATCTTTTCCCAAGAATAGACATTGATGATGTTAAAGGTATTGGAAGCTTCCTAGTAAGGGTGTTTTGCAATTAACTGACAGATTTTGTCAATGTGGGTGGTAATTGGTACCACATTCCACTTGTATTTACAAGTTGTTGTCATTATTAATTAAATTAACATGCCTCCAAATTCACAACAACTCTGGGTGGTTTACAAATATTTCATTGATATGAAATTAATTTAAACATAGTTAACATGTTTATTCAGCAAATATTTAATATACTCCTCCTTAGAATGATAGAGTCAAAAGATGCCATGAAGTCTTTGTTAAATGTTTTACTCCTTCAAGAATTCAGATTAAAACATCTTTGACAGGTGCCTGTCTAGCCTCCATTTCAACTTTCACCTTCCTTAAAAGTCGGTTCCACGGATAAATTAACTTACAACTATTATTTTGTGTCCTGAATTTTCGGAGTAGAGGAACAGGTCTTTTCCTTCCTCCGAGTGGTATCTATTCAAATATTACCATAGTAAACATTTTACTACCAAGGAAAAACACCTATAGAGCTTCAATCTTATGCCTCAGGGAGTAATCCGCGTGGTAAGGAGCAAGATTGATTTCCAAGTCAGATTACTGAGAACCAACCGAATGATGTTGCGGAATGTCCTAAAAGTTTGATACTCCGATTTCTTCTTTGTCCACCCATTTCCTATTAACTCTCAGACCCTGTTCTGCGGGGCAACAAACCCAGTCCTAAAGTTTTCCATGCGCTACAAAGTATTATTGTGCAATACTACCTTTGTAGCACTATTTACTCTCACTCGGAAGGAGGAAAGAAAAACTCTCTCCCGCTATTTTACGGCGGAGGCTTGGGGCGAGGTGGGTCTTATGCATTCTTTTATCTCCCCGCTCTTTTGCGCCTTTTAATTTTTCCCTCGGATCCTGCAGGGGTCGCTGCTACCTTATTTTGAGGGCGGCCTCTCCCAGCCGCTCGGTGGCGGGGTCTCGCGGAACGGAGGACTCGTTGCCGCCATTTTGAAGCTGACGGAAAGGGGGGGACCGCGGTGAGCTGCTGAAGGCGATTGGCTGCGTTGGCGGTAGCTGCTGCTGCTCCTCCAGCCTAGCCTAGCCTAACGCGGCGGGCCGGAGAGGAGCATAGGGGGCTCACTGTGCCTCGTCTCCGCTCGTGGAAGAAGCAGAAAAGGCGAGGGCGGCAGTCAACCACGGAAAGGTAAGGGTGGAAGGGCGAAGAGGCTCTTCGGGCAGGAGCCCCCTGCACGTCCCCGCCTCCTCTTTTGCCTCTCGGCTTGTTCAGGCAGCCGGAAAGCGAGGCGGATTGTGACCCGAGTGCTTCCCTCCCCCCTCGCCTCACGCCGTTCCTTTCTACGCCGCCATCCCTGCCTCGCTCAGCCGTGGTGAGCATGTTGAACTTGCCGCCCTTTTCTCCGCTGTGCTATTGTGGGTGTTTGTGTGCGGGCTTGTTCTGAGCGGCGGCGGGCGAGAAGCAACCGGGGGAGGGGGGGGTTGACCTTGTCCGAAGCGCCTTCTTTTCCTTCGGAAAATCCAGGGGTGTCCCTCTCCTCCCGCGGGCGCTGTATCTTGGTCCTCGAGGGGTCTCCGTTTGAAGCCTCCTTAAAGGAAGACAGGAGGAGGTGGAGCAGCAGCGGCCGCGACAGGAGGCGGCGGCGGCGGCGGCAGCAGCAGCAGCAGCAGCAGTAGACGCTTCCTTCCCTCAAATGTGCCGCTACTGCAGTCGGCCTCCCTTCGGTTCCACCCGCCCGCCCTGCCCTCCCGCCCCTGGAGCCGCTTTTTCTGCAAAAGACTTGAATGGCTCGGACAACCCTGGAGCCTTGCCCGTCCCAGTTGGCCTAGTTCCTCGCGCAGGGACCCTGCCCCAGCTCTACCCCTTGCCGCCTGCCATTGGCTGGGGCCTGTCGGAGACGAGGGAGGAAAAGGGGGCTCCCGAGACTTAGCCGCTCCCCCGTTCCCGTTTCATACTCTCAACTTGCCAAAAGCATTGGTGGCATCTCTTTCTATACTCGCGGAGGAAGCGGCAACGGGGAAAGTGGTCGCCGAACATAATAAACACCCCAATCTTTCTCCTGGGTTTTTTAATGTAGCAGTTTGGGAGTTGGCTCAATTATTAAGCAAGGCCTCCACACTTTTTTGGGGGGTGGGGTGAGGGAAGGGGAGAGAAATCGGCATGTTATAAGCATTTGCGATAAAAGCATTCTGGAGGGCTTTTCTTTGAAAGAGGAAGGTTTTTTTGTTTTTTTAAAAAAATCTGAGTCTTTCACGATCCCTTTTCATTGTTTATGGAGAGAGGCAAATTGGTGGCTTTACTAAGTAAAATTAGTGATGCCGATTCCTGGAGGTGTGGTTGAAAGTAATGGAATTCAGTTTGAAGAATTGGGAGCTTGTGGGGAATCTAAGAAGTATTCAGAGATGTATAATATAGAGTCACATCTTGTTAGTGCATTTTATTGCCTACTTTGCTGTTCTGTTAAGGTGCTTAGAATAGTTCCTGTGTTTTTTGACACCATATGTTCATTATATTTACAGTTGCATTATGTACCCATGAGGGTAGTTACCTACATGATAAATTGATTGGCGGTTAAATGGTTTTCTCTCTGTCTATAGTATCTGTGTAATTTGTGTATATGTTATTGAATAAAGGTGGTGCTCCACTTGCCATGGTTCGTTTAGTGACTGTTTGAAATTACAGTGGCACCTAAAAAAGTGACTTATGACTGTTTTTCATGATGTTGCAGCATCCCTGCGGTCATGTGATCAAAATTCAGAGGCTTGGCAACTAACATATTTATGACAATTGCAGTGTCCCAGGATCATATGATCACCTTTTGTGACCTTATGACAAGCAAAATCAATGGAGAATCTAGGTTCATTTACCAACTGTGTTACTAACTGTAATTCACTTAACAATTGTGGCAAAAAGATTGTAAAATGAGGCAAATATCTTGCTTAGCAATTGAAATTTTGGTCTCAGTTGTGATGAGGACTGCCCGTATGTTGTGTATCTGCAGGTTTGAAGATGAAATGTGACCTTTGGGAGAATTTAATCCCCATCTATTCAGTGTAGCCTTTTATGCTAATTATCTAGTAATAATTTATAGTGAAAATTATATATTAATACATGATTTCAAAATTCCTCAGAATTTAGGATAATTATTTATTTTGAAAGCTTACAAAATCTTTTAAGTTTTGTAGAAATCTTTATAGAATGAACTGTACATACATCCCGCATTTCCTTGATTACCTGTGAAGGAGAATATTGCTTCTTCCCTTTCTGGTATACATATGTGAACAGATATGGTTCGTTATGATAATAAAAATTGTTGTATCAGCCTGGCAGAGAAAATACAACAGAATTGAAATTGCAGTTATGGAGCTTGTGATTGGAGCTTTTCTCTCTTTTGCAACAAGAAAGCTTTTTAGTAGTGGTTGTATGGCATTCACTTTCCAGGACTTTCCATAAATCCTTGTTGTTGTCCAAGAAATTGTAATGTTATTCTTAATTGCTGATAAGATTAATTTTGAGTTGTCCAGTCTACCTTTTTTTTGCCGTTAACCTGTTATTTTATTGAAGTCTCATTATGTATTTATTTTGAAAAAGAGAGCAAAAATCTTTAAGAAAATGCTTTTGCTAAAGCCTTGAAGCTAGAAATATAATAGTTTCTTTTCTGAATATAGTCTGGTTGTTGATTGTTTTGTAATTATTTCTGACTGTATTATTTATAAATTTTACATGCTTCTTTTTTCTCATAATGTTACTTGCTTGAACTGTACTGAAGAAATCTAATTGAATTACCATAATTTTTTTTCTAGTTTCTTTTCTTAACTAGTAAGAATGGAATAATTTACTATTTTCATATTTTCAGTAAAAATATCAAGTGATAGTGGTTGAAATTTTGTTTACATGAGAAAACAAAATGTGATGGTATGCAAATACATACATTTCTAAGTGTAGAGAATTTACCTATAATGCATTTTATTATGATATTCTGTTAAAGAGATATAACTTTAATCATAATTTTTCCTGATCAAATACATCTGTGATGCTTTAAATTAAAATAATTTAAAGGCAGAATATAAAAAAATAGATTAATACTAATTTTAAAAATAAAAACTAAGTAGTATTATAATTAAAAACCTGGTAAAAAAGATGCATGTTTACATCTTCTAAATTGCGAAAGAATGAAGACCAAATCTGAGAGCAAGGAACAAAGCATGCCAGAAAACAGACACCTGGCAATGGAGGTATTACCAAAAGAGCTCTCCTGGAGATCTTAATAAGCAGACAGATTTGTAATAGGGGAAGTATTCTGTAAAATAATCAAACTCTAAACAGTTTAGAGTGATAATGGTTAATTCCAGTAACTTAAATTGTGTCTAGTAAACAATTATCCGCCTGTCTATTTGATCAGAACATTATTGATACCATTATTGGTATTTATGCTTGATTTGTATAACTGCCCATCTGAATGTGTCTGGGCAGTGAACAATTATAAAAACAAATCAATTAAAACACAATGCAAAAAAAATTAAATACAAATAGCAGCCAAGAGATATTATAATCTGTTGGTCTCAACATAATCAGAAAACTATGTTCTTAGTATAATCACTAATTGGTGGACTAGCTGCCACATTTTGTACCAACAGCAACATCCAAATATTTTTCAAGGGTAGCTCCAAATGTAGGAAGTTCTAGTAGCTGAGACAGATTGTAATTTAAACCTGGATAACTGTTGCCAAATCTAAGCAACTCAGGAAGAGATGCAGCTAGCACACTAGATTTAATAGTGCAAAGTTCTCGTTGCCGTAGCCAAAATCCTGTATTGACTTTTATGACAGTCACAGATAAAAGAGTGTTTTCAAATTTAAACATATTGCAAAGAGAATGTTTGAAAAAAAAATCTGTATTTGAAAACACTTTACTTTTTGGTATACAGTACCAAATTCTTGCCATTTTCACTGCATTTCCTCTATATAAGTAGCCCTCGACTTATAATCACAATTAGCCCCAAATTTATGTTGCCAAACAAGACAGTTGTTAAATGAGTTTTGCCCTATTTTATGACATTTCTTGCAAAGTGGTTAAGTGAATCACTGTAGTTGTGAAGTTAGTAACACAGTTAAATGAATCTGGCTTTTGCATTATCTTTGCTTGCCAGAGGGTTGAAAAAGGTGATCATAACCCTGAGACACTGCAAGTGTCATACACATGAGTCAGTTGCTAAGCATCTGAATCTTGGCCATATGACCATGGGGATGCTGCATGGTCACCTGCATAAAATAAATATGAGAAATGGTCATTAGTCACTTTAAAGTGTCGCTGTAACTCTAAAAGTCATTAAGGGAAACTGCTAACTTATAGATTTTTCTTTTGGCAATTGTTGCTTATTGAAACTTCAAATAATACAGTATAGCCTTGTACTTGTTTGTTTTAAATTTATCTAATTATAAAGGATAAAAAATATAAAAGAAGTGTTAGATTTGTTTGTGACTTTATAACTTTTCTAATAGTGAGTTCTTGTAATGACTGATATGAGCCTCAAAGTGGAAGATCAGTTTAATTATATTAAGATTAATTATAGGCTGCATTAATTATAGACTTATTTATGATGATGTATAGCAGCATTATGAGATGTATAAGATATGCTACTGAATTTGGTTAAAGTAAGCCGACAGTTATGGTTGGAAAATCTGTAGTTTTCTAGATGTTGTTCTCCAGTAACACTGGGACTGGGATTCAGCAACATCTGAAGAATGGCAGATTCCCCAGTCTTTAATACAGTGAAATTGGTCTTTGTGATGAAGTTTGGAAAAACATCATTACAATATTTTTTAAAAGCCTCAAGGTAAGCGTGCATGCATGCATAGACACACACAAAAAATGCATTGGCTTCATCATTCTGATGTGTTTGTCAGAAAGTGATGAGAGAGAGAGAAACAGTACTAAGAAGTTAAAATGTTTTATAAAGTATTAATTATTCATTATGAATTTTAATGATACCTTGGACTTGAAATAAAAACAAAATTATAAAGCATATTATAACTTGACTTGGTGGAAATTATTAGAGTTGAAGAATGTCCAGCTAGAAAGAAAATACATATTTGAAGGACATTAAATTGGCTTTGAAAAAGATTAGATAAAAAGAAGTAGGTTAGTTCTGAGAAACTGATAGCAAGTCTAAGATTGAGAAGCACAATGAATTTAGGATTCTGTTCATATCTAGTCTGAAGTTAGCCCCATTAACTTTATTTGGACTTAACCCCATGAGAGAGAGAGTGTGTGTGTGTATAATATACGTTATAGTCTAAAACAGGGGTGGGCAAACTACGGCCCGCGGGCCACATCCGGCCCGTTGGTCTGTCCAATCCGGCCCGCCCCCGAAAAACAATCACTGCCGTTGGTCTGTCCAATCCGGCCTGCCCCTGAAAAAAAATCGCTGGGCATGGCATATTGCCCTGTGCCATGTGGCCCCCAAACCTGCAAAACAGTGCGGAGCGATTTTTTTCCTAGGGGTAGGAAAGAAAAGAAATTTACAAAGGCTTCGGCTGGGAGTTCGAAATCACCTTCGAGTGCGACCTCTCCAAAAGTGAGTCCCCGCTGATCCCCCTTTTTTTTCCCAGGGCTTCCAGGCTTAAACTTTGCAAAGGCAAAGTTTGCAGGCTGGAGCGTCTTCCCGCCAAGGAGCGGGAAGGGTTCCGCCCGGTGGGTGAGGTGGGCTGCTTTGAGCGGGCTGCTTGGAGCCACCTAAAGCTAGGCCGCTGCTGGTGGAGCCTTGCCCTGCCTTGGTGCCCTGTTTCCCGACTCAGCAGTCCTGCTCGGGCGGCACTTTAAAAGCCTGCTCCCAGCACCCGAGCAACTTCCCAGCAACTTTCAGCTTCCTTTTAACTTGCGGCCGGGACTGGCAGTGGCGGTGAGGGGCCGACCTGTGCAGAGGGGGCCTGGGGCGGTTTTCTCCCGCGTCCGGCTTTGGAGTGGCCTGCCATGCACTCTTGGACATCTGGCTCGCTACATCCTGGGCACGCCTTTCCCTCACCTCTCGGCCAGCAGCAGCAGCTCCACTGCCGCCTCCTTCCTCCCCTAACACCCGCTGTTGTGATGCATATTCCCGTAGACCTGAGCACCAACAGGTGCTTCACACCTCCCTCCACGGCCTTCCCCTGCGGTAAGATGGGAGAGAACAGCGGCGCCCTCAGCGAGCTGGTGCTGGGACCTCGCAGCCGGACCGAGGCGCGCTCGGTGGTGGACGTCCTGGTTGGGCGGAGCAAGCAGGTCGTGGGAGATGTTTTCTGCCGAGCGGGCTTCCCAAGTGCCCGGGAGGACTCGCAGTTTAACGGCAAAAGCGGCTGCGGGATGAGCGCTGGGCAGGTGGGGGGAAAGGCAGGCGAAAGCTCCCCCCCACACACACACCTCGGCAAGCGGTTTGCAGGGTTAGCCAGCAGTTTCTCGCAATAGACTGAAGGCCGGTCTGCTCCCCCCAATTAGACGTTGATTCAAGAGGGAGGGTCAGCCCTGCTACTAATTGGTGGTTCACAGTTTATCCACGGACACCGGAGGAGTTATATTTTGGGGGGTGGGCGTTTATTTATTTCTTATAAGTGGCCAACTTGTGTAAGCTGAGGGGGTATATTCATACATACACACACAGTCATTTATTCGTAGGGGAAGAGTCTGTCTATCTATCTATCTATCTATCTATCTATCTATCTATCTATCTATCTATCTATGTTGTGTTTTTAAATGGAAGAATATCATGTCTGCGCATTAGGCACAGTGACTTGATTTTGCGGAGCTATGTGCTGACCCGGCCTGTCTGTCAAATTTTAAAAGTCAATGCGGCCCCCGAGCCAAAAAGTTTGCCCAACCCTGGTCTAAAATCAAAATTACAGGGATAGTTATGTTTAGAAAGGAACCTGGTGGTAAAAGTCAGAATAGGAAAATAGGGACTTCTGAAGCTTAACACATTATATACTATAAAAAGTCATTACTCTTTTTAAATAGAAGTTTCCACCATATTCAGACCAGTTTTATTCCAACATTGCCACTGTGGCATCCCCATAGTTGTATAATATAGTTATTCTTATGCAATGATGATAGCAACATCCAGCATTGGGGTTAAAAAAATATCAGTCTAATTATGTCAAGATAGAGGGGATATGATGATCAAGAGATGACATCAAATATTGTAGGGAAGTGAGGAGAGAACAAGAATTGGATGGGAAATTTTAATGTTCATTCTAATCACATCAGATGCACTACCTTTCTCTCAAAAGATGACCCAATGGGTCATAGGTTGTCTATTGGGATTATAATAATAAACTGTTAAGAATTGAATAGGGTTAATGTTATCACCATGATACAAGTACAATTTAGTAAAGAAGTGCTAAAGAAGATAGAAGTAGAAAAGTAAGAAACTATGAAATTGCCTGAGAAATGTAAATATAAGGATTCTATACATTTCTACAGAGATACAATAAATATATGTAGATTAGATCTAACAGGATATTATTTAATCATAAATTATGTCCAGGATTTGTTGTAAGATGAAATCAGACTGCTTAGAAACTGGCCATAACACCAGTGAACAATTAATTGACTGGAAAATTATCAAGGAAGTTCATTTATAGTTACAGCAAATGTTTTCCTAAAATTATCAATAATGGAATCAAGTAGGCTGGAAAAGATATTATGTCTTGCTTAAAGTCTCTTCAAATAAAGCACTACCCAACTGACAAAGATAAAATGAGCAGAAACTCTGATTAAAACTCTGGTTAACTATACAGCAAAGCCAAATTTTGAAGAATAGATTGCTAACTTAAAAAAAATCTTGGCTGTTAGAACTAGTGGCAGTGATTAGTAGGCAGACTAGCAGGAAGAAATAGACTGAAAGACTTTCTTCCATGAAATTCATTATTATAAAATATGAAAATGGGCATTAATTTGGACTGAATAAATACAAGGAGGACTAAAAGATAACTACAGCAGGTAGAGGTACTAGTCTTGCTTGAAACACAGAGTAAAGGCATTTAGTTGGCCAATGAGAGAAACAAAATGGTGGATTAATATAGGTTTTCTATGATACAGGAAGGCTATTCTAATATTCTTACATCTCCAGGAAACAGCTGTTCCCTAACAGTGCTAGTCAATAGCATCTGGGACACTGGTATGCTGCTGTCAAAACATGACTTCAATTTAACTATCACTGCTGAGGAATAAGCTAAATGAACATGGAAACAAGAAACCAGAATTATTTTGCACTTTGATTTGTTGGGACTGAGCTGCAGTAACATATATTCTCTTTTGTGGTGTATATAGCATCCAGGATTGGGTTGACCTTGTCTTGCTAGCTAATTGGATTGGATCTGTCAAATCTGTGAGGACATGCCCCTGTTACCAACTGTCCCCAGCTAGGACAACATGTTCTCATTAATGCTGCATTGAAAGTCCAGGATGGGTAGACTCCTCCCCATGACATCATAGAGCTGAGTCTGCCAGTACTTAAAAGCCGACCCCTTGGTAGCTCCCCCAGCTTTGACTCAGCTCTGTGGATTCAGCTCATGTCTAGGAAGCAGTATTGGATATTTCACACATTCAGCAACAACAGGAAAAAAGTTCTTTTAAAAAACTGCTCCCTCGGCTCTGATAGAGCAATACATGTGGAGAGCGGGCATCTGCTTTCCTGCAGCACCAATAACTCAGCACTGCCGTCAAAAGGCTGCAGGCGAGGGAAGCGATTGGAATCCTCCCACACAGTCATTCACAACTAATTTGCTGGCCGCTTGACTCAGAAGCTACAGCAATCGATCGATCGCAGTGCCTCTCAGCTAATTGGAGAGAGGCAGAAATTAGAAAGCTCGTTTTTTTCCTGTCTGGCTCGGGGCTCTCTATAGCCTAAGGAGCCATCGCAGCCTTGTGGTTTTTCCCCTGGGGTTCACACACGTATGAGTGGCCATTTTGTGAGGATCAGCCACTGCGCATGTGGAGGGTGTCAATTTTGAATTGGGCCTTCTTCAAGAACTCTCCTAAGAAGAACTTTTTACTGTTTCCAAGTGCCTGGCTAGGATAGGAGGTACAGCACCTCTTTTTACTGTTTCCAAGTGCCTGGCTAGGATAGGAGGTACAGCACCTCTTGTGTCCTTCCTGTGTCCAGCATGGAGTCAGACAGGGCCAAGCAGAACTCTCGGTCCTAGAAGATCAGGGCCCTCAGGCCCGAAAGAGAAAGAGACAGAGAGGCTAGTCTGCTCAGAGAGAGTGTTAGTCTGTGCTCCCTTCAAAATCCAAGAAATAAATATTCAGACTCCATGGGTTAGAGCAAAGTTATCCTTTTACTGGAAAATAAAGTGAAAGCTACAGATTTAATTCCGAATCTGAGAAATTGGCGCGCAGATCACATATACAAAGGAATGGAAATGCTCCCAGCCCCCCAAAGTCCAAATGACTCTTCCAATTAAAAGTTCTGAATATGATCATGTGGCCATCTCCAGGTGGTGATGAGGCTTCTGTCCATTGACCTTGACATATTTTGATAAAAGTTCGCAGTTGCGCAAAGGGGATAGAAGCTAGCCAAGAAATGGAAAGTTAAAGACAGAAATCCCCCTCCCCTTGCTATCCACAGCAAAGGAATGCAAAACACCTCCAGCTTTCTTCCCCTCCAAGTTGCCCCCTCCCTCCGTTGCTAATGACAGCCAAAAGAAATAGATTGGCATAGCAGCAGAGAAGATGCAATAGTTAGGATGCAGAATATATATATTATGGAAGATATCTTGAGGCTGACAGAGAGGCTGCTGCAAAAATCAGGGCCAAGGCACTGGCGCCCAAGAAAACTTCCAAGGCTGAACTCAGGGCAGAGAAGAGAAGACATGCTGCCCTGGAAAGGCAATTTCAAAAAGTTCTGGAGCAAATGTGAGATCATTTACAACAGGCTTCCCACCCATTAGATCTGCAGGTTAGCCCAAGGATTGGTCCCAGGGAAGGGGAGGCTGAAGCCAGCACCTCTATTTATCTCCATTCCTGGTCCCCTGAAAGAGTAGAGGAAGAATTTTATCCCCAAGATTTAAGTAGATCTGGGCCTAATTTTAGGCAGGCTCCTCTGAGTCTCCCCCTTGGCCAGGTCTCCCAGGACGCCCATAGGCCTAGACCTGAAGCTACCTTTACTCCTTCAGCAGCAGATCTATGCCCAGTTGATTCCCCCTCTGGCAGTGGGCTTAGTGATACTAGAGATATGGTCTCTAGCCATCAGGCAGGGCCTAGCAGAAGGCTTCCAGCAGCTCCTTTGTCCTTTAGGGAGGGGTCAGTCCTTGTTCTCAGCTTATTCCCAAGAGGCTCCCCTTCTACATAAAGGATATGCCAGGCATCAGGAGCTTAGTGGTCCCTCCACCCAGTCTGACTGGGGGAACTATGATGATAGAGGTTACACCAATCCCTCGGAGTATTGTAGAACCTCAGGATCCAAGGAAGAAGATGGGGAGGTCATAAACCCTAACATGTCTGAGGAAGAGGGAGTTCACTTTGAGCAGCCCCCTTCTACAGCTGTGTTCAAGCCGGCTTTATTTAAGCCCCTCCTTCAAAAAGCCTTGGTCACCGCCCAATTGACCCCAGAAGAGGTGGTTCCTGAACCCCAAGGGAATTCATCTGGTCCTGGGGATTCCCTCTTCTCCAAATCACTGATACATTCTGAGGATCTCCTATCTCCTCTATTGTTCCTGGACCTGGTTAAAGAGCAGGGGGCCTTCCCTGCTGCTGGGCCCCGACCTTCGTCCCACGCCAGGTGATTTTATAATGTAGGTCCTTTCATTGGCTAATGCCCTCTGGATGTCCCAGTGGTAGTGTCGTTTTCTTCTTCCAGCACTCCCACTGAACCAGAGGATATGCTCAAGGTGGAAGGTAGGAAGTCGGAACAAACGCTCAAGCGTACCCACCAGGCCGTGGCCTGGGCAATCTGGGCCTCCAACAGCAGCGTCTTTTTTCACTAGGGCCTCTCTCCACTGGCTGCATCAATTACAAGATTGCTTTCCACCAGCTGACTTCAGATCGCACCAGGATCTGAATATTATTGCAGCGGCTGAATTTATAGTACACGCCACTTTAAATTCTGCTAAGTTTGCCTCTAGAGCCATGGCCTCCTCAGTGACTTCAAGACAGCTCCTCTCGCTGCGAAATTGGCAGCCTGACTCCTGCCGAAAATGGAAGTTGGCATTGGCTCCTTGCACTGGAGAGAAGCTCTTCGGAGAGGCCCTGGACCCATACCTGGTCAAGACCAGGGACAAGAGGAAGGTCATTTCTTCAGTGGGAAAGAGGGCAGATTATTGTTCAACTCCGTACTTCTGTCCCTCCTCCTTCTGGGCCAAGTCTACATCTCACTTCTCCCATAACCAGAGGGCGTTCCCTCAGCGCCAGGAACAATTACCAGAGGTGGAGGGCAGGCAGCAACAACCTACGAGTAAACAGCCCTTTCGAGGAGAAGGAGGCTGTTCCTTCCGATGCTCCAAATAAATGCCCATTCTCTCTTCCCCCATTGGGGACCATTTGGCATTCTTTGCCTCCAGATGGGAGGAGTCTACATTGGACCACTGGGTACTTAATACAATGAAGTCAGGTCTGCAACTGGAATTCCTCATATTTTTTTGTGAGACGTCCCATTTCTCAGGCTAGTGCCAAATGGGCCCTTGTGGAATCGACCATTCAACATCTTGTGGACATAAGGGCCATACAACCGGTCCCGGCAGATCAACGAGGCCTGGGGTTTTACTCTAGTTACTTCATGGTCCCCAAGGGGAGCCATTCTCAACCTCAAGTTTTTGAACAAGTTTATCCTGTATAGGCATTTTAAAATGTAGACATTGCATTCGATCCTAGACAGCTTTTGGGAGGGCGACCTCTTCTCTTCCACCGACCTCACGGAGGTTTACCTCCATATCCCCATCTGGCGCTATCACCACCAATTTCTTTGTTTTTGTTACTAGGACAAGCATTTTCAGTACTGGGCCCTTCCCTTTGGGCTTTCATCGGATCCCAGAGTCTTCATCAAGGTGGTGGCAGCTTTGGTGGCTTCGGTTTGGTCAGTTCCTGTGAGACTTCAATGTTACATGGACAACATCTTGATTCAGTTGATGTCACTCCAGTGTGCACAGCGAGACCCTCCACAGTACGTTGCAGTTTCTACAGGACCACAACTTTTCGATCAACTTCAAGAAAAGTCATATCTCTCCCATAACCAGGTTACTCCATTTGGGCGCAATCATAGATACATCTCTTTGCGAGGTTTCCCTCTCCCCAGATCAAGGAGAAAGCCTCATCGAGATGATCCTTCAGATTCAAGGCCAACATGCAGTCCCTTTGTCTCATCTTTCCAGACTTTTCGGGAACATAATTTTCTGTATTGGCATCATCCCTTGGCTGAGGCTGCATCCCCAAGCCTTTCAATGGTTCCTGCTACCTTATCAATGAGCAGGAACCAGTCGCTCTTCCTCCAGAGTACAGGTCCCAGCACAGATTCTTCTCTTGTTCCGGTGGTGGCAATCCCTGGCTCTCTGGAGGGGACATCTGTTTAAGGAACCAGACAGAATCCTGCTTACTACAGATGCCAGTCCCCAGGCCCATTTGGCTGGTCAGATGACCCAAGGGAGGTGGTTTCAAGTAGACTTGCCCAATAAACTGGTTAGAACTCAAGGCTATCTTCCTGGCATTGAAACATTTCCAAGCCAGGGTGGCAGGGGCACATGTGTCGGTGATGACAGACAACGTGGCTGCATCAACCGTCAGGGAGGGACGAGATCTAGAGCTCTGATGAGGGAAGCCAAGGGCCTAGGGCGGTGGGCAGAGACACTTGTTATCCATCAGGGCAGATCACATTTCAGGGATTGACAACTCTCAGGCCGACTGGCTGAGTTGGAGCACAGTCGACCACTCAGAGTGGAGTCTCCATCCCTCTCTATTCAAGGATCTCTCTCAGATTTGGGGCTCCCTCAGTAGACCTTTTCACCACTCCCCTGAACGCTCAGGTGAGCGGAGGGGACCAATGCCTTTCAGAGCAGATGTCCCCCAGGTCTCCTCTACGCCTTTCTCCTTCCTCCGATCATTCCAGAAGTTATTTGGAAGATGTTGGCCCAGGAGACCCTGGTGAACTTATCTGTAACCGAGCCCACAGGATCCCGGCCCACAGGATCTCCCTTCATCGGGGGCCTTGATGCACCCGGACCCTCAGTGGTTCCGCTTGACTGTCTGGCACTTGAATGGCAACATTTGAGAAATTCTAGCCTTCCCAATAGGGTTATTCACACCATTCAGGCTTCCCGTAAACCTTCCACAATATGTGTTTATGATGCCACATGGAAGATTTTCTGCAATTGGTGCTTGAGAGAGAACCGCATTCTTATCTCAGCATCAGTAGCAGATGTATTGCTATTCCTTTAAGAAGGACTAGATAAGGAGTTCTCGCCCAACACGCTCCGCTGCCAGGTGGCAACTCTGTCATTGGTTCTGCACTGGGAAAATTTCTCTTCCCTGTCCCATGCATGCATAGGTTTTTCAGAGGGGCCTCTAATCTCTGTCCCCCGGTGGTTCACAGATACTCCATGTGGGTGCTTCCTAAGGTGCTTCCTTACGGGGTCTCCTTTCGAACCACTCAGATCGATGTCACTTCAGTTCATGACCTTCAAGGTGGCCTTTCTAGTGACTATTACTTCAGCCCAGTGTCAGAACTAGCGTCACTCTCAGTTAGACAGGACCTCTGTACCTTTCATGAGAACAAAGTGATCTTACGTTTAGATCCTACTTTTCCCCCCAAAATCAATACCTGGTTCCATTGGGCCAAAGAAATTGTTACCTGATTTCTGTCCCAACCCAACCCACAAGTTGGAACATAAATGGTATACGTTGGATGTAAGAAGAGCTCTTCGCATCTACATCAAACACACAGCTGTTTTTCGGAAGACTGAGGCCTCGTTCGTGTCTTTCTCTCCAAACTCCTTGGGGTGCAAGGCTTCTTCTCCTACCCTGAGCAGATGGATCAGGGCATGTATTTCCAAGGCCTACCTGACTCTGTCCCTTCTGATACCCAGAAATCTGACTGTGCACTCCATCAGAAGTGCTGCTACTTCAGCCACTTGGTCTACACAGGCATCTCTCACAGGTATCTATAGGGCGGCTACTTGGACAACTCAGTCTACCTTCATACGACATTATCATCTGGACTCATTTGCTTCAGCAGATGCAGCATTTGTCAAACGGGTACTTCAGAGGGTCATTTCACAAGCGGAATAAGCTAACCGGATGAGATCCCTCCCGAGGACATGCAGGCTTTGGTATGTCCCATCCTGGACTCTTGATGCAGCATTGATGAAAATGGGCATTGGTATAATTACCTGAGAATGCCCTTTCTAACTACGCTGCAAGAGAGTCCAGCCCCCCCTTGTCTGGTTTTGGATATTGGGGGAAAAGGTTGTTTTCTAATTTTTTTTTTTGTTTCCATAGACACTTGACGTCTGTCACGTACCTTCGCCTAAAGCTGGGGGAGCCAGCAAGAGGCCGGCTTTTATATACTGGCAGACTGAGCTCTATGATGTCACAGGGAGAAGTCTTACCCATCCTGGATTTTCTTGCAGCGTAGATAGAAAGGGCATTCTCAGATAATTATACCAATGCCCATTTCAGTTTGTTCCAACATTTGAGGTCTAAATTTCAACAAATACCATCAATCCAATCCTGAATATCTTGGAGACAGCCGGCTCCCAGTCTACCAGCAGAGCGGCTGTCAGCATCCAGCGATCGGGGCTTTAGCCCAGATTGGCTGTGGGCCAGATCAGCTGAGGGCTGACCGGTCATCAAGTAAGGAAGCTACAGTACCGTGGTTAGTACGAATGAGCCTTGCTCCATGCCGCTAACTTGAAGGTCTGGTGGGGGCCTCTTTGTCATCCCAAAGGCCTCAGAGTGATGGAGGGCAATTCTGGACCTGAAGCGTCTGAACGCTGACTAACATACAGGCAGTTCAAGATACATTCTCTTCAGTCTATTCTGGAAAGCGTCAAGGAGGGTGACTTCCTTACATCTATTGACCTAAGGGAAGCCTACCTGCATGTCCCTATTTTACCTGACCACAGGCAATATCTATGTTTCTTTTATAATGGTCGACATTTCTAATACAGGGCTTTACCCTTTGGGCTCTCGTCGGCACCAAGAACTTCCACGAAATTATTAGCAGCCCTAGTAGCTCATCTTAGGGCTATCCCAGTCAGAGTCCAGTGTTATCCTAGCCCAATCCCCTTCTGCACCTCAGGCAGTCGAGGACTTGAGGTTCACCATTCAGGTGTTCCAGGAGCATTGTTTTTCTGTAAATAAGGCCAAGAGCCATTCCCCCCCCCCCACTAACCCTTTGCTCCATCTAGGAGCTGTAATAGACACCTTTGCACCTCCATCTAGGAGCTGTAATAGACACCAAGGTGCCTCTCCCAGGAGCATCAGTCGAGCTTAAAAGAGTTGATTACCCTTATAAAATTGAAGCGCAGGGTGCCCATGGCCCTGCTCTCGCGGTTCCTGGGCAAAATGGTTTCATGTATTTCCATAGTGCTCTTCAGTGGTTTCTCAAAGGGCAGGCAGGATTAGTTCCCAGTCCCAAGTTTGGATCCCACTGGAGGTTATTAAGTCCTTCCGTTGGTGGTCTTCTCAAGCCCTTTCTTCAGGAATCCTATTTAAGGAACCTAACAGGCTAGTTCTGACCACCAACGTCAGCCTATTTGGCTTGGTAGCTCATCTCTAATCCAGGATAGTCCAGAGAAGAGCTCAAACTGCTCTTTTAGTCCTATTATTTACTTTCTGTTTTTTAAACACTTAGTAATCCATAAAAGGAAGGATCTCTTATTCCATAACTGTCAACAGGAGGCTTTGATTCAAGAGGAATTGAGTCAGTATTATTTTTAAAAATCCAAATATACAATGTCAGTAGGAGATTACTTTTACATCTCCTCCTGTTGACCCTTAACAAATGTTTTTAGAAGGTTGGTGAGAATCCATTCTGATTTTTATTTTTATTTTTGGAGAGGCCTGTTCTGTGTACCTCATTATTTTTTCTTTGATTACCATTTCTGCTTGGAACAGATGTTAAGCTGAATAACCTATAATTTATTGGATCTCCCCTGTGTACCTTGTTAGGGGAAAAGGGGATGCCTTATAAAACATTTTAATGTATCTATTAATCATCAACATTACTCTGAAGTATGTTTTACATCAGTCTTTTACAGGTTTTTTTCTCTTAAGACAGCCACAACTTTTTCAGCCAGTGCTAATGCTGATGAGGGAATACTTCACAATTTTCCACGTGACTGCCTGAAGGCAAGGAAGCATTAATTAGCCAATAAAATAAAAGTACTTTTTTAAAAATTCAAAACATACACTTAGCACAAGTGTTTATCTAAGTTTTGATCTGTAAGCATAAAAATGTGTAACAGATTGTTTTGTAAAACAAATTTGGAATGTGATGTTAAGGTTCTAACTTGAGTAATGAATCAGTGTTGAATTGATTCTATCTAAGGAATTTAGAAATATTTGAAAGATAAAATTAATTATGGATTTTTCCCTTTGCCTTTTATGCTTTTGAGTCATTGTCACAGCCTTCTAAGCTGTGGACAATTTAAATTTACTTCTGCAAGACATGTTACCAAGCATGTTATTAATTAACTTCCATTTGTTCCAACTTTCTTACAGGAATTATAGGAATTGTAATTGACTTTTGAGATGTTTAGGTTGCAAAATATAATTCTACAGAAACAAAACTACTGTATATAAATGTTTATAATTTTAAAATGTTTTATAATAAAGTATTGTACAACTACTCTCTGAAGAAGGATAAATGGCACAGGGCATAGTGCTAACATGATTTCTATGGGCTGTTAAAAAATGTAAGTGCCCATTGTATGTTATACAGGTAAGATTGCAAATTGTGTGAATTTAAATAATGCAACTCTCAGTTTAAAAATGAAGAGGTTTATTACATGGGAGGAAAAAATTGATATAATTGAATGACATGAACATGATCATAGCAATGCTAAAATAAGAGGAGTTGTTGGAATGCCTGAATGGAAAGTAGATTTTTTATGTTTTGCTTTAATATTACTTTGTTGCTTTATTAATCATACATTTAAATTAAAATATTATTTTTATTATTTGGTGTAATATTTCAATAGTATACATATAAAATTATTATTTTTTCATTGTTTCTTTCAAGCTGACAATCAGTACTTTGAATTACATCTGAAACCCTATTGGAAATCAATAAAGCTTGTTTATCAAAAATGTAATATTGGTGATTGAGAAATACCCATAATTGTCCACACTGGGGGGAATACAAATTAAATAAATATTGATTTGGTCTGGAAAGGTGCAACCATACTAGAACTAAAGATGGAACCTCAAAAGACCAGGATGGCCCCAAAATCCATAGACAGTCAATCTTGTTAGAATTGAACTGAAGACTCTTCCTCTCCAGCTAGTCCCCCATAGTCTTCAGCCATCAGGCCAGGACCTCCATGGCCTTACTTGGTCAGCCCAATGTGGAGATGTATAGCTGAGTATAATCTGCATGCTGATTATATCTCATCCTGGGCTGTCAAATTACGTTACTCAACAGCTTCATGTAGTTCAGGGGTCCCCAAGCTGTGGGTCATGAGGGCCATGGGAACAGCTGGTGAGCATCCTCATGTGCATCCTCATTTGCGCGAGCAGCGGACAAGTGTATACGTTCCATTTGTGTGAATGGCAAATGAACTATATGCTTACTTGCTGTCCACTTGTAGAAACATCCCCTCCCCGCCCCCCACCAGTCTGCAAAGCCGGAAACATTTGAAGCTCTGATGTAGATGTTGAATAGAGCAGGGAGAGTGCTAAAATTTTGGGAGATGCAATATTAGGAATGGAAATTTCCATTTTTGTATCTGAACTCAAGAAATGTCAGCTTCTTCGGAATATGATCTTGGCTTATGCTGAATTTTGGTTTTAAATGATAGTTCAAAACTCAAAATTTGGGTAACCGTATTGTAGAAAACTTCAAATTCAATAAAGATGCTTTAGGGAATACATGAGTATGAATTTAAGATCTGTCCTTAACTTTTTCAAGAATCTGCACTATGTCCTAAGAATGAGCACTTGCTCTCTACTGCTGCCATAAAGTTCCCAAAAACACACAGATGTTGTAATAAATTGCAGTGCTTTGTTCATATCCCCACATATTGAGCACCTTTTTGGAATTGAATCTGAATCACAGCATAACCTAATAACATTTACTTTGGAATCATTATTTTGCTGCTACAAAATATTGCATTTAATGTTATAAAGCTCAGTCATACTGAAAGGCTTTTGAAAATTTGCGTTGTACAAGAACATTGGGGGAGTGCAGAAATTTGGGTATGCACACCCATGAGAGATCATTCTTAATAGCTTCCTGGTTATTTTCAAGTGAAATTATGCTCCTTCTGCATAACTTAACTGTTATGCAGTCTTGACATCTCAGAAATTAGGTAAGCTAGTTACTTTCTATTAGGTGCAATTTTTGATCGGCTGTGAAATACTGATATATGTGAATGTAACTTCAAAGGCTGTATGTTGTGCTAGTTTAAGGTGGTAACTGATTTTGTGAATGCCTAATAGTAGTAAAGCAGCCTTTCTTAGTTAGTCTTCCATGAAACTCTAGGTTCTTGGGAGAAATCATAAGGAATTTTGTGAGAGATTGTGATTTTTTTTTAAAAAAAAATGCTAGCAATCTAAGTGGTGGAAATTTTAAACGCCATTACTCAGTAGTTGGCCTATTACTGTATATACTCGAGTATAAGCCGAGTTTTTCAGCACATTTTTTGTGCTGAAAAAAAACCCCTCGGCTTATACTCGAGTCAGATTCCCCTCTGAAAAAAAAATGGTGTGGAGCTCCGAAGCTGGGCAGCCGCTTCCCTGCTTCCGTGTTTCCTTTGCAACTTTTAAGCATGGGGGTAATCGGAAGCAGAAAAGTTCTTGCTTGAGGATATATTGTTTTTTCTTTTTTTAACTGTTTTTTTGGGGGGGAAGACCCACCGCCATGTGAGAATGCTCAGACACGAAATCTATCCAACCGAAAATAAGTGTGTGTGTGTGTGTGTGATTTTAACAGAGGGAAGATGTAGGGAGAAGGCAAAAGCGACAGAAGATCCTTCAGGGGAAACTGAGGGGGAGACTCACCCTTGGTCCAGATGAGCCCCCTTTCTCTAGGCTGAGAAAACAATGCGAGCCGAGGTTGCTTCGGCTCCACTCGGCTTCATTTCCTCAGCTCCAGCTGCTTTCAGTCCACTCGGGAGGAGGGGGAGGAGGAGGAGGGGGAGGCAGCTCACGTTTTCTGAGCTCTAGGCTGAGAAAGCAACGCGAGCCGAGGTCGCTCCACTCAGCTTCATTTCCTCAGCTCCAGCTGCTTTCAGTCCACTCGGGAGGAGGGGGAGGAGGAGGGGGAGGCAGCTCGCGTTGTTTTCTGAGCTCTAGGCTGAGAAAGCAACGCGAGCCGAGGTCGCTCCACTCAGCTTCATTTCCTCAGCTCCAGCTGCTTTTAGTCCACTCAGGAGGAGGGGGAGGAGGAGGTGGTAGTGGCAGCTCGCGTTGTTTTCTGATAGTGAGATCATTTCCCAAATTAATTGATTCACTAACCCAAAAGAAGAAGATGTTGATGACAGTGGGAGGCAGGAGTCACTCTCTCCCTTGCAAGAAAAAAGCAAGAGCCGTTCTTATGATCTCTCCCTCTCTCTCTTTCTCCCTGTAATATAGTAAAGCCCTTTCCAGCACGCGCGCGCGATCCGCCCCCGCCGCTTTGCACCTTGCAAATGCAAAAACCCTGGGGTTTTGCATTTGCAAGGTGCAAAGGGGCGGGGGCGGATCGCGCGCGTGTGCTGGAAAGGGCTTGACTTTATTGGGGGGGGGAGAGAGAGAGAGAGAGAGAGAGAGAGATGATAAGCTCTTGGTTTTTTCTTGCAAGGGAGAGAGTGACTCCTGCCTCCCACTGTCATCATCATCATCTTTTGGGTTAGTGAATCAATCAAACCTTTCATGATAGTGAGATCGTTTCCCAAATTTCCCTTAAATCAGGGAAGAAATCAGAAACAAACCTTTGTGCTGAGAATAAGCCTGTTCCTATGATGCCATTTTTGTTCACTGCAGTGTGAAAAGTGTGAAAAAACACACTTCTTTTTCTTCATCTTCTTGTTCCCTATTTACTGGTCTCTTTCAAAGAGGAAATTGTGAACATCAAACTTATTCTCAAATGTCCTAGTGAAAGTTTTTATTGGTATCTATTTTTATTTTTGAAATTTACCAGTTGATGCTGCATTTCCCACCCTCGGCTTATACTCGAGTCAATAAGTTTTCCCAGTTTTTTGTGGTGCTAATAGGGAAATAGCCAGATTAATCTCTTGCTTAAAGTGTTTCATAATATGGGGCAATAACAGAAAAAGATTGCTTAAGGATTAGGGTCCCCTTGCATTTATATAGAAGTGGTATCCTGAACATTGCCTGCAAACGTATATAGACCAGGCGGGCTGTAGCAAGATATCCTAAAGCCAAACTATGAATCTATGCTATACATATCAAACTACTTATATAGTTGCCTATTGGCTGTTTGGTTTGTGTTTTGATAATTTTGTGATCAATATCTATTTTTTTCTTTACTAGGTTTAAAATAGCACTATGGCTCATTCAAAGACAAGAGCCAATGATGGAAAAATTACATACCCTCCAGGAGTTAAAGAAATATCTGACAAAATTTCAAAAGAAGAGATGGTACGAAGATTAAAAGTGAGTGGGTAGTTTATTATATATTGTGATGTTTATTTGCATTGGATGTATATGAAATAGTTTATTTTCAAACAAAAAGGCTAATAATGTAAATAATAGTAAGTTGGAAGTTTTTCTGATGAGTTAGCAGAACTAATTCAATGAAACAAAATCCCTTACAAGCATCTCTTTTTAGTTGCTTGTTAAACTTGAATTGTGATGATCATTTTCCTGCCTAAAATAAGCCAAGCAGGCTTTTTGTCTCCGACAACTTTTCATCCTCTCTATCTTAATATTTATGTTTTGTTCAATATTTCTAAATAAACATGTTTGATTCCTTGAGCTTTTTTAATTAGATAAAATTAATCTTATATTTTTTGTGGTAGTAGTATAGCAATAAGATACTATGTAGATTGTAGAAGTAAGGTTACTTAAATAAATGCAAAATGCCATAGCTACATAGCTATTTAGTACTATAAATTTAATACTAATGAAAGAGAAATCTTCTGTTGGAAAAGGAAAGAGATAGATAGTATACTTTCCATCTCTGCTACTTATTTTTTTTAATTTTTTTGAGGAGGCGGTTATGCAATTTTGACAATGATAAAATATAATTCTAGATAGGAACCAGGAAAACATTAGAACAATAATTGCAGATATTAGGAAAGTTATATGATTTAATGACATTTTATTTCCTGCGCAATTGGTAATTAAAATAATTGTTCGACGCCAGGAAACAAAATACATTTAAAACCATTTCACTGTTTAGCAGTGAAACAGGCTGTTTTAGAAAGTGTTTAAACAGAGGCTGAAGGGCCATCTATCAGGGATTTGTAGTAGTGGATTTCTTTATGTGGCAGTGTGTGGGGGGCTGTGATTTTTGTACTGTGGTGGAGTTCTTTGATATAATAAAGTAGGCATTTTTGCTTAAAAAGAAGCTATTTCAAGTTATTTATATCTCCTGAAAACAAATTGTGAATATTTGCATGAACATTAAAAGGCAGTCAGTAATTATATTTTAAAATATATAATAATAACCATAATATTCTAAGGAAATTGATTTGTCAGTGACGTTAATTATCAGGGCAATATGGGATCATATGTTGACTATGGACAACAATGGATTTTAACATAGCAAATATCTGTCGTGCTATAAATATTAGCCTAGGATTTGGAAGGACACCTCCAGCCTCAGCCATTCAGAGTTACAGAGCTATTATTGGGGGGGGGGGGGGAGAAGAGAGGGAGGGAAGGCAAGAATGCTATTTTTGCAATGCTGCCAGTGCTGTTTATTTCACACTGAGTTTCTGAAGAAATATAAATCTTAAAAGTATCACTTTTCTGAAATTGAATGTGACAGTATTTTGGATTCCTCCTTCATCCACCCCTCACCATCCCCACCCCCCATGGAAAAAAGAATCTCCAAATTTGACAAAGAAACAAACCAAAACATTAAAAGCCTTTATTGAGTTTGTTTGATAGACATGGAAGTTTGGATTTCACCAAATTGGGCTGCTTTTTAAAATTTGGATTGAAACTGAATCTCATTGCTGTCTTTCATGGTTGTAGCAAGTTGATCAAACTAGAGATTTTTAATATGATTTGCTATCAGACTAAAATGGAATATATTAATACTTTTCATACTATGCTAAGAAATATAATAAACATGAGTATTAAAAAGCAAATCATCTTCTGAAAACAAATTCTTATTAATACTTTCTAATGTATTTTAGTTTTGCTTGTAACAATGATTTCAGACTTTCAGCATGAGTTTATTGCAACTTAAAAATAACAAACATAATTTTTATAATACCAGTGCACTTCACCATTCACTTTTATCTTGATCTTCAGGTCATAAACCATATTTTTATTATAGATACATATATCATTTACCTCTTAATAGGGAAATATAAAATGATATATAACTAAAAAATATTGAAGGCATTTTTAATGTTATACTTGATTAAAGGTAAAAAGCAGATTTTCTGAGTATGTGTGCGTGCGTGTGCACATACAGTATTCTTACTGAAGAAGAATTGATGTCTTTGAATTGTGATGCTGGTGTTATTGCATATACCATGGACAGTCAGAGTAACTAAAATCACAAAACTATGTACTTTGGTCATGTCATGCATGCAAAATTCATTGGAGAAAGCAGTAATGCTAGGAATGGTTAGGGGAACAAGAAGGAGCAATCAAAGGACATTCTAGCTTGATAACATGAAATCTGATACAAAGTGAACATCCCACAATTGAAAGAAGCTGTGCTTGAGAGGGTAGCATGGAGAGTACTTATCTATAAAGTCACTGAGAATCAGACACAACTGGTTAAAACAACAGCAGCAGCAACTTGTATATATGTACCATATGTAAGTGTGTATGTATGTATGTATGTATCTATGTGAAATGTCTTGTTTATAATATATTGCTAATTTTTAAAAATTATTTTTGCAGATGGTTGTAAAAACCTTTATGGATATGGACCAAGACTCTGAAGAGGAAAAAGAGTTGTATCTAAATCTTGCTTTACATCTCGCTTCTGATTTTTTTCTTAAGCATCCTGACAAAGATGTGCGCTTGCTTGTTGCGTGTTGTCTTGCTGATATTTTTAGAATATATGCTCCTGAAGCACCATATACTTCACCTGATAAACTCAAGGTAAAGTTGTGTGATTTATTTAATTTCTTGGAATCTGGATGTGTAACAATGCTATTTTATATTTGTTTCTAAACAATTAAAAGCAAATTGCCTGGTAGATTATGGTTTTCAATTGCATATGAAACTCTGTATTATATGTTTTATGATATGTATAGCAACTAATTTGAATTAAATAATAAACTTCCATTTTCAATTTAGTAGATTTTCGCATAGTATTTAACATATCTGATATTAAGGGGAATCTTAACTCAGTCCTTGTGGCTTCCTTTATTATCTGATTTTATTTATATAACACTTATGGCAAAATAGAGTGCCAGATTCCTAATACTAATTTTCAATAATGGGTGGTCAAATCCTCCCTCATCAGGAAAACTATAAAACTTAAAATGATAATCAGAGTTCTAATCTTTTGAACTTTTATAAATTTATGTTAAATTAGGAATTAGCAGAAATTCCTTTTCTTTATGTATTCCAAAACCAAATTCCAAGATGATGTAGAGATGAATTCTATTATATTAATTATGAAAATTCTGTCATTTGCACAGTGTGATCATTATTCCCTTCAACCGTTCTATGATATTTTTCTCTGATTGTCTTAAAAAACTGGTTCCTGTTTTTTACTCCATTTTCCTAGTGACTTTAAATACTTTAAAGCTAGGTAACTATTAAGCAAATAGGTAATGTTTAATTAGATAATGTAAAACAATAAAGCATTTTTAAAAATTGAAATACAATGTGATGACCCGGGGCATGGCACAAAGGTAACACAGTAACATAAGTCAGAAAAGTCCCTTTAATATCTCCAACTTTGCCCCCAATGTCCAGTTACCTTCGGCTGGAGAAAAAACCCTCCCAAGAACAGTCTTTAAATTCAGTCTGAAAACAAAGTACATATAAACTGTAAATAAAAATCTACACAAACCACTCTGCAGCAATTAACTGAACAGGGCAGGATAAGGAATTGCAGACTTCAAAGGCCAATAAAACACACACAGTTGAGAAGACCCCAGGAACTCAGATAAGCCTCGACAAAACAAGATAATACACTATTTGTTTCCAATAAGTTGCTGTATGCAAACTCCGTTTTTAAACATTGTGTTCCCAGCTGCAGCTAATGAAGGGAATCAGGGCCCTTTCCTCCCCCATAAACCACACAACTCACGTTGCTCCCTTCTCCGTTCCTCCCTGTGTGCCCTAGGATGAAGAGGGGGTGGGTCTGGATCTTCCTCTGAATTCCCTCTGCCTTGCTCTACCTCTCCCCTGCTCTGCCTAGCCGGACTATGCCCTTCCCCAGTTTCTTCCACAGCCAACGGAGCCACATTCCCACTCTCTGTCAGCTGCTCAGCCTCTGCCTCGGAATCAGATTCTGACAGGGGCATGATATACTACCTGTATCAAGTAATATAGAAAGCTTGTATTGTTTAATCAATACTAATTAATAAATTATATTTATTTGCAACACTAGGTATAATTTGTATTTTAAAAAATAAATTATATAGTTGTATTTACACAATTTGGAAAACAAGGCAGATGGATTTAAAAAGATCCTTTAAAAATAATTGATGACGTCTCAATAGGGGGGGGTCATAAGTACATTGAAAAGATTTTTATGTTCTTTTCCCTCTTAATATGAATCGGCTGCTCATAGAACTGATAAAAGTGCTGCCAAATTAATATTTAACATGATAGAAAAGATAAACTGTATATGAAATAAGTATTTCAGTTGTCTTCCAAATAAATTAAGCTTAATATTTGTTCTAGCCTTATTGTTTTCTCCTTCAGGTCAATTTTTTTGAAGGGCTATTTTTGCATACTACTAAAAGGCTAATTGTTACACAATTCTGTTTTCCACCATTTTTCATAACTGGTGATCAGGTGGTAGTAAGTAGGCTTGACCAATCTGATTGGATTCATTATAATAGGAGACAGAAGACTGAGGTAATCCGATGATTCTAGTTAGTGAATATAGGGAGTCAACGGTCAGTTTGGTAACCAAGATTATTAATATTTTTGATAGAAAATGACATAGTTTATGAGCCACATTGGAGAGCCTTCTACATGCCATGCCTTTAAAAAAAGCTAGTTCCATACAAATAAAGGTTAGCTTAATAGGGATAGGATAGTTTATCAACTGTATTCCTGAGGGAATTGAGCCCTTTATTTGGATTTAAATTAGGCTCTTAATTTTTTCTGGTGTTTCTGGATATGTCTGTGTGACAGACAAACAGAGAAAAACATTTGATTTTTCAAAAAAGGAGAAAGCAGCCAATGAAAGCTTTAGTTCTGACTTATAGTACAGCCTATTTTGAATTGTTTTCCCTTTCCTTACAGAGTTTCACTGAAAAAGTAGAAAACATCCACAGAGGGAACATTTATTAATAGGAAGGTAGAGTGAAAAAGAAGGGAGAAGGAAGTATACTAGAAAGAGTTGTTTAGCTGCACAAGTAGTTTTATTTTTAAGACATTATTTCTTTTTGCGTCTTAACCAGGAGGGCAAGAAGAATGGATTGAGGAAACAAACTGTAAAGTTAATAACAATAAAAACACAAACGTGACAAAGTGCAGTTAGCATTAATTTAAATTTGCAAATATTTTTATCCTGTTTAAAATTTTTGTGGTTTGTCTATGAGTAAGTTTAGATATTGATTTCAATAATAAGTTGTAATTTGTAGATAAACAATGATTTGCACTACATTAAGACAATCTGATTACTTTTAGGCAATTATTGTTTTCCCACAACAGTTAGGATCTTACCAAGGAAACTTCACTGTGCTTGACTGAAACATTTTGTTTCACCTTCAGGCCTTGATGCCCATTAGAAAAGATTTTTGCACATTCATGCACATTTGTAGAATTGGAAGTATGGTTATTGGAATTGCTGGAAACCCCAGAAGCCTTTTTTTTTTTTTTTAAAGAGAAACAGAATTGATGTGCAAAGGAATTTCAAAAGAATACTTCATATAATATTCATCAAAATAATGTACAATGGGTAGAATGGTACCATGTTTATAGTATGATGAGTATTTCATTTCTCATCTATATATTCATTTATTGTTCCATTTTCTTCTTAGTTCTTTCTTGTTTCTTATTCCCTTATTCCTGCTTTCTTCCCTTGAATTACAATACTGACTTGTATGCTTGGATGAACAGGGGTTTTGAAATAAAGCCGCCTAGTGGTTGTGTTGGTAAAATGTTTTTAAGAAATTTCCTTGTGAATTCAAAGAAATGGGATAATGGGTAATTTTATTATCATTTTGTTTTCTATAGATTCATAAATCTATTTTCTGCATTTTTCCATAAACTATTCCAATTATTCTTTTGTATATGATACAATAATTTGTCTAACTTGGGTCAATTGAACAGATCAGTGATTTTGAACTTTTTAGCTCTTTTTTGTTGGCATTGTAAATTAGTATTTTATATGTAGGGATTGTAGGAATAAAATTAGGATTAGTAATTATATTAGTAATAATGTTAAATAATGTTTTATTTTCCACAAAAGAAAACAATGAATTTATACTTTGGTTAACTATTTTATTTATTAGTACCATGTTGCTGCTTTCCATGATTTTTTTTTCATTTTACAAGTACATTATCATATGTCTACATATGTTTTCTCATTTGTATACATTTATTATGTTATAAATTATTACACATTATTATTATAAAACTATTTTTGTTCATTATAAAATATTAGATGCAGATGGTTTATATTTAAATTGGTGTAGTGTAGAACTCACACACCTGTATTTTCTAAAAATGATTGTAATGAGCATAGTATACTGAGGACTGGTTATATGGTAACCAATATACTGTAGTAATACTACTTTAGTAGCAATAATAATAGTTTTTGATTTTCTGAGAAATATGAATAAAAAAATTAAAATATGAATTATAAGAAATGTAACAAAGATTATATATTTGTAAATTAATTGATATGCATTCAAATATTTATTGAGAATATAATATAGATAAATAAAGCTGAATGTAGCTGTTGGTAACAAATTAATAGAATTTTTCAAAATTAAATCAAATGTATTAATGGATGACTTATAAGGATAGTTGGCTATGAATTTTCTTGGTTGCTGATTACTTTATCAGCTCAAGACATGTTGAGCCGTGTTTATATGGTCTTACATTGAACATAATTTTTGTTTGGAATATTTTTGGGAATTATTTGAAGAATTCCAGATACCTTAAAAATGAAACAGTTTAAGTGACCTGAGATTGATTCATATGGTTTTGATCATATATTCCCCCTCCTCTGTAGTTGAGGGAAGAAATGAAAATTATGGGAATTGCTCCCAAAGTCCTTCTTAAAGATTTCAACAAATCTTTCCAAAGTAACCACTGAATCATTTTCCAAGCTAGTTTTTTTGATTTGAGTTGCAGTTTCTACTCTCTCGGATAATGCTTTTTGTTGTAATATTGGAACATATTGCAAACAGTGCTTATATGTTCACCTTGGTTGTTTATAAAATCCATGAACAATGCTATATTATTAATATACCCAGCATAAGGTCATATTAAATGCCCCATGTTTATATGGTTGTTATTTGGAACACAGTTAATGTGGTGGGGAAATGGCCAGGAGCTACTTTTATCAATATCCTCTGTAACAGACTTGGGAAACTCAAAAGATAATATTCTGCTAAAATAAAATCAACAAACGAGAGTGGAAATTGGTGCTGCAATATCCTGAACGAGGTTCCTTCTGAATTGGATTATAAAATGAAAAGGTTAGTTAAAATATTTTAAATGCTTACTAGTGTAGTGACATTTTTTCAGTTGAACTGAATGATTATGCCGGAAGTATTTAATTTTAAGTGACAAACATACTATATTTTTCCCCCCAGGATATATTTATGTTTATCACAAGACAACTGAAGGGATTAGAAGATACAAAAAGCCCACAATTCAACAGATATTTTTATTTATTAGAGGTAAATGTAAACAATTGTCTTTCATATTCATCTTAGTTCAATCAAAGTTTTAGTCAAATATCTATCTGCATAAAATACAATAACATTTTAAGTATATTTGAAACAGATCTATATTTTTGATGCAAATTATTCAGTACTGACTTTACTGATTCTTTATTAAGTTACAGTTACTGTATCTTTTTCTCCTAAATAGAATATTGCATGGGTTAAATCTTACAACATATGCTTTGAACTAGAAGATAGCAATGAAATTTTTACACAACTGTACAGAACATTATTTTCTGTTATCAAGTGAGTATATATATCTTCAACAGCAATTTTGATATGTGATGGGAATGAAAGATTGTTTTGATTGTTAGGAGTAGGCTTAAAATGTGTAAGCATGGAGGTGAAAAAAGTTGCATGGTTGAGTAATATTTTCAACCCCACAAAATATTTTCCTTGTAATCTTGACTAAGTAGCATTTTTTTAGGGTACCAGTTAAGACCTCTTCTGGCCAGTAATTTAAATGCAGCTGAAATGACTGTAGCAAGATAGAAATAATCTTGTTACTGGTGGACTTGCATGAGGTTATGTTATGTTGTGAGCTTGATGTACATTGTGTTTGGGACAGACTATTGAAGGTTTGGTCAGAACGGCACATGCGCCCTTTTCGCCATGGCAAGTGGGAAGAACAGCAATGAAAAGAGGAGAATGACAAGTAGGAAACCTCTTGAGGGCCAGATAAGAACTGTGGTTTTGCAGTCTCAAAGAAACTGTTCATTATCCAAATTCTAATTTAAAATGCGCCATAATAATGTACACTAAAATGAAAATGTTCTCATTTTAGCAATGGTCATAACCAGAAGGTTCATATGCATATGGTAGATTTGATGAGTTCTATCATTTGTGAAGGTGATACAGTATCTCAAGAGCTTTTGGATACAGTTTTAGTTAATCTAGTCCCTGCACATAAGGTAAGAATTAACATTTTAATCTAAAAATATTGTAAATTGATACATGTATATTTGGCAAAATATACTGCAGCTACCTTTTTATTCATGAATTTATAACACAAAGAGTTATTATTTGAAAGAGTGAAATTAAACAATATTTTATTCTATTTCTTAGATAGTCTCTGAAGCATGAAATAAAAGAATGTTATGTTGGTCTAAGTTTAATGAGGAGGATCATTAGACAAATTATATTCATACCTGTATTCTTTCTTTATCAAAAAGTTATTATTTTTATTATTATTAAATTATGCCCCACTAAAATCTGAATTATATTGTCATTGCCATACCAGTGAGTGGGAGAGAACTGAGAAGGCATGACAACAGTGAATCTGGACACATTTTAATTAATTTACATTATAGGTTTTATTTTAAGTCAAGTTAATCTAGAGATGCTTACTATAATTAAAATGAGAAAAATGACGGTCTGAATTGTGAATATACTATATGCATTGTGTCTGTATAAAAATAACATTGTAGAATATTGTCATTATCATTAGATATACATAAAGTCTAAAATGAACGAATTCAAATGATTGGATTGTGAGATGGAAGATAATAAATATTTGGCCCTAGGCTATAATAGAGGAGGAGGGATAAAAATCTGCATGATTGACAGTGGAATCCTGTATATCGTAATCAGATGTACATCCTGCTGTCCTCTGGAGTATCCTGAAGGAATAGATGACGTGAGATATGAGGCCTGAATGCTGCTTTCTTTAAAAGTTGTACAGAACATTAATTGTAATGTACATATGTATTTTTATGTACTCAATGTATAGTGGTTGGAATGCTTGTAGTTGTAATATATTTAACAATGTTACCCATCCTGTTCTTTAAAATTTTGAAAAACGTCAATTTTGTTGATTTACTTACTTGTATTGAGTCTAATTTTTTTTAGAATAAATCTATAATTTTGTGTTCAATATAATTTTTAGAATTTAAACAAACAAGCATATGACTTGGCAAAGGCTTTACTGAAGAGAACAGCCCAGGCTATTGAACCATACATTACTAATGTAAGTGATAATTTAAAATGACCATGTAGAAAAAACTGAATATATTTATCAACTAGTGTTAATATACCTTTATATTGCACATTGAATACTTTAGGATTTTTCTACAATCAAATCATAGCTGACTGTATTCTTATTTAAAAAGTGCATAATTCATAAATCAAAGTTAACAGCAGCTAATTACATCAGTTGTCAGATGCATTAAGTATCATCCTATAACAGAAGCATGAAACTAGATGTTCATTTATTGATAGTCAATATCCAATTAGGACATTATTAGGGCCAGTTGCTATAGTGGTTACGGTTTGGACCTGGAAATCAGGAGACTGAATTCTAGGCCACCTATTGGAGTGAAAGCCAGCTGGGTGACTTTGAACCAGTCATGCTTTCTCAGCCCAATGATAGAGATGCAGACAAGACATAAAATAACATGTAAAATAATAGCAATAATTAAGTTAATGATAGCATACCACTGAGTTCATTGTTATCTGTTTGAATCTGCAACCAGTGCATACAGTTATGGTACTGTACATGATTATTTGAGAATAAACTCTGAATTAAAGGAACATTTCAATTATAAAAAATATTTCATGCTTTATATTTTTTTCCACAAAATCTCCCCCCCCCCCCAAAAAAATAATAATAATAAAATAAACGTACTTCTCTTGGAAGATGTGATCTTATGAACTGGATGATAAAAGATGTATCTAGCAGTCATCACTATAGGTGCAGCTGAAGTTTTCTAACTAGTTCCAGTCACAAAAAGTGCCAATTGCTTTTCATATTTTATTTTAATACATGTGAAATGTATATATGAGAATGATTTTTGAAAGACTTAGGTATTTTTGGAGATAGAATCTTCTTGTACTCTTCCTTCATGCAGTTTAATTTGGAATTGGTCTAGGAAAACAAAAGCATTTCAAAATAATTCATAGAATAGAGCTGTGTTATGATAGGTGGAATACTGCCTAGTACCTAGTTTTTACCTTAAGAGACATTACAGTTTACAAAAGCTTGCATGTCTTCTGAACTAAGGAAGTATTTATTTTAATAATATCAGTAATCATTTTAAGGATTGATTTTCAAAATGTTTTATACATACATATATATATATATATGTATATATAAGTTTTCATGGGAATTTATATATATGGTGTTCAGCTTTGTTCAGGTATTTTCCCATGTCATTGTAGTTGTGCTTTTAAAGTTGTAGCAACGTTTTGGCAGAATCTCATCTGCCATCATCAGGCTTCTTCTGTATTGTGTACATCTCTGTGTGTGTGTGTATGTATGTATATATATATATATATATATATGTATATGTATATGTATATGTGTATATATATATATATATATATATCTTTGGTTATTCGGGTTTTCTCCCGCGTAAGATTGGAAGTATCTAGGCAACGTTTCGATGAAGTCTCATTCATCATCTTCAGGCTTGGTCTTCAGCTCTGTGCTTCTCAGAGCGATGTGAGCTTGCAGCTGCTTCTTCCTTTTAACTGCTAGTGGGGGTGTGACTTGATTGGGTGGGGGCTTGGCTGTGTTCTGATTGGGTGGGGGTGTGTTCTCATTGGTTGGGGGTTTGGCTGTGTTCTGATTGGTTGGGGGGTTGGCTGTGTTCTGATTGGCTGGAGGCGTGTTCTGTTCAGGTGGGGGCTTGATTGTGCTCAGGTTAGTCTTAGTTGCTGGAGGGTTTGAGCTGGTGAGCTGTGATCTTGCTGTTTGGCTTCAAGTTTGTGGTCGTGCTGCATCTTCATGGTGGAGGTCAGTTCGCTTCATGTATGGCTCAGAGGGGTTTGAGGTGGGTAGTGATGCAGCTGCAGTGCGGCTTCTGGTCCGTGGTCGTGTTTCATCTTCTGTGTGGGTGTGAGTCTGCTTTCTACGTGGAAGTGTGGTGGTGGCATCTTGTGTGGGTCTCAGGGGTGTGGGTCTGGTGTCATTCTTCATGTTAGATACGCGTCTGTTCATGAGGGCGGGTTTCCAAATGGCTGGTAGGCGGGAGGCATCATCTCGTTTATTCATGCTGTGTGGGCGTTTTTCTATCTCTATGGCTTCTCTGATGATTCTGCTGCTGAAGTGTTCGGTTTTGGCGATAGTTCTGGTATTTTTAAAGTCAATCTCATGTCCTGTGGCTTTGTGACTTTAAAAATACCAGAACTATCGCCAAAACCGAACACTTCAGCAGCATTATCATCAGAGAAGCCATAGAGATAGAAAAACGCCCACACAGCATGAATAAACGAGATGATGCCTCCCGCCTACCAGCCATTTGGAAACCCGCCCTCATGAACAGACGCGTACCTAACATGAAGAATGACACCAGACCCACACCCCTGAGAGCCACACAAGATGCCACCACCACACTTCCACGTAGAAAGCAGACTCACACCCACACAGAAGATGAAACACGACCACGGACCAGAAGCCGCACTGCAGCTGCATCACTACCCACCTCAAACCCCTCTGAGCCATACATGAAGCGAACTGACCTCCACCATGAAGATGCAGCACGACCACAAACTCGAAGCCAAACAGCAAGATCACAGCTCACCAGCTCAAACCCTCCAGCAACTAAGACTAACCTGAGCACAATCAAGCCCCCACCTGAACAGAACACGCCTCCAGCCAATCAGAACACAGCCAACCCCCCAACCAATCAGAACACAGCCAAACCCCCAACCAATGAGAACACACCCCCACCCAATCAGAACACAGCCAAGCCCCCACCCAATCAAGTCACACCCCCACTAGCAGTTAAAAGGAAGAAGCAGCTGCAAGCTCACATCATTCTGAGAAGCACAGAGCTGAAGACCAAGCCTGAAGATGATGAATGAGACTTCATCGAAACGTTGCCTAGATACTTCCAATCTTACGCGGGAGAAAACCCGAATAACCAAAGATCCACATACAAATTCCCGCGAGAACCTCAGAAAACAAATATATATATATATATATATATATATATATATATATATATATATATATATATTCAACTTGAATAACTGACATTTATATTCTTGATCCTTTAGCGATACAGAAATGTATTACATTTTATTTCAAATTGTACCTTAATTTTTATGATTCATTAGCAGTTCACATTAGGAATCTTTATACATTTATACATTTATTTCTAGATATTTAAATGTCAGGTTCGTTGATGTAAATTGTGAATTTAAGTACATACAAAATTCAGTTGACACTAGCTTTTTAAGTATACCTATTGCCATTAGTATTTTAATTTTCCTGTAATGAATTTAATTGCACAGCCAAAGTAGATGGAAACTCCAATTTAATGAATGAAGTGTTATGGGATTAAAATGTGATTGTGAAAATAACAATTTTTAATAGGGAATCTTGGTTTTCTTGGAAAATTAGAATTGTTCTGAAATAAGTTAAACTATTATGATTTCTATCCTATTTATATTTTGATTTTTTTCACAGTTCTTTAATCAAGTGCTTATGCTAGGAAAAACATCCATCAGTGATCTCTCAGAGCATGTTTTTGATTTAATTTTGGAGCTATATAATATTGACAGCCATCTTTTACTCTCAGTTTTGCCACAGCTTGAGTTTAAACTTAAGGTAAGTCTATCACTTAAGGTAAAAGTATCACTGCCATTAATTGAAGATTTAAATCTGTGTAGTGGGCATGGATGAAACACCATTTTTCAATAAGAACTTTAATTCTGCTGTAGGGAATGCCACTCTTTAAATTCCTTTTTCTGATGAACATTCCTCACTATACATTTCAGACATGTTTTAATAGCTCAGTATAAGCTAATGCTCTTCTTCTCTCTTTAACTATCACTGAATAAGAAAAATATATACTTTGAATTCTTTAATTTCCAGTGTTAAATGGCTGAAGGACAAAATAGTGCAGGAAAGCTGTTGTAAAGTTGTATTTGTTTATAAGTTGATCACATTTAATTAGTACATGGAGGGAATTATTCTATGTTTACCTAAAGGTACATCTGAAATTGAGTTTTTTTACAGGATAATTTCTGTTCTGTGCATGTATGTGTATGTTTGTACACACATACACACACAACATGCCTGTCTGATTTTAGTTTAGTTTTTGTTATTTTCTTTCTTTTAGTGTATGAAGAAACAATTTTCCAAAGCTTATTTGTGTAGATTTACATACTTTTTTAAAAAATACTATTTTCTAGAGCAATGACAATGAGGAACGACTCCAGGTTGTAAAACTTCTTGCAAAAATGTTTGGAGCAAAAGATTCAGAGCTGGCAGCTCAGAACAAGCCCCTTTGGCAATGCTACTTAGGAAGGTATGTTTTGTTTTACTTCATTTCTCACTAATTTGTAATTTAGCCTTAATGTATTGTAATTATTCAACATTTAATATATTTTGAAATATTAGTATTAGCCATAAATTTGAGTAGTAACTATTATCCTGCTTACTCTTAAGTATCTTAGGAAAGGTTTAAGCTATGTTTGTACTTCCACAGCCCATTATGATCCACTAGTTTTTAGACTGTAAATTTGGGCTTCTACATTTTACTAAACTATAATGTGGTTTGCTTGATTTTGTTTAATATAATAATTAATGAAGTCAGTGAAGAAATTGTGGTTTATGTTAGCATAAATGATTTGTTTTCTTTTGGCATTTGTGACTTAGTGGGCTTTTTGGTTTTCTGATTTTTAATGCTTTGAGGTACTGAGCATTTGTTTCTGCCACAATGCCAGAAAAAAGAAAAGAAAGCAAGAAATGGACAAAATAAGCAATGACTGTTTAGTTCATTTACTGACTCTGTATTGTTATTTCCAGTTTAGAAAACTATGTTTAGTACAAAGGTGAAGCTCAGCAAAATATATAAACATAACAAGTGTCTTTCAATTTACTGAGTTATATGGAATAAGGTGTATCTTTATCAGCAGAATTAAATATTAAGACATTGTATAATTCAGTTGATATATTGCATTTTGTTAATATTAATATCCTTTTCAAAGATAACATTAGAAACTAAAGTAGTAGAATTGCAAATAGATTACAAATACACTTCACAATAAAAAAACAATGCAAAGAAATGCACCTATACATGTCTTTTCCATTATGTTTTTCTTTTGGTTAAAAAGACAATTGGATTCATAGTTCATAATTTTTGGCTAAAAAAAGCACAGATTTTATTTTATTATTTTTACACTGTCCAGCTATCAGCAATTTTGAGTGTTACACAAATTAAAAGCACAGAAAAATAATAATATCACAACAAGAAAAGAACAGAATAAAGCAAAAACTCAACATCCAGTTGAGCAGAGATTAATACAAAGAGTTTACTAGATGAACAATCAATTAGTAAACAATACCCCAATCAAAGAAAAAAAACCAAGACCACTCACATCAACATTGATAGGACAAGCCCTATAAGAGCAAAACCTACTCCCTTCTAGAAAACAACCAAGTTCAGTGAGCACTAAGGTTCCCATAATAGCAAAAACTGCACAACAACAGAAAACCTACTCACATTAACCTGAATGGGCTTCAACCACTCTAGCCGAAGGCCTGGATGAAGAATAAGGCCCTCTAAAGCATCTTTAGGTGGTATGTTATCCATATGCATCTATATATATTCTTTTGGTCGAGCTTTGTATACAGTATTTTGGTGAAAATTGATATAAGAGACAATATGATTATTAAAATTTTTAATTTTTTAAAAACAGATTCAATGATATACATGTACCTATCCGTCTTGAATGTGTGAAATTTGCCAGTCACTGCCTTATGAACCACCCTGATCTAGCGAAAGATCTAACAGGTATCAATAAACTTCAGAATAAAAGAATTTTTCTTCTACTTTTAGTTATATGGCAAAAACACTATACTTTTAAAATAAAAAAAAAAATTAAATATAATAGTATCTTTATAAAGAGTGTGCTTCAAGTCATATTCTTTAGTGACCTCTGCAAGTTTTATTGCTCCTTATGAATCTCTGTCCCTAAGGCCATCAGATGTTCATGTTTGACAGAGTTTTAATATGAGCATGTAAGTACATTATTTCTCTATCTCTATCTATCTCCACCCATCCATCTTATAGACGTACAGTTTTCTTACATAGATGTTACCCAGACTTGTTTTTCAAGAGTATTTGTTATTTTTTGAAACTAAAATATGTCAATTTACGACATAATACACTTTAGCCCTTTAGTACAAACCTTAATAAATAAAATAAAGCAGGTAATTTCTGTCTTCAGTTCAGTTATTTTATCCAGTCAAGTTACAGTGAGAGTGTATTCAGATAGCTCTTGGTTAACAATGGTAATTGGGACCGGCAGCGCTGTCATTAAGTGATGTGGCCATAAAGATGTGACCATGCTGACTTATGATAGCAGTTTCAGTTGCAATCACTACATGAGTCATGTGTGGATGTTAAACCCAATGTCATGTGATCACCATCTCCTGCCAGCTTCCCCTTTCACTTTGCTTGTCAGAAGCTGACAGTTAAGGTCACAAATAGTGGTTATGTGACTGAAGTATATTGCAACGGTTGTAATCGCAAGTTGTTACCGAGGGGCCCAAATCATGACTGTGTAATTTTGGAGATGCTGCAGCAATTGCAGCTTCGAAGGCAGGTTGTTAATGTCCACAGCAGTCATAATTTCAAACAGTTGCCAAATGAGTGGTCATTAACCAAGGACTACCTGTAAAACAATTAAAATGCAGAACTAAATTTAAATTCAATTAATGTTTAATTGGATGCAATTTTAGCTCATGTTTTGACTCTCTTGAATTTGGTGAAATAATACTGCTGTGACAAACTATTTTGTGTAAGAAAGAAACATAATGTAATATTCAAATGATATTTTAGAGCAGAGATAGATTGTTTCTGCCTAACAATGTTTTAACAAAGAAACATATGGATTACTATATTCCTTTGAATCACAGAAACATAATTCGTTAGCATAATAAGTTGTTGATATTACATTGACACATAAGTGTGAATACCCTCCTGTACTTTGAAATCTTAGGTTCTGCAAATACAAATACAGATGTTTCAAATTGCTGGTCGGGGAGAAATAAACAAATCTTAAGCAGTAATAAACAGAGTTTTCCCTGTTTGAAAAATGTAATAGGACAGGAGTCTCTCTCTCTGTGTATATGTTAAGTGTGTGTGATCCTTTTATTAAATACAGAGATCATAATATCACCATGAAAGAACAAGTATCACATGTTTTAAGCTATAAATTGTGGAGCTATACATTTAAATATTTATCAGAGAGAGGGGAAAGAAAGATTTATATGGTACTTTGCTTTATTAGTTTTCTTTGTGATGGAAATTACTATGCAACCCAAATCCTTTGATAGGTCCTTGTTGTTTTAACTGTTAGAAAGAGAATAAAAATTCCTTAATTTATTTTTCCTATTAGTGACATTGTTGTTCATAATAATTCAACTAAGTTTGATTTTATTTAGAGAAAAAAAAGAAATGGCTATGTTTTTAGAGGGATTATCTTAAGTGTATAATGTAAGTGTTCAACTTAATGATATAACATTGCAGTTAATATGTATTTTATGTACAATATATATTTTATGTATTATGTACAGAATATCTTAAAGTGAGATCTCATGACCCTGAAGAAGCTATTAGGCACGATGTTATTGTATCAATAGTTACTGCTGCTAAAAAAGATCTCCTCCTTGTGAATGATCATCTGCTTAATTTTGTGAGAGAGCGAACACTAGACAAACGGGTAAGTTTGTTGATTAATTACAGACTGCTAATCTAAGGTTAACCAGTTAAATATGTTTTTAAAAATCCTTTATTGTTAAGGCTTTCAGTACCATGTTCATATACTTTGGTTTTCTACTCTGCATGGATACTTTTTGTACAGACAGTTCTTGACTTATGAGCCCCAAATTTTTGTTGCTAAGCAAGATAGTTGTGAGTTTGCCCCATTTTACAACCTTTCTTGCCATAGAAAGTGAATCACTGTAGCTACTAAAATAATAAAACGTAAGTCATCTGGCTTCCCCATTGACTTTGCTTGTCAAAATAGGACAAAAAGGCAATAACATGACCCCGGGACACTGAACTGTGATAAATACCTGCCAGTTGCCAAGCATCCAAATTTTGATCACATGACCACAGGGATGTTGCAAGAGACGTACATGTGAAAAATGGTCATAAGTCATTTTTTTCAGTGCCATTGTATCTTCAAACAGTCTTTAAATGAATGATTGTAAGTTGAGAACTTCCTATACAAAACTTGCTTACAGGTTAATAAACTCCAGCAAGCTGTTTCTTAGAGCTACATACTTTTGACCACTATAGGAATATTTTGCAGTTCAAAAGGGCCTTCTGTTCATTAATCTTTACAATTACATCTTTCATCATATATAGCAAGTGGTGAGATATTATTTCATATGTATAAGTCCTATTTTAATTGACATGTGACATTGTTGTACTAACTGTGTTTCACTTTTTATGTTGCAATTTGTACATTCCCTTAAAGCATCAATAATAAAAGATTATATGTTTTACTGTTAGCATGCTGTTGCATTCCATGTATAAAATATTTTTTCCAAAACCCTGCCATAGTAAATTTGAAAGTAACTTTTTATCAGAGGCGTGCAAAAAAGTTAATGGTCAAAATAGATGCTTTGACCTTGAAATGAACAATTCTGTGTGAATGAACTTTGAAACTGGCCATTTTGCATGGTTCCTTTTCTGCATATAGTAAAAATATTGCTGTATGTTTTCAATTGTAATAGCCTTTTTAATAAATGTTGGGGGGCTCTCATTATGTATTATTTTAGTGGAGGGTGAGAAAAGAAGCTATGATGGGACTTGCACAGATATATAAGAAATATTCTTTACAATCAGAAGCTGGAAAAGAAGCTGCTAAACAAATTGCTTGGATTAAGGACAAATTATTGCATATATATTACCAAAACAGTATTGATGATCGGTAAGTTATCTTCAGTTTTTTAAATAAAATAGACACTTCTATTTCAAAGTTTGGAATAATAATGACGAAAAAGGAAAAAAATGAGACATAATACAGGAAGAAATACATTAGGAAGTCAGGAGGTCATTTAATTCATCCGAATTTCATTTATTTTTAACAACATTCTGAACATTGCATGATCACCTATTTTAGAACTCTAGAAACTAGACATTATTAAAGTAAATCTCTGGTCTCGTGACATGTTATTAGATATTATAATGCTGTTCTAAAGCTATGTACAATCTATTTTTAAATCAATAAACCTGAACTATACCACAGAATTCTTAAGGTTTCCAACTATATTAACTAGGTTGTCTAAACTCTGAGCTTGTGTGTTGTAATATCAGAGTTATAAATTTATATTAATCATTTTTCCACATGTTTGAAGCAACTCTATAATGTATTTACTCTGTTGTTGAAATAATTTTGAAAAAATTCAGTAAAATCATTATTTGACTGACTTGTTCTTTTGAAAAATAGCTTTTAAAACCCCCAATTTATTTACTCCTAAAATCTTTGAGAAAAGTGGCTAATTTAGAAAAATATTTTTTTTAATTTAGTTGTTGGGTGAAAGCAAAGGAAAAATGAGGGCCCATGAGGCATTAGGACTAGAATAATAACCATTGGTGACTGATATCCTTTATTTTTATCCAATAACTTTTTCATGCTATTCAAGTTGATAATTGCTGTAACTTGTACAAGTAAATTCTTATACCTGAATTAGGTACCAAACTATACTGGATTACTGTAGCTGTGATACGTGTTTATAACAAAACTTATGGAAACTAAAATTCATTTATTGTGTGCAAAATAATTTAGTGGGATATAGCTCTTCAGGTTTGTAACTTTTAATTAATTATTTTTCTTTATAGAAGAATGAATATAATTCAATTAATTGAATCATGTTCATTCTTCTATAAAGAAAATGATCAAATTGATCTTGTTTGTTTGTTTATAAAATTTATTGGCTGCCCATCTTACCATAGGGTAACTCTGGGAAGCTTACAGTTAAACATATACAGTTAAAACAACGAAGACACATGGGGAGGGTGGGGTGGTGGTGGAGTGGGGGAGGTAGATCTGTTATTATTTGATCAACCACTTCCATTGCACTGTTCCCCACTGCAGTTGATCATGGCCCAAGTTTTGATTTTAATATTAATTTTGATATTTTTCTGAAACTTGTTATTGGTAATTTCTTTTTAGATTGCTGGTAGAACGAATCTTTGCTCAATATATGGTTCCACACAATTTGGAAACAAATGAAAGAATGAAATGCTTATACTACCTTTACGCAACACTTGATTCTAATGCTGTTAAGTATGTATTCAATTACAGATATGGAGCTATGGAATATTTTCATTGCAAATGTAATTAATAATTTTGATTAAGAGAAATATAGATTAAAGCCAATTGATTTTACAAAGGTCTTCATATTGTTGTTTAATTGTTTCTTATGAAACAAATATTTTCCATTTGGAGCTAATTTTTTTAGTTCTTATTAGTAAATAAAATGCCTCATTGAAAGTACTGTATGATATATCCTCATCATGTACTTACCTTTCCACAGTTTAAAAAAAATCTTTTTTCCACCTCTTTAATTTTCTATTCAACCTTACTAATTATGTATAGATTTGGAGGGAGGCAGGTGGTAGAGAACAGTGGTAGATGGAAAATCTGTTTTTGCCAGTGGGGTATGTTCCAACAGTGAACACATGCAGTTGCATATAGCCCACTTCTTCATTTCAGTTGAATTATCTTATGTTATTAAAATAGAAACCATTCATTATTCTTTAATTGGTAACTTGAATCTTGTATATGATTTATTTAATGGATTACAGTTCTAAAGATGGAGATATCTCCACATAGGTGCCTTATAGATAGTCCTCACTTAAGGACTACATTGTTTCAAAACCTTTAGTTGATTATAGACATCATATTTGCCTATAAGTAAAAACAAAACAAAACAAAACCCTAAAGCTATGAATTATTTTTCTTGTCTGTTTAAATTCATAAGCCCAAAAAGATGGTGATATTTATTATTTGACAGTAGAATCCGTAACCTGGTAATACTCCTTGTACATGGTTTTATATCACTAGCTACACTATTATGGAACCAGCAATTCAACATATGTTGAATCTAGCAGACAACTTTTAAAAAGAGTTTGGTAGTGAATGAAATTAGAGACAAGTGTGTTTTTATCTAGTATCTGTAGTACATGCAGTCCTCAAGTTACACCAAGAATTTGGACTGGAATTTCCATCACTATACAATCCAGTTATAAAGTATGATGTCATGGGACCACATTGCTCAGTAACAACAGGAGGAGTTTCTCACTTACAAAATTTATAACGTCTAGTCGGTTGCAAAGATGATTATTACATCACTCATTGTTTATACTATGTTATTTTTATGATTAGGGCATTGAATGAAATGTGGAAATGTCAAAATTTACTGAGGCATCAAGTAAAAGATTTGGTTGATTTAATCAAACAGACAAAGGTAAGTTCATTTCCTTCTGAAATTTTATATGTAACTAATATTTTCAAGACTTCAGCTTGAATTTTATTTCACTGACAAAGGAGTACTTTCTGGATTTCTTTTTAAAACGATAATATGAAAGTGAAACTTTGCTATATGCCTATGTTATCTATCCTAAATATTTGAAATAATTTTGTGGGAAACTGTTTTAAGTTCATTTTATTTTATTGACTCTTAGTTTAATATCATGCTTTTTCATCCTCAAGATAATTTACAGATGAATAAATATACAGGCAAAAATCTAGGCAGCAACTTGCAACCAAGTTGATGACCTTGCCCTGAAAATTACATAGAAAGATATAAAGCAACACATCTGCCTCCAAAGTTATAATTACCTTTAGCAATGACTTTCATCACAATATAAGATCTGCTACAGTAGCAAGAGCATCCTAGGGAATAATTTACTTTCTGATAAAGGATATTCTCTTCATGGAACCCATTTTTAAATAAAGAAGGCTTCTATCACAGATACTTCATAATAAGACATGCACTATTTGGGAATGACAAACTTTCTCCCAGTATATTCTGTTTCAATGAATATTGGAGTGTTCCATTTTTCTTCTGCTTGGTGGACCTAATCTTTGAAAGACTCTGTTATTTTCAAACAACAAATCTATATTTAAAAAACCTTTAACATAAGAGGTTCAAATTCTCAATAAGATGTTTTTTGTACATTCCAGTTTTCAGTTGCTTGTCCTTTATGTGTAAACGGCTAGAAATAATGCCAGCTTAAGAAAACCTGTACCAGTTTTCAAGCTTTCTCTCTGCTTCAATCACAGTGATAACTAGATCTAATCAGATATTCTGCTAGGCTGTCATTTTCCTTCTCACCCATTGCAGGAAAACCTGGTGTCTAAACCACTACTTAACTTATTTTTTAAAAAAAACCCAATATTGGCTTAACCAACAGATGCATTTTTAAGGGGGGGTGCCTTCTTCACATCTAGTTAGACTGTTGTCGCTACAACTTTCATCTGATTTCCAGCATTTTGCCATTAATAAATTGAAAGGATCCCTTTAAAGTGCATAAAAAACTATCTATGAAGAAGTGTGGCCTTCTCTAATTTTCATTCACGGCTATTTGAAGTTAGGATGATGCTGAATGAATGGTACTTATACCCAGTTTCTGAAGTTACAGACGTTGCAGCATCCCTGTGGTCATGTCATCAAAGCCTGCCCATACTTAAACCACAGAGGCATTTCAACCCCCTCAGTCACCTATCCACCCCCCAAACTCTTGCTCTTTTGGTCACCCTGCACAATGGCAGCCCTTGGTAAATTGCATGCTTTGTGAGATTCTGAGGCTTTTTGAAATTTCAGGAGGTATTTGCACCTGCCATTTTCCAAATCATGGATGCCATTCTTCTAATTCAGAAGGCCTCAGGAGTTTTCCAAAGGCTTTCTGAAGCATCACAAGAACAGCACTGGCAATTTGGAGAATGGTAGGTAGGTATAGTCTTCTTGTGAGGTTTCAGAAGGCCTCAAAAGCCTGACAAAGCATTACAAGAATGGCTATTTGGAGAACAGCACAAGTTATCTCAGGAAAAAAGCTTGGCATGGCCAACAGCTGCCTCACATAGGTGCAGGTCAGGTGTTCTTTGTCAGCAGCAGAAAAATGACAATGAAAGTCAGCTGAGCATGGCAGGACATGCAGAGCACAGGATGATTAGAACTTTCCACTGTGGTGCTTGGCTGACTGGCTGTGGTGTGGGAGTTGAGGTGGTAATCCTTGGTGGTGGCTGTGCTGACAGTTTGGCCTCTATTTCAGTCCCGGTGTCACCGCTGAGGAGTGCTGAGGGTATTTTAATATGTGAAAAATATTGGTGGATAGGAGAAGTTGAAGAGGAGGGCAGACCCTTACCTTACTGAAGCTCGGGTTGTTAATGGCTTGGATCATGTTGGGTCCTCACCTAACAGTCAATGGGATTTCGTTAACAACAGCAATAAGGATTGCTGGGATTGCCATAACTAAGCAATTCAGTCATGTGACATTGTGATGTTGAACCACATTGTTACAACAGAAATTCCAGTCTCAATGTTATAACTTGAAGACTACTAAGGTTCAGGTTTGTAACTATAATAATAATTGGGATGGTATATTAGATCTTTAATATAATCCAGTAGTGTCTCTTCAAATTTCCATGAAGAACTACACATTAAACAAGGATTTTCATTAAAAAGTTTTGAGAATATGATTGAAACAGATCTTTGATTAGTTTCAGGGTAATATTAATATATTTCATCTACATGTCAGCAATAAAATAAAACTGTCCTTATGCATATTATTTCCTCATACTGAATCTGATATGTATTTTTTCTGTATTAAGAATATTTACAGTCAGATGATGTCAAGTCATAGGCACATATATGCATTTGTATGTTTGGACATTAGTCAGTGAATCATAGACTTGTTGAAATATGTTACTTAGCTCCCATTAAGGGGATTTGTTATGGATTCAAAGATCAAAAGTAATATGTGGAATATTTTCACATTAACATGTTCCTGAAACTATCAAAGACTATAGAAATGTCAAAAATATTTGATGTCCTTCAGCCTGTTAAAGCAGCAGAATGCATGAAGTAGTTTACCTAATTTATCTCTGAAAGTCTTTAAAGCAGATCATACAGAATTCTGACAGGTAATCATGCTTTATTTTGTCTGTTCTTTTCTGATAAGGAATAGAATTTAATTCCAGAAACTACCCCATTTATGTTTAATCCCCTGCAAGACTTTGTAGGCATCTCATTTCCCATTTCAAGTTCAGTATTTATAGGCTTTTTATGATGATCTGTATTGTTAGACAGTTCTGCAGGTTAGCTCATGCTCTCAAAACATTAAAAATTGCAGCTAGAAATATTGTCTCTTTTATCTTTTTCTGCTGGCAGAAAGTATGAAAAGAGTACCTTACTCAGTACATTTAAACATTAACATTTTGAGAAATTTAATATGTATCTGGTTAGGCAAGATATTATTACAAGAAATCCCAACAGCTTTCTGCTACTGAGCATATCAACTAAAATCTACATTGATTGCTCTATGTTATGCTAACCAAAAAGCATGTTCCCAGCATCCCCAGTTAATCAAAGAGACGATTTCAACCAAAGTTACATAGCCATCCATTTTTCCAGGGGGAAAAATTATTTAAGCCTTTGTAGTATAATGTACAGCTAAAAAGAATGAAAAAAGCCAATGAATTATAAGAATTGTGTTGCATTTAATGCAGTTAATCCAAGTTATTTTTTTACTCTAGAACCTTCATTTATTCATTTACTAAAATGAAATTTCATTTATTATGAAGTATCTTAATATACTACTAAAAGTATAATGAATTTGATCTTTTCATGTTTACCTTACTTTATTACTACAGTTCATTTATGACAATAGACATAGATGTATCAATCACCTATACTTCCTCTATCTCCTCCCATTATTTCTGATTGGTGGTTTCATCGCTATTTTAAATGCTTTAGTTTACCTTTACATGAAATATTTCCTGCTTAAAATTATACTTTAAGTTTGCCTTGTTATGTGTCATGCAATATATAGGGAAGCCATTCTTGTTTAAATTTAGTTAAACCACTGCTCTGTTTATATATTATTAATTTTCTTATTGCTGCATGTTTCAAAGTTTAATTTCCAGGTTTGATAATGTAGATATCTTTTTTCCCTTGGGGGCAGAGTTGTCCTCATAGCTTTAGCATATATGTTATGATATTGACATTGGAGATCCAAGAATTATAGGGTTTGTGAGATGATTGCACTGTAGGATGTTAGTCCATTCCCTCATGGTTTTATTTATATTTGTATTTATATTGTTTTTAATTATTGTTATTATATGTCTTTTAATGGATTGTTTTACAGCAGTGGTCCCCAGCCTTTTTTGTACCAGGGACCAGTTTCATGCAGAAACACCTTTTCAAGGACCGGGGGGGGGGGAGAGTTCGAGTTTGGTGGTTTGCTTGCAGACGTTTCATTACCTGACTAGGTAACATCTGATGTTGTTACCTATTCGGGTAATGAAATGTCTGCCAGCAAACCACCAAGTTCAGGGAGCGCCAATGCCTCCTCATTGCAACCCTGAGCGACAGATATTCTCTTCTATTGGGACATTTAAAACGGAGGGTTTCAGCTGCAGATTCAGGAACTGCGCCTGGCTGAGGAGTGCCTTCAAAACTGAGCGCTGGGCGGTGGCGGCCCATGGCTGTTTCTGCGGCTCAGGACAAGTCCCTGCAGGACGGCTGAGAAGTCCCGCCTCTCGGCCCTGCCTCCCTCAGCCTCATCCCTCAGGTGTCTGCCTTGTTCCTCTCTCAGTCACTCTCTTGCTCCTCTACCAGCCCAGGAAGAAACTGCTTCAAAGAAGCCGGCAGGGTGGCTTCCTGTCAGCGCAGCTCCTCTGAAGCACTCGTTCACCCCCACCCAGCCACCCGTGGTTCAATCCAGTGCTCTGTTCTGCCTGCCTGCCTTCATTTCTGGTTGTTTCGGAGCAGCTTCGGCTGGGAAAAAGAGGCAAATAGTTATTATTCTCAGCCAAAGCTGCTCCGAAACAACCAGAAACAAAGGCAGGCAGGCAGAACGGAGCACTGGATTAAACCACGGGTGGCTGGGTGGGAGTGAACGGGCACTTCGGAGGAGCTGTGCCGACAGGAAGCCACCCTGCCGGCTTCTTTGAAGCAGTTTCTTCCTGGGCTGGTGGAGGAGTGAGAGAGCTACTGAGAGAGGAGCGAGGCGGGAGAAAACCGAAGTCGCTGAGCCAGAGAGCAGGACAGGCTTGGGTTGCTTCCTCCCTCCCCTTCTCTCCTTTGTTTTCTTGATCCCTGATCCCAGCAGCATTCACCGAAAGCTAAGAAAGCTGCCATTTCTATTTTATTTTTTATTTTTATTTCTTTGCGGCCCGGTACAAAGTGATCCAGGGACCAGTCCGGGGCCCGGTGGTTGGGGACCCCTGTTTTACAGTATACTGTCCGCAATCATGAGTTTGAGATGGATCAGTATATAAATTTATTTGATAAATAAATATATGTGAATAAATGATAAATTGTTATGCTTATTTATTCTAGAAATAGTCAGGAAAAACTGGGTTTTTAATTCAAACTTTGTTTTTTCTAATTTTTTGAAAAATTCTAGGTATTTTTCAATATTTGTTTATTGATTGATTTTTCACATTCATGTGCTGCCAATCTCCCTCAGAGAGGGTATGTGGGTACTGTACAATAAAACATTAAAATATCAAAACAGTATACGAAAATTAAAATTATATAAGTAGACAGGGATAATGATTATCCCAAAGGTGCTTTTTCAAGAGGCAACTGGACTTCCGTTGTTTTTCCTTTAAGACATTTTGTTTCTCATCAAGAAACTTCTTCAACTTCTTGGATGAGAAGCAAAACGTCCTCAAGGAAAAACAAAGTCCAGTTGTCACTTGAAAAAGTATCTTTGGGACAACTATGACCTGGATGACTGAGAATCTCCATAGAAAAGGATAACGATTAAACACTATTAAAATTAATTTAAAAAAACAAAGGGAGGGGGTACTCAGGCACCAGTCAGCCCCACAGCTGTGTGATCCTCTGGGCTCCACATGCCATATTTTGATTCATGTTCAGAAAGCTAGGAGAGTAGGAGCCAGCCTTACCTCTGGGGGAAGAATATTCCACAGGGTGGGGCAACAGCAGTGAAGGCTCTCTTCCTGGATCCTATCAATAACTAGCTGTAGAACTTTAGTGGTTTGAAGAACAACAACATGCTTTATGGCAGTGTTTTTCAACCTTGGCAACTTTTAAGTTATGTAGACTTTAACTCCCAGAATTGGAAAATTGAGAATCACTGCTTAGGGAGTAAGGTTTTGGTTTTTGTCAGAATTCTAACTTTGTTTGGGTTCACTTTGTATGATAAATCCACCTGATCCATGTATTTTTTTTACATATTTCTTCCTTTGCCTGCTCCATCGTGTTTTTCATCAGTGATGTAAAATAAAAATGAAATTTTACCATGGTTTTCAGCATTTTTTCAGCATTTTTAAAACACTTCCATTCAATTGGTGGCAGCACCTAGCTGACCTTCGCTAATCTCAGAATCTAAGCAGAATTGGATGGGGAAACCATCTCAGAACTCCAAGGCTATAAGCTAGCATTCATAGCCCACATGGGTATACTTATTAAAAGTCAAACTTCAAATCAGGATTGGTTTGTTTGTTTTTTATTCAGCATTGCATATGTAACATATGCATCTTGCTTTAAGTATATGTTTTATTGTTGGCTTTTGTTATGATTTTTTAACAAGGTATAGATTAGCCTGATGGTTCTGTGGAAAGGATGCAAAAAAAATATTAATGAATACAATAGATATTTCCTGCTGTTTTTTAGCTAAGAACTGTTTTTCAAAAAAGATGATTGATTTTGTAGGAGTTACAAATACACAATTGTCTGGTTCACTTGAAAATATAGAATAGATCAAACTAAATTAATAACATGCTTCTAGTTCTGTATAATTTATTTACTAATGTAAAGGAATTATCTTACCTATTAATGAAAGAATGTAAAGTATTAAATTGTATTATAAAGCCTGTCATTGAAAAACCTTCTTTTAATTTCCAGTCAGATGCCAGCAGTAAAGCTATATTTTCCAAAGTGATGGTAATAACAAGTAAGTTTTTTTCTATATTTTAAATTTAACATTTGAGAAAATATTGCTTATGTATATTATGTTATGATACTTTCAATCATTCACTTTTTTCCTAATTTTCAGTAAGTGACCTTTGAAATGGATTAAAGCAAGTTGTATAAAACTAATGTTATCTTGCAACCTAATACAATTAATATATCAAAGGATTAATAGGACTCATTTTTTGATTGATTTAGTTGAAAATTTGCCTTCCTTGAATAGTTTGTGTAGAATTATTAAAGATACTCAAAATTCTGCTAGGAAACAATATTTTAACATCTTTTTAATGTTATGTTAGTTTACACCAATTGGCCACAGCTCTGTGAATTATTTATAATGAACAAAATATATTATCTGGTTGTATAATCTTATATCTTTTTGTTTAATTCTTCATGCTGCTTCAGTCACATACAATTCAAAGCATGGATATATTTTTTTGCTTGCTATGTGACAAAAGCTTTAAAAGCACCTGAACCTTTGTCTTGTTTTACAATGTATGAAACTGTTTACACTTCACTTTATGAAATAGCTAAAATTATTAAGATATAATTACATACATATTTGTGCCTTGTTCTTTCTATTGATTTACTTTTATGTTGTAAAAGAATGTAAAGAATGCCACTTATAGTAGAAAAGCTTTGCTTAATGATTAGCTTTCTGTTGAACTTAACCTTGTTTTATTTCCATAAAGGAAATTTGCCAGATCCTGGCAAAGCACAGGATTTCATGAAGAAATTCACTCAAGTTCTAGAAGATGACGACAAAATAAAACACCAGTTGGAAATGCTTGTTAGCCCAACTTGTTCATGCAAACAAGCTGAAGGATGTGTGGTAAGAATAGATGCTAAAATATAGCTTATTTGGGGTTATTAAATTGTCTGTCTTCTAAAGTGCTCCTAATTACTATTGCAGCGTGAAATTACAAAGAAGTTAGGCAATCCCAAGCAACCTACAAACCCTTTTTTGGAAATGGTAAAGTTCCTTTTAGAGAGGATAGCTCCTGTGCACATTGACACCGAATCCATCAGGTATTTCTTTTCACTTACATTGGGATTAAAATTAAATTAAACTGAGAAAGCTTAGAAAATTCTTTAAGTTGACATGCGGTAGTGTTTCTCTATTAAATCTTACATTGTAATGTGTCTTACTGAGTGGAGAAAAAAGTAATCCAAGTAATTAGAGAAAGAAACAATTGGGGAAATTTTGGGGGTGAGGCTGAACTTATTCTTTGTATTGATTGAAGGTTTATGATTCATTCGCTTCTTTTCCTAATATTCATTTTTTTGTCAAAGTGACAAGGGGAGGAAAAAGCTTAGTCAAGAAAGAGAAAAACATTTGGTTGCTGCAAGATACAGACTACTTTCTATGTAAAGATGTTAGGGTTTGACAGTGGAAGAATTACAATGATAACTTGGAGCAATGTTTATCTTGCTTGTAATGACACCTTATTTCATACCAGATAAAATTAAAGAAAATAGATTCTATCACTCACCATCTTATTAAGCATAACACAACTGAATGATTACAACAGTATTAATGAGAAGAAAAATGAATATCTTAAATATGTGCCATTGCTCTATTAAAGGAAAAGTTTCTTGCTCAAATATACTGCTTACACATGATCACATTTAAATGGAATGTCCAGTATGGTTCTTTATCATTCCCTTTATTAGTGCCCTTATTAAACAAGTAAACAAATCCATAGATGGGACAGCAGATGATGAAGATGAAGGTGTCCCTACTGATCTGGCAATCAGAGCAGGTCTTGAATTGCTTAAGGTAAATTTTTCTATTAAAAATACTATTCTAATAATTTTTCTGTTACATTTTTTTACTTTAATAATAGTGACTTTCATGAAATGAAGGACAAGGAAAGGAAGTAAATATGAAATTAATCTAATTCAGTTGTGTTATAGACTGATATCTAACCTTGCAATCACCTCTATCCTTTGTTGGAGCCATAGGCACTTATTAGTATGGCCTGCCCCATTTAGAAATCTACATTATTTAATTTAAGATTTTTCTAATTCATATGGTCAGCAGTCTGGTTGTCTCATTCTTTCTAAGAATTGATAATAAAACATTGAAGGTGATAGAGTACAAAATTGAATGTCACCAAAGATAAGTAAAAATCTACTAGCCATCCATACTGTTGCTATGGAGCATGTCTGAGGCTCAATCAGTCACTAAATGAGCATTTGTAGCTCATTAGATTTATACATAAGCCATTTAGATAGATCCTTATTGTAATTGGAACTAGGGTGTTTGATGTTTATCCATAGATACATAAAGATTTGTCAAGATTGATTCAATGAAATATATTCAGTCAGCATAGGTTAACATAAGAATGATTTAAAAAACCCTTTTAATCTTACTCTTGCAGGTTCTTTCATTTACCCACCCTATCTCATTCCATTCAGCTGAAACATTTGAATCTCTCCTGGCCTGTTTAAAAATGGATGATGAAAAAGTAGCTGAAGCTGCATTACAGATTTTTAAGAACACAGGAAGCAGAATTGAGGAGCATTTTTTACATATTAGATCGTGAGTTAATTCTATATTGTTTATTAGAACTTCATCCAGAGGTGGTATTCAGCAGGTTCTGACCAGTTCTAGAGAACCGGTGGTGGAAATTTTGAGTAGTTCGGAGAACCGGCAAATACCATCTCTGACTGGAGATTTTACAGTATCCTTCCCCTGCCACGCCTACCAAGCCGCACCCACAGAATTGGTAGCAAACATTTTTGAATCCCACCACTGACTTCATCCCATTTATACATAATATTTTCTCTACAATAACCACCCTGTAGTGGGTTGTCCTGAGAGTGTGTGACTGGCCCAAAGTCACCCAATAGACTTTCATGCCTAAAGTAGGGACTAGACCAAAGTGGTTTCTTGTTTTTTTAGGCGAGCACATTACCCACCAGAGGAAGGCTAAGCAAATAAGTATGTTTAAAGTATACTTATGTATATTTCAGTAGCATTCCTATATGTTTTCCTGGCAAGATGAGGGCCCTAAAGATTTCACTTTATTGTTATATTTTAGTTGCTTCCCTTGATGTTTTTATTCCTGGAATTTACATTGTCTTTTATGCTGAGGAATAATGATGATTTAAAAGAATGAAATCTTTCCCTCTGTTTGTATGAGACTATCTTTGTCTTTAGGAACTAGATAAATTGTCACAGATTTTAGAAATTGTACTTAAAAAGTAAGTGCATTGTTGCATATACAAGCTTTTTATAGACTAGGATTGTGGATGCTTCAAAAATGGTTTAGAAGAAAAAGGTTGGAACCTATATACCTCAAGTTTGTTAAAGTAGCCACTTCTTTGGTATAGCATGCACAGAATCAGGAAGAGAGGTGTTGTCCATGTGCAAGTGCAATATTGGATTCAGAGTCATTATGATTGAAAAAGCATATAAACAAGCAGATCATATTACATATGTACATAAATCATGGGATGATTTTTGAACTTTTGATTTGTGTGGTGGGTCACCATTTATATTATGAATACGGGAAATCCTGTATAGTTAGGAACAGAGCCTATCATAGCAAAATTCTAATTAAATACACAAGGATTCAAGTTAAATATACAATGGTTCAAGTTCATTAAACAAAACTACTCGTACAGTATTATTTATGTTTTGTTTTTTTTTACTCTAGAGCTTTACTTCCAGTTTTGCAACATAAAGCTAAAAAAGGTCCTCCTCGACAGGCCAAGTATGCCATTCACTGCATCCATGCAATATTCTCCAGTAAAGAAACACAATTCGCACAGATATTTGAGGTATTTTTTTTTTATTTTATGTTTATAGTTCATTTATAGTAGAAAATTCTGAATCATTCGATTTTGGTTAAAATGCTTTTAAATGCTTGCAGCGGACTCTTCTTTAAGGGCATATTGATGTTAACATTTATCATTTATATATTTTAGCCACTACATAAGAGTCTCGATCCAAGTAATCTGGAACATCTGATTACACCACTGGTTTCTATCGGCCACATAGCCTTGCTGGCACCTGATCAGTTTGCTGCCCCGCTGAAATCTTTGGTGGCTACATTTATAGTTAAAGATTTGTTAATGAGTGACAGGGTAAGAATGGTTTTGCTTTTTGCAGTAAAAAAATATGAGAAAAATAGTAAAATACATTATATTGTGTGTATTTAACAAGAGAAAATAGCTATACAGTTCTTAGTATGTCCAGCATACTCAGCTGAGGAATCATAAAATGTAAACTTATGAAGGGTAATGAAGACAAACCAAGAATATAATAAGTTTCTTGAGAAATATCAAATTGAATTTTTACTCCTGTTTATTCAGTTTCTTTCCTTTTTCTATAACAACATATGCACACATTGCGTGTCTAAACACTATTCTATTAAATAATGTGAACTTATAATAGTATCGACTGTGCCTCCACCTGGTTACCTCATGTTGTTTTGGATTCACATACAGACATAGCCAAAATTATTGATACCTTCCACTTTCCCCCCAAAAAATTACAATTTCCTATGAAGTAAATTTAAATTGCCACAGCTATTTGTACATCATCCTTTTTTTGACATGGTGGGTACACTTTGTTTTGGATGTAAAACTTAATATTATTGGCAATAATAAAAGAAAATAATATGAACATGATTAAATTATTGGCACCCTTAGAAATTAAAAGACTTTATTGGGTTTTAATGATCTCTTAACAGACCCTTTAATTACAGTCATAGGTATCTTCAGTCTCATAATCAGTCACTCAGCCTGTTTGAATGGGGAAAAGTACTCAGATGTTTTTCGTCATTGTGTGCAGCACAGTGAACATGGACAAGAGAAAGAAAAGCAGAGTTATCTGAGGAGGAAAGGAAGATGGTAACAGTAAGCATAGTAAAATTAAAGACTACAAAACTGATTTCAAAGAGCTTCCTGTTCCTTGGACCACAGTTATTAATGTTATCAAGAGGTTTAGATGGTAATCTGCCTTTTTAGATATGGCCATCAGAAGAAAATTAGAACAGAAAGATAGTTTGAATGGTGGAATAAGAGCAAAGGAAAATTTCAGAACAAAAGCTATTGACCAAGATCAAGAACTATGCATCAAGTTACAAGATCCATCACTGTCTAAGTGAACATGATTCCATGATTTCAGACCTGGGTAAGCCCCATTTTTAAACCCCGCTTCAGATTGAAATTTGGTAAATGCATGTTGACAACCCACAGTCCTAGAATGATGTCCTTTGGAGAGATGAAACAAAATTAATGTTTTTTGATAAGTCACAGCAGCTTTACATTCACAGAAGGGAAAATCAATGGTTTTAAAGAAAACACCATCTCTACTGTGAAATTTGGAAGAAGCTCCATGGGTTGCTCTTATGGGTTGCTTTGCTGCTTCCAGCACCGGGTGCCTCGAATCTTCAGGGTACAAGGAAGATGATCACTGCATTTTGTGGTGAAACATCATGCCCAGTGGTAGAAAGCTCTGTTTTCAGTCATAGTTTCTCAAACAGGATATTGACCCAAAATATACATGTAATACAATTCAAGAAGTTGAAAAGTAAACATTGGAATGTTCTAAAGTGTCCTGCTGTGTGTCCTGATCTGAACATGTTTGGAAAGAGCTGAAACTCAGAGTTGAGAGAAGCCATCAAATCTAAGACAAGAAACAGTTTGCAGGTGGGACAAGAATGGAACGTATTGTTGGTTGAGAAGTGTAGAAATCTTATTCAGAGCTCCAGAAAGTGCCTGCTTGCAATTATTGCCTCAATTTTTAAGATCATGTCTAGTCATATATCAAAAGCTTACTGTATGAACTGTGGCATAAAGTATGGTAGATGCCATTTAATTGTGTCAGTTTCAATTTATTCCATGACAAATATGAATTCTTTGGTTAAAAATAGAGGAGTACCAATTATTTTGGTCATGTCTGTTATCCCTTGTAGTCTTTTTGGAGGACACAAGATTGGTTCAGATTCTCTGAACATTATTTCACATACTATATTTTTTATAATTTTAAAATGAGTTAAAAACTAACAGTAACTAATAATTATGGAAAGAGAAAAAGTAAAGAAACAAAGAACAAACCAGAAGTGCAGATGAAAAAGAATGAGAAAAGAAATAACTTCTGGGTTTTTTTTACATCAGCTATAAGTATAAATTCAAATTGCCCTCTTATTCTAAAGGAACACAACTGTCTTTTTTTTTCTTTTTTTTCTTAATCATCAAAATCATATATCATCACTTCATTTTTTTCTATTTTGTGCAAAAAGTCCAAAAGTGGTTTCCAGTCAGCATTACAATCAGTGTCTCCATTTCTTCATCATCCACTGTTTTCTTATAACACTAATATTCTGTTGCTTCTGTGACTTGCTTCTATGCTTCTACTTTAGGAGGAAGTGAGGATTAGCCTTTTCAAGATAAATCTGTTCCAACAGATTAAAGTATTCCAACAAATCAAATGCAAATATCTTTAATTTCATAAAATAAACCTCATTTTTATCATCAAAGTAAAAATCCTAGTAAGGTTTCAGTGTCTTCAAAATATTTACTGGTTTGCTGCAACCAAAAAGAAATGCTAAGCTATTTAAGGGCAGCTACTCATACCTTGATTTCTCTCTGTATTAAGAGATCATAATGTATCAATATTAAAGATGAAGATGAAATAGAGAAATAATACTGCCATACTGCAAACAAATTAATGGTTATTTATAATCAATAATGGAGAAATAATACTGAAATACTGCAAAAATAATGATTATTAATTATAATAACAAATATTGTTGTTCTAGGAGCTAAAACAGTGGAATTGTCAAAACAGCTGAACAGAATAGATTTTTTTGTCCTTAAAATATCCACCTTCTAAAACAGTTTTACTTGGGACTGCTTACATATTATGGAGATATTTGGACAGTTCCTTAGACTTTGAAAAAAGCTTGGAATTATCTTGAAATCTAGCTATGTGTTCTTCAAGGTAGAATGTATAAATATTTATGATACTAAAGTAGCAACTGATATAATTTGTTCCAGATGCCAGGAAAAAAAACAACTAAGCTATGGGTGCCAGATGAAGAAGTTTCTCCAGAGACTCTTGTAAAGGTACACTATTTAAAAACTTATATTTTCATAATTACTTTAATTTTACTCTATCTAAAGTGCTACTTTAATCTTATTTGAAAAACATGATGTAACTACAGTAACACATTTTGATTTACTTTGGACTTAAAATGAAGTAACTTTGCATATAATAAAATATTGATAAAAGTTGTGAATTATTGATTATTAACATTAATTTGATATTTGTATGCATGTCTAATTTAAATCATTGCAGTAATAATCTATTTCATTTGTATATAGTCATTGTTAAGGAGAACATTTCTAGGCATTATCCCTTTTACAGTTAGATGGACAGACACTTAAAAGTGTAAGTCTAGAAGTATAATATGGAGTAATGTAATTTTTGTTCTGTAGTTGTGGACTGGCTTAGCCTTAATCTGCGGACCCTTATAATGCAATGGGATTTGCAGGTACAGAAAACTACAATTGTTCTTAGTAGCATGTTAGTTTATGAAGTAATACTACAACTCTGCTGTATTCACAAACTGCCAAATGTTACATTGGTAATTATACAGTCTCAATTTGAAATCTCATTAAGTTCCAAAGTGCTTTTTAAAATAGAATCTGTAACACTCTTTCCAAATTAAAAGAAACAATTGCATAGCCCTTCTGGTAAAGACAGATACTACAATAGAGTCACTGGATTCTGTTTTTCCAAACTTGTGTTGTACGTTGACGATAACAGCAATGCTTGCTACATTAGTAATAACACCAAATAAATGATTTAAAATTTCATATATTTCATCTATTCAATTTAGGTATTACCCTACTGAAGACTGAATGGGTAGTTCACAATATAAAAAATAACAATCTACATAAAATGGCAAACAGATGACAAATCTGATGATAAAGTAGATATCATATACCCAACAATGCAAAGAGTGGGAAAGAACCAGATCTTTAAGGCTCTCAAGATCTTTTCCTAATGATGTGAATCTTTCCCCAGTGATAAAGTAGAACACCCTCCCTGTAGAATGTTAACAGTTCCTTTAAGGAGAACATTGTGCATGAATCACTTTCTAATTTGGTTTAAGAAAAAAATAAATTTGAAATGTTCTCACTTGCCAAGTTATATTTTTCTTATAATGCTTTTGGAGAAAAAAAAATCCCTGTTCAAGATGAAATTTCTTGAGTTGTTATAATGATAAAATTTGGCTTGATTATTCATTAACATTTATTTCAGATCCAGGCAATTAAGATGATGGTTCGATGGTTACTAGGAATGAAGAATAACCACAGTAAATCAGGAACATCTACATTAAGACTGTTAACAACAATCTTGCACAGTGATGGAGATCTAACTGAACAGGGGAAAATTAGGTATATAAATACTTTTAAAGCAACATTACAAACATTTTTTCAAATAATACAGGAAATGAAAATATGTTATATTTCTGAGCCATTCTGAGCAGAATTTTCTGCCTTACTTTGATGAATTTAGTAACAGAACATCTTGCTGCTTTAGAAATAGTAGTAAATAAAGGAAGAAAATGAGAATATTTCCCACATAATGTGATAGCTTTAATATGTAAGTACAAGTAGTCCTTCAATTATAATCAAAGGCTGTTCAATTACGATAGTGCTGAATGAGGGAGACTTATGTCCAGTCCTTGAAGTTGTGGTCGCCTCGGTGTTCCCAAGGCCATAAGATCCAGGCATGTGGTATCTGGTTCACTAAAACAACATTTGCAACATCCCATCACGTGATCACTATTTGCAACTTACCCTGCCATCTTCCCACAAACCAAGTCTATGGGAAAGCTGGCAGGGGGTTGCAAATCATTCTCATTCCTATCACTTTTTCCCTGGCTACTCATGCTCCATTGTGCCCACCCATGGCCTCCTGTGCTCATAGCACCCACCCATGCTCTGCAGCACCAGCCTGAGGCACTCGCCCTCTTTCCCTAGCATATATCTGCTCATGCAACTTTGTGGCTGCCCATTTGCCTGCACTCCATAGAACTTGCCCATGGCACCTACCTGCCCACCTACTGCTCTTACCTATTAGCTTGCTTGCCTGAGATTCCCATTCTTCCCATTTCATGGCCACACTAGGTCTCGCTTAACTACCTGTGTGGTTTTCGGGTCACAATTGCTGCTGGGATTGCTGTTGCTAAGCTAACCATATTACTTAACAATGGAAATTCTAGTCCCAGTTGCTATCATAACCTCAAAAGCTATTTATTTTAAAGGAGATGAAACTAGATAATGGGAAACTTTTTGATTCAACAGTAAATGCAGAGAAGCTGGATAGGCAAAATCATTGTGCATAATTCAGTTAAACAAGGTGAGATGTCTTCTGAACTCAGTACCATCTTAAATATGCATGTTCAAAGATAAAAATGATTACTATGTTCAGTATACCTAGTGATGGAAACAAGAAAATAAGCAAAAATACCTTCAATAAATCAGCCGTACACTAACTAGACCATATCTTCTATTTCTTTTTCAGCAAACCTGATATGTCTCGTCTAAGGCTAGCTGCTGCTAGTGCTATTGTCAAGCTGGCACAGGAACCTTGTTATCATGAAATCATCACATTAGAACAGTACCAACTGTGTGCATTAGCTATCAATGTAAGAAAATTGAAGGAATGGGTGTTAAGTAATATTATCTCTAAATGCTTATTATATATACATTTCAAATTTCTGTGGCAAGCAGTTTGGCTTTGTATTTCCTAAAACAGACATCAAAGTGTCATAGTTATATAAAATTTCTTTTTTTTTTTTTTAGGATGAGTGTTACCAAGTTAGGCAAGCATTTGCTCAGAAACTTCACAAAGGCCTATCAAGACTCAGGTTACCACTGGAATATATGGCTATTTGTGCATTGTGTGCAAAAGACCCAGTAAAGGAGAGAAGAGCTCATGCCAGACAGTGCCTAGTAAAAAACATAAATGTGAGAAGGGAATATCTAAAACAGCATGCAGCAGTTAGTGGTAAGAAATCTTGGAGCACTAGCAGAATAATTTAAAGTGCAATGTTAACACCATGTCCTTCTGGTATTTAAATTTATTTTCTGTACCAATACAGTTTGCCTTAAATGTTTTTCCAAAGTGGAAGAATGTGGTTGTGACATAACAATTTTATATTGATTGCATTGAGTCTTGATTTGCTTCTAAACCCAGTTCCAACTGCTGATTATTATTTTTAAATAATTATTATGCTTTCTTTGGGTTTATGATAGCAATCTTCTCTTCACTGAACCTTCCTAGTACTACTAGTAGTATAATTTAGTTCTTTTCTGCATCCCATTATCTTGTAAAGCACAACCTTATCTGTGAGAAGCACCTGGATTATGAGTCTATATTTATGAAAGATGGTCAAAGCTATTATGTGATAGCAGATAGCATCACTAAACAACTTTGAATATTCTGTCTAGTTTCTTGTTTATTGTGATCTTGCTGCTATTTGATCTTTGTTCTTGTTAGTTTTGGTGCTGTAACTATAACCCTGATTTCTTCTTTATTTTGTTTTTACATTAAAATGTGTGCTACTGTAGTGCCTTGATTTAGGAAAAAATACAACATTTTATGAATAAATGTGAATAATATTATTTTAAATTTGGTTCTTACCATGACTGTGCATTCTATGCCTTTTAACAGTATATATGCATATCTACTCAACTATTTCATTTCTTAATGCAGCTTCCCAGAAGCAGTGCTGAATTCTCCTATCCTCTATCTATAGTTTTACTTAAAATGGTATTCAGTAATTGTAAAAACAATGTATATCTTGGATGTTCAGGAATTCTGAGGTCAAATCTGTTTGTTCAGTAATGCGAGCATGCTTTCCATCCTGCTCTGGGGCTTGCTTCTCTTAAAGCAACCTAAAAGATTGTAACTCTAATCACATTAAAAAAATACATATTATAGATTTGCCTAAGATAGATGCATACCACCTTGATGTGTGATACAATTTTTTCTATAGCTTGTTTTCAAGCTTTTTGCATCAGATTCACTTGATTGCAATTGAGAGGCTTAAATAAATACATCCATCTTTCTAGAAACTTCATGGCATAGAATTTCAAACCAAGAAATTGTTTAAATTAGAACATGTAAGTTTCAGTACATGTTGATTGTGCTTTGAAGCTATTTATATACCAAGCTAATTTTTCTTGAACTTTAAATATTTTCTGCACATAATGACTATCTCTTTATTTTATGCAGTTGAAGATATAATCTATAATCTAATGTATATTTAATATAAAATAATCATTTTATACTATTATTACTATTATAATGATACATCCAAATGTTAAAATTTTTCTTGACTTTACACTTTCAGAGAAACTTTTGTCACTTCTACCAGAGTATGTTGTTCCGTACACTATCCATCTTCTGGCACATGATCCTGATTATATCAAAATCCAAGACATTGAACAACTAAAAGATATTAAAGAGTAAGAATGTATTTTAAATGAAAAATTTCAGTATATTAATATACTGATTTATATTTTAATTAAATATTCACCACAACTATGATGTTTTTTCACAATTCAGTACCTAATTTATTCTCCAAGAAAATCAACTGGTTATTTGACAGCTACATTTTATATTTCTTCAGGTGTCTGTGGTTCATACTAGAAATATTAATGGCTAAAAATGAAAATAATAGTCATGCATTTATCAGAAAAATGGTAGAGAATATTAAACAGACAAAAGATGCTCAAGGGCCTGAAGACACAAAAATGAATGAAGTAAGTTTTATTGCATATTGCTAATATTTATATAGACATAGTGAATCTTTATCTAGGTTGTAAATTGGCTGCATATAAATAATTAGTTCTCTTTTAGAAGCCGGTTTTCCGGTTTCGCGTGGCTTCGGGGCAGCAGGAATTCGCGAGTGCTCGCGATTCCTGCTGTGCTAGCCGCCGAGGTACCCCCGATCCAGATGGGTCAGGGGGATATGGCTGCCCTGCAGGGACAGCTGAAGAGAGAGGGGAGTCGGACAGGGGGTTGGGGGTGTCGCAGACCCCCTCCTCCTCCGGAAAAACCCCTTTTTCCCAAGGCGGAGCGGCGGTCAGCAATGGCCGCCACAAAGAAGCCAGCAACCGGGTAAGATTGCGCTGGAGGAAGTAAGAAGAGTGAAAGTGCTGTCTGAGCCGGGTCAAGTAACATCTTTCAAATTGGTTGGAACTGAGCTGTTTGAATTGCTGGAGGATACATTGTATCCCTAAGAAGATTGAAAGCGGCGGAGAAGCTGTTAAAGGGAAATTTTTTTTTTCTTCACTCTCCCACCCCATGGAAACAGCAGATATGTTTGGACATATTGGACATTGAAAGTGAATTGTTTTGAGAGTTGAAGCTAAGGGACAAAAGGGTTTTTGGACATTGAAAAACTTAAGAAATTGGAAAACCCTTGTTGGAGGTATGGATTTCTGATTATTTAAAATTGATATTGCAAGTGGGAAGGGAGAGGAAAAAAAATTGGAGCAGAAGCTGAAAAAGGAGGAGATTGCCTAGAATCCCAAAGAAAGGTATATGGTAATTGGACCTCTTTGATTAAACATTAACCCCAGAAAGAGAAAGAGAAGAAGGAAGAAAAGTATTAATTTTTGGAATTTTTTTTTGAATTATTCTTGATTAAAAATATTTGTGGTTGTTTTGGGAAAAGTTTCTCTTTTCATGATGGCATCTCTTGTGGGTGAACTAAAGACTGAATATCAAAAATATAAAAAAGAAGATACTTTGGGCACTTTGTTTCAATTCTTAGAAATGGCGTTATGTACTTATGAAAAGTTGACTACGCAGCAGAAGGACTGGGACAAAGAAGAAGAGGAAGAAGAAGCCATCTTTGATGAACAATGGGTTCTTTCCGGAGAGGAGGAGAAAAAGGATAAGAAAAAGGGGATTTTAAGAATTATAAAAACAACCAAAGAAGAGAAAAATGAGCGGAAAGGTGGAGGCAAGGTTAGAAAGCAAAGGAAAGGGAGTAAGAAAAGGGAGGAGGAAAGACAAAGGGGTAAAAAGGGCAAGGAGAAGAATAAGCAAGAGAGAAAGGGGGGGAGGAGAAGCCTCAATGGGGGGAAGCAAGATCTAAAGAAAAAAAGTTTATTCAGAGACAATGGGTGAATTTAATTTAGGATAAAAGAGGGATTCTGGAGGGTACATAAGATTGTGTTTTTTATATGTGTATTTAGAGTATAAAATTCATTGTGTAATTTTAGAATCTTTTAAACAGAATCCCAAGAAAAATTGTTATATGAAGTACTTTTAAGTTAGGGTAATGAGTTATAGACGTTACTCCAATTGGTGTATAGGAGAAGTATAATAAAAGAAAAAAGATGAATGGATAGTTGGAAATAGAACAGACAAAGAATATTATTGAAAATGGTAATAAGATATGAAAGGATATATAAAGGTTTTGTTATTTTTTTTTTTTTTTTGGATGTTGTATATTGAAAAAAGGCAAAAAAAATTTAATTAATAAGAAATAATTTGGATGAAAAGGAGAAGTTGGGATAAGATATGAAGTTAAATAGACAAAGTATTGATACTATAATTTGGGATTGATATGTTCTATTGGTTTTCTTCTTTTATTATTTTTTCTTAGAAAAGAACTTATAAGCTGTTATGCCTTGTGCATTGTTTATATAAAATTGATAAAAATGGTTTATATATATAATATAAAAAAGAAAATGATAATAAGATATGGAAGGATATATAAAGTGAATATGATGTTTGAATTTGTGTCTGTGTGAAGAGTTTCAACCCGGGATCAGACAACCTTCAGAAAAGATCTTTTAGTTTTGTTTCTCTGTAAAATTAATAAAATTTGTTTAAAAAAAAAAAATTAGTTCTCTTTTATTTAGAAATTTGGACTTCTGCATAGTCTGCCCTTTCCAAGAATTCAAGATTGAAAACAGAATTTAATATGATATGCCTATGATAGTTCCTGTGAAAGGAACTATCACTATTCTATTCTATGATAACCAGTAGAAATTGTCTTAAGTTGCTTTATAATATTCACTGTTTATAAATTCTGTAATTTTCCAAACAATTGTAAAGCTTTTTTATTTGGTATAGTATACTTCTGAAATAGGAAATAGGTAAGTTTATTTTGTTTGATATTACTGTAGAATTTTTATACAAAACATGGGGTTCCAAAGATTCCTTTTGTCTTTTCAGATCTTTTATTATTAATATTTTCTGATGTTATAAAAAAATCACACTTTCTCTTTCAGAAACTTTATACAGTATGTGATATAGCAATGAACATCATAATGTCAAAGAGCACAACATATAGTTTGGAATCTCCCAAAGACCCTGTGTTACCAGCTCGATATTTCACTCAGCCTGACAAAGTAATGTGATTTTTTTCCCTATAAATTTCATTGGAACTACATGTTAAAAACTATTTTTTTAAAGTAAATATTATGCATAATGTAGCCAGGTAACCCAAAGGATTATGAATTTTATGTGATATGAAGTGCATTGTGTGGATTATTTATTTTACTTTTATCCCACTTTTCTTTAGAATCAACTCAAAATGTCATATTAGTTTCATAGTCAATTATGTAACTGCATATCAATGATGCAATCCCTTTTTAATCTTTAAACGGGAATCTTATCTACATTTTTTCCTTTACTTGCAGAATTTCAGTAATACCAAAAACTATCTGCCTCCAGAAATGAAATCATTTTTTACTCCAGGAAAGGTGGGCATTTGCATATTTTTAGGACTTGCACAGAATAATTCTGTTCAACCAAAATAAATTTCTTACAATAAAAAGTTATTTTGAAATTATTTATTACAATGAGGGTTGTATATTTTTATGTTAATATTTAGCTACTAATTCAAAGGCAATTCCACCTATACTGCATTGCAGAGATTACATGGCATGATTTAAAAAAACAAGACCATCAATCTTTAAGTGCTGAAAAGTCTTCGAACAATAGAAGGATTGAAACAATAGAAGGATTGATGGAAGCCTAAGAGCAGATTGATTTTCAAGCTATAGTGAAGGCAGAACTTTGGATACTCCATTAATATTCTGATTAGTATAATCCAGGATTGATCATTTTGCATTATTCCCCATGGTAAGGATCTAGTAGAGCTGAAGCTGATTTCATACATAGTATATGGGTGATACAGGGGGATACTGGGATGACAGGGATTAAAACAACAGAGCATTATTAAGTATCAAACCAATGTTTAGGAAATAAGCCAGATCTTCAAGCAAGCCTCTTAACAGTAATGTACTGTATATTGCAGGAACATGTATACTGCTTGAATTCAACAGTGTCTTGCTGAACTGCTGATGTTCCAACATTGTTGACCAACATTAATTCAGAGGCCATTGACTAACTGATTTAAAACTTTTTTTTCAAAGTATGTTAAGATATTCTGAAGAGTTTACAAACTTAGATTTTGAAGTTTTGTCTTTTATTTTAGAAAGTATAATCATAACATATAGATTTAATGGATAACTGATTTGTTCTATCTTTTACAGCCCAAAGCAGCCAATGTTCTTGGAGCAGTTAATAAGCCTCTTTCAACTGCAGGCAAGCAATCTCAATCCAAATCTTCTCGGATGGAAACTGTAAGCAATGCCAGTAGCAATTCAAATCCAAGCTCACCTGGAAGAATTAAAGGAAGGTAAGTAATACAAGTTTCTCTCTACACTTCATCCTGTATTTGAATACCTAGCAGTATGATAGAATTGTTTTTATATCATTCTGTGTTTGTTTCTTACATGATCTTCATTTCTATATTTGTTAAATAAATAAAATGAATGAATTCGTGTAGCTGATACCTTTTAGTTCAAACTGAGAAAACAATGTTGAAGAATTATAGAGCATGAATAGAGTTTGTTTTAATTATTGTATTATACCATTGTATTACATGATTCAGATCCATAAGCTGTAATAAGTTGCCTTGAAAATTACTTTTTCCAAATTAACCTGTTAAATGAAAAATGGTTCTTTAAAGGAGAAAATGCTGTATTAATTGTTGCAAAATAGTTTTGTATTTTGAGTAGCTTACATTGATTTGGATTGCATCTTACTAATTATACATTTTGTTAATTACAAAATGGATTCGTATACTTCCTCTTCGCCTTTCTTTTGAATGGATTTTTTTAGCTCTCAAACTGCTAAGTTATGATTACAGGCTGGGTTTTTTTTAGCTAACCAGGATATGAACTGCAGCAGTATAAAAACTTTGTTTAGATTCAGAAAGAAATAGCAGAATTTTTATGAAACAGCAACAAAATTTCTATGAGCCCTAAATCTGCTGGGTAGAAATATCTAAAACATTTAACAATATTTGGCTTGCATTTAGTTAATTAAATACTGTAAAGTAATAGTTTGTTGTTCATTTACATTTGAAGTTTGAACTGGCCTGAAAAAGAGGATTTATGACCTGAATTTCCAGTTCTGATGATCAGACTTCACCCCCAGTCGCATGACCACACTTTGGACACTCAGCAACCAGGTCACATTTACAGCCATTTGCAATGTCCTGTGGTCATGTTACCATGTTTTACAACAATTCTGCCAAAAAACAGCACTTCTAATTTTCAGCAGAATTAAGCCATAGTGAACCATTGATTCTTTTAACAACTGTGGCATTTGCTTAACAACTACCACAAAAAAAGTTGTAGAAATGCATTGATTCACATGATAATCCAATGTACCTGTGATGTTTAAAAGAGACTAAGAACTGTTCAGGGACATAGTATAATTATTCTGTTCTGTGGTATAGTAGTAAGATATTCTATAATGAAGTTTACTCCTGGCAACTGCTTGGAGAAGATCTTGGAACTTTCTTGGCAAGATTTTGGAAACAGTTTGCCATTGTCTCCTTTCTAAGGTTGAGAGAGATAGAGAATGGCCCAAAATCATCCATCTGGCTTTGGGCCGAAATTGAAACTAGAATTCAGTTTCCCATTTTCTAGGCTGGTATCATAATGATTATACCAGCATGTCTCTACAGCAGTGGTTTACTTTAAGGCGATGCTGAATTAAAATATAGGTAGTCCTCTACTTACGATCACAATTGAGTCCCCAAATTCTGTTGCTATGTGAGACATCTGTTAAATGAATTTTGCCCCATTTTATGACTTTCTTGCCACAGTTGTTAAGTGAATCACTGCAGTTAGTAAATGATTGTTAAGTGGATCTGGCTTCCCCATTGACATTGCTTGTCAGAAGGTTGCAAAAGGTGATCACATGACCCCAGGACCCTGCAACCATTATAAATACGAGTCAGGTGTCTAAATTTTGATCACATGACTATGGGGATGCTGCAACGGTCATGTGAAAAACAGTCATAGCACCTGTCAGTGTTTGAAACAGTCACTAAACAAATAGTTATAAGTCAAAGACTATGTGCATTATTGCAGGAGAAAGCCATTGCTTGATAGGAAGATTGAGATAACAATGTATCCTATAAACAAAATTGAATAATGGAATTTAGCTTAATTCTCAGAAAAACCAAACAATTAGGCATTATTTGGCAGTAACCAAGTCTTAATACATATATACATTTTCCTTTTCTTCTATTCAGTTGTGTCCAATTTTCAGAGACTGCCTGGACAAGTCCCTGCAGTTTTCTTGACAAGGTTTTTGAAAGGTGGTTTGCATTGTCTCCTTCCTAAGACTTGAGACTTAGTGACTAGACCAAGCTCATTCAGCTAGCTTTGTGCCAAAGGCAGGATTAGAATTCATGGTCTCCTCGTTTCTATCTGATGCCATAACCACTACATCATACTGTCTCACGTTTCCTTATATTTTATAAATTACTGACTACCACTTTAATAATAACAATATAGTCCTAATAGAAGAAAATATTTGTAGCTCAGTTGAATTTTGGACTCCTTGCTGTTCTATGAATTTGGATGTCTGCTTGCAGACATTTCATTATCCTCCTAGTGAATGTGAGGTTTCCTCCCTTCATTTTGCTCCCTTGGTTACCCTTTCAGGTAATAAAATGTCTACAGGCAAACAACCAAGTTGCAAAAGGTACTTCATAAGGACATGTAGTTTATCAGTGAAAATACAATATAAGGAAGTGCTTTTTGACCTTGGCAACCCTGTTTCTTTTTGGGATGATAGAGGCAAAAAAATATTATTAAATTATTAAAATATATTTTAATAATTTTGCATATTTTAATAGGCTCGATAGCACTGAACTGGACCACAGTGAAAATGAAGACTATACAATGGCATCATCTCTGCCAGGAAAGAAGAATGATAAAAGAGATGATTCTGAAATTGTAAGAATTAACAGCATTGCTTTTCAATTAATTGTAACATTATTTTTTTAGAAATAATAAAAAATGCAAGCAATCAGAGATGTGCCTGATGATTATTCATCTGAAGACACAAGGTTTAGAAAGAGTGCTTTAAAAACATGTATTTCCTATAAATATTTCCTATATATAAAGTTTTATATGGCCCTTCTGGTCAGTTTTTATATTATTATGCCATAAAGAAAAATACAATATTGGAGTATTAAAATATGGTGTTTTTTCAGCTTTTTTTCCTGGAATGAATTCACATTTCCTTATGTAAGTAAGATCTAGACATAGTTGATGGATGAAGTAGTGTTCTCTTTCTTCCTCAGTCAGAGCTGGAAAAGCCCAGAAGTAGAAAGAAAATGATTACAGATCCTGAAGAAAAGTTGGGAATGGATGAACTGAACAAATTAGGACAAGAACCAAAACTTAGAAGTAGCCAGCGAGGCAGAAAAAGAGCTGCAGTTATTTCAGAGTCTGAGGAACCTCAGTGGTCAGAGGAAAAGAGGTTAAAAGAGAGTATCTTAGAAAGTGAAGATGAACAAAACAGTCCACCAAAGAAGGGAAGAAGAGGGCGACCACCAAAGGCCACCACAGGAAGCATACAAAAAGAAGAATCAACAGTAAAAACATCTAAAAGAGGGAGAAAAAAAGCTGTGCCAGTTAAACCAATGGAGGAGGAGGAAGAAGAGGAGGAGGAAGAAGAGGAGGAGGAAGAGGAGGAAGAAAGTCAGATAGACAGCATAGAACAGAAGTCAAAAGGTCGACAATACAAAACACCCAAAAAATCACAACAAAGGTAAGTTCTTTGTTCAGTTGTCTGCTATTTTTAAATTTAAATTGACATGGTGACTGAGTTGGATATCCTTCCAAAACAGATCTGAATCATCAGAAATAAGTACAGCTGAATCAAACCAGTCTACACCACAAAAAAGACGAGGAAGACCACCAAAAGTTCCACCCACTCAGCAGAAGAAAGGGTATGATGTGATGTCAATCTAACAAGGGGTTCATTAAATTAATTTTAAAAATGTTTCAAGCTTAGACGATCCTGTGAGTACACTAAAGTTCACAAAAATAACAATTTAATATTGCTTAGATGCTAAAATAGTCTAATTCTTTCTCCAAATCTTTCTTCATTGCTTAAATTTAAAGTGTTGAGTGATACCTTGGTTTGTGGCTTTCTATTTTAGAGGAGCTGGACGATCAAAACAAACAGCAAGCAAAGAAAATGAATCTAGTGAAGAGATGGATGTATTTCAAAGTAGTTCTCCCATTCATGATATTCCTCAAGAAGTAACAATGGAAGAAGAAGAAGTGTCCTCAATCAGAGTAAATAATATGTTTATGCACAATTGCATATAAATTTCTTTGAATGTTTATGCATTTCATACAGTTGAAGCTTTAGTAAAGTGCTATCTTTGATATTACTAAATATAGTGAAGCAGAATTGGCAGTTCCCTTTTTTAAAAGTGAGAGATTTTTCCTTTGGGAAGAAATAGAGAACTCCATTTCATGTAGTACGACAAAATGTGTAGGAGAAGAATATAGCAATAGCACTTAGACTTAGAGTGCTTTACAGCCCTCGAAGCAGTTTACAGAGTCAGCATATTGCCCCCAACAATCTGGGTACTCATTTTACTGACCACGGAAAAATGGAAGGCTGAGTCAGCCTTGAGCCTGGTGAGATTTGAATTGCCAAGTTGCAGTCAACTGGCAGTCAGCAGAAGTAGCCTGCAGTACTGCACTCTAACCATTGCGCCACCATGGCTCTTGCATTACTTGTGCCTATTTTAAATCTGAGCTTTTATCCAGATGGACACCTTTGCAGAGAAAGTAGAAAATTATTTTTAAACCATCAGTAGGATCATCATATTCTGGACTGTGCTTAATCTAATTGAATTCAACTGTGCATCTAAATGCAATTAAACTTAGCAATTAGTGGGGCAAGCTTTTCTGCCTGATTCTTTTTGTCTTATCATATCATGGAATGCCTTCATCTAAATGATGTTCCAGTTAATTAATTAATTAATTTAATTTAATTTATATTGCTACCTATTCGCCCATGGCGACTCAAGGTGGCTTACACAATATAAAATCATATTTAAAACAAAAAAATAAAAATAGAAACTAACAAAAACTAACAAAAAGAATCAAATTTAGTAAAGTACAATAAAACAAAGTTTGGGAAAACAAACAAAGCAAAAAATCAAAAACCAACTTCAACCCTGCCTTCCCGACGACAGCAGATCACACTAGCCACCTGAATGGGCTCCATCCCTCTCTGGGTTCCCCAGGCCTGCTGGCAAAACCACATCTTCAGTGCCTTTCGGAAGAGTATTAGTGAGGGGGCCATTCTAATCTCTGGGGGAAAGATGTTCCAGAGAGACGGAACTACCACGGAGAAGGCCCTTCTTCTGGGTCCTACCAGTGTATCTCTCTCAGGGGTGAGACCCGCAACATTCCCTACCTCCTTGCTCTAATGGGTCGGGTGGATGTGACTGCCAAGAGATGTTTCCTTAGATAACCCGGATCCAAGCCATGAAGGGCTTTAAAGGTGATAACTAGCACCTTGAATTGTACCCAGAAGCAAATCGGCAAGCAGTGCAGCTTCTGCAGGAGAAGTGACACGTGCACACCAGGGTCTGCGGGCCACTGCATTTAATAGATGCATTTCCTTGATGAATCAGTTAATGCTGATTAAAATGCATTATCTATTGAAAGAGCAAAACAGCTAGATAAATATCAACGCTATGCAGATTTTTAAATTCTTTATGTTGCATTCAATGTATGGTTTACACTGCTCATGTTTTTGGAATATGAAAGACTATGTACACAAAACATTCTTGAATTGAGACTTCTAGTTCTTGTTTTTTGGCTTTTTCAGGTTCGTCGGAGGACATCTAAAAGGGAAAGGCGATGAAGAGTCATGCTCCTGCCATTATTAAATAATGCCATTTGCAAACTTTTAGGCTGAAGAGAATTATTTATGCTCACAGTGGGATTGCTGAAGAAATTAAATCACTCTATTTCCTGCTTTTTGAAGCTCCTAGGTCATGAGCATAATTCACACATATGTTTATATCATTAACTATGGGGTTTTGTGAAATGTAATGTACGCTGGCTATATAGGCAAAAGAACTAAAAAAACTGTCTGTAAATAATCCTTTTTTTAAAAAAATATTTCTGACTTTAAAGTGCTTGTATAGCTTTTATCACAGCTTTACACAACAGTACAAGACTGTTTGGTAGAGCTATTGATTTGGGGAAAAAGACAAAAAAAAAGTAAGAATGGGTATCAAGCAATATTTGTCAGTGTCTGTATTCTTATTTTTCTTGCCATTTAACTGTGAAAAAATCACTTTGACAAAATAGTGACATTTATTCTGACACTATTTGTTAAAAATAAAAAACATTCTCTTTATGTATCTAATTCAGTGTTTACCTTTGGCAGTTGTCTGTCTTTGGAGGTGCCAAATTGCTTTTAAACGATGTGGGATAAAACAATACATCCAGCTGCAGATGTGTGAAAGAATAGTCTTTTAATGCACCTCAGTATTGATAACAGATTTCTCTAGACTTCTTGTGGCATTGAGCATTTAAAAGAATTTAATATTTTAATTTTTAAAATGTGTTATTAAATAATGTAACAAAAGCTGATCCTCATAGTTTCCTTATTAGTTTTTGTTAATCTGCTGTATCAATAAAATTCTGTAACTGAATTTTTAATAGTCTACTATGTCAATGTGTATATTCCCTCCTGAACGTTATGTTCATCAAACAAATTATGTTATAATATGAGACCTAATATCTGAACTTTAGTGAAAATACAGGTTTTATTACCATGTAAATCAGAAAATTTTATTGATGCAGTCTGTCTTTATAAAGCTGTTTTTTCTTCAGAGCCAAGTGTTTTGTATATCACAGTAAGTTGCATGTTTATGACAGAAATGTAATGAAATTGCAATGTAATTTTTAAAGTCTTATCTAGAAGATGCTACATTGCCTCATGAGAAAAAAAACTTTTACCAAGAGTCTATTGTACCTTTTTTAGTTAGCTAATATTTTTTATGTTTGTATGCTTGGGTATAAGCATGGACAATTGGAAGAGTGAAGTAATAAGAAATGTGTTTGCATTAGAATGATCAGCTGCAAAATATTTCAGTCAGGGTATTCAAAATTTATATGAAATTTCAGTTTATGTTTTACATTGAAGTGATTGAACTTTGTTTCTTGGGTAGAATTACAGAAAATAGAGGATAAAGTATTTTAAGACATTGTATGCAGTTTTCCAAACTGTGTTTGAACCAAAATGTATAGCTTACTATTTATGCTTAGCCATGCACATTTTATGGTTTCTCATGCTGTTTTTCCTCCTGTTCGATAGCAGTATATGTGAGGAATTCAAGTTTTAACTTATTAATATTGTATCTCATGGAATAATGGAGCATTGTCATAAATTAACAAAGACATCTATGTTACATTTCCAAGGGAATATATATATATCTCTTGGGAAAAAATACAGTGATTTGAAAACATGTTTGCAAGTATATTTTTTAGTGGAAAACCAACTCTTTTCTAAGCTTTTTTATTATAATTTGTATTGGTTTTTTTAAGCAGCAGCAATAGACAAAGGCAAACAATTGTGTTTGTCAAACTGTTCTACTTAAGTGCTTTTTCTAGTAGCTCTTTTAGCTAGTAATTATTGTTCTTGAGCTATATTGTATTTTTATGCCCATAATTTTGGGTAACAACAATTTAAAAAAACATTAATTAGAGTTGGCTCTGAAGACTAGAAAATTGCCCACACAATATAATCTCAGTGCTTCACAGAATTTAGCATTGCAAATTAGAGTTTTTATATCTACATAAATAAAAACATAATGTTTGACATTATCTTCATTGATAACATTTCACTGACATCATTTTGCAGAGTATATCTAAACCATTTTATATGAAGTATGAAACATTAAAACTGTTCACAGGCTTTTGAAGATTTATTTGCATGAACATAGTTTGATCATATTTCCTTAATATTGTTGAAAATCAATTAATCATAAGATGTTAATGTAAATTAAATATATAATTTGACATTTGAAATGTTTATTTCTTGGAATATAATGTGTACTTGGGAAAATAGGTGCAGATGGGATAATATGTTAAATCTTTTAGGTTTTATTCTCATACAAAAATAATGCACATGTTATGTACTAACACTTTGGGATTTCAAAACAGTAAATGGAGTAAAGTAATACATAAAGAAACTGGATGCTAAGATTCAGTTAGTATTCTTCATTATGTTCATTTCTTGGTATGTATTATATTACATTAAACAAAAAATTGAGCTCTGTTAAATTCAAGCATGAAATTCTTATAATATTACAGTAAGGTATCTTGCTGCAGCCTGCAGCTTTCATGTTTGTACATATAAATTACTTTATTTTTAAATTGGCTGTTTTCTTTGAGTGGCTTGTTTTTCTAATATTTTTCTTTGCACCAGTTTCAACAGACACAAATATATTTGATAAGTGTTTAGATTCTAATGCTCTTTTTGTAAGGAAATAAATAAATGTACTTCAGCCAGGAGATTAGAAGATGCTCAGAAGAAAACCATCGTAGTTTGTTTAACTACAATCTTCCTACAGGTATGCCCGTGTTAAACAGATTATTTGTCATCATTTGTAACCATAGTATGGGCCAATTGATTGTGGTGGTGGTGTCCCATTAATTTCTATAAGTCACACACAACCACACTGATAAAAAGCTATATCAACTTAATGTGGTAATAGATAATAATTATCCGATGATACTCAACCTTGAGATTTATTAGTAATTCTAATTTCCTTAGTGCGATTTTATTGTTTCCTACTGTACAGATTTTTACTGAGCATTACAGATTTTGAAATTCTGAACACATTGAAAGTCAATCCTGATTTATTCAGGTATGTGTTTATTATCTACTTGGTAGTTTTGATAGTTAATTCCTTAAATTTTTCTTGTTATGGGTGTGGGCTGGATTTCTCTTGTTTTAATTTTCATACCACTGAGGTAGAATGTTAAGTATTTACTTCTGTTTAAAAAATGTTGTGTTCTATTTTATTTAGTGGGTTTATTGAGAAATGCTAAGATTCTTCCGCAATTTTCCAGCAAAAAGGATTAAGAAATAAATTGAGTTGAAGGTCTTGAAAATTTTTAAAGCTGTGAAAACCCATTAGGGTTGTGACCATTCTAATCTCTGAGGGGAGAATATTCCATAAGGCAGGGGCTACAGCAGAAAAAGCTTATCTTCCAGTTCCTACCAATTGATACTTCTTGGCTAATAGGATCTGCAGCATGTCCAATCCATTGTACAGGTAGAAACTCTTGGAAAAAGACAATCCCCCTGGTAACCCAGTGTCAAACCATGTAGGGCTTTAAAGGTGAAGAGCCTTTAATTGCACCCAGAAACACACTGGCAGCAAATGCAATTCACAGAGCAATTGTGTTACATGTGTCATGTAGATGGCATTTATTACCTGTGCAGCTGCATTTTGCACCAGTTAAAATGTTTCTGAATGTTCTTCAAGGGCAGCCTCCTATAGAGCACATTACAGTAAACTAAGTGGGAGGCTACAAGGGCATGGGTGATAGACTTTCTCAGTACCCAAAGGTATGCAAAGGCTGTCCTAAGCACATTGTGAACCCTCAGATTTCACACTGGATCTTTCTGGGGTAGTGTCATCCCAAACAGAACTAGAGATAGAAGACCCTTGTCTCTGAAAGGTCCAAATACCCACAGCAACTCTCTCTTGCTGAGATTGAATTGGAGTCCATTTCACCCCATCCAGGCCCAAGTAGCCCCCAGACACTGGAATAGGGTGTCTACAGCATCACTCAAGGGGCCTGGTGTGGAGATAAACCTGAGTGCCATCCGCATATTGATATCTCACCCTAAACTGAACTGAACTAAACTCACTGGTCTCATGTAGGTTTTAAATAGAAGAAGAGAGACAATGGATCCCTAATGCACCCCACAAAGTAGGGGGCACAGCCTGGATCTTTCCTGTTTATCAACAACTGAAATCAAACCTGAAGGAAGGAAGACAATCAGCACAACACAGTGTCACTCAGCCTCAACTCTTGGAGCCAGCCCAAAAGGATACCATGACCAATGGTATCAAATGCCACTGAGAGGTCAAGAAGAGCCAGAATGGACATACTACTGCATCCTTCTCTCACCATATGTCATTTATGAGGGCACTCATTGGGAAGGGAAGATTGGAAACTGGGCAAAAACTGTTCAACTTGGTTGGTTTGAGAGAAGATCCTTTGAGGGGGTCTTTAAGAGCTGGTGGGACACTTTCAAGGAGGAGCTAACTACCGTTCAGACCCAATCCCGCATCTGAATAATGAACACAAAAGGGCATGGATCTAATATACAAGTAGGTGAATTAGTATGTGTAGAGGGCCTTGTTCATTCCTCAGGTTCCATGGGCTCAAACTATGTTATGTTCTGTTTATTTAGCAGTATTACTGAAATTAAAATCAAATCTCTATATGTTGAATTATGTTGAAAAAGTTTTTAAAAATGGATTGGATATACTTTTTCAATTGACTATATAGGAAGATACAGTAAGTGTCGATCAAGCTGAGTAGATGCAAATATAGTATTTTAATTAAACATGATTATACATTCTATCTGTCTGATTTCTCTTTCATCTCTCCCCTTTCTCTCTCTTGTCCGTGTTCCCTCTTAAACCATTTCCAAAAACAGGCAAGGGTTTGTGTTTGTGTTTTTCTTTGGGTGTTTTTTGTCATATGATTTAAATCAAGAGTCATTTCAAATGAAGCTCTTTTGTTCCCCTGCTGTGGCTCCGTCAGCTGAACCCACCACTGCCTGCCCTGCCTCCCTCTCACTCCTTGCCTGCTCTGAAAAGAGAAGGGTGACGGTGGCGGATGGGGACTCGCTCCATATTCCAAAATGGGAGTGAAGCGCCCCTCTTCTTGACTCTTCTTCCGGCCATTCTTGGTGCTGTGCACACATTGGCTGCTCAGGGAGATGTGTGAATTGCTCTCCACCCTGAGACACGGCCAGCTCCGCTTCAGCCAATGCTCTGCGTTGTAATGGGAAGAGGAGGGATGCTGTCTCCCCATTGTGAAGCATACTAAATTTAAGTGTGCTGCACAAGGTGCTGCAAGAGCAGCGAGCAGGCTATGGAGGCAGCAAGAGCAGCAGAGTCAGCCACAGTGGGGGTGGGCCAGTGTCTCAGGGCAGAGAGCAAGTTGCACATCTCCCCGAGTGACCAAGGTGGATGCAGCACTAACAAAAGCCGGAGGAAGAGGCAAGTAAAGGCCGCTTCACTCCCGCTCTGGAATATGAAGTGAGTCTCCATGCACCACCACCACCCTTCTTAGGCCAGGTGAGAAGTGACTGGGAGGGGAGGATGAGGGTCAGGGCCAGCCAGTGGTGGGTTCAGCTGACAGCCACAGCACAGGGCCGAAAGAGCCATATGTGGCTCTGGAGTCACAGGTTGCCAACACCCGGTATAGCCAGTATAGCATCTTTTTCTGTATCATTCTAGTCGCCTGTCACTTTAAATTCACTTTAAAATCAATTTTAATCTTGTTCAGTGAAACTGGTTCCTGTTGTAAAACATCTTTTAAACAAAGTCCATCTATAATGACAGAGATTTTTAAAATTAATATCTGGCTCCATTGTTAATAAATATCCTTCAGTGTATCCAATGTTAAAAGTATTTTGCTCCATTCTGTATTCGTAGGTCACATTAGAGTGATCCTGTCCTTGAATTGTAAATTCCCTTCTGATTTCCTTTAATGTCCAATCATCAAAGTCCTAATCTTTCATTTTTTGAGGATTTAAAACAACAGCATTTTCCCATGGGAAGGATTCTTAATTTTAAATTTTTATTTCAAATCTATCTGGACCCTCTGCATTTGTAACTTTCCAAAATCAACATTTTAATCACATTTTTGCTGTTTGTTTCAACACAAAAGATTTTTTAAAATCTTAAAGCTTATTTAAAACTTATTTCAAGGATTGAATGAAATTCATCCAGTGTTCTGAAACTAGCTGTTGTGAAAGATTCTAATAGCTTAAAAAAAATTAAGCGTTTTCTGAAAGTGATTAAGAAATGAAGTTTGGCAAACGTTTGAGTCTTTGGAGTATTTGGAGTCCCTTGCTCAGTTTGTGAACCAACTAAAAATTTTGGTTCTTGCAGTTTACTTGTGAGAAACAGCTATCTGAAGTACAAGTGGGCAAATCACACAATCTCCATTTCCTAGACATATAAACACAGTATTTATAATTTACATGTCTGAAGATTCACCTGTTCCATATGCTCAACAATATCACTGTGTAATTAAGATTGAGAGAAAGTGATCATAGCAACAAGCCAAAACTGAAGTATAAAAATTTGGAAAAAGGCGTTATGCAATGTCTGTTGTGTTGCATGGGAAGAAACCATATGATCAATTCACACAAATATGTTGTCCAAGAAGAATCCTTCAGAAATGGTGAAAGGATGTAAATGTCCTTGGAGAGAAAATAATTTGACCAAAATCTTGTTTCATTTTTTTATTCTCCAAAGATGACCCTGACCATTGATATTTTGCTGGGCAAAGAGAAGCCAGATCTTTTCTAGCTTGCCAGCAAAAACTAAATTAATAGAGTAAGCAAACACAGGATAAAGGATTCCTAAGCAGAATGATTTTGGTAGCAGACTTTCAGCTCTGCCTTCTCTCATCTGCATTTTTTTAGTTTTTTTATTTAATGAAGAAAAATATGAAATACAGTAGTGAAGATAGAGAAACATGTAAATATTCTAAATCAGATATTTAAATAATATTTGCTGTCTTTTCTAAAAATGGTATTTCTATTCCAATTTTTAAAAATTGTTCATGGTAGAAATGAAACAAAAATGGTTTCAGTAAAAATTTGAAGAGAAACTTTGAAATGAACTAAATGAACTGTCTTGGAGTGAATGTCCATATTTTTAAGAACCAACACTTAAGGTAAAGTTCTGAAAATATTCCTTTTGTAATTATATTGGTGGTGTATTGAAATAATGACGAGAAGCCAATTTTACTTTTTTCTGAAGGCAGAAGTGATGACATCAGTTTAAACAAGACACATATTTCTGCTGAGTGCAATGAACGTCCAACTCATGGTTTATGATCAATTTGTGATTCTATTAAATGTGTACTGATGCTGTTTAATGTATATCTATTATTAATGCATTAATAGCTCATGCATTGTTGTAAATTCTGTACTTCAAAGTTAATGCACTACTGATACTGGTCCATGGAGTAAAGGTGATGTTTCTTCAAGTTAAACTAGATTTTTATGGAAGAATTTTATGTACATTGTGTCTTGCTTAAATCTAAGGCAAGGACCAGTGAATTTTCAACCTTAAAATACTTTGACTCAGTGTTGCTACTCTGTAGATGTTGGAGATATGTCCAGGGCCCAATAGGTTAGGGCAGTGGTGGCTAACTTTTTTGGGCTCCTGTGCTCCTTGAGATTAGCCAGTGTGCAATCCAGGCGATTTAGTATTTTTTTTAAATTACACACAATGAACCCTGGGACTTCTACTTATGAAACCACCAGTGCAACATATCCTGCTTTACTGGGCAACTGGGCAGCAGCATTTGTGAGTCAGTCAGGACTTGGGGTTTGGAGATCTCTTTTCTGCTATCTCTTCAAATAAGGGATTTGCCTGAGGGAAATGCTCCCTCCCCCATGGAATTAGCAGGGAGACATGACTGCTTGTGCTTTAGTGTCACAAAGCAACAAACAAAAAAACAAAAAAGGAAGCTAGGAGCAGCATTGTGTGGAGGTAGGTGAAGGAAATAACCTCTGTCTAATTCTGAATGGTGTGTCTCTGTGTTTGTATGCAGCTACTTTTACAATACAGACAATACAAACATGCTGGACAATTTTCCCTCCCACCAGACAGAAGTCCAAGGTGTTCAGAACTTGCTGGGCCAGCCACTCAAATACAATCCTTACATGAGTACGTTAGACTGAATGCAATATAAATGATACAAGAAAGAAAATGGATTTCACATTACAATGAATTTCAAATTACAATGAATTTCCACCCTCTCCCCCATAATCTTTCTAACTTGTCTTCTGGGGATTGAAAAGAGTCTTAGTCTTTTACTGGTCCATCTCAGGGTCTTTTACTTCATGTCTCTGGGTGGCATAGGTTTGGCCTAGTGGTATGGGTGGTCAGTCAGGCTTGGGAGGGTCTGCTCCACTCTGGTTGCTGTGATAACTTTCAGTGGAGGACTAAATCCAAATCCAATTTTTTTGCTCCAATGGATGGAGTGTCTCCTCTAGGGGGCAGCATCTGTTTCCACGTGCTGCAGGGCTGAAAGACAGAAGAACAAGGTCCCCTCCCCCCTTTACTGGGTGATCTTACCAGGAAAGGGATTGTTGGCAGGATAAGAGATTTTTGAGGGGGTGGATAGCTTGCAGGCAGGTTTGAGGGGAAAAACAACACATCAGTATTGCAGTTACTGAACAGATAAATCAATTTCAATAAAATGGAGACACAACAGATGAGAAAGGAAAAAAACTGGATTCACATGCTTCAGGAAAAAGATGATCAGGTAAAATAATTTAAGCACATAGTAAATGGAAGGATGAAACTTTTCTTGTAAATGAACTTAAAACATTCACTAATAACCTTGGGTTTTTTTTAAAAGTACAGAGAGGAAAGAAAATTGAAGTCTCTGTTCTTCACTCCGTCCAGCTGGCCAGGCTAGATGGGCAGAAGACATTTTCTCTCAGTGCTTTTAACAATTTAAAATTCATATCTGAAGGGATCAGAGACACTTAACAGTTGCAACAGTTACCTCAAGGTTACAAAGACATAGACACACATACACACAAACGAGGACAAAGAGGAAAACAAAACTGAGGTTTACACACAAATTGATCATTCCCACAATAAATCTCAGTTAAATTGGGGAAGGCACAAATCTTAAGGAACAAACTACATGGTTGCATAAGAGACAAAGATAGAGACACAGAAATAAAGAGAAAGGAAACTAGAAAATCCCATGTGATCCTGTTTTTATATTGCCTTTTTCTTTTAAGTATCTTTATTTTAAGTACCAAATTGGTTTCAGTGTCATCCTTCAGCAAAGCCCTTTTTTCTTTTTTACATATCCTTTTAGCTTTTCTTTTTTCCCATACCAGCTAAGGACTGGCTTCTGCTGTTCAACCCAAGCCTCCAACAATTCACCCGTGTGTGTGTGTGTGCCACTCAGAACCCTCGAACTACAGCTTCCCATTTTTCCCCTTCCGATGTGGGATTCTCACACTTGGCTTAGTCAAGTCAACAGGCCATCAGTTTGCAGACAGAAGTATCTGGGGGAGACTTTGATTCCCTATTCAAAGTATGTGTTCTCCCCTCAGAGGGAACTCTCAGGCCTTGGTTTTTGGACTGGGGGCAAAACAGTCTGTGAGAACTTATTATCCCCCAAAAAGACAGTTCGGGAGGACTTGCTGTCCCCAACAGACAACTATTGGTGCTCTTTCCTCAGGCCTAGGTTTTCAGATTTGGAAGAGCTCAAATCCGGAAGGACTTGCTGCTCTTTACAGGCAAGTACTGGCACTCCTGCTACTTCACAACTTCCTAACTACCTAACTTCACAATTACTTAAAATCCTGGGATTTGCTTTTGGGATACACTGAACAAAAAACAACAACAAACATTTTCTTCTCTCCTTTCAATGATAACCCGCTTGGTTTCTCCCTCTTATATACAGAAGGTCCCACAGCTTCCTTGCTTTTTCTGTCTTGATGGTCATGGCCCTGTGGAGCTAGCAACAGGCAAGAGGGCAGCTAGAGGCCAAAGGAGATTCAGCTGCTGTCCAAGGGTGAAGCCACCCACCCACCCACCCACTCCTCCTCCTTCCCTAAAAAAAGATCCTGTGCTCTGGCAAACCCCCCATGCTCTCCAGACTCTTGGTCTCTCTGCAGTTAGGAAATGCACAGAGGAAACAAGATCCAGTTGTGTTTGGGAGAAGAACCCTCTACCTACACACATGCAGGCATACATACATTTCCCATGCTTTAAATTTAGAATTTAGAGGTACTCCCTTCCAAGCAGCCTTGGAGCTCAACATTCAAAACCCCTTTAAAACCTTTTTTTCCAAATGGCCAAAGTCCAGGAAAACTCACCCACACACTCAATGGGTCTGCTTGATGGCAAGGGAATCTTACCTGGGCCTGGTCCATTTGTTTAGGTTAGCTTGGAGTCCCATCTGCTTGGGTGCCAAATTGAGGGGTGGGTGATAACTTCCTACACATTAACTTCTAAAAGCAAAATTTACTAGTACCCAAACTATTTTTTTCATAGGCCAATTTAGGAAGTTTCTGTAGGATGCAAAAAATAAATGGAAATTGTGCATAAATTGTTTTTTATTTATTTAGTGTAGTAGCCTTCAATTGTTTTTTAATATGTATGGAATCTAAATATACAGTACTGATTGTGACCTTGCATTTTCATTACTTTCAAGCTGAGAGATACTAACTTTGATTTTTCCAGCAACAATATATTTCATTTTCTGCCACTGAAGACAGAATGTGAATGTAATTACTCTCATTTAACAAGGGATGTAAGTATATTTCTGTTTAAATTTGTTATTACTACACTTGCATAACATGTTAAAAGTTCCAAATACCTTCACAGTGTTCTCTATCAAGGCTATTATAATCTTAACTGCAAACTTGAGTATGAATTATTTTCTCTTTAATCAGTTCTCTCATATTTTCTGATCTTCATGTAAAGCATTGATGTTATCATCAACACCAATGGAATGATTGCTGTTTGTCCTGCCCTCCCGGCCCCTGCCAGCTTTATGCCAGGTCCAGGTCTCAGAGAAAAGAAAAGCTTTAAAAATAATTTTTAGCCAATCCTACAATGTCAAAGAACATATTAATGTGAATTATTTTAAGGTCACCATGATCAATCTAGAGAGCAAAAACATTTAAGAGTTAATTTAGCACTTCTCAGGTTGTGTCATTACACCAAAATAGATCTTGGAAGTTCTAGTTGGACTAAATAATTAAAATCTTTTTGTTTGTTTTTAGGTCTCTCTCTCATTCATTGTGTAGAATATTTTTATGATTTATAAATCTTTTAAAAGTAGTTTCTCTTTCTATTTGTCATTCTTTTCCTCCCCCTTACTTAAACTGCCTGACAGCTAAAGCTCTGAGAGATATCAGCCTTACTAATTTAATGTTAAAAGTTCAGCTCTCAAAATGGGTTTTGGAGGCCTGGACATCTACAGTCATCCTTAAATTCTATTCAAATATATACTCGCTATGTACTCGCTATGTGTAATGCAATATTTCTTTTTAAAAAGCAAACAGGAAAAACTTGCTTGTTGATAACTATAAATGTAAAAGTTCTTGTAGCACTTTAAATGCTAATGATTGTACTATCAGCCAATCTTTTGTGGCTTATGGGCATTAAATGAGATGGACTGAACACAGTAAAAGCTTATATGATAATACATCTGTTAGACTCTAAGATGACATAACATTTTTGTATTGTTTTTGCTACAAGAACAAATGGCTACCCACATTGGAATTAATGGTGGTGTAATTTTCAATTTGTTGTTTTTCTATAAGCAGAAAGTAGATTCATAATACAGGGAATTTCTGAAGCTGGGTTTCAAATATTTTACAGAGGAATACTGTCACAAAACATTTTTGAAACTTTGACCTAACTACATCTCCTTTGCCTTTTCTAAAATATGAGAGTGCAAGTCCAGTTAACGATACTTTGCTAGACTTCTGTGGCTAGGAATTCCCAGTGGCTTTTTTTCCCTATAAAAACTGAAAGTCTTTTACTTTAGATTGGATCTGTTGTATTACTGGTAGTATGTTCATAGAAAAACTAGAAAATCATAATACAAGACATTCAGATTCTCCATTAAATTCTCCCCATCCCCAAACCCTGGAGCTAATACAAATTGTAGAAATCATACAGGCACAAATCTAATATACCTGACACTCTGCTGAACCCTATGCTAATTATTGTTGTATTCTTCATTTGTAAAAATATTCGTGAAGAAATGTATGGGACAATTTCATCTTTTATCTTTATCTTAAGAACCGGTGAGTTAGGTTAGAATACAGGTAGTCCTGGACTTATAACAGTTTGATTAGTGACCCTTTGAAGTTACAATGACACTGAAAAAAAGTGATTTATGACCGGTGCAGCATCCCCATGGTTACGTGATTTACATTTGGACACTTGACAATTGACTCACATTTTTGAAGGTTGCGGTGTCCAAAAGTCATGTGATCTCCTTTTGCAAACTTCTGACAGGCAAACTCAATGCGAAAACCAGATTCACTTAACCATGTTACTAGTTTAACAATTGCAGTGATTCACTTAACAAATGTGACAAGAAAAATCACAACATGGGGCAAAACTCACTTAACAAATTTCTTACTTAACAACATAAATTTTGGGCTCAATTAGGGTCGCAAGTTACCTGTAATTAGAATATGGGTCCAAAGCCATTCAATGAATCTGAACCTGAGCTTAATTCTCTCCACGTTCCATTTTTTTGCCACTGCCACTAAGGGAGCTGCTTTGTGCATGCTCAGATGATTTCCTCTCTATTGGTATACACAGCTGGCAGGATTTACCAGGATTTTTCCAAACTCTATCTGGGCAGCCTCTTTGCATGAAACCTAATTTACCCAAATATGAAATTCCTTCCCTTTGGTTCAAAACAGATGTATGCTTCTCCAGATATCCTTCAATGGCAGTTCCCAGCATCCCTTACTTCAGCATTGCACAGAATAAATAAATAAAGCTTTCCTTTCTCACCGCTTCCAACTCACCCCTTTTTTCCAGCCATGCTTCAGGATGAAACTCCAGCATCTCATACTTCCAAAAGCTTTTCTGGTAATAAAGATTGAAGGGATTTCAGTATTTATGATATGAAGCATGCCCCTTTCTGTTTGTAAAAAATCAAGAGCAAAGAATTTTAACAGGCATCAAATCTCCAAACACACTGGTACCCATTGACACCCTGACCCTGTCTAAGCTCTGTCCTTCTCTTGTAATAACAACTTTGTGCAATTGTTACTTTATGTCTTGTCAAGTAACATGCTGATTATATTGGCTTCCCACAGTTTTAAAAGAATGATTGAAACTAGGCCACAATGGATGTGAATTCTTCAGCACTAGTGATGATGAATTGTATCTGCATGCTGTTTGGCTTTATGATGAAGTGAAGGACACAGGATAAAGTGTTATTGGCTTTTGGAATGATAACATCAATCAGCAGCACTATTTGCTATTTTAACTCAGAAAAAAGAACAAACTGTCATGCACTTGAAATATGGAAATAGAGATTGAAATGATATGTGGCATGTTTTGGCTTTTGTAAATCAAAAACAACTTAGAAAAGCTGCAGGCTTGACAATGGGGAAAAGAGGGGTAGGCTGTTTACATAATCCTCTTAAATGGGGTCTATGTTGTTAGACCTGGAATAAAACTTTAAAATAATTAAATTGCATTTTCTAAAAACTTAGAATGGCAACATCTCATCTGATTTTTTGACATTGGCCAAAAAGCTTGTTTAGTACTTGAATGGGAGGCTACCAAAAAATCACAGGTACTAGCTGGTTGAAAATAGCATTCCAGAAAAAGACCATAGTACATTTCTTCTGTATTATTCAAATGTTGGTCTACGTTGATCTATATGTGCACCCCTGATTTTCAGTTTGTTCCTTCAGTTTGTTCTAGAATCTTACATTGAATTATTAAGACAACTAATTAATGGCTCCTGGTACATTTTTCAGTTCTGGTAGTGGAAGCTAATAGTCCTGACTGTGCCATTTAATAAACAAGTGATCTCACCAAAGCCAGCAAAAACATTAATGTAGTCAAGATAGACAAAGGGTGAAAAATAAAAGGATAAGGAATCTGAAATGTTATATAGGAAGATACCAAGGCTGCCTGTTTTTTTCTGAAAATGATTTAACTTTTTTTGTGAAAGAGATACTATTTTCAAAAGAAGATGTTTGTTGAATTTAAAGTGACTGTTTTTTATTGAAGAAATATTTAGCAGCAGCAGTCCCAGGGGTGGGATTCTACAGGTTCGCACCTATTCACTAGAACCGGTTGTTAACATTCTAAGCAGTTCGGGGAACCGGTTGTTAGAAGAAATTACTAGCCTAATCCTGTAAAAAGGCAGGAAGGAAACATTCTGGTGTTGCTTACAGAAACCGCCTCTCTGTTAACCGTTATTACATTCTTGGCAGGACTAGACTTCCTGTCTCTGGAACTTCTCTGGAGGTTTTTTTTCCTCCTTTGCTGGTACTTTGCTTGTGTGGAGTGACCATTCAAAGTTACAATGGCACTGAAAAAAGTGACTTATGACCATTTTTCACACTTACGACTGTTGCAGCATCCCTACAGTCATGAGAGGCCAAGTGAGGAGATGCGTGCCTCAATGTGACTGATGTTGATCTGGCCATGCCCAGCCAGTCACATGACCACCAAGCCATGCCCATCAACTAAACACGCCCACAGAACTGGTTGTTTAAAAAATTGAATCCCACCTCTGAGCAGCCCCATTGAATTTTAGTTTCTACTTCAGATAGCTTTGAGGGAACCCTGCTGCATGGGACCAAGAGCCTATCTTGTCCAGCCTTCTGGGTCCCACAACTGCCATCCAGATGCATTCAGGGACTGCATGAAGATGGACTGAAAGGGATGTTGCCTTCTTAAGTTGTTGATCCCTAGCATATTGCTTTCAAACAACTAATTATCAGAATCGCTGTATTTATAATTGAATTCTAACCCCACACTTATTACAGCAAAACAAGCAATAGCTCTTGAAATGATATGGGTAATGTGTTCCTATTGACTTCATGTGATCTGGGAATTTGAATCCGTATGTTATCTACTGGTCACAAGGTTTTTAAAATATCCTTATCTCCTGCCTTGACTGTGTCTCTCCCTCTAGCAGCATTAGGCTATATAATACAAATGAGAAAGCTGTTTATATTAAGGAGGTTAAGCAAAGAGAGCTAAAAGATGTTTAGAGACATTACTGTAACCAATCTTCTGTTTTTCAAAACAAACAAGGCCTTTGTTGAGGTAATTCCCTGTTAGGAGAATGAGCGCATACAGGGAGACGTATAGAGAGTAGTGTTTGAATAATACACGCATAGCACACAGATACAACTGTACAGTAAATGTAGGGTTTTACTTTCAATAAAGGTTTAAGCAAAGTTCAAAATAAGCAGTCCAAAGTCATTCACAGGTAAATCAGTCAGTTTTTCTATCCAGGGATAATCCAATAACAAAGTTCAGTGTCAAAAACAGTTCAGTATCAGATTTACATCAAATCCAGGAATATCAGTCAATTAGGAAAAATGGACGGCAATATTTTCCAACAGAAGCAAAAAGAGACTGACTCACACTCTCTTCTGAGACTAAGACTAAGACAAACCAGGTTTCTCACTCCATCTTATGGCCGTTTGAGAAACCACACCTAATTACAGTTTTGCATTTTCTTAAAGATACAGTTTTAAAATGTTTATCCTGGTTTATATATTTCTAACCCAAATAGCTGTTAGGTGACTTACATTCCTAACAGCCCTAGTGTAGACTGTTCCAGAAAAATGTTAACCAGAAAAGTAAGGCTGGGATATCAGTACAGATACCATATTTGAAGTAAATGGTAATGAAGAAATGCTGCTGCATGACCCTAACAAAATAGTCAAGAAAAAAACCAGGCAACACCAAAGTTTTGAAATAATAAACACTGGAAATGCAAAGCTTCAATTGCATTTTAATGTTAATTACATTTAATTTTTTAACAACAATTGTTGAACACATTTATTGTTAAAATATTTGCCTTCATGCTGCTTTATTGAAGCACAAATAAGAAAAGTTTTAGCTGTTTCAGTATTGCTCCCTCACTATGAGTCATTCTGCCTGAACTGGCATAATAAAGATAGTTCATTTTGAATGGCCTCAATTTTCCCATCCTGCATTGGTTGTTCATCAGTGCTGATATACTGGGGTAATTTAATTTCAAGATGAGAATCTTTCAAGGACACTCACTGTGACCACTACTGTTTCTCATTGCATTGATTCATCTCAACCATTTTGAACAAGTCAGATAGCAATAGCACTTAGACTTATATACCCATGTTTACAGTGCTTTACAGCCCTCTCTAAGCAGTTTTACAGCGTCAGCATACTGCCCCCAACAGATTGGGTCCTCATTTTACCCACCTCAGAAGGATGAATGGCTGAGTCAACCTTGAGTCTGATGTGATTTGATCTGCCAAATTACAGGCAGCCGGCAGGCAGCAGAAGTAGCCTGCAGTACTGCACACTAACCACTGCACCACCGTGTCTCATAAACCATGGCTATCAAACATTTTTTAAAAATCTGTCAGGCTTTCTCACTTCCTTTACATGGGCCATCTGAAGCTGTATAGAAAAAATGCCATATAAAATAGCATCACTGCTCAACACTGTATATACAGCCATGATACTGAAATGGACTTGACAAATGTGCCACCCTTACCATCAATAGGAAAAACAAAACTGAAAGAATCAAGATATCCTACAGAAATAACATCAAGAGTCTAGATCAGGGGTGTCAAACTCGATTTTATTTAAGGCCGCATCAGGATTGTGTTTGACCTCGAGCCCAGAGTGGGTGTGACCAGGGTGAGCTTGGCCAGCTTGAGGTAACTTGTGGTGGGGGTGCATATGGTGGCCCAAGCTCTCTGCCAGAGAAAACAGGCTCTCAAGCTCTGTTTTCAGCTGCGACGGTCTCCTGCAACCCTCTGCCAGTGAAAATGGAGCTCAGGAGGGCCGTGGACAGCTCCCCCAGCTCTGTTTTCATTGACAGAGGCACCATGGGCCAGGCCTTCACTGTTTCCAGGCCCACGGGTCAGATCTAAGCACCCTGTGGGCCGGATCCAGCCCCTGGACCTTGAGTTTGACACCCTTGGTCTAGATGAAGTCAATCAATTTATTCCAGCAGCCTTCAGGTGACATCAAGTAGACTGAAGTCAAGGAGAAGATTGGAAGTTAATACTTCATGAAAGTGAACAAGATTTTAAAGTCAAAATTGTGTGGGGGAAATGTCATCAAGGCTATTAACACTGGGCAATTCCAGTCATTAGATACATACTGAAATAGTGGACTGGACTCGTGCAGAACTAAAGGCCCTGGATAGGAAGACCAGAAAAATAATGACAATGAATCATGCCTTTCATTCTCGCAGTGATTTTGACAAACCATTACCAAGGAAAATAGATGAGCATGGACTGTTTCAAGTACCTCAGATAGATAAAGAAGAAAAAGGGCATTGGCAGAATATCAGAAGAACAATGAAGAAGATACACCAGCGCTAGTATACCATGAAGGCTTACTGTATTGGAGTACTTGAGAGACCAAAGTGCCTTACAAAAAAGATCAAATGAAGAATAAAAAAGAGAGAAGACAAGACAAAGTATTACATGGCCAGTACATTAAAAACAAAAACAAGGCAAAGCAGATAACAAGACCTGGCAATGACTAAGTACAGGAAAGTTAAACAAAGAGTCAGATTATGGGCTAATTATGGCAGCACAAGAATAAATGCATACAAAACCAGACTTGAGAAAACAGCAATAGAAAGCAAATGTCATCTCTGCAAAGAAGCTGAAGAAATAGTAAACCACCTATTTAGTTGCTGCAAAATTGCATAAACTAAGCACAAACAATAGCATGACAATGTAGCAACAATGCTGCAGTGGAATATCTGCAAGAAATATCATTTGTCTCCAGGCAAGAACTGAGGGGAGTGGGAGTGTGTGGGGAATACATTAAATAATAGAAAATAAAAAGACTGCAGTGCTATGGGGTTTTAGAGTTCAAACAGAGAAGGATCTGCCTTCTCTGTTAGTATCCTAGGCTTAATAATTGTCAATAAGAAAGATCTTTAAAAAGTCTGGATAGTGGATGTTGCAGTAGCTAAAATCAGCAAAAAAGAGAAAGAGAAGATCATACTACAAGACCTGCATATAGAAGTAGAACAACTGTGTCAAAAGAAAGCAAATAATGCCCAATAATGATAGGAACTCCAGCTACAATCTCAAAACATCTGGATATCCACTTGAACATCATTAGTATTGACATAATTACCACCAATCAACTGTAAAAAGGCAACTTTACTTGGAACAGCTTACAACTTGTGACAATATCGAACATTTCTTGGGAAAGTCTCCATACAGAGGTGGTATTCAGCAGAATCCTATCGGTATTCTGCTTCATTCACTGATATACTCCTGCTACTTTTAAAGTCCTGAAAAAAGGACTTCCCTTTCCTTTGCTTTCTAACCTTGCCTCCACCTTTCCGCTCATTTTTCTCTTTTTTGGTTGTTTTTATAATTCTTAAAATCCCCTTTTTCTTATCCTTTTTCTCCTCCTCCCCGGAAAGAACCCATTGTTCATCAAAGATGGCTTCTTCTTCCTCTTCTTCTTTGTCCCATTCCTTCTGCTGCGTAGTCAACTTTTCATAAGTACATAACGCCATTTCTAAAAATTGAAACAAAGTGCCCAAAGTATCTTCCTTTTTATATTTTTGATATTCAGTCTTTAGTTCATCCACAAGCGATGCCATCATGAAAAGAGAAACTTTTCCCAAAACAAATATTTTTTATCAAAAATAATTCAAAAAAAATTTCCAAAAATTAATACTTTTCTTTCTTCTTCTCTTTCTCTTTCTGGGGTTAATGTTTAATCAAAGAGGTCCAATTACCATATACCTTTCTTTGGGATTCTAGGCAATCTCCTCCTTTTTCAGCTTCTGCTCCAATTTTTTTTCCTCTCCCTTCCCACTTGCAACATCAATTTTAAACAATCAGAAATCCATACCTCTAATAAGGGTTTTCCAATTTCTCAAGTTTTTCAATGTCCAGGAACCCTTTTGTCCCTTAGCTTCAACTTTCAGAATAATTCACCTTCAATATCCAATATGTCCAAACATATCTGCTGTTTCCATGGGGTGGGAGAGTGAAGAAAAAAAAAGTTCCCTTTAACAGCTTCTCCGCCGCTTTCGATCTTCTTAGGGATACAATGTATCCTCCAGAAATTCAAACAGCTCAGTTCCAACAAATTTGAAAGATGTTACTTGACCCGGCTCAGACAGCACTTTCACTCTTCTTGCTTCCTCCAGCGCAATCTTACCCGGTTGCTGGCTTCTTCGTGGCGGCCATTGCTGACCGCCGCTCCACTGCCTTGGGAAAAAGGGGTTTTCCAGGACGAGGAGGGGGTCTGCGACACCCCCAACCCCCAACCCCCTGTCCGGCTCCCCTCTCTCTTCGGCAGCCATATCCCCCTGACCCATCTGGATCGGGGGTACCTCAGCGGCTAGCACAGCAGGAATCGCAAGCAGTCGCGAATTCCTGCTGTCCCGAAGCCACACGAAACCGGAAACCCTGTATCAAGCTCTTTATTGAAGTAGGAACCGAACTGGCTCTTTGGAAAACCTTGCGGCTTTTTATTTCCCAGCCGCGGCGGCCGTGGCCAATGGCACCACTTTGAATCTCCCACGATTTGAATCTACCAATCGCGGGAGATTCTCAGGGAGCCAATCAGCACGGCTTGCCTAACCAATCCGATCGCCCCGCGCTTTGGCCAATCAAAGCGCGGGGATTCCAAGAATTCAAATTAAGGTACAGAACACCCCTCCCCTCTTGGTTCGGTCCTTACGTAGCGTAGTCCCGTAGGTAGGTGGGGCTCCGTCTTTGCCTACTGGACCTGCGCAGGTCAGTTGTAGTTTGGATCCAGGCCGGTTCGGTCGGGGTCTCTGTTTCTCCAGACTCCATCGTGGGAACCGCCTGGTATGCCTGGCCAGGCCGCTCTTCGCAGCTCCCTCCTGGGCTACCCGGGTTGGTTGAGCTGCGGGTTTCGCTGCTCCCGCTCGGTCTTCCTGGGTTGGTTGAGATGGCCTGGCTGTCTCTTCCTGGCGAGATTTCGTGCTGGCTGCTTGCAGGTGAGTATGGCTGGTTTCTTTCTTCTGAGTTTTGGTTCCCGGGGTATCCCTTCCCCTCTTGATTTGTGTTGAGGGGTTTCTCTGGGTTGTAAGTGGGGTGTAGTCTATCGAGTGGGGACCTTATTTTCCTCCCCATTAGCAGTTCTGCCGGGCTTTTATTTGTTGTGGTGTTCGGGGTTATTTGCTGTATGAAGAGTAATTTATTTATTTTGTCCTGGATCTCTCCATGGTCTATTTTCTGGATGGTTTTTTTTGTGAATTGAACCATCCGTTTCGCCCTTCCGTTCGCCGCCGGATGCGCCGGGGCTGTCAGTGCGTGTCGTATGCCCCTTTCTGCTAGGAATTTTTTGAATTCCAGCGATGTGAATTGGGGCCCGTTGTCGGATACGAGGACATCCGGGAGGCTGTGTGTTGCGAAGAGTTTGCAGAGTTCTTTGGTCACGGCTTCCGTGGTTGTTGTTCTCATGTTGCTTACCTCCAGCCAGTTGGAGTAAGCGTCTACGGTTATTAAGAAAGTGTGTCCTTTTGTGGGCCCGGCGAAATCTATGTGGATTCTAGACCAAGGTCCCCTGGGGGTTTCCCACTCTTGGATGGGTGCTGTGGGTGGGCTTGGTCTAGTTTCCTGGCATCGTTGACAACTTGCTACCCAGGCCTCGATCTGTTTGTCCATCCCTGGCCACCAAGCGTAACTTCTGGCCAGGGCTTTCGTTCTAACGATGCCTGGGTGCCCCTTGTGTAACAGTTCCAGTACCTTCCGGAATGTAGTTTGTAGTTTTTCCGGAATGACCACCCTATCCCCCCATAGTATACACCCTTTTAGTAATGAGAGTTCCGTTTGCTTGTTTCAGAATGTCCTGAACGTCTCGTCGTTTTCCTTTTCCGGCCACCCTTTCTCTACCCAATGCAAAACCCGCGCCAGACGTTTGTCTTTATTAGTTTCTCGGGCAATGTCTGGCGCGGTTATGGGTAGGTTGGGTAGAGTCTCTATGCTGAGGGTGGTCGTCGTGGGTGCTGGGTCAGTGTCTGGTTTGGGTAACGGTGAGCAGCTTAAGGCATCCGCATGGGAGATAGTCTTACCGGGTCGGTGTGCGAGCCCGTAGTTGTAGGCGGCCAGGAATTTGGACCACCTTGTCATTCTGGGAGACAGAATGTTCGGGGTGGCCCTGTTCCCTGCAAGTATTCCCAGCAGCGGTTTGTGGTCGGTGATGATGGTAAACTTCCGGCTGTAGAGGTACTCGTGAAACCTTTTGACTGCGGTGACGATAGCCAAAACCTCTTTGTCCAGCTGGCTGTAGTTCCGCTCCGGTTTGGTGAGGGTCCTTGAAAAGAACACGATGGGTGCTTCCTTTCCATCGGGGAGAGTGTGGCTGAGGACAGCGCCGACGCTGAAGGGTGATGCATCGCATGTGATGGCTAGTGGTAGGGTCTCGTTGTACTGGATGAGGACGGCATCCGAAGTGAGCAGGTCCTTGGTTTTCCTGAAGGCGGCTTCCTCGTGTTTCCCCCCAAGTCCAGGTAGCCGCCTTGTCCAAAAGCCTATGCAAAGGCTCCGCCGCGGTTGCCTTTTGGGGCAGGAAGACATTATAAAAGTTAAGTAGCCCCAGAAACGCCTGCAGTTCTGTGGGGGGGCTTCTTTGATGGCTTTAATTTTTTGTCGGTGGGGTGAATGCCGTGTCAGTCTAGGAGGTGTCCTAGGAATTCAACCCGCTCTGTGTACAGCTGGCATTTTTCCCTCTTCACTTTAAGCCCGGTTTCTTTGAATCTCGTTAGCACCTCCCTTAGGCGACTCTCTAGCTCGGCCTGGTTGGTTGCCGATACTAGTACATCGTCGAAGTAGGGTACCACCCACTTGATGCCTTGTAAGAGTCTTTCCATGAGGCTCTGGAAAATTACAGGCACCACGCTGACTCCGAATTGGAGTCGGTTACATCTAAAGGCTCCCCGGTGGGTGACTATGGTTTGTGCCTCTGCAGTTTCCTCATTGACCAGCAGTTGCTGGTATGCTTGGGCCAGGTCGAGTTTCGCGAAAACTTTGCCCCCTCCCAGTGAGTGTAGGAGATGTTGCACTACTGGGACAGGGTAAGCGCTTTGCTGCAAGGCGCCATTTAGGGTGGCCTTATAGTCCCCACAGATTCTCACTGACCCATCAGGCTTGATTGGGGTGACTATTGGGGTCTCCCACCGGGCGTAGTCTATGGGTTGTAGGACCCCTTGCTTGACGAGCTTGTCAATTTGCTCGTCAATTTTCGGTTTGAGTGCGAAGGGTACCCACCTTGGTTTTAGGCGTTTCGGGGGAACGTTTGGGTCTAGGCTGAAGGATATAGGGGGCCCTCGGTACTTGCCTAGGGTGCCGTCGAACACTTCTTGGAAGTCCCGGGCCAGTTGCTGCTCCCAGTCAGCTTCAGCGATGTGGTCGATGCCCGTGACTGCGATGACAAGCGGTGCGAACCATTGAAGTCCCAGCAGGCTAGGTCGGTCTCAATCGACGATGGTCAAGGGAAGTCTTTCGGTGTGCCCCTTGTAGGTCACTGTGAACTGTCCTGTTCCGACTACAGGGATGCGGTTTCCCTGGTAGTCTTTGAGGATTAGTCTCTGGTTTTCTAGTTCCCTTCTCTGGATGGTAGGCACCAAGCGTTTAATTTCTTGCCAGGCTACCATTGAGAGGTAGGACCCGGAGTCCACCTCCATTTTACAGGGTTTGCCTTCAATGCCTACCTCCATGTAGACTTTTCTGGCGTCTGAGATTGTTGCGTGGCCGATGGTGACTGTCTGATGTGTCTCTTCTCTCCGCCGGGTCTCGCCACCTCGTTGGGCTCGTCCGTTCCGGTCCCAACAGTTGTCTGCTGGGTGGTCTCTGGTCCTGGGGGATGTGCTCTCTCGTCTGCTCGCTCGGGTCCCATCATCTGGGGCTGTGGGTTTTCTTGAGGCAGCAGACGCGGGCGATGTGGCCCTTCTTGTCACAGTGCCGGCAAACTGAGTCGAAGAACCGGCATTCGGATCTGGGGTGGTCGCCTCCGCAACCAGCACACGCGGTCCTCGACTTACGACTCCACCGGCTGCGCTGGTCAAGGCCTGCCTGGAGACGGTGGATGTCTTCTTCCTCATCTGAAGTGCCCGAGGTGGAGTGGAGTTCGCCCTGGTGGGTGGTAGTTTCAGGTTGGGCCTCGGTCGACCTTGCAGGGTGGTTGTTTGCGGTGCGGTCCCTGGCGTTCGGTCTCCGCATGCGGTCTGCTGATTGTCGGGTGGCTTCGGCTGCCGTGGCTTCTGTGATGGCATCGAAGAGGGCGATATTGCCCTTGGCCATCAACCGACTTTGGAGAACGGGGTCTCAAAGGCCGAGCATGATTCGGTCCCGCAGGGCCTCGTTCCTATTGGAGAACTCGCACAGTCCTCCAAGGCACCTCAGCTCTGCGACGAAATCACTGAAACTCTCGCCCGACCGCTGGTCCCGCCGATAAAATTCGTGTCGTCGGATGAGGATGGGTACGGCTGGAGTGTAGTGTCTCCGGAGTAATGGCTCGAGGTCATCCCAATCCATCGCGCTAACATCCGCGGGCTTGGCAAGCGCTTTTGCCATCTTAAACACTACGGGCCCGCAGTGCGTTAGGAAGACGGCTCGTTTCTTCGGTCCGGTGGCATCCTTCAGGTCGTTGCGTTCGAGGAACATGTGGAATCTGTCCGTGTAAGATTCCTAGTCCTCGCTAGCGGGGTTGAAGGGGGTTGGTGGCACGATGCTGGCCATCTCGTCGGTTGTCTGGCTTCCGTCGGACACGTGCTTCGGTTCAGGATCAGAATCCCATCCTCGTCGCCAGTGTTGTGTCCGCTTGGAAGGAGGCCAGGGGTCGGTGACTTTGTATCAAGCTCTTTATTGAAGTAGGAACCGAACTGGCTCTTTGGAAAACCTTGAGGCTTTTTATTTCCCAGCCGCCGCGGCCAATGGCACTGCTTTGAATCTCCCGCGATTCGAATCTACCAATCGCGGGAGATTCTCAGGGAGCCAATCGGCATGGCTCGCCTAACCAATCCGATCACCCCACGCTTTGGCCAATCAAAGCGCGGGGATTCCAAGAATTCAAATTTAGGTACAGAACAACAGCATTGGAGTTTCCTTTCACCACCAGATCAGTGGTGGGATTTAATTTCTTTTTCTACTGATTCTGTGGGCATGGTTTGGTGGGCGTGGCAGGGAAAGATACTGTAAAGTCAGTAAGATACTGTAAAAAGTCAGAGGTGGTATTTGCTAGTTCTCCAAACTATTCAAAATTTCCACTACCGTTTTTCCAGAATTGGTCAAAACCTGTTGGATACTACCTCTGCACCAGACACATCCACAGCTGAGTGCCCTTTTGGCTTTCACCCAGTTGCTTCATTCTTTCTGGTACTCCTAGTACTAGCCCTCTGCTCTTCCCCAGTAGCATATTGGACACCTTCTGACCTGAGATGCTCATCTTCCAGCACCATATCTTCTTGTCCATGGGGTTTTCAGAGTACAGATACTGGAGTGGGTTTCCATTTCCTTCTCCAGTGGATCACGTTTTGTCAGAGCTTTCTGCTATGACCTGTCCATCTTGGGTGGCCCTGCATGGCATAGCTCATAGCTTCATTGAGCTATGCATGCCCCTTCGCCATGACAAGGCAGTGATCCATGAAGGGTTTTTTTTTTTTATTAATACTAACATGCAAATATATGTTTAATTTTATTAACCATTTACATGTTTATTCCTGTGAATAGTTGCTGTAGGGGCCCCATATACTGCTTTGCCCAGGGCCCATAATGCTGCTAAGACGGCCCTGATCCTGCTCAGCTGCCATTGAACAGTTTTATCCCATTACATTAAAAAATGTTGCTTTATTTCTGCAATATTGACATATCAAGAATATGATATTCACCCTTTCTTTAGTCAGTATCCCTGTTATTGCTACCTAAGCATGAAAACTCTTATAGGAAATATATTTTAAACTAATCTATATATTTCAGATTGATTCTCCTCCCACTTTATCCTGAATTAAAGATTAAAGAACATTTGAAAATCAAGAAATATTTCTTCACATTTCTGTAATGTGCTTTCTGCTTCAGTGTGCTGTTCAGTATGTATTAATGTGTTACCTAGCTGTTGCAGAAAAAAATTGTTTCTAAGCAACATTAACTCTGCAGCACGATGCATTATGTAGAAACATAGGAGAGCTGAAATATTTGTATTGAGTCAGTCAGCTTTGGAAATCATTCTTTTTCAGGCTCAGGAGTACAGAAGAGTAATAAAACCAATCTTGTATTAAATCTATGCAGACACCCTCATGACTGGATTTCTGAATTATTACATTGCCATAGGATATTATAATGGTTGTGCTTTTAAGCTGAAAAGCAGGTGGGCTATGACTTCTTGTGCAAGTTGAGAAAGCTGGACTTCTCCAGATATTGCCAAAGTATAAATTATCAGAGCCCTAACTAAACAGTGGAAAAAGATCACAAAGATGATTAAGGGACTGGAGACTAAAACATATAAAGAATGCAGGAATTCGGAACTTCCGGTTTCGCGTGGCTTCGGGGCAGCAGGAATTCGCGACAGCTCGCGATTCCTGCTGTGCTAGCCGTCGAGGTACCCCCGATCCAGATGGGTCAGGGGGATATGGCTGCCCTGTAGGGACAGCTGAAGAGAGAGGGGAGTCGGATAGGGAGGTGGGGGTGTCGCAGACCCCCCCCCTTCTCCGGGAAAACCCCTTTTTCCCAAGGCGGTGGAGCGGCGGTCAGCAATGGCCGCCACGAAGAAGCCAGCAACCGGGTAAGAACTGTGCTGGAGGAAGTGTGAAGAGTGAAAGTTCTGTCTGAGCCGGGTCAAGTAACACCTTTTAAATTGCCTGGAATTGAGCTGCTTGAATTGCTGGAGGATACATTGTATCCCTAAGAAGAGCGAAAAGCGGCGGAGAAGCTGTTAAAGGGAACTTTTTTTTTTTTTTTTTACTCTCCCACCCCACGGAAATAGCAGAAATATTTGGATATATTAGACATTGAAAGTGGATTGCTTTGAAAGTTGAAGCTAAGAGACAAAGGGATTTTTGGACATTGAAAAATTTAAGAAATTGGAAAATCTTTGCTGGAGGTATGGATTTCTGATTATTTAAAATTGTCATTGCAAGTGGGAAGGGAGAAAAAAAATTGGAGCAGAAGCTGAAAAAGGAGGAGATTGTCTAGAACGTCTTTGTGGATCCCAAAGGAAGATATATGGTAATTGGACCTCTTTGAATAAAAATTAATCCAGAAAGAGAAAGAGAAGAAGGAAGAAAAGTATTAACTTTTGGAATTTTTTTTTTTTAATTGCTTTTGATTGTCTTTGATTAAAAATACTTGTGGTTGTTTTGGAAAAAGTTTCCCTTTTTATAATGGCATCGTTTGTGGATGAACTAGAGATTGAATATCAAAAATATAAAAAAGAAGATACTTTGGGCGCTTTGTTTCAATTCTTAGAAATGGCGTTATGTTCTGTTGAAAAGTTGATTACGCAGCAGAAGGACTGGGACAAGGAAGAAGAGGAAGAAGAAGCCATCTTTGATGAACAATGGGTCCCTTCCGGAGAGGAGGAGAAAAAGGATAAGAAAAAGGGGATTTTAAGAATTATAAAAACAACCAAAAGAGAGAAAAATGAGCAAAAAGATGGAGGCAAGGTTAGAAAGCAAAGGAAAAGGAGTAAGAAAAGCGAAGGGAAAAAGCAAAGGGGTAGAAAGGGCAAGGAGAAGAATAAGCAAGAGAGAAAGGGGGGGAGGAGAAGCCTTAATGGGGGGAAGCAAGACCTAAAGAAAAAAAGTTTATTTAGAGACAATGGGTGAATTTAATTTAGATTAAAAGAGGGATTCTGGAGGGTATATAAGAGTGTGTTTTTATATGTATATTTAGAATATAAAATTTATTATGTAATTTTAGAATCTTTTAAACAGAATCCCAAGAAAGATTGCTATATGTAGTATTTCTAAGTTAGGGTAATGAGTTATAGATGTTACTCCAATTGGTGTACAGGAGAAGTATGGTAAAAGAAAAAAAAGATGAATGGATAATTGGAAATAGAACAGACAAAGAATGTTGTTGAAAATGGTAATAAGATATGGAAGGATATATATGCTTTTTTTTTTGGATTTTGTATATTGATAAAAGACAATAAAATTTTAATTAATAAATAATTTGGATGGAAAGGAGAAGTAGGGACAAGATATGAAGTTAATATTATATGAAATATTGATATTATAATCTGGAAATGTTATGCCTTATTGATCTTTTATTATTATTTTTTCTTAGAAAAGAATTTATAAGCTGCTATGCCTTGATTCTTTGTGCATTGTTTTTATAAAACTGATAAAAATGGTTTTTATATATATATATATAAAAAAGAAAATGATAATAAGATATGGAAGGAGATATGGGTTGAATATGATGTTTGAATTTGTGTCTGTGTGAAGAGTTTTAACCCGGGAACAGACAACCTTCAGAAAAGATCTTTTAGTTTTGTTTATGTTTTGTGTTTGTATGTTTGTGTATTGTGTTTATGGTAAAACTAACAAAATTTGTTTTTTATAAAAAAAAAGGAAAAAAGAATCAATAAAACCTTGGAGGAATGTTAGACGAGAATAATTTAAACAAGCCAGAAAGAAAAGAATATGATGACTATAAAATGGATAAATATGGAAGAGAAATGAAATTGAATAGGAGTAAAGAGAAATAATGAGAAATTTGCTGAAAGATATTTGTGTGTCCATATGGAGATGGGATAAATTGGAATTATGCTGTATAAAAATAATGTTTTGTTTGACTTGTAAGGATTTACAATGTTAAGAGGTTTTATGTGTTTATGTATTTAATGGTTAATGATGTGTTGTTTTATCTTTAAAATTAATAAAAATTTGTTTCAAAAAAAAAAAAAGAATGCAGGAATTCGATATGTCTAGTTTAATGAAAAGAAGGACTAGGGAAGTCATGATAGCAGTGTTCCAATATCTAAGAGGTTGCCACAAAGAAAAGGGAGTCAAGCTATTCTCCAAAGCACCTGAGGGCAGGAGAAGAAACAATGGCTATAAACTAATCAAGGAGTGAAGCAGCCTAGAACTAAGGAGAAATTTCCTGACAGAACAATTAATCAATGGAATGACTTTCTTCCAGAAGTTGTGGATGGTCTGACTCTGGAAGTTTTTAAGAAGAGATTAGATAACTGTTTGTCTGAAATGATATAGGGCCGTGATGACTGTTGAGTCTGGAGCATGGGTGCGAATGATGGAGACGAGCCGGTAGAAACAGTGAACTTCAAACTCTTTATTTACATATTGTGACAGCTCAAACTGGAGGGCTGCTATAGCCTTCCTTATATAGGCAACTTATTAACTATTCAACCAATAGCAAACCTGGAGCGCTATCTCCGTTAACCAATGGGAATGGCCTGTTAATGGCCAATCAGATGCTCCTGAATGGACCAATCCGCTCCTGCCATTAACAGCCAATCAGAAGTGCAGGGCCAGAACCCTGCACTTGACTTCAAGCTCAAGATAACTTTATTGGTATTATTCATTCACAACACCCCTTTCCCCCGGCTTCTGCCCAAGGGGCGCGGTTACCTAGTCCTTAAGGTAGGACGGCTGTTTTGTTAGTCTTTTCGATTTTCGCAAAGTGCCTGACGGTTGGCTGCACTTCTGCTGAGGTAGATCGTTGTTTATCGGTAGGGGTGCCTCTGGTTCCGAGTTCGCATTCCCGTCGTCACCAATATCACTGGCCACTCCCTGAGGTGAACTCACTCCGGTCCCTGGTTCCTGTTCCTGCGTTTCAATCCCATTATCGGTTTCTTCAAAAAGGTTTCCCTCTAATTGCAATTCGCTTTCCTCTGTATCTCCCCCCCCTCAGTTTGGTCATAAGGAAGTTCGGAAGTGTGCGACGGTAGCCGCGATCGTAGTTGATCTATGTGGCGTCAGGGCACTGAACGATGTATGATCTTGGGCCAGTTACGCGGATTACGGTCGCTTCTACCCACAGCGGATCGCCCAATAAGTTTTTAGCGAATACTAAATCGCCTACCTGAAAGGTACGTCATCGGCCGCTGGATCCGAGTGGTTTTTCCGGTTCGTAGGCTGGGTGTAACCGATCGAGGTGGGAGCGGAGCTTTCGTTCCATTAGCAACTCGGCGGGAGTTTTGTTGGTGACGCTGTGAGGTGCTGTAGGAAAAGGATCCGGTTGATTTTCTCGTCGATGTTGTCGTAGTCAATCTTTTGGAGAGTCTTTTTGACGAATTGTACCATGCGCTCAGCCCTACCGTTGGCAGCAGGGTGTGCAGGTGAAGTGAGCGCATGTGGGATACCGCAGTCAGCCAGGTACTGCTCAAAAGACAGCGCGGTAAACTGGGGCCCGTTGTCGGATACCAGAACATCTGGTAATCCATGGGTTGCAAACAGTCTTTCCAGTCTTTTGATGACCGCGTCAGTGGTTGTGTTGCTCATTCAGTGAATCTCGAGCCAATTTGAGTAGGCGTCGACGGTTAGTAAAAACATGTGGCCTTTAGTCGGCCCGGCAAAGTCCAGATGGATGCGGGACCAGGGTCCCCGCAGCGTCTCCCATTTGATTGGGGTTGCCTTTGGTGGAGCGTTGCTTACTTCTTGGCATCTCCTGCAAGTTTTAACCCACGATTCGATTTGTCTCTCGATGCCTGGCCACCATGCGTAGCTTCGTGCGAGGCCTTTCATGCGCACGATGCCAGGGTGGCCATAGTGCAAGGTTCTTAGTAATGTCTGTTGGAGTCGTTCTGGGATAACGACTCTATCGCCCCAGATGACACAGCCCTTCTGCGAGAACAACTCTGTTTCATGACTTTTGAATGGTGCAAAGTCATCTGGAACTTGGTCCAATGGCCATCCGCGTTCCACCCATGTGAGGACTCATGCTAAGCTGGGGTCACGTTTTGTTTCTCTTGCAATGTCACGGGCAGTTAATGACGGTGTGTGGAGTGTCTTGATCTGCAACACTGTCATCGTTGGTGTAGGATCGTTGATAGTTTCAGGGAGTGGTGTACGGCTCAGCGCATCGGCGTGGGGAATGGCTTTACCGGGACGATATTGTACCCGATAATTGTAGGCAGCCAAGAATTCTGACCAGAGGGTCATTCTGGGAGAAAGTATGTAGGGAGTTGGCTTGTCCCCAGTGATGATCCTCAGCAATGGTTTGTGGTCAGTTACAATGGTGAAAACCCAGCCGTACATGTACTCATTAAATCTTTTAACAGCTGATACAATCGCCAGGGCTTCTTTATCGATCTGGCTGTAATTTTGCTTGGTTTTCGAGAGCGTCTTTGAGAAGTAAGCAACAGGGGCTTTGTTACCGTTAGGTAACACTTGGCTCAAAATGGCGCCCACTCCAAAAGGCAATGCATCACATGTAATGTTTATTGGCAAAGTCTCATTGTACTGCATTAGTACGGCGTCCGAAGTCAGTAGTTTTTTCACATTATGGAATGCCTGCTCTTCTTTGTGACCCCATACCCAAATCGATTTTTTATCTAATAGATGATGTAAAGGTTCAGCGACAGTCGCCTTGTGCGGCAAGAATACATTATAAAAATTGATGAGGCCTAAGAACGTCTGGAGGTCGGTCTTGTTCTGGGGTCTGGGAGCGTTTTTTATTGCTCTCAATTTGCTATCGGTAGGGTGAATACCCTGACTGTCAATTAAGTACCCTAAGAATTCAACACGATCGGTGCACAGTTTGCACTTATTTTTTTTGACTTTCAGGCCTGCTTCCTGGAATTTTTGTAATACCAATCTTAAACGCTCCCGTAAGATTTTTGGAGTGGGGGCGGCAATGAGCACATTGTCAAAATAGGGGACAACGCCCTTGATCCCCTGCAATAGTCTCTCCATTAGGCTCTGAAAGATCCCCGGGGCCACACTGACTCCAAATTTAAGCCGCATACACTTAAAGGCACCTCGGTGTGTTATGATAGTCTGTGCCTGTGCCGTTTTTTCGTCAACCGGCAGTTGCTGATAAGCCTGAGCTAAGTCTAGTTTAGCGAAGACTTTTCCGCCCCCCAGGGAATGGAGGAGGTGTTGTACCACCGGCACCGGATATGGGTTCTGTTGCAGGGCGTGGTTTCGGGTGGCTCGATAGTCCCCACAAATTCTAATGGAGCTGTCCGGCTTAATTGGTGTCACAATTGGCGTTTCCCATGGGGAGTGGTCAGTTGGCTTTAACACTCCCTGGGCAATCAACTTATGAAGCTGCTCGTCGATTTTTGGCTTTAGAGCGAACGGAACTCGACAAGGCTTAAGGCGGATGGGAGCTATCTTTGGATTAAGGCTAAAGGATATCGGGGTCCCCTTGTACTCGCCTAGCTTTTCCTTGAAGACGTCCCTGAATTCGTGGGCGAGGTCTTCCTCCCAGTCACTGCCGCCGATTTGGTTAATGCCAGCCACTTCAATGCCGAGTGGTGCGAACCATTGCAGGCCTAACAGACTAGGCCGGTCCTTATCAATCATTGTCAGAGGTAAGTACGCCGTGCGGTTCTTGAATGCAACCCGGACTCGACTGGATCCTGCGACTGGAATTCGGTTCCCCTGGTAGTCCTTTAACATGAGCCGTTGGAATTGAAGGTCTTGGCGCTGGATAGTGGGGATGAGTTGCTTGAGGGTCTTCCATGAGACCACTGAAAGAGACGATCCCGAGTCAACTTTCATTTGGCAGGGCCGATTTTCAATGTTCACGTTGACCCGAATTTTCTTAGCGTTTAGTGAAGAGGCATGGCCAATAGTGAGTGTTTGGTGGGCCTCTTCCCGTCTCGCTAGACGATTCATGGGTCGGTTTCTGTAGGAGTGGTTTACTGGTTCTCGCCTTACAGGGCGATTCCCTGTCGATTGGTGGAGGTTGGTTCCTTTCGAGGTCTGGCTGGGTCCAAGGAGGCTTCTGCAGACCCGTCCAATGTGGCCTTGTTTCCCGCACTCGTGGCAGAGCGCGTCGCAGAATTTGCAGTCGGAGCGGTAATGGTTGGCCCCGCAGCCAGCGCATGGTTGCTGGGACTTCGGGTAACAGTCCCGATCGGACAGCAGGCAATGGACCTCTTCTTCATCGCTGTCTGACGACGAAGAGAGGTCCTCATGGTGGGCCATCTGCAGCTGCCCTTCTGCATTAGGTGAAACTTTGCCGGCCAGTGGGTGTGCTGGAGCGTGATTTCGGCATAGTTGGGCAGCCGACTTCTTGGTTGCCTCCGCTGCTGTAGTTTCAGCTATGGCATCTTTAAGGGTGATGTCGCCCTTTGCCATTATTTTGCTCTGTAAGTTTAGAGCGTCTAGCCCGAGCACTACTCGGTCTCTCAAGGCCTCTTCTAGGTCGGTGAAATCGCAAAGGCCTCCCAAGTTCCAGAGGTCTGCAATGAAATCAGTGACACTTTCTCCTTTCTGCTGGTTTCTTTGATAGAACTCATGTCGTCTTACGAACATTGGAACGGTTGGTGCATAGTGGGCCCTTAGTAGCGGTTCGAGGACGTCCCAGTCCATGGCCTTCGCTTCTGCCGGTTTCGCTAATGCCTTAGCTATTTTGAATACTGTCGGGCCGCAGTGCATTAGGAATACTGCCCGTTTCTTCCTGGGTGTGGCATCCTTCAGATTATTCGTTTCCAAAAACATTTGAAAACGATCCATGTAGGACTCCCAGTCCTCTTGAGCTGGATCGAACGGAGCAGGTGGTACTACGCCGCCGGACATGGTTCCACCGTTGTGCGCTTCAGCCACGTGCTTAGTTGTCTTAGTTGGCTCTGATGTCATCCAATCCCACCCTCGTTGCCAGTGTTAAGTCTGGAGCATGGGTGCGAATGATGGAGACGAGCCGGTAGAAACAGTGAACTTCAAACTCTTTATTTACATATTGTGACAGCTCAAACTGGAGGGCTGCTATAGCCTTCCTTATATAGGCAACTTATTAACTATTCAACCAGTAGCAAACCTGGAGCGCTATCTCCGTTAACCAATGGGAATGGCCTGTTAATGGCCAATCAGATGCTCCTGAACGGACCAATCTGCTCCTGCCATTAACAGCCAATCAGAAGTGCAGGGCCAGAACCCTGCACTTGACTTCAAGCTCAAGATAACTTTATTGGTATTATTCATTCACAACAATGACGAACCTATGGCACGCATGGCACAGGTGGCATACAGAGCCATTTCTGCCAGCACGCGAGCTGCAGGCAAACTTACCTCACTGCGCATGTGCATGCCTCACAGTTGATTTTCAGCCGGTTTAAGGTCTTTTTCAGTTTCCCAAAAGCTTGAGGAAGGCTTCTGCAGGCTTCTGCAAGCTTTGTAGGCCAAAATCTAGCCCCGTTTCATCATTTCCAGTATTTTTGGAAAAACAGGAAGTGACAAAACTGGGTTAGATTTTGGCCTACAAAGCTTGTAGAAGCCTGCACAAGCCTTTTTCAAGCCTTTGGGAGGGTAAAAAAGACGAAAATCAGCTGTGAGGTGCAGTGCAGGTAAAGGGGCAGTGGGAGGTGGGTGGGTGGGGGATTGTGCATGCATGCATAGGGGATATGGGAGTGGCGCACATTGCCTTCTGGGTGATGGCACGCAAGTGCAAGCGTGTGCACAATTTTTTGCACAGGAGGCCAAAAAGATTAGCCACAACTGATATAGGGTTTCCTGCCTGAGTAAGGGGTTGGATGAGAAGACCTCCAAGGTTCCTTCCAACTCTGTTATTCTATTAGAATTATACTTCAGCAAAATGGAGGCCAAAGCATCTCCACTGTTGCCTTAACTGTTATATTCATACATTGCTAAACTATGGTTTACTAAAAAAAAAAAACTCAATTAATTGGATTTACACAACATAAGAAACTGTACTGTGAAAACACTGGGGTTGGGATAGAAACAGGAGTATTTCAAGATGTAATTATTGAGAAGCAGATACCCATCTTAGGGCCAATCTTTCCTGGAAAGAGAATGGTTAGCCCTTTGTGCTTGCATTTTAAGAAAGAGAGGTTCAAATGGCTCTCAAAGCCTGCCTTTATGTGTGCACTAATGAATACAGTTGTGGCTCATTCAACTTCTATGATTCTGTATATTAACCTCTAACTTGCAGGACATTAAACAATGTGAATCAATCTTTTTGGTTTGAGAACTATTTTAACCTGCTGTTCACGATTGTCTTTGTGGATGATTTGGAAGATTTCATTGGTTTAAAAATGTAACCGCACTTCTGTAACTGTTGTCCCTCTATGCAGTAGTCACTTAGCCCAATTCAAAGTGCATTTAACTTTTGAAGCTAAAAATACTTTAATGCCTTATATGATATTTGGGTACTTCTATGATTATCCTTCCCACTCAGCATATCTCATGTAATTTTTGAGGGAAGATATCCCAAGGCTTCTTATCCTACCAGGATTGAAGGGTTTGATGTAGCTTCTTCTTTTTTTTTTTAAACAAATTTTATTAATTTTTGAAGACAAACAAAACATAGAACATAAAAGCATAAAACCTCCTTTCTAAAAATTACTTATAAGTTTTAACAAGGCAAATAAAACGTTATTTTTTAAGGCATAGTTCCACATTATCACATTTCCATTTAAGCACATATATATCTTTTCCAAATTTCTCATTATTTCTCCCTTCATTTTATTCAATTATATTTCTTTCTATCAAGGTTTTATTAATTCTCAATCAAATATAGACATTTATACAGCATATTTCCAAATTATCACATTTCCATTTAAACACCTATATATCTTTTCCAAATTTCTCATTATTTTTCCCTTCACTTATTCAATTATATTTCTTTCTATCAAGGTTTTGTTAATTCTCAATCAAACATAAACACCCAAAACACAAAACATAAAACAAGACATAAAAAGATAAAACCTCCTTAATTATCATTTGTACATATCTTTTCCAAATTTCTCTCCCTTTAGTTTTATTCCTCCAAGGTTTTATTAATTCACAATCAAACATAGCTAACCAAAACACAAAACATAAAACATAAAACTTCTTTTGAAAAGTGGCTTAGCCCCGGGTTACATCTTTTTTTACAGACCTAAATCAAATTCATGCTCACCTTATATACCGTTCGTATCTTATTGACCATTCTATATTTTCTAAATAATTTATCCCTTCTTTTCACTCTCTTAATTATATTTTGTTTATTTCATCTTATTTCAAAATCATTATGCTTGTATCTTTTGTCCGTTCTTTTCCAATCATCTATTTATCTCTTCTATTTAGCAAAGAATTTCCCCTGTAATCACTTTTAAAGTATGACGCCTTTCTATCTTTCTCCTAAAGTAACTGTTCTGTCCTAATTTACATACTCGAAATCCCCGCGCTTTGATTGGCCAAAGCGCGGGGCTTTCTAATTGGTCAGGCGAGCCGCGCCGATTGGCTCGTTCAGAATCTCCCGCGATTGGCTCGTTCAGATCGCGGGAGATTCGAAGTGCTGCCATTGGCCGCGGCCACCGCGGCGAAAGGAATAAAAGCCGCGGGCTTTTTTCCTTTCGCCGGTTCGGTTCCAATCTTTCAAATAAAGAGCATTGCATGAAATCACCGACTCCTGGCGTCATTTTGCAGACACGACACTGGCGACGAGGATGGGATCCAGACCCTGAACCGAACCCCGTGTCCGACGGAAGCCAGACAAAGCACCGAGATGGCAAAAATCGCACCGCCCGCCCCCTTCAACCCCGCCACCGAGGACTGGGAATCGTTCTCCGACCGTTTCCGCATGTACCTCGAGTGCACCGGCATGAAGGATGCCTTGGGCCCGCTAAAACGCGCCGTCTTCCTCACCCATTGCGGAACCGAAGTTTTCCAGATGGCCAAAGCATTGGCCAAGCCCGCCGACGCAACCGGCCTGGACTGGGACGTCCTCGAACCTATCCTTCGGCGTCATTACGCTCCCGAGGTCCCCATCCTGATCCGGCGCAACGAATTCTACTGGCGGGACCAGAGACCGGGTGAGAAATTGAGCGACTTCATCGCCGAGCTGCGGCGCCTAGGGGGGCTCTGCGAGTTTGATAGCCTGAACAACCTCCTGAGAGACCGATTCGTGCTCGGTCTGTGGGACCCCGCGCTCCAGAGCCGGCTGATGGCTAAGGGCAACATCAGTTTAGCAGACGCCCTCACCGCAGCCGCAGCCGCAGAAGCAACCCGTACTTCCGCCGATAGCATGCGCAAACCTGACACGAAGGACCGCAGTGGAAACAACAACCCGGCAAGGTCGACCGAACGAAAAACCGAAACAACCACACACCACGGCGATTTCCACTCTGCATCCAGCACGTCCGAAGACGAAGAAGACATACATCGAGGACCAACTGTGCCGGTTGCGGCGGCGACCACCCCAGGTCGGAATGCCGGTTTTTGGATTCTATCTGCCGGCATTGCGACAAAAAGGGGCACATCGCCTGGGTTTGCCGCCAGAAGAAAAACCGCAGTCCACCTCGATGGGACCAAAACGACCGGAGAAGGGAAAGCTCACCGCCCTGGCCCAGAGATCGCCACTCGGACAGCCGATGGGACCGGACCGGACGATCCTCGAGAGGCGGCGACAACAGGCGGAGAGAGGAGACCTACCAGACGGTAACCATCGGCCACGCCATCACCGACGACGCCCGAAAAATCCACGTCGAGGTTCACATCGAGGGCCAGCCGTGCAAAATGGAGGTAGACTCCGGGTCCTACCTCTCCATGATTGCATGGCACGAGATAAAACGGTTGGTGCCTACCCTCCAAAGGAGGAACATAGACAGCCAAAAACTTATTGTAAAGGACTACCAGGGAAACCGCATCCCGGTAGTTGGCACCAAAAACTTTAACGTGACATACAAGGGGCGCACCAAACAACTCCCCCTCACGATCGTCGATCGCGACCGCCCAAGCCTGCTGGGACTACAATGGTTCGCCCCGCTCGACATCACTCTCACGGGAGTCAACCACGTCGTCGACGACGGTTGGGAACAGCGACTAGCCCAGGAGTTCCGAGAAGTCTTCGACGGAAGCCTGGGCAAGTACCAGGGGCCCCTTATCTCGTTCGACCTAGACCCTAGCGTCCCCCCCAAACGACTGAAACCTAGGCGGGTGCCATTCACCCTAAAACCTAAAATAGACGAGCAAATTGATAAGCTCGTCAAACAGGGGGTATTGCAGCCCATAGACCATGCCCGGTGGGAGACCCCCATAGTCACCCCGGTCAAGCCAGACGGGTCGGTGAGGATCTGTGGGGACTATAAGGCCACCCTAAATGGCGCGCTACAACAAAGCGCCTACCCCGTCCCAATAGTGCAACACCTACTGCACTCACTGGGAGGGGGCAGAGTCTTTGCCAAGCTCGATCTCGCCCAGGCATACCAACAGTTGCCGGTCGACGAGCAAACGGCAGAAGCCCAGACCATCGTTACCCACCGGGGGGCTTTCAAGTGCAACCGACTCCAATTCGGAGTCAGCGTGGCACCAGGCATCTTTCAGAGCCTGATGGAGAGGTTGTTGCAAGGCATCAAGGGGGCGGTACCTTATTTCGATGACGTTCTAGTGTCAGCGCCCAACCAAGCCGAACTAGAAAGCCGACTAAGAGAGGTCCTAACTAAATTTAAAGAAACGGGACTTAAAGTAAAAAGGGAGAAATGCCAACTGTGCACGGAACGAGTGGAATTCTTGGGCTACCTCCTAGACCGGCACGGCATTCACCCCACAAGTAAAAAAATCAAGGCCATCAAAGAGGCCCCCACCCCTAAATCAAAGACTGAGCTACAAGCATTCTTGGGATTACTGAACTTTTACAATGTTTTCCTACCCTAAAAGGCAACAGCGGCGGAGCCTTTGCATAGGCTCCTGGACAAGGCAGCAACCTGGACTTGGGGGAAACGGGAGCAAGCCGCCTTCCAAAAAACTAAAGACCTCCTCACCTCCGACGCCGTCCTCATACAATTCAATGAGACCCTACCTCTGGCCGTCACTTGCGACGCATCACCCTTCGGCGTCGGCGCCGTCCTCAGCCATACCCTTCCTGACAGAAAAGAAGCACCCATCGCGTTCTTTTCGAGGACCCTAACCAAACCAGAGCGGAACTATAGCCAACTGGACAAAGAGGCTCTGGCTATAGTTGCCGCCATAAAACGGTTCCACGAATATCTCTATGGCCGACCTTTCACCATTATAACGGACCATAAGCCGTTGCTGGGCATCCTTGCAGGAAACCGGGCCACCCCGAACATTCTGTCTCCCCGAATGACAAGGTGGTCCGAGTTCCTGGCGGCCTACAACTACGAACTCATACACAGACCGGGTAAGACGATCTCGCATGCGGACGCATTGAGCTGCTCGCCGCTACCGGAATCCGACTCTGACCCAGCACCAACGACGACCACCCTCAGCATCGAGACCCTACCCAACCTACCCATAACCGCGTCAGACATTGCCCGGGAAACTAATAAAGACAGGCGTCTGGCGCGGGTTTTGCATTGGGTAGAAAAAGGGTGGCCGGAAAAAGACAACGACGAGTCCGTCAAGACGTTTCGGAACCGCCAAACCGAACTCTCGTTGCTTAAGGGGTGCATCTTATGGGGTGACAGGGTGGTCATTCCGGACAGACTACAGGGGAAGGTTTTGGAAATGTTGCACGAGGGGCACCCTGGCATCGTAAGAACTAAAGCCCTGGCCAGGAGTTACGCTTGGTGGCCAGGGATGGACAAGCAGATAGAGGCCTGGGTAGCTAGGTGCCAGCGATGCCAGGAGACTAGGCCCAGCCCACCCACAGCGCCCATCCTGGAGTGGGAAACACCAAGGGGGCCCTGGTCCAGAATCCATTTAGACTTCGCCAGACCCACGAATGGACACACCTTCCTCATAACAGTTGACGCTTACTCCAACTGGCTGGAGGTAAGCGATATGAAGACAACAACCACGGAGGCTGTGACCAAAGAACTTTGCAAACTCTTTGCAACGCACGGCCTCCCAGACGTCGTCGTCTCCGACAACGGGCCCCAGTTTACCTCCCTGGAGTTCAAGAAGTTCCTGGCGGAAAGGGGCATCCGCCACGCACTAACAGCACCGGCGCATCCGGCAGCAAACGGTAGGGCGGAACGGATGGTCCAATTTACCAAAAAAACCATCCGGAAAATGGACCACGGGGAGATCCAAGAGAAAATCAACAGACTTCTCTTTACACAACACATAACCCCGAATGCCACTACCAACAAAAGCCCAGCCGAACTTCTAATGGGTAGAAAGCTGAGGTCCCCACTCGACAGGTTACACCCTACGTATAACCCGGAGCGGCCCCCAGACTCAAGCACGAAGTACCGAACGTTCGCACCCGGAGACCTCGTATATGCCAAAAACCTGACGGGGGACCCCCCCTATGGATCCCAGCCGTCATCACCCAAACAACAGGCCCACGCTCGTACCGGCTACAAACGACAGACAGACGAGCGTGGAAACGACACATCGACCAACTTAGGTCTAGGACAGCAAACGAACCCACCTCCCAAAACGAAAACCAAGGGGGGAGGGAATACCCGGGTGACCGATTACCAGAAAAAATAAACCAGCAGTACTTACCGAGACGCAGCCATCGCGACCCCTCGCCGAATAAGAACAACCAAGCCAGCTCGACCGACCCGGAAAAACCGAGCGGGAGCGGCGAAACCCATAGCTCAACCAACCCGGAAGGCCCAGGTGGGAGCCACGGAGAAAGAACCGGCTCGATCAACCAGCCGGTTCGCACAGGAATAGGAGCGGCCAAAAACCTGACCGAACAGGCCGGGATTCCGCTTACGACTGAGTTGCGCAGGTCAAGTAGGACCAGATGGAGCCCCGCCTACCTACGTGACTACGCAACGTAAGGACTAAACCAAGAGGGGAGGGGTGTTCTGTCCTAATTTACATACTCGAAATCCCCACGCTTTGATTGGCCAAAGCGCGGGGCTTTCTAATTGGTCAGGCGAGCCGCGCCGATTGGCTCGTTTAGAATCTCCCGCGATTGGCTCGTTCAGAGCGCGGGAGATTCGAAGTGTTGCCATTGGCTGCGGCCGCCGCGGCGAAAGGAATAAAAGCCGCGGGCTTTTTTCCTTTCGCCGGTTCAGTTCCAATCTTTCAAATAAAGAGCATTGCATGAAATCACCGACTCCTGGCGTCATTTTGCGGACACGACAGTAACACTTAAAATAATACATAATTTCCTTCCTGATTCTGCTTAGTACATTCTACATGTTGCATTTTATTCTAGTTCTAATTCTAATTAATACATTAAATCTTAATTCCAATAGACTATTTCAAATGCAAATACTACAATATTATCTTATGTACTCTGGCAGAATCTTTCTTTAATTATACACTATCTTTTATCCCTTATCTCTAAAAAAAGTTTTCTTTTTGGCATCTTGTTTCAGACTGTGGCTTTCTTTCCCTTTTTGCCTCCCTTTCTTCTCCAGTCTGGTCTTTTTGCCCCCCCCCCCCAACCTCCACCTTTTTAACTTCCCCTCTCTCTTGTAGTTCTCTTTTCAATTACTTTCTAACATTGTACCTTTTTTTCACCTTATTTTTCTTTTTCTTGATTGTTTTCTTGAATCTTAAATTCTCATTTTCCCTTCCTCTCTTCCTATTTTCTTTCTTAATCAAACTTTTTTGCCCATTAAAAATGGCTTCCTTTTCTTCTTCTTCTTCTCTTTCTCTTTCTTCCTCGAGTATTTGCTGGTACGTAGAAACTGCCATTTCTAAAAAGTGGAAGACAGCTCCCAATGTATTCTTGCCATTTGGTCTTCTTTCTTTTAATTTTTCATATTCCATTTTTAGTTGATCCACCAATGGTGCCATTGTAAATTTTTAAAAATAACCCAGATGTTTTTAATCTTAAAGTAATTTACAAATGTCAAAGTTATCAAACAATCCAAACAGGCAGAAATTATTTCCTCTCCTTCTCTTTGCAGCTTTTCCTCCTGGGGCAAAATCCCAAATATATTTTAAAGCCGTATTACAATTAGTTGTTAGTCTTATAATCTTCAAAGCATCTCCTCCAACAAGTCTTTAAGGATTTTTTTTTTTAGTCCTCTCCTTCTCACTTATAACAAAGAGCTTGTTTTTACCTTAAAGAAGCAGGGTTTTTTTGTGCTCATTTGCTTTCTCCGTAAGGAAAGGGAGTGAACTTTCCTTCAGCACTATCGCTGCTGTAACAATCTTTTGGAAACAAATGTATCAATCCACAAGTCAGGTTTCCAGGGTGTTTTAAAAGTAACTTAATGTCCCTGGGATCCTGGTTTGATCCGGGAGAAGCCCTTTTGCTGGCGGCGGAGAGGCAGCCTCCATAGCTGCTGAAGTCGGGACAGCTCCGGAAAGAAAGTGGCTGGAAGTGAAAGTGTGTCGGCTGGGTGAGAAACTTCTTTTTTGTTGTAAATTCGCTGAGATTTGAAAGGGCACCCTGAATACAGAAGAAACCTGTGAGATTTTTTTTTTTTTTTGACAAAACTGTATGAGCGGCCTTTTTTAAAGTGATGTCAAATTGAGGCTTGGATTTTTTTTTTCTTACTTTTTGGGGGGGACTTTAGTGTGACTTTGTAGGTAACCGGATTGAATTTTCTCTTACATATATTTTTATGCTCCTTTTGATTATTTAATTTTCTTTTAGAATAGAGGCGCCCTTTGGCTATTTCTTTTTTCTTTTTGTATAAATTATCCTTTTTTTCTGGCTGGAGGGGGAAGAGTATTAAGAAACTTTGTAAGACTGCCAACTAGAGGCTTGAAAATATTTTATTTGAATTGGAGAGAACTGTAAGAAGACTCCTTCTCAAGGACATTTTAATGTGATAAGATAAGAGGGAGAGCATAGCGAAATATTATTACAGGTGTTCTCCTGGACTCTTATCAATATTTCAACACTTGAGGCTTGGCTTTGAAGCTGGTGGAGAAGAGATTTAATAATAAGAGCCTTGGACAACTAAATAAAGTGCAGTGTGCTTTCATATATATATATATATATAACTTGTGATACCCCTACTCACCAGCCGCTTTGTAAATTTCAATTCTAGTAATATTCTTATTTTTGCTTTTTATTTCAAAGGGAAAGCCTCAGAGTTTTTTCTTTATTTTTCTTTTCTTTCTTATTGGGACTTTTTTGCTTTTTCTATCCATGTTTTTGGACCACTTTGTTTTTCTTTTTTGATTATTGAGACTTCTCAATATTTTTGTTCTTTTTTTTCTAAATCAATATTATTATTTTTTGGGGTTTTTTTCTTTCTATTTTTCATTTTTTATGGTGGACTACTTCGTAATTGGATTAGGGTCTAGAAGAACCTGAAGATTTTTCTTCTTCTTTTTCTCTCTTTTCTTCTTTGGTTTTGGGCCTTTTACTATTGGATTTTTCCATTTTGGATTATAATTGGCTACTCTACCAGTTGGATTAAAAGTCAAAAAGAATTTGAAGCTTTGGAAACATTAAAATGAAACATTAAAATATCATCTGGCATTTCTACCTCTACCTCTGCCTCCCCACCAGCTGGAGGACAACGTTTAATTCAGACAATGTTGAAGCAAGATAAAGAACAAGAAAAAGTAACGTTACAGATGATTATGCAAGGAATCCAAGATCTCAAGACAAAATCAGACACCATTTAACAAAGAATAGAAAACATTGAACAAAGAACAGAGAAGACTGATGAAAAAGTGGAAAATATTAAACAAATGATGGTGAAGTATGAGGAGAGATTCCAAAAAATTGAGGAAGAAGGTAAACAAAGAGAGGAGAAGATTGGAAATATTGACAGTAGATTAACAGTGGTTGAACAAGATAAAAGTGGGATGTTGAGGTGGGAGATGGAAAGGTCAGAATTTTATCTCAGATTTCAAAATATACAAGAAGAAAAAGGACAAAACTTGGCTGCGATAATGATAGAAATTTTGGCAGATGCTTTGGAAATAACAGAGGAAAAGATGATGGATGGAGTAGATGAGGTATATCGAGTTTATACAAGATATGCAATGAGAAATAAATTACTAAAGGAAGTCCATATTAGATTTACTAAAAAATCCATTAAAACACAAATACTACAAGTGGTAAGAGAGAAGACATTGAAATACAAAGGCAAAGAGATTGTGGTTTTAAAACAAATATCCAGAAGAGTGAGAGAGATGAGATGAGAAGAGAATATCGATTTCTGACCAAAATGCTACTGGAAAACGAAGTGAATTATAGATGGCTGATTCCAGAAGGATTAATGTTTACGTGGCAAGAGCAGAGACATAGAATTGACTCAATTGAGAAAGCAGAACTTTTCCATGCAGAATTTTTTGGAAGAAGAGAGGAGGAGGCAGAGAAAGAGGTCTCATTAATTGAGTTTCAAGAGGAACAACTGGAGACTGAAAAAGAGAAAGGTGCAGTAGGTGGACAGGTGGACAGTAAAGAACGGCGTGAAGTGAGATCCACGAGAGCTGTTAGACCGAAATATAAAGCATAATCATGGAAGAAAAAAAAACTGATTACAATGAATATAAATGGACTCAATTCAGCTGTTAAAAGAAGGAAAACCTTTCATAAATTAGAGAAATTAAAATTTGATATAATTTGTCTACAAGAAGTTCATATTAAAAAACAACATGAACAATTGTTAGTACAGCCAAAACTAGGGAAAATATTTACTTCTTTGACTCAATGTAAGAAAAGAGGAGTGGTTCTATACATTAAAGAGGCTATCCCAGCAAAACTGATCTACACGGATGAAGACGGAAGAGGACTAATGGTGGAAATAATGGACAATAATATAAAAATACTCTTGATTGCAATTTATGCTCTGAATGATAAACAAGAAGAGTTCTATAAAAAACTACATATGAAAATAATTGGACTGGACTATGTTAATATAATTATGATGGGAGACTTTAATGGAATTGTGGACAATAACCTGGACTATATAGCAACAACAAAAAAGCAAAATAGAAAGACTCTCCCTAAATCCTTTTTTAAAATGACAGATGAATTAACTTTAAAAGATATTTGGAGAGAAAGAAATGTTAAAGCTAAACAATATACTTTTTATTCAAATAGACATTTATCATGGTCCAGATTAGATATGATCTGAATCTCAACAGAATTAATATCTAATATTCAAGAAACAAATATCGAAACAAGTACTTGGGCAGATCATGGCCCAATGACAATTAAATGGAAGGGACAAAAAAAAAGATCGAGATGGACATTAAATAATACTATCTTAAAGGAAAAAGATTTTATACAATGGATGGAGAAGGAACTGGCTCTTTTCTTTAGAGAAAATAAAAAAGAAGATACTTCAACGCAGAATGCTTGGGATACAATGAAGGCATATGCTAGAGGTTTCATAATAGATATACAAGAAAAAAGAATATTAGGAAAAGGCAAGCTTCTAAGGCCTTGGAAGATGAGTATAAAAGACTCGAAAAAGAATTACAGAAAATGCCACAGAAAAAAGATATTAAATTGAAGCTGGATGTAATTAAACATAAAATGGAATTAATAGAGAAAGAAGAACTGGCACAGAAAATTAGAAATTCTTAACAGAATTACTTTGAAGATGCAAATAAACCAGGTAGATGGCTAGCATATAAATTGAGAAAGGAGAAAGAATCAAGAAAAATATTGAAATTAATAGATGATCAAGGCCAGGTTTGTTATGGTAAAAGGAGAAAAAGGAAATTATTCGAGATTTCTATGGGCAATTATATAAACAAGAGAATATTGATGAGGAGAAAGTTAAACAGTATCTACAGAATGCTAACTTACCAAACATACCTAAAGAGACTGAAGAAATGCTAGAAAGCAATATAACAATGATGGAATTAAATGAAGCACTTAAGAAACAAAATAATGGGAAAGCACCAGGTCCAGATGGGTTTCCAGCAGAATTCTATAAAACATTTCAAAAATTATTGAGCATCCCATTGTTAGAAGTTATGAATGAAGTTATGTCAAAGAAGATGATACCCAAAACATGGTCAGAGGCTTATATTACACTTATTCCAAAAGAAGAGGCTGACTCATTGCAAATTAAGAACTATAGACCTGTTTCATTATTGAATGCAGAGTATAAAATTTTTGCTTCAATTTTAGCAGAAAGACTTAAAAAATATTTAAATAATTATATCCATCAAGATCAAAATGGATTTCTGCCAAAGAGACAAATCAGAGACAATATGAGAGTAATCTTGGATACTTTGGAATACTATGAGGCTCATCCTGAAAAGCAAATGGCTTTGATATTCCTAGATGCTCAAAAGGCATTTGATAACGTGAACTGGAGATTTATGTTATTACTATTGGAACAGATGGGTTTTGCCAGAAAATTTATTCAAGCAATAGAAGCCATATACAATAAACAGACAGCAAAGGTAATGATGGAGGGAGAATTCACAGACTTTATTAATATAAGAAAAGGCACAAGACAAGGATGTCCCCTATCTCCTTTGCTATTTGTGTTGACTTTGGAAGTGTTGAATAGAAATATTAGGGATGATAAAAGCATAAAAGGAATGAAAATTAAAAAGGAAGAATTCAAACTATAAGCTTTTGCTGATGATTTAGCTTTTATTCTGGAAGATCTGCTAGAAACAGCTCCAAAGTTATTGGAAAAGATAGAGACATATGGTGAGGTGGCTGGTTTGAAAATAAACAAAGATAAAACAAAGATTTTGACAAAGAACATGCTATTGAGACAGAGAGAAGAACTGGCAGGCCTTTTGAAAATCCTATTTACGAATAAGGTTAAGTATCTGGGGATATATTTGACAGCAAGATGTAACACATTAAAAGAGAATAATTATATTAAACTTAAACAACAGATAGCTACAGACTTGAAGAAATGGGAAAACTTGCAATTGTCATTAATAGGGAGAATTTCAACAATTAAGATGAATATTTTACCCAGAATTCTATTTCTGTTTCAGACAATACCAATTAGGCTTGGAAAAGACTATTTTGAAGATTTAAATAAAATCATGTTGAAGTTTATATGGCAAGGTAAAAAAGCAAGAATAAAGCTAAAGCTTTTGCAAGACGCTAGAATTCGAGGAGGTTTTGGCCTGCCTAATTGGGAATTGTATTATCAAGCTGCAAGTTTGATGTGGGTCAAAGAATGGATAATATTAAGAAAGGCTAGATTGTTGACATTAGAAGGGCATGATTTGCTGTTGGGCTGGCATGCTTTTTTTATGGTATAAGGGAACTAAAACACAGGGTTATTTTAAATATACAGGAGTCTTTGTGGTTAAACTGGGAGAAGATAAAAAGACAATGTTATTTGAAAATTCCAGTTTGGTTATCGACTATTGAAGCATTTTCCTATCCTATAATTTATAAGAAGGAACAAACAGTTAGATATGGGGAACTATTGGATGAAAAGGGTAAACTTAAATCGATTCAAAACTTAGAGAAACAAGGTATAAGGATGAATTGGTTTTCATATGCGCAAATACATTCAAGGTATGATGAAGATTCTAAAACGGAGGGATTCTATGATAATCAGACTGATTTAGATAAGATCTTGATGGGTACTGATGAGAAGGTGATTAAAAAATTATATGGTTATTTACTGGGAATTAAATTAGAGGAAGAACAAGTTAAAGAACCTATGATTGTTTGGGGGAAGAATTTTGGATATGGAATTGATTTAGAGAAATGGCAAAAATTGTGGTCTCAAAATTATAAAATGACAATGTCAACAGCATATAAAGAAAACTTTTATAAGATGTTTTACAGGTGGCACTTTCCCCCGACAAGAATAGCAAGAATGTTTAAGAACAAATCTGAAAATGCTGGAAATGTCATCAGATACCTGGCTCATATTACCATATGTGGTGGACTTGTGAGGACGCTCGAAAATATTGGACTAAAATTTGCACGTGGTTGGAAAAAATGACAAAGAAACACATGGACTTGAAACCAGAGATCTTTTTATTGGGAATCTTACCTGATACATATCGTAAAGATTTGAAATACCTGATTGTAAATGTATTTAACAGCGGGTAGGATTGTATTTGCTAAAAACTGGAAGAATGAGAAAATACCATTACAGGAAGAAATTATTAAGAAAATATTGGAATGTGCTGAGATGAGTAGATTGACACTTGAAATTAGAGAGCAAGAGGATAAACAATTTTATGAAATTTGGGATCATTTTTATCAATGGCTAGATGATAAAATACAATAATAGAATACTTAGAATGTTTATAAAGTATTTTTAGGATTGATTTGGTATGATTATATGATTTGTTACAGAATAAATTATTTAAAGTATTGTTATCTCATAAAGCATGAATGATTAAAAGTATAGTCAAAAGTTTTTTTCTTTTAATAGCAATATTAGGATATATAAGTTTGGATTGACAATATGAGTTGTTATGTAACATAATTGTAATTGAGACTACAAAATGAATGCACAAAACTGATGAACCAACCGACACGCTGGATGTACATATGAGAGTTGATTTTTTAATGTTTTGTTTGTCTTGTTTGTCTGTAGAAAATCAATAAAATTCTTTAAAAAAAAAGTAACTTAATGTCCCAGTTCAGCCAAGAAAACTTCTCCTTCTAAAAAACTTCCTCCTGCACAGTCTTATTCGGTTGAAGATTCCTTTGAGGCTGCCATTTCTGACAGCCGCTCCTCCGCCTCAGGAAAAAGGAGTCTAGCTGGCTGGAGAAGCGGGGTGCGATATCCCCAGACCCCTGCCCGGATCTCCTCTGTCTTCCACTGCCTCTTCAGGGCAGCGACAACCCCCAAATCCAAATGGATTGGGGGCACCTCAGTGGCGAGCGCAGCAGGGTCCCGCAGAGAAGCGGATTCCTGCTGCCGCTGAAGCCTTGCAACCGGAAATTCCTGATGTGGCTTCTTAGCAATGCCCCTGCTTTTGGGAACATTTGCCTCTTGAGATTAGAAGCACCGCCAATCTCTTGGCCTTTAACAATGCCTTGAAAGGGTTTATTCTGGTACTGATGATACAAGAGCTATTGTTTTTAATGGTCTCTGAGTGAAAACTGCCTTGAGATCTTGTGGAAATGGGTCATCTGTGGTTTACAACTTGCAGTGACAAGGTTCATTCTAAGCCAAAATAAGACAAACAATATTAGAGCTTAATATGATATGCAAGCCAGACCACAGGCAGCTCTGGTCACCTCAAGCAATCTCTGAACAAACATTTTTAACAATGCTTTGGTTATGTTAATTTACCTATGTTGGAAAAAAGCCTTGAATACTATAATGGTGGCTATAGCTGGGGAAAGGACTGTGGTATTTTCAATAGAAATTATTCTATAGACAGAGAATCTGAATATAATCATATAAACAAAACAAAATATAACTTAATATTTGCAATAGGTTCAACTGAAATTCTAACTCTGTTATTCTGAAATTGGGACTGTATGTTTTATCACTAAACAACAGGTCTTCTTCCTGTTCTAGCCTGGTCCTTCTCTCCCTCTTCACAATATGAATAATAGTAATCAGCTATTCAGAAAGGAGGAGACCACAGGGTTCCAGAGTATGAAAATTTTATTAGTAGATATGCCAAGTGTGGAACTCCTAGGGGAATATGAAATACGGCCCTCAATTATTGGAAGAAAAATGAAAGAAAGCAATTCTTCCAAATTACTTTCTCCCAGGACTTCACATCATTAAAAAAAATGTGCGATCAGCTTATTCTCAGAAATCTCTTGTTTAGAATTTTGTTCAAACTGGGTTATTGAACCTTAGGCACAGAAACTTATTGTGAGGCTATGCGCCAGCCACTTACTTTCTGCCCTACCTGCCAGGGGTCATGGTAGGAAAAACATGCCTGCAGCTCACTGTTTATGATTCTTTGAATGCTGCTTGAAAATAAGAATAGTTAAGAAAATGCTACCTTTTAATACAGTACATTTAATAAATTTATTAGTTCAAAAACAAATATAAACCTCACAGAAAAAAATCAACAAAAACATAACAACACATCTTGATTTTTAGGACTGTGCTGACATATATGTAGTTTTAGTTAAAGAGGAGGGTGTTCAACAATAGAAGAAACTATCATATATAGATCAAGCAAGTTTTCTTACTTTCATCCAGATATATTAGTTGCTGTAAGACAGGACTGTCACACTCAAGGTCTGCAGGCCGAATCTGACTCATGTGGTGTTTAGATCTGGCGCGTGGGGCTGCCCTGGAAACAGCAAAGGACTGGCCTATGTGCCTCTGCCAGCAAAAATGGAGCTCCCATTTTACTAGCAGAGGGTTGCAGGAGGCCACTGCAGGCGAAAATAGAGCTCAGGAGCCCATTTTTTCAGAGCGCTTGGGCCACTACAGGCAACATGAGGGACATCAAGCTGGCCATGTCCCCCTGGCTTGCCCCTCCACACCTTCCTGAGGTCAAACACAATCCTGATGTGGCCCTCAATGAAATTGAGTTTGACACTCCTGCTGTAAGATAAAGTCCTGTCGCAATTCTGACACATAATTTTATGGCTATTAAAAAAGAACTACAATACTTTGTAGCCACTTACCACTGTTATATGGAATCAAAGTGAAAAAATTATAATGAAACATGTTAACATGGGTTTAAATTGTCTGTTATCCTGTCCCTCCAGTTACAAGGCAAGTTCAGACAAGATGAAGCAATTTTAGAAAAAGCGGACAGGGGCAAGCAACTACAAGCTTTAATGTTAACAGGCAATCAAGGGAGAAAATCAAAGTCATACAGAATTAATATGAGCAGGCCAGCCTGGAAATGATGCAGGGAGTTGTTGCCAAGCAACACTATTAACTCTTGATGATGCTAATTTTGTGTAGGCTTTTTTTAACAATACGGTAACATTTTTGGAAGATAATTGATTTTATTTGCTGCTAAATCATGGATTTTTGAAATATGTGCTTTAAATTGCCTGATGCAATCAGCCTTCCTGTTTACAGTTTCCTATTGTTGCAAAATGATTTGATTGCAGAGAGTTTAAATATACTGTAGAAATTGAAGCATGTAACTGGGAGGAACTGCTATGATTATAGCAATTGTTAAATACTTCTGATACCAAAATGTAACAAGCAGCTTTGTGTTACTTGCTGATTTGCACAGATTGGCAAAGAAAATTATAAATAAAATGGAGCAAGGAATAAAAAATATAATTCTATCATTAGAGATTAGTAATAAAAGGTAACATTTTTAAAATCAAAAGGACAGAGATCAATGCATATAACTAATATCATTTGTAAGCTTTGAAACATGGAAGACCTAATACAGACAGGTGTTAACTCTTTTTTTTTAAATCCATCTAGATTTCCTGACATAGTTTCCTATGTCCTCTCGCCACTTCACCCAAAGGACTGAGAATCCCAAAATGTCAAACTGCACCTGCCTCTTTCCCACATGCATTGCAAGCAGAAAATTTAGAAAAATAACAAGAATAAGATCCATCTATAAGAAAGCCATCAATTTTTTTTTAGCTTTAATGAGAGACATTGTAAATCTCTCTTTGTAGATTGTACCCTGCTATTAGGGGTTTGACAACAACATTAATATGCTCTACATGGGGTTGCTGTTAAGTGTGGAGCATGGGTACGAAGAATGGAAACGAGCCGGTGAAATAGTGAACTTCAAAACTCTTTATTAACATGGTGTGACAGCTCGAACTGGATGGCTGCTATAGCCTTCCTTATATAGGCAACTAATTAACTATTCAACCAATGGCAACCTGGGAGCACTAGCTCCGTTAACCAATGAGAATGGCTTGCTAATGGCCAATCAGATTCTCCTGAATGGACCAATCTGATCTCGCCATTTAACAGCCAATCAGAAGTGCAGGGCCAGAACCCTGCACTTGACTTCAAGCTCTAGATAACTTTATTAAGCATTTATTCATTCACAACACCCCTTCCCCCCGGGTTCTGTTTACGGGGTGCGGTCACGTAGTCCTTGATGTAGGATGGTTGTTTTGTTAGTCTTTTTGATTTTCACTGTGCACCCTGCATTTGGCTGCACTCTTGTTGAGGTAGGGCATTGTTTGGCAAAAGGATTTCCTCTGATTCAGGGTTCGTGTTTTCGTTGTCACCAACATCTTCGGTATCACCCTGAGGTGCACTCACACCCATCCCTGATTCCTGTTCTCACGTTTCTGTTCCGCTATCGTTCCCTTCAAAAAGGTTTTCTGCTAATTGAAATTCATCTTCTTCTGTATCTCCCCCCCCCTCAGTTTGGTCATTAGGGAGTTCGGAAATGCCTGACTGCAGCCTTGATCGTAGTTGATCGATATGGCGCTTCCAAAGTCTATTGTCAGGGCATTGTACAAGGTATGATCTCAGGCCGGTTACATGGACCACAGTTGCTTCTACCCACAGCGGATCACCCAATAAGTTTTTAGCGAACACCAAATCGCCTACCTGGAAGGTACGGCATCGGCCGCTGGATCCGAGTGGTTTCTCCGGTTCGTAATAAAAGGTATTACGAATACTGGGTGTAACCAGTCAAGGTGGGAGCGGAGCTTTCGTCCCATTAGCAGCTCGGCGGGAGTTTTGTTGGTGATGCTGTGAGGAGTGATGTGCTGTAAAAAGAGGATTCAGTTTATCTTCTCTTCGATGTTGTCATAGTCCACTTTCTGTAGCGTTTTCTTGATGAATTGTACTATGCGCTCGGCCCTACCGTTGGCCGCAGGATGCGCAGGTGAAGTGAGCGTATGTCGAATACCACGGTCCGCCAGGTACTGCTCAAAGGACAGCGTGGTAAATTGGGGCCCGTTGTCGGATACCAGAACGTCTGGTAATCTGTGGGTTGCAAACAGTCTTTCTAGTTTTTTGATGACCGCTTCAGTTGTCGTGTTCCTCATTTGGTGGATTTCGAGCCAGTTCGAGTAGGCGTCTACGTTTAACAAGAAGGCGTGGCCTTTGGTCGTCCCAGCAAAATCCAAATGGATACGGGACCAGGGTCCCCGCGGTGTCTCCCACTCGGTTGGGATTGCCTTTGGTGGAGCGTTGCTTACTTCTTGGCATCTACGACAAGTTTTGACCCACGACTCAATTTGCTTGTCGATGCCTGGCCACCACGCATAGCTTCGTGTGAGGGCCTTCATGCGCACGATGCTGGGGTGACCATCGTGCAAGGTTCTTAGTAGTGCCTGTTGGAGTCGTTCTGGAATAATGACTCTATCGCCCCAGATGATGCAGCCCTTTTGAGAAAACAACTCTGTTTGTCGACTTTTGAATGGTGCGAAGTCATCTGATACTTGGTCCAATGGCCATCCACGTTCTACCCACGTGAGGACTCGTGCTAAGGTGGGGTCGCGTTTTGTTTCTCTCGCGATATCACGGGCAGTTAATGGCGGTGCACGGAGTGTCTCGATCTGCAACGTTGTCATTGTTGGCGCAGGGTCGTCAGCAGTCTCTGGGAGCGGTGCACGGCTCAACGCGTCAGCATGGGGAATAGCTTTCCCGGGGTGGTATTGCAGCTGATAATTATAAGCAGCCAAGAATTCTGACCAGTGAGTCATCCTGGGAGACAATATATAGAGGGTTGGCTTATCCCCAGCTATTATTCCCAGCAAAGGTTTGTGGTCAGTCACTATAGTAAAAGCCCGTCTGTACACGTACTCATGAAATCTTTTGACAGCCGACACAATTGCAAGGGCTTCTTTATCAATCTGGCTATAATTTCGCTCAGTTTTCGAGAGTGTCTTTGAAAAATAGGCAACAGGGGCTTCGCTACCGTTAGGCAATACGTGGCTCAAAATGGCACCCACTCCGAAAGGTGATGCATCACACGTGATATTTATCGGTAAGGTTTCATTGTACTGCATTAGCACAGCATCAGAAGTCTGTAGTTTTTTTACATTACGGAACGCCTGCTCTTCTCTATGACCCCATACCCAGATTGCTTTTTTGTCCAGTAGGCGATGTAAAGATTCAGCGACAGTTGCCTTGTGCGGCAAGAATACGTTATAAAAATTGATGAGGCCTAGAAATGCCTGAAGGTCGGCCTTATTCCGGGGTCTGGGAGCGTTTTTTATTGCTCTTAATTTGCTATCTGTGGGGTGAATACCCTGACTGTCAATTAAGTACCCTAAAAATTCAACACGATCTGTACACAGCTTACACTTATTTTTCTTCACCTTAAGGCCTGCATCTTTGAATTTTTGGAGAACCAGTCTTAAACGATCCCGTAAGATTTTTGGAGTAGGGGCAGCAATTAACACATCATCAAAGTAGGGGACAATGCCTTTAATCCCTTGTAAGTCTTTCCATTAGGCTCTGAAAGATCCCCGGGGCTACACTCACTCCGAATTGGAGCCGCGTACATTTAAAGGCACCTCGGTGCGTCACGATTATCTGTGCCTGTGCCGCTTTTTCATCAACCGGCAGTTGCTGATAAGCCTGAGCTAAGTCTAGTTTAGCGAAGACTTTTCCACCCCCCCAGGGAATGGAGGAGGTGTTGCACCACCGGCACCGGATATGGGTTCTGCTGCAGGACGTGGTGTAGGGTGGCTCGGTAGTCCCCACAAATTCTAATCGAACCATCCGGCTTAATGGGTGTCACGATTGGAGTCTCCCAGGGAGAGTGATCGTTTGGCTCTAACACTCCCTGGGCTATTAGCTTATCAAGCTGTTTGTCGATTTTCGGCTTAAGTGCGAACAGAACTCGATGAGGCTTGAGGCGGATGGGAGCTATTTTTGGATTAAGGCTAAAGGATATCGGGGTCCCCTTGTCCGCGAAGATGTCCCTGAATTCATGGACGAGGTCCTCCTCTCAGTCACTGTCACCGATTCGGTTAATGCCAGCCACTTCAATGCTGAGTGGTGCGAACCATTGGAGGCCTAACAGGCTAGGCCAGTCCTTGTCGATCACTGTCAGGGTTAAGTATGCTGTGCGGTTCTTGAACGAAACCCGGACTCGACTGGATCCTACGACTGGAATCCGGTTCCCCTGATAGTCTTTGAGTATGAGTCTTTGGGAATGAAGGTCTTGGCGCCAGATAGTAGGGATGAGTTGTTTGAGGGTCTTCCAGGAAACCATTAAAAGAGACGATCCCGAGTCGACTTCCATTTGGCAGGGCTGATTTTCGATGGCCACTTTAATTTGGATTTTCTTGACATCCAAGGAAGAGGCATGACCGATAGTGATAGTTTGATGAGCCTCTTCTCGCTTTGTTAGGCAATTCATGGGTCTGTTTCTGTAGGAGTGGTTTACTGGTTCTCGCCTTACAGGATGGTTTCCTGTCGATTGGCGATAGTTGGCCCCCTTCGAGGTTTGGCTGGGTCCTAGGGGACTTCTACAGACCCGTCCGATATGGCCTCATTTCCCGCACTCATGGCAGAGTGCGTTGCGGAATTTGCATTCGGACCGGTAATGGTTGGCCCCGCAGCCAGCGCATGGTTGCTGGGACTTCGAGTAATGGTCCCGATCGGACCACAGTCGATGGACCTCTTCTTTGTTGCTGTCTGACGACAAAGAGAGGTCCTCGTGGTGGGCCGTTGAGAGCTGTCCTTCTGCCTTAGGTGAAATGTCGCAGGCTGGTTGGTGTGTCGGAGTGCGGTTGCGGCGCAGTTGGGCAGCCGACTTCTTGGTTGCTTCTGCTACAGTAGCATCAGCGATGGCATCGGCAAGGCTAATGTCGCCCTTTGCCATTATCTTGCTCTGCACGTTTAGCGCATCTAATCCCAGAACTACTCGGTCTCTCAAAGCTTCTTCCAGGTCGGCGAAATCGCAGAGGCCTCCCAAGTTTCAGAGGTCCGCAACAAATTCGGCAACGCTCTCTCCTTTCCGCTGGTTTCTTTGGTAGAACTCGTGTCGTCTTACGAGCGTTGGTACGGTCGGTGCATAGTGGGCCCTTAGTAGAGGTTCGAGGACGTCCCAGTCCATAGCCTTCACTTCAGCCGGTTTTGCTAGTGCCTTGGCCATCTTGAATACGGTCGGCCCGCAATGCATTAGGAATACTGCCCGTTTCTTCCCGGTTGTGGCATCCTTCAAATTATTGGTTTCCAAGAACATTTGGAAACGATCCATGTAGGACTCCCATCTTCTTGCACTGGGTCGAACAGAGCGGGTGGTACGATGCCGCTGGACATGGTTCCGCTGTTGTGGGTTTCAGCCACGTGCTCGGTTGTCTTCTTCGTTGTTTAGTCAGCTCTGACGTCTCCACATCCCATCCTCGTCGCCAGTGTTAAGTGTGGAGCATGGGTGCGAAGAATGGAGACAAGCCAGTGAAATAGTGAACTTCAAAACTCTTTATTAACATCGTGTGACAGCTCAAACTGGATGGCTGCTATAGCCTTCCTTATATAGGCAACTAATTAACTATTCAACCAATGGCAACCTGGGAGCGCTAGCTCCGTTAACCAATGATAACAGCTTGCTAATGGCCAATCAGATTCTCCTGAACGGACCAATCTGATCTCGCCATTTAACAGCCAATCAGAAGTGCAGGGCCAGAACCCTGCACTTGACTTCAAGCTCTAGATAACTTTATTAAACATTTATTCATTCACAACAGTTGCCACGTGTCACCAAGGGATACCAAGAACAACAGTAGAGCTAAAAATTCAGTTACACATCCTGGGCCTACATTTGAAATGTAAAGTAAATCCCACTGAAGCAAAGAAGAACCAAAGGAGCAAACACATTTAGGATGATGCTACTAATAAAACTTAACATTCATAATACTGATGCTTTATGTATGTCTTGTGCAAGTTTCATTGCTTATTAACCCCAAATACTTATTGGGAACAGTTTCACTGGTTTATAAAAATCAGGAAAAGTATGCAAACATTTGGAATAAAAGACACATCAAACATGATTAAAACTATCCAAATAATCCTGAGTAAAATAAAGATCTTTACACACAACAAATGCATATAGAATTATCTATGTAAAAAAGTTTTCAAGGCATAGTTTTCAATGGCTGAACAAGTATTACACTAGTGTTTTTTTTAATTGTCTGGTAAATGAAATAGGGACTATATCCAGTGTGATCTTTAAGAAACTCTTAGCCTGAATTCTATCTACCAGTAAAGAGGAACTGTAATGCAAAAGACTGGTTATTCTTGCACTAATTTAATGGCATCGCTGAAACTTTTTGCATTAACCATTTCCCTACAGATAAGCAGTCTCTCCCAATTCTCCTTCTTTTCAATTTCTAAAAATGTTCTGCTTCAAGAAACAACATGGGAATATCCCATTAAGAGTCTTTAAATTTCATTAAATTTCTACTGCATCTTTTTATTGCTTTAATTCAAATTTCTGCAGGTGTCATTTTATTCTATTAAGGAAAAATCAATAAAAATCCCTGATAAAATAACCCTCTTTCATTTCCTCCTTCACAAATAATTGATTTTATAGCATAATCTCTCATATTCTCTGGACATTCTATCTTCAGGACTGACAAGAGTACAAGAATATTCAAAACTGATAATTGCCAAACCTCACCGTTATAGAAATATTTCACAGTGGCTTCCTTTGTTTCTTCTTTCCATGTACATTTTTGTACCTTTCTTAACTTCAGCCAGCTGCATATTTCTATTTTAGAATATAATTATTAAAATTCTTCTATTATGTTATTCTATTAAATAATTGAAGAAAAATTGAACTACCAAATCAAAGGCTTCTGATTTAGTCTGTTTAGTCAAAAGTTTCAGTTCAAAGAGTTTTCTTCTCAAAGAGTCTTTGAATGCTGGATTTCTAACCCTTATCTGTTTCTTGCCCTCATTTTCTTGCCTTCATGCCTTCATTTTATCTGCCTTTCCCTTGTAGCTCAGATTTCTATCATAGGATCTTAACTTCTCAGATTTCTTTACTTTTAGCTGAAAATGCAAAGAACTGCAAGCCTAGTGATAAAAGTAAAGGAGCACAATGAAAAAATTAGGACTAAATTTAAATAGAAAGAAAACCAAAGTAAGGACAACAGGTAAAACAATCAGCCTTACAGTGGGCAGGGAAAATATCAAAGATGTGGATAGCTTCTGTCTTTTAGGATCAACCCTCAACAGTAAAGGAAAAAGCAGTCAAGAAAGACCTCCTCAGACTAGCACTTGGTAGAGCAGGCATGAAGGCCTTGGAAAAGTTGCTGGGATGTGTCTGTACCAACAAAGACCAGAATTGTGGAAGCCATGGTATTCTCTGTGACACTTTTAGTAAGTGAAAATTGTAACTTGAAGAAGCAAGATAAGAAGAATATTGATGTTTTTGAACCTTGGGGTTGTAGAAGATTCCTCAGAATACCACGGACAGAGAAGAAAACAAACAAATGGAACCAGAATTCTTACTTGAGGCACAAATTGACAGGTTCCAATTATTCTACTCCAGACACTTTATGCAAAGGTCCGGCTCTTTGGAGAATGCTTTAATGTTGAGAAAAAAGAGTGGAAGGAAAGAGAACAAGAGGATAACCAGCAGCACAGTGGATAGATTCATTTAGTGTAGCAATGAGTGCACTGTCGGAAGACATGAAGGACCAAGGTCATGGGGAAAATCTACATTGTTGCTAAGAGTAGACAATGATTAGTTGGTACATACTTGAAAATTATTCTGAGTACATCTCTCTTTCTCTAAAATATTATGCCCTTGCCATATATCCTTCTCCGAATCACAACTCATTACCCATATACTATATAATCCTAACTAAATCCTGTAAATAGTTGTTGTTCTGAGCAGATTCTGTGTTGGACTTATTTGCATCTCTGCTTACTTATAACTATTTAAATCACTTTCAAGAGTGACACCATGGTGTGCATCATCATAAAGGAAGAATACAAGGAAATGGTAAAAGAGCAACTGCCAACAATTTTAATTAAATTAGAAGCCCAAAATGCAGCCGAAGGAAAAGCCAATGTAAACAGGCATTCCTTTAGAGCAGGGGTGTCCAACCTTTCACCTTCCCTGGGCCACAATAGAAGATGAAAATTTGGTTTGGGCCGCACATAAAATAAAATAACAGTAACGATACCTGATCATCCAAAAAAACCATGGAAAACATAGTTAACATATTAAATTTATTTGGAAATGAAGTTAGTGAGATGTTTGACATTGTTTCTTAGCCACCAATGCATCCATATTTGCTTTGATTATTATTAATTATTTATTAAAATTATTTATTTTTTATCACGGTTTTTTTATCACGGTTTATCACGGTTTATTTTCCGGCCAAATTTTGCGGCGGGGGGGAAGAAAGCTTGTCTGCCTCACGCCTACCTCTCCTGGCTGGATGCGGCAGGACTGGAAGGCAGAAGCAGCAGCGATGGCGGCAGGGGAGGGGCAGAAGCAGCAACGGCAGCAGCAGAAGCAGTGGCGGCGGCGGCGGCAGCAGCAGGTGGCATTCTGACGACGCCTGCCTTTTCTGTTGCTGCTTGGCGTGGTCTCGCCTCACCCTGCCTCGCGCCTGCCTCTCCCCCTCCTCCTCGCTGGCTCTTGCACGAAGGTTGGGGTGGGCACTGGGCCACATTACGAGGCGACCTGGGCTGCATGCAGCCCATGGGCCGCGGGTTGGACAAGCCTGCTTTAGAGCCTGCATCAAAGCTTGCAAACTCCTGATGGAAATGTGGGGTTGAATATGAAAATGTGGAGTTACACTCAAATGACTTCCTTATTAATCTGACTACTTTTGGTGATGAGAACATAGGACAGGCCTTTACATACAACTTCAGGACACTGCCATTAACAAAAATGAAAGTGGAGCTTGAATCAAACAATATTTTCAACAATGTTGAGAACTGCATCAGCAATTAGTACGGATGATATTATATTAGTTTCAAATGCATTTGGTACTTGGATGGCTGGATTCTGCAGATAGGGCTTCTGATCTGAACTAACTTAAAATCATAGGATTGTTCCTGTTATCGGACATGGAAGATAAGACATTTTATTAAGCTAGAAAAATGTTGGAATATAAATTAAATAAGCAAATATAGTTCCATATAAATGCGCTACAGTAATTTAAAATCAATATAACATATAATCAAGCCAAGATCAACTCTGTTCAGATTTAATCTTGGATAATATATCAGTCTAAATTTGGGAAAAAATATTCAAGGCTATTCCCATACAACTATTTTAACTATTTAAGTTGGTTTTCAAATTCACACTTCATCCTTAAGGGTGAATTCATCACCATCTAAGGCCAGATAATATTTTCAGCTGAAATTCAGAAACTTCCATAATTAAGCCTCAACTTCTCTGGTTACGTGGGCTGCTAGTTTTCCATCCAGCAAGCCCATCTTAACCACTGAGTTGTTGCAGCATCTCCATCATCATGTGATCAGCATTCAGACACTTAGCAACTGACTCATATTTATGATGGTTGTAGTGTCCCAATGTCATTTGATCAATTTTTGCAAACATTTGATATGCAAAGTCAATGGGGAAATCAAATTCATTTAACACTATATCACTACTTTAGCAACTACAGAGATTCACTTAACAATTGTTTCAAGAAAAGTCATAAGATGAGCAAAGCTCATTTAACAACTGTCTTGCTTAGCAACAGAAATGTTGGGCTCAATTGTGATAATAAATCTTACTTATATAAGATTTCCAATCTTTCAAACAAATATTTGTCATTTTTTCTTCTTCTGATCAAACTGGTCAGCTTTGCTACTTCTGCAAATTCAGTTAATGTTATAATCCAAATTTCCATTGTAGATATTTCATTGTTTTTCTAACTTTTTGCATAATATTGATTTAATTATGAATGAGCAGCCAAAATGTATGTTGAAAGATATGGCTTTATATCCTCTACATTATACATGTTAGTAGCAATTTATAGGCTGTGAGAATTGCATGAGACATTAAAGAGAATGGTGATAACTAAAGAAACAGAGATGAATGTGAGGAAACCCTGTGCAACAATAGAAAAGAATGTGATCAGGAGGAAAAGTCTGAGATGAGTGAGATGAGTGGCTACTGAAAACAAGTTAAAGGGGTACAGAAATTGCTCCACATGAAAGCCTAAAAGCTTGGTGATAAGACAATTCTCTTACAAACAAAATCAAGTGCTTATTTTGCATGCATAATTGAAATAGAACTACAGATCAGCAAACAAATGCATATAGATCTGGAAGCATATTTAATTTGTCTACTTATAATGAAAAATTGAAAGACTTATTGATGAGGGTGAAGAGAGAGTTTGAGTGTAAGACTATTTTGAGTAGTATTGAATCTTGAGGGAAAATGGATAAGTAAGAAATAAGTAATGTCTACAGGAAGAGAAAAGAGAAAATATGAGTCCTGCATGATATATTGGTAGTTAAATATCTCCCCAAAATGAATGAAAATGGTCTTCAGGTTAAAGTCTGAAAGAGTGAAAATAATTATGTTTGGAGGATGGGAAATAGGAAAAGGAATGTGTAGCTTGTTTATATGACAACTGTGAGACTTATCTAAGATTGTAGAAAGACTTAATCTGAATCATTCTAAACAATATTGTTATTGTTACAAAGGAAAGATAGCAAAGGTGAACCCCCACAGAGCTTAGTGTGTTAAGTGTGTCAGGGATCTTATAGAATTTTGATTGAAAAGGTGCAACAAGCAAACTTTGAGAAGTTCAGTGTAGTTTGCAGAGAGTGCTGATCATATTTTTGCTCATCAGAAAATCTTTGAGAAATGTATGAATGTGACAAAGTTAGGAGAAAGCTAAAGAAAATAGCTGGAATTGTGGAATATCTTGTGAAAATATAGAATTGAAGCTTGGTTGCCAAGTGTGGTAAGAGTTGTATTTGATGAAAATGCTAAGTTCAATATACTGAACAAAGGAGTAAGACAAAATTATTTGGTGTCGCCTTGGCTGTTTAATGTATTATTGGCTAAATCTATAAGGAATGCTTGAGGAGATAGTAGGAATAAGTAGGTTTGGGACATCAATGTGATCTACTTTTGTAAGCATTATAATGCCATATAGTTAACTACAACTCAATATGAGATAAATTGCTTTATGCTTTGAAAGGTATTGATAAAAATAAGTTATCAATGATTGGTTGATCAACACAAAATAACTTTTTGGGTTAAAGAAATGTCTTAGAAAATTGTGAACAAAAGTCATAATGGTTAAATGGCAAAGGGGACAGAAATATTAATTTGGGCTAAATTAGAAGTTCAAAATATTGCTTACTCTTTCTAATTTTTTTTGGAGAAAACTGGTCCTTCTTTGGCTGAGATTTTAAGCATGCTAGTATGTTGTGTTCACGCAACTATAGTTAATAAATGGAGTTATTTATTAGGCTTAGTAAATTATATGAATCTACCTAATTTGCTTATTTAGCAATTCATGGTTTGCTCCCGGTGGTGCTACGATTACTGATCTACTTTGCCTTAATATGATCCCAAGTGACCATCTCAGAATGAAAGCTATTTATTGAACAGTATGAACATTCTAAGACATGAAATACAGAAACCCTTATCTTTGTGCTGCCATCTACTGGTTGTCCATTGGTCTGCAACCCCTAGTCTGTAGTAGGCAATGTCCATCAATGTATACGGAGCTGGAGGTTATCCTTTCTTTTTGTTTATTTCATCACCCATTACTGTATCACCTGCTGTTCCCTCCTCTGGAACATTTCACGGACATTTTTTAGATATTTTGTAAATATCATCAGTATGTTAAAACTATTTTTTCCTGGCTTTCTTAGTATGTAAATTTTCATTTGAATTTGTTTTTTTTCTGTGTAAGCAGCCTTGTGGTTGGAGTGGAAGTTATTTTCCCCAGTGGATTTTGAATCCTTCTGATTCAGCTCAAAAACATTAATTTTATGATTTACTTTGGGGCAGTAGCCCATCTAAGAATGTGTCCTTCTCTTATGACCACTCAAGGGAGATTTTCTGAAGTGATTCCTTGGAACAGCAAACAGCAAATGGAAAATCCATTTTGTTAAGGTAATATAATAAATTATCAGTAGATTATCACTGGATCCCGTTTGGGCTCATTGTGAATTTTCTATTATAAAAGAGCAATTCTCTGTATTTGCAAGAAGCAAATGCATAGACGTATCAGTATGGTGTTCTACTACAACAGACATTACAATTGTTTAAGGAAAATGTAATCACCTATAAATATTAATTTAGTCATTAAATATATGAGTGGAAGGTCCTTGCTGCTTTCTGAGCTTGGCTGTTTTCTTGCAGACGTTTTATTACCTTAACTAGTAACATCACCAGTGCTAGTAACTAGCACTGATGATGTTACCTAGTTTAGGTAATGAAAACAACCAAGCTCAGAGAGCACCAAGGAAGGACCTCTCATTTCAACCCTGAGCTACAATATTCTCCTTTATAAATATATGACTGTATATGGGGAGCAAATTTCATTAAGCACATACAGTATGTTTATTTATTCATATAACAGTGTTACAATTAACAAAGTAAAGCAAGGAAGCAGACCTACCAATAAATCAATAAAAACAACCTAACAATTCATTTATCAGATGCAGCAAACAGCTAAAGAAAAAAAGGAAAAGAGTTGTAAGACAGTAAGATTACAATATTATTATTATTACTAATAAAATCAATTGTGTATGGCTCATTAATATTAAAACAAAATAGCATTATTGTCTCATTTATTATTGTTGCCTAAAGACCAGTGAATTCTTGGGAGACGTGAGGATCTCTAAGGCAAGAATTAAAAAATAAAAATATTTGTTGTTTTAATCATGATGGTCAATTAAACACCTCCCCCATCCCCAGTTTTCTGAACCTGTGCATACATGCAGAAAATTACTCCCACCAGGATTGTTCCTGAAATGAAGAAGTATGCCTGCTGAAGAAACTGGCAAAAGGCTTGCAGTCAGTGGCTCTATGGAACCTTTGGGACACCTTGGTCACCTTAAAGCTTTAAACTGAAGGTCTGATTGCTTCTCACAACCCTGTTGTCTAATTAAGAAAAAACCTGGAACAGCATATTTAAAAATATGCTCCTAATTAATTTGGTTGAGTAAGTTTTACATGCAAGAAGAGTATTCCCTGAGGTCATCAATATAAACTCTACAGAATTTTAAAATCCAAGGCCTCCTTTTTGAATTGGGTCAGAAACAAGAGCTGGGTAAGCATTTGAAGAGAGGTTTTACAACACTTATTAGTGGGAACAAAGCACTTTGATTTCTTAAAGCAGCATCATCTTTTGGGAAAGCTTGCAAGCCATTTCCAAAGCTCTCCCCAGTTTCTCTACCTGACTTGTTCACTGAGTAGACACAGTGAAAATATTGACTGTGTGTGCAAGGAAACTTTCAAAGATGCCTGCTTTAACAATTGGAGAAGTGTCTAGTTTGGGTTAACATGAGCTGCAAAAATCTTCTTTCAAATGCCTTGCACAGCCCAGCCAGAAGTATAAACATCACGCCAGAGGAGTATTTTAAAAAAAAGCTTTAAATGTTTTCAGAAGAAAAACCCTTTTCTGTCTCTGTTTTTATAAACAAAAGGACTGGAGAAGAAGATTGATTAAGCTTCCCTTGCTCCATTTATGCTAGATGCAGTTCAAACAGAGCCACTGTACATTTATCATCAAATAAATAAATAAATGTACCAGAACAGGAGTGGCGCAATATTAATTTTACATGTTGCTTAGAATAGCTATAGATCTGTCGTTTAGCATTGCATAACTGCTTAATGGTGAAGGCTCCTGCTTTTGTAAAATGTATCAGTTGTCATAGTGCAAATTAAGAATGGTGGCAGGGTGAACATTGAAGCCTATGTATTATTTTTAAGATGTTTGCCACTTACAAATAATAGCTATGTGTTTATTTAGGAATTGTTGCTTAATGGGATTTACATCTGGTGTAAAAAATAGAAGCTCTTCCATTTTATTTTACTTTGTGTATGCATGCTCACTCAATAGGCACAACCCAGCTCCATTTCTCACCTTGTTCCAACACTGATCTGTGCAAATAACCAAGTACATGCAGTGTTTTTCTCAGCCTTGCAAGAATTTACATTTCATAAATGTTAATGCTTCAGATCTTTGAAATGTGAAACATATACTTGTTTACATGATAAATGCCTGAAACTGAATTTGTAACTCTGTACTATAAGCTGCAGTACAGAGAAACTTCGTAACACATTCTGAGGCCCAAGCTGGTTCTACATCCATCTATCTATCTATCTATCTATCTATCTATCTATCTATCTATCTATCTATCTATCTATCTATATTCCTTCTATCTACTTACCTACCCACCTACCTACCTATCTGTAAAAGCGAAATACCACTCATGCATCATCACAAAATCTCAGAACCGTAACACCTACAAACTTGAAATTTGGCACCTATGTTCCTCTTGGCTTCTAGGTTAAGAAAGGATTTTTTGAAATGACCATTAGTATTTCGTATATTATTATTAACAGGCTCTGATGGTTCTACTCCCCCTCCTCACCTGAAAAGGAATCTGTTCCAAATGCAAAACACAAGCAGAGGAGTGGAGTTTCAGTTTGAGTTTTACAGCAGCAACCAGCTTTAGTACAGAACAGTTGAATTCAGCCATGCCCAGACTCCTTGCTGTCTCTTTCTTACTCACACAGCAAATACTGTTTCAGTTTCCATGTTTCAGTTTCCAAACAGCCCTCAACTCTCTCACACACTGACAGGATTCTAGCCAGATGAATACCAATGGATGCTGATAGGCAGAGGCACAATTCCCCTTCCCTTATTTTCCTGCCCAAAAACTAAGTCCGATCACATAGTTTCGCAGTGAAGTACAGGTATATAGCTAGTATTACGTAAAGGAATAATGTGATTTATTCAATTTTAGCTTAGCATGATTTTATTGGTAGCCTCATTTTTGCATCCCTGTAAGTTGAGCTCTTTGTCACCAAAATGTAGAGATGCAATTGTTAAATTTTACAGATGCAATTTCCTGCTTTTTAAAAGAGAAAAGACACAATGAAGTCGCTTGGAAGGTTTCAGAACAGATTTAGGACAACCCACCAAATATTCCTTAAAACAGAAAATCACACACAAAATATGGTGTTGCTCATTTTTCATTATTAACCCATCTACTTCTCATCATTCTTGATCCAGTGAGGGACCCTTGCTCCTTCCAAAGATATTAAAAATGGAGTTCTTTCCTGAAAGATTGTCCATTGCTGCATATAGCTTAACATGTCAGGACCTGTTGTGGTATTTATTAAGCTATGGTTAAAACAAACCTAATCTTAATATAGCATGTACATTCAGACAACGCATTAACAATTATTGGTACAGTTTAATTTGTTAGTTGGAATTCATGGTATTCTAGATATATAAGTGACAGTTCTGACACCATTCAAACACCCTTTGAGGGGCTGCCACAGAGAGGAAGGGGTCAAGCTATTTTCCAAGGCACCTGAAGACCAGACAAGGAATAGTGGATGGAAATTGATCAAGGAGCGATTCAACCTAGAAATAAGGTGAAATTTTCTGACAGTGAGAACAATCAACAAAAGGAACAGTTTGCTTTTGGAAGTTATGGGAGCTTCATCACTTCATCACATTCAAAAAGAGATTGGACTGACATTTGTCAGAAATGGTGTAGGGTCACCTGCTTGGTGAGGGTTGGACTAGATGACCTACAAGGTCCTTTCCAACTCTGTTAATCTATAATCTGTAATCTTATATGCCTCCCTGGGCTTCACCTCTTTGGGAAAGTTTCTTTTCTCTAACCTGTCACCATCCGAGTTGTATCTAATGGAGAATGAGACAAGATCGCCTCAGTGACTGACTTTTTGGCACTTAAAGTTAGTTCACTGGTCTCCTTTTTACTATTACCTTTAATTGTGGTGATTGTTGTTTTGGTGCTTTCAAGTCAGTCTTGATTGGACTTATTTGCTTTTTTTCCCCCTGAAGTGTCATGCCATTGTCTTTCTCTTAGGCTGAGAGAGAATGACTGGCCTAGAGTCATTCAGTTGGCTTTGTACCTAAAGAGAACCAGAGGTTGGGGTCTCCTAGTTTCTGGCCTAGCACCAAATACATTATGCCAGCCAACAGAATGTTTTGTTTAGATAGACATGTTTTGTTTGTGATAGTTGCATTGGGTGGAAAAGTATGCTGATTGTTTTGTTTGATTTTTAATTATGATTTTCACTGTGTTTTAATTATATTGTTTTTATCTTGTTAGTTGTTTTAGAGCTATTTAGTGGCAAAAAGGTTAGGCATTATAATAAATTTTCCTCAATCTCTGAATTATGGCTGCCTCAGTGTATGGACTGAAAGAAGTAGTGAACAGAACATCTTGAATATTACCCCATCAAAGAAATTAAAAATAGTCCTTTTTTGACCATTCATGTAAAAAGGAGATAAGGTTTGGAGCTTATTTCCACACAAAGGCCCTTATTTAGACTGCTTGTACCTACTTTTGAATAAAGAGAATAAGTGTAACATTTAATAAACAATGCACTGACTCCTCTGATAAAATGGTTTATGAAATGATTTTGTTTTTGAGCCCAGATTAATACTATCACAAAATCACAACCCAGTCCTATTAAAGTCAATCTAGACAAATGCAGGATATTTACTTAATCAATTTGAATTCCTAGATTAATATTTGGAATATTCCATTTAAATTTGCTATAACATGTCTCCTTCAATTAAACTTGATCGTTTGGTACCGTATAGAGCAGGGCTGTCAAACTCGTGGCCCCGCAGGCTGGATGCATCAAATGCTGGCCCTGTCCCCACCCGGTTTAGGAAAGCTGAAAAAAGTCCCGATATGTCATGTGACAATGCCATGACGATGCAAGTTTGACACCCTTGGTATAGAAGAAATGTATAGCTAATATTTGTGATGTAAGACTGTGAAATTGGGATGGGGTAGAGTTAAAGCCTTCTATCAAATTTCCTGAAGAAAACCATACCTTGAATTGTAGCCCAGAGAAGTAATCCAAAGCGAGATGGACAAATGTTACACAATTTGCTACATTAAAGCAATTCCAGAACTCCTTTTGATTCCCATTCTGGCATTAACTTTGCATGGTCAAGGCAATTTTCTTTCAGCCCACTGGCCTAAGATCTCAGAGTGAAAAATGCCTGTTTTGCCATTTGCTAACTTGAACTCTAGACACGTTGGAGAAGCAGCATCTCATTGGGGGAAGCTTCAACAAAGCCTCTCTATTTCCCCCTTCTCTCTCTGGGTTGTAGTATTTCAGCAAGGGTGTCCTTGCACTAAGGATTGTTTCTCTTTCCTTTGCTGCAAGCTAAATGGTTAAAAAAAGTGGGAGTGGGAACAGTCCCTTAGTAGTTGGCTGAAAGAATGTGGGTTGGGAGCCATGATGAAGACCAAAGCCAAACATGGACCATTGTGAAAACACCCTTGTGGAAATTCTTTATTCCTCCTTATTTTCTGAGGCAACCAAGATACTCAAAATCACCAGACTACTATTCTGTTTCTATAACTTCTTTGGAGGAGAGAAAGGAAGGGAGGAGAGGGGACTTTGGCTGTATGTAGACCTGGAAGAGCTCAAGACATTCCACTGAATTTTGCCACAGCTTTTCAGCATTCAACCTGTCAACAGGGAAGACATTAACAGAATATCTTCTAACTGCTTCCAAGTGTGAAAACTGGCAGTGCCCCCTGTGACCTTACACTCTTCAAAGCTGAGAAGACTGGATGAATCATATAATAGTTATGTTATTGTAGGAATTTTTAGGCCAATGCTCCATTCTCTGGAAGGAAAGTCATCTGGAAGTCATCTTGGATAAACCAGGTCCAAATAGATCTTCCAGAAAGATAATTATTATAAAAAGGCATGGTAATATAATAGACTAGATAATTTTGTGATAGAAATCTAATAGATTGATATAAAGCATAATATAGATATATATAACCACTGGTTGAAAGTATAACATAAATTTTAAGATAAAACTTGGAACATCTCGTATAAAACAATGGAATAAATAGTTTAGTCATGGATGATTAATAACTGATAAATATATAAACATATGTTAGTTTGACAATGTGAAGACTGATACAAATTGTGAGTAAATGACTACAAAAGTATAGAACAAAAGATACGTAACCAACTGACACACTGTATGTATATAAAGTGGAAAATGATTTTATGTTTTTATGTTTTTGTATGTTTTTGTATGTGTATGCTTGTGTTTAAAAATAAAAAACTTTATTTAAAAAAAAAGAAAGATAATTATTGTGCCAATTTCTGAAGCACATCTGGTAGGAAGATGAGAGATGCATTTCAACAGCTGTGAATGATTTTGAGATATTTTCAGAAATGCATTTGGCTCCCTTGGCATTGTCCTTTCACTACCGCCAAACAGCTATTTTTTTATTTTATTTAGGCAATAGTTTGGCCTATCAGATTGGTCTACAACCTGTACTGTCCCTGTTCAAACTGCTGTTTTTGACCTTTGAATTGGTTCCCTGCCCAATATATACATATAGGAGGGAAAACTTTCTTATGTATTTTTCATAGTTTCTCTTTTTTATTTTATTGTTTATTTATTTTATTGTTAGAACATCTGGAAAGAAAGGAGGCAGAATACTAATATTGTTACAACCAATACTAACGTTCCATTCCTCTTCAGCTGGCAATTGTAAAAAGAGGCTGTTTTTCAAGTTAACAAACTTTCTCCCCATTGCAAAGGGGAATCAGATGAGCATCATGAACCACAAGCCATCATGATGCATAAATAGCATATATTCTCCAGTTCTAGAAAAAACCCTGAGCCCTGCAAGATAGGAAAAATGCCAAATGTGCAGCAATGCCTTTTTAATTGGGTTTGGCATATTTATTTAATTCAGTGGTTCTCAAAATGGGTGGTACTGCCCCCTGGGGGACAGTGGGATGCCTTAGGGGTGCACTGAGAGGCAAGGGGGCCAGCAGGGGGGCACTAAGAGGCAGCAGGGGGGTGTTGGAGGTGAGCGGCAGGGTACAATTCAGGGGTGAAAAAAAATCCCCCCACTGCTGCATTCGAGGCAAGGCCCCACAGGATCACCCCATTGACTTGCTTGCTCTGGTGCAAGAAGCTCAATGGAGTGATCCTGCAGGGCTTTGCCCTCAACGCAGTGTTGGGAAAAGAGAGCAAAGCCAGAGTGGCTTTGTTCTCCTTTTTAAACATCCCTCCGCCACATTTGGGGCAAGGCCCTGCAGGTCCACCCCATTGAGCCCCTTGCATCAGAGGCACCTGCCCAAGCAAGTCCGAACGGAGCAGTGCACGAAGTCAATGGGGTGAGCCTGAGAGAGGGAAAGAGAGAGAAAGAGAGAGAGAGAGAAAGAGAGAAGGAAGAAGAGAAAAAGAAAAGGGAAAGAAAGAAAAAGGGACAAAGAAAGAGGGGGGTGGAAGGCAGGGACAGAAAGAAAAAGAAATAAAGAAGGAGGAGAAAGATAATGAGATATCTATTCTAGTCCAATCACCTGCTCCAGCAGGGTTAGAAGGGAGTCTGTGTGTGTTCTCCTTGTAATTTACATTTTGGTTTTGCCTTCTTCAGAACTGGCACTGTAATACATTGGGGAAAAGTAATATTTTAGGGTGAAGGTCTGGTCCAATGGATCCTGTTTAAAGCCTCAACAAAATGTGAGAGCTTCCTGATAGTCTTGGCCATGTTTCGTTCACAAAACCTTTAATTAATAGAAGCCAAAGATGTTTCAATGTGCTGGCAAAGATACTGGCAAAGATGTTTCAAGGTGGAAAAGGGCCTCTAAACTAGGCCTCGTTTCAATCTGATGCATCAGGTCTCTCTCTCTCTCTCTGTCTCCCCCTCCCTCCCTCCCCCCTTTCTTTGTCCCCTTTTCTTTCTTTCCCTTTTCTCTTTCTTTTCTTCCTTCTCCCTTTCTTTCTTTTCTCTCTCTCTCTCTTTCCCTTTCCCAGGCTCACCCCATTGATTTGGTGCACAGCTCTGCTCGGATTGGCTTGGGCAGGTTCCTCCAGTGCAGTGGGCTCAATGGGGTAGACCTGCGGGGCCTAGAATGCAGCAGTGCCAGCATGTTTGAAAAGTAGAGCAAAGACAGAGGTCGTTAATATTTGCTGCAAAGAATCACAAAAGCTTCTGGGTTGTGCACAAGAAGGGACACACATGTCAATGCAATTCAGCAACATAAAAAGAAATACAAATAAAACAAATAAACAAGAATCGGCAAAGCATCTCTGGTTAGATTTTATTCACTACTAGAATCTAATCAGAGATGCTTTACTGATTCTGGTCCAATGATCTGCTCCAGCAGGGTTAGAAGGGAATGTGTGTGTATGTGTCTGAATGGCTGTCAAAACTCCAAAACAGGTCAAGTAGTTCTGGGGAGGCCAGTCATAAATTAGAATACTTGCTAAGCAACTGGCCACTAAGTGAGGACCATTTTTTGGGTTTGCCAGTCACCAAACCACGCCCACCCAGTCATGTGACCAGCAAGCCATGCCACCAGTCACGTGACCAGCAAGCCATGTCCACCCAGTCATGTGACCAGCAAGCCACACCCTCAAATTAGGCCACACCCACAGAAATTTGAATCCCACCCCTGGGTGGGGAGCATTGAGGGTGAGTTTGTAGCACCAAGGGGGCCATGGACTGAAAAAGTTTGGAAACCACTGATTTTATTCAAGACTCTGATTCCTGGTATTTCTCCTCAGCTTTGCCCTCCTCCTTCCTCGGTATCTGTGTTTAGGCTCCTACTTGACAACACAAAGCCCTTTCATTATCCCCCATAACTGTAATGGGCAGTGGTGCTGCTAGGACTGGAGCAGGTGCAACTCCTGGGATCTTAGCTTACAAAATTCCTAAATTCAGTACATGCTTTGATGGTTACATTTTAACAGTTTTCCTCCTGCTTCCTTCCTGTTCCCCTCCACAGTGGTCATTTGGAGAAACAAAAAAAGTTGCAATTTTGCCCTGCAGAATACCTACACTCTTATGTAATTTACAGGAAAAATGAAAGATGGTAAATACTATTGCCTGTTATGAAGAGGAGGCAATGCATTTGCAGAATCATAGACTTGGAAGGTCACCAGATCCTCTAAAAAAGACTCTAGAAAGAACGTAGAGAAGAGTATCAAAGATGATTTGGGAGCCAGAGGCTAAAACTTGATGAACCATTAAAAGAACTGGATATGTCTAGTCAAACGAAGACTGGCATGATATGGTATCAGTCTTTCAATATCTGAGGTGCTGTCACAACGAAAGGGTCAACCTATTATCCAAAGCACCTGAAGGTAGGCAAGGAATAATGGATGGAAACTTGTCAAGAAGAGATCCAATCTAGAAATAAGGAGCAATTTCCTGAAAGTGAAATAATTAATCAGTTGAATAGCTTGTCTCCAAACATTGTGGGAGCTCCATTATTATAGGAAGAGATTGGATAGCCACTTGTCTGAAATAGTATGAGGAGGGAGTTGGACTAGAAGTCCTCCAAGGTTCCTTCCAACTCTGTTATTCTGTTATCTATTAAATCCAAAGCTCAGTCAGGATCCATGCAGCAATCATCCCACTTCTATTTGAAGGATAATTCAATAGTTCAGGTGGCAGCATATTCTACTGGCTGACAGCTTCTAGTTAGGAAGATCTTCCTGATGGCTAGCTTGAACTTCCTTCCTTGTACTTTTAGCCCACAGGTTTTCTCCTGCAACAATGAACCTACTTCCATTTCTGTGTAATAATCCTTGTAGCTTTATTAGTCCATGGGCCAGGCCAGATATCGGTACCATCTTGGGTGACCAAATCTTAATGGTACTAAAATGTTTATGGGTCCATACCAAGTACATTAAGATGTGATAGCCTTTTCAGATATGTAGCTTTGTATGTTTTTTAAGAAACCATCAATTTGACTGAATAGCGGCCTTGTGATATCACATGATAACACATATATTTGCGAAATGAAGCTGTAAATCATTAGAATTAAACCTAATTGATGTTGATAATTTATTAAAATCATGTGCAGAGACTTTTTGTGGTAAATGTAGAGCATCATAGCAAATTAAAATGTATTTCGTAAATTGCTAATATGTTTTTTTTTTCTCTTCCAACATCGTTACAAAGAGTTTTGAACTCAATTTCTCAATGCGGACTACTGTTGAATAATTGCAGTTCTCTGTTATATTGTGACAAACTACTAAGGCCCACATGATGGATTCAAGTGGAGACAAGGCCACTGCATTGCCAAAGAAAGGAGTGCGGCCAGGCTGCATTATTCACTGTTCTGGTGAAGACACGTCTACCTTCGTGTTACTAAAAGACTTGGACTCATGGAAGACACTGCTAAGAGCAGCAGAGATTAGACAACATGCTCCACTTCTGGACATTGCAAAAGACTTGGAAGAAGGCCAAATACCGCAGATCCAGTATCATCGCAAATGTCGCAGCATCTTTACCATGAAGAAGACTCTCGACTCCATCCTTTCTAAAGACAGGCCGAGTGCAGAAGAACAGACTGGTGTCCATGGTGTCAGAAGATCATCTAGGGATGCACCGAGTACATCAAGAGTGTATGACAAGACATGCATCTTCTGCTGCAAGTCAAGCAAGTACCTGAAAGGAAGACAGACAAGGGAACCTATCATCCAGTGTGTTGAGTTACGTGCAGATGACAGAATCCGCAGTGCAGCAACCCAAAAAATGGACCAGCGAATCCTCGCGTTGTTAAGCAGAGACCTTGTTGCCGCAGAGGGGCACTACCACAAGTCGTGCTACAAAGTGTATACAAAGGAAGGGGCATCCACCAGTTCTGGTGCATGCGATGAGCAGGAGCAGTCTGAGCAGGCAGTATACGAGGAAGCCGAGAAACAATCCTACGAAGAGCTATTCCTATATATCAGGAATGAACTCATTCTCAACCCTGAGGTGCTGCCTATGACAGATCTGACAGCTAGACTTGAGAAAGCCATGCACTCTCGCGGAATTTCTCAGATCAGACCATCAACCAAGAAACATGTCCGTCGTAAACTTGAAAGTGAGATAGGAGGATCGCTTTGCTTCGTTTCTGATGAGAAAGGGAAGCTTCTCATATATCCAGAGAGCTTGTCATTTGATGAGCTTGTCAAGCATGCCTACAGACTAGGGAAAGAACTCCACGAAGCAAGGGCTGCCAACTCTGGGGATGTCCTAGCCAAAGCAGCAATGCAGCTGAGGAATCAGATTAAGAAGCAAGATGTAAGCCAGACATGGCCCCCTGACACAGAGCAGAATGTCATTCCTGAATCTGTCACTGAATTCCTGTATACCGTGCTCACTGGAGAGTGTGAGTGTGCAGATCCTTCTGACAGAGTCCAAAGGCTTGCCACTTCTCTTGCCAGTGATCTGATATTTGCTGTCACATGTGGCAAGACAAAGCCATCCAAGCACGTACTTTTGTCATTTGCTGTGAAGACCTTGACAGGCAATACAGAACTTGTACGCACACTCAATCGCCTGGGCCACTGCATTTCTTATTCACAGATTGAGGAGATCGATACAGCACTGTGCATTCAGAAGCTGGAGCGTGCACAGGAAGACATCCCACTGCCAGCAGACATCTGCCAAGGTGTGTTCACAACCCTGGCATGGGATAACATTGACCGACTTGAGGAGACACTCAGCGGAGAAGGTACTTCTCACAGAGTCAATGGCATTGCTGTCCAGCCCAAGATTACAGGCCCCAAGCCACAGAATCTCTTCCCATCTGTCAGCAAGTCCAAGAAAAGGAGCATCAGTCCAGCCCCAACAATGTTACCAACCTACAATGTTGGTAAGCGAGCCCAGCCTCCAAAGACCGAGACTGTAGATGTTGACAGCATGAAGGAGGTCCACGAAGCCAAGATGAAGAATTTTATCTGGTTACTGACTCGACTGTCAGACCCTGAGAACCAGACTGTCAGCAGCTGGACTGGGTTCAACATCATGGTCCGCAATGATGTCACGGTGAACCAAGACATTGTGGGCTACCTGCCCACTATCAATGCTCCTGCAACAGACATGTCCACGGTCAATGAAGTGCTGGAGCGGACCCTACACATCATGCAGGCCCTTCAGCTGAACCAGATTGTCTGTGTCTTTGACCAGGCGCTTTATGAGAAGGCTGTTGAGATAGTATGGAAACATGACAAGTTCAACAGCATCGTCGTCAGGATGGGAGACTTCCACACAATCTGCAATATGCTCTCCATCATAGGGAAGCGATTTCAAGATGCAGGGCTCAGGGATCTCTGTGTTGAAGCTGGTGTCATTGCAGAAGGCTCAGTGAATGGTGTGATGGATGGTCGCAAGTACAACAGAGCAGTAAGATGTCACAAGCTGGTTTATGAAGCACTATTGAGGCTTGCCTGGAAAGGATTCCTCCGATGGCTGGAGGAACACCATGCAAGAGACATTCACCACCTTGATGAAACCCTGAAGAAGATTGCCAGCTTCCACAACGGTGTCTCTCAGGCTGCACTGCAAGACCTGCTTAATAACGAGTCATGTGTGCACACAATAAAGCTGTTTAAAGTCTACCTGGAGTCTCTCAGAAATGCAGATAACCTCTCTGCATTCTGGATGTCCTACTTGGACATGGCAGAGATCATGCTGTGCCTGATCCGAGCATCCAGAGAGGGCAACTGGATGCTTCACCTGGCAGCAATCAGGCAGATGATCCCATGGTGCTTTGCCTATGACAAGGTGAACTATGCCCGCTTCTTGACCTACTACTATGCCAAAATGTCTCGACTGCCAATAGAACACCCTGAAGTGCATGCCCACTTCATGCAGGGAGGTTTTTCTGTCCAGATTGGGAGTCAGAACCCATTTGGGCGGATACCTGTGGACCAGACAATTGAGGAGACGGTTAACAAAGACACGCAGACATCAGGAGGCACCAAGGGCTTCAGCCTGAAAGGTGGAGCTGTGGCAAGGTACTATCTGACATCTGAGTACCGCAGTAGATACTTGAGGCAACTGAGGAACATGGTAGGTCAGCATGACACTGACTTCCATCATCCAGACCTACAGCTGCCAAGGATAAGAAGAGATGAAGCTGATGTTTTCCACGTGGGGGGGTGGTGGCAAATGACCCCCCTTGCCCCCCACCCTCCCTCCGGACGCTCATGACTAGACTGTTCATGCATACTAACAATGAAAGGGTTCTGGAGATATTTTGGATAGTATATTTGGTCATTAGCATAAACGTGGTGATGTTCAGAATAGAGAATATTGTCAAAGTATGTGTTCACCCTTTCTTTCCGTGTACATAGGGTGCATCTATTCTAAGAGTGATAACCTCGATTAAGCTACGAGTTAACAAGGGCTATCACATCAAAACATAAACTAGAGACATAAAAGAAGCCAAAAACACCTAAGATTATTAGTCACCTCGGGTGGTACCAATATGTGAAAATTCAGGTCTTGGCTCATGGACTATATTTGGTTAAGAGCACAGAAAGGGTGCTGATGGGGGGAAAAAAGCATACAGTAGAATCCCATATTTATTGGCAGTTGCCACTATGTAACAGTTGCAGGGAAGAAAAATCAGAACACGTTTACTGTTTTCATGCAGCGCTTATGATCTTCGTGGAAGCTTCTTATGAGGTAAAATAATAGGGATATGTACTTCGCCACAACACACATGATGAGCCTCTGAAATACTTACAAGCATGTCTGAAAACAACCAAGTTAAAAGTTAAAACTTATTTTCTAAACTGAAGAACTATGACTACCTAACAATTGTTTCATGTATGGCATTTTACCACAATTTCTTCCTTCCTTCCAACTTGAAGAAGCATCTAATTAGGCATTTAGTATCATTTAATAGTATTGGTTTAAGCATGTTTTGCTGCAGACTCTGCATCTGTGTGTGTCAGGTTGGAGAAATGGATGCATGAGTGACTTTTTCAGAGTACTGCATGCCTTCAAAATTATATTTTGATTTTCTGAAACATTCCTTTTAGGATTTATTCCACAAACTTAGGTGATAAACATGCCATGCCTCTTCACTTGGTATATATCATTCAATTGCTGTAAATATTCTATAGTTAAACATCCAGCTTTATACACTGCATAATAATTCAGCTCTGCTATCAATAATTGCTTATATTTTCTCAAAATCTATTATTCCTAGAAAGAAAAGTTTTTTAAAAATTTAAAGCACTATTTTATTACTTCTCGGTAAATAAATAACCGATTATATCATAGTTGTATATGAAAATGCATTGTGCTTTAAATTTCAATGAAAAAGAGAGCCTTAACCATCATTTTTACCCATAGTTTGCCATGTGTTTTCTTAGCTCAGGCCATAACTCTTGATGTCATCTGAACCTGGAGGGAAAATGGGCATAAACTGAATTTAATTTCCCTTTCTGGACCTGGATGTAAAGATAGGAGACAGAACTATCTGTAAAATAAGATTGCTTAAGCTGGAAAACATTCCTGTCTTTTTTCATTTCTCTGTAGGCAGGAAGGGAACTTTAGACTTGCCAGTCAATGTGTAATGGCTCTATCCCATGTGGGTTTAAAGTATTTTTCCAGAATGTTTCACTTGTTCTCTCTAAAAAAAGGCCAACATGGAAGATAATCAGCATACCACAGCTGACCTAGTTTCCTGTAATATTTAGCATGGCACCAATAGAGATGAACACCTTAGCATGTCTTAATTCACAGTCCACCAATGAATGCCTCTATTGCACATAGCACATAGCACATTTGCAGTTAAGACACCAGGCCACAAAGTGGAAGACTTTGAGTTCAAGTCTCACCTTAGCCACCAAAGCCAGTTGGCTGACACTAGTCCAGTCATTCTTTCTCAGCCAAACCCACCTCATAGGGTTGTTGTTGTGGGGAAAATAGGATGAAAAGTTGTGTTGGATATTTTTGTAGAGTTTGTAGTCATTTTTAAAAATAATAAAGGCAATATACAATGAAAAATAAAAAAAAATATTAAAAAACAAGATGTTCAAGATACCAACTGAACAGCTTAGGAATTAAGTATAAGCATGGATCTGCATGTCATCTATAAATAAAATCAGAGTTCATGAGCAAATGCTTACAAATGTCTGTAAATGAATCTAAGGGCATTTATTTTATCACTGTAGATTACTGGTGTTAAAATAACTATATTTGAACAAGTATCTATACTTCTGTTAAGTCCTAGGTATGGGCGTAAGAACGGAGACGAGACATCGGACTGTGACTTCAACTCTTTATTTAACAAGAAAGGCTGGAGCAAAAAACCTGGGCAGCAGTAGCTCTTTTATAGGGCTTGCTGCCGTTAAACAACCAATGAACTGAGTCTATCGCTTTCACAAACGTCCAATTAGGGGCTTCCGTTAACAGCCAATCAGATTGGCCAAACTTGACCAATCACGACTTGCTATTCACGGGCCAATGAGAATTTCAGGATTACAAGCCTGTTTATCAAGTTGACTATAGTTTCTTTCGGTTTTAGACAAAGTTCTTGAAAAGAACGCAATGGGTGCCTCATTTCCATTTGGGAGGACATGGCTTAGGATGGCTCCTACTTCAAATGGTGAGGCATCACAGGTAACCGTCAAAGGGAGAGTCTCGTTGTACTGCGTTAATACGGCATTGGAGGTTAAAAGGTCTTTTATCTCTTTGAACGCTATCTCTTCACCCCAAACCCAAGGAGCCTTTTTATCGAGAAGTCTATGTAGAGGTTCGGCTACGGTTGCCTTCTGGGGCAAGAAAATGTTATAAAAGTTAATGAGTCCCAGGAAGGCTTGAAGGTCTGTCTTATTCCTCGGTCTCGGGGCTTTTTTTATTGCGGTTAGTTATTGCGGTTAGTTTTTTTTTCGGATTCCCTGTCTGTCGAGAAGGTATCCCAAGAACTCCACTTTCTCCTTACAAAGTTGGCACTTGTCTCGTTTTACCTTAAGACCCGCGTCTTTGAATTTCTGCAGAACTTTTCTGAGCCATTGTACTAATAATTCTTCAGTGGGGGCAGCTATTTCATGCCTTGTAATAGTCTCTCCATTAAACTTTGGAAAATGCCCGGTGCCACGCTTACTCCGAATTGGAGTCTATTGCACTTAAAAGCGCCTCTATGTGTAACTATTGCCTGGCCTTCTGCAGTTGCTGCGTCCACAGGGAGTTGCTGGTACGCCTGAGCTAAGTCCAATTTCGCAAATATTTTTCCGCCACCCAGGGAATGAAGAAGGTGTTGAACCACCGGTACTGGATAAGATTTAGGGTGGCCCGATAGTCCCCGCAAATTCTTAACGAACCATCTGGCTTCATGGGCGTTACTATCGGGTTTCCCAACGGGTGTGGTCAATCGGTTCCAATACGCCCTGGGCTATCAGTTTATCTAGCTGCTCATCGATCTTTGGTTTTAATGCAAAAGGTACTTGACGGGGTTTAAGCCGAATGGGAGCTACATCGGGACTGAGATTAAATGATATAGGGGTCCCCTTGTACTTGCCTAATGTTCCTGTGAACACGTCCTGGAATTCCTGGATGAGAGTCTCTTCTCAGTCGTCATGTCTGGTATGGTGTATGCTGGCTAGTTCAATTCCGAGTGGGGCGAACCACTGTAGCCCTAACAAGCTGGGTCGGTCACGATCGATGACAGTTAGGGGAAGCATTGCTGTGCAGTCCTTGAATGATACTTGGACGTTGCTGGAACCGACAACTGGGATTCTGTTTCCCTGATAGTCTTTCAGGATGATTCGCTGCATGCTGAGGTCCTGGCGGAAGATGGCAGGGATCAGTTGCTTGAGGGTTTTCCAGGATACCATTGATAGGGACGATCCCAAATCGACTTGCATCACACATGGTCGATTCTCAATAGTAACCTTCACTCGTATTTTCCTTGCATCGAGCGACGAAGCATGGCCGATGATAATGGTTTGGTGGGCCTCTTCTCGTCTCGTTGAAAGGGCAGGTGCTTAGTTTCTGTAGTAGTAGTGGTTCTTCCATTGGTGGTTCAGATGCTCCCGGTTCTCAGGAGGTTTGCTTATCTCCCGATGGAGGTTGTTCTCCTTTCGGCTGGGACTGGACTCTCGTCTGCTTCTGCAGACCTTCACGATGTGGCCTTTTTTCCCGCAGTTATGGCAGAGTGCGTCGAGGAATTTGCAGTCCGATCGTGGGGGGTTTGCCCCGCAACCCGCACATTGACGCAGACGTCGCTGGTTCCTTTGCTCTCGTTCTGAGCGTAGCCGGTTGACCTCCTCTTCATCACTGTCTGAGGATGACTCGAGGTCTTCATAGTGAGTAGCGGTAGCGTGCTTCTCAGTGGCGAGTGGTGCCTCGTCAGTGAGTTGGCGAAGCGGTGCGTTCACTCGGCGGATTCGAGTGGCTGACTTCCTGGTTGCTTCTGCTGCAGTAGCGTCGGCGATGACATCTGTAAGGCTGATGTTGCCTTTCACCATCAGCTTACTCTGCACCTGTGGTGCATTTAATTCCAGAACTATTCGGTCTCTATGGGCTTCCTCTAAGTTTGCAAAACCACAAAGGCCTCCTAGGTTCCAGAGGTCAGTTATGAAATTACCAACGCTCTCGTCCTTCCGTTGGTCCCTCTGGTAAAATTCGTGTCTTCGTATCAGTGTAGGTACTGCGGGTGCGTAATGGGCCCTGAGAATTGGAGCGAGGGTGTCCCAATCCATGGTCTTCACTTCTGCCGGTTTTGCTAGTGCTTTAGCCATTTTGAAAATGGCGGGGCCGCAATGAGTCAGGAACACCGCTTGTTTCTTGCCAGACATGGCATCTTTTAAATTGTTGGTTTCCAGGAACATCTGGAAGCGGTCCATATACGAGTCCCAGTCTTCGGTTGCCGGGTCGAATGGAGTGGGTGGTATGGCGCCACTAGTCATCTTGCCGTCTGTTTTGTGCGCTCTTCCGCCACGTGTTCTTTCTTTGTCCGATATGTTCTAGTTAGCTCTATCGTTTCCGCATCCCATCCTCGTCACCAGAGTTAAGCCCTGGGTATGGGCATAAGAACGGAGACGAGACATCGGACTGTGACTTCAACTCTTTATTTAACAAGAAAGACTGGAGCAAAAAACCTGGGCAGCAGTAGCTCTTTTATAGGGCTTGCTGCCGTTAAACAACCAATGAACTGAGTCCATCACTTTCACAAGCGTCCAATCAGGGGCTTCCGTTAACAGCCAATCAGATTGGCCATACTTGACCAATCACGACTCGCTATTCACGGGCCAATGAGAATTGCAGGATTACAAGCCTGTTGTAAGACAAAGCTGTTTCGATTGTATTGCTGCGATGATTTAATCCATAACAACTTCTATCTTATCTTTCTTCATGGAACTTATGGTGGCTTATCTAGAATATCCAGGCATTTTCCCATTCAGTTATGGATAAACTGTTCTATCATCATGACATTTCCCTAAAAATCTAATTGTTCAGCCAACAAATCAGGATAAAAGTTATGGATTTGCTAAAAGGGCATTGTATGCTTTCCAGATAAGAGAATACCATCTTCTAGATCCTCTATTAAGTTAAATGGCATAACTAATATTTAATTTTTTTAACTGTGAAAATAAAGTGACTTAACTGATAATAAATAAGGCAAATAAGAACATTGAGTGTAATTGAAGCTGTGGTTCTTTGTGAATGAATCTTTCTATATTTGCAGGAAGCATCATTATTATTGTCAATTATATGCAGCAGGGAGAGGGAGGAGAACAATTTTATTGTTCATAGCTGTTTATTCCTTAGTACTATATGGATTTTTCCTGCAAGTGTCTCTCCTGGGGTATAACCTCATCAATTTGTCTACAGAAAATGATTTGTATGTAAGCTGATGCCAGCAATTCTGGAAAAAAAAAATCTTGGTAGAATTTTATTTATACATTCACCATCTCCATACTGTATTATTCTCATTTTTGTTTTTTATTTTTATTGTCAAATGCTACCCATAGATTAAATAAGTGTAATTCTGTCACACAGAATGTCCTTACTCAGTATAATAGATATATTTTAATAATAAATCTGGATCTAGATGAATATAGCATTGTGACTTAAGTCAGGTACTCTAATACTGTTTTCCTCTTTGTCCAAGAATTCCATACATTACAATTGCATACACTGAAGTAAAAATATATCAATAATTATTTCAAAATAATTTGAAATAGCAGAACTCTGGCTTCCTAAAAATTCTTGCACTGCAAAACCTTAATTGTTTCAACCCTGCTAGGGCAGATAGTTCCCAGAATGGCCAACAGTCTTAGGAATTTTAAAAATAGTCATCCCAATGTGATAATACCAAAGCCTTACCTTGGGAGAACAGACTATCATCAATTATTTGCTACTATAACTGCAAAATGGAGGAAGCATGCTTGATGTCCTTTCAGCAACACTTTTGAGGCCATAGGAATAAATTATGACAAAAGATATATAAATGTTTATGTTCAGTGTACTACTTCATTGCATACAGCAGGAGGTAAAGAATTTCCTCCTCTTCCTCCTCCTCCTCCTCTCCTTTTAGGTGTATGCAATATATTGCAAAAGTATGGTAACTTTCACAGAGGGGATAGAAATCAATTTGTTAAGTATTTAAAAAAAATGTGCTGCCCCCAAACTTTCTATTTTTCATCAGGCTTTGATGGCATATTGCTGGGAAGCTCCCAGGACTTCAAAAATATTGCTGGAAGTTGGCTAAATGTAGGGAGCCCCAGAGAGGACTTTGGAAGAAATATGCAGAAACTGTCACAAAAACAAAACTGTACTTGCCCAAGAGACGGAGAAAGCATGAAGAAAGAGAAAGCAGAAGAAGCTCAGCCTAGGTGCTCTCAAATGGACTGGGGTGGAGGGAGAGAACAGATTCCAAGATTTTGTTGCTATATAGCAATAGCACTTAGATTTATATACTGCTCTACAGCACTTTTTAAGTGGTTTACAATGTCAGCATATTGTCCCCAACAATCTGGGTCCTCATTTTACTGACCTTGGAAGGATGGAAGGCTGAGTCAACCTTGAGCCTGGTGAGATGTGAACTGCTAAATGGCAGGCAACCGGCAGTCAGCAGAAGTAGCCTGCAGTACTGCATTCTAACCATTGTGCCACCGCGGCTCAACCTCAATACAACAGAGTCCCAGTTAAACTTGTGGAGCCTCTTTCCCAACCTACCTCAAAGGGCTGATATACAGGGTTACAGACTTTGTGTTTGGGAATGTGTAAGAGTGAATTGCATCATCCTCTATTTCAGGAGTGTCAAACTTGCAGTGATGTAATAAAAGACAAGACCTTTTCTAGTCTTAAGTGGGCTGGGTCTTAATAGTGGCTTTGTTTGAACTAAAACAGGCCCTGAGCCCCCATATTTATGGGTGTGTCATTTCCCCTATTTGTACACTGTAATTCCTCTGCTGATCTTTTATTGTTATTTATCAATTTGTAAGTTAACTTAATCATGAAACAATTCTTAAACTCAGTTGGAAGAGGGAAAGTATATCTTGTTTCCCCCTTCTATTTTTCTTTTATGACTTTCAATCTGTTCTGTTTGAGTAGGCTGCAGATCAAAACTTGATATCTTTATTTGTCCAAATAGAAACAGGGGAAGCAGAAGGAGGACAAGGACAGGGGCCAAAGTGGTCTAGTCCTAATTATCCTATCGAAACTCACTAATAAGGGGACAAAAGTTGGAAAAATATTGTGATAGAGCCTTGATGCTCTGAAGTCCAATATGTTTGATCTGAAGCTTTCCAGATTGTCTCTTCTCATGATGAAACAAAGAGGAAATTGACAGCAAGCAGCTCAAAAAAGTGTCAAGTCTGGGCAACTTATTTCCTCAAATTTCCTCTAATACAAAGCCACTTATCTGTATAGTTATCTCTAGCAGTGTAAGCCTCTATTAGTTACTTCAGATGGAAATGCCATGGTGTTTAATAAATTCTCCCATATACGGTATGTACAAGAATTACTTTTTGTTAACCACGATTGTATTGAGCAAACTTTTCAATGACCAAAGCAGAGATAACAAGCAAGATAAGAGTATTTTAAATGTTCATATGCTCATATTCCCTGAATATGAAATCAAGGCATATAAATAATCTTGGAAATTCAACATTATCTACAGGGGTGGGATTCAAATTTTTTTAACAACTGGTTCTGTGGGCATGGCTTAGTTGGTGGGCCTGGCTTGGTGGCAATGTGACTGGCTGGGCGTGGCCAACTCAATATTGAAGCACGCATCTCCTCGCCTGGCCTCTCATGACTGTGGGGATGCTGCAACAATTGTAAGTGTGAAAAATGGTCATCAGTCACTTTTTTCAGTGCCATTGTAACTTTGAATGGTCACTCCACACAAGCAAAGTACCAGCAAAGGAGGAGGGGGGGAAACTCCAGAGAAGTTCCTGAGACAGGAAGTTTAGTCCTGCCAAGAATGTAATAAGGGTTAACGGAGAGGCAGTTTCTGTAAGCAACACCAGAATGTTTCCTTCCTGCCTTCCTTACAGGATTAGGCCAGTAATTTCTTCTAACAACCAGTTCTCTGAACTGCTTAGAATGTTAACAACCTGTTCTAGCAAATAGGTGCGAACTGGTAGAATCCCACCCCTGATTATCTATAAACAAATTGAACAAATATGCACTGCTGTAATGCAGCAGATATTTTATTCTATACCAAATTTAGAGAGGAACAGAGATGATTCATTGGAGTGAGATCAGCACAATTTGATGAGAGCCAATTTATGTGACTGGAAGATTTCTCAATTCTCTAAGGATTCAACTGGCAAAAATAGAGCTAGAAGATCCACCATAGTGTCCCCCTCTTTACTCCCTGACTTATGACCATCTTGTTTATAATCCATTCAGAATAATTCAACAGCCTGCAAATATTTTGTAAAAGTTATTCTGATCTCTGTCAGTACTATATACTAATCTATTAATAAAGCAGCCTTTTATTCCATAAGCCAGGCTACTCTTGGCTCCCATGTTCAAATGTGCAATCCCATCATGTTTCTCACACACTTTGCAGATGTCACCAATGGAGATGAATTGCCCAGTGAGGATCACAGCCGTTAAGAAATATTAAGCAGACATGCTTCCAAGGCAAAAACATAATAAAAAGACCCTTTCACCAGAATCAAAAACCAAAAGCAAACTCACAACATTAGCTCTTCTCATTGCTCTGAAGATTGTGTCCAAATAACTTGCTGCTCTTCTTAGAAATAGCCTAACAAGAACGATTAAAAAATTAAAAGTGTACAGAGCAATTCATGGTTAGCTATTTATTTACACATTTATGAAAGTGTTTTCCAACTACCCTTGGAATACCCAAGGTAATTTTTTGCTATATGAAATGTTTTTCTAGCCAGACTAGAAAAGGTCTTGTCTTTTATTACATCATTATCTCAGTCTGAGTATATGAAGTAACAATCCCTGCACATTCATAAACTCATGCACTCACATCATGCTACCAATACTCTATATATGACTATGAATTCTAAGAAGTTGCTTACTATTGTGACAAGATCTTCTTATGGTCTACGTGGAATACCTGGTCCTTGCTAGAAAGAAGACTGTCTCAGGGAGATTCCAGCTGGAAGCTGATCTCCTTCCTGAACAAATTCTAGACTGATTCATTCCCTTCTTCTTCCTTTTGCATGGGATAAAGAAATATACAGTATGTGTCATAATTATCCATCATGTCAACAAGAGTTCAGTTAAACATTCTCCAAGCACATTCTAGCTATCATATCTGGGTTGGTATATTATATTTTTGATGGATCAGCTCAGTAAAATCCCCAGTTACTGTTTAAACTCAGAAGCAGCATAGCAACCTTGCAGTGAGAAAGAGGATGGTTAGCATTGCTATTGCTGCTATCTCAACCCAAACATGGCAGGGTTCCCGTCTCTAGGTCATTTTCCTGACAAGGAATGCCATTGCTTCCTTTGTGACCAATCCTCGGGCAGGCAAATCAGGAACAATCCAAAATTCAGGACTGTTTACTGCATCTATAAAGCCTTAGTAAGATCACACCTAGAGTACTGCATCCAGTTTTGGTCACCACATTACAAAAAAAATGTTGAGACTCTAGAAAAACAGAGAACAGAGAAGAGCAACCAGGATGATTAGGGGACTGGAGACTAAGGTATATGTAGAACGGTTACAGGAACTGGGCATGGCTAGTCTAGTGAAGAGAAGGACCAGGGGAGACATGATAGCAGTCTTCCAGTATTTGAGGGGCTGCCACAGAGAGGAAGGGGGTCAAGCTATTTTCTAAAACGCCTGTAAGCCAGACAAGGAATAATGGATGGAAACTGAACAAGGAGAGATTTAACCTGGAAATAAGGAGAAACTTTCTGACAATGAGAACAATCAACCAATGGAACAGAAGTTGCCCTCGTAAGTTGTGGGAGCATCATCACTTGAGACTTTCAAGAAGAGATTGGACTGCCATTTGTCAGAAATGGTGTAGGGTCTCCCGCGTGGGTGGGAGGGTGGGTGGGCTAGATGACCTACAAGGTCCCTTCCAACTCTGATTATCTGTTATCTGTTATCTTCACTTGCAGTACAGGTAGTTCTTGACTTACAACCACAATTGGGAGCAGGATTTCTGTTGGTAAGCAAGGCAGTTGTTAAATGAGTTGTATCCAATTTTACAACCTTTATTGCCATGGTTGTTAAGCAAATCACTGTAGTTGTTCAGCGAATCACATATTCATTATGTGAATCTGGATTCCCCTAGTGACTTGTCAGAAGCTGGCTGGGAAGGTTACAAACAGCAATCTAATAACCCTGGGATGCTACAATTGTTGTAACTATATGCCAATTGCCAAGCATCCAAATTTTGATCATGTGACTATGGGGATGCTGCTGCGGTTATAAATGCAGGGATCAGGCATAAGCACATTTTTCAGTGCTGTTGCAACTGTGAATAATCACTAAATGAATGGTTGTAAGTCAAGGACCACCTGTAAATGAGTTTCAGTAAACTGGGAGGAATGTTTTCAAACATTCCACCTCCCAGTTTAATAGGTAAGTAAAAATAGCCATGCGGGTATATAAAATTCAGTAATTCTAACCACTTGCAGAACATGGGCAACATTTAAGAGCAGTTAGGGCAAAGTTAAAACATACTTTTTATACACTAGAAATGAACGAGGGTTTAGGAGGATCACAAATCCTTCCTAAATTTATCATCTTTGACAAGGCTTGATTGCAACTCAGATATGTCCACAGTAGGAAAGGGAGGGTAGTTATTCTGATCTGAAGCAAAAATGCATTCAAGGAAATGCAAGTCTATTCACTGCGTCCTATCCTAAAGATATGCTTCTTCCTAGGCTTGCAGTCACTGCTTTACTCCAAAAAATAAGCATTTGAGTTAAGGAGGCCCTAAAGAGGCAGCAACTGGATGCCAGGCTTTTATCAGTTTCACCACCTCCTTAGCTCAAACTTATATTTTATTGGAATCACACGGCTGTGTGAACCCAGGAAAAGGTACAACTTCTTCAAAGTGGCACTAGCTAGTGCAGTGACTCACCCTCCAAAGCAACCTTTATGTATTGGATCAGCATAGTGTTAGCCCCGAGGAAACCAAGAAAGTGCTGAAAATGTCAGAAAAGTCGTCATTGGATAGGTCTCCCTGATTCCAGGACTTGTTCTACTGAATTATGTCCCTTTGGTTCAAGCAATGTCACTCTGTTAAATGGCAAGCACAACTTGCCATTTGAGGCTTCTATGGAATCAGTGAAAGAGGAAAGAGTTTTGGCTTTCCCAAGTATTTAGCCCATTTAGAGGCAAAATGCAAGACAAAAGGCTGCTTTCTTTGACTGTTATAATTTTCTTGTAGAATCTATATAGCAGTGTTGGTGAACCTTTTCGGCACCGAGTGCCAAAATGGGAGAATGCGTGTGCAGGCAGGGGAGCGCCGGAAACTGGAAGAGCAGTTCCCCGGTGTGCATACACACACCGGGAAGCTGAGCTTCCGGTTTCCAATGTGCGCATGCACGCTGGCCACCTGAAGTTATGGTTTCTGGCCCGTATGCATGAAGACCAGCTGGATGTACATGCATGCACCAGAAACCGGAAACTCAGCTTCCTGGTGTGCACATGTGCAGCAGGGAGCTGCTCTTCGTTTCCGGTGCTCCCATGCACGTGAAGACCAGCTAGCCGGCGCTGGAACCCAGAAGAGCAATGGGCAACAGCTGGCATGCCTGGAGAGATGGCTCTGCACACCACTTCCAGCACACCTGCCATAGGTTCACCATAACAGTTATATAGCATTGGCCTTTTGAACAAAAAAAAAAAAAAAAGAGCCAAAAAATAACTTCTTAGACAAGGCATTTCATTTTGTCCCCAAACAGTCAAAAAGAGCCTAAAACATGTTGCAACTTGATGACAAGCATATCTTACACACTTGGAAGAATCCTAAAAATTTGAAATGGCCTCAAATGCAGCTTCATAATGAGCCTGTTACAATGAAAACCCCTAGACTGGGGTGGGTGGGTGTTGTGGTGTTATCTAGAAGTCAAAAATGCAAACTAGAAAATTATAACTAAAAAGGTGTGCTACACTATTCCCAGTGACTATTTCTGATCCTGACCTGCTTAATTTTTTTGCAAGAATTTCAGTACTCCAATAGACTTTATTGTTGTTGGTCTTTATAGTTTTTCTAGTTAATTTCTCTTCTTCCCTGCCTGCTTCACTAGTAGCAAGTTCCTGGACAGACAAAACTGCCTTATACCCTCTAGTATAGTGGCCACCAACCTTTTTTGTACCATGGACTGGTACAAAATGATCCACGGACCAGTAGCAGCATCAGTACGCATGACCAAGGCAAGGCGAGCCGAGCGACCTGCCAGCCAACCATCCCCCGCTTCTCCCCGCCACCTTCAACTCCTCCTTTGTGCTTTCTCGCGGTCGATGGGCTTTTCGGGCTCTTTCTTAATCTCCTCCTGAGTAATGCGATACTCCACCGTCATCGGGACGGCTCTTCATTCGAAGCCACACACCCCCTTCGACGAAATGAAAGATTTCAAGGATTCCTTCAGCACCCAAACGCCACTTTCCAAACGACGACCGATAAGTTCACCTGGAAGTACTTTCTCAAGCGCTGTCGAAACAAGATGGCGGCGCCCAAGCAAAATAGGCGGCCCAGTACAAAATGATCCACGGACCGGTACCAATCCGGGGCCCGGTGATTGGGGACCCCTGCTCTAGTATGTTAATTTAAATGTCAGCCATTCATCCACTTCTTGATTCTTAAACTAAGGTCTGATCTTCTGTAACAGCTAATCAAAGTTCTCATATCTTAGGATCCCAATTCTTGGTTCTCCTTTGATGTTCTAGCTGGCTGGAGTGCTCTGGTTTCTTTCAGGACTGTGTTATTTGTGTCCTCGTTACTTGGTTCTTTTCAATAAAAGTTGGTTCCAGCAATAGTATTAGGCAAATGTCGTTTCCCCAAGAATGAGAGGCTGTATTTAGCCTTGTTTGAATGGTGAAGGCTTCCAGCAGTGCACTAAAGGGAAGCAGATTTGCTAACTTGTCTCATTATTCTATGTTTCAAACTACCTCATTTAAACCTCCCTAGATTCAAACTGCCAGATGAAGGTCTATCCTATTCAATTTGCTAACCAGACATCTCAGATACCAGCCTTGTCCATGAATTGGCCTTTCAGCGAAAAATCTTCTGCTATTAAGACACATTAACCAGTTATCAAATCTTGGAATCAAATCATAAGGAATTACTGCTTTTAGACAAAAGCAGAATGTTAAAACCATTGACAACTGTTCCACCCAGGAAAAAAAAAATCATTAAACTCTACTTGTGTACAGATTTATTAGCCCACTGGCAAACATTCTACATAAAACTTTCCCCATTCTCCACAAGGGGAAAGAAATCCAGACATGACCTTGTAGAGTGCAGCAAGGCAAACCTGTGGCTATTTACAGAAATTATGAACAGAGCAGAATGAAGTAGGCCCCATCTATCACAATGACTCATAAAAGGTTTGGAAGAAATTAAAAAATAAAAATAAACAAAGCTCTTTTAGTTTTACCAACTGCTTGGTTTTTCCATCTGCACGTTTGTTGTCTAAAAATAAAATAAAATTATAATGGCTTTTACCTTAGCAAAATATTAACTTTGTCTCTTAGAAACATCTATGTATAAGAATTGGGCTCACTGCTATATGCACATTATTTTAGATACCTCGCCTATTTATATTTCTGTTTATATTTGTGTTGCATTTATATCTTTACTTTTCTTTATAGTTACATTTTAAGCACGCATCTTATGATTTAAAAAAGAAACTTGATTCAGAAAGACTTTTGATTCCAGGAAAAGGGAATCTTCACTTCTGCTTCATCTACTGCACTCCTGGGTTCTGGTGGTTGGATTATTGGCGACTTCTGGCTCAAGCCTTTGCTGGTAAATTCTAGGTCCATTTATAATTAGACCATGTGATTTTATGATTTAATTGTAGATGAGCAAGAGAACCTAGAATGTATCACTAAGATTTGGCTAGATAAAAACAATGACATTTTTCTGTTGAAGATCTGTTCAGATTTCTACCACCTGTTATAGGTTCAAGGCTGGGACAGGGTGGCAGTATTTATTTTATAGAATAACTTGTTGACTAAGGCTGCTGTTTCTGAAATGGTCACATTTGAGTGTCTGCATGTTAAGTTAAGCTGATAGAACAAGCTGAATGTCCTACTGATATATTGACAATCCAGCTGACCAAATCTTTTCTAGGCTCCATGATCTCATCTCTGGGCTGGTGTTGGAATCTGTTCACCTGTTACTGTTGGGTGGTTTTCAATTTTCATTCTTCAGGAGTTGGGTTAGGAAAAGCTTCTCAGCACATGGACTTCAAGGATGATCATAAGCTTGTCCCAAGTAACCTCTAGTTTTCACACATGCAGGTGATCAACCTTATGTTCACCTCAAAGTAATTGAGTGGTGCTCCTGTGACTCTACTGATATAGTTAGATTACTTGCTGATCCAAATAAGATTAACTGCAATCCAGGAACTCTGCTTGGTGGGACTATTAAGAGGGTTTATCTTAGTGGATTTGGCAGATTTCTGAAAGGAGCTTGAAGAAGTTTCCCACCATCTGACAAGCAGTTCTACTGATTGCCTGATTAACTTCTCATACCAGAGGTAACCTAGGGTCTTGATTAAATTGTCCCTGAGAAGTCTTTTTATGTTCACTAATCCTACAGCTTGTCTTCATTTTTTTCTTTTCTTTTCTTCCTTTCCTTGAGAATGTTTGAATTAAGTGCCAGAAACAACCATGGATCACCACTACAGGAAATCAGAAAATGAATGTGATTGACCACTCAATCACAATTCTGGCAGGACAGAAGGAGAAGCATTGTTACTTCTCCCTTATCACATTAGCATGCTACCAGCCTTGCTTAGGATAGACACTCCCTTTTTGGAATGGCTATTAGGAAACATCTGTTAGTTGTGACTAATAGCTAATTGTAGTTTCCTGATTTTATGAAGTAAAGAGATTATCAACCCAGCACATGTTTTTCAGTGTTTATAGAGGTCCCAGGCTTGAGAATGGGAGTAATAGGAACAGGCTTCTAATAAGGTTCCAATAAGGTTGGAAGCAATAAGGTTCCTCCTAATCGTTTCCATCCTTACATTCCATAGAACCTGGATGCCCTGTATACATCCCACAGATTATCCCCCTTGCTGTAGAGTAGAGGTGTCCAACCTTGGCAACTTTAAAACTTTTGGACTTCAACTCCCAGAATTCCTCTGCCAGCTTTGGGAGTTGAAGTCCACAAGTCTTAAAGTTGCCAAGGTTGGACACCTCTGCTGTAGAGAATAACAATGGATTCTGAGAAGTGTCTTTATAGAGAAGTTGTGGATATCATTGGCTAGGATTGGAACTTCATTTTACTTTCTTGTTAATTCTCTCTCCAGCTCACATAATACAGTTTATGCATTACTTGAATATTAGACTGCACAAATGTTTTGGAACTGACCTTTTCTCCCTGGAATGATGTATTTTACGCCCGATTGCTTATTTAATAAACAAGTCCTGATTGCATCAAAAAACATGGCATCTTTTCTAGTAGCATTGATGACTAAGCAACTTGACAGCAATTCGATCAAGACAGACCGGCCTAGCTTTCAGAAACTAATTCACCAGATCCCTGCTTTTTAAAATATAACCTTGGATCAAAACCATATATATTAAATAAAATATTCACAGACCAGAATCTAAGGAGGCTGTTCTAGTTCAAATATTACAACTGCTGTCAATTACTGACTGCATTCAAGAGAATGATTTCATACTTAATTCAGTGAGGCTGTTCTTTGTCAGTCCAATGACACATCTTGGAAGGGTAGCTCCTCAAAATACTAATTTGGAGGGAAAGACTGGACATAATTTTTGATGGCTTCCTTTAACTATGCAATGGCACCTGGGCTACACTGTAGCCTTCCCCCGGGCCTTACCTTTTAGGAATCCCACAAAATATGCAAATACAATATCTTCATACTTGAACAATGCATGAATATAATACTCAGTATTAAGATCTGCTCTGAGAGAGACAAAGACCAAAATATAATAAAATGCCCAGTTTTGCTTCTGTTGTACAATTGTAAGACATTTGACCTTTAAGTTAGTTTAACACAAACAGCTAGGTTAGTTTAATGAAATTAAGTTGTATTATATTTTATGAATCGCTTTAATTATCTGTAGGCCTTTTTTTTATCTTGATCTTGAACAACCTCCCAGAGTCTGCTTGGGCTGGGGGTGAGTGATCTTTCTCTCTCTGGGTCAACAAGATAAGTTGTTCTGCTACTTTGAAACAAGCTGTGAATTGGACAAAGTGATCAACAAAGCTGTGACTTTAAGGGGCAATGGAAAAATTCATATTAAATATAAAGGCAGAGTAATATTTCTCCAAGTTTGAACTCATGTCTGAAAAAGGATCCTACAAATTGAACAGTTCCTCCAGGTGTTGATTCTTTTTTCAGCAAACCAAGCAGCAGCAGGTGAACTGTATCAGGGAATCGTCGGCAGAATCCGACGTTCAACAGGAGAGAAACAAAGAAGTTTCAGAGGAAAAAGCAAACTCTTCACTTCCTTCCCTCTCTTGACTCCGCGTTGTGGGATTGGGCTTGTGTTGGAGCGTGGATGGCGACCAGCCGTCAATTTACCGCCAGAAAGATGAGGGGCGACTGAGAGCCTGAGGACTTCCTTTCCCCCACCGGCGCCGTACGAGCAATCCTCAACCCAGTCGCGGAGGGAAGGGGTCGTGGCTTCCCTTTCTCCTCCCTCTCCTCCTTCGTTCCCTTTCCCTTCAGCTGATTCGGAACAACTTGGTTAACCTCCCCGCTCCTTTTTTCCATGGAGGAGGAGGGAACCCCCCCCTCTCCCGGCGCGATCCCAGGTAATTATTAATAGCTCCGCGGGCAGGGCAAAGCAAGGAATAAACTTGGGTTGCCGGCGGGGGGAGGGCGGTGGCGGGAGAGAAGGCAGCCGGCAGGCACCGTCTCTTCTCGCCCGCATCTGTTCCTGGACGTTTCCCCGTCAGCGCAATGATTCCCGCCACGACGTCGGGGCTACCGTTCCTCGTCCTGGGAATGTTCTTGTGCCGCCCATTAGCTGGAAAGCCAGGCCAAGGCGAGGCCACTTGGTCTCGCTTCGCCCACCTGCCTTTCCCGGACGACGCACTCTTCCTCTATGACACGTTCCCTCAAGGCTTCCTTTGGGGAGCCGGGAGCGCGGCGTATCAGGTGGAAGGCGCCTGGAACCGGGATGGTAAAGGGCCTTCGGTGCTGGACACCCTCATGCAACGCTCCGCAGCGTCTGTAAGAAACCCGGCCGAGTGGCCTTCCTGGGACTCGGGCAGCAGCAGCTACGACCACGTCGAGCGCGACCTGGACGGCCTGAGCGCCTTGGCGGTCTCCCACTACCGCTTCTCGCTAGCCTGGGCGCGCCTTCTACCTAACGGCACGGCGCCCGCCAATCTTGCCGGCTTGCGCTACTATGAGCGCCTGCTCTCCGGCCTGCGGCAGCGTGGCATCGAGCCCGTGGTCACCCTCTACCATTGGGACCTGCCTCAGACCCTGCAGGACTTTTACGGCGGCTGGGAGAACCCGGTTCTCGTCGAGCTTTTCTTGGATTATGCCCAGCTCTGTTTCCAGCACTTTGGCCGCCACGTGCGCTACTGGCTCACCATAGACAATCCTTACCTCGTGGCGTGGCACGGTTACGCCACGGGCAGGTTGGCCCGGGGGTTGCGAGGCGGGCGGAAGTTGGGCTACAAAGTGGCGCATAACCTCCTGAAGGTAAGGGTGGAGTACAGAAATGATCCTCAGCTTCTGTGGGCCTAATTGCTGTTCTTTGCTACGCATTGTTTCATTGAGCGCTGGTCCGAAGTAGCTGGCCAAGATGCTGACGTTTACATCCAGGATAATTAATGGTCGCCTTGAGAAATACCCGCCGGACTTCTGAATGTCCATCCAGTAGGCCTTGTTACTCAGGCTGGCTGAAAATAGTGAGGAGTTGAAGCCCAATAGTTGAGGCCACCAAGTTGGTTGGAGATTGATCTTAGAGCAGGCCTGCTCCAGTTAATATTCCATTCCTGTGCCATTGTTATCAGAAGCAATTTCTTGTGCTCTTTGGTGGGGTTTTACTTCCAGCTAATATAGAGTTAAACTGTTAGACCTTGGCAGCAAATAAACAGTCTTGAGGCAGATTAAACATTAAATTATTACAGTTTAATGTTACTAGATTATGGCAACATTTCAAGAGTTGCCCCAGCTGTAGATTTAAACTAAAATGCTAAGGTTGGCAGTAAATGAACATTTGAGTAAATTGCCATTTGACAGAAAACTTTGAATGGGAATGAGCAGATATATAACATGATAGGAATAGACACAGATACTGAAAACCTTGCTTCACATGGGTTTGACTGGCTACTATGAATAGAAATGGGACACTTTCCTGACATTTAACCCACTTGTTAATGAAAACAAATAGCAAGTTGTCCTGCACTAATTTAATAGGATTTTATTGGTACTCTTCACTTACTTATCAACATGAAGATATGTAGCAGTTATAAAAAGTGTTAGTTCTCTACACCAGCGTTTATCAATCTTGGCAGGTTTAAGATGTAAAGAGTTAAACTCACATCTTCTTAAACCTGCAGAGGTTGAGAAACAGTTCTCTATACCTTTGTGTTCCCTTGAACTTCTCTGACATTCCTGGATCCCTGGAACAAAGATCAGAAGTTGGACATAACTCATTAGGGAAAAATGCTTGAGTTTAGTGACAGCTTAGTTGGCTTGCTTGAGAGATACGATTCATTATAAAGAAATAGATTCCACTGTATTGAATGAAATTTACCCAATTTGCAATGAATGTTCTCAATCTCCAACCATTCAGTAATTATATCTGATTTTTCTTTGACATTTTTTATCTTAGTTAGTGCAACATCTTAATTTAACATTTTAATATTCTTTATCACTTGTTTTCCACCTGCCAATCTATATGTATATATAAAGATACAGTAGACACAGGTTCTCCGTAGAACTGCTGCGAGCATCCAGAGAGTGGGAGGTGCTTCAGTCTTCACTTCTCACAGGCTGAGCTGAAACTGAGGAACGCCCTCCTCCTCCACGTGACTCCTCCATGCGTTCCCCCCTTTTTTTAGCTCAGCCTTCGAGAAAGACAGGCAGCTTTTCTTCTGTTCCTTGGCCGTTTCAGGTGTTGTTGCATTTTAGGTTCAGGTTTGATTTCTTTCTTTCCTCCTTGTCCCTGCAGATTATAGTGCGGTCCCAAATTTAGTTTATAGAGCGATTTCGCTCTCAGGAGGGAGGTAAGGGGTTTGGAGCCCTTTCGCCCCGCCCCTCCTCATTCTTCCTCTGCCGTTCCAAGCATGCTGGGCTCAGCCGCTTGGCTCCGTGCTATATTTTAGCGCACAATTGTCTTCCCCCCTAGCATGCAATTGTCTTCCCCCCTAGAACGCCTCAAGGGAAGCAGCGCTTCCTCTCCCAGCCCTTTTTTCTCCTTTTCGTACCTTGAAGTTGCGGTTGGGCTGGTGCGCCTCTGAGCTGTGTGCTCTGAGCCAGGCGGCCATTTTGGGCGCGCCTCGTGGCTGGCGCCATTTTCTTCCCTCATCAAGTAAGGCCCTTATTGTTTCAAATTAATTGTGAGCTGCGAGGCCTTTGTAGGCCCTTAGTGGGACTGTCAGGCCGCGTGGAGCCTCTGTTTTTACCTGGAGGGCACTGTGGCTCCGTGCCCTGTTGTCCCTCTTGGTTAGACATTGTTGGCTTTCTTCCTTTGCTCGCAGCTAGCTCAGAGGTGCAGGCACGTACTCCCCATTGTTGTTGGGGGGCTGCTTACAGAGGCCTTTTTTGTCTTGCCTTTTGTATATTTGCTTGGCCTCAGCATTCATTTGGTCCATTTGGAATTTAGGTCTTTGCTAGTAGGTTTTTTTGCTGTTATTCCTTGGGTCTGTTTGGTCTTCCTTACTTGAACCCGACCCTCAATTTAATAATAATAATTGTTAGTGTATATATTCAGTGTATATATTTAATAACCTTGGGTAGATTTTTTTTCCTTTTTATTGCATAGAGTTAAAAAAAAAAGAGAACATTAAATAGATAGATAGTTAGATTAATTAATTACTGTTCTAGAATAAAATTTCTTTCAAAAAGGGGGATGTGACCCAATCTTAGGAAAACCGGCTTACGTAAGTAGGCCGAACTCCTAGGTGTGCCAACCACCATTCCTTTTTTCAATACCATGGCAGAGACTAATCCTACTGGCTCTTCTCTGAAGGCCAAATCAAAGACGCACTACCTTCGCAAAAGGGACAAGGAATCTTCCAGTGCTTCTCAAAGAGATGCTTTACGGCGTCATAAGTCCCTAGAAAGAGAGTTTAGCAAGCAGGCTAAAGAGTCACACTCTATAACACCTGCTTTACCTTCTACACCCCCCCTGCCAAGCCAATCCTCTTCCTCCAGGTGCGGTACCTCCACCCGAGGCCGCCAGCCCTCCCGTGTGCCCGAGGCAACCTTCATGCCGACCGCTGCAGGCCTACATTCTGGAGATCCTACTCCAAACATTATACCTGATGACATTAGAGAATGGATGCAGTCTGCCATCCGTCAAGGAATAGCCGAAGGAATGCAGCAGCTGTCTAGACCGGACTCCCGAGGGAGGACTCCTGAGGTTGAATCTTTATCCAGAAGGTCTCTCTCTGCACCAGCGTCTCAACATGGTCAGGTACCTCCTCACATGGATGCCCCATTCCCAGAGGGGGAGGATACCCAAGAAGAAGAGGTAGTGGGCCTTGAACCGTTCGGAGAGTACGAAGGTTCTGATAGAGGTTCCTTGCAGTATTCTGAACCCTTTCTGGAGGCGGATCTAATGGAGGGAGAAATGTCGGAAGATGAGGGCCTTTTCCCCGAGCAACCTGCTGTTGTGGGTCTTTTTAAACCCCATTTATTTAAGTCCTTATTATTTAAGGCAAAGAACGTTTCAGGTCTGGCCTCGCAGTCTCCCTCTGACCCTCCTCCATCAAGCCCAGAAGGTCCTGATGACCTTATGTTCAGACAGCTGGCGGTGGCAGCGTACATTATTCTGGCCCCCCCAATCCGGCCCCCCCAATCCCCCCCAAGGATCTGGTCGCAAAGCAGGTGGCTTCGGTGGGTCCTTCTCCGGCCCCCTCTAGTCAGGACAAGAGGTTGTTTACCCTGGATCCGGATTTCTCCGCTATGTTAGACACACTGAAAGTAGATGATCCGATTGTGAGACTTGCCTCCTCTTCCAATCCTACCGATGCACTGGAGGCACTGAAGCCGGAGGATAGGCGAGCGGAGATGGCGCTCCAGCGGGCTCACAACGCTGATGCTTGGGCTATCCGGTCGGCCACGGCTGCTTCCTTCTTCATCCGGTCCTCCATCAGGTGGCTCAGACAGCTGAAGCAACATATCCCCCCAGCTGACACCAGAGCCCATCAAGATATCACAAAAATCACGGCAGCGGCGGAATTTGCAGCCATTCATTCGGTTAAGTTCTCATTCCGGACTATATCTTCCCACGTAACTGCCAGACGATTGCTTTGGCTTCGGCACTGGCAGGCTGATATTAAAAATAAGTCTAAGTTGGCTTCAGCCCCCATATCAAAGGGGAAATTGTTCGGGCCCGCTCTCGAGCCATTGCTTCTGGAAACTCGAAATAAGAAAAAGTTTCTGCCTTCCCTTTTTCAAAGGCAGGAAGCCAAGGGTTCCCAGGCCTTTCGGAGGGGCTCCTTTCGTCCCCCTTTCCAGTCATCATTCACTCCTAGGTTTCAGGGCTCCCCATCATTCCGGTCGTCTTACCAGGACCGGGGTGACTCGGGAGACAGAAGCAGGAGAGGGGGCAGTTACAGAAGGCCCTTTAGGGGTGCCGGGAGTAGGGCGGCCCGCCGACCCAGGTAGGATTTCAGGTTCTCCTACCATAGGCGGCCGCCTCAGGCATTTTGCCGACAAGTGGGAGGAATCCACCTCAGACACTTGGGTCAGAAATTCAGTGCACTTTGGCTTGACCCTGCAGTTTCACACTCCCCCCCCTGAGCATTTCAGGTTTTCACCCTGAATCCTAGGAATCCTGCTAAGCGGGTCCTTATGGCCTCCGCCATCAAACATCTGTCTGATATTAGGGCCATTCAACCTGTACCTCCCTCCCAATGGGGAAGGGGTTTCTATTCCCTTTTATTTTTGGTGCCTAAACATTCCGGGGGTTGGAGACCCATTTTAGATCTTAAGAGGTTAAATCACTTTATCGTACGCCATAAGTTCAAAATGCAGACTCTCCAGTCTATTTTACAGGGCATCAGAGAAGGGGACTGGCTTACGTCGGTTGACCTTTCCGAGGCTTATCTCCATATCCCCATTCATTCCTCATATTCCAAATACCTCAGGTTTTGCTATAATAATCAGCATTTCCAGTATGTAGTCCTTCCCTTTGGTCTCGCCTCGGTTCCGAGATCTTTCACTAAGGTGCTGGCAGCTCTCGCGGCTCACCTTAGACAAATTCCTATCCGGATCCACTGTTACCTTGACGATATCCTGGTTGTATCCCCTTCCCGACATCAGGCCGAGAGTGATACTAGTGCTACCCTCTCGATACTTCAGTCCCATGGGTTCTTAGTGAACTGGGAGAAGAGTCAGCTTATCCCCTCCACTCGTATATCCCATCTGGGGGCTGTGATTGACTCTGTTGAAGGGAAGGTTTTCCTCTCTCAGGAGAGACTTATTAGTATCCGCACCACTATCAGGGATATCCGGTGAACTAGGAAAACATCTTTGCTCAATTTATCCAAGCTGCTTGGGAAGCTAGTTTCTTGTATTTCCATTATTCCATGGGCTCACTTGCATTCCAGATCTTTGCAATGGTTCCTCCTGCTGTATCAGCGTTCAGGAAGGAGCACATCAAGGTTCGTAGTGAAGGTCCCGCCGAAGGTTCTCGCCTCCCTCCTATGGTGGACACGACCATCTGTCAACAGAGGACAGCTATTCAAAGAGCCTCAAAGGGTTACTCTCACGACAGACGCAAGTCTTTCCGGATGGGGGGCCCACCTGCAATCTCTCTTGGCACAGGGAGTTTGGACTCATGCGGAGCGAGGTCAGAGCATCAACTGGTTGGAGCTTCGCGCAGTGTACCTGGCCCTGCGAGCATTCCTTCATCGGGTGAGAGGGTGCCATGTCCTGGTCCTAACGGATAATACTACAACCAAGGCCCACATCAATCGGCCAGGGGGCACCCATTCCATCCTTCTCATGAGAGAGACCGAGCGGCTGTGTCGATGGGCGGAGGCGCATCTTTCATCCATCAGAGCGGAGCACATCTCTGGAGCCTCCAACGTCCAAGCAGACTGGCTCAGCAGGGCAACACTGGACCAGGCAGAGTGGCGTCTGCACCCACACCTGTTCAGAGAGGCAGCAGCCAGGTTCAGTCAGCCCCCAGTAGACCTTTTTGCATCTCCGCTCAATGCGCAAACACCAAGGTTCTTCTCCCGTTATCCCTCCAACGGAGCAGAGAATCACGATGCCTTGCGTTGCCCGTGGCCTCCTGGGCTACTGTACGCCTTCCCTCCTCTTCCGTTGATCCCCAGGGTGATTCGGAAATTGATAGCCGAGAGAGCAGAAATCCTCATGGTGGCACCATATTGGCCCAGGAGGCCGTGGTTTGCAGACCTCCGCAATCTGTCGGTAACTCCGCCATGGAGAATCCCGTTAGATCAGATTTCGCTGTCGCAGGGCCCGCTGTTTCATCCAGAACCACAGTGGCTGCAGTTGGCTGTTTGGAGGTTGAGCGGGAAAGGATGATTGAGGAAGGCCTATCAGCCCAGGTCATTAACACCATTTTGGTGGCTAGGAGGCCTTCTACCACTCGCATTTATGATGCGACCTGGAACAGTTTCTGTAACTGGTGCCACAAATCATTCATCGATCCACGCTCTCCTTCAGTTGCACAGATCCTGGCCTTTTTACAAGACAGCCTAGATGGAGGCTTATCACCTAACACCTTAAGGAGGCAGGTCATGGCTCTCTCAACGGTGGTTGCTGGCGGCCCTTTCGGTCCCCTTTCCCACCATCCTCAAATCAAGGCTTTTCTTAAAGGGGCTTCTAACTTGCGCCCGTCAGTAGTGCACAGATACCCGACATGGGACCTTAATAAAGTTCTCCTGGCCTTGACTAGGTCTCCTTTTGAGCCTCTCAGAGAGGCATCACTTCAATTTCTTACATTTAAAACAGTATTTCTGGTGGCTATTACTTCGGCTAGAAGGATATCTGAAATTGCAGCTCTATCCATGAGAAAAGACCTGTGTATTTTTCATTCTGATCGGGTGGTTCTGAGACCAGACCCAGCATTTATGCCAAAGATCAATTCAGCGTTCCACAGGACACAGAAGTTGGTCCTGCCTAATTTCTGTCCAAAGCCTCTGCGCGAGCAAGAGAGGCAGTGGCACACCCTTGATGTTCGAAGGGCTTTGCGTATTTACATTTCTCGCACACAGTCCATCAGGAAGACAGAGTTTCTATTTTTGTCCTTTTAGTCGAAGACGCTAGGCTGTAAAGTCTCTTCGTCCACGGTGGGCAGATGGATTAGGGCTATCATATCCAAGGCCTATTTAGTTCAAGCTATTCCAGTTCCCAGTGGGGTTACCGCTCACTCCACCAGAAGTGCAGCTACTTCGGCAGCCTGGGCTACTCAGGCGTCTATTCTTGATATTTGCCGGGCGGCCACATGGGCTTCCCCATCTCCCTTTATAAGACATTATAAGATTGATATTTACGCCTCAGCTGAGGCATCTTTTGGCAGGCGAGTCTTGCAGCAAGTGGTGAGAGATCCTGGGGAAGTTCCAATCCAGATGGACTCCCACCCGTAGGACAGACTTGCTTTGGTATGTCCCACTCTCTGGATGCTCGCAGCAGTTCTACGGAGAATGGGCGTTGGTTCTTACTTGATATGCCTCTTCTCGTGGAATTGCGTAGAGTATCCAACTGATTGGTCCGTCTGAGGGGGGGAATCCTGTTTTGGCCAATGATTTCTAGTGTTGTAGTTCAAGTTGTATAGTACTATAAGATAAGAAGGTTGTTGTTGTCCTCTCGTCTTCGTTAAAACTGGGGGAACGCATGGAGGAGTCACGTGGAGGAGGAGGGCGTTCCTCAATTTCAGCTCAGCCTGTGAGAAGTGAAGACTGAAGCACCTCCAACTCTCTGGATGCTCTATGCAGTTCCACGAGAAGAGGCGTATCAAGTAAGAACCAACGCTCATTTTATTTTAAAAGCTAACTTTTTTTTTTTTAAAAAAGAACATGATGGAAAAACAATCAATTTTTGTCATTTACAGAAAGATTTGAGGGAATGCTTCACATAAAACATGGCGTGAACATATTTACTTCTTTTGTAATGCCAGTACTCAAATGATAAATAGTTGTTGGAAACTATTTTATAAACTCCAATTATTCTAATAACTATTGCCCTTTTGATATGGATTTTTAAAAAAGATCTTTAAAGACCTTTAAATATTTTAAAGATGTCTGAAATTACAATGAACTGTCAAATATAAAAAGTTAATGTAACTTTTAATAAGATACATTCTACTTGTGGCTAAACGTATTTTACAATGTAAGGATATTAGATAAACACATTAAAATAGCAGAGGTCAGCACTGCGTGGACTATGAAAACTAAACAAAGTGCCAGAACAAATAGATTATATGTGAAATGGCTGATTAAACTATTTCAACAAAAGAAGTCATAATAGTGATAACATATTACAGCTACTGAAACTAGCGCAATAAATTATTCCTACCAGTCTTAAATTAAAAAAAAAATCAATTATAGAAAATTCACAGGTTTTTTTGTCAATTCAATAGAAATGTGAAATGCAGACATTAAAAGGAACTAATTTGGGTCTGTTATCTAGTCCCTGAATTTAATAGGATTCAGTACTAAACCTAGGATAAAGGGACAAACGGATTATCTAGTTCCTGAATTTAATAGGATTAAAATGGCGATTATATGATTTCAAGACATTGTCATAAATAGATGCCACTTGCCAAGCAACTAAATTTTGGTCATGTCACCATGGGAATACTGTAGTAGCTTATAAATATGAGGACCCGTCATAAGTAACTTTCAGTGCCATTGTAACTTCAAATAGTCACTAAACAAATAGTTGCAAGTCGAGGACACAACTATATAATCTTTCTATAGACTTAATTACTTGGAAGAAAATCCTTCCTGGGAAAAGCTAATCTGTACAGTTTGACATTGACTTGATGGAAATCCATCAAATCTTTTCCATCCAGAAGGACATATCACTCCACAAAGGTGTATAACAGGGATGTCGAACTCTATTTCATTGGGGGCTGCATCAGGGTTGTGTTTGATCTTGGGGGGTGGGGGGGTATGTGGCCAGGCTGGGTGTGGCCAGTTTGACATCACTTGTGTTGGGGGCACAGGTGGTGGCCTGGGTGTGTTTGGGGGAATACTTCAGCCTTCTGCCAACAAAAATGGAGCTTGGGAGGGAGGGGCTCATGTGGCCCTCTTGAGATCCATTTCTGCTGTCAGAGGCACTGTGGGGTGGTCTTTTGCTGTTTCTAGGGTGGCCTCATGGGCCAGATCTAAGCATCCCATGGGCTGACCTGGAGTTTGACACCTCAGGTGTAAAATGTGGCTATCTTATGTTGTTTTATGATTTAAAGGATTTGATAAGAGTAAAGTTTTATGCATGTACAGTTTTATAGTTCTTTACAAGTCACCAGCAGTCAGAATCAAGAGTATTCCCCAGCCAAACATCTTATTGACATCAATTAGTGAAATAATTGTGCAATTGTGACAGTGAGATCACCTCCAGTGTAGAATCTGTATTAACTCCAGCATCCAAGGTAGATACGAGTAATTTGCATTAGTGTCTCTATCAAAGCCAGCACAGTATCACAATTTTTAGAGATGTTTATATTAAGAAGAATAGAAAATCAGAAAGGGTTGTGAAGGCTATTTCATCATTTAAAACTGTAAATAATGATTTCTTCGAAATGTTGCATGTGGCAGTTAAAAGTGAAGCAAAATACTTTTTTTTCAAAAAAGAATATGGAGCTAATATGTTTAACATTATTAAAAATCACTACAGTAATTAATGTAATTAAGTAATTAAAATACCTAAAGGGGTCCTATATTTGGTTTGGAGAGTTTATGAATGAGGATGCTATGGCAAAGATGGTTACTTGCAGGGGTGGGATACGACAGGGTTAACTACCGGTTCGGGATTTACAAACTTCCCTGCCCACTATGAGATGCATGCCTATTAATCGTCATTAGCACGCTGCGTGCCGAGAAGCAGCCTTTGAAACAGCCTCTTGTTTTTTTAACTGTTTTTTAACTGTGCCTCATTCGGCAGCTGAAGTTGAAAAATCAGGAAATAAAGATCAGGTAAGAGCCTGGGTGGGCAAAAACATCAGCAGACATAGAACTGGTTCTATGTCTGCTACTCTGCAGAGCTACCGGTTCTGCAGTGGTAGACAGAACTGGTAGACCTGGTTACATGCAATGTTCACAATAATATTAAATTGATCAGGCACAGAGATAATAACTTATTTTATTTAGATCTGTTTTTTTTAAAAAAGAATTATGTCAATAAATCTAATACCTTCATTTTTTGTTATCACTTCATCAGTTTTATTTGCAAGGCCTTGGCATTCTGTATAATTTGGGACCATATAATTCTTATAAACTCTCCTATATGTGCACTGGAGTTACAGTTTGTTTATTGCACTAGAGATTAGATTAATTACTCATCTTCTGTTTCTTGTAGCTTTTCAACCATAAGCTTGATTAATGTGCCTTAATGAAATCAATGAAATGAAACTGAGTTAAACAACGCCACATCTTGTCTTGTGCACTGAACAGTGACAAGTTCTTCACATAAATATATTATAACCATATTTGTCAAATTTGTGAGAAAGTTTTGAGGTTAGAAGCTTTAATTATCAAAAATCAATGTCAAGAAAAGATGAACCCTTGGAAACAATAACTTGAGTCCAATCTTGTGCAAAGTTGTTCAGGTTTAAGGAGTGAACATAAGGAAGAGTTCAAGTATAGATTTTGCACAAAAAATGTTCCAACTTTAGTTAAAAAAATAGTAGGTGAAAAGCTTTTGCTTAAAATTCTGATACAAATGCCTATCTATAAGAACTACTTACACTAAACTCATAGCCTGCCTCTTTACAAGGCAGGTAGGCTTATCTCAAAACAAATGTAGGTACAAAGGAAGATTAATGTATGTTGTCCAGCAAATTCCTGGGCAGTTGCTCAAAATCATCAAGCAAAAAATAAAAATAGCAAAAATGAAGCAGGCATCAATAAGATGTACTCAGTTCAAGAAGAGAAATAAAAAAATGCAGTTTTCATACAGGGAACAATTCCTAACTTACTAGTTATGCTTTACATGCTTAATAAGTCTTTGACTTATGATGGTAATGGAGCCAGGAACTTTCATCATAAGTCATGGTGATTGTAAGTCGAGGGCTCCACATGGCTGGACCCAACTTTATGACTTTTTTGGTGGCAGTTTTATTTTTTGTTATTTATTTGATTTGTCAATTGCTTACAAGGTATAAGTATAAGCATAGTTATGAATACATGAAATGGATACATATAAGAAAAATAAAAAGAAACAATAGGACAGGGATGGTAGGCACATTGGTACGCTTATGCATGCCCCCTACAGACCTCTTAGGTGAGGTCAATGGTAGACAGTCTAAGGTTAAAGTTTTTGGGGTTTGGGGAAGAAACCACAGAGTCAGGTAGAGTATTCCAGACATTGACCACTCTGTTGCTGAAGTTGTATTTCCTGCAATCAAGTTTGGTGCAGTTTACCTTGAGTTTGTATCTATTGTGTGCTCTTGTATTGTTATGGTTGAAGCTGAAGTATTCATTGACAGGTAGGACATTGCAATGTATGATTTTATATACTATACTTAGATTGGACCGAAGGCAGCATAGTTCTAGGTTTTCTAGGTCTAGAATTTCAAGGCTAGTGGCATAAGGTATTCTGCAACGAATAGAGGAGTGGAGAACTCTTCTTGTGATATATTTCTGGATTTTCTCAGCTGTGTTAATATCAGATACGTAAAGTGGGTTCCAGACTGATTAGCTGTATTCAAGTATTGGTCTAGCAAATGTTTTGTATGCTCTAGTTAGTGGTGTGATATTACCAGAGAAAAAGCTATGTAGGATTAGATTAACAACTCTTAATGCCTTTTTGGCTATGTAGTTACAGTGGGCTCTAGCACTTAGATCATTAGAGATGAGTACTCCAAGATCCTTGACAGAGTTTGGATCATCAACAAGGTCTTGACTATTCAGCCTATATTTTATTTTCTGATTTTTTTGGCAATATGTAAGACAGAGCATTTATTTGTTGAGATTTGAAGTTGTCATTTGTTTGACCATTCTGATACATAGTTGAGGTCTTTTTGAAGGGTAGCCATATTGTCTGCAGTGTGAATGTCATCATACTCAGTAAATGAATGCCCCAGTCATTCAACAAATCATGTATTCTTATGGGTGTATTTTACTGGAAACCAACAAAAAAAGTTGCAAATTAAGGTAACGTGACTGTGGAATACTGCAACCAACCATAAAGGTCAGTCAGTTGCCAAGTGTCCAAATGTGGTTAGATCGCTACAAGTTGTATGTACAGATGTTGAAACTATGGAACTGGTTGTACACAATTTTGGCAGGTCTATCAAAATTTTGAATGCTAAGAGAGTGGTCATTAAGTGAAGACTACCTGTACATTTAGTTTGGTTCCCATTCCAGCAGAACAGAATTCAGTACAACAAATTCCACTTTTCTTTTGTGTATTCCTTAAATCTGGAAGGATTATGAGGATTCTCTTAAGAGGCATTCAGTAGAGTGCTTCAGGAAGAGAAAGGGAAGTTCAACAATAAAGTCTCTTTGAGTAGACTTCACCTCCCATTGATCTCATGGATATATTTATAAGTCAGCAGTGCAGAACTGTTTTAACATTGCCTTCATCCAGGGTTCATTTTTGACTTCCCAGTCTAGCCTTGATCAATCTGTTTTTCTGTTTATGTCCAATTTTATTTTATTTTTATGTTCAATGGGAACATATCTTTGATCCCCACTGCCATTAAGACAAGAGTTGTTAAGAATAAGGAAATTATCTTTTTTGATTTCTGAAATATGACATTCTTGCCACAAGAGTTCCTTTTCAAGCTTCTTATTTATTGTATAACACATTCAAACAAATGTAAATAACCAGGAACATTTGTTGAGTTCAAAGCACAGAAGAGTTCATTATTGTTGTCTATATACAAGAATCAAAGCTAAATTGGCTGTAGATAAAGATTAGCAGAATTCCCAGGAGGCAACATAATAACTCCAAACTGATGACATGTTTAACCCCATCTTCCAGCTCAGCCTGGTCTTCTCTTACACATCCTAAATGTCACTTTGGCATTTTCAGCTTTTCAACTTGCCTCTCTGGTAACTTTTTTCTTTCCACCCCTCTCCCAGTTTTTTTGCATGTTCATAATATTTTCTACTTTGTTTTCAGTAAATTGTGCCATTTTTTTCCCCTTAACCTACTATATTAGCTGTTATAAGTTTCTTACATGGTAAGAAAATTTGCTGATACTTTTTATTAGAGATAGGTCAATACAATAAATATTTATTGGTGACTGGAAACTACTTATGTTCTCTTTGCTGAAAAAAGAAAAATGAACTTGTGATTTATGGGTTTGAGGATTGGAAAAGGTAGCAAATGAAAAAAGTAAAATTATGATGTAAACATAGAGAAAGAGAGGGTAAAAATTCAAATGCATTTACATCTGCTGTCAAAAAGATTAGAACTGTTTCTTTATAATTCCTTCCTTCCTTCCTTCCTTCCTTCCTTCCTTCCTTCCTTCCTTCCTTCCTTCCTTCCTTCTTTCCTTCCTTCCTTCCTTCCTTCCTTCCTTCCTTCCTTCCTTCCTTCCTTTCTTCCTTCCTTCCTTCCTTCTTGCCTTCCTGCCTGCCTGCTTGCCTGCCTGCCTCTTTTTCTTTTCTATTTCTTATTCACTTTCTTTCTTTTCTAATATTTGTATTGTTCTTATCTTTAAAATTTATATTTTAAATTTCTTCAATAAAAATTATACCAAAATAATAAGAACAGAAAAGGAAATTTACTGATACTGATCCCAGGGTATAGTAGGACTATTTAAAAGGCTATTTCTGGACACCTATATGGCCCCTTGGAATAGGAGACAAACATTTATCCAAGGCCCTTTTTAAATATGGGAGCCTTTTTGTTAAAAGGCTAAGAAACTTTTACTCTTATTTGACTGCTGACTTTTCAGTTGTATTAAAATTTCGTGAGGATGAATCCAAAATGCAGAGAAATTTTCACACAGATGCAAGTATAATACAATCTATATAAACAGCCTATAAATAATAATACTGTAGTTTGTCAAAAAATTAGCATGTTCTGTTTAGTTTGTTATTGGTGGGATGAGGTATAAATTATTATTATTTAATTCTGAATTTCATTCATCAGGTCATCTCATCAATTATCCTTTTGTGTTTTCTCATGCACAAATTCTTCCTCTGCAGTTGAGAGACAGACATATGCTGCATGATACAATTTGTGGTAACATCAATTTACATTTAATTTTTCAAACATTTCATAGAAAGTAAAGACAGTCAGTTAGATTTCATTCTCTGAACAGTGTCCTTAGTTTTTTCTTATTGGTTAATGTCACATGCATCCAGAATCCACTCATCATTATTGTTATTAACAGTATGCTGAGTTTGTATTGAAACTAATCACACTTAATTTCTTGAAGAGGACTGTAAAGTAGATATTAAGACAGAGAGATAGCTAATTTACACATGGTAAGTCATGATTTTTGTTAACAACATTTTGCTGAAGTAGTCACAACTGTTTGGGTACATAAATCATGTTAAAGCATAGTTTGCAAACCAGGAGCTCATTTGTAAAAGATTTACAAACTGCGCATATCAAAAACAAATTATGCCATGGTTTAACATCACTTTGAATCCTCTGTACATTAAAGAAATATGTAATATATGTATTTTTCTGTTATTATTTTTGAGTGATGTGGGCAACTATAGGTTTAGTATAATGGACACTAGAAGTTTTTACTCCTTCGCCTCTGACTTCGTTCTCGGTTAGATGTCTCTGCCTGCTATTTACCTTGCCAAATGTAATATGTTTCAATACATCAATTTAGTGTTTGGGATACAGCATAACAGACCCAATCTGGATGAATAGGGGGGAGGGGGAAGGTAGAAAAGAGATTAAAAAATATTTGTTCCTTGGACCTCAGTGTAATTCAACTTTCTACATTATCTTTCAGTGAAAAAAATAGCTGTTTATTCATTTCTTGGTATTTATCAGCTACTTGTGAAAACTCTAGAATCTAGATGGTTTACAAAATATTCTAACAAAAATAATAAAATCACTTTCCACTACAGTATAAATAAATAAATAAACCTAACCTGCTTAAATGGAAGTAAGCATTAGATGCTAATCTCTGAAAATATGTATGAAAAGCCAGGTTTTAACTGCTTTGTCGAATATGATGTAAGGTTGGCTCCAACCCTCCTATCTTTTTGTAAGGGTCTAAAGACCTGGCTCTGCCAGTTTACTTGGGCCCCCAAAGCGGGAATAGCACAATGGAAATGGTTGATCAAGTAACAACAAATCCCATTTCTCCCCACTCTGCACTCACCCTCCTCATGTGTAGAGTTTAATGATTGGTTTTAACATATTTATATTCTAATGTATATCGATAGATAGCTTTCTATGATTGTAAGCCCAGAGTTACCTTGTGTAAGATGTACAGCCAATAATTTTATAGACAAATGGACGGATGGACAGGCAGACAATGCGTGGATAGATGGGTAGTCATTTCTTTCAGTAGTTGATCAGATGTTTGCAGTTCAGTTATGGTAACCTTCAGTTTACCCTTTTGGAATAAATAACATGCAAAAGGCAGAAAACTGATAGAAAAAGGGTATGAGTATGAATATAAATAATATGAAATGGAGTAAGAGCCGTTTGGCATAGTAATTGATTCTGATACTGAGTTTAATTGTGAGTGCCATTGTTTAGTTACAATGTGTTTGTTTTCAGTTTTCATTTACAACTTTTATCTTCATAGCTCTTTTTTGTTTCATCCTGTGTGTAGACAGTTTGCTGCCAAGTGATTTGTTATTTTTAATTTTGTTGATGGCCATTACATCATTTCAAATGGGTACTATGGGATGAGGGGTTGCTTTGACCCTGTTACAGTTCAGTAGAAATGGATGAAGTAATTCAGCCAACATGCAAAGTCAGGGTGACCTTTTCTGTTCATGTTATCAGAATAGGGTTGGTATTTCCACCCAATTCCAACCCAGCTTTTAAAGTCATAGAAACCATTCATTTTGCTGTGGTCACTTAAACATTGCCATGGCCTCAGAGGTTGATTAGTGACTAACATAATTCTGTTTGACCATATAAATTAAATATAAAAATATTAACAGCTACAGAAACATTGGTTCACTAGTGTATTTCTTTCTTTTCTATAGGCCCATGCCAAAGTGTGGCATCTTTATAATGACAATTTTCGTCCTGCTCAAAAAGGTCAAGTATCAATTGCTTTAAGTTCTCACTGGATAAAACCTCAAAACATGACAGAAAAGAATATAAAGAGTTGTCAGAAATCTCTTGACTTTGTGCTGGGCTGGTTTGCTAAGCCTATATTTACTGATGGAGACTACCCTCAGAGCATGAAAAGTTACCTTTCCTTGACATTACCAGAATTCACTGATGCAGAAAAGAACTTAATCAGAGGAACAGCTGATTTCTTTGCTCTTTCTTTCGGAGCCACATTAAGTTTTACTCGTGTGGATTCAGACATGCTGTTCCAGCAGCAGCAAACACTGAACCTGAGACAGCTACTTTACTGGATAAGCAGGGAATATAATCCCTCACAGATTTTCATTGTGGAAAATGGTTGGTATGTTTCTGGAAGTACAAAGACAGATGATGCCACTTATATGTATTATCTTAAAAATTTCATACTGGACACATTAAAAGGTAAGATTGCCTTTGGCATTCTGGCCAGGATAAATTAATTAAGCCATTTATAATGTTTAAGATAAGCATTTTTCTTATGTCAATTAAATAAGTTCTATTTTAATATCAATGAATAGGTGTTTCTGTACAGATGATTTAAACAGTATGTAGCTGTTTTCTTCCCCTACCCCTTAATATATAATTTTCTCGGTAAAAGAAATACAGTATGAAAGGAGATATGGGAAAATATGGGAAGATTACAATTGAAAGGCCATTTAAGCTGAATTCCTTGGACAGTTCCATACATGAGGGGAAATATTTGAATGTGAGAAATCTTGATTGGATGAGATTAGAATCTTGTTCCAAACAAAAAAGATTTACTATTTATCATTGCAAAAACATTTTCTGAACAAGAATTGATATTATCTAAAAGGTTGAATCATGACAACTGGACCAAATTTTGTTTATCTCAGATGTTTCGTTGCACATCCAAGCAATTTCATTAGTCAAAATGTATATATAGAGAGAATCAGACAGTCAGCTCTTGCTACACCAACTTCAGGGGTTTCTTTCAAAGTTGTATTGAGCCTTCAATAAAATTTTAAAATTGATGTAACTGTTCAGAAGTGTACAGTGTTTAATGCACAGAGAAATTAGTTATGTATTTGTTGTTTATTCTTCAGCTATCAGATACGATGGAGTTACTGTGACGGGGTATACAGTTTGGTCCCTAATGGATGGCTTTGAATGGTTCAGAGGCTATGTTCGACGGGGCTTATTTTATGTTGACTTTCAAAGCCAGGATAAAAAAATGAAAATGAAATCTTCAGGTTTGTTTTACCGAAAGGTGATTCAAGACAATGGTTTCCTCCCAACACCAGAAACCCAACCTTTTAAAGGAACATTCCCCTGTAATTTTGTTTGGGGGGTCACAGAAAACTTTCTTCAGGTAAGACAATTGAGAAACCAAGTGAGATTTTCTAGTCTTTCTTTAGTGCTAATAGATGATGATTTTGTCTGATTCAATACAAACATTTTATAATCATACCAATTTGATGGAATTCTCTGATAAAGCTCTTCATAAATAACACATCTCTCTTTGTTTCATATGAGAAATGTCTATACACATCTAGAGACCAATTACAAAATTTATTATCTTTCAGCTTTTGTTATTTCCCTACTGTACAGGGAAATTTTGTTTCCTCCTAAGGAATCTATATGTTTATATTTGAAAACGTCCCAAACCACATTAAGAGTGAAGAATGGTATAGAAATTTGATAAGTAATAAATAAACAAAGCAGTATAACATTTTCTTATATATGTTGGTAGAAATACAGAATAAACTCAGAGATCGTTGTATGTTTGCAAAAAAAGAGATACCATGTTCAGTTGCTTTTGTGATAATATTAGTTTGTTGGTTGCTTTTTCTATTTGTGACAGATTTAATTCCTTTCTCCCTCTTTGTTTCTAGATAGATGCAAAACGATCTCAGTTTATTGACCCTAATATTTATATATGGGGACTTCACCAAACCAAGAATCTCATCAAAATCGATGGAAGTGGTGTTCTGAAACTCAAGCCTCACTGTGTTGATTTTTCTCATATCAGACTCCAGATTTCTTTACTTCAAAAAATGCATATCACACACTTTCATTTTTCACTAGCGTGGCCTTTGATCCTCCCTCTTGGCAATGAGACAAATGTAAACCAAACACTTCTATTTTATTATCAGTGTATTGTCAATGAACTAATCAAAGCTAATATCACTCCTGTAGTTGCTTTGTGGCAACCTGGAGCTATGAATCAAGGTCTCCCTTTTTCACTGGCCAAGAATGGAGGGTGGGAGAGCCAACATACTGTGGAAGCTTTTGTTGAGTATGCTCAGTTCTGTTTTAAAAACTTTGGACATCATGTGAAATTTTGGATCACCATGAATGAACCCAATGTGGAGAACCTGACATACACAGCTGCACATAATCTCTTGAAAGCTCATGCCAAAGCATGGCACTTGTATGATAAAAAATTCAGAAAGATTCAAAATGGTAAAATATCAATTGCCTTACATGCTGATTGGGTTGAGCCTGCCAGCCCCTTTTCAAAAAAGGGTGAGGAAGCAGCCAGGCGTGCTTTGGAATTCGATCTTGGCTGGTTGGCAGAGCCAATCTTTGGATCTGGTAATTATCCAGAAGTGATGCGACAGTTGCTTCGCCAGAAAAATGATCTAGGTCTTTATAATTCTCAATTACCTTATTTCTCAGCAGAGGAAAGTAATCTAATATATGGCTCCTTTGATTTTTTTGCTCTGGGTCACTATACCACAACTCTTGTCGGTTCCGAAAAAGACATTCCCAAAAAGTATGATCCCCTTCTTGATATCCAAATGATAAAAGATTTAACTTGGTTGGAATCACCCAGCCAAACTCCAATGGTGCCCTGGGGACTACGGAAGCTTCTCAATTGGATTAAACATAAATATGGAAATATCCCAATTTATATCTTAGCCAGTGGAATCGACGATGAGCAGAATCAGTCTTATGACAAGTTAAGGATCCATTACCTGGAGAATTATATTAACGAAGCCTTAAAAGGTAAGGATCCTATGAAAAAACATTAATGCTTTAATAACCATGTGTTTTGCTGCATTGGAACAATGTGTGTAGGAAATATGAGATATCTTTTTTTTTAAATTGGAATTTGTCAAATGAGAACAAGAATAAAAATACGACAAGGACGATAGGCATGTTACTGCACTTATGCACCCCCCCTCGTGCATATACTAGGACTGTGGTTTCAGATTATAAAGGAAATAAAAACTAAAGGTGTACAGTGGCTTGAAGGCAAGGCAAGGAATTCCAAGGCACACAGGTGCAAACAGCATCTGTCTGCAAGTCCTTAAACCAAACATGTTTTCTCATATGCTTGTAATAGCATTTGGGTCTTCAGAACCAAAGAATAGCATGGTTTACTGAAAATTTAGTTTTCGCAAATACAAAGCAGGGTGAAAATGTTTGTGTCTGACAAAAAATAGAAAAATATATTTTTTTAAAACTATGAAACCATTGGCTCTAAAATATATATTTTATCCATGTAGTTACTTTTAGGGCTCTTTTTTGACTGTCTTTGCAATCTCTTGTGCACATTTTTACCTGTCTGTCATCCTATCTTCTTTTTCATCCTATCTTCTTTTTACACCACAGTGACATTTAAAAAATTGTATATTGATTTATCTTTTATTGCTGTGATGTAGTATCTCTTTTAATCTGTTGCTTTTAATGGCCAGGAAAGTTTTTAAAATTATTTTCCTATGCAAAGATAAAGTAAAAATAACATAAGAATAGAGAGGAAAGGCTGATGGTTTTTAGTGTTTGTTCCAAACAAGACGAGTTGTTTGTGATTGCATTTTGGTATTTTTATTTTAATGTAAAAGTAGGCATAGGAAACTTCACATTTGAGAATTGTGATGAATTTAATAAAGATTATATTGTTTCTATCACTTCTTCTGTATTGGTCATATACTAATGTACAAATAAGATTGCTGCTAAAATAAATACACTACTAATTTTTTGTTCTTCTGTTCTTTTCTGTGTTTTTTTTAGCCTACACCTTGGATGATGTTAATCTCCGTGGCTATTTTGTCTATTCTTTTAGTGACAGAGGGGATTCCAAATCATATGGCCTCTACCGTTACGTGATGAACAAGTATGAGGCAAAACCTTCACTGATGTACTATAGGCAGATAATTGACAATAACATCTCTCCTGGCTCAGAAAGCCAAGAGCAGCTCTGCCCCAAAGAGCTTCTTCGTTGCCTAGAATGTGAAACTTTGCAAGCCAGAAACTTTTTATTGGTATTTATATCATTCATACTCTTTGCTTTCATCATTATTATACTTCTAATGGCTTACCACTCCAAGAAGATTGAGAGACAATCCAAATACCCTTATCCAGTTCTTTGCCGTCTTTCACCTGTGTTACTTGGAAAAGTCTGGAAATAATTATGCAATAGGTTGTGATTATTGTTGCACTGTGTAGGCCATCTAATGCTGTGGTTTTCTAAGACCATAAATGAATCATGTCCATGGAGTTTGTATGATTCCTCTTGGGATTGGTGTTAGCATTTTTACTTTTAGTTCCTTAATATTAATTCCATCTCTCTTCTCCAACAATTGCTTTGATTCATCGAGGAAGGAGCAGAACATTGCCCTTTCTTACATAATTAGAAAGATCCTCATGTTTAGTTTATCTGCACCATGTTGATGGAGATCTCTTTGATCAGATTGTCTCTTGGGGAGGATGGGATTTGAAATGAATAACTTGTTCAAATGCTGAGAGGAGGAATGCTTGTTCAGTATGCTGTCAGTGATGCCTTCTTTCAGTATACTCCCTTCTCTCCTCTTTTTTTTATTTCCTGTTTATACTCCAAAACTTGATTCACCTTCTTTGTGGATGAACATGCTTAGTTTTTTAATGAGCTAATTTTTAGTTCCTGTTCTAGAAACTAGGATTTTAGTTCCATAATCATTGTAACTCTCCTATTGTTTCCTGATTATGTATCTATTTAAGCCACCATGAGAACCTTTTTTTAGCTGGAGGTTTAAAATCAGACAGATGAAGCTATTCATTTAGATATACTATATTTTTAATAATGAACTCCTGGCTATTGAGTTCTCAGGATACAATTAACACCTTATAAAGTCTTAGACTTTAAGAGCTCAGGGATAGTGCCGCATATTTAGTCCATGCATATAGTGCTTGGTCTAAAAGGCTCAATTAAGTAAGTAGAAATAATATCGTACTGCCGTAGATGGATAAATGTTAAGTCAATACCTGTGTACTTGCTGATTCTTAAAATGGAAACTCAACCTAAAAAAAAATAAAAATCCAGCATACAAGTAAGAATTCTAACGGCAAGATAAACCATCATCTTAAAACTGCATTTTCATCAATTGTGAAAGTGCTCAACTAAATTTTCCTATAAAAGAGAAAATTATATAGTCAAATACAAATGTCTGAAGTATTGGATTTCTATAGTATTTAAAGTTAATTTATTTGTGTAAAAAGAGGCAGCCAGGATATTTTTGCAGTTTGTCCTATTTCTACTTGCTGATGTTTCTCACACCAGTGAAAGAATCTGTTTTATTGGATCTTGCATAGGAAAGCTGTAAATAGGGCCGGAGTAAATATGACACCTGTTAAGCTGTGAAAGCAATATTAGTCAGACAGTAACTGCAAGATTGGATATTTTCGGGTAAAATAATGGAAGTCCTGCCCTGATCATTCCCTTGAAATTAGCCTTGAAATGAAGAAAGTGGAATTAGCAACCAGCAGGTTTAAAAGCTTTTATGTTTTTAAAGTTTTTTTTTTCCTGTTAGCATTTGGTGCTAATCTTTACTTTCTTTGCACTAATCCTGTGGAGATAGGCGGTAGACAGATAGACAGATATAGGTGATATATGATAGAATGGATACATAGAGATGACAGACATCATGGGCTCATCCAGCCTTTCTCCAACTGACACCTGCTAATTTACTGTTGACTCCCCAAATTCCTTGGCAGAATCACTGTACTCTTTAAGTGCAATGATAAACAATTTTACAATAATTTAAATCCTAGAGGACATTGCCGAAATAAATATGCATATGATTATTGCAAGTGCCCATAACACTTTGTGTATTCCATTTTGTAAAAGTGCACTTTAGGTTTTTCCTGCCCTTCCCCTTCCCCCAACACCCAGTTTTTGCTGTTGTTGACTTCTTTCTCCCTTCTGTTCCATCTGCCCAATTCTCAGAGACTGCCGGACAGTTTTCTTGGCAAGACTTTTGAGAAGTTGTTTGCTATTGCCTCTTTCCTAGGGCTGAGTCCCAGGGTGGAAAGAATGACTGGCCGAGGGCCACTGAGCTGGTTTTGTGTCTCAGGCAGAAATAGAACTCATAGTGTCTCAGTTTCTAACCCCTATGCCTTAACAACTGTATTAAAGATAGGTTTTGCCAGTTTTGAACATTCTCAGTACCAGGTACTTCAAATAATAGAGATAACTATGGAGAAATTATTTTACTTGCATAACATACAGTATTCTATTCTTTCATTCTTGACCAAACCAGCATGCAGTAGTTTACAGTACAAATACAAAACAATAATACAATAGAAACATTAACAGGTAATAGATAATCAGAGTTGGAAGGTCATCTATTCCAACCCCCCACCCAAGCAGGAGACCCTACACCATTTCTGACAAATGGCAGTCCAATCTCTTCTTGAAAGTCTCAAGTGATGGCACTCCCACAACTTCTCAGGGCAATTCCATTGATCGATTGTTCTCACTGTCAGAAAGTTTCTACTTATTTCCAGGTTAAAATCTCTTCTTGTTCAGTTTCCATCCATTATTCCTTGCCTGGCCTACAGGAGCTTTAGAAAATAGCTTGACCCTTCCTCTCTGTGGCAGCCCCTCAAATATTGGAAGACTGCTATCATGTCTCTCCTGGTCCTTCTCTTCACTACACTAGCCAAGCCCAGTTCCTGTAATCGTTCTTCGTATGTTTTAGTCTCCAGTTCCCTAATCATCCTGGTTGCTCTTCTCTGTACTTTTTTTAGAGACTCAACATCTTTTTTATAATGTGGTGACCAAAACTGGATGCAGTAGTCTAGGTGTGATCTTATTAAGGCTTATAGACATATGATCTGAAATCTCATTATAATTTCAAAAGTAATAATTGTACAAACAATTTTTAAAAAAGCACAAATCCAATGCTAAAATAGAATAAAACAATCTTAAAATAACACATTTCAGTATTGGATATGCAATACAGAAGAGTTTGGGTATAACAATATGTATGTTGTATCTTAAATCAGGGAGTAGTGATCTAGTCTATTGAAGAACTGTACCCAATAATAGCAAGCAGAGAACTGCATTCTATAATAAAATATATTATGATTACATTGTAAATGATAATTTGTGTATATGTACATTTCTGCAGCATTGGAGGGGAATGGCCCATTGGTTTTGTTTTGCTAGATGAGAATTCTTGTTAAAATGCTAAAATTATCACTAAATGGATTTTAACCTATGTAAACAGTGTTCATCAGTCTTAGCTGTTAAAAAAAAGTTTGAAAGCTTCTGTTTTAAATTACACTTTGGTGGGTAGAAAAATGGTTATTTAATGGAAAAACAAGGAGAATTGAGATGTGAAATTTATTGCCTGGGTTCATAAACCCATTATTTCCCAATTGTAAATTGCACACTGTTTCCCCCCTATTATTTATTTAGCAACTGTGAGTTTTGTATCTTACTGTGAATGTATCTTGTACAAATAGTCTATTATAAAATATGTATAAAAAGTGTAAAGTTATAATCTGAATAGTTTTGCAATCACCATCTATTTTTGCTGATTCTGCTTTGAAAATTCTACTTCAAGTCATGTCCTTTTTAATTTTCTTTAAATGTCAAGCGCCAGGGAAATCAGGAAATTCAGGCAGTTCAAGTGAGTATAAAGATTTATTGCACATTTAAGCTCTCTATAAGAATCTGAACTACTAACAGTAAAGGGAAATTCACGGAATTAAATATAGAAAAAAATTCAAGGTGGACTGGACTTAGATCTCTTGTGAGTGCACAGGGATTCATGACTGATGACGAGTTTGACCCCTCCCTTGGACTTAGCCTGGTCATCTCATACAAATATCCTGTATATTATTTCCACTTTCCTGAAACCTATAAATGTGATATGATTGTGCAGTTATATTAGCAAATTCCAATTATGTTTGTCTTACTGTATTTTATGGAATGAGTGGTAGCAGAGAATATATTTGCAAAGTGAACCAAGTATTTGTCTTATTTATTTAATAAATTGAATTACAGTGCTCTTTATTGAAGTAGTTCCACATATTTTTGAAAACAATTTGTTTATTTGCTATTTTTGATTCAGCTACTTTTTATTTTTGCATATGTTTAATTTAAAATATTTAGGAAATGATTGTCTTATATGAAAACAAAAACTTCAAAGGCTAGGTGAAGTGTGTCCTGATCTGAAATTTTAATCCCTGAAAGACCTAATCATTTTGATCCTGCATCCTCATCAATTTAATTTCTCTGGAAGGCTAGACATATAGCAGATCCCCTTACAAGATGGTAAATCATGGAAAATTTCATATAGGATGAAAGTTCTGTACAAATATATATTTTGAAATTAATTAAAATAGTTAAAATGCAATGATAACTACCAGCAGCCAACTCTTGCTCATAAAGTGCAAGTCTTTAGCAGAGAGGTCATTTAAGCTCTCCAGAAAGAGCACACCTAGAAGAAGCAATCCTTAGATCCATTTGCACCGCGAAAAGACACCAGCTGGTCTCACTCACCTCACAAGATATCCTGAGGAAGTCATCCAGATTTAAGGAAAGATCACATGCCCTTCAGAAAGATAGTAAAAAAATCAGTGCCAAGTTTGCATCCAGCCTTTTGGAAGTGCATCCTAAAAGGACAGTGCCAGGAACCACTACAGTAGTGAAGGAAAACCAGATTAAAAAAAAAAACACGAGGCATGAAAAAATTCAAACACAATACAAATAATTAAATCACAAGTGTTTAAATCCTTTTAAAACTAAAACGCAAGCCTTGTCTGGTTCATTGGCAGAGTTCATACCCCAGGCAAGCTCAAGTGTAAGCACTTGAGATAAGCCTAACTACAAAGAAAGCAATTAGTGCTAGAATGTATCAAAAGAGCAAACGTAGTGTTGCTTGTTAAACCAATTACCAGAACAAATAGACACAGGAACTAGCCAAATTTCTCAACTTTGCTTTCTTTTCATTATCATTTTTACTTTCAAACAAAGCTGAATAGGGAAAATTATCCCATCAATAAACACAGGATTAAACCTTGCCAAACACAGAATTAAACTTCACCCCAAAACAGTTTTAGACAAAACCTCAGAAAGGGTATGTAAACTCATGTTTGAATGTCAATCTTTCTAGCTAGCCAAGAAGCCCTGCTGAATGTTACTCATCTTGGTTCCTTGTCATTAAAAGCTTCTTTCCGGTAGCTCTGCTTCTTCATTCAATTATTTCTTGAAAGTGCTGATAGTTGCACCCCAGCTGGAAATACTCCCAACAGGGGAGTATTTCCTCCCAACAGCAGTGTAAAAAAGCTCTTCCCCTTTAAGAAAGTCAAACCCTAGCAAGTATCAGTAAAGAAAAAAAACTCCAGAGCTCAATCCACAGTAAGTCTGGGCATAATGCCAAGAACCTTTAGCTGTTATAAGGGTTAACAGAGAGGCAATTTCTGAAGGCAGGGCAATGAAGATTAGATTAGAAACAGCACCAAAGTGTTTCTTTCCTGCCTTCCTTACAGGATTAGCCCTGTAAAATGGAAAAAAAACAAAAGGAGATTTCTTCCAACAACCAGTTCTCCAAACTGCTTAGAAAGTTAACAGGTTCTCGCGAATAGGTGTGAACCAGTTGAATCCTACCACTGCTTCTGAAGTCAGTAATATGAGGACCCAGATTGTTGGGAGCAATACGCTGACTCTATAAACCCCTTAGAGAGGGCTGTAAAGCACTGTGAAGCGGTATATAAGTCTAAACGTGCTGTTGCTATTTTGTGATCTTCTGACAAGCAAAGTCAATGTGGAAGCCAGATTCACTTAACAGCTGTATAACTGTGGTGGTTCACTTAACAACTATGGCACGAAAGGTATAAATGGGGCAATAGTCACTTAACATCTGTCTCAGCAACAAAAATGCCGGTCTCGATTGTGATAATAAATTGAGGACTACCTGTACATTCAGAAGAGATTTGGTTATACATTATCTCAAAAAGGATAATGCTTTTTTCGAGAGGCAACTGGACATTCTGATTTTTCTTTGAAAATTGCCTTGTGTTGTTTCTCAGCAAAAAACTGCATAATGTTGCTGTGGTATCCACAAGGAAGGCGTCAAAAAAAGTCAAAATTGCAACAAGTGTATGATCAAAGCCATGTGTGTTTTGCATGTATAGTATTGCAATGTATGTGATGTTTATGGCATGTACAGTTTATGGCTGTGTCCTAGACTGCAGAAGTTTATCATTTGCTTGAGCAGTTGCTATGAACAGAGCAGAACAAATTACAAGTGAGCCTCTTCTTGTTGGGAAATTGTGATGTGAACAGAAAATATAAATACTTTTCCTTTTGAGCATACAGTATAAGCTAATGATTAAAAGGATGGAGGGAAAGGTGAGAGATTCTTGTTTTTTTTCCAGAAGCTTCTGCAGAATTTCAAATGTACACAGTTCACATTCTTGCTTTTTTAATACGCCTATTCATTATCTGCATGTCTTGTCTGGTTGGACTTTAATGGAAATTCTCTCTTTGGTTCTCAGTGACTAGTATAGCTGAACATATATTCTCTGCTGTTGGAAAGGGTCTTGGCATAATTTGAGTTTCTTCTAGATTGGGGGAAAGTAAAAGAAGAAAAAGAAAACACAAAAACTTCTGATGTGTTGCACAAAGCACATAGAATAATGTTATTGTTTATGCAATGTTATTGTTTATGCTACAGTTAAGAAAGTTCAGTTCCACTTCAATTATTAACACATGTCATAGGGGTAAGTTTGGCTTTATCTCTCTTAAAAAAAAATCATTTGCTGAACATTTGATTCTGGGCCGTTTTTGTGTTTCCTCAACTGTTTTGCTATAAGGGAATTCTCATCATGGAGGCTTGATAAGTTTGTGGCATGTTTCTTAAAGATGAACTATAAAAGATTCCATGTTGATTTGATTTTGATGTTATACCAAATTCAGGGACTTTGGTTTTCATGTTTGATCATTATTTTTTTCTGCATCTGTTTTTCTTTTGCTTGCTTGGTAGAGCTTAGAGTCCATCTCACATTATACCATTGTAGAGGTTTGCCTCCCGTTGTTATTTCATCATAACTTAAGGAGCAAAATAATTTTGCAGGAATCTTGGAATATATTTGGCACCTCCATTCGAATCCATAATGGGGAAAGCAAAATCTAGATCAAACCTATAGAGCTTATGACTGCAGGCTGCTCTGTGTAGCCCAGAGGCATTTTCTAAATATTCAGTAAATTCACCACTGTTTAATGTTGCTGCATGTAAGAATCTGCTACCACTGTCCTGAAAAACATGCTGCTGAGCATCTTCAAAGCCTTCAGGCTCACTGACGCCACCAGCTGCAGCTGTCAATTATTCCTTTGTGAATAATTTTTAATTTATCAATGTGTCTTCTACAAATTGGCCAGATCTGATCTAGATTGTACTTTAACCTTGTGGATAGACTAGGAACCTGCACTTACTTTTTAAAATGTCTGCAATGTTTAAGAGTTTTCATTTTCATTTAACTTTAAAAACATGGCTTTTGCATTAGTGCTGGGTTCATTGGAAAGAATCTGATTCATGTTAGTGGTGCTTTCTGCAGTGATTGTATAAACAGGCAGTCATTCTGGATTAAACAAGTCGATCCAGGTAGTAGATGGCAAAGAAATAATCATTCATACCAAGGTTTTGATGATTTTGTTAAGCATGCAGGGAGCACACAGTTCAGAGCTGTTCTAGTAGCACATATAACTGCCTGTGCTGCTGCATTCTGTACCAGATGGACTTTCTGGATACTCTTCAGGTATATCCCCATATAAAGTACATTGCAGTAGTCCAATATGGAGGTGACTATGAATGACTGAGCAGGGCTTGCCGATCCAGAAATAGGCACAACCGTTGCACAAGAAGTTGTGCAATGGCCCTCCTAATCACAGCTATCACCTGCTCATTAAGCAGAAGTTATGAGGCTACAAGGATCCCTATTGTGGACTGGATTGGTTTGAGACAATGCAAACCCACTAGTACCAAAGATGGTATAGTCCTGGAACCAGTAGGCTCCCACATCCAAAGCCACTCAGCCTTGCTAGAGTTCAGCTGAAGCCTGTTGTTCCCCATCCAAATACTCAGTTCTGCAGACACTGGGGAAAAAAGTTCATTGCTTAATGTGGTATGGGTGGAGACATATGGGTACATTAGTATAGTGATGATCTTACCGCATGGTGAGGACAAAGCAGAGAACTCTGTGGCATATCATATAGTAGGGGCTGAAGACAGGAAATTTTTTTGGTTTTTAATTTCTGAGTTTGAACAAAAGCTTTTCAAAGTAAATTGCTGTGGTGTGTACATATATTTTGAAAAAAGTCATCATGCTTATTTGTCGTCTGGTAGATCTGCAGCTCAGATCTGTGTCTATTTAAATGGCTATAGAAAGAATCCAAACATTTAGATCAGGGGTGTCAAACTCACGTTGTCACGGTGGTGTCATGTGACGTATTGTGACTTTTTTCTCCTTCACTAAACTGGGCATGGGTGTGGCCAGCGCATGATGCATTCTGGTTCATGGGCCATGAGTTTGACAGCCTTGATTTATATGATGCAACTCGAGAGTTTTTTTGGGTAATAAAATGGAGAATACAATTATTAATCTGTGTAACCTATTATGCTTTATCAACTTATCAGTTTTTTTGTGTAATTTGTTTTTTTAACCAATGTGCAGCTGATAGAGAAATGACCTGTGTATTTGCAGACACAGCATGTAGCTTCCAGAGTCTTTAGCAAATATATGAGAATCATTTCTCTATCAGCGTGCTGGAACCAGCTTTATCTGCTGAATTTGTCCTTGCCACTCTGGCATTAAAGATATGAGATCTGTCAAGAAAAAGAAATTATAGACAATCCTGTTTTATAGTCACAGGTTCTATTGAATAAAACATTGCAATCTAGTTTGACTTAAACGTTTAAAATGATAATTTGATATCTCCTGCCAATGGAACCCCTTTTAAACTCATAAAATCAGGTTTGTAAAGGAGGTTGGTGGCTGTGCAGGAGGAAAGAAAAGAGTGCTGCTGATACTCTCAAATCAACAAAAGGACTAATCAAATAAATAAATTCAAACAAACAAAAGCCAGGTTGAATTGAGATTTAAACAATGAAAATGATTATACATATTGGGAATACCACAAGTTTTTTGTTTTATGCTAGCTTTACTTTCAAAAAGCCCTGATCCCCATGTATTATTTCAAATATGCTTTTAGAGCATGTTCCTCCTCAGGAAAATGATCAATCGTCCCTGAAAATATATTATCCAGTGGAGTTTCGCATGGCTGCCAAAAATGCTACCGGTTTTCTTTTCTTTTTTGTTATGTTCTGAGAAATGCAGTGCTGTCCTGATCAAGGGATCTGCCCATTCTTGGAAATTCAGCCCTTCGGAAAAAAAAGGGACTTGCTTCCAAGTCTGGCATTCAGGAACAAGAGAGAAGGCCTCTACTAAGGCAATATGAAAACTCTACATATTGTGGGTGTCTCTTTCCAAAATCCTTTATTAACTTCTTTTTAACTGAAGTTGTTTCAAAGATAGCCCTTAGCAAAAATCAAAATTGGATTATGTGGTTGGAACACAGTTCAGCATATAGTTTTTGTTACAGAATGGGCTGTTGGTGTTTTGTTTGTATAAGCTAGAATTCTAAATGAAATATTCCAGAATTATTAGTACTACCTAGAATTATACAGCTGATGCATATAATATTGCTAGGAGCAATGTTTGACAATAGATTTATAAATATTTTATTAGACTAGATGCCCAATTCATCCCTCCAGTTCATCTAATTCAGGCAGTTATATTCTTCAGGTGAAGCCACAAATTATGGTTAAATGTGTGGTGAAATAAATAAAAAACAATAGCACAAAGTAGATATGACAATCAACATTCTAATCAACTATAGTTATTCTGAGCTTGGCCAAACCTATAAAGCTGTAAAATTTGATTATTTCAACATCTTTTTTAAGTGCCATCACATTTCAGCCTGTAACACTTGAGATGTTAGAAAAATAACTACTTTTCAGGGTTTATAAGATGAGTCCTAGCCATTTTCCAAATACTTTGTGCTATTGTTGTTTTGAAGGAGAAGGCAAAAGGTAGGGATTCTCTTATATGAGAAGAGTTAGAAATTTATATGATAGAGTTGAAAATTAAAGAGGTATTACACTTTCTTTGGATAAGAAGTAAACATGACAAGTTTGGAGTTTTATATTTTAAGCCAGAAATTTCAGCCTCAATTTTTGATTTACTCGTTCAAAATCAGCTTATAATAACCCATCCAAAACTGAAATAGCATAGAATAGAATTGAAAAAGCTTCTTGGATAAGAGGTGAAACGTTTTCAAAGGAAAAGGAAAAAAACACCTTTGGGACAGCCATGACCTGGATGATTGAGAATCTCCATATACATTCAACCTATCCAAAAGTTATCTGAATAAAAGACTTCCGGTTTGCAGAGCTTCAGCGGCAGGCAGGAATCTGCGATCGTACACGGTTTCTTCCTGGGCTCGCCGCTGGAGCACCCCGAGCCAGCTGGCTTTGGGGCTAAGCCACCCCGTAGAGGTGGTGAAGAGGGGGGAGATTCCAGCAGGGTCGAGGAAAGCCGCATCTTTCCTCCTCAGCTGGCTAAACTCCCTTTCCCGAAGGCAGTAAGAGCAGCGGTCAGAAATGGCCGCCTCAAAGAAGCACTCATCCGGAAAAGAAAGTGCAGGAGGAAGCTAAGAAGTGAAAGTTTTGACTGACTGGGATAAGAAGCAACAACTAAGGTATCCTGGAATTTAAATTTTATAAAAGATACATCGCTCCCAAAGAAGATTCGGAAGCAGCGAATGAAAGTGAAAAGGGAAAGTTTTTTTTTTTTTTCACTCTCCTTCCTTACATTGACAGCGAAGAGAGATGAATGAGAAATCAGAAAAATCCGCCTTGGCATCAATAGGTAATTAAACTGGAAATATAATTAAATGCCAAGGGGACAATAAAGATTTCTGAACACTAAAAAAATTTTTTTTTTTTTTTGCTATAAGTGGGAAGGGAGAGGAAAAGAATAAGGGCAGGATTTGGAGGAGTCTGCCTGGAATTTAAAAGAATCTAAAGTTAAATCTTAATAAGACTTCTAAAAGATACATTTTAACTGGAACTTTGCAACTAAATAGCAACCCCAGGAAGAGAAAGTGAAAAAAGAAGAAAGTGTTAAAAGAAACAGCTTGTGTGTATTTGGATTGTTTGGTGACTTTGGGACTTCGGAAATTATATTTGAATGACTAAAAACAATTGGGCGATTGTTTAAAATTTTTTTTACAATGGCATCACTTGTGGATGAACTGAAAATGGAATTTAAAAAATATAAAGAAGAGAAACAAGAAGGGAAGGGCTCTTTTGGCTCCGTTTTTCAATTCTTAGAAATGGCGATCTGTACCTATGAGAAACTACAAGAAAAGACTGTGCAACAAGAAGACTGTGCAACAAAGAAGAAGCCATCTTCAATGAACAAGTAACTTTATCTGGGGAAGAAAGGGGAAAGGGGGGGGGGAAAGAGAATGGAGAATTCAAGACCTAAAAAAACAGCCAAAAAGGAATAATAATGTGAAAAGTGGATATAATGTTAGAAAGCCACAGAAAAGGGGAACACAGAAGAGGGAAATGGAGGTGGCGAGACAAGGGGATAAAAAGGGGAGAGAGAAGAAGCAAGGGAGGAAGGAAGGGAAGAGAACTTACAAAGGTTTGGAGCAAGATGTAAAGAAACAGGACTTATTCAGAGATAATGAGTGAAAAATTAACTGAAAAAGCGATTCTGCGAAGGTACACTGGATTGGATTGTTATATTTGTATTAGAAATAATGTTAGAAAATTGGTAACAGCATATGATTAAAAAGTGGGATAAAATAGTCAGTGTAATTCAGTGAAATTTTTGTGAACAAAATAAATGAAATGAAATAAATGAGAGAACTAAATTAGGAAGGAATGGAAACATTTTAATTACTCAATGTTTTATAAAATATAAGTGAAGTGGGGGGGAAGTAACTATGGAAAGTTTATAAGTGTTCCCATAGAAGCATGATACCTATTTGAAAAGTAATGTGTAAAATGTTTAAGATTTAAATCACTATTAATATTAATGATAGAATTGAACTGGTATGGATTGTTGTTTTAATTATATATTCATAATTTTTTCTTTTTTAAAAATATAGTGTGTAGTTTTAGAATGTACCAAGCAGAATCTGAATGGAAGTTATGTATTTTATTAAATGTTATAATTTTAGGGGAAAGATATAAAGGCGGCATACTCTAATTAATGATTACAGGAGAAATTTTGTTTAATGAGAAAAGATAATAGACAGCTGAAACAGGACAGACAAAGAATATAAGTATAATGATCTGAATTGAGATGAAATAAATAAAATAAAATTAAGAAAGTTAAAAGAGGGGAGAAGCTATATAGAAAATGTAGAATGGTAATAAGATATAGAATGGTATATAAAAATGAACATGAACTTGAATTTGTGTCTGTACGAATAGATGTAACCCGGGATCAAGCTGCTTTCAAAAAAGATGTTTTATGTTTTTTAGTTTCATGTTTTGTTTGTTTATGTTTGTTTTTAAAAATCAATAAAATTTTCAAAAAAAAAAGTTATCTGAATAAATGATCAGTCTCTTCTAAACGTGGTTGAAAGTTTGCCTGTACCAGAGATTTTAGTGCTAGATCACAAATATTGTCGTATGGATTTTGACGGGATTATTCTAAAGTGAAAAGTTTGAAAGTCTAAACTGACACTACATTCCTAAGCTGTAGGTACTGATTTCAGTACATCTCATCAAAATAATCTTGTAAATTTTTGTTTTATTAATAAAGGACCTCTTCACTGGAAACTATTGTTTTGGCTGACTCTGCAGGCCACTGTAAATGATTGCCAGATTGTAATTACTTGAGTTAATATTGTTGCTGCCTCATTGCTATTCTCTTGTGACTATGTACTCTTTAATAGTCCTATAAATACTATAAACCAGATTTCTCCAGCTTGTTGCCCTCTGGTCATGTTGGATTTAAACTGGACATTTCTTTCCAAAAGGAAATCCAACACATCTGAAGGTACCAAATTAAGCTAAGGGGAGTATCCTCTTCTTTTACATGTATCGGTTTAGAAATAGTGCAAACACTAAAACAGGCAGAGTTCTTAACACGAGACACATAAGAAATTAGAAATTACTATCTTATATAGTAAATGCAGTTAATTTAAGCTAGGGTATATTGGGGGGGTCTAACAAAGTGAAAATAAATTCCAAGCAGGTGAATTTTTCCCCAGAACACTTTAGTTATATTGAATTTCTTTTTGTATAGCAGTATCTATCTATAAAAAGATGTAAATATATACACATATTATACATAACAAAAGATATACAATATTTATATTGCATAATAATACCGTAATTACATATTAACACTTTAAAACAAGCTTCCTAGAAGCTTTTAAATATCAAAACTATACAGGACATAAGTTTACTGTTAAAAGTCAGAAAAAAGTAGCAGTGAAAAAAGGGTTCTTCAGTGAAGGAAATTAATAAATCCAGACAATGGCAGGTTTTTCCAAGCAGCTCTTCTTTAGCTGGCATTCAAACAAATACGTAAATCCAGTGGTTGTCAGGTATGCATGGCATTTTATACACGCGGGCTCCCCATCTTTCAGATTTTTGTTTCTGGTCCCTCAGCAATCAGAGGCTGAAATGAATTTTGGATATTAGCCACTTCAGCTAAACACAGATGTCCAAAGCCTTTATTGTACCAGTCTAATGAATGACCTCTGAAGGAAAACAAAAAGAAAGTATTACATCAAATTACCAGTTCCTCAATCTTACCTGAACATAAAAAGAAATTATTTGCAGACTTCTGACAATAGATACACTTATAGATCCTGTGCAGAAACCCCAAAATTTCCAGACATTAGAAATGGGCTAAAGATTTGTCATCAGAGTTCGTTTTGTGCCTGCAGGTTTACAATAAGACATACAGTAGGTCTTTTCTGTATAAAGTGGCCATGTATAGATTACCCAAATAAGTGTATGCGTGCATATATTGGCAAGGGGGGAAACTGTTGTAACTTCTAACTTGCTTGAGGTTATACATTTTTCAAATACACTTTTCAATTATAAATCTGACATAGCAATTGCTTAAGTCTAAGTATTGATCTCTTTAATCATAACTGTTTAAAACTGAATTCAGAAAATAATTTGGAACACTCAACTACTAGAATCAATCATGAAATGACATCATAGTTCTGGACTGCTTGTATGACCGAAGGCTAGTCAGATACATGCAACAGTTCTTTTAATGTACATAGTATTAATGTAGAATAAATTCTACTGAATTTAATGAATATATTCTTGAGTAAAGAGTCATAAGATCAATGTATATATTTTTATTTCCAGCTACAGGATGAAAGTTCTTTTAATAATTGTACTGTCCTACTTATATTGCCAAACAATGCTCAGGAATGCTAGTTGTGAAAAAAGATTGCTGACAAAGATGTTGGCATTGATCATTATAGAACTTACTTGAGGTCAATCCTGCAGATGTGTGTCAGTCGAGATTTTCCAGAGCCACAAGGTTCTATCAAATATTGGGAATCCAGGACAACTGCTCGCACATCCCCCATCAAAGAAGTTTCTTCATGTTCTACAGAGATAGCCATTAACACGCACATCCCCTTAGGCAAATCTGTTCTCCAGGACCTGTTCAGATGGTTTTTTAATAAGGAAAATCATAATTGGAGGGGCAGCATTGCAATAAAAATAATGGCAATCATATTTGTTTTTCAGCCTTTCCCAAACTAAGGCTGTTCATTCCTCAGTATTTCTAATCAATCAGCCTCAAAGCTGATGGGTCCTTTGCATCTTAGAGTCTCATCAGGTCTGGAAAGCGGAGGGCACAAAGTTATGGAAAGTTGCTAAATTCTTTCAAGTGTCTTTAAATATACAATGACCATATGTCATTTATTATAACTAGCAGTCTTATTTCAATAAGCTCTCCTTTAGATTTATTTATTTTCAAAAAACTCACATTTGCCCTTTGTTTTGGCTTTTATTGTACAAATGGTACCATTCATGTGAAAAATATGGAAACTGAACTGTTTTTTAAAAATTAATTTACAGGTACAGTTTGATTTTAGATATTTTATTGGAATATGTGTTTTTGTAACGTTTTCTTTGGTTCTGCTCTTCAATATTCCTTTGTAAAGCAAAGTTATAAACACAATTAAAAATTGCTACCTTATGAATCGCTTTCAGATTTGTCCCTTTTTCATGTATGTCCTTGATTTTTTTCCAAGAAAATATGGTTACCATATTTTAATATAATATAAATTCATTTAATAACTTTATGGAAAATATTTATTTTATTGCATAATGATCATTTCAGTTTGTTTCCTCTATTTGTCTCACACTTCTATCACCATACTAAGAATAATAATAGATACACTTCTTATTTCTTTAGTAATTAGTTATGTGAATATTTTTTTACACAGCCATTTGCTTCCTGTCAAAATAAATTATTTTCCAGGAAAACAACAGCTATTCTCATGGGAGCAGAGCAAATTCAAAAATTTAAGACAGCTGCATTGATGTTATTTATGACAATATAGATTAAACAATATGTCTTGTCAGACACCTGGTTTGAGTACCTAATAGGATTTTATGGGAACACTCCACAACAATGCATAGATTATACAATGTTTTGATTTGAAAATAAATTGGAAGAAAAATCAATGGAGCCCAAAGAGAGATGACCATACATAACAAAGGAAGCACAGATAGAGACATATGCTGATACCAGCTTTCCCTAACTGCATGCATTCCTGAGATGGCTACTTTTTATGCTGAGAATTGTGGGAGTTTAGGTCCATCTGGAGGATGACACCTTCAGAAAGGCTATGTTGGATTATAAGTTAGTTATCATATAATTAGTTGCTTCTTTCTCTAAATTACCTGAGAACTAAAAAATCTCTAGTTGGATGTGGAGCCATACTATTCAAAACATACTGATAGATCTCAGTCTGCTTATTCAAGGTTTCTATTATTTTCCATTGCAAGAAATCATCATCCCAAAGATGCCTTTCTCTTAGCACACGGTTCAAGACAACTGATGGAGGAGCCTCAACTTCTATGGATGCCTTCCATAGTCTTAATGGATTTCCATCGCCAACCTCAATGAAATGGAAAAGAAGAGATTGCATGTTAAGCATACAGCTGATACAGGTTAGAATGCACTGAAACATTATTGTGACCAAGAAGATCCACTAATTTCTCTCTCCATCTAAAGCTATGTTGGATTAGGAGCAGACATTTTCTAGTACCAATTAAATTCAGAATCCCTGAATTAAGGAGCTAATTGAAATGTGCAAATTTAATTCCATTTAATTCCAGGAAGCAATTCAATTCCATGACAGCTTATGTCAGGCCAAGATATGAAATAGATCTGCAACTGGAAACACAAGATAATCAGAACAACCCTAGTCATTTAATGACCCATCAAAGTTATGATGCTCTTAGAAAAGGTACTTTACAGCCTGTAAAGCACTTCTGGCTGTCACAAAACATCATATTAGCAGGTCACTTTGGCTGAATTTTGACTGCTGGTAACACATTTACAAATTGCAGTGTCCTGCACTCACATGACTATGATTTGTTTGTTTTTTTGCCACTTGCCAACAAAACAAAACCTTTGGAAGAATCAATCCAGACTTACAACTGCAATGACTCATGACTGAACTTGTCCCAATTATGCTTGTAAGTTGCCACTATCTATAGTGAATATAGAGACATTCCAAATATATCAGCTAAGTCAGGATAACTTTTCTCATTGTGCCTGAACTCTAAGCTTTCCAATCCACAATGGCAACATCAAGGGGCATTTCCAAAGAAGGTCTAATAATGTGCCGTTTTCCAGCCTTGTTTATAAGAGCTGAAAAACATCATACTCCACTAACAAGAGACATGTCTTCCATTAAAAAAGCATTAAAAAGCTGTATGAAAAGTTTGGATTAATACAAAAGTCTACATTTGGAAGCACCTAAAATCTTATTTTTGGGGGAGGGACGACAAAATATGGTTTTAAAATGGCATATTTTAAAAGGCCCATTTTAATGTACAGTGTGTTGGCATGTTGGATAGTGTTTTTCAGTAAAGATGGAAACTATTGTTTATCAAAATTACTGTGCAGAAGTAAACAGATTATTTTATAATTACTTTTTTGTAGCAGAGGTCTGTATTTTCCAGGCTGGAACAAGTGACCCATCCTTTGAATTTGTCCTTAGCATCTTTACAAAGATTCTGTATTAGGCTTTCTATGTAGGTCTGGTAATTCCCATTTTCTTCATCCATTTGCTTGCCCAGATCCTCCAAAGTTGGAGAATGTACTTCAGCCTCAATGTAAGAGTTCCGAGACTGGCAAAACATCTCATGTGGAATCTGCTCCAAGGGAAAAAAAAAAGACAGAGGAAAAAATAATATTATTGATTTACTTACTTTGACTTCTATGTTGCACCATTGCCAGAGTCTCTCAGTGTCTTACAAGTATTAACATGAAAAAAAAAATCAAATACACCCACAAGGTAACCCCAATATGTAACAAACCTTCAGACACAGGGCATGGAAATTTACTAAATTCACATTACTACAAATGCTTAAACAGAGGGCCCACGTAAATGGCATCAAAACTGGGACCCTTAAGCTTCCTCAGCAAGTTTTCAGGAACTACCTGTATATATTTAATTTACATTTTTAAAGTTTCCATGCTTCCTATCAAGATTACATAAACTCCATCCAACTCTATTATTCACAGTTTTCTACTTCATCTTGACTCACTTTTTTCATGTCTTCATGGGTCTTGTGATTTTATTCATTCTCTTTATGTTCAAAATATCTCAATACATTCTTCCATACCATTCTTCCATGACCCTCCATGGGTCATGGAGGAGGGTGTCCAAGAGTCATAATGTGATGCAGGAAGAGTGCATGAGGTTGCACAACGATACAAGGGGTGTGTGATAAGACACATTGCAAGTTATGAGAGGGCACAAGATTGCAGAGATGCATAGTCTAGGTCAAGGAAAGTGCAGTTTGCTCACGAGGGTGCATGGGGATGCAAGGGAGGTGTGTGGAAGGTGTGGAAATGGACAATATGAAGAAGGTGCACAATTGGGAGAGAGTTAATTCAATAACTTGTGACCTTCAATAACTTGTGACCTTTTTTGGGATGCTAGTAGGGAAGATTGCAAATAGCGATCAAGTGATCTGGGGGCTTTTGGCAACTGGTCATAAGTATGAACTGGTTGCCAAGCATCCAGATTGAACTCATGGATGTGTGGGTGCTGGAATAGCCAGAACTCTGAGAACTGGATGTAACTACCAGTCCTGTTGTACTTGGAACAGTTCCTGACTGAATGGTTGTAGGTCAAGAACTACTCTACTTGCTTTTGTCTACATTTATTTAGAACCCATTACTTCTTGACCCAATCTTTTGTTATACCACACCAGTCTTAAGTAAGTCTCCCATAATATTTGTCCACAGACTGGGCATCCATGTCTAATTCTCTGCTCAACGTTGAACAATTTACAAAAAAAATTCATATATTTTCATGCTTGCTTTTCTTTAACCATTTACCCATAATTACTGCGTTCAACAACCAAACTTCAACTCCACACTTTCACAAAACCTTTCTTAATTCAAGCCAATTCCTTAATTCAAGCCGATGTTTTTCTAAATCAAGTCATGTGTAATACACTTTCCTTACCTATAGAAATTGAGTATGCAAACATACAGTGGAAATAGCTGGCTTGATACAAGATTGCTTATCAGAAATGATCTTGGAATAGTAATTGATCATAAACTGAATCTCAACTGGTACTGTAATCAATTTATGCAGATGTGCCATAAAAATATCCAAATAAATACACCAAAATATTATTCTAGTATATGAGCTTAGTGCTTCATGATATTTTTTAAGAGGAATAATGCTACCTAAGTCTTTCACTTACCTCAAAAAGTCTATTGCACTCGGTGATCATGTGTGCCAGTCCCTGAGTAGCTGCCAGATTTTCACTGAGATCTTTCTGATCTGGCTTCCCCGTTGTGTACTTTTTTTGCATTACTCTGCAAGTAAATTCAATGTTTTAAATAAGATAAAAGCCAAGGCTGTTCTTGAGTTGACAGTAAACGCTGAAATGCATTTTTTTTTGTATCTATCCACACAAAGTTCAAGACAATAACCTTTTATCACATTATACAGGAGAAGAAACACCCTGTTTATTGTTGGAAAAAAGATATTCTCAAAGTACAAAGTCATAAAAAAAGCACTTAAAATATTCTCCTATGTGTACTACACAAGGAAGGTCAGCATTATGGCACCCATGGGGAAAACAAAGGGCATTAAGGCTTAATGTGAAGTGTGAATCTAACCTCCATGTTCATTCTGCTGAAAAAAAAAATGTTTGGGACCATTTAAGGGGGCAAATCAGAGAACGATTTTGTTTTATCTATGAATGATTGCTACTACTATATTAATTAAGCAACTATGATAGAAAAGTACAGCCTGTTTTGAAAAACACTGGGTTTTCTCCAGAAGATGAGTACATTTAGTCTTGAACAGGTAATCTAACACATACACGCAGACTTCTAAAATGCAATAAGTAATCCAACAGTATCTTAATAAGTCTATCAAAAGTGCCCTATATTTGTTAGAACTGTCGCTAGGGATTTGCTCCATAGCAACCCAGGATAAGGACTTCTATTGAAACCATACTTCTTTACCCCTAATTCACAATATATATGCTTATATTCTCAAACAGTAATAACAGTCAATTTGCCAAGGGGATACTCTAGCAAATGTAAACACCACTTCAAACATGATTGAGTATTAGACAATAATGGAATTACTTTTAAGCTCAGAATGGAAGAGTTAGAGATAACCAGTAAACAATCCCCACCGTGGCGAGCTTTCTTTCTTGATGATGTTGAGATGAAAAAGAGAAGGGGCCAGACACACTGCTATATTCATAGAAGTCATTTGATTCTCTTCCACAGAAGTGACATCATTCAAGAAGCAGAGCAAGGTCTGCAAAACCTCCCGATTTTCATCTGACATCAGCATTGTGGCAGCCTGAACTGCCCGAAGCTGTTGTTCTTTTGGAACATCTGTAGGGGGAAAAATTGTGCCATTTAATGAAATTTGATTCTAAATACAAACAGGATTATGTGGAATTTAATCTCTTAGTTCAAGATTACTTCTGAAAAAAAACTATATTCTCAGATACAGACAGGGAAACTTTTCTTGTTCACACATGTTATTGCATGTTATTTATTATTTGGTTTCTTGCTTCATGCATTATTTTACATCATTATTTAAGCAAGACCCAATAGCCTGGTTAATCTATAATGCTAAACCATTGTTCCTGATTTACAAGCAAAATAAAAAACCAAGACAAAATTAACAAAATTATTCCACATTATGGAATAGTGCAATATTTGAACAGGTCAATGTAGCTTAGAAAGCATAGATCTGCTTATTTTTGTATAAATTAGAAGTTCCCTTAGCCAAGTTAGTTGGCTGCACTATGTGCGAAGATCTAGAGCAAAGGTATGGCTTTTATCTGGTTGGTTTGGGATAAAAGGATTATCCTGGTTCAAAACTGAAAGGGATTTAATCATAGAGACAACCTTCAGTTTCACATATAATGAAAGATAGTATATTGTACATAGGATATAATGAGATAGTATCATGTAAAGGGACTTCTATAACATATTCAGAAAGTCTGAGCTTTCTCTACATTACTATCTGCCAGTGGAATCAATACTGCTTGTGGAACAGATTCCCATGTAAGGAGACACAGTCCTTGAAGCAGAACTGGGGCATGCATGGAGTGGTATAGAAAGAGATCAAAAGGAATTCCCATCCTGTTAGCATAAGATCCCTTGAACCAGGAGGTTCCTTCCTGTTTCTTTTCTGTTTCCTTGCCAGGGAACCTGTTTATACCATAAGCTTGTTGTTCCCCACACACTATGATCTCATCTGAAATATCTTTGTTAAATTGTAAAATGATAATTCTAGCAGCTGCCTAAAGAACATATAAATATACACACACACGCCCTGGGGAAAATATCCATTATGTGTTATTTCAGAATCATATTGAATGAAATCCTATGTTAAGGCTTTTATACATAGAAACTGTTTATTGCCTTGTATGTAAATACTTTACATGCAATAGTGCAATTATACCGCATTATCCAGAGAACTGCAAACATGTATTCTCAATGTTTTGACATCTACAGCTCTACTGAATAGCAACAGAATTTCCAAACAGTGTTCTCCAGGTATGTTGGATGATAAAATCCTCTAATTTCTAGCATGGCCACAAGGTATATTCTTTAGTACAATATTCATGTGCTTATTAATATTTTTTATATATTTAAGTGCTGATGCCATTGAAGCTCTGAGAACTGATGGTATCATCATTATTCAGAAATTTGCTGTTAAATTTTACCAGAAACTTGGGGGAACTCTGGGAACTACAAAAGAAGATGCAGATCTTCAAAAGATTGAAAGGCTTTAATATTCCATACCTATTCCCTAGCCAAATGAAACAAATTCAATACATACATTGATAGATGTGGAGAAAAGTTTCTCCCAGCTTGCTTGTGAGAAGAGGTTCAGGCAGATCTCGGAAAAACTGCTTCACCATATCTGCTACATCATATGCAGACTGGTCTTCATAGCTGACATTTTCAGGAGAACTTTCATTCATCTGACGCAGTGCTTGTATTCTTGATTTCACGCCTGACTTACGAAAAAGGCCCACCTACAATATATGCCATAACAGATTATATAATGTAATCGTTGTCATCATCATGCTAAGTCAAAATACATATTTAATTCAAGCTTTTTAAAAAACATCTTATGTTTTGATAGTGAAATATGAGTTTTTCAGTGATACAACTAGCAATGGGCTTGGTATGGCCAAGACGTTATTTCAACTCAGAAGATAATTGCTCAATTAAGACTGGTCCAGCATCCAGCAACAATTTCTCTCACAAAGGATCTCTTGCTAGCCAGCAGAAGCCAGCAAGACATCAGCTGGGCTTGGTGCTCACAGGAAGTCTATCTTGTTCTTGTAAGTAGAAAATATCTTCTTGGGTATCTTGGATGTTGACATCTCTATTTCGATATTCTCCTTCAATTTCTGTTTGATGTTCTTCAAATAAGTTACTAACTGTCCTTTGGCATCTTCTAATATAACAATTTGTGGTTGGAACCTTTTCAGTTCAAAGATTTTTTTCAGAAAACTTGTTTTCTTGTATGAGTTTATTCTCAGTGTCCTTATAGATGTTGTAATGCTGCTTCATGTCTTTTCTGTCATGGTTCTTTTTTAGGTTCCTTTCAGAGATCTTTATTTTTCCTGATTTTGATTTCTCATCTCCTGTTGGTACTTTCCACTATCCAATTTGTTTGTCTTTTTCTTCATCTTTGATAGTCTGTTATCACATTCATCCTCAACAATTTCTCTGACATCATTTCACAGTTTTTCTGGTTCTATATCAATGACATGCACAATTTCCTTATGATCCCGCTGAAAATTGTTATGTGTTGAATGTCATTGAAACTTGTTCTCCCACTTTAAATTGGCCTGGAATTTAACACGAGCAGTTAATGAATGTTGCACAATTAGGTCATAGTTATGTCTTTGCTATTACAAGAGTTCTTCCATAATATAACCAATGGACATTATTATAATATTATAACCCTGTGTGGTTAGGCAGAAAATTCCAGACCCAAAGTTTTGTGGTTGTGGAGGTATAACAACTATACCAACTGTCTCTTTTAGGTTACAGGGCTCTTGTCTTGTGACAACTTATTCATAAGAGAGAGCTGGCACTTTACACTACAGAGAACATGAGCATGAAGTCTGAGTTTGCCATTTTTTAAAATTTTTTTTGCTTAAGCCAGAATGGGCAACCTGCAAACTCTGATATTCTCTGATAGAACTCATCCTGACTATTGTTGGAAACCCGAGATCTGCTTTTATTCTTTTATACTTGAAAACAGAAAAAAATGGAAGAAAATGTTATAATTAAGCCCTAAATCTGGCTTATCAGCACCAAAACCTATACAGTCCCAATCCTACAGGTGGACATTATACAGCCTTGCTCACTGTAAGTCTGTTACCCCACTATATGCTACATGTGGTTCCTAGCCATTAAAAGGCTGCCTATTAGTTTAAATTATACTATTTGCCCCAATTCCTTGAAAGATAATTCAAGGTGTTATTTGATCATGCATTATTTTATCCTCTCCTCTCTAATGATGTCTTCCTGGTCTTTTTCTGGGAGCAGAATAGGAATTAGGATTATTTAATGTGTGTTTTCTTCTACAATAAATGTTTCTTCAAATGTGTGGGCTCACAGCTTTACACCACTTTGTCCTTTTAGAACACTTCTCTTAAAAGGAATTTTCCCCAAAGTTAATTCCTTTGCACAAATGACAATTTTATTCTAAAGTGAAGCAGAGTTATAACACATGGAATGTATTAAGGTGTTTCTCTTCATTTCATAGTGGAAGAGATGGCACAGTGAGAAAAAACTATGAGAAAGTGGGCACATTTCCTTTTCCAAATGACAGTACTTAGTCTTTCTTTGCCTCCTCTGTGTGCTATCTCATTAAGCATACCACATATCTGCAGTATGTGAGTTTGCAGAAATACAAACTGCCTTTAGGGGAGAAAAAAAACAAAAACATTCCTACAGCCTCTAATGATGACTGAGCATTTTCTGTGGATACAGAATTTTGACTGAATAATGAGGGGAAAAAGAAGAAAATTGGTTGTTGGAATTGTCGTGTCCTCGGAAATGATGCCAGGAGTCGGTGACTTCAAATCATGCTCTTTTATTTGTGTAGGAACCGAACTGGCGCTATAGAAAAAGGTTGCGGCTTTTATTCCTTTAGCCGCAGCGGCCGCGGCCAATGGCACCTCTTTGAATCTCCCGCGATTCGAATAGACCAATCGCGGGAGATTCTTAGCGAGCCAATCGGCGCGGCTCGCCTAACCAATCAGAGTGCCCCGCACTTTGGCCAATCAAAGCGCGGGGATCTCAAGAATGCAATGAGGGGACAGAACACCCCTTCCCTCTTGGTTTAGTCCTTACGTCGCGTAGTCCCGTAGGTAGGCGGGGCTCCGTCTTAGCCTACTGGACCTGCGCAGCTCAGTCGTAGGTTGGATCACGGCTGGTTCGGTCGGGGTCTCTGCTTCTCCGGATGCCGTCGTGGGAACCGGCTGGTCGGTCGGGCCGGGCCTCTCTCTGTAGCTCCCTCCTGGGCTTCCCGGGTTGGTTGAGCTGCGGGTTTCGCCGCTCCCGCTCGGTCTCCCCAGGTCGGTTGAGCCGGCCTGGCTGTCTCTTCCTGGCGAGGGGTTGTGCTGGCTGCTTTCCGGTAAGTATGGTTGGTTTATTCTTCTTTGGTTTTGGTCCCCTGGGTATTCCCTCCCCCCTTGGTTTGTGTTGTGGGGGTTGGTTTCGCCTGCTTATGCGTCGGTGGTCTCTTAGTTGGTCGTCCTCGACCTTAATTGGTCGATGTGGCGTTTTCATGCTCGTCCGTTTGCTGTTTGTAGCTGGTACGAGTGTGGGCCTGTTATTTGTGTAATGACGGCCGGTACCCATAATGGGTCTCCCGTCAGGTTTTTTGCGTACACGGGGTCGCCTGGTGCAAAAGTTCGGTGTTTGCTGGTTGAGTCTGGGGGCTTCTCCGGGTTATACGTGGGGTGTAATCTGTCGAGTGGGGACCTTAATTTCCTCCCCATTAACAGTTCGGCTGGGCTCTTATTCGTTGTGGTATTTGGGGTTATGTGTTGGGTGAAGAGTAATTTATTTATTTTCTCCTGGATCTCCCCGTGGTCTATTTTCCGGATGGTTTTCTTAGTGAATTGCACCATCCGTTCCGCCCTACCGTTCGCTGCCGGGTGCGCCGGTGCTGTCAGCGCGTGTCGGATGCCCCTTTCCGCAAGGAATTTTTTGAATTCTAGCGAGGTGAATTGGGGCCCGTTGTCGGAAACGACGTCTGGGAGGCTGTGCGTTGCAAAGAGTTTGCCGAGTTCCTTGATCACGGCCTCCGTGGTTGTTGTTCTCATGTTGCTTACCTCCAGCCAGTTGGAGTAAGCGTCTACTATTATAAGGAAGGTGTGTCCTTTTGTGGGCCCGGCAAAGTCTATGTGGATCCTAGACCAAGGTCCCCTTGGGGTTTCCCACTCTAGGACGGGTGCTGTGGGTGGGCTTGGCCTAGTTTCCTGGCATCGTTGGCACTTTGCTACCCATGTCTCAATCTGTCTGTCCATCCCTGGCCACCAAGCGTAACTTCTGGCCAGGGCTTTAGTCCTAACGATGCCAGGGTGCCCCTCGTGTAATAGTTCCAGAACCTTCCCTTGTAGTTTTTCTGGAATGACCACCCTATCCCCCCATAGTATGCACCCTTTTAATAATGAGAGTTCCGTTTGCCGGTTCCGGAATGTTTTGACGGACTCGTCGTTGTCCCTTTCCGGCCACCCTTTCTCTACCCAATGCAACACCCGCGCCAGACGTTTGTCTTTATTAGTCTCTCGGGCAATGTCTGACGCGGTTATGGGAAGGTTGGGTAGAGTCTCTATGCTGAGGGTGGTCGTTGTGGGTGCTGGGTCAGTGTCAGGTTCCTGTAGCGGTGAGCGGCTTAAGGCATCTGCATGGGAGATCGTCTTACCTGGTCGGTGTATGAGTCTGTAGTTGTAGGCCGCCAGGAACTCGGACCACCTTGTCATTTGGGGAGACAGAATGTTCGGGGTGGCCCGGTTTCCTGCAAGGATTCCCAGCAGTGGCTTGTGGTCGGTTATGATGGTGAATGTCCGGCCGTTGAGGTACTCGTGGAATCTTTTTACGGCGGCAACGATAGCAGAGCCTCTTTGTCCAGCTGGCTGTAGTTCCGCTCCGGTTTGGTGAGGGTCCTTGAAAAGAACGCGATGGGTGCTTCTTTTCCGTCGGGGAGGGTATGGCTGAGGACAGCGCCGACGCCGAAGGGTGATGCGTCGCATGTGACGGCCAGGGGTAGGGTCTCGTTGTACCGTATAAGGACAGCGTCTGAAGTGAGGAGGTCCTTTGTTCTCTGGAAGGCGGCTTGCTTGCGTTTCCCCCAAGTCCAGGTCGCAGCCTTGTCCAGGAGCCTATGCAAAGGCTCCGCCACCGTCGCCTTTTGGGGCAGGAAAACATTGTAAAAGTTAAGTAGCCTCAGGAATGCCTGTAGCTCCGTCTTCGACTTGGGTGTGGGGGCTTCTTTGATGGCCTTGATTTTTTGGTTTGTGGGGTGAATGCCGTGACGGTCTGGGAGATATCCTAGGAATTCAACCCGTTCCATGTATAATTGGCATTTCTCCCTCTTTACCTTGAGCCCGGACTCTTTGAATTTGGTTAGGACCTCCCTTAGGCGACCCTCTAGTTCGGCTTGGTTGGTTGCCGAGACTAAGACATCGTCAAAGTACGGTACCACCCCCTTGATGCCTTGTAATAGTCTTTCCATTAGGCTTTGGAATATTCCCGGTGCCACGCTGACTCCGAATTGGAGCCGGTTGCATTTAAATGTCCCCGGTGGGTGACTATGGTTTGCGCTTCTGCCGTTTCCTCGTCGACTGGCAACTGTTGGTATGCCTGGGCGAGGTCAAGTTTGGCGAAAACCTTGCCCCCTCCCAGTGAATGCAGTAGGTGTTGCACTACTGGGACGGGGTAGGTGCTTTGTTGCAACGCGCCATTTAGGGTGGCCTTATAGTCCCCACAGATCCTCACCGATTCATCGGGCTTGATCGGGGTGACTATGGGCGTGGTCTATTGGCTGTAGGACTCCTTGTTTGACGAGCTTGTCAATTTGCTCGTCTATCTTGGGTTTAATTGCGAATGGCACCCGCCTTGGTTTTAGGCGTTTTGGGGAAACGTTTGGGTCTAGGTTGAATGATATAAGGGGCCCTCGGTACTTGCCTAGGTTTTCGTCGAAGACCTCTTGGAATTCCTGGGCCAGTTGTTGCTCCCAGCTGTCGTCGGTGACGTGGTCGATTCCCGTGACTGCGATGCCTAGCGGGGCGAACCATTGCAGTCCCAGTAGGCTTGGGCGGTCGCGATCGATGATTGTCAGGGGAAGCTTTTCGGTGCGCCCTTTGTATGTTATGTTGAACTGTCTGGTTCCGACTACCAGGATGCGGTTTCCCTGGTAGTCCTTTACGATTAGTCTCTGGCTGTCTAGGCTTTTCCTTTGGATGGTAGGCACCAAGCGCTTTATTTCTTGCCATGCTATCATGGAGAGGTAGGACCCGGAGTCCAACTCCATTTTGCATGGCTCGCCCTCGATGCCTACCTCCACGTAGACCTTCCGGGCGTCATTGGTTGTGGCGTGGCCGATGGTGACCGTCTGATGGGTCTCTTCTCTTCGCCGGGTCTCGCCGCCTCGTAGGGATCGTCCGTTCCGGTCCCATCTGTTGTCAGAGGGGCGATCTCTGGTCCGGGGTGGTGTGCTCTCTCTCCTCCGTTCGCTCTGGTCCCATCGGGGCGGGCTGCGGTTCTTTTTGAGGCGGCAGACGCGGGCGATGTGTCCCTTCTTGTCACAATGCTGGCAGATCGACTCGAAAAACCGGCATTCGGACCTGGGGTGGTTGCCTCCACAACCGGCACAGTTGGTCCTCGACTTACGACCCCGCCAGTTCCGTGGGTCGCGGCCTGCCTGGATGCGATGAATTTCCTCCTCTTCGTCAGAAGTACCCGATGCCGAATGGAAATTGCCCTGGTGGGTTGTCGTCTCGTGTTGGGCCTCGGCCGACCTTGCAGGGTGGTTGTTTCTGCTGTGGTCCCCAGCGTTCGGTCGGCGCATGCGGTCGGTGGATGTTCGGGTCGCTTCGGCGGCTGCGGCTGCGGTGAGGGTGTCTGCAAGGCTGATGTTGCCCTTGGCCATCTTGAATACCTCGGTCCTGCAGTGGGTCAGGAAGACGGCGCGCTTCATGGGGCCGGTGGCGTCCTTCAGATCGCTGCACTCGAGGAACATGCGGAATCGGTCGGAGTACGATTCCCAGTCCTCGGTGGCGGGGTTGAAGGGTGTGGGGGGTGCGATTTTTGCCATCGTGGAGATTCGTCTGGCTTCCGTCGGACACGTGGTTCAGTTCAGGGTCTGGATCCCACCTTCGTCGCCAGTGTCATGTCCTCGGAAATGATGCCAGGAGTCGGCAACTTCAAATCATGCTCTTTTATTTGTGTAGGAACCGAACTGGCGCTATAGAAAAAGTTCGCGGCTTTTATTCCTTTAGCCGCGGCGGCCGCGGCCAATGACACCTCTTTGAATCTCCCGCGATTCGAATAGACCAATCGCGGGAGATTCTTAGCGAGCCAATCGGCGCGGCTCGCCTAACCAATCAGAGTGCTCCGCGCTTTGGCCAATCAAAGCGCGGGGATCTCAAGAATGCTAATGAGGGGACAGAACAGGAATGAAATTACAACTATTCTACTATATTGTTAGAATTTCTATGGTCTCAGTTCACTGATTAGTTTGTGGTTTCAGGCAGGAATATAGATGGTTGTGGGGAGTAAGCAAATTCAAGATTTCAGGCTGATAATCTAAAATTGTGTTTGTTAAAATAGGCCTTGCCTGGATAATTTTCTCTTCAGTTGTATTAGCTAATCAAAAATTATCAACATTTTTATTTATTTCTAACTCACCTTTTATAAGTATATGAGGTGTATAAGTATATAAGTTACTTATAAGCTATGAGTAACTCAAGGTGGCAAACATATCTACTACTTCTTCCTAAAAATTTGAAAATGGACTTTTTCTAGGAGGAGTCCATTCTCTGGAATAATGTCTCTCCTGATAATTCAGGATGCAGCTATATCTGCATCCAGATTGTAAGTGCCTTTGTGAGTGTACGTGCCGAGATATATATTATACTGAATGTTTTTGAATTATAGCAATTTTATTTGCTTGTGTTCTTGTAAATCATTTAAGATATTTTATAAGGAAATTAGTGTAAAAATAAATTAAAGACATACATAAGTATGTAGCATGTAGCATTTAACAATCATAAATCCAATAGCCAAATGTTAATCATGATAAATACATTAAAATTTTACTTCATATTACAAATATTACTAATATCTATAAATGTTATTGCAATTGCTTCAACTAAGTAGTAAAAATGCATAGTAATATTCATTATTGCAAAGTTTAATGAATATTGACAATTCTGTTTTTTTAATTATTGCAGCGACACTATGGAGAAGTATCATCGAAAGAACCAGGTAATCATACCTTTCCAAAGAAATACTATTATTATATTGATTGCACAGTCAGATATTTAGAGTGGATTTGGACTTTTTATCTAGCTAAAGAATCCTTCCCAAGGACCTGTGACAGGCAATTTTTGTTTGATGGTGTTAAAGGTATTGTTGCAGGATGTAAGCTGTTCCAAGTAAAGCTGCCTTTTGCAATTGACTGAAGGTGTTTTTGTCAATGCCGATGCTCAAGTGATGCTCCAGATGTTTTGGGATTACACCCAAGGTGTCTATTACTATTGGTATTATCTTTGCCTTTTTTTGTCACAGTTCTTTAACTGCTACTTGCAGATCTTCCTATTTGTGATTTTCTCCAGTTCTTTCTCTTCCACTTGGCACTTCTCTTCCATTTGCTCCACTTTTCTTCCATGTCTACTATCCAGAATTTTTTTAAAAAACTTTCTTATTGACAATTGTTAAGTCTGGGGTGTTAGGTGGCAAGTGCTTGTTTGTTTAAATCCTGAAGTCCCAGAGCACTTCAGCTTCTTCTTTTTTTATATTATTTTTCTATTTTGTGGTCCCACCAATTCTTGCTTTTAGGCAAAAAGTATTTTTTTACAATTTCAATTTACCATTGTTGTACTTTGTCATATCATTGCTTGTAGTCAGTCTGTGCAATCTTCTTGCAGCATTATAGTAGCTAGGTGGTCCATTGTTTTTTCAGTTTCTTTGAAGGGGCAGCATTTGCTGCTGTTGCTATCTTCTCAATTTTGGCTTTGTGTGCATTTGTTGTTGGTCTTGTGCAGCCAGAATTAGCCCTCTGTCTCTTTCTTCAATGTTCCTGCTTTTAACCATTGCCAGCTCTTGTTGTTATCTGTTTTATTATTATTACTGTTTAGATTTGTTAAAGCTACCTGATTCCAAAAGACTCTAGATGGCTTCCAAAATATCCAATATGTAATTAAAATACAGTTAAAATGTCATAGTAAAACATAAGTAACTCAGCAAAACAATAATAATTTTTTTAAAAAGAAGATGCGAAAGCAGATGTCACAAGAACATGTGGTAATGTGACTGGCTATGATGTAGTCTTTAAAGGCTGATGACAATTACGAACTACTGTATTCCTTCATGATATGGAAACATTATGGTTTATTAAATATGAAAAGGGAAAACTTCACAGAAGAAGTGCACTGAATATTTTGCAGCTGTTATGGATGGAAAGGCCATATTTTAGATGAGTAAACTGTAATAGAGAACAGCACCACTCAGAGTGGTAGTGGCAACAATGAGGTGATTGAGTGTACCAAAGACTCTGAAAATTGGTAGTGTCCATAATGTGGCACTTGAGAAAGAAAAAGCAATGAAAGAGTTGTGGAAAGATCTATGTAGGCTTAACATATATAGAACTAAGACCTCAACTAAAATTCAGGATGATACTTACAATACCTCAAGCCTCCCTTTTAAAGATGGAATCAATGACACAACAGTTCGAACTAAGTTATTGGGCAGGCACAGAATTTTTATGAGGGTGTCACAAAGATTATGGAGAAGAATTAATGCAGTATATTGCACCGGGGTGAAGAACCAGTAGATGGCACAAGATCAATCACAATTGTATTTTTCTTTTTCTTTTCTTTACTGGGTGTATCACTGAAGCCACATTTAGCAAATTATATGCCTTAACTATCAAAAAGGTAACAGTTGACAAAAAATTAGAAATAATGCCCTGGCTTCAGGAATCTCTACATATATATTTTCTCTTGCACAACAGGGCTTTTAGCTGATTTATCACACTTGGGACTAACTATTATAATAACTTCTAATAATGTGGCATGAGAGTGGTGATGCTGCAGTTTGGCACTGACAGGAAGCTGTGCTCTTCTGGATAATATAAATTGGCTCTTTCCTTATCTGAGAGGAGGAACATTAGTTCCATGCTCTGTTAATTGGCTAGGGTGCTGGATAAAAAGCTCAGAACTTGTGTAAAAGTAATTTTATTTTAAATATATGCATGAGCATAGGCAATACAGCAGTGTGAAAATATGTTTCTAACAGGTGAACAAGCACACGATTTCTAATAAATTTAGCAGAGAGATATGAAAGATGGAGATTGGGGAAATAATTTTGATTATCAGTCTAAAATGCATAAACTTGTGGTGCTCAAGAATATAAGGAGACTTGAATAAAATAGCTTCTGGATATTATATTCAAAAGAGGATCTAGCAATGTAGGGTTTCATGACAAAAAATAAATTGAGGGGTCAATTATTAAATTACTGCAGAATCACATCCAATTTAAGGGGTTAAAAAACCCTCTACTATTAAAACTGTCACAGCCTTTGGTCACAAAACCCAGCTTGGCGGACATTATATTTAGGATTAAATTTGGTGTGAAACACTGACAGTGAGAGAAGGAAGCCTACCATGCATAAGGTCGGGATTTTTATTCAATATTTTAAAGATCTTTTTTTAAAAAGACTCAGAATATAATATGGCAGTTGATGCTTTTTAAAGTAAATCTCTCATACTATATACAGCCTTCAATAATCAGAGTGATGAGTCAAATTTTAGGAAAATGTAACCATATTTCTTGGTGTCCTATATTTTTAATTAGTACCATTCCTTTTGAAAATTGCAATCCAGAAATGCCACCAATACCAAGCAGTTTTTACTCTTAGATGGTTTTGTTTAATCACACAATTCTCTAGCTGCAATTATAACATTCAGTGTTTTGAACAGGTCACATCTACAATATTTGGTGACACCTTATTCATGTTAGCTCTTTTTTCTATTTAAGGTTATACAAGTCTCCAATTATGAGCATTGAGATGGACTTCATTCCTTTTCAGGATTTAAAAAAAAAACCAGAAAATGTGTGACTTCTCTGCTCTTTCCTAGACATACAGGGAATTTCAATGCACAGATGTAATAAAGAAAATATGGGTTGACTGACAGAGCAGTCTGCTTCTACATGCTGCATATGTGGAAATGGATATAGAGTACTAATTTGACATTACATCTTAGAGCAGAGAACTTGTAACTGTATCAAAGAACTGCATAAAAGAATTAATTAGAAAAAATATATAATAGCATTTGTTTCTGATCTTGAGCTCCATTAATTATAAATGAAGAAAAAGCACGCATCCACTCTACATTTTCAAGACAACTGTTACATTTTTCTTTGGAAAAGAAGCCCATAGTGAAAGTTAGATAACCACAATTAGTAGATGTAAAAAGAAAAGAAGAGAAGGATTAGATATGTGGAATGAGAGAGAGAGGGAGAGAAAACTTACTGGCTAGTCTTCAGTCATCTGAATATAATTAAATCCTGTCAAAACATTTAGTATTTTTGAGTTCTTAAAATTAATGCTCCAGGTGTTCTAGGTCTCCAAAGGTTTAAAACTGATGTCTGTTCTAAGCATATTTTCTGTATAATAGACCGAAACAAAATAATCAGACAGAAATGGTTGGATATGTTAGGTATGAATCCCTTCCTATATGATGAAAACAGGAGGGAAGAGAAACTAATGGAAGTGGAGGTTGGAAACTGTTATTTTGCTGGGGGTGGGGGAGATAGTCATTTCCCTCCCCCCCGACTGATCTTGAGTGTGCTTGCATGTCCTAATGTAGTGCTCTTTTTAGTCTATAAAATCCTTTTTTTCTTTAGATATAAAAAAGCTCCATTTTGAGTATGGTAGCAACAGAATCAGTAAATAATACATTTAATCATCTTGAAATTGGTCATTCTGATAGTGATCACATTCTTGATTTTATACAGTTTCTTTTCATTATAATATTTATCTACAGCACTGGGGTTTGGCAAAATAGGATTCTTTCCATCACATATATTTTATACTACAGGTATGCTAAATATCCCCAACAGAAATAAAATCAAAATAATAAAAGCCCAAGTTATTTTAAAAGCCTACAACATCTAGAACTGGGGTGTCAAACTCACGTTGTCATGGAAGGTATCAGGACTTTTTCCCACTTCGCTAAACCGGGCACGGGCATGGCCAGTGCATGATACATCTGGCCTGCAGACTGCAGGTTTGACAGCCCTGATCTAGAATATTAGTTTCAGATAAAGTTGTCAGGTGACTTTTGTGTACTTACACATGCATCTATCAAAATGAAGAACCTACCTGATCCAAGCAATTATTACGCAAATATCGCAAGGCTTGTTGTATGCTCTGTGGAAGGGGTTGCCCTGTTCTTTGCACATGGACTATTAAAGGAACACCAAATATATTCTTATCCTTGTAATCTGGAACCTTCATCCATTTCATGAACTTCGGTACAGACCTTAAAAACAATGATTATTTATGCAGATTATTTATATGATTATTGTCTGAATCCCAATATCTCAGACAAATTTGAGCCGGTTGATCTTGGGGAACCTCAGCCACTTGTATTCTGGATTCATGTCCCTCCTGCTTGGCTTCCTGGGAAGTGGCATGTATCTGGGTCCAAATGATGATTAATGCCTCTTTGAGGGAAGGTTTAGTATTGCCTCTCTCGAAGGAGGCAGTTGTGTGCTCTCTTCTTAAGAGACATTCTTGGACCCAGTTGTGTTAGACAATTTTTGTCCAGTCTCAACCATCTATTTTGGGGGGAGTTGATGAGAGAGTAGTTGACTCACTGCTTCAAGGGACCCCAGATGAAGTGGACTATCTGGAACTTTTTCAGTCTGTGGTATGGAATGAGTACAACTGGCATACAAAATGTACCTGTGCAAAGACTCCCTACTCATGACTATCACCTGCTCTTAGAGGACAAGTTATGAGTACAAGAAAAAGCCCCCTGCATTTCTGAAATGCATCCCAACACAGAATTAAAGATGGGAAACCCCAACATGTTGAAATTATTCTTTATCAATTCTCTTGTAGACTTGCTTAAAATTTGGGGTCATTTTCTTGCATGACCCACTTGCAATCCCTAGAAAAAAAAATTTCCTGGAGTTTTAGAATGAGTTTTAACAGGGAGCCATTCTTGAAGGATTCTCCATTGCCATTCCAAGGAAAACATTATAATCTTTTCTTGACTAATACGTTTCAATGACTTTTTTTTCCACACACACACACATACTGAATAGGGCATGACTTGCTTTTGGAGTCCATATGGTTAGAACTTTTGTGTAATGAGGACGTCCAAAGTTCATGATATTTATATATTGCAAAGCTTGCACAAAATAAGTTGTGATTTATTAATGTATTACTCAGACACACCTGGCCTTAGTTATTCCTTTAATTGATCTGATTGAAAGTAATTAGTCTTTCACGCTGGCATGCTGCCTACTGGATGTTTATAAAATAAATGAAACAAGCATTATACTTTGGGTTTGTCTGTTCACTTGCATTCCTTCTTTAGACCAGGAGCGCTTACATGAAGCTCTAATAACATTCAGTGGGAGAAATATGCTAAAATTCAGACAATACAAAGGGGAATAAATATTCCTAAAGTGCTTTTTCAAAAGGCAACGGGACCTTGTTTTTCCTTGAAGATGATTTGCTTCTCATCCAAGAAGCTTCTTTGGTTTGAAACTGAAGAATCTTTTGGATTTGAAGTGAAATGTCTTCAAGGAAAAACAAGGTTTGGTTGCCTTATGAAAAAGCATCTTTGGCAAGAACCATGACCTGGGTGACTGACTACTCCTATAGATAAGGGAGTAAATACAGGGCTGGGATTCAATTTTGTAACAACTGGTTACGTGGGCATGGCTAGATGGGCATGGCCATGTGACTGGGTAGGCATGGCTTCTTTCTTTTTTTGCAGCACACCTCCCCCCCCATTTTTGGGGCATTCTGGGCCTCAGGGAAGCCTCCTGAAAGGACATATTTGCTCCCAGAAGGCTTTCCTGGGGCCCAGGAAGGAAAAAAATAGAGCATGGGGGTGTGTGCAGCACCCCCCTCGAGCTCCATTTTGGGGCCTTCTGGGCCTCAGGGGAGCTTCCTGGGGGGGCATTTTTGCTCCCAGAAAACTTCCCTGGGGCCCAGGAAGGAAAAAAATTGAGGGTGTTGTGGGGGGAATGCTATGCCCCCCCAACCATTTTTTTGCCCTCCTGGGCCTCAGGGAAGCTTCCTGGTCGAAGCAAGGGGAATCCTGGCACAGCTGATCATAGGAACAGCTGATTGTGGGGAAGACGGAAAAAGGCTTCCCTGGGATTCAGGGAAGAAGAAAAGGAGCGGGGGGGACACATAGCACTCCCCCTGCGCTCTGTTTTGGGGCCTTCTGGGCCTCAGGGAAGCCTCCTGGGGGGGTGTTTTTGCTCTCAGGAAGCTTCCCTGGGGATCCAGGAAGGCAAAATGGGGGGGGGGGCTGTGCCCCCATTCACTTTTGCCCTCCTGGGCCTCAGGGAAGCCTCCTGGGCTAAGCAGTAAATGAGGTGAATCCCGGCACAGCTGATCATAGGAACAGCTGATTGTGCGCAGGGGGAAATAAAAGAAATCCCTTAAGAAGTGACTGGGCAGGGAAGAATGCAGTCAGCGATGTCAAGCATGCGCGCAATGTTGCACATGCTCAAAAAGGACTGATGGGCGGGGCGGGCAGAGAGAGGCGGGACCAGCCAGGGGCACGATTTGCCAGTTCTCTGAACTGTACAGAATCATAACAATTGGTTCTATAGAACCATTCCAAACTGGTAGAATCCCACCCCTGAGTAAATACTTTTTAACAGAATTGTAGTTATGGCAGAGAGATAAGAATAAAGAGCCCTCTGGCTCCTGTCCTGCTAGAGTGCCAATCGAAAAACTTCTTAAAATTCCCTTCAGTTTGAAATAACTACATTCATGGAAGGCACATGGACTTGGAAGAAATGGTTAAATTCTCTCTTTTGATCACCTTTGTAATGGATTTTCTCCCCCCCCCCCAAATAAGTATGTGAAATGCATTGACCTATTTATCATCTAATTTAGCTTTTATTAAGCACATTATTATAAGTGCTTTACATGTATGAAATATCAAATAGTTCTTGCCCATAAATTTAATTCTTCTCTATGCCTTTTATGCTGGTTCAATATTATTTGATGTTTGGAACAGATTTGAAGCACAAGTAGTTTTGGGAATACTGATGTAAATGATGTTTGTATTTGTTATAAACCACTAGTTATGAATCTTTAGACATTTATTATTCCATCTTATTTTATGCAATTCAGGAAAGTACTATTTTATCCCTAACATATTTGCAGGTTTTACATTTTATACATTTCATTTTTTTCACCAATAATAGTTTGTAGCAATGAAACATTCACCACTTAGTTCAATTCGCTTCTTCAGCACATGCAACAACTTAATAGTAAGTAATGGCAGAAGATTAAACTTGAAAGGATGTACAATTAATTATCACAAAGTGCCTCATTATGTCCATAACCTCAAATTGCATAATTTATCATGATTTAGCTATCATTTGTAAAAAAATATAGTAAATCCTGGATGAAGCTTAAAAGAATGGGTTTTGAATCAAGTTTCAGAGTTATTTTATGCTCTGGTTATTATTGTAATAACAAAAATGGACAAACACCTATGCACATGAGAAATATAATCTAAACTTTATGAGAAAAAGGACAGTTGTGAGCTATCAAACCCCAATGTAGTGGCCACAGGAGTTGTGGAGATGGTTAACAGGCTAAGAATAACTACAGACAATAAGAGATGTGTGGGAGGGCTCAAATGGAGATGATGAGCTACCAATATCTGTTCCTGACATGCCAGAAAAAGAATTTTAATGAGCTACCAATATCTGTTCCTGACATGCCAGAAAAAGAATTTTAAAGAGCAATTTCTCTTTTGTCTCCAATTGTTGCCTGTACATGAATTTTAAACTGCTGCTATCCAGAAAAATTCGCCTTCATTTTATGAAACAACTGTATTTGAGAAGAGATACCATGCTTTGCATCGAGAACACCTCAAATTTAGTACTAGCATCTCCAGTTTAAAAAGAAGCAGATGATGACAAAGATCTTGTTTTGGGATATTACTGGACAAAATTACCATGTAGATCCAACTAGTAAATATGTCTAAGCAAATAATACAAAAAAATAATAATAATTTGCTCTAACGTGACTCCCACTATTAACCAGAGAATGTGTCCACTTAAATGATGTGATTTTAATTTTACTTTTTAAATCTTTTTTTTTTAAATTTAATTTTAAAACTGGAAACTGGTTTAGCGACTGTTCAAAGTTACAACAGCAGTGAAAATAGTGACACTTGTAATTGTTTTTCACACTTACAACTCTTGCAGCATCCTCATGGTCATGTGATCAAAATTTGGGCACTTGGTAACTGGCATGTATTTATAATTATTGCAGTGCCCCGGGGTCATATGAACACCTTTTCCAAGCATCTGACAAGCAAAGTGAATGGAGAAGCCAGATTTGCTTAACCATGTCACTACGTCAGCAACTGTAGTGGTTCACTTAACAACTGTGACAAGAAAGGTCATAAAATGGGACAAAATTAACAAGAAATGTCTTGCTTAGCAATGGAAATTTATGATCGCATGTTGAGGAGTACCTGTAATAAATCAGTAATACTGTTTCTCCCCATATAGCCCTATATTTCCATTATAAATAAAAGATAAAGCCAGGTACTTTGTTATGATGAATGGTGACTTACCCAGAAATAATGTACTAATAATGTACTAAGATTAATGTACACCATGTTAGGATGAGGTAGATTAGAGATCCTGGAAGGTCAGAAGTAGTAGCATATTTTAATATATCTTTACAGAAATAGATGCAGCCACACCAATCATGATTGCCAGGATTTGTCCTTACCATTGTAGATGTCCCTACAATCCCAGTCAATTGTCTGTCTCTAGTTTAACAGATGTAAACCACTCATTTCTGCCAGAAATGCTACAAAATGGCACACCATCAGTTCTAGTCATATATGCGACATTGAACATAGCAAAAATTCAGTATTTTCCATTTTCTTCCTCTAGATTTAAATGGATGAATGCTTCTCTTTATAGACCTTACTCTGAATAGCTCTACATCGTACAGCTATTGACTAGCATAATCTTGTGATATTCTTTTGCAATGGAGCTATGGAGACACAAGTCAACTAATTAAAATCCCATATTAGCTCAGGTAGTGTTGATTAAATGTTGCATATGTTTATTGATGGGTTTTTTTTCCTGTTGATAGAGTTTTACACAAAGGAATCCAGCTAGACTTCTAGAATTACTTTTCATGCTGTGAGATAAATATCTTTTATTGCTTTTGCCTGCATTTGGCTATAAAATGAGGGCAATAATCCTTAGCATTTCATATGGCCTACTTAAATGCCAGTTAATGCGGTGAAGTTATTTAGCTGAAATATGCTACAGTAGAGCAAATACTGAATTTTGTACATCAAATCTGAAGATGTGTTACCAAGGGAGCCTGCGCTGTATAATCCCCATTGCCAAATTGCGTAGTGTGGTGTATGCCCAATTCATTTTCTGGGATCAAATGCCTTTGCCTCTTGAAGACATAAGAGATTGGTGTGAGACATGAGATTTCATTGAGGGCATGAGGTGGGTTTGGTTGCTTTGAACCAATTCTCTAGCTTCTTGGAGCAGAAGCAGAATCCATACTTAAGGAACTCAAACTGAATTAGGACACTGAATCAGGTCAAAGATCTCCATGTTCGATTGGAAGTTTATGAGTGCTGTAGAACGACAGACACTGTAATGGAAAAGAATGCTGCTTGTACCTTTTCTTTCTCTATAGAACAACCACAATGAGGAGGAGAGGAAGGAAAGATGGGAATGGAACCGATTGACTGATAGGTCCGCCTTACACTTGCTAATTATTCTTGCAGTCCACTGAATGAAATGCACAGTTAAAATGTTATATTAGAAACATGCAACAGATTTTTTTTATCAGGCCGAATGAGAATTGACACTAAAATAATTCAGCAGAATTTCCCTGGATAGCATCATGTATAGGCAATACTTGGAGATAAAAAAACATTCCCTCTTTTATAGGAGAAATAATCAATTTATGGAAACTTTTTTATTTATATAAGTGATTATTTTATTGAAGACTGATGGAGGAAAAAATCTTTAGATGCTGGCCATTTCAAGTTCTGAATGTTGTAGCAATTTGCTGTAAAATAAAGAGCTAGTTTCTTAGGAGTGGTTAAGATGCTGGTCTAGAAATCAGGAGAATTGTGAGTTCTACTCCTGCCTTAGGCATGAATAATAGTTAGGTACTTTTGGTCCAATCCAGCTCATAGGGTTGTTATGGGAAAACTAGGAGGCAGGAGTATTAAGTAGGTTTGCTGCCTTCAGTTTACCAAGCGAATACAAATATCTAGATTGACAATCACAACTGGGAGTGGAATTTTGGTCACTAAGTGATGCAGTTGTTAAGCAGGTCACCATGTGACCAGACCCAATTATACAAGTTTTATTGCAAGCATTAAGTGACTCTTCATAGTTATTAAATGATTCACATGGTCATCTAAGTGAATCTCTTGGTCATTAGCAAATCCAGCTTCCCCAATTGAGTTTGCATGTTGGAAGCCAGCTGGGAAGTCTCACGTAATCAAAAATCACAATCAAGTGACCACAAGATGCTGCAATTGTTGTAAATATAAACTGCAATCCCATGACCATGATGATATGATGGTTGTAACTTCAAAAATGGTCATAAGTCATTTTTTTTCAAGGCTGTTAAAACTTCAAGCCATCATTAAATGAAATGAATTCAAGGACACCTGAATATATGTGTATCCTAAAGATAAATCGATCTGACATGATAAAAATCTAATAATCAACCAACTCATAACATCTCTGTTTGGCACTGAAGATAAAACAAATACAATCCAATGGAAACAAAAGAGATGACAGAGCAGCCAATAATGAGTTAAAATATTATCTGCTAGTATTAATACATTTTTGGTCTTGATCTATCAGCTGTGTGATGCAGGAAAATACTAGCTAATTTAAGGTGTTGACAGCTGTGATGTGAGCAACCATGCATACTTGAAAGTTACTTTTTCTTTTGAAATCTAGAATACTCCTAGATAATTAATGTATGTGTATATATGTGCAAAACATGCTTTCCAATATGACCCTCAAGTCAATTCAAAAGAATTCAGTTGTAAAATAACCATTCTTCAACATTTCTTCCTGAACTTTGACCCAATCTTTACAAATCTCCTTCGACTAAGCTGATTTTCTATGCTAAATGTTATACTAATGAATTATTTTTTAAAAAAAATTATGATGAGTATTTTCAGGCTTTATAACTAAATAACATTTAAACTATAAAACATACTTACCATGTCCAACCATGCTTGTTTGACATGGAGTATTTTTCCATAATTGCTGTAAGACGGAGCAGGGAAAATTTTTGTAGCAGATTTAGCTGAGCAGCTGACTGATTGCTGATTTGGAGTGATCCTAGGGCATGGCTAAGTTGGTGAGAGATATGGAAACTGTGCCAACGTAATCGCCTTTATGTACATACAAAAAAAATGAAATAAATGTCTGATTGTCATGATAGATTTGTTTTTTTAAAAATCTGTGATGGATTAAAAAACTTTGTCCTAGAGTTAGAAGAATGTAATTCCAGCACGAGTCTAAAATGGCTTTCCTTTTACAAGATCCTGTTTAAGAAACCTATTCATTTGAGGCATGTTATAGCAACGATAACAGTTTGAAATTGCCATTTCTAGTAAATTTCATTTGCTCTCCTAGATGCCATTCTATTTCTGGGACATTTATAGATGAATACACTGATATGGAACATTCTATAACTTAATGTTCTTGTGCATCAAGATTTTATGCAGGTACAATAGATCCAATGAGTACAAAAATATTATTCTGATGAATGAAGCATAATCTAAGATGAAGTGAAATTTTTCACACTGTTAAAAGACAATTTTATATTGCTTAGACAAAAAAGGGGAACTCTAATTCCTTATTCCATTCAGCCTGCATATCACCTGGATTTATCAATAACACGTATTTATAAATAAATATGGGGATTCTTATCTCACAGGCTTTAGTGATTACCGCTCATAAATTAAGTATCTCCCAATTTAAAAATCCACTGATCCAAACTGAGTTATCAATAAAAGTTGTAGTTATTAATATTACCAGTGGGTGGCAACAGTCAAATTGTATTTATCCTTTAACATAAAAAATGATAACTTCATTATCATCCAATAATTGATCTAGAATAAAAATCCCAGCATCTATCAAGATCTTCCATATAATGTTTTAAAAAAATAAATTTTAGCATCTAGATTGCCACAAGATTACCACAATTTGGTGTGAGAAAAAAAATCAAAATGCAAATTTTCAGAAATAGTATATTTATACTATTCCAGAAATAGTTTTGAACTGATGTATCAGAGACAGAAAATATTGCTAATTCATTATATTTTGAGCCACAAACAGTCCATCTAATTATGGTTATGCAAAATCCAATACCTGTTAAAAATATGCATATGTGTGTCTGATTCAAGAGTCAAGAAATCAACGCCTCTATTTTTAACTGCAATTTTACCTAGCAGGTAATTTTGGGAATTGGAAACCCCCATAGAAATATACAGAACAATGCATCGAGTGTTTAAAAATGTCTCCTGGATAAGTATATAATAATTCTATGCAAAATATAAAGTAATATAGAAATTATATTATTTTTTAAATGTTATTTACCCCCAGGTAAGGCTATCAATATCCAAAGAATTATATTGATTTGAAAAATGTGCGATGGAATAATAATATAGTACATTCAGTGCGTATATGAAATGATACTTGTATTTGCTCTTCACATCAATTCTAAATTAAACGAGCTAAAGAATATCCCACAATTTATCCAAAACATAATAATCAAGCACATCAGTGTTACAATCAAAATATGGAATTCAAAAATAGACAATAAAACGCTATCAGCAAACAACACCAATTTTATTTTGATGAATTGTGTAAAATACCATGGATATTATGATCTGATATAGTGGTTCTCAAACATATTAGTCTCAGAACCCCTTTATATTCTTAAAACTGATTGAGAACCCAAAGACGTTTGGTTTATGTGGGTTATATCTATCAATATTTATTGTATTAGAAATAAAAATTCTACCGCTGCATAGTTGAGAGCATCTTAACTAGCTGTACCTCAGTTTGGTATGGAAATTGCACTATAAAAGAAAAAAAGGCATTACAGAGGGTAGTGAAAACCACCCAACACATTATAGGGATTCCACTTCCTGTCATTGTGGACATTCAGAGGAAACGATGTCTGCATAAAGCCCACAGCATCGTTAAGGAGTTTGCATAAAGCCCACAGCATCTAGCCCACAAACCGTTTACTCTTCTTCCATCTGGGAGGAGGTTCAGGTGCCTGCAGTCTAAGACCAGCAGGCTAGGGAACAGCTTTTACCACACAGCGGTTTCCTTGCTGAACTCCTCAGTTTGTTTGTCCCCACAGTTATGCTGATGCTTCCCTTGATAATATATGATGTATTTTGTGTAATTTTCTGTGCATTTGTACTTATATTCAATGTGTCCATAAACATTTTGTACAGTTGTATGTGTTCAAATATGTGCAGTCATGCTTATCCTTGTGTGCTCATGTATATCCATTTTGTTGTGTTTTCCATTGACATATTCATAGATGCCTTGCATATTTGCATACATATATTTTACTGTTGTTTTGCACTTCTTGTTGGATGCTAACTGCATTTTGTTGCCTGTATCCATGGCAATGACAATAAAGTTGAATCTAATCTAATCTAATCTAATCTAAAAAACAGAAATTGTAATGTATTTATTTGACTTTGCAGGCTTGCTGAAAGAAGAACATTCCGAGACCCACTGATCTAGTATAGTAGCAGAAACTAAAGGATGTAAATAAACATCAAAGTGGAAATTATATATATTTCTCCACTATCTTTACAGATAGTAGAGCCATCTTGGTGTAGCAATTAAAACATCAGGTTAGAAACTAGAAAACCATGAGTTCTGGTCGTGCCTTAGGCAAAAGTCAGCTGGGTTACTTTGATCTGATCACCTAGGAAGGAGGCAACGAAAAACCACTTCTGAAAACTGCAGGTACCTATCCAGGCAGTTTCTGAGAATTGGATACTATTAAATGGAAGGAAAAAAAAAGGGCAATAACTCTATTTAATTCTACTGTATAGTGCAGAGGTGGTATTCAGCACGTTCTGACCAGTTCTGGAGAACTGGTAGCAGAAATTTTAAGCAGTTCGGAGGACCAGCAAATACCACCCATCATTCCCCTGCCACGCCCACCAAGCCACGTCCACAGAACTGGTGGTAAAAAAATTTGAATCCCACCACTGGATATAGTGCAACATTAATGCAATATCAGGGGTTTTCAGTTCAATGTATAGAATGTGAAGAATGTGTTTATTTTCATGGTACACTGAAGATGGTATTTAATTTCATTGTATGAGGTGCAATGACAATAAAGTAAACTAAACTAAAAATGACCATCTAGAATCTGGACTTATTTGGTATTTCACATTTGGCTATGTAATTTACTAATACTATCTATGCTTTTTATCAAAGGCTTTTTCCCATATCAAACAATATAATTTTAGCATTGCCTTTTCTGTCTTTGCTCAGATCATCAAATCCTTCCAATCACTTTTGCTTTGGGCATTATCCACTGTTTGCTCCTCCACAGCTCATCATATAGTTAAACCTTACTCTCAATTTTTGAAGTAAAGAAGATTCTCCATCCTTGATCTAATCCTCTTAAAGCAATGTTTCAAGTAGCTGGAAAATTTCAAACAGCTGTTATTCCAAGACTCTATTTTCATAGGATGCTGTAATTGTTGTTATTTTTGACCATTTAAGTTGGCAAGAGAATTTAGTAGAAGATTTTGTGGGATTACTCTGATTTAAAATTGAAACTGTAAATTATATATAAGCATTATGAATTGCAATTAATTGCTATGATTTTGATATAGGAACAAATACATAATTGAAAAACAGTGTATTTTAATTTCCGTTTCCCATTCTTAGAAGTGTGATCTGCTACAAACCTGTTTGGTCTGGTAAGGGATGCTCCAACACCAGAGTCTCTTCTTTCTCTGACACCAGGAGCTTCTGATTCATTGAGAGATGCCCCGTCTTGGTCAATATCACTTGGGGTTGTATGGCCATCAGACATTGAGTTCTGTTCAAACTCTAAAGAAATTTTACTTGGTGACTGACATGATAATGACTTAAATTCACCAATAGATAAAGCATTCTTTTTTTGTTCTGGTAATACATTTTTTGACCAGTCATCAATATATTCCTGAAGTCCATTGACATGTTGCAAGATACCATCCAAATGAGGAAAAAGATTTTCCCTTTCCAGATCCAGAAGATCTCCCGTGCTGGCACATAAATGAGAACTTGGAACATTGTCATAAATGCTAACTCTACTTTCCTTTGAACAGGAAACAAGGGGTTTGTGTTCTTTAGATGTCTTGTTGGTTAATGAAACGCTGTCTCTCTTCCAACTTAGGACATTGTCTGCAGGCGAGAGACTTTCAATAGAAAGTGCCTTTGGAAATGTTCCTGGTTTGTGGTCTTTGGGAATATAAAATATTAGGTTTTCTTGGGAGTGAAATTCATTTTTGCAGCTTTGATCTATCACTTGTCTCAGTGTTGATTCTGTAAGAACATCTAGATCTTCTAGGTACATGCCACCCCGTTTATTTGCTTCATGGTGTTTGCGTTCTTTTAAGGAAGGAGTGCTTATGGCGCTGTTGTTAATCTCCAGTTGGCTGTTTTCACTGCTGCAATTGGCTGAAAATGGAGATCCTTGTCTGATTGGATCTTGGAGTGCAACTGTTTTATTTTGGAAGTCTCCATTTTCTACTCGCACACATTGCGTTTCCTTTAAGATTCTTGGCTCATGCTGCAGAACAGGTGTACCAATGACTGAGAAATTAGTCAGTCCAGACCCTTTTAATTTTCCAGGTAGTCCTCTGGGTTTTAATGTCTCCATACGCTTCAGAAAGGTTTTTGCTCTGGTTCGTGTTTTCTCATTCCTGAAGTTGGGAGAGACTTCTGAAAGCTGGGAAGAAAGACCACCAGTTGCAGAGGGGACTTGCACAGAAGTGTTTTTGATACAGTATTGTCCTGAACAATTAGTTTCCCTGAGGAGGCTTGTGATTCCAGACTGACTCCTATGGTCACTTCCTCCACTGCTCTCACTGTGAATAGAGGACACCTCAGGCTCACTCAAATCAGTAAGCACACTTTCGTTGCTGGTTGTGATTTTCATTTTAATGTCCCCTTGAAAGTCATGTTTGCCTGATTGATGAATCAAGCGATCAGAGTCTTCCACTCGAGACCATCTCTGGCTTGCTCTTTGGAAAGTCCACTTATTACTGATGGCACAAAGGTCTTCTTCATCTGAGTCTTCACACTGAAAACAAGACATAACGTTTGAATGTCCATCCTTCCATCTACTGATAACAAGCGTAATTCATCATTTTTCATCTTTCCTTTCATCACTTTTGATTTGCAGACTAATGGCTAATAATGACATGCAAGTTTTCATATGCATTTGCATATGAAATACCCTTTTACCATTTCATATGCATTTGCATATGATACCCTTTTATCTACACTCGCCCAAACACATGTCATCCATCCATCCATACACACATAATCTTGCTCTTCTTCCCATTTTTTTATCCTCCTCTTCATCAGTAATCTGCAGATCAAGGATGTTTTGTTGCCATTAGCAATGGCAAATAATGTTCTGTTTGCTTAATATTTGCTGAAGCCATCAGAAATATTAAGGAGTGTCAGCTAACTGAACATACATACACAGAGGGGTGGAGAAAAGTTTGTAACTACCAGTTTCCAATGGTCATCAGGACATTGGATGGTCAAAATACTTTCTCATTTTGTACCAGCAAAATCAAATTGTCTTGCCATTTAGGGAGAGACAGATAAGAAATAAATATCAATCAATGGGTATTTCAGAGACTCTTGTCTTCAAAATAGAGGGTGCAGGTTCAACCATGGGTCACAATGAAATTTCATCAAATCCTAAGGAATCTAAGTTTTACTGGTTCAAACTCAAAAATGTATTAGTGTCTAAAGAAAGATCTCAGGATTTGTTTTGATTAGGGACTAGTTTGATTGGACTTATAAGTTTCTTGAAAATGACAATGGAAGCCCAGACAGTACCCTAGAACTTTGGTTTCCTAAGATTTCATGCTATTCAGAATGTAGCACTGAAATCTATCTGAACTATGTTTCCTAACTTTCTATTTTTGCTGAAATCTTGGCTCTTGACATTCAGACTCTAGTTTAGTTGTCCTGACTTTGTGGCAAGCCTTATTTTCTATTTCCACCTTTTACACGATGAATTCTGCTGTGCATTATTAGCTTTCTGTATTATTAATTTGATAGGGGTCTGATTTTTTTTTCAGCTGTTTACTTACCTCTCTAAACACAAGAGTATAGGGACTAACAAAGATGCTTTTTCCAAGAGGCAACTGGCCTTTCTTGTTCTTTTCTCGGAAAACATTTTGCTTCTCATTCAAGGAGCTTCTTCAGCTCAAAACTGAAGACAAGAGTATAGGGTCTTGAAGTGCAAAAGCTTGGATGGCAAAGTGTTGTACTAGCTAAGTAGAGTTCAACATTTTTTAGAAAAACTACACTGAGAAAGGATGTGCTTCAGTAGTATGTTTTAAATAGTTCTGTATGTTTGGGTAGGATGAGAAAATAGATAAGATTCGATTCATATTGAATTGCAGTGTAGATGCTAAAATAGTAGAAAGGGACTTGGCTGCATATGGGAAGAGGTAAAGGCAAATGCAGTAAAATAATGATTTACTGAATGACAGAATATTAAATTTCTTAATGTGCTTTGAACATCTGTCTACTTTCCCAGAGGAATCCAAAAATAGAGTAATTACATTATTCACAAGAAGCAAAGTTACTGAAGGTCTTTCTGTTATGATGCACATAAAAATTAGAGATCATATGAAGCTAAGAAATAAAAATATTATCTGAATAATTTCATATACACAGGAAATAAAAAATATAACTTTACTTAAAATAAAATTGTTAAGTACTTAGATTTTCTGAAAAAATCCTTTTGTATTGAAAAAAAAGATTTCATTTCTTAATTATTTTAGTTCTCATTTTGAGTTGTTTGCCTTCATATATTGTCAAAGCTGAAATGTTATGTATATTTTTCTATGAGCAATTATTACTGAACAGAATGGGGCTTCAGATTAAAAGTCTGTTGGATTGAAAAGCATATCATGACATCATCCTAATTATACCCGATCCCTGATTAGCAAGATCACCCAAGTAATTTAGGCTCAAAGCTGAAAATTACTTCTTTGTCCTAAGAAATTTTCACTCTAAATGTTGATAGAGACAACAAAGAAAAAAGAAAAAACACTGAAGTATGTTTTCTGAGATATGAGTCATTGGGAGACTGTAAGTTCACAGAAAAGTATATAATAACAAAATGATTTGCTCTTGGTTATTTGAACTATGGTCAGACTATTGTAATTTGCTTTTACGTGGAGCTGCCTTCAAAAAGTTCACTATGCACTGTTGAAGGATTATCTAGAGCTCCTCATGTAACACCATTATTGCTGGAATTGCACGCTGTCAGTCATTGTCACTGAGATTCAAGCCTCCAGACACTCATTTTTAAAGCCCAACATGGCCTAGGGTCTACATTTTTCCATCTTCTCCAAATAGAATTTGCTCTTCTGATGGAATTTAGTAGAGAAGCCCTACTGAGGTTCCAAGATTTGAGGGAATGCTATCTATAGGCATTTTGTGCTTGAGCACTTTCAGAATACAAATCACACTTTTTTGAGTGCACCCCTCAGCCTGACAAATGGTATGAATGCCTGCTTTAAGTCTACTTGAAAAGGAATAAAATGAAACAGCATTGGCATCCTATCCCTTCTTATTTTGCTTCAAGCACTGCTGGCAATGACTTTTCCAGCACCAATGAAAAGAATTTGTCAAGCATTTTGAGAGAGAATCCAATGTGTACAAGCTTCCTTGGAGCAATGATCTGCACTATGCGAGCTCCTGATTAAAAAGTGCCCCAGGGAGAGGAGTGCCTTGTAAATAAAATGTTATTGGCTCCCTTACAAAAGTTTTCATATCAAACAACATTTTCTACATTCCTTCTTAAAACCCCTTAAGCCTTAGATAACGCCTGTGTTATAGAATGAGCAGTAAACATGGCAAACTTTATTTTAATAAGTCAGCACAAATGAAAGAAAATAAAGCAAAAACAAAAAAAACAGTCTGTTGCTTTTTATCTGGCAAGGAATCATGTTGTAGGGTCATACTCAGACTACCTAGTTAACTAAACAGGCTTTCCTTGTATTTTGAAAAGACCCTTGGGAATTGTTTTCTCTTACAATACAGTCTCTATGCAGATACCTTCAAATCCCCACATTCTTAGTGAGCAGTTAAAAAGGAGCTGGAGAAAGCCATCCTCTAAGACAGGGGTGGCAATTAATTTCTGTCGGGGGCCACATGGAAAATCAAATCTGCGTTCGAGGGCCGAACCAATTTTATAAAAGGCCATTATAGATAGATAGACAGACAGATTCTTCCACTACGAATAAAAGACTGTGTGTGTGTGTGTATGTATGTATGTATGTATGTATGAATGTACCCCCTCATTTTACACAAGTTGGCCACTTATAAGATAAAAAATAAATAAACGCCCATCCCCCAAAACATAACTCCTCCGGTGCCCACGGATAAACTGTGAACCACCAATTAGTAGCAGGGCTGACCCTCCCTCTTGAAACAACGTCTAATTGGTGGGAGCAGACTGGCCTTCAGTCTCTTGTGAGAAACTGCTGGCTAACCCTGCAAACTGCTTGCCGAGATGTGTGTGTGTGGGGGCTTTCGCCTGCCTTTCCCCCCGCCTGCCCAGCGCCCATCCCGCTGCTGCTTTTGCCATTAAACCGCAAGTCCTCCCGGGCGCTTGGGAAGGCCACTCGGCAGAAAACATCTGCGCGCCTCTCCCAGGACCTGATTGCTCCGCCCAGCCAGGACGTTCACCACCGAGTGCACCTTGGTCCGGCTGCGAGGTCCTGGCACCAGTGCGCTGAGGGCGCCGCTGTTCTCTCCCATCTTACCGCAGGGGAAGGCCGTGGAGGGAGGTGTGAAGCGCCTGCTGGTGCTCGGGTCTACGGGAATACGCATCACAACAGCGGGCGTTAGGGGAGGAAGGAGGCGGCGGCGGCAGAGCCACTGCTGTTGCTGCTGCTGGCTGAGAGTTGAGGGAAAGGCGCACCCAGGGCGCAGTGAGCCAGATGCCCAAGACCGCACGGCAGGCCGCTCCGAAGCCAGGCACGGGAGAAAACCGCCCCAGCCCCCCCCATGCAGGTCGGGCCCTCGCCACCACTGCCAGTCCTGGCCACTCCAGCCGCCAGTTGCTCCTTGGGGCGCAACTCTTCCTGTGGCCCCATTGCGCTTCTCGTGCTCCTCGCTGTCGGGGCTCAGGTGCCTCGGTGGAGGGGGATTCCCCGGGACCAAGAGATCTGAGCCAGCCTCTGCAGCTTCGATGCTCCTCTTCCCGCTGCTCGGTTTCACCGTCCCGTGGCGCTGGGTTCTGGAGCGCAGCCCCAAGGTCTGCCGGCCACGGTGGGGAGCCTGCAGCTGCTCAGCGGGTGGTTGGCCGAACCCCAGAGCACTCCTTTGGCACCATCTCCCGCGCCCCCTTCTAAATCAAACACGGCTCACACGAAATCAAGCGAGGCTCCATCAGTGGCGGCTGCAAGGGCAGTGCTCGGGGATCCTTCTCCCGCAGTCACGACTGAGGGGTGGGGAGGCGAGCCAGCAGCATCCTGCGCTTCTCCTGGCTCAGCGGCTTCTCTCCCCATGAAGGGACTGCGGCGAGACCTCAACAGGTTTCAGCTCTCTTCGCTCCGCTGGGCTCCTGCCCCCGTTTCCTGCTCCGCCTGACAAGTCCGCCAGGCGCCCTGCTCGCTCTCCGCCACCCACCCTCCGCCTCAACCGCCTCCTCTCGACATGTCTGAAAGCAGCCGAAAAGTGGCCATGGTTACATACGGACCAATCTTCGGTGGGCTGTATTAAAAAAACCAACGGGCCGGATGTGGCCCGCGGGCCATAGTTTGCCCAACCCTGCCCTAAGATATTGGGTGTGGTGGGAGAGACCTGTCACAATCTGGGTTTTGAATCTCCATATGAGATTTCTCTAGGAGAAGGAAGGTATAAACAGAACAGAAACTAATTTTCTAGGATGCCTTAGAAAAAGCATATTGATAAATCATGAACTTTACTTCATCATAGTCAATCTTCAAAAACACAGTGATGGTTGTTGATTAAAAACATTTCACTTTTTTTATTTTCTTATCAATATAGGCCATTGTTGGACTTTATAAATGATGCAAAAATTACAAGGTGATAACATCTGTATTTGAGGTTCAACAATTAGATACAACATCACCTGGGGGGCTTTGATTTTAAGTATTTTCACCAACATAAAAATATATGAATGCGTATGTACTTGCCTTTTTTCTTTGAAAGTTCAGATCAAGTTTCATTGAGGCACATTTATTCAGTGTGTTCAATCGTCTAAAAATAAAACAAGAATCATACTGAACTTATTGATTGGCTCTTCATAATATCAAATTTAGTTTCTTCTTTGATTTGAATGCAAGATGCATGATTAATTCCTATGAATGAGATGAGAATAGGAAATTACATTATCTTGAAGCCCATATAATCTAGCAAATAGTCTGATGGCTTGAAAAAAATAGGTACCGTATATACTCGAGTATAAGCCGAGTTTTTCAGCCCATTTTTTGTGCTGAAAAAACCGCCCTCGGCTTATACTTGAGTCAGCCACTACGGCACCATGCCTGGCCTGCGCTGGCATAGCTGCAACCAATCGCGCCTCCAGGGCAGCATTGCCGCCACAGCTGTCTACCCGCTGAGGGCCACACAGGCGACCCCAAGCGGCCTCTCCTTCCCCATTAACGGGCGCCCGGAGCCCCCGCGAGCTCCTGCGTTGCGCGCTTCCAGCTTCGCCAAGAAACTGCCAGGCTCAGGCAGCCTCCCCCGCCCCCTAGCCTAGCAGCGAAGAGCTGCTCCGGGGGCAGCGAGACAAAGTGCCTGGCTGTGCCGTGGCGGGAACCCCCCGGAGCAGCTCTTCGCTGCTAGGGGAGGGGGCGGGGGAGGCTGCCTGAGCCTGGCGACCCCAAGCGGCCTCTCCTTCCCCATTAACGGGCGCCTGGGGCCTCCGCGAGCTCCTGCGTTGCGCGCTTCCAGCTTCGCCAAGAAACCGCCAGGCTCAGGCAGCCTCCCCCACCCCCTAGCCTAGCAGCGAAGAGCTGCTCCGGGGGCAGCGAGACAAAGTGCCTGGCTGCGCTGTGGCGGGAGCCCCCCAGAGCAGCTCTTCGCTGCTAGGGGAGGGGGTGGGGGAGGCTGCCTGGGCCTGGCGACCCCAAGCGGCCTCTCCTTCCCCATTAACGGGCGCCCGGGGCCCCCGCGAGCTCCTGCGTTGCGCGCTTCCAGCTTCACCAACAAACGGAGCTGCAAATCTGGTAATCGCTTGCGGAGCCTCGGCACGAACCCCCTTTCCCCGCACTCCCCCCCTGCACTCCTCTGGCGGCAGCAGGCGGAGAAAGCCCCGCTTCCCCCTGGCTTTGATGGCACGCATGAGTTGGCTTCCCACTCTTTTTTTTTTAACCCTCCTCCCCCTCCTCTCCTCTCCCCTTGTTGTCCGGTCTTCCCTAAGGAAACTCGAGGGCTCACACTTCCAGGTGTTTCTCCCTGTCTTTCTCCCTGTCAATGATCTTTTCTTCCCTTCCCTTCTCTCAGCCCCATCCTCCTTCACCTTTGTCACCACAGTCCTGAACAGATGAAGTTTGTACTTCTCAAGAAAGGTTGGATGTTCCTTTTGAGGAGGAAACCTAGTGTGACATCTGTATGTTGACCTACTACTGAGCCATGGCATGTGTGCACATGCAATGGAGGCATGAGGGAGAGCTATGAAAGAGATGGTGGCTCTCCAAAACAGGATGTACATGCAGACATACACATGCTTTTTTCTTGCAAGGGAGAGGGTGACTCTGTTTGGACATACAGATGATGATGAGGAATCCAGTTTTGAAGGATTTTAACTCTTGTGTTTTAGCTTGGTTGCTGATTGAGCTAAGGTTTTTGTACTTTTAAAGTTATTGTTGATACCATATTGGTTTTGTTGGCTCTCTTTTCCACTTACAGAGCTAGTTTACTGTTTTTCTTTGAAATAAATATTCAAAAACATTTAACCTACTGATGCCTCAATTCATGTAATTTTATTGGTATCTATTTTTATTTTTGAAATTTACCAGTAGCTGCTGCATTTCCCACCCTCAACTTATACTCGAGTCAATAAGTTTTCCCAGTTTTTTGTGGTAAAATTGGGTGCCTCGACTTATATTCGGGTCGACTTATACTCGAGTATATACGGTATTTGTTATCATAACTAGAAATGGACTTTTATATAAAATTTAAACAAAATTTAAGCACAAATGCATCCTCGCTATCAAGCCCTCCACCTAATGCCCTCTATTAGAAATAAAATTATTTATTTGCCAAAATGTATATTCCATTTCACCTGTGATTTTAGGCAGTTTATATACTGTTTAAGGGGGAAAAAAAAGACCATCACTATCTGAAGCAGGGATCATCAACCCTGCAAGCATCTGTGTCCAGTTAACCGTCACTTCTTGTGTCAGAATTTTTGTAAAAGTGCTGTGTTAACAGTCTTCCTGGATGCCCAAAGGAAAGTGGCTGTCTTTGAAGGCTAGTGCTTCCAGATGAAGGGGCTACTGCTGAGAAGACTTGCCGCTGGACCCCCAATCCTTGGAAACTAGGCTCCCATATGACAAGTTGAATGATGTATCAATATACATCACAAAAATGTCTAAACAGTTCTGACAAAAATAAAGCCTGAATATTTGTGCTTACTGTTCTAATTGCAGTAAAATCTAAAGACTGTAAGTAATTAAAAGAATACCAAATGAACAGGTTATATATAAGAAAAGTAAGTTAGTACAGTCGTACTCATATAAAATAGTTTACCATTTAGAATATTTTAAAAGACATGTAGGAGGCAGAGTACATTTGTACGTGCGTGAAATATAGGCCACATAAAGCAAAAGCATACATTAAACCACTGAGAAATAGAGACATGCCTGCTATGCATAGTATAATCATTCTAATGTTGGTATCTGTTCTTGAGGGCAGTTCCAAAATTCATTGCTGAATAAACTTTTCTCTTCACTTGTTAGGTTCCTCTGTTTGATTGGCCTGGAATTATTATTCCATAACACCTACTTTCTATAAACTCTATCTTGGTGTCATTTTTAGACCATGAGTTGATCTCCTCAAGATTAAATATTTAAGAAATGACAGAATCAATTTTTTTAAAAAAAGAAAGTTATTTTTTTTCAAAGTGAACGCCTATATTTTAATTAAGGCAATGCCAATTTAAGCTGATTATTTTTAGGCAAAAATTATGTCCTATCTTCTGTGGCCTTTCTAAAACTTTGAAACAGATTGCCAAAGATATGAAAAAAATTAAGTCTTTAGTTTTCTGATTAAATCTGGTCCACTTGGATTTTTACACCCATTTGAAGTGGCAATGGCAGAAGACATGATTCTCCATCTGTGATATCTGTCAGATCCTAAGCAAGACGACTTTAAGAAACACTAATCAGTAATATCTTGTTACCCTTTGAGTGTGAGAAGCTAAATAAAATTAAAATGCTAGAATACCAACAATGTTCTACAGCAGGGGTGTCAAACTTGTCATCATGGCAGCATCACGTGACCTATCGGGACTTTTTTTCCCCTTTGCTAAACCGGGCAGGGCGATACCAGCATGTGATGTATCTGGACCGTGGGCTACAAGTTTGACACCCCTGATCTTCAGAAAAGGTGTTGTGAAATTATTTCCTTGCAGTTTGCTCACAGAAGCAACAATTCATATATGGTGAACTCATTCATAACTAACACTCTTTGAAAACCTAGCAGGTTTTTAAAAGGCATTTTTAAGGTTTCATTTTCCAATTCTGATCCATTCAGGAAGCTCAAGTTTACTTAAGGCCCAGCTTTGGGAACCAGCTGAGCTGCTGCAAACCAAGGATGAATAAAACCCATAATTTCCAGCAGAGAAAGGAGGCTGGTAACAATCAAAATCTGCCTAAAATTTGCAGAATCCTCTGCATTGTGTAAAACGCCATAACTTTACAAAGTGTACTAAAATAATAGTATGAAACAGAAAGCACATTACCTACAAAGAGTTTCTACAAGGTCTTTGTCAAGGAAATCATGATCTTTTTTCACAGCAGCAATATCAACAGGGAACTGGTAATCTACAAGAGAAGAATTATTTATTTCCATAGCAACAAACACTTGACTTTGAGAGATATTGGATACATTCTCAAACAATATATACAAAATAAATAAAACTTATTCATTAAAATGATGTTAATATATCCTGTTCTGAATGCAATACAACATTAGAAGGTTCATTTTTCAACCTTTTTTTGTAAATAAGTAACATGCAGTCAGTAAATAGTAATGTTCCAGTCACTAGTATAGAAAAAGAGTTATTGTTCATTCCCTGCCTGATTTTTCTACTCTCCATCCCTTTGGCTAATAAATGTAGAAAGTAAAAGTTTAAATATTTGAAAGACAAGGAGTTAGGGAAGGCGGCATTATTCCAGCAGAAAGCTCTTTTACTCTTCTGCATTCACCATATCATCATCATTAGCATTGCCTTTAATGAAAAGCACATGTAAATTGCATACTGACATCATACAAACTACTTGCCAATAAAATAATTTGAGCTTATAACACTAAGCCTTCTATTTGGCCTTTAAAAGATACTCTGCTGGTCATTCTCAAAAAATTGTGGGTGGAACCCAGGCAAAACCCAAATTTTTTGACAGTGCCAGCCAAAATATTAGGGTCCTGTTAGATTCTCATTTTTTTCAAGTTTAGAACACACTGCAAAAGACATTTCACATTAGCTGAGGTACATCTACACAATACAGAGTCTTAGAATATCTCAACGTGCAGATTTAATTATTTAATTCAATGTGATTTTCTAGTTAACCCAAAATTAGTATTTCTATTGATGAAATCTACCAGATTTAGTTCTAATGCTTTGGAAGATTGCATGTGTATTCCCTTCAACAATAAAGCATCAAAAAACACAATAATCTTTGCTGTAACTAATGTTATGGATTAAACATAAAGCATACCTTCATAAAGTTGAGCATACTGAGGAAATCCAGCAGCGCGTAACCAAGCACAGGACTCTTTTGCTTCACGCTCTGAGGAATAAAGAAAAAAAAACCACACCAAACAATGTATTATTAATACACAATTTTATAACTTTGGTCTTTTAGCCAATTGTTCAGAAAACTATTCCAATAAAGCAAGCAACTTTTGTAAAACATATTCAGTTTTTTTAACTCTGATATTCTATGTTCTATGTACTTAGGATCTGCACATTTGAATATTTTCATTTCAAATTCATACTTCATTTATATCAGACCAGGTGTCATGCACAATTTCAGCAACCCAATGGGAGCAGTGGAAAAGCTACATGAAATCATACAACTTCCCTGGAGTGCACCTCAAATCAGTGTGACAGTATTTTGATTGTAATCAGCATTTTCATGGACAGTATCACACCTATATTATTTAATATAATGTGATTAAAAATAGCAATGTCTAATCTTATACTTCCAGTTCTCGCAGGAATGCAATAGGCAGATGGCTGATTTTGAAATTGCAGAATCTCGAAGGGAGGAGAAACAACAATGGCGAAGTGATTCTCGTGAGGAGTTTGAGCAGAAGCAAAGGAAATGGGGAGGAAAATTAAAAAGTTTGGTGAAAACTTTCAAGACCTTGTGCGGGAGTTGAAAAAGAAACAAGGTAGAAACATCTGGATCGGACAGAGTCTAGGGAGGAGTATGTGGGTTGTCATCCTGGTCAATCGAAAGACATCTCTTGTTCTAAAAGAACCCAGTCAAACTATGATATATAAATGGTGCTCTAACAGGAACAGATTGTGCATTAAGGGGGCAATTTTATACACACATGTCACAATGGAGATGGAGGAGGTGCTTGCCAAGTCCAAATAGACCTATTATCAAAGGTTTGGTGAGGTATTTGGTAGTCTTGGGGGAGGAGGGAGGGAACTGGAAGATCAAATACAAAGCATGCTGGTAGTTATACATTAGGAAAAATGCATACATTACTGCACAAAATATTATTAAAGAGCATATTCTAAAAAAAAATATTTTACAAAAATATGCATATACTACAAACATTATGAGACATAAAAACTATGCATGGCAGTTATTGTGCAGTCTATTAAAAGAGGCAAAAAACTGAAATGGTAATAACAAGAAAAATGGAAAGTTGGTGAAATTAAAATGGAAAAGATACATTCACCTCTATTGATTAGCAGTCATAAATTCAATTAGCTATGGCTAGTAACATGCCATTCATTATTCATTTGCCAAAAGCATATCGTTTGTCAATATCTGCGATCAGGTATTGTCACCTGCCATCAAAGATGTCACTATTTGTCAAAAAGCAAAATAGTGCTTAATGCATGTTATGTGCATATTTAGGAAATGAATTGTTAATACTTTAAAAAACTCCCAGCAAGTATATTCATAGAAGACTTCCTTTTATGATCCTTGTTTGACATGAAAATATACTTGAAATATGGAAATTTGTTTTATTTCCTCTGCTTTTGATGAGACAAGCTCAGGTATATACGTGTTCTTCAACTTACTCATGCATGCCTCACAAGTAGACTTAATTATATAATTCTTTCCACATGAGCAACTGTGTGATCATAAGATTTATTATCTAGAGCAGGTGAAAATGTGTATAAATTTCTCTGCATTCATTTTTTATTGCAAAAATATACTGTCCTGCCTAATTCCAAACAGCAATAAAGGAGTTGTAGTATGGCGTAAAGTGCACAAATAAAAATCAATGATTGTGACTACATCCCATCCCTTGCACTGCTGAAGAAATGGCAGTGTGATAAAGAATGCCCACAGTGCCATCAATCTAATGCTTAAATAGCTTTTTTAACAAAGAAAGAAGAAAGGATAGTTTTATCACAGTTCTTTGCACTGACTCTTAAAGGCTATATAGTCAATACCATCTTTTTTAGAGCTGATGCAATGCTACTCTTTCAAAAGTGGGCAAACCTTTTCAGCAGCAAAATGTGACTGAAAAGAAAGGCTCTGCCTATTCAGCAGCTGTAAAGTTATGTGAAGGAAGCTTTGTTTTTTTTTTTTTTCTAAAACAGATTCAACATGGAAGAATACAATTTTTAGATTCCATAGACAACTCAGTCTCAGTTCATTAAACTTTCTCCATGAATATTTCAGAAATGCTCTGAGATGATAATCAGTATGTAATGGAAGATAGTTAACTAGTTACTATACTATTTATTTAGCATATTATATATTTATACTATACTGTATAAACATCTGAGTGAATGTAAATGTTACACAAGATTAGTATGCTCTTAGTATACAAAATGTATACATATTAGTATGCAAAAATGTATACATATTAGTATGCAAAATGTAAAACACATTTCATGTAATGTATTAAAATACATCACATAATGTATCATATCTTTCATATAATGATAGCTTAGTATTGAATCTAACATGAGGATCAGATGGCATGAAACTTCCAAAGACATATTTCTATATATTTTTAGAGGCAAATAAGAGTACAACAAAAAAACCTTCAGTGTGTTTCATAACAAAAAAAGGAAACCTTTCTTCATGAGGCAATCCCCTATGACATCAAAGATATAATCAAATATTGATAAAGAGTTCTGTTAAGTACTTGTGTAATTTGTTCCTTCCTTTAGTTATGTTTTCTGAAATTCAAAAAAATCTCAGAAGTTATTAATGAGTAATCCTAGACCTCCCTGGGGAATTTAATAGCCAGATTCAAAGCTATGATGGTCAGGTCCCCTCTACAATCACATGATCGCACTTAGCGCATTCAGTAACCAGGCTACATTTACGACCACTGCAGTGTCCCATAGTCACATGACCAGGTTTTATGATGGTTTTGCTGAAAGACAGTTTTTACTTCCAGGTTTGGCATCCTATAGCAAATTGTTGGCTCATTTAACAACCACAGCATTTGCTTAACCACTGCGTTAAAAAGGGTTGTAAAATCAAGTCAGTTGTGTCGGTGATCAGATTTACAACTGTCACCAACTTACAAGTGCGATGGGCAGGCTCCATTATGTTGTAACTCAAGGACTACCTGAATTTAGATTTTAGTCCCTCCCATCTTCACAATGTCTCCAGGTGGCTCACAACAATAACAACAAAATCCAATTGATTGATTTATTCATTAGATGCCGTTAAGTCATTGTCGGCTCATAGCAGTCATACGGTTAAAATAAATAGGAAATATAATAAGGAAAATAATAGAATGGCAATTTGGACACTAACATCAATACAAATATAGATAACAAATATTAGATACCTTTGGTGAAGTATAGAGGAATTTTTTTCCACTCTACCCCAAGGGAGAAGAGCAAGTTTTAAGGCTTCTGGAATATGATTAAAGTGGGAGATGTCTGAAGCTCAGAGAAGGGCTTATTCCAGAAGACAGGCATATATATATATGTACAAGGTGCAGGAGAAATATAGCATAATAATTCCCCTGTATTCCCTTTAGAGAGAATGGACTGTCGCATTTCATGTAATAGTAAATCAAATGAAGGCCTCTCAACTGAAATGAACTTCATTTTAATTATTCCTTTTAAAAATGTCCTAAAGCTTAAATAATTTAAATTGGATTACAGGTAGTTCTCGATTTACAACAGTTCACTTAATGACTGTTCAAAGTTATAACAGCACTGAAAAGTGACTTATGATTATTTTTTCACACTTATGATCTTATGGTCACATGATTTATGATTTATGCTTGACAGTTGACTCACATTTATGTTTATTTACATTTTTTGCACTGTCCCGGAGTCACGTGATCACCTTTTGCAACCTTCTGATAAGCAAAGTCAATGGAAAAATGAGATTTACTTAACAACAATATTACTAATTTAACAACTTAACAAATGTGGCAAGAAAGCTCATAAAATGGGGCAAAATTTCCTTAACAAATTTCTCACTTAGCAACATACATTTTGGGTTCAATTGTGGTCATAAGTTGAGGACTACCTGTATTTCAAATCTATTGTTTGACAATACTTTTCTTAAGACTAACTCAAATGATACAAAATAACATGTATGATTTTGATCTATATTTGCAATGACTCTATGGTAGAAAACTATTATAATATCTTTAAGAAGTTGGCTAAGAAGATTTTTGCATGATTCTACAGTTCGGGGTATGCCTTAATTCTTAAAAACTGACAGCCGCTAACATTGTCCAAGAAGGCCTGAAGAGGCCCAATGTGGTACCCTTCCTTTTCCTTTGGATGAAACTCAAAAATTTCCAAATAAGCTTTGGCTTGATAGCTAAGAATTCTGGGAACTGCAGTCTTAATACATTTGAAGGGAGCAATCTGGAAAAAATAGAAGATATTCAAGGATGGACCAATTTTTATGAATTTATTTTTCAACAGACAAGACCTTAGAACATAATGGGAAATTAGTCTGGGCGGCAACTGGGTCTGAAAAGGAGGCAGAGATAGTTATAATAAAATCCAAGGGATGCTGCACTCCCAAGAAATCACATGGGAAATAGTCATCCTCTGTAGTAACACTACAGATTCCTATTTCCCATGTAATTTCTAGGGATTTGAGTTCTATGAAATTTACTTTGTAGATAAGTTTTTTATTGCTGAAATACCGTTCAATTTCCAGGAACTGTTTTCTGAAGAAACCAAACTGTGGACAAGTATTGCAATCCTAAAACATCTGACATTTCCACACTGGTGTGCATGTTTGTGTGTATTATGTACATGTGTGAGATAAATCTGTATATCTTATAACATACATGTCAGAATCTCCTAATTAATTCTAATTAAAATCCTGGAAAGCAAAAGTAAATATAGATAGTTTAATATGGATAGTTTATTGAAATAAAGACTTGTATAAGATTAAACTCTAACTTGCTTAGGTTGCAAATTAATATTAAGAAATCAGAACTTCAAATTGAATTAAAGATCTCCAAAGAAGTTACAAAAACAGAAATGATATCCCACAAAAGTAGGAATATTTAAAAGTTTTAATTCATTCAAAGTATAACTAATTACTGTAAACTCCAACCTTTAATAATTTTAAAAAATTCAAGTATGAATAAATGTAACCATTTTTGGCTGAGAAGGATTTTAGAAATAAAAATGAAATATTACCAAAATAATAGTTGTATTCAGACATTTAGAAATTCCTCTACAAGATGGACAAAATATAGTAAAAACCTTTAATACAGGTAGAAAATGTTCTGGATGTATTGAAAGGAAAACTTGGGCATCCCAAATGTAATATACTATTAAAAAGGATTTCAACTAGACAAATCATTGCATTAATACATGATGATACAGAGAAAGCTTGGGTAACATGAACTACAAAGAATTTTAACATAAAATATATATTACCTTCCCATCATGGTACATAAGTGTATACAAATTATGTAAAATCTCTTTTTAGATATAACAGTTACATATATGGAAAAAATGGTTGAGCAATTTAAGATTAACTTAAATTTCATTTTCTTCTGCAACTAATGTTTTGATCTCCTTTAAACACAGAAGAACAAAGAATCTATTGATTCCTGGTGTCTAAATGGGCCAACATTTTCACTAGGCACCAATTTTACTTGAATGCAATAAGGTTATAGTAAAATCACATATGCTTCTTTGCCTCTATAGAAATTTAATTTTAAAATACTAAATACAAAATCTATGAAACAATAATTTGCCTTAGTAGCATTCTTTTACATGTGTATGTGTGAGCACACACAAATACACACACAAACACATACAAAATTTTACTCATAACAAAGCACAGGTTTGTAACTTGACAGTAAAGTAGAATTAAATGCATATTATCATGCAGTATAATGTTGAGAAAACATGGGTATTAAATTGATTTAGCTATTTTAAAAAATGAGATTAGCATAAATGGGTTTTGTGTTCACAATCAGATCCCTAAATTCTTGAATTGTATTTCACCTACCGGAATATGGATGTCTTGGCTGCCAACTAGTAGTTTACATTAAGTTTGATGAGTCATGCAAGTTATGCTGTATATAGTTGGTTTAAACAAGCACTTTATAACTTTTCTGTTCAATATGTATTCCTGGTAGGAAGAAAAAAAATGAAAAATTCCAAACATGGACTTTTTAAACAGCACCAGTGGGAAAAGAGCAAGATGACCCCAGTAACTTTGTCCAGATGCTATGAAATGGAAAAGATATTGGAACAAGCTGATTAACTAAGAAATTCTGTCTGCAGCCCTTTGTGTATCTAAGGATTAATGAGCAACTTTGAGGAGATGACAACCTGAGGTACAGCCTCAGACCAATAACCTTCAAATGGCTGTTAATTCCCGGAAAGTAATATGTGGCAAGGTTATTAAAGCAGTTGTAATGGAGTTTGAGGAAGAGGCCATGGAAAACTATAGACTATAGACAGGATATCTTCATTTATAAGACAACAAAATTTCCTTTCTAGAAAAATGCTCAGTTGGATTCCTGAAATGATTACTCAAAGAAAGATGTTTAAAGTTCTTATAAATAGTAGCAAAATTAGGGATTTGGAATGAAGACCAAGTACAGTAAATTATTCTTTTTGGGTGTGTTATTATAGCACTCAGCTTCATAAAATAAAGTGAATTAAAATTGTCGAGATGATATTGCCTGTTTAAGCCCACATGATACCTTCCAAATATGTTAAGACTGCAACTCTGAAAATTCCTAACATGAATTAGGGACATTGTAGCCCCCAAAGCCTTTAATAAGTACCAAGTTAGGAACAGTCTCTCAAAATTTCTAGCTATGCTTATTGGGGATTTTAAATGTAGGTATCTAAGATTAGAGAAAATGCTAGGCAGTTTAGGAACAGTATTATATTTGAATAATATTTTATATTTTTATTAAAAATAAGTGGATGGTATTGATGAGGGAGGGATAATAACTGATCCTCCCTTGTGGAAAGGAATGGATGTTCTTATGTGGAGAACCATGAGGTTCAGTCTTTCCATCACTACAGCTATACATTTACATAAAAGTATAGGTAATCCTCGACTTATGACCACTACTGAACTCAAAATTTCTGTTGCTAAGCAAGACAGATATTAGGTGAGTTGTGCCCCATTTTACAACCTTTCTTGCCACAACTGTTAAGTGAATCGCTGCAGTTGTTAAAGTTAGCAACACAATTGTTAAGTTAATCTGGCTTTCCTATTGACTTTGCTTGCCAGAAGGTCACAAAAGGGATCATATGACCCCAGGACAGAACAACTGTTATAAATCTGAGTCAAAATTCAGCATTTGAATTTTGCAACAAAATCACGGAGATGCTGCAATGATCATACATGTGAAAAGTGGTCATAAGTCAACTTTTTTCAGTGCCATTGTAACTTTAAATAGTCACTAAATGAACTGTGGTAAGTCAAGGACTGCCTGTATTGGAAGAAGCTATATGTTGGTTTAGAATGAGATATGTTTGGTAATCTCAGTTCTACATTTCCACCTTAGTTTTGACTGGAAATTCTGTCAAAGTCTTGATCCTGTCTCTACAGGTTATGTGGACTTGGATGGGGCAAAAGAGATGGAAGTTAAAATTGTCTACAAACTATCTAGCTCGCTATTATTCTATATTTCACTGTGGATGGGGGTCACTGCCCTGGAAGGGGTAAGTCTGTTGCTTGCATGCTTTCTGGGCTCATGGCTATGCTGGATTTGCAGGTGTAGGCTCTGGCTATAGGACTCTTCTCCCAGGCATTTGATGAAGTAGACCATAGTCTACTTCTTGGTAAGATGGAACAATGTGGGATAGATAATACCATCACCAAATATATTTACAGTTAGCTGACCAAGCATACTCAGAATATATCCCTAATGTAACTATATCTACATGGAAAGAAGCATACAGAGGGTATCTCAAAGTTCTACAATATCATGACTCCAGTCAGTGCTCTTCAATATCTTCATAAATGACTTAGAGGAGTGGATTGAAGGCCACTCATCAGATTTGCAAATGATACCAAGCTGGTGAAGAATTGCTAACCCTTTGGAAGATAGACTCAAGATTCAGAAGGATCTTGACAGACTTAAGCATTTAGTCTTAGCTAACAAGATGCAGTTCAGTGGTGAGAAAAATAAACTTCTGCTCTTAGGAAAAACATATGCTCAGGTACAGAATGGGCAGTATTTGGCTCAAAGGTAGTACCTGTGAAAGAGATCTAGCTGTCCTGGTAGATCAGCGCTTGACTCAACAATGTGTTGCTACTGCCTAAAAAAACAACACAGTACCACTCTATACTGCATGGGTGAAGCCACGTTTGGAATACTACATCCAGTTTTGGTCACTACAATACAAAAAAGATTCTGGAACTGTAGAAAAAAGTACAGTACAATTTTCTTGTACAAAAGTTGAGATTTTATTTCCTTCTCTTACATATAAGTTTTTACTCCTAAATTATATAAACGATTGAGTTGATGAACAACAGTTGATGGGTAGGATTTTAAGACATATTAAGCCAAAATAATCTATTTATGGATTTCATTAACTGTGCATGTGTTGGAAAAGAAAGAGAAGCAAAATAGATCAGATTAAATAGCACATATTAAGAACTGTAATTGCTTGCTATCTAAGGATCTGAAAAGGAAAAGGGGTTTGCAGACCCAAAAAGTTGAAACATAATAAAAAAATCAACAACAAGACAGCAGATGGTTACCAAGACTATGATTGGCTATCTTGAGGACAGCCGATACAAAAGAAGATCCTTTAAAGATTAAGAAGGTGCCCTTTCATTACACTTGCTCAATAATGTCCATAAAGGCTTGTCTAAATGTGAAGGGATCGTTTTGGTAAAGTTTTCTCACTAGGGGAACCAGTTGTTAATCTCTCTTTATCCCAGCAATTTCAAATTATAGTCCCTGATGGGCATGAGAAACAGCTTGATAGAACCAGAGTCTCTATAATGACATATTTGTCTCCCACTCCGTTGCTGCAATTTTTTTCTTAATAGTATCCATAAAAGCAAACTCCAAATACCAAATGCTTCTCACAGGAAGTATATAATTCCACACTGAAGGCATAAAATGAAATGAATGTGCATATTGTGCCTTAACTACTCTTTTTGCAGTTCAGCAAAACATTGACAATACAACACTGTTACATTTAATTCCAGGTATGTGTTCAGACACATACATATAAATGCTTGTGCACACACAGTTATGCAAAAATATAGAACTGTTGCTTCCCTCACATATTTCCCTGGGTTGATAATCCTCTTCATCTCATATCCATTTTTTAATACTAAGAAATGCTTTCCTCCTCTTAAAGTAGCTTGCAAATTAATATAATATAATATAATATAATATAATATAATATAATATAATATAATATAATATAATATAATATAATATAATATAATATAATATAATATAATATAATATAATATAATAATATAATATAATATAATATAATATAATATAATATAATATAATATAATATAATATAATATAATATAATATAATATAATATAATATAATATAATATAATATATATATAATAAAAAATAATAATCTACCTTCTGAAGTGCAAGTACAAAACTAAAGGCCACATCAGAAAGAACATATGTGCAAAAGCAATATATTAAATAAAGCAGTAACCAAACCATAGTTATAATTGCACAGGTACAGTATATGTGGTACCTCGCTCAATAGTAGTAACTGTGAGAGGGATCTTGGATTCCTAGTGGACAACCATTTTAAAATGAGCCAGCAGAGTGCAGAGCTGCCAAAAAAGCCAACACAGTTCTAGGCTGCATAAATAGAGGGATAGAATCAAGATCACATGAATTGTTAACACCACTTTATAATGCCTTGGTAAGGCCACACTTTGAATACTGCATCCAGTTTTAGTCGCTACGATGTAAAAAAGATGTTGAGACTCTACAAAGAGTGCAGAAAAGAGCAACAAAGATGATTAGGTGACTGGAGGCTGAAACATATGAAGAATGGTTGCAGGAACTGGGTATGTTTGGCTTAATGAAAAGAAGGATTAGAGGTGACATGATAGCAGTGTTCCAATATTTCAGGAGCTGCCACAAAGAAGAGGGAGTCAAGCTACTATCCAAAGCATCTGAAGGCAGGACAAGAAGAAATGGGTGGAAACTAATCAAGGATAGAAGCAACTTAGAACTAAGGAGAAATTTCTTGACTGTTAGAACAATTAATCAGTAAAACAACTTGTCTCCAGAAGTTGTAAATGCTCCAACACTGGAAGTTTTAAAGAAGAGATTGGATAACCATTTGTCTGAAATGATAAGAGGGTTTCCTGCCTAAGCAGGGGGTTGGACTAGAAGACCTCCAAGGTCCCTTCCAAGTCATTTATTCTATTATTCTATTCTATTTTCAAGTGTAAGTATAGCATAATAAAAATAAAGGAGAAAACTTTTGTATGTTCTCAGGATTATCCAAACTCTGAGACCTCCTTTCTATATACTATCACTAATCATATGTAGTTGGCTCTCACAAAAGGGATGCAACATTTGATTTGTTGAAAACAAAGGACCATAGACAGAACACGAAAAATATATAATATAGGATGACCATGTTACCTGCTTAAATAATTTGAACAAATTTAATTATTAATCATAAATACCTTGTATATTGGGTCTACCCATTTATTAGTTCTGGCCATACCCATACCCACACTGAAGTCCCTGAGCATCACTCAAAAAGCAAAGTGCAGCATTTTGCCAGAGAAAATTTGAATATTCCTTAAGGGAAGGCATGTGACATACAGAGAGATGCTCCCTTAAGAATCATGGTGTCAACTTTCAAAGGTATAACCAACTATACAACTCTCGACTCTCACCTAGGAACAAACTTGTCAGTCCAAAAACTATAATAGAGGCATCATTTGTCTCAATCAAAATTTGAACAGCAACACTCTGCATTAATTGAAGTTTCTAGTTGGGTTTTAAGGGCAGTTGTTGCCATAGCAACTGAAACACTGTGTCAGCTTTGAAATTCAGCTGCCATTTTTAAAGAGAGTTGGAGGAGTTGAAAAGTTCAAGGTTATTCTGTATGCCATATTAAGAAATTCCAATGGCAGTTAATTGGTTCTCGTGATTTATGAAGTGTAGAAGTGGGAGGAGAGAAGATAGGGTTCTGTGTAACGCACAAAAAAATTTCACTTTGGGAAATTGCCTTTGACATGGCAGATCTGTTTCTAAATAAATAAATTGGAGAGAAAATGTCTCGGAGTGATTGAATCATGGATACTTTCTGGATGCCTTACATTTATTTCCCAAAGTCACTTTTTAATTTTTGAAGGAGCTTGGCTGATACCCCGGAGTTCTTTTTCCAGAGATGGAGAAAGATCAACAATCAGCCAAAGTTGGAGATATGCAGGGGAGAGAGTATGGGCCCCCTCCCTCTGGAGCATTAATTGAACCTGTCGGCCCTTGTTTGGAGGAGATGATGGATGCTTTCAGGAGGGCAGTAGGAGAAAGAGATTTGGGAGCTATACTGAAGTGTTTCAACTCAAGAGTTGTTATAACCCAGATGTGACCCAGCTGTCTAAAGAGAAATCTTTCTCTAGCCCCAGGCATATGGCTATTCTGCCAGGTTGGAGGGAAGAGAGGCAATTGGAGTCAGAATTCTCTCAAGAAGACAACCCCCAGATTATTCCTGGAAGTCCATCAATGGCAGATTTACATCAACAGTTCCAGAATTTAAAGGTGACAGGTTTGGTCTCACAATCTGTTTGGATGGGTGGAAGCTTGAGACCACCCATATTCACTTACCCAACTATTGTGAGGAATGAGGAGACTATACAGATGCCAGTTGGTGGAAGCCAGAAAGAAGCATCAACTGACAGAGATATGTTGCAGTCTCCGAGGCAATCCCCTCATTTTCCAGAAGGAATTTTGCCCCTTGCAGAGAGTATCCCTCCAGGGTGGGGATTTTATCCAGGCCAGGGGTGGATTCAATGCCAATGGCAGCAGCATCAACATAGCCCTGGTCTGAAGGGGGGTTTCCCAGACAGCAGACCGCAGCCACTTCCCCTCCACCCCACTAGGGAACCAGGCCACACCCATCTTCCTCCTGGCAACCACAATTGCAGCCCCAACTGGCAGCGAGGCCACAGGGACCCCTATTCCAGAGAGGCACCAGCCAGCCAGGATTCAGGGGCCCTTCCCAGCCTACATATGCCACCTGGCCTGTTCCTGCCATTCCAGTACAACCTGCAGGGGCCTGGCATGTGCCACCTCCGTAACCACGACCTAGGCCAGACCAAATACCCTTTGAGGCCGTATTTGATGGCCACCATGAACATTTCAATTACTTCCTCACTTGAATCTGATCCCATATAGAACAATTTGGAGATCAATACGCCACAGAGCACGATTTGGTTATGGCCATAACAAATGGGATGAATGAAGGGAATGCTTCAGACTGGGTGGCCCAACTACGCAATGAACAAGTCCCTGAATTATATGATGTAAAGGGATTTATTCAATTATTAAGACTCAGATTTGAAAATCCAGACAGGGTAGCAGAGAATGAAGAGAAGTTAATGGAAACGCGGCAAGGCAAGCGACCCTTGTCAGAATTCATTTGGGACTTTAGAAGGGTCGCAAGTCACCTCATGGATTGGCCTGAAAGAATGACTTTACACTATTTTAAAAAAGCCATTAATCCAGAAGTAAAGAAGGCCTATGAAATTAGGGGAATCCCAGAGACCTTACAATTGTGGTATGCCGCCTCCCTCAGCTTAGATCGCAGCATCAACCCACACAGGAAACTTCTTCTGGCAGCCCTGACTAAGAGAATTGTGGCGAGGAGACCGCCAACTCGACCAATTGAAACTGCTCGTACCCAACCCACCAAGGTGCTGAAATGTTACCGATGTGGCCAAGCTGGTCATAGGGCAGCAGACTGTCTGGCCCCTGCTCCTGTAACACAAGCTCCGCAGTCAAAGCCTAATACAGCTATTAGAGGTTGGAAGAATCAAGGAAGACCTCCAGGCAGGGGTGGGTTCGCCAAACACAGCTGGGAAAGCCCCCTCTGCACAGATAGGAGCAATGGACCACCAGACTGACACCACGTCCCCGAGAACCCGACCTGCAAAGACAACCCAATGGTGAGTGATCCCATCATACCTTTTACAGTTAAGGTCAAGTTAGTGGTACCAAACATGGGGGAGGCCGGGGAGTTAGAAACTGTCATTGATACTGGGTGTTCTAGATGTCTTATCAGACTCCCCATCGTTGAACAATTGGGCATAAAGACTAACCCGCTAAAACGCCCAATCAGATTTGAGCAAGTGGATGGAACTTTAATGGGGGGGGCAGCCATTCAAAGGACAGAATTGATCAAGATGAAATTAGGGCCCTATCGCGAACTCATATGCTTCATAGTGGCCCCCAAGATGTCAGAATCAATCATACTGGGATTTGCTTGGTTAGACAAATGGGCCCCAATGATCAAATGGGAGGATGGATTTAGAAAAATCCTCACTGGACCGGGCCCATTGCCCTCTCTTCCACCCAGAGCCTAAGCCAGCATCCATGGCATCCTACCTTCTCCCAGATAATCCCCAGGTAGCCGACCAATACAAGGACTTGACTGAAGCATTCAGTGAAGAAGAGCGTAATGTTTTACCTCCCCATTGAGCCACTGATTGCTCCATAGAATTAGAGCCCGAGGCAAAATTACCAAAACCAAAGATGTATTCCATGATGCCTGCTGAAATGACCGAATTAAGGAAATACATCAACAGCAATTTGGAACGATGTTTTATTGAGCCTGCCAAACCAAGATTAGCTGCCCCCATGTTATTCAAGGGGAAGAAAGATGGCGGGTTGAGATTGCGTGTTGACTTTAGAGGCGTGAACACCATATGCATCAAAAACATGTATCCTCTCCCTCTTATGAAGGACTTATTGAACCATCTGTCAAAGGGCAAAGTATTCACCAAGCTAGATCTCAGGGAAGCTTACTATCAGGTCTGCATCAAAGAGGGAGATGAGTGGAAAACTGCTTTTAACTGCCCTCTTGGTAGCTTCCAATTCAAAGTCATACCTTTCGGACTTCAGGGGGCTCCTGCAGTGTTTATGCAGCTCATCAATGTGGTGCTACAACTGCACCTTTACCGGGGAGTCCTTGTGAAACTGATTGACATCCTTATCTTCACCGAAACCATGGAAGAACATGTTCAATTGATCCGACAGGTTCTAGAAAAACTTCTAGCCAACAAATTATATGTGAAACTCTCAAAATGGGCGTTGGTTCTTACCTGATACGCCTCTTCTCGTGGAACTGCGTAGAGCATCCAGAGAGTGGGAGGTGCTCCAGTCTCCACTTCTCACAGGCTGAGCTGAAATTGAGGAATGCCCTCCTCCTCCACGTGACTCCTCCATGCGTTCCCCCAGTTTTAACGAAGACGAGAGGACAAGAACAACCCTCTAATCTTAAGTATTATACAACTTGAACTACAACACTAGAAATCATTGGCCGAAACAGGTTTTCCCCCCTACCGACGGACCAATTAGGGTGAGGCTGGATGCTCTACGCAGTTCCATGAGAAGAGGCGTATCAGGTAAGAACCAACGCCCATTCTCCATAGAACTGCTGCGAGCATCCAGAGAGTGGGACATACCAAAGCAAGTGTGTCCTACGTGTGGGAGTCCGTCTGGATTGGAACTTCTCCAGGATCTCTCACCACTTGCTGCAAAACTCGCCTGCCAAAAGATGCTTCAGCTGAGGCGTAAACATCAATCTTATAATGTCTTATAAAGGGAGATGGGGAAGTCCAGGTGGCCGCCCGGCAAATATCAAGAATAGACACCTGAGTAGCCCAGGCTGCCGAGGTAGCTGCACTTCTGGTGGAGTGAGCGGTAACCCCACTGGGAACTGGAATAGCTTGAACTAAATAGGCCTTGGATATGGTAGCCCTAATACATCTGCCTACCGTGGATGGAGAAACCTTACAGCCTAGTGTCTTTGGCTGAAATGACAAAAATAGAGACTCTGCCTTTCTGATGGACTGCGTACGAGAAATGTAAATACGCAAAGCCCTTCGAACATCAAGGGTGTGCCACTGCCTCTCTTGCTTGTGCAGAGGCTTCGGGCAAAATTAGGCAGGACCAACTCCTGTGCCCTGTGGAACGGTGAATTGATCTTTGGCATAAATGCTGGGTCTGGTCTCAGAACCACCCAATCTGAATGAAAAAAAAAAAAACACAGATCTTTTCTCACGGATAGAGCTGCAATTTCAGATATCCTTCTAGCCGAAGTAATAGCCACCAGAAAAACTGTTTTAAATGTAAGAAATTGAAGTGATGCCTCTCTGAGAGGCTCAAAAGGAGACCTAGTCAAGGCCAGGAGAACTTTATTAAGGTCCCATGTTGGGTACCTGTGCACTACTGACGGGCGCAAATTAGAAGCCCCTTTAAGAAAGGCCTTGATTCGAGGATGGTGGGAAAGGGGACCGAAAGGATCGCCAGCAACCACCGTTGAGAGTGCTGCTACCTGCCTCCTTAAGATGTTAGGTGATAAACCTCCATCTAGGCCATCTTGTAAAAAGGCCAGGATCTGTGCAACTGAAGGAGAGCGTGGATCGATGAATGATTTGTGGCACCAGTTACAGAAACTTTTCCAGGTTGCATCATAAATGCGAGTGGTAAAAGGCCTTCTAGCCACCAAAATGGTGTTAATGACCTGGGCTGACAAGCCTTCCTCAATCATCCTTTCCCGCTCAACCTCCAAACGGCCAACTGTAGCCACTGTGGCTCTGGATGAAGCAGCGGGCCTTGCGACAGCGAAATCTGCTCCAACGGAATCCTCCATGGCGGAGATACCGACAGATTGCGGAGGTCCACAAACCACGGCCTCCTGGGCCAATAAGGTGCCACCATGAGGATTTCTGCTTTCTCGGCTATCAATTTTCGAATCACCCTGGGGATTAATGGAAGTGGAGGGAAGGCGTACAGTAGCCCGGGAGGCCATGGGCAACGCAAGGCATCGTGATTCTCTGCTCCGCTGGAGGGATAACGGGAGAAGAACCTTGGTATTTGTGCGTTGAGCGGAGATGCAAAAAGGTCTGACTGAACCTGGCTGCTGCTTCTCTGAACAGATGTGGGTGCAGACGCCACTCTGCCTGATCCAGTGTTGCCCTGTTGAGCCAGTCCGCTTGGACGTTGGAGGCCCCGGAGATGTGCTCCGCTCTAATGGATAAAAGATGCACTTCTGCCCACCGACACAGTCGTTCAGCCTCTCTCATGAGAAGGATGGAATGGGTGCCCCCTTGCCGATTGATGTGGGCCTTGGTTGTAGTATTGTCCATTAGGACCAGGACATGGCGCCCCCTTAGCCGATGAAGGAATGTTCGCAGATCCAGGTACACTGCGCGAAGCTCCAACCAGTTGATGCTCCGACTCGCTCCGCATGAGTCCAAACTCCCTGTGCCGAGAGAGATTGCAGGTGGGCCCCCCATCCGGAAAGACGTCTGTCGTGAGAACAACCCTTTGAGATTCCTGGAATAGCTGACCTCTGTTGACAGATGGTCGCGTCCACCACAGGAGGGAGGCGAGAACTTTCGGCGGGACCTTCACTATAAACCTTGACGTGCTCTTTCCTGAACGCTGATACGGCAGGAGGAACCATTGCAAAGATCTGGAATGCAAGCGAGCCCATGGAATAATGGAAATACAGGAAACTAGCTTCCCTAGCAGTTTGGATAAATCGAGCAACAATGCTTTCCCGGTCCACCGGATATCCCTGATAGTGGTGCGGATACTAATAAGTCTCTCCTGAGAGAGAAAGACCCTTCCTTCAACAGAGTCAATCACAGCCCCTAGATGGGATATACTAGTGGAGGGGGTAAGCTGACTCTTCTCCCAGTTCACTAAGAACCCGTGGGACTGAAGTACCGAGAGGGTAGCGCTAGTATCGCTCTCGGCTTGATGTCGGGAAGGGGATACAACCAGGATATCGTCAAGGTAACAGTAGATCTGGATGGAAATTTGTCTAAGGTGAGCTGCAAGAGCCGCCAACACCTTAGTGAAAGATCTCGGAGCTGAGGCTAGACCAAAGGGGAGGGCTACATACTGGAAATGCTGATTATTTTTATAACAAAATCTGAGATATTTAGAATACGAGGAATGAATGGGAATATGGAGATAAGCCTTGGAAAGGTCAATTGACGTAAGCCTGTCCCTTTCTCTGATGCCCTATAAAATCGACTGCAGAGTCTGCATTTTGAATTTATGGCGTACAATAAAACGATTTAACCTCTTAAGATCTAAAATGGGTCTCCAACCCCCGGAATGTTTAGGCACCAAGAATAAAAGTGAATAGAAACCCCTTCCCTGTTGGGATGGGGGTACAGGTTGAATAGCCCTAAGATCAGAGAGATGTTTGATGGCGGAGGTCATAAAAGCCCGTTTAGTAGAATTCCCAGAAATGGGTGAAACCCTGAAATGTTCGGGGGGAGGAGTGAGAAACTGCAGGGTCAAGCCAAAGCGCACTTAATTTGTAACCCAAGTATCAGAGGTGGATTCCTCCCACTTGTCGGCAAAATACCTGAGGCGGCCACCTATGGTAAGAAAAACTGCAACGCTGCCTGGGCCGGCGGGCCGCCCTACTCCCGGAACCCCTGAAGGGCCTTCTGTAGCTACCCCCTCTCTTGCTTCTGTCTCCAGAGTCACCCCGGTCCTGGTAGGACGGCCGGAATGAGGGGGAACCCTGAAATCTAGGAGAGAATGATGACTGGAAAGAGGGACGAAAGGAGCCCCTCCGAAAGGACTGGGAACTCTTGGCTTCCTGCCTACGAAAAAGTGAAGGCAGAAACTTTTTCTTATTTTGGGTTTCCAGGAGCAATGGCTCCAGAGCGGGCCCGAATAATTTCCCTTTTACTATGGAGGCTGAAGCCAACTTGGACTTATTTTTAATATCAGCCTGCCAGTGTCGAAACCAAAGCAATTGTCTGGCAGAAACATGGGAAGATATAGCTCGGGATGAGAACTTAACCGAATGAAAGGTAGCGTCGGCTGCAAATTCCGCCGCTGCCGTGATCTTTGCAATATCTTGATGGGCTCTGGTATCAGCTGGGGAAATGTGTTGCTTCAGCTGTCTGAGCCACCTGATGGAGGACCGGGTGAAGAAGGAAGCGGCCGTGGCCGACCGGATAGCCCAGGCATCAGCGGTGTGAGCCCGCCGGAGCGCCATCTCCACTTGCCTATCCTCCGGCTTCAGTGCCTCCAGTGCATCGATAGGATTGGAATAGGAAGCAAGTCTTACAATCGGATCATCTACTTCCGGGGTGTCTAACATAGCTGAGAAATCCAGATCCAGGGTAAACAACCTCTTGTCCTGACTAGAAGGGGCTGGAGAAGGACCCACCGAGGCCAACTGCTTTGCCACCAGATCTGAGAAGATTGGGGGGGCCGGAATAATGTCTGCTGCCACTGTCGGCTGTCTGAACATAAGGTCATCAGGACCTTCTGGACTCGATGGAGGGGGTTCAGGAGGAGGCTGAGAGGCCAGACCTGAAATGTTCTTTGCCTTAAATAACAAGGACTTAAATGGGGCTTAAAAAGACCCACAACAGCAGGTTGTTCAGGAGAAAGACCCTCATCTTCTGACATTTCTCCCTCCATTAGGTCCCCCTCCATAAAGGGTTCAGAATACTGTAGGGAACCTCTATCAGAACCTTCGTACTCTCCGAACGGTTCAAGGCCCACTCCCTCTTCTTCTTGGGTATCCTCCCCCTCTGGGAATGGAACATCCATGTGAGGAGGTACCTGACCATGCTGTGACGCTGGTGCAGAAGGAGATCTCCCGGATAAAGACTCAGCCTCGGGAGTCCTCCCTCGGGAATCCGTTCTAGCCAGCTGCTGCATTCCTTCAACTATGCCTTGACAGATGGCAGACTGCATCGATTCCCTGATGTTCTCAGGTACAATGTTTGGAGCAGGATCTTCAGAGCGTAGGCCTGCAGTGGTCGGCGTAAAGGTCGCCTCTGGTACACAGGAGGGCTGGCGGCCTCGGGTGGAAGTACCTCCCCTAGAGGAAGAGGGTTGGCTCAGCAGGGGGTGGGGTGTAGAAGGAAAGGCAGGTGTTATAGAGTGTGACTCTTTAGCCCGCTTGCTAAACTCCCTTTCTAGGGCCTTATGACGTCGTAAGGCATCTCTTTGAGAAGCACTGGAAGAATCCTTGTCCCTTTTGCGAAGGTAGTGCGTCTTAGATTTGGCCTTCAGAGAAGAACCAGTAGGATTAGCCTCTGCCATGGTATTGAAAAGAAAATGGCGGTTGGCACGCCTAGGAGTTCGGCCTACAAATGTAAACCGGTTTTCCTAAAATTGGGTCACGTCCCCCTTTTGAAAGAAATTTTATTCTAGAACTAACTATTATCTATTCAAAAAAATCTCCTTTCTCTCTTTTTTTTTTTTGAACTTTATGCAATAAAAAACAGAAAAAATTCTAGCAAGCTAATCTAAAATCCTGAATATATACACTGGCAATTATATACAAAAAAGGGTCAGGTTCAAGTAAGGAAAACCAAATAGACCCAAGAAGGTACAGCAAAAAAACTTAATTCCAAATAGACCAAATGAACGCTGAGGCCAAGCAAATCTGTAAAAGGCAAGACAAGAAAAAGGGCCTCTGTAGGCAGCCCCCCAACAACATGGAGAGTACGTGCCTGCGCTTCTGAACTAGCTGCGGGCCAAGGAAAAAGCCAACAATATCAAATCTAAGAGAGACAACAGGGCACGGGGCCACAGTGCTCTCTCAGTAAAATCAAAGGCTCCACGCGGCCTGATGGTCCCACTAAAGGGCCTACAAAAGCCTCGCAGCTCACTCTTAAATTTAAAAAAAAAAAAAAATTAAGGCCTTACTTGATCAGCAAAACAAAATGGTGCCGGCCACGAGGCGTGCCCAAAATGGCCGCCCGGCTCAGAGCGCACAGCACAGAAGCGCACCAGCCCACCAACTTCAAGCAGGAGAAGAAAGGAGCTGGGAGAGGAAGCGCTGCCTCCTTTGAGGCGTTCTAGGGGGGAAGACGCAATCGCGCTTTTTAAAAGTATAGCGCAGGGCCAAGCGACTGAGGCCAGCGCGCTTGGAACGGCAGAGGATAGAAGAGGAGGGGTGAGGGGGGGGGCAAAAGGCTCCAAACTCCTTACTTCCCTCCTGGGAGCGAAATCACTCCACAACTAATTTTGGGATTGCACTAGCCTTGCAGGGAGAGGAAAAAAAAAATGAAATCAAACCTGATCAAATTCTCAACGATCACCTGAAACAGCCAAGGAATGAGAAAAAGCTGCCTGCTTCTCGAAGGCTGAGTTAAAACTGGGGGAACGCATGGAGGAGTCACGTGGAGGAGGAGGGCGTTCCTCAATTTCAGCTCAGTGTGTGAGAAGTGGAGACTGGAGCACCTCCCACTCTCTGGATGCTCGCAGCAGTTCAGGGCAAAGTATTCACCAAGCTAGATCTCAGGGAAGCTTACTATCAGGTCTGCATCAAAGAGGGAGATGAGTGGAAAACTGCTTTTAACTGCCCTCTGGGTAGCTTCCAATTCAAAGTCATGCCTTTCTGACTTCAGGGGGCTCCTGCAGTGTTTATGCAGCTCATCAATGAGGTGCTACAACTGCACCTTTACCGGGGGGTCCTTGTGTACCTGATTGACATCCTTATCTTCACCGAAACCATGGAAGAACATGTTCAATTGATCCGACAGGTTCTAGAAAAACTTCTAGCCACTAAATTATATGTGAAGCTCTCAAAATGCGAATTTCACAAAGAGTCGCTGGACTACTTAGGCTACCGTATATCCAACCTGGGGATTGAAATGGACCCCAGAAAGGTGAAAGCGGTGCTGGACTGGCAACCCCCCAGAACCCAAAAACAACTTCAAAGTTTCTTGGGGTTTGCCAACTTCTATAGACAATTCATTGCATCCTTTGCTGAAGTTGCCCTCCCGTGGACAGAGCTATTAAAAACGGGCCCATCACCCACCAAGCCAAAGCCAAGTCAAACTATGGACTGTCAGAAACCTTTCAAGGCCTTAAAATGCCTCTTCACAGCTGAGCCCATCTTCCAGCACCCAGACGCAACCAAGATTTTTATTGTCCAAACAGATGCAAGTGATGTAGTGGTGGCAGCCATTTTGCTGCAGAAAGACTCTCAAGGCCAACTGATGCCATGCACTTATGTGTCCAAAAAGCTGACAGACACAGAGCGAAGGTGGGCGGTCTGGGAGAAAGAAGCATTCACTGTACGATGGGCTTTATTGACTTGGAGTATTTTCTAGAAGGGGCGCCAGTGGCCTTTGAGGTATGGACTGATCATAAAAACCTCGAGGCTCTAAAGATGTCTAGGAGATTATTGCCCAAACAAGTCTGCTGGGCCCAATATTTCAAGCCATTCAATTTCAACATTAAATATATCCCCTGAGGGAAAAACTTACTGGTGGACGCTCTGTACAGAAAACCTCAGTTTGACAGCCACCGAGAGGAAATAGTACAAGCCTTAATTTCAGACTCTCAATCGGCAGGCCAAATGACCACTCGTGCCCAAGCCAACCGCCTGGAAGATAAGCTGACTGCGGAATTGAAAACAGCCCTATTGACCGATCCTTGGTTCCTGGACCATCAAACCGAGTTGACAATGAATGATGGACTAGCTTGGAAAGGGACTAAGCTTTATGTACCCACCACCCTAAGACTACTGGTACTAAAACGTAGCCATGACTCCTGGCTGGGAGGCCACTTCGGATTCCTAAAAACCCTACATTTACTGAGAAGACTGTTCTGGTGGCCAAAAATGAAATCTGATGTCGAGGACTATGTAAAAAGTTGTTCAATTTGTGCCACAATGAAACACAGAACTGGAAAAACCCCTGGCCTCCTGCAACAAGTTGCTGAACCAACCCAACCCTGGGAAGAAATCGTAACGGACTTTATTGTTGAACTACCTAAGAGTGAAGGGAATACCATATAATTATAACTATAACTAATTATAACTATAATTGACTTATTCTCTAAATAGGCCCATTTTATAGCCTGCAAAGGACTTCCATCTGTGAAAAAACTTGCAAAGTTGTTCATGAAACATATCTATAGACTACTTGGAATACCCTGTAAAGTAATATCAAACAGAGGGATACAATTTATCGCAAAATTTTGGAGGGAATTTCTGAAATTCATTGGTTCCTCTCAAGGGTTATCCTCAGCTTTCCATCCTGCTCATAACGGAGCAGCGGAGAGAGCTAATGCCATGATTGAACAATACATTAGATGCTATGTAAATTATCAACAAGAAAATTGGGCTGAGTTATTACCTCTTGCAGAGGTTGCTTACAGTACATAGCAGCATGGGCTTGACTCCATTCCAAATCAATGGAATGGATTTTGTCCCAATGCCAGAATTACCAAGACAACCTCCCTCATCCATGTCCCTAACAGAATGGATGAACCCATTAAAGAAAGGGTGGGAAGACACAAAAAAAGCTTTGAATGAAGCTGCAAAAAATTATAAAAAACAGGTGGATAAACATAGATCCCTTCAGCTGCCTTTTAAAGTAGGGGACAAAGTATATTTGTTGACCAAGTATCTTAGGTTGAAACTGCCCAGTAAGAAGCTGGGTCCAAAATTTTTGGGTCTGTTTCCAATTTCAAAGATAATCAATCCGGTCACTGCCCAATTAAATCTTCCTCGACTATTGGGGAAAATTCATCTGGTGTTCCATTGTAGTTTACTAAAACCAGCTACTGCATTAATGATAAGATCACTGCAATGTATGTGTTTTTTTTTCTTTTCTTTTAGGAGGAGGTGTTTTCAAGGAGGGACGCCTGTCAGCTTTGAAATTCAGCTGCCACATTTTTTTTGAAGGGAGTTGGAGGAGTTGAAAAGTTCAAGGTTATTCTGTGTGTCGTATTAAGAAATTCCAGTGGCAGTTAATTGGTTCTCGTGATTTATGAAGTGTAGAAGTGGGAGGAGAGAAGGTGGATTCTCTGTAATGCATGAAAAATTTTCACTTTGGGAAATTGTCTTTGACATGCCAGATCTGTTTCTAAATAAATCAATTGGAGAGAAAATGTCTCTGAGTGATTGATATCATGGATACTTTCTGGATGCCTTACACACTACACCAAAAATACAGTTTATAGACAAAGCAGAAACAATTCTTATTTTTAAAAAAATCAGAAGAATTTGATTTTTTTTAAAAAGGTAGCCTTCATCTCTGTCTGATACTCTATCTGATACTCTAAACTGTCTGACACTCTATCTCTGACTCTTAAATAAAAGTACTTCTACTTTGTCTAGATTTTATTGTCTGAATGCTATCTGATGATATCAAAGGCCAGTTGAATAAAGTCCTTTTCTTCACTCCTGCCTCCAAGTGCACAAAATCTATTGAGATGGTTTAGCAGGAAGGAAAAAGAGAAGACATATTTTTAATGGAACTTTGCTCAGGCATCATTATGTGGTAGCCCTTCTTTGTCACAATCCAATTAACATAGATTCTAAACACTGATCAACACCAGCTGCCTTGCCTAACAGAAAGAATATACTGAGCAGGTAGACAGACATATTGTTAATGTATGGAAAATTTTTCTCAGTGGTTTTGTGTAGCTGTTAAAAAGCATATATTTCCATTACCTGCACTGGAATATAATTGAGATCATTAAAAATGTTCCTTCTTCCTTACTTTACAGCGCAGTTCCAGAAAATTGAGAAGACAAAGGAAGAACTGGAAACAGCCATTGATTAGTGTTGAAAACTTGCCTTCAAGATAAACTGCTGAGAATCATGTAAATCACTGCAACTAAATATTTTTTAAATATTAGAAAGATTTTATATATGTAAAATTATGTCAAAAGCCCCTGAAACATGTGAAATGGATTCTACATATTCCATGCTTAGGATTTCTTTTTAAAAGAGAAGTGAAATAGAATTTGTGTATGAGCTCCATGTATTGACTGAGGCGCTCTGCACATGTTAAAATACCCTGAATTTTAATATGTTTAGGTAAATTATGAAGTCCTTCTTGGCTGTACAGTACTTGGAGAGTATAGCAAAATAGTTTGCTTTGATCTTATGAATACAATGTTTCTCTTTGTAGTTCAAGGAAATAATTTTCCTACATTACAGTAATCAGTTTGGGATCATCTTAATTGCTAACAGCATTGTTCACAAAACCAGTTGAAGGTGGAACTGAAAAGAACAAAGACCACTGGACCTCAGGATTAAAAGCAAGTTAGAGGATTATGAATCTAAAATATGGAGTGTTTCTCACTTAAAACAACAAGTGGGCTAATCTATAATCTATTTATATAATTTTTTATAGGGAAGACGAAGAAAGGGGGCATTAGAGTCGAAAAATGTAAAATGTAAATATTGTCTAAAATCTAGCAGTGATTCACACTGCCAAATAGTCCACACCTCTTCATTTAGTGCATCCTTAAATGGAAAAGGGATAGAAAGGATGTTTCTATGTGTATTAGGATTCATAGGTTTCACAGAATCACATTCATCATACCGTAGCAAGCTGAGAACAGAAATAGAAAAATCGAAACAGCAACAAAATACACTTATGGTAGAATATATGGACATTTACTGACTAGAAAAGCAACTTTATGGGTGGTGGCAGAAAAGATACAACAGTTGGTATTTAAATACAGATAGCTGGGATTAAGTTTACCCACAAATGTATCTGGGTTCATCCTTTACATTTATTTTTAAAAAAACCTAAATACACATTCCAGAAATTAAGATGAAGCTGCTGTTTGTCCAGAAGCTGCAAGGTTTGGCAGGGGCCCCTAGATCCCACCTGGAAGGGATCAGCCCCTATCCTGGGTTTCTCCTGGATTCATGGCTTCTGCTTGATCCTAGGTTTGAGGTTGTGGATAGATATTGATTTCACAGCCTTGGCAGTTTTATGCCAGTTTCAACCCTTCTAACAACAGCCACTCACATGCTTGACACTTGATTACTGCGGTGCATTCTAATATAGCTAGGAGGATTAAATGTTCATTATGTTTAGAAGTATTTTTGAAAGAATAACCAGGGGTTGGGGAGAAAAGGGGTTATTTTCTTATCTTTGCAATTGTTCCATTATTTCCTTATTCCCTTACAAACGTATGCAAAGTGTCTTAGAGTCTCATTCAGATTTATGTAGTTGCTATGAAACTGAGTGTTAATTTAAAAATTAAAATAAAAAAACTAATCTCTATGCCTTTGAATACACAAGCATCTTATTTAATTAGCAAGTGTACACACATACATATATCACACAGTGCCTGTTGATTTATCGCTGAAAAATACTTCAAATTGATTCTGGTAACATCAAAGTCAGGCAGAGTGGAAATAGCCAGTGCACAGCAAACATCAGCCTCAGCAAATGACAAATAATCAAACAAGGAGGCTATAAGAAGGGAACAGAAGACCTCAAAGCAACTATGATCACAAGGGCAGATTGACAATACAACCAACGAAAAGTCATTAAAATGGTTCTCCCAATGAAATATAACCATTGTGTGCCTTAATGATTGCCAAGAAGATCTTGCTATTATATCAATGTATGGTTTTTGCTAAATATATCATGCAGATCCTAATAGCAATAAATTCCATGTTTGATGTCCCACCTAGCCCTCCCAATAGAATTATTAGTGTAGTGGTCATTATTATGATACAACTTATCTATCACATTCTGACATAAGGAACATAAAAATTTGGGGAAGTTCTATATGGTGGACTCCCAGAATCCCTTACTACTACTACAGTAAAACAACAAAACAATAGAGAACCATTATATCTTTTCCTCCTGAATAGATTTCCTGGGGGTGGGGTGTAAAAGGTCATAGAATAAGAGTGAGAAGAACACAAGAGGATTACAATTTAAAGAAAATATCACCAGAGACGTCTTTGCTGGCAGTAAATTTCTTCCTCAGCAGATGTTCCCTTAACACTATTGCAGTTATATTCCTTCTTTAAGGAATCTTAAAGAAGATTCCTACATAAACTGCCTTCAGCTCATGGAGGAGATGTAGGATACAAATAAATAAATACTCTGAAAATGAGAGACTGAATTTGCATGGCAAGGACACATATTACATAAACACTTCATCAAATCAGTAGTTACCTTTTCCCACCGTTCTTGGCAGCAAGATCTTCCCTAATTGTAAAGAAGCCAATTAAATAAAAATGATGGTAACAAAAATAGGTCCTCTGAATCAACAATTACCTCAGCTGAAAAGCTAGTATTTAAGCCACTGGACAGAACTATAACTGTCAAGAATAATACATACATCTGCCAAAACTTTAAAAAGAGAGGTCATCAAGAATCCTGGGCAGAATCCAACCTATTGTACTATTGATAAGTGAATAGCACGAGGGCATCATGTTGCCTCTTTCCTAATTTACATCCTCCCTCATTAGTAAGAACAGACTCCCATCCCCCTGAATTAATGACATCAATCAGCAGGGAGTTTTGTAAAATGCATAAACCAGTCATTTTCCAAACTCTACCAGAAGATAAATGATTCCAGATGTTGGACTAAAGCCATTTTCCCACACATGCTACAATGTTTTGTTATCCATATTGGGTTATAATGTCTGGGGGGTGTGTGTGTCTGTGAGAGAGAGAGAGAGAGAGAGAGAGAAAGAGGTTGTGTATAATTCAAAGAGTTAACAGCTAAAGCTTCCACTTCTGGCTAAGAGCAAACTGTGTTTTAAAAGTAGAATGGTAAAAGTTCAATTGCTGTACAAAGAGTAGTAGAACTGATTGGTGCCAAGCAACGCAGTTTCTAGGATCTTGTGCAGAGTTAACAACAGCAAAACAGCTCACCTCCTGCTTCCTATTAACATCTCTACTCATTAGAAACTAGATCATTTTCAAAGTTACTGAATGAATTACATTCATGTCATTTCTATCTCACAACTTCTATTAAAATACAAACATCAGTCAACTTAAAACTTCGTTGAAGATATAGATCCTTCCCACGCCACCCCAAACTCCCAAGTCGAAAGATAGTGTTTCTTCCTATAGTTGGATGCAAATGACAAAAATTATTCTAGGATTGAAGTAAAAACACATTTAACTATTCTTACATGTACCAAAGTTATAATTCTCAATGAATATACATAAAATAAAAAAGAACAATTGAATGCATTTTGGAATCAGTAATTTCTTTCCATTATTCTGGTATAAATAAAGGAGTCAGGGGAATAATTTCTGCTTTTAACTTATTCTGACTAGGAAGAATACATTTTCTCTTATCACTACAAACATAGCTTCTTCCATTTGTTTACCATACATAGCTGTTGTCAGTAAACCATTTACATATATAGTGGACTAATCTTTAATGGTAATCTGACAAATTCTAAAATCTAGTAGAAAAAATAGCACTTAAATAAAACAACAAAACTAAATTTGAAAAATGAGCAATTGAAAGCTCATTTGCATTGTTTTCAAATAAACAACTGCACAATAAGCTTGGTTGCATATCTCACATTCAACTAACTGTTAAAACTCTAATCGGAAGAGCAAATGGAGATAATTAGCAATAACCACATTCATATTGGAGGAAGCAGACTTACTTTGTGTAAAATTATCTTAAGGCTCGGCTAGAAACATTATTTCTTCTACTGCTTACTGAGAAATGTTCATAATCTGACAGATGGTTTCACTTTGCCATTGAGCATTTTCTCTTGCTTATCTCTGCCAGCTATTATTTCCACAAGGCTGTTTGCAGGACTGTGCTCTACATCTTTTCTGAACTAATCAATGCCTCTCTTGGGTTTGGCTGGTTTCTAGTCCCTCCTCCTGTTCTTGTATAAATGAAAACTCACAGCTGGATTGTCTGTAAACCATTTCTCATACCATGAGCTCCACTGGGTAAATCGTGCGATCAGGCCATGAAGCAACCCGCTGGAAAAACAATCACTCATCTTAATGAGGTTCATATAAAAGCCAACCAATCATGAATACTGATATCTAATGACTAGAGAGTTATGATCTTCAAGGCACAGGCAACCAGAGCTACACAGTGATGGGTCCAAGTTGACTACTTTATTATATTCTACCTATAATACAAAAACCTCCCCCAAACTGCTTGCCTTTTCTTGAGAACAAACAGATAAAGTTCCATGGAATATTTGTGCCACTCCTAGGCAGTGGTGGTATTCAAATTATTTTACTACTGGTTCTGGGGGCGTGGCTTGGTGGGTGTGGCAGGGGAAGGATACTGTAAAATCTCCAGTCAGAGGTGGTATTTGCTGTTTTTTGGAGCTACTCAAAATTTCCGCTACCAGTTCTCCACAATTGGTCAGAACCTGCTGAATACTTCCTCTGGTCCTAAGTCTCTTATGGCTGCACAACAATTCAAGGCTCAACTCCAACCTTGCCTGGCTGGTAGTTTTCCAACAAAACATGAAGAGCCTATTCAAGATTATCCAAGCCTTCCTTAACCTAATAAAAGTACCTGGCAAACCAAATAATGAATTTTTATATTAAGCTGATTTAAAATAAATGTACATGTGCAGACATAATAAAAGCAATCCCTTGTTTCCATCTTCCACTTCTGTTTCCATTTTCCACTTCTGTAGAAGTCATGAATCTGATTCTGGAATCATTGCTCTATTAGATAAGGATGAGCAAATTGAAGTTTGATTCAGTCAAGCTGGATATTGGATTATATTATGAGTGCAGAATAGGTATAGAACTTGTCCAGGGTATGGTGTATTCCTATTGGATGAGTTCAGTATCAATCTGATATTCGAATGTTGAAATGGCAACAGTTGATATAAGATATTTTTAATCAAAACTTCACTTTTTATACGTCAGTGGATCTCACCTGGGAAGAAATCAGACATCTCAGTCATCCATGGAGTAGTTAGTCATGATTAAATTAGTTGCTCTATGTATGGCAAACCTGACTTTGAAAAATTAAATTGGCTGAAATACGTTTATCAATATTATAATTAAACCCAGCTGAATAGTTAAGTATTTTAACGTATCAGCCTTTTTGGTTGCCAATTTGTTTCTTGATTCAATTCAAGGTACTGATTGTAATGATTAATATTTAAAATGATCATGGACCAGAATATCTCAAGAACCACTTCTTCCACATGATTCTACACAACTAAGTTGGTATCTGCTTTGATTTTTCCCAGTATCAGAAATATAGAGAATAATTACTTGAGATAGTAAGCCTTACAATAAAAGTTAATAGACTGATAAAGAATAAAACATAAAATATATAACCATTGGATGAATGTATAAGATTAAATCATAATGAAAATTAGAATATCTCGTATAAAATGATGGAAAAATAGTCAAAAGAATGTTTAATAATTGATATTATATAAGTACAAGCTAGACCAATAAGATGACAATTAATATAACTTGTGAGTAATGGTAAAAAAAGGATAGCACAAAAGATTGTAACCAACTGACACACTGTATGTATATAATTGAAAGAGGGCTTTATGTTTTTATGTTTGTTGTAAAAAATAAAAACTTAAAAAAAAAAAGAAATATAGAGAATAAATACTTGAGGATAGGTCATAATGAAAACATTGGAAATTGCTCTTAAATATGCCTACTCATCTCCATTGCTTTTTTAAAAGATAGGCATCAAAGACTATGTTATTCCAGCTTTTATGAAAGGAATAGGAACTTGTGTTTCTCAATTTTTTCTGAACTACAATTCCCAGGATTCCATACTATTGGAAGTCCTGACTGGAGACTATGAGCTTGGGTTCAGCAAGAGGTACATGCAAAGCATTTGTAAGTGGGCACCTTATAGGCACATTACCATAGTAAAACATATCCCCAGAAACCATCAAGTAGAGATATTTGCACAGCTGCTTCTCAGGCTATCTCACATTGTCAGAGCCTTGTTGTGCATATATAGACCCTTTTCCATCAGAACTGCCAGCGAAACAAGGTTTATGCGAATGCACCTACGGGTTCTTTTTGGTCTACAGCTACTCATTTAGTGATCGTTCAAAGTTACAATGGCATCAAAAAACTCTGACTTATGAACATTTTCACACTTATGACCGTTATTGTTCTGACCCAAACCTTGTTCCAAGGAAACAAACATGAAACAGAGGTAACAGAAAAACCTTTTAATGATTCTTTACAAATTCCGTTCCTTCACGGTTAAAAGGCTGTTTCAAATTAATTATCTCTGATAAGAACGAGCCTTGCCAAGGTGGTGCAAGGCTGCCAAGAACACTAGATAAAGTTACTAAGAAAGATTTCAAACACAAAGAGTCTTGAAACACCAGCCAAGATATTCTGAATGCCCATAAGGCTTGAGTGCAAAAACTTCTTTGTTTCCTGCAAAGAACTCCGCTTTCTCAGCTGTCTTTTATCTCTTGAGGGAGGGGCCATTACCTTGCAGCCTTACTCCCGAGTTGCCCATCTGCTGCAGCTGCTCTTTCCTTCAAGCAGCCCTGCACACACGCACACTGGGCACAGACTCCTCGGGGACCTCTTCATCACTGCTGCCAGCCTCCATAATCTCTGAAGGCAGCATTCCACTAGCTCCCTGATGGTCCTGGCCCCATCCCTGCATCACACACAGGCCCCTCATCTGAGTCCTTGCTCTCCGAGACCTCAGCCATCCACACCTGCTGCCGGCAAACCACAACAATTATAACAAGATCACATGATCAACATTTGGCTACTCGGTCAGTAGCATGCATTTATGATAGTTGCACTGCCCCTGGGTGTAAAGATCACCATTTATAACATTTTCAGCTTCCAACAAGCAAAGTCAACGGAGGTGGGTGGGGGAACATTCACTTAACAATCGCGCAATTCATTTGACAACTTCAGTGATTTGCTTAAAAACTGTCTTGCTTAGCAATGAAAATTTTGTGGTAAGTCAATTGTGGTGGTAAGTCGAGGGCTATATAAGTTTAGAGACTCTCTAAAGCAGACATGGGAGTCTTCCAGAGAATGCAGTGCTTTACCAGTTTGAGGGAGGGGGGAATATTCCACTCAATACAAAAATGCTTTTTAAAGTGATGTTTTCAAATGCTTTATACAGCCCCATTTGCTACCTTTATATTTTGGCCTACCAATTTAAAACTTCTGATTCTCTAAAACTATTTAATATTTTTAGATTGCTCTCTGGCATTGTTCTTTTTATTTGAATTGTTAAAAAGGTTTGTAAACCAATGAGAGATTTAGGAGGCAGAAAATGCAGGCTACGAATTAGAATACTAAATAGAGAAGTACATATTCTTTGTACCTTTTAATTCAATTCAAAATCCATCTCTAGAATATTTCGGTATGGGATTTGAGTAATATGGCTGAGAAAACAAAGGAGGCCTCCGTACAAAAAGAATGTGCATAAACATATTATAGTAATCAAACAATTACTGTATTTTTAATTTGTGTACAAATTAGGTCACTCCAAAAATGCAAAACAAATTAGTTTCTCCCCATACCCTATTAGAGGTGAGTGTGATTATTCTTTCTGCCTCTAACCATTTTTTGGATGCTTTATAAACCTTGTAAGAATACGTATATAGTATTGGGTACAGAAATATAACATGGAAAATAGCCCAAAGCATAATTGGAGCAAGCGGATAGTAGCTGTTTGGAAATGATCTTGAACCTATGAAGCAATAAAACAAGGACTAAAAAAAATCCGAAAGAGATTAGCATTTATCTGTATTGACAGATGCAACTGTTTTTTAGAGCTATGTGTGCATGTATGATAAAAGTGATTAACCAAACTTCAATCAGTCAAGACCAAAGTGAAAAAACAAAACTTCCAGACAATCTTAGATATTTCACTAAGTATCCCTAAATTATTGATTTCTCAATTGCTTTTAGCATATAAAGTATTATTGCCTTCCTCAAATTTCCCACATATCTTATCAAAAACGGATTTGTAACTTTTGTAAGCAATGTCTTATGTCTTATAACTAAGGATATTTACCCATGTAGTAGGGCCGTATTAATATTATCCTTCTCATCTTTCCTATTACCTTTTCCTATTGATATCTTATGATTATATCATTTTATTTTTTATATTACACCAAGAGCTTATGCACTGGAAACAAATTCCTTATGTGTCCAATAAAACTTGGCCAATAAACAATAAAGAACTAGAACAAGGCAAATGGGAGCTACACCATTGCTATGAAAATTTAAATATATTCATGTATGTTTTAATTATATATTTTATTTTGTTCATTTTAGTTGCTTTGTTTATATTATTTGTTAAAGAAATAAGCAATTTTTGCACTTGTTTATCCAGAAGCAAAAGTCATTTTTCAATAAATATTTTATGAAATAAATAGGTTGGCCAAAGATGAATGAAGGCAAATATACACATCCCAGAATAAAGTTGCAGATTCCAATCTGAGTCAGTCAATTGGACCAGAAGTTTATTCTTGCAAGCTTTTGAACTCATGCTGGAGCCCCTCCTCAGGGAATTTCTCTCTTTCCAACATGAGCCTGAAAGCTCGGAAGACTAAACCTCTAGTCCCGGTGACTGATCCAGATTGGATCCTGTAAGAAAAGATGATGTTAAATAATTAAATGTTTTGTGAATTTTGTATAACTTTATTAAAATTTTAAGAAGAAAAATAAAAACAATCAAGAACTAATATTTAGAGTAAAAAGAGAAGAAACAAATAAGGAAATAAGAAAGAACAAAGCTAAAAGTTGAGAGAGAGAGAAAGACAGAGACCGAGACCGAGAAAGTAATATCACTTTTCATTATAAATGTAAAGAATCTCTGGTTACAACCTCATTTATACTTTTTTCCTATAATCTATTTTTAATCAACCAAATCGTATCATAATTCCTTTCTTCCGTCTCTCATACACATACATAGATACACAGACAGGCACGAAATCAGTTTGGTGTACTGGTTAAGATGCTGGCTTAAAAACCAGGAGACTGTGAGTTCTAGTCCTGCTTAGGCATGATAGCTGTCTGGGTGACTTTGAGGCAGTCACTCTCTCTCAGTCCAGCACATTTCAAAGGGTTGCTGTGGGGAAAATAGGAGGAGGAAACAGTGTTAAGTATGTTAGTTGCCTTGAATTACTTATGAAGCTGCCCAGAATCACTTTCAACGGTGAGAAGGGTTGCTTATACATTTAATATATAAAATAAAGTAATAAATGTCAGATTAAAAAAAACTTTAAAAAGTCAGGTTTCCAGTTATCGTAAAACTTATCTCTATTTACTTAGCACTAAATATATGTCTAGTTAAAGCTGTCAATGTGACCATCTCAACAAGTTCTATCATCCATTCCTCTATTATGGGTAAAGTTGAATCTTTCTATGCTGGTGCATATAATAATCTTGCTGCAGTTATCATATACAATGAATGTATTTATGATGACTATGATCATAATTCATCACTTATAACTTTTATGTACACTGAGAGCATTTGCACCAAGACAAATTCCTTGTGTGTCCAATCACACGGCCAATAAAGAATTCTATTCTATTCTATTCAAAACAAAGTTCCATAAGTTTTCCCCCCACAGTTGTTTATCCATCAGCTCCAAAAGAAAAGTCTCTGGTTTCAAGAATACATTAATCTTTAAAATATTTTGTATTATTATATGTAGTTGAGTCCAAAACCTTCTGATCCTATAAATCAGGGGTCTCCAACCTTGGCTCCTGGAAGCCTGGCGGACTTCAACTCCCAGAGTTCCACAGCCAGCGGCTGTGGAATTCTGGGAGTTGAAGTCCACCAGGCTTCCAGGAGCCAAGGTTGGAGACCCCTGCTATAAATGTTGTTTAATATGCTAATGCTATTATAGATATGGCTGATGATTACACAATAATTTCTGAGCTTAAGTTTCAGAATCATATGGCCACACATTTTAAACCATTTAAATCGTGACTGTAGAAAAAGTGCAATTGGCTTATGACTAGGGGAAAACATTAACTTCTTGTAGAAAAGGAAAATATAATTTCAATGTAAAAAAGTTAACAAACCAAGCAGTTGTAACTGTACCCAGTTTACATAAAGAAACAGGCAGAAGTGAGCAATACCACTACCACTTTCAAATCCAAGGTAACCTGTATGATGATGATGATGGGTTTGTGTCCCCATGACCTTTTGTGTTTAGAGGTGAATATAATGGAGAATCCCAATTTTCTGCCCTGATAATATTGCAAATGATTTACATTTTTATCCTGCAGACATTCTACACAGACATACCCCAAGCCAGTCCTAGCTGCACCACGAGGAACAACTTAACTGGTGCTGTTTGATTCAACCATTAGAAAATGAGAACATAATTTAAAATGTTCCAGACGTAGACAGAAGCATATCATTTCCAGATGCCATCTTTATTTTTTCTACAGTTGAAAATGTATTTTTTAAAAATGGGCCTAAATAAGATTACTATAAATTCTTTTTCTCTGCAGAGCAAGACTAACATTAAGAATACATAATTTTATTTAATCAGCAGAACTGAAAAGCAATGGAAGAGATTTAAGAAAAATAGATTAAAGTCAAGATTAAGTATGGGCAAAACCATGTCTGAATGTGGGCAGTCTGAAAAATGACAGCAGGTCAAAGATCTGTGCAGTTCTACATCTCACCATCTAGAGTTCAACCATACTTTTCAGAAGTATTACATAACAAGTTCAGTTTAAAAACAAAAGCATTATTTTACTATTTCACAATCATTTTTATTTCCTAATTTCATGTAAAGAAATTGCCCTTGCTTTAATGAGCTATAGGGCAACAAATTATTTAAAAACAAACACTAATTTCTGTGGAACATCATTCATATACAGTCATCTTGAAATCAATTACAAAATTATGTGACTCCATAAACTTCCAAATTGCTAACTGGGTTTTTTTTAAATACAATCACATAACATCAGTATTTTATCAACTATACTGGATCCAAACCTTTATAATTTAAACAATTTGAGTCCAGAAGCATCTTCTACCCCGAAATGTTCTTATTTGTGTTGTTTTTGGATGATTCCTCAAGGAAGTTTCCCTGGCATTCATACAATTGCTTATTGGTGCGGGTGGAAGTACTTCTCCTTTTCAAGAACTTTTAGATCTCAAATTGTAAAGACGATGAATATGTTTTATTTGCTCCTAAAGTTCTATTTCCTATACAAATTGTGGTTTAATTTGATTATGTTTTCTTCTTTTTCAAGATATGTCATCAGATCATTTCTTGTTAGGTGGGTGAAAATAGAGATTGAATGTTTTTTAAAAATGAAGCTTGAAATTCATCACAATTTTCTACCCTATTGTTCAAGTGTATAAAACTTGCTAGGTATTATATGGGGAATATATCTGCTTTGCATTGTCTGCCAAATGCAATTACAAAACCTTTAATTTCAGATAGTTCTCATGGTATTTCTGATTCTTTTGGGTGACCTTCTTATTAGTTTCAAGAATTTAGCCTCAAACTTCCTGATTTAGCCCTTGAATTTATCAGACTTCCTGATTTAGCCCTTGAATCCACAATATACCGGTAAAACATTTTCTTTATAAAAAGATGAAGTGTAATCTCATAGGTTATAAAAAGAAAATGACTACTTGTGAAAAAGAAATATGGACATGCAAGAACTCCAAAAATAATGGTCTACTTAAAAATCTTGACAAATAAATTACTTACATAAGTTGAGTTGTATTAACATAAAGAGAACATTTGGGCTAGGTCTTTGACAGATAGTGATGTAATTATCCACAGATGTTTTATTTACTATACTGAAACCTTATACCATATTAAGGAGGTTTACACTGCCAATAAATGCCCATAATCAATAAAGCTGGAACTGAGAACTGAAAGGTTTTGGATGTTAGGCATAAGTAGGATAATTGTTATTTGTATATTGCAGCATCAGTATACTACAAAAAAGGGCTGAATGCTGGTTTTGTTTTTTTCCCTTCCTTGGAGGAGGAGGAGGAGCATTCCCTCAATAATGTATCTTGCCCTCTTAAGCAAAATGCCTGCATGGCAGGGGAGGGGGAGAAGTCAAATAGCAAGAGCAGGCAAATAAGGTGAGCCTACTCATTCAAAAAGGCAATTGAGAACATTTTCCCCAAGCCTCCCTCCTCAAAACCTGTAGCTGGCATTCCATCTCTAGGACAGTGATATCAAGTTCAAATACGATCTTTGCTAAATTGGAGCCCTCCAGCCTTATTTAGACTACAATTTATGAAATTTGAACAACTGTAATCCTATTCCTAACACACCTAGGATTTACCTTTAATCTGTGTCAGTTTTGCATGTGATAATTCATAAAACTATCCTGTTTGTCTCCAGCATGTTGCAAAAAACCCTGCACGTTTGAATTATTAAAAGAGAAACTCATTTTCTCAGTTATCATTCCAGCATGTCCCCCCCTGCCCCCAGATATTCATCTTAGAAGCAAGGATGGAATATAAATGTAGAAACATTTAAAATAAATATTTTCATGATTACAGAAAAAAATGTCACCAACAAAACATCTGAAATTAGATATTTATGTTTAAATAAACCTGCAATATTCATAATTTTCTAAATGTGCCTTGTGTTGCTAAAAAGTGTGTGAGATTATCAATTTGGGAGATTTTTGATCATGCCAGATGGAGTCCATCAATGCTGTGAAGACAGCTATCTCACTTTCCATTGTGCCAAGAAAATAGAATAACCCAAAACAAAGGTTTGATTCTTGGGAGATATCACAAAAGGTGGGCAATAAACACACTTGTCAATAATGCTGTGTAAGGCAGAATTAAAAATGCATTCATAGTTCTTGAAAAATGCCTTCTTTTTGAAAGAATGCAATGGACATTTAATCCTGAAATATAAGGAGTAAAGACAGTTTTACATTTACTGGAAACAATCTAAAAATTCCCAATTAAAAATAATGGATTTATTATTTTATGCAAAGTTGCATTTTAAATATTGGAATTCTTCCTCAGGTGACTGGTCTAAAACTACAATCCTACAAATCCTTATTATAGGAGTCGGTATGCTTCTAGTTACTCTGGGTGGTGTTAGTTCAAAATTTCCCCCCTAATTTTAGAACATACCTAATTGTATTGAGTTAGGAGGAATCAGAACGAGCACAGGTGTTCACAAACTATGCAATCCAATTAAACTTTTTTAAAAGGAAGCGTATTTTTCAGCCACCAAAGAAGTTACACTTAACAGGCTTATAGTAATTAAGCAACTTGGAAAGTTGCTTTGCATTAGAAATTTGCTGCCAGAAATCTAACCAGAGGGAAGCACTGCGGTCCTTGTGTGTTATGCAGCTGTTACGACTTTTCCATTTGAGAGGACTTTTCCATTTGCCTCCAGTGTTTTGGAGGCATGCGAGTATACAAACATGTTCATTAGTATTGGATATACATTTTGGGTTATTAGAAACAGATGATTAATTCTCACAGGCTGTATGAGTCTTAAATTAAAATAATTGAAGACGATGGAAAATATAAAATGAGGAAAGGCCCACTGACACTCTACAAGCATCATCATCTATATACGTTCAACCTTGCTTAGGTGGCCAGAATCCTACCAAATAGCAGATAGGGAAAAAGAGAGGAAGGACCTAATTCATCTTTTGGGTCCTGATTTTAACAGATCATTATAGATCACTGGGCTATTAATATGCAGCCACCAGCTGCTGAAACCAAAAAAGGAGAAAAAAGCTCACAATGCAATAGACTCTGGGCTCTGTAATTTCCTTATTCAACTCCAGTGTAGAGGCATCAGCAGGCTCCATTGCTTTTAGAAAAATAACAAAAATGGTGTCATGCTGTAAACTCCATCCCTTTCATTCATGCATATGATGTTACAACATATGATGGCACTTTCATTGCAACAGTGCTTTTATCACTAGTCTCCCACTTGACCTCTTACAGATGCTTCAGCTCAGGCAGAATTGTTCACTTATATACATGAGGTAATGGAGTTTAAGTAATGAATTGGTATTCACAGAACTGTAAGAAGAGCTATAAAAAGAGATTATAATTTCTTTTGATGTATCTTGTTATTTCTACACAGTTCCATTATTTTGACATAGTTAATGGCTGCCAAATATTTAGAGGAATAGGAGGAACATTACCGCAGTCAAAAATTATTATAGGATAGGAGTGGATAGTGGACAAGGAACAAACAGTGGCTAACCAGATTAATTTGAACATTCTTCTCAGTATGGTTAACCCCAGGTATCATTTCACCGATGTCTATAATTAAGTTTAGTAATTGATGAGAGTGTAAGATATTTGAAATATTAAATCTATCAAGAAACAGTTCTTTTAGCCCTGTTGTCTAACAGATATTGATGGAGGAGATAAGCAGGATGAGCCTAAGGGAGGGGTCAAACACATCATCAGTCATGAATCCCTGTGTGCTCACAAGAGATCTAAGTTCAGCCCACCTTGAATCCCTTCTTATTTCCCACTAATTTTCCTTAATTGTTAGTAGTTTAGATTCTTGTAGAAAGTTTAAGCTTGTAATAAATCTTTATACTCATTTGAACTGCCTCAATCTCCTGACTTCCCTGGCTTGACATCTGAGATGCAAACTAAACTATGGAGTTTAACATTGAAGAAGAATGCTATAAAGATACATTTTCTCCAATAGATTTATTTCCCTAAAATTTAGCAATCCGCATATCATATAACCTTTTTTTTTAAAAACGTATGTGATCTCTACTTGCAGTTGCCAAAATTGATGCTAGGGCTTTCCCATAATTACAACAACTAGGAAGGAAACTGAAATGGAAAGGTTATTTAAGGCTACAATCTTTTCCCACACTGCAACTGTGTGGGAATTGCCTAATAATGGCAACTAGAATTGCTGTAATTGCCATCCTAAATTGACAGAGCCCCATGATGTTGTGGTTTATGACCTTATCACTAAGTGACACAGTTGCCAGTTTCAATTACTATTGATAAGGAAGGACTAACTGTATACCCCACATTTTCAGGTACATACCGATACATGTATTGAACCAGAAAATGCTGATGAGACTAATTTTGGTCAATTTAAAAGACTATGGCACATTGAACTTGAAATTTGAATATCTGAATTGTTCATTTTTTTCTGCTATGTTTATTTATTTTTAACTACTGTGATTGAGGCAGTGTGGTCTAATGGTTAAAGCATCAGGCTAAGTCTAGCACCTGGAAGTCCGTGAGTTCTAGTCTCACTTTAGGTACAAAGCCAGCTGGGTAACTGGGAGGGGCAGTCACTTTCCTTTAGCCCTAGGAAGGAAGCAATAGCAAACTCTTAAACTCTGATTCATCTTCCTTTCTGAATCAGCTGAATCAGGTGATTTCGTAGTCTCTGAAGTGAGGAAGTGGCCAGTCAGGCAAGTGATGTGGAGGACACAAGAAAAGGCCATGCAGAACAGGAGAAATAGCTACTACCAAGGCAACAATCCATTCTCCCCCCCCCCAAAAAAAAAACTAATTTGAGAAAATACCCTCCCCGGGGTGGGATTCTACCAGTTTGGACCGGCTCTATAGAACCAGTTGTTATGGTTCTGCCCAGTTTGGAGAACCAGCAAATCATGCCCCTGGCTGGCCCCACCTCTCTCCACCCGCCTCTCCCCTCCCCCCTCAGTCAGTCCTTATTGCGCACGCTCTGTTTTTTCCTTTCCTGAGTCCCAGGGAAGCCTTCTGAGAGCAAGCACGCACCCCAAAAGGCTTCCCTGAGGCCCAGAAGGCCCAAAAAATGGGGGGGGGAGGGCCTTTGCTGCAAAAAAGAAGCTACTCACATGACCATGCCCACCTAGCCACTCCCACCTAGCCATGCTCACAGAACCAGTTGTTACAAAATTTGAATCCCACCCGACCCTCCCTAGTACACACAAAGATAATGTGAAGCACACTCAGACATGCAAGACTCTGTTACTATCGCTATTTCAATAAAAGTAGTATTAGACCTACATGGCATTGGTTTCTTCATCTGGTCTACCTTACAGGACTGACAGGTATGTCAATGAAGAAATAAAATGGAGATAAAAGAAAGAAAAGATGAATAAAAATAAAGAAGTATCTACAACAATCTACCTTAAATCTTGATATAGACTCCTGCAAAATCTTTGGTGCTAATTATCTACACATTTGATTTGTTTGTTTATTTGGCCAAATTAATACGGCCACCTATCTGACATGTAGTGAATTGATGAATTAAAACATTAAAACAACAAATTAAAACATTTTAAAAAACTATTAATGTTATGTCCTGGGCATGGGCACAAGAACGGAGAGGAGACATCGGACTGTGACTTCAACTCTTTATTTAACAAGAAAGAACGGAGCCATAAACCTGGGCAGCAGTAGCTCTTTTATAGAGCTTGCTGCCATCAAACAACCAATGAACTGAGTCTATCGCTTTCAGAAGCGTCCAATCAGGGGTTTCCATTAACAGCCAATCAGACTGGCCAAACCTGACCAATCACGACTCGCTATTCACGGGCCAATGAGAATTGCAGGATTACAAGCCTGTTGTAAGACGAAGCTGTTTCGGTTGTATCTCTGCAATGGTTTAATCCATAACAATTAAGACAATAAGAATAGATAAAACAAGATTATTAAAGGGAAGATATGACATATAATACAACCAGCACACAGGTTCCCTATTACTAAGGCATCTCCAAGCTTGTTGAAAATCGCACATTTTGAGGGCTTTCCACAGGACCATAAAAGTGAGGATGTTGTTTCAAATGACAGGTGCCATGGCAGAAAAGACTCGTTCAGATGGAACTCCAGATAGGCCTAGAAGATTTATGTCATTAGCCTTACATAGCAGTACTTTTGCCCCCAAGATCTTGTGATCTTAGGTGAGAAATTCTCCTTTATATATGAGTGTTTTGAAGCCATCTCTTTGCCAGTAAAAGCAGCTGACAAAAGATGGTGCTATTGCAGTACTAAAAACTACCAATGCCTTTTGAAGGCTGGTGACAAAACAAACAAAGCCATTGACAGAGGCAGCATGGAGGAACTCATGAGTTAGGTTTGAAAGCAAAAATAGAAATACAAGCATGATTTCAGCTCTATTCCTGTGTGTGTGTGTGTGTGTGTGTGTGTGTGTGTGTGATGTGTGACACACATAAAAAAGAGTTGGGGCTTGAATCTTGACATCAACCATCTCCACTTCCCCTTAAATAAACTTGAAATGATCTTTCTGTTGTGAATGCATAAAGTTAATAAAGTGTGAGCTTGGGGTAAAGTGCAGGGTTCTGGCCCTGCACTTCTGGTTGGCTGTTAAGCGGCTGGATCGGATTGGTCCACTCCGATTGGCCCTTAACAGAGAGTTCCTATTGGTTATGGGAACAAGCGCTCCTCGTTGGTTATTGGTTAATAGTTACAAAGGTTGCCATATAAGGCGAGTTAAACTACTATTCAAGTTAAGTCACCATGTAAATAAAGAGCTGAAGTTCACCGTTCAAAGATTTGTCTCCATTCTTTCTCGCCCATGCTCCAAACATAACACTGGCGACGAGGATGGGATGTGGAGACATCTGAACCAACGGAACTTCGAAAAACACCGAGCACGTGACAGACGACGCTACACAACAGAACCATGTCCGGCAGCATCGTACCACCCGCTCCATTCGATCCAGTACAGGAGGACTGGGAGTCCTACATGGATCGCTTCCAAATGTTCTTAGAAATGAACAACTTAAAGGACGCCACACCAGGAAAGAAATGGACGGTGTTCCTAATGCATTGTGGTCCAACCGTATTTAAGATGGCTAAAGCACTAGCCAAACCCCGAGAAGTGAAGGCGATGGATTGGGATGACCTCGAACCTCTTCTGCGAGGTCACTATGCCCTGACCGTGCCTACGCTCGTGAGACGGCACGAGTTTTATCAGAGGAGCCAGCGAAAAGGAGAAAGTGTGGCCGACTTCATAGCAGACCTCCGAAATTTGGGAGGCCTCTGCGGATTCGCCAATTTAGAAGAAGCACTAAGAGATCGCATAGTTCTGGGATTAGATGTGCCAGGCATCCAAAGCAAGTTGATGGCGAAAGGCAACATCAGCCTTGCCGACGCAATCGCCGATGCCACTGCAGCAGAAGCAACCAGGAAGTCAGCCGCACAACTACGCCGAAACTGCGCTCTGGTACCACCACTGACCAGCGAAATCTCACCTAGTTCAGAAGGGCAGCTTCTGACAACACACCATGAGGACCTCTCTTCGTCATCAGACAGCGATGAAGAAGGGGTCCATCGACTGCGGTCCGACCGGGACCACCACCCGAAGCCCTTACGCCCTTGCGCTGGCTGTGGAGCCAACCATGCAAGGTCCGAATGCAAATTCCGCGACACACTCTGCCATGAGTGCGGGAAGCGAGGCCACATCGGACGGGTCTGCTGAAGCTTACTGGGACCCGGCCAAGCCTCAAAAGGGACTAACTATTGCCAATCGACAGGAAACCGTCCTGTACAGCGAGAGCTAGTAAACCACTCTTACAGAAATCGAGTTTTGCAGAGAGAAGAGGCTCACCATACTAACACTATCGGTCATGCCTCAGCCTTGGACACCAAGAAAATACGAGTTACAATAGCCATCGAGAACCAGCCCAGCCACATGGAAGTCGACTCGGGATCGTCCCTCTCGATGGTGTCCTGGAAAACCCTTAAGCAACTCATCCCCACGATTCAATGCCAAGATCTCCGTTCCCAAAGACTCATCCTCAAGGACTACCAAGGAAATCGAATCCCCGTCGTCGGTTCCTGCCGAGTCCGAGTCTCCTTCAAGAAGCGTACAGCGTACTTACCGTTAACTATCATCGATAGGGATAGGCCTAGCCTACTAGGCCTCCAATGGTTCGCGCCACTCGGCATTGAAGTGGCCGGCATAAACCGAGTCAGCGAAAGTGACTGGGAGGAAGACCTTATCCATGAATTCAGGGACGTCTTTGCGGACAGCTTAGGTGAGTACAAGGGGACCCCGATCTCGTTCAGTCTAGACCCAAAGATAGCTCCTACCTGCCTTAAGCCCCGTCGAGTTCCGTTTGCCTTAAAGTCGAAAATCGACGACCAACTTGACAAACTGATAGCTCAGGGGGTGTTAAAGCCCATCGATCACTCCCCCTGGGAAACCCCAATCATAACACCCATTAAGCCAGACGGGTCGATCCAAATCTGTGGGGACTACCGGGCCACTTTGAACCACGCCCTCCAGCAGAAAGCATATCCAGTGCCGGTGGTACAGCATCTCCTCCACTCCCTGGGGGGGTGGAAAAGTCTTCGCTAAATTAGACTTAGCTCAGACCTATCAGCAACTACCTGTTGATGAAAAGACGGCACAGGCACAAACGATTGTGACGCACCGAGGTGCCTTTAAATGTACCCGGCTTCAATTCGGAGTTAGTGTAGCCCCGGGGATTTTTCAGAGCCTTATGGAGAGGTTATTACAAGGGATTAAGGGCGTGGTCCCCTATTTTGACGATGTATTAATTGCAGCCCCTACAAAAAAAAATCTTACAGGACCGGTTAAAATTAGTCCTAAAAAAATTCCAAGAGGCTGGCCTTAAAGTAAAAAAAACAAACAAATGTAAATTGTGTTCTGACAGTGTTGAGTTTTTAGGGTACCTAATTGATAGCCAGGGCATTCACCCTACCGAAGGTAAACTAAGGGCGATAAAAAACGCTCCCAGGCCACGAAACAAGGCCGATCTCCAGGCGTTCCTAGGCCTCATCAACTTTTATAATGTATTTTTACTGCATAAAGCAACGGTCGCTGAACCGTTACACAGGTTGTTAGATAAGAAAGCAAATTGGGTGTGGGGTCACCGGGAAGAGCAGGCATTCCGCAACGTGAAGAAACTGCTCACTTCTGTCTCTGTACTCATGCAGTATAACAAAACCTTGCCGTTAAATATAACTTGTGATGCGTCGCCCTTCGGAGTGGGCACCATTTTGAGCCACATACTGCCTAATGGGAACGAAGCCCCTGTTGCATATTTTTCAAAGACACTTTCAAAAACTGAGCGAAATTATAAAAAAATCGATAAAGAAGCCCTCGCGATTGTGTCAGCCGTTAAAAGATTCCATGAGTACGTATATGGCCGGGCTTTTACTATCGTGACTGACCACAAACCATTATTAGGGATAATAGCCGGAGATAAGCCGACTCCCTACATATTATCCCCTAGGATGAATTCTTAGCTGCTTACAACTATCTGCTGCAATACCGCCCAGGGAAAGCCATTCCCCACACCGACACATTGAGCCGAGCACTGCTTCCAGAGACTCTTGACGATCCCGCACCAACGGTAACCACGTTGCAAATTGAGGCATTGAACTCGCCGCCATTAACCACCCGAGGTATTGCGAGAGAAACTAAACGTGACCCCACCTTGGCGCGGGTTCTAAGCTGGGTAGAACGCAGTTGGCCATTGGACCAATTATCAGATGATTTCACACCATTCAAAACTCGACAAACCGAATTGTTCTCCCAAAAAGTCATCTGGGGCGATAGAATCGTTATCCCAGAACGACTCCAGAAAGCGCTGTTGAGAACCTTGCACGATGGCCACCCCGGCATCATGCGAATGAAAGCCCTTGCGCGAAGCTACGCATGGTGGCCGGGCATCGACAAGCAAATCGAACATTGGGTTAAAGCTTGTCCAAAATGCCAGGAGGTGAGCAACACCCCACCTAAGGCCATTCCTACTGAATGGGAGACACCACGCGGACCCTGGTCCCGTATTCACTTGGACTTCACGGGGCCAACCAAAGGCCACACCTTCCTACTAACCGTCGACGCCTATTCAAATTGGCTCGAGATTCATCATATGACGACTACAACCTCTGAGGCAGTTATCAAAACCTTGGAAAGACTATTTACAACCCACAGACTACCAGACGTCCTGGTATCCGATAACGGGCCCCAATTTACAGCACTGTCGTTCGAGCAGTACCTCGCTGACCGTGTGTCAGCCTCAAGATACCTTCCCCTCCTACCTTTCTGCTATTGTTTCATTATTTCTCTCGGCTGTAATGGCAACGGTGGGAGGGGGGATTTTATATGGGAAGAAAGCTGGAGGTGTTTGCATTCCTTGCTGGGCTAGCAAGGGGAGGGGGGATTCTTGTCTTTAAATTTCCGTTTCTTGGCTATCTTTTTCCTCTTTTGCGCAATTGCGAACTTTTATCAAAATATGTCAAGGTCATTTGACAAGACGCCTCATCACCATCTGGAGATGACCACATGAGCTGTTTCAAAAGTTTTAATTGGAAGAATCATTTGAACTTTGGGGGGTGGGAGCAAACCTATTTCTTTGTATGTGCATTCTACCCGCCAATTTCTCAGTTTCGGAATTGCTTTGTAGCTACCACTTTATTTCCCAGTAAAAGGATAACTTTGCTCTACACCATGGAGTCTGAGTATTTCTTTCTTGGGATCTAGAAGGAGCGCAGTCTGATACCGTGGCATTCAACATGCACTCACCTCGCCTGTGCACCCTGCGACCAATGGCAAAGCAGAACGCATGGTACAATTTGTGAAGAAAACCTTACAGAAGGTAGACTACAACAACATTGACGACAAGATCAATCTACAACACATCACACCGCATAGCGTCTACAACACATCACACCACATAGTGTCACCAACAAAACTCCCGCCGAACTGCTAATGGGATGAAAACTCCACTCCCACCTCGACCGGTTACACCCAGCTTACGAACCGTAAAAACCACTAGGATCCAGCAGCCGCTGTCGTGCCTTCCAGGTAGGGGATTTGGTATACGCTAAAAACCTATCGGGCGACCCATTGTGGGTGAAGGCAACAGTAGTTCGTGTAACCGGCCCAAGATCCTACCTTGTACAATGTTTTGATGATGGACTATGGAAGCGCCATATCGATCAATTACGATCGCGGCTTCCGGCGGGTTGTCCTGAACTCCCCTATGACCAGACTCGGGGGGGAAGGTACGGAAGATGAATTCCAAGGAGAAGAAAATCCATTCGAAGGGAACGATGGTATAATAGAGACTCAGGAAGTGGAACCAGAGAGGGAAACAATTGCACCTCAGGGAATTACAGAAAATTTGGGCAGCGACGTGGAAATGAACTCTGAACCAGAAACAGCCCCACTGCCAAACAACGATCTAACTCAGCGTGATTGCAGCCAAATGACACAGCGAAAATCAAAGAGACTAATAAAGCAACCGTCCTACCTAAAGGACTATGTAACTGCGCCCTGCAACAGAAGCCAGGGGGAAGGGGTGTTGTGAATGCATAAAGTTAATAAAGTGTGAGCTTGGAGTAAAGTGCAGGGTTCTGGCCCTACACTTCTGATTGGCTGTTAAGCGGCTGGATCGGATTGGTCTGCTCCAGGGAATCCGATTGGCCCTTAACAGAGAGTTCCTATTGGTTATGGGAGCTAGCGCTCCTCGTTGGTTATTGGTTAATAGTTACAAAGGTTGCCTATATAAGGCGAGTTAAACTACTATTCAAGTTAAGTCACCATGTAAATAAAGAGCTGAAGTTCACCGTTCAAAGACTTGTCTCCATTCTTTCTCGCCCATGCTCCAAACATAACACTTTCAAATCCCCTATACACCAGTTTCTTGTTTTAAATGTAGATTTTGAGTTTTTTTTTATTAATGCATTTAAATACACTATTAACCACTATAAAAAAATGGGTGAAACAGTTTTAGATACAGACATGGGAAAGAGAGGTGCCTAGGGAAAAAGGTAATAGGCAGAATGTTTCATCTATAGAAGTTAATTTTTATTGTTTAAACCTTTCAGGAAAAAAATCCTGATGTGTGGAAAAAAAAAACACCACTGGGAACAATTAAATTTGCTAATGTTTTCAGTCATGTGTTCTGGGAAGGGAGTGACATTCTACAACAATTGAATCATGCAGCATATGCCCTTAGGTGATTATGTTCAAAACAGAAGCTCTCCAAATGTCATTTGGTAAATGAAAATAGAGCTGAAAACCAGTAATAAACCAATATCCTCAAGCTGCAGATTTTTTAAAAAAGCTAATTTGATTAGAGATATACAGTGTGTGCTTTCTGCTTATGAGAGAGGGCAGTATTGCGGCACAAATGATTGATTCAAAAATCCAACCAAGAAAGACAAATTTAGATTTTACCAGAAAATTATGCAATGATTTCTTACTACATGGGGGTTGAATTGCTGCATTATTTCATCTAGAATTTATTCATGAAACCAACAAATGTCATGATTAGTTGTCAATATGTCCTAATTACAGATATTATGTACATGCCTAGAGCACTTTATCTCAGCTTGATGGCCCTCAGAATTCTTGGAAATTCTGGCTTAAGGTTCACAAGTAGAACATGATCATGGCAGCACTTCGTGGGCTCTCTAAATAAGGCTACTGAAAAACAAACTGCTTCTACTCCCATCATTACTAGTAGCCATTGGTGAGTTAACACTAATGAAGTCTAAATTTGCAGCCATTATATAACTGTGGAAACAAATACTATAGTTTAATAACTTGTGAACAAGTATTTCCTTTTACTTGTCCTAATGTACAATCAGGCAGTTTCATTGGTGTCCCTAGTATTAAGAGAGGGAAGAGAAGAGTAGATAGCAATAGCACTTACTTATATACCACTTTACAGTGCTTTACAGTCCTCTCTAAGCGGTTTACAGAGTCAACATATTGCCCCCAACAATCATTTTACCCACCTCAGAAGGATGGAACGCTGAGTCAGCCTTGAGCCTGGATTTGAACTGCCAAATTGCAGGTATCCAGCAGTCAGCAGACGTAGCCTGCAGTACTGCATTCTAAGCACTGCGCCACCAGGGCTCAAATAAGATAAGCCAAAGCAGCTTCTGGAAATTTATTCATTTATTACCTCGGCTTGTATATTGCTTGATAGAGCTTACAAGTAATAATACAGAAAGCTAAACATAACAAAACTCATTGGGACACCATTAGAGATGGTACGGCTTTTATAAGTTCCCAAATGTATTTGTGAAGAGCTTCCATGGTCCTTTGAAAATGTAATAGGGAGAGTAGCTTGCAGTAGCCTTCCATCTCTTTCCAATCAGAGGTGGTATTTGCTGGTTCTCCGAATTACTCAAAATTTTCACTACCGGTCCTCTGATATAGCAGCTAAGTTTTGTGTAAACCCATCAAGAAGTATGGCATTCAGAAATCAAGATTTGGTTTGTGCATGGGCATGTATATGGCATCTTAAACAACTTCTTCATGAGAGACACAGCTGTCATCTATAAGGGATAAGGAAGATGCTCCTGACAGATGCATACATGCCTGTACACATTCTACAGTGCAGAAGATTTTAACTGCCCCCTCCCTTCACTAAAATTCTTAGTTTGACCTGTCTGGAAACTTTGGTGGACTATTATTTCTGGTGGACCCTGGCAAACCAAAATGGCTACACTCCTTGCCTCATGCATTATAGCCTTTATCTGGATTAGGATGATCCTGCTTTTTTCAGGAGAAAAAGAACCATTGGTTTCAGTCTGTACATACAGATCTAACATAATATGTAGTTTAGTCCAATAAACTCTCAATCTCTTAGGGCTGCTTTTGACTTCTAAAGAAATTTATGGTCAAAGTTATCTGATGCTACATTTAGTCCCCATTTTAATCCCATGTTAAAGAGATCAGATATATCTGATTGGATAGAAAGAATGTAGAAATGGGCTTTGCCTATTATAATGTTCATGGATAAAATCTATTTATCTGTATGGTAGCTAGAAATCATTACCAACCAGATGACAGCATCAATCAAAACTACAGAATTGGTTTGCAAGTTTGCTCTAATCTGAAGGAAAGTATGAAATAGATCTGAGGAAAGAACAATTTCAGTATCAGGTACAGTAACATATCAGCAGTGAAAAGTGATACAGATTAGGCATAAAGATATTATTATTATTATTATTATTATTATTATTATTATTATTATTATTATTATTATGGGGTGGGTTTCTTCCGGTTCTGTCCACCTCTGTAGAACCAGTAGCTCTGAAGAGCAGCAGACATAGAACCGGTTTTATGTCTGCTGATGTTTTGCTGACCTGCCCACCCGGGCTCTTACCTGACCTTTTTTTCCTGATTTTTTAAACTGCAGCTGCTGAGCAAGGCACAGCTGCAGTTAAAAAAGCAGGAAAAAAGGGCTTTTTGAAAGGCTGCAGGGAAGCACATCGTAAATCACCGAACCTCGCAAATGACTGAACTGGTAGTTAACCCTGTTAGATCCCACCCCTGATTATTATTAAGCATAAAATTGTCCAAATTTCTTGAAAAGTATTGAACCCTATAACTATTTTATTGTTTCAAATTTGCCCTTTCTGTTGTACTGACTAGATGCATGCTTGTATCCACAGTGTTCTTGCAATAGATTTTAATGAGTTCTACCATAACCCAGATCAAAGTAGGTAAGGCACTAATATGCTAGTGTGTTTTTCCAGTTATTATTTTTTCATAATTGGTTTGGCCGTAAAGCTACCCTAAACTCTCCAGCTGCTTAGAAAATCAGAAAGAAAAGTATTACAACTGGAGAAGATAGTGAAAGTTATGATTTGCATTTCATTTGTCTTTTAAAATGAATAATGATCTATTCTGCATTTGATGACCTTCTATCTGCTTGTGGCAGTGTAAAAAGCTAGTCTCCTCTATTTTATTTAAGATAAACCCATTAGGAAATTCAAAGCCCACAAACAGAAACATCAGTTAGACTGTAGGTACATATATAAAGGGCTCTAATTTGTCAGAATTGATTGATTGATTAGATCATTTGATAAAGCATTATTGAATCTGTCTCCTTTGAAGCTAGATTAGAATCTGTGATCAATTCTTGTACAAGATAGCGCATCAGAGCTAGGATTCCTATTCATAACCAAAACTCTGATTCATTTAACTCCTCTAGCTTCCTGTTTTAATATGGCTCATCTGCAAATATTTGCAAAAACATGGATAATCAGGGTTTGGGAACACAGGAAATATAGAGACACAAATTATAGCATGGCAGATTATTTTAAACTAGCAGGCATATTCTAATGAAGAGTCTTTAATTAATATGAATTATAACATCAACAATTTACAGATATTTTGCTATGAGATCAATGATTTCAAATATGATCACTTTAAAAATGTCAGGGAGATTTCAGCAGAACCTGGTGACTAGTTTTGTCTCACCATGCAGTTATATGTTTTGCCGTCATCTTCCTGTGTCATCTTTTACCACTTGCATCTTGTATAGCCATTTCAGTCCATAGCTTAAGACATTCAAGATCTTTTTGAATAATCTTTTTCACCTGAAAAATATTAGAGAGCTGTGGTGGTGCAGTGGTTAGAATGCAGTACTGTAGGCAAACTCTGCCCACAGCCTGGAGTTCAGTTCTGATGGAGCTCAGGGTTGACTCATCTTTCCATTCTTCCATGATTGATAACATGGGGAGCCAGATTGTTGGGGGCAATATGCAAGCATTTGTAAAACACTCAGAGAGTGCTGTAAGGCACTATGGGTTAGTATATAAATTAGCTGAATTATTCTATCCCTTTCTATCTTAAGCTATTGTTTGATCACTGAGCATCAGCTGTTTGAGAGAAGATGGATTGAAAGTGGTTTTTTAGAAGTTGGTCCTCTCAGAATCACTGTTTCCTAAAGCAGTTCCAAGAAGATTCCACACCCATTTGCACTATTCAGGCGACCTTGAGGATACAGATAAACCTCCAAGTGGCCTCAATGATTCTTAGAAAGAATGCTAATGACCAGATGACTGTAAGAAATATAAATCCTTCCACCTTCCACCATTCAATCAGAACTGAAGAAGCTTCTTGGATGAAAAGTGAAATGTCTTCAAGGAAAAACAAAGTCCAGTTGTTTTTTTGAAGAAAAAAAAAAAGCACCTTTGGAATGGATTGAAGTATTTCTTTATGCAGCCCAATAAAGAGTGTCGAAAAAGAACGGCCACTCAGTTTCCCCACCACCACCAATAATACAGTAATATTAAATAATTCATTCTTCTACTTGGGTACTAAAATTTTAAAAAGAGAAACTGCTGTGTTATGATTAGAGAACAAGTATAATCTCACCCAAAAATACTGCAGGCTATAGTTTTTATTTTACAACCACTCCAACTTTATATGTCAGTGTCAAGAATAATTTCACTCTCACCCCAGGCAATCACACTGATGACCTGAACGTGAAATTTTTAGCAATCTGAATTAAAAACAAAACAAAACCAAAGACTTTCAGGAAATAACTTTGCCATTACTCGTCTGTGAATTGAGTTCATAATACCCAATTCAACTAAAACTTCCAACCTGCATAGCAGGCAAGATGACTGAAAGCAGAAATATGTGAAAATGGTTACCAACAAAGTGTCTTAAAATGTCACAGGAAATTTCTTTGAGAAATCTTATGAATACTTCTTTCTTTCTTAAACAGATGCAACACTGTATATTCCATGAACTGAATGTAGGGGCTTAGTTCTTTCTCCATCTGATTGATGCTCTGGAATTTGCTACTATTGAAGCCAGGCCAGGAAGATCCAAGATTGTTTCAAGGAAAATCTGTGGTTCAGTGGCAGACCTTTTTTAATGGAAAAAAGTTCTATGCTTTTTTCCTGGTATGTCAATATAGAGCTTTACAAGACTTTCCCCCCTGAAGACTAGGATAATCAATGCTAGAAGTAGAAAAAAGTGTTAGGTTTTATGTTCCCCAAGAGGGGATGGATAAAAAAGCAAAGAAGTAAAAAAAAATTCAGTAGATTATTCAGTCATGGGGGGGTGGGAGTTCAAAGTTAGTCCTGAGAAACAGGATACTCATTAAATAGGGTAGTTAGTAGCAATAGCACTTAAGACTTATTTATGGCTCACGGTGCTTTACAACCCTCTGTAAGCAGTTTACAGAGTCAGCATATTGCCCCCAACAATCTGGGTCCTCATTTTACTAACTTTGGAAGGATGGAAGGCTGAGTCAACCTTGAGCTGGTGAGATTCGAACTGCTACTGCTAGTAAGAGGTATAATTAATGCCATATTGCATCGAATATTCCAGGACAAAGAAAAAAATGTGCTCCTTAGATCTAAAAATCTAACATTTCTGTAATATTTTATATCATGAACAGTTCTACAGAACTTATCCCTTTGAACTTATTTTTATGTTCTTTGGTCCTGCTACATATATCCAATATCTTTTTAAAAAATGTCATCAACCAATAGAACTGTATTTTCTTAATATAGTTTAATTAGTTAAGAGAAAGAAGTAAGTAGCCAGTCTTTGGTTTAAACTATCATTACATTATAGATGTCATTCTATTTTTTTTGTTCAAACTTCTGAACTTAATAATTTCTGCAACTAGCCAAAAACCTAGAACACATATTTCATTTGAGTCATGCACATTCTTTCCAAATTATAATAATGCTTATTCCTAGAGTCCTTTTCGTTAGTAGGAGGAAGCTACAATAAACTATTATAGAATCTGTGTTAAAACTTTTACTGTGGTTTTTTTTTTTTTGGTAAAAGTTTTATTGATTTTAACGACAGACAAAAAACATGTAAGACATAAAACATAACATAAAAAGATCATTCTTCATAAATTTACAGTGTATCGGTTGGTTTACCACTCCCTTTTGTGCATCCATTTCATAGTCATCAAAATAATTATATTACATAATAACTCACATGATCAATCATCAATAAAATATCCCAATATCATTATTAAACAATCATTTGACTATAATTTTACTAATTCTTACTTAAGCGAGATAACTATAATTAAGTTAAATTATTTTATAACAAATCATAGAATCATACCAAATCTATCTTAATAAAATATTCTTAAAAATTATCAAAACCAAGAAAAATTATATATTCATTATTTCCTAAATTTCTAAATATTCTATTATTATATTGTATTATCTAACCATTGATAAAAAAGATCCCAAACTTCATAAAATTGTTTATCTTCTTGTTCTCTAATTTCAAATGTCAATCTACTCATTTCAGCACATTCCAATATTTTCTTAATAATTTCTTCCTCTAATGGTATTTTCTCACTCTTCCAATGCTTAGCAAATACAATTCTAGCTGCTGTTAATATATTTACAATCAAATACTTTAAATTTTTATTTTATATATCAGGTACGATTCCCAATAAAAAAATCTCTGGTTTCAAATCTAAGTGTTTCTTTGTCATTTTTTCCAGCCATGTGCGAATTCTAGTCCAATATTTCCTGGCTTCCTCACAAGTCCACCACATATGGTAATATGAGCCAGGTATCTGATGACATTTCCAGCACTTTTCAGATTTATTCTTGAACATTCTTGCTATTCTTGTCGGGGGAAAGTGCCACCTGTAAAACATCTTATACAAATTTTCTTTATATGCTGTTGACATTGTCATTTTATAATTTTGTGACCACAATTTTTGCCATTTCTCTAAATCAATTCCACATCCAAAATTCTTCCCCCAAGCAATCATTGTTTCTTTAACTTGTTCTTCCTCTAATTTAATTTCCAACAAATAACTATATAGTTTTTTAATCACTTTTTCATCAGTACCTGTCAAAATTCTATCTAAATCAGTCAATTTATCATAAAATCCTTCTATTTTAGAATCTTTAAGATACCTTGCATGTATTTGCGCATATGAAAACCAATTCATCTTTATACCTTGTTCTTCTAAATTTTGCATTGTTTTAAGTTCACCCTTTTCATCCGATATTTCCCCATATCTAACTGTTTGTTCCTTCTTATAAGTTATAGGATACGAAAAAACTTCAATAGTTGATAACCAAACTGGAATTTTCAAATAACATTGTTTCTTAATTTTCTCCCAATTCAACCATAACGATTCCCGTATATAATGCCTTCTAAAATAACCCTGTGATTTAGTTCCCTTATACCATAAAAAAGTATGCCAACTCAATAATAAATCATGACCTTCTAATGTCAACAGAAGAAGGCGGAGCTTCATCGCCGCGATACAGCTGCGATCTCGGGGCTCCGAGATCACAGCTGATATCTTCGCCCCTGGTCGGTCCCAACGGATCTAAACCGTCTCGTAGTGACGGTGACAGTAAGGGGCGCGTTCTGTAGATTCTGGGGACATCGCAAGTTCCTGGTCAATCCAGAAGAAGCCCTTTTGCCAACAGCGGAGAGGCAGCCATTAGGCTGCTGAAGCTGGGACAGCTCCGGAAGAACGGGATAGAAAGAAGTGTATCGGCTGGTGAGGATCTTTTTTTTTTTGCTTGGGACTTAAGAACAGTCTAATATGAGAAGAAATCTGTAAACTTATTGACAGAATTTGATTTAGCAGCATTTTTTTTTTCGTAATGTCAAAGTGAGGCTTGGCTTTTTATTTTTACTTTTTTTTTCTTTACTGAATTTCTATTGCGATCTAGCTAATCAGACTGGTTTCTTTCTTTTATATTTTTATATTTACTTGCTTTCTCTTTGCCTTTTTGACTGTTTATATTTTTTAAAATAGAGGCCCCCTTTAATATTTTTTTTTAATATACATAAATATATATACATACTTTTTTTTTCTCTTTTTAGGCTTTTTTCAGGGGGGAAGAAGGGGGAGTGGATTGAAGAAACTTTGTAACACTGCCAACTAGAGGCTTGAAAAATATTCTGTTTGAAGTTGAAAAACTTTTGTTTGAAAAACTTTTCTCAAGGCTACTGGAAATGATAAGATAGAGGGAAGAGTACTGGAGGATGTTTATACAGGTGCTCTTTGGAACTTCTATTATCAAATGAATACTTGAAGTTTGGCTTTGAAATTTGTGGAGAAGTCAAATAAGAGCCTTGGATAAATAAAAGGCAGTATGTGTCTTTTTTTTTTTTAACTCCTTATTAATTGTTTCATCCCTCCCCTCCAACCCCACACTATTTTGTAATATTGATATTTTTATTTTTTTATTATATTTCATTTTTATTTTTTATTTTTAAAGGGGAAAGCCTCAGAATATTCCTTTTTTTGCCTTTTTTCTTTTTTTCATGGGGATGTCTGCCTTTTGATTTCTATTTTTGACTTATTTTTATGGTTTTTTTTTCATTTTCTGTGGTTTTTCAATTGGATTAAGGTGGGAAGAATTTGAAGAACTCTCTTTTTCTTTTTCTTTTTTTTCTTTTCCTTTTTCTCTGCTTATTATTTTTTGATATTATTGGGCTTTATTTTGCTTCTTTTTTTCTCTTCATTTTTTAATTTTTACTTTTGAACTTTTTTTGCGTATTTTACAATTGGATTAAGGTCTTGAAGAACCTGAAGAATTTTTTCTTTCCTTTTAATTTTGGGCTTTTTACTTATTACTGGTTTTGTTTTTCGTTTTTTGTGGTGTTTTCCTTCTTTTAAATTGGATTATAATTGGCTACCTCACTAATTGGATTAAAAGACCCGGAAGACCCCAAATAATCAAAATGAGTAAGAAAATTTTACCTTCGGGCATCTCAACTTCTGCTCCTGTCTCCCCGTCATCTGGAGGACGACTCTCAACAATGGTGAAGCAAGACAAAGCGCAAGTGGATTTAACGATGGTTATGCAAGGAATACAAGATCTTAAAATGAGTATGGAACAAAGAATGGAGAGTATTGATCAAAGAATTGGAAAGATGGATGAGAAACTTGAAAATTTTCAACAAATGATGGTGAAACATGATGAGAGAATCCAAAAAATAGAAGAGAAAGACAAGCAAAGAGATGATATAATTGGGAATATCGATAACAGATTAACAATGGTCGAACAAGAAAAAAGTGGGATGTTGAAGTGGGAGATGGACAGGTCAGAATTTTATCTTAGATTCCAAAATATCGAGGAAGAAAAAGGACAAAACTTGGCGGCAGTAATGATTGAAATTTTGGCTGGAGTCTTGGAAATAGCAGAGGAAAAGATGATGGATAGAGTAGATGAGATATATCGAGTCTTCACAAGATATGCGACAAGGAACCAATTACCAAGAAAGGTCCATGTTAGATTCACTAAAAAAAACTGTTAAAAACCAAATATTACAAGTGGTAAGAGAGAAGGGGTTGAAATATAAAGGCAAAGAGATTTTGGTCTTAAAACAAGTACCTAGAAAAGTGAGAGAGATTAGAAGAGAGTATTGATTTTTGACTAAAATGCTATTGAAAAAAGAGGTGAACTATAGATGGCTGATTCCAGAAGGATTAATGTTTACATGGCAAGAACAGAGACACAGAATTGATTCAATTGCGAAAGCAGAAATGTTTGATAAGGAATTTTTCAAAAGAAGAGAAATGGAGACAGAAAAAGAAAAGATTTTAACTGAATTCGAAGAGGACCAAATGGAGATGGAAAAAGAAGAAGGCGCAATAGGTGGACAAATGGAGATCAAAGAACAATGTGAAATAAGATCCACGAGAGCTGTTAGACCTAAATATAAAGTATGATTATGGGGGAAAAAAAAACTGATTTCCATGAATATAAATGGACTGAACTCAGCTACCAAAAGAAGGAAAACTTTTTATAAATTAGAGAAGCTAAAATTTGATATAATTTGCTTACAAGAAGTACACATTAAAAAACAACATGAACAATTATTGATACGACCAAAGTTAGGGAAAATATTTACTTCTCTGACTCATTGTAAGAAAAGAGGAGTGGTTTTGTACATTAAAGAAACCACTCCAGCCAAATTGATTTATACGGATGAAGACGTAAGAGTATTAATAGTTGAAATAGTGGATAATAATATAAAAACACTCTTGGTTGCAATTTATGCCCCAAATGATAAACAAGAAGAATTTTATAAAAAATTACATATGAAAATAATTGAACTGGACTATGTTAACATACTTATGATGGGGGACTTTAATGGAATTGTGGACAATAAACTGAACTATACAGTAAAAACAACACGACAAAATAGGAAAACTCTCCCTAAATCCTTTTTTAAAATGACAGATGAACTAAATTTAAAAGATATATGGAGAGAAAGAAATATTAAAACTCAACAATACACTTTTTATTCAAACAGGCATTTATCGTGGTCCAGAATAGATATGATTTGGACATCAACAGAATTATCATCTAATATTCAAGAAATGAATATTGAAACAAGTACACGGGCAGACCATAATCTAATGACAATTAAATGGAAAGGACAAAAAAGAAGATCTAGATGGACATTAAACAATACTATTCTAAAGGAAAAAGATTTTACACAATGGATGGAAAAAGAATTGGCCTTCTTCTTCAATGAAAACAAAAAAGAAGATACTTCAATACAGAATGTTTGGGATACAATGAAGGCATATGCAAGAGGATTAATAATTGACTATATAAAGAAAAAGAACATTAGGAAGAGGCAAATGATTAAAGCTCTAGAAAATGACCATAAAAAACTGGAAAAAGAATTACAGAAGATGCCACAGAAAAAAGATATCAAACTTAAAATGGACATAATTAAACATAAAATGGATCAAGCAGAGAAAGAAGAACTGGCACAAAAAATTAGAAGTGCTAAACCGAACTATTTTGAAGATGCAAATAGGCCAGGTAGATGGTTAGCATATAAGTTGAGAAAAGAGAAAGAGTCAAGGAAAATATCACAGTTAATAGATGATCATGGTCAAATTTGTTATGGTAATAAGGAGAAAAAGGCAATCATTCGAGATTTTTATGGACAATTATATAAACAAGAGGATCTTGATGAGGAAAAAATTAAACAGTATTTACAAAATGCTAACCTACCTAAGATACCTGATGAAACTCGGAAAATGTTAGAAAGTGCTGTAACAATGATGGAATTAACCGAAGCACTCAACAGACAGAACAATGGAAAAGCACCAGGACCAGACGGTTTCCCAGCAGAATTTTATAAAACATTACAAGAATCGTTGAGCATCCCACTGTTAGAAGTCATGAATGAAGTTATGATAAATAAGAAAATACCTGAAACATGGTCAGAAGCTTATATTACACTTATTCCAAAAGAAGGGGTTGACCCATTACAAATTAAGAACTATAGACCTATTTCTTTATTGAATGCAGACTATAAAATCTTTGCTTCAATCTTGGCAGAAAGGCTTAAAAAATACCTAAATAACTTTATTCACTCTGACCAGAATGGATTTTTTACCAAAGAGACAGATTAAAGACAATATGAGGGTAATCCTGGACACATTGGAATATTATGAGGCGCACCCGGAAAAACAAATGGCTTTGATATTCTTAGATGCCCAAAAGGCATTTGATAATGTGAATTGGAGATTTATGTTATTATTATTGGAACAGATGGGCTTTGCTGGAAAATTTATTCAAGCAATAGAAGCCGTATATTATAAGCAAACGGCAAAAGTAATGATAGATGGAGAATTCACAGACTCTATCAATATTAAAAAAGGTACAAGACAAGGATGCCCATTATCTCCTTTGTTATTTGTATTGACCTTGGAAGTCTTAAACAGAAATATTAGAGAGGATATAAATATAAAAGGAATGAAAGTCAAAAAGGAGGAATTCAAATTGCAAGCCTTTGCGGATGACTTGGTCTTTATTTTGGAAGACCCTTTAGAGACAGCTTTAAAACTATTGGAAAAGATAAGGGACGTATGGTGAGATGGCTGGTTTAAAAATAAATAAAGACAAAACAAAGATTCTGACAAAGAACATGCTATTGAGACAAAGAGAAGAGCTGGCAGATTTATTGAAAATTCAAGTTACAAACAAACTTAAATATTTGGGGATATATTTGACGTCAAGATGTACTACACTGAAAGAGAATAACTATATTAAGCTTAAACAGCAGATACCATCTGACCTGAAAAAATGGGAAAACCTACAATTGTCATTGATAGGTAGAATTTCAACAATCAAGATGAATATTTTACCCAGAATTTTATATTTGTTCCAAACAATACCAATTAGGTTAAGTAAGGATTACTTCGAAGAATTAAATAAAACTGTGTTGAAGTATATATGGCAAGGCAAGAAAGCGAGAATAAAATTAAAACTTTTACAGGATGCTAGAATTAGAGGAGGATTTGGCCTTCCTAATTGGGAGTTGTATTATCAAGCTGCAAACTTAATGTGGGTTAAAGAATGGATAACATTAAGAAAGACTAGATTGTTGACAAAACTTTTACTGTGTTCTTGTGTGGCCCGCCAGTAGTCAGTGGAGCTGGCAGCAGATTCAGACCATGGGAAGGTTGGGGAGGAACATGGGCCAGTCCTGGAATCTGGGGAAGGCTCTGACAAGGGCTCTGCATCAGAGGCAGAGATGGGGCCAGGGCTGTCTGACAGTTAGCAGTTGCCTTCAGAGTCAGACATCAGTGAGGCAGAACACTGGAGCCTGTTCCCAGTGTATGCATGCGCAGAGCGGCCAGAAGAAGGGAACATCTAAGGAACAAGGGTTGACTTGGAGTAAAGTCACAGGTGGACAGTGAATGGCCCTCCCATAGGGAATAAAAGAGGAATGAAAGGGGAGTGGGGTCTTGCAGGAGATAATTAGTTCATTTGGGTGAAGATCTCTTCCTCTGCTACAGTGTGGCATCTGAAAGATATTGGCCTGGCAACTCTCCAAGCCTGATAAAGGTCTGTAATAGTGAAATATCCAATCTTGAAAGATTGTTGGCCAGGACTTTGCTGGAGAGGAATTCACTGTAAACTAAATAAAAGGGGTTTATCGGGATGAGGAGTTGGCTTCGTGCTTTTTTTTTTTGTCAAGCAATTATAAGATAACAGGTATAAGTATAAACATAGTTATGAATACATGAAATGGATACATATAAGAAAAAAAACCCCGTAGGACAGGGACGGTAGGCATGTTGGTACGCTTATGCACACCCCTTACAGACTTCTTAGGAAAGGGGTGAGGTCAATAGTAGACAGTCTAAGGTTAAAGGTTTGGGGGTTTGGGGAAGAAACCACAGAGTCAGGTAGAGTATTCCAGACATTGACCACTCTGTTGCTGAAGTCGTATTTCTTGCAATCAAGTTTGATGCAGTTTAGCTTAAGTTTGTATCTATTGTGTGCTCTTGTATTGTTATGGTTGAAGCTGAAGTATTCATTGACAGGTAGGACATTGCAATATATAATTTTACATACTATACTTAGATCGAACCGAAGGTGGTGTAGTTCTAGGTTTTCTAGGTCTAGAATTTCGAGTCTGGTGGCATAAGGTACTGCTACGAGTAAAGGAGTGGGGAATTCTTCTTGTGGAATATTTCTGGACTTTCTCAACTGTATTAATATCAGATACGTAATGCGGGTTCCAGACTGATGAGCTGTATTCGAGTATTGGTCTAGCAATTGTTTTGTATGCTCTAGTTAGTAGTGTGATATTGCCAGAGAAAAAGCTACGCAGGATTAGGTTAACAACTCTTAACGCCTTTTTAGCTATGTAGTTACAGTGGGCTCTAGCACTTTGATCATTAGAGATGAGTATTCCAAGGTCCTTGACAGAGTTTGGATCCTCAACAAGGTCTTGACTGTTCAGCTTGTATTTTATTTTCTGAATTTTTTTTGCCAATATGTAAGACAGAACATTTATTTGTTGAGTTTTGAAGTTGCCATTTGTTTGACCATTCTGATACATAGTTGAGGTCTTTTTGAAGGGTAGCATTACTGTCGGTGGTGTTGAATAGCTTTATATCATCAGCGAAAAGAACGCAGTGGCTCTTAATATGATCACAGAGGTCATTTACGTTGAGTATGAAGAGAGTTGGTACTAGAACACTGCCTTGGGGGACACCACTGTTGACAGGTACAGAATTTGATAGGAAGCTCCCAATTTTGACCATTTGTTGTCTGTTTGACAGGAATGCTTCTATCCAGTTATGCAGGTGTCCAAAGATACCATAAGATTTTAGTTTTAGGAGTAGTTTGTCGTGTACCACTGAATCAAAGGCTTTGCTGGATAGTTTTTTTCTGAAACCAAATTGTTTATTAGAGAGTAAGTTGTCTGTTGGGGAAGCCTAGGTCAGAACAGTCCTCTTCACTGCAGGTTAATCCAAAATGTCTAAATATGATCAAGCTATTTTATGCATACATTTTTATGTACTAGAATTTATTTTGCAAGAGGGATGGTGTCATATCTTACGTGCTAAATGAAAAGGAGGGATGCACATCTTCCGGGGTGACATTGAAGGACTTGCTGTAATAGATTTGCCCCTGGAACAAAGAATCTTGGAACTATTTTGTGCTAATTCTATAAAGTCTGAAAAAGTTTTTTGAAAAAAGAATGCTAATTTTGGTTCATAATAAGTAGAATTGTTCACCAGCGTGGGTACACAGTGTCAATGGAACCATTCATGGCTCATAGGCAAAGTACTGAATGACACAGTCAAGTCTATTTCTAAAAGCTCCAAAAAGCATAATAATTTTGTGACTCATCTAATATGAATTCTTGAAAGCCTCCACCTTATTTACTTTCAAGAACATATGTGTAATCATTACTAAGTCCCCATAGTTTTTCCACAAGCAGTGTCAATAAATACTCCACATCACGCATATTTACATCTTGTTCAGGATGTGGAAACTACCAGCAAGAATGAAGGCAGGAAAACCACATGGAGAAATGGCAGCCCTCCAGTAGGGGAAATTTTAAAAATAAAAGTGGCATTTCATATACTAGATAAATATTTTTCAACTTCTACAAAAAGGAAGGTTGATTCCAGATACAAACAGTTAATGGAACTTTTTAATAAGGGATAATGTACTTTCACTGATTTCAATAAGCTCATTTGAAGTAAGGAAAGCTTTATACAATCTGTTATTTGTTTAAATAATGTTAAAGTACTATATAAGTATTTCTGTATAAATATATAATGTATAAAAATGTACATTTTCATTTAAGATTTTATTTTGTTAAATATCAAGTTATGTTATCTGTGATAAAAATTAAATTAACCACTTAAATAATACTACATTTAACAAATTCACATTACTAAAATTTAGTGTTTAAAATTTAGAGGGCAAGCAGTCACAAATGCTTGGGCTCAGTTCTACTAACAGAACAGTATAAATATATAGTAAAACAAAACAACCACATCTTACCATTAATTCACAGTAAGACTGACAGGTAATTCAGATTCAAAGGCATGTAACTGGAATTTTAGGCATAACTGGATTTCATGCATGCATGAATTCATACACACACACACACACATCGTTGTTGCAGCTTTTAAAACCAAACTTATCCTTTACTTGGATCATAAGTGATCTTTGGAATATATATGTTTGGTTAAAGGAATTTCAGGTTAATGCTATGTGAATGTTCCACACAAAGGTACCATTAAATAAAAAATGCTTAAGTGACAATACTGCAATAATGGAAATAATTCTGTATTTTAACAACTGTGTAGGTAGTCTTTGGTTTTGCTGACTGAAAATTCTAAAAGTTGTGATTCCAACGTAACTTATGAAAGTCATGTTGCAGAAGACTGTCACATCTTTACATACACGAGCATCTAAAAAGAAGTCTATTTCTGCACCAGAGACACATTCCTTCTGTGATTAATCATCTTGGCCAAATATTCTATTCTATTCTGTTTTGTTCTGTCCTGTTCTTTGTAATTACTCATAGCATGGTTCTATCTGACTTAGAAAATGACAAGAGGTATGGGCCAGCCTCATATTACTTATACTCATGTGTATAAGTTTTACAATTAATAAATATACCACAATGACATAGTACACAGTTGCCAGAACAACTCTTGTATTAAACTCTCTATTTCTTGTCAACCAAATTAACCCTAATGACACAATATCATCATCACACTATTATCTATGTTCTCTACTTCACAAAACCATCATTGTTATGCAAAGAGAGAATCTGAACTTTAAATATATGGACAAGAAAACATGAATTTGACACAGGAATACCATTTTTTGTTTACAGTCATGTCAACAAGAGCAGGCACACATATCATGCTAAACAATAAGGCAATTTGATTTTGGTCCAAACAGTGTTATCAACTTATCTAATGGGCAGCATTCTTTGTAAATAAATTCATGTTTTTATTAATGACATGTAAAACCTTAAATGAAATAGAACCCTAATGTTTGCTGAACCCAGTCTTCTACTATGGACCTACCTGAAAACCTCAGTATCACATAAATAAGAAAGACAGGTTTTGTGAAAACACAAGAGATGTCCTTCTATGCTTGCCCGGGAAGTCAACAACCATCAGTTTGGGGGAAGCAAATAAAGACCTGATTTAAACCTCTCATATTCAGAACTGATTACCTACAGTGTGACCCAAGTATTTTGTTGTCAAGTGTCACTTTTTATTTTTGTGTGTTTTAAATTGTTACTATATAATTTTTAATGGATTGTAAGATGCCATAAGATCTGCATAGTGACAAGTTACAATAAATAACACAAATAAATAAATCAGAAGTTTGTATAACTTGCAGTATCTTTCTCTTTGATCGGTTAAATGCAAAACCAAAATTAATTTAGCTGTCTATCTTTTTTATACCTGTGCAATATCAGGAAGTCTTGCAAAACCACTGGCTTAACGTGGGAGGGGTGTAATTACATAATGTGAGAACCCTTGAATTAAAAAAAAATGCGGTGTTTTGTTGAGCTAACGTCACATCAAACTTTTCATGTCCTTTTTATAGTAAGAGCTTCATGACAAAATATGCACTTTTACAAATCTTGTATGAAATACAACTGAACTAAAGCTTCAAATGCTGTCCCTCAAATGTGGTATTTCTTTCTGGTGATATTTAGGAAGAGCTTCAAAACTGAACTGTCTCCTTAATCTTTGACATTTGAGATTAGCACATAATTATATAAGGCTTGTAACTTTCTTGGTAAGCAATGAAAAGGGGTTTGAGTTTTGTAAATGGACAGTTGCTGTCTTGCAATATAAAAGTCTTTTTAATGAAAACTCCTATGGTCTTTATAAAACCATGCTATAAAAACCATGCTAATATTAAAATAGAAAATTGAAAGAGCCAATATTTATTTATTTATTTAATTTATATGCCATCCATCTTGCAGTTCGAAGCAGTTTAGTGTTTAAATGTTGACATTATGCATTACTGAAACTGTTAACTCAAAGCACTCTTAATGCTAGCCCGAACCCTAAGAGGAAGTGTAGGAAGTTCACAGAGAGAACTTTTATAGCCGTTCTTTTTTATTGCAGCATGCTGTGCCCCTTTCAAATTTCTTTCTAAGGATTCAGAACATTCCTGAACACTATGGAATGGGATTTGAAGTATGGGCAGAAGACAGAGAATTAGACAAATGAGGGCTGAAACTTAAAATAAAGTTCATACAAAGAAAGTTTCTTTCTTCTCCAATGGACTCTTATTATTACATCCTTTATTCATCTATGCAGTTTTTTGATCTTGGACAGAACCTCCTGGGGATATATAGCTTCAGAAGGCTATGTATATTATTTGAGAGAAATCACATAACTAGCATCTTTGTCTTTTTTCTTCTTCAATTTCTCACTTACATATATACATACTCCATTCCTTACAACAGCTTCTATATTCCCACCATGAGAAATTAACAAATGGCAATTCATATGAGACTGAAATAGTTTCACCCTTAAAATTCATTTAAATAAAGAGCATCACAACAAGAATAAAATTGAGGGTTTTTTAAAAAACTGATATTTGGAAGAATTCTTGGAAAGATATTTGACAACGGACACTGTTGTAACTATGTATCATTCAAGTGATTGCAACTATGTATCATTGCAACTATGTATCATTCAAGCATTGCAACATTGTATCATTCACGTGTAAACATTAGACTTCTGTCTCTTCAGTGATCTTTTCAAGGCACGGACAAGGGACGGGAAGATAAACAACTGTCAATACAGAATGATATCCTAACCGACCTGAACTGTTGTAAATCACACACATCCTGTTAACCTGGTATCTTAACTGACCTGAATGATTGTAAATCACGCGCATCCTGTTTAACCTGGTATCTTAACTGACCTGAACCATTGTAAATCTTGTATATCCTGTTTGACTTGGGCGCTGAAAAATTTCACCCTTGTGAAAAAGCATAATAAAAGAGCATGTGCCAAGACATTCGGGGCGCGCTCCTCCCGAGGAAACCTTGTCTCATGTCGTTTCTCTCTCCCTTGCTCCCTTTCATGAGCCGCCCATCAGATGCGGGATGGCAGATACCGCATTCTGGTGACCCCGACGTGATTCCCTAAGGGGGATACGCAGCGGCGCGCCCATATCTTATTCGCTCGGTGGGAGCATCGCCAGGCCTGGCACATTCATCGGATCTGAAAGACGGTCTCGACTTTCGTAAGTATGGGTGGGGGCTTTTCTCAACAGCAGACGCAGCATCTGAAGGAATTGAGAGAGCTAGTCGCTTCTTCTTCTAAATACTCTGCTAATTTAAAGGGCTCTCCTATAAAAAAGAAACCTATTGCTACATTATTGGCTTATGTGTGGCAACATTGTCCCAATTATCCAGAGAAAGGGTCCTTAAAAATTTCCAATTGGCAAAAAATTGGTGAATATCTCCATAATCCTCCTCGTGCACCTATTGGCATTTTGGTCACTTGGAGGAAAATTATGGAGGCTTTAAAAGTCCATTATAAAATAGAAGCAGGGAGTGTGTTTGAATCTCCCCTGCCAAGTTATAACTTTTCAATTTGCTCTAACTCAGGCAGAAGCTGCTGCCATTATTCAACAATGCCCCACATGTAGTAAGCAAGGACATTCCATTCCCATAGGAGTAAATCCTAGAGGATTAAAAGCTTGTGAAATTTGGCAAATGGATGTAACTCAGTATCCACCTTTTGCCCCATGGAAATATTTGCACGTTTCAATAGATACATATTCAGGTTTTATTCTGGCTACTCCTCAAAGGGGAGAAGCTGTAAAACATGTCATCAATCATTCAATTCATACCTTTGCCTCGCTGGGACGTCCAAAAGAAATAAAAACAGACAATGGACCTGCCTATACAAGTTCTGCTTTTCAGGACTTCTGTAACAGATGGGATGTAATCCACAAGTTTGGGATTCCTTACAACAGCCAGGGGCAGGCTATTGTGGAACGGGCACACTTATCCCTGAAAAATGCTCTTGATCGATATTCGTTGCGGGAAAAAACCCCGAACCTCCCAGCATTGCAAAATTCTCTTAACATTTGTCTTTACACTTTAAACTTTCTCAATCTGACTGGCATTCCTCCCACTTCTGCTGCTTCTCGTCATTTTTCCTCCCCCTCACCCCCGCCTAACAGACCTCTGGTATATTATCGCAGATTGCCAGATCCTGCCTGGCAGGGTCCCGCTGAGCTTCTCACTTGGGGACGAGGCTACGCTGCGATCTTACTGCCAGACAAAACCACTCTCTGGATCCCTGGTCGGGCAGTAAGACCCTATCATGGAAATTCATCTGCTACATCTGTATCTTAAAACTCTTCCTGATATTCTTACCTATATCTTCTTTGCAATTTCTACCTTACTTCAACAAAACCTATGCTTCCTGTCAAAAGACTATTCGTGTTAAAATCATTTCATTAACAGAAGACTATTATACTTGTTCCATGAGGGTACGTCATGAAAACGCTACCCGTAGCTTTCACTCTGTCACTTCTGTTTTGTTTACAGAACACTCTACCACTCGCTCTTTTGTTCCTTCTTTACTCTTCCTATGGAAAGGAACCTTAAAATCTTTTCCTCTATTCAATCTAAAAAATTAGAGGGACCTAAATGTCCTTATATTGTATCATGGGTTTCCCCACCCCAATTAATATCCTTGATGAATTACCAAATTAATCTTTATTGTCATTATTGTAATTATTATCCTTTTTCTACTAATTGAATTCCCTCCTCATCTCGTAAATGTTCTACAACTAACTTGTCCATAAGCCTCTCTCCTGCTTGTGATGTTTTTATATACCCGAACTCTGATCCTGTCAACAAACGACGCTTCAAAAGAACTGTCCATGACGATCCGCAGAAGCCTCATAGAAGAGATAATATTGCCTGGACTATAACTGACTTTCAAAAAGTTCGTTTAAGTTCTACAACCAATTTCTCTTGCATAGAAGACTTCTACCCACCACTTCAATTCGATTTGGCAGACGCACCCACACAACCAGGGGATATCCTGCAATCCACACCACTGCAGGAGGAACTTTAACATCACGCCTGAAAGGAATGTATTTTATCTCTGGCAATAATTTTGTTTGGACTTGTTACAATGGTTTCATGGCATGTATCCACGGGGATGAAATTGTTAAATCCAAATCATTTTTGCATTCAAGTATGGCTTGTGTGTATAACTGATGATTTTATATCCCTACAGGTATCCATGGAACACCCCCTCTCTTGCAAAATCGTAAAGATTTAGATCTGTTATTTTTAAAACAAAGGGGGATTGTGTGCTGCGCTTAAAGAAGAATGTTGTTTTTATGCTGATAGCAGGGGGGTCGTGTTGGATTCTATGAATGAATTAGAAAAACGCTTAAAAGATAGAGAAAAAGAAAGGTTAAACATGTATAATTGGTATCAAGGTTCGTTTTCTATTTCACCATGGCTTACAACCTTTTTAACTGTATTGGCAGGACCATTAATAATCATTATATTAATATGTATTATAGGACCTTGTTGTTTTAATAGAATATTGCAATTTTTGAAAAATCAATTATCTTCCATAACTGCTGATGTTAATGTGTTATTGCAAGCTCATGTTATGTCTTTAACACCGGATGAAAAATATCATTGCTGAGTTACCGCTCCTTGGACAACCCTGATGCTGACGGGTCGCACTCCTGCCTAGATGACAGGGACGGCGAACATTTCAGAAAAATAGTTCCTGTCTTTTTGGATGAGGAAGAAGACTTGTCATAAATAATAAAAACAGAGGAGATGTTGTAACTATGTATCATTCAAGTGATTGCAACTATGTATCATTGCAACTATGTATCATTCAAGCATTGCAACATTGTATCATTCACGTGTAAACATTAGACTTCTGTCTCTTCAGTGATCTTTTCAAGGCACGAACAAGGGACGGGAAGATAAACAACTGTCAATACAGAATGATATCCTAACCTACCTGAACTGTTGTCAATCACACACATCCTGTTAATTTGGTATCTTAACTGACCTGAACGATTGTAAATCACGCGCATCCTGTTTAACCTGGTATCTTAACTGACCTGAACCATTGTAAATCTTGTATATCCTGTTTGACTTGGGCGCTGAAAAATTTCACCCCCCTTGTGAAAAAGCATAATAAAAGAGCGTGTGCCAAGACATTCGGGGCGCGCTCATCCCGAGGAAACCTTGTCTCGTGTCGTTTCTCTCTCCCTTGCTCCCTTTCATGAGCTGCCCATCAGATGCGGGATGGCAGATACCGCAGGACACAATTTTGTTGTAGAAATTGTTATTATCTTTTGAAATTTAATAAATAAGCTTTTGCCGTCAACTTATGACAGCATACGCTGACATGAATAAGTTACCTAATACATATATTATTTCAGTGGTATATATAACTAGCATCTTTGTTTCTTTTCTTCTTCAATTTTTCAGTTATGTATGCACAGACTCAATTTATAACAGCTTCTATGAAATTTAAATTCAGAAATTTTAAAAAGGCAATTGATATGGGCAGGAACAGTTTCATCCTTCAAACACATTTAAATAATGGCATAAAAATGGACCTGTGGACATAAATATCAACCTTGGATATGTGACTTTGTAGTCAGATGGCTCTTCTGGTATCCTGATGGCTACCTACTTGATTCACTTGCTAAATCTTCAGTCTTGAAATTTTAGAATGAAACATTCTATCTTTATTAATTACACAGGTTTAGACTAAAAAAAGTGATATAATTGTTATATGTTTTTAAGAGAGTTTGGCAAAGACCAACACACAGCATTGTTGAATATCCTCTGTTGATTTCTGGAGCCCTATGGCCTTTCTCTGCATTCTGCTTTCTGATTCTGCCATTGATCTGTTCTTATTAAGGAGGAGGCACAACACAGCAGCTTCCATTCACTTTTCCCTTCCTACTTAGGTGGATTTCCACAAAAAGCATATTTTCTAGGGACCTAAAATTATGAAGCCTCTATTTGGAAATAACTCCTTGGTACATACATTTCAATAAAATGTTTCATAATGTCCACTCTCCTATTTTTAATTCTTACCATTTTAAAACAAAAACTTTATGTACCACCACATGTAGTTGGTTTGGCTGTGGACCAGTGGTGGGATTCAAAATTTTTTACTACCGGTTCTGTGGGCGTGGCTTGGTGGGAGTGGCAGGGGAAGGATACAGTAAAATCTCTAGTCAGAGGTGGTATTTGCCAGTTCTTCAAACTACTCAAAATTTCTGCTACCGGTTCTCCAGAACTGGTCAGAACCTGCTGAATACCACCTCTGCTGTGGACTTCCTGATAGAAGAAGGACAAGCAGAATTTCTGATAGATGAAATTAAGCAAAATAGTTGAATTACTTACATGAATATAACATTAAAAATATCTTACACACACACACACACACACAGCACTTCCACACATACAACAAAAAACTATGGATCCATAGTAAGAAGATGACATATTTATTATAATAAAAAGTTAACAACTAGAGAAGACACATAAAATAATGAACAACATCTTCAAATGAATTACATTCACAAAGAAAGAAGGAAACAACAGCACAGCCCCTTTCCTGGGTATTCTCATCAACAGATGAAACAACAGCAAATTAGAAAGACAAGTCTAAAGAAAAACAATTTACACTAAGCAAGTTCTTCATTATCAAGGTAACAACTCAACCTCTCACATAGAAAGGTTGGGTAAAAACATATTTAAATGAATACAAACACATTGCAGCAACCCAGAACATGAGAAAAAGGAAGTACTCCAATATCTTCCAAAAAAATAGATGATTACACAACTTCATCAAAAAGTTCCTGATCACTCAATTTACTAAAGTACAACTAACACAAGCTATGAAAACTAATATTATCACATATCAAAACATCTCAAGAACAGATCATTGTAACTACATAACATCACTGTGGCACATACACTTACTAAATCTCCCCCAAACCTCTTAGTGTCCCAAAAGTCTGAGTAGCCCAAGAAGAAAAATCAGGAATCATCAATAACATATAATATACAGTAATGACTGTAAGAGTCACTATTGTAAATAGGACAAATAGGCAGAAGATTCGTAGAGCATATCCATGAACAGCAAGTAGCAGTCAGAAGACATGATGAAAACTTCTTAATCTCACTGCATATGGACAAATTCAACAATAGTTTCAATAGAGAAACTGTGAGCATCTTAGGCCAAACTAAATGATAGGGGATTCTTGGAAGCTTGGCATTCAGAGAAATCAGTCATCAATAGACACATAGAAATAAACCACATTTGCATGCCATTCAAAAGAGACAATATGAAGGTAAGAAAAAAATAAAACGACTAGAATACATCCTTTCCAGCAGCCAACACTCATCTAAGCATGGACTAACACCAGACAAACATTCAAGCAGAAAACAATACTCTAATCACAGGCCTACGAAGGAGAAAACTACATTCCCACCAACACTGGGAGGGCAAACTACTGTATATAAACAGGGTGCAAACTCACCAACATTGATAATGTTATCTACAGGTGAAACTCAAAAAATTAGAATATCATGCAAAAGTTCATTTATTTCAGTAATGCAACTTTAAAGGTGAACCTAATATATAAGATAGACTCATTACATGCAAAGCAAGATAGTTCAAGCCGTGATGTGTCATAATTGAGATGATTATGGCTTACAGCTCATGAAAACCCCAAATCCACAATCTCAGAAAATTAGAATATTGTGAAAAGGTTCAATATTCTAGGCTCAAAATGTCCCACTCTAATCAGCTAATTAAGCCATAACACCTGCAAAGGGTTCCTGAGCCTTTAAATGGTCTCTCAGTCTGGTTCAGTAGGAAGCACAATCATGGGAAAGACTGCTGACCTGATAGTTGTGCAGAAAACCATCATTGACGCCCTGCATAAGGAGAGAAACCCTCAAAAGGTAATTGCAAAAAAAGTTGGATGTTCCCAAAGTGCTGTATCAAAGCACATTAATAGAAAGTTACATGGAAGGGAAAAGTGTGGAAGAAAAAGGTGCACAAGCAGCAGGGATGACCGCAGCCTGGAGAGGATTGTCAGGAAAAGGCCATTCAAAAGTGTTGGGGACTTTCAAAAGCAGTGGACTGAGGCTGGAGTCGGTGCATCAAGAGTCACCACACACAGACGGATCCTGGACATGGGCTTCAAATGTTGTATTCCTCTTGAACAACAAACAACTTCAGAAGCGTCTTCCCTTGGCTAAAGAAAATCAAAACTGGTCTGTTGCTCAGGAGTCCAAAGTCCTCTTTTCTGATGAGAGTAACTTTTGCATCTCATTTGGAAACCAAGGATCCAGAATCTGGAGGAAGAATGGAGAGGCACACACTGCAAGATTTGGGGAGCCATGTCATCTGCTGGTGTTGGTCCACTGTGCTTCATTAAGTCCAGGGTCAACGCAGCCGTCTACCAGGAAATTTTGGAGCACTTCATACTTCCTTCTGCAGATGAGCTTTATGGGGATGCTGACTTCATTTTCCAGCAGGATTTGGCACCTGCCCACACTGCCAAAAGCACCAAAACCTGGTTCAATAACTGTGGGATTACTGTGCTTGATTGACCAGCAAACTCACCTGACCTGAACCCCATAGAGAATCTATGGGGCATTGCCAAGAGAAAGATGAGAGACATGAGACCGAACAATGCAGAAGAGCTGAAGGCCGCTATTGAAGCATCCAGATCTTCCATAACACCTCAGCAGTGCCACAGGCTGATAGCTTCCATGCCACGCCACATTGAGGCAGTAATTGCTGCAAAAGGGGCCCAAACCAAGTACTGAGTACATATGCATGCTTATATTTTTTAAAGGTCCAATATTGTTCTATGTACAATCCTAGTTTTATTGATTGCATGTAATATTCTATTTTTCTCAGATTGTGGATTTGAGGTTTTCATGAGCTATAAGCCATAATCATCTCAATTATGACAAATCACGGCTTGAACTATTGCTTTGTATGTAATGAGTCTATTTCATGTATTAGGTTCACATTTTAAGTTGCATTACTGAAATAAATGAACTTTTGCACGATATTCTAATTTTTTGAGTTTTACCTGTACAGTAGTTAGGTAATGAAACAGTCTCCAAGCAAGGAAAACTTCCGGTTTGCGTGGCTTCGGGGCAGCAGGAATTCGCGACAGCTCGCGATTCCTGCTGTGCTAGCCGTCGAGGTACCCCCGATCCAGATGGGTCAGGGGGATATGGCTGCCCTGTAGGGACAGCTGAAGAGAGAGGGGAGTCGGATAGGGAGGTGGGGGTATCGCAGACCCCCCCTTCTCCGGGAAAACCCCTTTTTCCCAAGGCGGTGGAGCGGCGGTCAGCAATGGCCGCCACGAAGAAGCCAGCAACCGGGTAAGAACTGTGCTGGAGGAAGTGTGAAGAGTGAAAGTTCTGTCTGAGCCGGGTCAAGTAACACCTTTTAAATTGCCTGGAATTGAGCTGCTTGAATTGCTGGAGGATACATTGTATCCCTAAGAAGAGCGAAAAGCGGCGGAGAAGCTGTTAAAGGGATTTTTTTTTTTTTTTTATTCTCCCACCCCACGGAAAAAGCAGAAATATTTGGATATATTAGACATTGAAAGTGGATTGCCTTGAAAGCTGAAGCTAAGAGACAAAGGGACTTTTGGACATTGAAAAATTTAAGAAATTGGAAAATCTCTGCTGGAGGTATGGATTTTTGATTATTTAAAATTGTCATTGCAAGTGGGAAGGGAGAAAAAAAAAATTGGAGCAGAAGATGAAAAAGGAGGAGATTGTCTAGAACGTCTTTGTGGATCCCAAAAGAAGATATATGGTAATTGGACCTCTTTGATTAAAAATTAATTCAGAAAGAGAAAGAGAAGAAGGAAGAAAAGTATTAACTTTTGGAACTTTTTTTTCTTTTTTTTTAATTGCTTTTGATTGTCTTTGATTAAAAATACTTGTGGTTGTTTTGGAAAAAGTTTCCCTTTTCATAATGGCATTGTCTGTGGATGAACTAGAGATTGAATATCAAAAATATAAAAAAGAAAATACTTTGGGCGCTTTGTTTCAATTCTTAGAAATGGCGTTATGTTCTTTTGAAAAGTTGATTACGCAGCAGAAGGACTGGGACAAGGAAGAAGAGGAAGAAGAAGCCATCTTTGATGAACAATGGGTCCCTTTCGGAGAGGAGGAGAAAAAGGATAAGAAAAAGGGGATTTTAAGAATTATAAAAACAACCAAAAGAGAGAAAAAGGAGCGAAAAGATGGAGGCAAGGTTAGAAAGCAAAGGAAAAGGAGCAAGAAAAGCGAAGAGAAAAAGCAAAGGGGTAGAAAGGGCAAGGAGAAGAATAAGCAAGAGAGAAAGGGGGGGAGGAGAAGCCTTAATGGGGGGAAGCAAGACCTAAAGAAAAAAAGTTTATTTAGAGATAATGGGTGAATTTAATTTAGATTAAAAGAGGGATTCTGGAGGGTATATAAGAGTGTGTTTTTATATGTATATTTAGAATATAAAATTTATTATGTAATTTTAGAATCTTTTAAACAGAATCCCAAGAAAGATTGCTATATGTAGTATTTCTAAGTTAGGGTAATGAGTTATAGATGTTACTCCAATTGGTGTACAGGAGAAGTATAGTAAAAGAAAAAAAAGATGAATGGATAATTGGAAATAGAACAGACAAAGAATGTTGTTGAAAATGGTAATAAGATATGGAAGGATATATATGCTTTTTTTTTTTTTTTGGATTTTGTATATTGATAAAAGGCAATAAAATTTTAATTAATAAATAATTTGGATGGAAAAGAGAAGTAGGGACAAGATATGAAGTTAATATTATATGAAATATTGATATTATAATCTGGAAATGTTATGCCTTATTGGTCTTTTATTATTATTTTTTCTTAGAAAAGAATTTATAAGCTGCTATGCCTTGATTTTTTGTGCATTGTTTTTATAAAACTGATAAAAATGGTTTTTATATATATATATAAAAAAGAAAATGATAATAAGATATGGAAGGAGATATGGGTTGAATATGATGTTTGAATTTGTGTCTGTGTGAAGAGTTTTAACCCGGGAACAGACAACCTTCAGAAAAGATCTTTTAGTTTTGTTTATGTTTAGTGTTTGTATGTTTGTGTATTGTGTTTATGGTAAAACTAACAAAATTTGTTTTTTATAAAAAAAAAAAGGAAAAAAGAATCAATAAAACCTTGGAGGAATGTTAGACGAGAATAATTTAAACAAGCCAGAAAGAAAAGAATATGATGACTATAAAATGGATAAATATGGAAGAGAAATGAAATTGAATAGGAGTAAAGAGAAATAATGAGAAATTTGCTGAAAGATATTTGTGTGTCCATATGGAGATGGGATAAATTGGAATTATGCTGTATAAAAATAATGTTTTGTTTGACTTGTAAGGATTTACAATGTTAAGAGGTTTTATGTGTTTATGTATTTAATGGTTAATGATGTGTTGTTTTATCTTTAAAATTAATAAAAATTTGTTTCAAAAAAAAAACAGTCTCCAAGCAAGCAGCCAGGCTCAGAGAGCAACAAGGACTTCCCATTCAACTCTGAGCTACATATACATTTCTCTTCTACTGAAACCTCTGTTTACACATACAGATTGACAAAACACCATATTATTTTGTTGATTTTCCTTCAAATCAAAGTCATTTTGGCACTTTCTAATCCAACATCATTTATCTGTCAGCTAGTTATAACATTATAATCTCAAATACATTACTGCTTCTTGGAAACTGAGGACAAGTAATGGCAACCTTAAAAACTCATTTCAGCTTTTAACAGATGATTCTACATAGTAAGTTCTTTGGCTCAAGTGGAAGAATAGATTTCCTCCATACTATCATATCCTCACATACACAATATTTGTTCTGCCAGAAAGAAAATTTCTTGGCCTGGACAATAAGCCATTATATATGCATGATGGTATGTTGGTACTGATGGTATGTTGGCATGTTGATAACATACAGAGGGATGAATTCAAAATTATGTCTGCTGGCTGATGGCTTCTTCAACATTATTTGAGTTACTACTATATGCAGCCAGATCAAAATAAATCACTTGTATCAGAGTCCAAGCCCTATTACACCTGTTTGGAAAAATGTTTCCCAGTATTTGTTTCAAATACAATCTACAAAATTTCAAGATTCATAAAATTCGTCAATGTTTTCCAGATAGAAAAATTCAATACAACATAAGAAAATAATTTGTAAATATGTTATTGTTTTGCACAGTGTATTATTGATTCAGATATTTAGTTAATTTGGTTAAGAATGTATTCAATCTTAATATTCTATATTTCTAACTCAAAATGCCATACAGAGCAGTATTCAGGATGAAATATACTAAAATCAATTAAACAAAAAGGCCAGTTAAATTCATTTTGTGCACAATAAATACTAGAAAAACATATTTTGCATATGTAACACACAATATTAATGTATTAATATGATAGCCATCTCAATTTGATCCTCTCCACGTGTATTGCTTTAGAACAGAACAACCTAACCTAGAAGAGCAATGTTTCTAAATAAAAATATTAGAAATGAAGCATGTCTTCCTGATTATTTCAGGGCAGACAAAGAAAAGGCTCATTTGAGAAGTAACTGGAAAGCCTTTTTCTTGTTTTCATCAGCCACATATTATTGAGAAGACCCCCAAGAACTGAGCAAAACTTAGTTAGTCAAAATCACAATGAAAGTTTCTAAAACGATAAGACTTATATTTTTACTTTAAAAGTTTACATATTCTTGAGGAATTAAGCCCTTTTAAAAGTTTTAATGGGAAAAATACAATTGGAGGCATATAATAATATTAAAAATACCTATCATCATATGGTTGCATTACATTATATGATCTTGAAAGTTTTGAAGTCTTTCTTCTTCTTTTCCCTGGAAATATCACTTGTAAATGCAGACTAAATTTATACAGCTTGGAATACTCATATAAACCCAAAAGGAAAAATTGTTTTCGGTCACAATTATGCATGACATAATATCCTTCCTGAAAGCAGAGCCACAGCAAGGAGCAGCATCCTCCAAATATCTCCAGTTCCTGACACTGTACTGAAAACAACAGTTCACTCCATTGCCAAGGGAATAATCTCCTTCATCAGCAGCTTATTGCTGAAATATGCATGGTTCCTTAATAAATATAATAGGATTTCCCTTCACTTCATATACACCTTCAACTGAACAGTAATAACAATTTAGATCTGCATTCCAAAGGTCACAGCTCTTGCTGCAACTCCCTATTAAATTCAATGAGATTTACTACTAAGTAAACATACATCATGCACCCAACTAGGAAAATAAGAAATCACACAGAACTTTGTTACTCTTGCTGCTTTTCATGATTTAATATGTGCTACTGGTATTTAGTTGATTTATTTCAAGCAGTTTTACAGGTGCCTTGGCTTCCAGTTTCTTACATGTTAGTGGGAAATATGGGGCACTTGATATCCTCTCTTTAGATATTTCACTTAAGTTCTGAAAGATTTGTTCAGATTGTGTGTGTGTGTGTGTGTATCATCAGCTTTTTGCGCATGGTTCCAAAGTTCACTTTGATTATATGCAATTTGCCCAAAGGTCCATTCCGTTAGCATCAAAATTACATAGATTGGAAGAAGAAATTGATGTATCTTTTCTTTTATGTATACAGAGAGCATTTGCACTGATAAATTCCTTGTGTGTCCAATCACCCTTGGCCAATAAAAGAATTCTATTCTATTCTATTCTATTCTATATACCTAATGAGGCTGCTTGAATGGCCTTGAGATTTCCACAACATGTTATGTGCTTTAGAACATGCCTTGAGAGTCCTCTGGAGACCTGGGTCCATCTTTTCTTCTTATCTTTTCTAAATTATTGAAATAAGTACACAGAGAAATAGTAATCTAAATGATTTTTTTGAAAAAAATCTCAGTAGTTCCTTCATGTCCATATGGGGGACAATCTGTCATGTATGGTTCTGCCATTCCAAATATTTTACTGCACAAGGATCACTAATAGCAATTAAAAACAGACAATTGATTGGGGAAGGCTGTGCAGATTGAGGCTGAAGGATAATACTGCAGGAATACAATCCACTTACTCATACATAGCACATGCACATGTATATTTTAGATTGAAATTGAAATATTTCATTCTGATTGCTTCCAAGAACCAAAATAATTAAACTAGATAAATAGCACAATGTGAAATCCTGATCAGATGAGCTAAAAGAAGAATTACCCAAACATCTGTTTCAGTTAAAAACTCAAGGCAAGTGACTCACCCTGTTGAATTTTAGTCAGAAGTTGTTGGCGTGCTAGGATCCTACTTTTCCTGTATGGAGAGCGTCTTGCAGTTTGATCAAATAGCAAGTACATCTCTTGGCCTTCTGTTAACATAGCATTCACACAGAGGCAGCCTGAGTCTGACGTACTAGCCATCTGCCTTAACATCTGTGTCCCGTTTAAAAACAAAATAGAAACAAAAAAACAAAATGCTGCTGCAGTTTTCCTGGGTGAGAATTCCTCAATCTAACTGAAGTACCAAGAGAAAAGAAGAAGGAAGCCCAAGGAGCTGAAAAGAGCAAGCAATTTAAAAGAGAAAAAGAGGAGTGCCAAAAAGCTACAATTCAGGATTCCAGCTCCCTCACATGATCGGAAAGGGCCAATCAGTCAAAGTCAAGAATGTGAAAGTACACAGCGTGCCTTGAAGAGGAAAGTGAAGGCTGTGCAAGCACTTGTAGCCACATATCACACTGAAAAGCAACCACAAACAGCATGCCTTGCCACTGGGGAGCTACGATAGGAGAATTTGAAGGAAGGAAGGAGGAGAGGTATTCTATGGCACAATCTTAAGAGAACTTTGTCCAAAAATTTACTTGTAGCATTCTTTTGTCAGATGGCAGTAAAAATTCCTTCCATTATTCAGGAATTCCTTTTAAAGCTTCTTTATACAGATCTTCAGAAATAGTCATTAACATACACACACTCCAAACATATACACAAAGCTTTTCCCAGCTTGCATCTTACAGTAGTTGTGACTGTTGCAACCTGCTGATTTCTCACTAAGTTGTTTTTAATAGATACATCACATATTTAGCACTGGGAGGCAAGCCTACTAGTTGACAAATTGGTTGGTTTGAAGTGACACTGGTGTGATATGGATTTACTCAAAACCAAGGCTGAGTGAAGATTATATCCAGCCCTTTTATGTCCTCGAGTTTAAGTGTATCAACAGATCTTCTCTGTTATTCTCTGTTCTTGTTCTCCGGAAGATGACATATAGTCACATATGGTGAGTTCTCTCATCAGAAGTATGGCAGAATACCTAACCCTAACCTTAACCCTATGATACATATGTGCCCCAGCAGTGATTCCTGGTGAGCACATCCGGAATTTTGAGAATATTTCATGAGTGAGTATCCTTAAAGTCTATTATTGCCACAGAAGGCATAGCCAGTTACAAAACAACAATTAAATAGAAGGAAAACTTGTGGGATTATTTTCTGCCACCTTCTGCTCTTTAACCTTTTCTTTGATAGATAGACATACTGTACTTAGGCTATAACAAACCATCCTTATGTTTTTTAATATTACCTCCTCACAGGCATTGCAAAATGTTGCTGGGCATATTATTACTTATGGTTTCATGTTGGGAATACAAGCACTTTAGAAATATGCATCAGTGAATTAACCTTCTTTTTTTTTTTTTATTGCCATTTTTGAGAACAGTGATAGCTATGGACATCAGTGGCCAAACTCCCGCATTACAGATTACTTTATGCATGTGATGAGGGGACAGTTACAGTCAGGAGGCCCAGGAAAAAAAGGAAAGCTTCTCTCCCCCCATCCCTCTATCCTCCACAACCTCCAGACCTTCCCATTTCTAGAGGCATATGCTATTCATCCATTATGCAAGATCGCAATGGCATAGAAACATGTCCAAAGGCTCAGTTCCTTACAAAGCTGTTTGAAGATAAATTCAACCTCTGTTCTATATAGTTTACGCTCAAACAAAGTGCACAGTGTAAGTAAGTCATCAGATAATGCTAAATGTAAATATCAGTTAAATCTGAATTTTTCTAATATCTTGCTCTTTCCTAATTTATGTTAAATGGAGTGAAGTAATTATGCAGAGAGAAATAACAGAACTAATAGTCTGTTCTTAGTTAACAATACCCCTAAAGGGAATGACATTAAATTACAAAGCAGTTAATACTGAAGAGGTCAAGAACACTAACAATAAACTGAGTGACATAAATCAGAAGGTTCATTGAGATCTATTTTTTTAATTCTTATATCCTTTTAGTATATAGCTATATATTTGACTATGTGTATAGATAAATAATGTATGAGAGCTTATAGAAATCCCAATTTAACTAATTAAATTAAAAGCATTTGTACCTGAAGTTTCATGAACAATCATTTTACCTTTATTTCCCATGAGAATAATTTTTCTGTGCCAAGTCAACAGAGTTTAACCTTTTATAAAATTCAAACAAAGAAAAAAACAAAATTGTCGCTTTAGCCAGGAGGACCATCCATATTTCCTGGTTTTATCATAAATTAGTGGGTAAATATACTGCAAGTCAAATCTGGAAGTTGAGTCATGGCAACTAGATTTCTTTTATATTTGGTTCTTTCTTTGCTTATCCAAGTAGATTCTTCACTCTGAAGAACCAAGACCTACTTAGAAAAGCAGCTACTCTAACCATTTATTCTTTACTTGGAAATCTAGATCTAGGGTAAATAGAATTTTAGCAAATTTACTTTATTTTATTTGTATCCTGTGTAGAAAGTTAGCACCCACCCCCTCCTAGAAAATTTGAAATATTCTAGGAAATATTAAAAAGGCAGAATATTTCCCCTAAAGAGAAATAGACATCTTAAGGAACACAAAAACTCAGCCCCAGCAGATATTTTGGTGCTAGCTTATCTACAGAACAAAAGACCTTCAGCTCCAGGGTGATAGGATTAGCCCACACTCAGATCCAAGCTAGGACAAAGCCATTAAGTCACAATAGCAATTGCCCAAAGCCTCTTCATTACATCACCCAGCAAGATTCAACCAAGCCTGGACTCAAGACAAACTACAAAGTTACTCCTGCATGGGAGTCTGACAATCAATTTGTATACATTTCTTGCCACAGGAACAGGAAGCAAGTTCAAACCCCAACAGAGGGTATAAATCTCTCTCCCCCTCTCACCCAAGTGCTCATTTTTTTTGCCCAGGACCTCAAACCATGTGATCCTACCCACCATTAAACCACCCTTCCAAGCAGTCTCCATGTTTCCAATGTCTTTCTTCCCACTTGGAACTGAACCTGGATGGACATTTCTTCCAACACCTGTCTTTATTATTTTGACAAACAACTCAAGGCAGAGAACATATCCAACACATTTCTTCTTCCTAGCTTCCCCACTACAAGAACCATGTGAGGTAAGTTGGGCTGGGACAGAATAATTAGACCAAGGTCACCCAGCTTGCTTTCATGGCTAAAGTGGGACTTAAAATCACAGTGTCCTGCTTTTTTAGATCGGTATCTTAACCACTTCCAGTAAAAACTAAATAGCTATTATTGTTGATACTCAGCTCTTCATGGATGACAAGTACTGTACTACCATAGTATGCATTGTCTAGCTTGCAGTAAAACAATAGCAAGACAACTTATAGAAAAAAGCAAACTAAATCTGAATGTGGGTGTTTTTTTTTTAAACTTACCCATAAAAAGTTTTGGAAGACTTTATTTCTTTCTCTTTTTTTGCTATTTTTAGACTGTTTTTATAGTGAATAAGAAGCATTGCAATGGACTTCCAAACAATGGTGGCATGGAAATAAATGACAGAATAAAATTCTTAACAGAACTTTGAAAGCCAGGGAGCTGCAGATGAAATGCAGCTGCTTTATGTAAACTGTCTTGACAAAGATGTTATAAAAATAATGCATCTATTCAAGGAAATTTTTACTCATAAATTCTGAAATCACCAATCCCAGTTCCTTCAAATGAAATGCCTGGATTCCTTTCTTCTTTAAACTTCCTTACATTATCTGAGCAGGCAACGTATTTCTCTTCATATTTAAAGCATAATATTCTGATAAGAACTTAATAAATAATAATGCAGGTAGTCCTCAACGTACAACAGTTCATTTAGTGGCTGTTCAAAGTTAGAATGGCACTGAAAAATGTGACATCACTGTTTTTCATACTTATGACCTTTGCAGTAAGTATCCCTGTGATCATGTGATCAAAATTCAGATGCTTGGCAACTGGTTCATATTTATGACCATTACGGTCATAAAGGTCATGTGATCACCTTTTGTGACCTTCTGACAAGTAAAGTCAATGGGAAAGCAAGATTCCTTTAATAACCAGTTTATGAGTTTATCAGCTGCAGTGATTCACTTAACAACTGGGGCAAGAAAGATCATAATATGGGGCAAAACTCACTTAACAAATGTTTCACTTAACAACCAAAATCTTGAGTTTAATGGTGGTCATAAGTCGAGGACTGCCTGTATAATAAAATGTAATGCAGTTGTCTCGTTAGGATTTATCCTAACATATAAGTTTGGGAATGGTGTTCCAGAACAACAGCAATGGCTTCCTATCATACAGCCAAAGATTCACTAACACATTAAAATGCTGTGTAAAAATGCTTATTATCCTATAAACTAATCCCTCATTTTAAGATCACTTTTTTCTCAATACTTTGAAAATTACATATAGCAATATATATGCTTGTGTATTACTGGAGTGTTTGCTCCAGTAATACACAAGCATATATATTGCTATATGTAATTTTCAAAGTATTGAGAAAAAAGTGATCTTAAAATGAGGGATTAGCTAATAAGATAATAAGCATTTTTACACAGCATTTTACACAGCATTTTCAGAACTATGTTCTACTTTTGGTGGGGGGAAAGAGCTACTATTAGAAAAAAAAAGCTAAATATGGAAATTGATTTCGATTTCAATATTTAGAATTATTGTCAGAATTTATATAGAATATTTATCCAAAATAAGTAGGACAGTTTAGTACATGAAATGTGTATAGCTTTACCTTATATACAAAATATTTTATCTTTCTCTGCAAACCAGAAAACCTGCAATTAAGTTGAATAGTTGAAGATTCAAAATAACCAAATAAAGTCATACTTCAAACAAAGTTTCAGAAAAATATGACATCTGTTTGCACAAGATGCAATAATGCTACCCATTTGGGCAGCTTCCAAAGAAATTACAGTAGATGTAATTTCTCTTCATGGAGGACAAGGCTATCAATGGCTACTGTCATGATCATGTTGTAGATGTATATCTATGTATATTATATATAAGAGGCCCTTTAGTCCCAGACATTCCACAATACCTGTGGTCTATTCCTATACAGTTTTCGTCCTTACGTTAAAAATGTGTAATAAAAATAGATGAAAGTACTACACTGTATGATTTAATAAGTATGCTATATAGTTTATATAAAGTGAATTGATATGGAAAATATGTGAACATATGATAGGCAAATACAGGAGCTATTTTTTAAAGTTTAAATAAAAAACATGCTGACATATCATCTTAGGCCAATGCTGTTAGAGCACTTAAGAAACTGTTCTCTTAATTATTTTTTCTGCCAAAAGAAAGCAGTACTTTGATAGATTTCTGTACACTGTCTCTCTCCAGATATATTGGTCATATTGGCTCAGAATTATGGGAGTTGGAAGGACATTCTGTATCTTTAAAGGCATCTGTTAAGTAGACAGAAGCATGAATTGCATTTGAAGGAGAGCTTAAAATCTAAATGTACATTTAAAACCCATCATGTAAAATTTAAGAACCCTTCTGAATGTTTTGACTACTATGAAATAACCAATTGTCAGATTACTGTATATTTTCCCAACTTTATAACATTTATTCTATTAGCTATTATAATATTCTGGAGCTTTGAGTAATTGGTAACACAAAGATTTAAGTATTAACCAACTATGGATCCTATATTTAGTTTGCTTTCTATTTACATTAATCCCCCAACTGCATTTTACAAATTCAAGGGGAATTTTTAAAAACAGCAATAAGAAAATACTTGAATATTTAAACAAAGAAATGCAAATCTGCATAGGTCACCAAACAGGATGGCTTCCAATTTTAGTCCCAAAGGCCCAATAAAATGGGAAAATTAATCAGTTAACATCCAGCATTTCATAAATAGTGGCCCCAAACAGTAAAATTTTAAAGCATGGAGACTGTTAAAGTGCAAAGTGATAAACGGTGAAGTAAAAAAGAAACTACCTTCAGATAAACACCATGGAGCATTGACAGATTCGAAAAGCAGTTTTAGAGTTGTGATATGTAGTTCCCAGCACAATCAGTGTATAAAAATACCCACATTGAATTCTGTATAGAGATCGTTAGGTAAAATGCTGATGCTCGTCAGAAATCTAGAAGGGGACCATTCTGAAAATACTGTGTCACATTTTAGATTCATGTTCCTAATGAGAATATAGTGTTGTGGAGCATGAAAGCTGCATAAACTCTGAAAATAATTGCAATGTATAGTGATGGCCATTAAACTGGACATATTTTTTTTTTAAAGCTGATCAATTCACAGAGGACACTCAGTAGATTTATTTATTATTGTTCATTTATTTAATTTATATTGCCGCCTATTCGTCCATGGCGACTCGAGGCGGCTTACACAATGTAAAACCATATTTAAAACAAAACAAAAACAATAAAAACTAACAAAAAGAATCAAATAAATTTGTAAAGTACAATAGAACAAAATTTGGATTTTTTTTTTTTAAATTGAAAACCAACTCTCACCCCCCGCCCCGACAACAGCAGATCACACTAGCCATTTGATGGGCTCCATCCCTGTCTGGGTTCCTTAGGCCCCCTGGCAAAACCAGGTCTTCAGTGCCTTCCAGAAGAGTGCTAGAGTGGGGGCCATTCTGATCTCTGGGGAATGATATTCCAGAGAGAGGGAGCTACCACGGAGAAGGCCCTTCTTTTGGGTCCCACCAGGTGTATCTCCCTCAGGGATGGGACCCGCAGCATTCCCTGCCTCCCCACTCTAATGGGTCAGGTAGATGTGACTTGCTTAAATAAAACAACCCAGCCCCCCATGATGTCATTGGGATGAGGTACTGTGAATTTATTTATTTCATTGAGATAACTATATGACATTGTCAACTTTCCTTGGAAGTGAGCCTAGAACTATGATCCTAATATATATAATACAACTATTTGTACCCATAACTATATTTTTTAAACTTGGGAGGAAATCAACTGTCCATTATGATTCCCTGGGGGGAAGGAAATTTCCCACTGCAAGGGAAAATTTCAAAATTTTGGTATTGGACTTTGTGCACATATCCCCTGTCACCATGAAATGTGTTTTTTATTGACTGAACACAAATATGCACAAAAGAAAGGAGGAATGCAGATAGTAAAGTTGAAAGGTTGGGGAACACATAATGTACCAACAGAGATATTTACACTTTAGGACTTTATTTTGAGGACAAACAATAATATCATTTTTAAACATGTTTGAATTACTCTTCTGTCAATCTACTGATAATAAGTCCATGTAACAAATATCAAGTAGAAGAGATCAGTTTGAAAATATAACCACACAATATTTTAGAACCTTTTAGATAAAAATACATTATTTTTCAATGAAATTATTTCTTTTTCTATTATAGAAACTGTTAGGTACTTGGACATGGGTCGGAGTAAATGGAGACAGCCTCTGAATGTGAACTTTCAGCTCTTTATTGCATAGTGACTTCTCAACACAACAACAGTGAACTCTGCCTTATATAGGCAACCCTTGTGAGAATTGTCCAATAGCGAGCTATGAACGCTAGCTCTTTTAACCAATAATAATCCTCTGTTAAGGGCCAATCGGATTCCTAAGAACTAACCAATCCGATCTGGCCACCTAACAGCCAATCAGAAGTGCAGGGCCAGAACCCTGCACTTAACCTCAAGCTCATACTTTATTAACTATGGTACATACACAACACCCCTTCCCCCTGGCTTCTTGATTACGGTGTAGTTATATTGTCCTTTAAATAGGATGGTTGTCTTTTAAGTCTTTTGGATTTTCGTTGGACTGGTTGATTGCAATCCTGTTGAGGTAGGTTGTTGTTTGGCAGTGTCTCTGCTTCTTGCTCAGGGGCAATTTCTTGCGGTGCAAACAATTCTCCTTCCTGCTCCATTTCCTGAGTCTCACTTAATTCGTCGCTCCCTTCGAGCAGGTTCCCTGGAATGTCATCTTCTTCTGTACCTCCCCCCCCCTCGGTTTGGTCATGGGGGAGTTGTTGACTGACCGTTGTGAGTCGTGACCGTAATTGGTCGATATGACGTTTCCACAGTCTATTGTCACAGCATTTCACTACTTAGGATTTGGGGCTGGTCACTCGTAGTACCGTTGCCTCTATCCATAACGGATCGCCTGATAAGTTTCGTGCGTAAACGTGGTCTCCTACCTGGAAGGTGCGATAGCGGCCACTGGATCCTATTGGCTTTTCCGGTTCGTAACCAGGGTGCAACCGGTCGAGGTGGGAACGGAGTCTTCGTCCCATCAGTAGTTCTGCGGGAGTTCTGCCAGAAACGCTATGTGGAGTTATGTGTTGCAAAAAGAGAATTTGGTTGACCTTGTCATCGATATTGTCATAGTCCATTTTTTGCAAAGTCTTTTTAACAAATTGGACCATGCGTTCCGCTCAGCCATTGGTCGCAGGGTGCGCAGGTGAGGTGAGCGCATGGCGGATGCCGCGGTCAGCGAGGTATTGTTCGAACATTAGTGCCGTAACTGTGGCCCGTTATCGGACACCAGGACGTCAGGCAATCCGTGGGTTGCAAAGAGTCGATTTAGCATCTTGATCACTGCCTCGGAAGTTGCAGCCGTCATACGATGAATTTCTAACCAATTGGAGTATGCGTCGACTGTCAGCAGGAAGGTATATTCTTTGGTTGGCCCCGCGAAATCCAGGTGGATTCTGGACCAGGGTCCACGTGGCATCTCCCATTCAGAAGGCATGGCTTTTGGTGGGGCGTTGCTGGCTTGTTGGCAATTGGTACACGCTTTGACCCACTGCTCGATTTGCCGGTCCATGCCCGGCCACCATGTGTAGCTTCGTGCAAGCGCTTTCATCCGCACGATGCCGGGGTGGCCCTCATGCAGGATTTGTGGCAGCGTCTTCTGGAGTCGTTCTGGGACAACGACTCTATTGCCCCAGATAATACAGCCTTTTTGGGAAAAAAGTTCAGTCTGTCGCGATTTGAATGGCGCGAAGTCATCTGGTACTTGGTCCAATGGCCATCCGTGTTCTACCCAGCCTAGGACTCGAGCTAGGGTGTGGTCTCGTTTGGTTTCTCTCGCGATGTCTCGGGCAGTCATAGGCGGCGAGTTGAGTGTTTCGATCTGCAACGTGGTTGCCGTTGGTGCCGGATCGTCGAGAGTCTCTGGAAGCGGTGCTCGGCTTAATGCGTCGGCATGGGGAATGGCTTTCCCCGGGCGATATTGCAGGCGATAATTATAAGCAGCTAGGAATTCTGACCATTCTAGGGGATAATATGTAGGGGGTTGGCTTGTCCCTGGCTATTATCCCTAGCAACGGTTTGTGGTCAGTTATAATGGTAAATGTCCTTCCATACACATATTCATGAAATTTCTTTACAGCTGAAACGATTGGGAGAGCTTCTTTATCAATTTGTCCATAGTTCCGCTCTGCTTGTGAAAGAGTCTTCGAAAAGTAAGCAACAGGGGCTTCATTCCCATTAGGCAGTACATGACTCAAAATGGCACCCACCCCGAAGGGCGATGCATCGCAGGTTATAACTAATGGTAAAGTCTCGATATACTGCATAAGTACAGAGTCAGATGTGAGCAGTTTTTTAACATTCCGGAACGCTTGTTCTTCCCGGTAACCCCATACTCATAATGCTTTTTTATCTAATAACCGGTGTAACGGTTCAGCAACAGTCGCCTTGTGCGGTAAAAATACATTATAGAAATTAATGAGGCCTAAGAACGCCTGGAGATCGGCCTTGTTTCGTGGCCTGGGAGCATTTTTTATAGCCTTTAATTTACTTTCAGTAGGATTAATGCCCTGGCTATCAATCCGATACCCTAGAAACTCAACACTGTCAGTATATAAGTGACATTTATTTTTTTTTTCACCTTAAGTCCAGCCTCTTGGAATTTTTTAAGAACACATTTCAAACACTCCTGCAAGATTTTTGGGTAGGGGCTGCAATTAATACGTCATCGAAATACGGAACCACGCCCTTGATTCCCTGTAACAACCTTTCCATGAGGCTTTGGAATATCCCCGGGGCTACACTAACCCCAAATTGCAATCGGGTACATTTAAAGGCACCTCTGTGCGTTACAATTGTTTGGGCTTGGGCCGTCTTTTCATCCACTGGTAGCTGTTGATAAGCTTGAGCTAAATCTAATTTAGCGAAAACCTTTCTGCCCCCCAAGGAATGAAGGAGGTGCTGCACCATCAGAACTGGATATGCATTCTGCTGTAGGGTGTGGTTTAAAGTGGCCCGGTAGTCTCCACAAATTCGGATTGACCCGTCTGGCTTAATGGGTGTTACAATAGGGGTTTCCCATGGAGAGTGATCGATGGGCTTCAACACCCCTTGAGCAATTAGCTTGTCGAGTTGTTCGTCGATCTTTGCTTTAAGAGCGAACGGAACTCGACGGGGCTTCAAGCGAATAGGGGCTACTTTTTGATCTAGACTAAATGAGATTGGGGTCCCCTTATACTCGCCTAAACGATCCGCGAAGACGTCGCTGAACTCAGAAATAAGGTCTTCCTCCCACTCACAACCACCGACTTGGTTCACGCCGGCCACTTCGATGCCGAGTGGCGTGAACCATTGGAGTCCTAATAGACTAGGCCTATCTCTATTGATGATCGTTAGAGGTAAGTACGCCGTATGCTTTTTGAAGGAGACTCGGACTCGGCAGAACCCGACAACGGGGATTCGATTTCCTTGGTAGTCCTTGAGGATGAGGCGTTGAAATTGAAGGTCTTGACGTTGGATTGTGGGGATAAGTTGCTTGAGTGTCTTCCAAGACACCATCGAGAGGGACAATCCCGAATCGACCTCCATGTGGCAAGGCTGGTTCTCGATGGCTACCATGACTCAAATTTTCTTAGTGTCCAAAACTGAGGCGTGACCTATAGCGATAGTATGGTGAGCCTCTTCTTTTTGCAAAGCTCGATTTCTATAGGAGTGGTTTACTGGCTCTCGCCTTACAGGATGGTTTCCTGTCGATTGGTGATAGTTGGCCCCTCTTGAGGCCTGGCTGGGTTCTGGTAAGCTGCGGCAGACCCGGCTAATGTGGCCTCGTTTCCCGCACTCATGGCAGAGTGCGTCACGGAATTTGCATTCGGCCCTGGCATGGTTTGCTCCACAGCCAGCGCAAGGGCGTAAGGGCTTAGGGTGAGGGTCCCGGTCGGACCGCAGTCGATGGACCCCTTCTTCGTCGCTGTCTGACGACGAAGAGAGGTCCTCATGGTGCATTGTTGAGAGCTGCCCTTCTGAGTTGGGTAAGATTTCGCCGGTCGGTGGTGTTGCTGGAGTGCGGCTTCGGTGTAATTGTGCAGCCGACTTTTTGGTCGCCTCCGCAGCCGTGGCTTCGGCGATGGCATCAGCAAGGCTGATGTCGCCTTTCGCCATCAGCTTGCTTTGCACGCCTAGCGCATCTAATCCCAGAATTACTCGATCTCTTACTGCTTCTTCTAAATCGGCGAACCCGCAGAGGCCCCCTAAATTTCGGAGGTCCGCACGAAATCGGCCACGCTCTCTCCCTTTTGTTGGTTTCTCTGATAAAACTCGAGGCGTCTCACGAGTGTAGGCACGGTTGGCGCATAATGGTCTCTCAGGATGGGTTCGAGGTCGTCCCAGCTCATGGCTTTCACTTCTTGAGGTTTGGCGAGTGCTTTAGCCATCTTAAATACAGCTGGGCCGCAATGCGTCAGGAACAGTGCCCGCTTCTTTGCTGGTGTGGCGTCCTTCAAGTTATTCGTCTCAAGAAACATTTGGAAGCGATCCATGTAGGATTCCCAATCCTCTTGGTTTGGATCGAACGGAGCGGGTGGTACGATGCCGCCGGACAGGGTTCCATTGTTGGCGTCGTCTTATCAAGTGCTCAGTATTGCTTCCTGGCTTCTTAGGTTCAGACGTCTCCACATCCCATCCTCGTCGCCAGTGTTAGGTACTTGGACATGGGTCGGAGTAAATGGAGACAGCCTCTGAATGTGAACTTTCAGCTCTTTATTGCATAGTGACTTCTCAACACAACAACAGTGAACTCTGCCTTATATAGGCAACCCTTGTGAGAATTGTCCAATAGCGAGCTATGAACGCTAGCTCTTTTAACCAATAATAATCCTCTGTTAAGGGCCAATCGGATTCCTAAGAACTAACCAATCCGATCTGGCCGCCTAACAGCCAATCAGAAGTGCAGGGCCAGAACCCTGCACTTCACCTCAAGCTCATACTTTATTAACTCTGGTACATACACAACAGAAACCATAGGTCAAATAAAAAGCTATGAACTTTCCGTACGGATACAGCACGAATGACAATGCAATGGAGCTCTAAAATGTGAAGATAGTGAGCCGATGGCAAATGAAAAAAATAAAAATTAGTCTATTTAAGTAGGCTAACTAGATCTAATACAGTTATACAGGTACAGTATACAATAAGTATTCATATGAAACAGATAATATTGCACACAGTCAACAGACTGATACAACTAAAAATTGCTTCTCTAGTGAAAATTACGATTATATGGATGGACATACATGCTAACCACTAGCATATTTAAAAATAGGATGAGAGAATATCATCAACTCAAGGGCCAGGTTAGATACCTGCACATATCCTATAGGGAACAGCCACTCTTCTCCCCAAAATCATCTCCTAGAGTCAAAGATCTGGCCACTGAATGTTTATTTATTTTCACTTTTTTGAACTGTCCCTCTTTCTCAGAGACTGACTCTGGGTGGTATACAATAAAATGTTAAAACAAAGAAACAGCACATTAAAAATAGAAAGAGGCAAGGATAATTAAACCCTGTTAAAAACTGTTTAAAAAGGCAAAGAGAGAGCTATTAGGGCAATAATCGGCCCCATCGTTAAATGTTCCTCTGGGGTCACCACTCGAAGCCACGGAGCCATGTTTTAATTCCTTTTCAAAAGGCCAAGAAAGTGGGGGCCTGCCTCATCCCCAGAGGGAGACTATCCCACAGGTCAGAGGAAGCTCTCTTCTTCCTAGACCCGGCTGATTGAAATTATTTAACTGACAGAGTCTGCAAAATATCTTCCCAGCCTGGCTGAATGGGATGGGCCAATGTAATGGGATGAAGACTGTTCTAGAGATAGTTAAGTACAGCTTTATGAGTCACAACCAATACTTTGAATTGAACCTGAAAGCAAATTGGCATTGAATGCAGATTGTGGAGCAAAGGTATCACATTTGTCTTCTTTGGGCATCCAGAATTGCTCACATGGCTGCATTCTGCACCGATTGAAGCTTCTGGATACTTTTCAAAGCTAGCCCCATGTGGAGTGATATCTTTTTCCATTGTAAAATCACACTGTATTTCTCTATGTATGAAGAATTGCATGAAATTGTATCCTTTGACATAGAATGGCCCACTGTAACAGAATGCAATCACATTCTCCATCTTTAGAGAGTTACAGTGCATTCATTCTCTGAGACTAGATGAAGAATGAGGGTTTTTTCCAGTTAAGAAAGACACAATAAACTGTCTTTGGATAAAAGGCAGAATCCAAAATTGATTGGGAGTTTAAAGATTAGAAAACGGAATCAAGATGAGCAGTATACTTGCTATACATTTTTTGAGTACTCAGCAGAGAGATTTTATGAGAGAGTCAAACTTTTCTATTTCCATTCTCATTAAGGTATTCTGATCAGGAACTGGAAATCTAGCCCATTTAGATCAAGTACTATATCACTTAAATTTTATCCAGACCCAACAGATAATTGTCAACTTTCTGCTTGAATATATTAATATCTCTCTATTCCATCCAATTGCTGTGGTCAAAATCTTCCAAACTTCTAAATCTTTATTTATTTTATTTATTTTGTCAAGCGATTATAAGATAACAGATATTAATATAAACTTAATTATGAATACATGAAATGGATACATATAAGAAAAATAAAAAGAAACAATAGGACAGGGACGGTAGTCACATTGGTGCACGTATGCATTCTAAAATATTTTAACATAGTTTCAAAGTAGGGAGGACTCAATAAAAAGGGGATTCAGAAGGAAGAAAAAGAGGAAAAGGGTCCTTTTTGCTATGAAAATTTTGTCAAGCCTATATTTCTGCTTGGAGTAGCAAATGCATTTCATCTCTGAAGTATTCATAAGCCATTTATGGCTGGCCCTTGTTGGCTAAAGAAATACGACTAATGCATATAGTCGAATTTAGCAATGCAACTACAACTGCCTACTGGCTTAGCCTTCAGTATCTCAATTTCTTTATAAAATATACAGTATAACACTTCATTGAAAAAAAAAGGCTGTGTTATAAAAAGTAGCCATATGGGAATGTAAGTAGAAGAACAAAAAATAAAAATAAACTGCTAAATGTTAGTATTGGAAACATGTAAATATACTGCAGGAGAATGAAATTAAAGCTTTTTTTGTGCTGTTTTTTCCTGTAAGAAGAGAAAATAAAAAAATAAGACGATTGAACACATGAATTTGGCCATGAGAAAGGCATCTTCTTGTCACTGCTTGTTAATGCCATGCCCAGAAACTTTCTTAACACCTTCTATTTATTTTATTCCAACAGCCATGCATAGACAAAGGAAGTCTATTTTGAGGGCATGTTGTCTCTTTGTCACTTGGATAATGTTTTCTACATGGAGGTTATTTTAGACGCCAAAGGGAGAAAGGAGAGAAAACAGCTGCTGAAAAAACTCATTTCATTCCATCCAATTTTCTCCGCTGCTGTTTTGTTCTGATCAAAGAATGTTGGTTGTACAAAGTAAAACTAATTACCAGGCATTTGGGGGCATTTCCTTCTTGTGCCTGAATGAACACCTCTATCATTTCAAGACATGCTTGCTTAAATTTACATTCTCTCACCTCGCATTTGGATGTAGGCTATGTCAAATATCCACCTTGAGGAAGGCTGGTCAATTCTGGTAGAATTATTTGTTAAGGCAGGTGGTGGTAAATTCAGACTCCTGCTAGAATCCATTTGGTTGAATATACTAGACTAACTTCAGAGGTTACCCCTCACTTTGTATTGGAAAGAATGGCTATTTACATCTTGTTGCCAATCTACAATTGGTTTTCTTTCTTTCTTTCTTTCTTTCTTTCTTTTTCAATAAAGTTTTATTTGGGTTTTCACACAAACAAAATACAAGTAAAACATCTTTTTTGAAAATAGCATGGTCCCAGGTTGAATTTCTTTATACAGACACAAAACTCAATTTCATGCTCCTTTTTGTGTTCTATTCCATATCTTATACTATTCTACATTTTCTATATAGTTTTTCCCCTCTTAATTTTCTCAATTTTATTTTGATTATCTCATCTCAATTCAAATCATTATATTTATACTTTTGTCTGTTCTGTTTCAATTTCATATTATCTTTTCTCATTAAACAAGTTTTCTCCTGTAGTTACTAATTGGAGTATGACACCTTATATCTTTTAATTACATCCATTCAACTCTTACTTAAACTTAAATATATGCCTTAAGGTTATGACCTTCAATATAATACATAATACATAACTTCCAATCAAATTCTGCATGGTACATTCTTATAATGCACACTATATTCTTAAAAAAAAAAAGGATTATAAATATATGTAATTATAAACCCTCATTCCATTCCAATTCAGTTCTATCATTAATAATCATTAAAATCTTAACATCTTTAACATTTCTTTTCAATTAAATATCATACTTCCTTAAAGACACATATAATCTCCATAATTAATTTTTCCCTTATTTCTCTTCACATATGTTTTGTAAATCATTAAATATTCATTTTGTTACATTTATTTATTGACAAGCATTCCACTGAATTACAATAGCTATTTTATCAAACATTTTAATCATACATTGTTGCATATTTTCTAAAATTATTTCTGTTTCTAATGTAACAATACTATCTTATGTACCTTTGCAGAATCCCTTTTTCCATTAAATTTTCACCCATTATCTCTAAATAGGCCCTGTTTCTCTATATTTTGTTTCTGTCCTTTATAACTTCTTTTCCTTTCTTTCTTCCCTCTCATCTTCTCCCTCCCCTTTTTAACCCCTTGTCTCTCTAGTTCTAATTCTCTCTTCTGTATTTCCCTCTTCTGTTGCTTTCTGATTTTATACTTATTTTTCACTCTATTTTTTGGGGGGGAGTTGTTTTTCCCAATCTTAAACTTTCCATTCTCTTTCCCCCCTTTCCTTCCCTCCCCCACCTAAGATTACTGTTAATTAAAGATGGCTTCTTTGTCGCAATCTTCTTGTTCTGCAGGCATTTCTTGTTGTTTCTCATAGTTCCAAATCTCCATTTCTAAAAACTGAAATACGGAGCCAAAAGAACCTCTCCCTTTTTGTGCATCTTCTTTGTACTTTTTAAGTTCCATTTTCAGTTCTTCTAAAAGTAGAGCCATTTTAAACAGTTTTAAACAACCACCCGATTGATTTTAGTCATTCAAATACAATAACCAAAAATCCAGAAATCATCAAGTAATCCAAATAGTCCCAAGATGTTTCTTCTTATTTCTTTTTCCACTTTCTCTTCCTGGGGTTTTTGTTATGATGTTTCAGTTAAAATGTATCTTTTGGAAATCTTGTTGAGATTTTGCTGAAAGTACTTTTTAATTCCAGGTAGTCTCCTCCCTTCCAGATCCTGCCCTTTTATTCTTCTTCTCTCCTTTCCTGTTTCAAAAGCTTTTGATTATCCAGAAATCTTTATTATCCCTTTGACTTTTTATTTTCACCATTAAATGCCTATTAATGTCAAAGTGGATTTTTTTTCCAATTTCTTGCTTAAGTCTCTTACCTGTCAGTATAGGAAAAGAAGAAAAAAAAACCCAAATCTTTTCCCTTTTCTCTCTCCTTCGCAGCTAAAAATTAATAATAAAATTTTTTAATAGTTTCAATTCCAGGGTACCTTATTTGTTGCTTTTGTTGTTTTACCCAGTCAACCAAAACTTTCTCTTCTTATCTTCCTCCTGCACATTCTTTTCTGGTCAAGTTCTTCTTTGTGATGGCCATTTCTGACCACCACTACAACTGGCTTTGGGAAAGGGAGTAATGGCAGCTGGGGAGGAGAGATGCGGCTCTCCTCAACCCTGCAAGCAGTCTCCCCCCTCTTCACCACCTCTACGGGATGGCTTAGCCCCAAAACCAGCTGGCTCGGGGCGCTCCAGCGGCAAGCACGAATCGAAACCTAGCAGAGACGAAGCTTCGGTCTGTTGCCAAAGAAGCTCAAACTGGAAGTCCTGCAATTGGTTTTCTTATAGGGAAAGATAGAAAGAGTGGTTCTCAAAATGAGACTAAATAAAAATGAGGCATAATCAATTACCTTGAGATGCTAATAGAAACTCAGTTTTGGGAAAGTTCTGGACAGAATTTAAAGGACAAGAAAAAATAATAATATCATTTTGAGTCTTCAGTTTTTATGTTTTATAGTCACAGATAATGAGAATTATTTTAGCATGAATCCCTGCAGACTGCTTGCCAATCAGGGAAGCCATTCAAGCCAATATCTGATTAGAGAAATAGTGCCTGTTTTAGAATAGAGTATGAGTGCCTTACATTGGAATACAATACATAAATGGCTCTTGAACAAGTAGCAATGCGCAACTCTTTTGTATTTCAGGAATACAAGTAAAGTTATTTTTTCATTATGGTCATAATCATGAAAAGTCACTAAATGAGGCATTTGTTAAACAAGGACTACCTCTACAGTTACGACTTACCATAGTTCACTTAATGACCATTCAGAGTTACAACAGCAATGAAAAAAGCGACTTATGACCACTTTTCCCATTTATGACTGTTGTAGCATCCTTATGGCCATGTGATTTATATTCAGAAGCTTTGACAATTGACTCACATTTATGATGATTGCAGTGTCCTGGGGTCATGTAAACAGTTTTTGCATACTTCCGACAAGCAAAGTCAATGGGGAAACCAAATTCACATAACAACTGTGTTATTAACAACTGCAGTGAGTCACTTAATAAATGTGGCAAGAAAAGTCATAAAATGGGACAAAACTCATTTAACAAATTTCTCACTTAGCAACATAAAATTTGGGCTCAATTGTGGTCGTAAGTTGAGAACTATCTGTATTCTTCTTTCACAGTGGCTAGTCACTTTTGAATACACATTCACATTCATTCAGTGCTCATTTATTCTTCATACAATATCCTCTTGTCTTAACACACATATTTCTTAGGTTGTTCATCTCTAGTGCACTCAACTTTTATGTCAGCTGATATATCTAACTCTCATTTTCATATAATAAAGCAGACAGAAGGGCATTATTATACAGAGCTATTTTCATTTATTTCAACAAACATTTATTCTTCATAACTGATCATATTAACCACTTGCTTTCTATAAGCATTTATAATCATCTTCAAATTTATCCATCTATTAGTAAATATTCTACTATGGTACCCATATTCATTTACTTCTTTTACTTTTTTGCCATTTATATACATTTTTAGTTGCTTATTCAATTTTCCTTGTCATGTCAGTAACCAATCCATACTTCTCTTGTCATATTCAGCAACCAATCATCAATGGCATATTTGTGTAAAACTTTCCATAATTCAATCTATTCACTTTATCATATGCTTTCTCTATATCAATACAATATAAACATTTTTCAATGATCTGCTGAACCTTGCAGTGGATAATAAATCCAATGAATTAATGTGTATGTAATGTTTGTTTCAATACCACTCTGACATATCACCACCAATCCTCTGCAAATCTCTAAAATACTTTCCCCATCATTCCCTCATTTCCATTTCATTCTAAATCATTCTAATGCCTTTATTTTTAATTCCTTTCATTGTCCCTATGATTCCTTGTTTAGCTCAAGAATAACTGCTTGGAAATAATTACTATTAGAATCAATCAAGGTTTAGGTATATAATGCAATATACTGTGGACTGATTATGTGCCATCAGTCAGCTTTGACTCTGAACAACCACACAGATAAACATTTTCCAGGATAAGTGCAGCACGTATAAGCCACAAATTCACTGTGCTTAAGTGTCTCAATGGAAAATATGGGCAAGGCAACTTAAAATATTGAAAGAGGAAATAGAAGAAGCTATATCTCATTTTATCTAAAGCTATCTTTAATATAAGACATCCCCCCACTCTCCTTCTCTTTCTCCACCCACCTCCCAACCTCCCTTAGGTTTGGTTTAAAATAGAAGCAGAACCCACCCACCAATCTCCTATTTTAGTACTCCTAAACTTTCCAAAATCATACATTTAAATTTGGTGTCCAAACACTTACTCTCTTCTTTGTTAGCCCCAAGCAACATGTGGGGTCAACACATTAATGATCATTGGGAAGATACATCCTTATTGGAACTCAGTATTTGATCTTATGTGATTCAACCTGCCCTCGACCAGGAACTAAACTTTGGGCATTTGCACATTATACAATGCACCCATTTCTATAAGCTTAGCAAAAAGTTGGTAGCAGGAGCAATATGGATATGGATTATCTGTAAGTGATATACGCATTCCTCATTTTGAATTTTCAACCTAGATAGATAGAGCTATTACCTGATATCATGCTCTCCATGCTAAAAATTCAATAATTCCCATATACCCAAAGGGGAATTTTTTCAATAAATATTCCCATGCTTTTACCATCAGGATGTAGTGTACAATTATGTGGCTTGCACGTGGTAAGCAACTCAGGATCTTTCATCCATAATTCTGCTGGGATATGTGTTTATGGCAATGGGCCTGCTTCATCAGAGCTGATGTCTCATTAGGTGCTCCATGGTCTTTCCTAGGAATCTCATGAGAAAGCAAAGTAATTGGCCTTCAGAATGGAACATTATCTGGCAAAACAAATGTTCACTTACTGCTGTTCTATCAGTAAAGGCTGATGAGGGGAATCAGTGAAAGATGGGGACTCTACAGCCTCCATCCCTTTTGGTGTCTAGATTGCCTGACTCCCCAAAATAAACATGTCATTTATGGCTGGTGACTTGGATGCCACATATTTTATTGCAACTTTGTGCAGGAATCAAGTTATTGTGAAGTAGGATGTCAAATTACTCATTCATTTTAGCCATCAGAAAATTCCTATAAAGAATCTTACTATCCTTTAGCTACCAGTTGATGGCACATGGGTTTTAAAAAGGAAGGGAAATTGAAAAGTAAATAAAAAAGTTGAAGCAAAAGCAATACATTGTGGTTGAGATAGCCACCAGGAGCCACATAGATAACATGAGATTGAACTGAGTCACACTGTAAGATGAACAATCTCCAAATCTGACAAACAAACGAACAAACTGATATCAGAATCTGTTCTAGTTCTACCACTGCACTGAATAGGTCAAAAGTATTAGTATCTGAATAGCTGATTCCACTGCAGGAAAATGAGAGCCTTAAATGAACTATCAGTTCTGAATAGCAAGAATGGGACTGGCAGAAAAGAGACTTTCCTGTCATCTAACACCTGCCACCTGACAGTCCTAATTAAGCTTCTGTTAGGCTGAATTCACCTATATTATGTTTCATCTCACTTTTCAGTACTTTTTCAAAACAGCAAAATCAGCATGAAAACTCTATTTTTTCCTTCTTTGGTAACATCAGGTCATCAGTGATATCAACTCATATTTTCTCTTCAGCCCTCAGATGTCTAATGATGACATATGCCACTTTCTTCTACCCTATATCTTCTAAGTACTACAAGTACTGACACACTCAAAATATTATGTTTTCTGCAGGAAGAATACATGCAGACTAAAATGTCGCATTGTTGATAATTTACGGTATTTTACTTCAGATGAAGGAAATTGTGCTTGTAATCCTTCAATATGACAATTTTACCATAAATTTAAAATACAAAATTCCCCCACTCCTTAGATTCCTTGCCAAGTACATTTTTGTACATTAACTACACATACATTTTCCCCCTTCCTGCCATTTTCCCACCAGCACAGAGTCTGCTTTTTTTTTCAACACAATTGAGAATTGATCTATTGATGTGTCAGGACTGACTGGCTTGTCCCCTGAATCTTATATCATGTGCTAAGAGATGGTGATTGGCTAAAGTCACTGGCTGGCTTATATGCTTAAGGCAGATCTAGAACTCACAGTCTCCTAATGCTTGTGCCTTAACATTTAGACCAAACCAGCTCTCAAGTAGCCACACACATATATTTTATTGATACATGATTAAGGCTTGGGCTCAGTCATTATTCTTCCTTCTGTTCTTCTAAAGTACCAGTGAGGTGGCCAGATATATTTACATATTTTAATTAATTAACCTGAATGTAATATATTATCTTCAGGCTGATGCATGCTACAATAAATGTTAAGTATTCAAGCGGGGCACACAGCATTTTTGCTTAAGGGCATCACTCCTCCTTGATACAAGTACAGCCAAGACAGAACTGGGCAGGGCCAGGACTAAAGTTAAATTTAATTAATGCAATCTAATAATTTCCCCTTCATCACATTACAAATGACAACTTAGTGGTAACATTTGGAAAGGTTCAGAGAGTCATTACTCTGCTAAATCATAAGCTTTCCTTTTAGAAAGAGGACGAAAAGATAATTGGCTAGGGCTAAATTGATGCTCACATACATTTGCTGATTTCTTCTTCCAGTGCGGTCTTTTGCACCACTTCCTAAGCCATTCCACATACCCCATTAATGCTTTTTAGTAGGAAGTAAAAGGGGATTAAAACACTGTTTGTCTCATCAGAGTTCTGTCCATTTTTCTTTGCATCCAAAACAAAACCATGAAATATTGAAATGTAATAGATTTAACCTCGTTTAGAAAGATGGAGATAAGAATTCAGTTTTTCATTTCTGTTATACTACTGCTTTTGGGTAGTAAACACAAACGATTCATTACTTAACTTCAATCTATCACAGGTATAAACAGTGGCTTCACTGCTCTCTCCGTATAGGGGAGAGCTCAATTTGACTTTCATTTAATATTTATTGCTAATGATGTTTTGTTGCCTCCTGAATTTTTGGAGTCCCCGTATTCCAGTGTTTGCAGCCTTAAATAAATAAGCTAAATTAATGAGACAGCAGTGACCCAAGCTTGAAGGTTATATCTGAGCCAGGAAAGTTGAACAAATACATAGGCATTAGAATAGTATTGCTTTATGTCTTACCTGTCCTGTTCATTTTTCAGTTCTCCTACCACCACCGTTCCTCCTTTCAGTCCTTTAGGCTCTTCTTTGCTATCCCATAAACACTTCTTCATTACTCAGTAACTTTCTTGAAATATGATTATAGAAAGTAGGGCTTTTTCTTTTATTGAATTGTTTAAAAAGTTATTATTATGTCATAGCTGTAAATATCTGTGGCATGTTATTAATCACTGACCTTTTGGTGATCAGGACAATTCTGATAGAATTGAACCTCCCACATACATTCTCTAGCTGTTTGCACGAAAGCATTTAATCATAAGTAATCTTTTTCTTCCCAGAAGCACCCAAGATTATATAATGAGACTCTTTCAGAAGATCTGTCTTGGACAAAGAGCATCTATTTTTCCCACTGGTGTGACAAGGAATTCACACACTATTGAAATTAACCAGAGTTAGTAGAGTTTCCAAGTCCCCAGTGTACCAAGCAGAAAACAGAAAATATCCTTGGTTGGCTTCCTGAAAACATATGGATATAATTGAGTATGGTATGTAGGAGGGTATGTACACAGAGTTCACAATGATGAATAGCATGTTTTAAGTACACAGCTCCCACGTTCCCTGTTGAAAATGGTGTCTGCTATGAAATACTTTTTCATTTTTTATGTGAGCAGCTACATGGCTGAAAAGAATGGTTTTACCTGTTCTGTTTGCATTTGTTAAAAAGTCAGTCAAAGAATACATAAAATATCAACAGAAAGAAAACAAATCAATGTCAATATGATGCAGGCAATCAAGAAGTATTAAAAGTATGTATTTGTTTTAATAATATTTACCTTATAATATGGATTTTTGTATTGTATATGGTTGTTTATATATTTGTTGTTTTACTGAATTGTTGTATGCTGTCCAGAATAGCTTTTTGTGTGATGAGTAAATTTGATTACTAACTAAATAAAATTAATGGATTGCATTAATGGATTAGTAACTAAATGAAATGAATGGATTGCACATTTATTAATTCCTTTGTAATTTACAAATATTCTGTATTCTTATTAAGTCTTTTTAAAAATTGTGGGTTATTCACACCTATTGAATTGGCTGGAAATGACGATGAAAATCTATTGGGACTTGTAACTCCTTCCAAAGGAGTCCTAATGAATTATATGTCTCTCCATTATATTCTGCACATCATAAAATTCATTTTCATTGATTTAAGTGAAAGGCATGTAAACAGCAATTTTGGTGTAGAAGGTAAAAAAGATATCAGGCTAAAACCTGGGAGATCATGAGTTCTAACCCCACATTAGGCGCAAAATGTGCACATGCACAGACACTCACAATATGCAGAATATCTGAAACATGAGTGACATTAAGTATTTCTCTTGGGAAGGATTCTTTTGATGTACTTCCTCCACATTGTGATTCTGATATTGTCTCAATGTATGTAATACCATAACAACATCCACTGCATTATATCAATACATTCAGATGCTTCAAAAATTAACATTAATTCCAAAATCCATCTGAACAGATTCAGTTTCTTTCAAAATTGAAATCATATATTTAGATTTTCATTTATTATTATTTAGTACAGACAAGCAGGATTCAGTAATCTAATGTAAAGTTGCTAATCAATTATAAGATACTTTCTGATTGAAAACACACAATATAAAAGGCCCAAGTAAAACAATTTTGATAACCTATGTCCATTAAAAAGTCAGAGATATAATTTATCTGCAAAATACAAAAAAGAACAAGTAACTAGGCATCAGGTAAGTTTTCTGAAATACATTCTCACCAAATCCCACCATAGAAAAATTCTGTTTAACTAATTATCTTCCTCTGTACACTTTTGGAGTATTTGCAGAAATGTTCTTAGCATGCACACAGATGAATACAGAAGGCATTTGGTCCCATCAGCTTCTTGTTTTTGAAGGAAATAAGAGCTAAATCTATCTTCATGTATTTAATAGAATTGTTAAAAATCAATTGATAACATTACAACACTAAAAGCTTTCATGCTTAAGTGAAAACTGTTACCTTTCTCCTTGATCTATATCTTCAGAAAATGTATGTACTGAATTACATCAATTAAGCAATAATCTTTTCAAAAACTATCTACAGCATCTATCATGCTTTTTTGTCCCTGTTGCACATGTATTATCTTATTTGGAAGATTTCCCCATTTTTGCAATTAAAATCTTTTTAATGAAAGAAAACAAAAACAGAACTTGGAAAGCAGGGCCAAACCTATCAATCACAAATAGTTTCAAAGGGAGGAGAAATAAAGAACAAATCATCTTCTTGGATTTAGCCCCAGTCCTGCCAGTTTGAAATCAGTGCAATCAAAATAGCTTCTAAGGCTTAGTGTAAGAAAAGAAGTTTCAAATGGAAAAATCCTCACACCATCTCAGACAAACACCCATCCAACTTTTGCTTGAAAACCTCCAGTGTTGGAGAATCCACAAATCCAGAAGATAGGCTGTTGCATTTTTCAATCACTTTCAGGTTTAGGAAATTCTTCTTCTTTGATTGTGGATATCCCTATGTTAAGATTCTATCCTTTGGTTCATGTTCCCATTGGGACTTACAGAAAATCAGTCAACATCCCTTACCCTAACCCATTAAGTATTTGAAGACTGCTAACATCTTTCCCTATAGCCTTCGCTTTTTCAGGCTAAATATACTCCATTTTTTATAAAAACAATTCTTCATGTCATTTAGCTTCTAAGCCTCTTGCCATTATTATCTTTCTCCTATGACTCTTTTTAATTCCTCAATATCCATCTTGTATTGTAGCAACCACAACAGAACCGCAATACCCTACTAACGAGGCAATCTCCCCAGTACAGCTAATCCTTGACTGAACACCATTTGCTTAATGACAGTTTGAATTAACCGTGGCCTCTAAAAAAGTCAGTTGCAACTCTGCAGTCATGTGATCACAGTTCAGATGATTGGCAACTGGCTCACCTTTATGACTGCAACCACATGATCACAATTAGTGACTATTTTCCCTGTTTCTGGGGAAAAACACAACTGGTTAAACTGGATTTGCCCTTGTGACTGTGTGACTCAACTTAGGACAATGGTAAACTGGGTCCAGTCATGTGATGATTCGAGTTATGACAACAATTATGATGCAAATTCCAGACCCAAATGTGGCCATAATTTGAGGACCATTTTTATAGCAGTGTGACAATGCTATATATCTTTTTTTGATGCAACCCACTGGACATTTGGGCAGCCGTTAAAAAATTACTAGTTTATGCTTCTGTCTTCACCTTAATAACATACAAAGCATGAGTGACAAGTTCTTAGTACAGGTAGCCCTCGACTTACAACACTTCATTTAGTGACCGTTCAAAGTTATAATGGTACTGAAAAATGTGACTTACAACCATTTTTCACAATTATGACCATTGTGGCATTCCCATGGTCATGTGATCAACATTCAGCTGCTTGGCATCTGACTCATATTGATAACTATTGCAGTGTTCTGGAGTCATGCAACCTTCTAACAACCAAATCAGTAAGGAATTAGATTCACTTAACAACTATGCTACTAATGGAACAATTGCAGGGATTCACTTAACAACTGTGGAAAGAAAGGTTGTAAAATGGGGCAAAATTTCCTTAAGAAATGTCTCACTTAGCAACATAAATTGGGCTCAATTGTGGTCATGAGTCGAGGACCACCTGTATTTAGTAGATAATTTTCTATATAAAAGTTAAGGGTTTTTTATTTTTATTTTATTCGGTTTTTTAAAAAAATAAAAGAGTATTCTGCTAAATTACCATGAAATGTATGAATGTCCTAAGGATATTTTCACATAAATTATTTCAATGTATTCTAAATATCTATTTGTGTATATGTAGAGTTTCTGACAATTAGGTTAAGGGCTTATTGTTAAATTACATTTAACAATAATTGACACATGTTTAAATATAACATGAGTGGAATGACTTGAACTATAAAATTAAAATTCAGTGCTACAATGGAAGTGTAATGTGTGAAACCAAGGAAAACATGTCTTCTTTACAGAATAAATTTAGCTTGAAAGTACTACGTATTCTGCTCAGGGAGAAGCAAATTTGGAAGAAAATTGGGCAGGAGTTTCTAAAAATGAGAAATATATACTTCCAATGAAGGGAAAAAAAACTAAAAGAAGATATCAAAAGAAATTAGTTCATCTCAAGAAAAAGTGTTTTGAAGATAATACATACATACATACATCATACATATTACACACACTCTCTCTCTGTCTCTCTCTCTCTCTGTCCAAAATTGATGAAGTACCAAATGGATGGACAGCAAGTATAGTTCTTCAAAAGAGGGTAAAGGAAAATACAGAAAACTACCGTATTTACCAGACTATAAGCCGCCACTTTATTCCCACGCTTTGAACCCTGCGGCTTGTACAACAATGTGGCTTATCTATAGATTTTTCTTCGTTAACTACCATCGGGGGCGCAAAAACATGACAGACACAAGAGGTCAATGCAAAGAAGAAGACGCTACTGGTAGTTTTTGGTGCACTTGATGCAAGCAGCATGACACGCACAAACACAAAATATTTTTCACACCCTCATCATGGAAAGTACATGAAGAAAAGCATATGATGCAGCTTTTAAGTTGAAAGCAGATCGATTAATGCACATAAGCTTGGCATTAATGAATCGATGGTGAGACGTTGGAGACGTCTGGCCGCATGCAAAGAGCATTCTTCGCTTTCTGTATAAACATCTCATTTCGCAACGTATATATCTGTGGTTTATAGTCTGGTGCAGCTAATATGTGTAAAAATATTTTTTTCTTTTAAAATTTAGTGGGTTTGGCTTATATTCTGATGTGCTCTATAGTCCGGAAAATACGGTACTTGATGAATCAGTCTGAAGGTCAGTGGTGGGATTCAAATTTTTTTTACTACCAGTTCTGTGGGAATGGCTTGGTGGGCGTGGCAGGGGAAGGATCCTGTAAAATCTCGAGTCAGAGGTGGTATTTGCCGGTTCTCTAAACTACTCAAAATTTCCGCTACCGGTTCTCTAGAACTGGTTAGAACCTGCTCAATACCACCTCTGCTGAAGGTGATTCTGGGAAAGAATCTAAAGCAGACCACCCAGAGGTTCATTTGTAAACCTCAGTAACATATGTATTAAAATTGGAAAAATACGAAGATTTTAACATAGATTTTGAAAGCATCAGACCTTGGGGACTGTCTTCTCCAGAAGAATCTGTCTAGCGTGTACATGCTTGCAGTGAAGGAATGCTGAAGGTCCAGTCCCTATGAGAAGTCAAGAGAAAATGGATCTAAGGACAGAGTCCTTGCAATCTGGGCAATAACTTGCCTCCATTGGTTTTCATAAGGCAGATCTGCTTGATTTGAATGGTCATTTGGAGGTGGAGTTTGTTGGGTTGCTGTAATAACCAGGCATCCATGTTTATCTTTAAGGGTTTTTTAGGAAGTGTTCATTATGCTTTTATTCTATTGTAAACTGCCAAGAGTTGTTTGAGCTGGAGCAGGACAAAAATACTTACAGTAAACAACAATTTGGTAATTACCATTGGTCAGTTTAGAGCTACTCAGACCAAATCTTATCAGACTAATCTTATGTGTTTTAATCCAACAGAAGCGTGAAAATAAATGATATATAGAGGGACATGATTTTGCTGTTGGGCCTCTCTCTTTGTGTTGAAACTGAACAAAATGGAGTCAAAGCCAGCAAAAGAAAGATCAAGTTTGAAAATGACCCAAATGTGGGGAAAATATATACAATGGGCAGTGGCTCTGAATGATGTAAGCTACTCCATTCTAGGCCCCTCCTTCTTTGTTCCCACTCATCCCATCATGATCCAAAGTAGGGATTATTTTTAAAATTTTGAAAAGACTCTTTTCCTTTGTCTGAGTGGGAAATTTCCTTTAACAAGAAGATGAAGATTTCATATATTTTGATTTCATCAATACATCTACATATTTATATTATATTTTGCCTGCTTCTAGTTTATGCAAAGTTGCAAAATAAGAAACTGAGGTTTATTTTTTCATGTGTCTGCAGCTATCTAAAGAACAAATACCACTGGCTGAAAAGAAAGACAAACTTTGCTTTGGAAGCAGAAAGTTTGAATTAAAAGAAAGGCAAATAAAATCAGATCAGTCAGGAGGAATAAGTATGGTATAGTTAAGGTAGAAAAGGACAAGAATTTTATAGAACAAGAAGAAGCTCAAGGATAAGTGTGTTGATCTGTGTGGCTTCAAAAACAAACTCAAGTTGCTTCAGCAGCTCTTCCTAGTCAGTTGATATACATGGGTGGGGTTTCCACCAAACAAACAGGGAATTACACAAGTGTGTAACCCTCGCGTGGGGTGACGGATGGGACAGAAATTCAAGATTGTCAACTGAAGCAAATAATTTAAAAATAACATAGGCAAACATACCAAGAGTCCAATTTCATGTTTCGTGGATATATAGACACTTATCCAGCTTTATTCTTAACTACCATGACCACAAGAAATTTATTATTGTTGTTAGTTGCGAAGTTGTGTCCGACCCATTGCGACCCTATGGACAGCGTTCCTCCAGGCCTCCCTGTCCTCTACCATTTTCTGGAGTCCATTTAAGACGGAGAAATTACCCCTCAACAAATAATTCCAGAATGTGACCATCCTTATGTAGGGACTACATCTATTCTACTAATATTACTCAAATTCTAGGACAGGTGGTTTAAAATGAGCCCTGTAGTGTTATCTGAATTCCCTCCAAAAGCAGATGGGTAGCTAGAGTCATACAGAGCTCAGCCGACATTATTGGAGAAAAGCTATGAGAAATAATAATAATAACATCAACAACAACCAGAAGTCTGGTTGCACCTTTTTTTTGTGAGCTGCAGCTTTATGCCTTTTAATGGACATTTCTAATTGGAAAAAGTGCTGCCAGACTCTGAAGTCTTCTAGCATACAAATAGAGGAGGTAGAAAAACAAGACCAGAGCAAAGTAGCAGATTCCTTGTACACACATATATAAAACAGACATTTTAGTGTTCACCGGTAGTAAATATACCCTTTGAGTTGAGGAAAATATTGTAATAATAAGCCGACTAACCAAAGATTTACCTTACTGTTCCTGCCCAGAAAATTCCAGGGTGTCTTAAAACCTTGATTTCTGCTTGATTTCTGCTCCTCCAAGCCAGAGCAGCGCAGATTCATCTCCGCTTGTAAACACGCAGTGGCCGCGTACCGGGGAAGCCCTATAACGCTTCAGCCGAGACTTACACATTCGACCTGACTCCCCCCTCCCTCCCCGCACCTAAGGGAAGAGGCTGCGGTTGGCCGACTCTGTCAGCCGCTTAGGGAGGGCGATGTAAACAAGCATTATGAAGCGGTATATAAGTCGAAGTGCTATTGCTATTCGACTGCTGCCCCACTTGGATCGCCCCCCGGATTTCTGAACGTTTCCAAGACGGCAAGGCAAGCTTCTCAAAGAAATCGCAGCGGCAGGCATAAAACCCAAACAACCCGCGGGGGTCATTCACCTGCTGCAAAAGTTGCCCCCCTCCCGCCCCGTACTCTCCTGCTCCCCAACACAGAGGAAAGAAGCAAGGTAACGCGACCTCGCGGCGCACCGCGGCTCCTCCTGAGGCTAACAGGCACCTGGGCTGCCCGTCCCGCAGGAAGGAGCCGCGGACTGACCCCGGACTGACCTGCCAGCCGCCTCTCGCCGAGACTTTTCCAAAGTAAATCCCAAGCTTTGGCCGTGGAGTCCCGGAGCTGCTCGCTGAAAGTCCTCCGGAGCTGGGCTTTAGCAGCTCGCCTCCTCCAGCTCATCCTAGCAGCCTCCGCCTCGCATCCCCGACGCGCCGGTTCCACGACCGAGGCCCTGAGACGCTCGAGCAACCCCCGACGCCTCACTCAAACCAACGGCGGCCGCCCAAAGATTCGCGGCAAGCTTCTTTCGCGGCTGTCTGGCGGCTGGCCCGAGCCCTGAGGGCGCCGGATAGATTGTGCGGCGGGGCTGGGCTCCTCAACCTCTAGCGCTTCTCCTCTCTCGGCTGCGCTCTCCGGTCGCCTCCTTCCAGCGCGTCTTGAGGAAACCGCCCCCGAAGGGGTCACCGCCATAGCGGCCGGGGTCCTTTACTTTATAAAGCAAGAGACTCGCGCCAGTTCCTGTCCGAAATTCTCCCCTCCTGTCAGGCTGAAAACTCCGCTCGAGCGTGGGACCCGCCTTCGTAACCAACTTCAGACTTTTAGTCTTCCTTCTTGGTTAGAAATGTCCCCAAACTCCCAAAGATGCTTTTTCAAAAGGCAACTGGACTTCGTTTTTTCCTTGAAGATATTTAGCTGCTCATCCTAGAAGTTATTTAGTTCCCCAAACTCAACATTCAGAACACAAACCACACTGAGATCAGAAAGGACAGGCCTGGTCCTATATTTAGTGAGGGGTCAACAGCCTTTTCTGGCCACACGTGGAAGCGCCCAATTATAAATGTTCTGGAAGCAACAACCAACCAAAAATAACCAGAAACTGAGACAATGGAAAGCAGAAAGATCTTGTGAAGTTAATTTCTGGTTAATTTGGTCCATTTTTTTCCTTAAAAGTCAAGTTAATTCTTAAAATTAGATCTTAGGATATCAATCAATAAATTATATGGGCCTTACTCTACTGCCAAGTTAAAGTTTTCTCCATCATCCTTCAGTAAATAGATAACCATACCAGCATGTAATTAGTTGTCCCCATTGGCGATCCTTATCCTGCATCTGCTGCTTCCCTTTTGGCCTGCTATCAAATGGTGATTCTTTTGTTGGTTTCCAGCCATTATTATTTGTTACAAATAACTCAAGGCAGCAAACATATCCAACACATCTTCCTCCTCCTATTTTCTCCCAGATAATAACCCTGTGAGGTGAGTTGAAGTCACCCAGCTGGTTTTCATGGCTAAAACGGGACTAGAATTCATGTTTTCCTACTTTCTAGCCTGGTGTCTTAATCACTGTATCAAACTGGCTCTAAATCCTGATTAGAGGTGCAAAAGGCATGTTAAGGAAAATGATTGGTTAAATCCACAGAATTTGCTTTCCTCCCTGATGTTTTTAACATGCAGGAAAACATCTAGTAATCAGGATAGTGATAACAGGAATGAGATGTTGAGCTTTTATAGGGGGGATATCTTGGTTTATTAAGCATGGAAAAGGAGGGGAAGAGTATATGTGCAGCAGCCTTGTTTTGAGCCCAATTTAGTGCTCTGCACAAGCCTTGATAGTAGAGGATGGAATTCTAAAACAGTGGTCAAGTCATGCAGTTCTCAAAACCATTTTAGCCAGCTTTCTATGGTGCCAGAAAGTGGTAAACTCATAGTATTCAACTGGCCTCAATTGGCTCGACTTTGACTTTGCTTGTGGGAAGCTGGCAAGAAATTGCAAGTCAGACTCATGTGAAGTCTTCACTTAACAACTCACAGTTTTTGCTTAACAACAGGAACTGCTGGGATTGCCATTCCTAAGCAATGCAAGGGGTGAAATTCAACCACCTCGGCCCCCTCAGGAGAGGTGGTAGGGACGATTTGAATCAGTAAAAAAAACCCTGGTTGCTTCTGGTTGCTATTACTATTATACCAAGGCACACCCACAGCCCACAGAGCCAGTAGGGAAATTTTTTGAATTTTGTCCCTGATGCAATTATGTGAGCTTATGCTTCCTGACCATGTTCCTTAGCAGCAATCTCTCTAAGAAATTAGAAATTCCAGTCCCAAGTACTGTCATTAAGTTAGGACTACTGGTATCTATGTATATATAATGGGGCTCATTATAAATAAATTCTTGTTATATTTTTGTGTCCTTAATTTGAGAGATACAAATAAATAAATTTTCTTTTCACAGCCATAGTTTTCTCAGAAGTTTCAGTGAAGATGATGATGTAAAAGGAGAAGCTTTGTATTGGTCAACATCTTTAAGAAATTAATATAGCAGACTAAATGTTACTGATCTGTTTGTAATCTTCACAAAAAAGAAACATGATTTGTTCTATACGAGGCTACCCCTGAAAATGCTAATTGGATGATAGGAAAAATGTCATGTTTTATTATGGAATTTGCTAAGCTTTTGTCCAGGCATAGACTGCAAAACTACTTTTTAACCACTGCATTAGTAACATTAGGACCACACAAGTTTTAGAGACCACAATTTAGTATATATTCCATCAAGTTATGTCTTGAGTAAATCTGGTATCTTCCTGGAAAACTAAGATTCTTAAGGAGACATTTAAGTTCTTAAAAGTTTAGTTTGTGTGCTGCAGGGAAGATCAACATCTCTGTAAGATATGAAAATGTATGCTTTTTATTCCAGTTTTTATTCATGAAACTTTATCCTTACAACAATCTTGGAAGGTAGCTTAAGCCATTAGAAAGTGACCAATTCAAGATTAAGAAAGAATAGTTGTGGCAACATAAACACTATCAAGCAGGTGGAGAGGATCCACACCTTCCGGTTTCTGGGTGTCATCATTGCTGATAAAATCTCTTGGACGGAAAATACCACGGCGGTCATTAAGAAGGCCCAGCAGAGACTCCATTTCCTGCGGGTGCTCAGGAAGCACAACCTGGACTCTAACCTGCTGATTACCTTCTACCGTGCGTCCATTGAAAGTCTGTTGACATACTGCATCACAGTGTGGTATGGCAACTGCACCATGGCAGACAGGAAGAGATTACAGAGGGTAGTCAAAGCAGCTCAGAAGATCATCGGCTGCCCTCTTCCCTCCCTGTCGGACATTTATTCCTCCCGCTGTCTTAGTAGAGCTGTGAACATCATAAAAGACAGTTCTCATCCTGGTTATGGACTGTTTGACCTGTTGCCCTCAGGGAGGCGTTACAGGAGCATCTGGTCAAGGACAAACCGCCTTAAAAACAGTTTTTTCCCTAAAGCCATAACTACCTTGAACTTACACATGCACTGATTTTAAATACTGCCAGATACACTGTAAATAATTGTGAACAAATCTTGTGCAATATGATCACTATTGTTGTTGTGTTGGTGGGCATGTGCAATAATTCCTACTGGGACAGGCACAGTAGGGTATTTTTATTCTTTTATTCTTTTATTCTTTTTATTCTTTTTATCATAATTTTTTAGAGATTTATGTATATTTCTGGTGTGTATGTTGCACTGAAGGACGAGTCGCTTAATTTCACTGTGTATGCGTATGATGCAAATTGTACACGTGGATAGTGACAATAAAGGTATTCTGTATTCTGTAAAGTTATTATGGATCATTATCTATAATACTGACCCTGTGCAATAAAGTCAGAAACACATTGCAAGTTGGGCTCTACAGTGATATCTCTTTAGTGTGTAAGGCAAAAAACTATAATTTGGTAAAACGAAGAGCATCCTAGATATATGACAAATAGTACAACACAATATTACTTTATGAACCTGAAAAGCACACTTGATAAAAGGGCAAATAGGAGGTGATAGATGCTCATATATTTTGGTGACAACATGATTGCTACTGCTGGATGTTAGCTGTAAAAATTGCTTATTTTATAGCCCAATTTTCTGTCTGCAAACAGGGGCAAGATTTAATCATGTTTGCTGAACATTTGATACATATTTGTCAGTTTACAAACACAAAAGAAAAAAAAAGACTTATGCTTTCTTGTAACCAGTCCTGGCAGGAAACAGACTGGAAGCAAGGCATTTTAGCAGGGTTGCTAAAATGGCTGCTTCACCCCATTCCAGTCCCCAAAGAACAATCTAGTTCTGGACTCAAGAAAGGACAAACATTGTTGCTGATACTTCAACCTTTGATGCAGATAGTCCAGAGGTTTCAAACGCGCGGTGTCATGTGACGTATTGTGACTTTCCCCTCTTCGCTAAACTGGGCGTGGGCATGGCCAGCGCATGATGCATCCGGCCCATGGGCCATGCGTTTGACAGCCCTGAGTTAGTCTTTCACTTACAACCATTTGTCTAGCAAATCTTTGAAATTATAATGGCACTAAAAAAAAGTGACTTACAACTTATGACCTTTGTAGCTGCCCCACAATCATGTGATCAAAATAGGGGCAACTTGACAACCAACATATATTTACAATACTTGCAGTGTCCCAGGGTCCTGTGATCATCATTTTGACTTTCCCAGCCAACTTCCAAGAAGCAATGTTGGTGGAAGAAGCTGCTTATACTTTGCGACTGCATGATTCACTTAACCACTGTGGAAGAAAAGTTCATAAAATTGGATGTGACTCAACAACTGTCTTGTTTAGCAAGGGAAATTCTGGTCCCAACTGTGGTTATAAGTCAAAGACTACATGTATTTCAGTAGGGCAGTCTAAGATTTCTATGCAGTCCAGCTTCCAAGAAAGGACAGGGCAGTTCAAACATCCCAAAATTCCAGATAAAGTACATCTCTGAAAAAACTGCATAGGAATTGAAACTTTGTTGTCCATATAGGATATAGGATAGCTTTCTCCTTTCAGAAATTCATGCAAGCTGACATATCACTTTCCACATACCTACCTGTCTGCCACTTGTTCCTTAAAAATTCTGATGGAGTCTTCTAATTAATCCCATTATGACCTTAAATGGATTTTTTTTTAAACTCACATTACTGGAAGGACACAGTAACTCACTTGCCTTCCAAACCTAGTATAAAAAGAGATGCTGGGTTCAGCAGTATCCTCAAGATCTAGATCCATTTATTAGAATGACAAAAGCATTATTGCCTGGCAAACTCCATTGTTGCCCTGGAGCAAACAGGTGATGTCACAATACACCCAGCAACTGGACATTCTAAACCAGAGGTGTCCAACCTTGGTAGCTGGCTGGGGAATTCTGGGAGTTGAAGTCCTCCAGGCTTAACGTTACCAAGGTTGGACACCCCTGTTTTAAACCATCTGGAGAATGTTTCAGGTGAATCTGAAGTGAAACAGATGTCACCACACTGGCAAATATCCATGTGTAGACCTATTGTGAAAATTTTAATAGTGCTTTGTTTTAGTTTGGCACAATCCAAATATGTTGAGGGGAAAACACATACACACTATAAATTTAGTTAGGAATTAGGACTGAAGAAAAATTATCCATGCAGTTTGAGCTCTATGTTTATACATATATAACAATAAATAGAAATACATGAGAAATAAAGGTTTTCCTAAAAAGAAAACCAAGTCAATTTACCCTAAATGCAGCATGGAAGGATCAAAACTATTTTTTTCTATCTCAAAAAGTTTTTTCCTCTAACATTTTTAACAGACTCCAACATATGTATTCCATTAGCCTTAAAAGCATTTCATTGTTTATAGTCAGCAGGAAATATCAATGCCTCTGCTATATTAACAAGTCTGCAAAAAGAAATGTAATCTCAGTGTTTTAAGGCTTAGCTGAGAACTCTGTATTGTGATTCAATTGCATGCTTAATGGCCTGTTCCAATTAAGACTTGAACACGTTAGTTGGCTTACTTCAAACGACAAAAAGAGAATTCTGGAAAGATCGAAGGAAAGGTAGTTTTTGAACAGAAATACCAGCTCTACAAATAAAATGTGAGTGATACTTCTTAAAAATCCAGTGAAGGAAGTTCCTCCTGGCAGCAGTTTGATTGCTTATCAGATTCATTGACTGCCCATCTTACCATTGCCTAACGCTTGTTGCAGATTGACAACATGTTTCCATGTTTCTTCTGAGGCTATTTTTCCTTTTATCACTAAATGTACTGTCCTTTCTTGATACACACTTCTGGAATGGGACTAATCACTTAATAATTCATTAGAAATAAAACAGAAGTGGCAAAGAAGAAAAATTCTATTCCATTTTTCCCAATGGGCTGCCCTCCAGCTGTTGCAGTGACTTCCTTCCAGACTTTTTGACAAAACATTCCTCTCAACCTTCCAAAATATGTGTTGCTAAGATCACCCCAATTTTGATCAGTTACTTGTACACTCATGAGGAAATTGCCTGTACCTTAAGAATAAAAAGCAGTGTAATTTAGTTTCAAAATAATACCTCCATCCACAAATAAGGACTGGTCTCCGTTAAAACAGCAGAGAAAGTCAGAATACTGTATCGCTATTCTGGAAAGACAATTGTATAGGTTCCACAAGAATGCAGGTCATGCTAAGGAACCTAAACGAAAGAAAGCTCTAACTTCCTTTTGACAATATACTGTAGCTTTATGCAAATGTCTGACATATAAACCCAGCAGAACCTCTTAAAATTCTGTTGTCATTTAAACAACGGTATAGATTCATAAACATTTGTTTATTAAAAGTATTACAGGTACTCCTTGACTTACAACTATTCACTAGTTATGTTTGAAGTTACAACTGCACTGAAACAGTGCCATGATCAATTTTCACACTTACAACCATCACAACATCCCCACGATCATGTGATCAAAATTTGGGCAACTCGGGTGTATTTATGTTGGTTGCAGAATCCTGGGGTCATGTGATTGTCATTTGCAACTTTTCCAGCTGGCTTCCAACAAGCAAAGTCAATGGGGGAAGCCGGATTCATTTAACAACTGCAGTGATTTGCTTAACAACTATGGCAAAAAAAAGTTTGTAAAATGAGTCATAACTCACTTAACCTCAGCTTTGTTTAGCAGTGGAAATTTTGGCCTCAATTGTGGCTGTAAGTTGAGGAGTACCTGTATTGTTTATGAAGTATATTTCATATCCTAAAAGTGTATTACTACTTTTGTCATATATTACTGTTCACCTCTTACAGTAGGCTCTTTGAAACTAATCTAATTGCTCTGCAATTGCATAAAACTTTATGGAGTTATAGTGATGGCAGAAACTAGCAAGAGGAACAGCAAAAAAGCCAGACCTTGTGTGCCTGTAAATTAACTGGCGTTTAAAAAATGAGGGTGTTAATGATAAGCAATGGCAGTGGTGAAAGGAATGTATCACCCAGTTCGTTTTGGACAGCTGAAACTTAACTCCATTGTCAGATAAGTCTTACTGACTGTGGGAAAAACAGAGAAGCAAAACTCACACTAGCATTCAAGTAGCCCATAATGGAAAAACAGATCTGGAAATCTTAACAGTAGCTGTTCCCCTCTCTCTCCTTCCTCTCCTCCCACTTTTCCAAAGCAGCAGTGAAAATAGATAGCATAGTATTTAGCTTCAGTTCCTGGTCCAAACATGTATCTTCTCAAGAATTTTTTTATTTTAATGGAGGTATTATTTTTCAGGAAAAGTGCGAGAGAGGTACCTACAGGTAGATGCTTATTTTTCAGCCAAAAAGACAGGAGCTGTTTTTTGGCATCATCAGATAGATGATTCATTTTATACAAACCAAGAAATTTCAATGGGTTTTGATTTCTTGGAACACCCATGCAGTATAAATCTGGGTAGTAGAATAGACAGGTTGTACCTTTTGCAAATCAGCGTGAATTTTAGTGTTAGTTCTACTGAGAGCAAGGAAAATAAACCTTCAGGTAAATGGTAAAAGAAAACATTATTCTCCCTGAAATTTTAAGATCAAAATGTGTGAAATATATAAATAAAACCCAAACCCTTTCAAGTAAATGCCTTAGGGTTGAGCGTATTTCCTTTGCTGCTGAAGGAATACCTTAGAGAGGAAGTCAATCTACAGAAAATGTTTGAATGCTGTACTAGAAACTAAAACAGTAAAATATTTTACTGAATGGCCTTTTGTATTTTATTTTTAATAACATTCCTGAGACACATTGTATGTATTCTAAGATGTATGTTTGCTGGATCTTTTCACTATTTGTCTCTCCTTGGGAACAGAACAGTCTATATCAGTGCATCTCAACCTTAGCAAATTTAAGATGTGTGGATTTCAACTCCCAGAATATATCTCTCTGCATAAGGAGCCTTATCAAATGTAAGCAGGAATGGCTCCTTTATATACTATACATCACACAGCAAGGCACAATTATATATTTGGAATATGGTTTCTAAGAAAAGAGTTATGCGATCACTAATTATGAAATGAGTACAACATTATTAGTAATAACCCTCAATGTTTAATGTAAAATAGAAATATTTAGGTGAGCAATTGGGAAACAAATGGAAAGTAAGGGGAGAAAGTATCACTAAAAAGTCTTTCTATAATGTTCTTTTAATTCTGTGGTTGTGTCCTTAACTTTCTAAAAATCTGTTAGTTTAAATAAAAAAGGAAAAAATAGACACGCTATGCTAATCTCCAATGTATAATTGGACAGTTCATTATTTCAATAATGAAATAATGAAAGATGTTATTGTGGGGATAAGATTAAATAGACCATTATGTACCATATGCTGAGTTCTCAGAGAACATGTTGGATGTAAATGCATTGAGCAAATAAGTATTAGAAAAATCAAAGGATTCTTTTTCAAGTAAATGTGGATATTCTGTTGCACATAATACATTGAGTCACTAGGATCTTCAAATCTAGTGAGTCATATATTGTGCTACAATGTTCTTAGAATACAAGCTATATCGTTGGAAGCAAGGTATCACCTATTAACAACCCTGATTGAAAACGAAAGTCTGATATAAACTATTATATCCATATATTTGTCAAACTTTAAGAAGCACTATGATAAAGTTGTTAATGAGTTAGGCTTAGGTAGCTAAAATATTGGACCAGACCAGGGAAACCCAGTTTGAAGTGTAGTTTTAGCCATGGAAAATCAATGAATAGTCACTTTCTCATAGCCCAACCTTCCTTACAAGGTGCTATGAGAACAAGATTATGAGAGGTCTGCTTGTAAGATGTCTTGAGATCTTGGGGGAAATACAGAATATAAATATAATTTATGTAATTGTTAAGAAGCATAGGTCACAATCATTACTTAGTACACATAAATATTTTTAACTAATTGATTTGATGTTCCAGTATTGCATTAATGGAATTCTGTTTTGAAATAAAATCAATTTCAAGTGCGAAGCCATCTTTCCATTAATTCTAAGTATACTATAAAAGATTTCCCTGAGGAATGGGAATGGCTATATATTATGTGCAGCTGCAGCTTTTCTTAAAAAACATTTGAAGAATTCTGATAAATATATTGGAATAACTTTTGGACTGTTTAAGAAATGGCATGCTGAGCATGCTGGTTTATTTTTAAAAGCTTAACAAATAGGATGCTCTACAAAGAGAGTCATATTTCCCTTTAGACAAAATTAGAAGATACTGAATTAACTTGGCAAATTTTTGTGCATATAGATTGCAATAGCCATTTTCTGTGCAGAAGTAATCCCTTCCCTATACTGTAATAATAGCAATAGCACTTAGACTTATGTACCACTTCACAGTGCATTACAGCCTTCTCTAAGCAATTTAGAATCAGCATATTGCCCCCAACAGTCTGGGTCTTCATTTTACCAACCTTGGAAGGATGGAAGGTTGAGTCAACCTTGAGCCAGGTGAGATTCGAATCGCCAAATTGCAGGCAGCCAGCAGTCAGCAGAAATAGCCTGCAGAACTGTATTCTAACCACTGTGCCAAAAATGTTCCCAAATACGATAATATTGCCAAGTATAAGTGGCAGATAGGGTAAACTTTTAGTTTTCTACAAAGCTATTTCTGTTTAATGTGGCATTGATATGACTAAACCACAATTAGGCTAGTTCTGATTGGTGTAAATACCTGAAACTGGTTCAGACAGCAAACTAAGCTCAATTTGGGTGAAAAATACAAATGTAAAGCCATGACTTGAAATTAGTTCCTTAAGTCTGGATTTTTAAACTAGTTTGTTATGTCTGTTGTTATGTTTAAACTAGTTTGTTGACATAACAAAATAGTCTAAAAACCCAGACTTAGTATACATTAAGAGTCTTGTACTATTTTTCAGCCCCACCAGTTCACAGAGATGCAAGGCAACATATTTTATCCCCAAATCCAGTTTGTTTGCATGTTACCTCAGACATTCTAATTTAATCTTGCTCAGCATAGACTGTCCTAATCATTACTTCAGCCACTCACTTAAACACTAAAGTCCTCTGGTAATTAGCCTAATCCTGGGTGAAACCTGGTCCAAATAAATCATTCCTTTGTGATCTGATGGATTAGAAGTGCCATCTTTCTGAGATGTGATCGATAAACATCTGTACTAGCTAAACTGCAAATGCTTTTTACTCTTCAATTTGTTGCTGTTTTAGCATTGTTAATCTATTTCTGAGGCAATCCACATGTTTTTAGATTGAGAGGATTTACATTTCTACCATACTGTACTATGAATCAAATCCTGTTCAATATCTTTTCCACAACAAAAGTTATCCTGAATAATAAAGAAAACTTGGAATAAGTTTCATGTTGTCTGATTAATTAGATTTCAGATCTTAACTCAATCGATCAGAAAAAGCCAAAAAGGAGACCAATCCTCAAGTTATATTGCACTTGTCTATATTTCCTGAGTTCCACATTCCTTTTTTGTGATGGCAGTATTGTTTCTGTATGCAGCTAGTTCCATGCACAAGGCATAGAATGGGATCTGAACTCAAAATATGCCAAATGACAATTTACCTCACACTGCACAAAAAAAGGGAACTAGTGATAAGAAAAATGTATTGAAGCAAAACACAGAAATCTCTCCTAATTCACTAAAACTCTGCAAACAATTAAACACATAAACCTGAACATATGTTTACAACATCTAAACCATCACAATCATATAGGGGAAAAAACACTCTAAGAAATCTTACAACCCCATTCCTAAAACTCTTCATGAAAATAAAGCAAAATATTGACAGGGTCTAAAAAAAATTACAGAAATGCACAACACAAAGAAAAAAGGCTCACAAAAAACATGCAAAAACTTATTTTGTGCATAAAGAAAAAAAAGGCATCCAATATATATGAAAATGCATTCCTAAAAATTCAATGGCAATAATTTTTTACTGCTACTAGAAATATTATATATTAAATGAATACTGTCAGAGATACTGATAGAAGGAAATGAGCTCTAGAATTTGTTAGATAAATTTTTGCTTTTCTGAAAGAATAATTCGAGCATGTCCTTTTTTTTTACAAAAAAAATAAATCTTGATTTAACATTATGAGTAAATGCAATCATTAAAATGATAGTTATAATTTGTTTTCAGTGAACTTGAAACCATTTTCTGATATACACAGCATGTCATACCTTGAAAAACAATAATTTTTAAACATATGATAAGATTTGATTTGTCCAATTCTTAACATGGCTTTTGCAGATTAGTGGCAATAGTCAAGTAACAATTAAATCTTTGTTAGTTGTACCACCACCATTTTAGTAGTTAACCAAGTGGGTGCTTTCTGTTCCTTTTGTTACTTTGACATATAATGTTTGCTATTTAATTCTATTCAGGAAAAACAGAGAAATTTTCTTTTAATATTGTTCAGGTCCATAGTGTCTCTCATATTTATTTTCTGATAAATGTTTCTTGTCGTTTTAGATGCTATCAATCTATGGTCTTTGAACAACAGCCCATGAATTACAAGCAGCTTTAGAAACAAAAAAATCAGGTTTTTTTCTATTGCTATGGCAGGATTTTGTTTTAAGGTTATTTATTCCTAGAACTTTATGCCATGATATACTGGATATATTTTCTTCCAGAAACTCACAAGGATAATGGCAAATTATTCTTTACTGTCAAATATTTACAATCCCCACTTTTTTTTAACATGATTAATAGATGAAGCTGGAAGAAGAAATATCTGTGAATCCTTAGTACTTTTTCTAACAGTGGTTACCAAACTTTGTGATTTGACTTAATACACAACTATAATTGGCTGGTTTCACCCAGTATGCCAAAATCAATCCAATCACATGATTAGTGTATATATTTCAAAAGTAAATAATTATAGTATCTAGATGAACTGAACCAAGATTTCTTGTAAGGGATGAGAAACATGAAAGCAGTAGTCCAAAATGTATTCTACTTCATTGATCTCTGGCAAAATATAGCCAAATTTCTCATTATCAAAATAACTAAGTACATGAGTTTATTTGATAAATTCCATCAGTTAATTCAAAACCAATGCTCCAAATTACCTCTCATATCCCTTGTACGCTAATTTTCAGAGGGTTTTCCAGATTGTCAAAATAAGCTGTTAATTTTCATAAGAACTGTTCAACAAAGGATATCCTCACTGCATCAGTGCTTCTTACCTGCTTTTCCCCTGTCCAACATCTGAGGCAGGATCTGTTTAAAAAAAGAAGAAGGAGTGTTCTAAATTAGCAAACTATATAGTTTTGCTTAAACGAAAGTGCATTTGCATAAACCAATGTCTAAAGAAAGAAGTCAGTCTGTAAATGAAAGCATTCCAAGGTAAAAACCCAGTGGTTTTTAACAAGCCACACACTGGGCACAAAGCAGCAACTTCCTCTACATCACTGTCATATCAAGAGATCATGGCATCATAAAGCAAGGTATTCTCTTCAAAATGAAAGACCAAAGTATTTGAGCATCCTGCACTTCCAAACTACTCCTCTCAAGATGGCAGTCCCATAAAAAGTGCATTGCAATGTTGCCAACATGAGGCTCCTCCATACCATATATCACTGTTCCAGATTGTCACTAAGAAAATGTATAACTCTCATTCCAGCTAAAGATGACAGCAGATTCTGAGTCTTAATAGGTCTGAATGCCCTTCATGGCACAGAAACAAGCTGTTTGCAGGATTTCCTGTTTCCTATTACACAATATCATCTTGTTGGACTCTGGAGTCATGCCTTCTCAATGGCAGCACTTATCCTGTGGAACATCTTCTCCATGAAGGTTCAGATGAACCCAGTCTGTTAGCCTTTCATAAGACATTGAAAGCTTGGCTGTTTCCCTAGGCATATAGGTCAGGGGAAATAAGTTATACTACTATTGAAGGTTAATAATAAAACAATTGATCCTTGGGTTCACTGGTGGTATTCAAATTTTTTTACTACCGGTTCTGTGGATGTGGCTTCATGGGCGTGGCTTGGTGGGCGTGGCAGGGGAAGGTTACTGCATAATCCCATTCCTTCCCCACCCCACTAACCTGCTTTCCAAATCCATTCTCCTGTGCAGGGCAACAAAAGAAGACCCAGCCGATCAGCGGGGACTCAGGGGGCAGAGAATAGATGGGGGCGGGGCCAGTCAGAGGTGGTATTTGCCAGTTCTTCGAACTACTCAAAATTTCCGCTACCAGTTCTCCAGAACTGGTCAGAACCTGCTGAATACCACCTCTTGGTATGTTGTGTGGAGGGGTTTGCTTGTTTCTAATTCTGCTGCCCAAGGTCATTAGTAACATGATTAATAGAAATAATAAACAACATTTGCCTATCCCAGATCCTTAGGAAGAAATCGATAGGTGGACAGAAATCCCTAATCCAATCTAAACACCTAACTGACTATGTGACCAACCATAACAATAAATAATATTTTCTATTTAGAGGAATTAGATTAAAACAGCAATGAGTGACTTAAAGATCTGGAGATGCAAAATTCAAGTTCCTGTATTGCATTCTTCTCATGTTACTGCATTCAAAATATTCAATCTGCATATAAATGTTAGTCTTGCAAAAAGGCTATCCATAGAGATTCTGGAAGCTTCTAGTCTATTTTCATCCACAATATCAATAGCTTAAAACATGTAATCTCACAAAACAAATCAGAGTTGTCTTATGCCTATTTAGAATGGAAACACTGATGAATACCTAGAAGGGCTCTTGAATGCTTCTCAGCAAGGTTATTTGGCTGTACTTACAAAAATATTAGAAAGAAAGGAACATTATCTGCATTGCAGAGTGCTATAAAATTATTCAGTCGCTCAGCTGCTTCCCGAGGGAGCAAAAGGTACTGAACTGGTTCATTTTAACAAAGATGTGTATCTGAAAAATGACAGAGGCAATTTAAAAACCATTTCTAAGAAAACATTGTATTTTCTCCTTGGTTTTTAAAAAAATCAAGTCTATTTTATGCAAATTAAATGAACCATCCATTTTTTTCCTAGGTAGATTTAGCACAGCAAGCCTTGGCAAGATGAGAGATTTAAAGCACTTTTTTTTTTTTTTTTTAAATGGATATACTGCAGAAGGCATGCAGAATATTTGCAGGTTTAACAACTGGCTTTTAGATAAGTTTCTTTCATCCTCAGCTCATACAAATTAACATTATAAGATCAGTACTAGCCATATTTGTTTAATGCCTGGTCAGGCAGATAAACAGGTATACAGAACTCACAAGTTATGGGTATATTAAAGAGGTGACAGCACCTAACAACTTTGGCTGGTTTTGAGAAAGCTAAAGTGGGTGGTATTTAATTGGTGTTTGGATGGAAGACCACCAGGACATCTTAGTTTACACCAGGAGATCTAAGAACATTCTGGAAAAAAAGGCAGTGGCAAACAATTTATATCCTGTTATCAAGAGAAGCAATATAGTGCAATTGCTAGCATATTGGACAAGGATATGGGAGAGCCAGATGATCAATCTTTTTCAACTGTATTTGCATTTTTGTGGAATAAATCTAGCTACCTAGAGTCACCTCTAAGCAACATGGGTGGTATATAAATTCAATATAAATCAATCAATCAATCATTAAATAAAATAACCACATGGAAGTATTTATATGATGAAATATAAAGGATGAGGTTTTTTTTTAACCCCAACAAGTTCTATCACTATTATCATGGCACTACACATTCTGGACACCATCAATTGGAATAGCTTCTGCAGAGTTACAAGCATAATTTTTATTTCAAATTTATCTCTCTTTTCTTTGTTTGTTAACCATAGGGATAGTGGTCCCATCCTCTCATGCTTAATGCCTTTTCTATCTGTTGCATTGTTCCACTGCTGCATCATGCTACATAGACCATTTCACCTGTGTGCTCTTTCATTTCTCCAACATTTCATTAGTGTGCTATTTCAAGCCTTGAATATAGTTTTTTGTTTTCTGTGCTATTGTGGCCAGCTCTTTAGGAGGATAACAGTTGAATAAGAATGGTGAAGGGAGTTGTTCCTGCATCTGCCTAAAATAGCCAATAAGTACCTCTCTGATTCCATCCACTACTGTTCAGATGACTGTGCCTCTGATGTAATGGGTAGCACAGTGACAACAGATTATACACAACCTGCCGGTATCTTTGAATATCATTAGCTTAATCCATATGTCAGGACACAAGAATGAAAGGGTGTCATTATTATACACATTTTGCTACTCCTTCCGCATTGTGTTTTCCCATACATATTTATGAGTGCATATACTCCCCACCCATACAAATTCTTATTTTTATGGGAGGAATATCTTAAATTCACGATCATGTTCCTTTTGAGGAAATATGCTACAAACAGTTCACACATTACTACTGTACTATGAATCATGCTTGAGTTCACCCATCATGTCAAACCGGAAACAAACATACCAGTTATAAATTAGCATTATAGATTCAATTGAAAAATGAAGAGGGATGATATCAAAATACCTGATTCATTAAGTGGTCGTTGGTTTAAAACATGCTTGCTGTCAAGAAGGCATCATAAAATCACACTTAATGTCCATATCAGAATTTTAAAAGCATACTGCTTTGAGCAAAATAATGAGACTCAAACTCTGAGTCTGATGTTATGCTATAAGTCAGGGGTGTCAGCAAAGCTGGCTGAGGAATTCTGGAGTTGAAGTCCACAAATCTTAAAGTTGCCAAGATTGGACACCCCTGCTATAAGTAATCAGGATTATCAACTACAAATGCTTGGCTGGAAGTAAATCCCACTGAATTCAAAAGACTTTGATTTGACTCTCCAAAAAAGAAATTCACTGTACAAATAATAGTGTGATAGAGCTACCTTACAAGAACTGCAAAGTTTTAGATGACCACACAAAATGCAAAAATTCCTCAAGATACTTTCCCCTTCCTGACTATCTGCTATTATTTCATTATTTCTTTCGGCTGTCATGGCAACGGTGGGAGGGGGGATTTTATATGGGAAGAGAGCTGGAGGTGTTTGCATTCCTTGCTGGGCTAGCAAGGGGAGGGGGGATTCTTGTCTTTAACTTTCTGTTTCCTGGCTATCTTTTCCTCTTTTGCGCAACTGCGAACTTTTATCAAAATATGTCAAGGTCATTTGACAAGACGTCTCATCACCATCTGAAGATGACCACATGAGCTGTCTCAAAAGTTTTAATTGGAAGAATCATTTGAACTTTGGGGGGGTGGGGACAAATCTATTTCTTTGTATATGCATTCTACCCGCCAATTTCTCAGTTTTGGAATTGCTTTGTAGCTACCACTTTATTTCCCAGTAAAAGGATAACTTTGCTCTACCCATGGAGTCTGAGTATTTCTTTCTTGGGATCTAAAAGGAGCGCATCCTGACATAATTCCGAAACTCCCACATCAGCCCACCCGGAGAAAACAGCAACTTTTCTTCCGAGGGGGTTTCATCCCATGTCGTCTCCAACCGGCGATGAAGAGGATCAGGGAGCTGTGGGGGGGCAGCCCGTGCCGCTGCCGGAAGGGTCGGTGGCTGACCTGCTGGCCGAATTGACTCTGGAAGAAACCCCAGCCGAGATGCCCAGATGGTCGTTGGGGGTTGGTTGGAGAGACCCTGAAGACCCCCCTCCTCCCAGGATCACTGTAAGACGAAAAGGTGCGAGGGGACGGCTTTGGCAGGAGGGGGAAGAGATGGAAGGCAAGCTGGATGAAGCCAAGAAAATCTCTATGGATGTTCCTGGAGAGCCCAGCACAACTCAAAGGTATGAGGGGGAAGAGGGAGCGAGATCAGCCCGGGGGAGCCAAGCTACCTCTACCCCCCTTGCCCAGCTTCCGCCGGCGCAACCGCCCGCTGACGCCCGGGGAGCCCCAGCAATAGGAGTGGCTCCTAGAAGACGCCCCCTGCCCCCCCTAGATGTAAAGTTTGGAGGAAATCCAAGAGATTTGGGATTTTTCCTGGTACAAGTTGGGAGTTATATGGCAGAATTTGAGCGGGAGTTCACCTCTGAAGCAGCCAAAGTGAGATGCGTTACCAGAACCCTGGAAGGGATGGCAGCAGATTGGGTGGTGACTTTGTACAATGATAACTCCCCCCAACTACAAACCCTCGATGTTTTCATGACTGCATTGAGGAGAAGGTTTGAGGACCCTCTGGCAGAGAGAAAGGCCAGAATCAGAATGAAGACCCTAGTTCAAGGGGGGAGATCGGTGGCAGACTACACCCAAGAATTCAGGCAGCTGGCACACCACATCCGAGGTTGGTCCCAGGGGGCCCTGGTGGAAGCCTATAAAGATGGCTTAAATGAAGATGTATACCACACGTGCATCTCCAGAAGGGATCCACGTGAGTTACAGTCATGGTACTTGCTGGCGGAAGAGGTGGACATTGATCTAGCCAGAAACAGACGCAGAGGAGGTCCCGCCTGGAGAAGACCGCTTCCCCCCCGTCTCCGGGAGACCTCAGGGCCCCAACCGAGAGGGATGGCGGCAGGAGCAAAAACCACGGCATGTTTCCGTTGTGGAAAGGAGGGCCACCGGATGGTGGATTGTCGAGTAAAGGTGAACCCACCGAAAGCGCGGGACCCCGGAAGAAGGCCAAAAAACCCCTCAACCAAACCCCGCGAGACCGGGCTGAAGACAGGAGAGGTTGTAGAGGTCGCCCTTTCGGCGGGAGAGGAGCTGGGACCTCCAACCCCACTCGACGAGAACGAGACAGATTCGGAAGATGACGTCCTGGTAAGTCCAAATCAAGGGCCCATGACCATCCCAATAAAGTTAAGACAGCCCACCTCGGGGACTGAGGGAGTGATGATGGCCTTACTGGACTCGGGGTGCACGAGGTGTGTAATTAACATGAAAGTGGTTAAGGGGATGGGCATTGGACTGAGAACTCTAAAAACGCCCATATCCTTTTGCCAACTGGATGGGTCGGTGGCGGGAGGTTGCCCCGCACGTTTTGTAACTGAACCCCTAGAGATGACCATGGGAAACCATCATGAGATCCTGTGTTTTATTGTGGCCCCTGGGATGGAACAATCTCTAATATTGGGATTACCATGGCTTCGGAAGTGGAATCCCCATGTAAATTGGAGAGAGGGGTGGATACGCATCCGCACCGATCGGCCACCGGAAGGGGAGGAGCAACCCTATCCGGAAGGGGAGGAGGAATCCCATTCAAAGTCTCAGGCACTCGCCGAGATAGCTTCTACGGGTGCCGAACACGTGGAAGGAGAGGAGAAAATCCCGAAGGAGTATTGGGACTTAAGAGAGGTGTTTAGTGAAGAGGCTTCCGACGAACTCCCCCCCCATCGGTCGACCGATTGTAGCATTGAATTCCTGCCGGGAGTGACGCTCCCGAAACCGAAGATGTATCCGATGACACCGGGGGAGTTGGAGGAATTGAGGGCATTTATTGACAAGAACTTGGAACGAGGTTTCATCACGCCTGCCAGACCTCGAGTAGCGGCCCCTGTGATGTTCCGCGAGAAAAAAGATGGCTCCAAATGTCTGGTAGTTGATTATAGAAACCTGAACGCAGTATCCGTAGAGAATATGTACCCCCTCCCTCTGATGAAGGACATGTTAGCCCACCTGGCAAAGGGGAAAATTTTCACAAAGCTGGACTTGAGAGAGGCATACTATCGGATCCGGATAAAGGAGGGAGACGAGTGGAAGACTGAGTTCAACTGCCCAATGGGGTGTTTCCAGTTCAATGTTCTCCCTTTTGGCTTACAGGGGGCGCCTGCTGTTTTCATGCAATTGATCAATCAAGTGCTTCACGAACATTTGTACAAAGGTGTTCTAGTATACCTTGATGATATTCTTATCTACACGGAGACAAGAAACGACCACGTGAAGTTGGTACGCTCTGTGTTACACAAGCTGAGGGCCGCCAAACTATACGCCAAATTATCCAAATGTGAGTTCCATCAAGAAAAAATCGACTACTTGGGATATCGTATCTCCCCCGAAGGCATTGAAATGGATCCAGAAAAGGTGCGAGCCGTTTTGGAATGGGCCCCACCGAAAACTCGTAAACAGCTTCAAAGTTTTCTGGGGTTTGCAAATTTTTACCGCCAATTCATCCCGTCTTTCGCAAAAATAGCTATGCCCATCACCAACCTCCTAAAAACAAAGGGGGAATTGAAACCAAAGCCCAGTCAACCATTGAATTGGACTATGGAGTGCCAAGCTGCATTTGAAAAACTTAAGAGACTTTTTGCCGCAGAACCAATACTGAAACACCCTGACATGGACACCCCTTTCGTGATCCAAGCTGATGCAAGCGATGTAGCAGTGGGGGCGGTCTTACTCCAATTGAACGAGAAGGGAACACTACAACCATGCGCTTACACTTCTCGTAAATTCACTGAGACTGAGAGGAGATGGGCCGTTTGGGAGAAAGAAGCATTTGCAGTCCGTTGGGCTTTATTAGCTTGGAGGCATTTTCTGGAAGGTGCAAAACACCCATTTGAAGTGTGGACTGATCATAAAAACTTAGAAGCTTTAAAGACCCCCCGGAAACTCTCCCCTAAACAAGTTAGGTGGGCTCAGTTCTTCAAGCGATTCAACTTCTCCTTGAAATATATCCCGGGGGGAAAAATTTTTATGGCAGATGCTTTGTCTAGAATGCCTCAATACAACAGTATCTGAAAAGAAGTGATTAGGCCAATCGTATCCACTACACAACTGGCTGCCCCTGTTGTTACCCGTGCACAGAAAAGAAACCAGGAGAGAAATCTACCCACTGATATGATGGAACAGTTTAAGGAGGCTTTGAAGACAGATGAGTGGTTTCTGGCAAATGCGAATAACTGCACCATTCGAGATGGCCTAGCCTGGATGGGGGCGAAATTGTATGTACCACAAAACCTGAGAAGCCATGTATTGCAACAAACCCATGATTCCAAAGTGGCTGGTCATTTTGGTTTTGTGAAGACCTTGCATTTGGTAAAACGACAGTTTTGGTGGCCTTTCTTGAAAAAGGACATTGAGACTTATGTGGCGAGTTGTCCGATTTGCGCCTCAGCAAAAAGACCGCCGGGTAAGCCGCCAGGACTGTTACAGAATGTGGCCAGACCAACTGCCCCTTGGAAGGAAATTTCCATGGATTTTATAGTAGATCTACCTGAAAGCAGTGGACACACGGTCATTTGGGTAGTGACTGACTTGTTTTCCAAACAAGCTCATTTCATTCCTTGCTCAAAGATCCCTTCGGCGAAGACCTTAGCCAGACTCTTCATTCTTCACATTTACCGATTGCATGGTGTACCTGAACGTGTAGTCTCTGATCGAGGAGTCCAATTTACCTCTAATTTCTGGAGGGAATTTCTGAAGTTAATAGGCTCCACCCAAAGCTTAAGCTCCGCCCACCATCCCCAAACTAATGGAGCCTGCGAGAGGACTAACGGAGTACTAGAGCAATACCTCCGATGCTACATAAATTTTCAACAAGACAACTGGGTGGATCTGTTACCTTTTGCGGAAGTGGCGTATAATAACTCTGTTCACAGTAGTACGGGGTTCACTTCTTTCAAAATAGCAACGGGGCAAGATTTTGTACCCATACCAAAACTGCCTGGTGAAAACCCAACTGTCCAGTCATTGAGTGATTGGATATCTCAACTTCAATTTAATTGGCCAATTGTTCGCAAAGCTTTGGATGAGGCGCACCAATCTCATAAGAAATTTGCTGACAAAAAGCGAGCTCCACAGATGTCATATCAAGTGGGCGATAAAGTATTTCTTTCGACCAAATATTTACAAACTACTCAAAAATCAAAGAAATTGGGTCCTAAGTATGTAGGACCTTTCCCCATTGAGAGGATTATAAATCCTGTGACTGTCCAACTGACTTTACCAAAGACTCTTCGTCGTATTCATCCTGTTTTTCATGTTAGTTTGTTGAAACCAGAACGTACCTGTGCCTTGAGACCAATCCAATCTGATCCCCCTGTGCCAATATTGATTGAGGGAGAACAACATTTCGAAATTAAAGAAATTTTGGACTCTAGAAAATGGAGGGGTCGTACCCAATACCTTGTAGCTTGGAAACATTTTCCTCCTTCCCATTCTGAGTGGGTAAATGAAAAGGACCTTAGGGCTCCTGAACTTTTAAAGAAATTTCATGCCAAATATCCTGATAAACCATAGAAATGTATATAAATGTTAACATGTAACTATTTTGTTTTTCTTTCAGGGACTTATGTCCTTCTTCTAGGGGGTCCGAATGTCAGCCTCAAGATACTTTCCCCTTCCTGACTATCTGCTATTATTTCATTATTTCTCTCGGCTGTCATGGCAACGGTGGGAGGGGGGATTTTATATGGGAAGAGAGCTGGAGGTGTTTGCATTCCTTGCTGGGCTAGCAAGGGGAGGGGGGATTCTTGTCTTTAACTTTCTGTTTCCTGGCTATCTTTTCCTCTTTTGCGCAACTGCGAACTTTTATCAAAATATGTCAAGGTCATTTGACAAGACGTCTCATCACCATCTGAAGATGACCACATGAGCTGTCTCAAAAGTTTTAATTGGAAGAATCATTTGAACTTTGGGGGGTGGGGACAAATCTATTTCTTTGTATATGCATTCTACCCGCCAATTTCTCAGTTTCGGAATTGCTTTGTAGCTACCACTTTATTTCCCAGTAAAAGGATAACTTTGCTCTACCCATGGAGTCTGAGTATTTCTTTCTTGGGATCTAAAAGGAGCGCATCCTGACAGCTGCCATGTTATTGTCATTTGGGCCCAAGTGTTGTAGCCTTAATTTTATGGCTTTCTTTGAGAATAAACAATCAGAAAAGAAATTTTACAGTCTTTCTGCAATTTAGATAAGATTTTTTTCCCAGAGAATGTGGGATTAAAAAAAGATAAGATAATCAAAATTTCACCCTTTCCATTGTGACACACACAAGAAAGGATTGGGGTTCAAATATATAGTTGAGCTGCCATCCTGACCTTTTTGATTCTTTGACCCTGAACTTATGCTACTTTTGTAACACTTGTTTTAATAAATTCACTCACATCTATCCCAATCATTGAATAATGTTATTGCCTATGCAACACATGAATTTAGAATTTATATAAACTCATTCAACAGCACAGTTTTAAAAGAAACCCTTAAGTGTATACCTAAGAAATTTGTAGCAAAAAGCTGCCTTATGGCTAAAAAACTGTATGTGGCCCCCATTATAGATAAAGTTAATCTGACCTGACTGTACCGAGGTATCAAGTGGGGGGGGGGTCACTAACTTCAAATGTTATCTGCTAGGTATTAGATGTATTTATATATAACATCTAAAAACACAATGTGTCCCTTACAAACCTCATATTAGCTTAGCCTTAGGACAATATATTAATTCAGTCAATTGTTTCTTCAGTGTGAATTCACAAAAATTGATCATAGAAGAGCTAGTTCCTATATTCCTGTGACATTTTTTCTGATTTTCAAATGCCATCATTTTCTTAAGCACTCTATATTTGAGGGTTCATTGGCCTTCCTCTTCTCCTTAATGCCTCCCAGTCTGAGTTTCTGTGGACTTTTTCACTGGCTTTCTCTAATGAATGCAGGAGAATTTTCAAGGAAGGCCTTGGTTTTCTCTCCCTCCCCCTCAAATTGGCTGCCCCAATAAGTTTTAAATTAGTGAGGCATTTCCCCCTCAATTACTGTCTCAAATAGAGTTCATGAAAGCCTCATATTTAGTGCAAGTATTCAATTGAGTTCATGAAGACCCCATCAAAGCAAATATTGAGGAAAAATGAATGCATATATATGCAGAGAAATGAAAATGGAAAGGCAACTCAGAACTTAGCTATAAGAGTTATCAAAGAGACACAACTGAAATGGTGAGAATAGGTATGGACATTCTTACAAAATAGTTGGCATATTGATGGAATTGCCCATCACAAAACATCCACACCACGGTAGATTATTCACTTATGTTAAGAGGCTGCTACTTTCCACCTTTTCTAGCATGATTTTTTTTTTCTAAAAATGCCAATCAAGCTTATGTAAATATTCAGTTCTATATGATGTGACTCAATAACAATGATCTTTGAAAAATACAATGTTTTAGTAATAAACCAGTGGTGTGCAATGGGAAATGATAGTAAAATTTATATCTCTGCCCCATTTTGAACTAAGATTAAGGAAATCCAGGTTCAAAACCACTCTCAGCCATAGAAATTCACAAGGGATGACTTTATGGTAGCTTCTATCTCTCAGCCCAGCTTACTTTCCAGGCTGTTCTTGTGAGAAAAGACAATTGAGGAGAGAATAATATGCATGCCACTTTCAATTCTGAGAGGAAAGATGAAATACAGCTTTGTCAAATAAATAAAAACTAATTACATTTACTTTTTGATAATGCTGCAGTCTGCACAGTATTGGGTTAGACAGTGGAATGTTTAATTAATTTGTAGAGCTGATGAAGTTGGAGAAATATAGTAAACCAAAATGGCAAGTACAAAAAAAAAAAATCCTAATTGAACTTGGATATTTAAAATCAATGCTACAACCACCACCAGTTCAAAACAGAGCCATGTGTATTTAATTGCAAAGACTGACAAAGGTCAACATGAAGATTTGAGCTCACCAAGAAGCAATGGTCACAAAACTAGGTTTTCTGGCAAAAATACGGTATATTTACAGTATAGAAAACAGGAGAAGGTTGATTCTCCTAGTACATATGCCATTATAGTCCTTAGAGCCTTTTGTTTTGATAACAAGTTAAATAAATAAAGTCTGAGGAAACAAAAAAAAGAAGATCATTTAAGAAAAACCATGTTACCATACATGTAAATAAAAATAAAATGCTAAGGGTCAGGATTGTACTTATAGTTCCCATGGCAAATCATCCAACATCAACATTGTGGTTTGGCTGAACTTTATCAGGAATGGCTCACAACACATATTCCCATGACATGACTCACAAACGCTTCACTTCCTGACCATACTTCCTTTGGCTCTCTAACCTAGGTCAGAGTTTAGTTTAGTTAGTAGTGATGTCATGCATCTTTGGCTGATGGGACAGACTGTGGTGCCTAACCTCTAAGGCAGCAACAACATTTAATGATAAAATGTGATTGCTTTGTTCTTTTTTTGGCACAGCATTTATAAACCACTCGAATTCACAGACGGTAGACCCTTTAAAAGTAGTAATCAGTTAAAAAATAAACAAACAGAAGGAAAACTAGACTGGTACTTATAGAGATTTTATCCTTTTGAAAGACTAGTTTTAAGTAACTTCCAAAGTGTTGAAAAAATAAGGTTTATATGCATCTTTGAGGAAAACATATTCCATAGTAACAGTCTGATTTCTCGTCTGATCAATACCACTTTTATTTCATGGTAGAGTGGGTGGAGATTTCACTTGACTGCTGGACCAGATATGCAGAGTCAATTTTGGTGAAGTGCTGGTGTAACCTGGCACCACACTGTATATGGTTTAACCAGCACTTTAAATTGGTCTCAGAAGCCTCCTTGTTAAGTTCTGTGCATGGGTGCAAGGATGGAGACGAGCCAGTGAAGTGAACTTCAAACTCTTTATTTACATGTGAAAACAGCTCAGCTCAATGGCCCCAGTGGGCCCCTTTATATAGGCAACACTTATTTAAAACACAGGGAGCGCTAGCTCCATTAACCAATGGGAGAGGCTCGTTAATAGCCAATCAGATTCTCCTGAATGGACCAATCCGATGTCGCTATTATCGGCCAATCAGAAGTGTAGAGCCAGAACCCTGCACTTTGCTTCAAGCTCTTAATAATCTTTATTAAGTATTTATTGATTCACAACACCCCTTCCCCAAGGGTTCCGTTTAAGGGGTGCGGTCACGTAGTCTTTGAGGTAGGCAGGTTGTTTTGATTGTCTATTAGATTTTCATTGTTCTCCCGGTATTTGGCTACAGTCTTGTTGGGGTAAGACGTTATCTGGTGAAGAGGGTGCCTCCCGTTCCGTATTCGAATTTTCGTCGTCGCTACTACTCTCGGCATCTCTTTGAGGCGAGGCCACCCCCATTCCGGATCCATCACGTGCTGCCTCTGAGCGGTCATTACTACCGCTTAAACTTTCTGCTGCTTCGAATTCAGCTTCCTCGCTATCTCCTCCCCCCTCGGTTTGGAAATCAGGAGGCTTGGAGATCCCCGACTGTAGCCTTGAACGCAGCTGATCAATATGGCGCTTCCATATTGTATCGTTGCGACATTTCACGCGGTACGATCTAGGGCCGGTTACTTGTACTATAGTTGCCTCGACCCACAACGGATCACCCGAAAAGTTCATAGCGAAAACCAAATCGCCTACCTGAAATTTGCGACATTTCCCGCTGGAACCGTGTGGTTTTTCAGGTTCATATGATGGATGTAGACAGTCGAGGTGGGAGTGGAGCTTCCGTCCCATTAATAACTTGGTGGGAGTTTTATTGATGACGCTGTGCGGAGTGATATGCTGCAAAAGGAGTATCTGGTTAATCTTGTCTTCTATATTGCCATAGTCCATTTTATGCAAGGTTTTCTTGACGAATTGTACCATGCACTCGGCCCTTCCGTTGGCCGCAGGATGCGCCGGCGAAGTTAGCGCATGGCGAATACTGCGGTCCGCCAGGTACTGTTCAAAGGACAGCCCGGTAAATTGTGGCCCGTTGTCGGATACTAGAATGTCTGGTAATCCATGTGTCGCAAAGAGTCTGTCTAGTTTCCTGATGACTGATTCGGTTGTTGTATTCCTCATTTCATGGATTTCAAGCCAGTTCGAGTAGGCATCCACCGTTAATAAGAATGTGTGTCCCTTGGTAGGACCTGCAAAGTCCAGATGAATACGGGACCATGGTCCCCTCGGTGTTTCTCATTCAGTTGGGGTTGCTTTCGGTGGGGTGTTGCTTACTTCCTGGCATTTGTGACAAGCTTTTACCCATGTCTCTATCTGCTTGTCAACACCCGGCCACCATGCGTAGCTTCGTGCGAGGGCTTTCATACGCACGATGCCGGGGTGGCCATCATGCAAGGTCCTTAGTATCGCTGGTTGCAACCGCTCTGGGACAACAACTATATCACCCCAGATAATGCAGCCCTTCTGGGAAAATAGTTCTGTTTGTCGATTCTTGAATGGAGCGTAGTCATCAGGTATCTGTTCCAACGGCCATCCCCGCTCGACCCAACTGAGGACTCGTGCTAAAATGGGGTCACGTTTCATTTCCATCGCGATATCTCGGGCTGTTAATGGCGGCATTCGAAGTGTCTTGATCTGCAGTGTTGTAACCGTCGGAGTGGGGTCATCAATGGTCTCCGGAAGAGGTGCACGGCTCAATGCGTCGGCGTGGGGAATGGCCTTCACCGGGCGATGTTGCAACTTGTTATTATATGCCGCCAAGAATTCTGACCAGCGGGTCATTCTGGGAGATAATATATACGGTGTTGGCCTATCTCCCGCTATTATTCCCAGCAAAGGTTTGTGGTCAGTCACTATGGTAAAGGCTCGGCCATACACATATTCATGAAATCTCTTAACCGCGGATACTATAGCAAGGGCCTCTTTATCAATTTGACTGTAATTGCATTCTGCTTTTGACAACGTCTTTGAGAAATAGGCAACAGGGGCTTCATTTGGTAAAACGTGGCTTCAAATGGCGCCTACTCCGAATGGGGATGCATCACACGTGATCGTTAAAGGCAAAGTCTCATTATACTGCATCAGAACAGCATCAGAAGTCAATAAATTTTTTACATGTCGAAACGCCTGTTCTTCTCTGTGTCCCCACACCCAGGTTGCTTTTTTGTCCAATAAACGATGTAGGGGTTCAGCTACGGTTGCTTTGTGAGGCAGGAAAACGTTATAAAAATTGATAAGGCCCAGAAAAGCCTGGAGGTTGGCCTTGTTCTGGGGTTTTGGGGCATTCTTGATTGCCCTGAGTTTGTTATCGGTGGGGTGAATGCCTTGACTATCAATTAAATATCCCCAAAATTCTACACGATCCGTACATAAATAACACTTGTTTTTTTTAACTTTGAGACCTGAGTCTTTAAATCTCTGGAGAAGCAACCTCAGGCGTTCCTTTAGTATTTTCCTAGTTGGGGCACCGATTAACACATCATCAAAATATGGGACAACACCTTTTATCCCTTGTAATAGCCTTTCCATCAAACTTTGAAAGATTCCCGGGGCTACGCTCACTCCGAACTGGAGTCGGTTGCATATAAACACACCTCTGTGCGTAACGATTGTTTGGGCCTCTGCCATTTTTTTGTCAACAGGCAGTTGTTGGTATGCCTGGGCTAAGTCTAGTTTAGCAAAGACTTTTCCGCCCCCCAGGGAATGGAGGAGGTGTTGCACCACTGGTACCGGATAAGCGTTTTGTTGAAGGGCGTGGTTCAGGATGGCTCGGTAGTCCCCACAAATTCTTATCGATCCATCCGGCTTGATGGGTGTTACGATTGGGGTTTCCCAGGGAGAGTGATCGGTTGGTTCTAACACACCCTGAGCTATTAATTTATCAAGCTGCTCGTAAATCTTTGGTTTAAGGGCAAATGGAACTCGACGAGGCTTAAGGCGGATGGGAGCTAGTTCGGGATTGAGGTTAAATGATATTGGGGTCCCCTTGTACTCACCTAATTTTTCTGCGAAGACGTCCTGGAATTCATGGACAAGGTCTTCTTCCCAATCGCTGCTGCAGGTTCGGTGAATGCCAGCTACTTCAAGTCCAAGTGGAGCGAACCATTGGAGGCCTAACAAACTAGGCCGATCCTTGTCGATTACAGTCAGGGGTAGAAATGCTGTACGGTTCTTAAACGATACCCGGACTCGGCTGGATCCAACGACCGTGATTTGATTTCCTTGATAGTCCTTAAGTATGAGTCTTTGGAATCTGAGGTCTTGCCTCCGGATAGTGGGGATGAGCTGCTTGAGGGTCTTCCAGGAAACCATCTAGAGGGACGATCCTGAGTCAACTTCCATCAGGCAGGGCTGGTTTTCGATGGCCACTTTCACTCGGATCTTTTTGGCGTCAAGAGATGAGGCGTGACCGATCGTGATCGTTTGATGAGCCTCTTCTCGCTTCGTTGGGTGGTTTAGGGTTTTGTTCCATTGGTGGTTCACGGGTTCTCACTTCATGGGACAACTTCCCGTCAGTTGGCGATAGTTAGCCCCCCTTGAGGGCTGGCTGGGTCCTGGCTTGCTTCTACAGACCCATCCAATATGGCCTCTTTTCCCGCACACATGGCAGAGCGCGTCGAGGAATTTGCATTCTGACTGGGGGTGGCTTGCTCCACACCCGGCGCATTGGTATTGCGATTTCTGGCGTTGGTCTCGTTCGGACCGAAGTTGATGGACCTCTTCCTCATCACTTTCTGACGACGATTTGAGTCCTCGTGGTGGGTTGTATCTAGCTGTCCCTCTGACTGAGGTGAAATTTCGCAGGCTTGTTGGCAAACCGGTGCGTGGGTGAGGCGCATTTGGGCATCCGACTTCTGCTGCAATAGCTTCAGCTATGGCATCTTTAAGGCTAATGTCGCCCTTCGCCATTAGTTTACTCTGAGTGCCCGGTGCATCTAATCCCAGAACTATTCGGTCTCTTAGGGCTTCTTCTAAGTCGGTAAACTCGCATAGGCCTCCCAGATTCCGGAGATCCACGATGAAATCAGCAACACTTTCGCCCTTCCGCTGACTTCTCTGATAAAATTCATGCCTTCTCACGAGCGTTGGCACGGTCGGTGCGTAGTGAGCTCTCAGCAGTGGTTCGAGGACGTCCCAGTCCATAGACTTTACTTCTGCCGGTTTTGCTAGTGACTTGGCCATCTTGAATACGGTTGGCCCACAATGAGTTAGGAATACCGCTCGTTTCTTTCCAGTAGTGGCATCCTTCAAATTGTTGGTTTCCAGAAACATCTGGAAGCGATTCATATATGAGTCCCAGTCTTCTTGTGCTGGGTTGAATAGAGCAGGTGGTATGACGCTGCCGGACATGGTTCCGCCATTGGTGCATTCAGCCACGTGCTCGGTTATAGTTCTTCATTGTTCCGTAAGCTCTGACGTCTCCACATCCCATCCTCATCGCCAATGTTAAGTTCTGTGCATGGGTGCAAGGATGGAGACGAGCCAGTGAAGTGTAAACTTCAAACTCTTTATTTACATGTGAAAACAGCTCAGCTCAATGGCCCCAATGGGCCCCTTTATATAGGCAACTCTTAACTTATTTAACCAATGAAAACACAGGGAGCGCTAGTTCCATTAACCAATGGAAGAGGCTCGTTAATAGCCAATCAGATTCTCCTGAATGGACCAATCCGATGTCGCTATTATCGGCCAATCAGAAGTGCAGGGCCAGAACCCTGCACTTTGCTTCAAGTCTTAATAATCTTTATTAAGTATTTATTGATTCACAACACTCCTGGTAACCAATATAAAATGAGGAGGACTTTACTAAAACAGGTTTCTGGGCTAGGAATTTGTCTGTTCAATCTTCACCAGTTACACATGCAGGTTCTCTTCAAACACTCTCCCAACATCACCAATCTTGTACTGATCACATCATGGTTTATTTTCAGCATATCCTGTCCAGGAAGGCTATAATAGGTGCAGCAGTAGAAGCTGGCAAAGGCCTCCCCAGCCATGGTCTCTATCTTCTGTTAAACAGGAGTTTCAATTTGAAAAATTTCTCCAGTCACTAACCAACTCCTTCATTAGAATATGAATCCATCTAAAGCAACTACCAAGGTTTCAGACAACCAAGATGTCTTGTGTGCCTTGGTTGATTTGAACTTGTTTCTCCAATGCAGTCCCTTACAATCTCTATTGTAAATTTCTACATCAAATTTCTACATCATGGGCCCAGTCTGGTGTGGGAATGGTATGCTTAGAGTTCTGAACAAAAGTATTCTAATCCAATGTATGGCTTCTCGCAATTTTATATAACGTGGGGAAGAGAACCAAATCCTGTGATATACTGCTCTATACTGAGGTAACAGTTGGCTTGACCACTTTCCCCCAATGACTACCAGATAGGACCATCACTTAGGTAGAAGTGAAATTATTCCATAACAATACTCCCAACTCTCAATTCTTCAGGCACGCAAAAGGTTGATGGTATAGTAATACCAAAAGTACCAATAAAGGAGAAAATTTGTAGCTCGGGGTTGAATTGAGGGGTCCTTGGTGCTCTCTGAGCTTGCTTGTTTTCTTGCAGACATTTCATTACTCAAACTAGGTAACATCATCAATGCTAGTAAAGAGTTCTGCTTGTTGTCAGTTTATATTCTGGTGACTTGCTTGTCTGTGTCGGTGGGAGTGGTCTTAGAGATTATTTGGACTGTTTGTGGATGCCTCTTTGGCATTTCCTTGAGTGGAGTATTTACTAAATATCAAAAGTCCTTACCTCTGGGCCTTGAAAAAGTTATCCATCAGCGCAACCATAACTGTTTTTCTCCCATGACTGGGGCAAGATCCTGACGAGAGGTATTTGGATATTTGCTTTCTCTAAGCATCTGTAGCTGATGTTTCGTTAGGGAAGAAGGAAGGAAACAGATTGTCTTTTAAAAAGAATAAGGTTCAGGAAGGTATTGAGTGTTATACTATGTATGAAATGAAAGGAATAGGTAATTAGGGAAGAGGTGCTGGTAGGAGGGAGATTGTTAATGGTGGAAAAGTGGTGCAACGGATTGGATGTAGGTCCATTTGGTGCAATCAATCTCAAGACAGCTGTAAATGGCAGAAAATGAGCAGAGTTGGTGATGGCTGCTGTTCCAAAGACAAAGGAGACAAAGGAGCAACTGGAAGACAATGGAGCAACATGGCAGTTATCATTGTTCATCAGTAGGCTAAATGAGAGCAGATGGCCTGAGTAGAAAAGTCAAGTGATGACTGCAGAATTCTGGCAACATTCTGATGTCCTGTGACAACATGTGAGACTTACATCAGAGCCCTTTATGGTAGTTATAAAACTCACCACTGTGCAGAAATGCAAGAGCTCAGGAAAACAAGATTTGAAAAAAAGATGAAATATTCCAGCATCATCAAATGCCCAGAATGTCTTCATTCAAAGAAAAAACACCAGTGCAAATATATTTTATCTGATATCAATAATAGAATTCTGTAACCAGCACAAGACTGTTATTCTACATATGGATTTTACTGTGTGGTCTTCCAGAATATTTCATGGTGAGTTTCAGCCTTAAATGCTTCTTATTCCTGTTTTCTTCTCTTTTGCACATCATGGTTGGAAATGTAAAGCTTCCATTTTCAGGTTGGAACAAGCCAGTGCCTTAAAATACTGTACATATTTTGCTTGGTTTATATAAGTCATTAAATTCTAAACTACAAGCAGGATTCATAGAAGATGCTGAGACAAAAACAAATAAATCCTAATATGCCTTAACACAATGTATAAATATTGTACTTGATTTCACTACATTAATAGTCACAGAAACCTTTTTGTTTATAGGAAAGATAATACACTCTGATTATTGGTTATATATCTATATATCAATCTTCACCAACTTATTTTCTTTTTGTGTTCTACACCTTGGTGCTCTTCAGACAGTTATGATAGAAGAAAATCTGCATGCTAAATTCCTGGCTGGGGATATCCGGTTTATATTGTGAGGTGTGACCTAATATTTCATACCCTGAACTGGATCTGCTAGATACCCCTTAATATGAAAGGACAATTCCCAGATGAGTAGAACCATTGTGTCATCCAAGGAATAGTAGCTAATAGGTTGATCTTTCAAAAAACAACACCAATAAGAAAGGTAAATTGCTTTGACTTGTTGTAATGTTCTGCCTTGGCTTTGTGTTCATTCTGACATTCTAAAATATGCACTTTGGGTGCTAGGTATAACCCCCAATTATGATGATTCCCAATTTATAGTTTTAAAACTCAGCATATTTGCCACACAAAGAAGAATGTCATAAATTGTATATTTATGAAGATGCCTAAACGCATGATATTCTTCTAACGTTATTCAAGGAAAGATTTGCTGAAGATAACTGGTGGTAGGAAAGAAGGAAAGATTAATGAACCCTTCTCATCCAATCTTCTTTAAAAAGATCTTTTGCTGCTGCTATAGTCATTCTGGGCAGGCATGTGCTTGACAAAGATACATTTCTGGTTAAACCTGTAGTTTGGTTAAACATGTCTGTATAATCTATGATCTGCACTGTAACTGTTGGGAAAGAATTGATTGCACAAGTTGCATCCATTCCTTCTCTGAATTTTTAGCTGCAACTTCTCATCCCATGACTTGGAAAGAAATGTTCTTTTCTGTGATTCCATGTAAGGCAAGCCCAGCATGGGTTGCCACTCAAATTGAAGGTAAAAGTTCTGTAGTATACATGAAGGCCAGATTACCAACAGTCTAGGAAGGAAGTGTTACGAACTAAGCAAATGCTTTAGTTAAAAAATCCTAATAGTTTTGTTTCCGCAGCAGGCTTGTAATCCTGCACTTCTGATTGGCTCGCGAACAGCGGATTGTGATTGGCCGTTTCTGGCTAATCTGATTGGCTGACAGCGGGTCGCCGCTGATTGGCCGCTACCAGTGTGGCAAACTCAAACCATTGGTTATTGTGACAGCAGCCAGCTCTATAAAAGGAGCTGCTGCTGCCCAGTATCCCTGCTCTGTTCTGAAGTCACTAATAAAGAGTTGGAGTCACTATTCGATGTCTCGTCTCCGTTTCTTGCGCCCACACTCCAGACATAACACTGGTGACGAAGGTGGGATGCGGAGACGATAGAGCTGATTGAACACTCACCGAACGCTAACAGAGCACGTGGCTAAGAGCGCACCAAAAGCAGCAGAATGACCAGCAGCGCTACACCACCCGCTCCATTTGACCCGGCTAATGAAGACTGGGACTCGTATATGGACAGGTTCCAGATATTCCTGGAGACCAACAATTTGAAAGATGCTACGCCTGGCAAGAAACGAGCTGTATTTCTGACCCATTGCGGGGTCTCCGTTTTTAAAATGGCAAAAGCACTTGCAAAACCAGCAGAAGTCAAAACAATGGACTGGGACAACCTCGCCCCAATCCTATGGGCTCATTATGCACCCGCGGTGCCAACACTCATCAGGAGACACGAGTTTTACCAGAGGGACCAGCAGGAAGGCGAAAACGTTGGAGACTTCATCGCTGACCTTAGAAACCTAGGGGGACTCTGTGGTTTCGCAAACCTCGAGGAAGCCATGAGAGATCGAATTGTTCTGGGCCTAAAAGACCCCACGACCCAGAGCAAGATTATGGCGAAGGGAGACATCAGCCTCGCAGATGTCATTGCCGATGCTACTGCAGCAGAAGCAACCAGGAAATCAGCCGCTCAAATGCGCTGAGCGAACGCACCACACCGCCAACTCGCCAGTGACACTACGCCTTTCTCCGAGAGGCACACAATGACCACCCACCATAAAGATCTTGAATCCTCATCAGAAAGCGAGGAAGAGGAGGTCAACAGACTCAGATCCAAACGCGACCAGCGAGACCAGTGGAATTGTAAGCTTTCGAGTCAATGTGCTGGATGCGGGGGAAACCACCCGCGATCAGACTGCAAATTCCGAGACGCACTCTGCCGTTCCTGTGGAAAGAGGGGCCACATCGCAAAGGTATGCAGAAGCAGGCGAGGGTCCAGCCCAATCCGAAGAGAAAACAACTCCCGGCATACAACAGGCACTCCACCAATAAATCGGGACTGCCTAAACAACCAAAGGAGCCAATACTACAGAAATCGAGCACCCGCCAATTCAACCAGATGAGAAGAGGCCCATCAAACCATCACCATCGGCCACGTGTCCTCCCTTGATACGAGGAAAATCTGAGCGAAGGTCACTATTGAGAATCAACCATGTGTTATGGAAGTCGACTCTGGGTCGTCCCTGTCAATGGTCTCCTGGAAAACCTTAAAACAGCTGATCCCTGACATTTGTCACCAGGACCTCAGCACTCAAAAAATCATATTAAAAGACTACCAAGGAAACAGAATTTCAGTTGCCGGTTCCAGCCACGTCCGAGTATCCTTCAAAGACCACACCGCAACCCTATCTCTTACCATCGTCGATCGAGATCAGCCCAATTTGCTGGGTTTGCAATGGTTCGCGCCACTAGGAATTGAACTAGTGGGCATCAACCAAACCGGAAGTGATGACTGGGAAGTGGCCCTCGTCCAGGAATTCCAGGACGTTTTCACCGAGAAGCTAGGCAAGTACAAAGGATCCCCCATATCGTTTAATCTCAGCCCTGATGTTGTGCCCATTCACCTTAAGCCTCGTCGAGTGTCCTTTGCACTCAAGCCAAAGATTGATGAACAATTGGACAAATTAATAGCCCAGGGCTTGTTGGAACCAATCGATCACGCCCGGTGGGAGACCCCAATTGTAACTCCCATAAAACCTGATGGATCCTTAAGAATTTGTGGGGATTACCGGGCCACCCTAAATCACGCGCTTCAGCAGAGCGCTTACCCTGTACTTGTGGTCCAACATCTCCTTCATTCCCTGGGAGGTGGGAAAATATTTGCAAAATTGGACCTAGGCCAGGCGTACCAGCAGCTGCCCGTAGATGCAGAGACTGCAGAAGCCCAAACTATAGTCACGCATAGAGGTGCATTCAAGTGTAATAGACTCCAATTTGGAATGAGTGTAGCACCTGGCATCTTCCAAAGTCTGATGGAAAGATTGCTTCAAGGCATAAAAGGGGTCATGCCATACTTTGATGATGTCTTAATAGCTGCCCCCAAAAAAATCCTGCTAGAAAAACAACTCAGAATGGTCCTCCAGAAATGTAAAGACACTGGCCTGAAGGTCAAGAAAGACAAGTGCCAACTTTGTACTGAGAGGGCTGAATTCCTTGGGTACCTTCTTGACAAACAGGGAATTCACCCTACGGAGAAAAAACTCACTGCAATAAAAAATGCCCCAAGACCTAGGAATAAAACAGACCTCCAAGCCTTCCTGGGACTCATTAACTTTTATAACATCTTCTTGCCCCAGAAGGCGACTGTTGCTGAACCCCTGCATAGGCTCCTCGATAAGAAGCCTTCCTGGGTCTGGGGACATCGCGAAGAGTGAGCTTTTCAGCAAGTAAAGGACTTGTTAACTTCAGATGCTGTATTGATTCAATATAACGAGACTTTGCCTTTAACTGTCACCTGCGATGCCTCACCGTTTGGAGTAGGAGCCATCCTGAGCCACGTCCTACCAAACGGTACTGAAGCACCTATTGCGTTCTTTTCAAGAACTTTATCTAAAACTGAGAGAAACTATAGCCAACTTGATAAAGAGGCTCTCGCTATTGTGTCTGCGATTAAACGATTCCATGAGTATGTATATGGAAGACCTTTCTCCATAATTACCGACCACAAACCATTACTTGGCATTTTAGTGGGAGACAAACCAACTCTCCACATCTTATCACCGAGAATGACATGTTGGTCAGAGTTTCTAGCCGCATACGATTACCAACTGCTACACTGCCTGGGGAAAGCCATTCCCCACGCTGATGCTTTGAGCCGTTCTCCGTTACCAGAAGTCATAGACGACCCAGCTCCAAGACATCACCTCAGAAACAAGGAAGGAACCTTGTTTGGCACGGGTCCTCAACTGGGTAGAAAGAGGTTGGCCTGACAATGAACCAAACGACACCTTCAAGCTGTTCAAAAACTGACAAACAGAACTTTTCTCCCAAAAGGGATGCGTCTTGTGGGGAGACAGAGCCGTCATTCCAGAGAGATTACAACATAAATTCCTAAAACTATTGCACGATGGCCATCCGGGCATTGTGCGAATGAAGGCACTAGCAAGAAGCTACGCTTGGTGGCCAGGTATAGATAAGCGAATAGAAATCTGGGTGGCCACTTGCAGCAAGTGTCAGGACACTCGTTCATCTCCACCTAAAGCACCACCAACTGAATGGGAAGCACCCCGAGGTCCCTGGTCCCGTATCCACATCGATTTTGTGGGACCTACCAAGGGGCATACATTTCTTATAGCAGTAGATGCATACTCCAACTGGCTGGAGGTCCTCAAAATGAAGAGCACCACCACAGAAGCCGTCACTAAAAAACTAAATAAACTATTTGCTCCGCACGGGTTGCCAAATGTCCTAGTTTCGGATAATGGCCCCCAATTCACCGCTCTGGCATTCGAACAGTATCTGGCAGAGCAGGGGATACGCCATGCGTTGATGTCGCCAGCTCACCCTGCGGCCAATGGCAGGGCTGAGCGAATGGTCCAATTTGTAAAGAAAACTTTACAAAAGATGGAGCAAGAGGACATCGACGACAAGGTGAGCTGGATGCTTCTCCTCCAACATATTACCCCAAACAGCACCACAAACAAAACCCCAGCCAAACTTCTGATGGGCCGGAGACTTCGCTCACATCTTGACTGCTTGCACCCTACCTACACACCAGAAAAGCCCATGGGGTCCAGCAGCAGGTATCGCACCTTCAAGGTAGGCGACCCAGTCTTTGCAAAAAAATTTTCTGGTGACCCATTGTGGGTCCCCGCTACCATAACTCAACTTACGGGTCCACGTTCCTACCGTTTACAAAGTACTGATGGAAAAATGTGGAAGCGCCGTATCGATCAACTGCGCTCCATGCTGGCACCTACCCCCGTCACAAACCCCGATCGGGAAGGGAAATCGAAGAGACCGGAGAAGAACTAGCATACAACCCAGTACGTGAAAACCAGAAATCAGCACAACCAACCCGGAGACATTCACCTTCTGAAGGAGAGCCGGGCCAGACGATCGCCTCACTACAGAGCAGCACTGCGACAGCAGCAAATCCAAGGGATCCGGAGGACAACCTTAATGGAAGCAGAGATGACAACCCCGAGTCACCCAACGGAGAGGGCAGAACATCTTTGCCAACAAGCACAGCTAACAGCCCACCGAGACCAGAGTCAGGGCAAGGACTGGTGGAGCAACGCAGATCAGGTAGACAGGTGAAACGACCTGCCTACCTGCGGGAATACATCACCCCACCCCTCAGATGGAACCTAGCGGGGAGGGGTGTTACAAACTAAGCAAAATCCTAATAGTTTTGTTTCTGCCGCAGGCTCATAATCCTGCACTTCTGATTGGCTTGCGAACAGCGGATTGTGATTGGCCATTTCTGGCTAATCTGATTGGCTGACAGTGGGTCGCCGCTGATTGGTCACTACCAGCGCGGCAAACTCAAACCATTGGTTATTGTGACAGCAGCCAGCTCTATAAAAGGAGCTGCTGCTGCCCAGTATCCCTGCTCTGTTCTGAAGTCACTAATAAAGAGTTGGAGTCACTATTCGATGTCTCGTCTCCGTTCCTTGCGCCTACGCTCCAGACATAACAGGAAGTGTAGCCTTCCAGATGTAATTAAATCATAGCAAACTATACATAATTGGGAACTGAAAATCAGCAAGACTTTTGAAAGCCATAAAGAACCAGTCCTGGATTACATGATCAGCAAAGTATTATTGACCAGCATTAAGAGTTGAATTACTATAAGGTTCTTTCCAGTATTACATGCACCTAAACACTAGCACAATAGCACAACAATCTTCCATGTACCAAAGGAAGGTTGGGAATTCTATTCTTTTGAAGTAGTAATTATTCCTTATCAAAATAGCAATAGCACTTAGACTTATATACTGCTTTACAATGCTTCACAGCCCTCTCTAAGGGCTGCATATTGCCCTCAACAATCTGGGTTCTCATTTTACTGACCTTGGAAGGATAGAAAGTCAAACTTTAGCTGGTGAGACTCACTAAGAAAGTATTTATAATCAATGATTAGAACCGGAGTGAAGATAATCTGTAAAGCTTTGCTATATCTCTTGGCATTCCAGAATTATCTATGCCTAATTAAAATGATGAAGATGAAGAGAGGGGAAGAAAAAAAAATCCAGAGACTTTATAAATGTTTTTTTGCCTTCGGGAAAGAGAGTAATGGCCAGCTGGAGAGGAGAGATGCAGCTCTCCTCAACCCTGCAGGCAGTCTCCCCCCTCTTTACCACCTCTATGGGGTTGCTTAGCCCAAAACCAGCCGGCTTGGGGCGTTCCAGTGGCAAGCATGGATTGAAGCCTCGCAGAGACAAAGTTTTGGTCTGTCACTGAAGAAGCTCAAACCGGAGTGGTGGTCAGAAATGGCCACCACAAAGAAGAACTCGACCGGAAAAGAATGTGTAGGAGGAAGATAAGAGGAGAAAGTTTTGGTTGACCGGGTCAAATAGCAAAAGCAACAAATAAGGTACCCTGGAATTGAAACTATTAAAAAACGATAACATTGTTCCCTAAGAAGATTTTTAAGCTGTGAAGGAGAGAGAAAAGGGAAAAGATTTGGGGGTTTTTTTTTCTCCTTTTCCTATACTGGCAGCTAAGAGACTTAAGTAAGAAATTGGAAAAAAAAATCCACTTTGACCTCAATAGGCATTTAATGCTAAAAATAAAAAGTCAAAGGGATAATAAAGATTTCTGGATAATTAAAAGCTTTTGAAAACAGGAAAGGAGAGAAAAAGAATAAAAGGACAGGATCTGGAAGGAAGGAGACTGCCTGAAATTAAAAAAAGAATTTACAGGAAAATCTCAACAAGACTTCCAAAAGATACATTCTAACTGAAATATCGCAACAAAAACCCCAGGAAGAGAAAGTTGAAAAAGAAATAAGAAAATATAACTCGGGACTATTTGGATTACTTGATAATTTCTGGATTCTTGGTTATTGTTTTGAATGACTAAAATCAATCGGGTGGTTGTTTAAAACAGGTTAAAATGGCTCCACTTTTAGAAGAACTGAAAATGGAACTTAAAAAGTACAAAGAAGATGCACAAGAAGGGAGAGGTTCTTTTGGCTTCATATTTCAGTTTTTAGAAATGGAGATTTGGAATTATGAGAAACAACAAGAAATTGTCTGCAGAACAAGAAGATTGCGACAAAGAAGAAGCCATCATTAATGAACAAATAATCTTATATCGGGGAAAAAAGGAAAGGGGGGAAAGAGAATGGAAAGTTTAAGATTGGGAAAAACAACTCAAAAAAAAAAAATAGAGTGAAAAATAAGTATAAAATCAGAAAGCCACAGAAGAAGGAAATGCAGAAGAGAGAATTAGAACTAGAGAGACAAGGGGGTAAAAGGGGGAGGGAGAAGATGAGAGGGAAGAAAGAAAGGAAAAGAAATTATAAAGGACAGAAGCAAAATATAGAGAAACAGGGCCTATTTAGAGATAATGGGTGAAAATTTAATGGAAAAAGGGATTCTGCAAAAGTACATAAGATAGTATGGTTATATTAGAAACAGAAATAATTTTAGAAAATATGAAACAATGTATGATTAAAATGTCTGATAAAATAGCTATTGTAATTCAGTGGAATTCTTGTCAATAAATAAATGTAATAAAATGAATATTTAATGATTTATAAAACATATGTGAAGAGAAATAAGGGAAAAATTAATTATGGTGATTATATGTGTTTTTTAAGGAAGTATGATATTTAATTGAAAAGAAATGTTAAAGATGTTCAGATTTTAATGATTATTAATGATAGAACTGGAACTGGAATGGAATGAGGGTTTATAATTACATATATTTTCAATTTTTTTTAAAAAAAGAATATAGTGTATATTACAAGAATGCACCAAGCAGAATTTGATTGGAAGTTATGTATTATGTATGATATTGAAGGTCATATTACTTAAGGTATATATTGAAGTTTAAATAAGAGTTGAATGGATGTAATTAAAAGATATAAAGTTGTCATACTCCAATTAGTAACTACAGGAGAAAATTTTTTTAATGAGAAAAGATAATATGAAATTGAAACAGAACAGACAAAAGTATAAATATAATGATTTGAATTGAGATGAGATAATCAAAACAAAACTGAGAAAATTAAAAGAGGGGAAAAGCTATATAGAAAATGTAAAATAGTATAAGATATGGAATAGAATACAAAAAGGAGCATGAAATTGAGTTTTGTGTCTGTATAAAGAAGTTCAACCCGGGACCATGCTATTTTCAAAAAAGATGTTTTACTTGTATTTTGTATGTGTGAAAACCCAAATAAAACTTTATTGGATAAATGTTTTTTTGCAAGTCATATCAATTTTATTTACAAAGTTTAACAATATTCTTACTTCCATATCGATATTCAAATTATGTAAATATTGTTCTTTCCCAGATAAGTTTTCATACATAAAAAAGCTGAGGGCAAAATGTACAATTCAACAATGATCTGACTTTAAAAAGCTGTCTTTTGTTAATTGAAGCAATAAAAGTTACCTTGATATTTCTAAGGATGCATCACATAGTACTTGAAAAAGCTTAACCGAAAAATTCAATTAAGCTGCAAATAATTTTCTATTGAGAGACAATGTCTTCTTTGTTCGCACTGCATATACTCTTTTCTTTTCCTTGCCTCTAATATGTGTGCACATATACACACAAAATCCCCCAACGCCTGTAGATTTTGGAAAGAACTGCACTTATTGGGAACTTATATATATATAATGATTTCTTGTTTTCCTAGACATTACACATCTGCTGATGTGGTCATGAGAAACAAAATTTAATTTTACGCATTTGCTTCTGTTCAAACCTTGGAAATATCTATGTTCAAGACAAGAGATTTAGCATTTTTATGAAATGACTGAAACCACATGGGGAAACAACCAGATAGTAATTGATAGAATAAGTATCCTCACAGTAAATATATAATGAAGAGGGAATGTACTGAATTCTCAACAGATGGGTAATCAGTATAACCAAGTCCCAGAAGCACCCATTGTGATTTATTGCTAAAGCACAGAGAATGCTTGTGTTCTTGAGAGGATATCAGGGAAATGGGATATAAAAAGAAACATTATTTTTGATGAATCATCTAAAAAGACACTACATTGTTTTGCTTCAGAGAGAGAAGTATTAAACAAAGGACACTTCAAGGAATTATGAACCTGGATGTTAACTGTTAGTGAGTTTATTCAGTGGAAACTGGCTTTACAGGTCTGTACCACCTTGCAAGCTCTTTACCACAACATTTCTGAGAGAAATAGAAAGCACGAACTTTTCTAACACTGCATTAAACTGCATTAAAGTCAGTAACCTCCCTTTAATGCTGCATTCTTTCAGAATCAACATGTTCAGGGCCACATGGAAATAGTAATTGTTGTGTATGCAATAAGATTAATAAAGTGTGAGCTTGGAGTAAATGCAGGGTTCTGGCCCTGCACTTCTGATTGGCTGTAAAGCGGCCAGACCGGATTGGCCCGTTCCGGGGAATCCAATTGGCCCTTAACAGAGAGTTCTTATTGGTTATAAGAGCTAGCGTTCCTAGCTTGTTATTGGTTAAATGTTACAGGGATTGCCTATATAAGGCTGGTTTTACTGCTTTTGAATTGAAGAAGTCACAATGTAAATAAAGAGCTGAAGTTCACCATTCAGAGGCTTGTCTCCATTCTTTCTCACCCATGCTCAAAACTTAACACTGGCGACGAGGATGGGATATGGAGATATCTGAACCAACGAAACTTCGAAGAACACCGAGCACGTGACAGACGACGCCAACAATGGAATCATGTCCAGCGGCATCGTACCACCCACTCCGTTCGATCCAACACAAGAAGACTGGGAGTCTTACATGGATCGTTTCCAAATGTTCCTCGAGACGAACAACTTAAAGGATGCCACAGCCGGGAAGAAATGGGCGGTGTTCCTAACGCATTGCAGTCCAACAGTATTTAAGATGGCTAAAGCACTAGCCAAACCCTAAGAAGTGAAGGCCATGGATTGGGATGACCTCGAACCTATCCTGCAAGACCACTACGCCCCGACCATGCCTATGCTCGTGAGACACCACGAGTTTTATCAAAGAAGCCAGCGAAAGGGAGAAAGCGTGGCCGACTTCATAGCAGACCTCCGAAATTTGGGAGGCTTCTGCGGATTCACCGATCTAGAAGAAGCACTAAGAGATCGCATAGTTCTGGGATGAGATGCACCAGGCATCCAAAGCAAGCTGATGGCGAAAGGCGACATCAGCCTTGCCGACGCCATTGCCGATGCTACTGCAGTAGAAGCAACCAGGAAGTTGGCTGCACAACTACGCCGAAACCGCACTCCGGTACCACTATCGGCCACCTAGTTCAGAAGGGCAGCTCATGACAATGCACCACGAGGACCTCTCTTCGTCGTCAGACAGCGACGAAGAAGGGGTCCATTGACTGCGGTCTGACCGGGACCCTCGCCCGAAGCTCTTACGCCCTTGCGCTGGCTGTGGAGCCAACCATGCCAGGTCCGAATGCAAATTCCGTGACGCACTCTGCCATTAGTGCGGGAAACGAGGCACATCGGACGGGTCTGCTGCAGCTTGCCAGGACCCAGCCAGGCCTCAAAGGGGCTAACTATCGCCAATCGACAGGAAACCGTCCTGTAAGGTGAGAGCCAGTAAACCACTCCTACAGAAATCGAGCTTTGCAGAGAGAAGAGGCTCACCATACTATCACTATCGGTCACGCCTCAGCCTTGGACACTAAGAAAATCCAAGTCACGGTAGCCATCGAGAACCAGCCTTGCCACATGGAGGTCAACTCGGGATCCTCCCTCTCGATGATGTCTTGGAAGACACTCAAGCAACTCATCCCCACAATTCAATGCCAAGATCTACGGTTCCAACGCCTCATCCTCAAGGACTACCAGGGGAATCGAATTCCCGTCGTCGGGTCCTGCAGAGTCTGAGTCTCCTTCAAGAAGCACACAGCGTACTTACCTTTAACGGTCATCAATAGAGATAGTCCTAGCCTACTGGGCCTCCAATGGTTCGTGCCACTCGGCATTGAAGTGGCTGGCGTAAACCGGGTCAGTGGCTGTGACTGGGAGGAAGACCTCATCTATGAGTTCAGGGATATCTTCGCGGACAGCTTAGGTGAGTACAAGGGGACCCTGATCTCATTCAGCTTAGATCCAAAAATAGCTCCCATACGCCTAAATCCCCGTCGAGTTCCGTTTGCTTTAAAATCGAAAATCGACGAACAACTTGACAAACTGATAGCTCAGGGGGTGTTGGAGCCCATCGATCACTCCCCGTGGGAAACCTCTATTGTAACACCCATTAAACCAGATGGGTCAATCTGAATTTGTGGGGACTACCGGGCCACTTTGAACCACGCCCTGCAGCAGAACGCGTATCCAGTTCCGGTGGTGCAGCACCTCCTCCATTCCCTGGGGGGCGGGAAAGTTTTCACTAAATTGGATTTAGCTCAGGCATATCAGCAATTACCAGTAGATGAAAAACGGCACAGGCCCAAACTATTGTGACGCACCGAGGTGCCTTTAAATGTACCCGGCTGCAATTCGGAGTGAGTGTAGCCCTGGGGATTTTTCAGAGCCTTATGGAAAGGTTATTGCAAGGAATTAAGGGTGTGGTCCCCTATTTTGACAATGTATTAATTGCAGCCCCTACAAAATAAATCTTACAGGACCGGTTAAAATTAGTCTTAAAAAAATTCCAAGAGGCCGGTCTTAAGGTTAAAAAAAACAAATGTAAATTGTGTACTGACAGTGTTGAGTTTTTAGGGTACCTGATTGATAGCCAGGGCATTCACCCTACCGAAAGTAAATTAAAAGCGATCAAAAACGCTCCCGGGCCACGAAACAAGGCCGATCTCCAGGCGTTCCTAGGCCTCATCAATTTTTATAATGTATTTTTACCGCACAAAGCAACTGTCGCTGAACCGTTACACTGATTGTTAGATAAAAAATTGGTTATGGGGTTACCGTGAAGAACAAGCATTCCGAAATGTGAAAAAACTGCTCACTTCTGACTCTGTACTCATGCAGTATAACGAGACTTTGCCGTTAGTTATAACCTGTGATGCATCGCCTTTTGGGGTGGGCGCCATTTTGAGCCACGTACTGCCTAATGGGAACGAAGCCCCTGTTGCATATTTTTCAAAGACTCTTTCAAAAACGGAGCGGAACTATGGACAAATTGATAAAGAAGCCCTCGCAATTGTCTCAGCTGTGAAAAGATTTCACGAATACGTGTATGGTAGGGTTTTTACTATTGTGACTGACCACAAACCTTTGTTAGGGATAATAGCCGGAGATAAGCCGACTTCCTACATATTATCCCCTAGGATGACCCGATGGTCAGAATTCTTAGCTGCTTATAACTATCGGCTGCAATACCACCCGGGGAAAGCCATTCCCCATGCCGACGCATTGAGCCGAGCACCGCTTCCAGAGACTCTCGACGATCCGGCACCAACGGTAACCACATTGCAAATCAAGGCACTCAACTCGCCGCCACTGACCACCCGAGATATCGCGAGAGAAACCAAACGCGACCACACCCTAGCACGAGTCCTAGGCTGGGTAGAACGCGGATGGCCATTGGATCAGTTATCAGATGACTTCACACCATTCAAGTCTTGACAGACCGAGCTCTTCTCCCAGAAAGGCTGTGTCATCTGGGGTGATAGAGTCGTTATCCCAGAATGGCTCCGAAAAGCACTACTGAGAACTTTGCACGATGGCCACCCCGGCATCGTGCGAATGAAAGCCCTTGCACGAAGCTATGCATGGTGGCCGGGCATTGACAAGCAAATCGAACAGTGGGTTAAAGCTTGTCCCAAATGCCAAGAAGTCAGCAACGCCCCACCAAAAGCCATGCCTACTGAATGGGAGACACCACGTGGACCCTGGTCTCGAATTTACCTGGACTTCGCGGGGCCAACCAAAGGCCACACTTTCCTGCTTACTGTCGACACCTACTCAAATTGGCTCAAAATTCATCGCATGACGACTATGACCTCCGAGGCGGTTATCAAAATTTTAAACAGACTCTTTGCAACCCACGGATTACCAGACGTCCTGGTATCCGATAACGGCCCACAGTTTACTGCACTAGCATTCGAGCAGTACCTTGCTGACCGCGGCATCCGCCATGCGCTCACCTTGCCTGCGCACCCTGCAACCAATGGCCGAGCAGAACGCATGCTCCAATTTGTGAAGAAAACCTTGCAAAAGGTAGACTACGACAACATTGACGACAAGGTCAATCAAATCCTCTTCTTGCAACACATCACCCCATATAGCGTCACCAACAAAACTCCCGCTGAACTGCTAATGGGACGAAAGCTCCGCTCCCACCTCGACCGGTTGCACCCGGCTTATGAACCGGAGAAACCACTAGGATACAGCGGCCGCTGTTGCACCTTCCAGGTAGGAGACCTGGTTTATGCAAAAAACCTATCGGGCGACCCGTTGTGGGTGGAAGCGACAGTAGTACGTGTAACCAGCCCCAGATCCTACCTTATGCAATGCCTTGATGATAAACTTTGGAAATGGCATATTGACCAATTACGATCGCGGCTTTCAGCGGCCAGTCCGCAAATCCCCTTTGACCAAACTGAGGGGGGGGAGGTACGGAAGAAGATGAATTCCTAGGAAACCCGTTCAAAGGAAATGATGGTTTAATAGAAACTCAGGAAGCGGAGCCGGAGGGAGAAACGGTTGCACCTCAGGGAATTGCAGAAAATGTGGGCAACGACATAGAAGTGAACTCTGAACCAGAAACAGCCCCACTGCCAAACAACGATCTACCTCAGCATGATCTCAGCCGATACAACGAAAATCAAAGAGACTAAAAAGACAACTGTCCTACCTAAGGGACTATGTAACTGCGCCCTGAAATAAGAAGCCAGGGGGAAGGGGTGTTGTGTATGCAATAAGATTAATAAAGTGTGAGCTTGGAGTAAGTGCAGGGTTCTGGCCCTGCACTTCTGATTGGCTGTTAAGCGGCTGGACCGGATTGGCCCGTTCCGGGGAATCCGATTGGCCCTTAACAGAGAGTTCTTATTGGTTATAAGAGCTGGTGTTCCTAACTCGTTATTGGTTAAACGTTACAGGGTTTGCCTATATAAGGCGGGTTTTACTGCTGTTGAATTGAAGAAGTCACAATGTAAATAAAGAGCTGAAGTTCACCATTCAGAGGCTTGTCTCCATTCTTTCTCGCCCATGCTCAAAACTTAACACTTAACAGTAATAGCTTGAAAAAGATACTGGTTGGACCACAATCACAGGTAAGGGAGCTATTTTAGTTCATTAACTAGGATTTATGGTTTAATGTGATGTGCAAATAACTATGGTTTCTTTAAACCATGGATAATAACACCTGTGGTTTAACATAATGTTTAAATCCAGGGAGTTGCAAAGCAAAAATAAGTAAATTTTAATTTGTTTTTTCTTCCCAGACTAATTTAGAAGAAGATGAATACAGAAGAAGTTGAATTTATCTTTGTTTCCAATAGACATCTTAAAAATGCTGAAAGTTTTAAACTTGCATGTGTCCATTGTCCATATATTGGAAATATGTTCATATTTCATGCCATTAAGTTTTCTTAGAGTTAAATATATCATTTATATTTAATTATCAATATTATAGTATATCTACTGGGCCTTGGGATAACTACTTTTTCAATATATTGTGCTCCTTATGAAGAAGACATCAGAGGTAGTATTCAGCAGGTTCTGACCAGTTCTGGAGAACCGGTTGTGGAAATTTTGAGTAGTTTGGAGAACTGGCAAATATCACCTCTGACTGGCCCCGCCCTCATCTATTCTCTGCCTCCTGAGTCCCAGCTGATCGTCTGGGTCTTCTTTGGTTGCCCTGCATAGGAGAAGGGAGCTGGAAAGCAAGTTAGTGGGCTAGGGAGGGAATGGAGATTTTGCAGTATCCTTCCCCTGCCATGCCCACCAATCCATGCCCACCAAGCCACACCACAGAACCAGTGGTAAAAAAATTTGAATCCCACCACTGGAAGACATTATAACTGGTCTAGGGTGCAACATTCTATCCAGTTATTAGATTATAACACAAAATTGTCTAGAAGTTTATAGCCAAATTATAACTGAGACATGCATGTTTTTCCTTTTGGGATAAGTATTATCCTGAATGCAGAAAGAAATAACCAATAAGAAGCTGAAGAAATAAAAAGCACCAGATGGGAAAAATAAAAGAGAAGTTTGTTAATAGCAATATTTATAAAATGGTTGACATTCTCTTTTCAAGACAGGTTTTAACAAAGTGTGTGTGATAGAATCATAATAGTTATACCTATGTACTGCTTGGTCTTTTTCCAACCAAATTTCCATTCTATCCTCTGATGTAGTTCAGATTATTCTGGATAGAATATGTCTAGTATGTCAACCTAGCATGAGCACTGATTGATTGAGAAAGACTTTCTAACTTTTTATCTACTTGGTATAATCAAAGTTATGGACAATAAATTGACAGAGATTGAGAGATCATAATAAAAAATAGATTCTCATATCATACTAAAACATTTTATACTGTGTGGTTAGGAGCACACAGTATAAAATAACTATATTTTACAAACCCTAAGAGCTGGACTCATTAAGGGACAAAGTTATAATAGCACTGATCTTATCAACATGCTACAATATGTAAACCTAGTCACTGCTTGTGTGCATGAGAGACCATACATTTCTATTTGCAACTAAACAAACTTGTGATATGTTGGGTCATCCTTTGAGTATGACCAGAATAAACATTAAATGGGGGGTGGGGGGTGTTGTTCAGAAATAATTATCATATAACTCTGGGATGCTGCAACATTCACAACTTTGTGAATAAAACTCACTTGATCATCCTGGAAATTTCAATTCCGCTGGAATAGTGGGAAACACAATAATTGCTGTGGTATAATGTATCATTTGGGCTAACTTCAGGGTGCACATAGATAAACATATAATGGAATTTGTGGATATCTTGGGGAGAAAGGTGTTGTTTAAGAAACAGTCAGACAATACATGTATGGGGTTCTATTAGTTTAATGGACAGAGAAAGAAACTTATGAAGTACTAACCCTAATGAATTAAAAGTGGGGTTGCAAAGTTGTATTTTCAAACTTGTAAGATTGATTTAGTGTAGCCTTATAATAAAGTAGAATTAGTTCATCATGTCATGTTTCTGTCTGGTTTAGCTGGGAGCTTGACCCACAATGAGAATTTTAGTAGTTTATAGAAAATACTTCAAATGAAACTATCATATTATCATTGCTACTATTAACAACTGCTCATTTTCTCTAACAGGTTTCCTATGAAAAATCACCCATTTTTTCATGCAAAAAAGAAATCAGCTGGGGAAAGATTATTTTTAGCAAGTAACAAAACAGAACAACAACAAAACCTTCTTATCCCAGGACAATTTAAAAGTTCCTGGCCCCAGGTGATCCTTTACAGCAACCTAGAATTTCTTGTTTTTATTTAATGTCTTGCCAAGAAAAAAAATACTCACAATCCAGGATCACATGCATTTCATTTCTATGCTGTGCAAGCTATATAACATCTAATTTAGAAGAGAAATTGTAGTATATAAACTTTGTTTTCTACTTGGGTGGCGAGTATTAAATGAGTTATGGGATGTCTCATCCCAATGGAAAGGATACCCATTGAGCTTCCCCTGTAGATATTTGATCAGTTTTCTGTTTGTATGTCTGCTTCGTTCAAGCAGTGAAGCCAGCAAAAGAAGATGTGATGAGTATGGCATAAGGGCACTGAGCCTATTTCTGAAGTCTGTTTGTAATATGTATTGTACTGCTGAACAACTGTGTATACAAACTGTGAAGTCTGTTTGTAATGTGTATTGTACTGCTGAACAACTGCTGAAACAATAAAAACACCTTACTATTTGCTTGGGTATAAGAAGTTTCCCACCAACAATGAAAGACTTACAATGTATTATGCAAGGCACAGAATTATACAATAAGCTACTGTTGGTGGCCAATCAATTAAATACTCATCCTGGGTAGCTATCTTATTCTTTTATAAAATTTAAAATAATAGATTTACTTGAGATTTGGCTGTATCTCCCATAGATTTCCAAAAAGCATTACCAGCTCAAATAATGTGATTAAAAAGGGCAATCATTTCATATATGATAGAGAGCAATAAAGTCAGTTTGCTTGGATTAAAGGAATGTAAAAGAGAAACAATCAAGTTTAGTTTTTTTTTTCTGGTTCACTCCATTTCTTTTGGGGGAGGGGGAGGTATACAGTGTGAAGACAGTAGTAAATAAATAAAAGGATAATAGTGGGCCCTCAGTTTTCACACATTTTCTTATAAAGCAGTTATAATAAAAACATCAGTTTTATTATTCAGATCAATGTCAGACATTAGGATACTATTTTTTTCTTCCATTCAATTATAATTGTTGAGAAATGTGAGCTTTGGGGTGCGTTTTTGAGCAGCTGAGGATAAAGAGGGCTTTTGCGGAAGCTAAAAGCAAGTGAATCAAATTAGCATTGTTTGACAAAGTGTCTCCCCCAACTACTGACATGTGCACCATTCTCTTGCCATCTGTTTATGTCTTTTAGTAAAAGGAATCTCAGAAGAAGAGGGGCCTCTTGAATTTCCAAATTCAGTTCTTCCAGACTTTTAATCAACATAGAAGAAGCATTCACATTTTATGGATTGGGTCTAACAGTGTTCAATAAAATGAAATAAATATGCAGAAACAAGGATTTGCACCTGAGGATTTTTCCTTCCAAAATTCATGAAATATTCATACTTTTGTTTAAATAAGCATCATAACTGTTCTGATCTAAGGTCACTTTGTTCACTGATAAACATGAGCTTTCACCTTGGCTATGTTGACACACACGTCTAGAGGCCCCATCTGGGCTGACCCTTCCTTAACCACAGAGGAAAGCTGCTAGTATGAGAGAAGAAAGGAAGAAAGGCCATAATACACTCATATACCTGTGCTTTGACCAATTCTTCAAAGCTTTAATTTTTTTAAGTATTTTCATAAGTAAAATTAATACTTTTCTTTACCCTATTCCTAAGTCCTTGGTTTCATTTTAGTTTTATTTTTAATTTCTGGGTTTTTTTTTAAAAAAAATAGTTTTCTCTGCTTTTGTATTTCTCAGCTATCTCCCTCCATCAGTTTTCATGGTTATCAATGCTTTTGTAAAAAGAAATGTTTATATTGCTAACATTAGACTCCACTTTAGTGATTCCAGTGAAAGAAAAATGGAGGTCTAATTATTAGATTTATTCGTCCCTCATGATTCTTCTTGTTAGTCAACTTCCTACTTCTAAAGTTTTCTTCATAGTTATTAGTCTTGATTATAATTGCCAATTCTCTGAATGAAACTGTGTGAGTGAGAAGGAATAAGGTCATGCAAACAGAAAGAAAGAATAGTTCCATGCACATGTCTTCTGAACTGTCTTTAGTTAGGCTTGTTCTAAAATTAGTTTCAGATAAGGAAAAAAAAAATCATTTAGCCAAGATTCTTTTGTAAGTTTAATTATTATACTTATTTGGTTAGCTGCTATGGCAATTTGAGTGCAGTTACCCTGGACAGATGTTACATAAATATATTATTCATCCATGGACATTAATGTATATTAATATATCAATTATTTGACATATATTAAAGGTAAAGATTTCCCCTAACCAGTCATGCCCAACTCTAGGGGATGATGCTCATCTCCATTTCTTATCCAAGGGCGTGAGCATTGTCCAAAGACATTTCTGTGCTCATGTAACCAGCATGACTATACATCTGAGGCACACAGAATGCTGTTACCTTCCCACCAAAGTGGGACCTATTTATCTATTCTCATTTGCATACTTTTGAACTGCTAGGTGGGCAGAAGCTAGGGCAAGTAACAGGAGTTCACCCCATCATGCGGCGCTTGGGTCTTGAACCCAAGCTGTCAGCTTTCCAGCTGAGCCATCGTGGCCCTTCTTTTGATATATGGAATTGAGTTTGGCAGATGCTAGTGGTTCTATTGCTGAGCCATATGAAGAGTAAAAGGCAGCTTTCCCCAACATGTTGCTCTCCACGTTTTGGAGGCTATAGATTCAACATATCTGAAGGATTCTAGCATGACGAAAACTGTCTCCATTTACCCTGTCATTGTTGATTGCTTCCAAATGATTATGTTCAGACATAGTTCAGATTATGTTCAGATTATGTTCATCTTTGAAGTCAGGATACTGGGTTTTTAAACATTGTAGAATTAAGAAAGCATAATATCTATTATATTTTCTCAGGTTGTTTTGCATATGAGTCTGGTCAGTAGTGGGATTCAAAAATTTTTACTACCAGTTCTGTGGCATGGCTTGGTGGACATGGCATTGCTTGGTGGGCATGACAGGGGAAAGTTACTGCAAAATCCCATTTCCTCCCCATCCCACTAACCTGCTTTCTAGCTCCATTGTTCTGTGCATGGCAACAAAAGAAGACCCAACCAATCAGCTGGGACTCAGGAGGCAGAGAATAGATGGGGCGGGGCCAGTCAGCGGTGGTATTTGCCGTTCTCCGAACTACTCAAAATTTCCGCTACTGGTTCTCCAGAACTGGCCAGAACCTGCTGAATACCACCTGTGGATCTGGTCAGATCATCTTTGGTTCTTGTCTATGTCAGTAGACATAGCTGATGCATAACTTGAGGTCCTCCTGGACCTGTGGCTCAAGGAAAGGGCAGCAGCCATAGTTAACCATGTCCTTTGCACAGATCTATTTTGGGTGTCAACTATCCCATTCCTGGACCAGGAGACCTTGCTCACAATTACTCATACCCTGGTTACTTCCCAGTAACACTACTGTATCTTGCTGCACATGGCGTTGTCCTTGAAGACCAACCAGAAAGTACAACTGGGCAAAATGTAGCAGTTTACACTGTTCTGGACACTTCACAATTTGACTGTATTACTCTGCTGCTACACAAGCTGCATGAGATACAATTCAAGATGCTTATTATCCCTTTCACAGCTATAAATGGCACAGGACAAAATTATTTGTGGAACAACCTCTTCTTGAAGGTATCTGTCCACCCCAGCTGGTCAGATAGGATAGGCATGTTCCAAGTCTCGTCCTTTAAATATTATATAATGGGACTTTAGGAATGTTTACTATGTTAGCTTGAGGTTTTTAAAAATATTTTTGAAAGCTGCTCAGTGTTGTGCTTGATAATATGTGTGACTACATAAGCTGAATGAATGAATAAATGAAATACTTTATTTTTGAATTACATATTTTATACAATGGTTATATTCTCCTTTAAGGTTAATTTTTGTAAAATATTTAACAATTTTCTAAGATTTAAATATTTAACATTTAAATATTATATTTTAAAATAAACATACAAAATATACAAGATATATTTACCTAACTTATGATTATTGTTATTACAGATGCAAGAAAACACTAGCAGTAGAATAATTTTATAATAGCTAGAAATGCAATGAACCGCAGACCTTAACAATCTCTTCTACTTAAATCAGTTTTACATTTTAATCTCAAAATGTACTGAATTTAGCCTGAAATTTATAGACCAGTGGTTCTCAGCTTGAGGTCTGTGGATCCCTAGGAGAATCTGTGAAGGCTTGAAGAAATATTATGATTTAAATCTTGAGTTAAATCTTGGCCATAAAAGATATTTAAAGGGGCTCCATGGTGAAGAAAAGGTTGAGAACCACTGTTACAGACCAAGATTCATTTCTGTGTCCAGTACAGCATGATTTGGTTTTGGTGATTTTACTCAATTATAAACAAGATAATAAAGGCATAGTTTTACTTATGAAGAAGCAACACGTCTCTGTGTCAATGTCATATGTAAATGTTTTGTGCTGTTATTTCATGTTTATTTTGCAAAGGAAAGAGAGAGCCCTAAACAGAAGCTTGTTTTGAAAGTAAACATTTCCCAGAGGTAATTATATATTATATGTAAATATGTGAACTGCAATTTTAACTTTTGCTGCCGTGAGGACAAGAGACATTTGAATTTCTCCTTATGCCTCTTCTTCTGCCTTGTGGTTATGTTCAGCAGGTAAAAGTTAGAGCTATTAAATAAAATCATGGATTTGATTCAAGGTCAAATACACATTTCAAATAACACTTGGATATATATCTATATATCTTTTTGTATATAGTTAGAAAACCAAAATCTGCTGGGAAATTTCCTTTTTTGCTTACTAGAAAACAACATGACAAGGGAGGGATCAATTGTCCCAAACAGCTTCAGGGAACTTGCTATGTTCTTCCCTGTTAGAAAGAATACTCTGTTCCAGCTGCCAAAACTAATTTTAACTGTAGAAATTGACATAACCTCTACTTTTTTTTTATTAATCTAAACTTGTTTGGAAGACAATATTTTTCTAAAATTGGTGAAAAATATAATTAACATATTTAGCATTAGTTACACTTTTAATGTGTCTTTAAATCATTTTTGTATAATATATTTGTAGTTGTCAAGATGAGCTATGAAATATAATGGATTTTCTGTACCGAGAGTCAATGTTTGAGTGTAAAATGTTAGGAACAAAATACAAGAAAGAACTGTTTACAAGCTTCTTGAAAGAATCCAGATAGTCAGCATTTGGAAACAGATTACCGTATATACTCGAGTATAAGTCGACCCGAATATAAGCCGAGGCACCTAATTTAACCACAAAAAACTGGGAAAACTTATTGACTTGAGTATAAGTCGAGGGTGGGAAATGCAGCAGCTACTGGTAAATTTCAAAAATAAAAATAGATGCCAATAAAAACTTTCACTAGGGCAGTTGAGAATAAGTTTGATGTTCACAATTTCCTCTTTGAAAGAGACCAGTAAATAGGGAACAAGAAGATGAAGAAAAAGAAGTGTGTTTTTTCACACTTTTCACACTGAAGTGAACAAAAATGGCATCATAGGAACAAGCTTATTCTCAGCCCAAAGGTTTGTTTCTGATTTCTTCCCTGATTTAAGGGAAATTTGGGAAACTATCTCACTATCATGAAAGGTTTGATTGATTCACTAACCCAAAAGATGATGATGATGACAGTGGGAGGCAGGAGTCACTCTCTCCCTTGCAAGAAAAAACCAAGAGCCGTTCTTATGATATCTCTCTCTCTCTCCCCCTCCTCCCCAGTGGACTGAAAGCAGCTGGAGCTGAGGAAATGAAACTGAGTGGCGCGACCTCAGCTCGCGTTGCTTTTTCAGCCTAGAGCTCAGAAAAGCCTCCCCCTTCTCCTCCTCCTCCCCCTCCTCCCGAGTGGACTGAAAGCAGCTGGAGCTGAGGAAATGAAACTGAGTGGAGCAACCTCAGCTCGCGTTGCTTTCTCAGCCTAGAGCTCAGAAAAGCCTCCCATCCCATGATTAAAAGTTGCAAAGGAAACACGGAAGCAGGGAAGCGGCTGCCCAGCTTCGGAGCTCCACACCAGAGGGGAATCTGACTCGAGTATAAGCCGAGGGGTTTTTTTCAGCACAAAAAATGTGCTGAAAAACTCGGCTTATACTCGAGTATATATGGTACTAACTATTTTTATTAAATTACATTTATATTGTTTTTCACTATGAAAAATCCAAAGTGGTTTACAATGTTCCTTAAAATATCTTAAATATAATTCAGGATAAAAACATACTACAGATAGTCCTGAACTTACAACCCTAATTGAGCCCAGCATTTTTCTTGCTAAATTTGTTAAGTGAATTTTGCCCCATTTTACGACCTTTCTTGCCACAGTTGTTAAGTGAACTACTGCAGTTATTAAATTAGTAACATGGTTGTTAAGTGAATCTGGTTTTCACATTGACTTTGCTTGTCAGAAGATTGCAAAGGGGGATCACATGACCCCAGGACACTGAAACCATTATAAAATTATCTAATTATCTAAGTATAGTACATAAAATTATATAGTGCAATGTCCTACCTGTCAATGAATACTTCAGTTTCAACCATAGCATTACAAGAGCAAACGATAGATACAAACTTAAGGTTAATCGCACCAAACTTGATTGCAGGAAATACGACGTCAGCAACAGAGTGGTCAATGTCTAGAATACTCTACCTGACTCTGTGGTTTATTCCCCAAACCCCAAAAACTTTAAACTGTCTGCTATTAACCTCACCCCTTTCCTAAGGGGTCTGTAGGGGGTGGTGCATAAGCGTACCAACGTACCTACTGTCCCGGTCTTATTGTTTCTTTTTATTTTTCTTATATGTATCCATTTCATGTGTTCATAACCATGTTTATTCTTATACCTGTTATCAGGGGTGGGATCCAACAGAGTTAACTACCGATTCGGTGATTTACAAAGTTTGGTGATTTACAATGTGCTTCCCTGCATGCTGCATGCCTGCCTGTAAATCGTCATCAGCCTGGTGCCTGGACAGCTGAGCAGCGGTGTGTGCTGAGAAGCAACCTTTGAGAAAGTACTTTTTTCCTGCTTTTTTAACTGCAGGCTGTGCTGCGCATGGTAGCTGAAGTTGAAAATGCAGGAAATAAAGGTCATGTAAGAGCCTGGGCGGGTGGGTAGGCAAAAACATCAGCATAGAACCAGCTGCTCTTCAGAGCTACTGGTTCTACAGAGGTGGACAGAATCGGTAGAAACCCACCCCTGCCTGTTATAATTGCTTGACAAAATAAAAATAAATAAATAATTAAATAAATGTGAGTCAGTTTCTAAGTGCCTGAATTTTGATCATTTGACCATGGGGATGCTGCAATGGTTGTGTCAAAAACAATCACTTTTTACTGTTATAACTTCGGTCACTAAATGAACTGTTGTAAGTTGAGGACCACCTAGTTTTGTCAAATCAAAAATTTTAGGAGGAATCAATAGCTGGGAAAGGCTAACATAAGAAACAGTATTTTACAAGATGCTGGAAATCAAGTTTTCCATAGGCACAGAATGAAGAAAGCCTGCTTCCATATCACCACCTAGTCACAGAGCCCTGGCAGAGAAAGCAGGACCTTCTCTGGAGATTACAAGCCCTGGAATGCTGATGGAACTAGGCACATTCTTTAACTTAGTCCCATATTAAGGATTTATATATACTAACATCTTGAATCTAGATTGGCTGCCAGCATAACTTTTATTTTTAATGTTGGTGTCATTACATGTGCACAGTCTGACAAACTACTACATTCTTTACTAGCTGCAGCTTTTAAATCAGTTCCAAGGATAAAGCTACATAGAACATATTACAGTAATCCATTCTTGAAATTGTTTGTGTAAAAATTACTATAGCAAATCTATCTTTCCTCAGAAACAGATTCAACTGGCATACTCCTCTAAACTAGTTGACACTAGCCATGGAGATCCTCTAGACTTCCAATGTCAATTTCTCACTTTCAAAGGAGTCATCTATCATACTGTAATCTTCAGCATGAAATCTATCCTTTCATACAACAACATATCCATCACTCTCTGCATCCATAAAACTAACCCCCTCTCAGCTAGGGTGAATTAGCTATGATGGGGAACAAGGCAAGAGAATAGATGATAAGGCAAACTACATAAATATATTGTTCACATCCAACTGCTTGTCCCTAAAACTGGTCAAAATGATGATCTGGATTCCTTATTCAAACATATTAATGATTTTATTTTGCAGATTATTATAAAAATGGGGTTTTTTTTGCCCTTGATATACCTTGCATATTTATCAGAGCCAGCTTCTGTAGATATATGACCACCGATATCTGTATAGCTCAGGGGTCTCAAACTTGGCAACTTTAAGACTTGTAGCCTTCAACTCCCAGCTGGGCTGGAGAATTCTGGGAGTTGAAGTCCACAAGTCTTAAAGTTGCCAAGTTTGGGGACCTCTCGTATAGCATGAAAAAATTCTGCTGATAGTTATTCACTGTGATAAGTGCATGAGTGTATGTAAGTTAAGCTGGTAAAGGGTGTATCTCTAATTCCCATCAGCAAATAGGTAGTACTTACTGATTTGTCTCATTCAGCAACTTTTTGAAGTTATGACAGTGATGAAAAATATATATGACCAAAGCCCACATTTATAACCTTTGCAGCATTCCTCAGTCATGTGATCACCATTCCAGTCAGTACATGCATCCTGTGCCTGACTTGTTTTTCTTATTTTTTCCTGACATATTGGAGAGATTGTAGAGGGATTACAATCTCTAATTACAGAGTAAGCAGGCACACAATGAAGATTACACCAGGTTTTTTTGTGTAGCACATTTGCTGCTTCCATCCCTGAGTGCTCTCAGGGCTCCCAAGACTGCTATTACCACCACGTTCCTTTCTATACATATTCATTCAATTGTGTGTCAACATACTCTCTTGTAATCTCTTCTTCTCTAATAAATGTACATTCAAATATTAATTGTTTTTGTTCATAAACCAAGCACTAGAATGAATATTCCAAAACACGGGGGAGAAAAGGAAAGCAGCCATGATCACAAAGATTTCCCACTTAGCAAACATTTCCTAATGATAGAATTGCTTGTCCCACTTTTGGTTTATAAATAAGGATTTCCTCCATAGTTCCACTTGTTTAATACTTTTTTCCCCATCTCCCTCTGTTTCTCCATTCCAAAATAGTGGGTTCTCTATTCTTTTTTTTCCTTCTTGTGATATAAAGTAGTATTAGGCTACTTAACAGCCTGGCCATGTATTTATACAATGATTATGAAATAATTTGTTCTACTAGCACTGTGTATAATAGAAAGAAAAATTTAAGGATAGACTAAAAATCAAACAGCTAAGTTCATCCCAACATTTTCATGCTTATACTTAAGCTTTGCGTTCTTTGTTACTCTCACTTCTAGAGACTATGCAAAATTATGCACTACAAAATATGTTTATGTTACTTCTGAAATAACAACATGGCTCTTGTTAGTTTAGTTATTTATATTTATTTATTTATTGAATTTATATTGCCACCTATCCACTCATGGAGACTCGAGGCAACTTACAGAATGTAAAACCATATTTAAAATAAAAAAACAATAAAAACTAATAAAAAGAATCAAATAAATTAATAAAGTACAATAGAACAAAATCTGGAAAAACATTAAATAATAAATAAAAAATTACCCGCAACTCCTACCCCTCTGCCCCAACAGCAGATCACACCATTTGATGGGCTCCATCCCACCCTGGGTTCCCCAGGCCCACTGGCAGAACTAGGTCTTCAGTGCCTTCCGGAAGAGTATTAGTGAGGGGGCCATTCTAATCTCTGGGGGAATGATGTTCCAGAGAGAGGGAGCCTTTCTTCTGGGTCCCACCAGGTGTATCTCCCTCGGGGAAGGGACCCACAGCATCCCCTGCCTCCCCGCTCTAATGGGTCGGGTAGATGTTCCCTCAGATATTTATTAACATATTCAGGTAGCTAGACAAACTTTTCAGGTTAGAAGTAGGAATACTGTTACTTCAGTTTACCTTGCAATAATGTGTCTTGTACAGCAATTTTATTCTTCCCCACAGTTTTTCAAGCCCGAAACAGTTATTTTCCAGAGTTCAACAAAACAAAGTGTGCAAATAATGATTTCTCTATGGTTATTTCATATGTTTTGCAGTTCAATTCTGGGAGAGATTTCAAGGTCAGCGGAACAATAGTGTTGAAAGAAAACTCATTTAGAAGAGAAATAGTTATTCAAAGAAAAACATAGTGTTCAAAGCAAGCTGTTCAAAGAAAACGGTTGAAAGGAAGCCTTTTTGATTTAGTCAGAGCTGGAGTTTTTCCAGGTAGGGTTTTTCTGTGGACAACAGTTGCAAAACATGGAAGTTCCCAGAACTTTATGATGAAGTAGACTGTTTCTGAACCAAGCCCTTGGAAGCCTTGGTATATAGGGCTGGCAAGTTGTACAAAGCTGAAGTAATTTATTAAATGAACCATTACTCCCCTTTTAATAGAAATCATTCTGAAACCTTATCGTTTTTGCTGCATAATCTTATTCTGTACAAAAGCTGTGCTTATACTGTGAAGCATGCTGCAGGAAGTATGAAAGCTGGCCATCAATTTAAACATGAATTGCAGGAATGCGGCAAGAATGGGTGAAAATTTGTAGAATAATTGGTTTTAGAGGCTAACCACATCATCTTTTGTAATTAAAAAGCATTGTGGTATCAGCTATAAATGCAGAAGCAGAAGACAGAACAGCTATAACATCCTCTCTTCTTATTAAGTGTTCTTAGTTTTTTTGGTCCAAATGACTCTGCTAACTACAATTGTTGACGCATAAGCCAGTCAGTCATGACATTTTTACTGTGCCCATGGTTAAAAGGATCAATGTTATTTTGAAGCAGAAAGAATTGTATGCTTGCCAGGTAATCTAAGCTGCAACTCTTTTCTTTGTTCTATGAAATGAATGTGACTGAAGGAATGAATTAAAAATTGTGTTTTAAGAAACTGTCTGGATTAGGACTTGGAAAAGATAGCAGAGATGGTGAAAAGCCATGAAAAAAAACACGCAATCAGATTCCCCAATCATTAAAACAGTGTTCCCTCAAACATAGCATATCAGGACTGCAGAAATATGAATGACCACTTAAGGGGAAAGAGAATTTTTTGCATCTTTTTCTTTCTATTTAGTAGTGATCAGGAATATTGCTGTTCCTATATGATAAGACAGAAGACATCACCTTTTTTTTTTTTTTGAGAAAGACAGACGTTGAATACTTGAGTGGAGCTGAGAGTTGGCAAAAAGAAGTGTCCATGGACATGTTGGTGCCTACAGTGTCCCTTCTGGGAGCCCTGTCATTATGAAATGGCACCCTTCAAACCATTCTGAAATCAAAATCGGCAACTGCAAGTGCAAACATGCAATCCTTGGTGGTAAATTGGAAAGGGCAACTGCTGCAGTTTTCTCCCTTTCAGATCCACAAGTAACAGCAAGCCCTTCCTTAAGATAAATTAAGAGGCTCAACTTGCTTATATAAAGACTTTGTTTTCAGTAAGTATTTCCCCCACTTGAATAGGGTTATTAAGGTGATAACTTACATAGCATCTCTCACAAATTGGCAATAGTGAAAATTGAAGCCAATGAGGTATAGTGGGCAGAGTATTAGGCTAAGAAGATGCAAATGCAGTTTTCTGTTAACTGTGAAATGACTATAATACTTGAATAGTATAACCAACAGCAACTTGGCTCCTTATTTCAGGCTTTATACTGTATATAGGACTGCTGATAAGTACTTTTTTAAAATTTTGACAATGGTAGGAAGTCTGTACCTTACCTGCTTCAGAACAATAGCACATTTGAGCAGGGCAACTGTTAACATGCATTAATGAGTAGACATAAAATAGGTATCAGAAAAGCAATCAAATAAGAATTCCTGTTAACTTGAATGATTTAGCTTTATATGAATGCAAAACTCCAAACACTTCCTTCATATAAAGCATTGTGAACTGATTGACAAACATACTAACCATTTTATTTAACCAGAGTTTCAAAATTAGATTTAGTTAACCATGGTCTGGTAAGTCATCTAAATCTGGAATTGTTTTTATGATTAATCAACCATTATTATGTTAGAAAAAATAAATGGTGTATGGATCAACCGCAATATGGAACAACACTTCTAATAGCATCTTTGTTGTTCCTTTTCTGTTTTTCACTTTACAAGATTGAAAAAAATATCTCCCTCAGTTTTTCACTTTACAAGATTGAAAAAAATATCTCCCTCTTCTCTTTAGAAACAAATAGTAGTAAAACAGCATGCCAGCAAATGCAAATTTGCTGCAATACATTGCCATGGTGTGTGGGGAGGTAGGTAACCGCTACAGCAGAGGTGTCAAACTCACGTTGTCATGGCAGTGTCATGTGACATACTGGGATTTTTTTTCCTCTTCACTAAACTGGGCATGGGTGTGGCCAGCACATGATGCATCTGGTCCATGGGCTGGGAGTTTCACAGCTCTGCACTACAGGCATGGCTAACTTGATTTTCTGGGATAATATTGTGACATTCAAACATCATCTAAATCTGACAGCCCTCAGAGTGGAAAGCAGACAGATATTCTGCATTTTTAAAAAAATTGTCCAGCTATTGCTCAACAGTTCTACTTATATCAAATATTGCAAAGTTTGAATTTTAATGCATTTAATTCTTTTCCTTCTGTTTTCAGAGCCTGCAGCAAAATACTATTTCTTTAACACAGATTTTGACAGGCAACAATGAATTTCATTATCAGGTTGTCTTCAAAGACACTATTGTTGACAGATGTTAGAAAGATGTTAACCAAACAATTAAAAAAAACTGACTTGACAGAGAATGAGTTATTTAGGGTTTCCTATATTTACCTTTTCTATTGCTAATGTACTTCATTTTGAATCTAATCAAATCATGTCCCTATGGACTTCAATTGGCCTGCCATCACCAAAACTGCAATAATTAAAACAATGTCTGAACGTATCCTACCCAGAGATCCAACTTAGATATAACAAGAGGAATAAGACTAACTAATATTGTAAAAAAAAGATGCAAATATATCTAGGGTATTCAACATTTTATTACCTTGACATTTTTTGGCTACCTTCCATTCTGACACAATCCAATGCAAATTTAGTCAAAAGAAATCATGCTGAGTTTAGTTATATTCAGCTTCAGTGTCTTTGTTACTATGGGTATCCCAAATTTGCTTGCACTTGGTTTGACTAATTTTGCTATGTAGTATTTGAGAAAAATGTGGATCCCTTTAAATAATTGTTAGAGTATTCACTAAAATTTTCAAAGTTTCTGCCTCTTTTGTAGATTCCCAAGTTGAAATATAGGCTACTTTGATTCCCATGAACACTACTCATGTACTCCCTTCTACGCTTGCCTTCATTTTTCTTATTCTTAAATATTGTGATTATGTTTGAATTTCAAGTATTTGAGAAGGTCAACTTCATTATTATACAAAACATTCTAGGAAAAACAGCCTTCTCTAAAGATAAGTCCATGCAGATCAATTCTCTCTTTAGAAACAGCCCTTAACACTTTATTGCAACCACATTACCTGTCATCCATAGATCTGTCCCTGCTGAATTAATATGGGAAGGTTAAAGATTTCATTTTTGGGTTTTTTTAGATTTGACAAGACTGATAAATATTTACAAACTCAAGATTCTATCCATAATACAATAGATTGAAAATCAAAGGGTGCATGTTACCTTGTTGATAAAGTTATACGTCTGAATAAATCTTCAGGTTTCTAAATAGGCTGATCTAGAAATCTATTGAAGATATACTGTAATAAGCTCCTCCGTTGCAAATACTGTATATATGTAGCAAACACTAGATTAAAAATTAGTCCCATTGCTTTATTGTAACTATGTATGAAAAAAGTCTTTAATTATCTATAGTATGAGTTATTTAGACCACTTTATGATTCAATTCATCAGCTACAGAAGAAACAAAAATGGAGATGTGTATTCCTGTTAGCATGAAGATTAGCTTTTTGTGAAACAAATCCAGTATAATTTGGAGTTTTGCAAATGACTTTTTTTTGCAAAAAATAAAGTTTTCAAAATTAAAATGTTTAAACAAAACTTTGCTGCTTCCCCACCCCCTTTGTCTTGGATTTAATTGTATGGAGATATAATGTATGAATTTATATTTTCATAATCAGTAATTGGTTGTCATTTTTGGCTTTGGACTGGATCTGTGGTTTGACTAAACAGCTTCAGGACACTCTTAGGACTTCCACTGGCTGAAATGAGTGTATTTATGCGTGAAGCAAGAACATGAAGCCCAAGTCATCTTGGGAGGCTATTGTTATTATGTCTCTTGCAGATTATTGAAGTTGCCAAAAACTAAAAAGCTCCTGCCACAAACTTAAAATTAATAAGTAAAACAATGGGTAAAAGTCTTGAATGTTGCTTTGCCAATGCAGTTACGTAATGTCTTTTTGAGCAATTGTATGTTCCAAATGTAATGCATTTATCACACATTTTTTACTTTACATGTAAAGATGCAGTTTTGGAAACAAAAATATTTCAAAAATAAAGTGAAAAACGTTTAACTGCCTAGTTTACGCTATATCTTCCATTTCCTCTAAACACATTGTTTACATTTAGAGCACAAATATATTTTTCCAACCAGCAAAAACGTGCATAACCTGATGAAACATACAAACCGCAGGAGTTTATTGTACATCACTGGCTAGAAAATAGATATTTTGAGCTATGTTGATTTTTAAAATTACGCTGTGATTCTTATATTTTGCATATTGTTTTGTTCTAAGCTACCTATCTATGTAACATTTTATACAAATAAATACATTAGGAATCCACTAACCCATTAGTTTCTCTCTCTCTCTCTCTCTGTTTATGTGTATGTGTGTCCTTCGCATTTTCTGCTATTGCAACAATAAAATCTATAATAGCGCGTGGCAAACACCACTTCCATCCCTCGCGCTCCCTCCGAGGGCACCGCCCTACAAAACAAAAACAGCGAGTAGCCTGACTACGCACGCGCACACCTCCTACTGCTTTTTCGCCGACTGCCGCGCCGCTTTTTCAGTTCCCTCCCACTGACAAGAACGGATTCAAGCGTGCTCGTACACATGCGCCGACATCAATTGACGTGAGGGAGCACGCGGCGTCCTGTTCGTGGCTTATTGAGGCTACAGTGCCATCTGGCGACCGGCTTGTCTGTTACGAATTCCAGCGCATGCGTACTTTCTGCGGGTGGGGGACGCGCGCCTTCTGTAGAGGCCTACGTAAGCTAAGTCACGTTTACATAAAATGTAGTTAGAGTACTTCGTAGTGAGAAAAATGGAAGGTAACATAATTGGATTTTAGGCTGCGATCCCATATTCTGCCTTTTCCAACTCAACTGCTGTTCAGATGTACTGGAATTATTGGCTCCAACGTTCAAAGTCAAGATATTTATACTTTTCTGAATAATACTTAATATGAATTAGTATAAAATACTAACTTATCTTAAAGTAAATCAGTAATCATAAATATATAAAAATATGATTTATTGTGGGAGTGGAGTGAACAAGGATAGAAGAATAAAATGAAAGTATGAATTCATAAGAACAGTTCAGGATGAAAGGATAATTTCCTATGACGCAACAGTGCAAAATATAAGACAAATGGTTCAACTCTTGCCCTGAAGATGGTACTCATTGCTATTCTGCCTTGAAATATAAAGGTCCTATTACGTCTTATAGTCCTTAATAGAGCTACTCTCTGTGTATATTGTAACTTTTAGACTTATGGTAATAACTGATTCCATAGACATTCATAGAAAGTGAAGTGAGTGTTATTTAAAATCCAATTCCCCTTTCTGCCCTGAATCTGAAGATACTTTGATTATTCATAAATGGATGTGGGCTAAAAATCCTGGAAATCAGAACTTTAATAGTGGTAATGGTAATAGTAAACAGGGAAGAGTGTTTATGTGAAATTAAAACATATGAGAAAATGCTCTCAGATTTTTATGATTTTTATTGTTAGGTCATTTGGACAGATGAAATGTCTTTACTTAGAAAATTGATTTTTCTTTCAACTTCTTTTTTTTTTTTTGTAAAAGTTTTATTGATTTTAACAACAAAAACATATAAAACATAACACATGACATAAAAAAAATAAAAAAATAAAAATAAAAAATTTAAACATTCTTCATAAATTTACAACTTCTAATGTTACTTAACAGCTGATACTATAATTTGTGTTTAGGTGTTAGGTAACATTAGAAGCACAAAGAAAAATGCAGTTTCCTAAATAAAGCCATTTCATCCCTCTAATGCAGGACTGTCAAACTCCCGGCCCATGGGCCAGATGCATCATGCGCTGCCCACCCTTTCCTGGTTTAGCAAAGGGGGAAAAAGTCCCAATAATTCATGTGATGCTGCCGTGACAACATGAGTTTGACACCCCTGCTCTAATGTTTAGGGATAATAGAACAGCATGATGGCCTAGTGGTGAAGATGCTCACTCACTCCGAAGGTTGAGAGGTCATTCCTAGCTAGTGGTAGATATTTTTGTCCTTGGGCTCAAAACAAAAAAAATCTGCAAACTCCACACCGACATCAGAAAGGTCAACTGGCCAGTAAATGCTCAGCTCCATCCAGTTTCCCCAATTCTACCCCAAATATGAACTACAGGGTTGTAGAAAGGGAATTTTTTAATGTTATATGAAGAACAGAATAAAATAGAATTCTTTATTGGCCAAGGAATTTATCTTGGTGCAAATGCTCTCAGTGTACATAAAATAAAAGATACATTCATCAAGAGTCATCAGGTACAACACTTAATAATAGTCATAGGGTACAATAAGCAATCAAATTAGGAAATCAAATCAATCAAATTAGCAATCAAACTAGGAAACAGTCAATATAAATCGTACAATCATATAAATGAAGTATGGATAATACAGTACTTCAGATGTCTTTTGGAATTTTTTTCAAAATACACTTTATTATGATTAATTTTAATCACTTTGGAGCAGAACTTTTTAGTGTGATTAAAAGTCCGAGAAGAAATTGAATTTGAAACTTAACTGAAATCATGAATTTCTTATCCAGTAGGTGGCACCCCTGAAATCTATTCCCACTTATGTACTATGGTAAAGAAGGCATTAAATCCTGGTAATGAAAGAATGCAAGAACACCCCATTTAAATCTGGCTGGATTAAATTGATTCCCCTAAACTGGTTGCTGTTCATAGATATATTGTCTGTCAATCTACCTACCTATCATACAGGCTGGAGAGGCACAGCTAAACGGCTGAAAGTGGGCCAGAGGCCCAGGTCTGATAATAAAATAGTAATGTAATTTACAGAACTGAGTGAATAACTTCAATCTGAAACTATTTAGAATTATCACAAAGTATTTCTACAGAATCAGTAATTCCAAAAGTGTGTATACATTGTAAAAGAACTGTTATGTCATAAGAAATATACAGTAGCTAATTGGAAAGTTGCTATTTTAACATATATTGCAACTCCTTCAGAAAGTATACTTTCTTTCAAATTTGATTATAAACGGAGATGGGTGGTTAATAATAGTTCACCTTAAATGCTTTTGCATGGTTCACCTTAAACTTCTCTTAAATGCTTTTGCATGGTTGAAAAATAATAGGAAAATTCCTTGAACTCTAATGCAGAAAATGGTTTTAGTTACTGGAAAAACTATTATTAGAGAGGCAGATATCCTTTCTCACTGGTTTTGGAGTGCAAATATGAAAGCTCAAGCAATGGCTATTAATGTTGAACCCTGCTTATTTCTTCATCTTGAATCATTGGACCATCCTGTTTCCCCTAAATTCATTTATGATTGGTATGTCACTAATAAGTCTGAGCAAACATGTTCTCGTAAATAAGCACTTTATTCTTCAAAGCACTTATGCAGCTTTAGCTATCTTTCCTCACATCAGAGAAAAAGAGATAGCAAATGTCTTTTTTGATATTTAAAACTAAGAAATATCTTCAGTATTTCAGTTGTATACTGCAGCACACCAGTCATCTTATCAGGGGGATGTGCAATGTATAAATTTAATAAATAAATAAAGTCATTGATGAGAAGACATTAAATTAAGTATCATTATATATTGGTTTACATAATATAGCAACATAAAGTTAATCGACTTATTGACATTTCTTGTATGGATTTTAGTTTACTTGTGAGGAAGAGAATTTAATGCAGAAGTAAATGTAATAAGGATCTGTATGTGTATAAAGGGGAAAAAATCATAATTTACTTTGAACAAGAAGACTGAAACCTGAGATAAGTAAAAAAAGTCAGATTGACCTGACTTCACACTGAATGAGAGGAAAGATAAACAATACAAGTAGCACTAAGATTTATAGGAGAAATAGTGTCCAAGGTTCTTAATTTAGGAGAAGCTTTTAACTTTAATAACTAACTACCGGGGAACAGTTTCGTCATCTGGTACATCGTACAACATTCAAAGTATTTTGTATAGTTGCTAATTATTTTTTAAATATGTTGGAAGAAAAAGCATTGAAGCTGTGTTTCCTATTTGTTGAGTGTATATGGTGTCAAACAAGGTTAAGCAAGCTTTTATATTAATTGACACATCTGAAAATCTGGGCAGATGTTGAGGGAATTCTCACAAATTAACAAGAAGTAATTCAGTGTTCTGTTGTCTGATTTAACTAGAAAGTCAATATATGTATAATATGAATTTTCATTCCTGTGTTGTTTTGTTGGATTTTGTTAGGTTAAGTTCACTTTCACTTATACATAATTGAATTTAATTTGAACAATACTTTATACTCCAATATCTAAAGTTTCTTATAAATCCTCTGCCCTTCAGGCCATATTTCCCTTGTTCCCATACATACACAGCCTATGTAATGTTAATCCTGGAGATACTGTATTTTACTCTTGTAAGATATAGCCTGTATTCACACTACATGCTTAATATACTCAGTGCTGTTTTCTAGTTTTAAGTGTTTTCTACTTTTAAATTAAAAGTAACCATAAAGTTATGCTGCTGACATTCAAACAAAGTTGGGGTGGATTAAAGTATCCCTACCTGTAATCAAGTAATGCAAGAACTGGGCTAGCATTTCGTTGGCCTTTTAAAGTGTTTTTTTTAATTAGAAAATAAAAGTAATTAAAGACAGTAGCCATCCTAGACCATAGGAGTCACAACAAACTTGTTTAAACCTACCTTTTTACTATTTTGTGATTAGAAAGGTAAAGTAGTATTTCAGATCAAGGTATTTTTTTTCACTTTAATATTCAGAATTTTCTAAAAGTAACAAGGTATGAATTTTAACACAAAGACCTCATTTAAATGTAATATGATTCCTTACTATAGTTTAATTTGATTTCATATTCTCTTCTACTCATTGTGAGAAAACAACCTACCTTATTTTTAAATAACAAAACACGATCATTTTTATTCTTCTAAAAATGGTAGATTATTCAACATATGAAAACAGCTTTGGATTACAAGCATAAACATGTTTGGATAAGAGTCATGATAACCCATGAATAATATGTGGTTATTCAGATCTTAAGTGGAAAATGTGATTTTGAAGTTGTAGTACTTTTCCTATCTACCTTTTGCTATCACCTTAAAGAAATCACACAAGTCCAGGAAAAGACAAAGTTAACTTGAAGTACCTAAAGGAATCGCTGAGCCCTGTCACCATTTTTTTTAATGTTTCCTTAAGTCAAAAACTAAACATTTTTCTGGGACTGCATGGCTATTTTGTGAGATAGATGGATGCATGGATGGTGGATGGGTGGATGAACAGACCTAATGGTTTCTCTATATTGGATGTCCTCTTCAGTATAATTCCAGAAATCATGAACTTGCCCATTAGGCTTCATATTTAGTGTATATATCATAAACTATTTAACATGATGTATATATTAGATTTCTTTAATATGGTTCACCACATCGCTATCTACTCCAGTACTACTTATTCTAACCGGTAAAAACACTGAAATGATTCTAGTTCTTTGTTTTTTGAAATCCGTTTAATAGGTAACAAAAACTTGAGTATTGGAGGACAATTTATCCCTGATTGTTTTCCTCTCTGTATGCTCCAGTTCCATCAGTTAAACAATGGCACCTTATGGGATCTGTGCCACTTTTTCTGTTCCAGTATCTGCTCAATGGAACAATATGTTCCCTCCCAAATTTGTTTGGCCCATCCCTGTTGGCTTTTTAAAAGGCCCTGAAAAAATGGGACTTCCCACTTCTGCCAGGAACTGTGCCAGAAAGTCAGATAAGCTTGCCATATGATACAAGTCATACATCTGTACCTTGGCAAGATTTGGTTTATAACATTATGTTTAATTACTTTTTTCTTTTTCTTTTTCAGAGGTTTCACCCTTTAACGCTTATTAGCCAGTTATTTGGGAAATGAATGATCATCTACAGGTATTAAATAATACAGCACCAAGGGTTGACATTTGAGGGGTTTTTTTATATGCCAGGTGTGACCTCTAACAGTGACCTACGGTTCTCCCCCAATGTTTCTTCATCTTAAAGGAATCTCTATAAACAGGATTAGGTTTTGTAATTATGTTAACTAGAACACTGCTTGGCATCTGAATCATTTATCTTCATTTTGCGTCATTCTGATAAATCTGGGGTCTTAGTTTAGAGCAGTTAGACAAACTGGTTCCACAGAATGCATAGTTGCTCTGTTGTGGATGGCAAATAATATTGAAACATTTAACAGGAATACATTTTTGAATTTTAAACAGGTACTCCTTGGGACCATCTCACCTTTCTTTGAGGAAGAATCCTTATTTATATATTTCTTATAATTATAAGAAATATAATTATAAGAAATTATTATCAGTGGCAATTCCAAGTTGAAAGTGTGGGGGGTCAGAGTGAACAAGCAGTATTATAGATCGGTGGAGGCAGTGGGAAATGGCTCAGTGGTTAGAATGTAGTACTGCAGGCTATTTCTGCTGCCTGCTGGCTGCCTGCAATTTGTCAGTTTGAATCTCACCAGGCTCAAGGTTGACTCAGCCTTCCATCCTTCCAAGGTGGGTAAAATGAGGACCCAGACTGTTGGGGGCAATAGGCTGACTCTGTAAACCACTTAGAGAGGGTGTAAAAGCACTGTTTCTCTTTTGGATTGGTTGTTTGAAGTAGATAGTTCATACTACGGAATAGCAATCCATCTCTGCCTATAATAGAATCTAACTCTTACTATCTGGGACTATTAGGTTAGTATTCTGAATGGAAGAAAAGAATGAAGCATCAGTTTTATTGATATATTAGATAGTTTTTTACTTAGAACCATTTATTTAGTGACCATTCAAAGTTACAACAGCGCTGAAAAAAGTGACTTACGACTGTTTTTCACACTTACAACTCTTGCAGCATTCCCATGGTCATATCATTAAAATTTGAATGCTTGACAAGTGGCTCATATTTATGACAATTGCAGTGTTCCAAGGTCATGTGATCACCTTTTATGACCTTCTGACAAGCAAAGTCAATGGGGAAGTTAGATTCACTTAACCTTATCACTAACTTAACTACAATGATTCACTTAACAACTGCGGCAAGAAAGGTTATAAAATGGGGCAAAACTTACTTAACAAATGTCCCACTTAGCAATAGAAATTTTGAGTTCAATTGTGATCATAAGTTGAGGACTACCTATATTCTTATGTGTACAATGTGCAAGTATGCTTTCAATATTCTTTACATTTGGCCCATCTTTTATGTTGAACATGGTCTTCGCACAAACTTGCAATTGAGCAAATATTATGCTAATATAATATTGATATAACTTTATCTTAATATTTCTAGCAGAAATAAAATTTAACGCTGCACTCACATCTTTCTTATTGCTGTATCAATGATTGTATAGATTTAAAAATATAAAACATGCACAGTAACTAAATGAAATGCCATTATGGCTCATTTCATCTTACCTGAAGATGCTTTTCATTCAGTTTCTTCTTACTGGAATCTTTGTCACAAAAGATTGAGAAGTTATCTGTAATGATGCAGCCATAATTAACATGCTTTTTTTGAGAAATGTACATTTTATGCTGACTTTCTAAAACTACCCCACTCATTGGTAATTTTGTGGAAACATCTTCAAATGCCTTATCCTTATGATATTTTGATGAGGAAATTTCTGGCCTTGTCATCTTATCAATTTGAAATTCAGAGTTAATCCTCGCTCTTAAGTCTGAAGAAACAGTAGCCCCTTTTAATATAGTGATTTTACACATTCTATCTTCTTGCTCGTCTGATCTTGGATTAGGATGAATATGAGAAATGCTGGGTGCTGCGTTGTCTGTGTTCTTATAATTTGCAAAAAATAATAATCCACCATCTTGTCGTTTTGCTTCAGGCTCTTCATGATATAAGTGGTCAGTAACTGTAGTAAATGCCAAGGCCATCTCACCATGTGTGAAATGAGATATGTGTGAAGGACTTGAACACATTTTCAAACAAATGGCCTGAATTTCCACAGTTTTGTCCTTTATCTTATCAGAAGATTCAAGGAGTTTGTCGGTGTCAGCAAGCCAAAAATAAAAAATAAAAAATGACAGTATTGCTATGTGATTGAATTGTCGAGCTTCTAGTCTTATAAAACTAATCCATTAGGACAACATTTTACTTCATTGTTAAATGTCATAGGAATAATAAATTCTAATGGAGTAGAATCTTCTTTTATATATTTGGAATTATGAGAAGTATCCAACACTTGTTATTCCTGAAATTAAAAATAGTGCAAAAAAACTTTACTGTGTTTATACTTCCAATGAAAATTTTTATTTTAGTTTATAAGGTGGAACGTCAAGCCTTTAGATAGATCTTGGAATCTATTTTTACCAAAAAGATTAAATTACCTAGATGCTTTAAACCTTTCTTCAGAACAGAATACAATGTTGTAATAACATTTGGCTTCTTCAAGCACTTCTGATAAAGTTCTATGGCTGTTTTTCAGAGTGAGTAGGTTCATATTATTTGAACTATGCTTTTAGTTTTTAACATCACTGTTGTGGTTTATTTAAAATCAAACCACATTTTCAAGCAATGTGTAAATTGTGTGTGCCAGGAATAGGAAGCCTGGTACCTTCTGGGTATTTTGGACTTCATTTTTTGGAAGCACCATAGTGACATATTATGGGAACTGTAAAATAGATTGACTTCCCGTTGTTCAGGCAATGTCTCATAAGTATTTAAGCACAGTAAAATTTTTGAATGATAGGTCATATAGATTTATTAATTAAATAATTCCTGAGCCGGTTAAATTGTCAAAGCCTACTAAGCTTGCATGCTTTTCTCTTCCTTTTCTTAATTTATATGCATGACTATAGGACCATGATTTGTTACATACTTCTCTCCCTGTGATATTACAATCAGGAAACTACTTTTCCTAGTTCTAATATCACAATATCAAAATTCAACTATTATAGTTTAATTTGAACATATGAGCAGGCAGTTTGTGAAGTACCACTTTGCACTTGTCTTGGAAGGGAAGGAGGAATGGCTGAGATCATTTCTTATTATTATTTCATCAAGCCATGATTTGTTGCTTTGGGAACTTAATGCTTATATCCAGCCCTCAAATTGGAAACACAATTATTTCATATAATATATGCTACAGAAAACATGCATTATGGGTAATGTGTGTTCAAAGTTCTTTGTACAATTGTCTGATTATCCTATGGAAAAGTACAGGAAGTCTGATGTTTTGTTAGCTAAAACATAGACTACGTTTTGAAATGTGAATGCTTTTAAAGCAATTGAAATAGCTTAAAGGATCCCAGGAAAATGTGCAGTGCACCTCAATAAAGATAAAAATGGCACTGGTTTATACTAAACTATATAAAACTAGTCCAAAATAAAAATAAACAACTATCTTACTATGTTAGTGAAATATTTAATTGTGAGATGGATACTGCATAGAAAATAAGAGTATTACAAATGACATAGTTAAAGGTTATAACTGTTTGCACAATTTACAAGATACAGACAGCTGCAGGACTGCCTAATCGCGTGAACTTATTACATTAATGCCCAATCCTAGCTTGTTACATTTCCCAAATTTCAATTATAAACTATAAAGTGCTGAATGATACCTGAAGACATTAGAACATTTCATCATAAGAGTATATTTCAAAAAACTAGTATAGCCGTTATGTTTATTTGTCCACTTTTTCCAAAGGCTAATTTTTTTTTCTATTTTTGTAAAGTATGATGTAAATATGTAGTACTTACTGTATTTTAAAAATGTTTTTAAATGATAGAATATTATTTTAATCTGAACTAATTGTTAAATGTATTAATCATGTTTGAATTGAAAAACCTTAAAAACAATATACAGAAGAATTAGTATACTGTTTTTAATAAAAAAGGTCATGATTATGTTTTCATTTGTATTTTCTAATTACTTTAATAGTATAATTACTTACAACATGTTATTGTAAACCAAATAAAACATATACAAAAAATAAGAACATAGAAATGTATTTATTGTGCATAGTTTTACCTGTTCTGTTCTGCAATTTGTCCGTGAATGCAATAGCAGGAACTCGGCCAGTAGAATATCTTCCTAATGCTGTCTGGGGCAGAACAGAATGGGAGATAAGTAGATCTTTAACAAAGGTTCATGCTTGTTCCACAGGAACTCTGTCAACAGAAGAGTGTGTGAGAATCCCTGAGGCTAGAACAGCCTTCTGCAAGTACTGGCCAAATTATTATAAAAAAAAAAAAAGACAAAAGGAAAGGAACAAATATGCTTCAGAGGAAAAAAGGCTTCTAAAATATAACACTTCAAACCCCACGAGGCTCTTATATCCTCTCTGTTTACTTCTGAAGTCAAATATAACATTAGTTTCTATGAGAATTTGAGCAAATTAAATCAAATGGCATTTCCAGTAGAATTAAAAGGCATTTTGAGTAGACTGAATGAAAAGTCATGTTCAAACTTTCTTTACAATTTAGCAAACTTTATAAATCATATCAGAAGACAAAAAATAGGAATTATGTGGCATCTGTACTAATATGGTGTTGGTATTTCTGTCTACATAATGGAAAAGCTCTCCTAGAGAATTGCTTATGCACATTCTACGGCATGGACTTATAATTAGGAAGAGACATTGAAGTGTACTTTTCAAAAAATAGAACATATAACACTTAGAGTGATATTTCAAAGTATTTAAATACAGACTGAGGTACATTAGGAGATATTAGGCCAGGCATTAGCTCTCAGTTAAATCTACCTCACAAAGAGTGTGTTACTGGTAAAATTGAAAGGAGTGTTAGTGTGTAAGCTCTTGGAGAAGAAGTAGGACATACATCCAGTAAATAAATAACCTGGAATTATGCATCACATATATTTAATTCAAAAGGCTTGCTATTAAAAGTACAGTATATATTTACTGCATCATTTATAGAATTTATTCATTGATTTTAGAAGGAATGGAGTGGTTTGGGAGTTTTTTTACCAGAAAAATTGTCTTGTGTGGCTTTCCATTTTGCTTCTGAGATTTCGATGTGTTATTATATTTCTTCCCTACTACTTGCACAGTTTCTTAAAAAATCCTAGCGGCTGTGCCATAAAAGCTCAGGAAACACCTAAGGGGTAGACACTTCTAAATTTTTCATGTGCTTTTTAAATAAAATATGTTCTATCTTTATTCATGTCAGAAGCACCTTCAAGTTATACAAATACAACATTAAGCACAGAGCAAGTATAATATGGATAAAATTGTTCAATCATTATAATGCCATTCAAGAGGTACAGAAAAACGATTTATTATTCCCTATGAAGATTTTCTCAATTTTCATTCAACTGATGCTGAGCTGATTCTTGTCAGGGACTGCTTTCCTGGGCATCAGCCAAGACCTAAAGAAATCATGTTCATTGTCCCTTGCCCATTCCAAATCTGCAGAGACAAGAATGTATAGAAGAACAGTTGTCTTCTCAGAAAGCTGTTACAGCACAGCCAGTCACCCAGCCTTCCCTTTACCCAATGAAACTGGGGCAAGAAGTAGATTCTTTTTCATTAATAATTTATTTCCTATCATACACAGGGTGGTCTATGAGCTACTTTGACACAGAAGGCAAGGGACATAATAATGCAAGGCTGTAAGTAAATTCCACGCAGAGTAATACATTTTCACTCACAAGGCTTCTATTTATTTCCTACTTTTGGATACTCTTAAAATCTTGCCAAGTTAAATACTAGGCTGTTCAGGTTTATCTGTTTTTTTCTTATGTTTCTTTGTATTTTTCTCCCACGTTTTGCCTTTGTCTCAATTGCAGATTGGTTCATTTTGAACATAACTTGATTGGTCTCTGTACATTGTTAGGTATAAGAAATTAGACTTTTTTATGAGATATTTCAGTATTTAAGTCCTTATCAAAGAAACTGTTCTGACATGTGATAAGCATTTAGATGCAGTTCTATTCTCTTAAATCAACAACAAAGCCAGGGTTCTCAGTTTGATATGTATATATATTCAGCCTATTCTATTATCCTGGATAAGCACATAGCTCCTCTTGTGCATGTACAAAGTATGCATTCCCATCTAGCCCAGATATGACCTAAAGTAAGTACTAAAGGGTCAACAATTTGTAATACTTGACAATTGTATATCTTCCTTTATTTCTATATATACATTATATAGAAATGTATGTATGTGTATATAATATATATATTTATATATATGTGTGTGTGCGTGTGTGTGTGGATCTTTGGTTATTTGGGTTTTCTCCCACGTAAGATTGGAAGTATCTAGGCAAAGTTTCGATGAAGTCTCATTCATCATCTTCAGGCTTGGTCTTCAGCTCTTTGCTTCTCAGAGTGAGAGAGAGAAGAGTGAGAGAAGCACAGAGCTGAAGACCAAGCCTGAAGATGATGAATGAGACTTCATCGAAACGTTGCCTAGATACTTCCAATCTTACGTGGGAGAAAACCTGAATAACCAAAGATCCACATACAAATACCCGCGAGAACCTCAGAAAACAAATATATATCTATATATATATAAGTTTTCATCAATTTTCACGGGTACAGGTATGCAGCTCTTGATGTCTTTGGGTCTTTTCCCATGTAAGATTGAGAGTATCTTGGTGACGTTTCGACGAGGTCCTACTCGCCATCTTCAGGTTGGTGCTTTCGGCTTCGTGCTTATGCAAGCAAAGCATGATCGGAGCTGCTGTCTCTCTAAATACTAGTGGGGAGGTGGGGTGTGCTGGCTCTATTGCAAGCGGGCTGATTGGCTGTGTTGTTATTTCTTGATTGGTTGATGGAGTTGATGTTTGCAGATTGGTTGGCTTTTAGATTTCCAGAGGTTTTGTGATGTAACCTCCTGAATTCTCTGTGATGTGATATCCTGAGCAGGTGGCTGTGATGTGATGCTCCGGGTTTTGGTTTGGCTCCGAGTTTGAGGCCTGGCTATGTGTTCATGGCGTGTGTCAGTTTGCTTGGTTTGGGGGTCGGGGTGTGTGGCAGCTGGTGACGCAGCCATGGTCTGGTTTCTGGACAATGGTTGCCTTTCGTCTATGGGGTGGGTTTGGGTTTGAGTCTGGCGAGGGAGATTGGTGGTGTGTCATGTGTTGTTTTGGGTCCGGTGTTGGTTTTCGTGGATGGGACTCGTTTGTTGATAAGGGCTAGTTTACAGATGTCTGGTAGGCAGGAGGTATCATCCCGTTTATTCATGTTATGGGGGTGTATCTCTATTTCGATGGCTTCCCTTATTATTCTTTTGTTGAAGTGTTCAGTATTGGAGATTAATTTGGTTCCCTCAAAATTAATTTCATGTCCTGTGGCGACATGGTGCTGGAAAAGGGAGGAAGTATTTTCCTCTTTTCTGACTGTGTTCTTTTGTTCTGTGATGCATGCATTTATTCTTCTGTTGGTTTGTCCAATATATGTGGTTGGGCAATTGTTGCATGTTCCTTCTTTGTGTATCTTGGGGAGGCCATAGACCCTAACCCTAACCCTAACCCTAAACTCTATGGCCTCCCCAAGATAAACAAAGAGGGAACAGCACTCAGACCCATAGTCAGCTCCATAGGCTCACCTCTACAGAATCTTGCCAAATTTCTCGCCAAACAACTCCAGCTCTACATAAAATCCATCACCTCACACGTACAAAACTTTTTCCACTTCAAAGGAACAATAAAGAAACAAAACCTACAACCTGGCGACCTACTCGTGAGCTTCGATGTCCTATCTCTCTTCACCCAAGTACCTATTAAAGAAGCCTTGACAGCCATCCAAAACAAATACAACCCCCACAAGCACATCCTAGATTTGACGAACCACTGCCTAACCAACACATACTTCATCCACAATGGACAAAGATACAAACAGATAGAGGAGCACCTATGGCATTACCCCTCTCACCTGTCATCGCTAACCTATACATGGAACACTTTGAAACCAATGCTCTAGGACATCCTGATTTACAAAAAACCCAATGGCTCCCTAGGACACACCATCCACCAGAAGAAAACACATACCAACGCACAATCCCATCACCACCCTGCACAGATCAACTCTGTAGCCAAGACCCTCATCTCTAGAACCAAATGACAAAAACCACCTGAGAACAGAATTACACACCCTCACTAATGTATTAATTTCCAATGGATTCCAAAGAAACACAATTGCCAACCTAATCCTAAAGGAGACACCCCACAGAAACCGAGACACAGAACAGGACAATGGTATCTCCCTCCTAACCTACATCAAAGGCACCACAGATAAAATCAGCAACATTTTCCACAAATACAATATCAGGACAGCCTTTGGCACTGACCAAAAAATAGCCAACATCCTAAGAAACCTCAAAGACAAGATCCAGCTAGAAAACCAAGGAGTTTATGAAATACCATGCAACAATCGCCCAACCACATACATTGGACAAACCAACAGGAGAATAAATGCATGCATCACAGAACACAAGAACACAGTCAGAAAAGAAGAAAATACTTCCTCCCTTTTCCAGCACCATATCGCCACAGGACATGAAATTAATTTTGAGGGAACCAAATTAATGTCCAATACTGAACACTTCAACAAAAGAATAATAAGGGAAGCCATTGAAACAGAGAAACACCCCCATAACATGAATAAACGGGACGATACCTCCCGCCTACCAGACATCTGGAAACTAGCCCTTATCAACAAACGAGTCCCAGCCACGAAAACCAACACCGGACCCAAAACAACACATGACACCACCACCAATCTCCCTCACCAGACTCAAACCTAAACCCATCCCATAGAGGAAAGGCAACCATTGTCCAGAAACCAGACCATGGCTGCATCACCAGCTGCCATACACCCCGACCCCCAAACTAAGCAAACTGACACACACCAAGAACACATAGCCAGGCTTCAAACTCGAAGCCAAACCAAAACCCGGAGCATCACATCACAGCCACCTGCTCAGGATATCACATCACGGAACTCAGGAGATTACACCACAAAACCTCTGGAGACCTAAAATCCAACCAATCTGCAAACATCAACTCCACCAACCAATCAAGAGATAACAACACAGCCAACCAGCCCGCTTACAACAGAGCCAGCACACCACACCTCTCCACCAGTATTTATAGAGAGATGGCAGCTCCGATCATGCTTTGTTCGCACAAGCACAAAGCCAAAAGTACCAGCCTGAAGACACACACACACACACACAAAATATATATCTCTTCTTTGTTTCCCATCAATTTATGATTGACCTCCAAATTAATATTAGAATTAAGTTGAAAGAGCTGGAATTTCTGGGTTCTAAAATCAGTTATCCACCAGGGATACTATAGCTGGACTATAAAGACTTCTTTTTTATCTTTTAAACATTTTTACTGAATTGAGTGGCAATGATGGTGATAAAAACGGATTGGCAGAACCAGACCTGATGTATTCTTTAGAAGATATTGAGAAATATTTTTTTTAAATTCTGTATAGTTGTACACACTGTGCAATTACACCTATAGGCCATAAAGACACAGTACAAACTTTATTTTCATTGTCTGTTTTGTTCATGGTGACCATATGGTAAGTTTAGTTTCATCTCACACCTAGAGTACTGCATCCAGTTTTGGTCACCACATTATAAAAAAGATGTTGAGACTCTAGAAAAAGTACAGAGAAGAGCAACCGAGACGATTAGGGACTAGAGGCTACAACATACAACGAACGGTTGCAGGAACTGGGCTTGGCTAGTCTAGTAAAGAGAAGGACCAGGGGAGACATGATAGCGGTCTTCCAATATTTGAGAGGCTGCCACAGGGAGAAAGGGCTCAAGCTATTTTCTAAAGGTCCTGTAGGCCAGACAAGGAATAATGGATGGAAACTGAACAAGGAGAGATTTAACCTGGAAATAAGGAGAAACTTTCTGACAGTGAGAACAATCAACCAATGGAACAGCTTGCCCTTGGAAGTTGTGGGAGCGCCATCAGTTGAGACTTTCAAGAAGAGATTGACTGCCATTTGTCAGAAATGGTGTAGGGTCTCCCGCATGGGCGGGGTGTTGGACTAGATGACCTACAAGGTCCCTTCCAACTCTGATTATCTGTATCTGTATCTCTTATATTCATCCACATATTAAACACATGTTGACAATTTGCCGTGGCCACCTGGATGCTGCCACCTGGACATGGGACACATGCTGAAAGAGACCTCCCCAAGCTCAGGTGCAATTGGCAGCTTGCCAGCACGGATGCAGATAAATTTCCCCAAGCTCAGAATGATGTGTGTGTGTCTGTGTCATGGTGAGTTGACCCCCTAGTGAGTTGTCGTAGATCCTGTGTTGAGGCTACAACAACACTATATATATATCACTTAAATGAAGGTCAAAGAGTGCCCTAGTCAATTCTAGATAGATAGAATTCTTTACTGGCCAAGTGTGATTGGACATACAAGGAATTTGTCTTGGTGCATATTCTCTTGTGTATATAAAAGAAAAGATACATTTGTCAAGAGTTAAAAACATCAGGTACAACACTTAATAATAGTCATAGAGTACAATAAGCAATCAAATCATACTAGGAAACAGTCAATAAAAATTGTTAGGATACAAGCAACAAGGTTACAATCATACAGTCATAAATGGGAGGAGAACGATGGGAGGATTAATAGTAATAGTAATGCAGACTTAGTAAATAGTTTAACAGTGTTGAGGGAGTTATTTGTTTAGCAGAGTGATGGTGTTTGGGAAAAAACTGTTCTTGTGTCTAGTTATTCTGGTATGCAGTGTTCTATAGCGTCGTTTTGAGGGTAGGAGTTGAAACAGTTTATGTCCAGGATGTGAGGGGTCTGTAAATATTTTCACAGCCCTCTTTTTGACTTGTGCAGTATATAGGTCCTCGATTGAAGGTAGGTTGGTAGTAATTGTTTTTTCTGCGGTCCTAATTACTCTCTGGAGTCTGTGTGTTTTGTTGGGTTGCAGAACCAAATCAGACAGTTATAGAGGTGCAGATGACAGATTCAATAATTTCTCTGTAGAATGGTATCAGCAACTCCTTGGGCAGTTTGAGCTTTCTGACTTGGTGCAGAAAAGAACATTCTTTGTTGTGCTTTTTTGATGACGTTTTTGATATTAGGTGTCCATTTTAGGTCTTGTAATATGATAGAACCTAGAAATTTGAAGGTTCAGATTAGGTTTATAATAGGTTCAGATTAGCATTTCTGTCTAGGCAACAAAATAAGACTTACAAAAACAGTAAGATAATATATTTCATTTGGTTCAGTTTCTAGCTGCAAAGCTCTTGTTCCTAGCCTAACATGTTCTGAGAAAAAATGTTCATTATATGTAGCTCAGGTTGTAATAAATATTGATGCTTCTGCTAGTGACAATATTTACAATATGGTTTGCATTTTCTGAACATTAAAATGATTTCTTAAATATCCTTCCTGAAAATGTCAGGCTTGGGAAATTAATAAAGTGTTTTATTTCAAACATATAACGTGTTAGATATTGACATAGCATAAGTGAAAATGCTTTTGGGATGAATGCAAGTGTCTTTTTCATGCTCAGTGAAGGTTGCATAGACTATCTATTAGTATTAATTTTAGACTGACCTACACAAGAAATTGTCATGATAATTACAACTCAGGAACAAAGTCAATCATTTCAAAAACATAATGAGCAATAAAATAGAATAAAGCTTACCACAACTAGAGGACAGAACAAAAGCATAAATAATCTTTAACATTTAAATGGCAAGGAAATTTTCCTTCATGTAGCGTGCTTTAGTAAATTTAGCAGTAGTCAAATTCTTGAAGAAAATTAATGTCTTCTTCATAAAATTGTAAACTGGAATAGCTTTGGATGAGCCTGACCCTGTTGGCTTTCTGCAAGGCCTTGAAAACCTGGCTTTTCCCTGGGCATTAATCCAGAACTATAGAACATTTTTGTTTTGGCAAATCTTAAACCATATAACATGTGCTATCTGAGCATGTGTGAAAGATGTATCTTTGACTACATGAATGGAGCAAACTAAAGTAATTGTGTTCTTGCTCCTAAATTTGCTGTTTCCTTGTTTCCTTTGCCAACCCAATGCTGAAAAATTAACAAAGCCACTTTATATTACTTCTAATAGTTCATATCAATTTCTATTGGATTGCTGTAGAAGGAAAGGGAGAAATGTTCTGTACAGCATCAAACATAGTACTTCCATAATATTTCTTTTTTAATATGCAAAAAAAGAAAAATCTTGTTATGTATTCCTGGAATTTAAGAAATTAATACTTGACAGAAGATTATTCCCTTATGTGGTGACATAATGTGGGAAGCCCCCCCCACCCGAAGAATGAAATATTTTGAGGAATATTAAAAAGACTTATATTTCTCCAAAGGGAGAAATGGAGAAACATGCTCCTAAATCAGCCCCAGTCTCCCTGTCCCCAAGCAGAAACTGAGGAAGCAAGGCTTAGAAATGCAGATTTGGTAATCCATTCAAGACAGAATATTTTAAAATAAAGGAAGAATGGTAGGATTAGAAACAGCCACTCACCTAAGATTCAACACAGGAGGAAAGCTATCAGCCACAATAAGAATTGCCCAACACCCTTTCAGAACACAAGTCCCTTCATTGCATGACCTCTAGAGCAGTCCAAACTTCACCTAGGAACTCAGATAATAAGCCAGAGGTTGACCAGATTAGCTCAACAACACATAGAATTTGGATTTCCTCTTTTGCCTATAGAGCCAGCTATGACCCCTACATAACCCCTACATGACCCCATAGGAATCTGACAATAGCCAATAGAATATTAAAGGACATGTTCTTGCACAAGAACAGGAAGCTCAAATATAAAGCCCAAAGAACGTATAATAACCTAACCACTCTCAACTCTATTTTGTCGGCTGCCCAGAATTACATGTGGTTCTGCTTCATTAATAAACCATCTTTCCATCAGCCTCTATGTTTCCAATGTCTTTCTCCTAGCTTGGAACTGAACCAGATAGATACTTCTTTCAACAATAAGCAGTAGCCTAAGATTAATATTTACTCTTCTACAGTCCACAAATTGTGCATTTGGGATTTTTAGATTTGCAATATGGCTTACACTGAAATTTAGATTGTACTTTTCTGCACTTAACTGTTTCCAAATAACACTGTATTCAGCATTCAGTCCAGCAGCATTCACAATACTTATTCTGATTGGCAATTACGGGGAATGAGCAAGTTAAAACATGCTGATGCAGACCACATCAAAGCATAATTTTACTAATTTTTGTTTTGAAATCTAGTGAAAATTACCTTGAATATAACAACCACACAGCAGTAGTTTGGCAAGACAATTAAATTTAAAATGTAAAATCAGGTTCTTAAACAGGATCAACCCTTTTTTTCTTGTGAACATTTGTTTTTCGCCTATGTCATTAAAACTAATAGTTCTGAAATGACTAAGGTCCATAAATGTTCACAAAAACAACTGCTCTGTATGGCCTTGTAATTCAACAAAATAGAATCTGTCTTCTCTGGCATTAATTTTAGGATGCTATCAACAATTGATTTTTTATTTTTCTTCTTCTTCAAAAGAACAGAAAATCAGGCGGATGATAGAGTCTGGGTCTGGAAAAAATGGTCAAAGGAGAATAATTTATATCTACATTAATCTGGAAGGGCTAGAAAAAGAATAGGAAATAAATTTGTTGAATGACAATGGAAACGATGTGGAAATCTAAAAAGTAAATTAAATCATAATAGCATTAAACTTGGAACATCACACCATGGAAAGAAAATTCAGATAAAACTAGCAGAAAAGATGACTAATTTTATAACTGATGTCAGAGCTGGTTCCTGTTCTGACCCAGGCTTTGTCAAACTTAATAAAACATAAACTGAATTTAAAAGTAAAACCTATTTTAATTCGATGCTAGGAATTACTTGAATTCCCAGCCAAAACAAATTATACACAGTTCCTCCAGATAAGAGCACGCTTTTCAGTGCTGTAGAATGCTGCCAAAAAACAGAAGTCCAATTAAGGCTAACATAAACAAACCCAAAAATCCAGAGAAAACCGACCAGAGTACAGAGCTTCATGAAGGACTCGGAAATTACTGAACTGCTTTGCTTCCTGCAAAGCTTTTCGTCATTGGGGTCTGATTTTTATCCCTTATGGGAGGGGCCATCACCTCCCAGCCTTACTCCTGAGTTGCTCGTTCTGCTTCAGCTGCTCTTCCCTTCTAGCAGCTCTGTGCACACGTACACTGGGAACAGGCTCCCCTGGGTCCTCTGCTTTGCTGCTGCCAGATTCCAAAAGCTCTGAAGGCAGCACCCTACTCTCAGATGGTTCTGGCCCCACCCCTGCATCAAAAGCAGGAGTCTGTATTGAACCCAAATCCTCTCCAGACTCCCTGACGGGTTCCCTTTCGTCTCACTATCCGATACCTCTGCCGTCCGCACTGGCTGCTGGTGAACCACAACAGTTCGTAGCATGTGCTATTTTCATTTTGGTGATAAAGAGAAGTAAAAGGATGTTCAGTGTGTTTAATGGAACTTAACATTTAATGGAATTTAAAATATAAAATGCAAGCCCTACTCATTTTGGTTGGGACAAATAGGATTCCCATCCAATAGAGATGACTATCTAACTCGTTGCATAGCTGAGAATTGGAGTGAGGAGAGAAATCCACAAAAAGATGAACTTTGATTTCACTATGAATATTTGCAATGATTTTGATATACATCCATTATTGCATTCTTTCATAATGGTTTGGTTTTTTTCTATAGTAAATTACTTACCAGAAATTGTGTGCTTAAAATTATTCAACTTTAGTCTAATCTTACAGGAAGGAAACTTGACACACTAACAGTCACAAAGATCCTACTAAAGGTGATCCATGATGTGGACAACAAAAAAGTGAATAAGATACAATAAAATATCAATAAAAGTAATATTAAATGACCCGAATCTCTTGAATTCACAAACGTTATAAGTTCTTGCCCCAAAATTCATGAGATGTGTTGGTTATTGCATTTTTTAAAAAAAGGTAGAACTAAGTTAAAAAGCTATTTCCAAAAAAAACCATGAATCATAGTGCTGCTGAGTTCTATTTTATTAACCCCAGGCTTATGTCCATAGAACTGTTCCTAAGCACATAGGTTTTTCTTTAAATACAAATCTAGGAACAGCTGTTTTCGAAGTTAAGTAAATTCTGTATACAAATGCAAGGCTTCACATAATTAGACTGATTCCATTTCTGTTATACACTAGACAGAAGAATAGCAGTAGTAGTCCTTGCATATTATATCATCATAGTTGTTGTAGCAGAAGTAGACCTTGCATATTATATCATCATAGTTGTTGTGTATGTACCATAGTTAATAAAGTATGAGCTTGAGGTAAAGTGCAGGGTTCTGGCCCTGCACTTCTGATTAGCTGTTAGGCGGCCAGATCGGATTGGTTAGTTCTGAGGAATCCGATTGGCCCTTAACAGAGGATTCTTACTGGTTAAAAGAGCTAGCGTTCATAGCTCGTTATTGGACAATTCTTACAAGGGTTGCCTATATAAGGCAGAGTTCACTGTTGTTGTTTTGAGAAGTCACTATGCTAATAAAGAGCTGAAAGTCACTATTCAGAGGCTGTCTCCATTTACTCCGACCCATGTCCAAGTACTTAACACTGGCGACGAAGGTGGGATTTGGAGACGTCTGAACCGAAGAAGCCAGGAAGCAATACCGAGCACGTAATAGATGACGCCAACAACGGAACCATGTCCGGCGGCATCGTACCACCCGCTCCGTTCGATCCAAAACAAGAGGATTGGGAATCCTACATGGATCGCTTCCAAATGTTTCTAGAGACGAATAACTTGAAGGACGCTACACCAGCAAAGAAGCGGGCACTGTTCCTGATGCATTGCGGCCCAGCTGTATTTAAGATGGCTAAAGCACTCGCCAAACCTTAAGAAGTGAAAGCCATGAGCTGGGACGACCTCGGACCCATCCTGAGAGACCATTACGCGCCAACCGTGCCTACACTCGTGAGACGCCATGAGTTTTATCAGAGAAACCAACAAAAAGGGGAGAGCGTGGCCGATTTCGTGGTGGACCTCCGAAATTTAGGGGGTCTCTGCAGGTTTGCCGATTTAGAAGAGGCACTAAGAGATCGAGTAATTCTGGGATTAGATGCGCTAGGCGTGCAAAGCAAGCTGATGGCGAAAGGCGACATCAGCCTTGCTGATGCCATCGCTGAAGCCAGGGCTGTGGAGGCGACCAAAAAGTCGGCTGCAAAATTACGGCGAAGCTGCACTCCGGTAACACCACCGACCAGCGAAATCTTACCCAACTCAGAAGGGCAGCTACTAACAATGCACCACGAAGACCTCTCTTTGTCGTCAGACAGCGACGAAGAAGGGGTCCATTGACTGCAATTTGACCAGGACCTTCACCCGAAGCCCTTACGCCCTTGCGCTGGCTGTGGAGCCAACAATGCCAGGGCCGAATGCAAATTCCGCGACGCACTCTGCCATGAGTGCGGGAAATGAGGCCACATCGGCCGGGTCTGCCGCAGCCTACCAGGACTCAGCCAGGCCTCAAAAGGGGCCAACTATCGCCAATCGACAGGAAACCGTCCTGTAAGGCAAGAGCCAGTAAACCACTCCTACAGAAATCGTGCTTTGCAAAAAGAAGAGGCTCACCATACTATCACTATAGGTCACGCCTCAGCCTTGGACACTAAGAAAATCCGAGTCACGGTAGCCATCGAGAACCAGCCTTGCCACATGGAGCTCGACTCAGGATCGTCCCTCTCGATGGTGTCTTGGAAGACACTCAAACAACTCATCCCCACAATTCAACGCCAAGAACTCCAATTTCAACGACTCATCCTCAAGGACTACCAAGGAAATCGAATCCCCGTTGTCAGGTCCTGCCGAGTCCGAGTCTCCTTCAAGAAGCATGCAGTGTACTTACCTCTAATGATCATCGATAGAGATAGGCCTAGTCCATTAGGCCTCCAATGGTTTGCGCCACTCGGCATTGAAGTGGCCGGCGTGAACCGAGTCGGTGGTTGTGAGTGGGAGGAAGACCTTATCTCTGAGTTCAGCGACGTCTTCACGGACAGCTTAGGCGAGTATAAGGGGACCCCAATCTCATTTAGTCTAGATCAAAAAGTAGCCCCCATTCGCTTGAAGCCCCGTCGAGTTCCATTCGCTCTTAAAGCAAAGATTGACGAACAACTCGACAAGCTAATTGCTCAAGGGGTGTTGAAGCCCATCGATCACTCTCCATGGGAAACCCCTATTGTAACACCCATTAAGCCAGACGGGTCAATCCGAATTTGTGGAGACTACCGGGCCACTTTAAACCACGCCCTACAGCAGAATGCGTATCCAGTTCCGGTGGTGCAGCACCTCCTCCATTCCTTGGGGGGTGGAAAGGTTTTCGCTAAATTAGATTTAGCTCAAGCTTATCAACAATTACCAGTAGATGAAAAAACGGCCCAAGCCTAAACAATTGTAATGCACAGGGGTGCCTTTAAATGTACCCGATTGCAATTCGGAGTTAGTGTAGCCCCGGGGATCTTCCAGAGCCTCATGGAAAGGTTATTACAGGGAATCAAGGGCGTGGTTCCTTATTTTGATGACGTATTAATTGCAGCCCCTACAAAAAAAATCTTGCAGGACGTTTGAAATGCGTTCTTAAAAAATTCCAAGAGGCTGGACTTAAGGTGAAAAAAAATAAATGTCAATTATATACTGACAATGTTGAGTTTCTAGGGTACCGAATTGATAGCCAGGGCATTCATCCTACCGAGAATAAATTAAAAGCGATCAAAAACGCTCCCAGATCACGCAACAAGGCCGATCTCCAGGCGTTCTTAGGCCTCATTAATCTCTATAATGTATTTTTACCGCACAAGGCAACTGTCGCTGAACCGTTACACAGATTATTAGATAAGAAAGCATTGTGGGTATGGGGTTACCGGGAAGAGCAAGCGTTCCAGAATATTAAAGAACTGCTCACATCTGACTCTGTACTTATGCAGTATAACGAGACTTTGCCGTTAGTCATAACCTGCGATGCATCGCCTTTCGGGGTGGGCGCCATTTTGAGCCATGTACTGTCTAATGGAAACGAAGCCCCTGTTGCATACTTTTCGAAGACTCTTTCACAAGCAGAGCGGAACTATGGACAAATTGATAAAGAAGCCCTCGCAATCGTTTCAGCTGTAAAGAAATTTCATGAATATGTGTATGGAAGGACATTTACCATTATAATTGACCACAAACCGTTGCTAGGGATAATAGCCAGGGACAAGCCCACCCCCTACATATTATCCCCTAGAATGACCCGATGGTCAGAATTCCTAGCTGCTTATAATTATCGCCTGCAATATCGCCCGGGGAAAGCCATTCCCCACGCCGACGCATTAAGCCGAGCACCGCTTCCAGAGACTCTCGACGATCCGGCACCAACGGCAACCACGTTGCAGATCGAAACACTCAACTCGCTGCCTATGACCCCCCTAGACATCGCGAGAGAAACCAAACGAGACCACACCCTAGCTCGAGCCCTAGGTTGGGTAGAACGTGGATGGCCATTGGTCCAAGTACCAGATGACTTCGCACCATTTAAATCTCGACAGACTGAACTTTTTTCCCAAAAAGGCTGTATCATCTGGGGTGATAGAGTCGTTGTCCCAGAACGACTCCGGAAGACGCTGCTATGAATTCTGCATGAGCGCCACCCCGGCATCGTGCGGATGAAAGCGCTTGCACGAAGTTACGCATGGTGGCCAGGCATGGACCGGCAAATCGAGCAGTGGGTCAAAGCGTGTGCCAATTGCCAACAAGTCAGCAACGCCCCACCAAAAGCTATGCCTACTGAATGGGAGACGCCATGGGGACCCTGGTCCAGAATCCACCTGGATTTCACTGGGCCAACCAAGGGCTATACCTTCCTGCTGACAGTCGACGCGTACTCCAATTGGTTAGAAATTGATCATATGACGGCTACAACGTCCGAGGCAGTGATCAAGATCCTAAACAGACTCTTTGCAACCCACGGATTGCCTGACGTCCTGGTGTATGATAACGAGCCACAGTTTACGGCACTAATGTTCGAGCAGTACCTCGCTGACCGCGGCATCCGCCATGCGCTCACCTCGCCTGCGCACCCTGCGACCAATGGCCGAGCGGAACGCATGGTCCAATTTGTTAAAAAGACTTTGCAAAAAGTGGACTATGACAATATCGATGACAAGGTCAACCAAATTCTCTTTTTGCAACACATAACTCCACATAGCGTTACCGACAGAACTCCCGCAGAACTACTGATGGGACAAAGACTCCGCTCCCACCTCGACCGGTTGCACCCTGCTTACGAACCGGAAAAGCCAATAAGATCCAGCGGCCGCTGTCGCATCTTCCAGGTAGGAGACCTCATTTACACACGAAACTTATTGGGCGATCCGTTATGGATAGAGGCGACAGTAGTACGAGTGACCAGCCCCAAATCCTATGTAGTGAAATGCTGTGACAATAGACTGTGGAAACGGCATATCGACCAATTACGGTCACAACTCACAACGGCCAGTCAACAACTCCCCCATGATCAAACCGAGCGGGGGGGAGGTACGGAAGAAGATGAAGTTCCAGGGAACCTGCTCGAAGGGAGTGACGAACTAAATGATACTCAGGAAATGGAGCAGGAAGGAGAATCGTTTGCACTGCAAGAAATTGCACCTGAGCAAGAAGCAGAACCACTGCCAAACAACAATCTACCTCAACAGGATTGCAACCAACCAATCCAACGAAAATCCGAAAGACTTAAAAGACAACCGTCCTATCTAAAGGACTATATAACTACACCATAATTAAGAAGCCAGGGGGAAGGGGTGTTGTGTATGTACCATAGTTAATAAAGTATGAGCTTGAGGTAAAGTGCAGGGTTCTGGCCCTGCACTTCTGATTGGCTGTTAGGCGGCCAGATCGGATTGGTTAGTTCTGAGGAATCCGATTGGCCCTTTACAGAGGATTCTTACTGGTTAAAAGAGCTAGCGTTCATAGCTCGTTATTGAACAATTCTTACAAGGGTTGCCTATATAAGGCAGAGTTCACTGTTATTGTTTTGAGAAGTCATTATGCTAATAAAGAGCTGAAAGTCACTATTCAGAGGCTGTCTCCATTTACTCCGACCCATGTCCAAGTACTTAACAATAGTCGTGTAAAATTTTGCAAAGTGGCTAAATAGAGTCATATTGCTTTAGCTTGGAACATAATACTGAAGAAATACATTGTGTTTTGTGTATATGTAGTCAACTCTGTATTTGCTGGCTCTTTACATCCCTAGAACAATCTGTTGCTTCTTAATGTTCATGGTCTGCTAGTCCCCTTGCCTCTATAAGTTGGGAAACTAAAAGGGTATGTAATGCTACAGTCATAGTGACAGGTGCTGTAACTAAGGATGCAGTTAGGAAGAGTGAACATATACAGATACATACTGAAGGAAAGTATGCATTGTTTGGCGAGACAGCTAAGCTCCTGGAAATGATCTCATCCTTAAGCACTGCAGAGATAAGAACCTAATAGCATTTTGGGAAGAGAAATCAGTGAAGTAACACTACAGACAAATCTCTTGTGATGAGTCAGAAAATAGTATAGACCCCCAAATTCTCGGAGATTTCATTTCCATAGCCATATTGTGAGTCTGATCAAAACAAGCTACATTTGCATTTATACCATTAGCTTCCATCCCTAAAGATTATACAGGTAATCCTCAATTTATGACCACAATTGAGCCAAATTTATATTGCTAAGTGAGAAATTTGTAAAGTGAGTTTTGCCTCATTCTATGACTTTTCTTGCCACATTTGTTAAGTGAATCACTGCGGTTGTTGAATTAGTAACACAGTTGTAAAGTGAATCTGGTTTCCCTCTTGACTTTGCTTATCAGAAGGTTACAAAAGGGGATCACACAACCCAGGGACATTGCCCCTGTCCTAAATGTGAGTCAGTAGCCAAGCATCTGAATTTTGATCACGTTTCCATGGCAATGCTGCAACGGTCATAAGTGTGAAAAATGGTCATAAGTCAGTTTTTCTAAGTGTTTTTGTAACTTTGAACAGTCATTAAGCAAACTGTTTTAAGTCAAGGACTACCTGTACAAAGATTCCAAAAGCATTTACAGTAAGTAACTTAAACATGCCCACCTAATATCCCTATATGTGGGTTTCAATAGGTTACCAGGATTCCTAATTCTATCAATGATTAAAAGCATAAGGGTCAGATTTAAAAAATCTTCTGTAGCACAACATGCTCAGTGGGCAAAGATCCTTAAAAGTGCCTTCTACATGGATTTGCTGAAGGAATCATACATTAAAAGGAATACATATGCATTCATAACTCTACCAAAATTTAGTGAAGAAAATTTTAGAGCTGCTCACTGCTTGATTCATTCAGTCCTCCTACTACCTACTATTGCTAGCAATCTACTATTGCTAGGAATCTACTGGCTTGCTTGCATCCAAATGGTGTCCATTCTTAAGACTGAGTTGTTAAATGTCTTAAGCTTGTAAATTGGAAGCTGTTCTTGTTCTAGTTATTCTCCTTGGTGCTTCTGTACGTAGTGCTGGTTATCAATACTTACTCTCCCTCTTGCACTTTTAACATGAAACCAAAACGATTGTTCATATTGCAGTAGCTTTGTGGATTTCATCCTGCAATAGGTTTAGGGAATTTGTTTCCTAAATCTTATTTCAAATTTTATTGAGTTGGTTCACCTACTGCCTAAAGCCATAATTTGGGGAAATTTTGACTTAATATAATGTTGGATCAAGACACCAGTACTTGTCCAATAGTCACAGATTTAAAAATCATAACAGATAATTATCCAGGAATATAGCCACCGGCCAATATGATAAAGAATATGCAAATCTCAGCGTATGTGGATTCATAAAAGAAACATGTTATAATTGCTTTAGAAATAATATTCAAACAGCCTACTTCAGCTCCTATTTATTACAAATTATGTGGTAATTCATTGGTAGCCTTCTGAATATAAGACATGGAAAAGTGGGAGATATAAATAAAATAGGAAATACAAAAAGAAAATTCATAATTTTGTATTAAGTACTATCAGCAATTCTATTTGGTCGTATAGCTTCTATCCCTATTCAAAGTAGAGAATAGACATCTTCAGTGTCTGACAAAATACATTAAAATACGTTTGAAACTACTGCATGAACCACAAAACACAGTAACTGCCCTCATTAGAGATAGTTAATGTAAAAAAAATTACAACAGAGGTCTCTGGTAGCAAAGATCAGTCCTACATCTGTATTTTTTCTTTGCATATCAATCCAGCTTTGTTCAGATAGTCATTCCTGTTAAATAATCCACAATTGCTACAATATGGAAGATCAAACTTAATTGGGTATAAAATTACACAATAATTAAATTGTCTGTGAATGTGGCACAGTCAAATTAACCTAACTAAATAATGTTTCAGACACAAAATGCTAACATAATATTGGTGCCATATGGTTGTCATTTTGTCTTTCACATAACTGTCATTTTTCATCCTTATCCACTGCCCATGTTGACTTGGCAGATCATATTTGCACCACAGCCAAAAATTTGTAACAGCTGGCATAGTGCTTCTATATTGATGCAAGGGTGGTTAAATACCTGGTAAGACTTAAAATTTAGTGTGCCCCCTAATCAAATTAGGAAATAAATAATCAGAGCAGCTGTTGAGTTTGTACTTTGTAATTAATTTCTGTACCACATTCTACTAATTTTTAAAATTTTCTTACCCTTATTTTGCATTCTTATAAAGTAATAATGTAATCATATTTATCTTTACACAAAAATGCACCTGAGGTGGTATTCAGCAGGTTCTGACTGCTAGCGGAAATTTTGAGTAGTTCGGAGAACCAGCAAATACCACCTCCGACTGGCCCTGCCCCCATCTATTCTCTGCCTCGCGAGTCTTAGCTGATTGGTTGGGTCTTCTTTTGTTTCCCTGCACAGGAGAATGGAGCTGGAAAGCAGGCTAGTGGGGTGGGGAGGGAATGGGATTTTGCAGTATCCTTCCCCCAGGAGTGAGGTGGGAATGGAGATTTACAGTATCCTTCCCCTGTCATGCCTACCAAGCCACGCCCACAGAACCAGTAGTAAATTTTTTTGAATCCCACTACTTTTTTTTTTTAAGACAAATTTTATTAATTTTACAAAACAATACAAAAACAATCAAGGCATAATAACATAAAAGATCTTTTCTAAGAAAACCAATAGAACACACAAAATAGTTCCAAATTGTAATATACATATTTACGTTATCTGTTCAACTTCATATCTTATCCCAACTTCTCCTTTTCATTCTATTATCCCAATTCTATTTCTTGCTAATTAAAATTTTATTGCCTTTCAAAAACAATACACAAACATACAAAATATAAAACATAAAGAAAACATAAAACCTCTTTTCTGAAAGCTGCTTGATCCCGGGTTAAAACTCTTCGCACAGACACACATTCAAAAATCATATTTACTTTATATATCATTCCATATCTTATTACCATTTTCAATTTTCTATATAGCTTCTTCTCTCTTTTATCTTTCTTAATTTTATTTTATTTATCTTATCTCAATTCAATTCATAATACTTATCATTCTTTGTCTGTTCTATTTCCAGCTATCCATTCATCTTTTCTCTTTAAATATACTTCTCTTGTACACTGATTGGAGTGACGCCTTTGACTCTTTCCCCTAACATAATACTACTTAATATAACACTTACCTTATATAGGGATTCTGTTTAGTACATTCTTAAATTACACAATAAATTTTATGAGAAAAGCAGAAACACTACAATAACAAAATAAAAGCATGTAAAACCACTATCAATACCATTAAAAAGCTAATCATATATATCGATACTCATTTATATCTTAAACATTTTACTCTAAATACACATATAAAAACACAATCTTATGTACCTTCCAGAATCCCTTTTTCAATTAGATTTACCCATTGTCGAATCTCGCTACTGAGATGCAGCCTAGCACATTTAACAGGACTTTTTTTGTTCTCTGGTACCTCTAAATAGCAACAGCATTTAGACTCATATACAGCTTCACAATGCTTTATAGCTTCTCTAAGTGGTTTACAGAGTCAGCATGTTGCCCTCAACAATCTGGTCCCTTTACCAACTTTGGAAGGATGGAAGTCTGAGTTAACCTTGAGTTGCACAGATTCAAACTCCTGGAATGAGCAGTGAATTAGCCTGCAGTACTGCATTTTGCATTCACTCCTACAGCTCTATCAATTTTTCAAACTTGGCAATTTTAAGATGTGTGGACTTCAACTCCCATGCTGTTTGGGGAATTCTGGGAATTGAAGGCCACATTATTTTTTGAAGCTGCCAAGTTAGAAAAACACTGTTCTAAGTGGATAAAATGCACTTTAGATACATCCCCAGGCTATTATGTGGAATATCTGTTGTTGACTGGAGTAGCGAAGTATTTTCTATGTTAAACCAGTTAAAAAAATCTAGAAGTCCTTTCTTGAGTCATCTCTTCTGTACAACTCTCTGTGCTAGACCTAAACATGTTTATAGGTAGGCCTAGATTTATTACTGTATTTGAGTTCAGAACTATGGTTGTAAGTTGTTGCATTGGTTAAGTGGATCACCACATGACTGGATCTGATTTTATCTAATGGGCAGGATTTTTTGTGGTAGTCTTTAAGGAAATGCAGTGGTTCTTAGGCAAATCTATTTTACCTGATGGGCAGTTTTTGGCAAGAACTGGAAGCGAACTTTGGAAACCAGCAAAAAATTTCACAAATCATGATATGATTGTGGGACACTGCAAATGGCTATAAAGTTGAGCTGGTTGCCAGGTGTTCGAAATACAATCATGTAACTGTGTGAAGGGTGCTGCCGCTGTAATTTTGAAATTGGTTTGTAAGTAGCTTTTTGGGGATCTGTCATAACTTGGAATGTTCACTAAGTGGCCAGTTGAAAGTCAAGGACTATCTGTATTTGACAGAAACTATCATATCTAAAAGGTCAGTTAAAATAATTACATTATATATTTCACTGTTAAAGTATCTTGGACTAAGATATTCTGTAATCTTGAGCACATTTGGTGGTGATAGTTTGTGTATAAAAACAAGTAGATTTAGAATGCTAGAAAGAAATCCTTCCCAAAATGCACTCCCCCCAGCAATCTGTGCTCCGTAAAGACAAAATGCACATCTAAATTTCATAACAGGGATCTACTTTGATATACACGTATTTTGTGGGGACTGATAGTATTTGAGGAATTTCTTTCTCTGTCTCTTTTTCTTTTTCCTTTTTTCTTTTCCATCCCTTTATCACTCTTTGGGGAAGTTGGCATTTAAAAAGATAAAAATATGTGAAGACCACAATACAGATTCCATTTTATTTCTGTCTCAGAGTGATAGGAAACTAAAATTCAGTAGCAAAATTAAAGGCGGTGTGGGTAAAAGTGTATTTGGGGGAAGGGAGTCTGGGACTATATAATCATTCTTAATGTCATCCATAACTTCCCTTTTGCTGAGGCCAAACAGATAATTCTGAGATTCCTGCAAGCAGTACATGAATTTGTAGCCGTAGATTTCCTTGATTGCCCTCAGGCTTTGTATATAACAAATAGATATAAATGATGGCAGGCTAAAAAGGCTGGGAGCCTGTTTGCATGCATCAACACTGGAAACCCTTCAGAAGGAAAACAAGTCGCTTTTATGCAGCACATTTTCTATTCTGCGAAAGTATTACTTATATGCGCAAACAAATTTGTTTTTATGCATGTAATGGGAAAAAAAAAGATTTCTCATTGATATGGAACATTTTTCTAAAGAGATTAATTTATATCAGTTATATAATAAGTAATTTAGAATAATATATGTAACCTGAAACACTTGTTCTGGTAGTTCTGCCTCATGAATAAAAATTGGAAAATGAAAAAATAGAGTGGAGGCTATTTATATTCAGTAAATAATATCTTTTGTTTTGGCTGACACCTGCTGTCCTTGAATTTATCTTGGGGCACTTTTTGAAGACATAGAAGGGATACCTACTGGGAACACCATAAAACATTGTGTATTTACTTAGCATTTCCAATTACTTGATTCTTAATGCATGTTTTTATAGTGGAGTCATTAATGTTGTATCAGCACTGAATTTATGGGGTAATTTGTAGCATGCGGGTACATTTGACAGTTTTGGCAAAAACATTCAGATAGCCTACACTAAATCCATTTAGAGTTTTAGTTTAGAATTATAACCTGGTTCTGCCGAGACCAACACCATGGGCCAGGCAGAGATAGCCTATGGACAGGATGTGGCCTGCAGACCCTTAAATGCCCAGGTCTGCCTTTTACTTAATTTACTTCCAACATTATTTTGGATTAAAAAGAATCAAAAGTGTAATGTTTTATTGTATTTTTTTTTCAATCGACCAAATGCAAAACATGAATCCAAATGCCCACTCAACTTCTGAATGTGACCTATTTGGAATTGCAGATGCTCAGTGTAACTGAAGAAAGGCTATAGAATTTTCTAGACAAAAGCTAGAGAGATGAGTCTTCTAATAGTGACCAGCTTTGTCCTGGAGGAAGCTGGCAAAATTAACATCAGTAGATCTCTGCTAATACCTGACTTTGCCGGCCAAAAAGATTATGAGTTTTTGATTAAATTCTTTTCTAGAAAAGTCTAAAAAGCTTGAAAGGTCTTCTAACCAGCAGCAAGGACCAAAATTAAAGATTCCTTTAGCTTGAGTGTGTGTGTGGGGGGGGGGGGGAGGAATATATGTTTGATCTAATCCTTCCCCCTCCTTTGCTTGTATAAGTGTATTTCATCCTATTTATTATATAGCCATGTTTTTGTAAGAAATGTTTAGCTTACAGATATTTAAACATATAATTGCATTAAAGGCATATCAATAAAAAAGGAAAACAAAAAAATAAGAGTTTCTAAATTTATATATAATGAACAAACTAATGACTACCGATGCACCACTGTACCAAATTCTCTTAAAACAAAGTTTCATTTTCAAAACAAAAAACTGTAGAAATTGATTGCTTCAATTTCACTCTCTCCCAACATTACTTAGCATTAATTTTTGCAGTCATGTTCTATTAGCATACTATTAGTGAACTACAAATACTATATTCAAAGAATTATGCTATCCACTTGTTTTAAGGGATATTAAGCTTCATGAACATTGGCAACTGGGATCTATGTTTACCTTGAAAAAGTAGGTTAAAATGTTAATATAAAAATAAAAGCCCTTGATTATGACTCATTCATTCAGCCTACAATTTTGTCTTATTGAACTCTGTAACATCATTGCATTCTGACCATTCCTATTGTAAATTCTGTTTGGTTTTTGTGATAACACTAATCTTTATTTCCATCCATTCTTGCAATGTATTCACAGTCTGGAGATCTGCTATGATTAAAGAGAGATTAAGATTAAGCTGAAGGAGTGACAAACTGCACTCTGCCTCACTGCTTTTGCTCTTTGACCTAGAAAAGTCTAACTAGATCTAATCGATCCACTGGAATGCGATAGTTGAAAATGGCTATGAAATATGCTGTCATTACAAGGTGAAATTCTACTGATGGGATTAAGAAATATGGTATTTAATATAATACATTGGAATCTTCATGCTTGGAAAAGATATTTGCAAAACTAGAAAGGCTTCAGCACACAAATAGAATGTACATTGCTTGGTGTACTTTGATAAGTTCTTATTGTTTAGAATGTTTACCAATAACAGAATCAGGCCTTGACCATTGAACATTTATCTTGAGAAGAAGCATACCTAAAGTGCTGTTAGTAAGCTTCAGAAAAGGAACTGGAAGGAAATATAATTTCAAAATGAAGTTGTATTTCTAATCTTCTATTTCTTCTCTGTATTTACAATAAAGTGCAGTAAAGAAAAATACAGTTAAGTAAGTATTCGCTTTAAATGATTCAATTCTCCCAGGTTGAGAAAAACTGAACTTGAAACGGTACCAAATTGCTGCCTCTGTATATAAACTATATTGGTGCAGGTGGAACAAGAGCTTTTTCTTACTTGCTCATGGCACAAACATGAGCTGTGTCCTCATGAAGTCACCTTCATCTCATCCTCAAAACCAGCCTCAAGTTGACCTTAAGATTTTATAGCAGTGTTTGCCATTTAAGTAAATAACAAGTCAGTATGGTACAGTCTGACATGTTTCATTAGTCAGGTTGTTGTGTATGCAATAAGATTAATAAAGTGTGAGCTTGGAGTAAGTGCATGCTCAAAACATAACACTGGCGACGAGGGTGGGATATGGAGATATCTGAACCAACGAAACTTCGAAGAACACTGAGCAAGTGACAGATGACGCCAACAACGGAACCATGTCCGGCGGCATCGTACCACCCGCTCCGTTCGATCCAACACAAGAAGACTGGGATTCTTACATGGATCATTTCCAAATGTTCCTAGAGACGAACAACTTAAAGGACGCCACAGCTGGGAAGAAACGGGCGGTGTTCCTAACGCATTGCGGTCCAACCGTATTTAAGATGGCTAAAGCACTAGCCAAACCCCGAGAAGTGAAGGCCATGGATTGGGACGACCTCGAACCTATCCTGTGAGACCACTATGCCCCGACCGTGCCTACGCTCGTGAGACGCCACGAGTTTTATCAAAGAAGCCAGTGAAAGGGAGAACGCGTGGCCGACTTCATAGCAGACCTCTGAAATTTGGGAGGCCTCTGCGGATTCACTGATCTAGAAGAAGCACTAAGAGATCTCATAGTTCTGGGATTAGATGCACCAGGCGTTCAAAGCAAGCTGATGGCGAAAGGCGACATCAGCCTTGCCGACGCCATTGCTGATGCTACTGCAGCAGAAGCAACCAGGAAGTCGGCTGCACAACTATGCCGAACCCACACTCCGGTACCACCACCAGCCAGCGAAATCTCACCTAGTTCAGAAGGGCAGCTCGCGACAACACACCACAAGGACCTCTCTTCGTCATCAGACAGCGACGAAGAAGAGGTCCATCGACTGCGGTCCGACCGGGACCCTCACCCGAAGCTCTTACGCCCTTGCGCTGGCTGTGGAGCCAACCATGCCAGGTCCGAATGCAAATTCCGCGACGCACTCTGCCATGAGTGCGGGAAATGAGGCCACATCGGACGGGTCTGCCGCAGCTTGCCAGGACCCAGCCAGGCCTCAAAAGGGGCTAACTATTGCCAATTGACAGGAAACCGTCCTGTAAGGCGAGAGCCAGTAAACCACTCCTACAGAAATCGAGCTTTGCAAAAAGAAGAGGCTCACCATACTATCACTATCGGTGATGCCTCAGCCTTGGACACTAAGAAAATCCGAGTCACGGTAGCCATCGAGAACCAGCCTTGCCACATGGAGGTTGACTCGGGATCGTCCCTCTCGATGATGTCTTGGAAGACACTCAAGCAACTCATGCCCACAATTCAACGCCAAGATCTCCATTTCCAACGCCTCATCCTCAAGGACTACCAGGGGAATCGAATTCCCGTCGTCAGATCCTGCAGAGTCCAAGTCTCCTTCAAGAAGCACACAGCTTACTTACCTTTAACGGTCATCGATAGAGATAGGCCTAGCCTACTGGGCTTCCAATGGTTCGCGCCACTCGGCATTGAAGTGGCCGGCGTAAACCAGGTCGGTGGCTGTGACTGGGAGGAAGACCTTATCTATGAATTCAGGGACGTCTTAGGCGAGTACAAGGGGACCCCGATCTCATTCAGCTTAGATCCAAAAATAGCTCCCATTCGCCTAAAGCCCCGTCGAGTTCCGTTTGCTTTAAAATCGAAAATCGACGAACAACTCGACAAACTGATAGCTCAGGGGGTGTTGGAGCCCATCGATCACTCCCCGTGGGAAACCCCTATTGTAACACCCATTAAGCCAGACGGGTCAATCCGAATTTGTGGGGACTACCGGGCCACTTTGAACCACGCCCTGCAGCAGAACGCGTATCCAGTTCCAGTGGTGCAGCACCTCCTCCATTCCCTGGGGGGACAGGAAAGTTTTCGCTAAATTGGATTTAGCTCAGGCATATCAGCAATTACCAGTAGATAAAAAAACGGCACAGGCCCAAACTATTGTGACGCACCGAGGTGCCTTTAAATGTACCCGGCTGCAATTCGGAGTGAGTGTAGCCCCGGGGATTTTTCAGAGCCTTATGGAAAGATTATTGCAAGAAATTAAGGGTGTGGTCCCCTATTTTGACGATGTATTAATTGCAGCCCCTACAAAAAAAATCTTACAGGACTGGTTAAAATTAGTCCTAAAAATTTTTTTACCGCACAAAGCAAGTGTCGCTGAAACGTTACACTGATTGTTAGATAAAAAAGCAAATTGGTTATGGGGTTACCGTGAAGAACAGGTGTTCCGAAATGTTAAAAAACTGCTCACTTCTGACTCTGTACTCATGCAGTATAACGAGACTTTGCTGTTAGTTATAACCTGTGATGCATCGCCTTTCGGGGTGGGCGCCATCTTGAGCCACGTACTGCCTAATGGGAACGAAGCCCCTGTTGCATATTTTTCAAAGACTCTGTCAAAAACGGAACGGAACTATGGACAAATTGATAAAGAAGACCTCACCATTGTCTCAGCTGTGAAAAGATTTCACGAATACGTGTATGGTAGGGTTTTTACTATTGTGACTGACCACAAACCTTTGTTAGGGATAATAGCCGGAGATAAGCCGACTCCCTACATATTATTCCCTAGGATGACCCGATGGTCAGAATTCTTAGCTGCTTATAACTATTGGCTGCAATACCGCCCGGGGAAAGCCATTCCCCACGCCGACGCATTGAGCCGAGCACTGCTTCCAGAGACTCTTGATGATCTGGCACCAATGGTAACCACGTTGCAAATCAAGGCACTCAACTCGCCGCCACTGACCGCCCGAGATATCGCGAGAGAAACCAAATGTGACCACACCCTAGCACGAGTCCTAGGCTGGGTAGAACGCGGATAGCCATTGGACCAGTTATCAGATGACTTCACACCATTCAAGTCTCGATAGACCGAGCTCTTCTCCCAGAAAGGCTGTGTCATCTGGGGTGATAGAGTCGTTATCCCAGAACGGCTCCAAAAAGCGCTACTGAGAACTTTGCACGATGGCCACCCCGGCATCGTGCGAATGAAAGCCCTTGCGCAAAGCTACGCATGGTGGCCGGGCATTGACAAGCAAATCGAACAGTGGATTAAAGCTTGTCCCAAATGCCAAGAAGTCAGCAACGCCCCACCAAAAGCCATGCCTACTGAATGGGAGACACCACGTGGACCCTGGTCTCGAATTCACCTGGACTTCACGGGGCCAACCAAAGGCCACACTTTCCTGCTTACTGTCGACGCCTACTCAAATTGGCTCGAAATTCATCGCATGGCGACAACGACCTCTGAGGCAGTTATCAAAATTTTAAACAGACTCTTTTCAACCCACGGATTACCAGACGTCCTGGTATCTGATAACGGCCCACAATTTACTGCACTAGTGTTCGAGCAGTACCTCGCTGACCGCGGCATCAGCCATGCACTCACCTCGCCTGTGCACCCTGCGACCAATGGCCGAGCAGAACGCATGGTCCAATTTGTGAAGAAAACCTTGCAAAAGGTAGACTACGACAACATTGACAAGAAGGTCAATCAAATCCTCTTCTTGCAACACATCACCCCATATAGCGTCACCAACAAAACTCCCGCTGAACTGCTAATGGGACGAAAGCTCCGCTCCCACCTCGACCGGTTGCACCCAGCTTATGAACCGGAGAAACCACTAGGATCCAGCGGCCGCTGTCGCACCTTCCAGGTAGGAGACCTGGTTTATGCAAAAAACCTATCGGGCGACCCGTTGTGGGTGGAAGCGACAGTGGTACGTGTAACCGACCCCAGATCCTACCTTGTGCAATGCCTTGATGATAAACTTTGGAAACAGCATATCGACCAATTACGATCACGGCTTTCAGCGGCCAGTCCGCAAATTCCCTTTGATGAAACTGAGGGGGGGGAGGTACGGAAGAAGATGAATTCCTAGGAAACCAGTTCGAAGGAAACGACAGTTTAATAGAAATTGGGGAAGCGGAGCCAGAGGGAGAAACGGTTGCACCTCAGGGAATTGCAGAAAATGTGGGCAACGACGTAGAAGTGAACTCTGAACCAGAAACAGCCCCACTGCCAAACAACGATCTACCTCAGCAGGATTGCAACCAGCCGATACAACGAAAATCAAAGAGACTAAAAAGACAACCGTCCTACCTAAGAGACTATGTAACTGCGCCCTGAAATAAGAAGCCAGGGGGAAGGGGTGTTGTGTATGCAATAAGATTAATAAAGTGTGAGCTTGGAGTAAGTGCAGGGTTCTGGCCCTGCACTTCTGATTGGCTGTTAAGCGGCTGGACCAGATTGGCCTGTTCCGGGGAATCCGATTGGCCCTTAACAGAGAGTCCTTATTGGTTATAAGAGCTAGTGTTCCTAACTCGTTATTGGTTAAACGTTACAGGGTTTGCCTATATAAGGCGGGTTTTACTGCTGTTGAATTGAAGAAGTCACAACGTAAATAAAGAGCTGAAGTTCACCATTCAGAGGCTTGTCTCCATTCTTTCTCGCCCATGCTCAAAACATAACATCGGTGATCTCTGTGGAAAAACATCAGCCCAGTTCCTACTGGCTATTTTAAGACACACCATGACAATTCCATGGTCATTCCGTTTTGGTCAGCAAAAAGCCTGAAACTTTCAAACACTCTTCCTCTACCCATCTCTTCTCTGAGGCATTCCCTAACTCAGAACATACTTTCTGTCTCAGCCCCAGTCCATGTTGAGAATTAAAAAGCATGATAGCAACTTTTGGTGGCATTATGCCTAATGGTAGAATAGAGATCACCATTGGGGAAAATAAATTTTATTCTGGAATAGTTGTTCCTAGCTCAAGTGGTAATGGATAGTGTTATAGTCTGCGCATGGGTGCAAGGAACGGAGATGAGGCAGTGAACAGTGAACTTCATCTCTTTATTAATCATCATGAACAGAGCAAAAACCTGGGGCAGCAGCAGCCCTTTTATAGGGCAGGCTGCTGACCTATTAACCAATGAGAACATGGAAGCATTAAACTCTTGAACCAACGAGAGTGGCTCGTTAATAGCCAATCAGATTCCGCAGAATGGACCAATCCGATATCGCTATTATCAGCCAATCAGAAATGCAGGATTAGAACCCTGCTTTTTCTTTAAGCTTTGATAAACTTTATTTAAGCGTTTTTATTAGTTCATAACACCCCTTCCCCCCGGGTTCCGTTTGAGGGGTGCGGTGACATAATCTCTAAGATATGTGGGTTGTTTTAACTGTCTATTAGATTTGCGCTGTCCCACCGGTTCCCGTCTGCAGTCCAGCTTCGGTGGGACGTTTTCGGACATATCTAGTACCAGCGGTTCCTCATTCTCGCTGGACGACTCAATGCCGCTAATTCTGTCGTTGTTGTTGTCCTCCGATCTTAGCGGGCTAGCCTCCATTGCGGTATTCCTCTGTGGTGAGGCCACACCCCTCCCTGATTCTTCTTCATTAATTGCGCCTGCTCGCTGACTTCCTTCGCTTCTGCTCTCCCCCATCTCGAATTCGGTTTCTTCGACATCCCCTCCCCCCTCAGTTTGGGGCTCCCAGGAGTTGCGGGAACTGGGTTGTAGCCTAGAGCGAAGCTGATCTATATGGCGTTTCCATACTTTTCCATCGCAGGTTTGCACACGGTACAATCTGGGCCCGGTGGTTTGAATTACGGTTGCTTTGATCCATAATGGTTCGCCGGAGAGGTTTTTAGCGAAAACTAAGTCACCTACCTTGAACTTGCGGCATTTCCCACTGGATCCGCAGGGTTTCTCTGGCTCGTAGGAAGGGTGAAGTCGGTTGAGGTGGGAATGGAGCTTGTGTCCCATCAATCGTTCAGCTGGCGTCTTGTTAGTGACGCTGTGCGGAGTGATGTGTTGGAGTAGGAGTATTCTGTTTATTTTTTCATCAATGTCGCCATAGTCCATTTTATGGACAGGTTTTTTTAACAAATTGTACCATGCGCTCGGCCCTTCCGTTAGCCTCAGGGTGCACTGGTGAAGTTAGCGCATGGCGGATGCCCCGATCCGCTAAATATTGTTCAAACGCCAGGGCGATGAACTGGGGTCTGTTGTCGGAGACCAGGACGTCTGACAGTCCGTGCATTGCGAATAGCCTGTTCAATTTTTGGATGAAGGACTCCATTGTATTCTTCATTTCGTGGATCTCAAGCCAGTTGGAATAGGCATCCACTGTTAGGAGGAATGTATGTCCCTTAGTAGGTCCCGCAAAATCAACGTGGATGTGGGACCACAGCCCCCGGGGGGTTTCCCATTCTGTTGGAGTTGCTCTAGGTGGGGCACTGCTGACTTCTTGGCACTTTAAGCAAGTCTTTACCCAGGCTTCGATTTGTTTTTCGATGCCCGGCCACCACGCGTAGCTGCATGCGAGCGCTTTCATACGCACGATGCCGGGGTGACCATCATGCAATGTTTTCAATACTGCTCGTTATAACCGCTTTGGGACGACGACTCTATCTCCCCATAGGATGCAGCCTTTTTGCGAAAAAAGTTCTGTTTGCTGGTTTCTGAAAGGGGTGAAATCATCAGAGGTTTGTTCTATTGGCCATCCTCTTTCGAACTCACAATAAGACAGGATCTCGTTTTGTTTCAATTGCAATGTCTCTGGCGGTGGTGACTGTAGTGTTTCAATCTGGAGTGTCGTAAGGGTTGGAGCTGGGTCGTCGACGGTTTTTGGAAGTGGGGTGTGGCTCAATGCATCAGCATGGGGAATGGCTTTCCCTGGGCGGTGTTGTAATTTATAGTTGTATGCAGCTAAAAACTCCGACCAGCGAGTCATTCTTGGTGACAATATATTGGGTGTTGGCTTGTCTCCCACTATAATCCCTAACAACGGTTTGTGGTCGGTAACAATAGTAAAAACTCGTCCATACACATATTCATGAAACCATTTCACAGCAGATACAACAGCAAGAGCCGCTTTGTCGATCTGGCTATAATTATGTTCAGCCTTTGACAAGGTCCTTGAAAAATAGGCAATAGGGGCCTCACTACCATTTGGTAACACATGACTCAAAATGGCTCCTACTCCAAACGGTGACGCGTCACATGTAATTGTTAAAGGCAAAGTCTCGTTATACTGCATTAAAACAGCATCTGAGGTTAGTAAGTTTTTCACTTGTCGGAATGCATGCTCCTCGTGTTGTCCCCAGACCCAGGTTGCTTTTTTGTCAAGAAGTCTATGGAGGGGCTCAGCTACGGTCACTTTCTGGGGCAAGAAGATGTTGTAAAAGTTAATGAGCCCCAGGAAAGCTTGGAGATCAGTTCTATTTCTGGATCTTGGGGCATTTTTGATTGCTCTCAGCTTGCTGTTAGTGGGGTGGATGCCCTGTTTATCGATTAGGTACCCCAGGAACTCTACTTTGTCTGTAAACAGTTGACATTTATTTTTTTTAACCTTAAGGCCAGAGTCTTTAAATTTCTAGAGAACCAATTTAAGCCGCTTTTCTAGCATTTCTCTATTCGGGGTAGCAATTAAAACATCATCAAAGTATGGCACGACCCCCTTGATCCCTTGCAAGAGTCTCTCCATCAGACTTTGAAAAATCCCTGGGGCTACGCTCACTCTGAATTGGAGTCGGTTGCACTTAAAGGCGCCTCGGTGCATAACGATCGTCTGTGCCTCTGCAGTTGTTTTATCTACAGGCAGTTGTTGGTAAGCCTGTGCTAAATCCAATTTAGCGAAGACTTTTCCGCCCCCCCAGGGAATGGAGAAGGTGTTGTACCACTGGTACCGCGTAAGCGTTCTGTTGAAGAGTGTGATTAAGGGTAGCCTGGTAGTCCCCACAAATCCTTAACGATCCATCCGGTTTGATGGGTGTTACAATTGGGGTTTCCCAACGAGTGTGGTCAGTTGGTTCTAAAACACCCTGGGCTATTAACTTATCGAGCTGCTCGTCAATTTTTTGTTTAAGGGCAAGAGGTACCCGACAAGGCTTAAGGCAGATGGGGGCTACTTCAGAGTTAAGATTAAATGATATCGGGGTCCCCTTGTACTCACCTCGTTTGTCTGCGAAAACGTCCTGGAATTCCTGGACGATGGCCTCCTCCCAGTCGTCGCTTCTGGTTTGATGAATGCCGGCTACCTTGATCCCGAGTGGGGGGAACCATTGAAGGCCTAACAAGCTAGGCCGGTCATGGTCGACAACGGTCAGTGGTAATGACGCAGTACGATTTTTGAATGATACTTGGACTTAGCTGGATCCAACGACCGGGATTCGGTTCCCCTGATAATCCTTGAGTATGATTCTTTGGGCTCTGAGGTCTTGACGCCGGACGGCAGGGATTAATTGTTTAAGAGTCTTCCAGGAAACCATCGAGAGGGACCATGCTGAATCGACTTCCATCACATAAGGCTGGTTTTCGATGGCGACCTTTACTCGGATCTTCTTTGCGTCTAGCAATGAGGCATGACCGATTGTAATGGTCTGGTGTGCCTCTTCTCTTCTTGATAAAATGGCTGGTATTTTATTTCTGTAGGAGTGGTTGTTCCATTGGCGGTTCAAATGTTCCCGACTCACAGGGCGATTCTCTGTGGACTGGTGGTAGTTGTTTCCCCTCTGAAGTGGGCTGGATCTTTGCTTGCTTCTACAGACCTTTCCAATGTGGCCTCTTTTCCCACAGAAATGGCAGAGCGCGTTGAGGAATTTGCAGTCTGATTGCGGGTGGTTTGCCCCACAACCCGCGCATTGGTACGGTAGTCTTTGATTTCGCTGGTGGCATTGGTCACATTCAGACCAGAACCGGTTGACCTCCTCCTCATCACTTTCTGATGGCAATTCGAGGTCCTCATGGTGGGTCGCTGTTGTGTGCCTCTCTAGGCGAGGTGTGGTATCGCTGGCGAGTTGACGGAGCGGTGCGTTGGTGTGGCGCATTCGGGCAGCCGACTTCCTGGTTGCTTCTGCTGCAGTAGCATCTTTGATGACATCAGCAAGGTCGATGTCCCCTTTTGCTATGATCTTGCTCTGTACTGTCTGGTCATCTAATCCCAGAACTATTCGGTCCCTCAGAGCTTCTTCGAGATCTGTGAACTCACAGAGGCCTCCCAGGTTTCGGAGATGCGCGATGAAATCTGCAACGCTCTCTCCCTTCCGCTGGTCCCTCTGGTAAAATTCATGTCTTCGGACAAGCGTTGGTACGGTGGGTGCATAGTGGGCCCGTAGAAGGGGCACGAGGATGTCCCAGTCCATGGTTTTCACTTCAGCCGGTTTCGCTAGTGCCTTGGCCATCTTAAAGATGGCAGGCCCGCAATGGGTCAGGAACACTGCTCGCTTTTTCCCCGTAGTGGCATCCTTCAAGTTGTTGGTCTCCAGAAACATCTGGAAGCGATCTATGTATGAATCCCAGTCTTCTTGTGCCGGGTCAAATGGAGCGGGTGGTATGGTGCCTCCGGACATGGTTCCGTTGTCGATGTGCCTTCAGCCACGTGCTCTGTTTGGTGCTCTGTAGTGTTCAGTCAGCTTTGATGTCTCCATATGCCATCCTCGTCACCAGTGTTATAGTCTGTGCATGGGTGCAAGGAACGGAGATGACGCAGTGAACAGTGAACTTCAACTCTTTATTAATCATTGTGAACAGAGCAAAAACCTGGGGCAGCAGCAGCCCTTTTATAGGGCAGGCTGCTGACCTATTAACCAATGAGAACATGGAAGCATTAAACCCTTGAACCAATGAGAATGGCTCGTTAACAGCCAATCAGATTCCCCAGAATGGACCAATCCGATATCGCTATTATCGGCCAATCAGAAGTGCAGGATTAGAACCCTGCTTTTTCTTTAAGCTTTGATAAACTTTATTTAAGCGTTTTTATTAGTTCCTAACAGATAGTACTTTAATTCAGCTATGAAAAAGACACTGCAATGTAAGGCAGCTTTGCATTAAGATGATTGATTAGACATCCACAGTGATATTGTGGCTATTGCTGTGGCCCACTGCTGTGGAGCTGGCAGCAAACTTCGACAGTGAGGAGGATAGGGAGGAGTTTGGGCCAATCCTGGAGTCTGGGGAAGGCTCTGATGGGTGCTTTGTGTTGGAGGCAGAGACGGAGCCAGGGCCGTCCCACATTTCCCAGCTGCCTACGGAGTTGGAGATAAGTGGGATAAGTTGGAGGAATGGCTGGAGCCTGTTCCAGATGCACATATGCGCAGAGCTGTCAGGAGAGCAGAACCGGCCAACTGGGAAGGAGAGGCACACATGGATGCTGAATCACCCCTCCCTGGGGAATAAATAGAAGCAAAAGGGGAGTGGTGGTTGGAGGAGACAATAAGTTCATATTTCTTGTGGAAGATTTGCTTATCAGAGTTTGTGCCTCATAGAGACTCCTTGCCAGGTAGTCAACTATCCAAGGCCTGATAAGGTCTCTTCTTGCAATTAGCCCTTGGGAGGATTATTGCTGGGATTTTTCTGTGTGTGAATGCCATGAATTCACAGTAACTAAATAAAGGGGATTTTCGGGACAAGGAGTCTATTTCTTGGTTCTGCAAAGCCTAGGTCAGAACAGCTAGATCTAAAGCACAGGCGAAACCTAATTCATCCAGAGATGGTTGGCAATCTTTTTTTTTTAACTGAGCTCTAAAAGATGTTATTCAAGAACAGTGTTGATCTCTTTTATTAACAATAGCCTAACACTAGATTAAAAGATGCTGCATATATCTTCATACTCTGAGATCAAGAATTCCTTTTCAAGCTTTTACATAAAGGCTAACCATGCATTTCTGTTAATTTCTTGTAAAGATAATTCATAGACATACAAACTCAGGGACCAATGGTACTTTCTTAAAAGCCTTTAGAAGTGGCAGCTGCACCCTCTCCACCCATTTAACATCCAAGCATAAGAATATAAGAGGCTTATATAACAGCTCCAAAGCTATTTTTCCTCTCTCTCTCTTCATAATGAAATTATTCCCATAAGGGTTGCAACCTCTGTTTATTAAAATGCAAGGTGTATGGCTATTGTTACTAGTGAGGCAAGACATAACTGTGGCTGGGTTTACAAACAGGCAAACCTGACTTGTTAAAACATTGCTAAAACATAACCACTATTGGGTAAACCAATTATCGATGTTTGCGCAGTACAGTTAATTATAAACCAAGATTTGCAAATGTGGTCAGGTTTACATATCATCGTAAAGCAAAACTAAATCAAACACATGACGGCTCAGTGCCTGTGCTTCCCAATCCATATGAGAAGAGCATCTCCCCAATGAAGAACAAATGTAACTATGAATTTTGGCCAAGTACAACCCTTTCATCTGGGGAAGTGATAATCATCAGAACTGCTAGAACTCTGGTAAAGAATGCAGGACAGTAGAGATCTCAAGAAAGTAGCTAGTATGTATTTATAACTCTTCTCCCTGCTAGGTTTTTTTTTAAAAATTCCAAAATGTGCAAAGTGGAGCAGAAACACAACTTTTGAAAGAAATATACAGCTTTGTTTGTATCAGAGGGATATCCTACAAATTTGCCCATAAAATACCATCAATGTAAATACAGAAAGTAAAGCAGCCCAACCTTTTGTGTTGCAGTAAAATGTATCTTCCTTCACACTGCTGTTTATTTTTACATATTCTGACAGAATCCTGGCGCAAGGTAGACAAAAATGATTGGTTGTGTCTCAAGAGATCAAAGTATAAATTCTATCAAAGAAAATAACCTATAAAAGTATGCACCCACATACTTGGGTTGATAAATGTTACTTATTTCAAAATTAATTTTTCTGTCATTTTAAATTACAGCTTTTGGAGGCTTTATTCTACATAATTTAACATTCATGAATTACTTTCTCGCTCCATTTTCTTCTATAAACCTGTTTCCTTAGCATAAAAGTAAAGAATGTCAATGATTAAGAAATGTTTTCTGTTTCTCATTTACAGCAGATTTGTAATCAGATCTCTGTATCATCATCCTACAAGGACGATAAAGAAAATAAAGAAGGGTAAATGATCAAGTCCAAACACAGTTAGCTGGTTTTGCAACAGCCAAATAAAAGAGGTTTTATCTATGCTAGATGCTTTTGGTCAGAAAGAGAAAAAAAATATAGTGACATATGTGTGACACTCTGTACACAGAATACAGTTTCATCCATTTTCTTGATGTTCAGGTTTTGGAGATGGGGCCCTAGCAGCATTGATTTTTTTTGCACCCTTTGTCTTATTGACTGCTAAGAGTTTTAGAAGGAGCAATGTCGAGCAAGGAGTGTGTTGTGTATGTACCATAGTTAATAAAGTATGAGCTTGAGGTAAAGTGCAGGGTTCTGGCCCTGCACTTCTGATTGGCTGTTAGGCGGCCAGATCGGATTGGTTAGTTCTTAGGAATCCGATTGGCCCTTAACAGAGGATTATTATTGGTTAAAAGAGCTAGCGTTCATCGCTCGCTATTGGACAATTCTCACAAGGGTTGCCTATATAAGGCAGAGTTCACTGTTGTTGTGTTGAGAAGTCACTATGCAATAAAGAGCTGAAAGTTCACATTCAGAGGCTGTCTCCATTTACTCCAACCCATGTCCAAGTACTTAACACTGGCGATGAAAGTGGGATGTGGAGACGTCTGAACCTAAGAAGCTAGGAAGCAATACTGAGCACGTGATAAGACGACGCCAACAACGGAACCATGTCCGGCGGCATCGTACCACCTGCTTTGTTCAATCCAAACCAAGAGGATTGGGAATCCTACATGGATCGCTTCCAAATGTTTCTCGAGACGAACAACTTGAAGGACGCCACACCAGCAAAGAAGCGGGCACTGTTCCTGACGCATTGCGGCCCAGCTGTATTTAAGATGGCTAAAGCACTCGCCAAACCTCGAGAAGTGAAAGCCATGAGCTGGGACGACCTCGAACCCATCCTGAGAGACCATTACGCGCCAACCGTGCCTACACTCGTGAGACGCCACGAGTTTTATAAGAGAAACCAATGAAAGGGAGAGAGGTGGCCGATTTCGTGGTGGACCTCCGAAATTTAGGGGGCCTCTGCGGGTTCGCCGATTTAGAAGAAGCACTAAGAGATCGAGTAATTCTGGGATTAGATGCGCTAGGCATGCAAAGCAAGCTGATGGCGAAAGGCGACATCAGCCTTGCTGACGCCATTGCCGAAGACACGGCTGCGGAGGCAACCAAAAAGTCGGCTGCGCAATTACAGCGAAGCCGCACTCCAGCAACACCACCGACCAGTGAAATCTTACCCAACTCAGAAAGGCAGCTCGCAACAACGCACCATGAGGACCTCTCTTCGTCGTCAGACAGTGACGAAGAAGGGGTCCATCGACTGTGGTCCAACCGGGACCCTCGCCCTAAGCCCTTACGCCCTTGAACTGGCTGTGGAACAAACCATGGCAGGTCTGAATGCAAATTCCGCGATGCATTCTGCCATGAGTGCGGGAAACGAGGCCACATCGCCGGGTCTGCCACAGCTTACCAGGACCCAGCCAGGCCTCAAGAGGGGCCAACTATCGCCAATCGATAGGAAACCATCCTGTAAGGTGAGAGCCAGTAAACCACTCCTACAGAAATCGAGCTTTGCAAAAAGAAGAGGCTCACCATACTATCACTATAGGTCACGCCTCAGTTTTGGACACAAAGAAAATTCGAGTCACGGTAGCCATCGAGAACCAGCCTTGCCACATGGAGGTCGACTCGGGATCGTCCCTCTCGATGGTGTCTTGGAAGACACTCAAGCAACTAATCCCCACAATCCAACGCCAAGACCTCCAATTTCAATGCTTCATCCTCAAGGACTACCAAGGAAATCGAATCCCCTTGTCGGGTTGTCGGGTCCTGCCGAGTCCGAGTCTCCTTCAAAAAGCATACAGCGTACTTACCTCTAACAATCATCGATAGAGATAGGCCTAGTCTATTAGGCCTCCAATGGTTCGCGCCACTCGACATCGAAGTGGCCGGCGTGAACCGAGTCGGTGGTTGTGAGTGGGAGGAAGACCTTATTTCTGAGTTCAGCGACGTCTTCACGGACCGTTTAGGCGAGTATAAGGGGACCCCAATCTCATTTAGTCTAGATCCAAAAGTAGCCCCTATTCTCTTGAAGCCCCGTCGAGTTCCATTCGCTCTTAAAGCAAAGATCGACGAACAACTCAACAAGCTAATTGCTCAAGGAGTGTTGAAGCCCATCGATCACTCTCCATGGGAAACCCCTATTGTAACACCCATTAAGCCAGACGGGTCAATCCGAAGTTGTGGGGACTACCGGGCCACTTTAAACCACACCCTACAGCAGAATGCGTATCCAGTTCCGGTGGTGCAGCACCTCCTTCATTCCTTGGGGGGCAGAAAGGTTTTCGCTAAATTAGATTTAGCTCAAGCTTATCAACAACTACCAGTGGATGAAAAGACAGTCCAAGCCCAAACAATTGTAACGCACAGAGGTGCCTTTAAATGTACCCGATTGCAATTTGTGGTTAGTGTAGCCCCGGGGATATTCCAAAGCCTCATGGAAAGGTTGTTACAGGGAATCAAGGGCATGGTTCCGTATTTCGATGATGTATTAATTGCAGCCCCTACCAAAAAAATCTTGCAGGATCATTTGAAATGTGTTCTTAAAAAATTCCAAGAGGCAGGGCTTAAGGTGAAAAAAAATAAATGTCACTTATATACTGACAGTGTTGAGTTTCTTGGGTATCGGATTGATAGCCAGGGCATTCATCCTACTGAAAGTAAATTAAAGGCTATAAAAAATGCTCCCAGGCCACAAAACAAGGCCGATCTCCAGGCGTTCTTAGGCCTCATTAATTTCTATAATGTATTTTTACCGCACAAGGAGACTGTTGCTGAACAGTTACACCGGTTATTAGATAAAAAAGCATTATGGGTATGGGGTTACCGGGAAGAACAAGCGTTCCGGAATGTTAAAAAACTGCTCACATCTGACTCTGTACTTATGCAGTATAACGAGACTTTACCATTAGTTATAACCTGCGATGCATCGCCTTTCGGGGTGGGTGCCATTTTGAGTCATGTACTGCCTAATGGAAACGAAGCCCCTGTTGCATACTTTTCGAAGACTCTTTCACAAGCAGAGCGGAACTATGGACAAATTGATAAAGAAGCTCTCGCAATCGTTTCAGCTGTAAAGAAATTTCATGAATATGTGTATGGAAGAACATTTACCATTATAACTGACGACAAACCGTTGCTAGGGATAATAGCCGGGGACAAGCCAACCCCCTACATATTATCCCCTAGAATGACCCGATGGTCAGAATTCCTAGCTGCTTATAATTATCGCCTGCAATATCGCCCGGGGAAAGCCATTCCCCATGCCGACGCATTAAGCCGAGCACCGCTCCCGGAGACTCTTGACGATCCGGCACCAACGGCAACCACATTGCAGATCGAAACACTCAACTCGCTGCCTATGATCACCCAAGACATCATGAGAGAAACCAAACGAGACCACACCCTAGCTCGAGTCCTAGGCTGGGTGGAACGCGGATGGCCATTGGACCAAGTACCAGATGACTTCGCGCCATTCAAATCGCGACAGACTGAACTTTTTTCCCAAAAAGGCTGTATTATCTGGGGCAATAGAGTTGTTGTCCCAGAATGACTCTGGAAGACGCTGCTACAAATCCTGCACGAGGGCCACCCCGGCATCGTGCGGATGAAAGCACTTGCATGAAGCTACGCATGGTGGCTGGGCATGGACCAGCAAATCGAGTAGTGGGTCAAAGCGTGTACCAATTGCCAACAAGCCAGCAACGCCCCACCAAAAGCCATGCCTTCTGAATGGGAGACGCCACGTGGACCCTGGTCCAGAATCCACCTGGATTTCACGGGGCCAACCAAAGGATATACTGTCCTGCTGACAGTCGACGCATACTCCAATTGGTTAGAAATTGATCGTATGACGGCTACAACTTCCGAGGCAGTGATCAAGATCCTAAATAGACTCTTTGCAATCCACAGATTGCCTGACGTCCTGGTGTCCGATAACGGGCCACAGTTTACGGCACTAATGTTCGAGCAATACCTCGCTGACCGTGGCATCCGCCATGCGCTCACCTCGCCTACGCACCCTGCGACCAATGGCCGAGCGGAACACATGGTCCAATTTGTTAAAAAAACTTTGCAAAAATGGACTATGACAATATCGGTGACAAGGCCAACCAAATTCTCTTTTTGCAACACATAACTCCACATAGCTTTACCGGCAGAACTCCCGCAGAACTACTGATGGGACGAAGACTCCATTCCCACCTCGACCGGTTGCACCTTGCTTACGAACCGAAAAAGCCAATAGGATCCAGTGGTCGCTATCGCACTTTCCAGGTAGGAGACCACGTTTACGCACGAAACTTATCAGGCGATCCGTTATGGATAGAGGCAACGGTTGTACGAGTGACCGGCCCCAAATCCTACCTAGTGAAATGCTGTGACAATCGACTGTGGAAACGGCATATCGACCAATTACGGTCACGACTCACAACGGCCAGTCAACAACTCCCCCATGACCAAACCGAGGGGGGGGAGGAGATACAGAAGAAGATGACGTTCCTGGGAACCTGCTTGAAGGGAGCGATGAATTAAGTGAGACTCAGGAAATGGAGCAGGAAGGAGAATTATGCACACCGCAAGAAATTGCACCTGAGCAAGAAGCAGATCCCCTGCCAAACAACAATCTACCTCAACAGGATTGCAATCAACCAGTCCAATGAAAATACGAAAGACTTAAAAGATAACTGTCCTATTTAAACGACTATATAACTACACCGTAATCAAGAAGCCAGGGGGAAGGGGTGTTGTGTATGTACCATAGTTAATAAAGTATGAGCTTGAGGTAAAGTGCAGGGTTCTGGCCCTGCACTTCTGATTGGCTGTTAGGCGGCCAGATCGAATTGGTTAATTCTTAGGAATCCGATTGGCCCTTAACAGAGGATTATTATTGGTTAAAAGAGCTAGCGTTCATAGCTCGCTATTGGACAATTCTCACAAGGGTTGCCTATATAAGGCAGAGTTCACTGTTGTTGTTTTGAGAAGTCACTATGCAATAAAGAGCTGAAAGTTCACATTCAGAGGCTGTCTCCATTTACTCCAACCCATGTCCAAATACTTAACAGAGTGCCTCTTCGCTCTTCTCTTTGTTTCTGCTTTGATTTTCTCTGACAGGAGGATTGATAGTCAATTCTATATGGACTGTGGCAAGTTGGCTGTGGTGAGTTGTCTCATTCCATTCTATACAGTTATTTCCAGAAGAACAGAGCCCTTCTCTCCCTCCCTCCCTCAAAAATACAGAATATAAAACTAATAACAATAACTTAGAAACCATAGAATTAGGAAAAAATCAAGATTTGAAGTACAGCTGATTAAAAAAAAAAAGCACGAATGCTTTACCTGGTGGTAAGTAACTGTAATTTTTGTTCATTTACAGTATAAAAGAAATGCAAAGGATATATGAGAAAAGTTGAAAGGAGTACATGATAAAAAGTTGAAAGGAGTACATGAGAAAAAGTATAGTATATTACTTTAAAAGTGCAATATGCAGGTTTTGAATTGTATCAAAAAAGGTTAGCTCGTAGATAAAAATATCCTCCAAGATCTGAAATGGATGTAAAAGGCATTCATCTTTACCAGATTAGGTTATGAAGACCATTTACCGCAACAAGTAATTATTTCTCAGCCCACACTCCATCATACATATCTCATCCAATCCTTTGTTGTGCAGGTTAATGTGCAGAAGTGGCAGAGGTGGTATTCAGCAGGTTCTAACCAGTTCTGGAGAACTGGTAGCAGAAATTTTGAGTACTTTGGAGAACCGGCAAATACCATCTCTGACTGGCCCCATCTCCGTCTATTCTTTGCCTCCTGAGTCCCAGCTGAAGAGCTGGGTTTTCTTTTGCTGCCCCGCATAGGAGAACGGAGCTGGAAACCAGGTTAGTGGGGGGTGTTGGGGGGGGGGAATGGGATTTTGCAGTAACCTTCCCCTGCCACACCAACATGCCACACCACACCCACCAAGCCATGCTCACAAAACCAGTAATACATTTTTTTGAATCCCATTATTGAGAAGTGGAACTTATTTTGGATGCAGGAATGGTAGGTTAGAATATTTGATTTATGAGAAGGGCTAGCCAGGCACATACAACTATAGGAAGCATTAGATACTGTACATGCTTCTCACCTCAATAATTTAATGTACATATCCATGTAGCTGGCAAAACTTGGGAAGCTGGCAATATGGATTTAGGTTAGGTATCTTTACTGCTAATAAATAATGTGGGGTTAATGCAGAATTTTGAAAACTGCAAGAGTTTCAGCCTCAGTGAGTTAATTATGTACAATAAAGTGTCTGAGGAGACTTCTTTCCATAATTGGAGTGAGTTGCTTATTCTAAGATAAGCCTTTTAACTTATCATACCAAATTGTCTGCTAATACTAGCTTTGAGCGGGAAGTGGGGTGTACTTTGGGACAGGGGTGGACATATGTAGGGATGGGCTTCAAAAATTTTAGTGAAGGGTTGTCTGCCCAGTTCCTGAGTGGGTGTGGCCATGGGAGCCATGACTTAGTTGGTATTGCACCACGGTGGGGGGGAATTTTTGCCCTTCCTGACCTTCAGCACCTTTCCTCGAGCCGAAAAATGGCCCCCTGGGCTCTGGAGGCTCTTTGGAAGCTGGAAACGGGCCCATTTCTGGCCTTCCTGTATTCCCCATTTTTCACCCTCCCTGAGCCCCCTGTGCACCCTGCATCCAAAACAGGCCGGATGGGGACTCCTGGGAGGGGTGAGCGGGGCAGGGCGTGGAGTGGGATTTGGGGGCTCTCTGAACTGCACAGAATCTTAGCTAGGGGCTCTCTCGAACCCCTGCAAACCCCCAGCAGCCTCCCTTAGACGTATGTAAAATGAGCTTTGCCTGAAGCTGACAGAGAGAATTTGGGGATGAGCCAAGCTTTTGGAAAATAAGTAGAAGAGATGAAAGCTGTTGAAGAGATGAAAGCAAGCTTTTTCAGTACATATCTCACACTTAACACGCCGAAGCTGATTTATTGGGGATAATAATAATAATCAGCAGGGGAATTTTAGTATCCCAGGCATACACAGAATCTACTGTAAAACAATAAGAAATATGCATGGTGACGCAGTGTAGTGTAGAAGTGTACTCACTGCACTCAGCAATATTTGAACTAGGTTTTATAGTCATTGCCTATTAATACATAGTTATACATATTTAAAAACATGTACACTTTTAAAAATACTGTTTATTGAAAATTACATATAGAGATGCTTGATGGATATAAATGTACTAAACACTCTATGCTTGTGCCCCTCTCAAGTTTTTAATTAGTGGTTGTTTTCCTGAAGCCACTGGCAATTTTTACCTAAATTTTGTGCAGCATGCAGAATAAATGTATAATCAACTTAAAATGCTGCAGAACTAATTTCCTGTTCAGTTAGAACAGTTAGAGCACAATACTTGGATATATTATATAGTCTTTAAGCAAAATGTAGTCATATTAATAAAAACAATCCATATAGCATGAAAACAACTGGATTGTGTAAATTTAATGAAGATCAGGTGATGTTGTTACTACTATTATAGATAGTTGGAAGCAGAACAAGGAGAACTATGCCATCTTGTGGCTAGATAATTTCTATCAATTATTGCAAAGAATTGGGAAGAAAAAGACCAAACAATGTAATCTGATGTGTTCAGTCTCATAGTATAAGCAGCACTTATTCCCAGGACAATGTTCATCTTGTGGAGTCCTTGGTGCTCTCTAAACTGGGTTGTGTTCTTGTTTCATTATCTGACTAGGTAATATCATCAATGCTAGTGAATGAAGGTTTGCTCCCTGTTTACATACAGTAGTTTGTGTCCCAGTGTGATGGTTTTCTTTTTGGGAGTTCCTTGAATAGAGTATTGTTTTCTGCTTGTTTGTTTGTCTGGTGTTAATCTCTGTTTATTGAGTGCTGGGTTTTGAAGTGGATTTGTTCTGTCTTTTTGTTTCCTTCTTAGCTTTTTTATTAAATGGTATGTAAATATGGTTTATTTTTATGTGTTCATTAATTTCTTATTTGGCAAGCTTTTAGCAATTCCCTAGCACTTTGGAATTTAGCTTGGTCTAGATTGCTCAGTTTTCCAGTTGAATCTATGTGTTGTGAGATTAAAGCACTTTCACCATCTTCTGATTGCTACTTGGTGTTCGTGGATGCATTCTTCTAGTTTTCTGCCTATCTGTCCTACATAGTGGAGGTTACATTCCTCACTGTATGTTGCACATGACTCCTTCTTAGGCTATTGGATCTTTTGGTTTACTTAGGAAGTTTTGGAGGTGCATTAGTTGCTTTGTGTGCTATATGATGCCATGTGGTTGCAATAGTCTGTTGGTTGCTTCTGAAATGTTTCTGATGAATAGCAGTGCTATTCTTTTCCTACCTTATATTGGTTATGCTGTAGTAGGATGAGTGAGTCGGGCACTTTTGACAAAGTTCTGTTGCTATCCATGTTGTTGGAGGATGTTGTATAAGCAGTCGGTTTTCATTAATTTTTCTTTTGTATCCTGGGTTGCTTCAGTGCCATTCTGAACATTGTTCTTAAACAACTCCTTTTGTGGGAGGTTAGTGCAATTTGTTTTTCGATACACTTGCATTTCTAATTTCTTGTAGTTTCTTCAGTTGATGAGAATATTCAGGAAGAGTAGTGTGTTATTCTTTCTTGTCCCATTCAGACAAATCAGCCATCAATAGACACATAGAAATAAACCTTACTTACACACCATTCAAAAGACCCAATAAAATAGCTAAAGGGAAACATACAGTACAAAACCAGAATACACCATCTCCAGCATCGAACATTCAGATAAGCAGGGATTAACACTAGGCAAACAATCAAGCAGAAAACAATACCATAATGAAAGAAATACCAAGGAGAAAACCATAGCCCAACAACACTGGCAGGGCAGTGTTTTTTACTCACACTGTCTCTGTGGGTGTGTGGGTGTATGTGTGTGATATATTATATAGTCAATGTAAACCAATCTAAGCTTGACTAAAACATATGATTTTTGTAATAGAGTTATCACAGTTTGGAATACTCTACCTGATTCACTTGTCTTAGCTACAAATTTTCACAGTTTTAGTCACAAATTGACTTCTGTCGACCTTACTTCACTCTTAAAAGGTCTGTAAAGGGGACATGCATAAATGCACAAATGTGCCTATTATCCCTGTCACTGTTTTTTTTTAAATATTATTCCTGTTTTTGTATCTGTTTGACAAATTATAATAAATAAATAAAAATAAACATAACTATGGATTCATAAAGCCTGTTGGAATTTCTCTTTTAATTATAATGGGTAAATTGTATAATTTTGCCTGATTATTTCTCCAGGCAGTGACAGGTGTCCCAGAGAAGTAGTATCTTCTATATTTTGTTCCATTCGGCAAAATAGTTCAATGGATAATTATGACATTTTTATTACATGAGTTTATTTACAAATATAAGTTAAGCAAAGATTTTTTTCATTAGGTAAAATAAACCATTAATTCACTATTCATATTTGTTATTCAAGTCTACATTTATTTAATTGCCCATTATTAGTTGTTTGTAATTTCCTTTTCCTTTTAATTTCAGTGTGCCTTTACAGTGAATTTTGGCAACCACTCTGAAATTGTAAATGAATTCAATTCAGTGTAATTCTCTATTTTTTTCGAACATTAATGCATACTCTTATGTGTAAAGCAGTGAGATGTCAACAAATCTAAAGTTCAGAATGTATGTTACAATTCCTTCTCTTATATTCCTTTTATGCAACTCCTCCAAATGCAATATAAATAATGAACTATTCTTATTACTGGAACATCTGACAAATCTGAAAGGAACATTTGGCATGGAATTATTTTTCTCTTAACACAAATTTGTAGGCACGAATCCATGTTTTCAATACATTTGAATTATTCACAGCACACTTCAATGGATGCTATGATGATTAATGTGGCCATTATGATCCCACTTGTGAATTTGAAATTGGTCCTGGACAGTGGTTGGATTCAAAAACTTTTATATCGGTTCTGTGGGTGTGGCTTGGTGGGCATGGTGTGGCTGTGGGTGTGGCTTGGTGAGCGGAACGGAAAGGAGACTGCAAAATCCCCATTCCCACCTTACTCCTGGGGGAAGGATACTGAAAAATCTCATTCCCTCCCCACGCCACTAACCTGTCTTCCAGCTCTGTTCTCCTGTGCAGGGCAACAAAAGAAGACCCAGCTGATCAGCTGGGACTCGGGAGGCAGAGAATAGATGGGGGTGAGAACCATTTGCTGATTCTCTGAACTACTCAAAATTTCTGCTACCATGTCTCCAGAACTGGTCAGAATCTGTTGAATACCACCTCTGGTCCTAGAATCTTTGAAGCAGAGTTATTATGTCTAAGTCCAGTCTTGTATAGGTACCAAGTAAGCATATGAGATGCTTTCAAATGTTTTCAGTAATCAGCAGGATATTTCTTATGATTTGTACTAGTAAGATAGTGAAAAGGTTCAGCTTTATAGTAATTGGGAAGTCACAATTGTTATGTCCGCGTGGAAGGAAGCCAGGAGTCGGTGACTTTGTATCAAGCTCTTTATTGAAGTCAGGAACCGAACTGGCTCTTAGAAAAACTTTGCGGCTTTTTATTCCCAAGCCGCGGTGGCCGCGGCCAATGGCACCGCTTTGAATCTCCCGCGATTTGAATCTACCAATTGATTCGAATCTCAGCGAGCCAATCGGCGCGGCTCGCCTAGCCAATCCGATCGCCCCGCGCTTTGGCCAATCAAAGCGCAGGGATCTCAAGAATTCAAATGAAGGTACAGAACACCCCTCCCCTCTTGGTTCAGTCCTACGTAGCGTAGTCCTGTAAGTAGGTGGGGCTCCGTCTTTGCCTACTGGACCTGCGCAGGTCAGTCGTAGGTTGGATCCTGGCTGGTTCGGTCGGGGTCTCTGTTTCTCCGGACTCCGTCGTGGGAACCGCCTGGTCTGTCTGGCCGGGCCACTCTCCGCAGCTCCCTCCTGGGCTACCCGGGTTGGTTGAGCTGCAGGTTTCGCCACTCCCGCTCAGTCTTCCCGGGTTGGTTGAGCTGGCCTGGCTGTCTCTTCCTGGTGAGGTTTTGTGCTGGCTGCTTTCAGGTGAGTATGGCTGGTTTCTTTTTTCTGGGTTTTGGTTCCCGGGGTATCCCTTCCCCTCTTGGTTTGGGTTGAGGGGGTTGGTTTTGTTTGGTTGCGTGTTGGTGGTGTCTTGTGTGGCAGTCCTCGATCTTAATTGATCGATGTGGCGTTTCCACGCTCGTCCGTCAGTTGTTTGTAGCTGGTACGAGCGTGGGCCTGTTAGCTGTGTTATGATTGCTGGTACCCATAATGGGTCTCCGTTTAGGTTCTTCGCGTAGATGGCGTCGCCTGGTGTGAAGGTTCAGTGTTTGCTGGTGGAGTCTGGGGGTTTCTCTGGGTTGTAAGTGGGGTGTAGTCTATCGAGTGGGGACCTTATTTTTCTCCCCATTAGCAGTTCTGCCGGGCTTTTATTTGTTGTGGTGTTCGGGGTTATGTGCTGTATGAAAAACAATTTATTTATTTTGTCCTGGATCTCCCCGTGGTCTATTTTCTGGATGGTTTTTTTTGTGAATTGAACCATCCGTTCCGCCCTACCATTTGCCGCCGGATGCGCCGGGGCTGTCAGTGCATGTCGCATGCTCTTTCCGCTAGGAATTTTTCGAATTCTAGTGAGGTGAATTGGGGCCCGTTGTCGGACACGAGAACGTCCAGGAGGCCGTGTGTTGTGAAGAGTTTGCAGAGTTCTTTGGTCACGGCTTCCGTGGTGGTTGTTCTCATGTTGCTTACCTCCAGCCAGTTGGAGTAAGCATCTACGGTTATTAAGAAAGTGTGTCCTTTTGTGGGCCTGGCGAAATCTATGTGGATTCTAGACCAAGGTCCCCTGGGGGTTTCCCACTCTAGGATGGGTGCTGTGGGTGGGCTTGGTCTAGTTTCCTGGCATCGTTGACATCTTGCTACCCAGGCCTCGATCTGTTTGTCCATCCCTGGCCACCAAGCGTAACTTCTGGCCAGGGCTTTCGTTCTAATGATGTCCGGGTGCCCCTCGTGTAACAGTTCCAAAACCTTCCCTTGTAGTTTTTCCTGGATGACCACCCTATCCCCCCATAGTATACACCCTTTTTGTAATTCCGTTTGCCAATTACGGAATGTCCTGAAGGTCTCGTTGTTGTCCTTTTCCGGCCACCCTTTCTCTACCCAATGCAAAACCCACACCAGACATTTGTCTTTATTAGTTTCTCAGGCAATGTCTGACGCGGTTATGGGTAGGTTGGGTAGAGTCTCTATGCTGAGGGTGGTCGTCGTGGGTGCTGGGTCAGTGTCTGGTTCAGGTAACAGTGAGCGGCTTAAGGCATCCGCATGGGAGATAGTCTTACCGGGTCGGTGTGTGAGCCCGTAGTTGTAGGCGGCCAGGAATTCAGACCACCTTGTCATTCGGGGACACAGAATGTTCGGGGTGGCCCTGTTCCCTGCGAGTATTCCCAGCAGCGGTTTGTGGTCGGTGATGATGGTAAACATCTGGCTGTAGAGGTACTCGTGAAACTTTTTTACTGCGGTGACGATAGCCAAAGCCTCTTTGTCCAGCTGGCTGTAGTTCCGCTCCGGTTTGGTGAGGGTCCTTGAAAAGAACGCGATGGGTGCTTCCTTTCCATTGGGGAGAGTGTGGCTGAGGACAGTGCCGATGCCGAAGGGTGATGCATCGCATGTGATTGCTAGTGGTAGGGTCTCATTGTACTGGATGAGGACGGCATCCGAAGTGAGCAGGTCCTTGGTTTTCCTGAAGGCGGCTTCCTCGCATTTCCCCCAAGTCCAGGTAGCCGCCTTGTCCAAAAGCCTATGCAAAGGCTCCGCCGCAGTCGCCTTTTGGGGCAGGAAGACATTATAAAAGTTAAGTAGCCCCATAAACACCTGCAGTTCTGTTTTTGACCTGGGTGTGGGGGCTTCCTTGATGGCTTTAATTTTTTTGTCGGTGGGGTGGATGCTGTGTTGGTCTAGGAGGTATCCTAGGAATTCGACCCGCTCTGGATACAGCTGGCATTTTTCCCTCTTCACTTCAAGCCCGGTTTCTTTGAATCTCGTTAGCACCTCCCTTAGGCGACTCTCTAGTTCGGCCTGGTTGGTTGCCGATACTAGTACATCGTCGAAGTATGGTACCACCCCCTTGATGCCTTGTAAGAGTCTTTCCATGAGGCTCTGGAAAATTCCAGGCGCCACGCTGACTCCAAATTGGAGGCGGTTGCATCTAAAGGCTCCCCGGTGGGTGACTATGGTTTGCGCCTCTGCAGTTTCCTCGTCGACCGGCAGTTGCTGGTATGCTTGGGCCAGGTCGAGTTTCGTGAAAACTTTGCCCCCTCCCAGTGAGTGTAGGAGATGCTGCACTATGGGGACGGGGTAAGCGCTTTGCTGCAAGGCACCATTTAGGGTGGCCTTATAGTCCCCGCAGATTCTCACTGACCCATCAGGCTTGATTGGGGTCACTATGGGAGTCTCCCACCGGGCGTGGTCTATGGGTTGTAAGACCCCTTGCTTAACGAGCTTGTTAATTTGCTCGTTGATTTTTGGTTTGAGTGCGAAAGGTACCTGCCTTGGTTTTAGGCATTTCGGGGGAACGTTTGGGTCTAGGCTGAAGGATATAGCGGGCCCTCGGTACTTGCCTAGGGTGCCGTCAAACACTTCTTGGAAGTCCTGGGCCAGTTGCTGCTCCCGGTTGGCTTCGGCAATGTGGTCGATGCCCGTGACTGCGATGCCTAGTGGTGCGAACCATTGAAGTCCCAGCAGGCTAGGTCGGTCTCAATCGACGATGGTCAGGGGAAGTCTTTTGGTGTGCCCCTTGTATGTCACTGTGAATTTTCCTGTTCCGACTACAGGGATGCGGTTTCCCTGGTAGTCTTTGAGGATTAATCTCTGGTTTTCTAGTTCCCTTCTCTGGATGGTAGGCACCAAGCATTTAATTTCTTGCCATGCTACCATTGAGAGGTAGGACCCGGAGTCCACCTCCATTTTACAGGGTTCGCCTTCGATGCCTACCTCCACGTAGACCTTTCTGGCGTCTGTGGTTGTTGCGTGGCCGATGGTGACCGTCTGATGTGTCTCTTCTCTCCGCTGGGTCTCGCCCACTCATTGGGCTCGTCCGTTCCATTCCCAACGGTTGTCTACTGGGCGGTCTCTGGTCCTGGGGGGTGGGCTCTCTCATTTCCGCTCGCTCGGGTCCCATCGTCTGGGGCTGTGGGTTTTTTTGAGGCGGCAGACGCAGGCTATGTGGCCTTTTTTGTCACAGTGCCGGCAAACGGAGTTGAAGAACCGGCATTCGGATCTGGGGTGGTCGCCTCCACAACCGGCACACGCGGTCCTCGACTTACGACTTCGCCGGCTGCGCTGATTGCGGCCTGCCTGGAGCCAGTGGATGTCTTCCTCCTCGTCTGACGTGCCCGAGGTGGAGTGGAGTTCGCCCTGTTGGGTGGTAGTTTCAGGTTGGGCCTCGGTCGACCTTGCAGGGTTGTTGTTTGCGATGCGGTCCCCGGCGTTTGGTCTTCGCATGCGGTCTGCTGATTGTCGGGTTGCTTTGGCTGCCACGGCTTCGGAGATGGCATCGGCGAGAGCGATATTGCCCTTAGCCATCAACTGACTTTGGAGAATGGGGTCCCAAAGGCCAAGCACAATTCGGTCCCGCAGGGCCTCGTTCATATTGGAGAACTCGCATAGTCCTCCAAGGCGCCGCAGCTCTGCGACGAAATCACTGAAATTCTCGCCCAACCACTGGTCCTGCCGATAAAATTCGTGTCATCAGATGAGGATGGGTATGGCTGAAGTGTAGTGTTTCCGGAGTAATGGCTCGAGGTCCGCCCAATCCATTGCGGTAACATCGGCGAGCTTGGCTAGCGCTTTTGCCATCTTAAACACTGCGGGCCCGTGGTGCGTTAGGAAGATGTCTCATTTCTTCGGTCCCGTGGCATCCTTCAGGTCGTTGCATTTGAGGAACATGTGGAATCTGTCCGTGTAAGATTCCCAGTCCTCGCTGGCGGGGTTGAGATGGTGGCGCGATGCTGGCCATCTCGTCGGTTGGCTGACTTCCGTCGGACACGTGCTTCGGTTCAGGATAAGAATCCCATCCTCATCGCCAGTGTTATGTCCGCGTGGAAGGAAGCCAGGAGTCGGTGACTTTGTATCAAGCTCTTTATTGAAGTCAGGAACCAAACTGGCTCTTAGAAAAACTTTGCGGCTTTTTATTCCCAAGCCGCGGCGGCCGCAGCCAATGACACCACTTTGAATCTCCCGCGATTATTGGAATCTACCAATCGTGGGAGATTCTCAGCGAGCCAATCGGCGCGGCTCGCCTAGCCAATCCGATCGCCCCACGCTTTGGCCAATCAAAGCGCAGGGATCTCAAGAATTCAAATGAAGGTACAGAACAACAATAAAATTGTGTGGCCTTATAATATATAATAATAATAATAAATTAGTTAATTAAATATATCAACAGTTGCTTCTTTATAATCAAGGCCAAGTCCTTCTGAGTCTTCCCAACTTTCCCCCCAGATCGATAGATAAGAAACATCTGGGATTATGTCCCCAGAAATTGAAATCCTGAAAGCTTTAACAGATAACCACTGCAGTTTGTTTATTCTGATGTGGTGAAAAGAAATGAAAACATTTGCAAATGAAGAAAGTATACTTAAATAAGCAGATCATGGGACCTCTTTGGAGATTTTATTCCAATTCTACTGCACTACCAACATTTTTTTCAGCATCACTGTAACTTTGAACAGTTAATTGCTCATGAATAGACAAAAGAATTATCTGTAATTTTATTGAATAATGTAATCTAAGCAGAATCTACTGTAAATTCTACTGATATTTTTATATTAATTCTGCTTCCCATTGTCTAGACAAACATACAGTACTTTTCATAGAACAACCTTTCTAGCTAATCAGGAGCCTGTGGTGCAGTGATTAGAGTATAGTACTGCAAGCTACTTCTGCAGCCAGCTACCTACAATTTGGCAGTTCAGATCTCACCAAGCTCAAGGTTGACTCAGCCTTCCATCCTTCCGAGATGGGTAAAATGAGGACCCAAATTGTTGGGGGCAATATGCTGATTCTGTAAACTGCTTAGAGAGGGCTGTAAAGCACTACAAAGCGGTATATAAGCCTAAGTGCTATTGCTGTTGCTAATCAATTCATGCCCCGTGGAAGAGTTCTTTACAATTTAACCCTTCGTCTTCATTTCATTAGCAAACAAAATAGATGTTTGGCTCATGGCTGTTAAAGAGCAACTGCTGTCTTCCATGATCAGAAGTTGGAAACCTGACATATTAAAACATAGACCTGTCTCATGTAGTCAATGTCTCTCTTTTTTATTGTGTCCCTCATTGAGATGACATCAGTCTGACAGCAGTGTGACCATATGTCAATTATAAGAGCATATTTTTTCTTTTGTAATTAGGAACCTCGAAGCTATGCAACCATCAAGACATGAGGGAAAAGGCACCCTGAACTGAACTGACAGCTGACCGAGACCAAATTATCCAGGAAGGTACCATGATATTTTTCACAAAAATATCTCTTACATGAAATGCATTAAAATACAAAACAGAAGTGCTGAGAAGTGAGAATTAAACATGTTATCAACATATAGTTTGCTCCAGTGATATAAATATAGTCTCGGCAAGAGTAGCAGTCCCCTGATACCACAATTTTGCCTTGTGGTCTGCTGCAGGGTCAATGTGCACTCATAAAATTACTTGGCAGTTGTTTATTGCAATGTGGTAAATGCTGTGTTCAAGGACTAGTGGCAGTCCTCCCTCTGGTCCGCCGCTCATGCGGGAGCGCCGATCGCTCCCATTGGCTGATGCCGTTTGACAGCCGGCTATAAAAAGGAGCTGTCAAATGGCATCAGCTGTCGCCTCCAGTTGGCTGTCAGATAGCCTCGGCAGCCGTGGTGACCCTTTATTCGTTAAGAATAAAGCTTGTTAGCCTCAGCCTGGCTCCGTCTCTCTCTGTAACCGCCACTCCACAACACTGGCGACGAGGATGGGATGCAGCAAAGATGACCAGGCAAGACAATTGAGCCGAAGTCATAATAAGAAAGAGCTGAAGCCGCTATGAGCTGATCGAAGTCACCCCCGCTGATGCTCTCCAAAGAGCGCGAACTTCAAAGCTCCCCAGCTGAGGAGCTGAACGCCGCTGACAGGCACAGCCAGAAACTCTTTTCTAAAAGCGAAAACTCGAATTTTCCTCAGTTGAGGAAACTGACGCTGCCATTCCAATGGCCTCAAATCCGACATTCCCTCACTTCCAGCCGGGGGCAGAAACATGAGAATCATATATAAACAGATTCGAATGCTTTTTAAATGCCATTGATTTGTCTGAAACTACGGACCTGAGGAAAAGGTCCTATTTTTTAAGTTTCTGTGGGGCTACTGTTTTTGACACAGCCTCTGCGGTAGTGTCCCCACATTCCATAAAGGCTATTCCCTGGGACGAGTTGAGGGAAATCTTGTCAAACCACTATTTCCCCAGACCCTCTCAGATAGCTAGGAGACTGGCTTTTAGGAGGAGAGTTCAAGCTGAAGGGGAAACGCAGACAATACCACCCCTAGGTCTAACAAAATAAGCATTTCTCTTGAGTCAGTACATGGCAGCATTAAGATCAGCTGCCATACACTGTGGATTTAGGGATTACCTTGAGGACATGCTGCTTGACCAAATTGTGGGAGGAGTTAGGGACCTAAAGCTTCAGAGGCGGTTACTGGCTAAAAAAGATTTAACCCTAGCCTTAGCTATTGAGGAAGCTCAGGCTGCTGAGTTGTCAGAACTATCAGCAGCTGAAATTCAGGGAAACACCTCAAAGCAAGGGCAGGCTACAATCCACTATGATGAGGTCTCCCAAGAAGAAGAAGAAGAACCTCTGGAAGTAAACCGCCTCACACGTCCAAGACACCCCCTAGGGCCACGTAAGAAAAACAACAGCCAGACAACCAAACAGCAACCCCAGTGTATGAGCTGCGGGGGTAACCACCATATATCAACTTGCAGGTTCAGAAACGTTATCTGTCTGAACTGCCAGAAGAGAGGGCACATAGCCAGGGTTTGCCAAGCCGAGCAGGCCTCAACTCAAAGACCTCAAGTTTCTGCCTCCTTCCAAAGGCAAGTGGAAAGGCAAGTGGAAAATTGCTACACTTGTTACCACGCAGACAATACCACCCCTAGGTCCAACAAAATAAGCATTTCTCTTTTTATAGAAGGTAAGCCATGCCGGATGGAGGTAGACACCGGGTCAATCCTATCCATCATCTCGTGGGCCACCCTGAAGAAGTTGCTGCCTTCGCTCTCAAAGAAGAACTGATCACCTGACTCTTCGAGACTACCAGGGGAAGACCATTCCAGTCATGGGTAAGGGAAAATGCCTCATTCAATTCCAAAACTTTAGAGGTCACTTGCCACTGGTGGTTGTAGATGGTGCCCTTCCGAGCTTGCTAGGACTAGATTGGTTCCCTACCCTAGGCCTTAACATTACAGGGATTCACTCTGTGGTAAATTCTGACGTAGATGCCCTTTTTAGGGACTACTCTGATGTTTTCAGCAGTGAACTAGGTTGTTATTCAGGCACCCCCATATCTTTCGATGTGGGTCCACAAGCCACCCCATTCGTTTAAAATCTCGAAGGGTACCCTTCGCCATTCGGCCTAAATTGGATGCGGAATTAGACAAACTTATTAAATAAGGAGTACTGGAACAGGTAGATTTCGCCAAGTGGAAAACGCCCATAGTCACCCCCTTAAAAAAAGATGGCAGCGTGAGAATTTGCGCTGACTATAAAATGTCCCTCAACCGTTTCCTCCAAATTAGTGCATATCCAGTACCTGTAATCCAACACCTGCTCCACTCTTTTGAACCAGGCATAATTTTTGCAAAGTTAGACATGTCCCAGGCATACCAGCAATTTCCTGTGGACCAACACACTGCTGACCTACAAACTATAGTTACACACAGGGGCGCTTTTAGATGTAAACGTTTACAATTTGAAGTTAGCGTGGCCCCAGGCATTTTTCAATTGCTCATGGAAAGAATCCTCCAGGACCTACCGGGGGTGGTTCCATACTTCGATGACATTTTGGTCTCTGCCACTAACAAAACACAATTGTTACTCAGAGTGAGATCTGTCCTTGACAGGTTTAGGCAAAACGGACTTAAATTGAAAAAAGACAAATGCACCATTGCCACCAAACAAGTAGACTTCCTTGGTTATCGAATTGACGCCTCGGGAATCCACCCCATAAAAAGTAAAGTTAGAGCTATTTACGAGGCAACCACACCCTCTAACAAAACTGAATTGCAGGCCTTTTTAGGACTCCTGAATTTTTATGCATCTTTCCTGCCTCACAAGGCCTCTGTAGCTGAACCCCTACATAGGCTCCTAGATAAGAAAGCCCCCTGGCACTTGGGACAGAGAGAAGCCAATGCTTTCCAAGCAGTGAAGTCTCTTTTAACCTCAAACACTGTGTTAATTCAGTTTAACAAAAACCTGCCCCTGGTGTTAGCCTCTGATGCCTCACCCTTTAGTATAGGAGCAGTATTGAGCCATAGGCTCCCCAATGGATCTGAGGCACTCATTGCCTATTTTTCAAGAACTTTCTCTGCTGCAGAGAAGAACTATAGTCAAATCGATAAGGAGGCCTTAGCAGCTGTGGCTGCTGTAAAAAAATTCCATGAGTTTCTCTACGGCCATTGTTTTGAACTTGTAACGGGTCACAAACCTCTATTGGGACTGTTAGCTGGTGATAAGCAAACCCCACAGGTGCTATCCCCGAGAATGACCAGATGGACTCTGTTTCTGGCTGCTTACTCATACACACTGGTACATCGCCCGGGGAAGAACCTGTGCCATGCAGATGCCCTCAGCAGATGCCCCCTACCGACACCAGTCGTGGACCCAGCTCCCATTCACGCAATCTTCGACTGCAATGAACTTGACCTGCCAGTCTCAGCTGGGGATATTGCTGCGCACTCCAAGAGAGACCATGTTATTTCCCAAGTCTGGGACTGGGTGGGGAGGGGGTGGCCTGATATTCAGTTCGCCCCTGAATTCATGCCATTTAAGACTCGCAGGCAGGAGTTGTCTTCACTACAGGGCTGTCTGTTATGGGGGACAAGGGTGGTCATACCACCCACCTTGCAAGAACCAGTTTTAAGGGCACTGCACGAGGGTCATCCTGGCATTGTAAGGATGAAGGCCTTGGCCTGCAGCTATGTCTGGTGGCCTGGATTGGATGCCCGGATTGCCAACTGGTTTAACACATGCCAGCCCTGCCAGCAACAAGAGCAGCCCCACCAGCAGCTGCCCCAACCAAATGGGAAGATACGGGGGCCCCTTGGGCCAGGCTCCATATTGACCTGGCTGGTCCCATGCAAGGGAGGACATTTTTGGTTGTTGTAGACTCATTCTCCAAATGGACTGAAGTAGCCTTGTTACCCTCCACTACAACACTGGCTGTCACAAGGGCCTTGACCAAACTGTTTGTTACACATGGACTTCCTGACAATTATTCTCAGATAATGGCCCCAATTCAGTTCTAATGAGTTCGCCATCTTCGCAGCCAACCTGGGCATCAGACACGCTCTCACAGCCCCCTTTCACCCTGCAAGCAATGGAATGGCAGAGAGGGCTGTTAGGTCTGCCAAGGAAGTTTTGGCCAAGCTGGGCCAAGCAGACTGGCACTCAAAACTGTCCACTTACCTACTCACGCAACATGCTACTTTATGCCCCACCACCAAGTCCCCTGCTGAACTTTTGATGGGCAGACGCCTCAGAACCACCTTGGACAGGTTGCACCTCCACTACGCTCCTAGCACACCACTGGCTTCTGACAGCCATGTCAGGGAATTCACCCTGCAAGACCTGATCTATGCCAGGAACTATGCAGGGCAACCCTTATGGCTGCCAGGGAGATAGTTTCTATTACAGGACCCAGGTCATACAGAGTCCTCCTGGGAGATGGTCGAATTTGGAGAAGGCACGTGGACCAGCTAAGGAGACGCCGGAACAGGCCTGCCGCTGAAATCCTGGTCAACCAGCCGCCGGATGACCCAGTCTACTCTCTGCCTGCCGCAGCCGACCCGCCGAAGGACCTGGTCTACCAGCCACCCGACAACCCAACCAACCGACAGCCGTGAGAGGACTCACCCGAGCAGCAGCCGGACAGCAGGTCTAGGATGGGCGACAACCCTCTACAGGCTCCTGTCGCTGCCCGGGAAGAACAGGACTCGGTAGCAGCCGACAAGCCCCTGGAACTCCGAAGATCAGGCCGCGAGCGAAAGCAGCTGTCCTGGCTACAGGACTATGCATGCTCGTGGCCAGGGGGAAGGAGTGCTGTGTTTAAGGACTAGCGGCAGTCCTCCCTCTGGTCCGTCGCCCACGCGGGAGTGCCGATCGCTCCCATTGGCTGATGCCGTTTGACAGCCGGCTATAAAAGGGAGCTGTCAAACAGCATCAGCTGTCGCCGCCAGCTGGCTGTCAGATAGCCTTGGCAGCTGCGGCGACCCTTTATTCGTTAAGAATAAAGCTTGTTAGCCTCAGCCTGGCTCCGTCTCTCTCTGTAACCGCCGCTCCACAACAGTAAACAAATGTAGATGGAAAGTGGGAGCAGGCTGCAGGAAAGAGCAGCAGGTATCCTTGGGTTATACTGGTTAGGGCAACTGTTAGAGGGCAGCAGAGATACATAAAATTCTATCCTTTACTTCCATCTAGTGATTATCCAATTTTTTTCAACCTAGATCTTGTAGCTCCATAAGGTATCTCCTACCAGTATTAGGGAAGTGCCCTGAGCTGTTACTGCTGTCTTTTCCTGATAGGATCAGACTGTGTGAACAAAAGGTCTACTTTGAACATAGCCAACTAACTCTCCAATAAAGCTGAGAGTCTTCTCTCAGAAACCTGTCTTGGCTGCCAGAGAGCATTACTTATGCCTCTTACTGATTCATGAGGCATTGATTTTACATTCTGCCTTTCTCTATAGTTCAAGAGAACACTGTTATATTTGGAGTTAACATAGCTTTTCAAAATGGGAACAGTATACTTTAATCTTTTCACCATTTCCCTCAGGTCTTAGTCTGCTCATCTACATAGCTACAGTATGTGTTAAAACTACTACATATCATCCTGATTTTCTTTTTTTTTTTCTTCCTCTGGAAATATCTTTGGCTTCTATTCTCTGCTCCAGTAGGCAAAATGCACTAAGAGCTATTACAGCAGTTATGTTGGACCAAGAAAATCCAGACAATAATTGGAAAACAGCAACTATTTCATTTTCTACACCTGTTTTGCTTTATATGGATTTTTATATCTTTTATCTAATACTCCTATTCTAAAAGAAGTTTCAGTTGACTAATATTGTTATCTTTAAATATACAGTATTTACCTCTTAATAGCACCCCAAATATTTTTAGAACTTGTAGGAAGAAATATCCATCTGGTTCAGTTCCAAATTGGGAGAAAGACATTGAAAACATGGAGGCTGTTTGGAAAGAAGGTTTAATGATAAACAGAACCATCAAGCACATGGTTCTGGTGCAGCTGACAAAATGGAGTTGAAAGTGAGGGGTATTTATACCTTCTTTGAGCTTTGCACTTAAGCTTCCTGTTACTGTGCAAGAACATGTATTCTATTGGCTTTTGTCAGATTCCTATGGGGTCATGTAGGGGTCATAGCTGGCTGTAAAGGCAAAAGAGGAAATGCAAATCCTAGGTTTTTGTCTGAGCTAAGTTTGGTTGAAATTTGGACTGCTCTGAAAGGGTGAAATTCCTATTGTGGCTTAATGGCTTTCATCCTCTGTTGGATCTTGAGTGAGGGCTAATCCTACCATTCTGCCTTTGTTTCAAAATATTCTGTCTTGAATGGATTACCAAATCTGCATTTCTAAAAAGTGGCCTCCTCAGTTTGGTTTCTGAATAGGCTAGCCCAATCTTTCTTAATGGGCACCAAAATATCTGCTGGAGACCATTAAAAAAGATTTGGGGGCTGCTTTCTGTCTCCAAGAGCATGTTTTTCCATTTCTCCTTTAGAGAAATATATATTCTATCTATATTATTCTATAATATTCTATTACATAACAATCTTCATTAATATTTCAGAGCTATTCACAAAAGCAAAATAAAAACAACTTAAAATACTGAAACTGATTTAAAGACTGCAATCCTAATGATGAAGTTATCACATAAATATATTATATTAATAATTGCCTCAGTAGATTAGTATGAATAACAAATAGATTTCAGCATTGTCTTAAGAGCCATAGGTAATGAAGAAGATGCACTAAAATAAAAGAAAGGGAGGTATCCCAACTCTGGGTAGAAAAGATGTATTTTCAAAAATGTATTTGGAATATGTTCCTCCCTCTTCCCTTTATGGGGTCATAGGTACCAAAAATTTCAATGCAGTCTAATTGCATCATCCTTTCTCTGCCAGTTCAGTTGATTTCCATGCTAGCTGTGAAAGTGAGGAAGCAGCATCCACATTGTGTTTTTAGGGCATACATATGCTGACCTTGACTCACCCATGGTTTACTCAATCTAATTTGCTAGATTCACATGACACATCAAACAAAGCAACAGTATATAAGCAACTGCACAAAAGTTGGATTCTCATTAGTAGTACATAAAGTACAATCAGCTAGTTCACACGAACTTATCATGATTTACAAATTATATTCAGCAGTGTCATAGAACACACAAAATCCAAATCAAGCAAAAGTACACCGTATCCTGGAATGGCTGGATTTGCACAATTTGCAGTACAAAAAGGTAAAATCCAGACTTCGATTTCTGGGGACGATGGAAGCGTTTCTATATCTTTTTTCCAATAGTCAAGTTGCCTTTTGCCGAAATCTCCTCCCCCTACCCCACCCGATTTTCCAGTCTAGCTCGTATCGTAATATTTTGTGTTTCTTCTCCAATGGTAACCAATTTTTGTGATTCTAGCCCGGGAGGTTGATGTATTTGCTCAAGAGATCTTATGAAAACTGGCATGAATAAAGCACGACTCAGTTAATCGCAGATTAATGGTTTATGCGACACGCACTATGAGCCCGTGAGCTAGTTTTTTAATTTTTATTTATTTATTTTGTCAAGTGATGATTAGGTAACAGGTATAAGTATAAACATAGTTATGAATACATAATACGAGTAAGAAAAAAAAAAGAAACAATAGGACAGGCACAGTAGGCTTATTAAATTTCACAGGCTTATTAAATTTCCTCCAATCACAGGAAATTCCTTACATCGCAAAGAATTTCTCCATTATCATATTTTTTTTCTGTGCTCTGCACACGCAACGCGATTATCCGCCAACTTTCGATTCCAATAGCTCTAGTTTGCGTTTTTTTTTTTCTCCCGTCCCAGCCACCGTATTAAAACAACAACAAGCCGAGGCTAACATGAGGCCGGAAGACAATGAGCGCCGGCGAACTGAGGAGAAAAGCTCAATTAGAACGCATGCGCCGTTACGCCATTCCGGTGCTGGAGTCCCCGCAACTGGGCGGGAAAATTCTGGAGCTCTTGCGGTGGAAGCGCGCGCTCTTTCAATCCGTTGGTCTCATTCCTTTTAGGTTTTGGTCGGCGGATCGCAGCCATGAGCCTCTGGGTGGACAAATACCGGCCGACCTCGCTCTGCAAAGTAGATTATCACCGCGAGCAGGCGGCGCAGCTTCGCAATCTGGTGAGAGGCGGAGGTGTTTGGGCTCTTTTCCTATTTGGGGAGGAAGGAAGCGGAGAAGTAGATTGCATTTTGTGCATCTCCGGGTGCATTTCCTTCCTTCTCATCCTTCCTTCCTTCTCATCCTTCCTCTTCAAACTTGCTTAGCGACCGCTGTACTTTTGCTGCCTATTTCTTAGCCATTGGAAGACCTTTTATTCTCGGGGGGAGGGGCACTTTTTCAGTGGAAAACGGCGTTTTCGAAGCCACGAAGTTGATACTTAAAAGATCTATCTCTAACAAGAACATGTATTAGCATCGTGTTTGTACTGTATAGTCCACAAGTCTTAAAAGTTCCCAAGTTTGAAGACCTCTTGTATAGACAGAAACCTCCCTGGTCATCCTGTGGGATGCTCTGGGGGGAAAAAAAAGTCAAAGGGAATCCAACCCTCTTGAGCCACCTGGATCTTTCAGTGGCTTTGGATAGTCAGCCACGATTGTCCATCTGGACAGGCTGTCAGAACTGGCACATGGAGCCACTGGACTGCAATGGCTCCATTCCTACTTGTACGGCCATTTACATTCTCTCAGGATTGGTCTGCTTTGGAGCAATTCAGATAAGAATCCCTTTGGGGCTCCATTGTAGACTTTATGCTCTTTTAACATTGACATAGAGCCTCTGGGAAAGGTAATTCAAGGTTGACTCAGCCTTCCATCCTTCCGGTCTGTAAACTGAGGACCCAGATTGTTGGGGGCAATATGCTGACTCTGTAAACTGCTTAGAGTGGGCTATGAAGCACCATGAAGCGGTATATAAGTCTAAATGGTGTTGCTAATCTGGGGATGTGGGCTAAGGTGCTATCATTATGCAGGTGATACCCAGTTCTATTTCTCCTTTTCATCTAACACAAATTGAGATGGTAGGTGTTCTACAACAGTACTTGGACAGACTAATGGACTTGATGATGACCAGTAAGCCAAGCCTCAATTCAGATATGATGGGTGTATCCTTTGTAGATAGTGCATCTGTTCAGCTGAATGGAGTCTGTATGTGTTGTAAAGGAGCAAGTTCATAATTGGAGAATGCTCCTAGTTCCATTGCTGTCACTGGTAAAAGGCACTTTGCACCAGCAAGGCTACCTGGATCTATAGTGATTTTACCTGATCAGAAGCAATCTTTCAACAGTCATGCTCTGGATGGATTATTGCAGTGTATTATACACAGGGCTGTCTTTGGAATAAAAAAATTCTCGGATCTTAACAGAATAACAGTTTGAAGGGACCTTGGAGATCATCTAGTCCAAGACCCTGCTCAAGCAGGAGACCTTATAGCAGGGGTGTCCAAACTTTTTGCAAGGAGAGCCAGATTTGGTGAGGTCAAAATATGTGGGGGCTGACCATTCAGCCTGACATTCTTTGAATCATTAAATTAAATGGGAAAAATGCTGGCTGTCAGGGATGAGAGACAGGTAGAGCCGACAGGAAGTAGAGGCTGTGGGCCACTCAAAATTTGAAAATGGGCTGCAATTGACCCCCAGGCTAGACTTTTGACATACCTGCCTTATAGTATATCATTCTGGACAAATGGCAATCTCTTTTAAAAATATCTTAATTGTTCTCACTTTTAGGAAATTTCTCCTTCATTCTAGGTGGGATGTCTCTTTGATAAGTTTCCATACATTACCTCTTGTGTTGCCCTCTGATGTTTTGCAGAATAAAGTGTCCTCTCCTTTGTGGCAGTTTCCAATATTGGGGATATGCTCCAATACTATCATGTCAACTCTAGTCCTTTTCTTCATTAGACTAGACATACCCAGTTCCTGCAACTGTTCATCATGTGTTTTAGCCTCCAGACCCCTCGTCTAAATTGCTTATTAAGTTTTTGAAGAGTACTGAAGACAATCTTAGGGCACCCTGCTGCATACTTTTAGACTGCAGACATAGTTCTATTAAGAGTTACAAGTTGAGATAAAAATAATTCCATAAAAACAAGTTCAAATCCAATATGCAAACATATTAAAACTGTCCATATCTGAATAAAAAATACCCCAGAAACTCACAGTCAGCAATAGAATTCATTGTACACCAGCTCAATGCAGCTGTTATAAGAGCTCCCCACTCCCGAGTGTAAATAAGACTATAGTATTTTTGTTGATTCCAAATCTGTATCAAAGCTTGACATGTTCAGTGTTTTACGCCAACAATGGCCAAAATGTTGGTAATTGAGATGGGGTTGTTCAGGTGTTCATGGACTAGGTGGTATGGGTTTGTCAGGAGTTTTACAAGATAAATGGGTACCAAAATCATCTGCATGCATATCATAAATATTTGTCTTAAAATCCCAAAATTTTAGTTCTTTTTTTTTTTTTGCTTCATCCATTTGGGGCCTCAAAGAGATGTTGCGGGTCCTAGGGCTGTACTTAATAGTACTGATGAATGAGCCAGCGTTTATATTCTTAAGTATCCCAGCTATGTTCAGCCTCTAGTGATTATTAATAACATAATTCCATGCAGAGAGCATGACTTGTGGATATATTTAGATCCAAATCATTGCCCGTTAGAAATAAAATGTTAAGTCAATGCAGTATTAATGTTTTAATTCCCATATGCTTATTTCCCATTGGAATGTAAACTCTTAGTCTGAACTATGGCCAACATGGTTAAATGATGAACTATTTGAAGATGGGGATTTGCTTTACTTTATAGTTCAGATTTTGAACTTTCTGTAACATAAATCTCATTGTGGATTTTGAAAGTACTCTTTATGTTTTAATCTCAGCAAGACATAAAATAGTTTCTTAAAAGGTTTTTTTATGAACATTTGTGCCGTACTTAAAGTTTTCTTTTAAATGAGAAAGTATAAGGTTCTTGGATTGGAAGATACATATTTTTGACAGGCTTAAGTTACAGCATCTCTCTTTGTAGCAATTATTCACTACCGTTTGCCATTTCTTCCTCTCAGACTTGATCCTTCTGATGCCAGATGGTATTTCAAATCTTATTTATGGAGATGTAATACATCCCAGGATAACTGTTTATACCTGACTTGATGCCTCTATACAAGGTTGTGTCGTGCCAAAGATGAAATAGGAACACATTGTATATTTCCAGAATAAAATTTAAAAGTGCTTTGTTGCAAAGCTAGGGATGAATTGAAACTACTTATGAATGAAAATAATTCATTTTAAACAAACCCATTCTTGGCTTTTATGATCTAAGACAGATCAGAATGTGAAATCTGGTGAACCTAATTTTAATTGAGTTTTACACAGCAGCCTGAAAATAAAAAGGTGCAGTCCAAATTAAATAGCCTCAAAGTATATCTTGTAAAGAGCTTATGATATTTGAATTTTCTATTTTAAACCTGGTCTTCAACTTACATTAAATCAAGGCTTGGTTAGCCATGAATTGTTGAATAAATGGCAAATAGTTGGGCTATAAAACATGCTAAAACAGAAACCTTGATTTACAATTCATAGTGACTGGGTTCACAGAATTTACTAATCCCCCCCAAAAACCCACCATCCCAGGTTTAATTCAATTATGAAACCCAACATAATTTTGTCCTGTGAATAAATTACCATGGGAATATAAAAGCCTGCATTATGGTAAAGCAAGCTATTGGTTCATTTAGGTCAGGGATGTCAAACTTGCGGTGTCATGTCACGTATTGTGACTTTTTTCCCCTTTGCTAAACTGGGTGTGGGCATGGCCACCGCGTGACACATCTGGGCCATGAGTTTGACAACCTGATTTTGGTCATCTTCAACTAAATTGCCTAGAATTTAGCTTAGAGTGTTAGATATGATTTGGTTTAAAATCATACCGTATTTTTCAGACTATAAGACACACTATTTCCCCCCAAAAAAGTTAGGTGGAAATGTCTGTGCATCTTATAGAGTAAATACGGGCTGGTTTTTGGCCACCAGAACCCTCCATGCATTCCGTTTTTGCCCTCCCGGCATCCAGAAGTACTCTGCACTCATTTGCAACCATCCTAGGGAGCTTCTGACAAGCAAAGTCAATGCGAAAGCCAGATTCACTTAACAACTGTAGTGATTTGCCTTACAACCATGCAAAAAAAAAAAAGTCATAAAATGCGGCATGATTCACGTAACATCTGCCTTGTTTAGCAATGGAAATTTGGGCTCAAAATTTGAGTCCATGTGTTCTTGACTTATGAATGAGACATCATTCATAATCTTAAAGATATAATTGAAGCAATCTGAAGGCTTAGTGGAAATTATGTCTAGTAGATGACCACCTTTTCTTTATCTTTACAGTGAAATCTAAACATAAAAATAATATCTTTGAGTATGCTTCGTTTGACAGGTTCAGTGTGGTGATTTTCCTCATCTCTTAGTTTATGGGCCTTCGGGAGCTGGAAAAAAGACAAGAATAATGTGTTTACTAAGAGAGCTGTATGGTTCTGGAGTAGAAAAACTGAGGATTGAACATCAAACTATAACGGTAAGAAATATCTTGAAAATAAATCTTTTAAGTGTTTAAGAAAATTATATATAGAAATTCAGCTTTTTAAATGAGCATAACTCTTATCGGGTCCGTTGTTAAATGACTTGCAGCTTATGAGTGAGAAGAGGTTGACAAGATGCTTTGTGGAATATGTCTTAAATTTGTATTCACTTGATTACTGCTTTTCATGACTCATTTCTTCTGAATTTTAATTTTTTTCTTTACATATTTTAAATGCAATAATAGAGGCAGTTACAAATTAAACTCAGAAAAAGAAATAATAAATAGAAAGAAAGAAAAATAGGAAAAAGGAAAGAAGCTGAATAAAGTAAAAGAAATATATAAAGAAGTTACTTCCAGTCTTCAACACAACATGTAAAAATAACTTATTCATCACCCCCTATAAAGTTACAAACAAATATTTCTTCTTCCCCTGGGTCATTCTTTATTTAAAACTATAAATCACTAACTGTCAGCAATAAGTCCATAAAGGTCTCTTATCTCTGTGATTTATGGTAATTAAGATAATTGTGGTACTCACAAAAAAACTATTTAATTTTATACAGCAAATTTTAAAATCGTATAGTAAAAGTTTCAATTCTGCAAATTTGTCCAGAACTTTAATTCATTTGGAAATTTCTTAGTTCAGCATCTTGTTTAGCTTATTCCATTTATTTCAAGTTCTTTAATTATAGTTGTTTTCTTTTGTTCAGGAATATGCATACCTTTCAGAGTTGTCATTCTGAAGACCTCTAATAGCATTAAGATATTTAAATAAGCAATTTCAAAAAGTAATTAGAAGTGAGATTAGGAATTTAGCATCCTTTAATGGCACTGGCTGAGATTGCAAGCTTGATGATTAATGTGTCTCCAAGTACTCAGACCTGCAAAAGACTGCTATTTTGCAGTCTCCTCACAAAAAGTAGTCATCTCTGCATATGTGCGGGATATTCTGTTCTCTCCTTATCTGGAGAGGCTGCAAAGAATTGGTCTACTCCCTGGTTCTTTGCCGTGGTTAAGGTCTCCTGTCATGGTATCCATTCTCCATTGAGACATGTTTAGCTTACCATACTTTCACTGGAAGTCCTTTGTGACTGTTTACTTAGGAAAAGGAATTATCCCAGGTTCCTTTGAATGAAGTGAAAATATGATCAGTCCTAAAGAAGCTACTTATACATCTTCTGGATCAGTGGTGGGTATTTGGTAGTCCATCGTTATTAGAGCTTTAATTAGGCTATATGGTTCTTTATGCCATTCTAAATACAACCTGGTTCAGAATGGTCCAAAGCCCATTTCTTTTCCATATTGACGAACTTGATGTTTTTCAGAATATGTGTGACTTTAATTCTCATAATTGTCATGCTGATTGTAATTAGAGCAGCTGAATCCACACACCTGGAATATACTACATTAGACAAGGCTACCCTAAAGTTACCTATATAAGAAACTAATATAGATGGCAAGAGAATAGTTTTGGCACTATCACTATAAAGATATTTGGTCAGCCGTAAGACTATTTATTTTCCTGTTAGATTTAAATCTCTGCTTTACTCTCTCTCTATGATGCTCTGATTGTTTTAGCTCTTGTATATATTTGCTTTTTCATTTGGTTTTGCATTGAGACTTTTTTTCCCAAATACATTTCTGATTTTATATTAGGTTTTATGGCAGCTTTTTATTTTTGAAATGTCCAAGGCCTAGAAAATTTACTTGACAGGCATCAAATCAGGCAATAAATAGTAACTCGTGTTATGCAATACAAAACAAATATACAGTTTCTAAATGTGCAGTCAGTTCCAAATGTGCAGTTTCTAGTTTATATTGGCAGTTAGAGCACATTTCATAGGGGTCATCAACCATGGAGTTGAATAGGATTTTGGAATCAGCAAAGCTATTTCCCTACTCAGTATAAAATTCAGCTGTAACGTACTTGAGAATTGGCCATCTAACCTTCGCATCAATTTTCAAAAGAGTCCACCACATTTTATTCATTTGTGAAACAGTTGCTTCCAGAAGGAAGATTTTTTTCCTTTTGATTTGAAATCTGTTTCTCCATAATTTGGTAGATTGTTGCTAGTTCTGTTTCTAGAGCAGAGAGCAAAGTATTCCAGTGTTAAGATCATGCTTTCCCTTTATAGTTTCTTCTCTGGTCAGCTCTTTCAAATGTATCTGATTAGAGAAGTTGATGTATCTTCAACACTTTACCAGCCTCAGTAGTTCTCAGTGTATTGACCATTCATTCAGTGACCATTCACAGTTATGATGGCAGTGAACAAACGGTGGTTATGACCAGTTGTTGGAATTTTGGCTATCCTAACATCCCACAGTCATATGATTGTGATCAGGACTTATGACCAGTTGCAGTGTCCTGTGATCATGTGATCTCCCTTTACCACCTTCCCTTTCCTTGAAAATCATTGGGAAAGTTGGCAGGAAAGTTTGCAAGTCATTGGGATAAGTCTCCACCATCTGTGCACCTTCCCTTAGCTGCTCTGTGCTCACATTCTCCTTGAGTCTTGCCTTGCCTCCAGTGCATGCTTGCACACCTTTCCTAGGCCTCACCATGCTTTTCCTGCAGCCTCTCCGGGTCTTGCTGTTCCTTTCTCACATCCCCATTCAGCTCTTCATGCCTCTCCATCTAGCAGCAGCCACTTGCCTGCTTGGTAGCCAGCTTGTGACTTGCCTGCAAGTTGCAACTTCCTGCTGGCTTCTCCACTGACTTTTTGGGGAAGCCAACAGACAGCGGCCTTGTCTAATAATTATGAGATTTGGTTAACTGCAGGAATTGCTGCTGTTAAGTGATGTGGTTGTGCTTTATGGTGCGTCACTTAGTGATGGAAATTCATGTCCCAATTACCATAATAAGTTGAGGGCTTACTGTACCTCACTTTGTCAAACCTGTTTTTTTAAATGCAATGCATTCTGTTTCAATTAGTTTCTGACCAATGTGGAAAATAGTGGGATTGTTATTGTCTGTCATTATAATGTAGCATGTATTTGTCCTGCCAAACATGTGGACTCTGTTACCATAGGCGTTTGCTCCTACAGAAAATTTAGTTGAAGAATATTGATTTATGGTATTATCTTTCTTCAGCTGTATGATACTGGAAATAATTTGGCCCAGCATAGTCTAATTTATACTTTCTGCTGTTTCACTCTGAACCAGCAGTTATGATCAAGAGATCAGTTAGCTTTATTGTGCTTTTTCTTACAGTTTCCAATGGTTTCTCATAGTGATAATTTGATAACAGATAATCAGAGTTGAAAGAGACCTTGTAGGTCATCTAGTCCAATCCCTGCCCAGCAGGAGACCCTACACCATTTCTGACAGGTGGCAGTCCAATCTCTTCTTGAAAGTCTCAAGTGATGGCACTCCCATAACTTCCGAGGGCAAGCTGTTCCATTGGTTGATTGTTCTCTCTGTCAGAAAGTTTCTCCTTATTTCCAGGTTAAATCTCTCCTTGTTCAGTTTCCATCCATTATTCCTTGTCTGGCCTTCGGGTGTTTTAGAAAATAGCTTGACCCCTTCCTCTGTGTGGTATAAAACACACACTCTCTGTGTGATAAAAATATTTTTTTTAAAAAAATGTTGCCTCAACAGTCAGAATGAGTTGTTTTGCTTAACTTGGGACTAAAGCAACCATCATTAAATACATTATTAAGGAAATTCCTTCTATCACTTCATATTTAAAATGATTTTCATTTTAATCAGGAAAATCAAGTGTCAGTATTTAATAATTGGTGTGATTTGAAACCCAGTATTTCAATGTCTAAACGATTGCACAAAGTGAAAAAAGGTCTTCATTGTAATTCCTTGTTTAGTTTAGCTTTTGCCACTTAACCAGATTTTTTTAAATTGCAAAAAATATACTACTATGGCAACCTCCCCCATCATGTGCTTTCCAACTATACATTGAAGCATCCAGTGTCTGTGTATCTTATGTGAAGTTTGATGGAAATACATTTGAAATACAGGCTATTTTTTGGTTGATCTGTCCTTACTATTCCTCTAAGTCCCTTTTCTCACCCAACTCTAGGAAAACTTGGCAGACAGCTTTTTCATCACTGAAATTCAGAGACAGTCCTGTGAAGTCAAGAGGGATATAATTAATGCAAGCAATAAAAAGTAGGGAAAAGGTTATCATTTTTCAAACTAAAATGGAATGAAAGGCAAAATTACTTTCAAGGAAACCATGTTTGAGATGAATTTTTTTTAAAAAAAAAAACTACTGTTTTTGGTCAATAATGTGAGCTACATCTCATTAGTATAGACCGCCTAAAGTTCATCTTTTTTAGTATAATTTCTTTTCAGGCACCCTCTAAAAAGAAAATTGAAATCAGCACTATTGCAAGCAACTATCATCTTGAAGTTAATCCAAGGTATGCTTGTAATCAGCTCTGAATATCTAGTTTCTGGTGCAGGAAAATGCAGTGTTTAAAGGAAATGCAATTTTAGTTGTGGCTTTTATAAATGGCACATTGATTAATATTATTGTATTAAATAATACTATTTCACTTTAAAAAGTTAACGATTCTAATATAGAGGGTAGTAAATTTTATATATTAAAATTCCCAGTAATGTTGAAGTAACATAGGAAAAATGTTTGAGAGAATGGAAAACTGAAAGTTATACTATACACTGTATAAAATATATTATTGTAATTTAATTTACACATAAGATTATATTGTATAAATTGAAAAAATATAAGTCATCCAAAGTCACCTTATAGGACAGATGGGCGGCATAAAATTTTAGTAAATAAATAAAATAAGTAAAAATTTATTTAGACAAAATTTACTGAATTTATTTACAATGTTACACATTTTTTGTCAGCGTTCCAACTAACAAACTCCAAATCAATAAATTCCGAGACAGGTATTTTCTCAAAGTTCCATTTTATTAGAGTAGTCATATGGGCACATCTGGGAAAACCCAAATCCAAGAACTCTGGGTTTTCCCTTCCCAATAGAAATTCAAAGATCCATCCCCTGCACCCATCAGTCCATCACAGGTCCAATCACCATCTGTCCCAACTGGAGACATCCCTCCAACCACTCCTTTCCCAGGTGCAGGATGGCTTGTCCTTGACTCAGAAGAAGAATGTTGTTATGTCTAAACTTCCACCTCTCTCTAAAATCCCCCCTCCAAAATTTCCAGGCACTAAAATGTGCCAACATGGAAGTTGCTAAGTAAAATATAGCTTCCAAAGCTGATATTTTTATTGCAAATGGAGCTACAGCATATTGAAATTTAAACACCATAATCTATTTAGGAAAATTATGCAGCAAAAACTCGCTACAATCATCACTAGTGAAGCAAACAAGTTGTGAATTTTATTTTTCAGTACATCTGAGATTTTTGAAAGTAAATAATTTTCAGAAGAAGAAATGGGAAAAATGGGAAAAGAAGACATAATGCATATTAAAATGTCCAATCTGATACCATAGTTTATTTGAAACTAAAAAAATCTGCTGTATAGAAGTTAGTTTCTGGAATATTTCATCTGCTGTAAGTGACAGCTGTGTCATTTATCTGTACAGTTACAATCCATGCTTATGTTAAGAACTTCATAAACAAAAGAGTTCTGTGTGCATTTTCTTTGGATTAAGCATCACTGAGAGAGTCAGTTTGGTGTTCTCTTTTAGGCACCAGGCTAAAAACAGAAGACCATAAGTCTAGTCCTGCTTTAGACACAAAGCCAGCTGGGTGACTTTGGCCAAGTCACTGCCTCTCAGTCCTAGGAAGAAGGCAATGGCGACTCACTTGCAAAATCTTGTCAAAAAAACTGCAAGGATTTCCTCAGGCAGTTGCTAGAACTCAATACTTACTCAAAGGCACTCCTCCCTTCCAAAACCTCATTGAACTATCTACAATTTTATTTTGCATAAATATGAATATGAGGAAAAGCTATGTTGCTGAGCTTCTACTCTCAGCATTTTATTAGTCATATTTCCTGGGGAATATGGAAGCTTTTTTAAAAAACGATATGTTTTTATATTAACTTTCAGCGATGCAGGGAACAGTGACCGAGTTGTAATACAAGAGTTGCTGAAGACAGTTGCACAGTCACAGCAACTTGAGACAAATACTCAACGTGATTTTAAAGGTCTGTACATAAATTGTGCAAGTTATTTTTACAAACCTATTCAATGTTGTATGTTTTCCTAAGCAGAATTGTTTGGAGAAATTGATTATGTGTTATAGTTATATAGTAGTGTGTAAAAATTATTCGCACATCCAATCACACTTCAGCAATAAAAAGGATAATTCTCCATATATAAAAATAAATTTAAAGGACCAGTAAGTTATTACAGGTCCTTCACTTCATAGCTTATAAACCAAAGAAAACCCTCCAAAGATGACAAACAGGAATACGAACAACATCTAATATAAAGATTTCAAAAACTATAGTGTTGGAGAAATAGGTAGGAGATTTGCACAATGCATCCTCGAGCAGGAGGAGATTTGCACAATGCCTTTTGAATTGGCATTCAAAAGACACGATGAAAGATGTCAGGATAAGGGAAATGGTGAACTACACATCACCAAAACAGTGGAAACCATGCTGTCCTAACAACCAATGAATTGGCAGTAAGCTTGGTCCAATGGAATCCTTCTGGATAAGCCAAGGATGAGAGGTCACCTTCTTGTGTTTTGGATATTTCCTCTTGAGCATGAGGAGATGAAGTCAACCATATAGTTCTCAACCATAATAGAATCTGTAAGCATTTTCTATTAATCGTTGAAATTACAATTATTTTACAATTAAAAGGTCTGCCAAACTGCAAGATTGAAAACTACCTGGTAAGGTAAACTTCATCCCAAATAGAAGAAAAGTTGGCTAGCAGTTTGAAAACCTGAAGGAATATGAAACATGACAAAAAGTTGAATAACAATTTAAGAAAGATTAAAATGGATTAAGAAACCAGACAAATTTGGAATATCTAGTTTCTGGTACAGGAAAATGCACTTTTGAAAAATTGAGTAAATTCTAACAGCAATAATCTCTACCTCAGTAAATGGATTTTTTTGAAAATGATTATAAAGAAGTGGAAGATGTGACAGAAAAAATTGTGGAAGAATTTATAGATAGTGTGAAGAAGGGATACATATCCCAACTCATGGAAAAATATTGAAAATAAAGAAATTGGAGATTAAAAGAGAGTATCACTTCTTTGTTTCCACCTCTGAGTGGAAACAAAAATGACAAATCCAGAGATGAAAAAAGTCCTGGGAAAGCTATTTTTTTAATTTACAAAAGAATGTTTCTAAAACCTTTGGAAAAAATTGAGAAGGAAGAAAGTCTGCATGGAAATTCAATTCTATGACAGCAACTTGATGAACTGAACATTAAAATGGTTGCAAGCAAAAGAAAGGCTAAATGATCAGGGCTAAAATATGGAGTATTTTATAAAATTGTGGAAAGTCTTTATGGACCTTTTGCCAAGATTTCGGCAGAAATAGTGAGTTTTGGATAGATGGAGGGGATATGAGAATACATGAACCATTAAGATTGTAAAAATCTTTAATAAAAAGAATTTTTCAACAAGACTCAATGAAACAGTAATTTCAAAGCACACAAATAGGTTCAGTTGCAATTTCAACTAGGAAGCTATTAAGATTTTACAGCAAACTAAATTTAAGAATACAATGGAATTCCTAGAAGCTTGGCAGTCTGCCTAATTAACAAAACTGACATATAAACTCATTTATGAACTATTCAGAAGCAACAACCTAAGCTAAAAAGAAAGGGTAGGTGCAAATATTCCAGAATACTCCCTTCCTTCCTTACTAGCTAAAACCAGCATTTAATCACCACAGTAAAGACTGAAAAGTAACATGTTTGTTAATGAAAAAACAATATCAATACATCCTCCCAAATCTAAACGAGGCTGATTTCAACCTCCTGCCATGCCAGAACACTAATGACTTTCCTCAAGAATCTAACTGCTTATTTGTGCTCTGATTTCGTATCTTCAGCAATGTATGTAATGCAGATTCTTTGTGGAATGAAAAGTATATTCTCAATCTCATGAATGCATGCGGGAGAAAGATCATAGTTTTCTGAGTAGGAAGGCTTAATCCTGGCTACTGAATTCAGATGTACTAAAAGTAAATTAAGATAATATATTGTGCAAATATAACTAAAGTTACTGCTCATTTATTTTAGTGGTTCTGTTGACGGAAGTGGACAAGCTTACAAAGGATGCCCAGCATGCATTGCGAAGAACAATGGAGAAATATATGGCCACCTGTAGATTAATTCTTTGTTGCAATTCTACATCAAAAGTCATTGCACCTATCAGGAGTAGATGCCTTGCAGTGCGAATCTCTGCTCCAAGTATTGGAGATGTAAGTTCATGATGAAGATGAATTGCTTTCCAGATTTTTTTTTCAGTATTATTTGCATGGAGTTTAGCATGCAAATTTAGCAATTCTTGTTTACTGTCTTTCTCTGAACTAATCATGCTTATCTAATTAGCCTGTATTAACATTGTTGCTAAATATGAATGCAATTTTTACAACATAGATTCATGCTTACTATGTTTCTTCAAAGGCATGGAGAGGAATGTAATATTTTTTTGAAAGCTGTAGAATGGAAGTATTCAGTCTGTGAAGAAGGAATGTGATAAAGTCCTAGAGGCAAAACAATAGTTGAAAGTGGCAGGGAATACTCTTCTTGTTTGTTACCACCATTCTTCTAAGTCTTCACGACTGCATCGTCTTCCAACTTATCTCTAAAATAGAGGGATCTAAATTGTCAGATAGCATGTGCTGGTAAAATCTACTCCTCTTTCTCTGATGTTAGATTTTGTGCCAGATTGAAATGTTCCCTGATTAAATTCTATCTGGCATTTACCAGTTATTAGTCTGTTAGTTGATGCTGTCTGTTGGTCTTTGGCTTGTGATAAATAGGACTGATTAATCCAGAAATTCACAGCATTACCAACTGGAGTGCTTAAAATATTTCTATGCCTCTTGTACTGTAAAAAATCCAGAGTATAATTATTTTCTATGAGCCAAAAGCTCTGAAAACAGGTATAGCAGAAGAGATCACACTTAGAGCTTCTGATTTAAGGTCATGTGAGAGAAGGCAAAGAAGAAATACATGATCAGAACTAGTAGGTTTAATCCAGGTAATTGGTATTTCATTGCTAATTTTTCCAAACTGATATCCTTCTTAAATAGGGACCTTCCTCTTTGTTTACTATTGCATCAACTAATGCAGTGATAGGCAAGCTTTTATAAAGCAAATGTTTGCAAAACTAATGTTTGTCTTACCTTACTTAATATTTAGATCTGTACCATTTTATCAAATGTTTGCAAGAAGGAAGGCCTGCCTCTTCCTCAAGAATTGGCTCGGAGAATTGCTGAAAAATCTGGGAGAAATCTCAGAAAGGCTCTTCTGATGTGTGAGGCATGCAGAGTACAACAGTAAGTTTTGTTTTTGTAATGGATATGGAGACGGATAAACAGCACCAAGTTAATCTTAGCAAGTCTTTACTACTTGTCTCGCAGGCTTCCTTTCACGCCTGATCAAGACATTTCTGAGGCTGACTGGGAAGTATATCTGAGAGAGACAGCCAATGCTATTGTCAGTCAGCAGACACCCCAGAGGTAAGTGAGTGTAGCAAATAATATATGACATTGAGATGGACAGCCTAAATAGCTGTCCTAATTATAAGATTGTACTAGAGGATCAGTGAGCAGTGTCAATATGGTGTCTTATGGCTTTGCTCATTTCAAATATAGCCATTTTAAAAACGAATTGCTCACAAGAGTTTCTTAATTTTCTAGTACTGCTTTCCTGCAGACTTTAGGAAACACTTTTTGCAAAGATGGAACAATAAACAGTGGGTTCCATTGATAAAAAGCCTAATCTTTTATTATACATTTTCCTATGTTTTAAGCAGTTAAAACTGTAATAATAACAATTTCTAGTAATTTCTCTTAGGAGCAGTAGTTGCTTTGTTGCTGCTAGTTATATATATATATTTCTTACTCAGATATATCAATACACATCTTTTTTTTTGTTAGGTTACTTAATCAGTATTTGTTAGAACCCTCTTTGCTTCTGGCAGATTCAACAGATAGTTTCATAATAGTGGCCAATCTCAGAACAGGTACATTGAATTAAGCTACTGTAAAATAAGCTTACTTGTTTGGAGCAATGAAGAACTTCCATCTAAAAATGACAAAAATGACAAGGGCAGGTTATTCCTCCCTAGCTGCTGATTCCTTTTCACAGAAGAAAAGAAGCGTGGATTGGTTGCCATATGTTTGTGAAGATATATTTATATCTATCTATCTATCTGTCTGTATGTGTATATATATATATGTTTATGTGTGTGTGTGTGTGTTAAGTTTTTGTGGGTACTTACATGTATGGTATTCAGCTTTGTTCGGGTATTTTCTCACGTCATTATAGTTGCGCTTTTAAAGTTGTAGCAACGTTTCGGCAGAATCTCATCTGCCATCATCAGGCTTGTGTATTGTGTTCGTCTGTGAGTCAGACTTTTACAGTTGTTTCAGTTTTAAATTTGGGGCTAGCCTACGGCTGTGCCAGAATGGTTTTTTCTTCATCCTGATTGGTTGGGGGTCTGTGTTTATTGGTCTTGGAGTTTGTTGTGTTCTGCTTGATTGGTGTTTCTTCTGTGTGTTTTGTAGCTTTTTTTGTGTCTTGATTGGCTGGCAACATTGTGTTCCTGCATTGGAGGCTTTTAGTGTAGCTTGGCTCTGAGTAAATGGACGGCTATCATTTGTTAGGAAGCTAGGTTTCGTCTGGGTGCCTGGTTGGGGTGTGTTTGAGCTGGAGGTATCAGGGGGGATCTGTTTGTGCCCAGGTGTTTGCCTGGCTAGTGGTGTGAAGATTTTTTTGTTTGTAAGTGCAGGCTTCCAAATGATTGACAGTCTGGTGGAATCATCTCTTCTATTCATGCTTTCAGGTCTTTTTTCAATCTCTATGGCTTCTCTGATAATTCTGTGGCTGGGGTTTTCTATAGTGGCTAGGGTTTTGGTGCCATTGAAGTTGATGCTATGACCTGTGGCTTTCATGTGTTGGACTAGTGAGGAAGTGTGTTCCAGCTTTTTGACTGCATTTTTGTGTTCATCCAGGCGGGTACTTATTCTTCTATTGGTCTCTCCAATGTACATGGCCGGGCATGATGCACAGGGGACTTCGTATATGTCTTGGTTTTCCAGGTCAATTTTATCTTTGGGGTTTCTAAGGATGGCTGCTATTTTTCTGCTTGTTTTGAAGGCAGTCTTGATGTGATGCCTGTGTAGTATCTTACTGATTTTGTCTGCAGTACCTCTTTTGTAGGGCAGGAGAGTTGTTCTATAGGTCTGTTCATCTTCTAGGTCTCTATTATGTCTCAGTGTGTTTTTGTGGATCAAGCCAGTGATTTTGCTTTTGTGGAAGCTGTTGGCTGTCAGTACTTTAGTCAGGGTGCATAGTTCAGTCTTTATGTGTGTCTTGTCTGCCAGGCGTTTGGTTCTAGCAATTAGTGTTTTGGCCACGGAGTTTGTCTGTGCTGGGTGATGGTGGGATTGGGTGTTGAGGTAGCGGTTGGTGTGTGTTTTCTCCTGGTATATGGTGTGTCCTAGTGTGCCATCTCTTTTTTTGTAGATTAGTACATCTAGGAATGGTAGTTGTTTGTTTGTTTCCGTTTCCATGGTGAACTTGATTTTGGGGTGTGTGCTGTTTAGGTGTGTTAGGAAATTGTTTAGGTTTTCTTTTCCATGGGGCCAAATCACAAATGTGTCATCGATGTATCTTAACCATAGTTTGGGTTTGTGGGTGGCATTAGCCAGGGCTCTGGATTCAAATTCTTCCATGAACAGGTTTGCAATGTCGGGTGACAGTGGTGATTCCATAGGGGCTCCTTCAATTTGTTTGTATCTTTGTCCTTTGTATATGAAATATGTGTTGGTTAAGCAGTGTTCTGTTAGTTCCATGAGGTGTTTAGCTGGTTGGTATTTATTTTTGATGATTTCAAGAGTTATTGGGACTTGAGTGAATATATATATATATTGTAATTGCAGAAAATACGGATAGCATTTTATAATTAATTTGGAGAGTTTGAATTCTCTTTGATGTGAATGGGGATATTGTGAATCACGTCTTCTGCCTACTTCCGTTTAAACTTTATAATAATCTCCATTATTTTTTAATGTTGATGTTATGCTTTAGTAGAAAAATAAAACATGCAATTTGATTATAACTATAGATTTTCTATGTGAGCATTATTTTGAGCTTTTACATATGTGGCTTTAGGCAGAGTCGATTAACTGACTACTTAGGACTTTTTTAGTGTATTCTTAATGCTTAAAAACAGACTGTTTTCCTTTTCAGCGATCTAAGAACATCAATTTGAGATAGCTATTTGCCTATTTAAAAAAGATTCAGCAACAAAAGTAGATTCTCTTTGACTAAGTGTTATGGTATAGCTTTTCCCCACCCTAGTTTTCTTTGAAACTGGATTACAGCTTTCTAGCTAGCATATCAAGGAGGAGAAAAGTTGTACGAGGTAGTCTTTGACTTTCAATCATTCATTTAGCAACTGTTTGAAGTTAACGACGGCGCTGAGAAAAGTGACTTTGTGACTGGTCATCACACTTACAATTGTCATAGTGTCCCGATAATCATGTGATCAAAATTTGGGTGCTTGGCAACCCACATGTTGCGGGATCCCAGGGTCATGTGATTACCATTTGTGACCTTCCCAGGAGGCCTCTGAATCAGTGCAGGAAACCAGGTTCACCAATAACCACGGCAAAAAAGATAGTAAAATTGGATATAACTCATTTAACAACTGCTTCGCTTAGTGACAGAAGTATCCATCAAATTGTGGTTGTAAGTCAATGATAACACTGCATTCAGTGATTTCACAAAGATTTGTTGAATGCAGTCAGGAATCTGATAGCACTTTTCCAATTAACAAATTTTGTTAAAGGTATTAGCAGCTCATGAAAACTTATGCTACTAGCTTTCTTCTTCTTCTTATTTTATTATCATAGACATTGCTTCCCCCCCTGTAATATAGGGATCCATTGTTTTGCATTGATTTAGGAAGTATTTGTGTTGGAGAAATCATGGAAAGTGGTTATATTGAGCTCTAAAAACAACAAGTCGCATTTTGTCACTCTCTTGTTGAATGTCTATGGAGATTCTTAGTCATCCAAGTCATGGTTATCCCAAACGTGCTTTTTCAAGAGGCATGTGGATTTTCTGGTTTTTCTTTGAAGAGCTGAAGAAGCTTCTTGGATAAGAAGTGAAACGTCTTCAAAGAAAACCATAATGTTCCCGTTGCCTCTTGACAAAGCACCTTTGGGACACCCTCCTGCTGTTTTCTTACAGTGTACTAGAGTAGTGGGCTTTAAGTTATGATCCCAGAGGGCTTTGCAAAAATTTCTTAAAACCTCCAAGATTGTTGTTTTTGTTGTTAAAACAGACTGAAGCCTTCTCAACTGGAGGCTGAATTTTTGAACCTGTTAAAGGGAACTACTTGAATTCTTTATTTTTTCCCAAATGATTTCATGGGCATTTGTGATTTTCATAATGCAGTTTAAGATTCAGTTGTAATGCTGAAGATTAATTTAAAACATTAAAATCATTGTGTTTTTAATTCTAGGAGAAACCTTTTTACCTTAAATATTGCATTCAATCTACTCTGATTGCATTTTATTCTTTATTCTCACCAGTAGGAAAAAAATAAAATGATCTTTTCAGAAATGAAAGACCAAAAAGAAGCATTTGAGTTGTAAGCTATATATTTATTTCTATTGAGATAGAGTGCAAAGGCTACACAATAAAGATCATTACATAAAAATTGGTTGAGTAAGTTAAAACTTTTTGGAGTTAAATTGCAGTTTGGTAATATTTTAATTTTTTTCCAATAGATTATTTGAAGTCCGTGGACGACTTTATGAGCTTTTAACTCATTGTATTCCTGCAGATATTATAATAAAGGTAATACTTTATTGATTCCTATTTGGTTTACTAATTGAGGGTAACATTAATTAGAGCTGGGAAGCAAGGGAGGGTCAAGTTTAGAATAAACAGTCAGCGTTTTTTTATATTTTCAAAGAACTATTGATATTTTTGTATCAAATCAGATTTTGCTATTTAAGTTGAAAAAAAATCTCATGGATAATTATAAAGACTATTAATTATTTCTTAGCTTTCTCCAACCAAGAATCCTTATGTTGGACTACAGATTCAACAGTCCAATCCAGGAATGTACATATTGTGGATTATGGCAATATAATTCAGCAAGAGAAAGCTAAACTGGACAAAGCTGCTTTAAGTTATGGAAATTTCAGAACATGCAGTATATATATGCATTCACTGTGCTTTTTTTCTTTTTGAGCTAAGTAGCATTGCTCAAATGGTAAAAAATAAATAATAAATTGTAAATAAAACAAAAGGAAATCTGACCAAATCAAATTTATATTAATGCCATTCATTAAACATTTCCATGCCAATAAAGCAGAATATTTGTAGCTCAGGATTGTCACGACGGGTCCTTGGTGCTCTCTGAGCTTGCGTGTTTTCTTGCAGAGGTTTCATTACCCAAAATAGGCAACTTCATCACTGATGTTTCGGTAATGAAATGTCTGCAAGAAAACAAGCAAACTCAGATCCCTCACCTTTCCACATCTTTCTACCATTTCAATCCATCCTTACTACTAACAATTGCATAAACTAATTTATAAATTGCCTTTGTTTCTATCTCTTGTTTTCTGACAATTTTATTAATTAAACATTCTTAACTTTTTCTGCTTTCATCTCAGTGCATTCAAACTTCCTGTTTTAAAATTTCTCCATTTTTCTGGGTTCAGTAAACATTCTGCCAACGTATACAAATTCATTTATTAGGTCTAATTTTTCACGGTTTATATGTAAGCTTGCAATCATTCGTGCTGTTTTCTTTGTGAAATACAACTTTCTTAATCTTCAGTATGTTAATTTTCAGATTCATTGCATCATACAGTATATTCTACATTCACTGAATAAATTGGGTTCTCACCAATTATATAGCATCAACTTCAGGAGTACAGACACATTCCTTTCTTCAACCATTATGCTAGTTGAACCACCACAAGCATTTCTTGCTTGTGTATCTACAAATAAATAACCAATAAAGAAGCATATTGGACACTCTTGTTTCATCCCTGGTTTATTAGTGAACTACCATTCAATTCATTGTCTTGCATGATTATATGCTACTGGCATACAATTCATGTTCATTCACAAACAAAATATTCCCAATTCAGATTTATTCACTTTATCATTAACAAATGTATAATATGTTTTCTCAGTTCATACACTTCTTAATAATCTTCTGAAAAGCAAAAATCTGTATCTCACTGACCTGGCACTTCCAAAGCAAAAATCTGTATCTCATTGATTGGCACTTTTCAAATTTTGCTTTCCACTTGCTATTTATAAGTCAAAAAGGAACAAACAAAAATAGCCTTACAGCACAAAGACAACGACATGGAAATAATACAATAAAAATAGTATCATTATTATCATCACCCTGTTTTTTCAGAAATCATTCTGTGGTAACTTTGTTTTTCCTTATCTATTGCCTCTTTCATTTTATCAGTCCACCAAACAGTTTTTCATGCTTCTGTCAGCAACTTTCAACGTAATTCTTTCCATTTTGTTCTAAGATTCTGCTTCCTATTCACATCCTTTTTTATAATCATTCTGCTGGGAAATCAATACGCCTTTTGATGGGGTTTTATGGAAAGGACTTCTGATTTCTCTTCCCTTAGTCTTCCTAATTCACTGTACTTTCTATTGTTTCCTTTTGGTTTTATGTCCATTCTTCCCAAAGATTTTTTAAAATTACCCCATAAGTGCTATCCCACAGTTAGGGCTTTGTATTCTTCACTAATTTTATCATGCATCATAGACAATCAGATTAGTCAGCTTTTCAGTTCAGTTCTTTGCCGTGTGATTATATGAAAGTCTATACTAAACTTGCATATTTCAAATAGACTTTTTTCTAACTCAACTTTAAATTCATTCTTGGTCTCCTTGTAGCAAAAACACGTTGAATATATTCTCTCGTCTCATTCTCACCCTATTCATGCTAGTTAAGAGTATAATTTTCCCACCCAGATGTCATTCATTTGTAAGAGTGTACATTTGAACCCCAAACTCATACCTGGTTCTTTCACTGGCATAGTTCATTGGACCATTGTTACTAGTATATGAATTTCTATTTTCATACCGTGTTTCTCCAACAATACGACTCCACCAATAGGAAGGCCCAGCATGATTTCTAGGCATGAGGTGAAATTAAGCGCCCCCCCCAATTTAGGCCTATTTAATCCATGTGTTTCCCTGCCATTTCTCATATCGTTCGTTAAAATTACATGAGGTGAAGAGAAATGGGGGGGAAGGAGAGGGAGAAAACTTGCCTTTAGGAGTGCCCTGCAGTTAGCCTCAGCTAGAATACCCCAATCTACTACCAATAGAACATCGGCTGATAGGAGCTCCCTGAAGGCAGAGTCACCAGCCACTTCTATCGACCGGTAGAAGTGGCCTCGGGGCGAACGCCCACGTGCATGTCCCTTGCCACGAAGCCATTTCTATCGGCCAATGGAAGCTCCCCAAAGGCAGAGTCACCAGCCACTTCAGGGCGAGGCTTGGCTGCCCACGGCGCGCTCCTGACAGGAGTGCCCCACGCACACTCCCCTAGGGTGGGGATGGAGGGGGTGGAGCTGTAGTTGTAGCCAGTTGTAGACAGGCCTAGCATACTCCAAAACCTGCCTTGCTGGCCCGTTTCTTCTGCAGCCCACAAGGCTGGCAAGGCTTTCCTGAAGGCCTCTGTTGCTGATAACGAAGCTCCAGATTGATCCGGAGCTCTGTTAACAGCAGCAGAAGCCTTCAGGAAAGTCTTTTCCGGCTGCAGAAGAAGTTCCTTAAGGCCTCTGACAGCACAAAGGAGCTGGGGTAGACGCGTACAAATGAGGCAAGTCAGTGAATGACTTCCCCTGAAAATAAGACCTGGTGCCTTTGGTGGCAAAAAAATATAAGACAAGGTCTTATTTTTGGGAAAACATGGATGTCACAAATATAACATCTTTCCTTTTAACTATTTTGATACATTTTAAGTTGCAATGTTTCATATGCCATTTTCAATAGAGGGACCTAGGAATGCTGACTTTTATGAGTCATAGTTTTGATCAACTTTTATAGAACTCTTTAATAAGATAAAATAATAGACTAAATTATCAACTTACATCATACTGTTCTACATTTAGCATGCTCTGCTAGTGGCAACTATATATGCAAGTCAGTTTTGGCACATTTTGGCCAAGGTACCACAATTTAATCAAAGTCAATTTTATTCCACACATTCAATTTGTTCCATGCATTCAGAAGAATATATCCAGGTGGGATGAGTCTGCCTACTGAGATGAGGTGGACCAGTTGCTTTCGTGGTATGGAGACAATAACTTGGTCCTCATCACCAATAAGACCAAGAAGCTTATAGTGGACTATAGAAGAAACAGATCAGACATCCAGCCCTTGCTTATCAATGGAGACTGAGTGGAGCAAGTGGCCAGTTTTAAGTTTGTGAGTGTTACCATAAAAGAGGACCTGATCTGGAATGCTCATGTTGCAGCACTGGTCAAAAGGGCCCAGCAGAGACTTCTCAGAAAACAACTGAATGAAAAACTGCTGGTAATTTTCTATTGCTGCACCATAGAGAGTATTTTAACTTGCTGCACCTCGGTATGGTTTGCCAATTGCACAGTGGCAGATAGGAAAGCACCCCAGAGGGTTAACGTCATTGCCCTGAAGATCATCGGTTGCCCTCTCCCCTCTTTGGAAGAGTTTTATAGCTCCCACTGCCTTAAGAAAGTTCAAAACATTCTCAAAAATCCATCTCATCCTGGGAACCCTTTTTTTGAACTATTACCATCTGCCAGACAGTACAGAATATTAAAAACAAGGACAGATAGGCTGAAAAACAGCTTCTATCCCAGGGCAGTAGCTCTTTTGAATTCTGCTGTATAGTGCAGTGTTGGTATGGTGTCAGGGGTTTCTGGTTCAATGTGAAGGATGTGTGTTTGTGTTTATTTTCATGGTCATGATGTGCACTGAAGATGGTGTTTGATTTTGTTGTATGAGGTGCAATGATAATAAAGTAAGTAAGTAATTATCCACCTCTGAACTACTACTGCTTGTCATTTATTTTAGGGCCTTCTTTCTGAACTTCTGAACAACTGTGATGGGCAACTAAAAGGAGAAGTCACACAAATGGCTGCCTTTTATGAGCACCGATTACAACTGGGCAACAAAGCTATTTATCACCTGGAAGCATTTGTAGCCAAATTCATGGCCCTTTATAAAAAATTTATGGAAGATGGACTTGACGCTATGGTGTTCTAATGCATAGCTTTGAGAATACTCATAATCATTTGTGATTATGAACTGCATGAACTGCAAATCACAAGATTTTTACTGTATCTAAGCAATAAAATCAAAAATGTTGAATTTCAATGACTTTGTCATGAGTAACTTTTGAAGCCGTTCAATTATTCTGAGAAAAGTAACTTACTTTTGGAAGATTATCTTGGCAGCAGAGCAGTGCTAGCATCCAGGATACTATTTTGAGAAGTAACCTATATGGCTTTTTTCATTGTTTCATTTAATTTAGTCCCTTGGGGAAGATTGCATTATTTAACAAAAATATCCATTTTCTTAAGTATTATGTTGCTATTTTGATTTTGTTAAGGACCAAAAAAAAGATAAATTAAATCTGGGTAGAGTGGTGAACACCTTGTGGACCAGATAAGTTCAGTCATTCACAAAATATATCCCCACAAGACAGCAGTCACTCATGACAGACTGCCAATATAATCCCCAGAAAGAAGAAATGTGTAATTTGACCTTATTCCAGCTTTTTTCCTTTGAAGGAGAAAAAAATATTGTAATTTTAAAACTAAAGGGACAATTAGGAAAAGCTGTGAACTGAAACTGGGAAAAGCACAGGATTAAATTTTCCCTCCATATTTTCTGATTAAAGTTTGGCTGTTTTATTGTCTTGTGATTTTATTTTTCTGTACAAGTTGAGGAAATGTGTGTAAATTCAAAAGTATTCAAAACTTAGACTTGTTCATGCAATAATACTTTTTTATTTAAACATAAGGTTATATCAGAATACAAAATAGAAAAAATAATAGACAATGTACAATAAAATAAAGTGCAAGGCCAGAACTAAAAGAAAATACAGGTCATATTCTGTGTTATCCCTATTATTTATTCCACCTATATCATCATAAGCACTTCTCAAATGTACTATTTTATTCAACTTAAAGGCCATGTTATATGTAACATTTGGGTTCTGACCACACATGAAATACCTTGTTCTAATTAATGGATCTCATTAGCTGCTCATGTATGTGGCATTAGAGTTTCGGTATCTACTTCTCCCTGTATTCCCCCCTCCCCCAAATCAGTCAGATTTGTACAAACACTTGTACTGAGTAGGTAGCCTTCTGGGAATTCCTAATTTCAGCTTGGAGGATTGGTCAAATAGGGGTGTCTTGGGGAGGACCCATTCTTTCATCAGGACAAGATGCAGGTCTTGCTTCATGCTAGAGGTCTGTTTCCAAATTCTGCATGGACCACAACACCAAAGAACACAGCTGGTTCAAGCTAGCTGTGTATGGGGATCAAGAATTAATGTCAAGCATACCTTAGGGGGAAACAGACTAAATGTTTTTCTCTTGAAAACTCTCTCCTAAACTTAACGAATATAGCATTTGTCTCCCTTGACACACTACACAGTGAGAGGGAGATGTACCACAGTGGCTTGAAGGCAAAGTACTGTAAATTTCTGTAGGAACCATCTATCTTTATAAAGCTATAAATCGATGTTTGCCTCTTCAGACAGAGACCTTAGGCCACAAAGTGCTTTAAATTGGTACACTGGGAATCTTACAACATACAGTATTCCTTCCCTTTTGACTCCATCTCATGTGACTTGAGAATGGTAAATAAAGGATCTTTCTGGAAACTCAAAAATCTCATAATATTTAGGGGCAGAAAATTAAGACACTATCTTATCGAGCTGTGTCTAATTTTTTTCTTAAGTGAGGAATTTGTGAAATTACATTTTCTTTCATCGTGAATGCTCAAGAAAAAAGGGTCAGCTACAGGTCCTCCCTATTCATAAAATGGTTACCATAGTAGTTGTGGTTAGAAAAGATCAATTGACAAGACTAAAATTTATAAGATTGTTTCCTGTCACATTATCTAGCCTCCAGGAATAGATGACCAGCCCCTACATTTTAATTCTTACCTCAGAATAGAGAAATAGATGAGCATAGACATAATGAACACAATGATCTGTAATTCATAATTTTTCATTTCTAAGAAGATTTAGGGGCTGCACAAAATGATTCTGCAGGCTTTGCTTTTCAGCATGGCAGAATCCTTTTATATTTTATTTAAAACCTTTTGGGGGTGGGAAGGCTAGGTATGTGGTAGGCACCAAGAGAAATGTCCAGAGGACATATGAGTGCTGATGGGCCAAATTGGGGACAGCAGGTATCAAAAGCTGTGGTAACAGCTTGGTAAAGGTATGAAAGCTGTGGTAACAGGATGCATTTATATTTTTCAGAGCTCATTGAGAGCTGTTGCATATGATTGATTTCTATATGATTTGTGCATGATTTATTAATAAGAATTAATATCACCGAAGCAGTTTACAAGTAACTTTGTTCTTTATTACAATTTAAGGTAAAACAATGTTCACATTCTGATTTACATCCTGGGATCAAGGAAGAATTTTTTACCGAAGGTAAGAACAGTCATTTTGTATTGTGCAACATGTTCTGCTTGAAATATATTTACTCCAAATAAAATGCTGAATTCAACAGAGTTCCCAAGTGTATAGGATTACAACTATAATTTCATGAGGCAATTCTGAAATATTCAGTTAATAAATGGTGGGTAGGAAGAAAATACAATGGTAATGGGGAGGTGTTCTGGATGCTATCTGAGCAAGGTTTTATTTTAATACTTGTTAAATAGTTTCATTTCTTTTAGGATAAATAGAATAGATCCTGCAAGCTATCACTTTATTAATTCTGCCAAGTCTAAAAGGCATTCATTCACCAGAGTAGCTACATGGAAAAATGAATGTTTTGAACAATCTTCACTTTAGGGAGGCATAGGCTACCAATGAAAACAAGTCAAGATAATTAAAGTTGTGAGTGTCTCTCTTTTTAGAGATGAATCATTTTAAGTGCAGTCTGGGGAAAAAATCTTGTATATTTAGCTTGCAGTGTTCTGTAGTCTATTCAGAATCTTTATAATGTTTCTCAAACCTCTGAAAGATTTGTAGCAAACATTTTGGCCCACAATCACACAAAAAGTCAATAATATATTGACCTGACCCTATTGACTTTAAGAGGATTTTGTTGGACTTGAAAGATGTGCTCATTAAGTATAGTTAGTGTGTGATCAGTTAAAAAGTGAAGGGCATTAACCAAGACCCAAAAGCTCACAGCTGAGAAATCTTCCCTCAGTCTGATGCCCTCTAGACAAGTTGGATTGTATCACGTTGATTAGAGACTTATGGGACCTCAAATGTAATATAGAAACCCTTTGTGTCAATAGTTAATTTCTGAGATCCAGGACTCTGATGCTTCCATAAAATATTATGAATAATTGACCATGGGAGGAACCTAAAATTTCTTTAGCGTTTCTGATCATTTCAGCCTCTTTAAAGTCTAGTATAGTCCATGGGCCCAAAATGATATGCCTTCAATGCCTTGCAGCTCAGCCCTGCTAGATGTGTTCGTTAAGCCTGTGTTCCCCAACCAGGGTTAAGGAGACAAGCTAAAACAGAATGTGCAGCGTTAGTCAGATAGGCACACAGATAAATGAGTGAGATAAGTTTGTATGTTTGTTAACATGCAGTAAAAATAACAGATACGCTTGTGCTATCAAAAATATAATTTATTCCATTTAGAGTTTATAGCATAGTCAAAATAACAGTCCATTAGTCATGTATCATTTTAGTCAGTCCATTCAAGGATATTCAGTTCGCAAAGTCCATGTAGAATATCCAATGTCAGTTCATTTACAATAAATCAACAGTCCTTTCTCTCTCCCGTTCGAGTAAGGAAAAAACACAGTCTTCATCCAGTAATTAGGGATCATAAAGCCAGAGAGAGCAAGCTGCAGTGCCTTGCTTCTTTTATGGTGCTTTTTACAACCACTCCCTTAATTTACAGTTAAAGTTACAGACACTTTAACTAACAAACCATGATAACATATTTATTATTTTACCAAAACCAGTTAGGGTAAACAATGTTATCCCTAACATTCTCCCCCTTTAGGAAATAATAATACTATAACTATTTACATCTTTAAAAAATATTTGTTACAACTCTCTTTAAACTTAATTACTCCTTGAGCTTTTGTAAATTGGTCTGCAATGTTTTCTTCCGTCATGCAATATTCCAATTTAATTAGCCTATTTTTTACAGATTCTCTAACATTTAAGTATCTTAAATCAGTATGCTTTGATCTAGTTTTTACAGCAATACTAGTGGCCAACTTTATGGCTGCCTGGTTGTCCTCGTACACAATAATGGATTCTTTAACAGTTACTCCCATGTCTAATAATAACTGTACAAAATTAAGTCAGTGCATAATAATGACAGACATGAAAATTCCGCTTCCATTGTGGACAAGCTAATATGCTGTTGTCTGATTGACCTCCACCCTATTAGTGTCTTACCAAATAATATAGCCATCCCAGATGTTGATTTTCTAGTGTTTATGTCGGTTGCAAAACTTGCATCTGCATAGGCATTAAGACTCATTGTTCCTTTAAGATATCTTAAAATTCTCTTTAATGATTGCCAATGACATTGATGTGGATCTGAATTAAAACGTGCCAGCTGATTAACACTATAAGCTATATCTGGCCTTGACCAATTGCTTATATATGATAAGCTTCCAATCAAAGATTGATATATGGACTTATCAAATTTGGGACTTTGATCATCAGTTTGGGAAACTTCCTGACTCATTGGAGTCTTTGCCGCTTTACAAAGTTCCATTTTGTACGTTTTAATTAATTGGCAAATTTTATCTTCTTGAGATATCTTAAATCCATTTTTTGTTTTGTTCATTGTCAATCCTAGATACTTTTTAATTTCACCTAAATGCTTTAATTTTATCTTTTTAGCTAATAATGATATAATCTCATTAGCTTCATTATTAGTTATTAAAGCAATATCATCTGTAAATAATAACAATAATGACACCGTTCCATTATTTTCTCTTTTAAACACACATGGATCTGCTAAACCAGATTTAAAACCTATATTGTTTAATTCTTTCACAATATATTGGTTCCACTCATAGCCAGATTGTTTCAATCCATAAAGACTTCTTTTTAGTTTCCAACAATCATTATTATTTACTTTATTGTCTTTTATAATAACTGGCTTTTTCAAATATATAGTGTGCTGCAATGGTGCATGCAAATAAGCAGTTTCTACATCTAAATGGTTAATGACATAGTTTTTCTTAGCTGCCCACACTAAAGCTGCTCTCAAAGATGTTGCTTTAAGACTTGGTGCAAAAACTTCATCGTAATCAGATGCAGTTTGATTAAATCCTTGAGCTACCAACCTAGCTTTATGGGTAACAGTCCCATCATTTCCAGTTTTTACTTTAAATATCCATTTGCATCCAATGGATTTTTCTCCTGGAGGTAATTTGGCATCTTCATATACTTTCATTACCTTTAATGAATTTAGTTCTTTTTCCATTGCCTTATGCCAATTCTCCTGATCCTTAGCAGGATGTTGTAACTATGTATCATTGCAACTATGTATCATTCATGTGTTTGCAACTATGTATCATTCATGTGTAATCATTAACTTCTGTCTCTTCAGTGACCTTTGCAAGGCACGTACAAGGGACAAGGAGCTAGACGGTTGTTAATAAGCTTATCCACATTGTAAATGATCTGTCTGGTATGCAGCTTTGTAAACATGCACATCCTGATGGAATTATCTTATTTGACTTGAGCTTTGATTAAATCATTTTCTTGTAAAAAAGCACAATAAAAGAGCATGTGCCAAGACATTTGGGGCGCGCTCATCCCGAGGAAACTTCGCCTCCTGTCGTTTCTCTCTCCTTCGCTCCCTATCATGAGCCGCCCATCTGATGCGGGATAGCAGATACCGCATTCTGGTGACCCCGATGTGATTCCCTAAGGGGGATACGTTGTGACGCGCCCATATCTTATCAGCTCGATGGGAGCTGTGCATCGCCAGGCCTGAAGCGAATTGCACATCATCGGATCTGAAACACGGTCTCGACTTTCGTAAGTATGGGTGGAAACTTTTCTCAACAACAGACGCAGCATCTGAAGGAATTGAGGGAGTTAGTCGCTTCTTCTAAATATTCTGCTAATTTAAAGGGCTCGCCTGTAAAAATGAAACCTATTGCTACATTATTGGCTTATGTGTGGCAACATTGTCCCAATTATTCAGAGGAAGGGTCCTTAAAAATTTCCACTTGGCAAAAATTTGGTGAACATCTCCATAGTCCTCCTCGTGCACCTATTGGCATTTTGGTCACTTGGAGGAAAATTATGGAGGCTTTAATGGTCCATTATAAAATAGAAGCAGGGAGTGTGTTTGAATCTCCCCCGTCAAGTTATGATAACTTTTCAATTTGCTCTAACTCAGGCAGAAGCTGCTGCCATTATTCAACAATACCCCACATATAGTAAGCAAGGACATTCCATTCCCAAAGGAGTAAATCCTAGAGGATTAAAAGCTTGTGAAATTTGGCAAATGGATGTAACTCAGTATCCACCTTTTGCCCCTTGGAAATATTTGCACGTTTCCATCGATACATATTCAGGGTTTATTCTGGCCACCCCTCAAAGGGGAGAAACTGTAAAACATGTCATCAGTCATTCAATTCGTACCTTTGCCTCGCTGGGACGTCCAAAAGAAATCAAAACTGACAATGGACCTGCCTATACAAGTTCTGCTTTCCAGGACTTCTGTAACAGATGGGATGTAACCCACAAATTTGGGATTCCCTACAACAGCCAGGGGCAGGCTATTGTGGAACGAGCGAACTTATCTCTGAAACGTGCTCTTGATTGATATTGGTTGCGGGAAAAACCCCTGAACCTACATGTTCTAGGAATTTTGCACTAGCACTGGTGTAAACTCTAGATGTACCTGGTTCCCAGAATCTATAAGATCTGTGATTAGATTCATATCCTACAAAAAATAATCTTTTAGCTCTATGCTGTCCTTTGTGTCTGAGTTGTGTAGGGATATGCACCCATGCTGGTGCTCCAAATGTGTGCATGTAACTTAAATCAGGTTTTGTACCATGCCACAGTGTGAATGGTAATTCACCTGTTGTTGAATTAACAACATTATTTAATATATGATTACCACACATTATTGCTTCTCCCCACAAATTGTCAGGTAATCCTGAATCAGACAACATAGTACGTGCCATTGACTGCAGTGTTTGGCCTCGTCTCTCTATAAAGGCATTATGTTGTGGCCTATATGGTGCAGACTTTTTATGTTGAATACCTAACATTTTAAGTCTATTCTGGAATTTATTATTTGTAAATTCCGCACCATTATCTGTTGTAAGAGTTACTAATTTCTTTTTAGTTTTTCTTTCTGCAAATTTTATCCAATTAAAGAAATTTTGATATGTTTCAGTTTTGCTCTTCATTAAATAGCAAAACCCATATCTAGAATAGTGGTCCATTATACTTAGTATGTATCGAGCACCTCCTACACTTGGTTTTTTCGGACCTATTAAATCGGCAAATACTACCTCTAAAGGCTCTTTGGTAGTAAATCCATCAACTCTATTAGCCGGTATGACCTTGCTTTGATTACAAGCATAACATCGCAAATACTTATTACAAGGTTTCAAACTTATTCCTTTAGATAATTGAACAGTTCTCTTAAGCATTTTAAAATTTAAATGCCCTAGCTGTCGGTGTAACAAGTGAATACATTCATCATGAGGTTTCTTATTATCATAAACCGTGTTAGCCACCTCTAAACCATTATCATTTAACACATATAATTCACCTCTTAAAGATGCAGTAATTTTCTTATCTTCTTTCTCAATTATGCAGTTATCTCCTTTAAAGGTAACTACATATCCTAGTTTAACCAAAATTCTAATTGAAATTAAATTAAACTTAAGTTGTGGTACATATAACATTTTTACATTCTCTTTTATAAAAGAACAATATGCTATACCTTGACCTTTAGCTTTCAGTTTCCAGCCATTGGCTAACGATATCTGCTGTGTACTCTTGGACATTTTAATAAAATTTTTGTTATCATTTGTTATACAGTGGGATGCTCCACTGTCAACCACTCATAAATTATTTTTTACAGCTCCGTTAATATACATGGCTAACTCTAAACTTTTATTTATCTTTTGATGACTTTTAGTATTCTGGCCAGCGTTCTGGCGCTTTGCTTTTTTACAAAATCTTGCCAAATGTCCTCTTCCTCCACAATTAAAACACTTTTTAATTGTGTATGCAGTAGAAGATTAATTATCTTCTTTTTGAAGTTGCTCCCTCCTTAACTGATCTCTTTCAAGTCTTCTTCTGGCGTCTTCAATCAGTCTGCCAGTTATATCAGTTAAAGTTAAACTTTCCTTAGGCAAAACTTCAAGGGAAGTGACGTAGTTATCATAACTTTCGTTTAGTGATGATAGAATTATGTAGACTTGGTGTAGTTCGGAGAAAATAAGCTCTTTCTCGTGCAGTTCTTGAAAAATGCTTTTTATAGAATTCAAATGACTAAGCATATCACCATTCTTCTGGAGATGCGTCCTGAAAAGCTTTCGTGTTAGATTTATGTGAGCACCAACGTTATCTCGGACATAAATCCTCTTCAGCTTCTGCCAACACCCAATAGCTGTTTGCTCTCCATGGATATGAACAAGTTGCTGGTCAGACAGTGTTAGTGCTATTATGCAAAAAGCTTGTTCATTCTTCTGCATAAAGTCTTCTATTTTTTGTCTATCTTCCTCAATCTCTGGATCCCATTCCTCTACGTTTGGTGGGTTTTCAATTATGTTCCACAGACCTTCTCTTCGTAGAAGTAGACTACATTTCATAGACCATGATACATAGTTTGTTCCATCCAGCTTGGATATAAGGGACAAACTTTGTAGATTGACTTGTGCCATGTTTTCTTTTATGGATATAAAACTATAATTAATAAAACACAGCTGTCTGTTTACTGTAATGTATAACAACACAAACTCTCACTTTTTACATAAATCTGTTTTATCCTAGTTAAACTGACCTTGCAGCCTCTGGGCCCATAACCAGTGTTAAGCTTGTGTTCCCCAACCAGGGTTAAGGAGACAAGCTAAAACAGAATGTGCAGCGTTAGTCAGATAGGCACACAGATAAATGAGTGAGATAAGTTTGTATGTTTGTTAACATACAGTAAAAATAACAGATACGCTTGTGCTATCAAAAATATAGTTTATTCCATTTAGAGTTTATAGCATAGTCAAAATAACAGTCCATTAGTCATGTATCGTTTTAGTCAGTCCATTCAAGGATATTCAGTTCGCAAAGACCGTGTAGAATATCCAATGTCAGTTCACTTACAAATAAATCAACAGTCCTTTCTCTCTCCCGTTCAAGTAAGGAAAAAACGCAGTCTTCATCCAGTAATTAGGGATCATAAAGCCAGAGAGAGCAAGCTGCAGTGCCTTGCTTCTTTTATGGTGCTTTTTACAACCACTCCCTTAATTACAGTCTTACAGTTAAAGTTACAGACACTTTAACTAACAAACCATGATAACATATTTATTATTTTACCTAAACCAGTTAGGGTAAACAATGTTATCCCTAACAGTGTTAATTGGAGGTGATTGAAATTGGATTTGGGTTCTCTTTTATGTTAGTTTTTTAGCTGCTTCGTTGTAAATTAGAAAACAACTCAATTATTCTTTTTTCCAAATCGGATATTAAATACAATAGCTCTTCATAGGTTCAGAGTAATAGGCATAATTTATCTTGTTGAAGAAAAAAATTCTTAATGCTTTGTTTGGAAATTGTTTTTTTTTAGCTGCTTTACTTATTCGTGGTACACAAAATGATGACCACAATTTCCAATCAAGATCTATTAAATAAAACTCAAGGTTGTAGTTCATGAAATAAAATGTCTGTGAGATGACAGTGGAGCATCTGATGGTTCCAGAGAGTCTAAATATTTTACCCTTGGTCGTTTAATGTTTTCAATGAGTCTGTGGAAATCCGTGAACACAGAACAGAAAGAGTCATATGAGATAATATACTAAATAGGCAAATGCTCTCTGTTCTATATATTAAACATTTACTCAGTCACAGTTTAAGATTAGTCATGCATTACTAACAGTAATCAGGACACACTTTTTCTCCCTGTCAGTTTAATTGAAATGATTCTGTCTCCAAATTATCCAGGTCACTTGGGGCCAATATACTTCTTGGCATTCTGGCTTCATTCCATGATGAAAGGATTGCTTGTGTTAATAATAATGCTGGATATTGCTGCTTAAGGGGAAAGGGGTGTGTGGCAGGGAGGGGGAAACTGGTACTTAAGTAGTGACAATCTCATAACGTTGTGACTTCTCAGAGTGTAATACTCATCCTTTGTTCTATTGCATGGGGCATGAGCTTCTATTATTTCTCATAATGGCCATGGTGGTTGAAGCTGATGAAAGTTGAACTCCAGTAACCTTTCTAGAGGACTGCAGCTTCCTCCATGCTGATGTTTGGAATAACAGAGAGTTGAACATTATATATCTATATATTTTAAAGATTTTTTTTATTTCAATCTACATATAACAACAATACATTTACAGTGTGGCATGAATATATTATACATCTCTCATTGCATATATTCACATTAATTCATAATTCTTCAGTGTTTATTTTCAACCTTTCAAAACTCTCCAAATGCCTACCACCATATCAATTAAACATACCTAGTAATTCCATTAATTCAATTTTCTCCCTGTTTTTATTTTAAAAAATTTTTTTTTCTCTCATTTGGCAAGCAGTGTGGTTCCAGGTTTCACATCTTAATACAAACATGACAATAGTCACCTATTCATTTTATTTGTTTAATTTCATATTGCATCATCCTTATTATTATTTAAATATTAAGTTTATCTTATCCAATCCCAAGCTAACCACCTTCATTCTACCTTAATATCAATTTCCCTTTCTAGTATAAAACACAAATATATATATTTTTCTCAGATTCCGCATTATATTATCTCTAACACCTTATAAATCATCTATACATTACAAAATACTACACTGCTCAAAAAAAATAAAGGGAACGCAAAAATAAGACATCCTAGATCTGAATGAAAGAAATATTCTTATTAAATACTTTGTCCATTACATAGTTGAATGTGCTGACAACAAAATCACACAAAAAATATCAATGGAAATCAAATTTAGCAACTCATGGAGGTCTGGATTTGGAATTATACTCAAAATTAAAGTGGAAAAAAACACTATACGCTGATCTAAATGTGATGTAATGTCCTTAAAACAAGCCAAAATGAGGCTCAGTAGTGTGTGTGTGGCCTCCATGTGCCTGTATGACCTCCCTACAATGCCTGGGCATGCAACTGATGAGATGGCAGATGGTCTCCTGAGGGATCTCCTCCCACACCTGGACTCCCAACTCCTGGACAGTCTGTGGTGCAACGTGGCATTGGTGGATGGAGCGAGACATGGTGTCCCAGATGTGCTCAATTGGATTCAGGTCTGGGCAGGACAGTCCATAGCATCAATGCCTTCGTCTTTCAGGAACTGCTGGCACACTCCAGCCACCTGAGGTCCAGCATTGTCATGCATTAGGAGGAACCCAGGGCCAACCGCACCAGCATATGGTCTCACAAGGGATCTGAGGATCTCATCTCAGTACCTAAAGGCAGTCAGGCTACCTCTGGTGAGCACATGGAGGGCTTTGCAGCCCCCTAAAGAAATGCCACTCCACACCATTACTGACCCACTGCCAAAACAGTCATGCTGGAGGATGTTGCAGGCAGCAGAATGTTCTCCATGGCATCTCCAGACCCTGTCACGTCTGTCACATATGCTCAGTGTGAACCTGCCTTCATCTGTGAAGAGCACAGGACACCAGTGGCGAATTTGCCAATCTTGGTGTTCTCTGGCAAATGCCAAACATCCTACACGGTGTTGGGCTGTAAGCACAACCCCCACGTGTGGACGTCGGGCTGTCATACCACCCTCATAGAGTCTGTTTCTGACCATTTGAAAAGACACATGCACATTTGTGGCCCGCTGGAGGTCATTTTGCAGGGCTATGGCAGTGTTCCTCCTGTCCCTCCTTGCACAAAGGCGGAGGTAGTGGTCCTGATGCTTGGTTGTTGCCCTCCTACGGCCTCCTCCACGTCTCCTGATGTACTGGCCTGTCTCCTGGTAGCGCCTCCATGCTCTGGACACTATGCTGACAGACACAGCAAACCTTCTTGCCACAGCTCGCGTTGATGTGCCATCCTGGATGAGCTGCACTTCCTGAGCCATTTGTGTGGGTTGTAGACTCCATCTCATGCTACCACGAGAGTGAAAGCACCGCCAGCATTCAAAAGTGACCAAACCATCAGCCAGAAAGCATAGGAACTGAGAAGTGGTCTGTGGTCACCACCTGCAGAACCATTCCTTTATTGGTGATGTCTTGCTTACTGCCTATGCTTTCCACCTGTTGTCTATTCCATTTGCACAACAGCATGTGAAATTGATAGTCAATCAGTGTTGCTACCTAAATGGACAGTTTGATTTCACAGAAGTGTGATTGACTTGGAGTTACACTGTGTTGTGTAAGTGTTCCCTTTATTTTTTTGAGCAGTGTATTTTCAATATGTTCTTATACATCACAACATATTACCTTGCGGAATCCCCCCCCTTTTTCACCCATTATCTTTCACTCTTTGGACAATGTACCTTCTTTTCATCCTTGTTTGTTTCCCGTTCCTCTTTATTTTCTGGTCCTTTCTCTTAATTGCCTTTTCCCCCATTCTTTTCTCATTCCAGTTATTAAACTTTTCTCTCTCCCTCTTTTGATTTTTCTTTTGCACTTCCTTTTTCTGCTTTTTTCTTCCCTCTTTAACAATTTTCCCTTTATCATCCCATCAGACCATAAATTTTTAATTCTAATTCCTTTCCCCTCCTGCTTAAATAATTGTTCGTTTTGTCCTTCTAAGTTGGCTTCTTTATAGAACTCCTCCCTCTCTGGTTTATTGTGTTCTTGTGTATGCTGAGTCACCATTTCTAATTTCTGTAGTACGTAATTACGCATTTCAAGTTTAATTTTTATCATGTCCCTTATATCTTGCAAATCCAATCTTGTGTGTCGTAAGTCCAGAGTTATATCAACAGATAGCTCCTCCATTATATCTCCCCCCCCTTTTTCTTTTTCTTTCCTCTTCCTTAATAGCTGAAATCCTCTTCTTTAATAGATATATTCAATCCCAGAGTCCAGTATATTATTTCAGCCAATATCTTTTGGGTTTACTCATGTCTTTATTCTGGGTCTTCTAATTGGCTCTTTCCCAACTGTTTCCCAAAATTATTGGGTGGCTCTATAACAATAATAAAGTTCCTTTTATTTTTTTTTAAGTTCCAAAATCCAAACTCTCAAAAAGACCAGACACTTTTTTTTAAAACGTACTGAACGTACTGAAGTTTTCCTGTACCATCAGGTGGCACTCTTGAATTTTTTAACTTTAATTTTCTTTGTTGAATATAATATTTTTATTAAGTTCGCTAATTTCAATCATTAGCTATTATTTCTTTTCTTTTCAACACACTCAATTCCAGCATTTAATTATGCCCTTTAACTGCCCACAGTTCAATATATGTCCAGTTTAATTTTTAAACCTTTGTTGTGCTAAAGTATTTTCCTTTAAATTCCTCCTCCAAATTAGTCCAACACAGTAATCCGATCCAAATTTATAAAATCCAATTTCTTTCTTACTTTCTCTGGTCGCCGCTTCCATACACTTTCCTCCAAGGTAGCTCTTTATTTTGATACTGGGGTACCTTAAAAGTAATGTCCTTTGCCTGGTTTACACTCTGCTCACTACTTTTCTCCTCCAGCACAAAACTTAGTTTCCCAGAGTGTTCTTTGCCTTCATGGTGGACATTTTAGGACGACCGCTGCAGCTTGCCTTTGGGAGGGATTTTCCTGTCACCCTCCAGGCAATTTCCCCTTTCTTCACCACCCCACCAGGGCGGCTCCAGTTTCAATCGGGACCCTCCAGCAAGTGAGCTCGGGTGAAACCACCCATGATTTAGGATTCTGCACTGACTCCGACAAGGAACAAACTGGAAGTCGAACATTTTATATATTTTATATACATTTGCAATCCCACTTTTCTTCACAAGAACTAGAACAAAATGTTATTTTCATTACAAGGCTGTAAAATATCTCAATTACCTTCTAAAAATGTTCTTGAATGTAGTGTACCTTCTTTCCACTAATAATGCCCATAAACAGACATTCCCAGTGCAAATTTTTATCCAGGCATAGAGTTTTATATCTTTCTACACACAGACTCTTATGCCAGGATTTTAAAACCAAAATGCTTCTACTTAATAGTCATCCATTCCTCCTTATTCTCAAAGTCCCTGTAGATTTGCATCAGCCCTGATTCAAGCATAACTGGAACTGACAGCAGCTTAAGCAACATGGAAAATGCCTGCAAGAACAGGCATTGTCAATAATGTCATTGTTTCACTTTGCATTGTATCTGTGCAACTTCAATAGTGTTCCTATGTGTGTAAGCCTTCAAGTCAGCTTTGATTCCTGATGGCTACATGGCTAAATCAGTGCAGTTTTCCTGGTAACTTCTTACAAAATTATTTGCCACATTGACTTGACTCCCCAAAGTTGTTCAGATGGCTTTTGTAACTAAGGCAAAACTTGCACTCAGATTTCTAGTTAAGGTTCTTAATTCCTACCCAAAACTGGATTTTTTAGTAGAACAGCATTTAGTATTTCAATACTATATTTCTGTTCTACTAAAACAGCCAGTCTTTTAGAAATTACTCTTTCTCTTGATGAGCCTCAGTAGCACAGTGGTTAGAATGCAGTACTGCAGGCTATTTCTGCTGACTGCTGGCTGTCTGCAATTTGTAGATCAAATGTCACCAGGCTCAAGGTTAACTCAGCCTTCCATCTTCTGACGTCGGTAAAAGGAGGAGCCAAATTGTTGGGGGCAATATGCTGACTCTAAACTGCTTAGAAAGGGCTGTAAAGCACTGTGAAGCAGTATATAAGTCTAAGTGCTATTGCTGTTGCTATTGAAATAAAGCTTTAAATGGCTTTAGAGTAAGAAGCACTGTCTTTATGGTAAAGAGAATAGATCTACCTACCAAGATGTAAGTGTGGCATTGAAAATCTATTTTGCTAGACTGTCCTGGTCTGTCCTGTTTATATAGCAGGATCTCTTGGCAGCAGTAAAAAGTCAATTGAGATTGGCCATTATGTTGCATTTTCACTGGATCATTATAAGAAGACTGTAAAAGATGTGAAATATTACAAGATTTATACAACCTTTAAGGTCAACCACCTTGGAACCAAATCTTATGTTACTTTGGAGGAGTATGATATGATCTCTTTAGGTATTTTGTTGAAAAAAATAGCCCTATTCTCCCTAATTCAGCTGGGATGACAGTGCAGTATGAGGAAGTGAGTCTAAAATGCTGACCTTTCATAGCAGAAGGGGAAAAAAAAATAACCAACATTGATATTGTGCAGAGTAGTCCTGGATGGTTTTACAGTCAAAGGCATTTTGGAAATGGTAGTAAATTCAGAAATGTACTCTATCCTATTTTGGTTTGATTTAAATAAGGGCATTGCTTCTGATAAAAGTAAAACAGGTTGGAGGTACATTCACAATTAATTTACTCAACTTGTAATCTGGCCTATGAACAGTCTTCCTCCTGGAAATACAGAGAAGCAGGCAAATCATATTCATTTGATGATTCTTGAGAGAAAAGAATCAGATAACAGAAACCAGATTGCTGTCAGCTTATAGGCATGGTGTTAGTATCTATAATTAGGACAGGTTAGAGTCCCTTTAGTAGAGAACAATGTAGACATGTGGGGATAGCTATAGTAAGGTAACCCCATGCTACTATCAGCTAGTCCATTCTGGCTTTATTATTTACATGATTTTTAAAAAAATCCTATTAGCATTTTTGGGATACATTGCTCATAACCTTACTTAGTTTTAGATTCTTTTGCCTTCTTTTGGCCAAAAGTCCAATGAGCATTATAGTTGTAATCATAGGCTGATGGTTCTTTCTTCATGAGTACTAATTGAAATTATTAGAAGCCATTCAGGATATAGGAGAAAGTCACAATAGCCGAATGATGCCTCCAAGAGCCAATTCTCACAAGTGGTCCAGAAGAATGGTATTAAATATTTCTGAGCTATCCCACAGCACTACTAGCAGCCTGAGGGTAAGGCACCAAATTCAAGATATATCTCCCGTCTTTCCTTCAGGAGTTCAGGCTATTTATATCAGGTTCCCTCTTCCATTTTTCCCCAAAACAGCAGGAGACAGTGAGTGATCTGAACCTCATGGCTGAGGGTTCAATTGGTTTTTCCCAATTTGAGTTTAATACTTTAATCCATATACTTCTAAGTATGAGAGACTGGAAAGCTAACTGAAAACCACCAATTAGTTTGTAAACAAATTGGAAGACTTCCTGTAACGCCAACCATTAGTTGCTATTATTGAAAGCTAAAATTTGCAAGTGGAATACATTTTATAGATTAACACCAGCTGAGCACTATATATAGAGAGAAAAGGTTCTGGTTTTTTTTTTTCCTTGAGAGAAAGCAAAGAAAATGAAAATTAAATAGAGAAAATAAAATGTTTTAAGGTTCTGATGAGGGTCCATTTTAGGGCATGCAGAGTGTAGTTATAAATTCTATTCACAGTTCAAAGATGACTTAATTCCAAATAATCTGTCTGAATTGGATTCTCTGCTACAGGCTATGAATAATGCACACAGAGAAATAATCCATACTCTCTCTTCTATAATCTAAACATATTACACATAATGGCAGATGACAAATTTAGGAAGTCCAGCTACTACTGAATTAGCTTTTGTTGAGAATACTGGTAAATCCACTGTCGCCCAGCAGATAATTTTTCAGAAGTTCATTAATGCAACATGCAGAGTTATTAGTACTCAAAGCTATTTTCTAGAATAATTTTGATTGGAGAATGAAAGGTGATATAAAAAGTTTTGAAATGTAAATTTTTTTAAACAACCACCCAATTGATTTTAATCATTCAAATATAATAACCAAACTTCCAAAAGTCACCAGACAGTCCAAATACACACAGCTGTTTCTTTTTGCGCTTTCTCTTCCTGGGGTTACTGTTTAGTTGCAAAATCTCAGTTAAAATGTATCTTTTAGAAGTCTTGTTGAAGTTTTACTTTAGATTCTTAAATTTTTACAATGGCATCACTTCTGGATGAATTGAAAATGGAACTTAAAAAATACAAAGAAGAGGAACAAGAAGGGAAGGGCTCTTTTGGCTTCGTTTTTCAATTCTTAGAAATGGAGATCTCCAACTATGAGAAACAACACAAAAAGACTGCAAAACAAAAAGAAGCCATCTTTAATGAACAAGTAACTCTAGGTGGGGAAGAAAGGGGAAAGGGGGGAAAGAGAATGGAGAATTTAAGACCTACAAAAACAGCCAAAAAAGGGAAAAATAATTTGAAAAGTGGATATAATGTTGGAAAGCAACAGAAAAGGGAAATACAGAAGAGGGAAATGGAGGTGGAGAGACAGGGCGGTAAAAAGGGGAGAGAGAAGAAGAGAGGGAAGAAGGAAAGGAAGAGAAGTTATAAAGGTTTGGAGCAAGATGTAAAGAAACAGGACCTATTTAGAGATAATGGGTGAAAATCTAACTGAAAAAGGGATTGTGTGAAGGTACAATAAGATTGTATTGTTATATTTGTAATAGAAATAATTTTAGAAAAATGAAAACAACATATGATTAAAAAAGGGATAAAGTAGTTGGTGTGGTTTGGGGAAATGTTTGTGAATAAAATAAGTGAAATAAAATAAATGAGAAAATTGAATTAGGAAGGATTTTAATTACTCAATGTTTTATAAAATATAAGTGAAGTGGGGAGGGGGGAATTAACTATGGAAAGTTTATAAGTGTTCCCATAGAAGTATGATATTTATCTGAAAAGTAATGTGTAAAATGTTAAGAAATGAATATTAATATTAATGATAGAATTGGATTGGTATGGATTGTTGTTTTAATTATATTATACATTTATAATTTTTTCTTTTTTAAAAATACAGTGTGTAGTTTTAGAAAGTACCAAGCAGAATCCAAACAGAAATTATGTATTATATTAAGTGTTATAATTTTAGGGGAAAGATATAAAGGCGTCATACTCTAATCAGTGATTACAGGAGAAATTTTGTTTAATGAGAAAAGATAGTAGACAGTTGAAACAGGACAGACAAAGAATATAAGTACAATGATTTGAATTGAGATGAAATAAATAAAATAAAATTAAGAAAGTCAAAAGAGGGGAGAAGCTATGTAGAAAATGTAGAATAGTAATAAGATATGGAATGGAATGGAATATAAAAATGAGCATGAACTTGAATTTGTGTCTGTATGAAGAAATGTAACCCGGGATTATGCTGCTTTCAAAAAAGATGTTTTACTTGTATGTCTTTTCTTTTTGTGAAAACTCAAATAAAATTTACAAAAAAAGTTTTGAAATGAAATTATCTAGCTGTTGCTTCCAGGGAGAAATCGAATCGAATCTAATCTGCTTCCAGGGAGAAGTCTAATGAGCTTATTTATCTGTATAGTTACTTGTATCATTCCCCAAGTATCTCATTGTATTACACAACTCTTCATCTATAAAGTAATTGTTACATCCGTCGCTGGAAGGAAACTCGGGAGCCCGTGACTTAGTTCAGCTCTTTTATTAAGTTCCGAGATCGGCTTGGGGCGGCTAGGCTAGACCGCGGCTTATATCGACCTAGTCGGCCAAGCCACGGCCAATGACACCGCTTTGAATTCCCCGCGATCGGTTTCCTCCATTCATTCATTCATCGCGGCCAATCAATCGCGGCCTGCTCGGCCAATCAGGTTGCCGCGTGTCTTAGCCAATCGGAAGGCATATTTACAAGAATGCAAATTAACTATACAGAACACCCCTCCCTTCTTGGTATGGTCCTACGTAACGTAGTCCCGTAAGTAGGTGGGGCTCCGTACTTGTCTACTGGACCTGCGCAGGTTAGTTGGCGTCTGCAAGCGGTTCAGACGGGTTCTGTGTTGCTCCTTGCCTTCCTGATGGAACTGCCTGGAAAGTTGGGCCCGGCCTTTTGCTGCAGCTCCCTCCTGATCTACCCGGGTTGAGCTGTTGGTCTTGCTGTTCCTGCCTGGTCTTTCCGGGCTGGTTGAGCTTGCTGGGCTGCTCCTTCTGGGCGAGGCTTCGAGTTGGTCCTCCGTCGGTGGTTCTGCTGGTGAATATGGTTGGTTTTCTTTTTGTGCGGGGTGGTTGTTTTGGTTTTCTGGGTTCCCCCTCCCCTCTTGGTTGGTATCTGAGTTTCCCCTTCCCCCTGAGGTTTCTTCTTCTGTGTGTGTTTGCGTGTCGGTTGTATTTCCCGTGTAGGTTCTCGATCTTAATTGATCGATGTGTCTCTTCCATGCTCGTCCGTCGGCTGTCTGTAGCCGGTACGAGTGGGGACCTGTCATTTGGGTTATGGTTGCTGGTACCCAGAGTGGGTCCCCGGTAAGGTTCTTTGCGTATACCGCATTGCCTGGTGTAAATGTTCGGTGTTTGCTTGAGGAGTTTGGGGTTTTTTCTGGGTTGTACGTGGGGTGTAGTCTGTTGAGTGGGGACCTTAATTTCCTCCCCATTAATAGCTCTGCTGGGCTTTTGTTGGTTGTCGTGTTTGGGGTTATGTGTTGTATAAAAAGCATTTTATTTATTTTTTCTTGGATTTCCCCGTTTTCTATTTCTTTGGATTGTTTTTTTCATAAATTGAACCATTCGTTCCGCCCTCCCATTCGCCGCTGGATGTGCTGGCGCTGTCAGTGCATGCCGTATTCCCCGCTCCTCTAGGAATTTTTCAAATTCCAGCGAGGTGAATTGGGGCCCGTTATCCGATACGATGACATCTGGGAGGCCGTGGGTTGCGAACAGCTTGCTGAGTTCCTTGATGACGGCCTCCGTGGTAGTGGTTTTCATGTTGCTTACCTCCAACCAATTGGAGTAAGCATCTACCGTGATGAGGAATGTGTGTCCCTTCGTGGGTCCGGCAAAATCTATGTGAATCCTGGACCATGGTCCCCTGGGGGTTTCCCATTCCGGCGGGAGGGCTCGGCCTGGTTTCTTGGCACCGTTTGCATGCTGCCACCCAAGCCTTGATCTGTTTGTCCATCCCTGGCCACCAGGCACAACTCCTGGCCAGGGCTTTTGTTCTAACGATGCCCGGGTGCCCCTCGTGTAACAAGTCCAATACCTTCCCTTGTAATTTTTCTGGAATAACAACCCTATCCCCCCATAGTAAACAACCTTTTTATAATGACAGTTCTGTTTGCCAGTTCTGGAATGTCCTGAATATTTCATCGTCGTCTCTTTCCGGCCACCCCTTCTCTACCCAATGTAACACCCATGCCAGATGCTTGTCTTTATTAGTTTCGCGGGCAATGTCTGACGCGGTTACAGGTAGATTGGGTAGCGTCTCTATGCTCAGGGTGGATGTTGTGGGTGCTGGGTCAGTCTCCAGGTCAGGTAGCGGCGTGCGGCTCAAGGCATCTGCGTGGGTGATCATCTTACCGGGTCGTGCATGAGCCGGTAACTGTAGGCGGCAAGGAACTGGACCACCTTGTCATTTTTGGCGATAGAATGTTTGGGGTGGCCCTGTTCCCTGCCAGGATTCCCAGCAGCGGCTTGTGATCGGTGATGATGGTGAAAGTCCTGCCGTAGAGGTACTCGTGGAACCTCTTCACTGCGGTGACGATTGCCAGGGCCTCTTTGTCCAGTTGACTGTAGTTCCATTCTGGTTTGGAGAGGGTCCTGGAAAAGAAGGCGATAGGTGCTTCTTTTCCATCGGGGAGAGTGTGGCTGAGAACAGCGCCAATGCCGAAGGGTGATGCGTTGCATGTAACTGCTAGTGGTAGGGTCTCATTGTATTGGATGAGGATGGCATCCGAGGTGAGAAGGTCCTTGGTTTTGATGAAGGCGGCTTCCTCGCATTTCCCCCAGTTCCACGTGGCCGTCTTGTCCAAAAGCCTATGCAAAGGCTCCGCCGTGGTCACCTTCTGGGGCAGGAAAATATTATAGAAGTTAAGCAGTCCTTGAAATGCCTGCAGTTCCATTTTGTTCTTCGGTCTGGGGGCTTCTTTGATTGCTCTGATTTTTTTCTCGGTTGGGTGAATTCCGTGCCGGTTTTAGACAAAGGTAACCCAGGAATTCGACCCTCTCGGTGTGCAGTTGGCATTTTCTTTTTTAACTTTTAACCCTGCATTTTTGAACTTCGTTAGTACCTCCCTCAGGTGACCCTCCAGTTCTTTTTGGTTGGCTGTCAACACCAGTACGTCATTGAAGTAGGGCACCACCCCATTGATTCCTTGCAGGAGTCTCTCCATGAGGCTCTGGAAGATTCCTGGGGCCACACTGACTCCGAACTGGAGTCTCTTACAGAGAAAAGCCCCCCAGTGGGTTACTATGGTCTGCGCCTCAGCGGTTTCTGCGTCGACCAGCAATTGTTGATAGGCTTGTGTCAGGTTGAGCTTCGCAAAAACCTTGCCTCCCCCCAGTGAGTGTAGGAGGTGCTGCACTACTGGGATGGGGTAGGCGCTTTGTTGTAAGGCGCAGTTTAGGGTGGCCTTATAGTCCCCACAGATTCTCACCGACCCATCGGGCTTGACTGGGGTGACTATGGGGGTTTCCCACTGGGCGTGATCGGTTGGCTCCAGGACTCCCTGTTTGATGAGCTTGTCTATTTGCTCATCGATCTTGGGCCGGAGTGTGAAAGGTACCTGCCGTGGTTTTAGGCATATGGGGGGAACGCTGGGGTCTAGGCTGAACGAAATAGGGGGCCCTCGGTACTTGCCTAGGGTGCCGTCGAACACTTCCTGGAAGTCTCTTGCGAGTTGTTCTTCCCAGTCTGCCTCTACGATGTGGTTGATGCCCATTCGATCCCGAGCAGCATGAACCACTGTAGTCCCAAAAGGCTGGGGTGGTCTCTATCCACGACCGTTAGTGGAAGCCTTGCTGTGCGCCCCTTGAAGGTCACTTTAAAGTGTCCTGTTCCGACTACCGGGATGCGGTTTCCTGGGTAGTCTTTGAGGATTAATTTTTGGCTTTCCAGCCCCCTTTTATGGATGTCGGGCACCAGGCACTTGATTTCCCGCCATGGAACCATGGAGAGGTCGGACCCGGAGTCCACCTCCATTTTGCATGGCTTGCCCTCGATGCCCACTTCCACGTATACCTTTCGGGCGTCTGCGTTTGATGAATGGCCGATGACGACCGTCTGGTGGGTTTCCTCTCTCTGCCGGTTCTCGCCGTCCTGTCGACCCCGTCCGTCCCGGTTCCAACGATTCTCGGTTGGGCGGTCCCTGGGTCTGGGGGGGGGGGTGCCGTCTTGTCTCTGGTTGCTGTTGTCTCACCGTCGGGGGCTATAGGTTTTCTTCAGCCAGCAGACTCGGGCGATGTGACCTCTTTTGTCGCAGTGCCGGCAGATCGCGTCGAGAAACTGGCATTCCGATCGCAGGTGGTCGCCTCCGCACCCGGCACAGTTGGGTCTCAACTTACGACCCTGTCGGTCGCGCTGGTCTCACTCTGTTTGGAGTCGGTGGATGTCCTCGTCGTCCGTGGTGTCGGTGGCGGAGTCGAGGTTGCCATGGTGGGTGGTAGTGAGTCGGTGGCTTGCTTCTGGTGTCGTCTCGGTTGTCATGGCTGGATCCCCGGTACCTGGTCTCTGCATTCAGGCCGTGGATTTTCGGGTCACTTCAGTGGCAGTGGCCTTAGCGATGGCCTCAGCGAGGGAAATGTCGCCGTTGGCCATTAGTCGGCTCTGTAGAACCGGGTCCCTGAGCCCGAGGACGACGCGGTCTTGGAGTGCCTCATCCATATCGGTGAAGCCATACATGTCCCCCAGGTTTCGGAGGTCGGCTACGAAGTCGCTGATGCTCTCATCCCCCTTCTGATCCCAGTGGTAAAAGTCGTGCCGCCAGATAAGGGTGGGTACAGCGGGGGCATAGTGGCTTTGCAACAAAGGCTCGAGGTCAGCCCAGTCCATCTCTTTCACATCTTTGGGCTTTGCGAGAGCTTTCGCCATCTAAAACACTGCAGGCCCGCAGTGTGTCAGGAAAATGGCCCTTTTTTTCTGTCCGTTTGCTTCCTTGAGGTTGCTACTTTTTAGGAACATCAGGAACCGATCTATGTAGGATTCCAGTCCTCAGTAGCTTGGTTGAAGGGTGCGGGTGGTGCGATGCTGGCCATCTTGTCAGTTTCTTTGTCTGCAGCGCCACGTGCTTGGTGGGTTTTAATTCCGCGATCCCACCTTTGTCGCTAGTGTTACATCCGTTGCTGGAAGGAAACTCGGGAGCCTGTGACTTAGTTCAGCTCTTTTATTAAGTCCCGAGATTGGCTCGGGGTGGCTAGGCTAGACCGTGGCTTATATCGACCTAGCCGGCCAAGCCGCGGCCAATGACACCGCTTTGAATTCCCCGCAATCGGTTTCCTCCAATCGTGGGGGATTCATCACGGCCAATCAGCCGCGGCCTGCTCGGCCAATTGGGTTGCCATGCGTCTTAGCCAATCGGAAGGCGTATTTACAAGAATGCAAATTAACTATACCGAACAGTAATATATTAAAATATCCTGTTGTACTAACAATTTTGCCCAAATATTATGAAGCAATAATCTCTGCTGCAGGTAAACTCCTTTTAAAAAAAACAATTATTTGGCAGGCATTTTAGAAGTTACACATCTGGAATATCTGTGATGCCTAAAATGAGAGTGGATAAGTGATGTGGTTCTCATAGAAAATTGATTTGACAGTCTTTTGATTCTGATTCTATTCATTTATGGTGCAGTCTACTGCTAGGATCAACAGGCCAATCATATGGTAATTATAGTGCTTAGACCTGAAAGTGGAGGACTACTTTTTAGAAAAACAAAAAAGAAAAATAATGAGATGGCAGTGTAACTACCTACTTCCCAAAATGGATTGCCCTGTTGCTGTAGCTTTCCGTCATTATCCATCCTTTGCTGTTGGACTGGCAAATTGTAGGCTATATTTTCCAAGGAGGAGATTTGTAGAGCTTCCAGTTAGCAATCTCTGTTGTACAAGTTCCCAGATTGTATTTCATGTCCATTAAAGCTTCTGAAGCAAGCTATTGCAATTTGCCAACTGAAGATGTTTATTTATATTCTAAGATCACCAATGGCTATCTTTGTCTTTAGCAAGGTTATTTCTCCTCGTAGTGAGCCTATTTTTCGTTTGACTTTAAGACAAGAAAAAAAAAAACCCCATCCCAGTATAATTACCTATTTAATCAATTTATATAATAGATTACTAGAGTGCTTACTATATCAAAAGGCTCTCTCAGAGTAGCATCTAGCTGAATTAATTTGCCTGATTCAGCAGTAGTGTGGCTCTTCTGAAAGTCAGTCTGTCCCTATCATTTTATCACATAAATACTGTAGTATCTACAGCAGCTTCCTTGGTTGTTTGACTAACACAGTGAGCAACTGGGATGGCTGTATTTAACTATCTTCCAGCAATATGTATGCTCTAGTTCTTTAAGGAAATTGTTTACTTCTTCCCCTAAATAAATTGCTTTTTTTCATAATGTCTTATCAAGGTATGTAAACTAGCATATTTGTTTTCCCAAACTGGAGGAAGCTTATGCAAGCAGGAACTGGAACAACCATTTCAAGCCTTTCACAAAGAGGCTCCTAATGAAATTTGCAATTTTGCAGGTGACTCCAATGTAATATATATGTAATAGGATTTCATATATGACTTCTTAGAATTTCTGGGGATTTTCAAAAGCCATTTTGCAACAAAGAAAGTAATCAATAGAGAGTTATTTAAATTCTTAATTAATGATAATAAATATATTAGATAGGTTATCAAGGCAAAATAACAGGTGGCAGCTGTTTACCATTTTCTGAATAGTATTGTCTGTAATCTACAAGCAGATGCTGAGATTCACAAAATTGTGCCTTCTCAATATGCATCAATTAGATCCCCAGCAATTAGTTATATAAATGTAAAAGTTATAGTGAAATGTATTCATTGAATTTCTGGCTGCACAAGTATAATGTTATAGTAACAGGAACTGCTCAAAATGAGAATTAGATCCATCAGACATATTGCTAGAAAGTAATATGGACCACTACTTTTGTAAAATTGTTGCAGGACCAGTTTTTCTTATACATATAAATGAGATGTAATTCCAACAGGAGAGTCCTATAAAATAATTGGGTTACATTCTATGTAGAAGTAATCATCTTAGCTTATCAATTTATTTAAAGTTAACTAGGGCCAGTTGCATACTTTGATCAGTAATAAGCACTAATTTGGTCTAATTCTGTCCTTTATAAATTCACATGCTTTTTCTCCTTCACCCAGTAAAATTCTAACATATTCTAGAACAGGGGTGCCAAACTCAATTTCATTGAGGGCTGCATTAGGGTTGTATTTGATCTTGGGGGGGCTGGGGTAGGCATGGCCAGCTTGATATCACTTGTGTTGGGAGCGTTTGTGGTGACCCGAGAGCTCTGCCAGTGAAAATAGGCTCCTGATCTCCATTTTCAGGTGCGAAGACCTCCTGCAATCTTCTGCCAGCAAAAAGGGCCATGGGCCAATCCTTCCTGTTTCCAGGCCAGCCCCATGGGCCAGATTTAAGCACCCTGTGAGCCAGATTCCACCCCATGGGCCTTGAGTTTCACACCCCTGTTCTAGAAGGTTGTCATGACCCACTCTAAAGAAATATATGAAGATCTATAAAAAAAAGTCAATAGTATCTATCAGTCTGGAAAAAGTCATTTCTAAAGCTCTGAAGTGCCACCACTGTAGCCAAAATGCTGATTGGATACAAATTTCATTTCTAAGACTCATAATAATATTTGAAATTCAGCTAAGTCTTTTGAAATATGAGTGGATTTTGGAACAACTTAAGTTTATCAGGTAAGTGGGAAGTTTTTTATTATGGAATTTACTTGCCTTTTTAGAACTATAACTATTTCTAATATTTTATAAATTAAATATAGAAGAGCTCCCACAGGTTAATAAAGACTGATGTCTCATCCTTCATGGTTTGCAGACATAATTGCCTTCCCTAATGACTTATTCTGCAATTCTTTAGGGGTATTAATTATGATAATTTACTTTCTTACTGCCTTCAATACAATCTTCCTTCCCAAAAGACCTGCTTCTTCCTTAGAAGTATCTACTCCATTCTCATCTACCCACATAGTCCATCATTATACAACAATACTCCTCCAGAATTATCTCAACTTAGGGCTTTTTCTGCAGACTATGGAACAATATTGAGAATAATGAATTACAAGGCACAGGCAAGTGGTCACCCAAGAGCCCAGAAAACATTAGATACTCTAAGCAGGGTTGGGTAGAGTGCATCTTGGGGAAAGCTGGAGTGAAAGGGTTATGAGAGGGTCTGAGGAAAAAGCAGATGAAGAATTTCTTCTTAGCAATCATCATGGGTTGGCTTGGCACAAGTAATTCCTGGCTGGCTTGGCAAATTATTAGCAGTCATTGCAAGCTCAGTTCAGCCATTTAACCTTCCAGAGATGCTACATTCTATGTCGAGTTGCAATTCTGATGCAGTAAGTTGGAACTTGCCCTAGCTCTGAGAATGAGTGGACAGAGGAGCAGATGGGGATTACAATTATAGGAAGTGTTGTAATTGAAATTAGCATCCAGGTACTGCCATTTTCCAATTTGCTTGAAAGGACAAGATGATTTGAAACTGAGGTCACTTTCATATGGCACCAATTTCTCTAAAATATTTTGAAGTTGCCCATAAAATGCCTTAACTGTTAGGGATATACCCTACCAGAATGTGCACAGCAGTCAGGCAGTCAGGCGAATATGAGAGAAAGCGTTTTTTAGTTTACACACTCAGTAAGAACGGATACACTGTCTTAGTTGAATAGTTTATTCCTTTAAGAGTTTAGCAGGGTCAAACAGTCCAAATATCATTCACTAGTGTTCAGTCAGTTCAGTCCGGAGATTGTTCAATTGCAAAAATCCAGTTTCAAACAAAATCAGTTAACTTACAATGTCAATCCATAAATCAGTCCAGTAAATATCTTCTCACAGTATATTAGATATGCAGCATTCAAAAAAATCTTTTCTCCTTCGATGTCAGCAACAGGGAACACGCAGAACAATCAACCATCAATCCAGTTTCTCTCGCTCCCTCTTATGGCAGTATAACCTGGGAGGCCTCTGTGGATTTACAGAGCTTGAAGAAGCTCTGAGAGACCGAATAATTCTGGGATTAGATGACCCCACAACACAGAGCAAGATCATGGCCAAAGGGGACATCGACCTTGCTGATGTCATCAAGGACGCTACTGCAGCAGAAGCAACCAGGAAGTCGGCCACCCGAATGCGCCGCACCAACGCACCGCTCCGTCAACTCGCCAGCGATACCTCACCTCGCCTAGAGAGGCACACAACAGCTACCCACCACAAGGACCTCGAATTGCCATCAGAAAGTGATGAGGAGGAGGTCAACCGGCTCCGGTCTGAACGTGACCAACGCCACCAGCGGAATCAAAGACTACCACACCAATGCGCGGGTTGTGGGGCAAACCACCCGCAATCAGACTGCAAATTCCTCTACGCGCTCTGCCATTTCTGTGGGAAAAGAGGCCACATTGGAAAGGTCTGTAGAAGCAAGCAAAGATCCAGCCCACTTCAGAGGGGAAACAACTACCGCCAGACCACAGAGAATCGGCCTGTGAGTCAGGAACACTTGAACCACCAATGGAACAACCACTCCTACAGAAATAAAACACTTGCCACTTCAACGAGACGGGAAGAGGCACACCAAACCATTACAATCGGTCACGCCTCATCGCTAGATGCAAAGAAGATCCGAGTGAAGGTCGCCATCGAAAACCAGCCTTGTGTGATGGAAGTCGATTCAGGATCATCCCTCTCGATGGTTTCCTGGAAGACTCTTAAACAATTAATCCCTGCCGTCCGGCGTCAAGACCTCAGAGCCCAAAGAATCATACTCAAAGATTATCAGGGGAACCGAATTCCGGTCGTTGGATCCAGCCAAGTCCAAGTATCATTCAAAAATTGTACTGCGTCATTACCACTGACCGTCATCGACCATGACCGGCCTAGCTTGTTAGGCCTTCAATGGTTCACCCCACTCGGGATCGAGGTAGCTGACCGGACCGTCGTCGATCGCGACCGGCCTAGCTTGTTAGGCCTTCAATGGTTCACCCCACTCGGAATCGAGGTAGCTGGCATTCACCAAACCAGAAGCGAGGACTGGGAGGAGGCCATCGTCCAGGAATTCCAGGACATTTTCGCAGACAAACTAGGCGAGTACAAGGGGACCTCGATATTATTTAACCTTAACCCTGAAGTAGCCCCCATCCGCCTTAAGCCTCGTTGGGTACCTTTTGCCCTTAAACCAAAAATTGACGAGCAGCTCGATAAATTAATAGCCCAGGGTGTTTTAGAACCAACTGACCACGCTCGTTGGGAAACCCCAATTGTAACACCCATCAAACCGGATGGATCGTTAAGGATTTGTGGGGACTACTGGGCCACCCTTAATCACGCCCTTCAACAGAACACTTACCCGGTACCAGTGGTACAACACCTTCTCCATTCCCTGGGGGGCAGAAAAGTCTTCGCTAAATTGGATTTAGCACAGGCCTACCAACAACTGCCTGTAGATAAAAAAACCGCAGAAGCACAGATGATCGTTATGCACCGAGGCGCCTTTAAGTGCAACCGACTCCAATTCGGAGTGAGCGTAACCCCAGGGATTTTTCAAAGTCTGATGGAGAGACTCTTGCAAGGGATCAAGGGGGTCGTGCCATACTTTGATGAGGTTTAATTGCTGCTCCGAATAGAGAAATACTAGAAAAGCGGCTTAAATTGGTTCTCCAGAAATTTAAAGACTCTGGCCTTAAGGTTAAAAAAATAAATGTCAACTGTGTACAGATAAAGTAGAGTTCCTGGGGTACCTAATCGATAAACAGGGCATCCACCCCACTAACAGCAAGCTGAGAGCAATCAAAAACGCCCCAAGACCCAGAAATAGAACTGATCTCCAAGCTTTCCTGGGGCTCATTAACTTTGACAACATCTTCTTGCCCCAGAAGGCGACCGTAGCTGAGCCCTTACATAGACTTCTCGACAAAAAGGCAACCTGGGTCTGAGGACACCGCGAGGAGCACGCATTCTGACAAGTGAAAAACTTACTAACCTCAGATGCTGTTTTAATGCAGTATAACGAGACTCTGCCTTTTACAATTACATGTGACGCATTACCGTTTGGAGTAGGAGCCATTTTGAGTCATGTGTTAGCAAATGGTAGTGAGGCCCCTGTTGCCTATTTTTCAAGGACTTATCAAAGGCTGAACGTAATTATAGCCAGATTGACAAAGAGGCTCTTGCTGTTGTATCTGCTGTGAAACGGTTTAATGAATATGTGTATGGACAAGTTTTTACTATTGGTACTGACCACAAACCTTTGTTAGGGATTATAGCGGGAGACAAGCCAACCCCCTATATATTGTCACCTAGAATGACTCGCTGGTCAGAGTTTTTAGCTGCGTACAACTATAAATTACAACACCGCCCGGGGAAAGCCATTCCCCACGCTGATGCATTGAGCCGGGCCCCACTTCCAGAAACCGTTGACGACCCAGCTCCAACCCTTATGACACTCCAGATTGAAACACTACAGTCACCACCGCTAACAGCCAGAGACATTGTGATTGAAACAAAATGAGATCCTGTCTTAGCGCGAGTTCTTAGCTGGGTCGAAAGAGGATGGCCAATAGAACAAACCCTTTCAGAAACTGGCAAACAGAACTGTTTTTGCAAAAAGGCTGCATCCTATGGGGAGATAGAGTCATCGTCCCCAGAGCGGTTACAATGAGCAGTATTGAAAACATTGCATGATGGTCACCCCGGCATCGTGCGTTTGAAAGCGCTCGCACGAAGCTACACGTGGTGGCCGGGCATCGACAAACAAATCAAAGCCTGGGTAAAGACTTGTTTAAAGTGCCAAGAAGTCAGCAGTGCCCCACCTAGAGCAACTCCAACAGAATGGGAAACCCCCCGGGGGCTGTGGTCCCACATCCACGTTGATTTTGCGGGACCTACTAAAGGACATACGTTCCTCCTAACAGTGGATGCCTATTCCAACTGGCTCGAGATCCACGAAATGAAGAATACTACAACGGAGTCCGTCATCCGAAAATTGAACAGGCTATTCGCAACGCACGGACTGTGAGATGTCCTGGTCTCCGACAACGGACCCCAGTTCACCGCCCTAGCGTTTGAACAATACTTAGCGGATCGGGGCATCCGTCATGCACTAACTTCACCAGCGCACCCTGCGGGTAACGTCAGGGCCGAGCGCATGGTACAATTTGTTAAAAAAACTCTCCATAAAATGGACTATGGGGACATTGATGAAAAAATAAACAGAATACTCCTACTCCAACACATCACTCCACACAGCATCACCAACAAGACGTCAGCTGAACTGTTGATGGGACGCAAGCTCCGTTCCCACCTCGACCAGCTTCACCCTTCCTACGAGCCAGAGAAACCCTTCGGATCTAGCGGAAAATGCTGCTAGATCCGAGTTCAAGGTAGGCAACTTAGTTTTCGCTAAAAACCTCTCTGGCGAACCATTGTGGATCGAAGCAACCGTAATTCAAACCACCGGGCCCAGATTGTACCGTATGCAAACCTGTGATGGAAAAATATGGAAACGCCATATAGATCAGCTTCGCTCTAGGCTACAACCCAGTTCCCACGACTCCTGGGATTCCCAAACCGAGGGGGGAGGGGATGTCGAAGAAACCAAATTCGAGATGGTGGAGAGCAGAAGTGAAGGAAGTCAGCGATCGGGCGTGATTAATGAAGAAGAATCAGGGAGGGGTGTGTCCTCACCACAGAGGAATACCTCAACGGAGGCTAGCCCGATAAGATCAGAGGACAACAACAATGACAGAATTAGTGGCACCGAGTCGTCCAGTGAGAATGCGGAACTGCCGGTACCAGATATGTCCAAAAACGTCCCACCGAAGCTGGACTGCAGACGGGAACTGGTGGGACAGCGCAAATCTAATAGATAGTTAAAACATCCCACATATCTTAGAGATTACATCACCGCACCCCTCAAACGGAACCCAGGGGGAAGGGGTGTTATGAACTAATAAAAGCGCTTAAATAAAGTTTTATCAAAGCTTAAAGAAAAAGCAGGGTTCTAATCCTGCATTTCTGATTGACCAATAATAGCGATATCGGATTGGTCCATTCTGGAGAATCTGATTGGCTGTTAACGAGCCACTCTCATTGGTTCAAGGGTTTAATACTTCCATGTTCTCATTGGTTAATAGGTCAGCAGCCTGCCCTATAAAAGGGCTGCTGCTGCCCCAGGTTTTTGCTCTGTTCACGATGATTAATAAAGAGTTGAAGTTCACTGTTCACTGCTTCGTCTCCGTTCCTTGCACCCATGCGCAGAACTTAACAGAGACAAACTTGGTAAATTGACTTGTGGCATTTTTCTTTGGATATTAAACTATAATAAACTAATAAAACACAACTGTCAGTTTACAGTATTGTATAACTACACTAACTCTCAATTTATATAAGCCTGTTGTATCCTGGTTAGTCTGACTGTGCAGCCTGGGCCCATAACCAGTGTTAGGGACATACCCTAGCAGAATGTGCACAGCAGTCAGGCAGTCAGGTGAATATGGGAGAAAGTGTTTTTTAGTTTACACACTCAATAAGAACGGATACACTTTCTCAGTTGAATAGTTTATTCCTTTAAGAGTTTAGCAGGGTCAAACAGTCCAAATATCATTCACTAGTGTTCAGTCAGTTCAGTCCGGAGATTGTTCAATTGCAAAAATCCAGTTTCAAACAAAATCAGTTAACTTACAATGTCAATCCATAAATCAGTCCAGTAAATATCTTCTCACAGTATATTAGATATGCAGCATTCAAGAAATCTTTTCTCCTTCGACCTCAGCAACAGGGAACACGCAGAACAATCAACCATCAATCCAGTTTCTCTCGCTCCCTCTTATGGCAGTTTCTCAACCGCACCCAAATTATATCATTTAGAGTTTAAAATGAAAAACACATTTAAACTTTGCTATCATGGTTTATATATTATTTACCCAAACTTTAGGTAACTATGGTTATTCCTAACATTTACTTCTGCTGTCCTTATACTCTGAGAATAGGAAATAAACTGATGGGTGGGTGGATGGTTTGGGGAGGGCACAAGGGCTCTCCAGTGAATTGAAAATCTGAAATCTGCTTTGAATGTTTAATAAATGTTTCAATATTAAAAACTTTATTCCCTCTTCTTTAATCTGATTGCCCTTCAGAATTACTGCCCTATAGGAGTTTCTAAAATATCACCGTTTGGCCAAATTTTAGCCAATCTTCACCAAACCTTACACTCTCTTAGAGGTGAAACAGGATTTTGTGCCTCCTTATTCTTAAATTCCTAATTTTACCTCCCTTTATTTTATGAGTAGGGCAATGTAGTAGAATGTTCAAAAATTTTGAAAGTAAGCATAACTTTATTTCATATAGTTCAGATTTAAAAATACTGAATTGCAGAGACAGCATCGTAAAACAGATAGAATCACAGTCATTTCTTTCTGCAGCTTTCAAAATGTTTCAAAACTAGTAAGGATAGTTGGCAGATGCTCCCCCTTGCCCCAAGCACACAAGCTTTTGCAGATATAATTCAAGCTTGCAGCCGAGTATATTTACTGACCTCATTTTTCATTACAAAGAAAACTGCCAGACACCAAGTTAAAATGAAATTCTTTTCCAACCTTCTTCTACCTCTCCATTATGGGCAGAGAGAAAAATAACTTTTGCAAGACTTAGAACAAATGTTACAAAAGCAATTCTCTTTGCTACAAATAGTGAATCAAGCTTTCATGTTTGCCAGGCTTCTTGGAATTACTCTTGCCTTATTACTGTAACTTAAAAGGAATATTGGTAAAGTGCTAGAGTATTACATTCTTCTATCAGCCATTGAACAATTATCATTTGGTAGCAATGAATATTTCAGTGGAGATTTCTAAAATACTGTAAAGAAGGTGATACGAAATTCTCCTATCCAGTACACTGCTCTTGCTGAATTCTGAGGTTCTTGTTTGCTGACTTTTTATTTCCTGATATTAGATATTTTTTCCAAATATGATATTACCAATATTCAGGCAATGCCCCTTAAACATTTTTGTCTTCCCTGCCCTCAAAAACAGGAAATGTAAATGCTAATATCCTTGGGGCAAAGGATCAGGTAAAACTGCAGGATTCTTGTTTTAAAGTCAACATGGTGGCCACAATTCTGTGCCCAGAACCCTTCCCTTTTTTATATGGGTCAGTTATGTCATACGTGTAAACAGAACGTAGATTTGATTTTGTGGTTACCCTCTGGCCTTTTTCATCTTGCAGATGACCCTGGAACTGATTTTAGTTTTTGTTTGCCAATCTTAGCATTTTATGCCCTGAACTTGGAGAAGGAACAAAATGGGAAACTCAGGGAATATAACTTCCTCATATTGGTTTTATTTTCTAACATGGCAGTCCAGCTGCTCCCCCTGCCCAACATAGCAATAAACAAGAAAGGGTTGCTTAAAGCACTCAAATGAAGAGAAACCTGAGTTTTGAAAAAGTTAAAAATAAAAAACCCTTCACCTATGGTACATTTTTTATTCTTTAGCAGCATGAACATTTTTCTTTTAAACAATAATCCGAGAAGAACCATTTTCTGTCCTTATTTATTTAGCTGAACCATTATTAGGTAGAGACCAAAATCAACTCCAGCCTATATTCAGACCAGGGGTGAAATTCAACTACTTCGGAACCGCATATACTACACTAGAATATGTAAACTTTAGCTTCATTCTTTTTGTCACTAAATATGCTGGATTTAACTTTGTTTAAAAATAAAAAGACTGAATCATGTTGGAAAATACAGATTGGCTGCTCCCATGAGATGATGATCCCCAAGGTGACAAAATGATTCCCATCTCACAAATTTTGGGCATGTGATATAACCAGACTGGATAAGATTGAAGGGTGTGGAAGAAGAGGAAACAATAGATGGAATTAAGGATATCACTAGAATGTCCTTGGATAAGATACAGACTATGTCCAGAGAGAGGCTGAGATAGTTCATACATTCATCAGGAGACAAGCACAAATGACAGATCCTAATTAAATAACATGTTAAATTATTCTATAAGCTCCATAGCAAACTCTCACGTTCAGCAGGATGCAGCCAAAGGGGAAAGGTTTTCAGCCTATGTTTTATTCACCACATCTAAGCTGCAAAAACAAAGAGTCTCTTTGCAGGCACATGATTATAAATTAAGTCTTTCTTTTTATTTTTTTAAAAGTGAGAATAATACTTGCCCCAATAGTCTTAAAAGTAAAACGAATTTAATTTGCTCCAATTCCTCATTTTACTGTCAACACTTTCTCTTTAAACAGAATATGCAATAGGATGTTTTTTAACAACTACAAAAATACAGATGAGAAAAAGAACCTTTCACAAACTGTGATTTCTCCCAGGTTTCAAAAAGTTTAAATTAATTACTTGTTCTGTTAATGCTCTGACTAATCCTGCTAAAATGGATTATTTAGTGCTGGCAGATAATGTAATATTCATTTTGTATCATTCCACTTTTTTTCAAAAACCCCCAAAACCAAACAGGAAGTGTCTCTAACTCTCTATTCCCCAGTAAGGGATACAGAAAAACATGTTCAATCCTCCTCTGTGCACATCAACTGATCTCAGAGATACTAGTGTGGTTTAGTTGCTTTTCTAAAACTCTGGTTTGTTGGAAAAACATTTTGGAATTCTTGCCATTTCCTTGGACAAGTTAAGCAAAAATATGCTTTGTATTAATATCCTACCGTTATCAGTTGAAAATATTTCAAGCTTCTGATTCATTTACTTTTTTCTTTTCCCCTGCTGCTTATCAGTTGGGTGGCTGGAAAGCATAAGGGGAAGATGTTGAGCTTGTCTAGTTTTAATTAATTGGATAGACTGCAGAGCAATGTTGATTCAAAAAGAAAAGAAATTTGTTTTTAGCTACAGTTTGTTGCTGCATTATAAAATGGAGTCTATGTATGAGGTAAATCACATGGCCTCTGGTGTGCTATGGGTCCTCTCAAGACCTAAGACAAGTTGCTTTAAAAATTGATTTTAAGTCAGAAATGCAAAGTTTTACAGAGTTAAAGTACCAATATTATTCTGGATGTACCTGCCACCAGTGGTGGGATTCAATTTTTTTTACTACCAGTTCTGTGGGTGTGACTTGGAAGACATGGCTTGGTGGACATGGCAGGGAAAGGATACTGTAAAATCCCTATTCCCTCCTCACTCCAGGGGGGAATGTTAATGCAAAATCCCATTCCCTCTCACCCCATTAACCTGCTTTGTTCTCCTGTGCAGAGCAACAAAAGAAGACCCAGCCTATCAGTTGGGACTCGGGAGGCAGAGAATAGACGGCTGGGCCAGTCAGAGGTGGTATTTGCCGGTTCTCCGAACTACTCAAAATTTCCACAACTGGTTTTCCAGAACTGGTCAGAACCTGCTGAATACCACCTCTGCCTGCCACTGTTATTATTAATTACAACTGTATATAGAATGTGACTGGATTTACATATCATGGCACACTGCTCTTTATTTAGCTACGATATGGCTGCCAATTCAAATTTGGTATATATATCATTCAAGAAAGAAAATATATGCATTTATTTGTGACTTAGGTTTGTATAAAATACTGCACTGTGTCTCCTTTGAGCGTCAAATAACACCCACAAAACTGAAATTTATCCTGAATTGACCAGAAACATTGGTACTCCTAAAAATATAATGACATGTGGTCTGAAATGCAATTTGGAAGAATAGTATCTACCCATTTTCCTAAATGATTAGCATTTGGTTGCTAGTAGCAACAGCAAAGAAGACACAGTCTTCATATCAGCTTTATGGCAACATATTACAATATTAGGCATCAGAAGAATTTTTGTCTTCTTTCCCACCCCACCCCCAATAACATATAATATGATTATCACTATTTTTGCCCATTTATGTATTTGCTTTTTAGGTATTCATTCAATTTAGTAATAATATCATGGCAGCATTTTGCTCATTGGATTTGCTTTATTTGGACCAGATATGACATGACAATATAAACATAGGTAGACATGTATATGATTGTTAAGTACCATCTGATTATAATATGTGACTGTTGTGGCTCTGAGGTTTGAGCCTGCTTTGTTAGAGGACGAAGACTTGGACAATGAGGAAGAGAAGGATTTGGCTCTGAGGTTTGAGCCTGCTTTGTTAGAGGATTTGGAGTTGCCTTTCTCCCCAGGACTTTCCTCTTCGGCAAGACCTTCCTCCCTGATTGTGCCTCAGGTGTCGGCAGATAACCAGGAGAGCGTATCAGAGCCTCTGACTGAAGATCAAGCTGAGGAATGCTCACTTGATGCAAGGCAACGGTGCAGGCAAAAGTGTGAGTTGCAACGCAGAAAGAAAGGACGAATCAGAGACTGAGATGAGGGACTGACAAGCCTCACAGGGAATAAAAGTGGGTGTGTTCGCTCTGGGAACTTGTTCGGGACAACATGTTATTTAGTGAGAGAAGTTTCGGAAGTATCCTGTGTGCGGTGACAGCTTGTGATTTATATTCCTGCTTTCTTGTCGGACTTGGCAGACAGTTTGTATGAGACTGCCAAGAACTTTATCAGCTCAAGGAATTTAACCCTGTAATTATTGGACTTGCTTGTTTGTTTGTATTCGGTTGGAAATTTGGACTTCTTACCTTGTTGGTACAGGTGAGACATAACATGTGATTATCTGCCAAATATTAAGTCAACTTTGAACATTAAACGATGAATTTTAAAATACTGATTAGAATATTAGGGTAATACAAAAAAAGCTACAATTATGTCAATATTATTGACTGCATTCAGAGGCAAAATAAAGTAAAATACAGTTTTTTAAAATTAAACTAATGAGCCAGTTTGGCATAGTAGTTAAGGCACAAGGCTAAAAACTGGGAGACCCTGAGTTCTAATCCTGCCATAGGCACAAAACCATCAAGGGGATCTTTCTCTTAACTCCAGGCTGGAGGAATGGCAAGCCACTTTTGAAATCTTGCCAAGAAAACTGCAGGGACCTGTAAAAGGTAGTTGCAGGGCATCAACACTGACTTAAAGACACTTAAGAAGAAAAAAAGATGACAATAATGTTAGGAAGTTTTAGGAATGTTTAGGTGTTTGATTTGTTTTTGTTTTTTTTCTGTGTCAAATAGAAATCAAGCAGCAGCCATTAAGAAAAACCAGTTATTGTGTTCACAAGATGTGCTCTCCAAGTGTCAGGACTCAGTGCTGAGAGTGAAAAAGTTTCTGGAAGCCTGGCTTGGAAAAATGACGGGCTGAAAGACAATGGAAAAGCTGTACTTGATACATCAGAAGGGAGCATGGCATGTTAGATGTGTAGTGTTGATATTAATATCCAGTGTCATTAATCATGGCCTTCAGGGTGCATGCAATTAGAATAGAATGATTGTTGCTTTTTGGCATGTCACAAATGGAATTAATTCTGCAGGCTCTCTTGTCATTTGCTTAAGTAACCTGCAGAGCTGTGTGCATATAAGCTTGTGCAAGGCCTTGGAACTTTGGGTGGGGGGAGAAGTATTTATTACACTTCATAACCGAACTCTGTTCTAGTAACCTGTTGAGAAATGCCTTTAGATATCTCCTGGCTGAAAGATAGAGAAAATGCCCAGCTGGGAGCCATTTAAAAAGAAAACCTATATTGGAGTACAGAAAGGGGAATTGAATTTTGCAGAAACTGCAAACATCTTTTCAAATCTTTGGAATTGCTTTATTTCAAAAGAAGTAATAATAGCTTGTAGATTTGAGAGCAGTCTCAGAGAAGGCAAGAGAGGAACAGCTTTGTAAAAACATTATGTGCTGTTCATTCTATTTCCTCTTTATTTTCTTTCATTTTAAGGAAATGAACTTATCGTCTAAGAGCCCAATTTTCTTAACAAGAGCCCAACCCATGTAGATAAATTCACAATCAGATGATTTTAAAAATGGGCAGATTCATTTAGAAGGAAAGGGGAAGGAGAAAGCAACGCTTTTGTAGACAAGGTAGAGGAAAAATTAGAACTGCCACAAGGAGGCAAAAAAATCAACTATAGGTACAAATTGTATCTATACAATTGATACAGTTGGTACAACCTATACAAAAAATAAAAAGAAACAAATCCAATTGTAATTATATAATTGTTCGTAATGTTGAGAAAGGAAAGAGAAGGTTATTAGCCTTTGAATTTCTTAGGACAAGTTACCAAAAATATTCATGAAAGGATTGGGGAATAAGAGCCCTTAATTCATTCATTTTCATGGAATTTTCAAATCAGAGCTATATGTGTTTTTTAATTATGTACAGTGTTTCAGTTCCTACCTGTTATATGTTAAACCATTTAATCTATGAATAATCTATTAATTTTCAAGTCAGCTAGGGACAGGCAAACAAACAGAAATAAAATAATTGGGACTGGGAAAACATCAAACTTTGTTGCCAAAACCTAAGGACTTATACATGTACCATTTTTATTGATGTTACAATTACATTTTCCAATTACAATTACATATAACGCAGAAATAACATGTTGCCACAATGCTGAACAAACAATATGTTGGAAAATCATAAGGATATTGTGATATTCCACCTCCCTCTTTCTTGAATAAGTCTTAATTCTCAAAACTATTATCCTATCCCCTAAGAATCCCTTTCTTAATCTTGGGAAGGTATCTCAAATATGTGATCTACTTTTAGTTATTTGTAAAAATAATAAAGGTGGGAAATAAATAAACAATACAGGGGGGATCTGAATAACTTACCACTTTGCAAGCATATTACCACTGATAATTCCATTTTTTTCTTGCTGCTAGGTAAAATGAATAAAATTCTAATAATTTAACTATATGAATACAAATACAGAATAAAAAAAGTTGGAAGACACCTTAGAAATCTTCTAATCCAACCCCTTGCTTGAGCAACAAATGCTATACCATTCCAAACAAATGATTGTCCAATCTCTTTTTAAAAACCTCCAGTGAAGGAGCATCCACAACTTCTTTTGTGGTTAATTGTTCTCGCTGTTAAGAAATTTCTCCTTCATTCTAGGTGGGATCTGTCTTTGTTGAGCTTCCATCCTTTACTTCTTGTCCTACCCTCAGGTGTTTGGGAGAATAGGTTGACCTCCTCTTCTCTGTGACAGCCCCGCAAATATTAGTGGACTGCTATCATGTTAACCCTTTATTAGACAAGATAGATATACCTAATTCCTGCAACTTTCTTCACACATTTTAGCCTCCAGTCCTCCAATCATCTTTACTGATTTTTTTCTATATTCTTTCTAGAATCTCCAAAATCTTTTTGCATTGTTGTGACCAGAACTAGATGCAGTATTCCAAGTGAAGTCATATCAGTGTAGTATAAAATGGTGCTAACTCTTCATATTATCACGATGCTATCCCTCTGTCAATGCAGCCTAGGACTAACATTGGCTATTTTGGCAGATACAGTATACTGCTGGCTCATATTACCCTGGATCATTTAATGTATTTTTTACACTTTTCTTATTCTTTTTCCTTTCCTTCTTTTTGCAAATTAAAAACAACAGCAACATTATTTTATTAAAAAAACCTCCTCATTCTGAATCTATGCTTTCTTAGAGACACATTCGTCATGACGTATTGGGATTTCCCCCCCTTTGCTAAAATGGGCGTGGATGTGGCCAGCACATGACGCATCCGGCCCGCAGGCTGGGAATTATACAGCCCTGACTTAAGTGATGTTTCAGTAGACTACCCCATTAAAGCAAATGTATCAATTTAAGTAGGACATTGCTTTGAAACAGGAAATTACATTCTGGGATTTACAGTCTTGCAAAACAATTTTGCAGATTTGATGGCTTTTCTATTGCAGGAGCCTCGACGGCACAGTGGTTAGAGTGCTGTACTGCAGGCCACTTCTGCTGAGTATCTACTGTTTGCAATTTGGCAGTTCAAATCCCACCAGGCTCAAGGTTGACTCAGCCTTCCATCCTTCCAAGATGCGTAAAATGAGGACCCAGATGGTTGAGGGCAATATGCTGACTCTGTAAAACCACTTAGAGAGGGCTGGAAAGCATTATAAAGCATTATAACGTTATGGCAAATTTAAGACATGCGGACTTCAACTCCCAGAATTCCTCTACCAGCATGGCCCACAGAGGTAGTCCTTGATTTATGAGCATAATTGAGTCCAAAACTGAGCCAAAACCAGTCATGTCACTTTTTTTTTTAGTATTGTTGCAACTTCGTGTGGTTACTACATGAATGGTTGTAAATCAAGGATTACCTGTAGATTCTATTGCTTCATTCAGCACTGCCAATCAGAATTCTTGGGGTTTGCCTTGGAATTTTTTACTTCCTCAATTTTCAATGTCTTTAATATGGCTGGCCATAAGCCTTTGCTTTCCTTTTCCTTGTGCTTATAGAATGTTGTTCCCATTGTTAGGGATATACCCTAGCAGAATGTGCACAGCAGTCAGGCAGTCAGGCGAATATGAGAGAAAGCGTTTTTTAGTTTACACACTCAGTAAGAACGGATACACTGTCTTAATTGAATAGTTTATTCCTTTAAGAGTTTAGCAGGGTCAAACAGTCCAAATATCATTCACTAGTGTTCAGTCAGTTCAGTCCGGAGATTGTTCAATTGCAAAAATCCAGTTTCAAACAAAATCAGTTAACTTACAATGTCAATCCATAAATCAGTCCAGTAAATATCTTCTCACAGTATATTAGATATGCAGCATTCAAGAAATCTTTTCTCCTTCAACCTCAGCAACAGGGAACATGCAGAACAATCAACCATCAATCCAGTAGCAATCCAGTTTCTCTAGCTCCCTCTTATGGCAGTTTCTCAACTGCACCCAAATTATATCATTTAGAGTTTAAAGTGAAAATACATTTAAACTTTGCTATCATGGTTTATATATTATTTACCCAAACAACGTTAGGTAACTACGGTTATTCCTAACACACATGTCCTATTCCTGTCCACAAAACTGAGAGCAAAATCAGTGATCAATATTCAGTGCGCTTACGTTAATCAAACCTTGTTTTTAACATTTACATTTTTGAGGCAAGATAAATCTTAAGAATAAATGCAAGATGCCAGATTATACGTAGGGTACTAGAAAGCATGAGCTGTTTATAAATGGTAAAAGAAAGAAGAGGGGGGTGCAAGCCATGAACAATGATCCCTTCATCAAGAATTGAAAAATCTGTTCTTGATTTTTAGTTACAAGGACCCCATAACAAATCAATATCCTTTCATTTTTAATATATAACAAATCAATATCCTTTCATTTTTAATACAATACTGTCATAAGGGATTAAAAAATAGCTTCAAACCTAAAGAGTTTATATATCAACATTTCAAACCCCCCCCCCCCCAGATATAGTCATTCTCAAGTGGAAAAAACAGAAGCTTAGTAAATGTCAGTCTGTCTAGTTCAATAGGTCAAAGAAGTAAACATTTCAAAACATAATGGAAGTCTATAGTGAAAAAGCCATGTATTCATGGGGCAAGTCACCTATTTTGCTTAAGAAGTCAAGCTCAGTTGACATGGATAAAACTTTTCTATTTGACTGAGCATTAGTTAGGAGGCCTAACAAAATCTTGAACTTTTAGGGGTCTTTGATATTTAAACTACACATACAATTGCGGAGATAACATTAATCTTGATTATTATACTGTAGTCCAATCTTTACAAATAGATTAGGAGATATTGTGACTGGTGAGTGTATAAAAGTTGTGATTCTGAGCCAACTAGTCTCTGATATTGATATTCAAAGAAAGTCCTATGTTTCTCAGGCAGATGACAAAATAATGGATAAAACATTTATCTTGTCAAACATTGTTTAATTTCTGTTCAGTGCGTTTAAGTTCCCTTGGCTACAAGCTCCTTTTCTATGACTTTTTTTCCCTTACATTCTCTCTGCAACATGACTCTGTTCACCAGAAGAGATGTACAATGCATAAAGCCAAAAATCTACCTTTAAAGAGCATTTCTTTCACCAGGCTTTTAATTAATTCTTAATATTCACATTACTTTTACTTTCTATACTTTTTAAATTTCTATTTTAAGTTAGCATAACTTCCTTGATTAAAGAAAAGGTGAGATATGTCTAATTAGTTCATTAATAAGAGTAAGTCGTGCTTTGCTGTTTTACTTGTTTTGTAAGCTGCATTTTACCAAAGATTTATTGATCCAAACCTAAAGTATCTGTGATTTTGAGTTTACAACAAACTAACCCTAACCATATGCTACACCGTGGTAACAAAGTTTGCAATGTGGTCATTAACAAAGTTTCTTTAAACTTACTTTGTCATCTGAACGTAATCAATTCTTTTGCAATTATAATTGAAAATAAGAACTTTAAACATAAATGAATGTAGGACAAGATTCAGTGAATGTTACAGCCCCCACAGAAAATTCATTTAAAGGGAAATTGTATAAACCATGACTAACAGGAAATAATCTTGCCTAGCATGATGTTAATGAGTTAATTAAGCAAAGCCAGATAAATTTTTGTAGAATACCACTATTTCATATTAATTTGAGAAGTGCTGCATTCTATTCCAAAACCCTATGTTGACCATTGTTTGTAATGCCTTAGTTTTAGAATGTAATTTCTTAGTTTTTGAAAGAATATAAGAATAATCAAAGAGCCCTGTGGATAAAACTGAAAGTCTGCATATGCAGCAAATCAATGAATTTAACAATTGTAAAAAGTCAGCACCCACACACATAGAGAATGACATATTTTGGGAAATATTAAAAAGGCAGGATAGAATATTTCCCCTAAAGGAAAAATGGAAAAAAAAACTTAAGGGAGGCAGAAACCAGCCTCAGTCTCCCTGCCCCAAGCAGAAACCAAGGAGGCCAGCTTTTAGAAATGCAGATTTGATAATCCATTCAGAAAGACTGGGTAGGACAGAAACTTTAGATAGCAATAGCAATAGCACTTAGACTTATATACTGCTTTACAGTGCTTTACAGTCATCTCTAAGTGGTTTACAGAGTCAGCAAATTGCCCCCACCAATTTTGGGTCCTCATTTTACCCATCTCGGAAGGATGGAAGGCTGAGTCAATCTTGAGCCTGGTGAGATTTGAACTGCCAAATTGTGGCAGTCAGCAGAAGTAGCCTGCAGTACTGCACTCTAACTATTGTGCCACTGTGGTGCAGATAAGCAACAGGTCAAAGGTTGGCAAGATTAGCTCAGACAAACACTTAGAATTTGCATTTCCCCTTTTGCCCCTTTTCCCCTACATGACACCATAGGGATCCAGAAGGTATAAAACCTACCCACTCTCAATTCCATTTTGTCAGCTGTCCTAGAACATGCTGTGTATGTTGGTTCTGTTCACCAATAAATAGAATCTTTCTTTCCAATCAGCCTCCATTTTATTCTGGCTTGGAATTGGACCTGGATTTTTTTTCCAACAGTATGCAGATGAGATTCAAATTTTAACTGCATTTAATTGTTCCTGTGCAACTGATAAAAGAACAGCCAATGAAGCAGTGTTCAAATGCTGTCTTCATCAATTCTGTTGATCTGTTTTGAGATTAAATATAGCTTGAAAAGAAAACTTTCTCTGTGTGGATGACTGGATATATTTACTCCGGACACATCAATTTCCAGTGATATGTCTTCAGATCATTCATATAGACCATTGGACTCAACCTTCCCTGTTGAAAAAAAATTGCAAAGAAACAATACAAGAATATGCATTCCTCCAGCCCCAATTGTGTTGCCCAACAGAAGCAATAGCTTTCAACTTTTCTTATAGTACATGCTCTAAATTAAATATACAAGAAGATAATTGCTAATTTACTTGGTGGCGTGAGATCCTGGGGGTGCCTCTATCTAAAGATTTGTCTGGATCGTGGCAGGTATAATAAACAATAGTTTGTTTGTAAAGTTCAGTCTTTATATTAACAATGTCCCAGATTTAATTTCTAACATATTGAATGTGAAGGAGCAGAGATGGGGAAAAACTCTGATTGCCACTTTATAAATCTTCTGGGTTAGAAGGACTGACTCCACAACTAATAATAGGAGAATGTTGGATGTACAAAACAATGAATTGCATTGCATGGAGAAATGATTACTAAATATTCCATTACTTGTTTTCTTGTTCTTCTCTTATTTCCATTTTACAATAGCAAGCCATTTCTAACTCCTTTTTTAGTTCAGTCTTTTGACTTAAAAACAGACCTGTCTTAAAGCAAAGGAGTGTGTTTGTGCCATTACCTCTGCTGATCACCTTTAATTTAAATGCACTTTAAAACATGTGCTTCCTGCAGAGCAGGAGGAGGAGAGAGATCTATTTTTGCTTGATCTGAATATGAAAGTAATTTGTTGCCATAGCAATTTATTTCCATCCTCAGTGTTTTGAATGTGATAGTTGCTTCTAGGACTAAAGCAAAATGCAGCAATCTTTATATTACATGTGAAGCCTCATGCTCTACTAACCTTTTCATTTGACAACATTATTTACCAAATGCTGTATTTTTCTTTTGGGTGACTTAAAGGTTTTGTGCGATGATTCTGGATTCAGACAGGCTCTCCAAAACTGGCAATTCTTATGGCTCATCCCTTTACACGTTTCAGTGCTGCGATCCCATTATGGGGACTATAGTAAAATTCTTCATATTTTCCTTCAAACTGGAATTTCTGTAGAAGCCCAGTATCTTTCTGGGCAGGATGTGTACCGTCACATACACACGCATGTTGGCAAACTACTAACATGGATTATGATACTGTAACAAATGAAGTATTTCCAGATTTTCAAAAAATGTTTGTTAAATTTCCTGTTCTTTTATAGTATCACCATGACCAACGATAAAATAGTTCAGGGGTCAGCAACCTATAGCCTCATGACTCAGATGTGGCTCAGCAACTAAAATCATCCAGCTATACTCTCAAAGAGAAATATCAGATCTACCTTGCCTGTACCAGTCTCTCCCTTGATTACTGACTTAACTTCCTCATCCCACCAGAGTCTATGGAGTAAACCCTCATTTTTCCTTTTGTTCACATCTCTCTTTTTCTTTTTCCTAAGAAAGAAATGTGTCTCCGTGATCAGTGGCGGATTAAGGCTCACTGGTGCCCTAAGCACTGACAAATCTTGGTGCCCCACTCCTTTGTACATACTGTACAAATGAAGCCAAGCTTAGGCTACATAAAAGTTTTTGTGGTGCCCCCTTTGGGCCTGGTGCCGTAAGCACGTGCTTAGTCTGCTTAATGATTAATACATCACTGTCCATGGTTCATCCCAAAGAGTTTTCCCAAGTGCCAATTAATTTAATTTGCTGGAGAGATAGGCCTGCTATCCACTCACAGAGATGGCCTCTGGTCCCTATGCAGAAGATTGCTAATCCCTGAAATAGAAAATGGTTGGTTTCATATGAATTACTGCAAATAAAATGAAGTGAATGTATAATGACAGGAAATATACTCACATCACAGCAGCAGAAAGATGATGGGTCAAATTTGACAGATTGTCTGCTTGAGCATTGGCCCTTTGCAAGCTCTAGCCAACCCTTTAGTTGAAGGTTAATTCTTGCTGGTGCTGTTTCACTCATGCAACGGTATTATTTGGGATGGACCAGTGAGTACGGGTCCAAAGACCCATATCCTAGAGGTCTTCTTAAATCAGCTTTGAAGAAAAACTCAGTAAAAAGTTTACTTTGTCCTGCCATTTGTCACTCTTTCCTAAAGTCTGTCTAACCAAATCAGGGAAAGAGCATGGTTTTTAATAATTTTGCATCAATGACTCTAGTAACATTCCAGTAAAAGTTAGCATGGGCAAGCTTAGAGATGCAGCGTACAGGACTTGAGTAGCTATGGCAATGGATCTGAGTTATACATAAAGCAGAATGCAAATCTATTCATGTGTGATGACTCAGGGTGGGATACAAAACAAACGCAGTCACAGAAAACAGGTGAAGCCCCCTTTATTCCTTCACTTTGCTTCCAGGCTCTGAATATCTTTGACAAAAGACAAAAAATACTCCCACACAAACAGTTACACAAAGAAAGAAAAAAGCAATACAATCCAGGCAAGATAAGGGCTGGAGTATGTCCACAGATAACACATACTGGGAAGGACGCCAAACTTAGAGAGTGTTGTGAATCAATAAATACTTAATAAAGATTATTAAGAGCTTGAAGCAAAGTGCAGGGTTCTGGGCCTGCACTTCTGATTGGCCAATAATAGCGACATCGGATTGGTCTGTTCAGGAGAATCTGATTGGCTATTAACGAGCCTCTCCCATTGGTTAATGGAGCTAGCGCTCCCTGTGTTTTCATTGGTTAAATAAGTTAAGAGTTGCCTATATAAAGGGGCCCATTGTGGCCATTGAGCTGAGCTGTTTTCACATGTAAATAAAGAGTTTGAAGTTCACTGTTCACTGGCTCATCTCCATCCTTTGCACCCATGCACAGAACTTAACACTGGCGACGAGGATGGGATGTGGAGACGTCAGAGCTTACTGAACGACGAAGAACTATAACTGAGCACATGGCTGAAACGCACCAACAGCGGAACCATGTCCGGCAGTGTCATACCACCCGTTCCATTCGACCCGGCACAAGAAGACTGGGACTCATATATGGATCGCTTCCAGATGTTTCTGGAGACCAACAATTTGAAGGATGCCACTACCGGAAAGAAACGAGCGGTATTCCTAACTCATTGCGGGCCAACCGTATTCAAGATGGCCAAGGCACTAGCAAAACCGGCAGAAGTAAAGTCTATGGACTGGGACGTCCTCAAACCCCTGCTGAGAGCTCGCTATGCACCGACCATGCCAACACTCGTGAGAAGGCATGAATTTTATCAGAGAAGTCAGTGGAAGGGTGAAAGTGTTGCTGATTTTATAGTGGATCTCCAGAATCTGGGAGGCCTATGCGAGTTTGCCGACTTAGAAGAAGCCCTAAGAGACCGAATAGTTCTGGGATTAGATGCACCAGGCACTCAGAGTAAACTAATGGTGAAGGGCAACATTAGCCTTAAAGATGCCATAGCTGAAGCTACTGCAGCAGAAGCAACCAGGAAGTCGGCTGCCCAAATGCACCGCACCCATGCACCGGTTCGCCAACGCGCCTGTGAAATTTCACCTCAGTCAGAGGGACAGCAGGATACAGCCCACCACGAGGACCTTGAATCGTCATCAGAAAGCGATGAGGAAGAGGTCCATCGACTTTGGTCCGAACGAGACCAACGCCTGAAATCGCAGTACCAATGCGCAGGGTGTGGAGCAAGCCACCCCCGGTCAGAATGCAAATTCCTTGACGTGCTCTGCCATGTGTGCGGGAAAAGAGGCCATATTGGATGGGTCTGTAGAAGCAAGCCAGGACCCAGCCAGCCCTCGAAGGGGGCTAACTATCGCCAACCGACGGGAAGTTGTCCCGTGAAGCAAGAACCCGTGAACCACCAATGGAACAACCACTCCTACAGAAACAAAACCCTAAACCACCCAACGAAGCGAGAAGAGGCTCACCAAACAATCACGATCGGTCACGCCTCATCTCTTGATGCCAAAAAGATCTGAGTGAAAGTGGTCATCGAAAACCAGCCCTGCCTGATGGAAGTCGATTCAGGATCGTCCCTCTCAATGGTTTCCTGGAAGACCCTCAAGCAGCTCATCCCCAGTATCTGGAGGCAAGACCTCAGATTCCAAAGATTCATACTCAAGGACTATCAAGGAAATCGAATCCTGGTCGTTGGATCCAGCCGAGTCCGGGTATCGTTTAAGAACCATACACCATTCCTACCCCTGACTGTAATCGATAGGGATCGACCTAGTTTGTTAGGCCTCCAATGGTTCGCTCCACTCGGAATTGAAGTAGCTGGCATTCACCGAACCTGCAGCAGTGATTGGGAAGAAGACCTCATCCACAAATTCCAGGACGTCTTCGCAGAAAAATTAGGCAAGTACAAGGGGACCCCGATATCATTTAACCTCAATCCCGAAATAGCTCCCATCCGCCTTAAGCCTCGTCGAGTTCCATTTGCCCTTAAACCAAAGATTGACGAGCAGCTTGATAAATTAATAGCTCAGGGTGTGTTAGAACCAACCGATCACTCTCCCTGGGAAACCCCAATCGTAACACCCATCAAGCCGGATGGATCGATAAGAATTTGTGGGGACTACTGAGCCACCCTGAACCACGCCCTTCAACAAAACGCTTACCCGGTACCGGTGGTGCAACACCTCCTCCATTCCCTGGGGGGCGGAAAATCTTTGCTAAACTAGACTTAGCCCAGGCATACGAACAACTGCCTGTTAACAAATAAACGGCAGAGGCCCAAACGATCGTTACGCACTAAGGTGCGTTTAAATGTAACCGACTCCAGTTCGGAGTGAGCATAGCACCGGGAATCTTTCAAAGCTTGATGGAAAGGCTATTACAAGGGATAAAAGGTGTTGTCCCTAATGGATGCACAAAAGGGAGTGGTAAACCAACCGATACACTGTAAATTTATGAAGAATGTTTAATTTTTTAATTTTTATTTTTTTATTTTTTTTATGTCATGTGTTATGTCTTATATGTTTGTTGTCTGTTGTTAAAATCAATAAAACTTTTACAAAAAAAAAAAAAAAGGTGTTGTCCCATATTTTGATGATGTGTTAATCGCTGCCCCAACTCAGAAAATATTAAAGGAACGCCTGAGGTTAGTTCTCCAGAGATTTAAAGACTCAGGTCTCAAAGTTACAAAAAACAAGTGTCATTTATGTATGGATCGTGTAGAATTTTTGGGATATTTAATTGATAGTCAAGGCATTCATCCCACCAATAACAAACTTAGGGCAATCAAGAATGCCCCAAAACCCCAGAACAGGGCCGACCTTCAGGCTTTTCTGGGCCTTATCAATTTTTATAACGTTTTCCTGCCTCACAAAGCAACCGTAGCTGAACCCTTACATCGTTTATTGGACAAAAAAGCAACCTGGGTATGGGGACAAAAAAGCAACCTGGGTATGGGGACACAGAGAAGAACAGGCATTGCAACATGTGAAAAATTTATTGACTTCTGATGCTGTTCTGATGCAGTATAACGAGACTTTGCCTTTAACGATCATGTGTGATGCATCCCCATTCGGAGTGGGAGCCATTTTAAGCCACGTTTTGCCAAACAGTAGTGAAGCCCCTGTTGCCTATTTCTCAAAGACGTTATCAAAAGCAGAACGCAATTACAGTCAAATTGATAAGGAGGCCCTTGCTATAGTGTCCGCAGTTAAGAGATTTCATGAATATGTGTATGGCCGAGCCTTTACCATAGTGACTGACCACAAATCTTTGCTGGGAATAATAGCGGGAGATAGGCCAACACCGTATATATTATCTCCCAGAATGACCTGCTGGTCAGAATTCTTGGTGGCATATAATTACAAGTTGCAACATTGCTCAGGGAAGGCCATTCCCCACGCGGACGCATTGAGCCGCGCACCTCTTCTGGAGACCATTGATGACCCCACTCCGACGGTTACAACACTGCAGATCGAGACACTTCGAATGCCGCCATTAACAGCCCGAGATATCGCGATGGAAACGAAACACGACCCCATTTTAGCACAAGTCCTCAGTTGGGTCGAGCGGGGATGGCCATTGGACCAGATACCTGATGACTATGCCCCATTCAAGAATAGACAAACAGAACTATTTTCCCAGAAGGGCTGCATTATCTGGGGTGATAGAGTTGTCGTCCCAGAGCGGTTGCGACCAGCGATACTAAGGACCTTGCACGATGGCCACCCCGGCATTGTGCGAATGAAAGCTCTCACACGAAGCTATGCATGGTGGCTGGGTATTGACAAGCAGATCGAAACATGGATAAAAGCTTGTCACAAATGCCAGGAAGTAAGCAATGCCCCTCTGAAAGCAACCCCAACTGAATGGGAAACACCGAGGGGACCATGGTCCCGTATTCATCTGGACTTTGCGGGACCTACCAAAGGCCACACATTCTTATTAACGATGGATGCCTACTCAAACTGGCTTGAAATCCATGAAATGAGGAATACAACAACCAAATCAGTCATCAGGAAACTAGACAGACTGTTTGCGACACACGGATTACCAGACATTCTAGTATCCGACAACGGGCCCCAATTTACTACGCTGTCCTTTGAACAGTACCTGGCGGACCGCGGTATTTGCCATGCGCTAACTTCGCCGGTGCATCCTGCGGCCAACGGAAGGGCCGAGCGCATGGTACAATTCGTCAAGAAAACCTTGTATAAAATGGACTATGGCGATATAGAAGACAAGATTAACTGGATACTCCTTTTGCAGCATATCACTCCGCACAGCGTCACCAATAAAACTCCCGCCAAGTTGTTAATGGGACGGAAGCTCCGCTCCCACCTCGACTGTCTGCATCCATCATATGAACCTGAAAAACCACACGGTTCCAGCAGGAAATGCCGCAATTTCCAGGTAGGCGACTTGGTTTTCGCTAGGAACTTTTCGGGCGATCCGTTGTGGGTCGAGGCAACTATAGTACAAGTAACCGGCCCTAGATCGTACCGCGTGAAATGTCGCGACGATAGAATATGGAAGCACCATATTGATCAGCTGAGTTCAAGGCTACAGTCGGGGATCTCCGAGCCCCCTGATTTCCAAACCGAGGGGGGAGGAGATATCGAGGAAGCTGAATTTGAAGCGGCAGAAAGTTTAAGTGGAAGTAATGACTGCTTAAAGGCAGCATGTGATGGATCCGGAATGAGGGTGGCCTCGCTTCAAAGAGATGCCAAGAGCAGTAGTGACAACAAAAATTTGAATACAGAACGGGAGGCACCCTCTTCAACAGATAACGTCCTACCCCAACAAGACTAGCCAAATACTGGGAGAACAACGAAAATCAAATAAACAATCAAAACAACCTGCCTACCTCAAAGACTACGTGACCGCACCTCTTAAACGGAACCCGTGGGGAAGGGGTGTTGTGAATCAATAAATACTTAATAAAGATTATTAAGAGCTTGAAGCAAAGTGCAGAGTTCTGGCCCTGCACTTCTGATTGGCCGATAATAGCGACATTGGATTGGTCCGTTCAGGAGAATCTGATTGGCTATTAACGAGCCTCTCCCATTGGTTAATGGAGCTAGCGCTCCCTGTGTTTTCATTGGTTAAATAAGTTAAGAGTTGCCTATATAAAGGGGCCCATTGTGGCCATTGAGCTGAGCTGTTTTCACATGTAAATAAAGAGTTTGAAGTTCACTGTTTACTGGCTCATCTCCATCCTTTGCACCCATGCACAGAACTTAACAGAGAGGAACTATAAACTGGAGATATTTACATGCTTTGTTTCCAGTGTTTGCCAGTATGCAGGTTCATATTCTTATTCAGTTGTCACAGCTGCAGCCCATGAAGAGGCTCAAGGAACTCTCCTCCTGAGTAGACCACATCTCTCCCTTATCCTCTCCTCCCTGCACGCCCTAGGATGGATAGGGGATGGGCCTGGATCCTACTCTGACTGCTCAGCTGGCCTCTGCCCTTCCCCAACCTCCTCCACAACCTCTGGAGCCACATTTCCACTCCCTGTCACTACCTGTTGGCTGTTCCTCCTCTCCCTCAGAATCAGTCTCCACCAGGGGCATGATAATATGTATCTAGTGTTTATTTAGGCATAGTGTGCCGACTTAACTCTTCTCACTCTCTTTATCTTCTCGGATTGTGAAAAACTCAGGAGTTGATTGGAATTGAGTGTCTAAGCTTGATAAAATAAATAAAATTATACCAGGGGCCTAGATTTAGAACCCTACTGTCCTTGTCTGAGACAGTGTGCCATTCAAAGTTGCTACAACACACATTTCGGAGTTGCCACCCATGTGCAGGGGGAGGGAGGGCATGGGGGACACAGGTGGGTGTTGGGTGATGGGACTCACGCTGAGAGAGAAGCCAGGAAGACAAGCCAGTTGTAGTAGATTCAGAAGCCATCCAGGCCTGAAGACTACTTGCTGGAGACAGGCAGGGAGTAACTGGGCCCAAAAAGTACTTGCTGGAACCAGCCAGGGAGCAACCGGGAACAGGAGGGCAGGGCATGCTGAGTCTGTATAGCCAGCTGGCTAACAGAAGCCAGTAATGCTGACTCAAAACTCTTTTACTTGTATTATTCAACACGTAGAAAGCTGAGACTCCAGCTCACAGTGTGGCCTCTTCTTTTGCTGGCTTGGTTTGGAAATGTGACACCTACTATAAGCTATAGATAGTCTTTGGTAAATTTTTGAAGATCCTAGGTTAGCATCACATTTTGACTGACAATTTTCAACACAGACTAACCAACTTTCAAGCTTACTTGATTCTGACTAACTAAAGAATGATATCCTATTTCTGGAATTGTACAATTCATAATTTAGTTTGGCTTAACATGTTAGCTATCATGGTCTGTAAGCCATAATTTATAGCTTGGCGCAATATATGAATGAACCATTTTTACTTATTGTTAAGTTCAGTGAACAGTGAACTTCAACTCTTTATTAAGCATATTGAACAGAGCAATCACCTAGGGCAGCAGCAGTCCTTTTATAGGGTTGGCTGCTGTCCTATTAGCCAATGAAAAACATGGAAGTGTTAAACCCTTGAACCAATGAGAGTTGGCCCATTAACAGCCAATCAGATGTCCCAGAAAGGACCAATCCGATGTCGCTATTATCAGCCAATCAGAAGTGCAGGATTAGAAACCTGCTTTTTACTTAAGGTTATTAAAACTTTATTAAAAGCCTTTATTAGTTCATAACACCCCTCCCCCCTAGATTCCGTTTGAGAGATGCGGTAACGTAATCGCGTAGATATGCAGGTCGTTTCAATTGCCTATTAGATTTGCACTGTCCCACCAGTTCCTGTCTGTAGTCTGGTTCTGGTGGAACGTTTTTTGATTTATCTGGTGCAGGCGGTTCCGCATCCCCACAGACGATTCGGTGCCGCTAATTCTGTCATGGCTGTCCTCTGGTTCCTGCAGGCTCGCCTCCATTGAGGTGTTTCTCTGTGGTGAAGCACACCCCCTTCCTGGTTCTTCTTCATGGATCGCGCCTGGCCACTGACTTTCTTCAATTTCATCATCCAGCATCTCGAAATTGGTTCCCTCAACATCTCCTCCCCCCTCAGTTTGAGGGTCACAGGAGTCGTGGGAACTGGGTTGCAACCTAGAGCGAAGCTGATCTATATGGCGTTTCCATATTTTCCTGTCCCTTGTTTGTACGCGGTACGATCTGGGCCCGGTGGCTTGGGTTACGGTTGCTTCGACCCACAACGGTTCACCGGAAAGATTTTTAGCGAAGACTAAGTCACCTTCCTTGAATTTCTGCTAGATCCACAGAGTTTCTCTGGCGCGTAGGCCGGGTAGAGACGGTCGAGGTGGGAGCGAAGCCTGCATCCCATCAACAGTTCAGCTGGCGTTTTGTTGGTTACGCTGTGCGGGGTGATGTGTTGGAGTAGGAGTATTCTGTTCAGTTTGTCATCAATGTCCCCACGGTCCATTTTGTGGAGAGTTTTTTTAAGAAATTGGCTTCCATTGGCCGCAGGGTGCGCCGGCGAGGTTAGCGCATGGCGGATGTCCCGGTCCGCTAAGTATTGTTCGAACACCAGGGCCGTGAACTGGGGTCTGTTATTGGAGACTAAAATGTCTGGCAGTCCATGTGTTGTGAATAGTTTATTTAATTTGCGGATAACTGAATCGGTTGTAGTAGTCTTCATCTTGTGGATTTCGAGCCAGTTGCAATAGGCATCCACTGTTAGGAGGAACGTATGTCCCTTAGTAGGTCCCGCAAAGTCAATGTGGATGCGGGACCATGGCCCCCAGGGGGTTTTCCACTCCATTGGAGTTGCTCTAGGTTGGGCACTGCTGACTTCTTGGCACTTTAGACAAGTCTTCACCCAGGCTTCGATCTGCTTATCGATGCCCGGCCACCACGTGTAGCTTCGTGCGAGCGCTTTCATACGCATGATGCTGGGGTGACCGTCATGCAATGCTTTCAAAACTGTTCATTGCAACCGCTCTGGGACGACAACTCTGTCTCCCCATAGGATGCAGCCTTTCTGCGAGAAAAGTTCTGTGTGCCAGTTTCTGAAATGGGTGCAGTCGTCAGGGGTTTGTTCTACTGGCCATCCTCATTCGACCCAGCTGAGAACTCGCACCAGGACAGGATCTCCTTTGTTTCGATAGCGATGTCTCTGGCTGTTAGCGGTGGTGAATGTAGGGTTTCAATCTGGAGTGTCGTGAGGGTTGGAGCTGGGTCGTCGACGGTTTCCGGAAGTGGGGCACGGCTCAATGCATCAGCGTGGGGAATGGCTTTCCCTGGGCGGTGTTGCAATTTATAATTGTACGCAGCTAAGAACTCCGACCAACGAGTCATTCTAGGTGACAATATATAGGGGGTTGACTTGTCTCCTGCTATAATCCCCAGCAAAGGCTTGTGATCGGTAATAATAGTAAAAGCTTGTCCATACACATATTCATGAAACCGTTTCACAGCAGATACAACAGCAAGAGCCTCTTTGTCAATTTGGCTATAGTTGTGTTCAGCTCTCGATAAGGTCCTTGAAAAATAGGCAATAGGGGCCTCTCTACCATTTGGTAACACATGACTTAAAATGGCTCCTACTCCAAACGGTGACGCGTCACACGTAATGGTTAAAGGCAAAGTCTCGTTATACTGCATTAAAACAGCATCGGAGGTTAGTAAGTTTTTCACTTGTCGGAATGCGTGCTCCTCTCGGTGTCCCCAGACCCAGGTGGCTTTTTTGTCAAGAAGTCTATGTAGGGGCTCAGCTACGGTCGCCTTCTGGGGCAAGAAGATGTTGTAAAAGTTAATGAGCCCCAGGAAAGCTTGGAGGTCTGTCCTATTCTTGGGTCTTGGGGTGTTTTTGATCGCTCTTAGTTTGCTATTAGTGGGGTGAATGCCTTGCTTATCGATTAGGTACCCCAGGAACTCTACTTTCTCTGTACACAGTTGACATTTATTTTTTTTAACCTTTAGGCCGGAGTCTTTAAATTTCTGGAGAACCATTTTAAGATGCCTCTCTAGTACTTCTCTATTTGTGACCGCAATTAAAATATCGTCAAAATATGGCACGACCCCCTTGATCCCTTGCAAAAATCTCTCCATCAGACTTTGAAAAATCCCTGGGGCCACGCTCACTCCGAATTGGAGTTGGTTGCATTTAAAAGCGCCTCGGTGCATAACGATCGTCTGTGCTTCCGTGGTTTATTTATCTACAGGCAGTTATTGGTACGCCTGTGCTAAATCCAATTTAGCGAAGATTTTTCCGCCCCCCAGAGAATGGAGAAGGTGTTGAACCACCGGTACTGGGTAAGTGTTCTGTTGAAGGGCGTGATTAAGGGTGGCCCAGTAGTCCCCACAAATTCTTAACGATCCATCCGGTTTGATGGGTGTTACGATTGGGGTTTTCCAATGGGCATGTTCAGTTGGTTCTAAAACACCCTGGGCTATTAATTTATCGAGCTGCTCATCAATCTTTGGTTTAAGGGCAAAAGGTACCCGACGAGGCTTAAAGTGGATGGGGGCTACTTCAGGGTTAAGGTTAAATGATATCGGGGTCCCCTTGTACTTGCCTAGTTTGTCTGCAAAGACGTCCTGGAATTCCTGGATGAGGGCCTCCTCCCAGTCATTGCTTCTGGTTTGGTGAATGCCGGCTTCCTCGATCCCAAGTGGGGTGAACCATTGAAGGCCTAACAAACTAGGCCGGTCGCAATCGACGACGGTCCGGTCAGCGGTAACAATGCAGTATGATTTTTGAATGATACTTGGACTTGGCTGGAGCCGACGACCGGAATTTGGTTCCCCTGGTAATCTTTGAGTATAATTCTTTGGGCTCTGAGGTCTTGATGCCGGACGGCAGGGATTAACTGTTTAAGGGTCTTCCAGGAAACCATCGAGAGCGACGACCCTGAGTCGACTTCCATCACGCAAGGTTGGTTCTCGATGGCGACCCTCACTCGGATCTTCTTTGCAACTAACTATGAAGCGTGACCGATGGTAATGGTTTGGTGTGCCTCTTCCCGTCTCGTTGAAGTGGCAAGTGTTTTATTTCTGTAGGAGTGGTTGTTCCATTGGTGGTTCAAGTGTTCCCAACTCACAGGACGGTTCCCTGTGGTCTGGCGGTAGTTGTTTTCTCTCTGAATTGGGCTGGATCCTTGCTTGTTTCTACAGACCTTCCCGATGTGGCCTCTTTTCGCACAGGAATGGCAGAGCGCATCGAGGAATTTGCAGTCTGATCGCAGGTGGTTTGCCCCACAACCCGCGCATTGGTGTGGTAGTTTTCGATTCCGCGGGTTGCGTTGGTCGCATTTGGACCGGAGCCGGTTGACCTTCTCCTCATCACTTTCTGATGGAGATTCAAGGTCCTCGTGGTGGGCCGCTGTTGTGTGCCTCTCTAGGTGAGGTGAGGTATCATTGGCGAGTTGACGGAGTGGTGCGTTGGTGCGGTGCATTCGGGCGGCCAACTTCCTGGTTGCTTCTGCTGCAGTAGCATCTTTGATGACATCGGCAAGATCGATGTCCCCTTTGGCCATGATCTTGCTCTGCGCCATATGGTCATCTAATCCCAGAACTATTCGGTCTCTCAGAGCTTCTTGGAGGTCTGCAAACCCACAGAGGCCTCCCAGGTTCCGGAGGTCCACAATGAAATCTGCGATGCTCTCTCCTTTCTGTTGGTCCCTCTGATAAAACTCATGTCTTCGGACAAGCGTTGGTACGGCGGGTGCATAGTGGGCCCGTAAAAGTGGCGCAAGGACGTCCCAGTCCATGGATTTCACCTCAGCTGGTTTCGCTAGTGCCTTGGCCATCTTAAAGACAGCAGGCCCGCAATGGGTCAGGAACTCTGCTCGCTTTTTCCCCATAGTTACGTCTTTCAAGTTGTTGGTCTCCAGAAACATCTGGAAATGGTCCATGTATGAGTCCCAGTCTTCTTGTGCCGGGTCAAATGGAGCGGGTGTTATGGCACCCCCGGACATGTTTTCCGTTGTCGATGCGCCTTCAGCCACGTGCTCTGTTTGGTGCTCTGTGAGTGTTCAATGCAGATGTCTCCGCATCCCATCCTCGTTGCCAGTGTTAAGTTCTGCGCATGGGTGCAAGGAGCGGAGACGAGGCAGTGAACAGTGAACTTCAACTCTTTATTAAGCATACTGAACAGAGCAATCACCTAGGGCAGCAGCAGCCCTTTTATAGGGTTGGCTGCTGTTCTATTAGCCAATGAAAAACATGGAAATGTTAAACCCTTGAACCAATGAGAGTTGGCCCATTAACAGCCAATCAGATGTCCCAGAATGGACTAATCCGATGTCGCTATTATCGGCCAATCAGAAGTGCAGGATTAGAACCCTGCTTTTTACTTAAGATTATTAAAACTTTATTAAACGCCTTTATTAGTTCATAACACTTATAAAAGAAACCATGGTTAACCAATGGCCAAATGAAAAATCAGCCAGCCTGTGTTTTAACCAGCTTGCTAAATATCCTGCTTTTTTATTACATTTGAATGAGACAAAAAATACAATATTCTTAAGTCATTTTCCTCAGGAAGATACAGTGCAGTAGGCTGAATTCAAACTTTAGCATGTTATCACTATAGCTGAATTCAAAGCAATAAGCCTATAGTGTGTCATTATGGCTACTGGGGTGTATTTTCTCCCTCCTCTATATTTTGTCTTGAAATGACAGCTTGATAGTCACAACTACCTTCCTGTTGAAGAGAAGAATATTGATTAATGGTGACGATTGTCAGGAGGCAAGATGAACTGACCATGAATTGCAACTGCCTTTTTTAGATACCAAAATACAAAACTGACTCCTGAAATTATATCTTCAGGATGGAAAAAAAATGTAGGCCTATAATCTGTCTCTGGAAAGAAAAACTGGCCTCCAGGTTGGACATGGAAGTCAATGAAGCTGAACTTATTGAAATAACAGAGGAAACCTGAAGACAAATAATTCACCATTTATTTCATAGAGAGAATGAAAGAGCTGTTGTGAAAGTAGCAATACAGGGGAAGAAACAAAACCAGTCAGCAAATACTGCTTAGTTCAGCATGAAAAAAATATTTTTACCCAGTTTTTCTGGGGAGTGTTAATTTGGTGAAAGAGTGGAGGAGAAGTATCTGTCCTGCTTCAAAACAATGTTACGTTAAGCTCTATTTTCTGCCAAATTTTAATGCATTTTTTTGAACAGCAGTTGGAGACTGTCCACATTCTCAGCAGTGATTATTTTTATTTATTCAGGTAGGTTGATTTTTTTAGACTTTTATCTCCCTTTCCTTCAGGAATCCAACTTAGCATATACAGTACTCCCTTCACCAATTCTTCCCCACAATAACTTCTTTGTGAGTGTGGGAATAAGACTGGCTTGGGCTTGGGGAATGAGTAATATAATGCTTTATACATACATGCTTGTTTAAAGGTCACTGAGATAGTGCAAGGAAATTTCACAATGAGAACGGCAAGAACAAACACGAGGATTAAGGAAGCAGCTGAGATGACTGTAAATAAGTCTGTATTTCTATATGTCTAACTATTGTAACCCATCGTGATTATGCTTGCTTTGTTTACCATGTACAAAAATCTCAATAAAAGGGAGTGCTGGATTTTACTCTGGGCTCTCATCCCGAGAACACTTGCTTGTGTCTCATCTTTCCATGAGAGACCACTACAAGTGGTGACCCCGACGTGATCCACGGCAGCTGGTACGTGTCCGGACCTCTGTGTTTCCTCACCTGGAATAGGTAAAGTACGTATTTAACTATTGCTGGACAATAGGATCTTTCAGGAAACATGGGGGGAAAACTTTCTCAGCCACAGGAACGTCATGTTAGTGAGCTGCTGAAGTTAGCCAGGACAAATTTCCTTATCTTTAAACCCTCTGCAGGGGAGCATATAGTTCTTTCAAAAGGTAATGTGAAAAGGCTGTGCAAGAGATCTGGCAGCAATGCCTCTGGTAGTCAGAGAGGGGCTCTTTAAAGTTAGACATGTGGAGGAAAATTGGAACTATCTTTCATGAGGAACCACGGGCAACAGCTGAAATTTTGACATATTGGAACGTTGTTATGACTGCTTTAGAGATGCAGCAACAACCTCTTTTAAAACCTTTAGTAGAACCTCCTCCTTATAAAGAAGTTGTGTTGCACCCTCCGACTCCAAAACTGGAGTATGTTTTCTCATACCCAACAGCGCCTATGCCTGTGGAGGGGAAACCCCAGCCACAAATGGGAAAAGTTCAAGCAATGATGCATCAGGCTTTCAATGAGGGGAAATTAGAGCCTGATGAGATTCCCCAGATAAATTTGTTTCCAGTTAATAGGCAAGTGGATGCTCAAGGCAAGCTGCAAGCGGAATCGGTTCTGATTCCATTGGCAGTACTTAGGGAAATCAAGAAAGCCATTAAGGATTACGGTATTCAAAGTCCTTTTACAAAGGGTCTCCTGACAAGTTTGGCTATCTCACGCATGATTCGTAATGACTGGAAAGATTTAATGAGAATGATATTGAGCTCTACTCAGTATGTGGTTTTTGATTCAGAGTACTAGAGGGAAGCTATCACTAGGGGACGGAATTTGGAGGGGCTGTATATGCCAGACCAAATCTATAGGGCAAACTTGTTTGAATCCACTGCTGATCAAGCTACTAATTTGCCTGATCACGTATTTCCCGTGGTTATGGTGGCTGTCCTTGGGGCGCTGTCCTGCATCCAGGATGTGGGAACCCCGGCACGGTCTTTTTCTCAAATTAAGCAAACAGCATCTGAGTCCTATAACGATTTTGTGGAAAGGCTACAATTGGCTATTACCTGGCAAATCTCTAATGAGGAAGCAGCAAAGGAAATTTTGCTGAAATTGGCAGTTGAAAATGCAAACGCTGACTGCAAGCGTATCTTACAGCCTTTGGTGGCTAGAGGTGAGGTTACTCTGGCTGATCTGTTAAAGGCATATGCAGTGCTGGGTTCTCAGGCTTACAACATGGAGATTTTGGCTATGGCATTACAAAAAGGGACGAAACCTATGGGGAATTGTTTTAATTGTGGAAAGCCTGGCCATTTTAAAGCCCAGTGCCAAGCCCCTGGGGGGGGAATGGTGTTTAACAAAAACAAAAATAAGGACGTCCACCCGAAGTCGGTCTGTCCGAAATGCAAAAAAGGGTTTCATTGGGCAAATCACTGTCGCTCTGATCAGAACCAAAATTCAGAAAACTAAATTTGGGGTGTGCAGCTAGCCCCGCTCCCAAGGCTGTCACAAAAGCATCGCCTGCAACTACTGGGAGTGCAGGTTTGGATTTAAAAATGTTGCACTCAATTGATGTGACTTTTCCTAATCAAGTGTACATTGAGGACACTCATTTGCATGGGCCACTGCCAGAAAAAACAGTGGGATTGGTACTTCCCAGGTCTTCTGCATCAAAAAAAGGGTTCTTTGTTATTCCAGGGATTATTGATCAAGATTATAAAGGGGTTATTAAGGTACAATTGTACACTGATACTCCTGGATCATTAATGGCCGATAACTCTATTGCCCAGTTATTATTGCTTCCATATATTCCTATGAATCCTTTAATTGGGATCCCATGAACTGGCGGTTTTGGGTCCACTAAAATGGCCAGTTCTCCAGTTGCTGCAGAATTGCTAGCACTGACAAAAAATTTGACTACAGACCAACCTAAAATGACAATTGAAATTCAGGGAAAATCATTTTCTGGCCTTATAGATTCTGGAGCAGATGTCTCTGTGATACGCCAAAAGGAATGGCCAAATGAATGGGCGCTTGAGGACTCCCTGGCTGTTCGTGCAGTAGGTGGTATGCAGTTTGCAAGAAGTAGTGTACATTGGTTGATGGCATTGCATAGAGCAAATGGCGAAACCTCAAGGATTCAACCTCTTGTGTTGCCCCTGCATATAAACTTGTGGGGTAGAGACTTGCTGTCACAGTTCTGCACAAAAATTGTTATTGGATAATGGAAAAGTTACAACTGTTAACTTCTCAGCCAATTTGGATTGACCAATGGCCACTTTTATAGGAAAAGCTTGTAGTTTTACATCAATTGGTAGCTGAGCAGCTACAATTAGGCCACATTGAGCCAACTTCTAGTCCGTATAACACTCTGGTGTTTGTTATCAAAAAGAAAAGTGGAAAGTGGAGATTTTTACATGATTTGAGAGCTGTCAACACCATCCTTCAATCAATGGGAGCGTTACAATGTGGCTTGCCTAACCCGAACCTGATCCTGCGCAATTGGGATCTAGTTGTAGTAGATTTGCAGGATTGCTTCTTTTTTATCCCTTTGCATGCAGATGATAAGCAATTATTTGCCTTTACTGTACCTTAGTTGAACAACAATGCACCTACCTTTCGTCACCAATGGAAGGTTTTGCCACAAGGAATGCAAAATAGTCCAACGATGTGCCAGTCATATGTTTGAATGGCTCTGGCTCCATTCAGAACTTCCCATCCTGGGTGGACAGTTTACCATTACATGGATGGTACTTTAATTGCAGCTCCCGGCCCACCAGGAATGGTTAAGGCAGCGTTACCTTGCCTTAAAGAGGTATTATTGCGATTTGGACTTCATATTGCCCCAGAAAAAATTCAAAGTCAAACGCCATATGCCTACCTAGGGCATAAGGTCCTTGCAACCTATGCTCATCCGATCATTCCGGAAATCAAAATTGAGGAAAAGATTTCTCTAGTAAAATTACAACAAATACTAGGAACAATTAACTGGGTTAGGCTGTACCTGGGGTTAACTACAGCAGTACTCCAGCCGTTGTTCTTGGCCCTAAAGGGCTCCACGAGGCCAGATTCTGCTATAACCTTATCAGCAGAACAAAGGAAGGTATGTAAATGCGGCTTTAATGCAGCTTTGGGTTAATCAATGCATTCCCGATACCCCATTTGCTTTGGCAATTTTGCAAACTCCAGCCTTCCCTACAGCAGCTTTATTTCAATTACATGTGCATGGAGACAGGAAGGGGTATGGAAAACAAAGATTACCCCTCCTCAGCAATTAGCACAAAGGGCTGAATTAGCTGCTGCTATTTTGGCCTTACAGGAATTTGCGCAAGAACTGCTAAATCTAATTGTGGATTCTCTTTACGTTTATCAATTGATACTTAACATTGAATTTGCTTATCTTTCCCCATCTGTTGATGCTAATCTTATGAGTTTGTTTTTAGCCCTGCAAAGCTGTCTTCATTCTCGCATACATTCTTTGCATGTCGCACATATTCGCAGCCATCAGCCACTTCCCGGGGAGCTGCAGGAAGGGAATGACGTGGCTGACGTGGCCGCCTCGGCCATGTCCTGTCTCTCACTTTCCCCTATTACTCCGTGGGACTCACATAGCTATTTTCATCAAAATGCCAAAGCTCTTTATAAACAATTCGAGCTCACTGCTGCAGAAGCAGCAGCTATTATCCAGCAATGTCCTAGTTGCAGTGCCCAATCCAATGCTCTTCCTCAGGGAGTAAATCCTCGGGGGACATCTGCTTGTCAGCTATGGCAGATGGATGTCACACAACACCCTTCTTTCAAACCATGGCACCATCTGTACGTCACCGTTGATACCTATTCAGGATTTATTATGGCAACACCTCAATGAGGAGAGGCTACAAAACATATAGTCAACTATTGTCTCCGTACCTTCACACATGTAGGGCCACCAATGGAGATAAAAACCAATAATGGCCCTGCTTACGTCAGCACCGCCTTTGCGGAATTTTGTCATCGATGGTCTATTATACATAAATTTGGCATTCCCTACAATTCCACTGGTCAGGCCATTGTGGAATGAGCTCATCAGACACTCCAACAAGCACTCCTTCATATAAAAACAAAAACGGGGGAAGTGGATGGATATGGTTTGCCTTACATACAAAACATTCTTAATATTACCTTATATACTTTAAATTTTCTAAACATGACAGGATCTCCTGCTGCTATGGCAGCCAGTAGGCATTTTGCTTCCTCCCCTTCTGCAGGAACGCCAAGACCAAAAGTTTGGTATAGGAGACTGCCAGATCCAACGTGGAGAGGACCTGTCCCGCTGATAACTTGGGGCCGAGGATACGCTACCATTGAAGATGAGGGGACAGTTGTTTGGGTTCCTGCTCGCTGTGTGTGTCCTTATCATCAGCCAAAGAGGCAAGGGGATGGATTTGGGGGAATGGAAAAAAAAATGTTGATCCAGGACATGGAGAAGCTAGCAAACCTTCATAACAAAACTGATTGTTGGGTATGTATGCACATGCCAACTCACAAAACATCAGGGCTTCCAATGGTTGCAGTACCTCTGGCTGAAGGCGATTGGTATAAGGGACAATGCTATGGTTGTTCGGGGACGTGGTCTAACAGTTGGACTCCAAGTAACATAACTACCTTACACCTTGGAAACCGCATCCAAGAGGTGGCGGGTATCTATTGGACCCACAATGAGACAGTAAAGAATATGACTTACTTGGGAGCATATCTGTTTTGCAACAAAACAATTGTTATTGGCAATGGAAGTTGGGTTTATCCGGATAACATGAAAACTAAAAATCTTACTTACTTTGTACATAATATTTCTAGATTTGATATCACATCTTTGATCAATGAAAATGGGTGTCCATATATTCCTGCCACATGTTGTCCCACCACAAAAGAAAACCAGTTGTCTAAATGTGCAGATGGGACTAACGCACCATCGTCCACTTATTTGGTTATGTTAATGGAGTCCTTTGCAAAACTAATCTATGTTGAGCCAGGTAAGGTTGGTCATCTCCTGGGAGCAAATTTATGGTTGTTGTGTGGCCGGATGGCCTATGATCGCATGCCAGCACGATGGAAAGGGGTCTGCACCTTTGGGAAAGTAATCCCATCTCATGTCATTTCAAAATCTTTGGGGACTGCTCATATCCGCAATGTGCATTCCGCAATGGAAGTAAACTCTGTTTTGACCTATGACTACTGGACACAGATATCAAGGGGAGTTATTCCCCTTTTAGGAATCATGATGAAGTATAGACATTTACATAGTTTAAACAATTGGACAATTACTATGTTTGATGACACCATTAAAACACTAAGGCTGCTTGAAAAAGAGCAAGGCAAAATTTGTGATTTTGTCCTGCAAACCAGATATGCGGTGGATACTATTCTGGCTGCACAAGGGGGAGTTTGCGCTGTGATTCATATGCATTGTTGCATGTATATCTCTGATTATTCTCCAAACATTACAGCTACTATACAGCATATGGAACAAAACTTGAAGGAGAATCCATTGCAATCGGAGGGTGAGAGACTGGACGTGTGGTCTGCACTTTGGTCCTGGTTGCCAAATGGTTCATGGATTCGTCACCTAATTGTTGGAGTGATATTGCTTATTATACTTTCTCTCTGTGCATGCTGTTATATCCAATGTCTCCCTGGACTTTTAGGAATGTGTCGGGTGAAGCCTCCAGAAGGAGAACTGCTATTGCAGATGGCGAAAAGCTACCGAGGCATCCGCGATCATCAAAAAACTAAAACAGGGTAGATGTGGGAATAAGACTTTGGCTTGGGCTTGGGTAATGATTAATCTAATGCTTTATGCATACATGCTTGTTTAAAGGTCACTGAGATAGTGCAAGGAAATTTCACAATGAGAACGGCAAGAACAAACACAAGGATTAAGGAAGCAGCTCAGGTGATTGTAAATAAGTTTGTACTATATCTAACTATTGTAACCCATGATGTGATTGTGCTTGCTATGTTTACCATGTATAAAAATCTCAATAAAAGGGAGTGCTGGATTTTACTCTGGGCTCTCATCCCAAGAACACTTGCTTGTGTCTCATCTTTCCATGAGAGACCACCACAGTGAGATGCCTGGGCAAAGAGAGGATAAATCTAATGAGTTTCTGTGGTTGAGAGAGAATTTGAACTGGCTTTCCCTTGTCCTCCCAAACGATCACTTTATACCCCTAATTAAGCGTTCATTTTATGAGTGGCTATAACATTTTCCTCACACCAAAATTTCTTCCTTCCTTTCTTTACTTCCAATCTCTGGCTAATCATTTAAAAGTAGCATTTGCTATTGTTGAAATTATTTTCAAGATTGTTGGGATTCTTTGCTAACTAATCATTTCCACTGAATTAATCTTAACTATTAGTCTGATTATTCTCATAGTTTTCTTTCAAGGCTAGTCTTATGTAAGCCAGGGCAGAAAGAATGAGTGGCATTAGAGAAGTAGTGACAAGAGAGCAGAACATAAGTTAACATCACAGTCAGTTATACCAATATACTTTGTTTGAATTTGACGTTATGATTTGTAAGTCATGGCTTACAGCTTAAAAAATGACACAGGTCATTCAACAAACTTTGGCTAGGCATTAGAATAAGTCATGTGGAACAGCAAACAATACAAAATCACATAAATAGAGCATCTTTCTTCAAGCGGACAATTGCAAAAAATTGATAGGACGCCACTATCTTTGTACAACTAGAATAAAAGTGCTTATTTTTCTGTGAACATCTCTCATATTTTTCTTTTTCATGTCCCTACATAAAGCCATTTGGTAGGTTTATTGTATAGTTGTATTCCACAACAATACAATGTTTAGCTCTAAACATTTTAGCTCTAAAATGTCCTGGAATGTATCTGGTTTCCAATCTAATAGCTAACTTGTCATTTAGAATAGCAACATCAAACAAAAACAATCTGGATAAAAAAGGATTTCAATTTTCTGAATCAATCTGTTCGGTAAAGCAATTCATGAATAAGACTAGCTCCATGTATCTGACCAACTGAGTTATGTTCATCACCTTCTGAAATAGATTTCAGTCTTCATAAAGCAGGAATGGGGACTTTTTCAACCTGAGGGCCTAACATTTGGTAGTTATCTTGACTCTTGTATTCCAGTGGCATAGGGGACAAAAATTGGTTAGGAGTATGGTAGAAATATACTTTGCGAAGATGATAAAATATGTATAAGTATGATAATAGTGTTGATATAATTTTGCTCTATCTCACTTGATCTTAATTTTCTGAGCCTCAGTTTATTGGGTTTACTATCACTTCTTTTCTGTACTTACAGAACTTTGTTTATCCACAAAGGAATTCTAAGATGGGCATGCCTGTCTAGGTTTGGTGGGCCCAATACCTAGATTTACCAGGTCCACACTGAAAAGTGCTGGAGAGCCACTATATGGCTGCAAAATATTTATGTAGTCCTTTGCTACCATTTAGCGGTTAGATTTTTGCAGCTTAGTCTTGTATACCTTACTTACCAGCATCAAAATGAACTCATATGATGGTTCTTATATTTCAAGGATACACCTCAGTTTGGTTTCAGCAAAAGGAAAGCAATATACCTAGATTGTTGCTCAAGAATATGGAGTCACAGTACAGTGTTAGAAATCCTAGACCTTCAAATGCCTATTCATAAGGAAGCATCTGTACTCGGAGTAATTACTTTATCCTCAAAACTGTAATATCTTGACAAACTCCAGAGATTGACAAAGATCTCCAAAATAATCACTGTATTTCCAGACTATCTAGGGCCATTCCAGGGAGAAAACTACTTACACGATTACTGATAGCACTGCCAACCACCAGAAAACACTTTGAAAGTTCTTTGAAGAACAATTGTTTCCCCAGCAGCTATAAATTAAGCAGTGGTAAGGAAAAGGGAAGACTGCTTAAGAAATAAAGGAAAGGTCCTATAGGCTGTGTATGGTTTGTGAATGAAATGGCCTTGTCAAAGCTGGCTGGCAATCTCTTTGTTTTTGTTTTTTTTAATATTGCAATACGGTGTATGTTAAGCTCTATAAAAATATTTTGGAAATTTCAGGTAATCCAAAGAAGAGCAACTGTTTTAATTGATATTCTATGAGGCATTTTACGAACTTAACATTTGGTTTGATTTAATGTTATTTTTTTGTGCTATGACTTCTTAATTCTTTTTTGCAGTTCCGTTTTTATTTTGCCTTTGGTTGTCCTTGTTACTTTTAATGTTACATTATTTCACATCTTATCTTATTAATTCATCTGTACATCATTTTGAGAGCTTCAATTGTTGGAGTATAAGAAGCTGGAATATAGTTATTGCTATTAGTGAGGTCCATCATCATGAAACTCACAGAGGAGTCTCCTCCCATTGAAAAAATAAAGGATTGCTGCATTTTTTTTAAAAGCTCACTGATGGGATGGCACTTTTTGGAAAGTAATTTTACACAAATTATAGAAATGGAGACATTTAGGCAAGTACAGGTTTTGTGATAAGAATGAAAGATATAAACATCTCTCTTCCATGAAAGAATAATTAAAGGCATAGAAACTCTGCATTGCTTTGCTTCTAGAATTCTTTCTTAATGAATTTTACAAAGCAGCCCCCTCTTACATAAATAACGCTAATTGTTTTTACTATTTCAAGCCAATAAGATTTATCTACAGCATATTCATTTCACATAAATCAAAACTCTTTATCCAAGAATTATTATTTATTCTTTATCCAAGAATTATTATTTATTCTTTATCTGCAGATCATATAATAATCTTTTAAGACTTGAACATTGTATATTTTTTTTCTGAGAAAAAAAATGAAAAAGGCTATTTGTAAAAATAGATGTAAGCTTGCTCACTGATGAGCTAAAGAGGAACAGGAAAGTAGAAACATAAAAAGCTTCAGACCAAATAAGTTCAAACCTGCTGGTGGCAAGTAAGGATGAATAGAGAGAGCCATAAATCTGTTGACATCTAACTCTGAACAATTTTGAGAATTACATTTAATAGGATATATTAAGTTTTTGTGCATATTGAGTATCATATATGTTGATCATTTAATGCATTGATTAATATATATTACATTCAAAATATGTCAGGTAATAGGTGGGCCCAAAGGAAGTAGTAAGGATTTTTGAAAGACTGGCATGTTCGCTGGTTTTCCAGAAGCTTAATATATCCATTTTATTACTTAAGCCCCCAAAACGTTCCATAAACAAACAAAAAAAAAGAGGAAATTTTGGGTCCACACATTTAATGAATGCATGATGCCATACTTCTTGTGCTGCTCAGATGTCAAACAAATAAACCCCCTGGGCACAGGAAAGTTTCCCGTTCTTTTAATAAAATACCATGTCTGATAGAACCGATAATTATACATCGATTTTGAAGAAAGGTTACAAAATTAAATTTCTAGTTTGAACTACAATTAATGAGAATACAACAGTGCAAAATGATTGTCTTTATCTAGGAAACTGCTGAAAATTCCTATACAACAGTATAATTCCAAACATAAACAAAAATTTATTGATCTGATAGTTATTGATATTAAACATTTGTTACCTGCTTATTAATCGAAAAGTGCCTGTCATGTGTTGTGCTTGTCTTCCATATATTATCTCTTATTTTTCTGAATCAATAAATGGAGCATAACATTCTAAGCATAAAATAGAAGTGTTTAAACTTCCTTTCACCTTTAAAATAAAGAACAATAGACTTTTCTTCACCATACTAGTTAATGTTAATTTTATTTGCACAGCAAAATGCATTACAAAAGTCTAGAATTGCTTCTTTGTTTGAAACAATTCAATCAAATTATTTTTCATGGGAGGTTGACTTTCTGTTTTGGATGCTAATCTTAAATATTTTTGTTATGTATGGAAATAGTTTAAATAAAAGCAAGCTTGGGGTAAAGTGCAGGGTTCTGGCCCTGCACTTCTGATTGGGTGTTAAGCGGCTCGATCGGATTGGTTGGGTTCAGAGAATCCGATTGGCCCTTAACGAAGGACTCTTATTGGTTCTGGAGCTAGCGTCTTACAGCTCCCTATTGGTTATTTCACATTAAGGTCACCTATATAAGGCAGAGTTGTTGTTGTTCACCCTCTTAAGTCACTATGTAATAAAGAGCTGAAAGTTCACTAACTAAGATTGTCTCCAGTCATTTCACCCATGTCTGAAACTGTATCACTGGCGACGAGGGTGGGATTTGGAGACATCTGATCTTAAGGAACCGGGAAGAAAAACAGAGCACGTGCCGAGATGATGCCACCAACGGTAACCATATCCAGCGGCATCGTACCACCCGCTCCGTTTGATCCGAACCAAGAGGATTGGGAATCCTACATGGATTGCTTCCAAATGTTCCTTGAAACAAACAACCTGAAGGACTCCACACCAGCCAAGAAGCGGGCGCTGTTCCTGACGTACTGCGGCCCGGCTGTCTTTAAAATGGCAAAGGCACTCGCGAAACCTCGAGAAGTTAAAGCAACTCATTCCTACCATCCAACGCCAAGACCTTCGAATGCAACGTCTCATCCTTAAAGACTACCAAGGGAATCGGATCCCTGTGCTTGGGTCTTGTCGAGTCTGCGTCTCGTTTAAAAAGCATACGGCATACTATAACATACTCTAACAATCATCGATAGGGACAGGCCTAGTTTGTTGGGCCTCCAATGGTTTGCGCCACTCGGCATCGAAGTAGCCGGCGTGAACCGAGTTGGTGATTGCGAGTGGGAGGAGGACCTTATTACTGAATTCAGCGATGTCTTCGCAGATCATCTGGGTGAGTATAAGGGGACCCCAATTTCATTAAGCCTCGACCCTAAGGTTGCCCCGATCCGTTTAAAGCCCCGTCGAGTTCCGTTCGCCCTTAAGGCCAAGATAGATGAACAACTTGACAAACTAATTAAACAAGGGGTACTGCAACCCATTGATCATTCTCCATGGGAAACTCCTATTGTAACCCCCATTAAACCAATCCGAATCTGTGGGGACTACCGGGCCACTCTAAACCACGCCCTCCAGCAGAACGCGTATCCAGTGCTGGTGGTACAGCACCTCCTTCATTCCCTGGGAGGCGGAAAGGTTTTTGCTAAGTTAGATTTAGCTCAAGCCTATCAACAATTGCCCGTGGACGATAAAACAGCCCAAGCTCAAACGATAGTAACGCACAGAGGTGCTTTTAAATGTACCCGATTGCAATTTGGGGTAAGTGTAGCTCCGGGAATATTCCAAAGTTTAATGGAACGATTATTGCAGGGAATCAAGGGCATGGTTCCGTATTTTGATGACGTGTTAATTGCAGCTCCTAGTAAAAAAATTCTACAGAATCGTTTAAAATGTGTTCTTAAGAAATTTCAAGAAGCGGGATTGAAAGTAAAAAAGGATAAATGTCATCTGTATACAGACAGTGTTGAATTTCTAGGTTATCGCATTGATAGTCAGGGTATACACCCTACTGAGAGTAAATTAAGGGCGATAAAAAATGCTCCCAGACCCCGTAACAAAACAGATCTCCAGGCATTTTTAGGCCTTATTAATTTCTATAATGTGTTTTTACCACATAAGGCGACTGTGGCTGATCCGTTACACCGGTTATTAGATAAGAAAGCATTGTGGGTTTGGGGTTACCGGGAGGAAAAAGCATTTCGAAATGTAAAAGATTTACTTACATCTGATTCTGTACTTATGCAATATAATGAAACATTACCATTGGTTATAACTTGTGATGCCTCACCGTTTGGGGTGGGCGCTATTTTGAGCCATGTGCTGCCTAATGGAAACAAGGCCCCTGTTGCATACTTTTCGAAGACTCTTTCTCAGGCAGAACGTAACTATGGACAAATAGATAAGGAAGCTCTTGCAATTGTGGCAGCCGTAAAAAAATTCCATGAGTATGTATATGGAAGGACATTTACCATTGTAACTGACCACAAACCTTTACTGGGGATAATCGCTGGGGACAAACCAACTCCCTATATATTGTCCCCAAGAATGACTTGATGGTCAGAGTTCCTAGCTGCTTATAATTATCGATTGTTACATCGCCCAGGGAAAGCCATTCCCCACGCCGACGCACTCAGCAGAGCACCGCTACCAGAAACTCTCAACGATCCGGCACCAACAGTATCGGCATTACAAATCGAGATGCTCAACTCGCCTCCTATGACTGCTCGAGATATCGCGAGAGAGACCAGATGAGATCACACCCTAGCTCGAGTCCTAGGCTGGGTAGAACGTGGATGGCCATTGGACCAGGTCCCAGATGACTTCGCGCCATTTAAAACAAGACAGACTGAACTTTTTTCGCAAAAAGGCTGTGTCATCTGGGGCGATAGAGTCATCATTCCAGAACAACTCCAAAACTCGCTGTTACAAATTTTGCACGAAGGACATCCCGGGATCGTGCGGATGAAAGCACTCACACGGAGCTACGCTTGGTGGCCAGGCATGGACCGACACATCGAGCAATGGGTCAAGGCCTGCACCAAGTGCCAACAAAACAGCAACGCACCGCCAAAAGGTGCACCGACTGAATGGGAGGCGCCACGCGGGCCCTGGTCCAGAATCCACCTGGATTTCGCAGGGCCGATTAAGGGACATACATTACTATTGACTGTCGATGCATACTCTAATTGGTTGGAAATTCATCGAATGTCCCATACAACCTCCGAAGTTGTCATTAAAGTCCTCAATAGACTCTTTGCAACTCATGGATTGCCGGACATCCTGGTGTCCGACAATGGACCACAGTTTACAGCGCTAATGTTTGAACAGTACCTTGCTGATAATGGCATCCGCCATGCACTCACCTCGCCGGCGCATCCTGCTACCAACGGCTGAGCAGAACACATGGTCCAATTTGTAAAAAAGACTTTGCAAAAAGTGGACTATGATAATATTGACAAAAAAATAAACCGCATTCTACTTCTACAACACATCACTCTGCACAGCGTAACCGGCAGAACTCCCGCAGAACTTCTCATGGGGCGAAAACTACGTTCCCACCTCGACCGATTGCACCCTGCTTACGAGCCAGAAAAGCCTGCAGGATCCAGCGGATGCTACCGTACCTTCAAGGTAGGCGACCCCGTTTATGCAAGAAATTTATCGGGCGACCCGGTTTGGATTGAAGCAACGATAATACGCGAGACTGGGCCCAAATCCTATATTGTAAAATGTGTTGATGAAAGACTGTGGAAACGACATATTGACCAATTACGGTCACGACTCCTTTCGGCCAGCCAGCAACTCCCCTACGACCAAACTGAGGGGGGGGGGAAGGAATGGAAGAAGACGACATTCCAGGGAACCTGTTCCAAGAGAGTGATGAATCTAGTGAAATTCAGGACATGGAGCAGGAGGAAGAATCGCACGCTCCAAGGGAAATCACACCAGAACGAGAAGCTGAGCCACTACCAAACATTTTACCTCAACAGGACTGCACACAGCCAGTCCAAAGAAAATCTAATAGACCCAAAAAACAACCGTCCTATTTGAAGGACTATATAACCACACCATAATTGAGGAGCCAGGGGGAAGGGGTGTTATGTATGTATATAGTTTAAATAAAAGCAAGCTTGGGATAAAGTGCAGGGTTCTGGCCCTGCGCTTCTGATTGGGTGTTAAGCGGCTCGATCAGATTGGTTGGGTTCAGAGAATCCGATTGGCCCTTAACGAAGGACTCTTATTGGTTCTGGAGCTAGCGTCTTACAGCTCCCTATTGGTTATTTCACATTAAGGTCACCTATATAAGGCAGAGTTGTTGTTGTTCACCCTCTTAAGTCATTATGTAATAAAGAGCTGAAAGTTCACCAACTAAGATTGTCTCCAGTCATTTCACCCATGTCTGAAACTATATCAATTTTTATTTCACTGATTCCCTCAAAGAAAGTTTGGCTCAACCAATAATCTTTATTAGCTTGGAGTTTTAGGTTTTCAAAGCTTATTAGAACAGACAAATCTTTGTTTATACAAAATTCCAAGAAAATACAAAAGAGGATACATCATTACAGAACCTCTGGGACATGATGAAGGCTTATACAAGAGGTTTGATAATGGACTATACAAGGAAAAGAAATATAAAACAGAAAAAAATCTTTAAAATATTGGAAGATGACTACAAGAAATTGGAAAAAGAACTACAGAAATTTCCACAAAAAAAGGATATTAAAATTAAAATGGAGATAACTAAGCATAAAATGGGGCTAATGGAAAAAGAAGAAATAGCACAAAAAATTAAAAATCCTAAGCAGAACTATTTTGATGCAAACAAACCAGGCAGATGGCTAGCATATAAATTGAGAAAGGAAAGAGACTCAAGAAAAATAAAACAATTGATAAATGAACAAGGACACGTATGCTATGGAAATGCGGAGAAGAAAAAAATTATTCAAGATTACTATGGAAAACTGTACCATCAAGAGAATCTCCAGGAAGAAAGAATTCAACAATACTTACAGCAAGCAAATTTGCCCCAGATACCCAAAGATATTGCAACAATGTTAGAAAGTAATATAACAATGATGGAATTAACAAAGCTTTACAAAAGCAAAACATTGGGAAAGCACCAGGTCCAGACAGTTTGCCAGTGGAATTTTATAAGACATTCCAGGAAACATTGAATCTTCACTTATTAGAAATTATGAATGAAGTTATGACAAAGAAGAGAATACCCGAAACATGGTCAGAAGCATATATCACACTTGTACCAAAGGAGGACACAAACCCACAGCAAGTTAAAAATTACAGACTATATCACTATTAAATTCAGATTATAAAATTTTTGCTTCAATTCTGGCAGAAAGACTGAAACGATACTTAAACAATTTTATTCATCCTGACCAAAATGGATTTCTGCCGAAGAGACAGATTAAAGAGAATAATTTTAGATACACTGGAATATTATGAGGCACATCCTGAAAAACAAATGGCTCTGATGTTTATAGATGCACAAAAAGCCTTTGATAATGTGAATTGGCGTTTTATGCTGTTACAATTGGACCAAATGGGCTTTGGTTAAAAATGTACTCAAGCCATCGAAATGATATATCATAAACAAACTGCAAAGGTTATGATAAATGGAGAATTAACAGACTTTATAGATATAAGAAAAGGGACCAGATAAGGCTGTCCACTGTTGCCTCTGTTGTTTGTGTTAACACTGGAAGTGCTGAATAGGAACATCAGAGAAGAAAAAGAAATAAAAGGAATGAAAATTAAAAAAGAAGAGTATAAATTAGAAGCTTTTGCAGATGACCTGGTATTTATATTAGAGGATCCATTGGAGTCTTCACTTAAACTGATAGAAAAAATAGAAGAGTAGGGGAAAATAGCAGGTTTGAAAATAAATAAAAATAAAACAAAGATTTTAGCAAAGAACATGTTAGTAAGATGAAAGAAAGAATTGGAGGAAGTTTTGGGGATCCAGGTCACAAACAAGGTTAAGTATTTAGGGATACATATAACACCAAGGTGTAACACACTTGGAACAATTATCTCAAAGTTAAACAACAGATTGTGACAGATTTGACAAAATGGGAAAATTTACAATTATCACTGATTGGGAGAATATCTACAATTAAGATGAATGTATTACCTAGAATCTTATATTTATTCCAGACAATTCCAATCAGATTAGGGAAATAATTTTTTGAAGATTTAAACAAAATAGTGCTAAAATACATTTGGTAGGGGAAGAAAGCTAGAATAAAACTTAAATTGTTACAAGATGCAAGAATAAGTGGAAGATTTGCTTTGCCCAATTGGCAAAGCGACGAGTCTGATGTGGGTAAAGGAGTGGTAACACTAAGGAATACTAGACTTTTGAATTTAGAAGGACATGACCGGCTGTTAGGGTGGCATGCCTTTCTCTGGTATAAGCGAACTAAAATGCAGGGGTATTTTAGAAGACATTATATTCGAGAAGCATTGTTTCTAAACTGGGAGAAGATAAAAAAGCAATATTATTTAAAAATTCCGCTATGGTTATCTACTATTGAAGCTTTTCCCTATCCAATAATATATAAAAAGGAACAAACGGTTAGATATGGTGAGATATTGAATGAAAAGGGTGAACTTAAATCTATGCAAGTGTTGGAAGAACAAGATGTAAAAATGAATTGGTTTTCATATTTGCAAATACAATCTAGATTTGATAACGATGTTAAAACAGAAGGTATTTATGATAAGTTGACTGATTTAGATAAAATTTTGACAGGTAATGCTGAAAATGTAATAAAAAACCTTTATGGACATTTGCTAGAGTTTAAATTAGAGGAAGAACAGGTGAAAGAAACAATGTTTGCGTGGGGGAAAAATTTCAGATGTGAGATTGATTTAGATAAATGGCAAAAATTGTGGCCTCAAAATTATAAAATGACAACGTCAACTGCATATAGAAAATTTGTATAAGATGTTTTACAGGTGGCACTTACCTCTGACGAGAATTGCGAGGATGTTCAAGAATAAATCGGATAAATGTTGGAAATGTCTTCAGATACCTGGTTCATATTACCACATGTAATGCCCGGATGAAAAAAGATATTGGATTATAATCCACACATGGTTGGAGAAAATGACTAAACAATACATAGACTGAGATATTTTTATTGGGAATTATACCAGAAATATATAATAAAGAATTGAAATATTTGATTGTAAATGTTTTAACAGCAGCTAGAATTGTATTTGCTAAGAATTGGAAAAATGAAAAAATACCTAGGCAGGAGGAAATTATTAAGAAAATCATGGACTGTGCCGAAATGAGTAAATTGACATTTGAAATTAGAGAATAAGAGCATAAACAATTTTATGTGATATGGGATTTATTTTATCAATGGTTAGATAAAAAGACATGGTAAAGAAATATATTAGTAAGCCTTACAATAAAAATTAATAGACTGATAAAGAATACAATATAAAATATATAACCATTGGATGAATGTATAAGATTAAATCATAATGAAAATTAGAATATCTCGTATACAATGATTTAAAAATAGTCAAATGAATGTTTAATAATTAATATTATATAAGCACAAGCTAGTCCCATAAGGTGAGAATTTATATAATTTGTGAGTAATGGTAAAAAAAGGATAGCACAAAAGATTGTAACCAACTGACATACTGTATGTACATAATTGAAAGAGGGTTTTATGTTTTTATGTTTTGTTCTTATGTTTGTTGTAAAAAACAAAAACTTAAAAAAAAAGATTTGGAAAGAATCCTTATACTTCAGTTAAAACTCTGATTTTCAAAGAACTCAAAGTAGTAAGAGTATGCTTGAAAGAAATGTATCTTCTGGCTTCGCATCATGTGAATCTTTCTTCCTAGTGTTTTCCCCCTAGTGCTGGATCTGCCTTTTCAGCTAAAAATGTCACTGAGGTTAATATTTATGACATTTCTAGGCCAAGAAGATGTCCAGTGGCTTTGGCATACAGAAGAATATTTTACAGACAAAGAGAGAAACTTCAGGGCAAGTTTTGGAATATGTAGCTTTATTTGCTTCTCTGCCTACTCCAGTCTCTTGAGATAGCTACAAAAAGGCAATTGCACTGTTTTCCTAGAGGCAATCTTATGCCATTAAAGCTCCCCCACCCCTTTGACAGTGAATAAGTGAACTTGGGTTCATCTGAAATATCAAAAGACTCAAAATTGAAGTTGAAATATGTGGTTTACATACATAAACAAAACTATGTATGAAAATGTGATGTGAGAAGGAGTGAAGATGAAAAACACAAGATGCTACTTCAAATAGAATGAAGAACACATTAAAGCAAGACTCAGTTTGCATTGCAATATTATTTATGGTTTATAATCTTTTCTTACTGCATAGTCCTTTTTTATGCATAAATCCCTTCCTGGGGTTTAAGAAAATGTTTGATCAGGTATATGATCTTCCAGCAGAGAATATTTTGAAACATACCATGTATAAATAGATTTTGTGTATTTTTATACCTTTCCTACAAAATATCATTCCCAGCGTGCCTGAATTGTGAGTTGCCATATTGGGGTTACATACTAGTATTTTTTTTTTTTAATAATGAAGAGAGCCAAGAAGGTATAGTCCTTCTCCTGCCATTTTCAATCTCCCAGCATCAATAGGTGAGGCTGGAATGTGCCAATAATGATGCATTCAGGTGAAAGATGGAAAATGTGACAGTTGAAACAAAACAACTGGTGTTTTGTAAAGCCAATCAACATAGAAAAATGGAAGAGAAAATGGAGAAGCATCAAAGCACATGATTCTGTCTATTTTCACAACACTGAATGTGGGAAAAGTGATATAGGGCTGTGGAATTATTTTCATGATAAGTTTTACTGCTGGTGGAACCTGGTCAATCTTGTCTGGGCTCAGAATCAAGTAGTCTTTTTAGTTCTTGAGTAGGAGTCGATGTAATAATATCCAGGGCATAGGATAGACTAAGAAGGTTAAAACATCTTGGAAGAAGTTAATCACAAATTACTTGTATACATTTGTTATGGGGAAAAAATCCTTTGCAGATGAACTATGAAAGTTTTTTCTGGAAAAAAATAGTATTGTTATGGATAATTTAATTTGGCGAAGTACAATTCATAAATCAATATAAAATCATATAAGCTAAGAGAACAATTAACATTAAAAAGTAGAACTGCATAATCCCAATTCCCCAAATCCCATCTCTTCAGAATTACTTTATGTATTTATTATGAAAAAAATATGAACTAGCACTGCATCTGAGCTAAATGTTCTTCTTTGGATTATAAGATGTTTAAATTCACTAAGTCTCAGACAGATGTAGAACTTATATCAGCAGAGATACTCCAAGGTTGCTAATGAATTGTACTTCCAATGAGAGAGGAGGGGGAATTACTTTATGAAGAGTGCTTGTACTAATAGCACTTAATTACTTTTATTTAAATTAAAATAAACAATGAAATAATTTAATTAAATAAATTAAATCATGAAGTGAGATGAAATTCCACCACTCCTTTGTTCTTCTGCTTCTCCTTTCTGGAATGTAGTCTTTGATATGTCACATAAAAGCCATTGGCCTGAAAAAAAAAAAGTTTCCAACTATATATAGAATATAGAGTTCACTTGTCGAGGATTTCTAATATCTGCAAATGTTGCAACATGCAAAAATGTAAGGCACAATAAAATTACTTATAACATTCGTAATCTTTTGATCCTTAAATACATCTGGTTGTCCAGATGTCTAATGTCCAAACTTATATTTGCTTAAGTTCATATAACCAAAGATTAAGTAGGTTGGAAACAAATTCAAGTCACAATTGAGGAATGTTTTTTTCCTTCTGTGTAGTCCCTTAAATGGTCAAATGACAATTCCTGAGCTGATAAGTTGCTGAGATTCTTTCTTGCTTTCCAGATAGATTTCAGACAGTGGACTCCAGAAGTGTTGGTGGATGAGATAAAAATCTGCCAGATAGGATTATAATCAGGGGTGGGATCCGACTGGTGTAAGTACCGGTTCAGTGATTTTACATTTTGCGCTGGACAGCTGAGTAGTGCTGCGTGCGGGTGCACAGCGGTTGAAAAAGCACTTTTTTCCTGCTTTTTCAACTGCAGCTGTGTCGTGCAAAGCAACTGCAGTTGAAAACGCAGGAAATAAGTCATCTAAGAGCCCAGGAGGGTGGGTGGGCCAAAAAGCAGCAGACATAGAACCAGTTCTATGTATGCTCTCTGTTTGCTGCTTTTCAGAGCAACCGGTTCTACAGAAGTAGAAAGAACCAGTAGAATCCCACCCCGATTATAATCCAGTCCCTACCCCATTTGTTTATTCACTTACATAACCAACAAGGATTGAATCATGGCAATATGAGTATCAGCTTGCAGATCTTGATTATTCCTGCAGATGCTGATGATGGACATATGATGCTGGTGGTTGCCATGTTCATGTTCACCAACATGGTATATGTGTTTGTAGGTTTTAACTAGATGTCTAGCTCTCCACAATCATGCAACATTTGGCAGTTTATGATACAAAAAATATCCATAAAATAATCTTACAATTAAATAATAAATATAATTATAAAGAATACTCAAGATTGTTTAAAAACTGGAACATACGAACTTCTAAAGCACTTCTCTGAGAACAGTAACTTAAAAGGTCCCCTGGAAGAGCTCATTTCAACCTGCTTCTGGGACAGTAATAGGTCTGGGGAAAGCCTAAGCTTTGATGGGAGCTATTCCATGAAATGGGATTTATAACAGAAAAGCATGCCTGTCTCTTGGGATTGAATCAAGACAAATATTAAAATTATGCTTGTTTCACTTATTTTTTCATCTTCTCTGCTACAACCTCTGTGCATTTTTATGTTAGTCTGAGCTTTTGACAAAATTTCTAGGCACTTTTGTGTGCACCTGTTCTATTCATTTTATAAACACATTGCCCAATATATGAATTTTATGCAATATTTGTTATAGATATATTTACAAATGAGCATATGCACTTACATACATACTCATCTTTGCATTAACATTAAACAAAACCTAGAAAAGGAGTTGGTATATACCTCCTCATATTGCTACCTTGAAAGAGAATCTCTGGATTAGAGAGCCTAATTTGGATGGAATACAGTGAATGTGCTTTAGGTAGCATTGGGTTGTTGTTCAGCTTATGAAATGCTTTTGAAAACCATACAACTTATGCATAAACAGTGCTTAAATTGTAAGTACTGTGATTATCATTAGCAAAAAAAAATTGCATGTAGATTGAGTACCAACAAGTAAATCTAGATTATGGTAGATTACATTTTTTTCTTGTTATTAAAATAGTGCTATATAAAACACTATTTGTTATAGGTTTGTTAAGAGATGGAGGGCAACATCTATGGTCCTATTTGGTGATTAATATTTTTTATACAAGAGTGCATCATGACATTTGGAGCAGTGAACTTTCAAAGTTCTATAATAAAGTTTCAATTTGCATGATGTTCTAATTCTCATATAAATTGTGAACAGAACAAAGTTCTCTAGTATTGTAGACATGAATGAAGATAAATGAACACAGATAAAATGGTATCTCGTTACTCATAAAACCATAAACTAATTTTAGGAAAAGTATAGTGTTGAAGGGAAATACATTATTTTAATCTAAATGTCTCTAAAGTAATGAAAAATACTGTTGAAGACAGAGTTGCAATGAGAATTCATTATTTAGAACCACAGTGATTGTATCAATTAGGTATATTTCTGCTTTATGAAAAAATCACACCTGTTCCAGAGAAGTCCTAAATATTTTCCTACCTTCCTTCCCTCCCTCCCTGTCTCCCCCACTCCTTCCCTCCCTCCCTCTCTTTTGCTATTTTATTGAATGCTACTTTAAATTCTTGGATTTTTTCCTCTGATGAGTACAATTAGTAATTAATATTATTTATATTCTCCTAGTGACACATTCTTTATAGATGTATACATTTTAAGTACTAAAATATTTCTCTATATATTTATACACAGAGAAGTATACATTAAAGTAAACTATTTCTCTATGTGAGAAGTTTTTGCTAATGTAACGGAGATCTTAATTTGTATTAGTGTTACATAGTTATGAGTGACAGCATGGGACTATCATCACACAGACTACTTCAATACATTCCAATGGGACTGACTCTGAAGATCACACTGAAATTTACCTGATGCAAAATGTAAGAGCCTATTTGATCTAATTACTATGATCATATTACATCTACTGTATCTTGTTGGCACTGCATTGGTTATTAATACATTTCAATGCAATTCAAAGTGTTATAAAATCTTATATTATTTGGCACAAAGGTATTTGATGGGCTATCTACCCCAGCAGGTATTAATTTATCTAAAGAGGTCCTTGTCGCACTCCAAGTCCAAGAATGGTGATTCTTCCAAGCTGATTCTTTATTATTGGAACATCCATTGACAGAATCTTGCCAGATTGAGCATTCAATTAGGTGCATCTACCATATACCCCGAGAGCCGTTAGGAAGGTGCTATCTTCACTTGCTTTCTCTTACACAAAGTATCCACACTGAGTTATTTTTTATTCCTCTGGGATGCATCCCCTTCTTTCTGGGAATACATCCTACTACATTCCATCACAATGTCTGTGGAGATTCTCAGTCATCCAAGTCACGATTGTCTCAAAGGTGCTTTTGCAAAAGGCAGCTGGACTTTGTTTTTCCTTGAAGACATTTTGCTTTTCAGCCAAGAAGCTTCTTTTGTTCTTCAGGGTCAGAACTGAAGAAACTTTTTGGATGAGAAATGAAACATCTTGAAGGATAAACAAAGTCTAGCTGCCTTTTGAAAAAGTACCTTTGGGATTTCATCATAGTCCTCCTGGAAGAAGCTGCTGTTCATGAGACACTGCTGCATAGCTAAGTGGGGGGGGAAAACACTTTTGTTCAGATAGATACAGAGGTATACACATTCACGAGAAGAAAATCTTTTTCAAGGTTGAGAATTGTAACTGCTATGTTAACAAAACAAGAAACAATGTTAGGGTAGGCTGATGTTTCATGGTGGAAAGAAGAAGAGGAGGTCAACCTATTCTCCAAAGCACTGGAAGGTGGAACAAAAAGCAATGGATGGAAACTAATCAAGGAGAGGACCAGCCTTGAAATAAGAAGAAATTTCCTGACTCCTTAATCAGTAGAATGGCTTGCCTTTGGAAATTGTAGGTATTCCATCCCTGGAGGTTTTAAAGAAGAGATTGGACAAGCACTGGTCTGAAATGTTATAGGGTCTCCTTTTTGATCAGGGGATTGTACTAGAAGATCTCCAAGATCTCTTCCAATTCTGCAATTCTCTTGAAAACAATTTTATTGATTTTCTACAAACAAACAAAACAAACAAGACATAAAAACATCAACTCTCTTATATACATACAGTGCGTCGGTTGGTTCATCAGTTTTGTGCATTCATTTCGTAGTCTCAATTGCAGTTATATTACATAACAACTCATATTGTCAACCCAAACTTATATATCCTAATATCGCTATTAAAAAATCATTTGACTATACTTTTAATCATTCATGCTTTATGAGATAACAATACTTTAAACAGTTTATTCTATAACAAATCATATAATCATACCAGATCTATCCTACGAACACTCTATAAATATAATATCAAATAACAAAAGAAAAAGAAAAAATAAAGATATTCCTTGCTATCTAACATTCTAAATATTCTATTATTGTATTTTGTCATCTAACCATTGATAGAAAAGATCCCAAATTTCATAAAATTGTTTATCCTCTTGCTCTCTAATTTCAAATGTCAATCTACTCATCTCAGCACATTCCAATATTTTCTTTTTTCTTTTTGAAACAAATTTTTATTAATTTTAAAGATAAAACAACACATCATTAACCATTAAATACATAAACACATAAAACCTCTTAACATTGTAAATCCTTACAAGTCAAACAAAACATTATTTTTATCCAGCATAATTCCAGTTTATCCCATCTCCATATGGACACACAAATATCTTTCAGCAAATTTCTCATTATTTCTCTTTACTCCTATTCAATTTCATTTCTCTTCCATATTTATCCATTTTATAGTCATCATATTCTTTTCTTTCTGGCTTGTTTAAATTATTCTCATCTAACATTCCTCCAAGGTTTTATTGATTCTTTTTTCCTTTTTTTTATAAAAAACAAATATTGTTAGTTTTACCATAAACACAATACACAAACATACAAACACAAAACATAAACAAAACTAAAAGATCTTTTCTGAAGGTTGTCTGTTCCCGGGTTAAAACTCTTCACACAGACACAAATTCAAACATCATATTCAACCCATATCTCCTTCCATATCTTATTATCATTTTCTTTTTTATATATATATATAAAAACCATTTTTATCAGTTTTATAAAAACAATGCACAAAGAATCAAGGCATAGCAGCTTATAAATTCTTTTCTAAGAAAAAATAATTATAAAAGATCAGTAAGGCATAACATTTCCAGATTATAATATCAATATTTCATATAATATTAACTTCATATCTTGTCCCTACTTCTCCTTTCCATCCAAATTATTTATTAATTAAAATTTTATTGCCTTTTATCAATATACAAAATCCAAAAAAAAAAAGCATATATATCCTTCCATATCTTATTACCATTTTCAACAACATTCTTTGTCTGTTCTATTTCCAATTATCCATTCATCTTTTTTTTTCTTTTACTATACTTCTCCTGTACACCAATTGGAGTAACATCTATAACTCATTACCCTAACTTAGAAATACTACATATAGCAATCTTTCTTGGGATTCTGTTTAAAAGATTCTAAAATTACATAATAAATTTTATATTCTAAATATACATATAAAAACACACTCTTATATACCCTCCAGAATCCCTCTTTTAATCTAAATTAAATTCACCCATTGTCTCTAAATAAACTTTTTTTCTTTAGGTCTTGCTTCCCCCCATTAAGGCTTCTCCTCCCCCCCTTTCTCTCTTGCTTATTCTTCTCCTTGCCCTTTCTACCCCTTTGCTTTTTCCCTTCGCTTTTCTTACTCCTTTTCCTTTGCTTTCTAACCTTGCCTCCATCTTTTCGCTCATTTTTCTCTCTTTTGGTTGTTTTTATAATTCTTAAAATCCCCTTTTTCTTATCCTTTTTCTCCTCCTCTCCGGAAGGGACCCATTGTTCATCAAAAATGGCTTCTTCTTCCTCTTCTTCCTTGTCCCAGTCCTTCTGCTGCGTAATCAACTTTTCAACAGAACATAACGCCATTTCTAAGAATTGAAACAAAGCGCCCAAAGTATCTTCTTTTTTATATTTTTGATATTCAATCTCTAGTTCATCTACAAACGATGCCATTATAAAAAGGGAAACTTTTTCCAAAACAACCACAAGTATTTTTAATCAAAGACAATCAAAAGCAATTAAAAAAAAAGTTCCAAAAGTTAATACTTTTCTTCCTTCTTCTCTTTCTCTTTCTGGATTAATTTTTATTCAAAGAGGTCCAATTACCATATATCTTCCTTTGGGATCCACAAAGACGTTCTAGACAATCTCCTCCTTTTTCAGCTTCTGCTCCAATTTTTTTTTCTCCCTTCCCACTTGCAATGACAATTTTAAATAATCAGAAATCCATACCTCCAGCAAAGATTTTCCAATTTCTTAAACTTTTAAATGTCCAAAAATCCCTTTGTCTCTTAGCTTCAACTTTCAAAGCAATCCACTTTCAATGTCTAATATATCCAAATATTTCTGCTATTTCCGTGGGATGGGAGAGTAAAAAAAAAAAAGTTCCCTTTAACAGCTTCTCCGCCGCTTTTCGCTCTTCTTAGGGATACAATGTATCCTCCAGCAATTCAAGCAGCTCAATTCCAGGCAATTTAAAAGGTGTTACTTGACCCGGCTCAGACAGAACTTTCACTCTTCACACTTCCTCCAGCACAGTTCTTACCCGGTTGCTGGCTTCTTCGTGGCGGCCATTGCTGACCGCCGCTCCACCGCCTTGGGAAAAAGGGGTTTTCCCGGAGAAGGGGGGGGTCTGCGACACCCCCACCTCCCTATCCGACTCCCCTCTCTCTTCAGCTGTCCCTACAGGGCAGCCATATCCCCCTGACCCATCTGGATCGGGGGTACCTTGACGGCTAGCACAGCAGGAATCGCGAGCTGTCGCGAATTCCTGCTGCCCCGAAGCCACGCGAAACCGGAAGTCCCCAATATTTTCTTAATAATTTCTTCCTGCGATGGTATTTTCTCATTCTTCCAATTTTTAGCAAATACAATCCTAGCCGCTGTTAATACATTCACAATCAAATATTTCAAGTCTTTATTGTATGTATCTGGTAAGATTCCCAATAAAAAGAACTCCAGTTTCAAATCTATATGTTTCTTTATCATTTTTTTCCAACCACATGCGAATTTAAGTCCAATATTTTCTAGCATTCTCACAAGTCCACCACATATGGTAATATGAGCCAGGTATCTGATGACATTTCCAACATTTTTCAGATTTGTTCTTGAACATTCTTGCTATTCTCGTCGGGGGAAAATGTCACCTGTAAAACATCTTACACAAATTTTCTTTATATGCTGTTGACATTGTCATTTTATAATTTTGAGACCACAATTTTTGCCATTTCTCTAGATCAATCCCATATCCAAAATTCTTCCCCCAAACAATCATAGTTTCTTAAACTTGTTCTTCCTCTAATTTAATTCCCAGTAAATAACCATATATTTTTTTAATCACCTTCTCATCAGTACCCGTCAAGATCTTATCTAGATCATAAAATCCCTCTGTTTTAGAAACTTCATCATACCTTGAATGTATTTGCGCATATGAAAACCAATTCATCTTTATACCTTGTTCTTCTAACTTTTGTATTGATTTAAGTTCACCCTTTTCATCCAATAGTTCCCCATATCTAACTGTTTGTTCCTTCTTATAAATTATAGGATAGGAAAATGCTTCAATAGTCGATAACCAAACTGGAATTTTCAAATAACATTGTGTTTTTATCTTCTCCCAGTTTAACCACAAAGACTCCTGTATATAATGTCTTCTAAAATAACCCTGTGTTTTAGTTCCCTTATACCATAAAAAAGCGTGCCAACCCAACAACAAATCATGACCTTCTAATGTCAACAATCTAGTCTTTCTTAATGTTATCCATTCCTTGACCCACATCAAATTTGCAGCTTAGTACAATTCCCAATTGGGCAGGCCAAAACCTCCTCTAATTCTAGCGTCTTGCAAAAGCTTTAGCTTTATTCTCGCTTTCTTACCTTGCCATATATATTTCAGCATAATTTTATTTAAATCTTCAAAATAGTCTTTTCCGAGCCTAATTAGTATTGTTTGAAACAGAAATAGAATTCTGGGTAAAATATTCATCTTGATTGTTGAAATTCTCCCTATTAATGACAATTGTAAGTTTTCCCATTTCTTCAAGTCTAAAGCTATCTGTTGTTTAAGTTTAATATAATTGTTCTCTTTTAATGTGCTACATCTTGCTGTCAAGTGAATCCCCAGATACTTGACCTTATTTGTAACTTGGATTTTCAACAGGTCTGCCAGTTCTTCTCTCTGTCTCAGAAGCATATTCTTTGTCAAAATCTTTGTTTTGTCTTTATTTATTTTCAAACCAGCCACCTCACCATATATCTCTATCTTTTCCAATAACTTTGGAGCTGTTTCTTACGGATCTTCCAAAATAAAGGCTAAGTCATCAGCAAAGGCTTGTAGTTTAAATTCTTCCTTTTTAATTTTCGTTCCTTTTATGCTTTTATCATCTCTAATATTTCTAACTTCCAAAGTCAACACAAATAGCAAAGGAGATAGGGGACATCCTTGTCTTGTGCCTTTTCTTATATTAATAAAGTCTGTGAATTCTCCCTCCATCATTACCTTTGCTGTCTGTTTATTATATATGGCTTCTATTGCTTGAATAAATTTTCTGGCAAAACCCATCTGTTCCAATAGTAATAACATAAACCTCCAGTTCACATTGTCAAATGCCTTTTGAGCATCTAGGAATATCAAAGCCATTTGCTTTTCAGGGTGTGCCTCATAATATTCCAAAGTATTCAAGATTACTCTCATATTGTCTCTAATTTGTCTCTTTGGCAGAAATCCATTTTGATCTGGGTGAATAAAATTATTTAAGTATTTTTTAAGTCTTTCTGCTAAAATTGAAGCAAAGATTTTATAGTCTGCATTTAATAAAGAAATAGGTCTATAGTTCTTAATTTGCAGTGGATCAGCCTCTTCTTTTGGAATAAGTGTAATATAAGCCTCTGACCATGTTTTGGGTATCATCTTCTTTGACATAGCTTCATTCATGACTTCTAGCAATGGAATACTCAATGATTCTTGTAATGTTTTATAAAATTCTGCCGGAAGCTCATCTGGACCTGGTGCTTTCCCATTATTTTGTTTCTTAAGTGCTTCAGTTAATTCCATCATTGTTATATTGCTTTCTAGTATTTCTTCAGTCTCTTTAGATATCTTCAATAGATTAGTGTTCTGTAAATACTGTTTGACTTTTTCCTCATCAATATTCTCTTGTTTATACAGTTGCCCATAGAAGTCTTGAATAATTTCTTTTTCCTCCTTATTACCATAACAAACTTGGCCTTGGTCATCTATTAACTTCAATATTTTTCTTGATTCTTTCTCCTTTCTCAATTTATATGCTAACCATCTACCTGGTTTATTTGCATCTTCAAAATAATTTTGTTTAGCATTTCTAACTTTCTGTGCCAATTCTTCTTTCTCTATTAATTCCTTTTTATGTTTAGTTATATCCAACTTCAATTTAATATCCTTTTTCTGTGGCGTTTTCTGTAATTTTTTTTCAAGTCTTTTATACTCATCTTCCAAGGCCTTAGTGGCTTGCCTTTTCCTAATATTCTTTTTTCTTATATATTCTATTATCAAACCTCTAGCATATGCCTTCATTGTATCCCACACATTCTGTGTTGAAGTATCTTCTTTTTTATTATCTCTAAAGCATAAAGCCAGTTCTTTCTCCATCCATTGTGGAAAATCTTTTTCCTTTAAGATAGTATTGTTTAATGTCCATCTCGATCTTTTTTTTGTCCCTTCCATTTAATTGTCATTGGGCTATGATCTGCCCAAGTACTTATTTCAATATTTGTTTCTTGAACATTAGATATTAATTCTGTTGAGATCCAAATCATATCCAATCTGGACCATGATAAATGTCTATTTGAATAGAAAGTGTATTGTTTAGTTTTAACATTTCTTTCTCTCCAAATGTCTTTTAAAATTAATTTATCTGTCATTTTAAAAAAGGATTTAGGGAGAGTCTTTCTATTTTGCTTTGTTGTTGTTGCTATATAGTCCAGTTTATTGTCCACAATTCCATTGAAGTCTACCATCATAATTATATTAACATAGTCCAGTCCAGTTATTTTCATGTGTAATTTTTTTATAGAATTCTTCTTGTTTATCATTCGGAGCGTAAATTGCAATCAAAAGAATTTTTATATTGTTGTCCATTATTTCCACCATTGATACTCTTCCATCTTCATCAGTATAAATCAATTTTGCTGGGATGGCCTCTTTAATGTATAGAACCACTCCTCTTTTCTTACATTGAGTCAAAGAAGTAAATATTTTCCCTAATTTTGGCTGTACTAACAATTGTTCATGTTGTTTTTTAATATCTACTTCTTGCAAGACAAATTATATCAAATTTTAATTTCTCAAATTTATGAAAGGTTTTCCTTCTTTTAACAGCTGAATTGAGTCCATTTATATTCATTGTAATCAATTTTTTTTCTTCCATGATTATGCTTTATATTTAGGTTTAACAGCTCTTGTGGATCTTACTTCACACTATTCTTTACTATCCACCTGTCCACCTGCTACGCCTTTCTCTTTTTCAGTCTCCTGTTGTTCCTCTTGAAACTCAATTAATGAAACCTCTTTCTCTGCCTCTTCTTCTCTCCTTCCAAAAAATTCTGCATGGAAAAGTCCTGCTTTCTCGATTGAATCAATTCTATGTCTCTGTTCTTGCCACGTAAACATTAATCCTTCTGGAATCAGCGATCTATAATTCACTTCCTTTTTCAATAGCCTTTTGGTCAGGAATCGATATTCTCTTCTCATCTCTCTCACTCTTCTGGGTATTTGTTTTAAAACCACAATCTCTTTGCCTTTGTATTTCAACGTCTTCTCTCTTACAATTTGTAATATTTGTGTTTTAATGGATTTTTTGGTAAATCTGATATGGACTTCCCTTGGTAAGCTATTTCTCATCGCATATCTTGTATAAACTTGGTATACCTCATCTACTCCATCCATCATCTTTTCCTCTGTGATTTCCAAAGCATCCGCCAACAATTCTATCATTATCACAGCCAAGTTTTGTCCTTTTTCTTCTTCTATATTTTGAAATCTGAGATAGAATTCTGACCTCTCCATCTCCCACCTCAACATCCCACTTTTAGCTTGTTCAATCACTATTAATCTGCTGTCAGTATTTCCAATCTTCTCCTCTCTTTGTTTGCCTTCTTCTTCAATTTTTTGGAATCTCTCATCATACTTCACCATCATTTGTTGAATATTTTCTACTTTTTCATCAGTCTTCTCTGTTCTTTGTTCAATAGTATCTGTTTTTATCTTGAGATCTTGGATTCCTTGCATAATCATCTGTAAAGTCACTTTTTCTTGTTCTTTGTCTTGCTTCAACATTGTCTGAATTAAACGTTGTCCTCCAGCTGGTGGGGAGGCAGAGGTAGAAGTAGAAACACCAGAAAATATGGGTTTCCTACTCATTTTAGATGCTTCAAGATCTTCAAATTCTTTTTAACTTTTAATCCAACTAGTAGAATAGCCAATTATAATCCAAAATGGAAAAATCCAATAGTAAAAAGCCTGATGACAAAAAAGAAAAAGGAGAAAGAGAAGAAGAAAAATCTTCAGGTTTTTCTAGACCCTAATACAATTATGAAGTAGTCCACAATAAAAAATGAAAAATAAAAAGAAGAAAAAAGCCCAATAATAATAATAATAATAATAATAAAAAGAACAAAAATAAGGAAAAAAAGAAAAAATTCCTTCAGGTTCTTCACATCTTAATCCAACTGGGAAATCTCAATAATAAAAAAGAAAAGGCAGAATGGTCCAAAAACATGGATAGAAAAAGCAAAAATTCCCAGTAAAAAGAAGGAGAAGAAAAGAAAAATAAAGAAAAAAAATTCTGAGGCTTTCCCTTTCAAATAAAAAACAAAAATAAGAATATTACTGTTAAGCCTGGGTTCCCCAACCAGGGTTAAGGAGACAAGCTAAACAGAATGTGCAGCGTTAGTCAGATAGGCACACAGATAAATGAGTGAGATAAGCTTGCATGTTTATTAACATACAGTAAAAATAACAGATATGCTTGTGCTATCAAAAATATAGTTTATTCCATTTATAGCATAGTCAAAATAACAGTCCATTAGTCATGTATCATTTAGTCAGTCCATTCAAGGATATTCAGTTAGCAAAGTCCGTGCAGAATATCCTATGTCAGTTCACTTACAAATCAGTCCTTTGTTTATCTCTCCCGTTCGAGTAACGCAGTCTTGAGTCCATGCAGTAATTAGGGATCATCAAAGCCAGAGAGAGAGCAAGCTGTCATCTTGCTTCTTTTAAAGTGCTTTCACAACCACTCCCTTAATGACATTCCTATATTTAAAGTTGCAGACACTTTAACTTATAAACTATGATTACATATTTATTATTTTACCTAAACCAGTTAGGGTAAACAATGTTATCCCTAACATTCTCCCCTTTTAGGAAATAATAATAAATATAACTATTTACATCTTTAAATCATATTTGTTACAACTTTCTTTAAACTTGATTACTCCTTGAGCTTTTGTAAATTGGTCTGCAATGTTTTCTTCCGTCATGCAGTATTCCAATTTAATTAGCCCATTCTTTACAGATTCTCTAACATTTAAGTATCTTAAGTCAGTATGCTTTGATCTAGTTTTTACAGCTTTATTAGTAGCTAACTTTATGGCTGCCTGGTTGTCCTCGTACACAATAATGGAATCTTTAACAGTTATACCCATGTCTAATAATAACTGTTTGTACAAAATTAAGTAAGTGCATCGTAATGACAGACATGAAAATTCCGCTTCCATCGTGGACAAGCTAATATGCTGTTGTTGGATTGACTTCCATCCTATTAGTGTCTTACCAAATAATATAGCCATCCCAGATGTTGATTTTCTAGTGTTTATGTCAGTTGCAAAACTTGCATCTGCATAGGCACTAAGACTCAAATCACCCTTTGGTTCTATATACAATGCATGGTTCATTGTTCCTTTAAGATATCTTAAAATTCTCTTTAATGATTGCCAATGACATTGATGTGGATCCGAATTAAAACGTGCCAGTTGATTTACACTATAAGCTATATCTGGCCTAGACCAATTGCTTATATATGATAAGCTACCAATCAAAGATTGATATATGGACTTATCAAATTTGGGACTTTGATCATCAGTTTGGCAAACTTCCTGACTCATTGGAGTCTTTGCCGGCTTACAAAGTTCCATTTTATACGTTTTAATTAATTGGCAAATTTTATCTTCTTGAGATATCTTAAATCCATTTTTTGTTTTGTTAATTGTCAATCCTAGATACTTTTTAATTTCACCTAAATGCTTTAATTTTATCTTTTTGGCTAATAATGATATAATCTCATTAGCTTCATTATTAGTCTTAGTTATCAAAGCAATATTATCTGTAAATAATAACAATAATGACACCGTTCCATTATTTTCTCTTCTAAACACACATGGATCTGCTAAACCAGATTTAAAACCTATATTGTTTAATTCTTTCACAATATATTGGTTCCACTCAAAACCAGATTGTTTCAACCCGTAAAGACTCTTTTTGAATTTCCAACAATCATTACTATTTACTTTGTTGTCTTTTATAATCATTGGCTTTTTCAAATATATAGTGTGCTGCAATGGTGCATGCAAATAAGCAGTTTCTACATCTAAATGGTTAATGACATAGTTTTTCTTAGCTGCCCACACTAAAGCTGCTCTCAAAGATGTTGCTTTAAGACTTGGTGCAAAAACTTCATCGTAATCAGATGCAGTTTGATTAAATCCTTGAGCTACTAATCTAGCTTTATGGGTAACAGTCCCATCATTTCCAGTTTTTACTTTAAATATCCATTTGCACCCAATGGATTTTTCTCCTGGAGGTAATTTGGCATCTTCATATAGTTTCATTAGCTTTAATGAATTTAGTTCTTTTTCCATTGCCTTATGCCAATTCTCCTGATCCTTAGCAGGATACATCCTAAGTTCATCTACACTAGTTGGAACTTTAGTTACTTGGCAAACTATATTTGCTTGATATCTATCAGGTGGTCTAGTTATACGTGTAGTACGTCTAGGTATTACAGGACTTACAGGTGGACTTTCATTTATTAACTCTTCTTGATTATCTAACTCTTCCTGATCAACTGTTTCCTCTTGTTCTGGTCCTATTTGTTCTTCGTGGACTTCTTCTTTAATTGGACTCTTCTTATAACTAGTCTGATCTTTCTGCCTTTTGTAGGGTTCAATAATTACTTCGTTATTTAAATCTTGCTCTAATCTATTCCATCCTACATGTTCTAGGAATTTAGCACTAGCACTGGTGTAAACTCTAGATGTATCTGGTTCCCAGAATCTATAAGATCTATGATTAGATTTATATCCTACAAAAAATAATCTTTTAGCTCTATGCTGTCCTTTGTGTCTGAGTTGTGAAGGGATATGCACCCATGCTGGTGCTCCAAATGTGTGCATGTAACTTAAATCAGGTTTTGTACCATGCCACAGTGTGAATGGTAATTCATCTGTTGTTGAATTAACAACATTATTTAATATATAATTACCACACATTATTGCTTCTCCCCATAAATTGTCAGGTAATCCTGAATCAGACATCATAGTACGTGTCATTGATTGTAATGTTTGGCCTCGTCTCTCGATAAAGGCATTATGTTGTGGCCTATATGGTGCAGACTTTTTATGTTGAATACCTAACATTCTAAGTCTATTCTGGAATTTATTATTTGTAAATTCCGCACCATTATCTGTTATAAGAGTTCCTAATTTCTTCTTAGTTTTCCTTTCAGCAAATTTTATCCAATTAAAGAGATTTAGATACATTTCAGTTTTGGTCTTCATTAAATAGCAAAACCCATATCTAGAATAGTGGTCCATTATACTTAATATGTATCGAACTCCTCGGACCTATTAAATCAGCAAATACTACTTCTAAAGGCTCTTTGGTAGTAAATCCATCAACTCTATTAGCCGGTTTGATCTTGGCTTTGCTTTGATTACAAATAGAACATTGCAAATACTTATTATAAGGTTTCAAACTTATTCCCTTAGATAATTCAACAGTTTTCTTGAGCATTTTAAAATTTAAATGCCCTAGCCTTCGGTGTAACAAGTGAATACATTCATCATGAGGTTTCTTATTGTCATAAACCGTGTTAGCCACCTTTAAACCATTATCATTTAAAACATATAATTCACCTCTTAAAGATGCAGTAATTTTCTTATCTTCTTTCTCAATTATGCAGTTATCTCCTTTAAAGGTAACTACATATCCTAGTTTAACCAAAATTCTAACTGAAATTGAATTAAACTTAAGTTGTGGTACATATAACATTTTTACATTCTCTTTTATAAAAGAACAATATGCTATACCTTGACCTTTAGCTTTCAGTTTCCAGCCATTGGCTAACGATATCTGCTGTGTGCTTTGGGACATTTTAATAAAATTTTTGTTATCATTTGTTATACAGTGGGATGCTCCACTGTCAACCACCCATAAATTATTTTTTACAGCTCCGTTACTATACATGGCTAACTCTAAATTTTTATTTATCTTTTGATGACTTTTAGTATTCTGGCCAGCGTTCTGGTGCTTTGCTTTTTTACAAAATCTTGCCAAATGTCCTCTTCCTCCACAATTAAAACACTTTTTAATTGCGTATGCAGTAGGAGATTCATTATCTTCTTTTTGAGGTCGCTCCCTCCTTAACTGGTGTCTTTCAAGCCTTCTTCTGGCCTCTTCAATCAATCTGCCAGTTATATCAGTTAAAGTTAAACTTTCCTTAGGCAAAATTTCAAGGGAAGTGACATGGTTGTCATAACTTTCATCTAGTGAAGATAGAATTATGTAGACTTGGTGTAGTTCAGAGAAAATAAGCTCTTTCTCGTGCAGTTTTTGAAAAATGCTTTGCATAGTTTTCAAATGACTCAGCATATCACCATTTGTCTGGAGATGCGTCCTGAAAAGCTTCCGTGTTAGATTTATGTGAGCACCAACATTATCTCAGACATATCTAATTATTATTATCTTCAGCTTCTGCCAACACCCAACAGCCGTTTGTTCTCCGTGGATATGAACAAGTTGCTGGTCAGACAGTGTTAAACCTATTATGCAAATAGCTTGTTCATTTTTATGCATAAATTCTTCTATTTTTAGTCTATCTTCATCATCCTTTGGATCCCATTCCTCTACGTTTGGTGGATTTTCAATTATGTTTCACAAACCTTCTCTTCGTAGAAGCAGACTACATTTCATAGACCATGATACATAGTTTGTTCCATCCAGCTTGGATATAAGGGACAAACTTTGTAGATTGACTTGTGCCATGTTTTCTTTATATGGATATAAAATTATAATTAATAAAACACAGCTGTCTGTTTACTGTAATGTATAACAACACAAACTCTCACTTTTTACATAAATCTGTTTTATCCTAGTTAAACTGACTTTGCAGCCTCTGGGCCCATAACCAGTGTTAAGCCTGGGTTCCCCAACCAGGGTTAAGGAGACAAGCTAAACAGAATGTGCAGCGTTAGTCAGATAGGCACACAGATAAATGAGTGAGATAAGCTTGTATGTTTATTAACATACAGTAAAAATAACAGATACGCTTGTGCTATCAAAAATATAGTTTATTCCATTTATAGCATAGTCAAAATAACAGTCCATTAGTCATGTATCATTTAGTCAGTCCATTCAAGGATATTCAGTTAGCAAAGTCCGTGTAGAATATCCTATGTCAGTTCACTTACAAATCAGTCCTTTGTTTATCTCTCCCGTTCGAGTAACGCAGTCTTGAGTCCATGCAGTAATTAGGGATCATCAAAGCCAGAGAGAGAGCAAGCTGTCATCTTGCTTCTTTTAAAGTGCTTTCACAACCACTCCCTTAATGACATTCCTATATTTAAAGTTGCAGACACTTTAACTTATAAACTATGATTACATATTTATTATTTTACCTAAACCAGTTTGGGTAAACAATGTTATCCCTAACAATTACTAAAATTAAAATTTACAGAGAGGCTGGTAAGGAGGGGTACTACAACTGAAAAAAAAAAGTAAGAAAACACACTGCACTTTGTTTAGTTGTCCAAGGCTCTTATTATTACTCTCTTCTCCACAAGCTTCAAAGCCAAGCCTCAATGTTGAAATGTTGATAAGAGTCCAGGAAAGCACCTGTAATAATATTCTGCTGCACTCTTCCCTCTATCTTATCCAATTGAAATGTCCCTGAGAAGGAGTCTTTACACAGTTCTCTCCAATTCAAATAAAATATTTTAAAGCCTCTAGTTGGCAGTGTTACAAAGTTTCTTAGTGCACTCCCCCCCCCACTGCCAGAAAAACTTAGTTTGAGTTAAGTCTCTATCCTAAAAGAAAATTAAAAAATCAAAAAGGAGTATAAGAAAATATATAAGAGAAAATTCAGTCTGGTTAACTACAAAATCACGCTAAAGTCCAAAAAAAAAAAAAAGTAAGAGAAAGAAAAAAAAACCCCCAAGTCTCAATCTGACATCCCTTTAAAATACTCTGCTCATACAGTTTTGTCAAAAAAAAATCTCACAGGTTTCTTCTCATATTCAGAGTGTCCTTTCAAATCTCAGCGAATTAACAAAAAAAAAGAAAGAAATTTCTCACCCAGCTGACACACTTTTACTTTCAGCCTCTCCCTTTCCGGAGCTGTCTCGACTTCAGCAGCTATGGAGGCTGCCTCTCCGCTGCCAGCAAAAGGACTTCTCCTGGATCAATCAGGGACTTTGCGATAGACCTGAGATCCACGGAGTGTGCCCTTCACAATCACCATCTCTACGGGACGGTTTCGGTCCGTTGGGACCGACCAGGGGCGAAAATATCAGCTGCGATCTCGGAGCCCCGAGATTGCAGCTGTATCGCTGAGACGAAGCTCCGCCTTCTCCCAATTCTGTAATTCTGTTAGCAAAGTCAGTAGAAAGAACTTAGCAGAACAGGGGAAAATATGCAAGATAGTAGGTAGCAATGGTAGAATATAGCCAGGCTTACTCAGAGATGTTCATTGTCGGAAAGCCATTGAGTGGAAGATTAACTTTCATGAAAACAATTGCTCTGGCCACACAACATGCAAACAGTAGGATCCTGGTTCTGGGCAAACAGTTTAGTGAAGTGCAGGCACTCCTGGCAGCAGGAATGCATCCAACACTGTACAATCAAGAGACATGTTTTTCAACAATGTTCTCCCCCTTGTATTCTAAACAGCAAGAATTTTTCTGTTGTTGAAAAAAAAAGTAAAAATCCCACTGGGCATGCTAAATTAGCTCTTCACAACTCATCCTGTGTAAATCAAAGTAGGAGGGGGTTAGGCCTAGGTAATGAATTTCTCCTTAAAATATCTCTATAGCATGCAACAAAGTCCATCAATACCACTTGAGGAATCCTTGCCAAAAGAGAAAATGCCCAGTATATTATGATTAGTTCTTGCAACAAATTCAGTTATGCCAAAGTATTTTTAGTTTCAGTTTTAATTTTATATTTAACTGTGAAGGTACAGAGGTGGATATAGTATAGAGGATTATGTTTTCTGATATAGTAATAACTAAGACTGATTATGGTCCTCAAGTGAAGGTCACATTATTGCTTATACGAATTTCAATTAACTCTTTTAGAATATATTAGATATCTTTTACCCATTCATCCATCCAAGAAGACTATTTTTTCCAGTTGAATTCTGGTTGATAGCCTTGCTTCAAGTCTTTCATAATTACAATAAAGGAATAAAAGCCAGAACTTCATTTTAAAAGACATAGGCAAAGAAAATGAAAAACATGTACTGAAATAGAAATATGAAAATGCTGATATTATTTGAATGTCAAGGCTGATGATTTACTTATACTGCCTTATTGCAATTTTGGTTTGCAATGATGTTTATTTTAAATGAATGCACCTGAAAGTGACATATTGTATATCCATTATGTGTTTCAATTCAGCTCTGAATGTTCTTCAGAACTCTGCTATTTTTATATACACATTATTTATATCCAATTACATTATATTTATACCTTTTAAGTCTCAATTCATAATGCAATCTTGTGTATGCATGCAGTTAGGAAGCTACACATCAGACTGTATCCACCAAACCCAAAATTTTCTATTCAAATTGGTAAGTGAGTCTGCAATGGCATTAAGCTGAATTTTTCACACCAGATTCTATTCAACCTTTAGTTGAGGGTTGGGAAGTGGCAGCCCTCCAGATATCACTGAATTACCAGATGCCCAGTCAATGATCCATGACAAAGAATGCTTGAAGTTAAAGGTCAGCAGCATCTGGAGGGCTATAGGATCATTTCTTCTATTCTTGTCCAATTGCAAAACTTATGCTTTGTATTTCAGCTATGCCTAACAGGACAAGAACAGACTGAGTCATTCTAAGTGTTACAGTAAGATGGTGTATCAGGTCATCTATAAAAGCATCTTAAAGTACGAAAACATTGCTACTGAGCTGTTTATGAACATCCAATGAACAAGTAGAAAGCAATGATTTTGCTGTCTCAAGCTGAAACACACACACACACACACACATATATATATAGATCTTGGGTTATTCGGGTTTTCTCCCACGTAAGATTGGAAGTATCTAGGCAACATTTCGATGAAGTCTCATTAATTATCTTCAGGTTTGGTCTTCAGCTCTGTGCTTCTCAGAGTGAGATTGGAAGTATCTAGGCAACATTTCGATGAAGTCTCATTCATCATCTTCAGGCTTGGTCTTCAGCTCTGTGCTTCTCAGAGTGAATCTTACGCGGGAGAAAACCCGAATAACCAAAGATCCACATACAAATACCTGCGAGAACCTCAGAAAACAAATATATATGTATGTATGTATGTATGTATGTATGTATGTATGTATGTATATATGTATATGTATATGTATATGTATATGTATATGTATATGTATATGTATATGTATATGTATATGTATATGTATATGTATATGTATATGTATATGTATATGTATATGTATATGTATATGGCATTCAGCTTTGTTCGGGTATTTTCCCATGTCATTGTAGTTGTGTTTTTAAAGTTGAAGCAATGTTTTGGCAGAATCTCATCTGCCATCATCAGGCTTCTGTATAGTGTTCATCTGTGAGTCAGACTTTCACAGCCGTTTCTGTTTTAAATTTGGTGCCAGCCTACCGCTGTGCAAGAATGGTTTTATCTTCATCCTGATTGGTGGGGAGTCTTGGTCTGTGTTTATTGGCCTTGGAGTTTGCTGTGTTCTGCTTGATTGGTGTTTCTAATATCTTCTGTTTGTTTTGTAGCTTTTTTTGTCTTGATTGGCTGACAACATTGTGTTTCCTGTATTGGAGGCTTTTAGTGCAGTTTGGCTCTGGGTAAATGGATGGCTATCATTAGTTAGAAAGCTATGTTTCATCTGGGTGCCTGGTTGGGGTGTGTTTGAGCTGGAGGTATCAGGGGTCTGTTTGTGGCCAGGTGTTTGCCTGGGTTGTGGTGTGGAGGTTTTTTTGTTTGAGAGTGAAGGCTTCCAGATAATACACAATCTGGTGGAGTCATCTCTTCTATTCATGCTTTCAGGTCTTTTTTCAATCTCTATGGCTTCTCTGATAATTCTGTACCTGGAGTTTTCTATAGTGACTAGGGTTTTGGTGCCATTGAAGTTGATGCTATGACCTGTGGTTTTCATGTGTTGGACTATTGAGGAAGTGTGTTCCAGCTTTTTTACTGCATTTTTGTATTCATCTAGGCGGATACTTATTTTTCTATTGGTCTGTCCAATGTATGTGGCAGGGCATGATGCACAGGGGACTTCATACATGCCTTGGTTTTCCAGATCAATTTTATCTTTGGGGTTTCTCAAGATGGCTGCTATTTTTCTGTCTTTTGAAGGCAGTCTTGATGTGGTGTCTGTGTAGTACCTTACTGATTTTGTCTGTAGTACCTCTTATGTAGGGCAGGACAGCTGTTCCATAGGTCTGTTCATCTTCTAGGTCTCCATTATGTCTCAGTGTGTTTTTGTGGATCAAGCCAGTGATTTTGCTTTTGTGGAAGCCACTAGCTGTCAGTAATTTAGTCAGGGTGCATAGTTCAGTCTTCATGAGTGTCTTGTCTGCCAGGCGTTTGGTTCTAGCAATTAGTGTTTTGGCCATGGAATTTATCTGTGCTGGGTGGTGGTGGGATTGGACGTTGAGGTAGCAGTTGGTGTGTGTTTTCTTCTGGTATATGGTGTGTCCTAGTGTTCCATCTGTTTTTTTTTAGATTAATACATCTAGGAATGGTAGCTGTTTGTTTGTTTCTGTTTCCATGGTGTATTTGATTTTGGGGTGTGTGCTGTTTAGGTGTGTTAGGAAATTGTTTAGGTTTTCTTTTCCCTGGGGTCAAATAACAAATGTGTCATCGATGTATCTTAACCATAGTTTGGGTTTGTGGGTGGCATTGGCTAGGGCTCTGGATTCGAATTCTTCCATGAACAGGTTTGCAATGACAGGTGACAGTGGTGATCCCATGGGGGCTCCTTCAATTTGCTTGTATCTTTGTCCTTTGTATATGAAATATGTGTCAGTTAAGCAGTGTTCTGTTAGTTCCATGAGGTGTTTGGGTGGTTGGTATTTATTTTTGATGATTTTGAGAGTTTCTTTTATCGGGACTTGAGTGAATAGTGAAACCACGCCAAAACTTACAAGCAGATCTTCTTGCTCCACGTGTAGATCTTTGTTCATTTCCAAGCATGGGGCTGTAGCTGCTTTGCTAGGTATTTGGCTAGGGTTTGTAGTTGTGTTCCTCTGGAGCTGACTATGGTCTGAGAGGTATGGCTTCTTTGTATGTTTTTGGGAGGTCGTATAGTTTGGGGCATCTAGAAGATTTTTCTCTTGGGATGATCGTCTGTTGGATATCTTTGCTCATGTGGCTGGTTATAATTTTCTTCTTGGTTATTTTTTCAAGATATGTGGTTGGGTCCATGTTTATGGGTTTGTATGTGGAGTCTTGGAATAGGTCTGTCATTTTTTTTCCGTAGTCTTTTCTATCCATTACTACTGTGGCATTACCTTTATCTGCTGGAAGTATGATTATGCTGCTGTCTTTCCTTAAGGCTTGCAAGGCTTTTAGTTCCTCTTTGTGCAAGTTGCTTTTGGGTGATTTGCTTGTGCATAGGATGTTAGTGACTAGGTGTCTTATTTTGTCAGCTTCATCTGTATTTAATTTAGTTAGGATGGATTCCACTCCACATATGATGGATTCTGTGGGGATTTTTTTGGGTGCTACAGCATAATTGAATCCTTTGGTTAGGACATCTGTTTCTGTTTTGGTGAGTTCTCTGTTGGAAACATTGTATACTAATTGTTTCAGGTATTGTTGTGAGTTGTTGGGGGCTTTCTTGTCATATTCTAATTTCTTTAGTTTCTTCAGGAGTTTGTCATTTTTTAAAGTGGTTTCAGTTTCAGCTCTCAAAATTGTAAGTTGTTTTATCTTGTCCCAAAGTAGAGGGTGGATTTTGTTGCTCAATTCCAGGTGTAGAATTAGAAGATCTTTGTTTAACTGATCGAGTTGGAATCTTTCTGTGGAGCTTGTTCCTGAGTAGAGCCATTTCAGTTCTTTCAGGATAAGTTTAGTAGCTGCTGTGCTGTGATGAAATGTTAATTTGAAGCAGGTTGGTGTTGCATTGTTGTCTCTGCAGCTGCGTAGGAAGTTGAGGTCACATAGTATCCCTGCTCTTTTAACTTCCAGCTTCTTGTAAGTTTTGAACTGGCTGTTCAATTATGCTATAGCACAGATGAACACAATACAGAAGTCTGATGATGGCAGATGAGATTCTGCCGAAATGTTGCTACAACTTTAAAAGCACAACTATAATGACGTGGGAAAATACCCAAACAAAGCTGAATACCATACATGTAAGTACCTGTGAAAGCTTAAGAAAACAAACAAACAAACATACATACATACATACATACATACATACATACATATATATATAAGCCTAGGTGTGTTTGGGTCTTTTCCTGTGTAAGATTAAAAGTATCTTGGTGATGTTTTGGCGAGGTCTCACTCGCCATCCTCAGGCTGGTGCTTTCGGCTTTGTGCCAGTGCAAGCAGTGTGTGATCAGCGCTGCTATCTTTATAGAGATAAAGACTGGTGGTAGGGGCTGGTGTGCTGGGCTGGTTGGCTGCATTACTGCCTCTTGATTGGTTGATGGAGTTAATGTTGGCATAACGGGCTGTGTGATGGCCTTGTGAGTTTTGTTGTGGAGATATCCTGGATCTTGTGCTGTAATCTCCTGGGTCGTTTGTTTTATAGTGATCCTTTTTCCATGAGCCTCTCGTGTTTTGACGGCTTGGGTAATGGGTTGTGTGATGACCTTGTGAGATTTGTTGCTGTGGTATCCTTGGTCTTGTGCCGTGATTTCCTGGGTTGCTGTGTTGCAACTTCTTGAGTTCTTGTGGTGTAATTTCCTGAGTTTTCTGATGGATATCCTGAGCAGGTAGCTGTGATGTAGCATTCTGGGTTTTGGTCTGTCTTCGAGTTTGGGGTCTGGGTCTGTGTTCTTGGTGTGTGTCAGCTTGTTTGGTTTTGGGGTCGGGGGTGTGACAGCTTGGCGAAGCAGCTGTAGTCTGGTTTCTGGGTGGTAGTTGTCCTTCGTTTATAGGATGGGTTTGGGCCTGGGTCTGATGAGGGGGATTGGCAGTGTTGTCCCATATTGTTTTGGGTCTGGTGTTGGTTTTCGTGGCTGGGACTCATTTGTTGGTGAGGGCTAGTTTCCAGATGTCTAGTAGGCGGGAGGTATCATCCCGTTTATTCATGTTATGGGGGTGTTTCTCTATTTCGATGGCTTCCCTGATTATTCTTTTGCTGGAGTGTTCAGTGTTGAATATTAATTCGGTTCCTTCGAAATTAATTTCATGTCCTGTGGCTTTAAGGTGCTGGAAGAGGGAGGAACTATTTTCTTCTTTTCTGACTGCATTTTTGTGTTCTGCGATGCGTGCATTTATTCTCCTGATGGTTTGTCCAATGTATGTGGCTGGTCAATTGTTGCATGGTATTTCATAAACTCCTTGGTTTTCTAGTTGGATCTTGTCTTTGGGGTTTCTTAGGATGTTGGCTATTTTATGGCCAGTGCCAAAGGCTGTCCTGATATTATGTTTGTGGAGAATTTTGCTGGTTTTGTCTGTGGTGCCTTTGATGTAGGGGAGGAGTATATAATGTCCTGGTATTTGGGCAAGGGTAATGGGAAAATCATCCACTTGACATATGCAACATAGGCCATGTCAAAGTGTAGCAAAAAGTTGACAATACCTAACTACAGATACAGTTGTCCTATTCTGATGGATGACAGTATAGAAACTGGGAATAAGCCATAATGTAATAGCAGGAAACAGCAGAGGGAGCAATTGCCCTGAAAAAAAATGGTATAGGAATGGCAGGTTGATGTCCAAAGGAATATGGGAAACACCATATCATTACATGAACTAATGATCCTCTATCTTAGGTGACCTCCATTTTTGGGAAGAAATATCTATATTTTCCATCTGAAATACTGATTTATTTTTCATTGGATTTGTGAGGGCTACAGGTTGTGACAGCTTTTCAATGTTGCAAGATACTGAAATATCTTAAACAATTCAAAGAATTGTTTTTTTTATTTTTAAGACTTGTTTCTGCAGTCATTTTTATGCTTCATTAAAATTTTCAAAAAACATAAAAAAAGGATGGTCCCGTACATGTTTGAATCTCTAAAATCCATTTCCTGCATATTATGGGCTAATTCAGATGCAGGAATCCTCTGAATCCAGAGAGAACACTTTTTTAACTTCTGACATATGAAACAAAGCAGTGGTGAGATTTAAATTTTTTTACTATCAGTTCTGTGGGTGTGGTGTGGCTTGGTGGGCATGGCATCGTTTGGTGGGTGTGGCTTGGTTGGCGTAGCAGGGGAAGGTTACTGCAAAATCCCATTCCCTCCCCACCCCACTAACCTGCCTTCCAGCTCTGTTCTCCTGTGCAGGGCAACCAAAGAAGACCCAGCTGATCATCTGGGACTCAGGAGGCAGAGAATAGATGGGGGTGGGGCCAGGCAGAGCTGGTATTTGCTGGTTCTCTGAATTACTCAAAATTTCCACGACTGGTTCTCCAGAAGAGGTAGTGTAAGGAGGGAAATGTAGTGGTTGGGCACTGGATTTCTTATGAAAAGTTGGCATTCAGCTTGATGAATCAGTTATTATTTTTAACACCAATCTTGGTTACAAAATGTGGTATTAAGCAAAACAATTCTCAGCATGTCCATTTGCCTAATAAATCAAATAACTCTACTGGAATCTTATAAGGATTACCAAGAAACCTACAGAACAGGCAATCTGTCTTTAGGAATGACATGATGTCTGGATAGGAATGCAATAACATGAATACTAATCAGAATAATTTGAAAAGCTATGGTGCAAGTTTCATCAAGACAATTTCTAGTTTGTATCTGTGACCTTTTACGTACATAAACTTGTTTTACTACATCTTATACAATTGTTTTGTCATTGTATATGTTTTTCATTCTCATCCCATTTTTCTACTCTCACTTTCCAATCTGTCGCTAGCATCCTTAGAGACATTTGTGTCATGTTCAAGATGCAGAGGTGTTTTTAGAAATATTGAATGGAAATTCCTTACTATGAACCATATCTACCAAGAATTAGAAAGCTCATTCTACTGAATTAAGTTTACTTCCACATAAAAATAGAAAAGATTGTAGCCTCTGTCAGAACTTTAACATTATCTCTTTCAATGCTCTACTTGAATCACCAGCGCAGTCTGTTTCATGGGAAAACCAACATCCTTTGCTTGAAGCAGAACATCAAATTCCACTTTGTTTCCAAGCTAGGGTACTTGAAAATGGAAAGATTTTGGCATCAGAAGCAGAAAATCCAGCAAGTGTTTTAATCGGTTAAGGAAAGACCAGTATGTTGCCTAAACTGACACCAACTACTTGAGTTTATCTGCTGGATGTCAGATTAAATTGGCTTCTTAGGAGCAGAACTCTGATGGATTCCATTTAAACACTGTGAAACAGAATGCAAGCATTGTCTTTTATGTCTCAGTTTAGTTGGATTTACTATAGGATATTTTGTCTTTAATTATTCCCTGATATTCAGTTTTTCAACCAATATTCAATTCCTCATTCATAGGAGTGTGAGTGGAGAATCACAGAGTTTTGAAAGCATCAGTTCAACAAATAAAAAGGCATAAAGTAAATCTGTACTTCATAACTGGGAACTCAGATGGCTGCATGTGTAATTTACAGAGTGGTTATTTAGGAGAATCTACAGCTTTTCACTGTTGACTAAATCAATATAATCTCCCTTTAGAAAATAGAATATGTTTATATGACTTAGTGAAGTTAGAAACATTAAAGGAAGGAAAAATAAGCAGAAGCAGCCATCATAGTGTAAAAAAAAGAAATTTTTTTTTCAAAAATTGAAAAGAAAAAAGTGAAATTATAATTTGAGATTTATTATTCAGCAAAGCTGCATTCAAATTCAGGGATTTTTATTCTTCTTTTGTTTCTTATGCATCTTTTCATATCTGAGACTTCTTAATTGGACTAAGGTGTTGAAGAACCTGAAGAATTTTTTTTCTCTTTTTTAGTTTTTTATTTTTCACTTTTCCGTCTTTTTTTTAGGATTTAACAACTTTCTCTTTTTTGTATGTGTTTATGGCCTTTTCCTTCATTTTTGAGTTTTTATTGTTATTCAACCAATCGATTGGATTAAGGTATACAAGAACCTGAAGAATTATTTATTATTATTATTATTGTTGTTGTTGTTACTATTTGGCTTTTTTTCCTGCTATTTTTATTTGGAATTGCAATTGGTTACTTCACAATTGGATTAAGATCTGGAAGAACCTGAAGATTTTGAATTGCTCGAAATGAGTAGGAAACTAACAGCCCCTGGTTCCTCAACCTCAACTTCTTCCTCTCCACCATCTGGAGGACAACGTTCAATACAGACAATGTTATGGCAAGAAAAAGAACAAGAAAAAGTGACCCTGCAGATGATTATGCAAGGAATTCAAAATATTCAAACAAGAACAGAGAATATTGAAAAGAGAACAGAGAACATCGAACAAAGAACAGGAAAAACTGATGAAAAGGTGGAGAACATTCAACAAATGATGATGAAGTATGATGAGAGATTCCAAAAAATTGAAGAAGATAAACAAAGAGACAAGAAGATTGGAGATATTGATAACAGATTAACTATGGTTGAGCAAGATCAAAGTGGTATGCTGAGATGGGAGATGGACAGATCACAATTTTATATTAGATTCCAAAACATAGAGGAAGAAAAGGGACAAAACTTAGCTGAGATAATGATAAAAATATTGGCTGAAGCTTTGGAAATAACTGAAGAGAAGATGATGGATGGAATAGATGAGGTTTATCAAGTCTTCACAAGATATGCAATGAGAAATAGCTTACCAAGAGAAGTTCACATCAGATTTACAAAGAAAGCAATTAAAACGCAAATATTGCAAGTGGCAAAAGAGAAAACATTGAAATATAAAGACAAGGAGATTGTGGTCTTGAAACAAGTACCCAGAGGAGTGAGAGAGATGAGAAGAGAATACCAATTCTTGACCAAAATGCTACTTAAAAAAGAGGTGAATTATAGATGGCTGATTCCAGAAGGTTTAATGTTCACATGGCAAGAACAGAGATATAGAATTGACTCAATTGAGAAAGCTGAATCATTTTATACAGAATTTTTTGGAGGGAAAGAGGAAGAGGCAGAAAAAGAAATTTCACCAATTGAATTCCAAGAGGACTGCCAAATGATGACTGAAAAATGAGGTGCAGTAGGTGGAAATGTGGAAGCCAAAGAACAACGTGAAGATCTATGAGAGCTGCTAAACCTAACTACAAAATATAACCATGGAAGAGAAAAAACTGATTACAATTAATATAAATGGACTTAACTCAGCTGTTAAAAGAAGGAAAACCTTCCATAAATTAGAGGAATTAAAATTTGATATAATCTGCCTACAAAAAGTACATATTAAAAAGCAATATGAACAATTGTTGATACAGCCAAAATTAGGGAAAATATTTACTTCTTTGACACAATGCAAGAAAAGAGGAGTGGTTCTATATATTAAAGATATTATCCCAGCAAAATTGATTTATACTGATGACAATGGAAGAAAACTAATGGTGGAAATAATGGACAACAATGTGAAAACACTCCTGATTGCAATTTATGGCCTGAATGACAATCAAGAAGAATTTTATAAAAAATTACATATGAAAACAATTGAACTGGACTATGCTAATATAGTTATGATGGGAGATTTTAATGGAATTGTAGACAATAAACTGGACTACACAGCACAGAAAACAATAAAGCAAAACAGAAAGATTCTCCCTAAATCTTTTTTTAAAATGGTAGATGAAATAAACTTAAAAGATACACGGAGAGAAAGAAATGCTAAAACTAAACAATATACCTTCTACTCAACTAGACATTTATCATGGTCCAGAATAGATATGTTGTGAATGTCAACAGAATTGTTAACTAATATTCAAGAAATAAATATTGAAACAGGTACTTGGGCAAATCACAATCCAATGATAATTAAATGGAAAGGACAAAGAAGAAGATCTAGATGGATGTTAAATAATACTATATTAAAGGAAAAAGACTTTACACAGTGGATGGAGAAAGAACTGACTTTCTTCTTTGGAGAAAACAAAAAAGAAGATATATCAATCGAGAATGTATGGGATACAATGAAGGCATATGCCAGAGGCTTGATGATAGACTATACTAGGAAAAGAAATACTATGAAAAGATTAGCCTCTACGGCATCAGAGGATGAGTATAAAGGATTTGAAAAAGAGCTACAGAAAATGCCACCGAAAAAGGTTATTAAGTTAAAAATGGATATAATTAAACATAAAATGGGTCTAATAGAAAAAGAAGAACTAGCACAGAAAATTAGAGGTGCTAAACAGAACTATTTTGAAGATGTAAATAAACCAGGTAGATGGTTAGCATATAAATTGAGAAAGAATCAAGGAAAATATTATAATTAATAGATGACAAAGACCAAGTTTGCTATGGTAGTAAAGAGAAGAATGAAATCATTCGAGGCTGTTATGGGAAACTATACACACAAGAGAATATTGACGAGGAAAGAGTTAAACAGTATTTACAGAATGCTAATCTACCCCAGATACCTAAAGAGATCGAAACAATGTTAGAATGCAATATAACAATGATGGAGTTAACTAAAGCACTCAAGAAGCAAAATAATGGAAAGGCACCAGGCCCAGATGGACTTCTGGCAGAATTTTATAAAACATTACAAGAATCGCTGAACCTTCCATTGCTAGAAGTTATGAATGAAGTTATGTTAAAGAGGATACCTAAATCATGGTCAGAAGCCTATATTACACTTGTCCCAAAAGAGGAGGCTGATCCATTACAAATCAAGAACTATAGACCTATTTCCTTACTAAACGCAGATTATAATTTTTTTGCTTAAATATTGGCAGAAAGACTTAAAAATACTTAAATAATTTTATCCATTCTGATCAAAATGGATTTCTGCCAAAGAGACAAATTAAAGACAATATGAGAGTAATCTTGGACACTTTGGAATACTATGAGGCACATCCTGAAAAACAAATGGCTTTGATATTTTCAGATGCACCAAAGGCATTTGATAATGTGAATTGGCGATTCATGTTATTACAGCTGGAACAGATGGGCTTTGCAAAAAAAATTTATTCAAGCAATAGAAGCTATATATCATAAGCAAATGGCAAAGTTAATGATAGAGGGAGAACTGACAGACTCCATTGATATAAGAAAAGGAACAAGACAAGGGTGCCAAATATCACCTCTGTTGTTTGTGTTAACCTTGGAAGTGCTAAACAGAAATATTAGAGATGAAAAGAATATAAAAGGGATGAAAATTAAAAAGGAAGAATTTAAGTTGCAAGCATTTGCAGATGAACTGGTTTTCATTCCAGAAGACCCACTAGAAACAGCATCAAAATTGATAGAAAAGTTAGAGACATATGGAAAGGTGGCTGGTTTGAAAATAAATAAAGATAAGACAAAGATCTTGACAAAGAATATGCTATCAAGACAAAAGGAAGAACTGGCACACCTATTGAAAATCCAGGTCACAAATAAGATCAAGTATTTGGGGATACACTTGACAGCAAGATGCAGTACACTAAAAGAGAATAATTATACCAAACTTAAGCAGCAGATAGTGCTCGATTTGGTGAAATGGGAAAATTTACAACTGTCATTAATAGGGAGAATATCAACAATCAAGATGAATATATTACCCAGAATTTTATATTTGTTCCAAACAATTCCAATTAGGCTTGGAAAAGATTATTTTGAAGATTTAAATAAAATTGTGTTGAAATATATATGACAAGGTAAGGAGGCGAGAATAAAGTTAAAACTCTTGCAAGATGCTAGAATAAGAGGAGGATTTGGTTTGCCTAATTGGGAGTTGTATTACCAAGCTATAAATTTGATGTTAAGGAATGGATAATATTAAGAAATACTAGATTGTTGACATTAGAAGGACATGATCTGTTGTTGGGGTGGCATGCTTTTCTATGGTATAAAGCAATGGTGTCAAACTCGATTTCATTGAAGGCCGCATCAGGAGGGCCAGAGTGGGTCTGGTCAGCTCGACATCACTCGTGTCAGGGGTGCCTGTGGTGGCCCAAGCCCTCTGCCAGAGAAAACAGGCTCCTGAACTCTGTTTTCAGCTGCAACGGCCTCCTGTAAGTAACCCTCTGCCAATGAAAATGGAGCTTAAGAGGGCTGTATGCAGCGCACCCGAGTTCTGTTTTTGCTGGCAGAGGCACCACAGGCCAGTCTTTCGCTGTTTCCAGGGTGGCCCTGTGGGCCAGATCTAATCACCCCACGGGCTGGATCTGGCCCCCGGGCCTTGAGTTTGACACCCCTGGTATAAAGGAACTAAAACACAGGGGTATTTTAGAAGACATTATATATGGGAATCTCTGTGGTTAAACTGGGAGAAGACTAAAAGGCAATGTTATTTGGAAATTCCAGTCTGGCTATCAACCATTGAAGCATTTTCTTATCCTATAATATATAAAAAGGAACAAATAGTTAGATATGGTGAAATATTGAATGAAAAGGGTGAACGTAAATCTATACAAAAATTAGAGGAACAAGGTATAAAGATGAATTGGTTTTCATATGCACAAATACAGTCAATATATGATAAAGGCTCTAAAACAGAAGGTTTCTATGATAAACTGACTGACTTAGATAAGATTTTGACAGGTACTGATGAAAAGGTGATTAAAAAATTGTATGGATATTTGTTAGAAATTAAACTAGAAGAAGAACAAGTTAAAGAAACTATGATTGTTTGGAGGAAGAATTTTGGATATGGGATTGATTTAGAGAAATGGCAAAATTGGGGTCTCAAAATTATAAAATGGCAATGTCAACAGCATATAAAGAAAATGTGTATAAGATGTTTTACAGGTGGCATTTTCCCTCGACAAAAACAGCAAGAATGTTCAAGAATAAATCTGAAAAATGTTGGAAATGTCATCAGACACCTGGCTCATATTACCATATGTGGTGGACATGTTCAGATGCTAAAAAATATTGGACTAAAATCCACACATGGTTGGAAAAAATGACAAAAAATCATATAGATTTGACACCAGATATATTATTATTGGGAATTTTACCTGAAATATATAGTAAATAACTGAAATACCTGATTGTGAATGTATTAACAGCGGCTAGGATTGTATTTGCTAAAAATTGGAAAAGTGAGAAAATACCATCACAGGAGGAAATCATTAAAAAAATATTGGAATGTAGATTGACATTTGAAATCAGAGAACAAGATGATAAACAATTTTATAAAATTTGGGATCTATTCTTTCAATGGTTAGACAATAAAACATAGTAATGAATGATGTAGATTCTTATAAAATAATCAATATATAAAGATGTATTCTTTTCTTATTATATCTACAAAATGATTCTAGGATAGATTTGAGATGATAATATGAACTGTCATAAAACAAATTAAGTAAAATATGATTATTTTGTAAAACATGAATGAATAAAAATATAGTCAAATGATTAATAATGATATTAATCTATTTAATACTTGATTGAAAATACAAGAATATATACAATGTAATTGTAATTGAAGACTACGAAACGGAAGCACAAAACAATTTGTAAACCAACTGGCACACTGTATGTATATATATGGAAGATGGATTGATGTTTTTATGTTTTGTTTGTTTATGTTTGTTTTAAAAACCAACGTGTTTTTTTTTAAAGATAGGATAACTACTTGCAGGATTCAAGTTTATCATTTGTTATTTCTTTCTGTTCCCATCTGATGAATTTACAGACAGATAGACTTGAAGAACATCCAGAAACTTCAGCTGGTCTAGAACGTGGTGGCAAAGGTAATTATGATATGCATATGCCTTCCAATTTGCTTCTGGATGTAATTCAAGTGCTGATTATTACCTACCATATCAACCCCCACATGGCATGGAATCAGGTATTTAGACTAGACTAAACTAGAATAAGAGACTTGGAAGGGAGCTTGGAGGTCTTCTAGTCCAACCCCTTGTTTAGGCAGGAAACCCTATATCATTTCAGACAAATGGTTATCCAATTTCTTCTTAAAAACCTCGAAGCATTCACAACTTCTGGAGACAAATTGTTCCACTGATTAATTGTTCTAACTGTTAGGAAATTTCTCCTTAGTTCTATGTTGCTTCTCTCCTTGATTAGTTTCCACCCATTGCTTCTTGTCCTGCCCTCAGGTGCTTTAGAGAATAACTTGACTCCCTCTTCTTTGTGGCAGCCCCTGAAATATTGGAACACTGCTATCATGTCTCCCCTTGTCCTTCTTTTCATCAAACTAGACATATCCAATTCCAGCAACCATTCTTTAAGTTTTAACCTCCAGTCCCCTAATCATCTTTGTTGCTCTTTTCTGTACTTTCTAGAGTCACGACATCTTTTTTTTACATCCTGGTGACTAAAACTGGATGCAGTATTCCAAGTGTGGGTTTATAAAGTGGTATTAATATTCACATGGTTTTGATTCTATTCCCTGTTTATGTAGCCTAGAACTGTGTTGGCTTTTTTGGCAGCTGCAGAACACTGCTGGCTCATATTTAAATGCTTGTCCAGTAGGACTTCAAAATTCCTCCCACAGTTACTATTATTGAGCGAGGTACCACATATATTGTACCTGTTGATTTTCTTTTTCTTACCTAAATGTAGAACCTTACTTTTTTCACCATTGAATTTCATTTTGTTAGGTAGCATCCAATGTTTAAGGCTGTCAATATCCTTCTGCATCTTAAGCCTATCTTCTGGAGTGTTGGCTATTCCTGCTAGCTTGGTGTTGTCTGCAAATTTAATGAGTTTCCCATTGATTGGGACTAAACAGAGCCTTGGGGTACTCCACTGCATATTTCCCTCCATGTAGATGCAGTTCCATTGAGGACTACATATTAACTGTGACTGGTCAGTCAGTTACAAATCCATCTGGTAGGGATGCTATCTAACACACATTTCTCTATCTTATCAAGTAGTAAGTTATGGTCTACTTTATCAAATGCCTTACTGAAGTCCAAGTATATTATATCAACAGCATTCCTCTGGTCCACTAATGTTGCCACTTTGTCAACAAATGCAATAAGATTTGTCTAGCATGATCTGTTTTTGGCAAACCCATGTTGGCTTTTGGTTATTACTTTGTTTGCTCCTCGATGTTTGCTGATTTGTTGCTTGATTATCTTTTCCAGAATCTTCCCTGGTATTGAGATAGGCTGATAGGTCTGTAGTTTCCTGGATCTAATTTTTTTCCCTTTTTTGAAGATGGGAATAACATCAGCTCTTTTCCAGTCCTCTAGCAGTTCCCTGGTACTCCAGGATCTTTGAAAGATATAGTTCAATGGTTCTGAGATCACGTCTGCCAGTTCCTTCAGAACCTTGGGGTGTAATCCATCTTGTCCTGGTGATTTGAACTTGTCTAGGGTGGACAGGTGCTCACTTACCATTTTCTTCCCTATTTTAACTTGTGCTCCTAATCTGTTTTTTGCGGTGCTGTTTTTGATAGTTTGGACTGGTTTTCCTCTTTGAGTAAAGACAGATGCAAAAAATGAGATAAGTAGTTTTGCTTTCTCCTTCTTGCTTCTTGCCACTTTCTCCCACCAATGGACCAATTGTTTCCTTGACTTTTTTCTTGTTTGTAACATGCTGAAAGAAGCCTTTTTTGCTATTTTTTTTTTACTTTTGTCACAAGCCTTAGTTCATTATGAGCCTTAGCTTTTCTCACTTCATCTTTGCAGGCTTGGGCTATTTGCTGATATTCTGCCTTAGTTATGTGCCCCTCTTTCTACTTTTTATACTTGTCCTTTTTGTTGTTTAATTTATTTCAAGAGATTGTCTTATTTTTCATCCATCTATCCATCCAAGTCAGTCAGACATTTGAGACATGCTCCGGATCCTGTTGAAATTGGATTGTAGAATAATGAAACCCAGGAAATATGCCTTTTTGGTAGCTCCACTTGCTCTCTGTCTTTTTTTTTTTTTTTGAAACAATTTTTTTATTAATTTTTAAAGACAAACAAACCATCATTAACCACTGAGTACATAAAACCTCTTTCCATTATAACTTTTTACAAGTCAAATAAAACATTATTTTATACAACATAATTCTATTTTACCCCATTTCCATATGGACATATAAGTATCTTTTATAAGTATCTTTTATAAGTATAAGTATCTTTTAGCAAATTTCTCATTATTTCTCTTTACTCTTATTCAATTTCATCATTATTATTATTATTTTCCTATATTTATCCATTTTATAATCATCATCTTCATTTCTCTCTGACTTGTTTACCATTATTCTCATCCAACATTCCTCCAAGGTTTTATTAATTCTCAAACAAACATAAACACACAAAACATAAAAATACAAGACTTCTTTCTAGAAAGTAGCTTGGCCCCAGATTACCTCTCTTTATATGGACTTCAATTAAATTCATGCTCATCTTATATACCATTACCTATCTTATTTACTATTCTACATCCTCTATATAGCTTCTCCCTGCTTTTCACTCTTCTTAATTCTATTTTATTTATTTCATTTTAATTTAAATCATTATACTTGTATCTTTTGTCCATTCTTTCCAAATTATCCATTTATCTCTTTCCCATAGTAAAAAAAAAAAAAAAAAGGATTTCTCCTGAAATCACTTATCAGAGTATGATGCCTTCTATCATCCCCCTAAATTAACATTTTAAATAATGCCTAGTACCCAATTTGATTCTGCTTAGTACATTCTACCTACTAACTTATTTTTTTTAAAAGGAAAAAATAATAAATCCAAAATGATTAAATACATAATTAGATAATAAATCTAAATATTAAATCTTGTAACATTCCAATTATCTATTTCAAAAACAAATATTACAGTAATAAGTTTATAATAACATCAATACAATAGTCAATTAAACTCTTTAATTGAACTCAATATTTTAGACATTCCCTTTAATATTTTATTAAATTTTAAAGTCTATCATTACTAATCATTTCAATATTTTAATCTTTTATTAATTCTTATAAGATTCTAATTTTCTATTTCTAATACAAATACTACAATACCATCTTATGTACCTTGCAGAATCTTCTTTTTTTTAAAAAAAAAAAATTATACATTACGCTTTATCCCTAAAAAAAAAATTCCTTTTTTCCCATCTTCTTTTATACCTTTGTGGCTTTTTCCCTTTTCCCTTCCTTTCTTATCCCACCTGGCCTTTTTACCCCCCCCCCTCTCCTAACCTCCGCCTTTTTAGCTTCCCCTCTCTGTTGTATTCCATTTTTCTTTTGCTTTCTAACATTATGTTGATTTTGCATCTTATTTTTCTCTTTCTTGGGTGTTTTTTTTAGGTCTTAAGTCCTTCATTTTCCTTTCTCTCTTTCTCTTTTCTTTCTTAATTAGACTTTTGGATTCATAAAAGATGGCTTCTTCTTCTTCTGCTTCTGCTTCTGCTTCTGCTTCTGCTTCTGCTTCCTCTATCTGTTGTTGTGTTTGCTGATAAATAGCAAGCGCCATTTCTAAAAACTGAAAGGCTTCTTTCACAGCGTCCTTTCCTTCTTTCTTTATTTTTCCAAATTCATCAACAGGTAAAGCCATTATAAACCTTTCTTCTTCTTCTTAAAACAACCAAAATGTTTCAAAAGTTAAAACAGTTCCCCAAAGTCCCAGAGTCATCAGTCAGTTCAAACAGAGCACAAAGTTCTCACTTTCTCTTCCTGGGGTAATATTCATAAAAAAAAACAAAAAACCCAATCTGTATTTTAAAGCCTTGTTGCAATTAGTTTCTAGTCTCAGAATATTCAAGGCATCTCCTTCAACAAGATCTTAATATTTTTTTTTGTCCTCTCCCTTCCCACTTATAACAAGGAGCCCAATTTTTACCTTCTATAAAAAGACAGGTTTCTCAATGTCCATTTGTTGATTCCGTGGGGAAGGAGAGTAAACTTTCCCTTTCAGCACCTCAAATTCGCCGCTTGAAAATCTCCTCTGGAAACAAAGTATCATTCAAACAAAGTCATAGTTTTCAGGATGTTAAGTGTATCTTAAAGTCCTGGGTCAGCCAAAAAAAACCTTTCTCTTCAAGACCTTCTCCTTCTTCCTCCTGCGCAGTCTTACCCAGTTGCTGGCTTCTTTGTGGCAGCCATTACAGACCGCCGCTCCACCGCCTTGAGAGAAGGGGTTTTTGCCAGCTGGGGAGGGGGTCTGCGACACCCCCAAACCCCTCTCTGGATCCCCCCTATCTTCGGCTACCTCTACCAGGCAGCCTTAGCCTCCAGACCCATCAGGATCGGAGGCACCAAGACGGCTAGCGCAGCAGGGATCGCACAGGATCATGAATCCCTGCCGCCGCCGAAGCCTGGCAAACCGGAACACCACTTGCTCTCTGTCTGAAGTTAAGTTAGCCTGACTCTGCTCACCTTTCAGAGAGTCTTGAAGCCCTGGCACTTTTCCTGGGCATGGGAATCAGAAAAGTAACTGAGCCCACATTATTGTTGGCAGTCACTTTTGTGTTAGTGGGTCCTAATATATTTTATATTTTATTTTAAAACCTTTGTTAGCCACCCTGAACTGCATTGGTGGAATAGGTGGTCATATAAACCAAACCTATTCAAACAAACAAATATACAGGATCTTGGATATGGTCATTCTTCCTGGTATAAAAGTATTTCCACTGAAATCTGCAGAGACCTAAATCTGCTGGCCTATAGGAATGTCAGAGACTGGCACTTCTAGCATGATTTGTAACCCCACCTGGCAAATGTGGTACTGGATTATTTGTTCCCTACTGTAGAGAATTATATTTCTGAATGCTGTTGTGGATGTGTCTTCTGTTTGAATTGTCTATTACCTTGTATGTGTCAGGTTTCCAAGTGATGAAATCCATTTAAAAAGAAAAGAACAAAGTTCATCTTCCAAGACAGATTCTTTTATTTAGGAAAGCATCAAATTGGCAAAGTCCATGGTAATTCTGGATCTGACACAACTCGGAATTACCCCACAATATTAAAGTTAGAAACAACCCTCAAAAGTCACATTCTCCAAAAGAAGTAATTCAATGTTGCTTGATATCATAAATCTCCATCTCAAAGGGCCCAAGCACGGATAGCTCATTTCCCACGGGAAGAAGAATCACCCAGCCAAAATACTCTCTTTATCTCCACTCCTCCCCTTTTAGGAATGTGGCAAGCCCGAAACCCTTTGCCCCATGACTGCCACAGAGAAAGTAAGAAAAAGAATATATATTAAGCCTAACTAAAATGGCTACACACATGTCAATTTTGGGCTTGACAGTATGCTGCTTAGATTTGCTTCAGAGATCGAGGGTGAGTAATAAACTGATTATTATTTTTTATTAAAAAAAGATGCAATCTTCATTCCTGGAAATCCTGAAAAGATGGGAGGAATACCATTAATAGTGAGAATACCTAAGGCATTTCTTATTCAAAGAAAAAAAAAAAGCAGGAGCTGCAGCCACTGTATATTTTCAAAAATAAGTACAACCTTCCTCTGCCAGTAACAGATCAGCAAATTTTGCTTTAGGTTTTAAATTAAAAACTCAGAGATAAAACTGCTGGAGTGTAAATCTGCTTGCAAAGAACAGATAAAAGCACATTGGAATAAGAAAATTGGATTTACATTGATCCACACACTTCTTCAATAAACATACGAATTGGATCCAGCCACTGTAGAGGCGCCAAGACTCACCCAATGGTAAGGATGAAAAAACATAAGAAGCTTGTTTTGCTTCTTAGCTTGTTAGCTTGTTTTGTTCTTCTGCAAGAATACCTGCATATTATCTGTTACTATGATTAATGCAAGAAGCAACACACATACCCATTTTTATCTTTTTCCTTTAATGGAGAGATCTTGAAAAAATATAAAGCCTATCTTATTAGATATTTTGAACCATTGCAAATGCGCATTCATATTTAATATGTTAACATGCTTTATCCCCTGCTCTTGACAGCTATGGATTTGTATGTGTCCTCCTAAGAGCGACATCTCTTTTCTTCAGCATGACATTAACTCTTAACAATGCAATTTTTCTTTATCTAAAATTTGTGGTTCTTGCACAGAACTGTAACTATAACTTAATTTCCCAAATACTTCCCTTAACATTTGTCAAAAGTATTATTAAGGTTGTAATACACTTCTATAACTTTTAGTATCATTTAAAAAAAATATCCTGTTTGCATTAATTTAATTGCTATCCACACAGTTTACTGTCTTATCCAGATCATTATTCTCTACGTTTTTATTCTGGAACCAAAGGTCATGGCACATTTGAGTATAATTGTGCAGTCATTCACACACACACACACATCTATAAACACACATACACACACACACCTCATTTAATAGGTAGGTATCAGAGGTGGTATTCAGCAGATTCTGACCAGTTCTGGAGAACTGGAAGCGGAAATTTTGGGTAGTTCAGAGAACTGGCAAATACTACCTCTGACTGGAGATTTTACAGTATCCTTCCCTGTACTTCCCACCAAGCCATGCCCACAGAACGGGTAGTAAAAAAATCTGAATCCCACCACTGGTAGGTATCATCTTTCAGTCTTTACCTTTTAAACACACATTTTCAGGTGAAACTCCAATTAAAAGAATCTCTTTGATAAAGCCTCTGTTACAAATATTTTCTTTTGTTATTTATTTCTAAATCACGTTTCCTTGTAAAGACAAATAGCAATAAAACAGATGCAATACAATTGATGCAAATAAGAAGGTAATATACCTAGCTGTATAATTCAAAACATTTTCTCTGCCTATTGCAATAGACATATGTTTGATAGGTATTGGTCTTGGTCAATATTTACTCAGAAATAATTAGAAATCACATTTTGAACTGCTACTGAAAAGTGAATAAAAATTCCCTCTGCAGTATATGAAACAAAGAAAGATCCTGCCATTGCATTACTGCTTTTCTTATTGCATTTGTCTTTGTGTTTATATATTCTCCATCTTTAAAATCCTTTGTCTCTAGTCAGGTAGTAAGTTAGTACCAATACATTTACATACAAAGAGACACAAATGGTGCAAGGAATACAGCTCTAGATTCTCAATTTTTTAAAATCTTAGTAAGTATAAATTATTCCTGAATTCTCTGATTTCCCGTAAATCCTAGAAAAATACAAGCTGAGCAGAGTATTTTGCTTGAATCAGCTTGGTTGGTGGAGAAAAGGCTGGTTAGGAAAAAAGAATAAATATACTAAACATACAACTATATAGAAACAGAATAAAAGATAAAGAATGGAAGAGAGTGATATTTTCCTTTTTTGAAATCAAGATGTTTGCTTCAAAGCTCATAATTATTTCCAGATGCTTTCATGTTCCACTGCTGTCAAGCACTTAGTAGCTTCAGGTAGCTTTTATTTTTTATTGAATTTTATTAGTCATTGTTGCAGAATATTTCTGTTGATTTAACTGGGAAAGAATCACTTCTTTTGATATGTTGAATTTTAAACTGTTCTAATAGTTACCCTTGATTTTATTAATCAAGGAATCTTATCCTCCCCTGTTCATACCTCTGAATATTCTTTTAGCAGTTCTTTTGAAGTTATACTGGTAGTATTACTGTATAAACTAACCAGTTTCTTGATTGTTACCCACCGATATGAAGAACCAGGAAAACAGAATAAGTGATACAAGTGTTAGTTACATGTGTGCTTTAAGATAGTCTTTCCCAGCCTGTTGCTCTCTTGGTCCCTGGGAAGTTAGTTCTCCTAGCTGGAAATTCTGAAATAATATCAACTGATCACATAATTCTCTGAACAGTTTTATTCATTGTAATATTACAATTAAAAAATCTCTCCAACTGATAGCTTGTAAACAGGCAGAGAAATAAGAAAATAGTCAAAATAAATGAAAAAGAATGAAGAGAGATTGAAAATATGGACTGGTGAGTCATCTTAACAATACAAGTTACAATAAACTTCCTTCAGAACAGAATTAAATCCTTTCTTTTCATTATACCTTCAAGGCAAAAAATACAACTAATTATTTATTTAAAATGCTTAATAAATTAACTAAGACTTTGAAACATATTTATTAACAGGAACAATCCCCTTTACCTGATCCCTCATTGATATAGATTGCTAATGCCATGTTATAAACAATTACCTACCACTCCAAATGCTTTGCTATTTACTAATATTGTGAAGACCCGGGGCGTGGCACAAAAGCAACACAGTCAAATAATCAATAAGAGTCCCTTTATTAGCTCCAACTTTGCCCCAATGTTCAGGTTACCTTCTGGCTGGAGAAAAACTCTCCCATGAACAGCCTTTGACTACAACGAATCAAGTCCATAACATGGTCAACACAAACTGTAATTATAAATCAAGCCAAAATGAGGTAACTAGTTTGGCAGTGCAGGAGCAAGAATTCCAGACATACAGACACAGCAAAACTCACACAGTTGGGAAGACACCAGGGACACAGATAAGCCACGACAACATAAGATAAAGTCACATTTGCTCCCAGGTGTGGCTAATGAAGGGAATCAGGGCTTTTTCCTCCCCCATAAGCCATACAATCCATGTTGCTCTCTTCTCTGTTCCTCCCTGCATGCCCTAGGATGAAGAGGTGGTGGGTCTGGGTCTTCCTCTGAACTCCCTTTCCCTTTTACTCTCTCTCTCCTGCTCTGCCCAGCCAGACTTTGCCCTTCCTCCTCCACAGCCAATGGAGTCACACTCCCACTCCCTGTCAGCTGTCCATCTTTTTCATCGGATTCAGCCTCTGACAGGGGCATGACAAATATCATTTGTATAAGAAACTGTAATCTTTATTTTGACAGATTAAATATAAGTGTAAGAAGACCTCTGGAGAGTTTGCAAAAGTGAGGTATGAAAAAGCATTAAAAATTTAAATCCAATGGTTAAAATGTCTAACTCCAAAAATGTAAGGGCTGCCATATCTTGACCCTTGTTGGCAAATAAAAATAAGCATAATTTTGGAAGCTAATAGCTGCATTTAGCATTTGGGGGTGAGGTTGAAAACCACAGTAAGTAGAACAATGATGAACAATGGATGAAGCTATGTAACACATGTAAGTAGCTTTTGGCTTTTTCAGGGTGGGTTCCTGTAAGTGGGTTCCTTTAAGAAATGTTACAAACCATCAACAGATTGTTTATTTTTCCTACTTTTCCAGGAAGGCCTTTATTAAAAAAAAATAACAAACTTATTTTCTACCTTATCACATTACTAAGCTTATGCTATTTTGTACTGTAACTGAGGACTCCCTGATGTACTCTGAGTGCAGTTTTTAGTTTGTTTGTAGATGTTTCATTGCTCAACTTGTTAATATCAACAGGGCATTGTGGCATTAGTGGTGTTGTGTCCGCGAAATGATGCTAGGAGTCGGTGACTTCAATCATGCTCTTTTATTTAAAGTTGGAACCGAACTGGGGCAAAGGAAAAAGCTTGCGGCTTTTATTCCTTTAGCCGCGGCGGCAGCGCCCAATGGCACTGCTTTGAATCTCCCGCGATTCGAATGGACTAATCGCGGGAGATTCTTAGCGAGCCAATCGGCGCGGCTCGCCTGACCAATCAGAGTGCCCCGCGCTTTGGCCAATCAAAGCGTGGGGATCTCAAGAATGCTCATTAGGGACAGAACACCCCTCCCCTCTTGGTTCAGTCCTTAGGTCGCGTAGTCACGTAGGTACGCGGGGCTCCGTCTGAGCCTACTGGACCTGCGCAGCTCAGTCGTAGGTTGGATCCCGGCCGGTTCGGTCGGGATCTCTGCTGCTCCTGATGCCGTCGTGGGAACCGGCTGGTCGGTCGGGCCGGGCCGCTCTCCGTAGCTCCCTCCTGGGCCTCCTGGGTTGGTTGAGCTGCGGGTTTCGCTGCTCCTGCTCGGTCTTTCCGGGTCGGTCGAGCTGGCCTGGTTGTCTCTTCCTGGCGAGGGGTCGTGATGGCTGCTTTCCGGTAAGTATGGCTGGTTTATTCTTCTTTGGTTTTGGTCCCCTGGGTATTCCCTCCCCCCTTGGTTTGTGTTGTGGGGGTTGGTTTCGCCTGTTTGTGCGTTGGTGGTCTCTTGGTTGGCAGTCCTCGACCTTAATTGGTCGATGTGGCGTTTCCACGCTCGTCTGTCTGCTGTTTGTAGCCGGTACGAGTGTGGGCCTATTATTTGTGTGATGACGGCCGGTATCCATAGTGGGTCTCCCGTCAGGTTTCTTGCGTATACGGGGTCGCCTGGTGCGAAAGTTCGGTGTTTGCTGTTTGAGTCTGGGGGCTTCTCCGGGTTATACGTGGGGTGTAACCTGTCGAGTGGGGACCTTAATTTCCTCCCCATTAATAGTTCGGCTGGGCTCTTATTCGTTGTGGTATTTAGGCTTATGTGTTGGGTGAAGAGTAGTTTGTTTATTTTCTCCTGGATCTCCCCGTGGTCTATTTTCCGGATGGTCTTCTTTGTGAATTGCACCATCCGTTCCGCCCTACCATTCGCCGCCGGGTGCGCCGGTGCTGTCAGCGTGTGGCGGATGCCCCTTTCCGCTAGGAATTTTTCAAATTCCAGCGAGGTGAATTGGGGCCCGTTGTCAGAAACGACGACGTCTGGGAGGCCGTGCGTTGCAAAGAGTTTGCAGAGTTCCTTGATCACGGCCTCCGTGGTTGTTGTCTTCATGTTGCTTACCTCCAGCCAGTTGGAGTAAGCGTCTACTGTTATAAGGAAGGTGTGTCCTTTTGTGGGCCCGGCGAGGTCTATGTGAATCCTAGACCAAGGTCCCCTTGGGGTTTCCCACTCTAGGACAGGTGCTGTGGGTGGGCTTGGCCTAGTTTCCTGGCATCGTTGGCACCTTGCTACCCAGGTCTCAATTTGTTTGTCCATCCCTGGCCACCAAGCATAACTTCTGGCCAGGGCTTTAGTCCTAACGATGCCAGGGTGCCCCTCGTGTAGCAGTTCCAGAACCTTCCCTTGTAGTTTTTCTGGAATGACCACCCTATCCCCCCATAGTATGTACCCTTTTAATAACGAGAGTTCCGTTTGGCGGTTTCGGAATGTTTTGACGGACTCGTCTTTGTCCCTTTCCGGCCACCCTTTCTCTACCCAATGCAACACCCGCGCCAGACGTTTGTCTTTATTAGTCTCTTGGGCAATGTCTGACGCGGTTATGGGCAGGTTGGGTAGAGTCTCTATGCTGAGGGTGGTCGTCGTGGGTGCTGGGTCGGTGTCAGGTTCTGGTAGCGGCGAGCGGCTTAAGGCGTCTGCATGGGAGATCGTCTTACCCTGTCTGTGTATGAGTCCGTAGTTGTAGGCTGCCAGGAACTCGGACCACCTTGTCATTCAGGGAGACAGAATGTTCGGGGTGGCCCGGTTTCCTGCAAGGATTCCTAGCAGCGGCTTGTGGTCGGTTATGATTGTGAATGTCTGGCCGTAGAGATACTCGTAGAATCTTTTTACGGCGGCAACGATAGCCAGAGCCTCTTTGTCCAGCTGGCTATAGTTCCGCTCTGGTTTGGTGAGGGTCCTTGAAAAGAACGCGATGGGCACTTCTTTTCCATCGGGGAGGGTATGGCTGAGGACAGCGCCGATGCCGAAGGGTGATGCGTCGCATGTGACGGCCAGAGGTAGGGTCTCGTTGTACTGTATAAGGACGGCGTCTGAAGTGAGGAGGTCCTTTGTTCTTTGGAAGGCTGCTTGCTCGCGTTTCCCCCAAGTCCAGGTCGCCGCCTTGTCCAGGAGCCTATGCAAGGGCTCCGCCACCATCGCCTTTTGGGGCAGGAAGACATTGTAAAAGTTAAGTAGCCCCAGGAATGCCTGTAGTTCTGTCTTCGACTTGGGTGTGGGAGCTTCTTTGATGGCCTTGATTTTTTGGTTTGTGGGGTGAATGCCGTGACGGTCTAGGAGGTATCCTAGGAATTCTACCCATTCCGTGTATAGTTGGCATTTCTCCCTCTTGACTTTGAGCCCGGTCTCTTTGAATTTGGTTAGGACCTCCCTTAGGCGACCCTCTAGTTCGGCTTGGTTGGTTGCCGACACTAGGACGTCGTCGAAGTAAGGTACCACCCCCTTGATGCCTTGCAATAGTCTTTCCATTAGGCTTTGGAATATCCCCGGTGCCACGCTGACTCCGAATTGGAGTCGGTTGCATTTAAATGTCCCCTGGTGGGTGACTATGGTTTGCGCTTCTGCCGTTTGCTCGTTGACTGGCAACTGTTGGTATGCCTGGGCGAGGTCGAGCTTGGCGAAAACCTTGCCCCCTCCCAGTGAGTGCAGTAGGTGTTGCACTACTGGGACGGGGTAGGCGCTTTGTTGTAGCGCGCCATTTAGGGTGGCCTTATAGTCCCCACAGATCCTCACCGACCCATCGGGCTTGATCGGGGTGACTATGGGGGTCTCCCACCGGGCGTGGTCTATGGGCTGTAGGACCCCTTGCTTGACGAGCTTGTCAATTTGCTCGTCTATCTTGGGTTTCAGTGCGAATGGCACCCGCCTTGGTTTCAGGCGTTTTGGGGGGACGTTTGGGTCTAGGCTGAATGATATAAGGGGCCCTCGGTACTTGCCTAGGTTTCCGTCGAAGACCTCTTGGAATTCCCGGGCCAGTTGCTGCTCCCAGCTGTCGTCGGTGACGTGGTCAACTCCCGTGACTGTGATGCCGAGAGGGGCGAACCATTGCAGTCCCAGTAGGCTTGGGCGGTCGCGGTCGATGATTGTCAGGGGAAGCCTTTCGGTGTGCCCTTTATATGTGATGTTGAAGTGTTTGGTTCCGACTACCGGGATGCGGTTTCCCTGGTAGTCCCCTACGATGAGTCTCTGGCTGTCTAGGTTCCTCCTTTGAATGGTAGGTACCAAGCGCTTTATTTCATGCCATGCTATCATGTAGAGGTAGGACCCGGAGTCCACCTCCATTTTGCATGGCCGGCCCTCGATGCCTACCTCCACGTGGACCTTCTGGGCGTCATTGGTTATGGCGTGGCCGATGGTGACCGTCTGATGGGTCTCCTCTCTTCGCCGGTTATCGCCGCCTCGCAGGGATCGTCCGTTCCGGTCCCATCTGTTGTCCGAGGGGCGATCTCTGGTCCGGGGTGGTGTGCTCTCTCTCCTCCGGTCACTCTGGTCCCATCGTGCCGGGCTGCGGTTCTTTTTAAGGCGGCAGATACGGGCGATGTGTCCCTTCTTGTCGCAATGCCGGCAGATCGATTCGAAAAACCGGCATTCCGACCTGGGGTGGTCGCCGCCGCAACCAGCACAGTTGGTCCTCGACTTACGACCCCGCCGGTTCCATGGGTCACGGCCTGTCTGGAGGTGATGGATGTCCTCCTCGTCATCGGAAGTGCCCGATGCCAAGTGGAAGTCGCCCTGGTGGGTGGTCATCTCGGGTTGGGCCTCGGTCGACCTCGCAGGGTTGTTGTTTCCGCTGCAGTCCCCAGTGTTTGGTCTGCGCATGCGGTCGGCAGATGTTCGGGTTGCTTCGGCGGCTGCGGCTGCAGTGAGGGTGTCTGCTAGGCTGATGTTGCCCTTGGCCATTAGCTGGCTCTGGAGGACGGGGTCCCACAAACCGAGCACGATTCTGTCTCGCAGGGCGTCGTTCAGGTTGTCGAATTCGCAGAGCCCCCCTAGACGCTGTAGCTCGGCGACGAAGTCGCTGAAGCTCTCACCCGACCGTTGGTCCCGACGATAGAATTCATTGCGTCGGATCAGGATGGGTACCTTTGGAACGTAGTGCCGCCGAAGTATTGGCTCGAGGACGTCCCAGTCCATCGCGGTCGCATCGGCGGGTTTGGCAAGCGCCTTGGCCATCTTGAATACCTCGGTCCCACAGTGGGTCAGGAAGACGGCATACTTCATGGGGCCGGTGGTGTCCTTCAGGTCGCTGCACTCGAGGAACATGCGGAATCGGTCGGAGTACGATTCCCAGTCCTCGGTGGCGGGGTTGAAGGGTGCGGGGGGTGCGATTTTTGCCATCGTGGTGGTTCATCTGGCTTCCGTCGGACACGTGGTTCGGTTCAGGGTCTGGATCCCACCTTCGTCGCCAGTGTTGTGTCCGCGAAATGATGCCAGGAGTCGGTGACTTCAATCATGCTCTTTTATTTAAAGTTGGAACTGAACTGGGGCAAAGGAAAAAGCTCGCGGCTTTTATTCCTTTAGCCGCGGCGGCCGCGGCCAATGGCACCACTTTGAATCTCCCGCGATTCGAATGGACCAATCGCGGGAGATTCTTAGCGAGCCAATTGGCGCGGCTCGCCTGACAAATCAGAGTGCCCCGCGCTTTGGCCAATCAAAGCGCAGGGATCTCAAGAATGCTAATTAGGGACAGAACAAGTGGCATATATGATGTTATCTAGTTGGATAATAAATCACTTGTAAGTTCAGAAAGCACAGGGATTCCATAGTTCATCTCTGACCTATATATATTCTATTACTTTATATCTTTGTTATGTACTACGTTTATACTAACATCTATGTCCCTGCTATGCGTATTTCATATTCTTTTGTTTGTTGCTTGAGTTTACACCAGAGACTTTAGCCACTATTTAGTTATTTTCAAGTTGGGTTCTATTGCTCTCAGCTGTTACTTGGCAGTTTCCCAGACTGTGATGAAAGAAGGTACTTTACCAGCTTCCGACTTATCTGAAACAGCCTGAGAATTGTTACTGGAGTGCTAAAACTGCTGGACTTTAGTTCCCCTTTCAGCTTGTCTGCTGCTGGTTTGGTGAAATATAAAAAGCTCCTCCAATGTCAATGGCCAGTTGAATTAACTCTTTTTCTGCTCCCTCAGCTGTGAATTCCTCCCACACAACATAACTCTTCCTCCAAACACAGGTGGGATGTCTCCTCAGGCTTTGTTAAAATCCCAGGGGAGGAAACAAAGGATAAAAGAGCTCATACTGCCCACAGCAAGACTTTCCTTTCACATTTCCCTTGCTCCTTCTTATAAAAAAAATATGTTAGTCATTTTTCAGGACTCACATTATAGTCTATGTGTGGTTTCTGATGTTGTGAAGTCTTGCTACCAATTTCCAGCATGGACAAAAGAAGTACCAGGAACTACAATAAATGACCTCAGAAATCCTTATTGCCCATTGCAGGCATTAACAATGCTTTCCTTCTGAAGAAACAACTAGAATAGAAACAGTGAAAGCAATAATCTACAACAAGGAACAATCAAAATAAATTGTGACAGTAGCAGAGGAAAATATAGATACTCCTTTTTTTTTTTAAATCTCAGGAGCATAAAAAGCTTTTTGGCAATTATACATAGCTGTTGTATCACTAATATCAACTGCCTTACATGTTTGCAATGTTTCCAGAATTTTTGAGAAAAACATAGTAGGTTATTGGTTCATTAAGGTATATCTAAAAAACAGGATAATTTATTGTGCAAAATGAACAAATAAACATCCTCCAACTTAATGCAGAAAGCCACTAAGCCATTTTCTTCAGGTGGCAATCCAGTTTTCTGAAAACTTCTAGCAAGAGACAATGCATAATTGTTCTAGGAGGAGAGGCAGAATATCTCTGCTGAATATGTTTGCTGACTACATTAAATAATAATAAATACAATATTTAGGAGAATCAATTTTGTTGATAAATTGGGCTGAAGGTTTCATCTGCCACAGATAATAAACTAATATATTGGTGTTGATTGCATAGGATGATCAAATTTAGAAGCAACTGTTTGTGTTCAAACTGCATCCCTTTGCAGCCAACCTGTCTTATATTAATAGGAGACATATACAGTGTTGATCTTACTTTATTCCTGAGAACTCAGGTGGCATTTAATTATACAACTCTATCAAGTCCCGTCAGATCATTTGCATATACCCAGGGAAGAGAAGAGTAGTTGAACAAAGAGCTATTGCTGGAAAGCTAAGAGTGTAAGAATAGATTTACAGTACTTAGGAGCCCATCTTTGTATGCAGTTTCTTAAAGGTTCATGTATGATTTGTGTCACTGGGAATAAAAGAACAAAATTTTTCCATTCCTAATACTAAAATATTTAAGTATTAATGCAGATTGGTTTCAGTTCTGTAATTTTCCTTTTGCAGATTTTTTCTTCCTTTTCATAGATAATCTATTTTGCAAAATAAGCAATAACAGCATATGCTATTTCTCAGATAAACCCTGGGAAAAGAACTCATAGGAGGCTGAGCATTATTCTAATATTATTTTATGATATGGTATTGAAAGTATTTCTTTGTATCTTCTTTCATTTTTCTAATACCTTCTTCTGGAGGTATCTTTCAAAGGCTTGATTGCGTAGGTTTCCAACATCAAATATATTTTGCATTGAAAATCAAATTTATTGCCAGGGAAATTTACAAGAACAGACACTGTTCGCCTACAGTTATATTCTCTGACTCTTCTGAAATGATCTCAGGTACATAAATAACATTATCAATCCATCCATTAATAAATGTCTCTAACAGCAAAACTCAGAAATGCCATTCCAATCAGAGCATACTATGATTTTAAAAACAGAGCTCTGATTATAGTTGTTATTTATACTTAAAAGTTTTAGTGCTTGGAACTTGAAAAGGAACATATCTGATACATTAAATATCATGAAAAACAAGCATGAAAATGTTCAGGGTCAGTCTACAGCCCTTTGAAATATTAATATATTGCATACTTTTTTATTTGCTTTGTTATGTTGTGTCTTACAACATCTCTTACAACATGAGATATTATAAAACAGATAAGTCTATCTGTCTGTAAATTCATTTTATCCTGGTATTCTCTGTGTTGAAAGTATAGCCGAGATAGGGATGAAGTTCATGGTCCTCAAATGACAGGGAACAGACTCCTTCCCACAAGAAATACAGAACAATAAAATAATAATTGTTTTAATATTTTAAATTATTATTCATTTTTTACTTTTTTACTTTATGCAATTTCTAGAGTGCAGCCTGTTCTGAGATATTTAGGATAGTAGAAGAGCTAAATATTTAAATAAATAAACAGTACCTCAAATTTAACTGGAAACTGCATATAAATTCCCATGCAATTACATCATGCTTTTTGCATATTTGTGTGTAAGGGGAAAAATAGCTCCTTGAACCCAGAGGCCCAGAAGGCAAGGTGAGGCAAGCATTTGATGCACATTGATTATATGCTTGTACAGAGGAAACTGGCAAGAATTGTGAAATGGCCTACAGAGCAACATCCATGGAAAGAAGGGGGAAGATGAACACACTGACAAAAGAAGAGTTGCAATGTCACAGTGCAAAGCCCACACTTGAAAGGGATGTTGCTTGTCATACTATGATGCTTTTGTTATCCAGATGAAAGCAGCAACTTTCTTTAGATAGTGATGCTTTTTCAAAAAACAATCTTAGAAGATTGTTGTAGAGGAACTGAACAAAATGAGAAACAAGAATGGGAAAATGGTGCAGTTGATTGGGGAAAATGGCACCCCAAAACACAGGAATGCAGCATTGGTATCAAACTGGTGCAAATGTGATATATGAAGGAACCAACACAGGAGCACAGAAATGTTTCAATAGAAAGAGTTTAATAGTACAAACAACTATCAAGGACATATGGGTTCCTGAACTGAGCAAAGAGTCAGACATAATTGTTAGGGATAACATTGTTTGCCCTAACTGGTTTAGGTAAAATAATAACTAAGTAATCATAGTTTGTTAGTTAAAGTGTCTGCAACTTTAACTGTAGGATTGTAATTAGGGGAGTGGTTGTGAAAGCACTTTAAAAGAAGCAAGACGACAGCTTGCTCTCTCTCTGGCTTTGATGATCCCTAATTACTGCAAGGACTCAAGACTGCATTGCTCGAACGGGAGATAAACAAAGGACTGATTTGTAAGTGAACTGACATAGGATATTCCACACGGACTTTGCTAACTGAATATCCCTGAATGGACTGACTAAATGATACATGACTATTGGACTGTTATTTTGACTATGCTATGAACTCATAATGGAATAAACTATATTTTTGATAGCACAAGCGTATCTGTTATTTTTACTGTATGTTAATAAACATACAAGCTTATCTCACTCATTTATCTGTGTGCCTATCTGACTAACGCTGCACATTCTGTTTAGCTTTTCTCCTTAACCCTGGTTGGGGAACCCAGGCTTAACAATTAATGATCTAAATTTTATTTATTCTTTTTATTTTTCTTGTATGTATCCATTTCATGTATTGATAACTATGTTTATACTTATACCTATTATCTTGTAAGAGATTGACAAATCAAATAAATAAATAAATGGCCATAGCAATATGGTTTTGGTATTATAATATCTGCTAGAAAACTCATGCTCCATTTGTGTCACTGCTTCAGAGTTATTTTTTTTACCCAAATGGAGAAACGGAATGACCATGGGCAGGCAAAAATGAAGCAGGAGCTACTTCTAACTTCCTGCTGGCTTTCCTATTGAGTTTCCTTTTGGAAAACTGGCAATGAGCATCAGGTATTTTCTTCCTTCCTTCCTTTCCTTCCTGCCATTAACTTCCTCCCTCCCTCACAGAACTGCTAGCTTCTCCATTTACTTTGTCTGTGGGAAGTTTGCAGTGTTAAAGTCAGTGGAGAAACCATCAGAAAGTTGTAAGTCCAAGGCCAGCCAAAGGCTGAGTGGAGTGGGTCAGGAAAGATGCACGGCAGTTGCAGGGTTGTGCAAGAAGTGCCACTGGCCCAGGGAGGATGCCTGAGAGGGTGACATAGGTTGGAAGGGTGACTGTATGTGCAAGAGATACCATGCAGGTCAAGAATAACACCTGGTATGGATTTTGGGACCTTGTTTTACATTTACATTTTATTTGTCAATAGCTTACAAGATACAGGTCTAAGAATAAATATAGTTTTGAATACGTGAGATAGATACTTATATGAAAAATAAAAAACAACAGGACAGGGACTGTAGGCAGGATTGGTGTGCTTATGCACGCCCCCTACAGGACTCTTAGGAAGAGTGTGAGGTCAATAGACAGTCTAGCGTTAAAGTTTTTGGAGTTTGGGGAAGAGACCACAGAGTCAGGTAGAGTATTCCAAACATTGACCACTCTGTTGCTGAAGTTGTATTTCTGCAGTCAAGCTTGGTGTGGTTAACCTTGAGTTTGTATCTATCGTTTGCTCTTGTATTGTTATGATTGAAGCTGAAGTATTCATTGACAGGTAGGACATTGCAATGTATGATTTTATATACTATATTTAGATCGGACCGGAAGCGGCGTAGTTCTAGGTTGGAGATTGCACAGGGGATGGCTAGAGGTTGGGGATATGCAGGTTGGGGAAGGTATATGGGGCACAGCATAGATCGGGGAGAGTATATGGGTGTGCATAAAAGATGCTATATTGATTAGGAAAGATATATAGAGATTTGGTAGGGGTTGGAAAGGGGTTGTGTGTGCAAGTGGCATGGACTGGGAACAGTGCAATAAGAATTCTTCCCTCCCTCTCTCCCTAGCTTCCATAAACAGAGAAATAGAATGACCATGGATGGCAAAAAAACAAAAACAAAACTATGGTAGCAGGAGCAACCTCCAACTTCCTGTTAGCTTCCCTATCAATTTTTCTTATGGGAAGCTGGCAGTGAACACCAGGAATCTTCCCTTATTTCTTCCCAGCTGCCCTCCCTTCTTTCTCATTCTTTCCTCTCCTGTCCTACACTTCCTTCCTTCCTTCCTTCCTTCCTTCCTTCCTTCCTTCCTTCCTTCCTTCCTTCCTTCCTTTCCTCCCTCCCTCCCCTTCCTTTCCAGAAGGCAGATAAGTGGAAGCTGCAGGCTGGGGAAAGGAGTGAGGGATGGCAGGAATGACTGAGAAGCTGACATGGAATGATAAAAATGAGGACCACGTGATCAAAGCAGCAACCAGCAGGACTGAACCAGTCACAATTTCCCCAAAAGTTATTCCCTTCAGAGCAAAGGGTTCCAGCATTTTGTAAGGCAGCTCTTTTGATGTACTTTTGTTGAAATTATTTTGCTTTATGATGCACCATTTTACCCAATTAAAGGTTAGGGTCACAAGAGTTTTAGAAGTATAAATATATCAACTGTTTAATTTATCCATAGTTTTGGGGAATTATTATTTTGCTGGAACGGTAGAAGACCTGGTGAAATTTTAGTCTAACTTTTCATTTCTCTTGATTTAAATTTGTTATGAAATGGAATAGGTATATGGAAAAGATACTTTGTTTTAATACAGCCCTTTGTTTGTCTAAATCTAGTAATATAATATGGACAAGTAATAAAATACATTGTATGTTTTCTGGAATCCTTTCTTAAAAGAGCTACAACCAATTTTTTTATTGCTATCCTTTCTAATATTTTATTTAAAAAAAAACATTTTCTAAAAATGATTGTTGTCTATTGGCTGCTAAATACAAACTTTTTTATTTGCAGAGATCTATCTGACTCCATGTGCTATTTTTATTATTTTCTAGGTTCAGAAATCTTTTAAATGAAACTGTTAAGTTCTGCGCATGGGTGCAAGGAACGGAGACGAGGCAGTGAACAGTGAACTTCAACTCTTTATTAATCATTCTGAACAGAGCGAAACCCTAGGGCAGCAGCAGCCATTTTATAGGGTAGGCTGCTGACCTATTAGCCAATGAGAAACATGGAAGTGTTAAACCCTTGAACCAATGAGAGTGGCTCGTTAACAGCCAATCAGACTCTCCAGAACGGACCAATCCAATATCGCTATTATCGGCCAATCAGAAGTGCAGGATTAGAACCCTGCTTTTTCTTAAGGTTTGTTAAAACTTTATTTAAACGCCTTTATTAGTTCATAACACCCCTTCCCCCCGGGTTCCGTTTGAGGGGTGCGGTGACGTAATCCCTAAGATATGTAGGTTTTTTTAACTGTCTATTAGATTTGCACCGTCCCACCGGTTCCTGTCTGTAGTCCAGTTTTGGCGGGATGTTTTTGGACATACCTGGTACAGGCAGTTCTGCATCCTCACTGGACGACTCGGTGCCGCTAATTCTGTCGTTGTTGTCCTCCGATCTTTGCGGGCTTGCCTCTGTTGAGGTATTCCTCTGTGGCAAGGCCAATCCCCTCCCTGATTCTTCTTCCTGTATTGCGCCCGATTGCTGACTTCCTTTGCTTCTGCTTTCCACCATCTCGAATTCGGTTTCTACAACATCCCTCCCCCCACAGTTTGGGAGTCACAGGAGTCGCGGGAAATGGATTGTAGCCTAGAGCGAAGCTGATCTATATGGCGTTTCCATATTTTTCCATCCCAGGTTTGCACATGCTACGATCTGGGCCCGGTGGTTTGAATTACGGTTGCTTTGTAATTCGGTTCGCCAGAGAGGTTTTTAGCGAAAACTAAGTCGCCTACCTTGAACTCGCGGCATTTTCCGCTAGATCCACAGGGTTTCTCTGGCTCGTAGGATGGGTGGAACCAGTCGAGGTGGGAAAGGAGCTTGCGTCCCATCAACAGTTCAGCTGGAGTCTTGTTGGTGACGCTGTGCGGAGTGATGTGTTGGAGTAGGAGTATTCTGTTTAGTTTGTCGTCAATGTCCCCATAGTCCATTTTTTGGAGAGCTTTTTAACAAATTGGACCATGCGCTCAGCCCTGTCGTTAGCCGCAGGGTGCGCTGGTGAAGTTAGCGCATGGTGGATATCCTGATCCGCTAAGTATTGTTCAAACATCAGGGCGGTGAACTGGGGTCCGTTGTCGGAGACCAGGATGTCTGGCAGCCCATGCGTTGCGAATAGCCTATTCAATTTTTGGATGACGGACTTGGTTGTAGTATTCTTCATTTTGTGGATCTCGAGCCAGTTGGAATAGGCATCCACTGTTAGGAGGAACATATGTCCCTTAGTAGGTCCCGCAAAGTCAATGTGGATGCGGGACCACGGCCCCAGGGGGGTTTCCCACTCTGTTGGAGTTGCTCTAGGTGGGGCACTGCTGACTTCTTGGCACTTTAGACAAGTCTTTACCCAGGCTTCGATCTGCTTGTTGATGCCCGGCCACCACGCGTAGCTTCGTGCAAGCACTTTCATATGCACGATGCCAGGGTGACCATCATGCAATGTTTTCAATACTGCTCGTTGTAACCGCTCTGGGACGACGACTCTATCTCCCCATAGGATGCAGCCTTTTTGCGAAAAAAGTTCTGTTTGCCGGTTTCTGAAAGGGGTGAAGTTGTCAGGGGTTTGTTCTACTGGCCATCCTCGTTCTACCCAGCTAAGAACTCGCGCCAGGACAGAATCTCGTTTTGTTTCAATCACAATCTCTCTGGCTGTTAGCGGTGGTGAATATAGCATTTCAATCTGGAGTGTCATAAGGGTTGGAGCTGGGTCGTCGATGGTTTCCAGAAGTGGGGCACGGCTCAATGCATCAGTGTGGGGAATGGCTTTCCCCGGGCGGTGTTGTAATTTATAGTTGTACGCAGCTAAGAACTCCGACCAGCGAGTCATTCTAGGTGACAATATATAGGGGGTTGGCTTGTCTCCCGCTATAATCCCTAGCAAAGGTTTGTGATCGGTAACAATAGTAAAAACTCGTCCATACACATATTCATGAAACCATTTCACAGCAGATACAACAGCAAGAGCCTCTTTGTCGATTTGGCTATAGTTACGTTCAGCCTTTGATAGGGTCCTTGAAAAATAGGCAATAGGGGCCTCACTACCATTTGGTAACACATGACTCAAAATGGCTCCTATTCCGAACAGTGACACGTCACATGTAATTGTTAAAGGCAAAGTCTTGTTATACTGCATTAAAACAGCATCTGATGTTAGTAAGTTTTTCACTTGTCGGAATGCGTGCTCCTCTCGGTGTCCCCAGACCCAGGTTGCTTTTTTGTCGAGAAGTCTATGTAGGGGCTCAGCTACGGTCGCCTTCTGGGGCAAGAAGATGTTGTAAAAGTTAATGAGCCCAAGGAAAGCTTGGAGGTCAGTCTTATTTCTGGGTCTTGGGGCGTTTTTGATTGCTTTTAGTTTGCTATTAGTGGGGTGAATGCCTTGTTTATCGATTAGGTACCCCAGGAACTCTACTTTCTCTGTACACAGTTGACATTTATTTTTTTTAACCTTAAGGCCAGAGTCTTTAAATTTCTGGAGAACCATTTTAAGACGCTTTTCTAGTACTTCTCTATTTGGAGCCTCAATTAAAATGTCATCAAAGTGTGGCACGACCCCCTTGATCCCTTGCAAGAGTCTCTCCATCAGACTTTGAAAAATCCCTGGGGCTACGCTCACTCCGAATTGGAGTCGGTTGCATTTAAAGGCGCCTCGGTGCGTAACGATCGTCTGTGCCTCTGCAGTTTTTTTTATCTACAGTTGTTGGTACGCCTGTGCTAAATCCAATTTAGTGAAGACTTTTCCGCCCCCCAGGGAATGGAGAAGGTGTTGTACCACCGGCACCGGGTAAGTGTTCTGTTGAAGGGAGTGATTAAGGGTGGCCCGGTAGTCCCCACAAATCCTTAACGATCCATCCGGTTTGATAGGTATTACGATTGGGGTTTCCCAACAAGCATGGTCAGTTGGTTCTAAAACACCCTGGGCTATTAATTTATCGAGCTGCTCGTCAATCTTTGGTTTAAGGGCAAAAGGTACCCGATGAGGCTTAAGGTGGATGGGGGATACTTCAGGGTTAAGGTTAAAAGATATCGGGGTCCCCTTGTACTCGCCTAGTTTGTCTGCAAAGACGTCCTGGAATTCCTGGACGAGGGCTTCCTCCCAGTCATCGCTTCTGGTTTGGTGAATGCCGGCTACCTCGATCCCGAGTGGGGTGAACCATTGAAGGCCTAACAAGCTAGGCCAGTCACAGTCGACAACGGTCAGTGGTAATGACGCAGTACGATTTTTGAATGATACTTGGACTTGGCTGGATCCAATGGACAGAATTCAGTTCCCCTGATAATTCTTGAGTATGATTCTTTGGGCTCTGAGATCTTGACGTCGGATGGCAGGGATTAATTGTTTAAGGGTCTTCCAGGAAACCATCGAGAGGGATGATCCTGAATCAAATTCCATCACACAAGGCTGGTTTTCGATGGCGACCTTCACTCGGATCTTCTTTGCATCTAGTGATGAGGCGTGACCGATTGTAATGGTTTGGTGTCCCTCTTCTCTTCTCGTCTCGTTGAAGTAGCCAGTGTTTTATTTCTGCAGGAGTGGTTGTTCCATTGGTGGTTCAAATGTTCCCGACTCACAGGACGATTCCCTGTGGTCTGGCAATAGTTGTTTCCCCTCTGAAGTGGGCTGGATCCTTGCTTGCTTCTACAGACCTTCCTGATGTGGCCTCTTTCCCCACAGAAATGGCAGAGCACGTCGAGGAATTTGCAGTCTGATCGCAGGTGGTTTGCCCCACAACCTGCGCATTGGTGCGGAAGTCTTTGATTCCGCTGATGGCGTTGGTCACGTTCAGACCAGAGCTGGTTGACCTCCTCCTCATCACTTTCTGATGGCAATTCGAGGTCCTCGTGGTGGGTCACTGTTGTGTGCCTCTCTAGGTGAGGTGAGATATCGCTGGTGAGTTGACGGAGCGGTGCATTGGTGCAGCGCATTCGGGCGGCCGACTTCCTGGTTGCTTCTGCTGCAGTAGTGTCCTTGATGACATCAGCAAGGTTGATGTCTCCTTTAGCCATGATCTTGCTCTGTATTGTCTGGTCATCTAATCCCAGAACTATTCAGTCTCTCAGAGCTTCTTCGAGGTCTGCGAACCCACAGAGGCCTCCCAGGTTCCGGAGATCCGCGATGAAATCTGCAACGCTCTCTCCTTTCCACTGGTCCCTCTGGTAAAATTCATGTCTTCGGACAAGCGTTGGTATGGCGGGTGCATAGTGGGCCCGTAGAAGGGGCCCGAGGACGTCCCAGTCCATGGTTTTCACCTCAGCCAGTTTCGCTAGTGCCTTGGTCATCTTAAAGACGGCAGGACTGCAATGGGTCAGGAACACTGCTCGCTTTTTCCCTGTAGTGGCATCCTTCAAGTTGTTGGTCTCCAGAAACATCTGGAACCGGTCTATGTACGCGTCCCAGTCTTCTTGTGCCGGGTCAAATGGAGCAGGTGGTATGGCGCCGCCGGACATGGTTTCCATTGTTGATGCGCCTTCAGCCACGTGCTCTGTTTGTAGTGTTCAGTAAGCTCTGATGTCTCCGTATCCCATCCTCATCGCCAGTGTTAAGTTCTGCGCATGGGTGCAAGGAACGGAGACGAGGCAGTGAACAGTGAACTTCAACTCTTTATTAATCATTCTGAACAGAGCAAAACCCTAGGGCAGCAGCAGCACTTTTATAGGGTAGGCTGCTAACCTATTAGCCAATGAGAAACATGGAAGTGTTAAACCCTTGAACCAATGAGAGTGGCTCGTTAACAACCAATCAGATTCCCCAGAACGGACCAATTCGATATCGCTATTATCGGTCAATCAGAAGTGCAGGATTAGAACCCTGCTTTTTCTTAAGGTTTTTAAAACTTTATTTAAGCGCCTTTATTAGTTCATAACAGAAACCTTTTAAATAGAACAGTAACAAGTAACTGAAACTCAGCTTGGAACTAATATGGCAAGCTGAAACTGACTTTGTCTAATGGGAAGGGTTTGAACAGAGAAGACAGGAATTGTTTTAAACACTAAATTGATTCTCTAGCATATATCTTGGGAAACATTTTATGTTTCCAGCAAAATCACTGACATTTTACAAATGCTGTCTCATTTAATAATCATGCATTAGATTATCTGGAATGGAAAGAACTATTTAGAGTGCACTCTAATCAAATTCTTTTCCTCTTGGATGGAGAACATTGTTGCAATAGTGCTCAAGACTATGACAACTTTTCTTCCCCCCACCCTCTCTTTTAATCAGCTCATGTAGCTTCACAACTATGGCCATGGTACTTAAATCAAATAAATGACTGCTTGCAGAGATTTCTAATGAAGGCTCAAAAGATTTTCTCTGGAGTCATGGGGCCACAGCCAAATCACAGTTCTAAGACAGCTTCTTTGATAAGGAGCTGACTATTGTTAACAAACATTTCTGCTTAACAAGGACCCTTAGCTCAAGACTCCCCAGAAAAATGCTGAGTTTGTAATGACTACAAGATAATAATACAAGAACCATTTAACTCTGAGTACTGGAAAAGCACTGAACAGTGTGTTTGAAAAAGCAATATATTAAGGCTAAAAATACATTATCCAGCCAAGAATCCCTGCGGTCTAAACTTCACTCCATTAAGGCTAGCTATGGTGTAAATTGGCCAAGAAAAAGCACTGAGAATTCCTTCAAGTATCAAAGCTCAGTGGCAAAATACATGTATTGTGCACAGACAATCCCTCATTCAAGCGTTGGCATATCTAGTTAAAATGGTCAGAGGGCAGATGATATGAGACATCTCTGCCAGAAACTGGGATATTGTTAGACAATAAAACTGACTAGATGAAGAAATAATCTGATAAAATGTAAAACAATGACAAGGTTTTGTATTAGAAGCCCACTACCCTATTTAAAGCTGTGGTTCTGAATTAATCAAGCAACATACCACAGGATCAGTTAAATTAATCTGCCTAGGATAGTAATTTGGATGTAATTGCTGGCTCCCCTATTGAACTGCTGGTATTGTTAGAATGTTTTCTTAACATTTAGCCAGAATTTGTCTTCTATGTTCTAAACTTTGGAATGATAAATAACATACTGCATTTTTGCTGCTTATTCATTATCACCCTCTCAGTCTTTCTCTGCAATATATATATAAATGGGCAGTCATACAATCATGGCTGCTGTCTTGACTTTTCTGTGTTTTCTCCCTCCTTTGCATGGCTGCCCTGTCAACTACTTTCAAATTTGTATTTTATTTGAAGATAGTGATAATGAAGATAGTTCAGTGAAAGACACAGAGGTGGTATTCAGCAGGTTCTGACCAGTTCTGGAGAACCGGCAGCGGAAACTTTGATTAGTTCAGAGAACCAGCAAATGCCACCTCTGACTGGCCCTGCCCCCATCTATTCTCTGCCTCCTGAGTCCCAGCTGATCGGCTGGGTCTTCTTTTATTGCCCTGCACAGGAGAACGGAGCTGGAAACCAGGTTAGTGGGGAGGGGAGGAATGGGATTTTGCAGTAACCTTCCCCTGCCATGACCACCAAGCCACACCATGCCCACCACATCATACCATGCCCACCAAGCCATGCCCACAGAACTGGTAGTAAAAAAAAAAAAAAATTGAATCCCACCACTGGAAAGACACATACTTTTTTATCAAAACATTCCATGTTCTTATTCTGGTAACTTTAAATAAAGAATTAAGAAGAAGGAAGAGGAAAAGAAAGGACTTTGTACCTGAGTTGCTAGAGAATTAATGCAAATCAAAGTACTCAAGCCTGGGACATGTGGACAGTCTTACTAATAGAAGCCATTTTCCTATATTCATACAGAAAGTATCATAGCTATTACCTCCTTAGGCACGAAAGCTGACTGAATAACCTTGGGCCAGACATTTGCTCTCAGCCCTGGACAACAAGAACTGATTACCTACTAGCCTACGTTGGACCAGTGTGATAAATTATGGCCTATAATTTTCAATGGAGAGGACTTCATCCTTTAGTGCAGGGATCAGCCAGGTTGTTCACTATCCAAAATCATCTGGCTTGTGATTTTCCACTCACTCTAAAAAGAATTCATCCACCCTGCATGAGAGAATGGGAGAGCATTTGCCACATTCTTGTGGGGGGCATTTTGGCAACAGCTTCACCAAACACTTTGAAGTGAATGCAGTAAGAAATTCCTATCTGGCATTGGGAAGAGGGAGAGCATGGTATGAGCAGAGGAAGAGGAGGAAATGGCATGCTCCTGTTGGAGTCTGACTCCGAGGGAGAGATGGAAGAGCTGACAGAGTGGGAGTGTGGCTCCGGTGGGTGTGGAGGAAACTGGGGAAGGGCACAGGCCAGATGGGCATTCAGAGGAAGACCCAGGCCCATCTCCTCTTCATCCTAGGGCACACAGGGAGGAGTGGATAAGGGAGAAACATGAGTGGCTTGTCTACAGGGGAGGAAGGGGCTCTGATCCCCTTCATGGACTGCAGCTGGGAGGACTGGTTAAAAGGAAAAACTGTGCATGGTAAAGTTGCTGGAAGCAAAGCGTGCATTCTTGTCAGAGCTTATCTGTATTTTGGCTTCCTACCAACCGTGGTTGCTGCGTTATCTGGTAAAAGTCTGCAATTAATCATCCTTGCCTGCTGTAGTAATTCCTTCAGTGTGGTGTGTTGGGTTTTTTATTTTGAATTAACTTTACTTTGGGTGCAGACTGCATTTACTCCCTCCATAAACTGTTTTCTTTAAGAGTTTGATATCCTGCCGAGGATAATTGGACATTGGGGCCAAGTTGGAGGCATTAAAGGGATTTCCTTCTATTTTTGTGACTTGGTTATTTTTGTGTCTTGCCCTGGGTCATCACAGTGGCAGTGGTGGTGATGACAAGGCCTCTGGCCCCCATGCAGAAGAAGGTTTCTAACCCACTGTTGTAGTGGAATAATTCAGGATGATGATGACAATTTATATCCTGCCTTTCCTCCAGGGACTCAGAGTGGCACAAAGAAACTGCACAATACTTTGCAGTACATTGGGGTGGGAAATAGTGAGAACTGAGCATTCAGTTTACAGTCACATTGATAATTGACAGTGGATTGTGAACTTGAACCTGTATTTCATCATAATATGTCTATGTAACATTTGCCTTCCTTAATTGATATGGACTATTTTAAAAGAGTACACAAAGTACCTAATTGTAGTTCCTTTGTGAAGGAAAACTAAATGTTGATATTACTATGCTTATAAAAGTTGTTGAAGCGATATAATTTTGATTTTTTTTCTCCATAAAATATAATTTCCCTATATATCTCAGTAAGTAAGGTTTGGGGACAGAAGGGCAGAGCAAAAAAGTTTAGTTGTTTCTAATAGCTGCTTCTTATAATTTTATTTGAAAAGCTATGAAATTTCCAAACCAAAGACATCTTGACATTCGGCAGTAAACCATGACTACTGAACTTTAATGGAATTCTGCAATTTTATTATGTGCTTCATTGCTGCAAAAGTGCTGTAGAAAATTGGTCAGATTCTTTTTTCCCTTCATGCTTACAGTTTTCGCCGATCAATTCAACCACATATCATACATATTGGGTATCACATCAAAGGAATGCTGCACAGTTTACTAAACAGATTGGCTGGACTCTTATTTAGTTCAGTCTTAACACACTGAGATTCAGTTCCCAGAATACCTTGACAATACAGTGGATTCACTGCACATTTGGAAGCTATCAGATAAGAAAGAGTTCTTTTACTTCTTGTAAATTAAAATTGAATACTCTCAAGAAGAAGAATGAACTCTCAGAAACAAGGTACTTGTAGCCCCATATTTCATAAAGAAAAAAAAGGAATATTGTTAAATACAAAGATATTCTGGTTTCTGTGTAAAATACTGCAGACTCTGTAAGAATAATTTCTTAGCCACAAAACTGAAATCTGTAGTGATAATAAACTTTAGTTTTAAAAATAAATCACATGTTGAAAAATAATAATTCACAATCAGAAAATATTTCAAAGTTATTTCTAATTCCAGTTAATAGCATTCATCGAGGCTAAATAAAGTACCCTAAATATATAAATTATTTTTAAAAGTTCAAAAGCCACTTCTGTGCCTTTTGGATAATCTTAGAACCTTTGTGTTTGGAAAAATGCAATAACATACTTGTTATTAAATTATGGGATCATTTTTTGAATGGCTATGCGTTAATTATTCAAGTTTAAGTTCTGCTGCTGTAATTATAGAATACTTTTTGACAGTGCTACAAATACTGTAGTGTAAATAGGTAATTTGGTTATCTGCAGATAATATTTAAATGACTAAACCAGTGGTAAAGAAAATTGTTTCTATGCTTTGAAAATGTTCTGGAAATTCTACTTTAGACCTTGTCATCTCTCTGCTAATCATCAGAGCAGCTCGTCAGGTTTTGGGTACAGAATAAAGGATGGAACATCCTTAAGAGTCCCATGAATTGACTCATACCATAATACAGTGAGGTGCCCTTTCTGAATAAACGCATATGCATTATATACAAAACTTATTTGTGTTGTAATCCAACTGTGGCAACTTCCAGGTGATATCACTCTGTGATTTTTGTGTACCTAGAAGCTGAAAAAAATGAAGAAAAAACTTCCCCAAGTTGCAAAAATGTCTACCTCTGCTATAACATTTAAAATCAGTTACATATTGCAATAGACACATACACAATTCTTACAAAAAATAGAAATTGTCTAGAAGTCTGCACTACCAAACTAAATCAACATCAACCCCAAAGCATGGCAGTTTATTAAAGCAACAATCAGAAAATTCCATGCCTTTCTTAAGAAGAAATGGCCAGCTATATTTCAAGTCTTGTTTCAAGTCTTGTATGAAAATAACAGACATTTTGCCTGAAAAATGTTCACCATTTTTAGCTGGAAGAGAAGGCAGAGATCATTTTTTGTAAATAAAGTATGTATTTTTCAACATCTGTTAAGTGCAAACTGCTTAATTATGAATTCAGGAAACTTCACAATAAAATATGTTCTGTTAATAATAATTAAGTAGGGAGAGTTATATTTGACATGCAGTTAAGTGCTAAAAAGTAATTGTCAAAAATTAATTGCAAATAATATTAAATAGGTTTACATGTTAAAAAGTAGAAATATGTCACTAGAGAATATGGAAATACATACTTTTGTTAATAATTGCTTACACAATTGCATATACAAGATTAGGTTGTCCCCATACAAGCTAATTCCCAGTTCATTTTTTAAAATTTAAGTGCAATAAAAGGATACTGACATATAACTTCGTAAAATTATTCACAGGTAAATAGGCCTAGAATTTCCACTGCTAAGCACAGTGGTTGTTAAGTGACTCACACCTGATTTTACAAGGGTTTTTTTTTTTGACATATCATAGTGAATCATGTGGCCATTAGTTCCATTAACTATCAGAAGCCAGATGGAAGGTTGCAAATGGTAATTACATGACCCCAGGACCAAGCAACCATCATATATGCATATCAGTTACCAAGCGCTCAAACTTTGATCATGTGACTGTGGGGATACCATGATAGTGATAAATATAAGGACTGGTTCTAGGTCTGTTTTTTATGTGTACAATTGTAACTCTGAATAGTCACTAAACAAATGGTTGATACTTGAGGACTATAACCTGTAGTTATGTTCTAAGCATTGTACATAAAATCATATGTTCCAATGTCTTACCACTTAATGAATATTTCAGCTTTAACCGCAACAACACAAGAGCACACAACAGATATAAACTAAATGTAAACCACTCAAATCTTGATTGCAGGAAGTACGATTTCAGCAACAGAGTGGTCAATGTCTGGAACTCACTACCCGATTCTGTTGTCACCTGCTCAAACCCCCACTTTTTTACCCTCAAACAAACCTCTATTGACCTCACCCCCTTCCTAAGAGGTCTGTAAGGGGTGTGCATAAGCGCACAATCATGCCTACCATCCCAGTCCTATTGTCCCCAATTATTAGTTCCTATTTCATGCATTTAAACTTAAGTTTGTTCTTATTTCTATTATATTGTAAGTGTTTGACAAAATAAATAAATAAAATAAATCTTCCTTCTGTTTTTCAATGGAGAAACACTTCACCCTATTTAAAATGTCTAACTGATCATCAATGGATGATTTTATGAAAGAAAGTTGCCATATTTTTTTCATCTCCAATTTTTAAATTGTGAACATAGCACTGAGATAAAAGATTGTACAGTAACTGTAGAACAACTGAGTAGGCTAGACCAATAAAGTGATTAGAACATGGAGCAAACGATGTAGTAACTGGCAGAAGAACATATGGAAGAGGGCTGGAAACAGCTATTATAAATGAAGGTGACAGTGATGGTCTAGGAATCTTACTTTTCAATTGAGGTAAATTGTTGATATCACATCTATTACTGAATCCTGAGTGAAAGCACTAAATAGGCATGCATCATTTAAGTATAGTTGAATAAAGTGTGTGTAAGTCTATTTTCTTATTTCTCTTAGTTGTGCCACTGGCTTACTTATTCCATGACAGAGCAAGCTAGGATTAGAAGGTAAGAAGATGAAGTAGCTGTGATGTTTCTCATAGATCGGGTGCTCCATTCATAAGTTTGCCTTCTTTGATTGCATGCTGTTACATTTGATCAGCTGGAAAGATGTAGAAATACTGTCAAAGTACTGTTCACCTCGTGATTTATTATTTGGACATCGTATGTATAACTATTGATTTCTGGCTCTTGGAAGACTTCAGCATCTATAAAAGGGTTATTCAAACCTGGAGCCGTTTGAGATTTTCTGATAACACAGAGCTGCCTTAATTGGTACCTGATCCCCCACATATAACAAGGTACATGCTGGATTTAGAGTTCCGTTTGAGGATTTGAAAAGTGAAGGGAGCTCTGTATGACTGCAGACTGCAAGGATCAGGATGCTTGTGCACAGAAACATCTTGCTGGTTGTCAGTTGCTGAAACACACTTTACAGTTTTTACATTTAAAGACTTAAATGCTTTAGGCCTGATCTGTCTTCCTAAGTGACTGCCTCTCCTTGCATGAAATTGGTAGAAGCATCTCAAACTCTCTCAACAACAAAGGTAGATAAAAATAATCATGCTGTTATAAAGAACTGGCTGCATTCATTCTATATGAGAGCATGTATAGAACTCACTCTGTTGAAACCCTGTGCTTCTTTTCCTTGCCTTTCCCTTTTTTTTGCCTTGTGCTTTTTTGCTCAGAAGCAAGACAAATTTGATTATTGAAATAAGTGACATCTGGGCCTGAGAAACTAGCTTTCAACACTAGCCTCAACAAACCCAGTCCTGCTGTTAAGATCACACGTGAAGCCCTTTTGAAGATACTTTGCTGTCAGAAGTCTATTTGCCACATGGAAGACGGCCTTCTGCATTAGCCTGAGACTGCAAAATGCATATCCTCTTGAGGAATAGGTTGCCCCATTATCTTGTTTAGAAAAAAAATCTGCAAAATGTGTCTAGGATTCTATGCTTTTAAGCTTTTATTTTACTATTAATTCATTTTTTTTAATTTTCTAGATTTGATTCAGGTTTGAGTCAAAAGAGAGAATATAAATCGAATGCATAAGTCAAGTAAATATATGACATACAAACAACTCTGTGAAACCAGACTTAATTATACCCAGAGGAAGTTTATTGATTTCACTCAGTAGGAAACCATTATGAAAAGCTATCTATGTGAGCCCAACTGGAGGATACCATGAAGCAAAGAAAGTGTATTTAAAATGAAGGTCCTTGATATTGTGTGTTTATATAAAAGGCATTTCAGATCCAAGTTTCAATTTAGTGTGATGTTAATCCTCAGTTCGCAATAGAATACCTTATGCTTGAAGCACCGGGCTTAAAAATTTGGACCTAGACAATTTAGAACTGCACCACCTGCAGTCTGACCTAAGCTTAGTACACAAAATTGTCTGCTACAATGTCCTACCTAGCTGTCAATGACTACTTCAGCTTCATCCACAATAACACACAGGCAAACAATAGATACAAACTCAAAGTAAATCACTCCAAACTCGACTGCAGAAAATACGACTTCAGCAACAGAGTAGTCAATGCCTGGAACTCACTACCTGACTGTTGTTACATCCTCAAACCTCCAAAACTTTAACCTTAAACTGTCTACCATGGACCTCACTCCATTCCTAAGAGGTCTGTAAGGGGGTGTGCATAAGCGCACCAGCATGCCTACCCTCCCTGTCCTACTGTCCCCATTTATTCGTACTCATTTATTATGTATATACTTATACCTGTTTATACTTATATGTTTATGTTATGTTCATAGTTATACTTGTTTTCTCATACATGCTTGACAAACTAAATAAATAAAAATGTAGTTGCTTAGATGCAAGAAGTTTTTAAAAGAGAAAAAAAATTCTTGTCCAAATAAAGACAACCAAAAGGAATATAAACTTTGGAAAAAGCTGTCGTTAAATGTGTCTATACACACACACAAAAATACAAATATACTTTGCAAAGTGCAATGCAAAGATATTGCCTTCAAATGATTGTGACTGTTAGTGACCACATAGATACATTTTCTCCACGATGATTTGTTCTTAAGTTGGTCTTTCAGATCTTTCAACATTGTACCTCTTATGTCTGCCAATTATACATCATCACTCTCATTAAGTCCATCCATCTTGCTACTGATCATCTTCTTGTCTTTCCTTCTACCTTTCCCAGCATTACAGTCCACTACATAGTTAGGTTTTTGCATAATTTGTGTGAAGTAGGATAATTTGAGCCATATCATTTGTGCCCTGAATGAGAAAATCTACATTGATTTGTTCAGTCCACCAGTTTGTTTTCTTGAGTATCTAACATATTCTCAGGAGTTTTCAACAGCAAGGGTCAAAAGCATCAATAGTCTTCCCAACTTGCTTTCTCAAAGTTCAATTTTTGCTTCCATGTAGTGTCACAGGGAATACCATGCTTTGCCCAGTTCTGATTTTTTGTAGGTATAGACACATTGTGGCATTTGAATATTTTTTCCAAGGCCTTCATGGCTGCTCTACCAAGTTTGCAATGCATTTCTTCCCATTTTTCTGAGTACATTCCACAGTTTGATGTGACTGACATAATAGAAAGTCTTTTTTAAATCAATGAAGAACATAGCGACTTCTTTTTGGCCTTTGGCTTTCTCAATTATCCAGCATGTATTAGCAATAAAACTGTGCATTCCTTGGCCTTTTCTAAAGCCAGTTCGAACATCTTGCATCTCTTTTTCCAAGTAGGACTTTAATCTGTATTGGATGATTTTAAGAAGTATTTTGCTAGCATGTGAAATTAAAGATATTGTACACTAGTTTACATATTCTGTTGGATCTCTTTCTTTTGGTATTAGAATGTACATTGACCTCTTCTGGCCACTGTGTTATCTAATAGATTTGCTGGCATAGCTCAGTTAGAATCCTGACTGATTTCATCCATTTCCGTAGCCCTCCAGCTTGCAATGGCTGGATTGCTGATCTCATTTGTATTGATGATCTTCTAGTACTGGAAGTTCTTTTAAGTAAGAAATACCTTTCAAGGCATCTTTTTTAAAAAAATAAAGTTTTATTGAGTTTTAACAAAACAAATAAAACATTTTATTTGAATATAGCATCGTTCCGGGTTATCACATTTCCATGCAGACACAATTTCATATGCATATTCATCTTATGTATTCAACTTCATATCTTATTACTCTTTTTCCAACTTCTCACTATTTCTCCCTTTACTTCTCTTAATTTTCTTTTATGGTTATCTCATTTTCTTCTTATTCAATTATATTTCTTTTACCTAAATTTCTATATCTTTTTATTTATTGTACTTATACTTTCGTCTGTCTTGTTTACAATTTCATATGTTCTCTTTCAACATTCTTAAGAAGCAGAATTCCCCCTATGATTGTCAATCGAAGTGCAACACCTTTAAATCTTATTGCTATCATCATATGAAATCTCATATGAAATCTCAATGAATTCGTGCATTCTAAAATTATAACATTCAAATTTCTAATATCTATTTTATATCATGTAGATCTCATCATTCAGACTCTTCTTGGTACTTCCACTTGAAAATGTAAAAAGAAAAATTCTAAAAACATAGCAAAAACAATATATAAACATTAGTAAACAAAATAGTTATTCCAGATCATTTTAGTACTGGTATGAACCTTGTAAATCTTTCACATTTCTTTTCAATATCTATCAATCTTTGAGAACAATTGAAATGTTTCACTCCCTTCTTCATTATTACTTAAGTGTTAATAAGCATACCATTGGATAGTCATACAGTTTTATCTTATAAATTATTTACTATTAATAAGCAAAATAATTATTCAAATTCATTCTAATAACTGGTATAAATTTCTTTATAAATCTTTCACATTTCTTTTCAATATTTTATCAATCTTTAGAAACAATTGCAATGTTTCTCTCTCTTCTTTATTATTGCATTAATTATAAATAAACATACCATTACATAACAATACAGTTTTATCTCATAGATTATTTACTTATTTCATTTCTAACTCATTACAATATTCTACTGTCACAACGCTATCTTTTGTACCTTTGCAGAATCCTCACTTTTAACTAAATTTAACCATTGTGTTTTCTAGCTGAGCAAATACCTTTAATCCTTGTACATTTCCCCTTTTTCTTTTTTTTTTAAGACAAATTTTATTAATTTTACAAAACAATACACAAACAATCAAGGCATAATAACATAAAAGATCTTTTCTAAGAAAACCAATAGAACATACAAAATAGTTCCAAATTGTAATATACATATTTACGTTATCTGTTCAACTTCATATCTTATCCCAACTTCTCCTTTTCATTCTATTATCCAAATTATATTTCTTGCTAATTAAAATTTTATTGCCTTACAAAACATAAAACATAAAAAACATAAAACATCTTTTCTAAAAGCTGCTTGATCCTGGGTTAAAACTCTTCGCACAGACACAAATTCAAAAATCATATTTACTTTATATATCATTCCATATTTTATTACCATTTTCAATTTTCTATATAACTTCTTCCCTCTTTTATCTTTCTTAGTTTTATTTTATTTATCTTTTCTCAATTCAATTCATAATACTTATCATTCTTTGTCTGTTCTATTTCCAGCTATCCATTCATCTTTTCTCTTTAAATATACTTCTCCTGTACACTGATTGGAGTGATGCCTTTGACTCATTCCCCTAACTTAATAATACTTAATATAACACTTACTTTATATTGGGATTCTGTTTAGTGCATTCTAAAATTACACAATAAATTTTATGAGAAAAGCAAAAACACTACAATAACAAAATAAAAGCATATAAAACCACTATCAATACCATTAAAAAGCTAATCATATGTATTGATACTCATTTATATTTTAAACATTTTACTCTAAATACACATATAAAAACACAATCTTATGTACCTTCCAGAATCCCTTTTTCAATTAGATTTACCCATTGTCTCTGAGTTTGGTTTCTTTAAATCTTGCTTCCCACCATTAAGGCTTCTCATCCCCTCCTTTCTCTCTTGTTTATTTTTCTCCTTGCCCTTTTTACCCCTTTGTCTCTCCTCCTCCCTTTTCTACTTCTGCTTACCCCCCTTCTGTTGTTTTCTAATCTTGTATCCACCTTTCATCTCATTTTTCTCTTTTTGATTGTTTTTTCAAACCTTAAAATCCCCTTTTTCTTTTCCTCTTTCTCCTCCTCCCCAAAAAACCCCCATTGTTCATCAAAGATGGCTTCTTCTTTTTCTTTGTCCCAGTCATCCTGCTGCGTAGTCAATTTTTCATAAGTGCATACCGCCATTTCTAGAAATTGAAAAAGAGTGCCCAAAGTATCTTTTCCATCTTGTTCTTCTTTTTTATATTTTTGATATTCAATTTTTAGTTCATCCACAAGCAATGCCATCATGAAGAGAAAAACTTTTTCCAAAACATCCACCCAAGTATTTTTAATCAAGAATAATTCCAAAAAGTTCCAAAGTCACTTTTTTCTTTCTTCTATTTCTCTTTCTGGGGTTACTGTTTAATCAAAAGGTTCCAATTAAGATATATCTTTCTTTAAAGTTCTAGGCAATCTCCTCCTTTTTCAAATTCTGTTCCAATTTTTTTCCCTCCCCCTTCCCACTTACAACAATGATTTTCCTTTAAATGTTCAGAAATCTATACCTCCAATATAGGTTTTCCGATTTCTTAAGTTGTTAAATCCAATGTCCAGGAATCCTTTATCCCTTGGCTTTAATTTTCAAATTGAGTTACCTTCGGTGCCCAAATAGATTTTCCAGATCTCTGTCTACTATTTCTATGGGGTGGGAGAGTGAAGAAAAAAAAAAGTTTTCCCTTGACAGCTTTCTCCGCTTTCCAATCTTCTTAGGGATACAATGTATCTTTCAGGCAATTCAAGCAATTCAATTTCCAGGGTATTTAAGAGTTGTTATTTTCCCGGCTCAGCCAGCACTTTCACTTCTCCTGATTCTTCTTTCTCCTTCTTCCTCCAGCACAATCTTTTCCAGCTGCCGGCTTCTTTGTGGCAGCCATTACTGACCGCCGCTCCACCGCCTTGAGAAAAGGAGGTTATGCTGGGTGAGGAGGGGGTCTGCGACACCCCCAAACCTCTCTCCGGATCCTCCCTATCTTCGGCTGCCTCTACGGGACAGCCTTATCCTCCAGACCCGTCAGGATCGGAGGCACCAAGACGGCTAGTGCAACAGGGATTGCGCAGGATTGCGAATCCCTGCCGCTGCCGAAGCCTGGCAAACCGGAAGTCCCCCCCTTTTTCTTTATTTCCTGTTTTTGTCCCTCATAAGTTCTTTCCCTTTCTATCTTTCCCCCCTTTTTCTCATCCCTTCTTTTATACCCTTCTCTCTCTAATTTTCCCTTCTTTAGTTTTCTTTTCTGCTTCTCCTTGCTGTTATACTTTTTTTTCAGACTATTTTTCTTTTTGGCTGTTCCCTTTGATCTCAAACTTTTAACTCCTTTCCCCCTTTTTCCCCTTATTACCACACTTTGCATTATTTGATAATTGAAAATGGCTTCTTCTTTGTCCCACCCTTCTTCTTGCTCTTGAAGCTTTTCCTTTTGCTTTTCATAGTTCAGGATCTCCATTTCAAAAAATTCAAATACGAAGCCAAAGGATCTTCCTCCCCTTTCTGCATCTTCTTTCTGTTTTTTAAGACACATCTTCAATTCCTCCAGGAGTGATGGCATTTTAAATACTTTTGAACAACCACCCAATTGACTTTAAGTAAAAACAGAAAAAGAAAGAAAAAAAACCAATGCCAAAAACTTTTTTTTTTAATCACCAAATGATCCCAGACTGTTCCTTCTTGTTTCTTTCCTTTTCTTTTCCTTTCTGTGGATTACTGTATCTTTTAATAAGATTTCAGCTACAATTTATCCTCGGGAGTCTTTTCAAAGTTTCACTGTTAATCCTCTTTATTTTTCCAGGTGGCACTCCATTTTTCCATTATTCCAAGTCCCCCCATTTTGCCCCCAGACTTCTCCTTTTTAGGGCTTTAAAATGACCAAGAAAAAATCTTTATTCTCTTTTTGACACTTAGATTTCAGCTTAAGGTTGCCTATTAGTGTCAAAATAGATTAATATAAATTTCTTTCTATACCATTTGTAATTGTCAATATAAAGATTAAAAAATGGAGTTTTTTTCTCTCTCCTTCGCTGCTTAAAGATCTTCTTTCAGAAGTATCTCTCTAGGTACTTTTAGATTCAGGGTATCTTGCTTTGATGTTCTCTGTTGTTTAGACAAGCCAAGGAGGAGAGAAGCGGCTCCCCTCCACATGGCTAGCAATCTCCCACCTCTTCACCACCTCTATTGGGTGGCTTCAGCCCTGAATCCAAAGGCTTGGGGTGCTCCAGCGGCGAGCACAGATCAAAACCATGCACGATCGTGGATTTCAGTCTGTCGCTGAAGAGACCCATACCGGAAGTCAGAAATACCTTTCAACGCATCTTGAATGGTGACATGCATACTGCACAGGATTTCAGTAACAAATAACAAAACATTTTCAAATGTTTCAAATGGATAAAAAAAATTCAAGGTATGCCAAGGGAGAAATAGCAGAGAGTTTGAATGAATTCTTTCCTACCATCTTTAATATCTTTATTGCTGAGAAATTAGGGCTTCAAAATTGGTGTACATTTGATAAACTGAGAAAAATAATTATTCACACAAATCTGAGTAATGAAGGATAAAATTATAAGCTGAACTGATGACTAAAATAAATCAATCTCTGGATCCAAACAAAATGTGTCAAGGAGGATTTAAAAATAAAAATAGGAAAAGGTGTGCAATTTCTTCTGAATGTTGACATTCACATATTCAGTTGTTGTTAAAAAGACAGGGCTCTCAGAGACAAGCAACCAATTATAAAATAAAAATGAGAATATGACTAAATGGGCAATCCTTATATTGTTGGACTCTTACAGGAATCAATGTTGAGACCAGAGGTTTTTGATCTAGCAAAATGATTTGAAGTTAGAGATGGTCAATGAATTGTTTCATTTGCTTATAGTAACAAACTGTTGGAAGTGATAAAATAAAAAAGAAACTGTGAACACACTTCAAAGTAAGACATAAAAAAATTCTAAATTTCACATAAGGAAGAAACTGATTTGGAAATGGATCTTGTCATCATTGTGAACTGCTAGTGGAAATTTGGACCCAGTATCCAGCTCTTATATCAAACACATATTTAAAATAATTGGGGAAATAATTAAAAATAAAACTGCTATACTAATACAATAAATGTGTAAATCTGTAACATGACTACATTTGGAATAACATATTTAGTCCCAATCACCTCATTTTGATAAGTGTGTTATTGTAGGAGAAGGTGAGATAGAATCAGCCTGGAGTCAGTACTTTCTTGTAAGCAATCCAAGTCCAGTCCAGTGAATTCTGTTAATTCTTATCTAGCACCAATTTAGTGCTAACTGTTAGTTGAGTAGATTCATGTATATAGGCTACAGCAATAAATTTTCTGAATTGAAACGATGTGTAATCCTGAATCTTTGCACCTGACCGTTAGAAAACCACAAAGATAAAAAAAAATGGCAATTTACATTATTTAGGAGCTGGAGCTGCTTGTCTACAAAGAACATATATATATAATTGTCAGGTGCAAAAATTGGGACACACACAACACACACACACAGTGTGTGTGTGTGTGTGTATGTATGTATGTATGTGTATGCCAGAGATGGGATTCTACTGATTCAGACTGATTCTATAGAACAGCCAATTTGGATGTTTTTGTTATGATTTTGTGCAGTTTGGAGAACCGGCAAATCATTCCCCTGGCTGGCCCTGCCCCTCTCTGTCCAACTCTCCCCTCCCCACCCAGTCAGTCCTTATCGCGCATACATGCCTGACATCGCTGACTGCATTCTTCCCCACCCAGTCACTCCTTAAGGTATTTCCTCCCCCTCCCAATGATCAGCTCTTCCCAGCTGTGCCAGGATTCCCCTCGCTTAGTTACTGCTTTGCCCAAGAGGCATCCCTGAGGCTTAGGAAGGCAAAAAATAGAGAGGGGTGGGGGGAACTGCATTCCCCCATCCTCCTTCCATTTTTTTTGCCTTCCTGGGCCCCAGGGAAGCCTTCTGGGAGCAAAAACACCCCCCCAGGAGGCTCCTCTGAGGCGCAGAAGGCCCCAAAATGGAGATCCTGCGTGCTCCCCCATACTCAGTTTTTTTTCCTTCCTAAGCCCCAAGGAAGCTTTCTGGGAGCAAAAACACCCCCCAGGAGGCTTCCCTGAGGGCCAGAAGGCCCAAAAAGGTGGGGGTGCTGCAAAAAAATACAGCCACACCCACCCATGGCCATGCCCACCCATCCACGCCCACAGAACCCATTGTTACAAAATTTGAATCCCACCCTTTGTGTATGCATATGAGTATGTGTGTGTATTTGTATTTCTATATGTATGTTTGGAATGAAGAATAAGAGCAGATGTGATAGAGGTACGTAAATCATGCAGAACACGGATAATGTTCATAGAGAAACTTTTTCTCCCTTCCCCCCCTTGGACACAGTATTAGAACTTTGTTCACTGAAGCACAATGCAGAGAGATATTTAATACTGGCAGAAGAAAATTATTTCCCATAATAGTATATTGTTAAACTGTGTAATTCACTGTCAACGGTTGTAGTTATTGCAGCCAATTTGGATGTTTTTGATGTGTTTATGGAGAATCGGGCTATTAGGGTCTACTAACATTGATGACTAGATAGGCTGGATGTCTTATATACTGTTTGCTGTGAAGCCTCTGAGAAGGATGCTATTGCCTTCCAGTGCAGGTTTCTGAGCTTTCTAAATGTATCCATTTAGACACTATAAGAGCCAGAATGTTGAACTACATGGATTTGTTATAGGATGCATCATGATGCATCTTGAATTATTACAAAATACACACTTGACTACATAAACATGATGTTTTTCTTCATCCTTCTCTCTCTTCCCTCCTTTTGCCTACTGAAAAGATCTACAGAAGTTCAATATTCAGAACCTATTTTGTGTCACTTTATTGGTTGCATTTATTTGTAAGTGGTTAACTTGACTGTAAACTATTTTTACTTTTACATTTAGGATATTCATTTGTTGGGGAGAGGGGAAATGTATTTACAAAGAGATCTTTAGAATTAGCAGCTTCTGGAAAGAGAAAATTATTGTGGTAGGTTTAATGCATACTATTTCAAGAGACTGAGTATCAGGCAGGTAATACTTGCTCTTTTGTTAGGCTCAGATATCAATCAGATTGCAGTGGAGACCATTTTAGCAATTCCATAATATTCTCTCTTTCTTTTTCTCTATTAAATGCAAAATTGTGCTGAATAGCAGAATAACAGAGTTGGAATGGACCTTGGAGGTCTTCTAATCCAACACGCAACTCAGATAGGAAACCAAATACCAGTGGTGGTTAACCTTTTTGGGCTCCTGTGCCAAAAATTGTGCATGTACCAGCATGAATGCACTCATGTGCCAGCACCCAAAATGCGTATGTCCCTCCCCACGCCCCACGCCCCCTGCACATGCACATGCAATCCCTCACTTCCTGCCATGCATTGTGCCTCACAGCTGATTTTTTGGCTGGTTGAGGCCTTTTTTGGCCTCCCAGAGGCTTGGAAAAAGCCTCTGCATGGCTTATCAGGCTGAATTATAGGCCCATTTTGTCACTTCCGGTATTACAGGAAGTGACAAAACGGGCCTATAATTCGTCTTGAAAAGCCTTGCAGAGGCTTTTTTCAAGCCTCTGGGAGGCCGAAAAAGGCCTCAAATCAGCTGTGAAGTGAGCACATGCCACTGAGGTAAGTTTGCCTGCAGCTTGTGTGCCAGCATAAATGGGTCTGCATGCCACTTGTGGCACACATGCCATAGGTTCGCCATCACGGCCATATACCATTTCAGACAATCTTTTCTTAAAAACCTCCAATATTGGAGATCCACAACTTCTGGAAGCAATTTGTTCTGCTGATTAATTGTTCTAACTGTTAGGACATTTCTCCTTTGTTCTAGATTGGGTCTCTCCTTGATTAGTTTCATAACCATTGCTTCTTTCAGGTGCTTTGGAGAATAGGTTGTGGTATGGCATGGAGTTGACTAATGCGGCAGCATGACGGGGAGAGTGTATCATGGTTCTAGATTTCTCAGCAGCTTTTAATGCCATTGACCCTTAGGGACTTGGGGTTGGACATGTTTTTTTCAGGGTTCCAAATTGTATTTTTTTAATGGATTGTTATTTCACCTTGCAGACTGTGCAAGGATCAATTCAATCTCCATTGCTTTTGAACATTTATGGGAAGCTTTTGGGAGTGATCAAAAAGAAATGGAAAGCTGAACAGTATGTGTATGTAGAAGATGACAAGATCTGTTAAGTACGGTCGGTGGGTCCCATTGAGAGACGAGGCTCAAGTAGTGAACAACAGCTCTTTATTTAGGAAGAAGATTCTGAGATGAGAACCCTAGCCACGGCAGCTCTTTTTATAGAGCTGGCCACGGCTAGGCAGCCTATGACAGACTTTTGAGCTTGCCCCACTTGGTTTTACCCAATCGCGGCAAACCACATGCGAACCAATCAGGATTGCTTTATAACATCCAATCACGGCCCGGCTCTTCCGGACCAATAGGAATGCAGGCCTACAAGCCTGCTAGTATGGAACACCCCTCCCCTCTTGGTTCCGTCCAAGGGGCGGGGTAACATAGTCACGCAAGTAGGCAGGTCTTCGTACCTGCCTACTTGACTTGCGCAGTTCACAATGTCTCTGGTCATCGTCGGGCTCGGACGGGCTCTGCATCGCTCTCAAACTTCTCGATGGAACCACCTGGAAGGGTGAGCCGGGCCTATAGCTGTGACTCCAACCTGGTGATTCCGGGTTGGTTGAGTCATTTTCTCTATCGCTCCCACCTGGGTTCTCTGGGCTGGTAGAGCTTGTCCGGCTGCTGCTTCCAGGCGAAGTACCCATCTGCCACGAATCCCTGCTGGCTGGTAAGTATTGCTGGTTTAGTATTTGGTTTTTATTTGATGTGTGTGGGGGTGTTCTGCTTGCACAGGTGCCAGTTCTTTTCCAGAGTTTGAGGTTCCCCCCCTCTGATTTCTTGGTTAGAGTCTATGAGGGGAGAAGTAGCCAGCCTGGATCTTAGCTGGTCAATATGTCGTTTCCACAACCTACCATTGGTGGTTTTGAGCCAGTAGGAACGGGGCCCTGTGATTTGGTTGATTTTTGCAGGGAGCCAAAGTGGGTCCCCCGTAAAGTTTTTGGCAAAAACAGTGTCTCCTACTTTGAAGGTGTGGTGCTTGCTGTTGAAGCCAAGGGGTTTTTCCGGGGTGTAAGCAGGGTGCAGGCAGTCCAGGGGTGACCGTAGTCTTCTGCCTATCAGCAATTCTGCTGGGCTTTTGTTGGTAGTGGTGTTTGGTGTGATGTGTTGTATTAGAAGCATTTTGGTGACTTTCTCATGGATGTTGCCACGCTCCATTTTTTGAAGAGTTTTTTTTTTGTAAATTGAACCATGCGTTCAGCTCTGCCATTCGCCGCTGGGTGAGCTGGCAATGTCAATGCATGTCGGATGCTGCGGTCTGCCAAGTATTGTTCAAAAGCCAAGGCGGTAAACTGTGGGCCATTGTCAGATACTATCACATCTGGCAGACCATGCGTGGCGAAAAGTCTATTTAATTTCTTGATGACAGCTTCCGTGGTGGTCGTCTTCATTTTGATCACCTTGAGCCGAGTAAGCATCAAGAGTGATTAAGAAGATATGCCCCTTGGTCGGCCCTGCGAAGTCAATATGGATGCGTGACCAAGGGCCTCTGGGTGTCTCCCATTCTAATGGTGGGGCTTTTGGGGGAGCCAAGTGAGTCTCTTGGCATCTGTTACAAGCGGCGACCCAGGTTTCAATTTGCTTGTCCATGCCTGGCCACCAGGCATAGCTCCTGGCCAGGGCTTTCATACGTACAATGCCAGGGTGCCCATCATGCAGCAAGTCTAAAACTTTTTTCTGTAGGGTCTCCGGTATTACCACCCGGTCTCCCCACAACACGCAACCCCTTTGTGAAAAGAGTTCAGTTTGCCATTTTTTAAATGGTTTAAAAGGTTCGTTTTGCTCATTTTCTGGCCATCCCCTCTCCACCCAGCTGAGAACTCATGCCAAGCGTTTGTCCTTTCTCATTTCATGGGCAATGGCTTGCGTGGTTAATGGTGGCATGGGTATCATTTCTGTTTGCAAAATTGGTAATGTGGGTGCTGGGTCATCTTGCAAGTCTGGCAAGGGGGAGCGGCTTAACGCATCGGCGTGTGAAATAGTCTTGCCTGGGCAATGTATTAATTGGTAATTATAAGCAGCAAGAAATTCAGACCATCTTGTCATTCTAGGTGACAGGATGTGTGGAGTGGGTTTGTTACCCGCCAATATGCCAAGTAGGGGTTTATGGTCTGTAATAATGGAAAATGTCCTACCATAAATGTATTCGTGGAATCTCTTTACTGCTGAAACGATGGCGAGGGCTTCTTTGTCCAGCTGGCTATAATTCCTCTCTGGCTTGGACAGGGTTCTGGAGAAAAATGCAACGGGAGCCTCTGTTCCATTTGGCAAAGTGTAGCTTAAGATTGAGCCAACACCAAAGGGTGATGAGTCGCAAGTAACAGTCAGAGGTAGGGTTTCGTTATATTGAATGAGGACTGCGTCTGAAGTTAAAAGATTTTTTATTTGTTGAAAGGCGTGTTCTTCTCGCCGTCCCCATATCCAGGAAGCCTTTTTATCGAGGAGTCTGTGCAAAGGTTCCGCGACAGTCACTTTCTGGGGTAGGAAAATGTTATAGAAATTAATGAGTCCAAGGAAGGCTTGGAGGTCCGTTTTGTTTTTTGGTCTGGGGGCTTCTTTGATGGCTTTTAGTTTTTTGTTGGTAGGGTGAATTCCTTGCTTATCAAGGAGGTATCCGAGGAATTCCACCCTTTCAGTACACAATTGACACTTTTCTTTTTTTACTTTGAGGCCGGAGTCTTTAAATTTTTGAAGGACTGCCCTGAGTCATTTTTCCAATTGTTTTGTAATGGGGGCTGCTATTAAAACATCGTCGAAATAGGGTACGACTCCTTTAATTCCATACAGCAGTCTTTCCATTAGGCTCTGGAAAAACCCCAGTGCGATGCTGACTCCAAATTGGAGTCGGTTGCATTTAAATGCCCCTCAATGTGTCACAATAGTTTGAGCCTCAGCGGTTTCAGCATCGACCAGCAGTTGTTGATAGGCTTGTGCCAGGTCGAGCTTTGCAAAGATTCTGCCATCCCCCAGTGAGTGCAGGAGATGCTGGACTACTGGCACGGGGTCGGCACTCTGCTGCAGGGCATGGTTGAGGGTGGCCTTGTAGTCTCCACAAATTCTCAGGGAGCCATCTGGTTTGATGGGGGTGACAATTGATGTTTCCCATCAGGCATGGTCGATAGGTTCTAGTATGCATTGCACAATGAGCTTATTTACTTGCTCATCTATTTTCGGCTTGAGTGCAAATGGCACTCGGCACAATTTGAGGCGGATAGGAGTAATGTCAGGGCTAAGATTAAAGGAGATTGGGGACCCCTTGTACTTGCCTAAGGTGTCATCGAAGACCTCTTGGAAGTCCCACATGAGTGTCGCTTCCCAATCTCCATCATCTGTGTGGTTGATGCCTGCCATCTTGATCCCCAGTGGTGTGAACCATTGCAAGCCAAGTAGACTGGGGTGGTCCTTATCAACAATTGTGAGTGGTAGGATGTTGGTATGGTTTTTGAAAGAAATCTTGAAATGTCCTGTACCCGCAACCGGGATGCGATTTCCTTGATAGTCCCTCAAAAGCAGTTTCTGATCTCTTAGGTCTTCGCGGCATATGGTGGGTATCAGGCATTTTATGGTCCACCAAGATACCATAGAGAGGTAGGAGCCAAAGTCTACTTCCATGGTGCATGGTTGGTTTTCAATGGCGACCTCAATACGTATCTTTCGTGCATTGATTGATGAAGTGTTGCCAATGATAACTGTTTGGTGTGTTTTTTCCCTTCTTGGTGCCTCGTTGAACTTCTTGGTTCGACTATCCCGGCTCCATCTGCTGTCAGTCAGATGGTCCCAGATTTGCCCTGGGGTTGCCCTCTAGTCTTCTCGGGCTGCTTCCTCGATGCCGGGGGCTGAAATTTCTTTTGTTGCGGCATACCTTGGCAATATGCCCTTGTTTCTCGCAGAAATGGCAAACGGCGTCCAGGAATTTACATTCAGAACACAGGTGATTTCCTCCACAGCCGGTGCATTGGCACCCGACTTATGACTGTGCCGGTCTCGCCGCTCGCGTTCCGATTGGAGTCTGTGAATTTCTTTTTCGTCACTGTCAGAAGGAGATTCGATGCTGCCATGGTGGGTGGAGATCACGACTTTTTCTGGTGCGGTAGTCATCTCGCTGGCTGATTGGCGGTCGGTTCCATTTGAACGCTGCATTCGCGCCACTGACTTAGAGGTGGCTTCGGCTGCAGTGGCTTCTGCTATGGCGTCAGTAAGGGAAATGTCACCCTTGGCCATTAATCTGCTTTGAAGTGTTGGGTCTTTCAGGCCGAGGACGCATGGCCTCGTCCAGGTTAGCGAATCTGCACAAACCTCCAAGGTTCCTTAGATTGACTATAAACTCACCAATGCTCTCATCCTCACGCTGATCTCGCTGATAGAAATCATGCCATCGGATGAGCGTTGGCACAGCAGGAGCGTAGTGGTTTTGGAGGATGGGAGCTAGGGTGTCCCAATCCATTGTCTTGACATCTACAGGTTTCGCTAGTGCCTTGGCCATTTTAAAAACGGCGGGTCCGCAGTGCATTAAAAAGACTGCTTGCTTCTTGCTGCCGGTAGCGTCTTTTAAGTTGTTGGATTCCAAAAACATTTGGAAGCGATCAATGTGGGACTCCCAGTCCTCGCTGGCTGGGTTGAATGGTGCAGATGGCGCGGCGCTGCTGGCCATTTCGCTGGTCATTTCTACGCTGTTTGCCACGTGCTAATCAACCTAGTTGTCTCAGAATCCCATCCTTGTCGCCAGTGTTAAGTACAGTCGGTGACTCCCATTGAGAGACGAGGCTCAAGTAGTGAACAACAGCTCTTTATTTAGAAAGCAGATGCTGAGATGAAAACCTTAGCCGCGGCAGCTCTTTTTATAGAGCTGGCCGTGGCTAGGCAGCCTATGACAGACTTTTGAGCTTGCCGCACTTGGTTTTACCCAATCACAGCAAACCACATGCGAACCAATCAGGATTGCTTTATATCATCCAATCACGGCCCGGCTCTTCTGGACCAATAGGAATGCAGGCCTACAAGCCTGCTAGTATGGAACAAGATCTACTTTTCTTTTTATTCTGCACCATATGTGCTAGATTGGTTCATTTCTACATGGGCCAAATTATGGACTGGATGTAGCAGATTAAACTGAGTCAAGGACAAGACAGAGAGGATTAGTGATCAGGGGAACCTTGTTTCATAAGGATGAGAAAATAGGCACCAGACCAAGGTCATATTTCCCCTGAGGAGCCTGTCCCCTGAAACAGTTAAAAACATCTCATGGGACAGTACAATGGTCAGAAGCATCTTTTTTCAGCTGTGAAATATTTATCTGCTATGCCTGTTTTTAGAACATGCTGTCTTGGCCAATATTATCGATGTCCTGATCACTTCCAGAATGGTCTGTTGTATGTGGGGATATTCCTGAAAAAAATCCAGAAATTGTAGCGGGCCAGAATATCATGACTAGACTTCTGTACTGGACTGTATTTTCGAATGGAAACATGTGATATGGAGTCTAACAAAGTTGTACTGGTCTCCCCTAGATTTACAGGTTAAATTAAAAATGATTGGTCTGTTGTATATCTCTTTAAATGGTTTGGGCCCTGCCTCTCTGGAGGAACAGTTCTTCCATTGTGTTGAATTGGGAGCTGTGATGATCTTTTAAATGTTTTGAAAGTTTGAACTGCTTTTTCCTTTGTAGCATTGAATTTTTATTTCCCTGAAGCTGGCCTGACTGAAGCCATCTTGAAGCTTCAGTGTTGCCACGCTGGAGCTGAGGGATAGGGAGGGGAGGATAGAGATAGCTGGGGTTTTATAGCCAAAATAAAATACTTTCTCTTGGCAACCAAGGACATTCTCACACCTGGTCAGAGGAAGGAGGAGTGATGTCCTCAGGTAACCAGATAGCACCTCAATTGGGCCATGTGACTGATTGTTTGGATTTGAAGGGGAAAACTTTTACTTCTAATTACGTGAAAACCACAGGAACCTTCAGAGTCATTTTTCACCAGATCTGTGCCAATATGATATATCCAATAAAGTTATTCTTTGAGGATTCCACCTGCTTTGGAGTTTTGCTTGCTATATTACTTGGAATCCTGACATAGTAGAAAAATTGGACATTAATTTTGCCTCATATTCTGAACAACAGGAATAAACTGTGGAAGAATCAAATGCATAAATACAAGATCAACATGATTAAAATAATATTCTAGAGAGGCTGAAAAGCTTGTGTACTACATAGCATAATCTGATCTTGAACCGAATTTCAGTTAATTAAGTGGAATCAAGTGATGACTACTCTACTGTATATTAAATATGAATATAAATTAACAAAATCCCTTGGTCTGAATAAACCAAGCAATTAGGCTCTAAGGGTGTTTTTTCTTATGAATAAGTAACTAGTTAATGTATTGGATACAAAACATAAAAATAAAAAAGTTGTGTCAAATGAATATGAGTGAAAAGTGGGGTGCCTGAAACATTTGCTTTGATTTCTTTGTTGTTCACATATGTTTTAGTCACAAATCCTTGTATGGCCATAATCATGGGAGGCATCAAATTATTTGGAATGTTTTAAAATATCATAATTAGATGCAAAAAAATTTATCATCAATTGAGTGAATATGTATAAAACCCCCCCGAGTTTTATGAATGGTGTGGTATATAAGCACTGTAAAACAAAAAATAATAATGTGAATGTAGATAAATGTAAAGTGATCTTCTATATAGTAATAGTATCTGCTCTGATAGCAACTCTACGGCAGCTATATACATAATATAATATTATATATATATATATAAATCCCATATTTGTACTGGTAATTAGAAAAGACATTTTAAAAATACCAGTGTACCCTTCAACCAAATAAACAGTGCAAACACACTTGGAATGCTATGTACAATTCCTGTTCCTGCCCCCCAAGTTTTTTAATTTTATTGTTTATACATATCAATGGACTTCAAAAGGGATATTGTTACCAACCTGGAAAAGGCATAGAAAAGGCATGATCAGTGAGGAGCGCCATGGAACAATTCTTGTATAATGAAATATTGTAGAACACAGAGCCCTATCACCATGTTATTATATAGAATGCACCATCAATTCATGAAGCTGAATGATTAGATATTCTAGTTAGGTGAAAGGAAGCTTTGCTAATGCTAGAAATGATGACAAATTCATTAGATAGCTTTAACAGGCATTTGAGAAGCTCAATCGATAGCTGCTGAACAACATGTCTCAAATGTTATCTTCAGGATCAGTAAAAATATGCCTCTGAAAAGGAAGATCTTTATCTCAAGATAACAATCAATAAACCATGCTTCGAAAGGAGAGAATACTATTTCCCCAAGTGTGATGCTTTTCATGGATATCTAATCTGAGTAAAAGATATGAAGCTGAACTAATAAATCTTTGATTTAATGTAGCAGCACTCTTCTATATCCGAAAATTACTAAAAGTTTGCATTGCTGATATAAAATAAAGGTTATGGCACTCCACTGTGTAAAGAAATTGCTAGTTTATAGTTTAAATTCCAGTTCATTTGGAGAAAATATATGTTAAATACACAGGATGGTTATAAAACAGCTGAAAATGCATAATTTTCAAAATTAATTTTTAAATATTATAGCATAAGAAGAAACACAAAATTGCTAAACTGATTACTAATTTCTCCCTCAAACCATTTTCTTGGCGCATTAGAAGAACATTTTCCAGTGAAATTTATTTTTTATTTGTAATGTTAATTTTGTTGTTTCTTAAATAGAACAAGTTTTATGTTTCTCTAGAATTTCTTTCAAGAATGTATGTATGCATGTATGTATGTATGTATGAGTGGTGAGATTCAATTTTTTTTACTACTGGTTCTGTGGGCGTAGCTTGGTGGGTTTGGCAGGGGAAGGATACTGCAAAATCTCTAGTCAGAAGTGGGATTTGCCAGTTCTCCGAACTACTCAAAATTTCTGCTACCGGTTCTCCAGAACTGGTCAGAACCTGCTGAATACCACCTCTGGTATGTATGTATGTATTCATCACATTTCTATACTACTCACCTCAACTAAGTGACTTTGGACAGTTTACAATAAAAACATGTCACAAAATATAAAAGCATAAATAAGAACAAAGTTAAAAACAGAATTAAAAGAGAGGGATACATACAGTATTAAAAGTTTAAAAACTAAAAAGGTGGAGAGAAGATCCTTGTCTTGCATGGGATGTAACACCTTACCAACTATTCCCATAGATGTAACACTCTTTGACCCCCATGCCAATTGGCAGTACTAGGTCTTGACATTCTTTCTAAAGGCCAGAAGAGTGGGGTCTGTTTCACCTTGGGGGAGGGGCAGGTAAGTAATTACAAAGAACAGGACCAACAAGCAGAAAAGGTTCTCTTCTAGGATCTTTCCAGGTAAAATTCTTTAACCAACAGGGTCTGCAATATATCCTCCCTTTGAAATATTGGAAAAAGCATAAGTGTGAGAATATATTAACTTGATTCTACAATCATCTCTCAGGCAAAGTGCAGCCTCTCCATGTTTCACTGAAATCCTCATAGGAAGACATCACAAGGAAAACTTCCTGTGGGACCTTTTCATTGGCAATGGTATTTTTTTAGTTGTAGACAATCTTTTGATAAGTTGGAGAATTTTTCCTTTCTCTAGAGAAATGTCTTTGCCTATATAATATAGAGGAGACTGTTTAAAGACTATCTGTGCCTTCATAAAAAAAAAAAATTAGCATTGTAACTGAAGCTTTATGTTCTGTTCTTAACTGTTGGTGATAACTACAGCTATACCAAAAATTTATAGCAAATGTTCCATGTATGAATGTGAAAAAAATGCACACTCACCAACTTTCTTATCGATTGGATTTCTGGGGCACTGAATGTGGTTTGTAGATTGCTAGAAAGATTTTAAAAAAACTGTGTGGGATGGGGGAAGAAAATACTCAGCAATCTTTTAAACTACTTTAGCTTTCAGGCTCAAGGTAAGATTTTCTGACAATCTCCCAGCAAGATGAAAATGAAGTTCAGATACCAATAGAGAATTCTGGATTTTTTTTTCTTTTTTCTTTTAAATGTAAAAAACAAAGCAAACCTCCATCAGTTAAACAAAGATAAATTGAGGTAACCTCTACATATCTTAAAACATTTTCCTATAGCTACTTTTCAAAGCATTTAATATCACAGAAAAAGTAAAAAAAATATGAACCTCTATAGCAGGACTTCATCAGGTTCTTAAACAATTTTACTGTGAAATGGTTGACCTCTGAACAAAACTATGTCACTCTATCAGACTCAATGAGAGAAGACTGGAAGGCAATGAATCGGCCACACATTTTTTAAAAGGGAGCCAGCCAACCTAGCATCTACTCCCAAAAAGTTGAAAGAAATGGTAATCAGCAGTAAAGGACTTGATTGGCTTTAGGCCAATGTTGAATAGACTTCTGGCTCCCTTTGGCTTAGGGATCCAAAGCTTTGAGTCTGCCCCTCTTTCTAAAAGCAGGAGGTGGCACTATCAGTCAATGTGGCCATAATCCAGTCTTGTACATAGTAACATAAAAGCATAAGATTACCTTAAGAAAAATTACTATGAATTGCACAAGATAACACTCCCTTTCCAAGTTTCTATTTTTTAGAGTACTGATAAGTATGTGGGTGGACATGCCTCTGTTGTTCCTGCATACTTAGAGTTTCAAAAGCTTTTTTCAATGTTTGTCATCGTGAATAAACTGAGCAGATGAAAGAAGCTGTCTTTTCATAGATGTCACCTGGTTTAAAAAAATAGAGAAAGCGGGGCTTGGAATAAATGAGCAATTTTCTCAGTGGAGAGAAATGTTGGGGCTGATGCATTTAAAGTTTTTATAAATCTTGCCTGAGGCACAAGCAGTGAGCTAGCTCATTTAGTGGATTTCAGGTGGCAAAATCTTAAAACAATGGTGAAGATCCTCAGAAGGACTTCTTTCAAGTGGGTAAATAGTCAATCCAATGACAAATATGGTTCATGTATAAGTAGCCCATTGATTACATTTGGGATTGCCATTGCTAAATGATGTGATGGTAAACCATGATGTCATGCAACTACTTCACTTAGCAACAGCAATTCCAGCTGTCCTGGTTACCATTTGTTACTCCAGAATTAACTCAATTGAGCAAAAAGAGTGGATGTCCCAGGTAAGGAGCATGGGATGGGGGATGCATGAATGGGTGGGCGGACAGGGGCTGTGGGAGGTCTGGTAGAAGTCTCATGTGAAAGTCAGCAGATGCTGCAGGAGAGCTGGCAGAAGTCTTTCTGCATTGATGGAGGCACAGATAGCCTGGTGGAAGTTGCGGGAGGGCAGATAGCACTGTGGACAGATGGACAATACTATAGAATACAAGATTACGCAGTCAAATTTTGGATCAGCATTACCAATTGCAGGCAACAACAGAGAATGAAGGTATGTTTTGAATTCTTGTTTATCAGAATGGCAGAGGCACTGTGAAAAAAAATGTGCTAGATTAAACTGGGTCTTGACCTAATTCAACATGGCTACTTTTATATTTTTATGGCTGGGCCACAGATGATGGGTGCAATAGGTTTAAATATGTTCCTTTTCCTCATATCCTTAGTTCTACTGAGCTAATGTAACTATGAGGTGTTTTCTAGAGGTGCTCTTTTTCCACTGACAAAAGAAACTAATAATTTAGGAAGAAACTAACTTTAATTCAGTAGTATTTTTATCAAATTAAGCAATTTCACTTTCCAAAAAGATCAAAATCCTCCTTTAAAAAAATCAAGTTATGGGGAAGGGGAGGTCTTATTTATGGATTCACCCATCACAGTGAGTTTTCAGAATTGCATTTTTATTATAAACATTAACAAAATAGCATGCAGAAAATAATTTATGAAGATGTGATACAGAAAACATGTGTCTTCAACATGCAGACAGGTAGAGACTCACATATATTTGAGAATACTGGTAAAAGCAAAAACAGTCATATTTTATATACTGCTCAATGAAGGATTATAATTCCAGCAACACCTTTCCTAAATTTCCAATATGTTAACTTCACAGAGTAGGCATCTGCCAATTATTTTCAATATTTGATTGGATGATCTTAAAACTCCACTACTTTTTGCAGGAGAATTGATTTTTTTAAAAGGAGGATTTTGATTTTTTTGGAAAGTGAAATTGCTTAATTTGATAAAAACAGTTACCTTTATTTAGGATGAAACAGGAGTAGGGATTGTCCTCCCCACTTCTCTCTTTCCCCCTTTTCTCTTTCCCTCTTCCTCCTTCTTACTAAATTGGAGCAAGAAAACACTCAAAATAGCATAAGAGGAACAACACTATATATTGATACATAGTCATTTTGAACAAGGGATAAGTTTCACAGTTTGAAACAGAATGAACCTCACTTTCCACAACTTGGAAAGTGAGGTTCATTCTGAAAACCATTTCTAGCTATATTAAAACTTTCTCTGACTACACAGATTCAGGCTGCAAGTTATATTTGAAAAAGCTGTGATTATACAAAACATAAACAAGATATAGAAGGAAAAGTGCAAAATTACTGCAAAGTCACAGGAAATAGCATTGTTTAGAAATATTACTTCTTACTCTGTTCATCCTTTGCTTGAAAGTTAGATAGTTTGATCAACTTAATTGTGATAATTAATGAGCTGGACAATTTTATTATGAACTTTAGAAATGTTTTTTATAATGAGAAATGTGTGTGGTGTATTTCTCAGCCTTAAATAGATTTGTTATGATTAAAAATCAAATACTTTCCCTCAATGTTATTTTGATAGCAACACATTTGATACAAGTAAAATTTTAAATGAATACTCTGGGTGCATTTAATTTATATTTTAATAGGCATGTGTATGGACTTCATTTAACCTGAAAGACAATTAATTGGCTTCCTCTCCTGGATGGATTTGATCTTAATCACTCAAGGTCAAAGATAATCATTATGAAGTATCTGAGTTCTATATTTTCAGTACTTGGGATGTTACCACTTAGCTTTTTATATAATACATGTAACAAAATTGAAAGCAGAGAGAATAGTAGAGACATTTTTTGCTAGTTAATGGCAAACCTGCAATTGACTCATGAGTGCTGATGGTAGCTTTTAAGATAAACACAGAGCTAATGGATAATGTGTGCTGATTTTTAGATGGCTATAAGTATCAATTGTATCCTCACAGATTTTTTTTAACAAATTTTATTCAGTTTTTCACATTAAAAACAAAAATCTCTTTTTAGTGGACAACATATTTCCGAATCATCACCTTTACATACAAATATGGCAGCAATTATACATTCATACATGCATACTTAATTCTATTATTACCTTTTCCAAATTTTCAGTAAGGAGAAAAATAAACACATTCATTCTAGCCTCTTTCATTAATCTCAATCGAAACATCTTTTTGTTTCATTTCAATTATTTCAAATAAAATCCTTTAATATTTATTTTAAAAATAAAGATAGACAATATGTGTTTGCATAATAATAATAATAATAATAATAATAATAATAATAATAATGTTACCAATGTCCCTCCTTGCTTTTAATAGTCAATATTAACTTATTAATTTAGTCGGTTCTTTAGTCTGTCATATTCCCTTTCCATTATACATTCTTTTTATAAATTCTAGATTAATACAAATTTTAACACTAAAGAAAAAAAGACAAGCATAGGTTTCCCCCCTTTTACTGCTTTGAGTGTGACACCTCAATGATTAAAATATACCTTTATTCCCTCAACTTGATTCCCAATAAACCATTATTTTTAAGAAGTTACAATAATAATCATTACATCTTTTCATTTGGATTCCGCAGCATATTTCCCCCCCTTGATTTTTAATAAGAGTTATCAGTATCTATATTACCATATTTTCTAAATATTTTTAATTGCAGAAATATTCTTATTACCGCTTGTCACCCTGCAGAACCCCCTTTTTAATTCATCAACCATTATCTCTGAAAAAAACAATTTCTTTTCAACATTTAACTATTTCCGTATTTCTTTATTTCATGCACCTGTTTCTTACTGCTTCTTCTCCCCCTCTTTTCCCCATATCTTTTCTCATGACAATTTATATCCCTCTCTTTCTTAATATCTTCCTTTCCCCTTTTTTGCTGGTCTTTCTGCCTTTCCCGACTTCACAGATATTCCCCCTTTTGATTGTCTTCTTAAATCTCAACTTTTTAACCTTCCTTCTTTCCCCACTTCTTTGTAGTGTTCTTTGCGTTAATTGTCTATTTAAAATAGACAATTGAGTTTACTCCTCCTCCTCTGAACCTCTTTGAGTTTACTCCTCCTCCTCTGAACCTCTTTCTTCTTGTATTCAATCACCATTTCCATTTTTTCTAACACAGAGCAAAGTGATTCGCCTCTTTCCTGTAGTAATTCTCTCATATTTTTAAGTTCCATTTTTAATTCTGGAAGAGATATCATCATTACACACTCTTATATTTTATAATAGTTAAAGTCCAAAAAAACCCACTTTTACTTTCCTTCTTTTTTCTTTCAATTTTCTAAAGTTCTCAGTTATTCCAGCCCAGGGTCTATACCAAAAACATCAATCAATTCCACAGTCAGTCTTTCCTTGCTTTTTTCTTTATTCTGGTTCTGCTTTCACTTTCTAAGATTTTTACTTTGTTTCAATATTTCTTTAATGTTATATCCACACAAGTTCATTCAGAAGCAGGAAGCTTTCCCTTTTATTTGAGCTCAAGTTTTTGTCGAAAGGTGGTACTCTCCATTATACAAAGTCTTCACCTTTTTCCCCTATTTTTTTTTAATTTAGGGTTTTTTGAACCTCAATATTCCAGCACAGTCCAGTCTCCAATTTGTAAACTTTATTATAATTATTTTTTGACAATCATGTCCAGCTTTATTTTATGCCTGTTTATTGCCAAAATATTTTAGTCCAATTTAGTTAAATCTTTAGTTCCAGCTTCTTCCTTTCCCGGTTCAAAGCCCTGCTTAGCTGTCAAAAATATTTTCTTATTTTTTTTCCTGTCCCTTTGTAATTTCGCCGCTCACTTTTCTTTTCTTAAAAATTCCATGTTACCTTATCCTGGGGTACTTTTGTTTAGTTGTATTGCCCAGTTGTCCCGGTTCAGATGTTATCCACCTCTTTCTTCCCTCCTGCACAATGCTTAATCCAGCTGAGTCCTCCTTTTTCAGGTAGCCATTTTAAACCACCGCTGCAGTCATCTTCGGGGGGGAAGAACAAGCCTGGGGGGGGGGGTAATGCAGCTCCCCTGGCTTGCAGCTTCCCCTTACTCCACCGTCCCTCCAAGGCAGCTTCAGCCCCTAATTGTAATGATCGGGGCTCTCCAATGAAAGAGCACGGGCCATAGCCACAGAGAGTTGCAATTTATGGTCTGCCAGCAAGGAGGATCCACCTTCTTTTGTATCCTCACAGATTTTTTGTGTGAGGAGCTGTGGTGGTGCAGTGGTTAGAAAGCATTATTGCTGGCTAACTCTGCCCACAGCTGGAGTTCAATCCTGATTGGTCCAAAGTTGACTCAAAGTTCTCTCCTTCTGAGGTTGGTAAAATGAGGACCCAGATTGTATTGCTGGTGTTGTAAACCACTCAGAGAATGTAAAGCACTATGGAGGGGTATATCAGTATAAATCTAAGTGCTATTGCTATTAAGAGCCTGAGGGAAATACAGCATTGTGGTGGTCTCTCATGGAAAGGATAAGACACAAGCAAGTGTTCTCGGGATGAGAGCCCAGAGCAAAATCCAGCACTCCCTTTTATTGAGATTTTAGTACATGGTAAACATAGCAAGCATGACCCCCTGATGGGTTACAATAGTTAGATATAGTACAGACTTGTTTACAATCGTCCGAGCTACTTCCTTAATCCTTGTTTGTTTTTTACTGTTCTCATGATGAGATTTCCTTGCACTATCTCTGTGACCTTTAAACAGGCATGTGTGTATAAAGAATTAGATTAATCATTACTCAAACCAAAGTTTTATTCCCACATCTCCCCTGTTTTAGTTTTTTGATGATTGCGGATGCCTTGATAGCATCTGCAACAGCAGTTCTCCTTCCGGAGGCTTCACCCGACACATTCCTAAAAGTCCAGGGAGACATTGGATAATACAGCACGCACAGAGAGTAAGTATAAAAAGCAATATCACTCCAACAATAAGGTGACGAATCCATGAACCATTTGGCAACCAGGACCAAAGTGCAGACCACACGTCCAGTCCCTCACCCTCCGATTGTAATGGATTCTTCTTCAAGTTTTGTTCCATATGCTGTATAGTAGCTGTTATGTTTGAAGAATAATCAGAGATATACATGCAACAATGCGTATGAATCACAGCGCAAACTTCCCCTTGCACAGACAGAATAGTATCCACCGCATGTCTGGTTTGCAGGACAAAGTCACGAATTTTGCCTTGCTCTTCTTCAAGCAGCCTTAGCGTTTTAATGGTGTCATTAAACATAGTCATTGTCCAATTGTTTAAATGATGCAAATCTCTATAGTTCATCATGATTCCTAAAGGGGGAATAACTCCCCTTGATATCTGTGTCCAGTAGTCATGTGTCAAAACAGAGTTTACTTCCGTTGCAGAATGCACATTGCGGATATGAGCAGTCCCCAAAGATTTTGAAATGACATGAGATGGGATTACTTTCCCAAAGGTGCAGACCCCTTTCCATCGTGCTGGCATGCGATCATAGGCCATCCGGCCACACAGCAACCATAAATTTGCTCCCAGGAGATGATCAACCTTACCTGGCTCAGCATAGATTAGTTTTTGCAAAGGACTCCATTAACATAGCCAAATAAGGGGACGATGGTGCGTTAGTCCCATCCGCACATTTAGACAACTGGTTTTCTTTTGTGGTGGGACAACATGTGGCAGGAATATATGGACACCCATTTTCAAAGATGTGATATCAAATCTAGAAATGTTATGTACAAAGTAAGTGAGATTTTTAGTTTTCATGTTATCCGAATAAACCTGACTTCCATTGCCAATAACAATTGTTTTGTTGCAAAATGGATATGCTCCCAAGTAAGTCAATTCTCTACCGTCTCATTGTGGGTCCAACAGTTACCCGCCACCTCTTGGATCTGGCTTCCAAGGTGTAAGGAAGTTGTGTTACTTGGAGTCCAACTGTTAGACCACATCGCTGAACAACCATAGCATTGTCCATTATACCAGTCACCTTCGGCCAGAGGTACTGCAACCATTGGAAGCCCTGATGTTTTGTGAGTTGGCATGTGCATACATACCCAACAATCAGTTTTGTTAAGAAGGTTTGCTATCTTCCCCATGTCCTGGATCAACGTGTTTCTTTTCCATTCCCCCAAATCCACCCCCTTACCCCTTTGGCTGATGATAAGGACACACACAGTGAGCAGGAACCCAAACAACTGTCCCCTCATCTTCAATGGCAGCGTATCCTCGGCCCCAAGTTATCAGCGGGACAGGTCCTCTCCACATTGGATCTGGCAGTCTCCTATACCAAACTTTTGGTCTTGGTGCTCCTGCAGAAGGGGAGGAAGCAAAATGCCTACTGGCTGCCGTAGCAGCAGGATATCCTGTCATGTTTAGAAAATTTAAAGTATATAAGGTAATATTAAGAATGTTTTGTATGTAAGGCAAACCATATCCATCCACTTCCCCCGTTTTTGTTTTTATATGAAGGAGTGCTTGTTTGAGTGTCTGATGAGCTCATTCCACAATGGCCTGACCAATGGAGTTGTAGGGAATGCCAAATTTATGTATAATTGACCATCGATGACAAAATTCTGATGTAAGCAGGACCATTATCGGTTTTTATCTCAATTGGTGGTCCCACATGTGTGAAGGTATGGAGACAATGGTTGACTACATGTTTTGTAGCCTCTCCTTGTTGAGGTGTTGCCATTATAAATCCTGAATAGGTATCAACGGTGACATGCAGATGGTGCCATGGTTTGAAAGGAGGGTGTTGTGTGACATCCATCTGCCATAGCTGACAAGCAGATGTCCCTCAAGGATTTACTCCAAGAACAAGGGCTGGAGTACCGCTGTAGGTAACCCCAGGTAGGGTCTAACCCAGTTAATTGTTCCTAGTATTTGTTGTAATTTTACCAGAGAAATCTTTTTCTCAATTTTGATTTCCAGAATGACCGGATGGGCATAGGTTGCAAGGACGTTATGCCCTAGGTAGGCATATGGCGTTTGACTTTGAAGTTTTTCTGGGGCAATATGAAGTCCAAATCGCAATAATACCTCTTTAAGGCAGGGTAATGCTGCCTTAACCGTTCCTGGTGGGCCAGGAGCTGCAATTAAAATATCATCCACGTAATGGTAAACCTTCCACCCAGGATGGGAGGTTCTGAATGGAACCAGAGCCATTCAAACATATGACTGGCACATCATTGGACTGTTTAGCATTCCTTGTGGCAAAACCTTCCATGGTAACGAAAGGTAGGTGCGTTGTTATTTAACTCAGGTATGGTAAAGGTAAATAATTGCTTGTCATCTGCATGCAAAGGGATAGAAAAGAAGCAATCCCACAAATCTACTACAACTAGATCCCAATTGCGCGGGATCAGGTTCGAATTAGGCAAACCACATTGGTTGAAGGATGGCGTTGACAGCTCTCAAATCATGTAAAAATCTTCATTTTCCACTTTTCTTTTTGATAACAAACACCGGAGTGTTATACGGACTAGAAGTTGGCTCAATGTGTCCTAATTGTAGCTGCTCAGCTACCAATTGATGTAAAGCTATAAGCTTTTCCTGCAGAAGTGGCCATTGGTCAATCCAAACTGGCTGAGAGGTTAACAATTGTAATTTTTCCATTATCCAATAACAATTTTTGTGTGGAACTGTGACAGTAAATCTCTGCCCCACAAGTTTATATGCAGGGGCAACACAAGAGGCTGAATCTTTGCGGTCTCACCAGTTGCTCTATGCAATGCCATCAACCAATGTACACTACTTGGAGAAGGCGGAGCTTTGTTTCAGCAATACAGCTGCAATCTCGGGGCTCCGAGATCGCAGCTGATATTTTTGCCCCTGGTCAGTCCCAACGAACCTAAACCATCCCGTAGAGACGGAGACCATGAAGGGCACACTCTCTGGATCCCAGGGACATCGCAAAGTCCCTGGTTTGATCCGGGAGAAGTCCTTTTGCTGGCGGCGGAGAGGCAGCCTCCATAGCTGCTGAAGCTGGGACAGCTCCGGAAAGGAAGAGGCTGGAAGTGAAAGTGTGTCAGCTGGGTGAGAAAGTCTCTTTTTTTTTGTAAATTCGCTGAGATTTGAAAGGACACTCTGAATATGAGAAGAAACCTGTGAGATATTTTTTTGGCAAATCTGTATGAGCGGCGAATTTTAAAGGGACGTCAAATTGAGGCTTAGGTCTTTTTTTTTCTATTACTTTTTCTTTGGATTTCAGTGTGATTTTGTAGTTAACCGGACTGAATTTTCCCTTATATATATTCTTACACTCCTTTTTGATTTTTTAATTTTCTTTTAGGACAGAGGCTCCCTTTGGCTATTTTTTCTTTTTATTTATATACATGTAAAAACCTTTTCTTTTTTCTTAACTCAAACTAAGTTTTTCTGGCTGGGGAGGGGAAGTGCATTAAGAAATTTTGTAACACTGCCAACTTGAAAATATTTTATTTGAATTGGAGAGAACTGTGAAAAGACTCCTTCTCAAGGACATTTCAACTTGATAAGATAGAGGGAAGAGCGCAGCAGAATATTATTACAGTTGCTTTCCTGGACTCTTATCAACATTTCAACACTTGAGGCCTGGCTTTGAAGCTTGTGGAGAAGAGAGTCATAATAAGAGCCTTGGACAATTAAACAAAGTGCAGTGTTTTCTTTTTTTTTTTTTTCAGTTGTGGTACCCCTCCTTACCAGCCTCTCAGTAAATTTTAATTTTAGTAATATTCTTATTTTTGCTTTTTATTTTAAAAGGAAAGCCTCAGAATTTTTTCTTTATTTTTCTTTTCTTTTTCTTCTTTTTACTGGGATTTTTTTTTGCTTTTTCCATCCATGTTTTTGGACCATTCTGCCTTTTCCTTTTTATTATTGAGATTTCCCAATTGGATTAAGGTGTGGAGAACCTGAAGGAATTTTTTCTTTTTATTCCTCTTCTTCTTAATTATTATTATTATTTTGGGGCTTTTTTCTTCTTTTTATTTTTCATTTTTTTATTGTGGATTACTTCATAATTGGATTAGGGTTTAGAAGAACCTGAAGATTTTTCTTCTTCTCTTTCTCCTTTTTCTTTTTTGTCATCAGGCTTTTTACTATTGGATTTTCCCATTTTGGATTATAATTGTCTACTTTACCAGTTGGACTAAAAGTTAAAAAATAATTTGGATTTTGAAGCGTTTAAAATGAGCAGGAAACCCATATCTTCTGGTGTTTCTACTTCTACCTCTGCCTCCCCACCAGCTGGAGGACAACATTTAATTCACACAATGTTGAAGCAAGACAAACAACAAGAAAAAGTGACTTTACAGATGATTATGCAAGGAATCCAAGATCTCAAGACAAAAACAGATACTATTGAACAAAGAACAGAGAAGACTGATGAAAAAGTAGCAAATATTCAACAAATGATGATGAAGTATGATGAGAGATTCCAAAAAATTGAGGAAGAAAGCAAACAAAGAGAGGAGAAGATTGGAAACACTGACAGCAGATTAATAATGGTTGAGCAAGATAAAAGTGGGATGTTGAGGTGGGAGATGGAGAGGTCAGAATTCTATCTCAGATTTCAAAATATAGAAGAAGAAAAAGGACAAAACTTGGCTGCAATAATGATAGAATTGTTGGCGGATGCTTTGGAAATTACAGAGGAAAAGATGATAGATTGAGTAGACGAGGTATACCGAGTTTATACAAGATATGTGATGAGAAATAGCTTACCAAGGGAAGTCCATATCAGATTTACCAAAAAATCCATCAAAACACAAATATTGCAAGCTGTAAGAGAGAAGATGTTGAAATACAAAGGCAAAGAGATTGTGGTTTTAAAACAAATACCCAGAAGAGTGAGAGAGATGAGAAGAGAATATCGATTTTTGACCAAAATGTTATTGAAAAAGGAAGTGAATTATAGATGGCTGTTCCCAGAAGGATTAATGTTTACATGGCAAGAACAGAGACATAGAATTGATTCAATTGAGAAAGCAGAACTTTTTCACGCAGAATTTTTTAGAAGGAGAGAAGAAGAGGCAGAGAAAGAGGTTTCATTGAGTTTCAAGAGGAACAACTGGAGATTGAAAAAGAGGAAGGCGCAGTAGGTGGACAGGTGGATAGTAAAGAACAGCGTGAAGTAAGATCTATGAGAGCTGTTAGACCTAAATATAAAGCATAATCATGGAAGAAAAAAAGTTGATTACAATGAATATAAACAGACTCAATTAAGCTGTTAAAAGAAGGAAAACTTTTCATAAATTAGAGAAACTAAAATTTGATATAATTTGTCTGCAAGAAGTACATATTAAAAAACAACATGAACAATTGTTAGTACAGCCAAAATTAAGGAAAATATTTACTTCTTTGACTCAATGTAAGAAAAGAGGAGTGGTTCTATACATTAAAGAGGCCATCCCAGCAAATTGATTTATACTGATGAAGATGGAAGAATATTAATGGTGGAAATAACGGACAACAATATAAAAATACTTTTGATTGCAATTTACGCTCCGAATGATAAACAAGAAGAATTCTATAAAAAATTACATATGAAAATAACTGGACTGGACTATGTTAATATAATTATGATGGGAGATTTCAATGGAATTGTGGACAATAAACTAGACTATATAGCAACAACAACAAAATAAAATAGAAAGACTCTCCCTAAAGCTTTTTTAAAAATGACAGATGAATTAACTTTAAAAGATATTTGGAAAGAAAGAAATGTTAAAACTAAACAATACAGTTTCTACTCAAATAGACATTTATCATGGTCCAGATTGGATATGATTTGGATCTCAACAGAATTAACAATTAATATTCAAGAAACAAATATTGAAATAAGTACTTGGGCAGATCATAGCCCAATGACAATTAAATGGAAGGGACAAAAAAAAGATCAAGATGGACATTAAACAATACTATTTTAAAGGAAAAAGATTTTACACAATGGATGGAGAAAGAATTGCCTTCTTTTTTTAGAGAAAATAAAAAAGAAGATACTTCAACACAATGTTTGGGATACAATGAAGGCATATGCTAGAGGTTTGATAATAGAATATATAAGAAAAAAGAATATTAGGAAAAGGCAAGCCACTAAGGCCTTGGAAGATGAGTATAAAAGACTTGAAAAAGAATTACAGAAAACGCCACAGAAAAAGGAAATTAAATTGAAGTTGAATATAACTAAACATAAAATGGAATTAATAGAGAAAGAAGAATTGGCACAGAAAATTAGAAATGCTAAACAGAATTATTTTGAAGGTGCAAATAAACCAGGTAGATGGCTAGCATATAAATTGAGAAAGGAGAACAGAATCAAGAAAAATATTGAAGTTAATAGATGAACAAGGCCAAGTTTGTAATGGTAATAAGGAGAAAAAAGAAATTATTCGAGATTTCTATGAGCAATGATATAAACAAGAGAATATCGATGAAGAAAAAGTCAAACAGTATTTACAGAATGCTAATCTACTGAAGATACCTAAAGAGACTGAAGAAATGCTAGAAAGCAATATAATGATGATGGAATTAACTGAAGCACTTAAGAAACAAAATAATGGGAAAGCACCAGGTCCAGATGAGCTTCCGGCAGAATTTTATAAAACATTACAAGAATCATTTAGTATTCCATTGCTAGAAGTTATGAATGAAGTTATGTTAAAGAAGATGATACCCAAAACATGGTCAGAGGCTTATATTATACTTATTCCAAAAGAAGAGGCTGATCCACTGCAAATTAAGAACTATAGACCTATCTCTTTATTAAATGCAGACTATAAAATCTTTGCTTCAATTTTAGCAGAAAGACTTAAAAAATACTTAAATAATTTCATTCATCCAGATCAAAATGGATTTCTGCCAAAGAGACAAATTAGAGACAATATGAGAGTAATTTTGGATACTTTGGAATATTATGAGGCATACCCTGAAAAGCAAGTGGCTTTGATATTCCTAGATGCTCAAAAGGCATTCGACAATGTGAACTAGAGATTTATGTTATTATTATTGGAACAGATGGGTTTTGCCAGAAAATTTATCCAAGCAATAGAAGCCATATACAATAAGCAGACAGCAAAGGTAATGATGGAGGGAGAATTCACAGACTTTATTAATATAAGAAAAGGCACAAGACAAGGATGTCCTCTATCTCCTTTGCTATTTGTGTTGACTTTGGAAGTGTTGAATAGAAATATTAGAGATGATAAAAGCATAAAAGGAATGAAAATTAGAAAGGAAGAATTTAAACTGCAAGCCTTTGCTGATGACTTAGCCTTTATTTTGGAAGATCCGTTAGAAACAGCTCCAAAGTTATTGGAAAAGATAGAGATATATGGTGAGGTGGCTGGTTTGAAAATAAATAAAGACAAAACAAAGATTTTGACAAAGAACATGCTACTGAGACAGAGAGAAGAACTGGCAAATCTGTTGAAAATTCAAGTTACGAATAAGGTCAAGTATCTGGGGATATACTCGACAGCATGCTGGGTCTTCTCTTGGTCACACAGTTGGAGCCCTCATTAACTTATTTTATTAATGAAGAAAGCTTTCTTCTTGTGCTGTTTTCTCCTTTTATTTTTGAATTTACAGTTCCTCTATGCTCAATAAAACATCAATCCTGCAGTTAGTGCCACATTTGTATATTTTCTTAATATTCTAACAAATTGAACTAAAAATAGAAAGCGATATTTGAATTTGAAGCACTATCTGTGGCTAATTAAAATTTAATGATAATAATTAGTTGCTATCATATGATATTAATTTTAAGAAAAGTAGTCTTTGAGAACAAGGAAATATTGCAGATTTTTTTTGCAGATCTCTTCAGTGTATTTTAAATTTCATAATTGATATTGATATAAAGTTTGTATTAATGTACATTAATAACCTGAATGCATTTAAAGCAAAAGAGGAAACTTTTTTATACATTATACAAAATGTTAGAATTTTTTTTTCTATCTTAGACATTTTCTAATTTAAAATGTATAGTACCTCTCTTACATACAACATGTTTAAAAACTATCTGCTCAGTTTTCATTTCCTTGTATTTACTGTCAGGTGTAAAGATATAAAGCCAAACAATAAAAATCAATATACAGTATCTTCATTCAGTCATGTGCTTAGGAAAGGGAAAAGGGAAAACTGAAATGGCTTCAGAGCTGAAGAAGCTTCTTGGATAAGAAGTGAAATGTCTTCAAAAAACAAACAAAAAAAAACCTGAGGAAATTCAGTTGCCTATTGAAAAGTGGCTGCTGGAGGTTTGCAGGGGTTCAGGAGAGCCCCAACCAAGATTCTGCACAGTTTGGAGAACCTCCAAATCCCACTCTGGCTGGCCCCGCCCACCCCATCCTGCCTCTCCCAGGAGTCTCAACACGGCCTGTTTTGGATACAGGTAAGTGCAGGACACAAGTGGAGGCTCAGGGAGGGTGAAAAACCAGCCTCCTGGAAGTTCAGGAAGGCTGGAAATGGGCCTGTTTCTGGCTTCCAAAGAGCCTCCAGATCCTGGGGAGGCAACCCCCCTCCCCCCGCTGTGCTGAAGGAAGCTGACTAGGTCACACACCCCAGCAACCGGGCAGAGAACCCTTTGCTAAAATGTTTGAAGTCCACGCCTGGAAAATGCATGTTTGGGACAACCATGACCTGCGTGACTGAAAATCTCCAGAGACATAATATGGCTAAGAAAAATCCATGTCTGAATGTGACTGGATGAATGTACATAATGTTGCAACTTTTTTCCTGCAAAACTCTCCTAGCAGAATAAAGGGTTTATTTTCCTTTATGCCAAGTGGTTTGCAATCCTAGAAATTAATGATCAGCTATGGTGTCATAAATAGGCTGGTTCAAACAGTTGCATAACTGGGGCATCATGCTAGCAGCTTAGCACACATGTACAGAAGATGGAAATGCATCAAATCACAGTAATCACAGTCTGGATTTTGGCGTTTATCACAATGTTCTCCAAAAGGAAGAAGCTCTAATCCTTTTCATTCTGGTGACCTACTGCTCTAATTATAGGCACTAAAAATGGCAGAGTGCAAGGCAGAGCAAGTGATCATAACAGACTACTGTGTACAGTAGGAACATTTTATCCTATGCCTATGTGTAGGAGATGCAGGGCTTCTGAGTGCCTTTCTGTTGGCACAATATCTACCATTTTAGAGATGCTGCAAAAAGTTTAAACTTTGATAATATACAAGAACATTTATCTAACCAACTTTCTGGGAAGAATTCAGGCTGCCACGCAGCGTATTATGGCTAAATGTCATACATTTTAATGGTTTGCCTTTGCCTTCTTCCAGGATTTCCAGTCATATCTACTGCCCCTGGGATTTTTGGTGGTTTCCGCATACTAACCAGCTCACCCTTTTGCTTTCTAAAATCAGCTGCAGTCAACTTGCCACATTCTGCAGCTAGCTGCAATACTTGAGTCAAAAGGAAAGCTACAAGGTTTTACATAGCTGTTCCCTTGGTTTGAAGTACTATATATTCTTTCATTGCAGAGGAATATACAAAATATAATTGTTCTGTCCTTAATTTGAATACTTGAAATCCCCGCGCTTTGATTGGCTAAAGCGCGGGGATTTCTGATTGGCCAGGCGAGCCGCGCTTATTGGTCCGATTGGGGTCTCCCGCGATTGGCTCGCTCCAAGAGCGGGAGACTTGAATTGCTGCCATTGGCCGCGGCCGCCGCAGCGAAAAGGATAAAAGCCGCGGGCTTTTTCCTTTTCGCCGGTTTGGTTCACAACTATTAAATAAAGAGCTTGAAACTTAGACACCGACTCCTGGCTTCTTTTGCGGACACGACACTGGCGACGAAGGTGGGATCCCGACCCTGAACCGAACCCCGTGTCCAACAAGAGCCAGTTTCAGCACGGAGATGGTGAAAATCGCACCGCCCGCCCCCTTCAACCCCGCCACCGAGGACTGGGAATCGTTTTCAGACCGTTTCCGCATGTACCTCGAGTGCACCGGAATGAAGGACGCCCCGGGCCCGCTAAAACGCGCCGTCTTCCTCACACACTGCGGAACCGAGGTCTTCCAGATGGCCAAGGCATTGGCCAAGCCGGCAGACGCAACCGCCATGGACTGGGACGTCCTCGAACCTATCCTGCGGCGCCATTACTCCCCCGAGGTCCCCATCCTAATCCGGCGCAATGAATTTTATCGCCGAGATCAGAAACCAGGCGAAAAACTGAGCGATTTCGTCGCCGAGTTGCGGCGCCTAGGAGGACTCTGTGAGTTTGAAGGTCTGAACAGCCTCCTAAGAGACCGATTCGTACTCGGCCTATGGGACTCTACCCTCCAGAGCCGGCTTATGGCCAAAGGCGACATCAGCCTAGCAGACGCCCTCACCGCAGCCGCAGCCGCAGAAGCAACCCGCACTTCCGCTGACAGCATGTGAAAATCAGACGCGAAGGGCGGAAACAACAACCCGGCAAGGTCGGCCGACCCAAAAAACGAATCAACCGCACACTACGGAGAATTCCAGTCTACGTCCAGCACGTCAGAAGACGAGGAGGACATACATCGCGTGCAGACGGGCCGCGGCGACCAGCGGAACCGAAGAAGTCGCAGGTCGAGGACCAACTGTGCCGGGTGCGGCGGCGACCACCCCAGATCAGAATGCCGATTTTTTGACTCTATCTGTAGGCATTGTGAAAGACGGGGACACATCGCTCGAGTTTGCCGCCAAAAGAAGACCCGCAGCCCGCCCAGATGGGAACATCACGACCGAAAGAAGGAAAGTCCCCCGCCCAGGACCAGAGATCGCCAATCGGACGGTCGGTGGGACCGAATCCAACGATCTTCAAGAGGCGGCAACAGTCGGCGAAAGGAAGATACCCACCAGACGGTGACCATTGGCCACGCCATCTCCGACGGCGCCAGAAAGGTACACGTAGAAGTCCATATAGAAGGCCAACCATGCAAGATGGAGGTGGACTCCGGGTCCTACCTCTCCATGATTGCATGGCACGAGATTAAACGGCTAGTGCCCACCCTCCATAAGAGGAACATTAATGCCCAAAAAAATCATTATAAAAGACTACCAGGGAAACCGCGTCCCGGTAGTGGGCACCAAGAACTTTAATGTAACTTACAAAGGCCGCACTGAACAACTCCCACTCACAATCGTCGATCGCGACCGCCCAAGCCTGCTGGGCCTACAATGGTTCGCCCCGCTGGACATCGCGCTGACAGGAGTCAACCACGTCGTCAACGATGGCTGGGAACAGCGGCTAACCCAGGAGTTCCGGGAGGTCTTCGACGGAAGCCTGAGCAAGTACCAGGGGCCCCTTATCTCATTCGACCTAGACCCTAGGGTTTCCCCCAAGCGGCTAAAACCTAGGAGGGTACCATTCGCCCTAAAACCTAAAATTGACGAGCAGCTCGACAAGCTCGTCAAACAGGGGGTGTTGCAGCCGATAGACCATGCCCAATGGGAGACCCCTATAGTGACCCCAGTCAAGCCAGACGGGTCCGTGAGAATTTGTGGGGACTATAAGGCCACCCTGAATGGCGCGTTGCAACAAAGCGCCTACCCCGTCCCAATCGTGCAACACCTACTGCACTCACTGGGAGGGGGCAAGGTCTTTGCCAAGCTCGATCTCGCCCAGGCATATCAGCAGTTACCGGTCGACGAAAAAACAGCGGAAGCCCAGACCATCGTTACCCATCGGGGGGCATTCAAATGTAACCGGCTCCAGTTCGGAGTCAGCGTGGCACCAGGCATCTTTCAGAGCCTGATGGAACGTTTACTACAGGGCATCAAGGGGGTGGTGCCCTATTTTGATGACGTATTAGTGGCGGCGCCAAACGAAGCCGAATTAGAAAACCGACTCAGGGAGGTCTTAACAAAATTTAAAGTAACGGGACTCAAAGTAAAACGAGAAAAATGCCAACTATGCACAGAGCGAGTGGAATTCTTGGGCTACCTTCTAGACCGGCATGGCATTCACCCTACAATTAAAAAAGTGAAAGCCATCAAAGAAGCCCCCGCCCCAAAGTCTAAAACGGAATTACAGGCTTTCTTAGGCTTGCTGAATTTTTATAATGTTTTCCTACCCCAAAAGGCTACGGCGGCGGAGCCTCTGCATAGGCTCCTGGATAAGGCGGCAACTTGGACTTGGGGGAGACGAGAGCAAGCCGCCTTTCAAAAAACCAAAGACCTCCTCACCTCCGATGCCGTCCTGATTCAATTCAGCGAAACCTTGCCCTTGGTTGTCACTTGCGACGCATCACCTTTCGGCGTCGGCGCTGTCCTCAGCCATACTCTCCCCGACAAAAGAGAAGCACCCATCGCTTTCTTTTCCAGGACTCTAACTAAACTGGAGCGGAACTATAGCCAGCTGGACAAAGAAGCTTTGGCTATAGTTGCCGCCGTTAAGCGATTCCACGAATACCTTTATGGCCGCCCATTTACCATTGTGACAGATCACAAGCCGTTGCTGGGCATCCTCGCTGGAAACCGAGCCACCCCGAACATTTTATCACCCCGGATGACAAGGTGGTCCGAGTTCCTGGCAGCCTACAGCTACGAACTATTGCACAAGCCAGGTAAGAAAATTTCGCACGCGGACGCTTTAAGCCGCTCGCCTTTACCAGACTCTGATCCTGACCCAGCACCAACAACAAACACCCTTAGCATCGAAAACTTGCCCAACCTACCCATTACCGCGTCAGACATTGCCAGGGAAACTATCAAGGACAGGCGTCTGGCGCGAATTTTACATTGGGTGGAAAAAGGCTGGCCTGAAAGGGACAGTGACGAATCAGTTAAGATATTCAGAAACCGCCAGACTGAACTTTCACTACTCAAGGGATGTATTTTGTGGGGTGACAGGGTGGTCATCCCGGACAGGTTGCAAGGGAGGGTCTTAGAGATGCTGCACGAAGGGCATCCTGGCATCGTCAGAACTAAAGCCCTGGCCAGGAGTTACGCTTGGTGGCCAGGGATGGACAAGCAGATAGAGGCATGGGTAGCCAAATGCCAACGATGCCAGGACACCAGACCCAGCCCACCCGCAGCACCCATCCTGGACTGGGAAACACCAAGGGGACCCTGGTCCAGAATCCATTTAGACTTTGCCGGTCCCACGAATGGACATACCTTTCTGATCACAGTTGACGCTTACTCTAACTGGTTGGAGGTAAGCGACATGAAATCCACTACCACGGAGGCCGTTATTAAAGAACTTTGCAAACTCTTTTCCACACACGGCCTCCCAGACGTCGTTGTCTCAGACAACGGGCCCCAGTTTACTTCCCTCGACTTCGAGAGGTTCCTGGCGGAGAGGGGCATCCGCCACGCATTAACAGCACCGGCGCATCCGGCGGCGAACGGTAGGGCGGAACGGATGGTCCAATTTACCAAAAAAACCATCCGGAAAATGGACCACGGGGAGATCAACGACAAAATCAATAAACTCCTCTTTATACAACACATCACCCCGAACACCACTACCAACAAAAGCCCAGCCGAGTTGTTGATGGGTAGGAAGCTGAGGTCCCCGCTCGACAGGTTACACCCAACATATAACCCGGAGCGACCCCCAGACTCCAGTACAAAATACCGGACCTTTGCCCCCGGTGACTTAGTATACGCAAAAAATCTGACGGGGGACCCCCTATGGATCCCAGCCGTCATCACTCAAATCACAGGTCCACGGTCGTACTGGCTCCAAACCACCGATGGGCGAGCCTGGAAACAACACATAGACCAGCTCAGGTCACGAACTGCAACAGACCTCAACCCCCAAAACACGAACCAAGGGGGGAGGGAATACCCGAATAAACAAACGCAAGAAAAAATAAACCAGCAGTACTTACCGGAACGCAGCCATCGCGAGTCCCCACCGGAGAAGAACCACCCAGCCAGCTCTACCGACTCGGAGTAGCCAAGCGGGAGCGGCGAAACCCGTAGCTCAACCAACCCGGAAGGCCCAGGTGGGAGCCACGGAGAAGGAACCAGCCCGATCATCCAGCCGGTTCGCACAGAAGAGGGAGCAGCCAAGAACATGACCGCTCCGGCCGAAATCCAGCTTGCAACTGAGTTGCGCAGGTCAAGTAGGACTAGACGGAGCCCCGCCTACCTACGTGACTACGCAACGTGATGGACTATACCAAGAGGGGAGGGGTGTTCTGTCCTTAATTTGAATACTTGAAATCCCCGCGCTTTGATTGGCTAAAGCGCGGGGATTTCTGATTGGCCAGGCGAGCCGTGCTTATTGGTCCGATTGGGGTCTCCCGCGATTGGCTCGCTCCAAGAGCGGGAGACTTGAATCGGTGCCATTGGCCGCGGCCGCCGCAGCGAAAAGGATAAAAGCCGCGGGCTTTTTCCTTTTCGCCGGTTCGGTTCACAACTATTAAATAAAGAGCTTGAAACTTAGTCACCGACTCCTGGCTTCTTTTGCGGACACGACAATAATGTTGGCATTTAGCTTTCATAAAACGTTTGTGGTCTCATCAGCAGTGTCTGGGCTGATGGTAGACTTGCTCTAGAGAGAACTTCAATAGTTCCATGCTTCTGCAGAAGCCACACTATGACTGACAACAGCTCCAGGTCCACAAGTGATCAGATGATTTAGAGAGCAATTAGAGTCCTCAGAAGTTGTCCCAGTCCTTGTTACAGAGATATATGATATGTTTTTAAATTCCTGTGGAATTTATTCCAAAAAGACTGAAATTACTTAGTGTTTGTCTATAAATACAGGACCAGTGACTGAATATCTCTGCAGATATATCTTCTGATCCTGGAGTTTTTCATTGGATAGTTGGCTGACAGCTTCTGTGAATTTAGCTACTAATGGTGGGTCATCTATGGTGCTACTGAAGATGTCGTTCAAGGTAATCTTCTCTATCATCTCATTGTTAATAGATGACAGTCAGCTGAGAATGATTTCAAAATGTTCAGCCTATCTCTGCAAGTTCTGAACCTCTTTTATAAAGAAAGGTGTACCATCTAACTCAGGAAGGGGGAACTTCTGAGAGAATGAGGTCTGAAGAGAGGGTTAAGGGCTTCACAGAATCATTTGAAGTCATTTTTATCAGCTTAGAATCAGCAGTTTATTCTGGACTATCCTACAAGCACCTGTAAAGGTATTTTCTTGGCAGCTGATGATAAATCATTCCGATAGACAAGCTGAAGGCAATGCTTTTCAAGAAGTAGAGCATGTATCTTCTCATCATTCTCACCAAACCAGTCATGCTGCGTGTGAGTAGAGGGCCCCAACATTTTCACTGCAGAGGAGTGAACAACATCCCTGAAGCATTCCCAGTCATGCTCAGAATGTCAGCAAGATGAAAGGCCAAAAGCTTAGTTTTTAAGTCTTCGGCCACAATGGCTTTAGCCATTCTGCTCCAAAAAGCTGTTTTAGTAGGATGGCTAATGCATGTTCTGTCAGAGTGCTATTGGCTTTTGAAATAAAGAGCTCGCCGATGTAGGGAAAGATCTATAACAGAACATTGCTTCTGAGTTCTTCCCACAATTACAAAGAGCTCTGTAAAGAAATCTTAGCCAAAGTTTTTGCTTGATTTTTGAACCAGGAGTTCCACTCTAGGAAGAATGGTTAGGAATAATACATTTGATTCATTTTATTTATATATAATTAAATGTAGTTAATATGATTATTTTGCAATTTGATTCTATCACATTAAAAATACAATATATGTTCTGAAATCTCAGCTTGGCTTCTCTTCTGTAAAGTCAACATACAGGTTATAGTTGAGCAAGAACAGACCAAGATTTAAGGTTTATCTCCATCACAACTACATGAGGTGTGTCTCAGTATGTACCATATGTTATTTTGTATTGTCATTTATCAGTGACTAATCTTTAAAAATTGTGCACATTGCAAAAAATTGCTTTCTTTTACATTCATGTGCAAGTTTACTGATTTTCTTGTGCAGAAACTGTACATTGTAAAATGTCAAAGCTCTGAGCTAATTTATATGCTCATTTTGAAATATGGATTTGCTCACATACAATTCTAATCAAAATACAACCCAAGAAAACTTTCCTAGATGTAAGGGGAGGTCCTGGGCACCACTCTATGCAACTGATTATTGAAGAGGTATAAATAGATCCAAACCTCAAAGCCTTTCATATTCTTTTGCATTAGCTTGAAGTTTAATAGTGGTGTGTGCTGTTCTTCCTTTGCCTCCATCTCTTTCTTTATGATTAATTGCCACAATATTAAACTTTTGCCTCAGCATTGCTGACTTGTTCTCATATAAGAAGCAATTTTTATTACATGAGATTGCATTGTTCTATTAAGTCCAAGTAGGGAAATGAAACAAGATGCATTTATTTTTCAGAATTTTGATAACACGATTCTCATTCTGACAGATGTTTGTTGTGCAAACTGAGGAACCATCCGGATACCGTCAAGCTCAATTTAGATTTCGGATTACAACTTCTCAGTGTAATTGTAGTATTCTTAGTTGGAATTTTCTATTGACTGCAGAGGGACTTAAGTTAGAGTAAGAATTCCTTGGCCAGGCTGACTGTCAGGCTTTTAAATTCCCCATTAGAGTGTTAACTTTTTGACAAAGATGCACACGCTGAGCATCAATTACTTGAATGCAGCATTGTAGGATGGTAAGGAAAACCTACAAAGAAGTGAGAAAGAATTATAATTTCTTAGATGAGCTAAGCAATCAGGAAACTGCAGCCCACTGAAACTCAAAGATGCTGAGTTAGCAGTAATGAGTCAGTATAGTGTCAGTAGCTAGAAAAGAACTAAATGAACATTAATGATAGTTTGCATTAAAGCATTATTAGAATTCTGGTAATGGAAGTGATCAATATAAACATACTAGCTGGATACCCGTGCTTCATGATGAAACTATGTGATCAGGCTATGCAGGAGCCTGGGCTTTCTTTCTTTCTTTCCCTTCCCATCCTCCTTTCCTTTTCTCCTTTTCCCTCCTTTCCTTTCCTTCTTTCCTCCTTTCCCTTCCCTTCCTCCTTTCCTTTCCTCCTTTCCCTTCCTTTCCTTCTTTCTCTTCCCTTCCTTCCTTTCCTTTCCTTTTCCTTTCTCCTTTCCATTCCTTTCTGTTTCTCCATTATCTATCTATCTATCTATCTATCTATCTATCTATCTATCTATCTATCTATCTATCTCTATTCAGCAGAAATGTTGTAAAATAGAATCCTTCAACTGTTGTCCCAAAGGTGCTTTTTTCAGGAGGCAATGGGACTTTCTGGTTTTTCTCTGAATATGTTTTGCTTCTAACAGGATGGTGGGTAATAAAAATACTACAACTACTACTGTTTGGAAGTGTAGTTTGAATCCTTTTAGAGAGTTGTTGAGGCATCCTGGAGGTTTGTCTGTGTCCTTGGGTCACCTGAGTGGTGTAAATGGCTGTGAAGTTACTAAGGTAATGGAATGTAAGTCAACTGGCAGTTGAACAGAATTCTTTTGAGATGGGGAGGGGGAATAGAACTCCTTAGCATCAGAGCGTGTTAATAATAATACACGAAATATAATGCTCTGATGGTCATTTCAAAAAATCCTTTCTTAGTGAGCACTTAAGAAGCCAAGAGGAACATGTGCCAAATGTCAAGTTTGTAGGCTTTACGGTTCTGGAAATTTCATGATGCTGCATGAGTGGTATTTCGCTTTTATATATATATATATAGATTTACTATAGATTGTACTATAAAACCATGCTATCGTTTATCAGGCAATGTGGTATTGGAAAATGCATTGGAAAATGACTTTAAAAAAACTAATCAGCTGTGAAGATACTTTTTTTTAAAAAGGTTTTATTGGTTTTTAAAAACAAACATAAACAAACGAAACATAAAAATATCAAGCTGTCTTCCATAGGTATACATACAATGTGCCAGTTGGTTTACCAATTGTTTTGTGCTTCCATTTCATAGTCTTCAATTACAATTACATTACATATAATCTCATATTGTCAATCAAAAACTAAATACCTTGGTATCATTATTAATCAATCATTTGACTATACTTTTATTCATTCATGTTTTACAAGATAACCATAATTTACTTAATTTATTGTATAACAGTTCATATTATCATCCCAAATCTATCCTAAAATCATTTTGTAGTTATAATAAAAAAGTACATCTTTATATTTATTATTTTCTAAAAATCTACATATTTCATTAGTGTACTTTATTATCTAACCATTGATAGAAAAGATCCCAAATTTAATAAAAAATTTTATCATCTTGTTCTCTAATTTCAAATGTCAATTTACTCATTTCAGCACATTCCAATATTTTCTTAATAATTTCCTCCTGTGATGGTATCTTCTCATTTTTCCAGTTTTTAGCAAATACAATCCTAGCCGCCGTTAATACAATCAGGTATTTCAAGTCTTTACTATAAATTTCAGGTAAAATTCCCAATAAAAATATCTCTGGTTTCAAGTCTATGTGTTTTTTCATCATTTTCTCCAACCACATGTGGATTTTAGTCCAGTATTTTTTGGCATCCACACAAGTCCACCGCATATGGTAAAATGAGCCAGGTGTCTGATGACATTTCCAACATTTTTCAGATTTATTCTTGAACATTCTTGCTATTCTTGTCGGGGGAAATGCCACCTGTACAACATCTTATACAAATTTTCTTTATATGCTGTTGACATTGACATTTTATAATTTTGAGACTACAATTTTTGCCATTTCTCTAGATCAATCCCATATCCAAAATTCTTCCCCCAAGCAATCACAGTTTCTTTAATTTGATCTTCTTCTAATTTAATTTCTAATAAATATCCATACAGTTTTTTAATCACCTTTTCATCAGTACCTGTCAAAATCTGATCTAAATCAGTCATTTTATCATAGAAACCTTCTTGTTTTAGAATCTTTATCATACCTTGAATGTATTTGCGCATATGAAAACCAATTCATCTTCATACCTTGTTCCTCTAGTTTTTGCATAGATTTAAGTTCATCCTTTTCATTCAGTATTTCACCATATCTAACTGTTTGTTCCTTTTTGTATATTATAGGATACGAAAATGCTAACCAGACTGGAATTTTCAAATAACATTGTCATTTAACCTTCTCCCAGTTTAACCACAGAGACTCCCGTATATGATGTCTTCTGAAATACCCCTGTGTTTTAGTTCCTTTGTTCCTGTGAGGATACTCACCTTGGTGGAGTTCAGTCACTAGCTGAAATTTCTTTTCTTTCTTTCTTTCTTTCTTTCTTTCTTTCTTTCTTTCTTTCTTTCTTTCTTTCTTTCTTTCTTTCTTTCTTTCTTTCTTTCCTTCCTTCCTTCCTTCCTTCCTTCCTTCTTTTCTTTCCTTCCATCCCTCCTTCCCTCCCTCTTTTCTTTTCTTTTCTCACACTAAATGCAAGAATTGAGGATTTTTTTTAAATAAATCAAACATAAGACAAACATAAATTTCCAAGATCACTTGTAGTCAAAATTGAATTATACATTAAGAGGGTGACCAAAATCAAATAATCTTTTTTTAAAAAGACAGAAAGTTCAAAACTGTTAAGGGTAGATAGAATTGGATCATTTTTCCATTCAAAATTATAATCTTCCACACAAATCACTGCAACTCTATGGACGTGGAAAAATACATCTATATAAATATTTCAGATAAATGATGCAGGAAGTAAAGGAGATACATCCCTTGTGTCAAATATGAAATTTTTAAAAAAGATGTGAAATCCAATTACACAATTCACACCCTGAATATTAAGGAAACCGGTATAAAGTACTAGAAATCTCACTGATGCATTCTTACCTACTCAGATTTTTAATATGAAGGATATTAAGGTTTGAATGTAACTGAATAGATCAGAGTCCAATGGCAAAAATTTATGCTTTCCATGCAAAATGTTTCATCAGGATTAAGGAAGGAAAATATTTGTTTTGAAAGCCTGAACAGATATTGCTAATCAGTACATTTTGTGTGACCAAGAAAAAACATTTTGTAACTAAGACTATTTACAACCAAGACTCCTGCTATGAACAGAAACAATAATTTAATCCAGTAAGGAATGAAGAAGTTGAAACATTGATGCTATAGTATTATAGAAGGTGCCTAGTCAAGATTTCCAATTTTTTCACTCTTTTTTAGATTTTTTTTTCTCTTGTTGGTAGGTATATTAATGGTGGTAGTCATGTTTTACAGGCATAGATAACCCACCAGTCTATTTTATTTCATTTTCTGTTGAAAAGCATTGAGAAATCATAGTGTTCTTATTCAGTGGCTTGCCACCAATTTTTGGCAGCGGTCTTCTGGCAAGAGACTGTTTTCTTATTTATTTGAGTTATGTGAGCAAAGAGAAGATCAGGAGTGGAATTCAAATTTCTTAACAACCAGTTCTATGGGCATGGCCTAATTTGTGGGTGTGGCTTGATGGTCATGTGACTGGCTGGGTGTGGCTAGATGGTCATGTGATGGGGTGAGTATGACTATGTGGTCATGTGACTGGGGTGGGCATGGCTAGGTGGCCATGTGACTAGCAACCCAAATATAAGTGGTCCTTGCTTAATGGCCAGATTGCTTAGCAAGTGTTCTAATTTATGACTGACCTCCCCAGAGCTACTTGACCTGTTTTTGGTGTTTTGACAGCCATAAACGGTCGCGCACACACACATGCACACTTATGAACAGTTACAACATCCCACACAATCTTGTGACTGAGGTTTTTTATGTTTTTTGCCAGTTTCCAACAATTCCTTCTGGTTTCCATTTAAAATTGCCCATTGGGAAAAATGGACAGTGTTTGCTTAATGACCACAAAGTTCATTTAATGACCATGGTGTTTGCCTAACCCAGGGTCTGCAACCTTAAACACTCAAAGAGCCATTTTTCTATTTTCTTTTAAACAGTTTTTCTTTCTTTCTCCCTCTCCCTCTCTCTTTCTCATCTTTTTCTTTCTCTCTCTCTCTCTCATCTCTCTCTGTCTCTTGTCTCTCTCTCCCTCTCTGTTTCTCTCTCTCTGTGTGTCTTGTCTCTGTCTCTTTCCCTTCCCCCCTCCCCCCTCTCTCTCTCTCTGTGTCTGGGGGGGGGAAGAATGTAATAATTTTTTTTCAATGCTGTTGTAATTTTAAATGGAGGCTAAACAAATAGTTGTAAATCAAAGACTATCAGTACCTGCGGCTTTAACCTTCCAATTAGCATCTAACTAGATTTCAGCTGCATCTCTGCACCAGGCGCAATAGGATAATTTCCTTATTCCCAAAATGCAGGAAAATAACCCAGGCTCACAAGAAGTTGTACTTCTGAATGTTTTTCAAGCTTAGCAACTTTAAGGCATGCGGACTTCAATTCCCAGAATTCCCCAGGCAGCAGGAGACCTGATCATTTGATTGCTCCCAAGTCAGTAACATGAAAGAATTACCAATTTTAAAGATATTGAGCATTGTATCTCTGCATGAATTGATTTAATAAGATCCCATATTTAACATGCTTGCGTCTCTGCTTGACAGAACCACCAAGGCACTTCTACTTGATTTCTCCTTGTACCAAGGCTCTGATTTAATATTTAATATCCTCCTCCTCCTCACTAAATGCAGGGATTGCTCTCAAATGGATGTTATCTATTTTCTACTGGTGGATTAATCTAAATATAGTATAAACTGCCCCTTCATTACAAGGACACAGTTTTAAAGAGTAAAGTCCCCCACACACACACACACCAAAAGGGATACTTGCTCCAGGCTACTTTAAAATGCTTTAAAGCCCGGTTCAGCAACGCTACCTGGAACTTCTCCTTGTAGCACCGAGCTCCTAGGCTTTTATTTTGAAATCCAGCACTTGGGTTTCAAGAGTGGAGCCGGAGAAGCAGCATTGGATTTTAAAAGGCAAGCAGTTCAGTGCTCCTTTGTTTTCTGAATGGATTTTATAGGAAGGAGGCTTAATTTCACGTGCACACTCACCAGCCACTTCTCACTCAATCTACCTCATTTAGGAAGCATGGAGGATGTCATCAGCCACAGCAAAACTCAGTATCTTCCAAATGGGATGGGCACAGGAGGAGCGGAGGAGAGAAAGGGATTCTTGGTCCAGGCTTAAAGCCCTGGAGGTTGAGCAACGTATTTTCAGCCTCATCAGAGGCAAGTGGCTGGGAGGGGAAGAGGTGGGGCCAGCCAGGGGCAGGATTTGCTGGTTGTCCGAACTGGGCAGAATCTTAACATCCGGTTCTATAGAAGGGTGGGGGACTGGTAGAACACCAGCCCTGGAGAAGATAGATGGGTTGTGAGCTCTGTTAGACAGACAAACAAAGCTGTCTGATTTATTATTATTTTTACATCTTTATTTCCAGGGATGGGGGACATATTTCTCTGCTCTATGTGACAAAATAATTTGACTGATGACTTTAGGCTTTATATTTATTGATTTTTTTGGAAGTGAGCAACATTAACTAATTTATCTCAAGCAAATTGAGATAGATACTTTAACGGATAATCAGAGTTGGAAGGGACCTTATAGGTCATCTAGTCCAAACTTCTGCCCAAGCGGGAGACCCTACACCATTTCTGACAAATGGCAGCCCAATCTATTCTTGAAAGTTTCAAGTGATGATGCGCTCACAACTTTTGAGGGCAAGCTGTTCCATTGGTTGATTGTTCTCACTGTCAGAAAGTTTCTCCTTATTTCCAGGTTAAATCTCTCCTTGTTCAGTTTCCATCCATTATTCCTTGTCTGGCCTACAAGCGCTTTAGAAAATAGCTTGACCCCTTTCTCTCTGTGGCAGCCCCTCAAATATTGGAAGATTGCTATCATTTCTCCCCTGGTCCTTCTCTTTACTAGACTAGCCAAGCCCAGTTCCTGTAACCATTCTTCGTATGTTTTAGTCTCCGGTCCCCTAATCTTTCTGGTTGCTCTTCTCTGTACTTTTTCTAGAGTCTCAACATCTTTTTTGTAATGTGGTGACCAAAACTGGAAGCAGTACTCTAGGTGTGGCTTTATAGAGTGGTATTAGTACCTCCCTTGATCTTGATTGTATCCCTCTGTTAATGCAACTTAGGATTGCATTAGCTTTTTTGGTGGTGGCTGCACACTGCTGGTTCATATTTAGCTGCTTGTCCACTAAGATTCCAAGATCCCTCTCACAGTTATTGCTATTGAGCCTGGTTTCACCCAGACTATATGTGTAATTTTGGTTTTTCTTTTGGTATTTTCCCATTGAACAGTCAGTTAAACCATGCTATGTAAATGGTTTCAAAAGAAGTTAATATTGCAGCCACAGCAGCTGTCTATGCCAGTATGTTTGTGTGTTCAAAGGAAGAAATTAGTGTGCCATAACTTCAGTCCAGCATAATCTCTCATACTTCCTTTGCAAAAAAAAGTGGTTATTACCAAGCAAAAATAGCTAGAATGATATTTGCTTTTATCCTTACAAATGGAAACCAAAACCAAGAAAGAGCTGAGGACAGTGACAATGTCACCAAGTTAATATTATTTCCTCAAAGAATACTCAAAGATAGAATTCTTGTCCAAATCATCATTACTACCAAGCAAATTAGACATCCTCCATGTTACCTGTGTGATAATTCAGTACCAGAAAAAAACTAAAACAACAACAACCACCCCAAATCAAATCAAATCAAATCCAGTAGCCTTCATGGATGAATAGGGACTTGAAACCATGTCTTTCTTCCTAGGTTTGCTACTCATTCTGTTGTATATAGACATTTGCATACTTGTAATACAATGTTCCAATTGGACAAGCATTACCGCCTAGCAATTGGTGGTTAACAACAGAATATGATTGGCCGCCTAAACAGCGGGAGGTTTAAAATGATGCCATTGGTTGCAAGCCGCGAGCAGCCGCTGTAAAAGAGGCTGCCGCAGCTCGAGTTTAGTTGAAGTTACTGACAGTTAAATAAAGAGCTGAACTCAACTCCGGTCTCGAGTCTACTTTGTTCTGGTGATAGAACACTGGTGACGAGGATAGGATTGAGGGAACAAAGGCCGTAAGCACATGGCAACAAAAGCTGAGAAATCAACGAGATGGCCAGCAACAACTCGCCACCCGCACCATTTAACCCAGCCGAAGAAGACTGGGAATCATATATTGACAGATTCCTGATATTTCTGGAAAGCAACGAACTACAAGGAATCATTGACCAGAGGAAGAGAGCCGTATTCCTGACGCATTGTGGACCGACCATTTTTAAGATAGCGAAAGTATTGGCGAGACCGCACGATGTCAAACAGATGGCATGGCCGGACCTGAACCAGATGCTGAGAGCCCATTACGTGCCCGTTGTGTCCAACTTCATTCGAAGACACAAATTTTATAAACAGGATCAATGAGAAGGCGAGAGTATTGGGGATTTCGTAGCAGCACTAAGGGACATTGGAGGAGCATGCGAATTCCTCAACATGGACGAAGCCATGAGGCATTGCGTGGTCCTCAGATTGAGAGATACTACCCTGCAGAGCAAACTACTAAATCGACCCAACATCACCATAAATGAAGCCATTGCTGAGGCAACCACAGCTGAGGCAGTGAAAAAATCTGTGGTGAAAATGAAACAAATGAATACAGCCAACAGCCCAAGCCAGAGCAGAGAAAAGAAAGCGGAAGGTACCCAGAAACACACACTACCGCAACCACCCACCATGAAGACATTGAGTCATCAACCAACTCTGAGGAAGAAGACGAAGAGGTACATAGGCTCCAGTCAGAATGGAACCAGCGAGAAAAAAGAGGAAGGAAACCTGAATTTCAGTGTGCCGGATGCAGAGGGAATCACCCTCATTCTGAGTGCCGCTTTTTGGACGCCATCTGCAGACACTGCAAAAAACGGCACATTGCAAGGGTCTGCCAAGACAAAAAGAGCTATAGCCCAAAAAGATGAGGCAGCACCCCCCCCAGAACTAAGGAGAAGCAAACCGGAAGTCATTGGAGCCAGGAAAATAGAAGTCAGTGGCTCAACAAGAAGGAAGAAACACACCAGACAATTATCAAAGGGAATGCCAGAGTGACTGATGCTAAAAATGTTTGAATAAACGTCAAAATAGAGGGAGAGCCATGCGAAATGGAAGTGGACTCCGGCTCATACCTGTCAATGGTATCATGGAACACAATAAAAAGCTTGACACCAGACATACAACAAAAAGAACTCAAAGAGCAAAGCCTGATGTTAAAAGACTACCAAGGAAACAAGATTCCGGTCGTTGGATTGGGACATTTCAAGGTAAAATTCAAGAAACACACTGAAATTCTTCCATTGACCATCATTGACCAAGATCGCCCCAGCCTGCTTGGTTTAGAATGGTTCGCGCCTTTGGAGATCGAAATGACAGGAATCAACAGCATCACCGAGACAGACTGGGAAGAAAGCCTGATGAAGGAGTTCCAGGATGTATTCGACGGGATGCTAGGAAAATACCATGGGACCCCTATCTCATTTAGCCTAAACCCGAACATAGCCCCCATCCAGCTAAAGGCGAGACACGTCCCCTTTGCGTTAAAGCCAAAAATCGATGAGCAGCTGAACAAACTCATCGCGCAAGGAGTGCTAGAGCCAATCGACCATGCAAGATGGGAAACCCCGATTGTGACTCCCCTGAAACCAGATGGGTCAGTGCGCATCTGTGGTGACAATAAGGCCACCCTGAACCACGCATTACAGGAGAGTGCATACCCCGTTCCAGTAGTCCAGCACCTCTTGCACTCGTTAGGGGGAGGAAAAGTTTTTGCAAAGCTCGATCTCACGCAGGCTTATCAACAATTGCTGGTTGATTCTGAGATGGCAGAGGCACAAATTATTGTAACACAAAGGGGGGCTTTTAAATGCAACAGATTGCAATTTGGTGTCAGAGTAGCCCCCGGCATTTTCCAAAGCCTAATGGAATGCCTCCTCCAAGGACTAAAAGGGGTGGCTCCCTATTTTGATGATGTATTGATATCCGCTGGAAATAAAAAACAACCGAAGGACCGGCTAAGGGCAGTCTTGCAAAAGTTTAGAGAAGCAGGACTCAAGGTCAAAAAAGAAAAATGCCAACTTGCTACAAATCAGGTCGAGTTCCTAGGATATCTTATTGATGAAGCAGGAATCCACTCCAACGAAAACAAAAACAAAAAACGAGTGATAAAAGAAGCACCCAGACCCAAAAACAAAACAGACTTGCAGGCATTCTTAGGACTCATTAATTTTTATAATGCCTTTTTGCCGCAGAAGGCAACAATAGCAGAACCACTGCATAGACTACTTGATAAAAAAGCCATCTGGAAATGGGGCCGACAAGAAGAAGCTGCATTCCAAAGAATTAAGGACTTAATAACATCCAAATCTGTATTAATCCAATACAGCGACACGCTACCACTGACTGTCACCTGCGACGCTTCACCATTCGGCCACACACTACCTAATGGCAGAGAGGCACTGATCGCCTTTTATTCCAAAATGCTGTCAAAGCTGAAAGAAACTACAGCCAACTGGAGAGAGAAGCCTTGGCCGCTATCTTGGGGGTAAAACTTTTTCACAAATATCTTTATGGTAGGACATTTTCTCCGACCACAAGCCACTGCTAGGAATCCTGGCAGGAGAAAAGGCCACCCCCAACATCCTGTCTCTAAGAATGACAAGATGGTCGGAATTTCTTACAGCCTACAATTACAAGCTCGTCTATTGACTAGGAAAAACCATACCCCATGCCGATGCATTGAGCCGCTCACCACTACTAGACCACAACAACGACCAAGCTCCCACCACATGCACCCTGCAAATTGAAACAATATCGAACCTGCCCATCACCGCATCAGACATCACAAGGGAAACCGCAAAAGATGCACTAATGGCCCAATTCCTGAGCTGGGTAGGGAGGGGCTGGCCGGAAAACGACAAAAATGAGACTTTTAAACCGTTCAAAACCCGGCAAACTGAGCTGTCAATTGAAAAAGGATGCATATTGTTGGGGGATAGGGTTGTTGTTCCAAGAAAATTACAAGAAGACGTGCTGAACATGTTACATGAGAAACACCCGGGCATGGTAAAAATGAAGTCCTTGGCCAGAAGCTATGTCTGGTGGCCAGGAATAGACAAAGACATTGAAACCTGGGTAAGAACATGTAATAAATGCCGGTTGTCCACACCTACCCTCCCTTTAGCACCAGTCCTTGACTGGGAGACTCCCAGAGGCCCCTGGTCAAGGATCCACATAGACTTCGCAGGACCCACAAAGGGATTTACATTTTTAATCATCGTCGATGCCTACTCGAACTGGTTGGAGGTCAGCATCATGAGTTCAACAACGATTGAAGCCGTCACTAAACAACTAAAGAAACTGGGAGAAGGCGGAGCTTCGTTTCGGTGAAACAGCTGTGATCTCGGGGCTCTGAGATCGCAGCCGATATTTTCGCCCCTGGTCAGTCCTAACAGACCTAAACCGTCCCGTAGAGACGGGGATAGAGAAGGGTACTGTCCCATGACCCCAGAGATACTGCAAACTCTCTGGTTTGATCCGGGAGAAGCCCTTTTGCTGGCGGCAGAGAGGCAGCCTCCATAGCTGCTGAAGTCGGGACAGCTCCGGAAAGAAAGTGGCTGGAAAGAAGTGTGACGGTTGGGTGAGAAAAACTCTTTTGTGTTGTAAATTCGCTGAGGTTGGAAAGGGCATCCTGAACAAAGAAGAAATCTGTGAGACTTTTTTTTTTTTTTTTGACTGAAACTGTCTGAGCGGCATTTTTTAAAGTGATGTCAAATTGAGGCTTGGGATTTTTTTTTCTTTTTCCTATATTTTTTTGGGGGGACTTTAGTGTGACTTTGTAGGTAACCGGATTGAATTTTCTCTTATATATATTTTTATGCTCCCTTTGATTTTTTAACTTTCTTTAGGATAGAGGCTCCATTTGGCTATTTTTTTTCTTTTTTTCTGTATATATTGCTCCTTTTTTCTGGCTGGGGGGGAGGAAGAGCATTAAGAAACTTTGCAACACTGCCAACTAGAGGCTTGAAAGTATTTTATTTGAATTGGAGAGAATTGCAAAAAGACCTCTTCTCAAGGACATTTTAACATGATAAGATAGAGGGAGAGCACAGCAAAATATTATTGCAGGTGTTTTCCTGGACTGTTATCAATATTTCAACATTTGAGGTTTGGCTTTGAAGCTGCTGGAGAAGAGAGTCATAATAAGAGCCTTGGATAAATAAATAAAGTGCAGTGTGCTTTCATATATATATATATATATACACACACACACACACACATATATATATACCCCCATTCACCAGCCTTTTTCTAAATTTCAATTCTAGTAATATTCTTATTTCTGCCTTTTACTTTAAAGGGAAAGCCTCAGAGTTTTTTCTTTATTTTTCTTTTTTTTCTTCTTTTTCTTTTTATTGGGACTTTTTTGCTTTTTCTATCCATGTTTTTGGACCACTCTGTTTTTCTTTTTTGATTATTGAGACTTCTCAACTGGACTAAGGTGTGAAGAACCTGAAGGAACTTTTTGTTTCTTCTTTTTTTGTTTTTTGTTTTGCTCTTAATCAATCTTATTATTTTTGGGTTTGTTTGTTTTTCTCCTTTCCATTTTTTCTTTTTTATGGTGGACTACTTTGTAATTGGATTAGGGTCTAGAAGAACCTGAAGATCCTTCTTCTTCCTTTTTTCCTGTTTCTTTTTTGGTTTCGTGCTTTTTACTATTGGAGTTTTCCATTTTGGATTAAAATTGGCTGCTCTACCAGTTGGATTAAAAGTCAAAAAGAATTTGAAGCTTTGGAAGCATTGAAATGAGCAGGAAACCAATACCACCTGGCATTTCTGCTTCTGCCTCTGCTTCCCCACCACCTGGAGGACAATGTTTAATTCAGACAATATTGAAGCAAGATAAGGAACAAGAAAGAGTAACTTTACAGATGATTACGCAAGGAATCCAAGATCTCAAGGCAAAATCAGACATCATTGAACAAAGAACAGAAAATATTGAACAAAGATCAGAAAATATTGAACAAAGAATAGAGAAGACTGATGAAAAAGTGGAAAACATTAAACAGATGATGGTCAAGTATGAGGAGAGATTCCAAAAAATTGAGGAAGAGAGATTGAGAAATATTGACAGTAGATTAACAGCGGTTGAACAAGAAAAAAGTGGAATGTTGAGGTGGGAGATGGAAAGGTCAGAATTTTACCTTAGATTTCAAAATATAGAAGAGGAAAAAGGAGAAAATTTGGCAGCGATAATGATAGAAATTTTGGCAGATGCTTTGGAAATTATGGAGGAAAACATGATGGATGGAATAGATGAGGTATATCGAGTCTATACAAGGTATGCGATGAGAAATAAATTACCCAAGGAAGTCCATATTAGATTTACTAAAAAATCCATTAAAACGCAAATATTACAAGTAGTAAGAGAGAAAACATTGAAATACAAAGGTTGTGGTTTTAAAACAAATACCCAGAAGAGTGAGAGAGATGAGAAGAGAATATCGATTTCTGACCAAAATGCTACTGAAAAACGAAGTGAATTATAGATGGCTGATTCCAGAAGGACTAATGTTCAGGTGGCAAGAGCAGAGACATAGAATTGATTCAATTGAGAAAGCAGAACTTTTCCATGCAGAATTTTTTGGAGGAAGAAGAGAGGAGGCAGAGAAAGAGGTCTCATTAATTGAGTTTCAAGAGGAACAACTGGAGACTGAAAAAGAGAAAGGAGCAGTAGGGGGACAGGTGGATAGCAAATAGCAGCATGAAGTGAGATCCACGAGAGCAGTTAGACCTAAATATAAAGCATAATCATGGAAGAAAAAAAACTGATTACAATGAATATAAATGGACGTAATTCAGCTGTTAAAAGAAGGAAAACTTTTCATAAATTAGAGAAATTAAAATTTGATATAATTTGTCTACAAGAAGTTCATATTAAAAAACAACATGAACAATTGTTAGTACAGCCAAAATTGGGGAAAATATTTACTTCTTTGACTCAATGTAAGAAAAGAGGAGTGGTTTTATACATTAAAGAGGCTATCCCAGCAAAATTGATCTACACGGATGAAGATGGAAGAGTATTAATGGTAGAAATAATAGACAATAATATAAAAATACTCTTGATTGCAATTTATGCTCCGAATGATAAACAAGAAGAGTTTTATAAAAAGCTACACATGAAAATAATTGGACTGGACTATGTTAATATAATTATGATGGGAGATTTTAATGGAATTGTGGACAATAAATTGGACAATATAGCAACAACAACAAAGCAAAATAGAAAGGCTCTCCCTAAGTCTTTTTTTAAAATGACAGATGAATTAACTTTAAAAGATATTTGGAGAGAAAGAAATGTTAAAGCTAAACAATATACTTTTTATTCAAATAGACATTTATTATGGTCCAGATTAGATATGATTTGGATCTCAACAGAATTAATATCCAATATTCAAGAAACAAATATTGAAACAAGTACCTGGGCAGATCATAGCCCAATGACAATTAAATGGAAGGGACAAAAAAAAGATTGAGATGGACATTAAATAATACTATTTTAAAGGAGAAAGATTTTATACAATGGATGGAGAAGGAATTGGCTTTTTTCTTTAGAGAAAATAAAAAAGAAGATACTTCAACGCAGAATGTGTGGGATACAATGAAGGCATACGCTAGAGGTTTGATAATAGATTATACAACAAAAAAGAATATTAGGAAAAGGCAAGCTTCTAAGGCCTTGGAAGACGAGTATAAAAATCTTGAAAAAGAATTACAGAAAATGCCACAGAAAAAGGATATTAAATTGAAGCTGGATGTAATCAAACATAAAATGGAATTAATAGAGAAAGAAGAATTGGCACAGAAAATCAGAAACTCTAAACAGAATTATTTTGAAGATGCAAATAAACCAGGTAGATGGCTAGCATATAAATTGAAAAAAGAGAAGGAATCAAGAAAAATATTGAAGTTAATAGATGAACAAGGCCAAGTTTGTTATGGGAAGAAGGAGAAAAAAGAAATTATGCGAGATTTTTATGGGCAACTATATAAACAAGAGAATATTGATGAGGAAAAAGTCAAACAGTATTTACAGGAAGCTAATTTACCGACGATACCTAAAGAGACTGAAGAAATGTTAGAAAGCAATATAACAATGATGGAACTAAATGAAGCATTTAAGAGACAAAATAATGGGAAAGCACTGGGTCCAGATGGGCTTCCAGCAGAATTCTATAAAACATTTCAAGAATCATTGAGCATCCCCTTCCTTGTCCCAGTCCTTCTGCTGCGTAATCAACTTTTCATAAGTACATAACGCCATTTCTAAGAATTGAAACAAAGCGCCCAAAGTTTCTTCCTTTTTATATTTTTGATATTCAGTCTTTAGTTCATCCACAAACGATGCCATTATGAAAAGAGAAACTTTTCCCAAAACAACCACAAGTATTTTTAATCAAAAACAATTAAAAAAAAGTTCCAAAAGTTAATACTTTTCTTCCTTCTTCTCTTTCTCTTTCTGGGGTTAATGTTTAATCAAAGAGGTCCAATTACCATATATCTTTCTTTGGGATTCTAGGCAATCTCCTCCTTTTTCAGCTTCTGCTCCAATTTTTTTTCCTCTCCCTTCCCACTTGCAATATCAATTTTAAATAATCAGAAATCCATACCTCCAACAAGGGTTTTCCAATTTCTTAAATTTTTCAATGTCCAAGAATCCTTTTGTCCCTTAGCTTCAACTCTCAAAACAGTTCACTTTCAATGTCCAATATATCCAAACATTTCTGCTGTTTCCATGGGGTGGGAGAGTGAAGAAAAAACAAAAGTTCCCTTTAACAGCTTCTCCGCCGCTTTCGCTCTTCTTAGGGATACAATGTATCCTCCAGCAATTCAAACAGCTCAGTTCCAGGCAATTTAAAGGATGTTACTTGACCCGGCTCAGACAAAACTTTCACTCTTCACATTTCCTCCAGCGCAATCTTACCTGGTTGCTGGCTTCTTCGTGGCGGCCATTGCTGACCGCCACTCCACCGCCTTGGGAAAAAGGGGTTTTTCCGGAGAAGGGGGGGGTCTGTGACACCCCCACCTCCCTGTCCGGCTCCCCTCTCTCTTCAGCTGGAGAGGAAGAAGAAGCCATCTTTGATGAACAATGGGTCCCTTCCGGAGAGGAGGAGAAAAAGGATAAGAAAAAGGGGATTTTAAGAATTATAAAAACAACCAAAAAAGAGAAAAATGAGCGAAAAGGTGGAGGCAAGGTTAGAAAGCAAAGGAAAAGGAGTAAGAAAAGCGAGGAGAAAAAACAAAGGGGTAAAAAGGGCAAGGAGAAGAATAAGCAAGAGAGAAAGGGGGGGAGGAGAAGCCTTAATGGGGGGAAGCAAGATCTAAAGAAAAAAAGTTTATTTAGAGACAATGGGTGAATTTAATTTAGGATAAAAGAGGGATTCTGGAGGGTACATAAGTTTGTGTTTTTATATGTGTATTTAGAGTATAAAATTCATTATGTAATTTTAGAATCTTTTAAACAGAATCCCAAGAAAAATTGTTATACGAAGTACTTTTAAGTTAGGGTAATGAGTTATAGACGTTACTCCAATTGGTGTATAGAAGTATAGTAAAAGAAAAAAGATGAATGGATAGTTGGAAATAGAACAGACAAAGAATGTTATTGAAAATGGTAATAAGATATGGAAGGATATATAAAGGTTTTGTTATGGTTTTTTTTTTTGATTTTGTATATTGATAAAAGGCAATAAAATTTTAATTAACAAGAAATAATTTGGATGAAAAGGAGAAGTAGGGATAAGATATGAAGTTAAATAGATAAAGTATTGATACTATAATTTGGAATTGTTATGCTCTATTGGTTTTTTATTATTATTTTTTCCTAGAAAAGAATTTATAAGCTGTTATGCCTTGATTCTTTGTGCATTGTTTTTATAAAATTGATAAAAATGGTTTTTATATATATATATAAAAAAAGAAAATGATAATAAGATATGGAAGGATATATGGGGTGAATATGATGCTTGAATTTGTGTCTGTGTGAAGAGTTTTAACCCGGGATCAGACAACCTTCAGAAAAGATCTTTTAGTTTTGTTTATGTTTTGTGTTTTGTATGTTTGTGTATTGTGTCTTCTGTAAAATTAATAAAATTTGTTTAAAAAAAAAAAAGAATTAATAAAACCTTGGAGGAATGTTAGATGAGAATAATTGTAAACAAGTCAGAAAGAAATGAATATGATGACTATAAAATGGATAAATATAGAAAAGAAATGAAATTGAATAAGAGTAAAGAGAAATAATGAGAAATTTGCTGAAAGATATTTATGTGTCCATATGGAAATGGGATAAATTAGAATTATGTTGTATAAAAATGTTTTATCCGACTTGTAAAAATTTATAATGTTAAGAGGTTTTATGTACTTAATGGTTAATGATGTGTTGTTTGTCTTTAAAATTAATAAAATTTGTTTCAAAAAAAAAAAAGAATCATTGAGCATCCCATTGTTGGAAGTTATGAATGAAATTATGTTAAAAAAGATGATACCCAAAACATGGTCAGAGGCTTATATTACACTTATACCGAAAGAAGAGACTGACCCACTGCAAATTAAGAATTATAGACCTATTTCTTTATTGAATGCAGACTATAAAATCTTTGCTTCAATTTTAGCAGAAAGACTTAAAAAATATTTAAATAATTTTATTCACCCAGATCAAAATGGATTTCTGCCAAAGAGACAAATTAGAGACAATATGAGAGTAATCTTGGATACTTTGGAATACTATGAGGCTCATCCTGAAAAGCAAATGGCTTTGATATTCCTAGATGCTCAAAAGGCATTTGACAACGTGAACTGGAGATTTATGTTATTACTATTGGAGCAGATGGGTTTTGCTAAAAAATTTATTCAAGCAATAGAAGCCATATATAATAAACAGACAGCAAGGGTAATGATGGAGGGGAACTTACAGATTTTATTAATATAAGGAAAGGCACAAGACAAGGATGTCCCCTATCTCCTTTGCTATTTGTGTTGACCTTGGAAGTGTTGAATAGAAATATTAGGGACGATAAAAGCATAAAAGGAATGAAAATTAAGAAGGAAGAATTTAAGCTACAAGCTTTTGCTGATGATTTAGCTTTTATTCTGGAAGACCCGCTAGAAACAGCTCCAAAGTTATTGGAAAGGATAGAGACATATGGAGAGGTGGTGGTTTGAAAATAAATAAAGATAAAACAAAGATTTTGACAAAGAACATGCTATTGAGACAGAGAGAAGAACTGGCAGATCTTTTGAAAATTCAAGTTACAAATAAGGTTAAGTATCTGGGGATATATTTGACAACAAGATGTAGCACATTAAAGGAGAATAATTATATTAAACTTAAACAACAGATAGCTACAGATTTGAAGAAGTGGGAAAACTTGCAATTGTCATTAATAGGGAGAATTTCAACAATTAAGATGAATATTTTACCTAGAATTTTATTTTTGTTACAAACAATACCAATTAGGCTTGGAAAAGATTATTTTGAAGATTTAAATAAAATTATGTTGAAGTTTATATGGCAAGGTAAAAAAGCGAGAATAAAGCTAAAGCTTTTGCAAGATGCTAGAATTAGAGGAGGTTTTGGCCTGCCGAATTGGGAATTGTATTATCAAGCTGCAAGTTTGATGTGGGTCAAAGAATGGATAACATTAAGAAAACATAGGTTGTTGACATTAGAAGGGCATGATTTGCTGTTGGGCTGGCATGCTTTTTTATGGTATAAGGGAACTAAAACACACGGTTATTTTAGAAGACATTATGTACGGGAGTCTTTGTGGTTAAATTGGGAGAAGATAAAAAGACAATGTTATTTGAAAATTCCAGTTTGGTTATCGACTATTGAAGCATTTTCCTATCCTATAATTTATAAGAAGGAACAAACAGTTAGATATGGGGAACTTTTGGATGAAAAAGGTGAACTTAAATCGATCCAAAACTTAGAGGAACAAGGTATAAGGATGAATTGGTTTTCATATGCACAAATACATTCAAGGTATGATGAAGATTTTAAAATGGAGGGATTCTATGATAAGCAGACTGATTTAGATAAGATCTTGATGGGTACTGATGAGAAGGTGATTAAAAAATTATTTGGTTATTTACTGGGAATGAAATTAGAGGAAGAACAAGTCAAAGAAACTATGATTGTTTGGGGGAAGAATTTTGGATATGGGATTGATCTAGAGAAATGGCAGAAATTGTGGTCTCAAAATTATAAAATGACAATGTCAACAGCATATAAAGAAAACTTGTATAAGATGTTTTACAGGTGGCACTTTCCTCCGACAAGAATAGCAAGAATGTTTAAGAACAAATCTGAAAAATGCTGGAAATGTCATCAGATACCCGGCTCGTATTACCATATGTGGTGGACTTGTGAGGATGCTGGAAAATATTGGACTAAAATTCGCATGTGGTTGGAAAAAATGACAAAGAAACATATAGACTTGAAACCAGAGATCTCCTTATTGGGAATTTTACCTGATATATATAGTAAAGATTTGAAATACCTGATTGTAAATGTATTAACAGTGGCCAGGATTGTATTTGCTAAAAATTGGAAGAATGAGAAAATACCATTAAGGAAGAAATTATTAAGAAAATATTGGAATGTGCTGAGATGAGCAGATTGACATTTGAAATTACAGAGCAAGAGAATAAACAATTTTATGAAATTTGGGATCTTTTTTATAAATGGCTAGATGATAAAATACGATAATAGAATATTTTAGATAGTAAGAAATATCTTTATCTTGCTATTTTGCTATTATTTTGTTACTTGATATTATATTTATAAAGGGTTTTTTAGGATCGATTTGGTATGATTATATGATTTATTGAATAATCTGGTTAAAGTATTGTTAGCTCATAAAGCATGAATGATTAAAAGTATAGACAAAAATTTCTCTTTTTTTTAGTGATATTAGGATACATAAGTTTGGATTGATAATATGATTTGTTATGTAACATAACTGTAACTGGGACTACAGAATGAATGCACAAAAATAATGAACCAACTGACACACTGGATGTACCTACGAGAGTTGAATGTTTTAATGTTTTGTTTATCTTGTTTGTTTGTGGAAAATTAATAAAATCTTTTTTCAAAAAGAACAACAACCAAAGAAACTCTTCGCCAATCATGGATTACCAGACGTGTTAGTCTCGGACAATGGCCCACAGTTCACAGCTTTAGCTTTGAACAATTCCTCGCAGAACAAGGCATACGACATGCCCTGATAGCGCCAGCTCATCCAGCGTTGAACGGACGGGCAGAACGCATGATTCGATACATGAAAGAAGCATTAGAAAAACTTGAAGGGGGCGACAAGCAAGACCAAATAAATACAATGCTTACAATTCAACATATAATGCCGTGCACATCAACAAACAAGAGCTCAGCTGAACTTTTAATGGGCAGAAAATTGCACACATATTTGGACAGACTACACCCCACCTACAACCCCAAGAAACCACCAGACTCCTCCAGTAAGTACCACACGTTTATACCAGGCGACCTGGTATATGTGAAAAATCTTACTGGAGACCCATTGTGGTTACTGGCCACGATAACACAAATAACGGGCCCCTAGTCGTACCGATTAGAAATGACAGACGGCAGAACCTGGAAAAGGCACATAGACCAACTACGATCTCGATACCTCGAACGCAACACCGACACACCCCGAAACATAGAGCAAACTCATACAAAACAACCAATAAGTAATAATAAACTGGGGGGGGGGCAACCCTTAAATAATAAAGAAAAGGAAGACCCTCTTTTAACACAATTAAAAACAGGCCACCAACCAGCAACAGAAAGCCCAAGAACAAATAAAAACTACTTACCAATAGATAAGTTCGAAAGAAGAGAACTGGAGGAGAACCAGGGAAGAAGCAGCCGAGCCGACTCTACCTGCCTGAGTATGCCAGAAGGGAGCGACAACGGCTGCTCAACCTACCTAACAAAGCACGGCGGGATCGGCATGCCTGGCTCACCCTTCCAGGAGGTTCCAGAGAGAAGGACAGGAGAAGCGTCAATCCCGTCCGAACCAGGTGAAGACACCACAGAGACTGAGCTGCGCAGGTCAAGTAGGACCCACAAAAGCCACGCGTATTTGCGTGACTACATCACGTAAGGTTGGACCATACCAAGAGGACATTTGTATATATACATTTGCATATTCGTAATACAATGTTCTGATTGGATAAGCACTACCGCCTAGCGATTGGTGGTTAACAACGGAATATGATTGGCCGCCTAAATGGCAGGAGGTTTAAATTGATGCCATTGGTTGCGAGCCACGAGCAGCCACTATAAAAGAGGTTGCCGCGGCTCAGGTTTAGTTGAAGTTACTGACAGTTAAATAAAGTGCTGAACTCAACTCCGGTCTCGAGTCTACTTTGTTCTGGCGATAGAACACATTCCATTCCTTTTCACTAGTTATTCAACATTATGAATCCTCACACTGCAATCAAAACCATCATAAATAGTTCACAGTTCTATCAATGGTGCTATTGATGTAGAGTGAAGATAGATATGATGGCCCCTAGATGTTCTGACCCAAGCCTCATTCAAAGCAAACAAACACTAAACAGAGATAAAAGCAAAACCTTTTTAATGCTTCTCTGTGAATTCCATTCATTCACAGTAAAATGCTATTAAAAACTAATTGTCTCAGATAAGAACAAGCCTTGCTAAGGTTGTGCAAGGCTGCCAAGAACACTAGATTAAATTGCAAGGAAATAATCAAAACCAAAAGTCTCCAAACACAAACCAGGATAGTCCGAACTTCCACAAGACTTGAAGTGCAAGAACTTCTTTGCTTCCTGCAAAGAATCCCACCTCTGAGGGCTGGCTTTTATTCCTTAAGGGAGGGACTATCACCTTGCAGCCTTACTCCCGAGTCGCCCATGCTGCTGCAGCTGCTCTTTCCTTCAAGTAGCCCTGCATTCATGCACACAAGGCACAGGCTCCTCAGGGTTCAGTGCATCACTGCTGCCAGCCTCTACAAGCTCCGAAGGCAGCACTCCACTCTCTGATAGTCCTGGCCCCATCCCTGCATCACGCGCAGGCCCTTCATCCAAGACCTCACTCTCTGAGACCTCAGCCATCCACACCTGCTGCCGGCGAACCACAACACAGACATACATGGATGTCATCCCTGTAGCAGCACATGTGCTAGAGCTTCAAAATAACATTTGCTTTACTGAAGAAATATCTTTAATTATGTGCTAACCTAAGCACTGTATGCATATATACTGGCATTTATGCAACCCTCAACTGCAAGCAGATCCACACATTTGGTTCAGTTACCTTGGGATTTTCTTTCTACCCACAAAATCCATTTGATGACTTTGTATGTGGTTCTCCAGACAATGTTTCTTTAGTTGGCCCATCCTGGGACCTCTTTATTTCTTAATGGATTTACATTTGCCCATTTCATATTACCTAAATACATGCTCACCAATCAATTAATCTGAATTTAAGTAAAAGCATTTATATCGACAGGTACTTATGTCCAAGTATATTGTTCTTTCAAGAGCACTTACTGTAAAAAGTCTCAGAGGACAAGTTCTCTCTGAAACAAAGATCTGTTTTTCAAAATAGCGGTGGAGAAGATAAATGTGAGTCTGAAATATAGCACCTGCCACAAAGGCTCATGGGAGAATGCTCTCTCTCTCTCTCTCTCACACACACACACACACACGCGCGCGCGTGCGCACGCACGTGCGCACGCACACAAACAAACACACACACACTCCTCAGGATGGAGTTATTTGTGTCAAAGGCAGTCTGGCCCTATTTTTTCCTTTGGACAGAATGAGCAATCAATTGATACTGTTTGTTTTATTATCAAAGGAAAACAAATTGCTTATTTTTTTTTTCTTTTATCATTTTCTTGCCACGATGGAAAATAATTTCTTACGTGATTTTCTTCCTTAAGAGAAAAAATGTGAGCAGTTTTGAGGACTATTGCACTTTTTCTGAAGAAAAAAAACACCTTTGCTGCTACCTCGGGCAGAAGCGCATTTAGCTACTTGAAATAGATTTTGTATGTTTTGATACTGATGAAAAATACACGTTACCAGCTATCCTGATAATTCTTCAGGGTTGAGAACAGGATACAAATATAACAAGCAAGGAATATAGCATCTCATGGGCTGTGGATGAATAGAAAAGAAAATTAAAACTACAATTTAAGAAGTTATTTTGATTTCTATTTTCTACATTTTTTGAATGTATAAGATCCTCGCTGAAGTAAGAAGGCAACAACTGCACAATAGGTTTCAAATGTACTATAAATTTTGTCAAAAAAGACATTACTGGATTGGGAGCTTTTCTTTTCTTTCCTCCCATAATGATTCCAACCCAGAATTATCCTTTCCCCCCCATAATTCTATTGCAATTAAAGAGTGCTAGGAATCTTGTCTATGTGATTCCTTGGATAATGTGCTGTGTCTTAATACTGAGAAATTTAATATACAGAAATTATCATGCCCCCATCGGAGTCTGAATCTGAGGAGAAAGATGAACAGCTGACAGGGAGTGGGAGAATGGCTCCGTTGGCTGTGGAAGAAACTGGGAAGAGCAAAGTTAGGCTGAGAAGAGCAGGAGAGAGGTAGAACAAGGGAGAGAGGGTTCAGAGGAAGACCAAGGTCCACCCTCTCTCCATCCTAGGGCACGCAGGGAAGAACAGAGAAGAGAGCAACATGGGTTGCTTGGCTTACGAGGGAAGAAAGGGCCCTGATTCCCTTCACAAGGCACACCTGGGGATGGTTTAAAGGAGAGGCAGATGGGTGGGGCAGTTGTTGGGAACAATTTCTGAGTTTATCTAGTGTTGGCTGCTGTTATCACAGTTCCTAGAATCCTCCAACTGGTTTGATTTACTGCTGTGTTATTTCACTTCTGGAACTCCTTATCTTGCCCTTCTGGAGTTATTATTTTATTTTGGCTTTTTGGCTTTATAATTTAAAGTTTTCTGTTTACAACATTTGGATTGGAATATCTGCAGCCAAAGGCTGTTGCAGGTTCGTGGGAGAGTTTTTTCTCCAGACCAGAAGGTAACTGGGACATTGTATTCTTTGGCTGAGTTGCCTTTGTGCCAAGCCCCAGGTCATCACAGATATTGCCCATAGAAAGCAAACGTATCCAATTTGCCATTCTTTCTAAATTTTCTAATCTAATTCAAACACACATATGAACACTAGCACCTTTAGCAATGTCAACTCAATGTGAAACACAAGGTTTATCACAATTGTAATAATATCAAAAACATATTTTGTAAAAACCCAGAGCATCACATGTATTGCTAGATCAAGATAAATGGCTGCATATTAGGTCATACAATCATCATTGCAACCAGTAGATCAACACTTTTGATCTGAAAAAAAGTGGACCCTGTTCTCTAGAAAAAAATTGTCACAAAGAAAAAAAAATCTTGGTGGTGACTTCTCTTGAAAAAAGATGATGCCTTTGTAAAAAAAAGAAAAAGAAAAAAGGCATTCTCTACATGCTCCAGATAAGTTAAATGAATGGATGACTTGGGTTCAAAAGACATATAAGTCTGCAAGCAAGGTAAGACTGAATTAAGGTTATTCCTACTGTGGTGTATTTTTTAATTCCTGTCCATTCAGTATATAAAATCTCCATTCATTGTTCAGAGATCTGAGCTTATTTCCTGACAATTTTTGGAACAGTTAAAGAATAAATTGGCTGGTTCTCTGGATAGCTGAATAAGGCTCCAGCCAAGTGACTAACTAAAAAACCAGAATGTTGAAAATTGGTGACAAAACACTTTGACCTCTGAGTATCTGTAAACTGTTGAGATAAATGAGACCCTCAAATAGTTCTGGTAATATACTTGCAATAAATATAAATACCTTCCAATTAAAATCAAATCCCCAGATGTGAAACATGTATTCTACAAATGCACAAAATAGCTATAATTTGTATGGACCAAATGTAGTTTCTGGAAAATTGAGACATTAGTAACATAGCATGATAAGGTTTTCTCCTCAAAAGATGACTAACCCAAGACAGAAAATATTAAAGTTGATTACTTTAGGTAGTATTGCAACAGAAATTTCAGGGTTATAATGCCATGTTACAAAGTTTTGTCTTCTGTACTGGTTTGTTGTCTGGGTCACAATCATTTACCATTTTGAACCTCATATATTTGGAGAGTTAAGACAGATTTTGTAGTCTGTATTTTGTTAGGAGAAAACGATTCAGGAACGCCCATTAGGAAAGTTGAAAGTTCAGTTCTAGGTACTGGCATATGTTTTTCTCCTGTGGCACAAAGAAAAAAAAAGTCTGCTGCAAACTCTGTGTGGCATCAGGAAGGGCATCCAGCCAATAGACACTCAGCTCCACCCAGTCTCCCTGACTCTACTCTGAATTAAGGGACTACACAGTCGTAAAAAGGGAGGGTTTCTTTTCCCCCCTGTGTACCTTTATAGCCAATTTACAAATTTATGAGTTTGGGTTTCATAAGGACATAGAAATATAAGCAAACGATATTGGAATTAAAAAGCAAACTAATTATACAGAACTATTTTTCACCCCAAATTCAAACACTTTTTTCGTCACTCTGCAGAAAATTAATTTGATTTTAGCCAATCCTTTAGCTTTAGTAGAATCACATCCAAGTGCTTGGAACAGCAAGTTGGATCCAACAAGCCACACCTATGACATCAAGGGATATGCAACCTAATTTTGCTCAAAGGTTGGTAGACTAGGATTATCGTTTTATTGTGTTAATACTTTAGACTAACTTTAGTTTGATGGAGTAGCTTTTTTAAAAAAAACAATAGCACTGAAAACTGAACTTGATTTTCTCTAAATGATAGTTTATTCAATTTAAGTGTATATTATTAAAATTATACAGTCCAGATACTACTGCTACTTCTGAAATTTAATCTGTTAGGGGTTTTTGGAGGAATCTATTGAGGTTGAAAAGCCAATGATCAATTTTTATTAAAAAAAAATTGAAGGAATTGGATGGTTTTGATACTTTTTATTTGCCTATAGTTCAGAATGACTTTGAAGGTTCAGATTATGCAAATCATTCAAAGGTTGCTTTAAAGAAAATGAAATTTGTCTCATTTAAGTTAATAATGAGGCTACTGCCATAGATAATTTTGTTTTGTAGATATTAGAAGAGAACCAATTTTGAACAGGGGTAAAAGGCACTGAATTACAGGTAGTTCTCAATTTATGACTATAATTGAATTTGGAATTAAGTTGTGCTGGTCATTAAACAGGTCACCACATGCCTGTGCTTGCCATTTTTTAGGTAGTGGTTAAGCATTTTTTAAGTGAATTTAGTCTGAATTAGGTGAAAATGCCAGTTTCCTCAAAAAAGTTGTAAAACATAGTCACATGACCATGGGACCCTGCAAACAGCTGTAAATATAGGGTGGTTGCTAAGTGTTTAAAATGTGATCATGTGACTGCAGGGGGGGACAGCTGTCAGAATTTTGAATGGTTGCTAAGCAACTGTTTGTAAGTCTAGGATGACCCATAATGCTAGAAGGAATTCTAGTCCTATCTTAGCCACCTGGATGGCCTTGGGCCAGTCACACTTTTTCAGTCCCAAGAACAAGGCAATAAAAATGACTTCCAAAACTGTTGTCAAAACTGGGCTTATCTATATAGTAGCCAGGATTCAAGACAAATTCACTAGAAAATATTATCAATCTATCTGTCTTGCGTTTGTCTACAAAGTTATTATCTTCCTATGGTTTATATCTATCTATCTATCTATCTATCTATCTATCTATCTATCTATCTATCTATCTATCTATCTATCTATCATTTAATAAGTTCCTATAATTGCCATATTTGGGGCTGAGTTCTTAAGATTATTGACATGACTTCAAGCTACTCCATATATGTATACAGTATTCTTAATTGTATGTCCAGTACCTAGATTCTATCAAGCAGTGTGAATGTATGATGGATGGCCAAAGGAAGAATAAAACAGGAATATATCTTCAGCACTGGCTTATTGATCTTGGTCAATATGTAAAGGGATTTGGGTTTTTCTGAGGGGGGGAAGTTCTAGCAAAGGACTACGGAAGTAAACTTTCCAGCAATTTGATTTTGGGGGATATTGTATTCATAATCCAATTTTCTAGACTTTTTCAGTCTTAAATATTTAATATTATTTCACATTGTTAATATAGTCAAGTATACAACTTCTTTTCTTTTGACTGTATGTTCCCATGTCAAATTATAGATCACATCGTGAGCGGCTGTAAGCAGAGGGCGTATACTGGTCAAGTATCTGATTTAAAAAAAAATATAAACGATACTGTGCTTCAATGGTTAGATGGTCAAACACACTGGCGTTTGAACATAGATCACTTTAACAGTTGTGTTTTATTGTGTTCATGTGTTAATGTATATTGCTAGTCCATGTATGATATGTCACATACTGTCAGCCTCAAGATATCTTCCACATCTTATATCTTCTGCATCCTAACTATTGCATCTTCTCTGCTGCTATGCCATACTATTTCTTTCGGCTGTCATTAGCAACGGAGGGAGGGGGGAACTTGGAGGGGAAGAAAGCTGGAGGTGTTTTGCATTCCTTTGCTGTGGGTAGCAAGGTGAGGGGGATATGAATTATTGTCTTTAACTTTCCATTTCTTGGCTAGCTTCTATCCCCTTTGCGCAGCTGCGAACTTTTATCAAAATATGTCAAGGTCAACGGACAGAAGCCTCATCACCACCTGAAGATGGCCATATGATCATATTCAGAACTTTTAATTGGAAAAGTCATTTGGACTTTGGGGGGTGGGAACATTTCCATTCCTTTGTATATGTGATCTGTGCGCCAATTCCTCAGATTCAGAATTAAATCTGTAGCTTCCACTTTATTTTCCAGTAAAAGGATAACTTTGCTCTAACCCATGGAGTCTGAGTATTTCTTTCTTGGATTTTGAAGGGAGCACAGACTGACACATACTAAATAAATAAATAAATCCAATATACATAGTTTTAATTACTGTTTCATAGTTATTGGTTATTATCTTTAGGGTCATTAGGAATGGACATAATTCAGTACTTGTTGAAACCACAGTTTAGCATAGGGCTACTGCTTAAGAGAGCCATGGTTCAGTTATATCATTCCATTATTATAATTTACTCGTTGATATATCCCAAGAAAAACTAGATGGGAATCATTAGCAATCAACAGCATATAGATAGTTGTTATTCCTAGAAGTACAAATCCAGAGACTAAGCCTTTCCAGGATTTGAGGGTCATATGTCCAACAATGAGCTTGAGCATAAGCATGTTTCTTATCAGTACTGGGGCCTCATATTATGTAGAAGTTGTTCACTAAAACACTATTCAACACACATAGCCGTTGCTGCCATTTTTCCATCTACGTAAAGGTCAGATGTATATTAAGCTAAGGCCTTGTTCCTTTTAAGGGGATGTATATTAAGATGAATAAGCTAAGGCCTTCTAAGCGACATTGCATTTTCAATATATTGGCAGGAAACCCTGGGAATTATTATCTAAATATATCTGTTGGGCACTTGATTTTATAAGGTTGCTTTGGAGAAGTCTTTTGGAATGAACTATTCTCCTAAGTATCTCTGTTGTAGCTAAATTTAACAATCTTGAGCCATCAATATTATTCCATGTTTTAATTCTCTGATACCCAAAAATGGAAATTAAAGATTTATGAAATAAAATATTCATACCCATGAGACACTTACACTATGTATTTTTACTAGAAAGTAAATCTCAGTTGAGTAATTGTAGCAACATAAGTTAATAAATTATCTTAGCCCAATGAATCCTGTATTCAAATTTCTACCCTACCATGAAATCCTTGTATTAATTTCATCACTCTTGAGGATTACTTGAAAAAATATATTTTTATGAAGTCAGGCTAAGTATGTGATATTATAATATCACCAGGCTAGAAACTGGGAGACTGTGAGATCTAGATCTGCTTTAGATATGAAAGGCTCGGAATGAAAGGCAGCAGGGTGACTTCGGGCTAGTCATTCTCTCTCAGCCCAATTCAGCTCACAGGATTGTTGTGGGGAAAAGGAGGAGGGAGTGTTAGATATGTTCACCATCTTGAGTTATTTATAAAAAAATAAAGGTATTAAAAATCTAATAAATAAATTATTCATATTTCAGCCTTGTGTGATGTATTTACCATTGTATGCTGTTGCTTTTTTCATCAAAGGTCAACAATGGATTCTTATTAAAATATGACACATTTCAGCTGGGGGTGGGCAATTTGATGCCTTCTAAATGTTTTGGACTTCAGATCTTAGTTTTCCCAGGCTTGTAGGCAATCCAAAAATGTGTATTGGATTGCTTAGCCCAGTTTCAAATAATTGTCTCAATGGCAATTCATATATTTTATATCTTAACCAATTTGTTCTTCTGTTACTTGTGCACTGAAATGAACTTCATTTTGTTTCATAAAGCTCTGACATGGCTCTTCTATGTCACCAAGCTCTTCTAATGTTTCCTTTATAATCTTTATAAATATTCCTTAGATTAGTAAACTCTTCCTGCTTCCTGGGCTCCTATTAATATTGTAGATGTAATTAGTGGTTCAAGGTCATACTTCTTTGTTTTAAAGCATGGAGGAAATACTAAGCCACTCATATTTCATTTGTATAATAGAGAATGACAGCTGCAGCTGGCCACAGAGCAATATAGTTGTACCTGAGTGCTTCAAAGTTCATGAAGGAGGAACCATACTTTCCCTTCCCTTCTCTCTCTCTCTCCCCCTCCGCCACATGCCTTCTCCTCATTCTCTCTCTCTCACATACACTTACTTTTCTCCCTGCTTTCAACAGGATGAATCTTTATCTTCTCCTTGGCTGGAAAGATAGATTCACTTTATCTATGTTGGGTCTATTTTCTTTTTTTTCCTTTATGCTTTTTTTCCTTTATGCTCATTTTTTGAGGGGAAAAAACCCACACCAGAATTTGATTTTTCTTGAAATTGAAGAAAAAAGATCTTTTTTTTTTCTTTTAATTGGAGGAGAGCTGACATCAGGAGCTGTCCTTTTTTCTTTTTTTCTTTTCAATGTGACTATTCAGAACTTGTGTGATAGTTCTGATCCGCACAACTGGAGGAAAAGATGAAAACGGGATAGCTTTTCCAGTGAGGGAAGGAAACTAGTTTGATTGTCAACTTTTATCAGAGCCAAAAAAACCAGACGGGAAAAAAATCACTGAGTATTTTTAGCATCCTATCTTAGTTACTTGCATTAAAAATTGTTTTATTTTATTTCTTAAAAACATTGCATGGGGAATTATCTGTTGCATATATAATTTGACATACATATAGTTCAGGGGTTCCCAACCTGGGGTGCGAGACGATATTCCAGGGGGTGCGAGAAAAGTCCAGGTAAATAGTAGGATATTGGCTATATGTTGGCATTTTTATTTATTATGCAATAGATTAACTTTATTTTCATTTTAGAGTTAAGTATCGTTATTTAGTGGCCGTCACATACATAGCTGAAAAGATTCAATCCTACCATATATTTAACACGTTCAGTAGTTCCTAAAGTCTAAATTTCAGGGGGTGCAAGTTTCAAGTGAAATTTCTTTAGGAGTGCGGGGCGAAAAAAAGGTTGGGAACCACTGATATAGCTGTTGGATAGCAGAAGTATTTATTATTTTGATTATATATTGTCTTTGAATTCTGATGACTACTTAATGGAGCTAGCAAATTGAATATATATATATGTGTGTGTGTTTTCTGAGGTTCTCGTGGATATTTGTATGTGGATCTTTGGTTATTCGGGTTTTCTCCCGTGTAAGATTGGAAGTATCTAGGCAACGTTTCGATGAAGTCTCATTCATCATCTTCAGGCTTGTGTCTTCGGCTTTGTGCTTATCAGAATCTCTGAGAAGCACAAAGCTGAAGACACAAGCCTGAAAATGATGAATGAGACTTCATCGAAACGTTGCCTAGATACTTCCAATCTTACGCGGGAGAAAACCCAAATAACCAAAGATCCATATCCATATCCATATACATACACATATACATATACATATACATACACATACATACATACACACACATACACACACACACACACACACATATATATATTTTCTTAAGTTTTCGCGGGTACTTACATGTATGGCATTCAGTTTTGTTCGGGTATTTTCCCACGTCATTGTAGTTGTTCTTTTAAAGTTGCAGCAACGTTTCAGCAGAATCTCATCAGGCTTCTGTATAGTGTTCATCTGTGAGTCAGACTTTTACAGTGGTTTCAGTTTTAAATTTGGGGCTAGCCTACTGCTGTGCCAGAATGGCTTTTTCTTCATCCTGATTGGTTGGGAGTCTTGATATGTTTTTATTGGTCTTGGAGTTTGCTGTGTTCTGCTTGATTGATGTTTTTAATATCATCTGTCTGTTTTTTTGGCTCTTTTTGAGTCTTGATTGGCTGGCAACATTGTGTTACTTTATTGGAGGCGTTTAGTGCAGTTTGGCTCCAGGTAAATGGACGACTATCATTAGTTAGAAAGCTGGGTTTCATCTGGGTGCCTGGTTGGGGTGTGTTTGAGCTGGAGGAATCAGGGGGGATTTGTTTGTGCCCAGGTGTTTGCCTGGCTTGTGGTGTGGAGATTTTTTTGTTTGTGAGTGCAGGCTTCCAAATGATTGACAGCCTGGTGGAATCATCTCTTCTATTCATGCTTTCTGGTCTTTTTTCAATCTCTGTGGCTTCTCTGATGATTCTGTGGCTGGGGTTTTCTATAGTGGCTAGGGTTTTGGTGCCATTGAAATTGATGCTATGACCTGTGGCTTCCATGTGTTGGACTAGTGAGGAAGTGTGTTCCAGCTTTTTGACTGCATTTTTGTGTTCATCCAGGTGGGTACTTATTCTTCTATTGGTCTGGCCAATGTATGTGGCCGGGCATGATGCACAGGGGACTTCGTATATGCCTTGGTTTTCCAGGTCAATTTTATGTTTGGGGTTTCTAAGGATGGCTGCTATTTTTCTGTCTGTTTTGAAGGCAGTCTTGATGTGATGTCTGTGTAGTATCTTACTAATTTTGTCTGTAGTACCTCTTATGTAGGGCAAGACAGCTGTTCCATAGGTCTGTTCATCTTCTAGGTCTCCATTTTGTCTCAGTGTGTTTTTGTGGATCAAGCCGGTGATTTTGCTTTTGTGGAATATATATATATATATATTCATAAATTAAATTTAATACAAAAATAAATATACAACTAAAAATCCTGCAAAAGAGATACATCTTCATAGATTTTTATGAAAAAAGGGTGAGAATAAAATTCAGTTCCCAAGAGGGTGAATTCTTAGTCTGGGAGCAACATAGGAGCTTTCCCTTTCCTGGAGCAGAAACAGATGGGCCTCTGACATATCTTCCAAAGGACTTTACTTACATAGGAATAGATTTGCAATGAGAAAATTATCATATATTTATTTGTTCAATGCAGCAAATTACCATATATCAAAGACTCTCATCTTTCTATAATAAAGCCAATTTTAACTCATGATATCAAAAAGAGTAAAAATAAGAATTATAAATTATTAAAAACAAGTAGTAATTTTTTTAAAAAAATTAAAGCCTATTCATAACAATAATTGGATTAATATGGATGGAATCTCAGCTTGATTTTTTTTTTTATCTATATTTTTGTATAGAGTGATTGGATTGGATCTTGCCTCATTTTGTATTTATTTTTATTATTTATTATATTATGAGCCACCCAGAGTTGGTTTACATTTGGGTAGTGTCTAAATCCAAATAAACACATTAAGTCTACCTCAGCTCAGATTGAAGATGGGTGACTTGCTCAAGCTGTGCTGAGGATTGCACTCCCAAAACTAGACTATTGCAAATAAACAATAACACTGAATTGAATTTGTGTTTGATATAATTATGCCTCACATCTTTAACAATTTATCCTTTCTGTTGCATTAAGAGATATAATCCAGTGGTAACTTTGGAAGGCCTCTAGTATAACTCTAATGATCCTGAAAGTATTTATATTATTTTTCCTGTATCTTGCACAGAGGTGGATTTGTAGCTGTGCAGATGCAGATAGATAACATTCCACAAAACATCCATAACAAAGTACAGCACACTTTTGCAGAGTTTTCTGGAGTGGGCAGTTATAATAAATGTACTGAAATAAATAATTGAAATAATAACATAATTATAATAAGAACATCCTTTCCCAACTGATACTTTCCAAATTTGTTGGACTTCAATTTCATTGTTTACAATCTTTGATCATATGGATGAATTTGGTGGGTGTTGAAATCAGGAGGACATCAATGGAGGAAAGTTCCTCTAGAAAAAAATTCCTGAGGATTAAAACCACAATATTATCTAATAACATAGAAAACAATCTAATAATTCAAAGAAGAAAATCACATCATAGTGGGAAGAATGACAAAAGATGAATAACCTGCTTTTGTATTAATCATCACAGATTACTGAAATTTATTATCACCATTAACATTTGAAAGTATTACTAACAGACATAAGAATAACACAGAAATGTAGGAGAAAGTCAGTGAAAGTAAAAACCAACTAATGTTGCTTTGCAGAGGGATTTATAGGATTTGATATCCTTCAGTGCGTTGTAGCTTGAGATGTAGCTAAACATGAGCACAGATTTTGACAGAAACGATTCATCTATTTTTATGTCACCCAATGGCAAGATAATGTTAAATTCTTGCATCAGAGAACATACAATTTTTCCAACTTTTATGACACAATAAGTCAATAATTGTAATTTACTTTGTTTCTAGATAAAGTTGAGTGGTGTTCAAAACATTTTTGGGACCATGTTACAAACAACTAAACCATTTCTGATATACAGAACATTGTCCCATCTCTATATTTAATTTATTAAAACACTTGTTCTTTACAGTATTATTCTTCAATCTGTTGCCCTCCACATAAAGGGTTACCATATCTCCTACATTCCCCAGTACTATCATTGTAGAAACTGTAGTTTAGCTTAGACATAAAGATGAGGAAGAAATTCTTACAGTATGTCTTTGTGGAGCTAAAATTATTATGTTTAATCATAGTTGTAGCTCTGAACCCATTTCAATCATCAACATTTGTTGCACATAGCTGGTAATCAGTATATTAAAAGATATGGTCTTAGTGGTAACAAATGAAAAATATAATTACAGCCTGAGTTTTGAATATTAGTCCAATTGAAGTTACCTGACAAGAATTGCTGTTATGTTCCACTGTATTATTAACACATGTCCACAGTATTATATTATAACTAACCTATTATCTGCTAGTTCTGTAAGTCACTTCTCTGAACTGACAATGGAGAAACTAAAAGAAAAAAATAATGTTGGTTAACAATGTCAGTTTAGCAAAGGAGCCACCAAAGATTAAAAGTATAGCTGCAGACAAACGATGGAAGTGGATTGCAGACTACTTGGAATCCACTCATGAGGAAATAATAGCAATAATAGCGTTGCTACTAAAACGATCCAATTGGAGGAATTTCCTCATTATAATTTCCTCTGAGACTTAAAGTCAGGAAATCTTCAGAAATTTTGAAATAGGATTTTGCAAGAAAAGACAAAATATTCATATGTGCACCTTGGCAAACCGCAACTAAATAAATGAAAAGATATCATATTTCTCCCTCCCAAATTTCTCTTTCCTTTCGGAACAAACATTTTAAAGCAACTTCTCTTCCAGTGAATTGAAAGATGAGTGATGGGAAAATGCAGATTTTTCACTGCCTGGATTCCTTCCTTCCTTCCTTCCTTTTGTCTTAACTTTCTGCTAGGAAATGATATACCTCAGTGCCAATTGTTGTGAATATTTCCTTTGGCATGAGGTTGATGTGCTCAGGAAGGAAATTTACTAAGCAGCAAGTCAGAATGATCAGAATTCCAAACTTTACCCAATAACCAACTTCATACAGTTGATTTATATTTGATAGCTGAAATGCACATTTCATAAATTGTAGACCAGGGCGCCCACTCTACAGTTCATGAGATGTTGAAATTGAGGAAGGCAATCTTAGACAATCATCCCAGTCCCCACTCAGTCAGGTTTAATAATACATTTCAGATCTACTTTCTCATCTGACCAACACCAGCAAGGAGAGGGAGAGGGGAGATAGGGAGGGAGGAGAGCTAGTGAGTGAGTGAGCAAGAGAGAGGGGAAGAGGGGGAGAGAGAGAGAGAGAGAGAGAGAGAGAGAGAGAGAATGGGAGAACAAGCGAATGAGAATATATTTCCAAATATAATCTTATTCTATTTTATTTGTTTTTGAAATCAGTGGGATTCAAAAGAGGAACTTGCATGTTCTTTAAACAAGCCAACACAGGGGGAATATTCATACATTAACTCTTGCTAGGGAATATTGAAAGTTTTAAATCAGTATTGAACTGAATTCAGAAGCAAACAGATAACTATGATAACTTAAAGTCAAAACCCTATTTTTGAAACTGTTGAAAAAGATTACCATGCATTGTTTTTATATTTGTCATATTCCAAATATAGGGGGACTTGAAGAATTCTCAATAACTAATAATTAAATTCCCTCACATCTGATATAATAGTTTCAGGAAAATACTTTTAAGGGTAGCTGAGGCTCTATGGATGGGATGGTCCGTGAATGTACAAGACATGCATATGTAGTTTAAGCCCCTCAAACACGCACTGATTTTTCTGTGCGGCTAAGTTTGTGCGTGGAACTAAAGTACATAAAAAGAATCTGCATTATAATATCTTTTCCACTCTACAAAGGAGAAGATAAAATAAAATTTTGCTTCTTCTTTCTTTCTTAGTGCTTCCTCCTGCTACTGAAGACTTGTAATAAGCAGCAAGAACAACCTTAAAAAGCAGGAGGAAGAACTGGACCCAGGGGTGGGATTCTACAGGTTCTCACCTATTCGCTAGAACCAGTTGTTAATATTCTAAGCAGTTCGGAGAACCAGTTGTTAGAAGACATTACTGGCCTAATCCAGTAAGGAAGGCAGGAAGGAAACATTCTAGTGTTGCTTACAGAAACTGCCTCTCCGTTAACCCTTATTACATTCTTGGCAGGACTAGACTTCCTGTCTCAGGAACTCCTCTTGAGTTTTTTTCCCCCTCCTTTGCTGGTACTTTGCTTGTGTGGAGTGACCATTCAAAGTTACAAAGGCACTGAAAAAAGTGACATGACTATTTTTCACACTAATGACTGTTGCAGTATCCCCACAGTCATGAGAGGCCAGACGAGGAGATGCGTGCCTCAATGTGAGTGATGTTGAGTTGGCCATGCCCAGCCAGTCACATTACCACCAAGCCACACCCACCAACTAAGCCACGCCCACAGACCCGGTTGTTAAAAAAATTGAATTCCATCCCTGACTGCAACCAAGGCAACAGTCAGATAAAAGAAATTTGAGTTCAAGGCAGAAATGTAATTTGAGAAAGTATCACAGACTTGACCCTCTTCACTTGTCTTGTGAATAAAGGGAGGAAACAGGGAAACACATTCAGATTTGCAATATTTTCTTACTATAATCATATGATAAAAATAGTATTAGCATTCATAACTGGGTTCCTAGACTCATCAATCTTGAAGAGCTGATGATGTGTGCTAATTGTTTACAACGATAACTCATGCATGAAGTGAGGCACATGAATTGTTCACAACATATATTTTATTATTTATTTGGAATATTTAAATAGCCAACCATCTCACAATCAAATGACTCTGAACAGCTTCCAACCAAGTTAAAAATAATATGGTAATAAGCTACAATGTAACTTAAACTGATCTCCAAATAGTACTTATATAATTTATCAGTTTTAAAACATAGGATTTAACTTTCCTAGACACCTTTGCTTTTTTGTTTGTTTGCCAGCTACCATGAACAATAAGAAAAAATTATGTGAGAAGACAGGGGCAAAACAACACAAGACCTTTCTCTGTAGTCATTTCATGGAAAATTAAATCACTGTGCATCTGCTATACACACTGACTCCAGTTTATGGCAGCTATACATCTGCTATACACACTGACTCCAGTTTATGGCAGCATAACCAATGTTACACATTTGAAGGAAGGCTTTGTGAAAACAAAACTGGATTTCTGCAAATCAAGTCCTTTGTTTCTAAGCAGTTTGTCCTTCTTGTTGTAGTCTACCATTCTAAAGGAAAATAATTTCTTATATGGGAAATATTCAAGAGATCTAATGGTGGAATTAATATCAACAAAGTTGAAGTTGTTCATCTGTATTTAATAAAGAGTATAATCTTGTATTTAGCCTTTTGTTGTTGTTGCTTAAAAATCCTTTCTCTTCAAAACAGACAATTTGTCAAAACAGACAATTCGTCAAAACAGTTTACCTTTGTAAATATGATTAAAATGTGAAACTTGGAGCAAATAAGCATGCATCTTTCAGTATACTACAGTGAGAGATGGACATACTGGTTAGACTTGGAACCCTCTTCTACCACAACAGGGGTTGATCCACATTCACTACAACTCACTGAAAATAATTTATGAGTCATTTCTCTTTGGGACATTTCCTGCACTTAAACATTTTCTTGTGAAGAGTATCACATAATTATCTGAAACTATCAGAGGTTGAATATTAAGTACCAGAAAGCCGGGGGGGGGGGGGGGCGGAATCAAATATTTTCCCTCAAAAATAAAAAAATGACATTGGCATATTGTTGCTAAACTGTCATTCTGGCATTGTGCGTGATTGACCAAGGTGGTGGGTATATCGGGAATCATAATTTACATGTTGTTGTAAAATTGACATGTTCTTCAGCCCTCTTCTTTTTAACCTAAATGAACATAAGCTTTATAATTCTGTTAGACTTCTGCTGGCAGACCATATTATGTTTATGTACAGCCATGCAATAGATATACTAGCTAATCAGATATTGAAGTGGGTAGTTGCTGTTATTCTTATTTTAAATAATATTTTTATGCTTATATTTTATTTCTGCTTTTAAAATTTTTATTCTGACTAGTTGCTTTGAATGGTATTCATTGAAGAAAGAATCAGAATCAGAATAGAGCTGGAGTGACCTTGGAGGTCTTCAAGTTCAGCCCCCTTAAGCAGGAGATCCTATTCCTTTTCAGACAAGTGATTGTCTCTTCTTAAAATCCTCCAGTGATGAAGCACTCAAAATATCTAAAGACAAGCTTGTTCCATTGGTTAATTGTCCTCACTGTCAGGAAATTTCTTCTCAATTCTAGGTTGCTTCTCTGCTTGGTTAGTTTCCATCCATTGTTTCTTGCCCTGCCCTCTGGTGCTTTGATCCTTTCTCTTTATGGCAGCCTTTCAAATACTGGAATACTACTATCATGTCCCCCTTAGTTCTTCTTTTCACTAGACAAGCCAAACCCAAATCCTGCAACCGTTCTTCATATGTTTTAGTCTTCAGGCCTTTAATCATCTTAGCTGCTCTTCTTTGCATTTTCCCCCAAAGTCTCAACATCTTTTTTTTTTCTAATGTGGTGACCAAAACTGGATGCAGTATTCCAAGTGTGGTCTTACTAAGGCTTTATAAAGGGGTACTATTACTTCATGTGATTTTGATTCTATGTTTTTTGATTTTGATATTTTTGATTTTATTTTTTGAAAAAGATTTTATTAATTTTCTACAAACAAACAAGACAAACAAAACATAAAAACATCAACTCTCATATGTACATCCAGTGTGTCAGTTGGTTCATCATTTTTGTGCATTCATTCTGTAGTCTCAATTACAATTATGTTACATAACAACTCATATTGTCAATCCAAACTTATATATCCTAATATCACTAAAAAAATAAGTTTTTGACTATATTTTTAATCATTCATGCTTTATGAGCTAACAATACTTTAAACCAGTTTATTCTATAACAAATCATATAATCATATCAAATCAATCCTAAAAAACCCTTTATAAATATAATGTCAAATAACCAAATAATAGCAAAATAGCAAAATAAAGATATTCCTTACTGTCTAGCATTCTAAATATTCTATTATCGTATTTTATCATGCAGCCATTGATAAAAAAGATCCCAAATTTCATAAAATTGTTTATCCTCTTGCTCTCTAATTTCAAATGTCAATCTACTCATCTCAGCACATTCCAATATTTTCTTAATAATTTCTTCCTGTAATGGTATTTTCTCATTCTTCCAATTTTTAGCAAATACAATCCTAGCCGCTGTTAAAACATTTACAATCAGGTACTTCAAATCTTTACTATATATATCAGGTAAAATTCCCAATAAGAAGATCTCTGGTTTCAAGTCTATGTGTTTCTTTGTCATTTTTTCCAACCACATGCGAATTATAGTCCAATATTTTCTAGCGTCCTCACAAGTCCACCACATATGGTAATACGAGCCGGGTATCTGATGACATTTCCAGCATTTTTCAGATTTGTTCTTAAACATTCTTGCTATTCTTGTCGGGGGAAAGTGCCACCTGTAAAACATCTTATACAAGTTTTCTTTATATGCTGTTGACATTGTCATTTTATAATTTTGAGACCACAATTTCTGCCATTTCTCTAGATCAATCCCATATCCAAAATTCTTCCCCCAATCATAGTTTCTTTGACTTGTTCTTCCTCTAATTTCATTCCCAGTAAATAACCATATAATTTTTTAATCACCTTCTCATCAGTATCCATCAAGATCTTATCTAAATCAGTCTGCTTATCATAGAATCCCTCCGTTTTAGAATCTTCATCATACCTTGAATGTATTTGCACATATGAAAACCAATTCATCCTTATACCTTGTTCCTCTAAGTTTTGGATTGATTTAAGTTCACCCTTTTCATCCAAGAGTTCCCCTTCTGTTTGTTCCTTCTTATAAATTATAGGATAGGAAAATGCTTCAATAGTCGATAACCAAACTGGAATTTTCAAATAACATTGTCTTTTTATCTTCTCCCAGTTTTACCACAAAGACTCCCGTATATAATGTCTTCTAAAATAACCCTGTGTTTTAGTTCCCTTATACCATAAAAAAGCATGCCAGCCCAACAGCAAATAATGCCCTTCTAATGTCAACAACCTATGCTTTCTTAATGTTATCCATTCTTTGACCCACATCAAACTTGCAGCTTGATAATACAATTCCCAATTAGGCAGGCCAAAACCTCCTCTAATTCTAGCGTCTTGCAAAAGCTTTAGCTTTATTCTCAGTTTTTTACCTTGCCATATAAACTTCAACATGATTTTATTTAAATCTTCAAAATAGTCTTTTCCAAGCCTAATTGGTATTGTTTGGAACAAAAATAAAATTCTGGGTAAAATATTCATCTTGATTGTTGAAATTCTCCCTATTAATGACAATTGCAAGTTTTCCCACTTCTTCAAATCTGTAGCTATCTGTTGTTTGAGTTTAATATAATTATTCTCTTTTAATGTGCTACATCTTGCTGTCAAATATATCCCCAGATACTTAACCTTATTTGTAATTTGGATTTTCAAAAGATATGCCAGTTCTTCTCTTTGTCTCAATAGCATGTTCTTTGTCAAAATCTTTGTTTTATCTTTATTTATTTTCAAACCAGCCATCTCACCATATGTCTCTATCTTTTCCAATAACCTTGGAGCTGTTTCTAACGGGTCTTCCAGAATAAAAGCTAAATCATCAGCAAAAGCTTGTAGTTTAAATTCTTCCTTCTTAATTTTCATTCCTTTTATGCTTTTATCATCCCTAATATTTCTATTCAACACTTCCAAGGTCAACACAAACAGCAAAGGAGATAGGGGACACCCTTGTCTTGTGCCTTTTCTTATATTAATAAAATCTGTAAGTTCCCCCTCCATCATTACCTTTGCTGTCTGTTTATTATATATGGCTTCGATTGCTTGAATAAATTTTCTGGCAAAACCCATCTGTTCCAATAGTAATAACATAAATCTCCAGTTCACGTTGTCAAATGCCTTTTGAGCATCTAAAAATATCAAAGCCATTTGCTTTTCAGGATGAGCCTCATAGTATTCCAAAGTATCCAAGATTACTCTCATATTGTCTCTGATTTGTCTCTTTGGCAGAAATCCATTTTGATCTGGGTGAACAAAATTATTTAAATATTTTTTAAGTCTTTCTGCTAAAATTGAAGCAAAGATTTTATAGTCTGCATTCAATAAGGAGATAGGTCCATAGTTCTTAATTTGCAGTGGGTCAGCCTCTTCTTTTGGAATAAGTATGATATAAGCCTCTGACCATGTTTTGGGCATCATCTTCTTTAACATAACTTCATTCATGACTTCTAACAATGGGATACTCAATGATTCTTGAAATGTTTATAGAATTCTGCCGGAAGCCCATCTGGACCCGGTGCTTTCCCATTGTTTTGTCTCTTAAATGCTTCATTTAATTCCATCATTGTTATATTGCTTTCTAACATTTCTTCAGTCTCTTTAGGTATCTTCGGTAAATTAGCATTCATAATAAGTCATAATAAGAGCCTTGGATAAATAAATAAAGTGCAGTATGCTCTCTTATGTATATATATATATACCCCATTCGCCAGCCTTTTTCTAAATTTCAATTCTAGTAATATTCTTATTTTTGCCTTTTATTTTAAAGGGAAAGTCTCAGAGTTTTTTCTTTATTTTTCTTTTTTTCTCTTTATTTTTATTGGGATTTCTTTGCTTTTTCTATCCATGTTTTTGGACCACTTTGTTTTTCTTTTTTGATTATTGAGATTAAGGTGTGAAGAACCTGAAGGAATTTCTTTTTTTCTTTTGTTTTTGTTTTTGTTCTTAATCAATAATATCATTTTTGGGTTTGTTTGTTTTTTTTCCTTTCTATTTTTCCTTTTTTATGGTGGACTACTTTGTAATTGGATTAGGGTCAAGAAGAACCTGAAGATTTTTCTTCTTTCTTTTTTCCTTTTTCTTCTTTGGTTTTGGGTCTTTTACTATTGGATTTTTCCATTTTGGATTATAATTGACTACTCTACCAGTTGGATTAAAAGTCAAAAAGAATTTGAAGCTTTGGAGGCATTAAAATGAGCAGGAAACCAATACCAGTTGGCATTTCTACTTCTACCTCTGCTTCCCCACCAGCTGGAGGACAATGTTAATTCAGACAATGTTGAAGCAAAATAAAGAACAAGAAATAGTAACTTTACAGATGATTATGCAAGGTATCCAAGATCTCAAGATAAAATCAGACATCATTGAACAAAGAATAGAGAAGACTGATGAAAAAGTGGAAAATATTAAACAAATGATGGGGAAGTATGAGGAGAGATTCCAAAAAAATTGAGGAAGAAGGAAAACAAAGAGAGGAGAAGATTGGAAATATTGACAGTAGATTAGCAGTGGTTGAACAAGAAAAAAATGGGATGTTGAGTTGGGAGATGGAAAGGTCAGAATTTTATCTCAGATTTCAAAATATAGAAGAGGAAAAAGGAGAAAATTTGGTTGCGATAATGATAGAAATTTTGGCAGATGCTTTGGAAATTACAGAGGAAAAGATGATGGATGGAGTAGATGAGGTGTATCGAGTTTATACAAGATATGCGATGAGAAATAAATTACCAAAGGAAGTCCATATTAGATTTACCAAAAAATCCATCAAAACACAAATATTACAAGTGGTAAGAGAGAAAATTGAAATACAAAGGTAAAGAGATTGTGGTTTTAAAACAAATACCCAGAAGAGTGAGAGAGATGAGAAAAGAATATCGATTTCTGACCAAAATGCTACTGGAAAATGAAGTGAATTATAGATGGCTGATTCCAGAAGGATTAATGTTTACGTGGCAAGAGCAGAGACATAGAATTGATTCAATTGAGAAAGCAGAACTTTTCCATGCAGAATTTTTTGGAAGAAGAAGAGAGGAGGCAGAGAAAGAAGTCTCATTAATTGAGTTTCAAGAGGAACAACTGGAGACTGAAAAAGAGAAAGGAGCTGTAGGTGGACAGGTGGACAGTAAAGAACAGCGTGAAGTGAGATCCACGAGAGCGGTTAGACCTAAATATAAAGCATAATCATGGAAGAAAGAAAACTGATTACAATGAATATAAATGGACTTAATTCAGCTGTTAAAAGGAGGAAAACTTTTCATAAATTAGAGAAATTAAAATTTGATATAATTTGTCTACAAGAAGTTCATATTAAAAAACAACATGAACAATTGTTAGTACAGCCAAAATTGGGGAAAATATTTACTTCTTTGACTCAATGTAAGAAAAGAGGAGTGGTTCTATATATTAAAGAGGCTATCCCAGCAAAACTGATCTACACTGATGAAGATGGAAGAGTATTAATGGTGGAAATAATAGACAATAATATAAAAACACTCTTGATTGCAATTTATGCTCCGAATGATAAACAAGAAGAGTTTTATAAAAAGCTACACATGAAAATAACTGGACTGGACTATGTTAATATAATTATGATGGGAGACTTTAATGGAATTGTGGACAATAAATTGGACTATATAGCAACAACCAAGCAAAATAGAAAGGCTCTCCCTAAATCTTTTTTTAAAATGACAGACAAAGTATCTTTAAAAGATATTTGGAGAGAAAGAAATGTTAAAGCTAAACAATCTACTTTTTATTCAAATAGACATTTATCATGGTCCAGATTAGAAATGATTTGGATATCAACAGAATTAATATCCAATATTCAAGAAACAAATATTGAAACAAGTACTTGGGCAGATCATAGTCCAATGACAATTAAATGGAAGGGACAAAAAAAAAGATCGAGATGGACATTAAATAATACTATTTTAAAGGAGAAAGATCTTATACAATGGATGGAGAAGGAATTGGCTTTTTTTTCAGAGAAAATAAAAAAGAAGATACTACAACGCAGAATGTTTGGGATACAATGAAGACATATGCTAGAGGTCTGATAATAGATTGTACAAGAAAAAAGAATATTAGGAAAAGGCAAGCTTCAAAGGCATTGGAAGATGAGTATAAAAGACTTGAAAAAGAATTACAGAAAATGCCACAGAAAAAAGATATTAAATTGAAGCTGGATGTAATTAAACATAAAATGGAATTAATAGAGAAAGAAGAATTGGCACAGAAAATCAGAAATTCCAAACAGAATCTTTGAAGATGCGAATAAACCAGGTAGATGGCTAGCATATAAATTGAGAAAGGAGAAGGAATCAAGAAAAATATTGAAGTTAATAGATGAACAAGGCCAAGTTTGTTATGGGAATAAGGAGAAAAAGGAAATTATTCGAGATTTTTATGGGCAACTATATAAACAAGAGAATATTGATGAGGAAAAAGTCAAACGATATTTTTGATTTTTATTCTAGAAAGAATGGTTTATGAATACATAAATATAGTTCTTTGGATTAGCACTTTACACATAGATTCATACTTCCATGCAAAGTTCATGTTGCATGTCATTTCATAGGTTGCCTTGTTTTATAAGCCCACTGGAAATACTACCATCAGAAGTCCTTGTTAAGTACTGAGCGTGGGCGGGAAAGAATGGAGACGAGCCGGTGAAACGGTGAACTTCAACTCTTTATTTACATGGTGTGACAGCTCAAACTCAATGGCTGCTACAGCCTTCCTTGTATAGGCAACTAATTAACTATTCAACCAATAAGAACCCAGGAGCGCTAGCTCCGTTAACCAATAAGAACGGCTCGTTAATGGCCAATCAGATTCTCCTGAATGGACCAATCTGATCTCGCCATTTAACGGCCAATCAGAAGTGCAGGGCCAGAACCCTGCACTTAACCTCAAGCTCTTGATAACTTTATTGCATAATTATTCATTCACAACAGTCCTAGCCAGATTCCCCTTGCAGGTAGCAGCCATAGAACCCTCCATCCCAGCAGTGGCACCACAACTATGGAATGATTTCTCCAGAAAAAAAAGAAAAACATATAAGAAGGTTTCAAGCTGGAATGTAGATTGAATGAAATTGGAAACTGAAGCCAAGGACAAGTAGAATGTGGAATTCATTGCATTTTCAGATATCAGACTTAGTTATCTATCACAATATGGATTAACTGCCTAAATCAGGTAGGTATTAGTTCATTGGAACACTATTTCACATATATGCTCCGTGTATATTTGAACAGGGATGACTGTACTTAAGTCAAATTAAAGATGCAGAAGAAAATGTGGGAAAGAACAATAACCTAGTCTGTCATACCCTTATCTACAATTGCAGATGGTTTTCTATTCCCTGTTTATAAAAGAGGAGGAGCAAAGTGCTATGCATACAAACTGGGTAAGAAGCTCATAAGCTTTTTCACATTCTCTTATTCCCTTTCCCATAAATTATGTATAGGAGGACTAAGCACAGCAATTTGTTATTTTTGTAAATATTCTATACAGGTGGATCACAGATTGCAGATAGCTGATGGCTACTTTCTGTTTAACTTGGAGAACCAACTATCATCAGATTACATTGATCAAAATTTGGACACTTGGCAACCGATTCATATTTATCACTGCTGCAGTATCCTGGAGTCACATGATAACTTTTTGACCTTTTGATAAGCAAAGTCAATGGGGAAGCCAGATTCACTTTAAAACTGTGCTAACTAACTTAACAACTGTAGTGATTCACTTAACAACTGGGGCAAGAAAATGGAGCAAAATTCATTTAACAACTGTCTCACTTAGCAGCATAAATTTTGGGCTCAATTGTGGTCATAAGTCAAGGACTATTTATATACTGGAATAAGGGATCCTGGATTTTGAATTCATTCTGTAAATTAGTCCATTTTTGATGTTCCTTGATTGAAAACGTTTTGCCCTATGAACATTTTGCCCAGTTACAGGTTACAGACTAATGAGCTTTAGTAGTAGATAGATTTTTTTACCTGAGAGGGAACAACGATAATTTGAGTGAGGAGATTCTCATTCAGTGGTATAATAGATAAAATTCCAAAGACTGCAACCTCGGAAAGAGAAAGAAAACTGTGCTATACTCAAAGGTCCTAATTCAGCCTCTTATAAATCTGCTGTCTCTTAAAACCAACTCTTCCTCATGAAAGAGAAACCACTGGTCCACTTCTGCCAATTAAGGAGCTTATTTACAGTCTATAGGAAAGAATTCACTTATTTTCTAGAAGAAAATTATCATTTATCTCTGAAAGGTAAGTACTTTAACATGCAATTTTTACAAAACATATTTTATGGGAAATGACTACCAACTCTTTTAGAAAACTTCACCAGTTTTTTTCTTTAAAGATGGTCAATTGGCAAAGAAAAAAAAATCTTAAATATGGGTTTGGTCAAAACTTTTATCAGAACCAAGCCAAAAAAAAAATCACAAAAATGTGTGTAAGCTGTTGACATCTTTAGAATTCTGTTACATAGTAGAGAAAATAGAGAGAGAGAGAGAGAAAAAAGCCAGACAAACAAAATTAGGACCAATGTGGTCATGAAATTTGGAGTTTGGGTTTCTTCTCAAGATGATGACTGGTGAGTTAAGGAATTCATCACCAGCATTTCTTCTATGTGCCAGATTACAGAGAACATGCTGTGAAAAAGAAATTAAGGCTTCCCCTTTCCATTTCCAAATAACATGAACATTTTATCTAACAACTAGCCTTTCCCTCTTCCAATTATTGTTAACATGTAACATTTATTTGAGACTAGGCAGACTGTTTTGACTATTTTTCAGATCTATATGAGCATCCAGATTCTATGAATATTGTCAAAAATATTTTTTTGCAAATGTTTTCTTATGCTGCCTGCCGGCTTTCCATAAGAAAACACACAAAGTTGAATGTCTCTTTCTTTCCCATTACTTTTTGGCTTACTTGTGGTTGTTTTGTTTCTCTGGTCAGGAAAGGAAGTATCTCTGAAACAATAACCCAATGGGGCATGGGTTGTGTAGTTATTATTATTAATTGGTTGGAAGACTTTTAAGTCAACTTTTAATTTTTTGGGGGATGGGGTTGTTCTGCTGGTATTATGGGACAGCAGAGTTGGATATAATATATCCAACTATGCATGTAAGAAAACATATTATTCTGGATGTATATGTATTGTGTAAATACACATATGATTTCTATTGTGTAAATACACATATGATTTCTTTCTCCCTGCAATCCTCTCTATTTTTCCGTCAAAAATGCATATTTTGCTATGCTTATTAAACATCAAATTTGGCATCTGAGCTTTTAAGAAAAATTTGGCAGTTGGAACTTAGAAACAGCGTCTGCCTTCTTTTCAATGTCGTTAGCAAATTAACTATCTTTAGATCCCCATGACAACCATTTGGAGAATCTACTTAGCCATCATGACTAAGCTGGCCTTCTTTGCAAAGCCACCTATCATCAGGGTATCTAGGAGTACCTAACATTATGTGTTTTAGGCACAGACCTGCCTTCAGTAAATGTCATAGGAGAACTGTTTTTCTTCTTTATCTTAATGATCATTTTAATATTGTCCCCCTGGAAAAACTTTGACCTATAGTAACTTTATGCATTTCAATATTTTTTTAACCTACAAATGTTATACAGACAGTCCTCAACTGAGCCCAAAATTTCTGTTGTTAAGTGAAATATTTGTTAATTGAGTTTTGCCACATTTTATGACTTTTCTTGCCAGTTAAGTGAATCACTGCAGTTCTTAAGTTAGTGACACTGTTGTTACGTGAATCTGGCTTCCCCATTGACTTTGCTTGTCAGAAGGTTGCAAAAGGTGTTCACATGACCCCAGGACACTGCAACCATCATAAACATGAATAGTTGTCAAGTATCTGAATGACTATGGGGGTGCTGCAGTGGTTGTAGATGTGAAAAACATCATAAGTCATTTTTTTCAGTGTTGTTGCAACTTTGAATGGTCACTAAATGAACAGTTGTAAGTCACATATCAAACAATTGTTTTGATAGATACAAATATCTATTGGGAAATAAGGCTAGTTCCTTTTTTAAGCCATAAGAAGTGTTAAATAATCTTTATCAGCTCTTTCTAGATATTGTTGCTAATTGATCATTCTGTGAGAAAAGGAATAATTCTGTTCTTTTAGGTTTTAAATTAATTCTGTACTGTTAACAGGACTAAAAATATAAAAAAGTGCTTTCATTTCAAAGCCAAGGGAGACCATTTAAGATGAATACACAAATGCAGAAAATCTGATCAGTAAAATGTGCAATTTTCACATAGCTACAGTATTTTGCACAACAGAATACTAAAATAAATGTATTGCCATGGCTTTTTTTGTACTGATAAGTGGAAGGAGAAATATTATGTATGAGGGCTGATTAATAAGCATGCCATGAGAACAACTTATACTGTTGAATTATAATAGACATCTAGTTTAGTGTGATGGTTAAAGCACTAGTCTAGAAACCAGGTCACCATGAGTTCTAATCCTTCCTTGGGCCCAAAGCCAGGTGGGTGACCTTGGGCTAGTTACTCTTTCTCAGCTCTAGGAAGCAGGCAATGGCAACCGTATTTGAAATCTTGTCAAGAAAACTCCAGAGATTTTTTCCAGGCAGTCACTAAGAGTCAACATTGACTCAAAGGGACAAATAATAATATCAAGAACAAGGTATGTTCTCACAGTGTAACAGGAATTTAAAATGTTGAGAGGATGCTGTGCAATTGGAAGTTACAAAATGGCTTCCATGATGAGTTCACAAAATAGTTTCCATAGGGAATGTAGTTAGTCATAAGACACTCAACAATACAACAATAAGTACTCTGATGTGGTTGCTTCCTACTGCTCCCTCTGGCATTATAGCAAACCATTCCTTTTATCTATGACTTCCAGACAAAGCATTAAGTTACAGCCCCCTTCCATTTTTATTTCCAAAAATGTCTTTATATCCCATGTGGAACCTGAGACATTCTTGAAAACATGAAGATACCCCAGAGTAGTGTTTTGCTTTGTAGCATTCAAAATCTTCTTTATATTTTCAATTGAAATCTAAATAGTGTTAGAACTGGATGAGTCACTGCTTGTAAGAATCATTATACAATGTTGTTCAAGTATACCATAAATTCCAGTAGAGATTTCTCTACAGCATTACTGGAAGGATTATATATTAGTGACTATTTTGCATTGATTTGCTACAGGGAACAACAAAATGTCAGAAAAATCTTTTGTTCTTTTTGTTTCTGGTTTTCTTTCACTACAGCTTATACTGAAAAGGTAACTGTGGAACTGAGATAAGCCAAATGGCTTAAAATTGTGTCAGAAATATAAAAACACTTTTGCTTGCTTGATTGGATTTTCGAAGTTTAGATTTTATAACAGAATTTTGGAGCTTGTCACAATTTCAAAGATGACAAAGGATGTGCATATCATGAACATTTAAAGTATGCATTGCAGAAGTGAAAAGAGGAATCTAAGAGCTGTTGATACTGCATGCTTATTACCCTACATGTCAGAATGTCAATTTACAAAACATATTTCTGAAGATCTACTGAAAGCAGTAAGTCTAAAAATAACTAAAGTTAAATTAGAAGCTTTTTGTCATATTGTATTGTACTAAGTCAAGACTTGTTGACTGAATGCTGCCTGAAATATATTAGTAACAAAAATAGAAAAACTGCTAAATTTTAAAATGGGAACTTACATCTCTTGGCAATCTAGCTTTTGACAATATTTTTCTTGGTTCATCCTATGAATGAAACTTATTCCTACCCAGGTTAAATTATATTCAATTGGCTAGTTTGGCATCAATAGTTTTAGAAAATAATTATTGCTATAACTGCAAATAATTATTAGTAATTAAAAAGTCTAAATGCAATTTTAGAAAGAAAGTAGTTCCTTACTATTATACATAAGCAAAACAGTTGCTATATAGATGAAAAAAGAATGTAAGAACAAATGGTAAGATCATAGCAACAGAAATAAATTATGCTAATTAGTGTGTGAGAAATTAGGCCAGCCCTTATTAGGAAAGTAAAACTTTAAATTTCTAGAATAGACATGTACAAATTACTTGTTTACGCTGACTGTAAAATGGTTTTGCACCCTTCAGAAGGGATCAGCTGCATTTATGTTTTTCCTTTGTGTTCTGAATAAAACTCTTGAACTCTGTTTATGGTGTCTGATGTTTTGATCTGGGTAGGTAATAAACTACAGGGAAGAAATTCTTCCAACACTACGATCAAGAAGATCATTATAGTTCTAAAGAGATTCATATTCACTATAGAGAGATAATCATATGAACAGCCCCCTTCCATTCATCATATCTTTTATTTTTTTCCCCTTATGCTACCACAATATTTATTTTAGAAGAGGGGGGAATGGATAGTTTTGCAGCTCTAGAAAATCTCTGCTTTACATAGAAAACAGCTACATTGATTCAAATGCTGTCGGTCTCCATTCAGAAGGAACTTTCTCGTGTCAATCTGCTTTGATTTTCCTAATTTCCTAATCTGGGTTCTGCCCATGGAAGAAAGACCCAGTTTCAGAAAAACTTACTCAGAAACATACTGAAAGCATAAAGTATGAGGAAGAGTAATCCTTAATCTCCCTAATTTGGAATAGCTAAAATAACCGATAGTCTTTAGTGCAAGCTTCCATTCCCATTACAGAGTATCCTTTTAAAACAAGCAAGCAAGCAAACAAAAATCTCACTTCATACTGATAGCTCCTTTCAGATCTTTATGGGTGGGAGGTGTTCCCCCCAGGGATGATTCATTCTCATTCTTCATATTCAGTCCCTTTGAGTTTCAGCATATTAACTCTAGGACTTTTCCCACAAATCTCAAACAGTATGTTTAATCTTTCTCAGCAGCCCTATCTTGTAGCGTTCTCCCTCAACAGATTTCCAACTGTTGTCTTCCTCTGTTGCCTACGTAATTAGTTTCCTCCCCACCCTTCACTGCATCTGCTCAGGCAGCCCATTGCCAATTATATCATGGCTGAAGATACAATTGCTTCCTTTTTCTGTATTTTTGTTGCTTTATTTTTAAAATAATATTTTATTTTTTTAATTACACAAATGAATGGCTGTTGTAATGTGAACCACCCACAGAATTTGAAAGTGGGCAGAGTAAGCACTTTCCTGATAATTTAAATGACCATACAAATATTATATTTCACAGGGCTGGGAACAAGGTGAACCAGAAACTATAGATGAGACATTGGCAAATTTTCTGTGGATCATTCTTGAATTACTAGTTACTACCGTGTTTCTCACATAATAAGGCCGGGCCTTATTTTTTTTTTGACCCCCGAAAAACGGCTCGGACGTCTTTTTGGGGGTGATTTAATTCCCCCCCCCACTTGCATCCTCGGGTGGGTGGGCAGGCGGTGACAGCTTGGATATTCGGGAGACCTTTGGGTTCGGGCCACTGTTGCTTTCCCTTCTCCCTTGCTGCCCTTCTCCCTTGCTGCCGCGGTGTTTGGTGCAGCCACGTGGGGCCAGTCAGGGCTCCTCCTTGCAACAGTTCTCATGTTTAATATGGGGCTTAATTTGGGGGGAGGGGCTTAATTTGATTTTATGCCAATAAAACATGGTGGGGCTTCCTATTGGTGGAGGCCGTATTGTTGGAGAAACACGGTAGCAGTTATAGAATTGGAAGGAAACTTTTGCATGTTCCAGCCAGTATTTTCTTAAGTTATCATTTTACTTAGGATTATATTGTTCAAATATGTCTATTCACATATAGACATATGAATATTCACTGAATATTCACATTAGAATATTCAGATTTCTGTAGCAAATTGTAATATTTCAAATGAGGCAATCAGTTAATTGAAATTTCCTTTTGTTAAGTTCTGCGCATGGGCGAAAAAAGTGGAGATGAGACGATGAACAGTGAACTTCAACTCTTTATTTAACATTGTGGAACAGAGCAAAAACTACGATAGCAACAGCCCTTTATATAGGCAAGTCGCTGATCAAGTAACCAATAAGAAACGTGAAGCGCTAGCTCCCTTAACCAATGAAAGAGGCCCGTTAATAGCCAATCAGATTCTCCTGAACGGACCAATCCGATGTCGCTATTATCGGCCAATCAGAAGTGCAGGGCTAGAACCCTGCACTTTTCTAAAGGTTTTAATAATCTTTATTTAAGCACTTTTATTAATTCATAACACCCCTTCCCCCTGGGTTCTGTTTAAGGGTGCGGTGATGTAATCTCTGAGGTAGGAAGGTTGTTTAGACTGTCTATTAGATTTACGTTGTCCCCCCGGTTCTTCTCTATAATCTTGTTTTGGCAGGATGTTTTCTGGCAAGTCGGGTGCCGGCAGTTCTTCACTGAAGAACTTGGTGCCGCTAATGTCCTCGTTGTCCTCTAGCCTTTGTGGGCTTGCCTCTGACAAGGTGTCCCTTTGAGGCGAGCTTACCCCCATCTCTGATCTTTCTTCATGCGTTATGCCCAAATGCTGACTTCTTCCGTTCGTGTTTTCTGCCGTTTCGAATTTGGTTTCTTTGGCATCCCCTCCCCCCTCAGTTTGGGAGTCACCGGAGTCGCAGAAACTAGCTTGTAGCCTCGAACGCAGCTGATCAATATGGCGCTTCCATATTCTTCCGTCGCGGCTTTTTACTCAGTATGACCTGGATCCCGTGACTTGGATTACAGTTGCCTCGACCCACAAAGGATTGCCAGAAAAGTTCCTTGTGAAAACTAGGTCGCCTATCTTGAATTCGCGGCATTTCCCACTAGATCCGTGGGGTTTTTCTGGTTCCTACGATGGGTATAGTCGGTCGAGGTGGGAGCGGAGTTTGCGTCCCATTAACAATTCAGCTGGAGTCTTATTGGTGGCGCTGTGCGGAGTGATGTGTTGAAGAAGGAGTATCCTGTTTATCTTATCTTCGATATCCCCATAATCCATTTTATGTAGGGTCTTTTTGATGAACTGTACCATGCGCTCGGCTCTTCCATTGGCCGCAGGATGCACCGGCAAAGTTAGCGCATGGCGAATACCACGGTCCACCAAATACTGTTCAAAAGGAAGCGCGGTAAACTGGGCGCTGTTGTCGGATACCAGAACGTCTGGCAGTCCATGTGTCGCGAATATTCTGTTCAACTTCCTGATGACGGATTCGATTGTGGTACTTTTCATTTCGTGGATCTCAAGCCAGTTTGAGTAGGCATCCACCGTTAATAGGAATGTGCACATTCCTATTAACGGTGGATGCCTACTCAAACTTAGTAGGTCCCGCAAAGTCAATATGAATACGGGACCATGGTCCCCGGGGTGTTTCCCACTCCGTCGGTGTTGCTTTTGGTGGGGCATTGCTAGCTTCCTGGCATTTGTAACAAGTCTTTACCCAGGCCTCGATCTGCTTGTTGATACCCGGCCACCACGCGTAGCTTCGTGTGAGCGCCTTTATGCGCACGATGCCGGGGTGGCCCTCATGCAAAGTTTTCAATAGCGCTCGTTGTAACCGCTCTGGGACGACGACTCTATCCCCCCAAATGATGCAGCCCTTCTGGGAAAACAGTTCCGTCTGCCGATTCTTGAAAGGAATGAAGTTGTCAGGGATTTGATCCAATGGCCATCCTCGCTCGACCCAGCTAAGAACTCGCGCCAAAATGGGATCGCATTTGGTTTCGATCGCAATATCTCAAGCTGTCAGTGGTGGTGATTGAAGTGTCTCAATCTGGAGCATTGTGACGGTTGGAGCTGGGTCATCAACAGTTTCCGGAAGTGGTGCATGGCTTAGTGTGTCAGAGTGGCGGATGGCTTTCCCCAGGCGGTGTTGCAGCTTAGAATTATATAAAGCCAAGAATTCTGACCAGCAAGCCATTCTGGGAGATAATATATAAGGGGTTGGCTTGTCTCCCGCTATAATCCCCAGCAAAGGTTTGTGGTCGGTAACTATAATAAAAACTCGCCCATAAATATATTCATGAAATCGTTTAACAGCAGATACAACAGCAAGAGCCTCTTTATCGATTTGACTATAGTTACGTTCAGCTTTTGATAGCGTTTTTGAAAAGTAGGCAATAGGGGCTTCCTACCATTTGGTAACACATGGCTCAAAATGACACCCACTCCGAATGGTGATGCATCACATGTAATTGTTAAAGGCAAAGTCTCGTTATACTGCATCAAAACAGCATTGGAGGTCAATAAGATTTTTACTTGTCGGAACGCATGTTCCTCCTGATGTCCCCAGACCCAGGTTGCCTTTTTGTCCAACAGACGATGTAGGGGCTTGGCTACGGTTGCTTTGTGGGGCAGGAAAACGTTGTAAAAATTGATAAGGCCCAGGAAAGCTTGGAAATCAGTCTTATTTCTGGGCCTTGGGGCGTTTTTGATTGCCCTCAGCTTGCTATCAGTGGGGTGAATGCCCTGTTTATCGATTAAGTACCTCAAAAATTCTACTTTATCCGTACACAGTTGACACTTTTTTTTTTTTACTTTAAGGTCAGAGTCTTTAAATTTCTGGAGAACCAACCTCAGGCACTCCTTTAGTATTTCTCTAGTCGGAGCAGCAATTAAAACGTCATCAAAATATGGTACAGCCCCTTTTATACCCTGTAATAATCTCTCCATCAAGCTCTGAAAAATTCCCGGGGCCACGCTAACTCCGAATTGGAGTCGGTTGCACTTAAATGCACCTTGGTGCATAATGATTGTTTGTGCCTCTGCCGTTTTTTTATCTACAGGCAGTTGTTGGTATGCCTGTGCTAAATCCAGTTTAGCGAAGACTTTTCCGCCCCCCAGGGAATGGAGAAGGTGTTGTACCACTGGTACCGGGTAAGCGTTCTGCTGAAGGGCGTGATTCAGGGTGGCTCGGTAGTCCCCACAAATTCTTAATGATCCATCCGGCTTGATAGGTGTTATGATTGGGGTTTTCCAGGGAGCGTGGTCGGTTGGTTCTAACACACCGTGGCTATTAATTTATCAAGCTGCTCGTCAATCTTTGGTTTAAGGGCAAATGGAACTCGACGAGGCTTAAGGCAGATGGGAGCTACTTCGGGGTTAAGGTTAAATGATATCGGGGTCCCCTTGTACTCGCCTAGTTTGTCTGCAAAGGCATCCTGGAATTTCTGGACGAGGGCCTCTTCCCAGTTGTCACTGTTGGTTCGGTGAATGCCGGCTATTTCAATCCCAAGTGGAGCGAACTATTGGAGGCCTAACAAGCTAGGCCGATCCCTGTCGACTACGGTCAATGGTAAGGATGTAGTACAATTTTTAAATGAGACACGGACTTGGCTGGATCCAACGACTGGAATTCGGTTCCCCTGATAATCTTTGAGTATGATTCTTTGGGCTCTGAGGTCTTGATGCCGTAATGGTTTGGTGTGCCTCTTCTCATTTCGTTGAATGGGCTAGTGGTTTGTTTCTGTAGGAGTGGTTGTTCCATTGGTGGTTCAAGGGTTCCCGATTCACAGGTCGGTTTCCTGCAGTTTGGCGGTAGTTGTTCCCCCTCTGTGGTGGGCTGGATCCTTGCTTGCTTCTACAGACTCTTCCGATGTGGCCTCTCTTTCTGCAAACATGGCAGAGCGCGTCGAGGAATTTGCAGTCTGATCATGGGTGGTTTGCCCCACAACCAGCGCCTTGATACTGCAATCTCTGGTTACGTTGATGGCGTTGGTCTCATTCAGACTGGAGCCGGTTGACTTCTTCTTCATCACTTTCTGATGACGATTTGAGGTCCTCGTGGTGGGTTGCTGTTGCATGTCTCTCAAGGTGAGGTGAGGCTTCGCCGGTGAGTTGGCAGAGCGGGGCGTGGGTGCGGCGCATTCGGGCAGCCGACTTCCTGGTTGCTTCTGCTGCAGTAGCGTCAGCGAATGGCATCTGCAAGGCTGATGTCGCCTTTCGGCATCAGCTTACTCTGCACGTGTGGTGCTTCTAATCCCAGAATTATTCAGTCTCTCAGGGCTTCTTCGAGCTCGGTGAACCCACAGAGGCCTCCCAGATTCCGGAGATCCACAATGAAATCTGCAACACTTTCTCCCTTCCGCTGGTCTCTCTGGTAAAATTCATGTCTTCAGACAAGCGTTGGTATGGTTGGTGCATAGTGGGCCCGTAGAAGGGGCTCGAGGACGTCCCAGTCCATGGCCTTCACCTCAGCCAGATTAGCTAGTGCCTTGGCCATCTTAAACACGGTCGGCCCACAGTGAGACAGGAATACCGCTCGCTTTTTTCCGGTAGTGGCATCCTTCAAGTTGTTGGTCTCCAGAAACATCTGGAATCGGTCCATATATGAGTCCCAGTCTTCTTGTGCCGGGTCGAATGGAGCGGGTGGTATGATGCTGCTGGACATGGTTCAGCCATTGGTGCATCTTCAGCCACGTGCTCTGTTTAGCGCTCTATAGTGCTCAGTCAGCTCTGACATCTCCGAATCCTATCCTCGTCGCCAGTGTTAAATTTTGCGCATGGGCGCAGGAAGTGGAGACGAGACGATGAACAGTGAACTTCAACTCTTTATTTAACATTGTGGAACAGAGCAAAAACTATGGCAGCAACAGCCCTTTATATAGGCAAGTCACTGATCAAGTAACCAATAAGAAACGTGAAGCGCTAGCTCCCTTAACCAATGAAAGAGGCCTGTTAATAGCCAATCAGATTCTCCTGAATGGACCAATCCGATGTCGCTATTATCAGCCAATCAGAAGTGCAGGGCTAGAACCCTGAACTTTTCTAAAGGTTTTAATAATCTTTATTTAAGCACTTTTATTAATTCATAACACCTTTCATCCTAGGTTCATCTTATACCTTCTTTTCTTGTTTTTAGTAGATATGGGCAACCTGTTTTCCCAATCTCTTCTCCCTTCTTTTGAAACTGGTTGCTGGTTAATCTTACCACACTGCTGAATTTGCCAAAAGTCAGTAAGACCCTAAAATATAGTTTACAAAAGCAAGAAAAATCTACCCACCACAGCAGAAACAGGAAAAAAAATCTCTGGTTAAGAATGTTAACTACAACCCCTCGCCATAAAGAGTATAACAATTTTTGTTGTTAAAAAGAGATCTTGCAAAAATATATATATCACCCTATCCCAAGACTTTGGGCTACTTATAGCAATAACAATGCAACAAAAGCAATAAATAATGCAATAAAAGTAGTCAATAAATCCCATATTAATTAAAAAAACAGCCCCCAGACATGTGTAAATGTCCAATTCCCTCATTCCAAAGCCAATTCCTTAATTCTCAAATACCAAGTGGAATAAGAGCATTTAACTGCTTTCATAAAATGCATAAGTGAAGGGGCCAAACTGACCTTGGGGCAAATGATTTCACAACAATGGACAAATAATGCAACCTGTTGGTTCCAGCCTCTGAACCTCACATGGTGTGGAAACCTAACGCACACATCCCCACAAGAAAAAATAGAACTGATAGGTTCTATTTGAGAGATATGATCTCAGACATAATTGAGAGCCAAACCATCAATGGCTTTACAGTACTTTATAGTATTTACAATTGCACATAGAAACCTCTTATTGACCATTGTCTACAAATCTAATATTATTCTGTTGGAACTTCTCTCATCAAAGGCAACTGTTTTTTTTTTTTTTACAAACTGCAGTTTGTTCAAAAGAGCCAGTTTGATGTAGTGGTTAAAGCATCTAGCTATAAACCAGAAAATCATGAGTTCTTCCTTTGACCCAAAGCTAGATGGGTGACCTTGGGCCAATCACTTCCCCTCAACCTTAGAAAGGAAGCAATGGCCAACTATTTCTGAACAACCTTGGAAAGAAAACTGCAGGGACTTTTCCAGGCAGTCTCAGAAACTTGAACGTGATTGAACAAAAGGACAAAAGCTTCTTCAAAGGCAGCTCCAGAAATGGTCTAACCTAGAAATCCTGAGAGCATTAATCAACATCATCAGGGTATTTTCCTCCAAAAAGAACTGCAACTATAAAGCAGTTAAAATGGAGAAAAGTTTCACTGACCACAACTGATTAAGCAAAAGTTATGAATCCAGGTAGGAACTTCCCCCCCAACCAAAAATTCTTCAAAGTCAGTGTGATTCCCAGTAGGGGTTATCAGTCTGCTAGGAACTCTCCTTCCCCCAATTCATAGGCTTGCTGTTCAGGATGAGTGTGACCCAATCTAAATCCAATGCATGAGCTGGAATCATATGAGGATTTTACAAGGAACAATTTATATATACATACTAATTCCATCTTTTCAGGGTTCAGTTTCAGGCTCTTTTATTTTATCCAATCTTTTACAGCCTCTAGACTGGTTTAATTGCATCTCCAGCTCAGCATACGGCAGCATGATGTTGACGCTGTACTTAAGTGAGTTGATTCTTCATTAATCATACAAAGTTGTAACCAAGGGATTACAAGTGTAAGGAATTCTGATTTCTGCACTTTGTTCATGTTATGCATGCACAAGGAAATGCTGCTTCAATGCAGCAAATGTTACTTTAGAAACAGCAGCATATTGCTAGCTTGTATTTAAAGGGATGGTGTGGTTATACAGGTGATTCTTGGCTATTTCCAGATCACAACAGCATGTTGACATGATTGAGTATTTAAATGCAGACTTATATTCTGCTTCACAGCCTTCTCTAAGCGGTTTAGAGAGTCAGCATATTAAGAATCTGGGTCCTCATTTTACCCACCTCGGAATGATGGAAGACTGAGTCAACCTTGGAGGATTTGAACTGCCAAACTGCTGGCAGCTGGCAGTTAGAAGTAGCCTGCAGTACTGCTTTCTAACCACTGCATCACTACAGCTCTTTGTCACCATGGATTAGTTTGAAAGACACTTCAGTTTATCACCAGCTCAAACACAGAAACACTGATTTAAAAATAAATAAAGAGCTGGAAAAGATGTGTGCTTAGCATAGAGAGAGCAAAATAAGACTTGCAGCTATTGGCTAGCTGCAAGCAGGCACTGATTGTGCTCAGCTAATATTCAGAAGGGATAAGTGACAATTGTTTAGTGATTCTGTAGTGGTTTTCTAGGTGAAATGTTAATATAGTCACTGGGCCATGTACAAAATGCCGTATGATAAATACATAAATAAGTGGTTCTCTGAAAATACTAGAGGCCAGCAAATATATAAATATGCCTGTGGTTAGGGTTAGGGTTAGGGTTTCTGATGATGTTTGAAAATGCTTCCAGCTACCTATCATAATCTTAAATGTATTTTAAAATGGGTTTAAATGCTTTGGCAATGGAAATACTGATTATTTGCATATACCCAAAGAGCATAGAGGTCACTCTTAATTCAAATACTGTTTGTGACTGACATCTTAATACCAGCTAGTTTTAAAGTTCAAGCAGCCTTCTCTAATCTCATGTCTTCCAGATGTGTTGGACCATCTCCCATTATCCTCAGCTGGCATGATTGCAAAAGTATCTAATAATTCAGAAACATATCTGTGTTGGCATAACCCCATTTAAATCAGAGGGCTACAGGAATCATGTTGGTCCCTATTTTCAATCCAGATATGCAGAGAATTAATTACATGAATTACTGGGCTACAGTGGAAAGCCCCATGAAATCATTAAACAATTTTGAATTAGAACTGTTGTTGACACATGTTCTACAAGCTTCATTAAGGCTTGACATTCTTACTACAAAATGAATGTGATTCTCTCAATAAAAAATGAGAAGGATCAATGATTCTGGTATGTAGAGGGCACTTACATCATAATAAAAAAAAACTAGAGAAAATGCATGAAACAATAAACAATATCTTCAAAGCAATAAAAATTCGCAAGGGAAAAAGAAAAGAAACTACCCCTTTCTGGATATCCTTATAAGTAGAGGAATTGATAGCAGATTAGAAACAAATTTATTGAAAAATGACTTAACCAATTCTTCATTATCCAAGTAACAACCCAACCTCTCATAAGAGAAACTGTGCAAGAATATCATTCAGACAAATACAAATTCACTGCAGCAAACCAAAACACCCAACAGATTGCTTATACAACATAAACAAAATGGATACCCATGCAACTTTATCAAAAAAAGTGCCTGAACACACAATCCATTAGAGGACAACAAGCTATGAAAAAGGATTATACTGCTATACATCAGAAATGTCTCAAAAACAACCAGAAGACTATTATATATCATCATAGTATATAGACCTGTGATGGTGAACCTATGGCATGCGTGCCACAGGTGGCACACAGAGCCATCCCTGTGGGCATGTGAGCCATCACCCCAGCTCGGCTCTGCCACGCATGCGCATATGCCTCCTGCCAGCCAGCTGGTCTTCAGGTGTCTGCCACACATGTACGGAGGGCGGGGCGCATTCAGGGGTGGGGTGCATATGAGGAGTGCATGTGCAGGTGACACATGCATATGCACAGGGGTAGGATGCATTGCATTTTGGGGGAGTGCACAGTTGGGCACTTGGTGCCAAAAAGGTGAGCCATCACTGATATAGACCAACTAAACTCCTCCAAAACTTCTTTAAATAAATTAAAGGACACAGTAGCCCATATGATGAAACATCTGCAAGCAAACAACCAAACTCAGAACATACCAAGGACTCCACAGTTCAATTCTGAGCTTCATATATTCTCTTCTACTGGGATCACAGATCAATTATGTGGATATACTGTACCTAGTTGATGATCCAATGACAGCTATTGCAGTCATGAAAAGTTTCTCTTACTTTTCCAAAATTTCTTTATCCTTAGTGCTCATTCTTTCAACCTGATCTGTCACCTTTCATTTGAAGTAAGAGAAAAAGCAAATTCATTTTTCTGGTGTCACATAACTGTATGCTCATACAAACCCACACTTTCTGTGATAGTAGTTTGCGATATCTATTGAGGTTTCACAATGCTAATGTTCAAAGTGGATTTAAATGCTGTAAGCAACTATTATGGCACTCTAAGTAGCTTACATTATTTTTAAGGATTGCCCTCTCCTTCCCACAACTTTTTCATGCATAACAGCTGAAGCCAAACTGATCACATCTTAGTTCTGTCTGTTTCAGCTGATATAATTATCATGCTTGGTAGGCTATTTGCTAATTCCTTTCCAATCCTGTTAAATGACTGGAACTTGTCACAGGGTTTAATTTGCATCACATATTTCCACAGTGACTCTTAGACCAATTCTTTCAGCTTCTAAATCAGTGATGACTTTCGCCACCTCTAGCAATTTACAGTGGATATAAAAAGTCTATACACCCCTGTTAAAATCCCAGGTTTTTGAGATGTAAAAAATATGAGACCAAAATGAATTACTTCAGAATGTCTTTTCACCTTTAATATAATATATGGGCTATAGAATACAATTAAAAAACAAACTCAAGTCCTTTAGGGGAAAATATTGTACAATAAAATGTACAATAATGTGGTTGCATAGGTGTGCACTGTCTTATAAGTAGAGATGTGGCTGGCTTCAGAATTAACCAATCACATTCAAACTGGTATTAAATAGTAATCAGTACATGCCAGTGATGGGATTCAAAAAGTTTTACCACTGGCTCGGTGGGCGTGGCTTGGTGGGCACACTTTGTGTGCGTGCACACATTTGCGTGTGCATGCATGCCAAATGTGTACTTTGCATAGGTGCAGAGGCATTCCAACCCACCTCCTGCAAGCCTTCACTCTCCCATTTGTTTCAGCAGCTGCTGCGTGTGTCACTCTGCTGTGCCACACAAAGCAGCTATGCTTCAAAAGCAGGGAATGAAGGTGAGTATGGGAGGCCAGACGAGTGGGTGGGTCCAACAGCAGAGTTATACAGAGAACCAATTTAGTCTCCACTGCTCATTGCTGCTACTGGCTTGGCAGAACTGGGCCGAATTGGTAGAATACCACCACTGGTACACGCCTGCCATCAATTAAAGTGACTCTGATCAAGCCCATTTAAAATACAGTTGTTCTAATAGGATATTCCTGATATTTATTCAGTTGACTCTTATAACAAATTGCATAGAGTTTACAAAACATCAAGGAATTTTATTGGAAAGTATAAGGCAGGAGAAGCATACAATTTTTTTTTCCAAAGCATTGGATGCACCAAGGAACACAGGGAAGGCAATCATCAACAGGTGGACATTATCATGTCTGTTCTATCTGTTCTTTCAAAATTGATGAAAAAACAAGTAAAAAATTGGTCTGAGAGGCTGCCAAGAGGTCTACAACAACATTAAAGGGTCTGCAGAAAATTCTGGCAAATATATTGGTTGTGTACTATATGTGACAACAATCTCCTGCTTTCTTCATATATCTGGGTTGTGGGATAGGTTGATAAGATATGTTTTCTTTCTAGAAAAACATCCAACTTTGACTACATTTTGCAAAAAACTACATCAAGCGTAACAAAACCATATTTGAAAACATGTTATGGTCTGATGAGACCAAGCTTAAACTGTTTGGCCATAATTCCCAAAAAATATTTGTTGCAAAAACAACACTGTGCATCACCAAAAGTACAAAATACCCACAGTGAAGCATTATGTTTTGGGGTTGCTTTTCTTCAGTTGCAACTGGCCCTATAGTCAAGGTGGAAGGAATTATAACAGTTACAAATACCAGTCATTTTGGTACAAAACCTCCAGACCTCTGCTAAAATGCTAAAGATGAAGACAATTTTCACCTTTCAGCACAACAATGATTCTAAGCATTCATCCAAACAAACACAAGAATACCTTCACCAGAAGAAGATCAAAGTTTTGGAATGGCCAGAGCCCAGACCTGAATCCAATTGAAAATCTGTGGGGTGACTGAAGAGGGCTGTGCACAGCAGAGGGCCTTGCAATCTGACAGATTTAAAGTGCCTTGTGCAAGGAATTGTGGGCAAAGTTTCCTAGGCCAAGATGTGCTATGGTGACAGGTTCCTACGCCAAAAAACTGGATGCTATCATAAAATCAAAAGGTACTTCAACAAAATATCAGTTTAAAGGTGTGCTCCCAAGCAACGACATTATTGTGATTTTTTTAAATTTTTATTTTTCCCCTAAAAGATTTTAGTTCAAATTTCAATTGAACTGTACAGCTTATATGTTATATTAAAGGTGGAAAACATTCTGAAGTGATTTATCTTGGTCTGATTTTTTACATCTCAAAAACTGGGCATTTTAACAGGGATGTATGGACTTTTTATATCAACTGTATTGGTACTTTTAGGAAGGAAGATAATCAGTATTATTCAACATTATTCAATAATTGTTTCTTCTTGCTCATTCAGTACCGTATTTGTGTATGATTCTGTCTTGATACATGGTACATTAATGGGAATAGGATCGTATTTTAGTCTGCAATACTTTTTTAGATGCCTTAAATACAGATTTATACAATTGGCTATCAAAACAATATATAATTCTTCCCATTTCTTTATAGAATAGCACTTTTCATTTCCATGTAGTAGAGTTAAGAAATTAAGATGCATGGTCTTAGTTAACCTTTTAAGAGCTTCAATTAGCTTCTTATCTTAAAAGTGACAGAAAATCTGATACAAATTTGTAGGGTCAAACCACTCATACCTTCTACCTTTCTCTATTAGTCTGTCTCAGCTAGCTGACTCTCCATCAGGACTTTGTGGATCTAACCTATTTGACCTTTCAGTTCTTGCCTCCATTTATTTCTCTGCCCTTCTCTTCAGTATATTTTTTCTCTGCTCTTGAGACTGCACTGCTGATGACTGCTGATCTATTGTACTTGCTGAGCATAGTAATACTCAACACAAATGATAAATAGAAGTTAGTGATAAGCTACAGTATTCTGGCTGTTTGTTTCCCACCATTGTTATTTTGCTGTAGGAGAACGTTTATTTTAATGCTATTATTGTACTTTGGTGACTATTACACTGGATTTAACCACCTTTAAAAAGAAACCTCTTTAGAACTAAGAGGTATTGCTTCACTTTGCAATGTTGAAAGCCAGCCAGTTAGTGTTAGGGTGTGTCTGACTATCCTGTTCAATTTGCTAAAAAGGATGTTCCAAAACATTGTTGACCTGATGGCACAATTGTTTTTATTTAATGCCATTTTCATTATCTATTTAATGCAATACTTTCCTATTGGTGAAACTATTTTAATATTTTCAGTATGTTGCTCGATTGACATGATTAGGTTCAAATGTTCTTTGCAACCAGACTGAATAAAATATGCCAGAGAATTAGATTCTGTCTTTAGCTCACATTCTATATTTGCTTAGTACATTGCTTAATTTTGAAATATTTAGTTTGATGATATGAGTTAGTTAAAATTCCTTTCTAAAGTTACTTTGGTGATTGAGGTAGCTGTAAGGATTAGATTCTATTGATTTTATTTTGTTTATTAAACAAATTTATATGGTTTCTTATCTACCAGTGGACATCTGGGTGGCAAACAAAGATGAAAACATAATGCAATTATTAAGTCCAGTTGGAAGAGATAAAACAAAAGCTAAATCTGAGTTCCCAGTAAAAATTTCATTACCTTAAATCACACACAACCACATCAGAGCTCCATTAGCATCCTGACCTCAAGATTTCTGGATTTGATCCAGAAGTACACTGCTATTAAATTTGATCCAGAACTATATAGCTATTAAAGTCACTCTTTTGCTTACTCCTTTCTTTTTAACACTGCTTATGAGAGGAAAAAAACTCCTCATAATATTTGGAGGAATTACTCAAAATCTCAAATTTTGTTAAGGGAATACAAAATAAACTCAAGAGAAAAATTGATGATAGAGAGACATTGTTGCCAATACTTTTCTTATTTACAGTTATTAGAAAGAATTAAAAGACACTTATGGTTTTAAACATACGGCTGAGTAGAAAAAAATTGAATTATGTATATATAATATACACATTTTTACTAAAATTTATATATCTTATAGAAATTTTAAACAGAAGAACAAGTGAAAGAATGTATGATAAAGGGGACTGCAATTTTGATTATAATGGTAGAACAATGAATGACTGAATTGGTTCTGATATTAATATTTGATTGGCAGTATTGAGATTTGTGTTGCATTATGATTGAAATTTCACAAGGTAGAAATTTATACTATGTTAAGATTACACATAATCTTTAAAATAATTTTTATAAAATGATGCACCAGTGGCATATATCTTCAGAGAAATTATTTAGAATATATTAAAGCACTTCTAGTTCATGTTTGAAATCTAAATCAGAAATTTTGTCATGCTTGTGTAAATTTTTTAAAAAAATTTAGATCTTCTAGTCTCACTTATATATCACTGGAAGTCTGATAGATAAACAGCTGCAAAAGCTTGATTTTTGTGGAATTTTGTTTTTGTGTATGATAAGTGCAACAAAATTATTGTATGCAAAAGGATGGAAAAATTCCACCATGCCTACAACGGAGGAATAGTTGGTGAAGACAATGTAACTTGCTGAGGCCAAATTCACTTCTTTGGTTAGAGAAAAGACAATATCTTCTATGTTTATTGCTGACTGGAAATGCCTTGTGGACTTTTTGCGGAAAACAGAAAAAAATGATCTTATTTACGGTTTTGGTGATTAGATAGGATAGATTATAAAAAGAAGAGAGACATGTTGTAACTTTAGAGAAAAGATAAATTTATAATTGTAATTTAAACTGCTGTAAAGATAATGGCAGTTTATTTTTATCTTTCTTCTTTTCTATTTTTCTTTTATGTTTTTTCCCCTTTCTTGTACTTTATCCACTTTAATTTTGTTTTTTCCCTACTTTATATGGGCTTGTGGTAGTTTCATTTTCCTTTTTAAAACTAGCATTTAATTATGCTTTTATAAAAGCAATCTGATATGTACCATAACTTAGGCTGGTGAAAGGTGAGCCACTAATGTGAGTGTGGGAATATTAGATTTTCATTCCACCTTTATTATTTATATATATTACTCAAGGCAGTGAACATACCTAATACTCTTTCCTCCTCCTCCTTTCCTCTCAACAACCAGTGTGTGAGGTGAGTGGGTCTAAGAGAGGGAGAATGCACAGCCCAAAGTCACCCAGCCAAGTTTCATGCCTAAGGCAGGAGTAGAACTCAACCACTGCACCAAAATTGTTCTCCATTTTCATAATAGCGTCTTAAATGAACAGAAGAACAGAGTGAGTTAGGTTTGCTAATGACATCCTGTCAGCTTTTACCCCAGAGTCTTTGCCTAATTAACAAAACGCTGAAGAATCCCCATTAAAAATAGGTGATCTGGAGAGAGGCCAATTTAACTAATGTTCTGCAAATTTTAAAGTAGCAGCTAATAAATGGGTCATTAACAAGGTAAGAAAGTAATGTTGAAACAGAACAGAACAGAAAAAAAATGAGCCAAAGTTTAGTTCAGTTCACCAAGCCCTGGTTTCCTGTTTCAAAAAGATTGTGACATTTTGTACTCAGCTGGGTAGTGTTAAGTGGGTTCCCAAAATGTGAGCCTGAATATTAGAGAGCCCTTGAGATTTTATATTTATGTACAAAAAAATCCTGTAGGGGAGCTTTGAGGCTAGCTTAGCATTGAAAATTTTAATTACATCAGGAGGGTAGCATCTATTGCTAGAACAGAAACAATGGATAAGCACAAATAAGGTGGCTTCTGATTTCAGTAGAACAGAATGATGATGGGTTGATCAGGAGAATGGTGAAATAACAAGCCAAGAAACCTAAAATACCTGACCTGCTCAACTGGACAGTGCAAAATCAACCATTTATTGCAATTGAATATTCTTTCAAAAAAACTTTTTTGAATTTTGATAACAATATTGAATATGTATCTGTGATCCACTAGCTGATATATCTGTAAAACATCATCCAAACTTTATTTATTTGGTGGATTTCCTATTAAATGGATTTTCCCATTTGCTTCCAACTAACAGTATCTTTCTGCTAGCTTTGTTTACATAAAATTATTCGTATTAATTTCTCAATTGTTTGTGAGAGGGCAGCAACAGCATTCAACACCAGGAACATGCCAGGTCCTGTATCTTTCAACAAAGAAAAAAAAATATTCCTGCTGGAGATCTTCCACTAACTAAAGTAAACAACGTTAGTCAAGATGGATCAGTTATATGTCTCTATTAAAATAGCTTCAAATATTAATGTATCCCATATGAGGTAACAATTGTGAGGCAAGCTGGCAATTATCTTTTACGTGGTAGTTTGAAAAAATCTGTGTTTTATAGTATGCTATTCTGAGAGATGTCCATTAGTGATAAGGCATGTAGCAAGAGTTTTAATTTTTTAATGTTTTGCTATAATTTATGAGTGTGTATAGTTTTATCATTCCAACATGGAGAAACTTAGTGCTTTTTGCCTTGATCTCATACTGGATATTTTGAAATAGAAAGAAGGAAGGAAGGAAGATAGCATCCTTGAAAATACATTAACAACTGATTTCTTGTTTTGTTTGCTTCACTCCACACACCTGACATTGAAAATAAGTATTTATACACACAATTTTTCTTGTAGAATACTTCTTACTTTTATGCTATTGTTGGAAGAAATATCCATCTGGTTCAGTTCCGAGTTGGGACGAAGACAATGGAAACATAGAGGCTGATGGGGAAAAATGGTTTAATGATGAAGTAGAACCACATGGATGATCCTGAGCAGCTGACCACATGGAGTTGAGAGTGAGTTTTTTAAATAGCTTCTCTTGGGCTTTGAACTTGAACTTCCTGTTCCTGTGCAAGAACATGTATTCTATTGGCTGCTGTCAGACTCCCATGGGGCTATGCAGGGGTCATAGCTGAGGTTATCTGAGCTCCCAGGTTGGGTTGAAGCTTGGCTGATAAAATCTCCTTAGGAGATTGTGTCATGTGGTAAACTCTGCTGCTAGATGGATTAATCCTATTATGTCCTGGAGAGTCATGTCTTAATCCCATCACCCTGGAGCTGGAGTTCTTTTGTCTTGTAGATAGGCTGGCCCAGTCTTTGTTAATGGGCACCAAATACCTGCTGCGGGCAGGGAGCTGGTATTTTTATTTCTCTTCTAGGGGAAATATTTTATCCTGCCTTTCTAAAATTCTCAAAATATTTCATTCTTTTAGGAGAAGGGTAGATGCTAACTTTCTACACTATAATATTTTGTATAAAAGTAGATTCCTTTCTGACAGTTTAACTGTACTAGGCTTCTATCATAGTAACATACTTCATTTTAAACTCAATTTCTTTTACTCATCAGTTCCTATCTTTTAATCAAACATGTCTCTTAAAATTGGTGCAAGGATAACAAATTGTGTTTCAGCCACAGTTTGTAAGTTCTTTTTATAACATTGATTTTGAAATTTTCTTTAGTTAAAACATAACACATAAACAATATGGTAATAATAGTTAAATATAAAGTAAGCCAAATATGTCCAAACCAAGAGCCATTCTTTATCTAAGAAGAGACCTATGATCCTCCTTTAAACTTTATAAACAGTTCTCCAAGGACTGTTTTGATTCTTCATGATGCAGGTAACAATTGCAAGTAATAATATAATGACAATAACAGGCCCTTTCATAGTTGCAGTTTAAAGTCAAGGACTGCAATATGCAAATTAAACCAATATCAGGAACACAGAAATTGATTCCATCCTGCATATTTTCCATCCTGCAGTCTTGTATATTTATTAATTCAGTTTGGTTTAGCCAAGATGATAAGAACCCATAATATTTATCCTATGGAAGCAGACTAACATTGTTTCCAAGCTTTTCTATGAATGGTTACTTTGCCCTTTCAAGTTTAAACCAAATATTTCATGTGAGTTACTAACAATAGCTGCTTTAAGCAAAGATAGGGTAAACAATACCCAAAATGTTCACACTTTAATTATATTGCAGACCTGAAAGTATTTTATGCTTAATAAGACTTTGTGAAATAATGCTCAATAACTAAGTACCCATTTAATCAAATCATAATTACTGTATTATTGATATTCCAAGGGGTATTTTCTCCCAAGGAATTATGCTAGAATGTTATGGGAGAAATAACTGTAAATTATTTTTAAGGTCATCTGGTCTGTCTTGTTAGCAGATATGTTGTATCATATTGTGTGCCAATGGAGGTTTTAGGAAATTCATCAAATATCTCAACATGTGCAATCAGCTATTGATTGGAAAGACGTAGCTTGCTGAAAAGTCAGGGGATCAGTCTTCAAGTCTTGATCTTCCTCTGTGTAAAAGCAACAAAATAATAGGAGACTGTCTTTGTATAATAACAAACATTTATGATAATCTAAAAGAATTTTCAAACAACACTGAAGACAAGAAAAGTGAAAGTAAAATAGATTAGAGCTATGCATTTTTTTAATAAACTCAGCCAAAGTGTTCCAGTCTGTAGTGTGAGGCCAGATTTAACAATTCATTTCACTGAATAGCAATTTCCAAGCTCAAAAAAACTCTCGTAAAAACAGATGGTGAATCAGGAAGCTTGCTATCAACCGTAAAAGCATTGTGTATAAATAAGATGTTTTGAGAAATTTGATGTTAAGGTCATGACTATTATTGATTTTGTGAAAAATGCCCCCTTTACCATCTGTTTTGAAAAGAATCAAAAATACCTAGGTTCTAGGTAGGAGATGCTGAGGATGGAACAAAAAAGAGACATCGTTTGCTGATTCCTCTTTGCTCTACTCCATTAAAAAATAATGAAATTTCAAAGTTAACTGTGAATATCAATTCACATTAAAATGCCCATCTTATTATGCATCAATTTAGAATAATATAGGGTTATGGTTTTCTGAACAGACATTACATTCTTCCCCTGGAGACTGCCTAACTGAACAACTTGAACAGAAGTAGCAACACTGGTAGGTAACAAAATCCCTTTCTAGTTACTACAGGTAGTCCTTGAATTTGCAACCAGCTGCTTAGTAACAGTTTGAAGTTATGATGGACCCAAGAAAGAAATACATGTCCTGGTTTTGGAGTTCCAATGTTCAGCCCCCCTGTCCTCCCCCACCCTGGTCGCATTTTAGGTGCTCAGCAACTGGTTGGCATTTACCGTGTTTTTGCCAGAAATAGGTGTTTTCTTTTGGTTTCCAGTAAACCCCTCCCATTAAAAAAAAAACCAATGGGTTCACTTAAAACCACAATGTTCGCTTAATGAGGTTATTTTTAAAAAGGTTGTAAAACTGTAAAAAGCATAGTAAAATTGTAATGAATTTTCCCTTAATGGCTCCATAATATCAGTTTTTAGAGGTAGGCAAGGTCAAGAAACAGCATGCTCTTTATTGTTGTAAAGTAGAATACAGTGTGGACTCTTGAAAGCCTGCCAGAGTTACTCTGCACTCTATCTTATCCCAAACAAAATCAGGATGGATTATTTTCATTCTCATGCTTTCTGTTTTCTCATGACTGATTAGTCTTTTTCCCTCCCTTAATGATTCATCACTCACTCCCCTCTTCCCAAGGTCAGATCTAACATTCTTTCATGTATAGCATATAACTAGAATACTTTGATGAACATTTATTCCTCATCACTATGGAAATTATAACTCTGTACTGGAAGCCAAACCTTGTGTTTACCATTGAGTTAAATAACTGTATGGTTATTGAAAACGACATCATGTAGACTTTCTCATGGCTGCTTATGGGTGTAACAGAATAAAAAAATGTTAGATGAAATATGAGGGACCATGAATTGGAAGCCTCAGCAAAAGCAAATTTCTCAATTTACACTACAGAAAAATACAGACACATCACATATATATCTTGAGCAAAATGAATGCAAACACTCAGATTAATAATCTAAAATAACAATTAATTGAAAAACTGAAATCATCTCCACAGAACCTAAAATAATTTTAGTGACACTTTTCAAACCCATTGTACTGTCCCACTCTCTCTCTCTCTCTCTCACACACACACACACATGTATATGTGGTTTAGAGAGTTTATTAATGTTCCCCCAGTAATTCCCTTCACCCAGGCTCAGAACTGTCTCAAATAAATCCAGCCACAAACAGGCCAAGATTAATTCACAAGGCAAGGGCTAATAGTCCATAAAACAATGGAAAGTTGCTCCAACAAATAAATCTACCAAACAAACTTCAATCCACCAGGCCCAACTGAAACACCCCCCCAAGAGCTCACTTGGCAAGAGAAGTTCAGTGTTGCCAAGGCACAGAGTTAAACAAGAAGCATGAGAAACAAATACAGCCAGAAACCAAACATGTTATTCTTAGCAATGTCTCCCTCCATTTGCAGTGATAAATAGCTTTCCGGTGCAGCCCATTAAGATGGGTGGGGCCTTCTCCCAAGTGATCCAGCAGATCTCTGTTGCTCTTGTCGTTTTTCTGCCCTGCATGCTCTCAGATCTACCATGGAAGGCAAGCTGTCCCCAGCCGAAGCCCCTCATTAATCTCTTTTGGCTGGCCATTGAGAGTCATCAATTAACCTGGTTCCTGACATGCCAGGAATGAGCTCATCCTCCCTTGAGCTGACCTCCAAGGAAGAGTCTGAGGAGTTGTCCAAGGGAGATATCACACCCATCCACTTTCCACATTTTTTTTTTGTTTTTTGGTTAAACATTTGTCAATACATCAAAAAGCAAACATGAGCACTCTTCCTTGATTTAACATTCTTAATGAAGTCAATTCCCAGTCGTCAAACCTCAGGATTACAGATGAATCTTATATAGACTGAACAACTATAATAACCATCCTAGGGCAATATAAAATATATCATACTTCTAGTCCTTTTCAAAAGCAATTCCATATATAGAATGACATAGAATGGCTGAAACATTAGTTACCTAACTGACATGCTTGTCCTCCAGAACAGAAATTCCAATAGAGCAGACTTCCTAATTGCATTAAAAATCCTGAGTACTTTCAACCAAACGTACAAGGCTTTTTTTTTTCTAAAACCTTTTCCTCGATGGATAAAGGGTGGAAACATGCTCACTACCCTGCACTTTATCCAAACACTTGGCAAATCCCTTTTGGAACCAGTATATGAATAAGATATAGGACTGCTACAAGCTAATCAGTTATATATTAGGGGCTCCTTCCCCAATTCATTTCCTATTTTTCCACACTGCCCAGATTTTTCACCCTATTCTGGCCTGAACAGCTGCATCGTTTGAAATAAAATTATTAATATGTAACGGGTAGTAGCAGAGTGAGAATGTTAAATAATTAATCAAAAGCAGGATTGGCAACCTGGGGCTCCAGGGAAAATGGCTATCTCAGTTCTTGTCAAAAACTCTTACAGTGTAAACCTACACTTAAGCTTAATATGCTTTAAATACACAGACACACACATGCACACACAAAACAAGGCAAGCACTGAAAATTCTAGCTCTGTTCAAATGCATGACATGGTTCCAGTCCCCTTTGTATTATTATGCTGTTTATTATCTCAAATATTTAACAAAGCTCTCCCAACAACTACCATTCCTGAGTGAATGCAAAGGATGAAGAATATTCTTTGTTTTTAACACACAGGAATATTTCTTTGTTATCACCCTCACTGCTTGTTCCCTTTTAATGGTTTGACTGCTGAGTGCCTGAAGCATTTAAATGTATATGAGGTGGGAGGTTGCTGAAAATAAGTCCCCAAATGCACGACGACTATTCAGTAGGTCAGAGCCACTTAGAAATAAAAAAACTTATCTTTTTAAAGAGTACTGTTTTAGAAAATGACAGTTGATTTTTTTTCCAACAGCCATTATACACTTGCATTATGAGGAAAAACAATCTGAGTATTTTAAAGCACTAGAGATGTAGCTCCAGCCATGACAGCAGGTCGCCAATGACCCTTGACTTGGAGAAAGAGATACCCTGGAGCTAGCCAAAAGCAGCAACAATATTACCACTGATGTGACACAGGAAAATGACAAGTGCCTTTATAGAGCGTGCAACCTGCTGCAAATTCCCCAATTCTTTAAGGTTATTTTGAACAAGAAGGAAAAAGGATGGGTAACAGCATACCTGGGAAAAGAAATGGTATGGATTTTTTGTTGTAAATTATAAAAGCATCAAACTAAACAGCATCACCAGGATTGCTGAAGACATATAGAGTTATGGATGATAGCTATAATGTTTATTTATGAACATTCATGTGTATATATATATAAGAAAATGAAATACTTAAGAAAACGAAAACTTAAGAAAACATTATGTGTATATATATATATATATATATATATATATATATATATATATATATATATATATATATATATATATATATATATTTGTTTTCTGAGGTTCTCGCGGGTATTTGTAAGTGGATCTTTGGTTATTCGGGTTTTCTCCCGCGTAAGATTGGAAGTATCTGGGCAACGTTTCGATGAAGTCTCATTCATCATCTTCCGGCTTGGTCTTCAGCTCTGTGCTTCTCAGAGTGATGTGAGCTTGCAGCTGCTTCTTCCTTTTAACTGCTCCTGGGGGTGTGACTTGATTGGCTGGGGGCTTGGCTGTGTTCTGATTGGATGGGGGGGTGTTCTCATTGGATGGGGGGGTGTTCTCATTGGTTGGGGGTTTGGCTGTGTTCTGATTGGTTGGGGGGTTGGCTGTGTTCTGATTGGCTGGAGGCGTGTTCTGTTCAGGTGGGGGCTTGATTGTGCTCAGGTTAGTCTTAGTTGCTGGAAGGTTTGAGCTGGTGAGCTGTGATCTTGCTGTTTGGCTTCGAGTTCGTGGTCGTGCTGCATCTTCATGGTGGGGGTCAGTTCGCTTCATGTATGGCTCAGAGGGGTTTGAGGTGGGTAGTGATGCAGCTGCAGTGCAGCTTCTGGTCCGTGGTCGTGTTTCATCTTCTGTGTGGGTGTGAGTCTGCTTTCTACGTGGAAGTGTGGTGGTGGCATCTTGTGTGGCTATCAGGGGTGTGGGTCTGGTGTCACTCTTCATGTTAGGTACGCGTCTGTTCATGAGGGCGGGTTTCCAAATGGCTGGTAGGCGGGAGGCATCATCTCGTTTATTCATGCTGTATCTCTATGGCTTCTCTGATGATTCTGCTGCTGAAGTGTTCGGTTTTGGCGATAGTTCTGGTATTTTTAAAGTCAATCTCATGTCCTGTGGCTTTGAGGTGTTGGACCAGGGAAGAGGTCGGTTCTTCCTTTTTGATTGAGTTCTTATGTTCTTCAATGCGTGCACCTATTCTTCTGTTAGTCTGTCCAATGTATGTGGTGGGGCGGGCAGTGCAAGGGATTTCGTATACTCCTTGATTTTCTAACTCGATTCTGTCCTTAGGGTTTCTTAGGATGGTGGATATCTTTCTGTTTGTGCAGAATGCTGTCTTAATGTTGTGTTTTTGGAGGATCTTGCTGATTTTGTCCGTAGTGTCTTTTATATATGGGAGGAGGGCTTTGCCATTCTCTTGTTCTTTGTCTTGGATTTTGGCTGGGGTTTCTTTTTGGATTAGGTGGGTGATCTTCTTTCTTTGGAATCCATTGGCTGTCAGCACGCCAGTGAGAGTGTGTAGTTCGGTCTCTAGGTGTTGTTCATCGGCTAAGCATTTTGTTCTGGAGATGAGTGTCTCAGCTACGGAATTGTGCTGGGTGGTGGTGTGAGAGTGCGTGTAGATAGCGGTTTGTATGTGTTTTCTTCTGGAAGATGGTGTGTCCTAGGGAGCCATTGGATTTTTTGTATACCAAGACATCTAGGAAGGGAAGTTGGTTGTTAGCTTCTGTTTCCATGGTGAATTGTATTTTGGGGTGTTGGCTGTTGAGGTGTGTGAGGAAGTTGTTCAGTTTTTCTTTCCCGTGTGGCCAGATTATGAAGGTGTCATCTACGTATCTGAGCCAGGAAGGAAAGAAGAACTGACCTCTTCCCTGGTCCAACACCTCAAAGCCACAGGACATGAGATTGACTTTAAAAATACCAGAACTATCGCCAAAACCGAACACTTCAGCAGCACGAACTCGAAGCCAAACAGCAAGACCACAGCTCACCAGCTCAAACCTTCCAGCAACTAAGACTAACCTGAGCACAATCAAGCCCCCACCTGAACAGAACATGCCTCCAGCCAATCAGAACACAGCCAACCCCCCAACCAATCAGAACACAGCCAAACCCCCAACCAATGAGAACACCCCCCCATCCAATCAGAACACAGCCAAGCCCCCAGCCAATCAAGTCACACCCCCAGGAGCAGTTAAAAGGAAGAAGCAGCTGCAAGCTCACATCACTCTGAGAAGCACAGAGCTGAAGACCAAGCCTGAAGATGATGAATGAGACTTCATCGAAACGTTGCCCAGATACTTCCAATCTTACGCGGGAGAAAACCCGAATAACCAAAGATATATATATATATATATATATATATATATATATATATATATATATATATATATATATATATATATATATATATATATATATATATATATATATTTGTTTTCTGAGGTTCTCGCGGGTATTTGTATGTGGATCTTTGGTTATTCGGGTTTTCTCCCGCGTAAGATTGGAAGAAGCAGCTGCGAGCTCACATCACTCTGAGAAGCACAGAGCTGAAGACCAAGCCTGAAGATGATGAATGAGACTTCATCGAAACGTTGCCTAGATACTTCCAATCTTACGCGGGAGAAAACCCGAATAACCAAAGATCCATATATATATATATATATAGATATATATATATGTTTTCTTAAGTTTTCGTGGGTACTTACATGTCTGGCATGTGTGTGTGTGTGTATGGCATTCAGCTTTGTTCGGGTATTTTCCCACGTCATATATACATGTGTATATGTGTGTGTGTGTGTGTGTTATTCAGCTTTTTTGGGATATTTTCCCACGTCATTACAGTTGTGCTTTTAAAGTTGTAGCAACGTTTCAGCAGAATCTCATCTGCCTTCATCAGGCTTCTGTATTGTGTTCATCTATGAGTCAGACTTTTACAGTTGATTCAGTTTTAAATTTGGGGCTAGCCTACGGCTGTGCCAGAATGGTTTTTTCTTCATCCTGATTGGTTGGGAGTCTTGGTATGTTTTTATTGGTCTTGGAATTTGCTGCGTTCTGCTTGATTGGTGTTTCTAATATCTTCTGTCTGTTTTGTGGCTTTTTTTGTCTTGGTTGGTTGGCAACATTGTGTTCCTGTATTGGAGGCTTTTAGTGCAGCTTGGCTCCGAGTAAATGGATGGCTATCATTTATTAAGAAGCTAGGTTTCATCTGGGTGCCTGGTTGGGATGTGTTTGAGCTGGAGGTATTGGGGGGGGGGTCTGTTTGTGCCCAGGTGTTTGCCTGGCTTGTGGTGTGGAGATTTTTTGTTTGTGAGTGCAGGCTTCCAAATAATTGACAGTCTGGTGGAATCATCTCTTCTATTCATGCTTTCAGGTCTTTTTTCAATCTCCATGGTCTCTCTGATAATTCTGTTGCTGGGGTTTTCTATAGTGGCTAGGGTTTTGGTGCCATTGATGCGATGGCCTGTGGCTTTCATGTGTTGGACTAGTGAGGAAGTGTGTTCCAGCTTTTTTACTGCATTTTTGTGTTCATCTTGGCAGATACTTATTCTTCTATTGGTGTTTCCAATGTATGTTGCTGGGCATGATGCACAGGGGACTTCATATATGCCTTGGTTTTCTCGATCAATTTTATCTTTGGGGTTTCTTAGGATGGCTGCTATTTTTCTGCTTGTTTTGAAGGCAGTCTTGATGTGATGCCTGTGTAGTATCTTACTGATTTTGTCTGCAGTACCTCTTTTGTAGGGCAGGAGAGCTGTTCCATAGGTCTGTTCATCTTCTAGGTCTCCATTATGTTTCAGTGTGTTTTTGTGGATCAAGCCAGTGATTTTGCTTTTGTGGAAGCCGTTGGCTGTCAGTACTTTAGTCAGGGTGCATAGTTCAGTCTTTATGTGTGTCTTGTCTGCCAGGCATTTGGTTTTGGTGATTAGTGTTTTGGCCAAGAAATTTATTTGTGCTGGGTGGTGGTGGGATTGGGCATTGAGGTAGCGGCTGGTGTATGTTTTCTTCTAGTATATGTCCTAGTGTGCCATCTGTTTTTTTGTAGATTAGTACATCTAGGAATGGTAGTTGTTTGTTTGTTTCTGTTTCCATGGTGAACTTGATTTTCGGGTGTGTGTTGTTTAGGTGTGTTAGGTGTGAACAGGTTTGCAATGACGGGTGACAGTGGTGATCCCATAGGGGCTCCTTTGTATATGAAATATGTGTTGGTTAAGCAGTGTTCTGCTAGTTCCATGAAGTATTTAGCTCATTGGTATTTATTTTTGATGATTTCAAGAGTTTCTTTTATCGGAACTTGAGTGAATAGTGAAACCATGTCGAAACTTACAAGCCCTAAAAAAGGATAGCAGCATAATCATACTTCCAGCAGACAAAGGGAATTCCACAGCAGTAATGAATAGAAAAGACTACGAAACAAAATTGACAGACCTACTCCAAGACTCCACATACAAACCCATAAACATGGACCCAACCACATATCTGGAAAAAATAACCAAGAAGAAAATTATAACCAGCCACATGAGCAAAGATATCCAACAGACGATCATACCAAGAGAAAAATCTTCCAGATGCCCTAGACTCTATGGCCTCCCAAAAATACACAAAGAAGGCATACCTCTCAGACCCATAGTCAGCTCCAGAGGAGCACCACTACAAAACCTAGCTAAACACTTAGCAAAACAGCTACAGCCCCATGCTGAAACAGCAGCTTCACATGTACAAAACTCATATCACTTCTTGGAAATGATCAAAGATGTACACGTGAAACAAGAAGATCTGCTTGTAAGTTTCAACGTGGTTTCACTATTCACTCAAATCCCGATAAAAGAAACTCTTGAAATCATCAAAAATAAATACCAACCAGCTAAACACCTCATGGAACTAGCAGAACACTGCTTAACCAACACATATTTCATATACAAAGGACAAAGATGCAAGCAAATTGAAGGAGTCCCTATTGGATCACCACTGTCACCCGTCATTGCAAACCTGTTCATGGAAGAAGGAAAAAAATCAAGAAGGAAACTGGCAGGGAAGATCACAAGTCATGGTGATGTGATGACTTGCTCAGTGATTGTGCTTCTTAATGAATTTTTCAGTCCCAATTGTGGTTATAAGTTGAGGACTGCCAGTAATTCAAAAGCATTTGTAGCATTTGTTCAGGAAATCATAAAGCAGGAAACGATGGTAAAATAGTAATTTCCCGAAGTTGCAGCAAGCCCTGGAATGCAATGGTTCATTTCTTGGACTCTCGACTAGACTTTTCCTGACAATCTCAGTGCAGTCAATATCAAGAATGGACAATTTTACCAGGAATTTTCAAATATGAGAAAACAATACTAAGGTAAGTGGGTTCCCAGTATCCCAAGTCAAGGACTGTCTCTTATAGTCAAAATAACAATAGATCTCCTTTATTAAATAGTTTATTTGGTGGGACTTGGGAGATATGTCTTCTCTGTTGTGCCTGTGCCCTATGGAACAACTCCCTCACTGAGGTCTGGACAGCTGTGATGAACACTGGCTCTTTTCCAGATGTTGGGCTAGAACTTAGCTGACCCTAATATGATAATCATATATCTATACCTAGACACACACGTATACACACACACACACACAATTAAATAATTACACCCACATGATATTATTTATACTCCTCATGCAAGCCAAGTTATTTAAATTTAAAAGGTTATATGCCACAGCTTCATTATAATCCCCATAACCTCCTAAATTTTCTAAGCAGAAACTTGAATAGAATTGGACTGAGGCCAATACAAAATGTGTGCCAGCTACTGATTTTTTTTAAAGGCACTATATTCAAATAATAAATAGAATTTTTTCTTTCTCTGGCTAGCATTTGGCATAATAAAAAATACATCTTGTCTTCTATGTATCTCATATAGTCAAGAAAGATCAATCTGATTAGGTTCACATCAAAATATTTAATTGTGAACTGAAAGACAAATGAATGGCCAGGAATAACTACCGTATATACTCGAGTATAAGTCGACCCGAATATAAGCCGAGGCACCTAATTTAACCACAAAAAACTGGGAAAACTTATTGACTCGAGTATAAGCCGAGGGTGGGAAATGCAGCAGCTACTGGTAAATTTCAAAAATAAAAATAGATACCAATAAAAACTTTCACTAGGGCAGTTGAGAATAAGTTTGATGTTCACAATTTCCTCTTTGAAAGAGACCAGTAAATTGGGAACAAGAAGATGAAGAAAAAGAAGTGTGTTTTTTCACACTTTTCACACTGCAGTGAACAAAAATGGCATCATAGGAACAGGCTTATTCTCAGTCCAAAGGTTTGTTTCTGATTTCTTCCCTGATTTAAGGGAAATTTGGGAAACGATCTCACTATCATGAAAGGTTTAATTGATTCACTAACCCAAAAGATGACGATGATGACAGTGGTAGGCAGGAGTCACTCTCTCCCTTGCAAGAAAAAAGCAAGAGCCGTTCTTATGATCTCTCCCTCTCTCTCTCTCTCTCCCCGTAATACAGTCAAGCCCTTTCCAGCATGCGCGATCTGCCTTCGCCACTTTGCACCTTGCAAATGCAAAATCCTGGGGTTTTTGCATTTGCAAGGTGCAAAGCGGCGGGGTTGGATCCCGCGTGCTGGAAAGGGCTTGACTGTATTACGGGGAGAGAGAGAGAGAGGGAGAGATCATAAGAACGGCTCTTGCTTTTTTCTTGCAAGGGAGAGAGTGACTCCTGCCTCCCACTGTCATCAACATCTTCTTCTTTTGGGTTAGTGAATCAATTAATTTGGGAAATGATCTCACTATCAGAAAACAACGCGAGCCGCCGCCACCACCTCCTCCTCCCCCTCCTCCCGAGTGGACTGAAAGCAGCTGGAGCTGAGGAAACGAAGCTGAGTGGAGCGACCTCGGCTCGCGTTGTTTTCTCAGCCTAGAGCTCAGAAAACAACGTGAGCCGCCACTACCACCTCCTCCCCCTCCTCCCGAGTGGACTGAAAGCAGCTGGAGCTGAGGAATCGAAGCTGAGTGGAGCCGAAGCAACCTCAGCTCACATTGTTTTCTCAGCCTAGAGAAAGGGGAAGGGGGCTCATCTGGACCAAGGGTGAGTCTCCCCCTCAGTTTCCCCTGAAGGATCTTCCATCGCTTTTGCCTTCTCCCTACATCTTCCCTCTGTTAAAATCCCCCACACACACACACACTTATTTTCGGTCGGATAGATTTCGTGTCTGAGCATTCTCACATGGCGGTGGGTCTTTCCCCCCCAAAAAAAACAGTTAAAAAAAGAAAAGACAATATATCCTCAAGCAAGAACTTTTCTGCTTCTGATTACCCCCATGCTTAAAAGTTGCAAAGGAAACACGGAAGCAGGGAAGCGGCTGCCCAGCTTCGGAGCTCCACACCATTTTTTTTTTGAGATGGGAATCTGACTCGAGTATAAGCCGAGGGGGTTTTTTTCAGCACAAAAAAATGTGCTGAAAAACTCGGCTTATACTCAAGTATATACGGTATTTTTTTCTCCTTTGGGAGCGATGGAAGAGCAGCTGGAATTTGTTAACCCTCTTTCAATCTCTAATTGAAAATCCATTATTAAATCAAATATTTAATGCAATACTCAAAAAGGGGGGCAGAACTTTTCAATATTTAGATCAAATTTGAACTTTGATATTTCCCTCTGATTATGCCTCAAAATATGTTAGATAGGCTTCTAACATTTTGTTAGCTTTCTGTAAAGTTGTTACAGCATTTTCAGAAGCAGTTTGCCTGTCATCTAATTAGAAGATACCACTTCCTACTCTATCAGTTTTGGATGCAATTGTATCAACAGATGCTTGAAGTAGACTCATTGAATTTAAACTCAACATTCATGTTTTTATTCATATGTCTATAATTTTAAGCTAATGCACAATATTTTGGAGATGGTAGATGTCCTAGATCCCAAAGAGACAGATCGCTTACTACTTTTCTAAGGACAAAAAACTACTAATGAATTGTGAATCAGCTATTCCCTTTGAAATGTATCAGGATTGAGTTCTTATTTTAGGAGTCACAAACATAATAAAATATTTTAAATGATTATAAATAATGCATTTATGTAAGTGGTATATCTTCATTTAAATGAATTTATGCATAGCAATTGGCAACAAAAATCTGCAACATCCAAAGTAAAAACAAAACATTAATGATAACAGGACTCAAACAAATGCATTGAAATAATCACAGTAGTTTTAAAAACTATCCATCTAGACCCTTATAGCTTCTGGACACCAGGAACACGCCTCCAGGAATATCCAATCCAACCCAGAGAAGTAATATAAAGCCGAATATCATCAGGCTCCACAATACTCCACACTACTGAATGATATCTCCATAAACTTGATGGTAAATGTTAAAGAGTAAGAGAAAGAGGACTGATTCCAAAGGCACACAGCAAATGAACAATTTGGGGAGGATGCTCAGGTGGATGACATAGGTTTGAAAGGATGCACATCGGCCAAGTGCATGGGGTCATAAGGGTGTGTGAGTGGTATCATGCCAGTCTGGGTAGTATGGGTTGGGAACGGTAGTGTGGGAGTGTGGGAGTGTGCAAAAGGTGCCATGCAGATCAGGGACAATGTGCAAGGGGCAGTATAGGTTGGGAATAGTGTGTGGGCTGCCCAAGAGTAGCCATATTGATTGGAGAAGAAAATGAAGATGACATGATTGCAGCAGCAGCAACCAATAACACAGAAGCAGCCACAATTTTCTGAAGTTTCATTCCTTCAAAGATCTCAGACTTTGGACACATCCCATATTTTAGCCCATTTGAGGTACCTTGGTTAAAAAATTGTTGCTCTATGACTCTGTTTCATCCAGAAAAAAACTCCATGACAATCAAAGGTTTTAGTAGTATATAGATTTCAAGCTAGGATCAAATCTTTGTTTTTGGAAACACTAGACACAACAAGACACAACATCAGACATGTGAGTTATGTTTTTAGAAAACTTTGGGGGATATATAAGGGTTGTGATAGATGCAGCAATCATGAGGTAGTGTTATGTATATGGTTAGATCCAAGTTTCTTAGGAGCGGTTATGGGTTTTGGAGATTGGGGATTATTTTATTGTTGCTTTACACAATGTATTAAGGTTATCCTGTGGGTTGTTTGTTGCCAAAATGCAATGAGGGGGTAACAGATCTGAAATTTGGTTTCGGCTAACATATTTCAGGAGTGGGATTTCCAATGACACAGGTGAAGGAGGAAGTTACATCCAGATTTAATAGATCTTGATAACAAGTCACTGTGATTTCTGAACTTTGAGTACAGAAAGTGGCATTCATAGCTGGAGTTGCTGTAACTGCTGGTGCCAGCATTAAAAATAGCAAAACACTTAAGGGATGTAAGCAGTGTTGCTGTTGATCTTGTTCTTTTATTTTTTAAGTCAGTCCCACTTTCTTTTATTTTCCTGGCTTCCCTTGGTCATTTCATTTTCAGCTTCAGCATTTACAGCAGCTGAACCGTTTAGGATTTTCATTTTCCATTACGCAACTATTTCTCAATCTATTTCTTGTAATAGAAAACGAAATGTCTAAGTGACCAGCCAACAAAGAAGCAAAATAGAAGTGGTATCTAGGTTCAAATGTTTTAAAGGTTTATTCTCCTGAGGTTTTATATTCTTTGCCTCACTTTTTAGTTGACTGTTTTTTGTCATCAACACCCTTCGGCGGGGTGGAGTAACAAGGCCTTTGCAGTCTTTTCATATCTGCACCCCAAGGCAGACTGGAATATATTAGAGTATTTTATAAATTACTTCTAATAATGAAAATGAAGGTTTTGAATTCTCTGAAATGCTGTATGACAAATTCATTTAATCCTAGGTGAAATGAGTTTTGGGAGCTCAAGCAAGCCTTTAAAAAAAAACTGCCTAGCATTACTTATTTGTCATTGCAAAGGTGCAGAGCCTCTGAGATCATTAAAAATTAATGTTGCAGCAATAAGGAGTTGCCATATACCTAATCAGACCACTGTTTCGTGCACTGTTTAGTACCAGGTAGTGGCACAAATGAGCTTTCCTACAAGCAAGGTTATATCACTGGGAATCGGCGATAGCTAGGTGAGGCAGCTAGAGTATCACAGATGAGCACTTCAGTGTGACATTTTTCTTCTTTTTTATACCCTTATACTTGTTTCACCTATCAATCCACATAAAATATCAGACATTTTACTAAAGATAAGCATTTCTTCCATGAATAGCACATTTTCTCTAGCCATGAATTCCAGTTCCAGACAAGCTGACACCAGTCACAGCTCTCAGGCTGATTTCATTGAGAATCTCAAAGCCAGCGTATGATCTGTTCAAGTTAACTCTAGCCTGGGGCCTCCCTCTCTTCCAAATAGTTTCAAAATGGCTGTTCTAGCATCAATGAGGATGATCTGGGTGGGCCCTATTCCAGGGGTGGGATTCAAATTTTTTAACAACCGGTTCTGTGAGCGTGGCTTAGTTGGTGGGTGTGGCTTGGTTATCATGTGACTGGGTGGATATGGCTTGGTGCTCATGTTACTGGCTGGGCGTGGCCAATTCAACATCACTCACATTGAGGCACGCATCTCCTCGCCTGGCCTCTCGTGACTGTGGGGATGCTGCAACAGTCGTAAGTGTGAAAAATAGTCATAAGTCACTTTTTTCAATGGTCACACTACACAAGCAAAGTACCAGCAAAGGAGGGGAAAAATAAACTCCAGAGAAGTTCCTGACACAGGAAGTCTAGTCCTGCCAAGAATGTAATAAGGGATTAGGCCAGTAATTTCTTCTAACAACTGGTTCTCCAAACTGTTTAGAATGTTAACAACTGGTTCTAGTGATTAGGTGTGAACTGGTAGAATCCCACCCCTGCCCCAATCCCATCTAAAGTGAACTCTGTGCCTATTTGACAAATTCATCTCAATCCCCAATCAGGGGAAGAACCTCTGGCCCAATCTTGCAGAGCCCCTGAGTTATTCAGAACACTCTGTTATTCCAAGTTCCAGGGTTTTAGAGGCTGTGCCTGAGATGTTTGTATACACTGACATCAAATAATTTCTCTCCCTCTCTCCTTCCCCCTCTGTTTCTAGGTGGTATAATTACTACAATTGCAGGATTCCTGGTAAAAGAAGTCTAGAGGACATTTGAGAGTAGGGTAAAAACTGACCCAATTGAGAGGGCATCACTGCCAATGCAAAATTTCCCATGAACTACTGAAACCCAGTGATGTAAAATATACCAGTCCAAATAGATGGGAGCAATAAAGACTATGGGCGGGGGACTGTACCTTAAAACTATGACAGGAAAATGAAGTTTGAGATTGCATTTGCCATGGGAGAAGGATGAGGAGAGAATGTTATCATTTGTTTCTATTCTCCAAAATTGCCTATAGGCCTGTTTTTAGCAACAGGAAAAACTGGAATGGAGGATAAAATCTTGGTATCCATGACCTTCAGTTTTCTCAGACTCCTCTGTTTATAACATTCAATGATCTTCTTACCTTGCTTTTTAGGCAGCTAATACCCAAGATTAAGAAGATTAATTCAACTGGAGAAGGGATTTTTTTTTCTTATTTGGCCATTTATATCCTGCCTTTCTATGGTAAACTCTAACAAGCAAATAAACCAATGCATCATTTTCAAAATGACAAATAACCCTAAAAAACTAAAAAGCAATAAACACAGCATCTAAACAAAGTACCTTACAATCAATATTTTAGCAGACTAAGGTACATTAAAGCCTCTGATTAAAAATGCTCAACATATAGCAGAATTTAGCAATAATTTAAAAGTAAAGTAAAAAGCAATGTAATACATTGGTTCGAAGAGTGCTCCATATAGCAGGGAGTACAATTGATAAGGATTTCTTGCGTTAGTTGAAACAGATTGGAGAGGGAGGGAGAGAAAGGAAGTAACGGTTGCCACAAAGGAAGAAAATTAAACAGAGGGAAGCAATGAGGTGGCAGATTTGCATAAAATTTGCACATAACACTCTATATAAATAGATGCACATTTGGTAATGATTGCTGCAGTTAAAATAGAAATGTAATTCTTCCCATTCTTTACAACTGTAAGAATTATAATTTTGATTGGGTAATCTTTCAAACAGCCAATGCTCCTTGAAGGAATTTTGTTTGATCAGAATATAGCATAACAGTGCTGGAAGGGAGCTTGCAGGTCTAATAGTCCAATTCCCTGCTCAAGCAGGAGACCCTATCCAATGGTGGCGAACCTAGGGCACGTGTATCAAAGGTGGGACTCTGACATGCGCCGTTGCCCCAGCTCAGCTTCACTGTGTTTCTCCATGGCATTTCTCTCCATCATTTGCAGGGAAACTTTGGTTTCTCTGCAAACATGAAACAGAAACTCTATTTTGGGTCTTGGCCACACATGCGCGTGAACCTCCTTCTGGCCAGTTTGTCTTTGGGTCTCTGCCATTCATGCGCAGGGCACGTGTGCACATGCATGGAGTATGTGTCCACATGCAACCAAATGCATGTGCCTTGCAATTTGGCATGTACATTTGGGGTACTGGGTGCCTAAAAGGGTCGCCATCATTGCTCTATGCCATTCTGGACAAATGGCTGTCCAATTTCTTCTCAGAAACTTCCAGTGATGGACCCATAGTTTTGGAGGCAAGTTGTTCCACTGGTTAATTGTTTTTACTGCTGGGAAATTACTGTTTTCACTGCTGGGAAAATCCTATTTTTAAGTTGGATCTCTCCTTGAGCTTTCGTGCATTATCCTACTCTCAGTGCTTCGGAGAATACGTTGATCTTCTCATCTCTGTGGCAGCCCCTCAAATATTGAAAATTGTTATTATGTCATCCCTATTCTTTCTCTTCATTAGACTAAACATACTCAGTTCCTGTAACCATTCATCATATGGTTTAGCTCATTTTAGATCACTTTGGGTAAAAATGATTTCCTGCTGCTAATCTTAATCAATTTACAATTTGCTAAGATAAAATTATATTTACATTTAACCAGAAGTGTATTTCCAGGCAACACTGAATGGAGCTCCTCAGCTCTATTAAGAGTTATTATTTCAAAAGCTTTAGTTTTATCTCCAAATTGCATGTCTCTAAATGCCATTTGGATGGGAACAATGGCAGGAGCTTGTAATCAACCCAGAGGTCATGCAGACAATGTGAGAAACTAAAGACCATGGCCTGATTCAGAAGGATTTCTATTATGGTTCTTAAGACCATGGAAACACTGAATGCAGGTGATTATAACATATTCAGATTATAACATATCCAGGTGCTGCAGCATCACAAGCTGTTGCTAGCTAAATAACACAGGGTGAATAACAGTTAGCTTTCACCTAAAAATGCTTTTGAAAGAAAGATGTTCGTGTTAGATTCAGTCCTGAATAATCATGAGGCAAGACAACAAATTTCATGCACTTTCTCAGATGGATGGACAATAAGGTAACAGAGGGGAGGGGTGATATGAGAATGATTTCTGCTTATGGAAATGGATTTGGACTCTGAGTAGGTTCTCAGAAGAAGCTCCTGTTTTGGATATTCTGAATTGCGTGGTGGTGTAGCCCAACATTCAAAGAAAGATTTAGTAGCTTTATATATTGAAATGACATCTATTTCAATATATTTCTAGATGTTTATAAAAATTTGTTCAGTTATTAGATGAGGATGGGAACAGAAACACACTCATTATTTGTTGATGATGGAGTAACTCATTTGCGGTTGATCATGGTGCAGATTACTTAGGAGCTCAGTTAATTATTTTAAATGAAAGAAATACAGAGACTGAACTTGTGCAATTTTTTATCTAGTTTACATTTATATTTCTAGCAATCCACTAAATCAAAGTGTTCATAATCATAGTTTATATCAGACTATGTCATTATATTATTTCAAACAGCCTTCCCAACTGGTGTTCTCCAGATGTATGAAGTACCAGCTGTCATGGTCCCTTGGCAGAACAAAAACCTTTGCCTAACACATTTCTTGTGCAGCAATTAAATATGGCTGGTTTAAACCTCCTTTTACTAATAAAAGATAGAACTTTAAAATTGCAAAATCTGCTATCATCCAGTACGATTAACTAATTATGGATGAACCACTGTCTGACTTCAACGATGATCTTTTTTTTTCTTGTTTTTCTTAGTAAGTTCTAGAAAAAGCACACTATAAATAAGCCCTCCTGAACTGATATCAACTGGGTGTTTTTTTAAAAAAATCAAATTAATTATATACATCCCTATATTCTCTTTTGGGATTAGAATTATTATATAGGACACCATAAAAGGATAAAAAATAGTAACTGAAGAAATTAAGGCATGAGGTAAAGAAAAACAATGGGAAATTCAACTAAATCTATATATCACGGATTGTATATGTCATACCTTTTCATTCTTGATCCCAGCCTATCCATACAAGCTTCATACATTGCCTTTTGTTCTTTATACTTGCCTCCTCTTTTTAAGGCTCATTCAATTTCATCTGACTACATTTTCCCGGTTTCCCCCCTCTTCTCAATAATTTCCTTCATCTTTCATTTATTTATTTTGTGAGGATTCATTCTTCCATAAACGAATAAAATAATTGAGGGGACATCACATATCCTGGATCATTGTTGAGTTATTTGTTAAATGTTCCCTTGATTCTCATATGGGTTTTATTTGTATTATATTGCATTTTTATTAATACTTTTACTGCATTTAGTATTCATCTTCAATTCCAGCCCAAACTCTAATTCAGATCTCATACAATAACATTATTTCCTGTAGTCACATGTTTCTCAGTTATCTGCTGAAGAACAGAAATCTGGCCTGCATATCCCTGCTCAGCAGAACTTCCCAATTTTTTAATTTATTCTTATATTGTTTCAGTTGGAATTATCTCAGACACTTTTTCTACATGATAACAAATTATCTACACATAGTTTTTTTCATTCCATTTTGAATGGGGAAAAAAATAACAGCATTCTTCCAAGCAACTAGAGATGAAGACTTCATAATTAAGCTCAAACCATATTTAATATTTTATAGTTACATCATTTACTCCTTGAACCTTATATGGTTTCACTACTCTTACAGCATTTATGATGTTGTCTTCGTCATTTTTTTTCCTTAGGTGCTAGCATTCATTTCAATTCTATTCTCAAATGTATCACTCTTATTTCTGTACTGAGCGGAAAAAAAATCCTTTCCAGCCTTCCCTTATTTTAGTTTCTCTCAAAATCATTTCATGAATTTTGTTTTTAATTTCTTTCAGTCTGTTAGAGCAGCAGTCCCAACCTTTTGGATACCAGGAACCAGGATTTTATCCATTCCATCATGTACAACTTTCACCTATTCTATGCATAGCTCTTTCTCCACATTTTCCAATCTTATACAACTTCTATTGTTTTATGTTCCAGTTAGTGTCAACATTGATGGTGGCCTTGTTTTTGTTTTTTTGTGGCCTTGCTGCTGACCATTCCAAGGACAACAGCCTTTTCCAATGATTTTGATCACATGACTCAGTCAAAATATGTAAGGCAGAATTTTGTGATTTTTGTTCCAATGATATGTCTAGTTTTATATACTGCAGTACTTGCTTGTTTATCACCTTGGTTATCCAAGGAATGTGCAGGAGCTTCTCCAACATCATATCAATGAGTTGATTTATCCCTGTTTAGTTTTTTCATAGTCCAAATTTCACAACTATAGGCAGCTATGAAAATGTAATAGTGCAAACTAATCTGCCACTGATTATTGCTAGACAAATTTCCTTTTTTTCCATAAAAATGCTCATTGTTGTGATTTGACATTTTATTTCTGCACTGCATTTACTATTTTGATCAATCTATGATTCCAGGAAAGTGAATTCTTGCCTGCATTTAATCTTCATCGTCAGTTGTTATTTCCATCGCTTGGTCATGGGCTTGTTTTGTTTTTGTTTTTTTGATGTTCTGGAAAGAGTTCAAATTTCTTACTTTTTTGTTTAATCCTTTTAATCTAATATTTACTCTGAGGGGTCCTTGTTGTTCTCTGAGCTTGGTTGTTTTCTTGCAGACGTTTCATTACCCAAACTAGGTAACATCATCAGTCTACCTAGTTTGGGAATGAAATGTCTACAAGAAAACAACCAAACTCAGAGAACAACAAGGACCCCTCATTTCAACCCTGAGATACAAATGTTCTCCTTTGTTGGAATCTTTACTCTAATTTTTGATTCTTCAAATTCCAAGCTTCTTAATGATAACTTCAGCAAACAAATTTAATAAGAAAGATGAAAGAAAGCAGCCTTGCCTCACTCCTTTCTCTGTCTTAAACCAATCAATGTCATAATATGGGGTTTGTATGATATGCAAACTTCCTGATTTATGTACAGTGACTACACCAGCTTGACCAGTTGTGTTCATCCCGTCAGGTCTTCTAGAGTTCTTCACAGCATATCATATTATACAGAATCTAAGGCAATTATGTGGGGGATGAAAAGGACATTTGGCCCCTTGTTTTTTTGGCAATTCTTCCTTGCTCGCTTGACTTTTTGCTTAAGGATGGCTTGCTGTCTTTCTGCTTCCCTTTCCTCATCATCCTAAATGGCTAGGCCTTGTTGTTGTTGATATACAGCTTTAAAATTATTATATCCTCTCTTATATTGTATTTTCACAGGCTGTCAGGCACAAAAGATCTGGTCTACGCATGAAGGTCCAATTGATTTATTGCTAATCATGCCTATGCACATGAATCTTGTCAATTAACAGTTAGTACCTGCTAGAATTAAATAAGGGATAACTGAATTCTAAGAGAGGTTGGACTTAGCTCGCTTCAGACACAATAGAGATTCTAGACAGATCCCTCTTTTAACTCTAGTCCCAGGTTCTACTCTCTTCTGTATTGACAAACTATCTTAGTTCCATTAAATGAAATTGTAAGTTTCCAAGTTACAATCTTTCATATACCATGGGGGTTATTAAATACCTTCACAGCCCATTTTGACTACAGACAATTAAAAACCATAACATTTTTTGGTAAGATAGAGAAGATATATTATGTTACCAGACTTAATCAAAGCTATACCATATGCAGCACTTCCTGCTGCACCAAATATTATAAATACTACTAATAAAATCTTATGCTTTAACTTTTGACAGCTTTGTCTTATTCTGCCCTGTAAAAATGAACATAATTTACTTCTTTTTATTTGACCATGAAGTTTCTTGTTAGTGCCTTGGAATTACTTCTAGATTTACCATATAGGCAGAAAAATAATATCTACTGCTCCTTTCCTCCTTTTTTAAAAAAATGTTCAGCTTACTCTTTGACCCATAGTGTGCTGAATACTATATACTCTGACCCACTGTCAAGAGTTTTGCTTATTAAGCCCTTTAATGAGCAAAAGATATAAGTGAATTGGAAAACTCAACAGAGATGCATTTCATGAGGGCATGTGTAGAAATCCTTGGCATGTAGATAATATTGTGAACTGTATATTGGAGCTCAATGATTTTCCCTAGCAAAATAAAAATGGAAATAGACATAGCATTTTTTTTTAATGAAATAAAACAGTCCCAAAGGTGCTTTTCAAAAATTGACTTATTTTAGGTTTTTTTTCTTGAAAAGGTTCTGCTTCTTATCAAGAAACTTCTTCAGTTCTGAGAAGCAAAATTTTTCAAGGAAAAAAACAAAGCAAGTCCAGTTGCCTTTTCAAAAGCACCTTTGAGACAAACATGACCTGGATGATTGAGAATCACCATAGAGACTCATGAAATCAAAATTTTCTGTTTCTAAAGAAGAGGAGCTTCATGGTAGGCAATATGTACACCTTTGAAGCTTTTTATTGATGTATAACTACCATAAGAAATATTTGAATCCTACCATGTCAGGCTTTGAAAATGTTCTCAGATTAGTGCTGTTCCCTTATATACAACTTCACATTTCTTTAAGTGGCCAAACTAATTTTTTTTTTAGTTGAAGTCATAAAATTTCTGTTTTGTGATTTAAGACATTGGAGCGTGATGGGCTTTGGTAGTGGGCTGGTTTTCCACTGGTGAGAACTTCTACTAATTTCCCAATATTTGATTCCATGGATTTGCATTTTCTCAACTTCTCTGAATTCTAGTCACGATTTTTCTGCAATAGATTTTGTGACTGGCTTTGTCTTTCTTTTTGTCTACACTGCAAAAAAAAAATACAGCAAAGCAAGGTTAAAGTGAGGTGGAATGGCATGAGGTGTTGGCAGATACACATTCATTAGCTGGAAAGAATGCTGTATTCTCAAAATAAATTATTGTGGGGGTTTTTTTTGCATGGTGGCATTGAAAATATTTGCACAGCAGCACAAATCTCTTCTTGAGTATTTAGAGATGAAGCCACTGCCCATTTGGAACCATCATTTGTAAGATAATATGCATTATAATGACATGTCTTTGCATTGTTGCAATGATAATTATGCTCCTTTCCATTCTTTTGCAATCAACTGCTGATTAAAATGTTTATCCACAATACTTGGTCTGTTTGTTTACCAGAGCTAAAGTATTAATAAGATAAACTGCACATAAATTGAAGAAAATAAACAGACCATAAAATAATCTTATCCAATTCAATGAAGTTACATTTGCATTAGGATTCTGATACTACGCAGGTTATCTACAAAGAAATCCTGATTGCCACATAATGGGCATTGGAGAATAATGCAGTTGGTGACTCCAAGAGATAACAGCTCTACCACCAGCAGAATGTAGGATCAAAGGCAGCAGGTCGCTGAAAACTTATTGGGAACAAAGAATAGGAAAGAATTGGATCTGTAGTCTTCAGTCTGATCTGATAAGGCCTTTGTTGAATTTTTGTGCTTTCATTTCCATATTTTTGACGCAATGTGATTTTTTTTAAAAGTAGAGAATTGTTCTGCCTGACATGAGGGTAAAAAAACACTGTCACACACTGCTTGTTCATCCCTATGCAATTTAAAATCTTTATTAATAGATCTCAACCTTGCTTGGTCACATATTAGCTCAAGGCAAGGGAAATGTCAAGTTTAAAACTGAAAGAAGAAAAGTACTGATCACTGTCTGTTTGAAAATTAATCTCCTGCCTTTTGTTTGATGCCAGCAGTTTCACCAATCCATCTAAAAAAAGGAAGTTGTATCTACAAAGGCTTATGATATATTGTAGCGTCTCCCAGCTTGATTCATACTCAATAACTGCAAAAATAACGCTTTAAATTGTTTTTAGATAAGCAGAAGTGTTGGTAAACATAGAACACATAAAATATTATAGGCATAAAGTCATGATCAAACTGAACACATACATGCTAAATACATTAAAAACATAACCCAAGAACATCAATTCTTGGCATGATACTCACATTTTACCAATATAGGTAAAGGTTCTCTTTGCACATACCTGCTACTTGTTTCCCACTCTAGGGGGCAGTGCTCATCTCTCTCACAAAGCCGAAGAGCCAGCACTGTCCGAAGATGACTTCATGATCATGTGGCTGGCATAACTAAATGCCGAAGGCACACAGAACACTGTTATCTTCCCACCAAAGTGGTCCCTATTTTTCTACTTGCATTTTTACATACTTTCGAACTGCTAGGTTGGCAGAAGCTGGGACAAGTAACAGGCGCTCACTCCATTATGCAGTGCAAGGGATTCAAACCGCCAAATTGTCGACCTTTCTGATTGACAAGCTCAGCGTCTTAGCCACCACATCCCTTACTTTAGCAATATAAGCAGCATGCAAAGACCCTGAAGAAAGCAATGCCAAATTGCTCTGGCATTTTAATCAGTGGGCAGGCTTATAGGTGAGTAAATGCCTTTCAAATATCCTTGTTCCAAGCCATGGCAAAATTCATGGTGATTACTTATGGTTTATATACATGGAGAGAGAGAAGATAGGAAAACTTAACACCAAAAGGGAAAGGAATATTCAATTGAACCACACACTACTAGCTAGCTAGTTAGGAGTTAAAGTCTTAGACCTGGTCTGAGGACACCAAGGTTCAAGCCTTAATTCAACCATAGAGCTCACTAGATGACATTGTATCAGTCATTGTACCTTAGCCCATCTCACCACATCTCACATATGCCTCCTGAGAGAAAAAAGATAGAAATGCTTCTGTGTGGCTGAACGAGTGGCAGTAATGCATTGGCTGTGTTTAAATCAGTCTGAGAAATGAAGCTCTGAGTGACATTCTAATTGGTTACATTTTCATGCATCCAGCTATGCTTGAACCGGCTGCTTATTTTTAGCTTACAGGAGTTATAAAAAGGTGACATGACTTCCTAATCTATCTGAGAAGTCAATCTTGCTACTTCAGAAGGACCTTGTAAGCCAATTAGTAGGCTCCTGCCACTGTAGGAATGTATGCTTTTCATATCAAAAAGGTGTCTGTTCAATCAGGCTAATCAACTGTGCCCAGGAGAAGGAAGCCACATGGAAACCAGCAATTAATTGTCTAAATGGTTATTTCTCACCATTTGTCTAGGCTGCCTTCTCACTCCAAAACCCTGGGGACAAGAACTCCCTCGCTGCTCTTGTTGCCTGAAATAGCAAGGCAGCAAAGACCAAAGCAGCAGATAATCACGTTTTTTTGTTTTGATTGCCCACCACCTTATGACCATTCAGATGGGAATGCAATTTATTGCTATGTGTAGATGGAAGGAGTAATATACACAGGGTTCACCAAAGTCAGACCCCATGTACAAAATCAGGCTCCATGGACAATTTATCATATAAATTACATTAAATATTCAAATTGGTTGCCAATTTCTTTTAAGTACTTCCTCATTCGATGCATGGCCTTTGAACATTTCTAAGTATAGAAACATTTTTGCTGAACAACAGATTAATAAAATATATTATGATTGACCTTTGGGGCCTGACTTTTGTATGTATATATATATATATATATATATATAAATATTTGTTTTCTTAAGTTTTCTCGGGTACTTACATGTCTGGCATTCAGCTTTGTTCAGGTATTTTCCCACGTCATAGTAGTGGTGCTTTTGAAGTTGTAGCAACGTTTCAGCAGAATCTCATCTGCCATCATCAGGCTTCTGTATTGTGTTTGTCTGTGAGTCAGACTTTTACAGTGGTTTCAGATTTAAATTTGGGGCAGCCTATTGCTGTGTCAGAATGGTTTTTTCTTCCTCCTGATTGGTTGAGAGTCTTGGTCTGTGTTTATTGGTCTTGGAGTTTGCTGTGTTCTGCTACTAATATCTTCTGTCTGTTTTTTTGGGGGGGGGCTCTTTTTGTATCTTGATTGGCTGGCAACATTGTGTTACTTTATTGGAGGCCTTTAGTGCAGCTTGGCTTCGGGTAAATGGACGGCTATCATTAGTTAGGAAGCTGGGTTTCATCTGGGTGCCTGGTTGGGGTGTGTTTGAGCTGGAGGTATCAGGGGGGATCTGTTTGTGCCCAGGTGTTTGCCTGGCTTGTGGTGTGGAGATTTTTTTGTTTGTGAGTGCAGGCTTCCAAATGATTGACAGCCTGGTGGAATCATCTCTTCTGTTCATGCTTTCAGGTCTTTTTTCAATCTCTATGGCTTCTCTGATGATTCTGTGGCTGGGATTTTCTATGGTGGCTAGGGTTTTGGTGCCATTGAAGTTGATGTTATGACCTGTGGCTTCCATGTGTTGGACAAGTGAGGAAGTGTGTTCCAGCTTTTTGACTGCATTTTTGTGTTCATCCAGGCAGGTGCTTATTCTTCTATTGGTCTGTCCAATGTATGTGGCCGGGCATGATGCACAGGGGACTTCATATATGCCTCATAGAACTAACAGAACACTGCTTAACCAACACATATTTCATATACAAAGGACAAAGATACAAACAAATTGAAGGAGCCCCTATGGGATCACCACTGTCACCCGTCATTGCAAACCTGTTCATGGAAGAATTCGAATCCAGAGCCCTGGCCAATGCCATACTCAAACCCAAACTATGGTTAAGATATATCGATGACACATTTGTGATTTGGCCCCATGGACAAGAAAACCTAAACAATTTCCTAACACACCTAAACAGCGCACACCCCAAAATCAAGTTCACCATGGAAACAGAAACAAACAAACAACTACCATTCCTAGATGTACTAATCTACAAAAAAACAGATGGCACACCAGGACACACCATATACCAGAAGAAAACATACACCAACCGCTACCTCAATGCCCAATCCCACCACCACCCAGCACAGATAAACTCCGTGGCTAAAACACTAATTACTAGAACCAAACGCCTGGCAGACAAGACACACATTAAGACTGAACTATGCACCCTGACTAAAATATTGACAGCCAACGGCTTCCAATCACCAACTTGATCCACCAAAACACACTGAGACATAATAGAGACCCAGAAGATGAACAGACCTATGGAACAGCTGTCCTGCCCTACATAAGAGGCACTACAGGCAAAATTAGTAAGATTCTATGCAGACACCACATCAAGACTGCCTTCAAAACAGACAGAAAAATAGCAGCCATCCTCAGGAACCCCAAAGACAAAATTGACCTGGAAAACCAAGGCATATATGAAGTCCCCTGTGCATTATGCCCGGCCACATACATTGGACAGACCAATAGAAAAATAAGCACCCGCCTGGATGAACACAAAAATGCAGTCAAAAAGCTGGAACACACTTCCTCACTCGTCCAACACATGGAAGCCACAAGTCATAACATCAATTTCAATGGCACCAAAACCCTAGCCACCATAGAAAATCCCAGTCACAGAATCATCAGAGAAGCCATAGAAATTGAAAAAAGACCAGAAAGCATGAACAGAAGAGATGATTCCACCAGGCTGTCAATCATTTGGAAGCCTGCACTCACAAACAAAAAAATCTCCACACCACAAGCCAGGCAAACACCTGGGCACAAACAGATCCCCCCTGATACCTCCAGCTCAAACACACCCCAACCAGGCACCAAGATGAAACCCAGCTTCCTAACTAATGATAGCCGTCCATTTACCCGAAGCCAAGCTGCACTAAAGGCCTCCAATAAAGTAACACAATGTTGCCAGCCAATCAAGATACAAAAAGAGCCCACCCCCCCAAAAAAACAGACAGAAGATATTAGTAGCAGAACACAGCAAACTCCAAGACCAATAAACACAGACCAAGACTCTCAACCAATCAGGAGGAAGAAAAAACCATTCTGACACAGCAATAGGCTGCCCCAAATTTAAATCTGAAACCACTGTAAAAGTCTGACTCACAGACAAACACAATACAGAAGCCCAACGTTTCGATGAAGTCTCATTCATGATCTTCAGGCTTGGTCTTCAGCTCTGTGCTTCTCTGTGCTTCTTCACTCTGAGAAGCACAGAGCTGAAGACCAAGCCTGAAGATGATGAATGAGACTTCATCGAAACATTGCCTAGATACTTCCAATCTTACGCGGGAGAAAACCCGAATAACCAAAGATCCACATACAAATACCCGTGAGAACCTCAGAAAACATATATATGTGTGTGTGTGTGTGTGTGTGTTGAAATGCAGCAACTGAGTTATTAAGTTTTCTCTTCCTTCAAATGATGTTGCTATTTATAGGATTTAACTGTTCAATATTGCTGTTGATGCGCTGATTGCAGAAACGGAGTTAACTAAGGAAAAGAATATACTCTTTGGTAGTTTATTACTCATAATGAAAAACGATCTGGCCTTTTTTTATTCTCTGTCCTTTGAAACCCAGCAGCTTAGTGGCAGCTTTCTTATAGATTTTGAAAAGTTTTGTTTTCTTTCTGATAGAATGCTCAGCAGTAGAAAATGGTTCCTGGATTAAGGCTCACTGGTGCCCTAAGCACTGACAAATCTTGGTGCCCTCCTCTTTTGTACATATTGTACAAACAAAGCTAAGCTTAGGCTACATAAAAGTTTTTGTGGTGCCCCCTTTGGGCCTGGTGCCCTAAGCACATGCTTAGTCTGCTTAATGATTAATACACCACTGGATCCTGGCAGCACTAGATCACATTTTTCAAGCTTCTTACTTGGCTTCTGTGCTTTTTCATTGTTCTTGGAAGAAGGGCTACCAAATTGCCACAGTGATTCTGCTTCTAACTTTGTTTAATCAATGGCCCATTCTGCTTATCAGTTGCAGTGAAATTTATCGATGCACCACAGGGAACTAGACTTGAAAAGAAATGACCTGACTACATTACTGTAGCAGCAGACACAAAAAACACTGAGAAAACTGTGAGATAAGAAAGCATGATTTAGTTGCCAGTCTATTACGGTGATTCAAATGCATTCTTTTTTTCCACAAAGCTTGAATGCAGTGAGAAATATCTTGGAAAAGGAAATAATTTCGTTAAGATGTTTACAAATTAGCCTGGCAGAATCAGCATTCTCCAGTGACTGAGAAAGAATGGAAGAAAGCAGAAAACCAGAATTAAGTATATGATGATGATGATGTTATAGATATAGTCATGTCCATTTCTCTCTACATTTCCCAACCTTGTACAGCTTCATTCAGTTGTTTTTTGTTTTAGCTAGATTTGGCTTTGGTGGTAACAAGCAATTGTGTTTTTTGATTGCCTTTCTACCACTGAACCATTGTTAATAACTGTCTTTTCCAGTGGGTTAACCCATTTTAGCTGAGAGGAGACAAGGAAACTAAAATACTGTACTGTATGTTTTGACTGACAGTATAGTGCTGTCTACCAACTGGTGCCATGAATTCTCTGTGTGAATGCTTTCTTTAACAGGAGATTATACTGTTTTAGACCTGCCTATTTAGGGGTTTGCTTGAGTTGCTGTGGCCAATACCATCCTATGGAATAAGATCTGGCTGCCATCTTATGTAGCTTTTCTAAGGCATGAGAAGAAACCATCTTATCTTTTATTTTAGATAGCAAAATATTATGGGTTGATTATTTTATTACTAGGTCTATATGCCACTCCAATCCAGAGGGACTTTGAATGACTCACATTCCCCCCCCCTTCAATAAAAAGATGAAAACAAATGAACAACCATATTAATATTACACTACAATTAGAACGACAGCATCAAAGGAATAACACAATACTTACCACACATAATAGACCTGTTTCCAAGCCCTTCTGGAACAGCTATATTTTAATGGTTTGATTAGCTATTCTTTATACAGTAGCTCTTTCTTTTCTTTCTTCCCTAGATCATACCCTTGCTTCATCTCCATCCCCTTTATGGACTACATGATTTTCCAGTACTAATTTAGAAGTAAATTATGGTAGAGGGAAGGATATTAAGGTGAGTACAAAAGACAGAAAAATGCTCCCCTGAGTGAATCCTATTAGCATGTGCAGATGCTCAACTTTTACACCTTCCTTCTGCTATAAGCACTGCATTTTGTAAATATTTTTGCATTCAGGAAGAATATAAAAATAGCAGGTGATTTGTCTCTTCCCCTCCCAAACTATTCTATTTAGCAATAAAGGACACTTTAATTACTTCATCTAAAAAAAAATCTCAAACTACTTACTAGAAGAAATTAGAAGATTTATTTCCCCAATACTGTACAAGCAGTAATTCAGGAGTTTTTTTTATTATTATTATTATCAGACTTTGATTAGCTGCCTGATTGCTTTAAATTTCCAAGGTATTTGGGGAGATTGTGCCAATGGCATAAGAGTTATGTTCACAAATAAATATCCTTTTACAATTTCTTCCTAAATTAATATCATTATTGAACTTTATTAACAGCGCTGAACTTGATGTTTTATTATGAAAATTGGAACACTTCACATCATAGAATGTCTTTCTTAAATATTATAAATGCAAATTATAATTTTTGGTAGTAACCTATAAAACAATTAACGATTAATAATTTATTTAAAATATATAGGAATTTTAAGAGCTAATCGCTTTTGGATTGACCAAGGTCAAGACAGCATTTATCAATCATAAGGCAGTTTGAAGGGTCTTTGGTGCTCTCTGAACTTGCTTGTTTTCTTGCAGACATTTTATTGCCCAAATTAGATAACATCATCATTCTAGTAGGAAGTGTGGTTTGCTGTCACTTTATATTCTAATCGCATCCCTGTCAGTGTTGGTCTCAGATATTCTTTGTTGGACTGTTTACTGTTATTTACTGTTGGCTTCTTTGGCATTCTTGATTGGGGTATTGCTTACTTCATTGTTGGTCTGATGTTAATCTTGGAGTTAGCTGGTTGACTAATCCATAGATGTTGTTAATATCTATGTGTCTATTGATAGCTAATTTGTCAGAGTGTCAGGCTTCTAGGAATTCCTTAGCATTTTTGGACTTGGCTTGATTAGGATGGTCACATTTTTCCCAACTGAAACTATGGTTAAGTCTGTCTATAAGTTGTGAAATTAAAGAGTTTTCATCATGTCCTCTGACTGCTAGTTGGTGTTCATGGATGAGTTCTGCCCATCTTCTACCTGTTTCTCCAACACAGTGGCTCTTGCAGTCATTTTATGTTGTTTATTTCTTCTGGGATTTCTGAATCTTTTGATTTGCTTAGGATGTTTTGCAGGGCTTTATTTGGCTTGTGTGCTATGCTGATTCCATGTGGTTGTAATAGTCTGTTGACGGTTTCAGAGATATTTTTGATATATAACACTGTAATTCTTTTTAGGGTTTGTGTTCGTTACACTGAATTGGATTGAGTGATCAGGGACTTTTTGATAAATTTGTGTCGATATCTATACGATATGATAAAGATATATCCATATTATTGTTATAGAGCAGTTTTTAATACACTCATTTCCCACCTTTTCTCAATTGTTTTACTTTTCAGGATATTTGCAGAATATCTGTTGCCTTCTGGATATCTATCTCTCACTCAATCTTCTGCCATATGATTTGGTTTAGTTTCCCCCTGTGTAGTTTAGGCTCATCAGCTATTCTTCATATATAATATTCTTCCCATTTCCTTATAATATGAAGTTATTTTAATGCAATGCTTATATCCAGTCACAATGCATCATCAGATGTTTTATTTTGCAAATAATAGTCTTATTTTGAACATCTTCACATTCTTCTGTTCAAGATGAGCTTTCATTAGGTACTTGAAATGAACTCAGATCCTAGCTTTACAAAGTTGAACCTTGAAGGAGGAGCTTAAAACTATTTTTTTTAAAAAAAGAAAAAAAGAAAGCGCTGACGATGTATTTTATGTGGGTCTATTTAGCAATAATGAGTAATTGCGTTTATTTATCTGGGAGTTTTGATTGGAATTAATGAATCCTCTTATTGGAATTAGTGAATCCTCTTATCTCCTTATATTCTTTATGCCAATGCAAAATTACCCTTGTAGATCTGTCTTTTCCTCGGAAATAGATTACACTTGCAGAAAAAGGCCCAGAGAGTCTATATAGGTATATTATTAATGAGCAATTGGATCAGTTCCCCAAGTAGTTAAAAGTACATTTTATTTCTGTCTCAAAAATGTATATGGAATAATTACTTAGCCTGGTCCCTAGTTAAACTAACTAAGCTACCTCATTAGAATAACTCTAACTCCATTCCTTCCCTGTTTTACAATCTATAGCATGGGTAATCATAATTATACAGAATTGGCTACAATTTGTATTACCTCTAAAATTTCATCAGATGAACACATCATGCTAGTTGAGTGCAGAGTATCCGTAGGATCAGAGGATAAGTATTACTTCTAACTGGATAATTTTTAAAGAAGCAGTTTGAATACAAAGTATTATCAGCAGAAAAACACAATGAAGGCTATAATCAGTGTACCAGATTCACTTTGTCTACCTTTTTCCTTCTTTGTATAGATAGAAAATGTACTAGTCAAAACCCCATTGCAATCTTACAATTTATGTGAGCCCTTCAAAAGAGACATACCAAGACAGCAACTTTGTCACATATATGCTGTAGATAGACTAAACCTTTTCCCAAGACAGAGGATCCTCTATAAGATTTTTACTGTTTTTAAACCAAAATTGCAAAAGATTTGTGATCTCTTCCTGTATCTTTCTATTGTTTCTTCCTTCAGAACTTTTTTCTCCAAACACCAGATATCCTCTTATTAATGAACTTTGGCGTCTTCTTCCAAGCAGCCTTTTTCCAGTGAATAAATGCATTCAGTTCATATTATAAATTATTTTAAAACTTATGCAGGAGGTTATTTTAGTATTCTTTATAACTGGCGGAATATTTATTTCCATGCTCAGCTGTTTAAATGTACGATCTTGTACATTGATAAGAATAATTCAGTGCCAGAGCTCAACGTTTCAGTGAGTCTTCCATTATGAATTTTCTTTTGAATCACTGTTTGCTTATTACTGTGATTGAAAGCTTTCTAACTTCCTTCATTTGATTTTGAAATCCCATCCTCCATTCTACATTGGAATTTCTGAACTAGTGTAAATTAATGAAGCCTGAGATTTGCTTTTCTTTTTTGATAGAATATGAATTTCAGTTACATCAAGTACTTTATATAAACAATACTTTTCACTGTTCTTGCAATATCGATAGCAAAGGTGTTAAGCGCATGGGTGCAAGGAACGGAGCATAGCAAAAGCGCATGGGTGCAAGGAATGGAGACGAGGCAGTGAACAGTGAACTTCAACTCTTTATTAATCATGCTGAACAGAGCAGAGCCCTAGGGCAGCAGAAGCCCTTTTATAGGGTTGGCTGCTGACCTATTAGCCAATGAGAAACATGGAAGTGTTAAACCCTTGAACCAATGAGAGTGGCTCGTTAACAGCCAATCAGATTCCTCAGAAAGGACCAATCCGATATCGCTATTATTGGCCAATCAGAAGTGCAGGATTAGTTGTTTAAAAAAAAAAAAAGAAGTGCAGGATTAGAACCCTGCTTTTTCTTAAGGTTTGTTAAAACTTTATTTAAGCGCCTTTATTAGTTCATAACACCCCTTCCCCCCAGGTTCCGTTTGAGGGGTGTGGTGACGTAATCCCTAAGATATGTAGGTTGTTTTAACTGTCTATTAGATTTGCGCTGTCCCACCGGTCCCTGTCTGTAGTCCGGGACGTTTTTGGTTATATCTGGTACAAGCGGTTCCACATCCTCACTGGACGACTCGGTGCTGCTAATTCTGTCGTTGTTGTCCTCCGATCTTTGCGGGCTTGCCTCCGTTGAGGTATTCCTCTGTGGCGAGGCCAATCCCCTCCCTGATTCTTCTTCATGTATCGCGCCCGGTTGCTGACTTCCTTCGATTTTGCTATCCACCATCTCGAATTCAGTTTCTTCGACATCCCCTACCCCCTCAGTTTGAGAGTCACAGGAGTCGCGGGAACTGGGTTGTAGCCTAGAGCGAAGCTGATCTATATGGCGTTTCCATATTTTTCCATCCCAGGTTTGCACACGGTACGATCTGGGCCCGGTGGTTTGAATTACGGTTGCTTCGATCCATAATGGTTCACCAGAGAGGTTTTTAGTGAAAACTAAGTTGCCTACCTTGAACTCGCAGCATTTTCCGCTAGATCCACAGGGTTTCTCTGGCTCATAGGACGGGTGGAGCCGGTCGAGGTGGGAACAGAGCTTGCGTCCCATCAACAGTTTAGCTGGAGTCTTGCTGGTGACGCTGTGCAGAGTGATGTGTTGGAGTAGGAGTATTCTGTTTAGTTTGTCGTCAATGTCCCCATAGTCCATTTTGTGGAGAGTTTTTTTTAACAAATTGGACCATGCGCTCGGCCCTGCCGTTAGCTGCAGGGTGCACTGGCGAAGTTAGTGCATGGCAGATACCCCAGTCTGCTAAGTATTGTTCAAATGCCAGGGCGGTGAACTGGGGTCCATTGTCGGAGACCAGAACGTCTGGCAGCCCATGCGTTGTGAATAGCCTATTCAATTTTCAGATGACGGACTCAGTTGTAGTATTCTTCATTTCATGGATCTCGAGCCAGTTGGAATAGGCATCCACTGTTAGGAGGAACGTATGTCCCTTAGCAGGTCCCGCAAAGTCAACGTGGATGCGGGACCACGGCCCCCGGGGAGTTTCCCACTCTGTTGGAGTTGCTTTAGGTGGGGCACTGCTGACTTCTTGACATTTTAGACAAGTCTTTACCCAGGCTCCGATCTACTTGTCGATGCCCGGCCACCATGTGTGGCTTCGTGAGAGCGCTTTCACATGCACGATGCCAGGGTGACAGTCATGCAATGCTTTCAATACTGCTTGTTGTAACCACTCTGGGACGACAACTCTGTCTCCCCATAGGATGCAGCCTTTTTGCAAAAAAAGTTCTGTTTGCCGGTTTCTGAAAGAGGTGAAGTCGTCAGGGGTTTGTTCTACTGGCCATCCTCGTTCGACCCAGCTAAGAACTCGCGCCAGGATAGGATCTCGTTTTGTTTCGATCGCAATGTCTCTGGCTGTTAGCGGCGGTGAATGTAGTGTTTCAATCTGGAGTGTCGTAAGGGTTGGAGCTGGGTCGGCGATGGTTTCCGGAAGTGCGGCATGGCTAATGCATCAGCGTGGGGAATGGCTTTCCCTGGGCGGTGTTGTAATTTATAGTTGTACGCAGCTAAGAACTCCAACCAGCGAGTCATTCTAGGTGACAATATATAGGGGGTTGGCTTGTCTCCCGCTATAATCCCTCGCAAAGATTTGTGATTGGTAACAATAGTAAAAACTCGTCCATACACATATTCATGAAACCGTTTCACAGCAGATACAACAGCAAGAGCCTCTTTGTCGATTTGGCTATAGTTACGTTCAGCCTTTGATAGGGTCCTTGAAAAATAGGCAATAGGGGCCTCACTACCATTTGGTAACACATGACTCAAAATGGCTCCTACCCCAAACGGTGACACGTCACATGTAATTGTTAAAGGCAAAGTCTCGTTATACTGTATTAAAAAAGCATCTGAGGTTAGAATGTTGTCAGAATGCGTGCTCTTCTCAGTGTCCCCAGACCCAGGTTGCTTTTTTGTCGAGAAGTCTATGTAGGGGCTCAGCTACGGTCGCTTTCTGGGGCAAGAAGATGTTGTAAAAGTTAATGAGCCCCAGGAAAGCTTGGAGGTCAGTCTTATTTCTGGGTCTTGGGGTGTTTTTGATTCTTTTAGTTTGCTATTAGTGGGGTGAATGCCTTGTTTATCGATTAGGTATCCCAGGAACTCAACTTTATCTGTACACAGTTGACATTTATTTTTTTTAATCTTTTTTTTTTTGAAACAAATTTTTATTAATTTTAAAGATAAAACAACACATCATTAACCATTAAATACATAAACACATAAAACCTCTTAACATTGTAAATCCTTACAAGTCAAACAAAACATTATTTTTATACAGCATAATTTCAATTTATCCCATCTCCATATGGACACACAAATATCTTTCAGCAAATTTCTCATTATTTCTTTGAACTTCCGGTTTGCGTGGCTTCGGGGCAGCAGGAATTCGCGACAGCTCGCGATTCCTGCTGTGCTAGCCGTCGAGGTACCCCCGATCCAGATGGGTCAGGGGGATATGGCTGCCCTGTAGGGACAGCTGAAGAGAGAGGGGAGTTGGATAGGGAGGTGGGGGTATCGCAGACCCCCCCCTTCTCCGGGAAAACCCCTTTTTCCCAAGGCGGTGGAGCGGCGGTCAGCAATGGCCGCCATGAGAAGCCAGCAACCGGGTAAGAACTGTGCTGGAGGAAGTGTGAAGAGTGAAAGTTCTGTCTGAGCCGGGTCAAGTAACACCTTTTAAATTGCCTGGAATTGAGCTGCTTGAATTGCTGGAGGATACATTGTATCCCTAAGAAGAGTGAAAAGCGGCGGAGAAGCTGTTAAAGGGAATTTTTTTTTTTTTTTATTCTCCCACCCCACGGAAAAAGCAGAAATATTTGGATATATTAGACATTGAAAGTGGATTGCCTTGAAAGCTGAAGCTAAGAGACAAAGGGACATTTGGACATTGAAAAATTTAAGAAATTGGAAAATCTCTGCTGGAGGTATGGATTTTTGATTATTTAAAATTGTCATTGCAAGTGGGAAGGGAGAAAAAAAAAATTGGAGCAGAAGATGAAAAAGGAGGAGATTGTCTAGAACGTCTTTGTGGATCCCAAAAGAAGATATATGGTAATTGGACCTCTGATTAAAAATTAATCCAGAAAGAGAAAGAGAAGAAGGAAGAAAAGTATTAACTTTTGGAACTTTTTTTTTTCTTTTTTTTTAATTGCTTTTGATTGTCTTTGATTAAAAATACTTGTGGTTGTTTTGGAAAAAGTTTCCCTTTTCATAATGGCATCGTCTGTGGATGAACTAGAGATTGAATATCAAAAATATAAAAAAGAAGATACTTTGGGCGCTTTGTTTCAATTCTTAGAAATGGCGTTATGTTCTTTTGAAAAGTTGATTACGCAGCAGAAGGACTGGGACAAGGAAGAAGAGGAAGAAGAAGCCATTTTTGATGAACAATGGGTCCCTTCCGGTGAGGAGGAGAAAAAGGATAAGAAAAAGGGGATTTTAAGAATTATAAAAACAACCAAAAGAGAGAAAAAGGAGCGAAAAGATGGAGGCAAGGTTAGAAAGCAAAGGAAAAGGAGCAAGAAAAGCGAAGAGAAAAAGCAAAGGGGTAGAAAGGGCAAGGAGAAAAATAAGCAAGAGAGAAAGGGGAGGAGGAGAAGCCTTAATGGGGGGAAGCAAGACCTAAAGAAAAAAAGTTTATTTAGAGATAATGGGTGAATTTAATTTAGATTAAAAGAGGGATTCTGGAGGGTATATAAGAGTGTGTTTTTATATGTATATTTAGAATATAAAATCTATTATGTAATTTTAGAATCTTTTAAACAGAATCCCAAGAAAGATTGCTATATGTAGTATTTCTAAGTTAGGGTAATGAGTTATAGATGTTACTCCAATTGGTGTACAGGAGAAGTATAGTAAAAGAAAAAAAAGATGAATGGATAATTGGAAATAGAACAGACAAAGAATGTTGTTGAAAATGGTAATAAGATATGGAAGGATATATATGCTTTTTTTTTTGGATTTTGTATATTGATAAAAGACAATAAAATTTTAATTAATAAATAATTTGGATGGAAAGGAGAAGTAGGGACAAGATATGAAGTTAATATTATATGAAATATTGATATTATAATCTGGAAATGTTATGCCTTATTGATCTTTTATTATTATTTTTTCTTAGAAAAGAATTTATAAGCTGCTATGCCTTGATTCTTTGTGCATTGTTTTTATAAAACTGATAAAAATGGTTTTTATATATATATATAAAAAAAAGAAAATGATAATAAGATATGGAAGGAGATATGGGTTGAATATGATGTTTGAATTTGTGTCTGTGTGAAGAGTTTTAACCCGGGAACAGACAACCTTCAGAAAAGATCTTTTAGTTTTGTTTATGTTTAGTGTTTGTATGTTTGTGTATTGTGTTTATGGTAAAACTAACAAAATTTGTTTTTTATAAAAAAAAAAGGAAAAAAGAATCAATAAAACCTTGGAGGAATGTTAGACGAGAATAATTTAAACAAGCCAGAAAGAAAAGAATATGATGACTAGAAAATGGATAAATATGGAAGAGAAATGAAATTGAATAGGAGTAAAGAGAAATATTTTTTTTAATCTTAAGGCCAGAGTCTTTAAATTTCTGGAGAACCATTATAAGAAGCTTTTCTAGTACTTCTCTATTCGGGGCCGCAATTAAAACATCATCAAAGTATGGCACGACCCCCTTGATCCCTTGCAAGAGTCTCTCCATCAGACTTGGAAAAATCCCTGGGGCTACGCTCACTCCGAATTGGAGTTGGTTGCATTTAAAGGCGCCTTGGTGCGTAACGATCATTTGTGCCTCTGCGGTTTTTTTCTCTACAGGCAGTTATTGGTACGCTGTTGGCCTGTGCTAAATCCAATTTAGCGAAGACTTTTCCGCCCCCCAGGGAATGGAGAAGGTGTTGCACCACCGGCACCGGGTAAGCGTTCTGTTGAAGGGCGTGATTAAGGGTGGCCCGGTAGTCCCCACAAATCTTTAATGATCTATCCGGTTTGATGGGTGTTATGATTGGGGTTTCCCAACGAGTGTAGTCAATTGGTTCTAAAACACCCTGGGCTATTAATTTATCGAGCTGCTTGTCAATTTTTGGTTTAAGGGAAAATGGTACCCGACGAGACTTGAGGCGGATGGGGGCTACTTCAGGGTTAAGGTTAAATGATATCGGGGTCCCCTTGTACTCGCCTAATTTGTCTGCAAAGATGTCCTGGAATTCCTGGACGAGGGCCTCCTCCCAGTCATCGCTTCTGGTTTGGTGAATGCCGGCTACCTCAATCCTGAGTGGGGCGAACCATTGAAGGCCTAACAAGCTAGGCCGGTTGCAGTCGATGACAGTCAGTGGTAACAACGCAGTACGATTTTTGAATGATACTTGGACTTGGCTGGATCCAACGACCGGAATTCGGTTCCCCTGATAATCTTTGAGTATGATTCTTTGGGCTCTGAGGTCTTGACGCTGGACGGCAGGGATTAATTGTTTAAGGGTCTTCCAGGAAACCATCAAGAGGGACGATCCTGAGTCGACTTCCATCACACAAGGCTGGTTTTCGATGGCGACCTTCACTCGGATCTTCTTTGCATCTAACGATGAAGCATGACCGATGGTAATGGTTTGGTGTGCCTCTTCTCGTCTCGTTGAAGTGGCCAGTGTTTTATTTCTGTAGGAGTGGTTGTTCCATTGGTGGTTCAAATGTTCCCGACTCACAGGATGATTCCCTGTGGTCTGGCGGTAGTTGTTTCCCCTCTGAAGTGGACTGGATCCTTGCTTGCTTCTACAGACCTTCCCGATGTGGCCTCTTTTCCCACAGAAATGGCAGAGCGCATCAACGAATTTGCAGTCTGATCACAGGTGGTTTGCCTCACAACCCACGCATTGGTGCAGTAGTCTTTGATTCCACTGGTGGCGTTGGTCTCGTTCAGACCGGAGCCAGTTGACCTCCTCCTCATCACTTTCTGATGGCGATTTGAGGTCCTCGTGGTGGGTCGCTATTGTGTGCCTCTCTAGGTGAGGTAAGGTATCGCTGGCGAGTTGACGGAGCGGTGCGTTGGTGCGGTGCATTCGGGCAGCCGACTTCCTGGTTGCTTCTGCTGCAGTAGCGTCTTTGATGACATCAGCAAGGTTGATGTCCCCCTTTGCCATGATCTTGCTCTGTATTGTCTGGTCATCTAATCCCAGAACTCTTCGGTCTCTCAGAGCTTCTTCGAGGTCTGCAAACACACAGAGGCCTCCCAGGTTCCGGAGATCTGCGATGAAATCTGCAACACTCTCTCCTTTCCGCTGGTCCCTCTGGTAAAATTCATGTCTTCGGACAAGCGTTGGTACAGCGGGTGCATAGTGGGCCCGTAGAAGAGGCGCGAGGACATCCCAGTCCATGGTTTTCATCTCAGCTGGTTTTGCTAGTGCCTTAGCCATCTTAAAGACGGCAGGCCCGCAATGGGTCAGGAATACTGCTCGCTTTTTCCCCGTAGTGGCATCCTTCAAGTTGTTGGTCTCCAGAAACATCTGGAACCGGTCTATGTATGAGTCCCAGTCTTCTTGTGCCAGGTCAAATGGAGCGGGTGGTATGGCGCCACTGGACATGGTTTCCGTTGTTGATGCGCCTTCAGCCATGTGCTCTGTTTGGTGCTCTGTAGTGTTCAGTCAGCTCTGATGTCTCCGCATCCCATCCTTGTCGCCAGTATTAAGTTCTGCACATGGGTGCAAGGAATGGAGACGAGGCAGTGAACAGTGAACTTCAATTCTTTATTAATCATGCTGAACAGAGCAGAGCCCTAGGGCAGCAGCAGCCCTTTTATAGGGTAGGCTGCTGACCTATTAGCCAATGAGAAACATGGAAGTGTTAAACCCTTGAACCAATGAAAATGGCTTGTTAACAGCCAATCAGATTCCCCAGAAAGGACCAATCCGATATTGCTATTATTGGTCAATCAGAAGTGCAGGATTAGAACCCTGCTTTTTCTTAAGGTTTGTTAAAACTTTATTTAAGTGCCTTTATTAGTTCATAACAAAAAGTAGCTAGACTTTTACCCTGGAGATAATTAAAATTGGTATAGGTAGTCTAATAGATGACAGATAAACAATAGATACTGTAGATAGATAGATAGATAGATAGATAGATAGATAGATAGATAGATAGATAGATAGATAGATATAGATATAGATATAGATATAGATATAGATATAGATATAGATATAGATATAGATATAGATATAGATATAGATATAGATATAGATATAGATATAGATATAAACAAGTGATTAATGCCAAGAATATATAGATGAATCTTTAAATGTATATCTTACACTAGATTTAGTTCAGTTTTGGTCACTGCATGCTCAAGTTAGTTGCCGTCAACATTTACTAGTTTTGTTGGGTGTATTATAAGTATGCTAATGGTGCTCATACAATTGGGTTATGAATTAATCTTTAAAAATCAATAAAAGATTTGGGAAGCAGCCTAATTGCCTAAACAATAGATACACTGAGGATGTAGGGTTCTATAGATTACTACTCGAGTACATATTTCAAAAATCTTCACTGGGACTGGCTCATCATGGTTGCCCTGAGATCCATTTGGTTAGTATAAACCAGTGTTTCTCAACCTTAGCAACTTTAAGATGGACTTCAACTCCCAGAATTCCCCAGCCAGCATGAAAGAATGGATTTGAAATCCATACATCTGAAAGTTGCTGAGATAAAGAAACACTGGTGTTGACATGCCTACGCTCTTTTCAGGGTGGCTTGCCACCCTGATCATGATGTGATAATTCCTAATAGAAGCGCTACGTCATATCCTTTCAAATATGTACTGTATAAAAGAATTTTTGTCCATGTTATTTTCAGTGGGCTTTGCCTGTTTTTCTCATGGATAAAATACCCTATTCTCTCCAAAATTTAGCAAATCAAAGATCTTCTAAGAATCATACCAGATTTCTGTGAGCCAGAGTCTTTTTTTTTTTCCTTAGAAAACAAATCAAATCATAGATACAGAAGGATATATGACCTCACAATGGATAATAAGATACAATAAAGCAGTAACAGAGAGTAAGACAGTATAAAAATATCATAGCAGAATTATGTTTTCAGTCCTTCAAGTTGTTTCACTAAAAAGAACTAAAATAACTCACTAAATATAGTAAATATTTTTTGGGACTATAACTGAATTTTCTGGTATCCATGCTGTTAATCTCTTTAATCACTTTTGTCCAGAACCATACAAGACAACCATAGATTCATTAGGTATCATTTGCTTTCCCAAATTTCCAACATTTATTTGGTATATTTATTTTTATTTTATTTTGTTTTGTTTGTCAATTGCTTACAAGATAATAGGTATGTATAAACATAGTTATGAATACATATAAGAAAAATAAAAAAAACAATAGGACAGGGACAGTAGGCACGTTGGTGCGCTTATGCACGCACCATCATGCATGCTTATGGACGCTTAAGCCCCCTGTGATGACCTGGGGCATGGCATAAAGGCAATAAAGTCAAATAATAAGTAGGAGTCCCTTTATTAGCTCCAATTTTGCCCCCAATGTCCTGGTTACCTTCTGGTCTGGAGAAAAACTCTCCCAGGAACAGCCTTTGCATGCAGAGATTCAAATCATTATTATTACCTTTATTGTCAGAATACAACATGTGTACAATGAGATTGGCTGAGCCTCCCTTCATGCACACACACCCAACACAACTCACAGTGAGGACAGAAGTCCCTAACCCAGTCCCAATCTTATTACACTACGTGACCTTGTTGCACAACGCGCTGACCCCACAAGTTTATCATACTATGTTGACATGAAATTATTTTCCGTTCAGAAGTCTGACAGCCCACGGATAGAAACTGTTCTTCAGCCTGTTGGTATGGCTGGCTATGCTTCTATATCTCCTACCCAATGGTAGGAGAGTGAAGAAGGGCTGATCGGAGTGTGAGTCATCCCTGAGAATTTTCCTCACTCTTCTAAGGCAGCGAGCCTGAGCAATGTCATCTAATGGTAATCAGGGAACATCCCACAATGTTTTGTGCTATGCTTACCACCCTCTGTAATATCTTTCTATCCACAGCTGTCAAGACAGCATACCACACCATAATGCAATATGACAGGATGCTTTCTATTGTAGACTGGTAAAAGGAGGTCATCAATCGTTGTTCCACTTTATTCTTTCGCAAGACCTAAGGAAATGGAGTCTCTGTTGGGCCTTTCTGACCACCTGGGTTGTGTTGATTTTCCAGGTAAGATCTTCACTGAGGTAGACTTTTTCAGGTAAGCTCTTCCCTGAGGTAGACTCCCAGGAATTTAAAGGAGGAAACTCTTTCCACACAGCCCCCCTCGACGTAAAGTGGGGTGGGTTCCTCTCTCTTCTTCTGGAAGTCTAACACCATCTCCTTTGTCTTGCTGACGTTTAGGTGCAGGTTTTTTTCTAGGCACCATGAGGATAATTTATGAACCTCCTCCCTGGTACGCTGTTTTGTCTCCACCTGTAATGAGACCCAATATGTTAGTATCATCTGTGAATGAAAAAAAGTCCAAAACATTGTCAACAAAAACTTTAACTATAAGTCCAATCAAGCTTAGATGAGGTAATTAATCTGACAGGGCAAGAGAAGGAATTCCAGACACGAAGGAACGGCAGTAAATCAACCCAGTTGGGAAGATGCCAGGAACGCAGATAACCAAAGTCAACACCAGATAAACTCATGTTTGTTCCCAGCAGATACTGCTTTCAGCTTGCATCTCTTTTAAACTCTGTTCCCAGGTGTGCCTAATGAAGGGAATCAAGGCCCTTTCTTCCCCCGTAAGCCAGGCAACTCATGTTGCTCTCTTCTCTGTTCCTCCCTGCATGCCCTAGGATGAAGAGGGGTGGGCCTGGGTCTTCCTCTGAATTCCCTCTCCCTTGTTCTACCTCTTCCTTGCTTTGCCCAGCCGGACTTTGGCCTTGCCCATTTTCTTCCACAGCAATGGAGCCATACTCCCAACTCCCTGTCAGCTGTTCATCTTCTTCCTCGGATTCAGACTCTGACAGGGGCATGAAACCCCTTGTGTGTGCAGAAACAGCTTTATGTCAATCTATTCCCTCCATAGGCATAAGGCTTGCCATTGATTGCGTTCCTGCATACGTTATAGGCTTAATTAATGCTCTGGCTAGATCTTATGTTTGAGGCTGATTTTAACCATGTTATTGTAATGTAGGTACTGATGAGTCAGTATGAAATGCTTGCATCTACCTCTGTTCATCTTTTGGCTGTATTATTTAAATTATTAAAAGAGACTATTTGTTTTAAATTGATAAAATTTCTTCCTTAGTACTAAATAATACTCTTAGTATTAAATAAACACCCAGAACTGGAAGATTTGGATATACTAAAATGCTAAAAATAAAGATTTGACTTTTCGTATTCTACAGGCTAAATTACAAAAAAGAAAATAGAAAAAAAAGGAGAGAGAGGAAAGGAGTTGCTGTTTGTATAAATAGTACTACATGAATATATGAGTGTATGGCTTTGATCACAGGGTCATGGACACTATTTTGATTTTTTGATACCCTATTTGGGCATCCCTAGTTTCATTAATCTCTTCTTAAAAAGTGGGGACAGATTCATATCTATTCCCAAAAATCTGCTATTAGATAGAAAATGTATATTTTTGCTAAAGGATCAGCAATTTTACATTTAATTCATTTAAGAGCCCTTGGGTCAATGCCATCTGTATCCAGGGATGATTTATTTTTAGTATCAATTTCACTTATAATTTTACCTCATTGTTTAATATATTTTGTGACCATTTTTCTCAATTCACCTGATTTTCTCCCTAAAAAATGCAGCATTTGCATTTTTTGCATATTTTTAATTCACTCGTTTTCCAATGGCCCAATGTCCTTCCTAGTGAATTTTCTGTTCCACATATTTTAAAATAATTTTAATTATTCCTCTTAATTCTTTGCCAAGTGCTCCTCAAAGTTTTACACTTTTCATTATTTCCTTGATGTACTTTGCTAGAGTTTAAGCTATTTATTATCTTCTTTTTGGTAAAAAAAAATTCATTTTCTAAAAAAGAAATCTTGCTTATCTCCTCCCTTTTCTTACCTGGACCTATGTACAAAAACAGATTTGTACATATATATGCAACCATATTCAGCACTCTCTTTCTCTTGAACTTCTTAGATTTGCATTATTTTTCTGAGGCACTGTTGAATGGCCTGTCTTTTAGGATAGGACTAATGTTTCTGCAAAAAATTAATAACTGCAAAATAGGTATAGAAGTTATTATAAAAGCACTTCAAGACAGTCAAGCTATCTTATTATTTTTACATTATACTTTAAATAGTTGGTGGTTTATATTGCACAGATACATTCTTAACACTCCATGTCACTCATTGAGGTCTATTGAATGAAGATGTAAATACATTTATTTTTGTAACTAAATATCATAGAGGTAGATGAGCAGCAATGAACAACAGATAAACAAATCAATATGAGTATCAGGAGTCAAAATAATCTTTACTTCAACAGGCCTTAGTTCTTTTTTCTGCTTTTTATACAGTGCACAGTGCACTATATATAGTGATCAAATGGTTACAAGCAAATATAGATGTGTTTGTGTTGCATAGTGCAACCATTCATTTGACTTTCATTAGTGTGAATTAAATGAAAACCAAGCAACTCCTGCAGAATAAATTAAGAATAGAGTATGAAGAACAATTACATGAATGTACACTAATCTTGAACAATAAAATAATTTTGCTTTTCAGGAGATAGGAAATATTTTACCTAAAGAAACTTCCAAGTGTCTAGAAATAATACCTCAAAAAAGGCTCCAGATTGTTCCGCACACCATATCAAAGGCTGCTAATGGCTACTTTAAGATAATTGGGATCAGAATGAAACTGCTGTTTTGGAAAAAGCCAATGTTAAATGTAATGATCTAATTAGAGAATGGCTAATTAGACTAAACAAATAGCTAATAATAATAACTAAAGAAAAACAAAATAACCAAGATATCTGCAGAGGGGATTTGAAGTAGTCAGCAACATTTATAGAGATAACCAATTGGACTGTACTCTAGTAACCGAACAGCATATCACTGCTTTGTCCCTCTTCAAATAATGCCAGCACTCAGGGTCCTTCAAAAAAATGTAAATGGCAACAGCCAGATGATTTATTTATTTTTATCAGTTATCCATTATTAAAACATAATTCATAATGGAGAGAATTTAAAGTGAAGCAATTAAATAAGGAGATAGTCACCATAGAAACTTTACTCATACAACATGTTTAATTAGGCAATTAAAGATTGATACACATGATTTCTACAACATGGTTTGAGAGCTAGTTCTGACAAGCTTAGGAGCAAAACACTAAACCAGAGCAGTCTATTACCAAAACAAGGAACAGGTGGACAACAGCCCTTCTGCCCACAAGGAAGTGGGTTCAGGTGTGTAGATTGGAGGAAACGGTATATCAGGTCTTCAAAGAAAAGCTGAATTTTGTCAAGGCTTTCTACAAATGAAGTTGCTGTCCTAACCCCAGAAAGACTGCTCCATTTCTGATGGGGGGGACATGTAAGAGTTTTTTTTTTCTCCATAAGTTCCTGCAATTTTTTTTAATCATTTAACTTATGATAGATGAACCTAGTGGACTTTTGCCTGTAACTTTAAGCAATAATAATAATAATAATAATAATAATAATAATAATAATAATAATAATAATAATAATAATAATAAAGCTAATTTGTTACGATTCTGTTCTTATGTTTATTCTCCCCTGTCCCTTTCATCTCACTGTGGAGAAAGAATTAAAGGTGGAACATAATTTAGATTCCCAAGATAGAAGGGACAAGTTGGAATATCTGATACATTGGAATGGCTACCTAGGTAACAATCCACATTCTTTGACAATTTCATTTACAATACCCACATGAGCCCAAATATGTGTGTTTAGGAAATTCATCTGAGACAATCTAAGGCTTTAAGATGTTAATTTATTCAGTTCTAAACCACTCAATTAAGATCATGCTCAGAACTGTTTTCTATGACAAGAGCTGCTAACCATCTGTTAAGACAATTTCATGCCAGCAATCCTGAATTCGACAACAGTGTACTTGAAATTTCTTAGCTGGTAATAAATATCATCTGTTCCTCCTTAACCCTCCCTTAGAAAGTAAGAAGGGATGGGCAATAATTTGTGTTTACTTAGGTGAATTTGCTTATAATTTATGAAGTTGCTATGACAAGAAGATAAAGTGGATTTAGTCCATGAAAGCAAAGACTGTAATAAAATATTGTGCCATAAGACATTTTATTTTTTTATGCTGCAATGCAATCCAGTTATGAATGTTTTTCTCAGAGATTAGAGAGAATGAATTCTGAATATGGATTTCTCCAGAAAAAATGAATTGCATGTAGTATCATCCCAGGCAACATGCTGGGTGTATGGATTGGTTACGAATTATATAGCAATGCAAAAGATGATAGAGGGTTTTTCACCTGTAAGCATTTTATCTATAGCAATCCATTGCTTTTCAACAACTAAACAGAGCTAGGAAAATAAAGTGCCCCTATTTTTTTTTTATCTTTTTAGCACATCAGGATTTTTTTTCATTACCTAGCAAAGGGAAATCAGAGAAGCAAATAATCCATTGTATATGCATTTTTATGGGCAATGTTTCATATTGGTCAAAGGCACATTCTATAATCATTTCTCCATCTAGTAATTAAAAAAATAGCATTAAATAAATAAGAAAAGGCAATGCCTGGCTTTACGATAGCTGTATTATTTTATATGAAGTAAAACACCCCTTACCCTACATTAAGGCAAAGAGATTGAATGTGACCTCATGGACATGTGTAGTTTTTTTCTGTTCCTGTTTCTTTGCATGCATTTCCAATTTCTTCGAACCCTATTCCACTTCCCTTGTTTTGGAAAAAGGAGAGAGAAAGGGCAAGAGAAAGCACCAGATACTTAAAAATATTAGCAAGCTATTAGTAGAACGAGAAGACGTGCACTGTGTTTCTTCTCTGTTCTAGGGCTTGGTCAGATGCATACAATGCATCATTCTGTCAGCGGCACACCGCTGAACTTGTCAGCTGCTTCTATTATCAACTATAAATTTGGGGATGGAGCCAAGAGAATATGAAAATTCAGTTGTTTTTGATTAGCCTGTCCATTTTTAAATTGTAAGTTATAATCACAATATGTAAGAATAGAACAAAGTATAAAATAAATAGATTACTGACTCATTTTAAATATTCTCATTTTAAAATATCAATGTATAGCAACTTATAAATTCTGACCATTTCATATGTTAAAGTAATTTATTTATGATATAGCATTATTACTGAATTAATCTATGACATCTAAACTGGTTTCTGACAGCTCTTGGAGCACAAAAAATAGTTATTGGAGAGAGGATATATGGTCTGCAGGACACTTGGGAAATCTCAGCTGATATGCAAGTCATATGTATACAAAAGTTCCATATATCTTAGTTTTGTTTAGTTAGATGCATTATATAGATATGGCATCCATATAGCAATAGCATTTAGAGTTACATACCGCTTCACTGTGCTTTACAGCCCTCTCTAAGTGGTTTATAGAGTCAGCCTATTGCCCCCAATAATCTGGGTCCTCATTTTACTGACCTTGGAAGAATGGAAGACTGAGTCAAACTTGGGCTGGTGAGATCCGAACTGCCAAACTGCTAGCAGACAGTGATCAGCAGAAGTAGCCTGCAGTGCTGCATTCTAACCACTGCGCCACCACAGCTCTTAATGATATAAGTCCATTCAGATATCATGAAACATAGTAAAAGTCAACATGCAAGCAGCAGTTAAAACCAAGTGTCTATGACATACATAAAAGGTGCTTATATTTGTACAGCAAGGATGTGTCACTGAAGCAGTGATGCGTTTTCAGGTTGAGTGGTTGGGATCTCGTTTTCTGGTGTCCTGATATTTTACTGGCAAATGCAATGTCTATAGCTACAGTATATCTATATCTCTCTATCTCTATTGCCTATATCATCTGTATATCTAGTTATGTATTCATATTTATTTACAGTTTTTATAGCAGTTTATGCCCAGAGTCCACAGTGAATTCCATGGCAAAGCTGAGTCTTGAAAATTCATTTCTCCAGAGTCTACACCCTAGTTCCTATGTCCCATTGCAAATAGAACATCTGTAATTTAGAATTCAGAGTCTTGATGTATGGTTTTTAAAAATATTATAGGGCACACAAAGTAACAAAATAAGTATGGATGAATCTATATTGCATTTTCTCCCTCTCCTGTTTTCTCCTTTCTCTCTTTGTCTCTCTCTCACCTACATACACATATTTGAGATCCTTACAGTGCTCAATATGATTCCTTTTCTGCTGCCTCTAGACCAGGTTACAGAAAAGTGTCATTTGTTTTTGAATAAGTTCCTATAAATTAATTAGTAAAATGCCAAAAGCTTTGTATTTGGAACAAAAAATAATAATAACACAGAAAGCTCATCCCAAACACTTTAATAAAATCCAGGGAATGAAATAATATCACAGCCTTAGCCATGGTGCCACAAAAAGATGTAGTCTTCCCCAGTGGTGTGTTTCAAATATTTTTACCGCCGGTTCATTGGGTGTGGTTTGGCACGCTTTGCGCATACAATTTGTGTGCATGCGCATGCCAAATGCACACTTTGCGCAGGTGCAGAGGCTTTCCGACTCATCTCCTGCAATCCTGCACTCTCCCTGTCGCTTCAGCAACTGCCGCACAGCAATCTGCTGTGCCATGCAAAGTAACTGTGCTTCAAAAGCAGGGACTAAAAGTTAGTATGGGAGCCTGGGCAGGTGGACAGGCAGGCCCAACAGCAGAGCATTGGAGAGAACTAGTTTGGTCTTCGCTGCTCATTGGCGCTATTGGGCAGAACTGGTAGAATACCACCACTGGTCTTCCCTAACTATCCTCTATCAGGATCAACGTAAAGTTGTATGTATAATCCAAATTTGTACAGCAAAGCAATAGTAAGTAAAATCAGTTGTTACGACAATAGTGTTTACACAGTGTGAGGTCAATATTCAGACATGCTACTTTACTTTCATATTCATTTTTATTATTAACCACATTGATTTAGTTATATGAGCATCAACCCCATAGTTTCCTTCTTTCTAATTTATTCTGATTTATTGCTCTTGCTTCTTTCTCTTGGTTTTCATTGGCCAACATTGTTTCACCTTAAAATAAAACTGATCAGATATAGTTACATATACTAAAAAGTTCCTTAATCTTTTAGAATAATTACAAACTGTTCCACACAACTGCATGGTTATGCTTGACCATACATTAGAAGATACATTTACTAACCAGAGAGAGAAGAGTAGATTCTCAAAAGTTTCAGCTGATCAGTGCCTTGAATGACTTTCTAGATGTCTTCTAAGTAATTCCTAGCATGTAACTGAATTATAAGAAAATCAGGCTGGGGTTGCAGATACAGATACATTTCCTTTGTTTAGAAGAAATTATATAGTAAGTGGGAACAGAAAATCTAAAGTGGTCACAAGACCTTTATGTGGAAAGATGTATCAAAATGTTTAATACACCCACACTCAAAATATTAGAATTGTATTGAATAATTTGCAGTTTTAAATCCCCGTTCTATAATTTCTCCCCTCTTTTCTTCCAACCTTTCTTTGACTTATTGTGCCTATTAAAAGAAAATGGTTCCAAATGATTTCCAACTGAGCAGCAAATGAATACCTGACATTCAAAACTGTTTTGACCCTCTGGCATTCATTTCTTTCACAATAATGAAATGCATGGGTCCCATTAATTTTGGGCTTTTCATTTGTGGCAAAACAAGTGAACATCAATACCTTCAGATTTGTCGTTCTTATTTCTTCTTCGAAGAGTTCTATATTCTTCTTATTCTCAGAGGACCTAGTGGAAGAATGTGACTGACTATTAGCATGGCCTCAGGGTAAATAATTCAGACATGAACTATGAAGAATGAATTATTGGCTCAATTTAAATACATGTCATTACAACCTTGGCATATTAAATGTTGAGCAAAATCAGAGGTATATAAGGCTATCTAATATAGTTTGTTTGCCAACTATTCTGATACTTTAGTTGTAGGACAAGCTGATAAAAATAATAACAATAACAACAACAACAACAACAACAATAATAATAATAATAATAATAATAATAATAATAACAATAACAGCAATAACAATAATACTCCTCAATCCCTCAAGGCTTCCACAGATTGCCTTACATCCGGGGTGTCAAACATGCATCATCACAGTGGTGTCATGTGGCATATCACAACTTTTTAAATCAGGCATGGGCGTGGCCAGCGTGAAACAGATCCAATCCATGGGCCACAAGTTTGACAGCCCTGCTTTACATAGTTGATAATGATATAGTAAATATTTATTTCAAAAAAATTTAAAATCTAATAATCTTTTAAAGTGCTTCTATTGATGTCACAAAATAAACATTTCAATGGAAACATCACATTCTGTCTATTTTTGTTTATCTAAATAGATATTAGTGGATTTGAAAAGGTAGATATTAGTGGATTTGAAAAGGTACTATCCTAGGTTTATTGTCATATGAGTGAGAAGAAATTAGGATTATTTTGTTATCTCACAAAATGTTTTGTAAATGGCTATAAAAACCAGTGTAATAACACTCTTTTTAAAGAGGGTTTGAAGCCCATACTCATGTGAACATTTTATGGTATTTTCTTTAAATAAGATAACCTAATTTTGTATCCCCATCTTGTTTTATTAAAAAAAATGTTCTTGCCTGCCTCTGCATGATTAATTAATGATTAACGGCATATAGGGCAGAAGTAGAGAACCTGTCTGTCTGGTGTTCACAGAACAATCTGTCACTGAATGTCCATAAAACCAAAGAACTGATTATGGACTTCAGGAAACATGGACAGGACCATGCCTCATTCATCATCAACGGAGAACGAGTGGAAACTGCCTCTACGATCAGATTCCTTGGCTTCCATATTTCAGCTGATATTTCCTGGTCCCCTAACACCAAGGCCATAGTGAAGAAGGCCCAGCAGCGGCTGCACTTTCTTCGGGTTCTCAAGAAAAACAATCTGGATAAGAAGCTGTTGCTGGCTTTCTATAAAGCCTCTGGGTAGAGCACTCTGACATACTGTCTGGGTGTGTAGTATGCAGGCTTCTCAGCTGAGGACAGGAAAACTGTACAGAGGGTGATAAACGCTGCTCAAAAGATCACTGGTTGCCCTCTGCCCTTCCTGGAAGACTTAACCAGGTCCTGCCACCAAAGCAGAATCAAGGCCATCATAGAAAACCCCTCACACCCTGGCAATTATCTTTTTGACCTGGACGGCACTTTAGGTCAATAAAATCCCACAGCACTAGACTAACAAATAGTTTCTTTCTCTGGGCCATCCAAACTGCAAATAAACACAAAGTCACTACCTTATTAAGATGTGAAAAGATGTGAAATCTTAATACCTCGTTCAGATGTATAATAACATGTTACAGTACAATCCATCTCTTATGTATTACACTCGGCAAAGTGTCATAGTCAGCGTTGGATGTATATTTGTGTATATTCGTAGATATTGTGCTCTCTAATTGCAAATGGAGATGTGAGTACTCTATTTTTCTTATCTTCATTTTTAAGTGCTCTGGTTTTATTGTATTGCGAACAGTTGCTGGGGTACATCCACAGTTTCGTTGTACTTGTACAATGACAATAAAGTTCTTCGTATCTTATCTTCTTATGAGACTTCAACCTTATAGAAATCTTTCAATTATTGCCTAAAGTAGACAATCAAATTGATGGGTCAATCCCTTATGAAGAACATGAGCTTTTATTTCCAGTTGGTGAGACTCCCAAAGGTGCTTTTTTTTTTTTTTTGCAAGAGGAAACTGGACTTTCTAGTTTTTCTTTGAAGAACTTTCGCTTCTCATCTAAGAAGCTTCTTCAGTTCTTGGATGAGAAGTGAAACATGTTCAAAGAAAAATCATAAAGTCCAGTCACTTCTTGGGAAAAAAAGCACCTTTGGGGTAATCATGACTTGGAGACATAAACTGTTGGTGGGACTGTTTCTTTTCATAGACATGAAAAGAACACCTTTGTCAGCTCTATGTACTAAAACAGTGAGACAATCATGGAAGGCAGAAGGAAAATAAAATTTGTTAGTCCTTTGGGCTGATCCTGGACTTGTCTATATTTGCTGGGGCTAAAAACAGGGACTCTACATTAGCTTAAATGTTTAGCTTTATTTTTTGAGTTAAGATAATTGTAATGGTTATAAAAGATGATTGAAACAACATTAGTATTTCTACCTTATTGGCAAAAAGTACAGGCACTGATTTAACTATTGTGGCACAGCCTACTCTTTATTTCCCTGTTTTAAAAAATGAAATCTCTGGGTTGTTCTGCAACACTCTATCAGGAAAATTAATTTAGCTGTTCAGAAGCTTATGGACCAAGGACTTAAAAATAGCAAAGGATGGTCATATTTCCAGCCACCCATGTAATTTATTTTACAAGAAACACTTTGAGGAAGGATTCAGCAAAAGGCATTTAAAGTTTAGTTAGTCTATGCAACATTATTACATCTGGCTATGTAAAAAGATATTTAAAGTTGTTTAAAGTCTAGGGTATTGAATAGAGGACACTTTAATAGCTTTTAAAACCAAATTGAATGTGCATGGAATCTTTAAAAATATGTATTTGCAGACGGGAAACAGGCACATCGGAAAACCTCATTTTGCTGCAGTGAACTGCATTGCAACACTATGAGAAAAAGCATTGCAGCAATAATACTGTGGAAAAATGTAAATGCCTGTGTTGTCTGTGAGTGAATAGGTCAGCATATGAAACTGTTTCCAATCTCCTGGATTAAATTAAATTCTTGAGCAGAATGGATTTTGAGCAAAAAGATGCTGCAGTGAACTGATTAAACAAGTCAGGACTACCATATCTGGGTTGCAAAATCTAGATTGCAATTAGATGTAAATAAAAACCATTGTTTCTACCTTGTTTTGCTTCCATCTGGTTCTTTGCAGACTACAACTGGTGGCATGAAACAGCTAACGTTCTGTTTGTTAGTTGTGTTTTTTTAAAAAGAGCAATCAAGCAATGAATTTACATTTATTTACTCTGAATTGATATATATTCACTAGGGAAGGAAAACTAATTTGTAACTCATTTCTTTAGTATTTTTGAAAATATCCTTAAGATAAGCCTTAATGTTGTTCTCATCTCTATTATAGTGGGATTAGACTCTGGAGTCCAATGACTTCCTTATATTTTCCAGATGAATAATCTCTCTTTCCCTCCCTCTCTCTCTAGATTGGTGACATATTATCCTGGAGAAATTCTATTTTATGTGGTCACTAAGAGTCAACTCTGGCTTGATGGCATATTATTAATCAGTCTTACTATATTTACTTCTACAATGTAGCAGTCTCTATTAATAATATACTCATCTATGCTGGCTTATATTCAAAGGTGATTTAAAATTAGTTTAAATAAATAAATCCTAAGTCAGTAAACAAAGGATTAAGCATATTTCTTCATCTATGGACATTAGAGTTATGACATTAAAAAAACCCAATGCAATACTAGGCTGCATTAACAGAGGGATAGAATGAAGATCACATGAAGTGTCAGTACCAATTTATTAGGCCTTGATAAGACCACACTTAGAATATTGCATCCAGTTTTGGTTGCCAAAAGGAAAGACAAGAAGCAATGGATGAAGTGAGAACAATCAACCAATGGAACAGCTTGCCCTCGGAAGTTGTGGGAGCACCATCACTTGAGACTTCCAAGAAAAGATTGGACTGCCATTTGTCAGAAATGGTGTAGGGTCTCCCGCTTGGGCTAGATGACCTACAAGGGCTAGATGACCTACAAGGTCCCTTCCAACTCTTATTATCTGTTATCTGAAACTAATCAAGGAGAGAAGCAACCTAGAACTAAGGAGAAATTCCCTGACAGTGAGAATAAATCAGTGGAACGTCTTACCTTCAGAAGTTGTGGGTATTCCACCACTGGAGGCTTTTAAAAAGAGACTGGACGACCATTTATCTGAAATGCTACAGGGTCTCCTGCTTGAACAGGAGGTTGGACTAGAAGACCTCCAGTTCTTGTATAAACAAGAGTTATTTCACACGTCGTTCATATCAGATTTACAATATTGAAACCTAGGACTCACTTAGATGAGATGGATGGTGTACAAATTTGATAAATAAATATAGATTTACTCCACTCAGTTCCCCAGTTTATTAATTCTCTGCTTGTAGAGCATGGATGGGTAATCAACACCTTTTCAAATATTAGTGAAGGTAAACCTGGCTAGTATTCTGGGATTATATTGTAACATAAAGGGCTTTTAGGTTTCTCAACTCCCTTTCAAGAAGTACCTAGATATCCAGTAATGCAAATGGTACTAGGTGAATTTAAACTAATCTTTACGTGTCATAACATGTTGAATCTTATAGTTGATGTGAATGGTAGCTTACATAACAGGCAAGGCATAGCCTGAGAGTCAGACAATGGAAGAAAAGGGTTAAATTTAGCCTTCGTGGCATCGTTATTTTCTTTCTAAATTTTTATTTTAAAAAGTTACATGTTATTATTTCCCTGAGTGATTAATTTCATAGTCCAGCTCTTCTGGGAAATTGCAACATTTTTCCACAATCTACTTCAATGCTATTTTACATAAATGAACTCCATAGAAATCACATTTATCAAGATTTGAATTACTTTTATGGGTTTTTTTTTTTTTTTTGAAAAAAAGTTTTTATTAATTTTCTACAAACAAACAAGACAAACAAAACATAAAAACATCAACTCTTATATGTACATCCAGTGTGTCAGTTGGTTCATCATTTTTGTGCATTCATTCTGTAGTCTCAAATTACAATTACATTACATAACAACTCATATTGTCAATCCAAACTTATATATCCTAATATCACTAAAAAAAAGAAGTTTTTGACTATATTTTTAATCATTCATGCTTAATGAGCTAACAATACTTTAAACCAGTTTACTCTATAACAAATCATCTAGTCATATCAAATCAATCCTAAAAAATCCTTTATAAATATAATATCAAATAGCAAAATAATAGCAAAATAAAGATATTCCTTACTATCTAGCATTCTCAATATTCTATTATCGTATTTTATCATCTAGCCATTTATAAAAAAGATCCCAAATTTCGTAAAATTGTTTATCCTCTTGCTCTCTAATTTCAAATGTCAATCTACTCATCTCAGCACATTCCAATATTTTCTTAATAATTTCTTCCTGTAATGGTATTTTCTCATTCTTCCAATTTTTAGCAAATACAATCCTGGCCGCTGTTAATACATTTACAATCAGGTATTTCAAATCTTTACTATATATATCAGGTAAAATTCCCAATAAGAAGATCTCTGGTTTCAAATCTATATGTTTCTTTGTCATTTTTTCCAACCACATGCAAATTATAGTCCAATATTTTCTAGCATCCTCACAAGTCCACCACATATGGTAATACGAGCCGGGTATCTGATGACATTTCCAGCATTTTTCAGATTTGTTCTTAAACATTCTTGCTATTCTTGTCGGAGGAAAATGCCACCTGTAAAACATCTTATACAAGTTTTCTTTATATGCTGTTGACATTGTCATTTTATAATTTTGAGACCACAATTTCTGCCATTTCTCTAAATCAATCCCATATCCAAAATTCTTCCCCCAAACAATCATAGTTTCTTTGACTTGTTCTTCCTCTAATTTCATTCCCAGTAAATAACCATATAGTTTTTTAATCACCTTCTCATCAGTACCCATCAAAATCTTATCTAAATCAGTCTGTTTATCATAAAATCCCTCCGTTTTAGAATCTTCATCATACCTTGAGTGTATTTGTGCATATGAAAACCAATTCATCCTTATACCTTGTTCCTCTAAGTTTTGGATCGATTTAAGTTCACCCTTTTCATCCAAAAGTTCCCCATATCTAACTGTTTGTTCCTTCTTGTAGATTATAGGATAGGAAAATGCTTCAATGGTCGATAACCAAACTGGAATTTTCAAATAACATTGTCTTTTTATCTTCTCCCAATTTAACCACAAAAACTCCCGTACATAATGTCTTCTAAAATAACCCTGTGTTTTAGTTCCCTTATACCATAAAAAAGCATGCCAACCCAACAGCAAGTCATGCCCTTCTAATGTCAACAACCTATGTTTCCTTAATGTTATCCATTCTTTGACCCACATCAAACTTGCAGCTTGATAATACAATTCCCAATTAGGCAGACCAAAACCTCCTCTAATTCTAGCATCTTGCAAAAGCTTTAGCTTTATTCTCGCTTTTTTACCTTGCCATATAAACTTCAACATGATTTTATTTAAATCTTCAAAATAGTCTTTTCCAAGCCTAATTGGTATTGTTTGAAACAAAAATAAAATTCTAGGTAAGATATTCATCTTAATTGTTGAAATTCTCCCTATTAATGACAATTGCAAGTTTTCCCACTTCTTCAAATCTGTAGTTATCTGTTGTTTAAGTTTAATATAATTATTCTCCTTTAATGTGCTACATCTTGTTGTCAAATATATCCCCAGATACTTAACCTTATTTGTAACTTGAATTTTCAAAAGATCTGCCAATTCTTCTCTCTGTCTCAATAGCATATTCTTTGTCAAAATCTTTGTTTTGTCTTTATTTATTTTCAAACCAGCCACCTCTCCATATGCCTCTATCCTTTCCAGTAACTTTGGAGCTGTTTCTAGCGGATCTTCCAAAATAAAAGCTAAGTCATCAGCAAAAGCTTGTAGCTTAAATTCTTCCTTCTTAATTTTCATTCCTTTTATGCTTTTATCATCCCTAATATTTCTATTCAATACTTCCAAGGTCAACACAAATACCAAAGGAGATAGGGGGCATCCTTGTCTTGTGCCTTTCCTTATATTAATAAAATCTGTAAGTTCTCCCTCCATCATTACCCTTGCTGTCTGTTTATTATATATAGCTTCTATTGCTTGAATAAATTTTTTAGCGAAACCCATCTGCTCCAATAATAATAACATAAATCTCCAGTTCACGTTATCAAATGCTTTTTGAGCATCTAGGAATATCAAAGCCATTTGCTTTTCAGGATGAGCCTCATAGTATTCCAAAGTGTCCAAGATTACTCTCATATTGTCTCTAATTTGTCTCTTTGGCAGAAATCCATTTTGATCTGAGTGAATAAAATTATTTAAATATTTTTTAAGTCTTTCTGCTAAGATTGAAGCAAAGATTTTATAGTCTGCATTCAATAAAGAAATAGGTCTATAATTCTTAATTTGCAATGGGTCAGTCTCTTCCTTTGGTATAAGTGTAATATAAGCCTCTGACCATGTTTTGGGTATCATCTTTTTTATCATAACTTCATTCATAACTTCTAACAATGGGATGCTCAATAATTCTTGAAATGTTTTATAAAATTCTACTGGAAGCCCATCTGGACCCGGAGCTTTCCCATTATTTTGTCTCTTAAATGCTTCATTTAGTTCCATCATTGTTATATTGCTTTCTAGCATTTCTTCAGTCTCTTTAGGTATCTTTGGTAAATTAGCTTCCTGTAAATACTGTTTGACTTTTTCTTCATCAATATTTTCCTGTTTATATAATTGTCCATAAAAATCTCGAATAATTTCTTTTTTCTCCTTATTCCCATAACAAACTTGGCCTTGTTCATCTATTAACTTCAATATTTTTCTTGATTCCTTCTCTTTTCTCAATTTATATGCTAGCCATCTACCTGGTTTATTTGCATCTTCAAAATAATTCTGTTTGGAGTTTCTAATTTTCTGTGCCAGTTCTTTCTCTATTAATTCCATTTTATGTTTGATTACATCCAGCTTCAATTTAATATCCTTTTTCTGTGGCATTTTCTGTAATTCTTTTTCAAGAATTTTATACTCATCTTCCAAGGCCTTAGAAGCTTGCCTTTTCCTAATATTCTTTTTTCTTGTATAATCTATTATCAAACCTCTAGCGTATGCCTTCATTGTGTCCCACACATTTTGGGTTGAAGTATCTTCTTTTTTATTTTCTCTGAAGAAAAAAGCCAATTCCTTCTCCATCCATTGTGTAAAATCTTTCTCCTTTAAATTAGTATTATTTAATGTCCATCTCGATCTTTTTTTTTTGTCCCTTCCATTTAATTGTCATCGGGCTATGATCTGCCCAGGTACTTGTTTCAATATTTGTTTCTTTAATATTAGATATTAGTTCTGTTGAGATCCAAATCATATCTAATCTGGACCATGATAAATGTCTATTTGAATAAAAAGTATATTGTTTAGCTTTAACATTTCTTTCTCTCCAAATATCTTTTAAAGTTAATTCATCTGTCATTTTAAAGAAGGACCTTGGGAGAGCCTTTCTATTTTGCTTTGTTGTTGTTGCTATATAGTCCAGTTTATTGTCCACAATTCCATTAAAATCTCCCATCATAATTATATTAACATAGTCCAGTCCAATTATTTTCATATGTAGCTTTTTATAAAACTCTTCTTGTTTATCATTCGGAGCATAAATTGCAATCAAGAGTATTTTTAAATTATTGTCCATTATTTCTACCATTAATACTCTTCCATCTTCATCCGTGTAAATCAATTTTGCTGGAATAGCCTCTTTAATGTATAAAACCACACCTCTTTTCTTACATTGAGTCAAAGAGGTAAATATTTTCCCTAATTTTGGCTGTAATAACAATTGTTCATGTTGTTTTTTAATGTGAACGTCTTGTAAACAAATTATATCAAATTTTAATTTCTCTAATTTATGAAAAGTTTTCCTTCTTTTAACAGCTGAATTAAGTCCATTTATATTCATTGTAATCAGTTTTTTTTCCTCCATAATTATGCTTTATATTTAGGTCTAACCGCTCTCCTGGATCTCACTTCACGCTGTTCTTTATTATCCATCTGTCCCCCTGCTGCTCCTTTCTCTTTTTCAGTCTCCAGTTGTTCATCTTGAAACTCAATTGATAAAGCCTCTTTCTCTATTCCCTCTCTTCTTCCTCCAAAGAATTCTGCATGAAAAAGTTCTGCTTTCTCAATTGAATCAATTCTATATCTTTGCTCTTGCCACCCAAACACTAGTCCTTCTGGAATCAGCCATCTATAATTCACTTCATTTTCCAATAATATTTTGGTCAGAAATCGATATTCTCTTCTCATCTCTCTCACTCTTCTGGGTATTTGTTTTAAAACCACAACCTCTTTACCCTTGTATTTCAGTGTTTTCTCTCTTACTACTTGTAATATTTGCGTTTTAATGGATTTTTTGGTAAATCTAATATGGACTTCCCTGGGTAGTTTATTTCTCATCGCATATCTTGTATAGACTCGATATATCTCATCTATTCCATCCATCATTTTTTCCTCTGTAATTTCCAAAACATCTGCCAAAATTTCTATCATTACCGCTGCCAAATTTTCTCCTTTTTCCTCTTCTATATTTTGAAATCTGAGGTAAAATTCTGACCTTTCCATCTCCCACCTCAACATCCCACCTTTTTCTTGTTCAACCGCTGTTAGTCTGCTGTCAATATTTCCAATCTTCTTCTCTCTTTGTTTTCCTTCTTCCTCAATTTTTTGGAATCTCTCCTCATACTTAACCATCATTTGTTTAATATTTTCCACTTTTTCATCAGTCTTCTCTATTCTTTGTTCAATATTTTCTGCTCTTTGTTCAATATTTCCTGCTCTTTGTTCAATATTTTCTGCTCTTTGTTCAATCTTTTCTATTCTTTGTTCAATATTTTCTGTTCTTTGTTCAATATTTCCTGTTCTTTGTTCAATGATATCTGATTTTGTCTTGAGATCTTGGATTCCTTGCATAATCATCTGTAAAGTTATTTTTTCTTGTTCCTTATCTTGCTTCAACATTGTCTGAATTAAACGTTGTCCTCCAACTGGTGGGGAAGCAGAGGTAGAAGCAGAAATGCCAGATGGTATTGGTTTCCTGCTCATTTCAATGTTTCCAAAACTTCAAGTTCTTCTTGAGTTTTAATCCAACTGGTAGAGCAGCCAATTATAATCCAAAATGAAGAACTCCAATAGTAAAAAACACAAAACCACAGAAGAAACAGGAAAAAAAGAAGAAGAAAGATCTTCAGGTTCTTCTAGACCCTAATCCAATTATGAGATAGTCCACCATAAAAAAGGAAAAAATAGAAAGGAGAAAACAAACAAATCCAAAAATAATAATATTGATTAGGAGCAAAAGAAAAAGGAAAAAAGAAAAAGCAAAAAGAGAAAAAAAACAAGAAAAAAAAACAAAAAGTTCCTTCAGATTCTTCACACCTTAATCCAATTAAAAAGTCTCAATAATCCAAAAAAAAAGAAAAAAAAAAACAACCTCAACAACAAAGTAGTCCAAAAACATAAATATGAAAAGCAAAAAGGTCCCAATAAAAAAGAAAAGAAAAATAAAGAAGAAAAAACTCTGAGGCTTTCCCTTTAAAATAAAAGGCAAAAATAAAAATATTACTAAAATTAAAATTTAGAAGAAGGCTAGCGAATGGGGTATATATAAGAAAACACACTGCACTTTGTTATTTATCCAAGGCTCTTGTTATGACTCTCTTCTCCAGCAGCTTCAAAGCCAAACCTCAAGTATTGTTGATAATAGTCCAGGAAAGCACCTGCAATAATATTTTGCTGTGCTCTCCCTCTATCTTATCACATTAAAAAGTCCTTGAGATGAGGTCTTTTTGCAGTTCTCTCCAATTCACATAAAGATACTTTCAAGCCTCTAGTTGGCAGTGTTACAAAGTTTCTTAATGCTCTTTCTCCCCGCCCGCCAGAAAAAAGGAATAATATATACAGAAAAAAAAAGAAAAAATAGCCAAAGGGAGCCTCTATCCTAAAGAAAGTTAAAAAATCAAAAGAAACATAAAATCAAAGGAAGCATAAAAATATATATAAGAGAAAATTCAATCCGGTTACCTACAAAGTCACAGTAAAATCTTTCCCAAAAAGTATAAAGAAAAGAAAAAAAAAAAGCCAAGCCTCAATTTGACAACACTTTAAAAAACGCCGCTCAAAACAATTTCAGTCAAAAAAAAATCTCACAGCTTTCTTCTTTATATCGGATGAACTTTCCAACCTTAGCAAATTTACAGCACAAAAGAGTTTTTCTCACCCAGCCGACACACTTCACTCCAATCACTTTCTTTTCGGAGCTGTCCCGACTTCAGCAGCTATGGAGGCTGCCTCTCCGCCGCCAGCAAAAGGGCTTCTTCCGGATCAAACCAGAGATTTTGCGATATCTCTGGGATCCTGGAACAATGCCCTTCACGATCACCGTCTCTACGGGACGGTTTAGGTCCGTTAGGACCGACCAGGGGCGAAAATATCGGCTACGATATCAGAGCCCCGAGATCGCAGCTGTATCGCTGGAACGAAGCTCCGCCTTCTCCTATGGGTTTTTTTTTTTTTTTATCTCAGTCAAAGGCCAGAAAAAAGCAATTTTTATTTTCAGTATTTCTTTGTAATTTGTATCTTTCTGAATTTTTCGTTGGCTATGCATAGAAGAATTGGTTTCAGAAAGGTTGGGTTATCATTTTTTTCCAAGGTATCCTCAATTATATCAAAATTGAACAGATAGAAATGTTTTAAACATAGAAGTTCTATATGTCTCCTATTATATCTCTTATAATGCATCACAAATTATACCATTGTCCTACTGAATTTTGTACCTTCAGTCTAGATTTTAAACTGGCATTTATAAATATTTATGAATACATGAAAACTCTAGTACACCGATGACACAGAATGCAGTTGGATATTCCATGTTGTAGGGAAAGAGAAAAGGAAATATAGAATTCTTGATTGATTGGCAGCTTCATGGCTCTTAAAGTATTCAGCTTCAATTTATGCTCCTTTTGTGTGATACTAAATTCCAATTATAAAAGCTAATTTTTATATGTCATTTTACTTCATTAATATGACTTCATTTTCTATAGACCTGAATTTCTTCTTTGCTGAACTAATTGCCACTGGCCCAAATCCCTTCTTCACTTGTTTTTGAGGATAGGTCATGATAAACATATTAACTGCCTGCAGTCATTGCTACAGAAAACATCATGCCTTCTTTTATTTTGCAATTCACTCCCCAACTTTTCTTAATTTCTTTATCCCAATTATAATCAAAAGTTCCTTTCTCCATCACAGAGGGACAGCTTGTCAGGTAACACAAAAACAGTGATCCAAGAGCTACTAATACAGTCAAATTCTCTTTCTTCACTAGCCTGTAATTTGCAGTATTATGGCTTCTTGGCAGACATGTTTGCCCTTCCAAAGTGCTGGCAACTGACAAAATTGGCAATAAGTGGAAGGCAAGACATTTCTCAGAAGCCCTTTTTGGAGTAAATCAATATGTAATCCCAAGACTACTTTAGAATTCCCAACATTGTTCCTTACCCGTTAAGCAAATTTAGAGTATGTTCCTGAGCCATTTTTATTCTCCAGAAGTATAGTTTTATATGTCAGTCCACTAACTACTTCTGAATAACTTTTTGACTCCCTTTGTTTCACATCTGCAATTAAAAGAGTATTTAATGTTCAAGAAAATGATGCAAAAACACACAGCTAAAATAGGCTGTAGTCAATATTTTTTGCTGTCAAGGACTACCTGGTAGATAGAACAATTCTATTTTCTATGCATCCAGAAAAATTTATGCTCCAAAATGATTTGCTTCTCTGTAGTATGTTGTCACAACCACCAATAGGCAAAATAACCAACATTTATCAGTTAGTGCTAAACAAAAAAAAAAAAAATCTGCAGACAGATAAGATGAGAATCAAGTGATACAATGTATACTGACCAAAATATCTCCAAACTGCCTTTATGGTACTGGTCTTAAAGCTTAAAACATGCTTTTTCAAAATAAAAAAAAATCACACAATGCTGCAGACCCTCAGTCCCAATGTTATTTTTGCTTCTTCTTGAATATTCAAACATTTCTTTTCATTCTTCCTTCTATTTATATCAGCATGCCACCCAGCATTTATATGCAATTTTCTTAAGCACTGTACATAAAGTTAAGAAAGATGGATTGAACTACAAAGATAGAATAATTGTAAGAATCAGGCAGGATTAATAGTTGGCTTATTGGGGTTAATCAAAGAAAATGGGGATGAATAATGGGGTATACTTATTACTTATTTCTTTACACTTACTGGTTTGTAAATTATCAGGTGCCACCAAGAAACAAGATATATAAGGCAAATAAATATATGTGATATGCAAAGACAACAAAGAAATATAAGGCAAATAAATATATGTGATATGCAAAGACAACACTTTAAAAACAATTAAAAAGGCTATAAATATTTCTGAACAACATAGGGTTTCCATATTTGTGTAATGTCAACAACTCAAGAAAATACCAAAAATTTATTATAAACCTACATTTCCTGGATAAAATAACTTAAGGATTTCCTGAGCAGCTATTTTTGAATTTTTGAGTTTATTTTTAAGACTATCTAACTGAAGTGTCTCCTATTTTTCAATCAAATCAAGGAGGTCCTTCATAATTTCTGCTCAGGAAAACAGAAATCCTTACAAAATTAAGCAACCCAACAATACTGTATTTTTGGAAAGGTACTTTTAAACTGTTATAATAGGTAGCTTGAGCTAAGGTAGACAGGGTGTTAGTGCTAATGAATTGGCATAGTTTTTGAATTTTATTTTACGACAGTGACACCATATTCTATGCCAACTTAGTCTGCTCAGTGATGCCTCAAGGACTGGATCTCAGAACTAAATTCAAATTATATTCCAGATGATGGAGATAGTGAACAACAGGCCTAGCAAATGGGCTACTCTTAATTATATGTTTTATTACACATATTTGAAATATAATTTTAATGCAATGAATGCCATTTATTCCCAAGTCTAATTAATGGCAGTCTAGATAGAAGATCTTTACATCCAGCATCTTAAATTACTGTAGCTTGTTGCACATGGATCAATCTTAAAAACATGACCCAAGTTGAGTGCATTTATTTGTCAATAAAGTGTACATGAAGTCAAAGGCAGAAGGTGTCAGCTATTCTATTTTTCCCATTCAACCGAAAAGAATGAACTTCTGATCACTGGATGTTTCAAAAGGAACTCTTTATTGAAATGAGATGATTCCAGCAGGATTCAAAGCAGAGTCTAACGACTCCAAGTATGCAGTGATAGATAAGGGAAGTTAGGACCCCTCCCCTTATCTTGATGTGTATTTTGTTAAACAAAGAAACAACATGTTAATTCCCCCCTCCCCTCCTCTGGGAATGATCTTTTGAAGTGTTCCCAGGAAGTGTCTCCTGGAGCTGGAATTTTTATGATCCCTTCTCCCCTTGCTGTCTCTTCCAGAGGTGACAGGTTTTGGGGGCATTTGGCTCCAATCCTTCAGTTGTATCATGTGTAGGTTATACAAATTCAGTATAAGATTTAATATATTCAGGTTACATTAAAAAGGATTTATTTTCCAACTTCCCCTCCCCCTTCTTCCATTGTAGATACACATTGCAGATACACAGATCAAGGAGGCCTCAAATATGACTTATATGGGTATTTGGACACCTGGATAGTGTAACATATGGAGCATGATAAAAAGCCAAATAAAAGTGCAGTACTAGTCAAAAGTTTTTAGCAGATTGTCTTTGATCTGCCTGTGCAAAAGGATTTGTGCCAATTTATTTGTTTCCTTCCAGCAGAAAGCAAAGTCACTGCTTCATAATTAAAACTATTCATCAGTATGTTCATATCTTATATAGTATCTATTATTGTTGTTTTATCCATTTTATTCACATTGCATTGCCATATTTTCCTTGCTTGCATACTTTTTTGCTTGCTTTCCTGCCCATATCAGTCCCAGAAAAAAAGAAAAAACTATAAAGCTGAAGATAGAAAGAGAGAGACTGAGAGAAAAAGAAGGAGCAATATCTTTAAAACCATTGCACATCTTGAAGGAATGATAGATACTAATTTATATTTTCCTCCTTATACATATCAGATTTAGGTGGTAATAGTTCTTCTCAAAACCCACACTGGAAATGTGATTAAGATGAATGCTTGATTTGTGGATGGGGGATGGTGAGATACCAAATAAAATGTATATGAATGTATAAAATGTATATGAAAATTGATCAGAAATATTTATTATTATATTGTTTGTGTTACGGACTAAGCAATTGTGCTAATTAAAAGCTTAAATAGTTTTACTTCCACAGCAGGCTCGAAATCCTGCACTTCTGATTGGCCCACCAGCAGTGGATCCTGATTGGTCATCCCAGGCCAATCTGATTGGCAAACTCAAAGCATTGGCTGTTATGACAGCAGCAAGCCCTATAAAAGGGCTCCTGCTGCCCGAGTATTTTAGCTCTGTTCTGAAGTCACTAATAAAGAGTTGAGTCACTTTCCGATGCCTCGTCTCTGTTCTTTGCCCACGCTCCGAACAGAACAGTTTGTTTATCTGAAAGATTACATATAGCTTATTTCAGAGGCTGAAGTAGCCTCTTCAGAGCCTTGTGGCGAGATGGACACAAGTGATGTTAATACAGGAACAAAACAGTCTTTCTTAAGAACCTTCTTAAAAGTTACCAGGCTGAGGGCATTGCATATTTCAGAGAATAAAAGCATTGCACAGCCACTGAGAACATTATTTATTTATTTGATATGATTTGATTGTCAATCGCTCACAAGATAATAGGTATAAGTATATACATAGGTATGAATACATGAAATGGATACATATAACAAAAATAAAAAGAAACAATAGGACAGGAACGATAGGCACGTTGGTGTGCTTATGCACGCCCCCTACAGACCTCTTAGGAAAGGGGTGAGGTCAATAGTAGACAGTCTAAGGTTAAAGTTTTTGGGGTTTGGAGAAGAAACCACAGAGTCAGGTAGAGTATTCTCGACATTGACCACTCTGTTGCTGAAGTCGTATTTCCTGCAATCAAGTTTGGTGCGATTAACTTTGAGTTTGTATCTATTGCTCTTGTATTGTTATGGTTGAAGCTGAAGTATTCATTGACAGATATGATATTGCAATGTATGATTTTATATACTATACTTATACTTTTCATGAGCCTTCAACCTGTTCACTAGCAGAGTTAGTCTCTCAACATTTCATCCTGATGACATATGTTGTATGGATTCAGATTTTCCAAAAGAGATAGTCCTGCAACAATCCATGTAGGACTTTATAAATGACCAATGGCACAACTTAGGTGAAATTTAGTCAATGGTAGAAATTGCTAGAGAACTGAAATATACTTAATAGGAATTGATAGCCCCTGCAGATCTTCTCCATAGTTTTCATCAAATAGCAGGGCAATTTCCAGACACTTTTCAAGGACAACCCTACCTATATGGCATTGCAATCATTAAACTAAGAGTAATTGTCATTAAGTCCAGCAAATACATTTTTCCTAGAGCCAACTGAATATACATATTGTTATTGCACTAATCATATATTATGTACATAGTTGATTATAAACCAAGTTTGTTAACTCTGAAACAAACTAATAGTCAAATAAACAAACTTTTCAAGAGAAAATATGCATGAATCAATGCATCTCTATTCGTAATTTGGTCCAGCCCATATAACCACATACATAGAAAACTAGTAAACATTTTGTACAAAAGAAATAGAGGAATATTGTCATGTAAGTTAATTAGCAAACCAAAAATGCTATATTAACTTAGTTGTCCTTTTTCTCATTTGATTTAATCAAATTAATGGATTATGTATTATATACATGAACAATATACAAACCAATCAGATCTACTTCTCTTCCAAGATCTACTACTTTTCTTCCAAGTTTGTTATTTTTTTGTTATATTGGTCTACTTTTATTTATTTGACTACTACGGAAAAATAAAATAGTATTACTATTACTGGTTTGAAAAGACTATACTTATGCTGGTTTACTCCCTTCCTCTGAAGCCAGTTCCAATTGGTTTTGATAAGCAGTGAGATTTCCCTTTGATATGGGATGTCACAAGGTAAGTGTATTATACCCTGTTATAAATCCCCATCCTAGGTGAACAAAGTGATGCTGTGCCCATTTTTTTTCATGGAGCCTGGAGTTGTGGCATTCTGGGTGGGGAACAACAGGCTTCAAGTAATCTTCATAAGGCATAGTCGTTGTAGGTGGGGCTTCTCTGTTTCCTATCATCTCTGGTCTTGGATGGGTTGTACTACCCCAAACAGACTGGTGCATATTCTGGATGTCCTCCTGGACTTGCAACTCCTGCTCAAAGAGCAGGTGGCAATCATGGCTAGGAGGATCTTTGTTCAACTTTATGTGGTGCTCCCTTCCAAGATAGGGAGTCCTTTCTCTTGGTCACTCATGCCTTGGTCATCTCTCATTAGACTATTGTAATAGCTCTATATGTGTCTACCATTGAAGAGTATCTGGAAGCTTCAGCTAATATAGACCGTGGCCACACTAACATTTTTGTTTGACCCCAAAATGGCAGATGTAACACCTCTGTCATATGAACAGCATTGGGTACCAGTTTGCTTCTGGGTCCAATTCAAAGTATTGTTTATGACCTTCAAAGCCCTACATGACATAGAACTGTCTTCTTCCCATCCCTTATATTGGCCCCTACCTCCCAATCATGCAGAGAAGTTATGGACCTTGTCAGTTAAAGAATTTCGACAGGCAGGGTCCAGAAAGAGAGATTTCTCTGCTGTCACTCCTGCCCTTTGGAATAGCTTTCCCCCAAGCGAGTAGCACCTCAAAGGGCCTCTCTCATCTATTTAATTATGTTATCTTTCAATAAAAGGTCTCCAGAGATATAATAACTTATACAGTTTTTATACTTTTAATTGTATACTTTCCCAGAGTCACTCTATAAGTGAGATGGACAATGACTAAATTTGATAATTAATTAGTTAATTAATTAATTATATAAATCAGGGCATCTTATATTTCTAATACTGTCCATTTATTCAAAAGTTTGTAGAGTTGAAAAACAAGAAAAATTTACTGAGCCACTCCAGGCTGATAGATTGAAGACAACATTTTGATCTCCACAAACCTGTTCAAAGAAATGTTTGTTTTTATTCAGTATTAAAAGGTAAAATCCATTCATAGTTGCAAAGCAATTTCCTGTCCAATTTAAACCCACTCCCCATTTTACCATTTTGTTGAAAATTGTAAATAGTCTTAACGAGAATGCACGATTATATGTTTCCATTACATTGCCCCAAAAAAGAAGCTGAAAAGCTTTTTGTGTAAATTATTTGTCCTTGATGGAGTCGGTTTTGTTTTGTTGTATCTATGGGAACAAATTTGAAATAATAACTCAATGAAATGCAGTGACTACAAAAACAATATATATAAAGCAATTAAATTATTTAATTCCATGGCATGTGCTAGATTAGGGATATCTGCAGGCTGAGGGTGGTGTGGGGTTTGCTCAAAAGTCAGGATATTGGCTATGATCATGTGGTCACAACTGTCATCTTTTTTTTTAAAGACTCCTATCCACCAGTCAGTCTTTAACATTCTCACATAGAGGTATGTGGGAATATAGGAGTAGAAATGGAGAGATGAAAAGGAGAATATTTCAAAGGAGGCAAAACTGGGGGAGATCATAATATTATTCATAGAAATCTTTGCAGCCTCCAAAAGGTTCCTCCTGATTTTTTAGCAGATCCTCAATGAAAGCATGAGAACACCATCTGGTATACATTTTTTTTTCTGTAATAATTAACAAAATTGTGAAATGTTTGTGGCTCTTATAATTTTTTTAATTAGTTGTTTTCCTTACATCTGACATATTTTTTATAACATATCAAGAAAGGTAATATACTGGGTTTTTTTTTTTGCAGAACATATCCATTTGATTTGATACTTGGACCACCATGCAACATCTCTGCCTTAATTAAAAGAAGCCTGATATAATTAGCAAGGCTGTTTCTTACTTTCCCTTTAAAATATAGGCTTTTGAGAAAAAAATATTATAATCACCACAATATAAAAATAGAGAGAGAGCAAACCTCCTTGTAAAATGATATATTTTTTTGTTCTTTTCAGAAAACCTTATTTGGTTTGTATTTCCAGTAATGTTGGGCTTGCAACATATATCAACCGTAATTAGCTTCAAACATATACCCCACTATCCATGCAGCAATTGACAGTGAATTGATACCTGGTGGGTTGACTTTCAGTCATTGTGCAATACAATGTATTAGCAAATATCAACAGTTGAAGAGGAGGAATTGCATTTTAGAATAATCTACATCTAAATCCAAAGAAATAGGTTGTTACTATTGTTGCTTTGGCTGATTATTCTAGATTAAGAGAAAAAAGTGAAAGTAACATCATCGTTGGTATGTGCAACTACCTTTAAGTTGGTGATGTATGTAAGTTTGTACACCAGGCTGAAGTGAGGAAGGAATAATACTGAATAATAGAAGAGTTTGAAAAACTCAGCCTGGCCAAATTATATTACATGTAGAGGCTGTGTTACCCTTGTTTGCAAAGATCTTGGAGGTTTTTTTTTTTCATGAACTTCCTGATCAAATAATTTCATTGGGTCATAGGAGGCAGAAAATTTACAGGCTAATGACATATTTTAAAAAAGGAGGAAATCACCAAAAAAAGAGAACACAAAATAAAGAAAAAATTAATGCATAAAATATGCATAGATCAAACGTAGAAACAATCATTTAACCAAATGTAACATAGGGCTAAACAAAAAATGAAAAACTTCCATCCCTGTTTTATTTTCTTATGGCTTTTGTAGGCAGACTTTGACCTAGCAACTCACAAAATAAAAATTGGCAGGCATAGTTTGAATTTGAAAAGCACATCCCTGTTTAGAAAATGGTTATCATGCATGGGTCACCTGTTCACAAAGTGATTGTCATGCTGGTCATGTCCCAAAACACTAATTTACCAGAAGACTAGAACAACCCACTCACACCCACCCTCTTATTTTAACAATTATTATAACAATATACAGTAGAATGATAATCCTTTTTTTTTGACCAGCCATTTAACAGCAAAAAAATCCTCAAGGGATTAGATTCGACTTATGACCATGAGCTCTGCTTAACAATCACTATAAAAAAAAAATAAAAATTTTTTCCCTATCACATGATGCCTCCATTTAGGACTGCAACAACTTTTTTATGGAAATTCAGGTTCCAATTGTCATTATAAGTCAAGGACTAACTCTATAGCAGCAATGCCATTTTAGAAAGTTTTTGCATTGTCTGTGTTGCTTTTTGGTCTAGAGCAGGGGTTTCCAACCTTTTGGACCTCAGGGACCACCAAACTCATAATTTTAAATCCTGGGAACCACTAATATGAATTTGAATTGACTGATGGTGGCTTGCTGATGTCGTTGGGAGAGGGGGGGAGGGATGGAGAGAGAGAGAGAGAGATCTAATATAACCCACCCTCTTCTCTCTCTCTCTCTCTCTCTCACACACACACACACAGATCCCTCACACACCCCATCCCCTCCAGGGCAGCCACATTCCTCCTTTTGAGCTCTGTTCTCAGGCTGAGGGGGAGAGAGATCCAATCTAACACAGTGATCCCTCACACACACACACACACACACAAACACACCACAAAACCTCCAAGGCAGCCACATTCCTAACCTGCTTAGAAGAAGAAATAAATAAAAAGGAGCAGCCTGGTGGCCAGGCAAGTTTTCCCCCTCCACCCTTTCCCCCCTCCCCTCACTACCTCATGTTGTTCCGACGCTAGCCGTGTGTTCCCACAGGCCGGCCATGTGAGCAGCGCAGCCTTGTGTTCCCGCACAGCCTGGGTTAATTGCTTTGGGGGGGGGTGCTCTGGGGGTGACATTTCTCTGCGGACCACCAAAAAATTTTTCACAGACCACCAGTGGGCTGCGGCCCACTGGTTGGCAACCACTGGTCTAGAGAACATTGAAATGGAAGCACTGCACATGTTAAGAACTTAAGAGATACATTAGAAGCTTGAATAGGATATGTTCCAGGTCACGGTGTATTTGAGATTCATATTTTTTCATACTGCTATGCCTGGTGACTCCTGAAAAATGTAACTGTCATGAAGTCTAACTACCCATACAAGTAAGAGAATTATCATACTGTAGCCCAGCCCATCAAGAGATGATAGAGAAAATAAATATAAAGCATATCAATATATCTCTTTGTTGAATATAATGATCAGTGTCCTTCAGGGAGACACGCTTTCAATGCTAACCAATTGTATGATACCCTTTTACATATTTCAATTCCTATTTAAAATTTTAAAAAGCTGATTAGAGTAACTGAAAGTCAGGAAATGTATAATCAAAAACAAAGGACATGCTCTCCCACCTTATGCATGGATTTGCGAGAGATGTCTCTATGCTTTTTGCATTCATGTAGAAATATACATCCAACAGCTGCAATTTAAACAGAAAAAAAATCTTCTTTTTTACACACATAGACCTGGGAGGAAGAGAGGGGGGAGATATGAGAAAGTGTTTAATTCACTATCCAGGTACAAAATTTGGATGGGCTGCTGCAAGGTACTTGCACTGTTTCTTTAATATAATGAACTTGGAGTCTTTGATTTAAATCCAACTGAAAGGTGGACATACAACTATGGCAGTTAGAATGGGAAAAAGCCCTCACATTTTCTTTCACATTTGGGAACAAATAAATGTTTCTCTTGCTTTTCATATTATGAATTAATAAGACAAAGTATCCCTTTAAAAATACTAAAGGAAAGCACTACTGCATACCTAAAAAGGTTGTTCTTTATTTGAAATTTTAAAATAACTTTAAATTTGCTTAATGCATAATTCTACATTTCACATACTTTGGTTTAAAAGAATATCTTTGATAGAAGAGGACGATTAAAAGTGTATTAGCCACAATTAGGCATTCAGCTTTGCACAATAGAGCTGGCAGATAAATATATCAAAGCCACAGAAAACATGTGGAAGAAAACCAGGGAAAATAAATCTGCATTATGCATTACCATTATTATTCAAAAAGTCCTGAAGCCAAATTCACTCCTCATTTAAGTAAAAGCAATGCACTCAAAGGCCTGGCTTTTGTTAAGCTTCTGCATGTAATTGCAAGCTGAAATTATAAATTAAAACTCCTATTTAAATTGCAAAGTTTATTTCTCAGACTTAGTGAACAAACAAATGGTATTAACTTCCTAAATGTGCTTGGGCAAGAGAAAGAATAACATAACTTACATCTTAAAATATCAGGGCTTGGTAAAACTGTCAATCCAGGAACATTTCTTAGTATGATGAATCATTTTCCCACCCCCATTCATCAGATGTTCACAAAATACAACTGTTTCTATGGTTTAAAAAAAGGGGCAACTACTTGTTACCATCTTCAGTATTTATAGCTTAAGATCAAGGTAAGGAATCATGATCCTTCCAAAGCTGCATTACTTTGAGGTTAATATTTCAAATAGAAGAGGAAATATGTATCTCAGGATTGAACTGTGTTGTTTATGAACTGTGTTGTTTATGATGGTCTCTGAGCTTGGTTGTTTGCTTGCAAACATTTCATTAGCTTATTAAGTAACAAAGTGCAGATGTTTCATTACCCAACTAGGTTTTATCAAATAAGTGTGGGGTTTGCTCCCTCTTTATATACTGTCCAGTAACTTGTTCTGCCAGTTCTGGTGGGGTGTGGTTTTTTTTCCTTTGGTTGTTCCTTAATTAGGATATTCTTTTTTTATGTGTTTGCCTGAAGTTGTCTACAACATGAGGGGGGCATAATGAGTCAGTGGTTAAAGACACTGAGCTTGTCATTTGGAAAACTGACAGCCCAGGTTCAAGACCCAAGCATCATGCAATGAGGTGAACTCTTGCTCCAACTCCTGCCCATCTAGCAGTTCAAAAGCTTGCCAATGCAAGTAGATAAAAAGGTACCACTTCAGTAGGAAGGTAACAGCATTCTGTGTGCTTTGGCTTATAGTCATGCTGTCTTTGGACAATGCTGGCTCCTCCCTCAGTAAAGAAATGGAGATGAGCACTTCCCTCTAGAGTAGGATACGATTGGACAGGGGAAGCCTTTATCTTTACCTTTATCTACAATATACAGTGTAAGGACTATAATTGCCATTATGAAATATGGACAGGCAGAAGCCTGGCAAAGTGCATCCCTGAACACAAACAGAAGATACAATGAAAATCTCACAACACATCATTAGACTCAACCATAATTTCAACTGCAAAACTGGACCAAGCTAAATCCAAAAAGGCTAGGAGATTCCTGGAAGCTTGGCATTTAGAAAAACCAGCCATCAATAGACAAACAGAGATAAACTATAATTACACAGCATTCAAAAGAGACGCTAAAAAAGCTAAACAGAAAACAAAATGATTAGAACACATCTTGTTTAAAAGTCAACACCTAGTTAAGCAGGGATTAACATCAGACAAACAATTAAGTACAAACCAATACCCTAATCAAGAAACTACTAAGGAGAAAACCGTATGTTCACCAAAACTGTAGGACAAGCTTCTGTACATAAACAAGGAGCAAACCTCACACTCACTTGCATGGACAATGTTAACTAGCTAGGTAACAAAATGACTACAAGCAACTGAAGCTCAGAAAGCACCAAGAATTCCACAGATTAATATTTGTTTGTTCTGTGAAAATAACATGTGACATGAATCTTTGCTAGACCTCATGCACCTACATACGGTATGCCGTCAACCCCTAAATAAAGCAAAAAACCCAACAACTTGAAAATGTCATTCCCATTCTCTTCATTGATACTACCACATTTCTGCATGTTTAGTGCATGTTGAAATCGTAGAAGCTACCGAGAATTGTTGGAGTCAGATGGGTACAAATAGAACCAACCAATCAATCAATTAATTGGCATAACATAGTCAGGTAGTCAGGGGCAGGTTTTAATTATATCAGGAGTATACCATTTCTTCTTCATTCCCCAACCACATTTGGAAGGATGCTGAAATAACTGCTATAGTTTATTCCCCAAAACTCTCTCTAGGTCTTGACTTCTCGTAAAGGACAAGGAACACTTAGAACTTGTCAGGGTTATTATTCATACTCTCTGATTCTACATGGTTATAGCTACTGTTTTGGCTTTTTGGCCACTTTGAATTGCTCTGCCCCTACAGACAACCTTGCTTGAAAGGCCTGGTTTAGTAATGTTAATAGTTTGAAATTGGAGGTGGGGTCTATAATGATGAATTTACTGTAAAGTAGGTTCCCGAGTGTTTTGAATTTTCAAATGAGAAATTCATTCAATTTTTTGTGTTTTAAGTATTGGCTTTGACATTTATTTTTAGTTGCTGGGATACTACCAGGATCACCTAGTAGAATTGAGTTGTCTGATATAAACATCACAAGAAAGATAACCCTATACATACAGTATGTTATTGTTTAATTAAATTTTCATGCTGCTGAGTCCTTCCTACTCCTGGTTCCTTACCTTAAAATGAAATACAAAGAGAATGGTGGACCTTTCAAGCTAGGCAGTATGTCCTAGGCAAAATTGTTTTAGCCATTTTCCACTTTGTTTTGTATAATTTACTGCATCATTTAAATCAAGATGTTAAGCAATACCTCTTGTCCTGTCAACTCCCTTGACTTCTTGCTTGCTCTCTGCCACTTGCTTCACTTACTATTCATTGTTTTATTTGGCCCTGTCTTGCTGAGGCTACAGTACTGAGTGCCTGACACATGCCTCCTAAATATAATTAGTAAGTATTCTATAAAGATGCCTGGACTGGCAGAGGTGGTCAGAGAATTCTAATTGTTAGAAAAATTCCCTAAGAGATAAAAGCAGGAATTAAGTCTGAAATTTTTATTTTAACATTTAATTTGAGGCATAAAATCTCATAAATAACAACTAATATTCCAGCCTGAAGCATATCAAAGCTCATATGCCGTAAACAGGGAAGAAGTGGCTGTCCAGGGGTGGGATACAAATTTTTTAACAACCTGTTCTGTGGGTGTGGCTTAGTTGGTGGGTGTGGCTTGGTGGTCATGTTATTGGCTGGGCGTGGCCAACTCAATGTCACTCATATTGAGGCACGCATCTCCTCGCCTGGCCTCTCATGACTGTGGGGATGCTGCAACAGTTGTAAGTGTGAAAAATGGTCATAAGTCACTTTTTTCAGTGCCATTGTAACTTTGAATGGTCACTGCACATAAACAAAGTACCAGCAAAGAAGGGAAAAAACTCCAGAGAAGTTCCTGAGACAGGAAGTCTAGTTCTACCAAAAATGTAATAAGGATTAACAGAGAGACAGTTTCTGTAAGCAACAGCAGAATGTTTCCTTCCTGCTTTCCTTACAGGATTAGGCCAGTAATTTCTTCTAACAACTGGTTCTCCAAATTGCTTAGAAAGTTAACAACCTTTCTAGCGAATAGGTACGAACTAGTAGAATCCCACCCCTGTGGCTGTCCCTCTTTTACACGTTTGATTAATCTGGAATTTCTTGTAACAGTTAAGAATAGGGTTGACCCTGGAGAAGGCGGAGCTTCGTTTCAGCGATACAGATATTTTCGCCCCTGCTCAGTCCCAACGGACCTAAACCGCCCCGTAGAGAGATAGAGAAGGTTACTGTCCCAGGATCCCAGAGATATCACAAAATCTCTGGTTTGATCCGGAAGAAGCCCTTTTGCTGGCGGCGGAGAGGCAGCCTCCATAGCTGCTGAAGTCGGGACAGCTCCGGAAAGAAAGTGGCTGGAAAGAAGTGTGACGGTTGGGTGAGAAAAATTCTTTTGTGTTGTAAATTCACTGAGGTTGGAAAGGGCATCCTGAACAAAGAAGAAATCTATGAGACTTTTTTTTTTGACTGAAACTGTCTGAGTGGCGTTTTTTAAAGTGATGTCAAATTGAGGCTTGGGTTTTTTTTTCTTTTTTCTATATTTTTGGGGGGGGACTTTAGTGTGACTTTGTAGGTAACCGGATTGAATTTTCTCTTATATATATTTTTATGCTCCCTTTGATTTTTTAACTTTCTTTAGGATAGAGGCTCCCTTTGGCTATTTTTTTTTTCTGTATATATTACTCCTTTTTTCTGGCTGGGGGGAGGAAGAGCATTAAGAAACTTTGCAACACTGCCAACTAGAGGCTTGAAAGTATTTTATTTGAATTGGAGAGAATTGCAAAAAGACCTCTTCTCAAGGACATTTTAACGTGATAAGATAGAGGGAGAGCACAGCAAAATATTATTGCAGGTGCTTTCCTGGACTATTATCAATATTTCAACACTTGAGGTTTGGCTTTGAAGCTGCTGGAGAAGAGAGTCATAACAAGAGCCTTGGATAAATAAATAAAGTGCAGCGTGCTTTTATATATATATATATATATATATATATATATATATATATATATATATATATATATATCCCATTCGCCAGCCTTTTTCTAAATTTCAATTCTAGTAATATTCTTATTTCTGCCTTTTATTTTAAAGGGAAAGCCTCAGAGTTTTTTCTTTATTTTTCTTTTCTTTCTTATTGGGACTTTTTTGCTTTTTCTATCCATGTTTTTGGACCACTTTGTTTTTCTTTTTTGATTATTGAGACTTTTCAACTGGATTAAGGTGTGAAGAACCTGAAGGAACTTTTTGTTTTTTCTCTTTTTGCTTTTTTTTTGCTCTTAATCAATATTATTATTTTTGGGTTTGTTTGTTTTTCTCCTTTCTATTTTTTCTTTTTTATGGTGGACTACTTCGTAATTGGATTAGGGTCTAGAAGAACCTGAAGATCTTTCTTCTTCCTTTTTTCCTGTTTCTTTTTTGGTTTCATGCCTTTTACTATTGGAGTTTTCCATTTTGGATTATAATTGGCTGCTCTACCAGTTGGATTAAAAGTCAAAAAGAATTTGAAGCTTTGGAAGCATTGAAATGAGCAGGAAACCAATACCATCTGGCATTTCTACTTCTACCTCTGCTTCCCCACCAGCTGGAGGACAACGTCTAATTCAGACAATGTTGAAGCAAGATAAGGAACAAGAAAGAGTAACTTTACAGATGATTATGCAAGGAATCCAAGAAATCAAGACAAAATCAGACATTATTGAACAAAGAACAGAAAATATTGAACAAAGAATAGAAAAGACTGATGAAAAAGTGGAAAACATTAAACAAATGATGGTCAAGTATGAGGAGAGATTCCAAAAAATTGAGGAAGAAGGAAAACAAAGAGAGAAGAAGATTGGAAATATTGACAGTAGATTAACAGCGGTTGAACAAGAAAAAAGTGGGATGTTGAGGTGGGAGATGGAAAGGTCAGAATTTTACCTCAGATTTCAAAATATAGAAGAGGAAAAAGGAGAAAATTTGGCAGTGATAATGATAGAAATTTGGCAGATGCTTTGGAAATTACAGAGGAAAAGATGATGGATGGAATAGATGAGATATATCGAGTCTATACAAGGTATGCGATGAGAAATAAATTACCCAAGGAAGTCCACATTAGATTTACCAAAAAATCCATTAAAACGCAAATATTACAAGTAGTAAGAGAGAAAACATTGAAATACAAAGGTAAAGAGGTTGTGGTTTTAAAACAAATACCCAGAAGAGTGAGAGAGATGAGAAGAGAATATCAATTTCTGACCAAAATGCTACTGGAAAACGAAGTGAATTATAGATGGCTGATTCCAGAAGGACTAATGTTTAGGTGGCAAGAGCAGAGACATAGAATTGATTCAATTGAGAAAGCAGAACTTTTCCATGCAGAATTTTTTGGAGGAAGAAGAGAGGAGGCAGAGAAAGAGGTCTCATTAATTGAGTTTCAAGAGGAACAACTGGAGACTGAAAAAGAGAAAGGAGCAGTAGGGGGACAGGTGGATAGCAAAGAACAGCGTGAAGTGAGATCCAGGAGAGCGGTTAGACCTAAATATAAAGCATAATCATGGAAGAAAGAAAACTGATTACAATGAATATAAATGAACTTAATTCAGCTGTTAAAAGAAGGAAAACTTTTCATAAATTAGAGAAATTAAAATTTGATATAATTTGTCTACAAGAAGTTCATATTAAAAAACAACATGAACAATTGTTAGTACAGCCAAAATTAAGGAAAATATTTACTTCTTTGACTCAATGTAAGAAAAGAGGAGTGGTTCTATACATTAAAGAGGCTATCCCAGCAAAATTGATTTACACGGATGAAGATGGAAGAGTATTAATGGTGGAAATAATGGACAATAATATAAAAATACTCTTGATTGCAATTTATGCTCCGAATGATAAACAAGAAGAGTTTTATAAAAAGCTACACATGAAAATAATTGGACTGGACTATGTTAATATAATTATGATGGGAGATTTTAATGGAATTGTGGACAATAAATTGGACTATATAGCAACAACAATAAAGCAAAATAGAAAGGCTCTCTCTAAGTCTTTTTTTAAAATGACAGATGAATTAACTTTAAAAGATATTTGGAGAGAAAGAAATGTTAAAGCTAAACAATATACTTTTTATTCAAATAGACATTTATCATGGTCCAGATTAGATATGATTTGGATCTCAACAGAATTAATATCTAATGTTCAAGAAACAAATATTGAAACAAGTACTTGGGCAGATCATAGCCCAATGACAATTAAATGGAAGGGACAAAAAAAAGATCGAGATGGACATTAAATAATACTATTTTAAAGGAGAAAGATCTTATACAATGGATGGAGAAGGAATTGGCTTTTTTCTTCAGAGAAAATAAAAAAGAAGAAACTTCAACGCAGAATGTGTGGGATACAATGAAGGCATACGCTAGAGGTTTGATAATAGATTATACAAGAAAAAAGAATATTAGGAAAAGGCAAGCTTCTGAGGCCTTGGAAGACGAGTATAAAAGTCTTGAAAAAGAATTACAGAAAATGCCACAGAAAAAGGATATTAAATTGAAGCTGGATGTAATCAAACATAAAATGGAATTAATAGAGAAAGAAGAACTGGCACAGAAAATTAGAAACTCCAAACAGAATTATTTTGAAGATGCAAATAAACCAGGTAGATGGCTAGCATATAAATTGAGAAAAGAGAAGGAATCAAGAAAAATATTGAAGTTAATAGATGAACAAGGCCAAGTTTGTTATGGGAATAAGGAGGAAAAAGAAATTATTTGAGATTTTTATGGGCAACTATATAAACAAGAGAATATTGATGAGGAAAAAGTCAAACAGTATTTACAGGAAGCTAATTTACCGAAGATACCTAAAGAGACTGAAGAAATGCTAGAAAGCAATATAACAATGATGGAACTAAATGAAGCATTTAAGAGACAAAATAATGGGAAAGCACCGGGTCCAGATGGGCTTCCAGCAGAATTCTATAAAACATTTCAAGAATCATTGAGCATCCCATTGTTAGAAGTTATGAATGAAGTTATGTTAAAAAAGATGATACCCAAAACATGGTCAGAGGCTTATATTACACTTATACCGAAAGAAGAGACTGACCCACTGCAAATTAAGAATTATAGACCTATTTCTTTATTGAATGCAGACTATAAAATCTTTGCTTCAATTTTAGCAGAAAGACTTAAAAAATATTTAAATAATTTTATTCACCCAGATCAAAATGGATTTCTGCCAAAGAGACAAATTAGAGACAATATGAGAGTAATCTTGGACACTTTGGAATACTATGAGGCTCATCCTGAAAAGCAAATGGCTTTGATATTCCTAGATGCTCAAAAGGCATTTGACAACGTGAACTGGAGATTTATGTTATTACTATTGGAGCAGATGGGTTTTGCTAAAAAATTTATTCAAGCAATAGAAGCCATATATAATAAACAGACAGCAAGGGTAATGATGGAGCGGGAACTTACAGATTTTATTAATAAAAGGAAAGGCACAAGACAAGGATGTCCCCTACCTCCTTTGCTATTTGTGTTGACCTTGGAAGTGTTGAATAGAAATATTAGGGATGATAAAAGCATAAAAGGAATGAAAATTAAGAAGGAAGAATTTAAGCTACAAGCTTTTGCTGATGATTTAGCTTTTATTTTGGAAGACCCGCTAGAAACAGCTCCAAAGTTATTGGAAAGGATAGAGACATATGGAGAGGTGGCTGGTTTGAAAATAAATAAAGATAAAACAAAGATTTTGACAAAGAACATGCTATTGAGACAGAGAGAATAACTGGCAGATCTTTTGAAAATTCAAGTTACAAATAAGGTTAAGTATCTGGAGATATATTTGACAACAAGATGTAGCACATTAAAGGAAAATAATTATATTAAACTTAAACAACAGATTACTACAGATTTGAAGAAGTGGGAAAACTTGCAATTGTCATTAATAGGGAGAATTTCAACAATTAAGATGAATATTTTACCTAGAATTTTATTTTTGTTTCAAACAATACCAATTAGGCTTGGAAAAGACTATTTTGAAGATTTAAATAAAATTATGTTGAAGTTTATATGGCAAGGTAAAAAAGCGAGAATAAAGCTAAAGCTTTTGCAAGATGCTAGAGTTAGAGGAGGTTTTGGCCTGCCTAATTGGGAATTGTATTATCAAGCTGCAAGTTTGATGTGGTCAAAGAATGGATAACATTAAGAAAACATAGGTTGTTGACATTAGAAGGGCATGATTTGCTGTTGGGCTGGCATGCTTTTTTATGGTATAAGGGAACTAAAACACAGGGTTATTTTAGAAGACATTATATACGGGAGTCTTTGTGGTTAAATTGGGAGAAGATAAAAAGACAATGTTATTTGAAAATTCCAGTTTGGTTGTCGACTATTGAAGCATTTTCCTATCCTATAATTTACAAGAAGGAACAAACAGTTAGATATGGGGAACTTTTGGATGAAAAGGGTGAACTTAAATCAATCCAAAACTTAGAGGAACAAGGTATAAGGATGAATTGGTTTTCATATGCACAAATACATTCAAGGTATGATGAAGATTTTAAAACGGAGGGATTCTATGATAAGCAGACTGATTTAGATAAGATCTTGATGGGTACTGATGAGAAGGTGATTAAAAAATTATATGGTTATTTACTGGGAATGAAATTAGAGGAAGAACAAGTCAAAGAAACTATGATTGTTTGGGGGAAGAATTTTGGATATGGGATTGATTTAGAGAAATGGCAGAAATTGTGGTCTCATAATTATAAAATGACAATGTCAACAGCATATAAAGAAAACTTGTATAAGATGTTTTACAGGTGGCACTTTCCTCCGACAAGAATAGCAAGAATGTTTAAGAACAAATCTGAAAAATGCTGGAAATGTCATCAGATACCTGGCTCGTATTACCATATGTGGTGGACTTGTGAGGACGCTAGAAAATATTGGACTAAAATTTGCATGTGGTTGGAAAAAATGACAAAGAAACATATAGACTTGAAACCAGAGATCTTCTTATTGGGAACTTTACCTGATATATATAGTAAAGATTTGAAATACCTGATTGTAAATGGATTAACAGCGGCCAGGATTGTATTTGCTAAAAATTGGAAGAATGAGAAAATACCATTACAGGAAGAAATTATTAAGAAAATATTGGAATGTGCTGAGATGAGCAGATTGACATTTGAAATTAGAGAGCAAGAGGATAAACAATTTTATGAAATTTGGGATCTTTTTTATAAATGGCTAGATGATAAAATACGATAATAGAATATTTAGAATGCTAGATAGTAAGAAATATCTTTATTTTGCTATTTTGCTATTATTTTGTTATTTGATGTTATATTTATAAAGGGTGTTTTAGGATTGATTTGGTATGATTATATGATTTGTTGAATAATCTGGTTAAAGTATTGTTAGCTCATAAAGCATGAATGATTAAAAGTATAGTCAAAAATTTCTTTTTTTTTAAGTGATATTAGGATATATAAGTTTGGATTGATAATATGAGTTGTTATGTAACATAATTATAACTGGGACTACAGAATGAATGCACAAAAACGATGAATCAACTGACACACTGAATGTCCATAAGAGAGTTGAATGTTTTAATGTTTTGTTTGTCTTGTTTGTTTGTAGAAAATTAATAAAATCTTTTTTCAAAAAAAAAAAAGAATAGGGTTGACCCTAACATTAACCACAGTGGAAAGACCATCTTAGGAGAGAAGTGAAACCAGGAATAAGGATCAACAGATGCTTGGATGCAATGTATCTTAAACCCTTTGCAGTCCTTTAAACAAATGTTGAAACAAGATCCAAACCCCATTCAGCTTTTGCAATCAGTATCAGACATCATACCATTTTATTCTTAGACTTGGGCCAAAAGTTTTAGAAAAACCTATTTCCATATGCCTATACATTGAGTACATAGGCTTGACATTTGCATCCAGTAAGAACCTGTATTATATAGTTGTGAAGAATTTGCCTTTATTTTAATGATATTCTTAATTGAGGTATGCTGATTACATTTATTGCTTTGTGCACTGCTGTGAATTCTTTTAAGCAGAAAGTTACTCTAACTTGCTTGAACCTAGCAGGTAGTACAGGAAGAACTATCAGGAAGAATTATAGGGTGAATTTTAGGGTGAAATCTATGAATTATGGGGTGAAATCTATGAATACTATTGCACCATATTGCATTTAGACCGTATAAGGGAAATTTCTGGAAAGATATAGGTGAGCAATCATGTTTCAAAGAGCATCTGCTTACCCCTAAAAGTGAATGGATTTTATTCAGCAAAGACTATTCTGTCCTAGAAGATTTCTTAGCAAAATAACACATTACCCTAATACATGTTACTAAGAACAACTGTTCATTATGCAGTACTCAGAGCTGAATTGTTCATAACTCTACAAAGAGATTTAAAATATTATTTTCTCTTTCAAGTTCAATCTGCCTTTCTCCATACTTTAACAGATAACAGATATAACAGAATATCAGAGTTAGAAGGGCCTTGGAGGTTGCTCCTGCTTAAGCAGGAGACCCTAGACCACTCCAGACAAAAGACTATCCAATCTCTTTTTAAATATCTCCAGTGATAGTGCACCCACAACTTTTGGAGACAAGCTGTTCCAGTGATTCTTGTCACTGTCAGGAAATTTCTTCTTAGTTTTAGGTTGGATCTCTCCTTCATAAATTTTCATTTGTTACTTCTTATCCTGCCTTCAGGAGCTTTGGATAGGTTGACCACCTCTTTTTTGCAACAGCCCCTCAAGTATTGGAAGTCTACTATCTTTGGAGCTACTTTAGTTGTTGTTCTATATTTTAAATCTAGTGTCTCAGACAATGATAAAGTCTCCGCTTGCTTATGGCCAAGAATCTCCTTGTTATATTTTCTTATTAGGACTTAAAAGGATGGAGAATATTAGTGAGCAGATTGCCTCAGGAGAGAGTGGAGGATCTGAAATCAATGTTTTGCCCTTGTGCAGATCTGTATGTGTAACCACCAACTTCCACAAAATAGCAGAAACTGAGAAAAAAACCCAAGAACTGGAATCGTGGTATGAGCTAGCTAATTTGGATCAAATGTTGAATTCCAATGAGAGTTTCAATGATGGCTTTTTTTGAAGAATCTGATGCAAGTTTTTGATATCTGCTTTATAAAACTGGGGAATTCTAATAAAGTTTGCTTAAGTATTTATGATTAAATTACCACCAATGCCACATATACGTTTTGCTTCATTAGTTAGCTTGAAGTGATAGATTGTCATAATTTCTATTGCTCAGGAAGGAGCAGAGGCTCCCTTTTGTTAGCCCTTTGCAACCGCTCAAAGTGTATGCAGTGACGGTGCACGGAAGGGAAATGGATTATGGCAGCAAGCCATGTGACAGAGGTGTTGCTTGATCTCTTCAGGTTGCTTGGCACATAAAATTCTACACAAAGCCTCTTTGTTGCACTCCCCAACTGTGCCTAAGCTCACAATTATCTCTTGTCCTTCGGTTCACTAACAAAGTGAACCAAAACCCAAACCTTTGTTGTTCCTTTCTTTACTTATATTCAGTGTACTTTATAGATCTAAGAATATATCAAACAAACATAAATTGAGTCTACATGCATGAATAAGTGTGAGAATACCAAGGTAAAATTCTACTAATTTTTATTATTTAAAATTTTGTAAAACCAAACACCAAAACAAAAAAGCAAGCTAGACTAGAGGTAATGCAGATGAGGGCTACACTGATTAGATTAAACATGAGGTAACCTTTCTTCCTTTATTTAACAGTTTAACTTTTCCTTATTCTTTTTAACTTTTAAAAAGTCAGATGTATTTATAGAATGTCATGACATCCAAGTGGCTATTTTAGAAAACAAGTACAGCCTCTCTTCCAAGCACAGACAATTTTCAGGGAAGACAAATGTTAACCAGACCATTTTCTGGCCAATAGTTATTCTGTCATTTATTTTGGCACAAATGCCAGCAAAAACTTATTATTTTTGCATGCTATACAAAAGCAAGATCTCTGGCAGGGTGGGAGGGAAGAACATAATTTATACAGTGAAATCTAAATACATTGTGAAGGCACTCTGAGAAAAAAAGTCCTTAATACTTCCTCCTTTTTGGGAAGAGTTTTCTTCCAGTACTTCCATTTTTAAATAGTTCAATTATGTATATTTCCAAGGTGGGGTATTATTCTTCTATTAAAACTATATCGCATGCATTACAAAAATTAACTATAGTAATCAACTGCTATACGAACTAGGAAACAATACTTTGTTCCTAATGTATCTATGGGAAAAAAGAAATTAAATTAATTGCATTTAATTAGGCCCAGAAGAGTGTTCATTAACCTCAAATGTTTATTTCCCACATCCAAACAATACTGTATTTAGAAGTATAATAATAGTCCTTATTCTCAGCACCCTTCATGTATAATTACATGTTTTCAGGTGAAATTTCAGTCTGCTAATTTTAATTTAGAAGCTGCAAGTTTCATTGTATTGTTGTTTATAGCATTCAAAAAGATCTACATACCTAATGGTGTCTCATTCCCTATGTAAATTCTCTGAAAATAGTATGTTTCTGTCTGCAATAGCACTTTTATTATGGTCCTGGTTTCTCTTGTCTGTTTTGTAATCTTCCGTTGGGTATATATTTCTTAATAATGTTCCTACATTTATGATGCTCAAGTCTATTGCTTTTCATGTCATTGATGATGATAAGTGGTCAACTGTGAAGGAATATTTTATTAGAGATTCTTCTTGGGATCCTCCCATAGCATTAAGCTGAATATGATAAGACAAAGTTTATTGAGATAAGATAATAGTTTATTGGTCACAGACCAAAACACAAGTACAACAAGAGAAGAACATGGGAAAATTAGTCATGAACAATTGGTCACCAAAAACTTGACTAAGGGGAATTACAGCGTTCTCCTCTGATGGTTACAGCTCTTAAAAAAACATTGGAAACCTGAGAAGTTATGTATGAGGAGCCATCCCCTAGACAGTATAAGAACAAATTATGAACATTGGATCTAGAAGGGTCTGTTTCAAGGAGAGACAGTAACTTAGATCTGCCTGTGTTATACATAGGGCAATATAAAAGGACATGCTCCACAGTTTCAACCTCAGCTCTGTCACAGGGGCATAGCCGCTCGTTAATCAGGAGCCTTTTAAATTGCTCATCCAGTAGTGCTGAGGGCAAGACATTAAAGCAAGCTAGGGAGAAAGCTCTTCTTTACTTGGGAATGGTTAGAGTGTAAAAATAGGAAGCCACCCCCAGTCTGTAATTATTAAATTGGCTGAAGATCAGAGGGGAGCAAGTTTTGTTAGCTCTGGCTCATAGATATTGCAAGTCAATGTACACAAGCCATTGGACTACCCTAAATTGGGCGTCCTTAAGGCCATAATCTCCCAGGGCATCCCTTGTAAAACCTAGCAGGTGTAATTTTGACAAAGTTTATTCTGATTTCCATCCTGTTACATCTCCTTCTTTAATTGTTTCCAGGCTCCTGGATCATCTCAGTTTTCCCTGTTCTCAGGCTTGGGATCCTAGTTGGCTGATTTTCTGCTTTACACACAGTGAAGTTTTCATTTGATGAATATTCATGATATCCAGGGTTTCTGATAAAGGCGACAATAGTTTTTTAATCATGCACACCATGGTTGTTCATTGCATCATTTTCCAGACAGATGTTTCTATTTTCTCTGTTCTTATTTTAAAACATTGCCGTTGAAACTGTTCTGAGTCTTTCCACATCTCCTTATAGGTTATGGTTATTCACTACTACCTATTAGAGCTAAATAATTTAAACTGAAGGTACTTATCCTTAGAGTCATAACCCTTATTTATCCCTAAAATCCTCTTTGTTTCTTATTCATCCAAGTAAGGTCTTTTTCTCCTCCTTTTTCTTACTTCCAGGGTCTAAGCACCATGTCTCTGAAATAACCTCTTTCCCTCCATTTGTCTCTGAAAATCTGATAGCTTCTTAAATGATTTAAACTTTTTATTGCTTAAGTCAGCATTGGGTGTTTTTCCTCCATCTTAGTTCTTTTTGGTTCCTAGTACCTGTTTAATTAAATTATGGATGTAAGTACATTCTGTCATACTACATAATTTTTAAGCAATATGTATTGTTGCTGTGTTTGAATTATCTTATATGTTTACCAATTTCAAATGCCAGGATGTATCTACAGTTATAAAGATCAGAATAGAGCAGGCAATGGTTTCCCTTTGATGCTCTATGGGAGCAAAAGTTGAACTCCAAAGAAGCAAAATCGAAACTCTGGGTTTGGGAAAGATGCCTGAGAATACTGTGGACAGCCAATAAAACAAACAACTGGATCATGAAACAAATCAACTCAGTGTTCTTATTTAAGACAAAAATGACCAGGCTCAAATTGTCCTACTTTGAACGCATAATGCAAAGACCTAACTCTTTGGAGACAACTCTAATTGAAAAAGTAGAAAGAGAAGAAAAATATGACCAACAACTAGATAAATCTGCTGTCGTCAGGGCGAGGGTGGGAGTCAGGGGGGCGTGATTTTGTTATATTGTAGTTTATTAATTTATTTGATTCTTTTTGTTAGTTTTTATTGTTTTAAATGTGGTTTTATATTTTGTAAGGTGCCTCGAGTCGCCATGGGCAAATAGGCAGCAATATAAATTCAATCAATCAATCTATCTATCTATCAATCAATCAATCAATCAATAAATTCTGGGAATAAACTTTGGCTTGGGTTTGAGTAATGATTAATCTAATGCTTTATACACACATGCTTGTTTAAAGGTCACTGACATTGTGCAAGGAAATCTCATCATGAGAATGGTAAAAAACAAACACAAGGATTAAGGAAGCAGCTCGGACGATTGTAAACAAGTCTGTACTGTATCTAATTATTGTAACCCATCAGGGGGTCATGCTTGCTATGTTTACCATGTATTAAAATCTCAATAAAAGGGAGCGCTGGATTTTACCCTGGGCTCTCATCCCGAGAACACTTGCTTGTGTTTTATCCTTTCCATGAGAGACCACCACAAGTGGTGACCCCAACATGATCCACTGCAGGTGGTACGTGTCCGGACCTCCATGTTTCCTGGAATAGGTAAAGTACGTACTTAACTATTGCTGGACAATAGGATTTTTCAGGGAACATGGGGGGAAAACTTTCTCAGCCACAGGAACGTCATGTTAGTGAGCTGCTGAAGTTAGTCAGGACAAATTTCCTTATCTTTAAACCCTCTGCAGGGGAGCATATAGTTCTTTCAAAAGGTAATGTGAAAAGGCTGCTGCAAGAGATCTGGCAGCAATGCCCCTGGTACTCAGAGAAGGTCTCTTTAAAGTTAGACACACGGACGAAAATTGGAACTATCCTTCATGAGGAACCACGGGCAACAGCTGAAATTTTGACATATTGGAAGGTTGTTATGACTGCTTTAGAGACCCAGCAACAACCTCTTTTAAAACCTTTAGTGGAACCTCCTCCTTATAAAGGAGTTGTGTTGCACCCTCCGACTCCAAAACTGGAGTATGTTTCCTCACCCCCAACAGCGCCTATGCCTGTGGAGGGGAAACTCCAGCCACAAATGGGAAAAGTTCAAGCAATGATGCATCAGGCTTTCAATGAGGGGAACTTAGAGCCTGATGAGATTCCCCAGATAAATTTGTTTCCAGTTAATAGGAAAGTGGATGCTCAAGGCAACCTGCAAGCGGAATGGGTTCCGATTCCGTTGGCAGTACATAGGGAAATCAAGAAAGCCATTAAAGATTACAGTATTCAAAGTCCTTTTACAAAGGGTCTCCTGACAAGTTTGGCTACCTCACGCATGATTCCTAATGACTGGAAAGATTTAATGAGAATGATATTGAGCTCTACTCAATATTTGGTTTTTGATTCAGAATACCAAAGGGAAGCTATCACTAGGGGATGGAATTCAAGGGGCTGTATACGCCAGACCAAATCTATGGGGCAAGCTTGTTTGAATCCACTGCTGATCAAGCTACTAATTTGCCTGATCACATCTTCCCCATAGTTATGGCGGCTGTCCTTGGGGCGCTGTCCCACATCCAGGATGTGGGAACCCCAGCACAGTCTTTTTCTCAAATTAAGCAAACAGCATCTGAGCCCTATAACAATTTTGTGGAAAGGCTACAATTGGCTATTACCCGGCAAATCTCTAATGAGGAAGCGGCAAAGGAAATTTTGCTGAAATTGGCAGTTGAAAATGCAAACGCTGACTGCAAGCGTATCTTACAGCCTTTGGTGGCTAGAGGTGAGGTTACTCTGGCTGATCTGTTAAAGGCATGTGCAGTGGTAGGTTCTCAGGCTTACAACATGGAGACTTTGGCTATGGCATAACAAAAAGGGATGAAACCTATGGGGAATTGTTTTAATTGTGGGAAGCCTGGCCATTTTAAAGCCCAGTGCCGAGACCCTGGGGGGGAATGGCATTTAACAAAAACAAAAATAAGGACATCCGCCTGAAGTCGGTCTGTCCGAAATGCAAAAAAGGGTTTCATTGGGCAAATCAATGTCACTCTGATCAGAACCAAAATTCGGGAAACTAAATTTGGGGCGTGCAGCTAGCCCCGCTCCCAAAGCTGTCACAAAAGCATCGCCTGCAACTACCAGGAGTGCAGGTTTGGGTTTAAAAATGTTGAACTCAATTGATGTGACCTTTCCTAATCAAGTGTACATTGAGGACACTCATTTCCATGGGCCACTGCCAGAAAAAACAGTGGGATTGGTACTTCCCAAGTCTTCTGCATCAAAAAAAGGGTTCTTTGTTATTCCAGGGGTTATTGATCAAGATTATAAAGGGGTTATTAAGGTACAATTGTACACTGATACTCCTGCATCATTAATGGCCGGTGACTCTATTGCCCAGTAATTATTGCTTCCACACATTCCTATGAATCCTTTCATTGGGATCCCACGAACTGGCGGTTTTGGGTCCACTGAAATGGCCAGTTCTCCAGTTGCTGCAGAATTGCTAGCGCTGACAAAAAAGTTGACTACAGACCAACCTAAAATGACAATTGAAATTCAGGGAAAATCATTTTCTGGCCTTATAGATTCCGGAGCAGATGTCTCTGTGATATGCCAAAAGGAATGGCCAAATGAATGGGTGCTTGAGGACTCTCCGGCTGTTCGTGGAGTAGGTGGTATGCAGTTTGCGAGAAGTAGTGTACATTGGTTGACGGCATTGCATAGAGCAACTGGCGAGACTGCAAAGATTCAGCCTCTTGTGTTGCCCCTGCATATAAACTTGTGGGGCAGAGATTTACTGTCACAGTTCCGCACAAAAATTGTTGTTGGATAATGGAAAAGAAACACATTGATCCAGGACATGGGGAAGATAGCAAACCTTCTTAACAAAACTGATTGTTGGGTATGTATGCACATGCCAACTCACAAAACATCAGGGCTTCCAATGGTTGCAGTACCTCTGGCTGAAGGCGACTGGTATAAGGGACAATGCTATGGTTGTTCGGGGACGTGGTCTAACAGTTGGACTCCAAGTAACATAACTACCTTACACCTTGGAAGCCGGATCCAAGAGGTGGCGGGTATCTATTGGACCCACAATGAGATGGTAGAGAATATGACTTACTTGGGAGCATATCGTCCACTTATTTGGCTATGTTAATGGAGTCCTTTGCAAAATTAATCTATGCTAAACCAGGTAAGGTTGGTCATCTCCTGGGAGCAAATTTATGGTTGTTGTGTGGCCGGATGGCCTATGATCACATGCCAACATGATGGAAAGGGGTCTGCACCTTTGGGAAAGTAACCCCATCTCATGTCATTTCAAAATCTTTGGGGACTGCTCATATCCGCAATGCATGTTCTGCAACAGAAGTAAACTCTGTTTTGATCCATGACTACTGGACACAAATATCAAGGGGAGTTATTCCCCCTTTAGGAATCATGATGAACTATAGAGATTTGCATCGTTTAAACAATTGGACAATGACTATGTTTAATGACAATATTAAAACTCTAAGGCTGCTTGAAAAAGAGCAAGGCAAAATTCGTGACTTTGTCCTGCAAACCAGATATGCGGTGGATACTATTCTAGCTGCGCAAGGGGGAGTTGGGCTGTGATTCATACTCATTGTTGCATGTATATCTCTGATTATTCTCCAATCATTATAGCTACTATACAGCATATGGAACAAAACTTGAAGAAGAATCCATTACAATCGGAGGGTGAGGGACTGGACGTGTGGTCTACACTTTGGTCCTCCTGGTTGCCAAATGGTTCATGGATTCGTCACCTAATTGTTGGAGTGATATTGCTTTTTATACTTTCTCTCTGTGCATGCTGTATTATCCAATGTCTCCCTGGACTTTTAGGAATGTGTCGGGTGAAGCCTCCGGAAGGAGAACTGCTATTGCAGATGGCAAAAAGCTATTGAGGCATCTGCGATCATCAAAAAACTAAAACAGGGGAGATGTGGGAATAAACTTTGGCTTGGGTTTGAGTAATGATTAATCTAATGCTTTATACACACATGTTTGTTTAAAGGTCACTGAGATAGTGCAAGGAAATCTCATCATGAGAACAGTAAAAAACAAACACAAGGATTAAGGAAGCAGCTCGGACGATTGTAAAACAAGTCTGTACTATATCTAATTATTATAACCCATCGGGGGTCATGCTTGCTATGTTTACCATGTACTAAAATCTCAATAAAAGGGAGCGCTGGATTTTACTCTGGGCTCTCATCCCGAGAACACTTGCTTGTGTCTTATCCTTTCCATGAGAGACCACCACATAAATAAACTCAAATACAGCAATGATGGTGTACCATTGGAAGACCTGAATGACCAGCCTGAGAACCACTAATTGTAGAGAAAATCTCTTTGTATGGTTGCTAATAGTTAACACTGACTTGATGGGTCATAATTAAAAGGAATGCAATGGACTCTTTTGAAGATTTAAACAGCTCTAGTTGTTATTTTTTCTACTGTGCTTCCTTTACATAATAAACAAACTTCTTCTTTAGCAAAAAGTTATTCCAAAATTTCTTCCTTAGCAAGAATAATCATATATCACCTGCTTTGTTTTATGCAATATGCAAATGCAATATGCTCATTTCACTAGAAGATTTAATGAAAAGGTAGTTTTTTGGCACATATAAGCATTAATAAGTAAGACATTATGAAACTTAAATACGTAACCAATTCTTAGGGGTAGCATCTTAAACTCAGAGTAGAAGTGGAATTTATTTAATGTTTATGTACAATAATCTGACCTTTTATTAGAGAATATAGAAGGGGCATGCATAATATGCCTATCGTTCCTGTCATTGTATTTTTATTCTTTTATTCTTGTTCTCATTTTTGTTTGAAAAATTCTAATAAATAAATAAAATCAATATGGTGGAAAATGGAACATGGTGGAAAGCATCTCTAGGCATTCAAATCTTTTTTTCTTCCTGCCACAAACTTATTCTTGGTAGTGTAAAAGGCTATGACAAAAATGAAAACATTCATGGAAGGATTCAACCATAAATAATATAAAAAAGAACAAAAGCTGAACAAGAATTCAAAAAAAAGAATAAAAGCAAAGGAATTTTTAAATTTATTTCAGTGTTCTGAGAAAAGGCACAGATAATATAATTGGTAAAGAAGGTAAGGAACTTAAGACATCAGGGTAAAAGATATGCTGTTTTGGTCACCGCGCCCCGTCTGGACTCGATGTATGTCTTCTTCGTCTTTGGACGTGCTGGATGTAGAATGGAAATCGCCGTAGTGTGCGGTCGTTTCATTTTTTGGGTCGGCCGACCTCGCCGGGTTGTTGTTTCCGCCCTTTGCGTTTTCGCATGCTGTCAGCGGAAGTGCGGGTCGCTTCTGCGGCTGCGGCTGCGGTGAGGGCGTCTGCTAGGCTGATGTCGCCCTTAGCCATAAGCCGGCTCTGGAGTGCAGGGTCCCATAGGCCGAGTACGAATCGGTCTCTTAGAAGGCTATTCAGGCCGTCAAATTCGCAGAGTCCTCCTAGGCGCCGCAGCTCGACGACGAAGTCGCTCAGTTTTTCGCCTGGTTTCTGGTCCCGCCGGTAGAATTCGTTGCGCCGGATCAGGATTGGGACCTCGGGGGCGTAATGTTGCCGAAGGATAGGTTCGAGGACGTCCCAATCCATGGCGGTTGCGTCGGCCGGCTTGGCCAATGCTTTGGCCATCTGGAATACTTCGGTTCCGCAGTGCGTAAGGAAAACGGCGCGTTTTAGCGGGCCCGGGGCGTCCTTCATTCCGGTGCACTCGAGGTACATGCGGAATCGGTCTGAGAATGATTCCCAGTCCTCGGTGGCGGGGTTGAAGGGGGCGGACAGTGCGATTTTCACCATGTCGGTGCTAAGTCTGGCTCTTGTCGGACACGGGGTTCGGTTCAGGGTCTGGATCCCACCTTCGTCGCCAGTGTCGTGTCCGCAAAAGACGCCAGGAGTCGGTGACTTAGTTTAAAGCTCTTTATTTTAAAGTTGAGAACCGAACCGGCGAAAAGGAAAAAGCCCGCGGCTTTTATCCTTTTCGCCGCGGCGGCCGCGGCCAATGGCAGCGTTTCAAGTCTCCCGCTCTTGGAGTGAGCCAATCACAGGAGACTTTCAACGGGCCAATCGGCGCGGCTCGCCTGGCCAATTAGAAATCCCCGCGCTTTAGCCAATCAAAGCGCGGGGATTTCGAGTATGTAAATTAGGGACAGAACAACTTAGGTGAGATGGTAGTGTAGTAATTTGATAAATAAAAAAAGATCATTTGACAGAAGCAGGTGTGCGCCCGCACACACACACACATGTGCGTGCATGCACATGTGTGTTTGTATATATGACAAAGATTGAGCAATATTCAATAAAGCCACATTTAACTGAATGATCTAATATTTATTTATTTATTTATTATTCATTATTCATTATTTATTATTTATTTATTTATTTATTTTGAATTTATATTGCCACCTATTCACCTATGGCGACTGTATGTATATTGTGTATGATGTGTTTTCCTGTTTTTTCTTCATGTTTGAGTTTGTGGTTTGAGGAGGGTTTTTTAGTTCTTTTCTTTCCACCTTTCCCCCACTTTTTAAAATAATTAAGCATGTCTCCAACCCTCTAGTACTGCGATCCAGTACTAGGCCTCAGCCTGTTTGGAAGAGGCGGGCAAGCGCACAAACACAGCTCCATTTGTGCAAACAGTGCACAGCATATCCATCGCTTGCGCAAATGGAGCTGTGCACATGCTAAATGACTCTTTGATATAGGGTTCAATTTTGTTGCTACTAAAATTGTTAGCTGAACAAGTACAAAAATAGCCAGAAAATTATAGAACCCTGGGAAACAGGTCCCTTGTCAATCAACAAGAGTGCTGATTTGCCACCAGCTTATCAGGTCCTTAGGAGCTAAGGACCTGACAGCACAAGGAAACAACAGTCATAACCTTAATAACTGGCCATCAACACCCCAAGCAACAACTAAAAACCTATACACAACCAAGCAGCACATAAATACTATGTATAGAATAGCCCAAAGCACAAATTCTGGTGAGAGAGAAGTTTTCTGAGGATGAGCTCCAGAATGAATCTGAAAGCTCAGAAGACTAAACCTCTGATCCCAGTGACCAACCCAGATTGGATCCTATAACATTATCCTGGGAACCATATATTTGCCTTCATTCGTGAAGTCATCCCTGCCATTGGCCATCCAGGTTAAGCTGTCAAAACTGCAGATAACAAGAGAGAGAGAAAAACATAGTTTATGTATCCATAAAGGTTATCTTCTATTATGTTCATAATAAAACAGCAGAAAAAAGGCATACCCTGCATATATACCAGAATATTTACTGTAGACAACAAGAACTGGTCTCTATTTAGTAACCATGGAAAACAATTTGTGAAGCTAACAAGACCAGGGATAATAAGGGCCACCTGGGAACATAAGACTGGAGGGACTGTTAGAGAATTAATTAACAAAATTCTGGAAAGTGATTATATCAGAATGATCATTGCTGGTTTTTGGTTGTTACAATCATTTAATCACAAAGCTGATAGATTCAGAGAATATAAACTCTTGTATTATTTTTATCTAAATAAAAGTTGATGTATCTGTGTCATACATTCCTTGCCTTTCTCTTTCTGTGTATTCTATTTTACACTGTGGACTAAAAAATACAATAGAAATGAAAACTGAAAGCGAGGAAGGAATGAAAAAAGATCTATACCTGGCTGAAGGTTGGATGCACTTCTTAAAAATTATTTGTATTTTTAAAAACGATTTAAACAATTTTTGCAACTTCCAAGTGGAAGAAACAATGGATGGAAACTAATCAAGGAGAGAAGCAATCTGGAATTAAGGAGAAACTTCCTCACAGTGAGAACAATTAATCAATGGAACAGCTTGACTTCAGAAGTTGCGGGAGTTTCAACACTGGAGGTTTTTAAGAAGAGACTGGACAATCACTTGTCTAAAATGGGATAGAGTATCCTGCTTGAGCAAGGGGTTGGACCAAAAGACCTCTGAGGTCCTTTCCAGCTCTATTCTGATTGATTGATATCAAAGAGTCATTCTAGAAGGTGACATATAAATGTAATAAATAAATAAATACAGATTCTGAAAGTATATTATTTCATTTGAGATGGAATTAAAGGAAAATAAATGTATAAGCTTAATAATCTTGTCTTGTTTGTAAATATTGGACTAATTTATAGTGAATATTAGAAAGTAAGTCTGAGAGACTGAAAAAAATTTCCAGCATAGGATGAATATTCCTTGGGGCAAAAGCATCAGTGACTGCATAAAATCACTTTACAAACTGTCCTTTACACTTGATAATAAGCGGGATAAGTGGACTGTACCATTTGCTTTTACAAGCCATTTACTGACATTTCATCTGCAAGCAAAGAGCAATTTTAGCAGGTACATGCATATGGTATGGGGAGTGGGTAAAATTCCAGTTATTTCTCTTGTAATCATATGATGAGCTGGTCTGTGTTGGTATTAACAGTAATTTTATGCTGGCTGGTTGAACATAAGGCTATAATTCAATTGTATTTTTCCCTGATGTTCTGAATAGCAAGAATAAAGCTGATTTACATTCCTACTATTCAGAAAAAAAGTCATGAAATATTTATAAGAAAAAGGATTTTGTAGAAACCTAATCATTAGGTTATTTAAAGTCTGTCATGCTCTAGGAGTAGAGCTAATCCACAAAATGTTGGAAGAAAGGGATTATTTTGCTCAAAAAAGCAGAGATTACTAAAGACAAATATGTTCACAGTTTGCTTCTTTGCTGAGAACAATCAGTTGTATATAATATTGAACAGCATGTCCGTCTAGTTATACATACCTAATGACATTTCTATATATTTAGAGCCAACATTTTGTTAAAAATATGATTGTTTATGTGTACAAACATAGCATATTACCATAAACAGAGTTAACCTGGTTCTACTTTTATTCACCAATGTTGTAGGTTCCATCAGTTAAAACATTTTAAACAGTCAGACTGAAACTTAACTGGGTCATACTCTTTCTTGTAACTATAGTTCCACCACAGACCACATTAAAAAAACTACTTGTTTGTATTCTGCTCTGACACTTCTGCTTGTGTGTATAAAAGGTTCAGATTCATGCTGGAAAAATGCTACAGAATTGCTGTCATTCAAAATTAACAATCTGTCTAGATGGTTTACCTCAAAGTTTCCTATGATGTACTTCTCTGAAGGGAAAGGAAAATAAGTGGAGACGGAAACAGTGTTTAAAATAGTAAGTTCCCACCTGATCTCTCATCTCTTGAAATAAGTAAAATTATTTCCTGCTTAGAAAAGCATTAGTGTCTTCACAATTTTTACAAAAGGAATGCTATTTTTTTTTTGGTCATATTTGAGGGTATCCTGCTACTGTGAGTCACAGCTCCAAGGTGAGAATTTTTCTACTGCTGGAACAATATACAATATATAATATACTCATTTAATGACCACTAAGTGATATGATTTTTAAGTGAAATATCACATCACCATGCAGGACTTAGATCAGTTCCACTGATTAACAGACAGAATAATGCTTAACAGACAGAATAACAGACAGAATAACAGAGTTGGAAGTGACCTTGGTCTTCTAGCCTAATCCCCTACTCAAGCAATATACTATTTCAGACAAATATTGTCTAATCTCTTCTTAAAAACCTCCAGTGTTGGAGTGTCCAAAACTTCTGGAAGCAAGTGATTAATGGTTCTCTCAGGAAATTTCTTCTTAATTTCTAGATTGGTCCTCTCTTCGATTAGTTTTCATCCATTGTTTCTTGTTCTGCCTTCAGGTGCTTTGGACCTTTATTCTTTGTGGCAGACTCTTAGATTATAAAGATATCTTTTTTTGTAGCAGCCTCTTAGTTAAGCAAATCACTCATGGGATCAGAGTGAATGGTAGAATGGTAGCCTCACCAATTGCAAGCTGCGTATTAAATATTAATCTTTCAAAGGTTTCATAAATAAACCAAAGATATTGTGTTTCTAAGAAACCTCTGCTTTTCTATGGAACTTTTTCCTTCAACTCCTTTGCGTTGTGAATGCCCACAGAACAAAATCAATGCAGGAGTGTTGACTTGAGTGTTACTCTATCTCAGCCAAATGCCTTTGTTGCACTGAAATGAATAATGTGAGGTCTGAATGCAAACTGAAAATTAATATTTCTTTCTACATATGCCCCCAACCTTTGTGTCACACTGAAGAATGCAGTACGCATTTACGAAACAAAAACAAAAAATAGTGAACAAAATGAAGTACCTTTATAGCACATTGAAAATTTTACAGACCTGTCAAAAATGGTCAAAAGAAGTACTCCAAATGCACCCCATACATAAGAGCATAGAAAGCACAATTTTAGGTTAACCTCCAGGATATTACCTTTACTAATGATATATTATACAGATTGCCCACCAAAAAGAAATCTATTTTTTTACTTTAAACATTTGTGATTTTATCCTGATGGAGAAATTCGTATAGTATTTACCAATGGTTGAATTTCTGATTTAATAAAAAATTATTTTAGTTTAATGTCTTTTTTCTGTGGCATTTTCTGTAATTCTTTTTCAAGTCTTTTATGCTCATCTTCTAGAACTTTAGTGGCTTGCCTTTTCCTTGTGTTCTTTTTCCTTATATAGCCTATTATCAAGCCTCTAGCATATGCCTTCATTGTGTCCCAGACATTCTGTATCTTCTTTTTTATTTTCTCTAAAGAAAAAGGCCAATTCTTTCTCCATCCATTGTGTAAAGTCTTTTTCCTTTAAGATAGTATTGTTTAACGTCCATCTCGATCTTCTTTTTTGTCCTTTCCATTTAATTGTCATTGGATTATGGTCTGCCCAGGTACTTGTTTTAATGTTTGTTTCTTGAATGTTAGATATTAATTCTGTTGAGATCCAAATCATATCTATTCTGGACCATGATAAGTGTGTATTTGAATAAAAAATAAATTGTTTGGTTTTAGCATTTCTTTCTCTCCATATATCTTTTAAGTTTATTTCATCTGTCATTTTAAAAAAAGATTTAGGGAGAGTCTTTCTGTTTTGCTTTGCTGTTGTGCTGTGTAGTCCAGTTTATTATCTACAATTCCATTGAAATCTCCCATCATAACTATATTGACATAGTCCAGTCCAATTATTTTCATATGTAAATTTTTATAGAATTCTTCTTGTTTATCATTCGGAGCATAAATTGCAATCAGGGGTGTTTTCATATTGTTGTCCATTATTTCCACCATTAATACTCTTCCATCTTCATCAGTATAAATCAATTTGGCTGGGATAGTCTCTTTAATGTATAGAACCACTCCTCTTTTCTTACATTGAGTCAAAGAAGTAAATATTTTCCTTAATTTTGGCTGTACCAACAATTGTTCATATTGTTTTTTAATATGTACTTCTTGTAAACAAATTATATCAAATTTTAATTTCTCTAATTTATGAAAAAATTTCCTTCTTTTGACAGCCAAATTAAGTCCGTTTATATTCATTGTAATCGGTTTTTTCTCTTCCATGATTATATTTTGTAGTTAGGTTTGACAGCTCTCGTAGATCTTGGTTCACATTGTTCTTTGATCGCCACCTGTCCACCTACTGTGCTTTCTTCTTTTTCAGTCTCCATTTGATCCTGTTGGAATTCAATTAATGAAATCTCTTTTTCTGCCTCTTCCTCTCTCCTTCCAAAAAATTCTGCATGGAAAAGTTCTGCTTTCTCAATTGAATCAATTCTATGTCTTTGTTCTTGCCATGTAAACATTAGTCCTTCTGGAATCAGCCATCTATAATTCACCTCTTTTTTCAATAACATTTTAGTCAGGAATCAGTATTGTCTTCTCATCTCTCTCACTCTTCTAGGTATTTGTTTTAAAACCACAATCTCCTTGCCTTTGTATTTCAATGTTTTCTCTCTTGCCACTTGTAATATTTGTGTTTTGATGGCTTTTTTTGTAAATCTGATGTGGACTTCTCTTGGCAGATTATTTCTCATCGCATATCTTGTAAAAACTCGGTATACCTCATCTACTCCATCCATCATCTTCTCCTCTGTTATTTCCAAAGCTTCAGCCAGTATTTCTATCATTATTGCAGCTAGATTTTGTCCTTTTTCTTCTTCTATATTTTGAAATCTGAGATAAAATTCTGATCTATCCATCTCCCACTTCAGCATCCCACTTTTATCTTGTTCAACCATTGTTAATCTACCGTCAATGTTGCCAATCTTCTTGTCTCTTTGTTTATCTTCTCCTTCAATTTTTTTGGAATCTCTCATAATACTTCGCCATCATTTGTTGGATATTTTCAATTTTTTCATCAGTCTTCCCTGTTCTTTGTTTAATGTTCTCTGTTCTTTGTTCAGTGTTCTCTGTTCTTTGTTCAATGTTCTCTATTCTCTTTTCAATAGTGTCTGATTTTATTTTAAGGTCTTGGATTCCTTGCATAATCGTCTGTAGAGTCACTTTTTCTGCTCTTTATCTTGCTTTAACATCGTCTGAATTAAACGTTGTCCTCCAGATGGTGGGGAGGCAGAAGTAGAAGTTGAGGCGCTAGAAGGTATGAGTTTCCTACTCATTTTGAACGATTCAAAATCTTCTAATTCTTTTAAGCCTTAATCCAATAGGTGCAGTAGCCAATTATAATCCAAGTTGGGAAATAAAAGTGGTAGAGAGTAAAAGGCCAATAGTAGTAAAAAAAGGAAAGAAAAATTCTTCAGATTCTTCTGAACCTTAATCCAATTACAAAATAGTCAATTGTGGTCCAAGAAAAAAAGGTAAAAATAATAAGAAGAAAAAAGCCCAATAATAATTTAAAAAAGAGATGAGAGAAAAATTTCTTCAGGTTCTTCACACCTTAATCCAATTAAGAAATCTCAAAAAAACAAACAAATACATAAGTATAAACCAAAAGTATGGATGGAAAAAGCAAAAATCCCAATGAAAAAAAGAAAGAGGAAAAATTTCAAGGCTTTCCTTTTAAAATAAAAAGCAAAAGTAGGAATATTACAAAAATAAGGATTTTTTTTAAAAAAAGAAAGGAGTAGATAGAGCTGGTAAGGAGGGGTAGCACAACTAAAAATTAAAAAGAATACACTGCACTTTGTTTAATTATCCAAGGCTCTTGTTATAATTTTCTTCTCCACAAGCTTCAAAGCCAAACTTCAATTGTTGATAGAAATCCAGAAGAACACCTGTAATAACACTTTCCCGTGCTCTTCCCTCTATCTTATCAAGTTGCAGTGTTCTTGAGAGGGAGTCTTTCACAGTTCTCTCAACTTTAACTAAAATATTTTCAAACCTCTAGTTGGCAATGTTACAAAGTTTCTTTGTTCTCACATTCCCCCTCCTTTCCCAGGCAAAACGTAATAAAAGTTTTTTAAAAAGGTAAAGGAAAGAGTATATATATATATATATTAAAGAAAAGGAAAAATAACTAAAGGGAGCCTCTAATCTAAAAAGTTGAAAAATCAAAAAGGAGAAGAAAAAAAATAAATATATATAAAAGAAAAACCAGTCCAGTTAACAAATGCTAAGTCACGATAGAATCCAGTAATAAAGAAAGTAAAAAAGTAAAAAGCCAATCACTTTGACGTTTCCCTTTAAAAACCACCACTTATTCAATTTTGTCAAAACTCTTACAGATTTCTTCTTATTCTTAGGGTGTCCTTTCAAATCTCAGAATATTGGTAAAAAAAAAAAAAAAGTTCTCACTGAGCCGACACACTTTCTCTTTCAGTCTCTTCTGTTCCGGAGTCATCCCAACTTCTGCAGCTTTAATGGCTGCCTCTCTGCCGCCAGCAAAAAGGGCTTCTCCTGAATCGACTAGGGACTTTGCGGTGTCCCTGGGATCCACAGGATGTGCCCTTCACTATCACCATCTCTACAGGATGGTTTAGGTCCGTTTGGACCAACCAGGGGGGAAGATATCGGCTACAGTCTCAGAGCCCCTGTCATATTAAAATAATTTTACACAAACTGCTAACAACTAATAAAACATTTATTTGAAACCATAGATTTTAGAAAATACATTCACAATTATAGCAATTTAGTACATCCCCTTTCATATTGAGAGTACTGTTCGTCAGGGTGCACTTTCCTATTTTCCTTGTAGCCTTTGGAAACAGTGGAGTTTGTTTTGCTACCTTTGGTTTTCATCAGAGAGCAAAAATGGATTATTATTTTTTTAAAATTAGACTTATTCAGTTAGATCAACAAGTGTGATAAATCTAATTCTGGGTTCCTGATAGAGTTTGCAATATAATAAGTAAGAGGCAGATCTTTCATCTATAAATTATTATAAATAAATAAACAGAGTGTAGTTTACTCCTTTATCTCTTTCATCCAAATACTGTAAGTTGTTGGCATTGTTTTGAAGGAAGTTCTGTGGAGGTTTGTCTCATATAATAGAATCTAGGTAAATAATGTGACATTCCTTGTGCTTCTTCCTTGTGCTTCTTTGATACCATTTAGCATACAAACTCTCCATCTTGTCTAAAATCTTTTAGACATTTGATTTTATTTATTTTTATTAGAATAAGCATGTTTGTAAAGTTTTTCTTCTTGAATTTTCTATTGCTATGAAGATAAACAATTCATTGTTTTTATTCTTATGAACCTCTTGTAAATTTGCCCTCTTTCAGGCTTATCCTTTATTTTTTACCCCCAACAAAATATGGCCACCGAAATTATGTAACATAATGTAAAATAATCATGTAATAATACTGGAGGAAATACTGCTGAGGATTGCATTCCATGATGGGCAATCAATCAGAGGCTGCCCTGCAGGTACGCAACATATGAAGGGACTGTCATCATCATCATCCCCATCATCATCATCCTCATTTAGCCATTGTCTATCCACTGCAGAATGAAAGCCTTTTCCCCATGTTTCTAACCTATACAGTCCTGGGTTTCCTTTTACTAATTGGGCCCATCATACTTGTTGATGTTGTCGATCCATCTTGTCTCTTTCATGGATGCTTTTTATCAAGTGGGATCCAGTCTATGATGACCTTGGTTCACCTGCCATCAGTTCTTCTATGAAATCTGCTTGTTTCCACTTCATGGATTGTAATGAGTTTTGTAGTAACCAGGAAAATGATTCCTAATAAAAATAGATTTTAATACGAATATTTAGATATTTATATTTGCAATTGGATCCAAGCTCTATTTTGATTGAAGAAGGAAGGAAGGAAGGAAGGAAGGAAGGAAGGAAGGAAGGAAGGAAGGAAGGAAGGAAGGAAGGAAGGAAGGAAGGAAGGAAGGAAGGAAGGAAATTCAGAATAGCAAAGAATCAATCTGCATAAAATAGACCTTAAATATTGCTTTCCATTCTATCTTTCTGTGCTGCAATAATTATCATTTTCAAAGGTTCAGAAGTTGGTAGTCATTGTAAATAGAGGGAATAAAAGCTGTTTCTTGACTTCAGGCGGTATTATGTAGAAGAACAGCGTGACAAGCAGCCATCTGGACAACACAGAAGCAGCATCTTATAGTTCCTGGCAAAAGATGTCAGCCCTTTTTTAAAAAGGTCTCTTACAGAGTTGATCTCTATTCTCCACAATGAAATCATCTGCATCAGCTTTGTTCCTGATATTAATATTTCAGGAATGCTTAAAAGGTCCAGTACCATCAGAAACGCAGCCTTGACAGAATGGCCACATAAAAATTAACTGGGATATTTACCTTTGTTCAGAATAAATATTAAAACATAGGTTGAATTAGGAGGACAAGTTTCATTAAAAAAAAAAAAGCTTTTGGCTTAGTTTGACAGGGAATGTCAAACAAACTAAATTCAACATAATGCTTTATATAGAGAGCAATTGCACCCAAATCCCCCCTCCCCCGGTTTTGAGTATTTATTTTGAACATATTTTTCAATTGCTTATGGCTACTGCTGAAATGATAATATGAAAGTAAGTAAAGTGTTAAGAGAATAAGAGACAGAGTTTACTTGTCAGCTTAGTTTGGTATGATGATATTGGGAACAAAGTAACTATAAAACCGCACACATTACTTTTGCATTCTTTTTTTGAAAGCTTTTCTCTTCTGAATCTTTCAGTTACTAGAACAGATAATAATAAGGTTTAGGCAAGGAATGTTTCTCTAAAAAAAAATCTGATTGTGTAATTTTTAAGGTTCTCTAAACTGAATTCTCAGTTGTTGCTTTTATAGCATAAAATTCACTTTCCAAGTATTTTCCTAGTATTTTCTTCTTTTTCTGTACAATGGCTTTTTGCTTCTTCTGTACAATGATTTCCTTACTCAGAACATTTTGCAAGAATTGGCCAAAGAATATATATTTAAATATAGCTCCTTTTTACCCTTCAGCTTACATATAATAAATAAAACATTTATATAAATAGATATAAAATATCATGGTGTTTACATAAGATAAAAATATATAAAAGACAGATTCCAGCCTCAGGAGTAGTTGCTGGCTATAAAAGAGACTATTTTCATTGACTGGACATGTTTTGCTAACATTAGCAGTTGGCTCTGACACATTCCTGGATTAACATTCTGGGCTACCAAACAGAAAGGGGGAGAAGTAGTCTAGCTGGTTTCTTTAAGTCTGTCTGAATCACTTGTTGTGTGTTTTATATCTGCATTTGTGTATGAATGTGGATACACAAAAGGGAAGAATTATAATCAGACACAGTGAAAGGAAAATGTGACTATCATTAGCATAGAGCAGTATTTCTTCAAGTGTGGTCCTAGAATTGCTGGAGAATATATGCTCATAAATGACGGGCCTCAGGAGAATGGCAGAAGGAAATTACCTGATTTTAGCCATTTCTTAGACAAAAAGGGTATACAGAAAATCCTTAATTCCATATAGGAGATCCAGTTTGGAGAAGTAGTTAATGTTTAAAAAAATGTAGTAGCAGAATTGGAGAGTCTTTTAATCTAGCCCACTACTCAAGCAGGAGAGCCCTAATACATTCTGCACAAATAATAGCAATAGCAGTTAAACTTATATACAGCTTCATAGTGCTTTCCATCTCTCTCTAAGCCATTCACAGAGTCAGCGCATTGCCCCCAACAATCTGGGTCCTCATTTTGCAGACCTTGGAAGGACAGAAAACTGAATCAACCTTGAGCCAGTTAGAATCGAACTTCTGGCAGTCAGTAGAAATTAGCTGCAATACTGCATTCTAATCACTGTGCCACCACAGCTCATAGCTGACCAATCTCTTATTAAAAATCTCTGGAGATAGAACATTCAGAATTTCTGGAGGGAAGTCATTCCACTGATTAATTGTTCTCAGTGTTCTTCTTAATTGTAGATTGGATCTCCCTTTGATAAATTTCCAACCATTACTTCTTGTCCAGGTGCTAGTGTAGAAACCAAGAGACTGTGAGTTCTAGGCCCATCTTAGGCATGAAAACCAGCCGGGTGACTTTGGATCAGTCATTCTCTCTCAGCTCAACCCATCTCATAGGGATGTTTTGTTGGAAATAGGAGGAGGAAGGAGTATTAGGTGTATTTGCTACCCTGGTTTACCTAATAAAGTAATAAAGATGAGATGAAATCAAATAAATAAAAAAAATACGCTATGCTACTCATTGTAGTCATTAGTCATAAAGAACTAAAGTGATAGTGCTATTATATTTGGACATAAAACATTTGTGTTCTAGGTTTTTTTTAAATCCAAAGCAAGTGCTTAAATAAGAGATCAGCAGAAAACCAGCACTATTTTTTTTTTAATTTATACTTCCTACTTCTAAAACACCCATTCTCCTCAGAGAGAAGTTCTAGGTAGTGTACATTATATCTTTATCTTGCTTTAATGAATGATGTTTATTGTATGCAAATAAATAAAGAGAAGACAAACCTGAGAGGATTGTGGCTGTTCCCTCAAACTTTTGGAAAACAGCAAGAAACTGAGAGAACTTAAGTACCATTAAAGAATGGAAAGTTTAAATTAAATACTGTGAAATATAATATTAAGGTACTCATCTGGTGAATGGTAAGAATTTAGGGACATTATAGCAGAATTTAATCATACCTTTAGTTACACCCACGTAAGTTTCACAGTGTCCTTTACACTAAGAATCTAATCACAAAGAGCCTGGAATAATTGGTGACCTTTCTAAATAAAACAGACCAGTGCCAAAATATGCAAACCTGGCTTCTTTAAAGCAATAGAGGAATAGAAAGGCAAGCTAAAAGTAAATCCATACATTTGTGAACCATATGAGAGATAATGGAAAATTAGACTTACTTTATATGTCCATTTTGTGCTTAATCCAAGGAGAACCTGCAACATACCTTGTAATGATCTTCTCTGGGCTTGATATATGGACCACTATGTCACTATTCTAATGGTGGAAAATGGAATTATCTGAAAATTTTAGTAATGAAAACCAAGAAGCATAGTGAAGAAAATTGAGAAATATTAAATATAAAAAGGATCGAGCTAATAACAAGAGATGCAGTAACCTGTGTTAGAAGTGACAATGAAGATAGTGAATTGATAGACAGTTTCTTCTTTTTAGGATTAACTATTGACAATAAAGGAGCTAGGAATCAAAAATATTGCACAGACCAGTCCTTAGTACAGTAACTATATTGACATTCAGGTGCTGGGATATACCTACAAAGATAAAAATAGGGCAGGCAATGGTTTCCCTTTGTTCTATAGAACTGCAAGTTGAACTTGGTAGGAGAAACAGAATATTGAAGCTTTTGAACTCTGGGATTGGAGGTGATTTGTGAAAAACTTTAAATACTCAAGAAAATAAATGGATCATCAGACAAATTAATCCAGAGTTTTCAGGCCCAGATTATTCTACTTTCAACATATTTTATGAATACCCAGCTTTTGGATGAAGCTATAATGCTGGTGAAAGTATAAGGAAAATGAAACAGAGGATGACTAGCAATATGATAGATGGACAGAATTATAGTTGTGATTGGTGCACCATTGGAAGACCTGAAGCAGCTCTTTGGAATAGATCCACCTGGAAAAACATCTATCTGGAAGCATGTGGCATTACTCTGACTGATGGCACATAATCAATTAATTATATCAATATACAATTAATTATACTAATATCCACAAACAATACTCACAAAGATATAAAAACCTACGCTATACATCTGTGTCAGGAACACTAAAGCACTTTGATGGTGAAAGATTCAACTGGTGACATCACTGTTGCCTGTGGGACACCCAGTTGTGGGCTCCTTTGGTGTCCCTGTTAAGTTGCCTACCAAAATGATACCCATCTTTGTATTCATGGTTGCCCTCTTTCAAACTGATGTGTCGGCAGGAACTGAGGTGAGTGATGCCATAGGGCAACAACTGGATCCCAAACGTGACCTGCCAATTGTCAGACCAGCATCCTAACCATGTGAGCAATCACACTCCCTAATATAAATACCTAATAAGAACTGATTCTTACCTGAGGGATGTTGGCTTTCATTACATCATGGCTTTATGTAACGATCAACATTACCAGGGATTTGATATTTTATATTAAAGTCTAATGAATCTTAGATATGTTTATGGAGATTCTCAATCATCCAGGTCAATCATCCCAGTCAAGCACCCAAAGTGCTTTTTCAAGAAGCAACTGGACTTTCTGGTTTTTGTTTGAAGACATTTTGCTTCTCATCCAAGAAGTTTCTTCAGTTCTGATTGGATGGTGGGGAATGGAAGGATTTACATTCCTTGCAGACAGCTGGTCATTTTCATTCTTTTACCAAGTCATTAAGGCCACCTCAAGGTTTATCAGGGTCATCAGGGTCACCTGAGTGGTGCAAATGGGTATGGACTGTTCTTGGAAGTGCTGAAAGGACTGTGTTGTAGACTGGAGATAGATGATGTCGTATACCTCCCCTTCTGTTGAGAGACAACTGTTCAGTTTTGACATAGGTGGCCTCTTTGACCCCCTTCCACTTTCAAACCTGTGGTCCTCTCTGTCCAAAATGTGGACTTTGCTGTATTCAAAAGAATGGTCTTTGTTTTTTAAATGTGGATGGACTGCTGAATCTAGTCCTGATGGGTTTGTTCTCCTATGTTTGTCATGCATTTATGAACTGGTTGTTTTGTTTTCCCAATGCACAGATCTGTACATGGCTCACTGCATAGTCTGCACATACCACATTGCTCAGTTTGTGTTTGAGTGTTCTATCCTTGGGGTGGACAAGCTTCTGCCTTAATGTATTCTTGGGTTTGAAGTATGCACATATGTTGTTTTGGCTCAAGGTCCTCCTGAGCTTTTCCAATATTCCTGCAACATATGGAATGACAACTTTGCTTCATTTATTGCTCTCTTCATTGTCTGTTATGAAGGAGCTCCTGTAGGATCTTTTTTGAGATTTGATGAAGGCCCACATGGGATAGCTACACATTCTGAGGGCTTCCTTGGTGTGTTTTAGTTCTTTTTCTTTCCCATCTTTGCTGGTACGCAGGCCTTCAGCTCGGTGGTTTAGGGTTCTGATGACTCCCATTTTGTGCTCCAGTGGGTGGTGGGAATCAAAATGTAAATATTGATTTGTGTGTGGGCGTTTTCTGTAAACCTTAATGTTAAGATTTCTGTCTTCTTTAATGTGTACTGCACAGTCCAGGAAGGCTAGGCTATTTTCCTTAACGTCTTCCCATATGAATTTGATGTATCTGTCCACAGAGTTGATATGTTTGGTAAACACTCTAATTCCTATGTTTTTATCTTGACTCAAGTATCATTCACATACCTATACAGTGAGTGGGTGGAATTCCTGTGGAGGCTAGACATTAACTCACAATAGTTGTTCCTAGAAATGATTGCTATCGCGGGCGATTGAAAGCATTAGATATTTTTAATTATATGATTGCTTGTTTCATTTATTTTTTTCATTACAAATCATTGGAAAAATAGACTTGGTTATTCTCAACAATGTGATGATTTTAATGTTAGTTAATTAGATAGCATCAAAGTGGATCTCAATTCTTGTCAGTATGTTATTACATTTCTATATGTCTCCAACAATAAACGGTCTTCCTTTTTTATTTTGTTATCAATCTTATCTGCAGTCTTTTTTGCCTTGTATATCCTTAATTTTGCCAAGCATAATAATTTTTCTGTTCCATCATCTGCTTACATCATATACTCACAGTAAGTGAATTAACAGCTGCTGCCCTTAGTCTCAAGGGAGTAATCAATCTTTATTTGATCTAGATTGATGGATTGATTGACTGTTCTTTCCGCTGATGGTACTCTTAATAACCATTTACATGTGAAAGTCCAGATTTCAGTCATACAAATCAAGTTTTTTGCTGAAGTTATTCTGAATATTGAAGTATTCTTATCCTTCATGCTTTTATCTAAATTTAACATTGTTTTGTCCTCTAAAATTAACATCCTTTCTAGGTTTCCAATATCTGGACCATCTTTATATGTTCTTACACTCAGGAAAATAAACCTCACTACTTCATTTCTTAGCTGTCAATTAAACATGTGAATAGAGATTTTTTTTACTCATAATATTTAGCATTTCATCTTTCATCTTTAGTTTAATAATATGTTCTTCAAAATCTTTTTTTTTAATTTTTCATTTAATAAAGTGGTACTATCTACATATCTCAAATGATAGTGTTTCAGTCTCCTATGGTTTACAACTGTCTTCTCTTATCCTGCCTTTCTTGTAAATTAAACTGTTAGCGGGTGTAGTTCAGCAAATCTAAACAATACTACATGTGATTTGTTTATAGATATGAGTAAATTTAGCCTTGTTTCCTTTATAATGTGCCAGGTGCATAAACTAGTCCCCATAAGGCTAAATAAATGATGGGCAAAGCCATCTGTATTTGCTAGTTATGCCTGTAGAAAGAAAAGCCAAGAAAGGTACCAAATAGAGTAGGCCAGTTTTGTGCTTATTTTCTATAGTTTTGCTTTCTCTAACATTTGAACATGGCCAGTCTGCATCAGTGGTGGGATTCAAAAATTTTTACTATCGGTTCTGTGGGCGTGGCTTGGTGGGTGTGGCTTGGTGGACATGGCAGGAGAAGGATACTGTAAAGTCTTCATTCCCTCCCTACTCCTAGGGGAAAGTTACCACCAGTTCTCCGAACTACTCAAAATTTCTGCTACCGGTTCTATAGAACTGGTCAGAACCTGCTGAATACCACCTCTGATCTGCATCAAAGCCAAAATATGCCAGAACCACAAGCTTTGGCTTAGCGCTTCGCTGGCATTCTGTCATCAATTGGGAAGGGAGGTGGGAACAAATGAGCAATTTGCTGTATACCTTTATGACAGAACATTAATATTTACAGACCCCTCACATCTCGGACATAAACTGTTTCAACTCTTTCCCTCAAAACGATGCTATAGAGCACTGCACACCAGAACAACTAGACACAAAAACAGTTTGTTCCCGAAAGCCATCACTCTGCTAAACAAATAATTCTCTCAACACTGTTCAACTATTTACAAAGTGTACACTACTATTATTGTTAATCTTCTCACCACTCCTTATCACCCATCCCCTCCCACTTGACTGTTTCCTAGTATGATTTGATTATTGGTTGTACCCTATGACTATCATTAAGTGTTGTACGTTATGATTCTTGATTCTTAACAAATGTATCTTTTCTTTATGTATACTGAGAGTATTTACACCAAGACAAATTCCTTGTGTGTCCAATCACACTTGGCCAATAAAGTATTCTATTCTATTCTATTCTATTCGTAGGGGTGAATTGACAGATGAGGAAGAACAGAGCCATTTGGAATCCAGTTTATACTAGTGCACTGGCATCTTCCAGGCTGTTTGCCTTAGTGTGGAATTTCATCTTCCCAAACATCTTCAAGTTTCCTATAATATCACGGTCGTGCTGGATTGGCTATGCCTAGACAGACTAAGTAGGGAGGGCTAGGGGAAACCAGTTCTATACTGGCACGTGAAATTTTAGATTCTACTTGATTTTACTGCAATCAGCACCTCTTAGTAAATTTGCCTTTTCACTTCAAATGGAGTTGAGAGTTTTGCTTCCCCTAAGGGATCAGACTGGGGTAGGTCTGACAAAATGTATAGTTCTCACAAATTAATGATTAAGGAATTTCCATATCTGCAGCCAAAACACACATGCTTTCCCTTTTAATCTGAAGAAGGACCCAAGGGAAAAAAAGTAATCAAAACATCATTCTGGGATTGCATTCTATTTTGACAAAGCATCTTTAATCACATTTGCATTCTGTTGTCTTAAATAGCCATGTTCTCATTTGGCATACATTTTTCAAACAAAAAGTATTTTTTTTTTCAAATACTACAAATTACCGTACTATTTATTATTTACTTTCTAACATTGTAGAACTCTATATGTAAAAAAACAGGCATACCTACATAAATCTGTGGAGGGGAAATGGAAAATGCATTCAAAATCCATAGCTCATTGATACAGTATCTTTACCAAGATCTATAAAACAAGCATGAAAGCATGTGTGGACTTTGAACTCTTCACAGGTGAGATTTTACAAAATATTAGGCATGGAGGGAAAGGAAAAGAATTTTAAGAATAAATCTGGAAATGTAAAGGCATAAAATCAATCTCCAAAAGAAAATAGTCAATTGAAAAAAGATTCATTTTAAGTGTTACTGATGACAGATTATTACCAAATTTAGTAACTGGTTGTTCCTTATTTAAATATAGTAGTTCTTCAAGATATGCACTCATTTGAAGTGCATTGTTCACTGCCTGAAGCTAAAGCTGAAGATTGTGTTTAATAATATCAAAATAAGATTCATATCTTTACTTTCTACTTTTCCAGGAATTTTTTCCATTCAAAGGTTGCTGGTAGAATATAACAAACAATGCATGACTTAATATTACATAATTAGAAAATTTTAAATGCAATGGCAACAGCTTTTTTTTTTTTTTTTTTTTGCATACTATAGTCTTTAAATATTAAACTTGTCTTGGCAACAATTCTATGGTTTCAGATTTATATCTAGTCAGCCGCCCCTCGATATGATATCTTACAGCTGTAAACAGCTACAACAGTGCTTTCCAATTTCAACCAATAAAACACCCTGGGAGATTCCAAAATCTGGAAGGCTGATGGAACATAACATGGAACAAACATTTTTTGTTTAATTTGGTACAGTCTATATATTCTGAGATGAATCATTCCCTAGAGATAATTATACTACAACTGAACAAATACTAAAGAGGATGCAATTTTTTTTCTCTGCTCATGTTTTCAGGAGTCCACTGCAAATCTGTCAGGAATCACGGGAACTGGGTGATATGTACACTGTTTCCCTGAAAATAAGACCTATCCCGAAAATAAGACATAGGGGTTTTATTTTTGTGCCTAATATAAGGTCTACCCCTAAAACAAGCCCTACTTAATAGTCTGCACCACCAACAGGCCGCCAATTCTGTCTGGTTGCTTGTGGTGCTGCAGTCATGAGGTGAGGCAGGGGGTGAAGCTATCCTATGGGCCCTGTACTAACTTACCTCAGGGCCCCTGCAGTCACGCCATCCATACCCCAAAACATGCCTCTTGGCAGCAGCACTGGCAGCCATGTACAGCAGGAGCCCATGTGGCTGCTGAGTCACTTCTTTGGCTTGCTTGTGGCCACTATGGAGCTGGAGGCCGAGCAATGTGAAAGTGATGTGGCCATGAAGAGAGGCAGGTGTCAGAGCATGGATGGTCTGGCTGGGGCCCTGAGGTAAGTTGGTGCAGGGCACATGGGGAAGCTCCACACCTACTTCACCTTGTCACTCGGTCTTCTGCTCTGTTGTGGCCACAAGCAAGCAGAAGTGGGCCAGTGGCCATGTGAGGTTCCTGCTGGATGGGGCTGCTGGAGCTGCCGCCATGAGGTGGGGCAGGTGTGGGGGTATAAGTGGCCTGGCTGCAGGGGTCCTGAGGTAAGCTGGTGCAGGGTTAAATCCCCCCTGCCTCACAGCAACCTTGTGCCCTGCCACAAGCAAGCAGAAGAAGTAGGCCTCCCATACATGGGGAAAATAAGACATTCCCCCAAAATAAGCCTTAGTGCTTATTTTGGGACCCAAATGAAAATAAAAGTCTTATTTTGGGGGAAACATGGATAAACGCTTATAAAAGGAAACAATAATAAAATAAAATAAAAATGGCTAGTCACTAATTGTCGTGTCCGCGAAATGACGCCAGGAGTCGGTGACTTAGTGCAAAGCTCTTTATTTGGTTTGCTGGAACCGAACTGCCGAAAGGAAAAAAGCCCGCGGCTTTTATTCCTTTCGCTGCGGCGGCCGCGGCCAATGGCAGCGCTTCGAATCTCCCGCGCTCTGAACGGACCAATCGCGGGAGATTCTTAACGAGCCAATCGGCGCGGCTCGCCTGACCAATCGGAAAGCCCCGCGCTTTGGCCAATCAAAGCGCGGGGATTTCAAGTATGTAAATGAAGGACAGAACACCCCTCCCCTCTTGGTTCAGTCCTTACGTTGCGTAGTCACGTAGGTAGGCGGGGCTCCGTCTGGTCCTACTTGACCTGCGCAACTCAGTTGTAGGCTGGATCTCGGCCGGTTCGGTCGGGATCTTCATTGCTCCTGCTGCTGTGGGAACCGGCTGGTCGATCGGGCCAGTCCTTTCTCCGTAGCTCCCTCCTGGGCCTTCCGGGTTGGTTGAGCTACGGGTTTCGCCGCTTCCACTCGGTCTTTCCGGGTCGGTCGAGCTGGCTTGGCTGTTCTTTTCTAGCGAGGGGTCGTGATGGCTGCGTTTCGGTGAGTACTGCTGGTTTATTTTTCCTTGGATTCGGTCTCCTGGGTATTCCCTCCCCCCTTGGCTTGCGTTACGGGGGTTGGGTCTGCTTGCGGTCCTCGACCTAAGTTGGTCGATGTGGCGTTTCCACGCTCGTCCGTCTGCTGTTTGTAGCCGGTACGAGTGTGGGCCTGTTGCTTGGGTGATGACGGCTGGGATCCATAGAGGGTCTCCCGTCAGGTTTTTTGCATATACGGGGTCCCCGGGTGCGAACGTTCAGTTTTTGGTGCTTGAATCTGGGGGCCGCTCCGGGTTATACGTAGGGTGTAACCTGTCGAGTGGGGACCTTAGCTTTCTACCCATTAGTAGTTCGGCTGGGCTTTTGTTGGTAGTGGTATTTGGGGTTATGTGTTGGGTGAAGAGTAGTCTGTTGATTTTCTCTTGGATCTCCCCGTGGTCTATTTTCCGGATGGTCTTTTTAGTGAATTGGACCATCCGTTCCACCCTACCATTCGCCGCCGGGTGCGCCGGTGCTGTCAGTGCGTGGTGGATGCCCCTTTCCGCTAGGAATTTTTCGAATTCCAGCAAGGTAAACTGGGGCCCGTTGTCGGAAACGACGACGTCTGGGAGGCCGTGTGTTGCAAAGAGTTTGCAGAGTTCTTTGGTCACGGCCTCCGTGGTTGTTGTCTTCATGTTGCTTACCTCCAGCCAGTTGGAGTAAGCGTCAACTGTTATGAGGAAGGTGTGTCCATTTGTGGGCCCGGCGAAGTCTATATGGATTCTGGACCAAGGTCCCCTTGGGGTTTCCCACTCTAGGACAGGTGCTGTGGGTGGGCTGGGCCTTGTTTCCTGGCATCGTTGGCACCTAGCTACCCAGGCCTCTATTTGTTTGTCCATCCCTGGCCACCAAGCGTAACTTCTGGCCAGGGCTTTAGTCCTTACGACGCCAGGGTGCCCCTCGTGCAGCATTTCCAAAACCTTCCCCTGTAGCTTTTCCGGAATGACCACCTTGTCTCCCCATAGAATGCACCCTTTTAACAACGAGAGTTCCGTTTGGCGGTTTCGAAACATTTTGACGGACTCGTCGTTGTCCCTTTCCGGCCACCCTTTCCCTACCCAATGCAACACCCGTGCCAGAAGCCTGTCTTTATTAGTCTCTCGGGCAATGTCTGACGCGGTTATGGGCAGGTTGGGTAGAGTCTCTATGCTGAGGGTGGTCGTCGTGGGTGCTGGGTCGGTGTCGGGTTCCGGGAGCGGCGAGCGGCTTAAGGCGTCTGCATGGGAGATCGTCTTACCCGGTCTGTGTATGAGTTCGTAGTTGTAGGCCGCCAGGAACTCGGACCACCTTGTCATTCGGGGAGACAGAATGTTCGGGGTGGCCCGGTTCCCTGCAAGGATTCCCAGCAACGGCTTGTGGTCCGTTATAATGGTGAAGGTCCGGCCGTAGAGGTATTCGTGGAATCGTTTTATGGCGGCAACTATAGCCAGAGCCTCTTTGTCCAGTTGGCTATAGTTCCGCTCCGGTTTGGTGAGGGTCCTTGAAAAGAACGCGATGGGTGCTTCTTTTCTGTCGGGAAGGGTATGTCTGAGGACAGCGCCGACGCCGAAGGGTGATGCGTCGCATGTGACGGCCAGAGGCAGGGTCTCGTTGAATTGTATGAGGACGGCGTCGGAGGTGAGGAGGTCCTTTGTTTTTTGGAAGGTGGCTTGCTCCCGTTTCCCCCAAGTCCAGGTCGCCGCCTTGTCCAGGAGCCTATGCAAGGGCTCCGCCGCTGTCACCTTTTGGGGTAGGAAAACATTGTAAAAGTTCAGTAACCCCAAGAATGCTTGTAGTTCAGTCTTTGATTTAGGGGTGGGGGCTTCTTTGATGGCCTTGATTTTTTTGCTTGTGGGGTGAATGCCGTGCCGGTCTAGGAGGTAGCCCAAGAATTCCACTCGTTCCGTGCAAAGCTGGCATTTTTCCCTCTTTACTTTTAGTCCCGTCTCTTTAAATTTAGTTAGGACCTCTCTTAGTCGACCTTCTAGTTCGGCTTGGTTGGGTGCCGACACTAGGACGTCGTCGAAATAAGATACCACCCCCTTGATACCTTGCAATAGCCTCTCCATTAGGCTCTGAAATATGCCCGGTGCCACGCTGACTCCGAATTGGAGTCGGTTGCATTTGAATGCTCCCCGGTGGGTGACAATGGTCTGTGCTTCTGCCGTTTGCTCGTCGACCGGCAACTGTTGGTATGCCTGGGCGAGATCGAGCTTGGCGAAAACCTTTCCCCCTCCCAGTGAGTGCAGTAGGTGTTGCACTATTGGGACGGGGTAGGCACTTTGTTGCAGCGCGCCATTTAGGGTGGCCTTATAGTCCCCACAGATTCTCACCGACCTGTCGGGCTTGATCGGGGTGACTATGGGGGTCTCCCACCGGGCGTGGTCTATGGGCTGCAGTACCCCCTGTTTGACGAGCTTATCAATTTGCTCGTCTATTTTGGGTTTCAGTGCGAATGGCACCCGCCTTGGTTTCAGGCGTTTGGGGGGGACGTTAGGGTCTAGGTCGAACGAGATAAGGGGCCCTCGGTACTTGCCCAGGTTTCCGTCAAAGACCTCTTGGAACTCCCGGGCTAGTTGCTGTTCCATGCCGTCGTCGGTGACGTGGTTGACTCCTGTGAGGGCGATGTCGAGCGGGGCGAACCATTGCAGTCCCAGTAGGCTTGGGTGGTCGCGGTCGACGATCGTTAGGGGGAGTCGTTCGGTGCGCCCCTTATACGTTATGTCAAAATTTTTGGTGCCGACTACCGGGATGCGGTTTCCCTGGTAGTCCTTTACAATGAGTCTCTGGTTGTCTACGTTCCTCCTTTGGAGGGTAGGCACCAACCGCTTTATCTCGTGCCAAGCAATCATAGAGAGGTAGGACCCGGAGTCCACCTCCATTTTGCACGGCTGGCCCTCGATGCATACCTCGACGTGGATTTTCCAGGCGTCGTTGGTGATGGCGTGGCCGATGGTGACCGTCTGGTGGGTCTCCTCTCTCCGCCGGTTGTCGCCGCCTCGCGAGGATCGTCCGTTCCGGTCCCATCGGCTGTCCGAGTGGCGATCTCTGGTCCGGGGTGGTGTGCTCTCCCTCCTCCGGTCGCTCTGGTCCCATCGAGCCGGACTGCAGTTTTTCTTCAGGCGGCAAACCCGGGCGATGTGCCCCTTTTTGTCGCAATGCCGGCAGATGGAATCGAAAAACCGGCATTCCGACCTGGGGTGGTCGCCGCCGCAACCGGCACAGTTGGTCCTTGACTTACGACCTCTCCGGTTCCGTTGGTCGCGCCCTGTCTGGAGTCGATGGATGTCCTCCTCGTCTTCGGACGTGCTGGATGCCGAGTGGAAATCGCCCTGGTGTGTTGTCGTCTCGGTTTTTGGTTTGGTCGACCTTGCCGGGTTGTTGTTTCCGCCGCGGTCCCTCGTGTCCGGTCTGCGCATGCTATCGGTGGAAGTTCGGGTTGCTTCTGCGGCTGCGGTGAGGGCGTCTGCTAAGCTGATGTCGCCCTTAGCCATCAGCCGGCTCTGGAGGGCGGGGTCCCACAGACCGAGCACGATTCGGTCTCTTAGGGCGTTGTTTAGGTTATCAAATTCGCAGAGCCCCCCTAGGCGCCGCAGCTCGGCGATGAAGTCGCTGACTCTCTCACCCGATCTCTGGTCCCGCTGGTAGAACTCATTGCGTCGGATCAGGATGGGGACCTCTGGAGCGTAGTGTCGCCGAAGGATGGGTTCAAGGACGTCCCAGTCCATGGCGGTTGCATCGGCGGGCTTGGCCAACGCTTTGGCCATCTGGAAGACCTCGGTCCCGCAGTGGGTGAGGAAGACGGCGCGTTTTAGCGGGCCCGAGGTGTCCTTCATGCCAGTGCACTCGAGGTACATGCGGAATCGGTTGGAGAACGATTCCCAGTCTTCGGTGGCGGGGTTGAAGGGGGCGGGCGGTGCGATTTTCGCCATCCCAGTGCTTCGTCTGGCTTCCGTTGGACACGTGGTTCGGTTCAGGGTCTGGATCCCATCCTCGTCGCCAGTGTCGTGTCCGCGAAATGACGCCAGGAGTCGGTGACTTAGTGCAAAGCTCTTTATTTGGTTTGCTGGAACCGAACTGCCGAAAGGAAAAAAGCCCGCGGCTTTTATTCCTTTCGCTGTGGCGGCCTCGGCCAATGGCAGCGCTTCGAATCTCCCGCGCTTTGAACGGACCAATCGCGGGAGATTCTTAACGAGCCAATCGGCGCGGCTCGCCTGACCAATCGGAAAGCCCCGCACTTTGGCCAATCAAAGCGCGGGGATTTCAAGTATGTAAATGAAGGACAGAACACTAATATCAAGCCACCATTTCCCACATAGTGATTTCATTACTGATGTTGAGAACCTGAAAGCTGAATAAATCATTTTCAGATTCCATTGCTAAAAGAAGGAAAGTATTAAATATTTTAGTACCTCATGTTGACTACACACATAAACATGCTGCCAGTGTTAGTTAATATCCAGTTTGTACGGCAAATAACTTGGACATTATACAAGAATCCTTCCACAGATTAAGTGAAAAAGTACTTTGGTATGACATAGAAATGCCAATTGAAGAGCTGTGCAAAGTTGAGCTGCTAACAGAAGGCTATAAATCTGATTTATTTTCAGCTAGATAAGCAGAACATTTTTATAATATGGAATAAATAAAAGAACCTAAGAACTGTGGAGCTTCATGGTCTTATTAATTCATGGTCTTATTAATCATGCTACTCAGTATTTACATCAAGTCTGAAATAGAAAAAATATGTTCTTTAAAATGTCGTAATGGAATAGCAATGTCAGAACAAGCACATAATAAGAAAATAATATGAAAAAAATGTCTGTAATTTATGATATACAGAAAATTTTCATTCTTTAAGGTCACCACTTCTTTACCATGAAATACCTCTGTGAAATACTTCATTGGTTAGGATTCTATGCAAAGGAAATAATTTAGATTTATAGAAGAATGGAAATAAAGATTGTGAGTTTCACAATTATTTAGCCAATTCATTTCCTAAAAAGGAAATCTTTCTTGTTATTTACATCTGCTCAATCCCTTAAAATGTTTATACTACTGTAGGAAACCTTGGAAAATAGTGCAATGTTTTGTAAGGGAAGAGGGTAAAAAGACCTACAATAGAGCAGTATAAGGGAAGCATAAGGTTATTTAGCTTTATTCTCAAATTGTTAGAAAAAAATTTCTAACATTCCATTAGAATTTCACGGTGCATGAATCAGTAATCTTAATAGTCTAACAATCTTAACAGTCTTACAAGCAGTCCTCTGAACCTCGTGGGATAAATCATTCCACAGTGTGGAGGCTGCATTTGAGAAAGGCCTCACTCAGGCCCTCAACCCTGATATCACATCATTCCATGGTAAATTGTGGACAAATAGAGGACATACAATCTTGGGCTTGCAGCTTCTGAACTGTTCTAAGTGCTCCCCAGTGGATTCCATCTTCCAAAAATAAAAGAAAAGCCAGGAGGATGGAAGCTTATAAAGGAGTTGGAAAGAAAATAGCTCACTTTGGTTACTTTCACAATAATGTAATTGAGGCCGTATTATTTTCTTCAATAGACTTGTTATTGGATTCAGAAGTAAGTAAGGTCTTTCTGACATTTTAGGAAAAGTAAATCAGTTAAGTTATGTTTTATTCTGAATCAGATTCAAAAGATTAAACACTAGCTTTATTCATCTAACTTTCTCAGATATTTCCAGTTTGCTCATTTTATCTAATTCATTGACGTATTTCTTTTCTTTTTTGGGATATACTTTTATTTTTATTAAACAATATTTTACAATAATTGTTTTCTCTTGATTGTATCAAATTATAACTTTTTTATACTTTCATGTAATTTTGAATACAGCCCAATTGAACTTAAAATGTACCACTATTTGATGGTGTTGTATTAAAAATAAGTAAAATGTTTCAAAATTTTAAATTTATTTTGATCCTCGTGTATATGTTTTTATATATTAAGAAATAGTTCAATTGGAATTTTGCAGAGTATGGAAGCAATACATCATATTTAATCTATTGACAAATAGATTCATAAAGGAAACATTGCTTTAACCTTTCTTGTCCTGGGCCATAACATAACTTTCCAAATATTTTCAGGGGTTTTTTTTGTAGATAAAGTTTTTTATTTTTAAACACAAACATAAACATACAAAAACATAAAAACATAAAATCCTGTTCCATTTTATATACATACTGTGTCAGTTGGTTATGTATCTTTTGTGCTATACTTTTGTAGTCATTTACTCACAATTTATATCAATCTTCACATTGTCAAACTAACATATGTTTATATATTTATCAATTATTAATCATCGATGACTAAATTATTTATTCCATTGTTTTATATGAGATGTTCTACATTTTATCTTAAAATTTATGTTATACTTTCAACCAGTGCTTATATATTGTATCATGTTTTATATCAATTAGATTTCTATCACAAAATTATCTAGTCTATTATATTACCATGCCTTTTTATCCAACCATTGATAAAACAAATCCCATATCATATAAAATTGCTTATCTTCTTGTTCTCTAATTTCAAATATCAATTTACCCATTTCAGCACAGTCCATAATTTTTTTTGATAACTTCCTCCTGCATAGGTATTTTATCATTTTTCCAGTTCTTCGCAAATACAATTCTAGCTGCTGTTAAGACATTTACAATCAAATATTTCAGTTCTGTATATGTCTGGTATGACTCCCAATAAAAAGATCTCTGGTTTAAAGTCTATATGTTGTTTTATCATTTTTTTCCAACCACGTGTGGACTGTAGTCCAATATTTCTTTGCGTCTGAATATATCCTCCACATATGGTAATATGAACCAGGTATCTGATGACATTTCCAGCATTTATCAAATTTATTTTTAAATATTCTCGCAAGTCTCATCGGGGGTAGGTGCCACCTGTAAAACGTCTTATACAAATTTTCTTTATATGCAGTTGACATTGTCATTTTATAATTTTGAGACCACAATTTTTGTCATTTTTCCAAATCAATTCCATATCCAAATTTTCCCCCCAAGCAATCATCGTTTCTTTAACTTGCTCCTCTTCCAATTTAAATTCTAATAGATATCCATAAAGTTCTTAAATTACCTGGCATCCTGGCAGTTGGACGGGAGATCTTGATTCTCCAAGATTACCGGCGATATCTCAGGTGCTGGTTGGTCTCCATGGACCTAAACTGTCCTGTAGAGACAGTGATTGACAAGGGCACATCCTGTTGATCCCAGGGACATCGCAAAGTCCCTGGTTGATCCAGGGAAAGCCCTTTTTGCCAGCAGCAGACAGGCAGCCTCCCAAGCTGCTGAAGCTGGGACAGCTCTAGAACGGAAGAACCTGGAAGAAAGTGTGTCAATTTGGTGAGATGAACTTTTATTTATTATTTCTTGGAGAGAACACCCTGAAAAAATGAAAGTAGACTAAAAGTGAAGAGGAAAGAGTTTAAGCGGCAGTATTAATTGTCAAAGTGAAAGTTTTGTTCTTTTCCCCCCCTTTTTATTGGAATTTTGAACTTGGCAAAGCTGTTTTACTTTTTAAGCTGGACTGTACTTTTTAATCTTTTTATTTCTGTTTGTATTTCCTTCTCCTTTTTTAACAATCCTTTTGAAAATTCTCTTTTGATTAAGACTCTTCTGCTTGATTTAAGATTTATTTCTCTCCCTTTAAAAAAAAGGGGGGGGACATTCTGTTTTTTGTTCTCTTGTAGTTCCTGGTTGTAGATTGAGGAGGGGGAAGTGAAAGTGAAGGAAAGTAGGTAGCACTGCCGCCCAGAGGCTTGGATTCATTGTTTCTTTTTCCTTTCACTAGTTTGTGTTATGATCAAGGACTCTGAGCTGTGTATTGGAAAAGATAAGAAATGAGCATGGCAGTTTGTTTATTCAGGTGCTCATTACTGTACAGATATCTGGAGTCTGGAGTTGAAGTTGAAAGAAAGAAGATTGAAGTGACCTTGAGAAACTCTGAGCTGACTTATCAAAGAGCCTTGGATATTAGGCGGCAGAGGCTTGTTTTATATTAGAATTGCTTTTTACCTTTTGCTTCCCTTTCTATCCCACCCCCACTAGTGGGGCTCTTTTTTTCTCTCTAATTGGATTTTAACTTTTCAAACCAGGAACTAGAATGTAAACCTTTTATTTTGGTTTTCTTTTTGACTATTAAGAGGAATATATAGAATATTTTTCTTTTTCCCTTTTTATTTTTTACATCTACCATTGCAAATAATTGGATTAAGGTATACAAGTGCCTGAAGAGTTTCTTTTTCCTTTTTTCCTTTGGAGTGGCAACTGTTTGCCTTCATTTTTTCTTTTTCTTTTTCCTTTTCCCTCTTTTTTTCTATTTTTTCTTTTCTCTCTCTCTTTTTTTACAGATAAGCATTACAAGATGAGTAGAAAGACAACAGCTCCAGCTTCTTCGATACCATCATCTGGAGGACAACGATCTATACGGACAATATTACAACAGGAAAATGAGAAAGAGAACATTACAGATGATCATGCAAGGAATTCAGAAAATTGACCAAAAAATTGAAAAGACAGATGAAAAAGTGGAAAAGATTCAACAGATGATGATGAAATATGAAGACAGATTCAAAAAAATTGAAGAAGATATACAAAGAGATAAGAAAATTGGAGATATTGATATTCATTTGACCGATATAGAGAAGGGCAGGGGTGAATCATTAGGATGGGTATAGACAAATCAGAATTTTACTTAAGATTTCAAAATATAGAAGGGAAAGGTGAAAACCTTGCTGAAATAATGACAGAAATATTGGCAGAAGCACTGGAAATAACTAAAGAAAAGATGATAGATGGGATGGGTGAAATGTTTCATGTCTATACAAGATATGCAATGAGGAATAGAGTACCAAGAGAAGTTAACATCAGATTTACTAAGAAGAGTATTAAGACACAGATAATCCAGGTGGCAAGAGAGAAAACACTAAAATATAAAAATAAAGAAATTGTGGTGCTGAAAGATACCAAGAAGAGTAAGAGAGATGAGAAGAGAATATTTATTCTTGATTAAAGAGGTACTTAAAAGAGGAGTAAACTACAGATGGTTGATACCAGAAAGCCTTTTGTTCACTTGGCAGGAACAAAGACACAGAAATGATACAGTTGGAAAAGCTGAGCTATTCTACTTAGAATACTTTAGAGAAAAGGAGGAAGAAGAAAGAAAGGAAGAGTCACGAATTGAATTCCAAGAGGAGTATATAGCAATAATTGAAAAAGAAAAAAGGTGGTGGTGAACCCAGAGAACAACGAGAATTGAGATCTACTAGAGCAATAAAATTCTCCTAAAAAGCTTAACATGGATGAAATAAAATTGATTACGATTAACATAAATTGACTTAATTCAGCTATTAAAAGAAGAAAAGTATTTCACAAATTAGATAAATTAAAATTTGATATAATCTGCTTTCAAGAGGTACATATTAAAAAGCAACATGAATATATACTAAAACAAGAAAAATTAGGGAAATTATTCACATTGCTGGCACAATCCAAAAAAAGAGGTGTGGCATTATATATTAAAGAAACAATTTTGGCAGAACTAATTTATACAAATGGTGATGGAAGGATTTTGATGGTGGAGATAACAGATAACAGCATTAAAACACTTTTAATTGCAATTTATGCCCCAAATGATAAACAAGAAGAATTTTATAGAAATTACATACAAAAATAACTGATTTGGACTATGTTAATATCTGCATGATGGGTGATCTTAATGGAATAATTAATGACCGGTTGGACTATAAAACACAGAAAACAACAAAGAAAGTTAGAAAGATACTATCAAAATCCTTCCTCCAAATAACAGAAGAATTTAATTTAAAAGATGAATTGAGAGAGAGAAATGCGGAAAGTAAGCAATATACTTTTTATTCAAATAGACACACATCCTGGTCTAGAATAGATATGATATGGATGTCAGCAGAATTATTGACTAATGTACGACAGATTGAAATAGAAACAAGCACATGGGCAGATCATAATCCAGTATCAGTTATTTGGAAAGGTTACAAGAAGAGATCCAGATGGACTCTAAATAATATGATTCTGAAAGAAAAAGACTTTAAACAGAAAATAGAGAAAGAACTTGTTTTCTTCTTCAAAGAAAATAGAAAAGAGGATACATCTTTACAGAATCTCTGGGACATGATGAAGGCCTACACAAGAGGCTTGATAATATATTATAATAGGAGAAGAAACATAAAACAGAAAAAGACATTTAAGACATTAGAGGATGACTATAAAAGACTGGAAAAAGACTTACAGAAGTCCACACAAAAAAAAGACTAAAAATAAAATGGATATAATTAAACATAAAATGGGACTAATGAAAAAAGAGGAATTAGCACAAAAAATTAAAAGTGCAAAACAGAATTACTTTGAAGATGCAAATAAACCAGGCAGATGACTAGCTTATAAACTGAGAAAGGAAAGAGAAGCAAAAAGAATTAGCCAACTGATAAATAAAGAAAGACAGGTTTGTTATGGAAATGAGGAGAAGAAAAAAATATATACAAGATTACTATGGAAAACTATATTTTCAAGAGAATATTCAAGAAGAAAAAATCAAGGAATAATCAAGGAATCTTCAGAAAGCAAATTTACCTCAGATATCCCAAAATATTGAAACAATGTTAGAAGGAAATATAACAATGATGGAACTAACAAGCCTTAAAAAAACAGAATGCTGGGAAAGCTCTAGGTCCAGATGAGTTGCCAGTGGAATTCTATAAGTCTTTTCAGGAAATATTGATTCTTCATCTTTTAGAAGTTATGAATGAAGTTATGTTAAAGAAAAGAATACCAAAAACATGGCCAGAAGAGTACATTACACTTATACCGAAGGAAGGTACAGATCTGCAGCAAGTTAAAAATTATAGACCTATATCTTTATTGAACTCAGACTATAAAATCTTTGCTTCAATTTTAGCAGAAAGACTAAAAAGATATTTAAATAATTTTATTCATACTGATCAAAATTGATTTCTGTCAAAGAGACAAATCAAAGACAATGTGAGAATCATTTTGGATACTCTGGAATATTATGAAGCACACCCTGGAGGAGCAAATGGCCTTGATGTTTCTAGATGCTCAAAAAGCCTTTGACAATGTGAGTTGGTGATTTATTTTACTGCAACTGATACAAATGGGCTTTGGTAAGAAATGTATCCAAGCCATTGAAACAATATATCATGAACAAACTGCAAAGGTGATGGTGAATGGAGAATTAACAGAATCCATAGATATAAGAAAAGGGACAAGGCAAGACTGTCCATTGTTGCCTCTGCTGTTTGTGTTAACATTGGAAGTGTTGAACAGGAATATCAGAGAAAAAAAAGAAATAAAAGGAATGAAAATTAAAAAGGAGGACTATAAATTACATGCTTTTGCAGATGACCTGGTATTTATATTAGAAGACCCAATGGAAACAACATCCAAATTAATCGAAAAAAATAGAAAAATATGGAAAAGTAGCAGGTCTAAGAATAAATAAAGACAAAACAAAGATATTAACAAAGAATATGTTAAGAAAGAGTTGGAAGAAACTTTAAAAATACAGGTCACGAACAAGGTTAAATACTTAGGGATTTATATTACACCAAAATGCAGTGCCCTGAAGGAAGATAACTATGTTAAACTCAAACAGCAGATTGCAACAGAAATGGGAAAAATTGCAACCAATTGATTGGGACAACATCCATAATTAAGATGAATACATTGCCTAGAATTTTATGTATTTATTCCAGACAATTTCTATTCGATTAGGGAAAGAGTTTTTTGAAGATTTAAATAGAATTGTGTTGAAATATATTTGGCAGGGTAAAAAACCAAGAATAAATTAAAGCTGTTACAAGATACAAGATAAGAGGAGGGTTTGCCTTGCCCAATTGGGAGTTGTATTACCAGGCGACAAGTTTGATGTGGGTAAAGGAATGGATAACACTAAGGAACAGTAGATTATTGACTTTAGAAGGCCATGACTTGCTGCTGGGATGGTATGCCTTTCTCTGATTTAAGGGAACTAAAACAGAGGGGTATTTTAGAAGACATTATATGTGTGAGGCATTGTTTTTGAGCTGGGAGAAGATTAAAAGACAATATTACTTAAAAATTCCAACATGGATATCAACTATTGAAGCTTTTTCTTATCCAATAATATATAAAAAGGAACAAATAGTTAGATATGGGGAGTTATTGAATGAAAAGGGTGAACTTAAATCTATGCAAACGTTGCAAGAACAAAGTGTAAAAATGAATTGGTTTTCTTATTTGCAAATACAATCTAGGTTTGATAAAGGCTCCAAGGCAGAAGGTATTTATGATAAGTTGACTGACTTAGATAAAATTTTGATGGGTACTGATGAAAAGGTAATTAAAATTCATTGATGTATTTCTACGTCATATGCTGTGTTAGGTTCTAGAAGACAAGCCTTCCTTACTTTAGGTCTGCTAGCCAGAAGGAGTTTTGATTTGCGACAGCTATGCATTATTGCAAAGTCTGACATCATATGAAATTGTAAACATTATTTTTATTTATTTATTAGATTTATATGCTGCCCATCTCACTATCAAGAACTCTTGTACAGAAAAGTCATTATTCCATGAATTTTATGCTGGTAACCAACTAAGGAGAAATCTTTTCTAATCAGCCCTCCAAATTGTTGGGCTGTAGCATTCTAGTCAATGCAACCAATATATATGCAGTGCCTCTGGGCAAAAAACCCTAAAGGGCACCATATTAGGAAGGCTAATCTGCCTTTAATCTGCCACAATGTCAAGTTCATGAAGGAACATAATACAATATTTCAAACTAGAAATATTTAATAAAAGAAACAAGTTATATTTTAAAGCGGCTATTAGGGTTGCCCAGCAACATTACTGATTGCCAACTCAGAACAAAACCTTAATAAATCAGGCATTTATCTAAGGAATGAAAAGGAATTCTTTTGCAAGTACATGGTGTCAAAGAATCCATGAGTCAATTATAGGAGATACAGTAACATGGCTTTCTAGATTAATTACAACAGATCATAAAATGTATGAAATTCTACACAGAATTCACTGAACTCAGGTTTGCTTAAATTATATTCACAGAAGGGCTATATCTTTTAATGGCTACTTGGTTAGCCTGGTTCCCCACCCCCCCTCCAATATTCCAACATTCTGTTAGATAGTTTTTGAAGTTTCCAGAGAACTGTAAAAACCCTTGGAGATAATATAGTCTAACCCTCAACGATCACTTGTTCAGACTTTATTTAAATATTCTTTTCAATTTTAATTAGTTAGCATCTGCAATGGATACTTTTCTCCATTTTTAAGGAATTTTCTATTCTCTGCAACAAAAGTGCCTAAAATGCAAACTCTCTACCTGGAAGTACACAGGTTCAAATTCTGGGATTTTCTCCTGCCTTTACATCATTACAGACTATTCCTTTCTCAGCAGATAAAGCCCTTCCTTTAATTTGTAGATTGGTATTATAACATACCAGTCAGCTCTTGCCACTTTAATTTTGAGATAAAACATGAACAATGTAGTATGAGCCTAAAATATTTCAGTAGAAGGGAATATGCTGTAAATAGCTCAGGGCTGAATTGTAGATTTTTTTGGTGTTCCCTGAGGTTGGTTGTTTGCTTGCAGATGTTTCATGTTAGGTAACATCATCTGTATGAGTGAATGTGGGGTTTGTTCTCTGCTTATATACAGTAGCTTGCCCTCAAAGTTTGGTGTGGGTGTGGTTTTCTCAGTAGTTCTTTTATTAGGGTACTGGTTTCTGTTTGTTTGCCTGGTGTTAATTCCTATTTATTTGGATGTTGGCTGCTAAAGATATCATGTTCTGATCTTTTTATTTCCTTTTTCATTTTATTGTCTCTTTTGAATGGTGTGTAGATACAGTTTGTCTCTATCAGCTTGTTGGCTGATTTGTTCGAGGACCACACTTCCAGGAGTTCTTTAGTGGTTTTGGCTTTAGCTTGGTCTATGATTAACATAGCATCTCAGTTGAAACTATGGTTGAGTTTGTCCTTGTGTTGTGAGATTGAGTTTTCATGTCTTTTGACTGTTAGTCGGTGTTCATGGATAGGCTCTGCTAATCTTCTGCTTCTGCACTATTCTTCGTAGTTGATGTTACAGTCCTTTCATTATATGTTGTAAATGACTCGTATTTTTTCTTCTTGTGCCTATTGCATCTTTTGGCTTTTGAAAACTTTAATTGGTTTATGTGCTTTAGAAGGTTTGTTGTGTGATGTGGTGCAGCTATAATAGTATATTGGTTGTTTCTGAGATATTTTTGATGTATGGGGGAGGTTTCATAGCTTGTTTTGGTTGTGCTGCAGTGGGCTGTGTGAACAGGCACTTTTTGATAGATATGTGGGTATCAAATTTGTTGAAATATGTTGCATAGACAATCTGTTTCCTGGGTTACTGCAGCACATTTGTACTTGTCTGAATAATGTTCATGTACAGCTTCTCTAATGGAATATTGGGTAGTTACTTTGGTAATAGAGCATTTAGTTTAGTTTAGTTTAGCTTGTTTTTTGTTTATTTTTTATTTGCTGTTGTCTTCTCTGCTGATGAGGATATCCAGGAAAGAAAGTTTTCTTTTTCCCTTATGAATTTTATTCCTTTTCATGTGTTCTTTCTAGCTGCTTCTTTTTTATTAAAACAAAGGATGAAGTACATGCATGCCTGATTTTGCAGCTCCATCCGGAATTCTACTATTGTTAACACCGCGAAGCAAAACTATCTCAATTGTAACCATTACATTCTTACAGTCAAATATTGGGAGAGAGGTCATTTGAAGCACAAACATTAAATGAAATTAAGCATTTGCATTACTAGCTTGGACATTCACTGCTATTATTACTCTAGTAATGAGAACTCCTAGATAGAGGAAGAGGGCAGGCAAAGATAGGAATAATTATAATATTGGTAGTTAGTTGCCCTTTAGATTCCATTGTTGTGAAATGGCCAGAATGATAAGAGGCAGTTATCTTTGATGATGCATCACATAATGGCTGATAATAATAGCCTTACTGTTTAAGATAAGGTATAATAGCTACCATTTATATTGTGTAAAATCAGTCTTGATATTTCCAACATCTGCCATTATATAAATACATACACACGTTTTCCATTTAGATGTGCTTTTAGATAATTTGGAGCTGCAACTCTCAGATAATCCAGATAGCTTCTAACAACTTATACTATACTATACTATACTATACTATACTATACTATACTATACTATACTATACTATACTATACTATACAACTTACTATACTATACTAACCCTAACCCTAACCATATGGTATCCAATGAGTAATAAATCAATCATATTGTTATAGAATCTAAGCATGGATTTGAGCAAGCTTACTATGCCTCACTCTCTATACCAGTGTTTTTCAACCTTAGCATACTCGGAGAATTCTTGGAGTTGAAATCCATACAGCTTAAAGTTGCCAAGATTGAAAAGCCCTGATCCATAGTTGATGAAGCACAATTGTGTTACTTAGTTGGATAATGAAACAACTGCAAGCAAACTACCAAGGTCAGAAAACACCAAGGATCTTACTGCTCTATACTACAAATTTTGTTACACAGCTTCTGATACATATACAAATCATTCAAACAAGCTTTATATCCCAGCTTGTAATTCCCTTGCTTTGCCCTTATCATATATAATATGGATTCCAAATATTTTACATAGTTTGAGCGCTAGAGACGATTGTAAGGTAATCATTACTGACCCTGAGCTAGCAATAACTGAATTCTAAGAATACAAATCCATTAGCCTACATTCTGCTTTTATCTTCTTATCACTGAGTTTTTTCCTCTGCATATTTAACTTCCAGTGTTCCATTAAAAAATAGACACATATAAACTTTCAGCTCACTATGCCCTGCAAAGCTTCATTCATGTACATAACTTATTTGGTCTGATGAAATGGAACTGGAAGGTGGATGGTATGTCTAGTGCAGTGTTTCTCAATCTTGGGTCCTTTAAGATATTGTAGACTTCAACTGGGAGTTGAAGTCCACAGATCTTAAAGAGGCCAAGGTAGAGAAACACTGCATTAGCATATAAGCTGTCTGATGCAGTGCTTCTGGGCTTCAGTAACTTAAGATGTATTGACTTCAACTCCCAGAATTCTCCAACCACGTATATTTTGCTCTTCTAGAATAATGCTTCAAGGAAATAGTTTTTTAGATGAGTCCAGATGACCAGAGGGCCTCACAATTAGAAAATAAAAACAAGATTGCATCAAACAGTGCTATCAAAAAGAAATTGGGGATGCAAAAGAATTGCTGGTTCCTAATTACTATCATGGTAGTTTTAAAGACAGCTGATGATTTTAAGAACAAGTCAAGATGAAGTGAGCAATGAAAGCAGAGCCTTTCAGCGTATGGAACTGTCACACATTTTTTGACAGTTAACAACAGCGGGATTCTAGGAAGATAGCTTTTGGGCTACGTTTAAAGCAATTTCGCATGGACTTTATTGTTGCTATTGACTGTAGTTCTTAGCTCAACTGTGTATGACTCCAACTTGATGCTGTCCATATTTACTCAGATTTGTTCCCTGTGACCTTCCCTTGTTAATGGCTCTTAAATGCATGTACCTTGTCTTGAAACCTAATCCACTGGCTTACCCAGCTTTCATGTGCTTAAGTTTGACTGATGCTCTATTCCCTGTTTGGCTTTTAAGTGCTTTATAGCTGTTCCCAGCCATAAACATGACATGAAGAAGTGCAAGAGGAAAAAATCCCTTTATTTACAAGATGTGGCAAGGAAACTGAATTGATAGAATCTTGTAGCAGGTTGCCACTGATTTGCTGTTATTGTCATGCATAAAATAACAGAAATATAATAAAACTATTGAAGGGTAGAGCTTATTATATTAGCTGGGAAATCACACATTCATCAAAAATCCAATGACATGAAAAAGCTTCAGGACTTCTTTCTAATTCTGTCATATACTGACATAAATGTAGGAGCTTTTTTGCTTCTAATGTTGACACTGACCTACATGATAAAAACAAATTACTCTTGATCCCCACTTCTGAAAATTAGGACAGTACAGAAATTATAAATGTTATTTATGTTTGGCTAGGCTACAGTATCTTCTATGCTAAACTGTATGTTTAATGGAAAATGAATTCTAAATTAAAAAAAAAATTGGAAATCTTTGCACAGAATTCTGTTATATTTTATTGTGTTTTTATAATAGTTACTTTTAAAATTAATAAAGACTATTTAATAATTCTAGTCCACTGGCTCAGAATAAATTTGGGTTTCTTTTTGAACATTTACATTCATGTCCACTTTAACTGGCAGTGCAAACTTATCTACTCAGAAGGAAGTCCCTGTAAGTTTAGTGGGGCATAAATTCAGGATTCAAAAATTGTAGCTAGGTTTGATTATTCATTTAGAATGCCTAAGCTTCATTGGTTGAATAATCCTCTACAGAAGATGACATCCATAAGATTTTGAGTTTATTAACTGAAACAATACAAAAGGACTTTAAAGATATGTTATCTTATCCCATTGTCATGATTTATAGTAGCTTTAAATTAAATAAGTTTTAAATATTAGGTCAATAGAACTCATCAGAGATTTGCTGACTGAAGTTTCAGGGAAATATTATAAATGTGTTTATTACTGCAAAAGCAAAGGAATGGAAAGTGATGGTGTGATCACTATGTAAGCACTCTGAAGGCTAATATAGTTTATACTCCAAAAACCAGGCAAATTCAAAAGAAGTGTTAAGCATTTGGCCTTATTAGAATTTTGAGAGTATGTAGCTATTGGATTCACATAATGGTTGCTACAGAAGATTTGCCTATTGACAAATGATTGTTATTGTGAACATGGCCAATACACAATTAGCAGAAATTAAATCAGCTCTCCATGTGAGGAGTTGTGGTATTCAAAGGTCTAGCTGCAGATATTACAAGAGCATGCTAGTTTCTTATTTTTAATTAAATAATTCTTTACAAAACTTATCTGGGATGAGTTTACAAATAGCACATAGTCTTCGCCTATTTCTAAATAGGAGATAGAAGACAGACAGACAGATAGATAATCTCCAGATTATTCTACTCTTAAGCAGAATGTATCAGTTGTCTTAGGCAGTACAGAAAGCTGCACTTAGGCTGTACAGAAAGCTACAGAAAAATGTGCTATATGGTTTTCCCTGCTCTCTCTAAGATATTCTGGTACCCTCAAGTTTGTGTATGATAGTTTTGTGTCCATTATTCCATTTCCTAACATCAAGTTGAGTAGATGAACAAAATGTTTGAGTTGGCCCCAAATACCTTCTTAATTATTATTTTATATTATGAGTGGATAACTCATAATTTTCATGATACATGTTGTCAGAACAAAGGCCTTCAAAATTGCTCTGTACCAGAAGAGGAATGCAGTGATTATGAGCAAGGGGTTGGAGTTCATGACAGATGAATATGAGGTTGTGTGTAAGTTCTATGACTCAAACACTTGCCTGCCATTGGAAAAAAAAAGGGTTTTGCCCATAGTCTTTGCCACAGCTTGTTTCTTCTGTTATAGATCAATTTGATGGCCTTTGTTCTGGGCATATATATCCTGAAGATTACGGGTTGGCCCCTCATAAAATAATAATTAAGAAGATATTTGCACCCAACTCAAAACAGTGCAACATCTGATGTGAGAAAATGGAATAATGGAGACAAAACAAGCATCCAATCTCAGAAATTGGAAGTGAGTTATCTTATGTTGTACTACCTGCTATAATTGGAGTAACAGGATGCATGTATTTTCAATCTCTTGTTTATTCCATAAAAATCCAGAAAAGAATAACAAAGACTGAATGTAACAATTTAAACCAGGGCTTCCCAACACTGGCAGTTCCGATTCTGTACATATAAATAGTCAGAATTCACCACCTTGCAGGGCCATTGCTGAGAATTCCAGAGTGGAATCTATGTTGCTAGAAGTTATCAAGGATGCAAAATAATGATCTAAGCAGTCCCCAACTTAGACTCTTCTAGATATAATGTAATACAACATACACAGTCCCTTTTCATATTAGAAATATAGGAATTGTTCTCTGATATATTTTTTATTTATTTTTAGATTTTTTAAATCCTGCCTTTAGTACTTTATAAATCTCAAGACCACAAGCATACATTCTTTCTCCACCTATTTTCCTCACAATAGAAACACTTTGAGACGAATTGATTTGAGAGTGACTGGTCCAGTGGTGGGATTCAAATTTTTTTACTACCGGTTCTGTGGGCGTAGCTTGGTGGGCATGGCAAGGGAAGGATACTGTAAAATCTCCAGTCAGAAGTGGTATTTGATGGTTCTCCGAACTACTCAAAATTTCCACTACCGGTTTTCCAGAACTGGTCAGAACCTGATGAATACCACCTCTCGACTGGCCCAAAGTAACTCAACCAGCTTTCATGATGAAAGTGGGACTAGAACTCACAGTGTCCTGATATCTAGGCAGAAACTTAATCACAACACCAAATTTGGAGGGCAGTAGGCTGAGGAAGAATAAATAATTTATATTAGGAGAAATACTAAAATGACTAGATTAGTTGTAGTCAAAGTGAGATAGTTTCCACCTCACTTCATATCTCCTTTGGAAATAATTGTGTTTGATTTTGAATAAATCATGTACAGATATGTTAAACATGCATTATAATTTTATTTTTTTGGTTGGTGCTTAATTCTCATTCCAATCAATCTTATCCAGCAGATCTACAATAATAATCTGCATCCTCATTTCACAAACCACAGAAAAATGGAAGGCTGAGTCAACCTTGACTGGCTCAAGGTTGACTCAGCCTTCCATCCTTTGGTGGTTCTGTGGAATTCTGGGTTATGGGCAGAGTTAGCCTGCAATATTGCGTTCTAACCACTGCACCACCAAGGGTCCTTATACCATCTATCCCAGAAAAAATACCGAAGTACAGATTTGCTTAACCCATAGAATCAATCCTTATAACATATGAATCCTTCTCTGGATTAGAAAACCCTTCATTCATTCAGTCACTCATGGATTGGCCACTTTGTCCATGGACGACTGTAATAAGTTTTACAAGGGGTAACTTTTGAAAATCACCAGAAGCAGCAGCTGGTCCAGAATGCAGTGTTCCAGACAATTTTAGGCATATCTCATCAAGTCCATGTAACAGTTTTGGTCCATGAGTTATATTGGTAGCTTCCAGATGCAATTTAAGATACTTTTTTTTTTTTTTTTACTTATAAAGCCCTTCATGGAATCGGTCCTAGTTATCTAAAGGTTCATCTGTCATGTGGTTTTTGCTTCGGCTGTAGGATTGGGCAGAGTTGGCATGCTTCAGGTCCCAACACTTAAGCAGGGTCATTTGGTGGGACCTAAGAAGCATGCCTTCTCTCTTGTTGCTCCTGCTCCTTATCTATCTGCAGCTAAATGTCCTTGACCACTGTTCAAACCCTCTGCATCCTCTGCAATCCTGTGTAGCTCAAAGATATGTTGGCAGTGTAAAACAGTGTACTGATAGTTGCAACCTGTATCATTAATGCAGGTGATACAGCTCTAGTTTTGAATCCCCTGTGCACCTCCAAATTTTAGCACTTGCCTCATGAAACAGACAAATGATATTGACAGGATAAAGAAAGTTATGGGCAAGCTTCCTTTTAAGGATCATTTGCCATTGAACCTCTGTTGTAACTATGTATCATTCATGTGTTTGCAACTATGTATCATTGCAACTATGTATCATGCAAGCGTTTGCAACATTGTATCATTCACGTGTAATCATTAACTTCTGTCTCTTCAGTGACCTTTGCAAGGCACGTACAAGAGACAAGGAGATAGACGTTTGTTAATAAGCTTATCCACTTTGTAAATAATCTGTCCGGTATGCAGCTTTGTAAACATGCACATCCTGATGAGATTAACATGTTTGACTTGAGCTTTTTAATTAAATCATTTTCTTGTAAAAAAGCACAATAAAAGAGCGTGTGCCAAGACATTCGGGGCGCGCTCATCAAGAGGAAACTTCGCTTCCTGTCGTTTCTCTTCCCTTCGCTCCCTTTCATGAGCCGCCCATCAGATGCAGGATGGCAGATACCGCATTCTGGTGTCCCCGACGTGATTCCCTAAGGGGGATACGCAGCGACGCACCCATATCTTATCAGCTCGATGGGAGCTGTGCATCGCCAGGCCTGAAGCGAATTGCACGTCATCGGATCTGAAACACGGTCTCGACTTTTCGTAAGTATGGGTGGAAACTTTTCTCAACAGCAGACGCAGCATCTGAAGGAATTGAGGGAGTTAGTCGCTTCTTCTAAATACTCTGCTAATTTAAAGGGCTCTCCTGTAAAAAAGAAACCTATTGCTACATTATTGGCTTATGTGTGGCAACATTGTTCCAATTATTCAGAGGAAGGGTCCTTAAAAATTTCCAATTGGCAAAAAATTGGTGAACATCTCCATAGTCCTCCTCGTGCACCTATTGGCATTTTGGTCACTTGGAGGAAAATTATGGAGGCTTTAAAAGTCCATTATAAAATAGAAGCAGGGAGTGTGTTTGAATCTCCCCCGCCAAGTTATGATAACTTTTCAATTTGCTCTAACTCAGGCAGAAGCTGCTGCCATTATTCAACAATGCCCCACATGTAGTAAGCAAGGACATTCCATTCCCATAGGAGTAAATCCTAGAGGATTAAAAGCTTGTGAAATTTGGCAAATGGATATAACTCAGTATCCGCCTTTTGCCCCTTGGAAATATTTGCACGTTTCAATAGATACATATTCAGGGTTTATTCTGGCTACTCCTGAAAGGGGAGAAACTGTAAAACATGTCATCAATCATTCAATTCGTACCTTTGCCTCGCTGGGACGTCCAAAAGAAATCAAAACAGACAATGGACCTGCCTATACAAGTTCTGCTTTTCAGGACTTCTGTAACAGATGGGATGTAACCCACAAGTTTGGGATTCCCTGCAACAGCCAGAGGCAGGCTATTGTGGAACGAGCGAACTTATCTCTGAAACGTGCTCTTGATCAATATTCGTTGCGGGAAAACCCCACGAACCTCCCAGCATTGCAAAATTCTCTTAACATTTGTCTTTACACTTTAAACTTTCTTAATCTGACTGGCATTCCTCCCACTTCTGCTGCTTCATGTCATTTTTCCTCCTCCTCACCCCCGCCTAACAGACCTCTGGTATATTATCGCAGATTGCCAGATCCTGCCTGGCAGGGTCCCGCTGAGCTTCTCACTTGGGGACGAGGCTACGCTGCGATCTTACTGCCAGACAAAACCACTTGCTGGGTCCCTGGTCGGGCAGTAAGACCCTATCATGGGAATTCCTCTGCTACATCTGTATCTTAAAACTTTTTCTGATATTCTTACCTATATCTTCTTTGTAATTTCTATCTTACTTCAACAAAACCTATGCTTCCTGTCAAAAGACTATTTGTGTTAAAACCATTTCATTAACAGAAGGCTATTATACTTGTTCCATGTGGGTACGTCATAAAAATGCTACCCGTAGTTTTCACTCTGTCACTTCTGTTTTATTTTAAAGAACACTCTACCACTCGCTCTTTTGTTCCTTCTTTACTCTTCCTATGGAAAGGAACCTTAAAATCCTTTCCTCTATTCAATCTAAAACATAGGGGACCTAAATGTCCTTCTATTGTATTATGGGTTTCCCCACCCCAACTAACATCCTTGATGAATTACCAAATTAATCTTTATTGTCATTATTGTAATTATTATCCTTTTTCTACTAATTGAATTCCCTCCTCATCTCGTAAATGTTCTACAACTAACTTGTCCATAGCCCTCTCTCCTACTTGTCATGCTTTTATATACCCGAACTCTGATCCTGTCAACAAACGACGCTTCAAAAGAACTGTCCATGACGATCCGCAGAAGCCTCATAGAAGATATAATATTACTTGGACTATAACTGACTTTCAAGGCGTTCGTTTAAGTTCTACAACCAAATTTTTCTCGCATAGAAGACTTCTACCCACCACTTCAATTCGATTTGGCAGACGCACCCACACAACCAGGGGATATCCTGCAATCTAAACCACTTCAGGAGGAACTTTAACATCACGCCTGAAAGGAATGTATTTTATCCCTGGCAATAATTTTGTTTGGACTTGTTCCACCGGTTTCATGGCATGTGTCCACGGGGATGAAATTGTTAAATCCAAATCATTTTGCATTCAAGTATGGCTTGTGTGTATAACTCTGATGATTTTATATCCCTACAGGTACCCATGGAATACCCCCTCTTGCAAAATTGTAAAGATTTAGATCGTTATTTTTTAAAACAAGGGGGATTGTGTGCTATGCTTAAAGAAGAATGTTGTCTTTATGCTGATAGCGGGGGGGGGTTCGTTTTCTATTTCGCCATGGTTTATAACCTTTTTAACTGCATTGGCAGGATCGTTAATAATCACTATATTGATATGTATTATAGGACCTTGTTGTTTTAATAGAATATTACAATTTTTAAAAATTAATTATCCTCTGCTGATGTTAATGTGCTATTGCAAGCTCATGTTATATCCTCAACAACGGACGAAAAAATGTCATTGCTGAGTTACCGCTCCTTGGACAACCCTGACGCTGACAGGTCGCACTCTTGCCTAGATGACGGGGACGGCGAATATTTCAGAAAAATGGTTCCTGTCTTCTCGGACGAGGAAGAACACTCATCATAAATAATAAAAACAGAGGAGATGTTGTAACTATGTATCATTCATGTGTTTGCAACTATGTATCATTGCAACTATGTATCATTCAAGCGTTTGCAACATTGTATCATTCACGTGTAATCATTAACTTCTGTCTCTTCAGTGACCTTTGCAAGGCACGTACAAGAGACAAAAGATAGACGTTTGTTAATAAGCTTATCCACTTTGTAAATAATCTGTCCGGTATGCAGCTTTGTAAACATGCACATCCTGATGAGATTAACATGTTTGACTTGAGCTTTTTAATTAAATCATTTTCTTGTAAAAAAGCACAATAAAAGAGCATGTGCCAAGACATTCGGGGCGCGCTCATCAAGAGGAAACTTCGCTTCCTGTCGTTTCTCTTCCCTTCGCTCCCTTTCATGAGCCGCCCATCAGATGCGGGATGGCAGATACTGCAAACCTCCCACCCAAGTTCTCCTTCCTAACATGAAGACTGTCACAATTTTTATACATTCTTTTACCAACTATTGTTTTTGTACCTTTCCTTTCTCTTTTGTTTGTCATTGTTTTCTAACAGAAATCTGATTCTCTGCTAAGGCCCTGTGTTCATGGGCCTATGTGTGCATTTAAAAAAAGAAAGAAAGATGTTTAGTATTCTGAATTGGAATTGTGGGGCCCTTCATCTTTCTTCAATGGCACTAATGCTTTCAAATAGTAGTATTGCTAGGGGTTCAATCATTTCTTTTGCTTGTGATAAGTGTAAACAGGAGTGATAAGTGTAAACAATGGTGATAACAGTAGGCAAGCAAGCAGAGTTGTAGTCCCTGGTGCAAAACAATTTTGCAATTTAAAAAAATCATCTTCCTTCAAAACTAGGCCTTCCAAGGGAAGAAGAAACTTCGTTTGAAAAAAGTGGCTACAATTTCATTCCTTGCTCCTGGCTGTCTTTGGGTGCCAAGAAGTTATGCACATTGCAGAAGTGTGAGTAGCTTTCTATAATTTTTTATCAAGATAATGAATGAATATCATGTGCTAGGAGTTGCAGTCTTTTCTTCTTTAGTTGCTTGTGTTAGTTCCAAATAATAATAACAATAATCTTGACTTGATTTTGTTCCAGCACACATATCGCAAGTAAAAATCAGACTCTACATAAATGACCTCTGTGATCACATTAAGAGCAACTGCGTTCTTTTCGCTGATGATGTAAAGCTATTCAACACCACCGACAATACTGCTATCTTTCAAAAATACCTCGACTATATATCAAAATGGTCAAACAAATGGTAACTTCAAATCTCAACAAATAAATGCTCTGTCTTACACATTGGCAAAAAAAAATCAGAAAATAAAATACAAGCTGAATAGTCAAAACCTTGTTGATGATCCAAACTCTGTCAAGGACCTTGGAGTACTCATCTCTAATTATCTAAGTGCTAGAGCCCACAATAACTACACAGCCAAAAAGGCATTAAGAGTTGTTAACCTAATCCTACATAGCTTTTTCTCTGGTAATATCACACTACTAACTAGGGTATACAAAACTTTTGCTAGGCTAGGGGTGGGATTCTACCAGTTCATGCCTATTCGCTAGAACCAGTTGTTAACATTTTAAGCAGTTCGGAGAACTGGTTGTTAGAAGAAATTATTGGCCTAATCTTGTAAAAGGAAGGCAGGAAGGAAACATTCTGGTGTTGCTTACAGAAACTGCCTCTCCATCAACCCTTATTACATTCTTGGCAGGACTATACTTCCTGTCTCAGGAACGTCTCTGGAGTTTTTTTCCTCTCCTTTGCTGGTACTTTGCTTGTGTGGAGTGACCATTCAAAGTTACAATGGCACTGAAAAAAGTGACATACAACCATTTTTCACACTTAACGACTATTGCAGCATCCCCACAGTCATGAGAGGACAGGAAAGGAGATGTGAGTGACACCCAACCAATAACGATGTGAGTGATACCCAACCAATAACATGATCACCAAGCCATGCCCACCACCTAAGCCACGCCCACAGAAACAGTTGTTAAAAAAATTGAATCCCGCCCCTGTGCTAGACCAATACTTGAATACAGTTCATCAGTCAGGAACTGGCATTACATATTTGATATTAACACAGTGGAGAAAGTCCAGAAATATTTCACAAGAAGAGTTCTCCACTCTTCGACTTGTTGCAGAATACCTTAGACTTGAAATACTAGACCTGGACAACCTAGCACTATGATGCCTTTGGTCTGATCTAAGCATAGTACATAAAATTATACATTGTACTCTGTGGTTTCTTCACCAAACCCCAAAAACTTTAACCTTAAACTTTCTACTATTGACCTCACCCCTAAGAGGTCTGTATCCTATTGTTTCTTTTTATTTTTCTTATATGTATCCATTTCATGTATCCATAACTATGTTTATACTTATATCTGTTATAATCGCTTGACTAAATAAGTAAATAAATAAATAAATAAATAGCAGCTGGCATCAGAGTTTCTCAAGTGTAATTGAAAGGGCTATTGTTAGGCATGTAAGCTTTTATTTCTCTTGCTTTTATTTACTTTGAAATATATACTGTCCTTTCTTAATTAACTTAAAGACAGTTCACATTCACATTAAATACAATGTCAATAAAACTACAACTAGAAAAACTTCAATAAATCAGCAAAGTCAATTAAAACTGGTAAATATTAGACTTGTGCACTCTTCAAAACTGATTCAAAAGTGCTTCATACTTTGAATGAGCATAACACCTGCTGGTAGTCATTAAAGTGTCTTGTCTGTTTTTCCCAAGCTTCTATGCAAGGCTGAAAATGGTGCCACATTGTTAAGAGCAGCTCACCTAAGTGACCCTTCAAGCAGAGGTTTGTGCAAGATTTCAAGCACTTCTGCCAAATTATTTTTGAAGCATGTACAATTCCTGGTAAAGATATTTATATGTCAGGGTTAATAGAAACCCTACATGCACCTCTACGAATGGATCTCTGCAGTCAAGTAACTCTTCTCTGTTGTCATCTCACCTCTGATGGCAAAGGAGGAACCTGGTGGTATGAAAGTTTATGCCTTTTTATAAAAGGTGTTAGTAGAAAAAGGTGAAATCAGATTCCTAATGTTGTTGTGTTTTTGCCACCATAGACTAACACTGCTGTCCTCCCCTTACAATGTTTGATAGCAAAGTCACCCAGAAAATGATTTGATCAGATGGGCAGATGCTGCAAGCAGATTCCTTCAGTGTCTGCATCTCCAGATAGATTCAACCTGGTTGGATTTCAGAGTTGGAATTATGCTGCTGCCTGCTCAAAACTGTTTCTACCTTGTGTTAACCAAAATGCTGTATTTTTTAATAGAAAAAATAGAATAATTACATGTAACCAACAGAGAGCTTATTTAATGGACATTGATTTCTTTTTGTTTTGTCGTGTTTAAATTAAGTCAAGAAGATACTACTAAGTATAATAAAGGAAGAGAAGGTATTTTATTTAAGCAGAATAATATTCTTGCAATCTGAAAAAAACTTGTAGATTTGTTCTAATAATCCACTTGATGAAATGACTCAGCCACTTTCCCTTCAGGTCAACTATGGGCTTTTTCAAAAACTGAAGCTAGTGTTAGATCAGGGATGCAGTAAGGTTACCCATTCTCACATAAAAGCAAGTCAGCTGCTACTCATTCTTTTCCTTCAATTTTCTAAGGCCATTCTTTGCTATTTTGTGAGGCTTTCTAAATATAAATAATTTCTAAGACTTTTAACATGAAACCTATACACATATACACATGCCTGCCTGCACACAGACACCAATTACAATTCATTATAATTCAGTCCTGATCATTAACAATCCCTGCTCCTAAAGCTGCACACTTTTTTTTTTTTTACAAGTCTGTCAAATGAACACCACTCAAGAAAAAAGGAAGACAGTTAAAAAATACCGCTTCCCACATTTCTACTGGCTGGGAGATGGTTGCAGTGAAACCCAAAAAATCCAGAGAAATAAAAATGAAATAAAATGTAATTTGGTTGCATTATTAAAGTGTCTCATGGAAAATTTATTTACTGAAGCTTAATCTAAGTAATTGAACTCCCTCAACAAACACAATTATGAATGTATCATATACACCATCAAAATTAATACAATTGTACAGACTACATTTTCATAAGCAATAGAACTATAAAAATTAAGCAGAATAATAAATATAATCTATTCCTGTATTTGCATATTTTATAACAGTCATGTACTACTAGTCTTATTTTTGAACTGAATTAAAAGTGTATATCTAGAGATTGATACTTTGCTATTTCCAAAACATTTTCCAAAAAAATGTTGCTGGTATATTTGGACTTTTTGGTTTGCACTGGGTTTGATTCATGGAAACATTGAATGTAAATATAAATTGACCAGATAATCTATATTATGCATATTTTTATTTCAGAGATCAGTACCTTAGCTAAACAAACCAATATAGCTAACTTTTCAGCAAAGGACAATTGTGTCAGGATTGGATAGCGACATTAAATTTCTAAGCTGAATTGTTTGATTCCATCATTCAGAAAAAAGTAATCATGATAATTATAGGGATGTTAGATCTAAAGTGTTTTGTTTCTTCAATGTACCACAGGCCATCCATATCTTTTTAAAAGCATTTAAAACAAACAAAGAAAGAAACAAGCAAGCATCAGTTTTGATAGGCTCTGGTTAGTACCATTTTGCAGGTGACCTAATTAATTAGCATTACCATATCACTTGAAGTTGCATGAGATCAAAATTAAATCTAATGTGAGGAAGCACCTCAATTACAAATAAGCTGACTAAAGCGTTGACTCAGAATCTCAAATAGCTTTACTGTTATTTGAACTAGTATTGTCTGTTAGTCTTTAAACCAAACAGTTCTAAAAGGAACAAGAGTAAGGTGCAAGGTATGCTCATTTTATTAACCCACTAACCCACACTCATTGAGATGTGGCACTGACCTGCATTAAAAGAAGGACCTTGCTGATTAGGGTGATTTGATGGTTAAAAAAAAAAAAAAAAGTCTTCTACTTTTGACAGAAAACACATGTCAAGGCTTCAAGGCAGACAATGTCAAGAAACAGAAGCAACGGGGATTCAGGAATTGTCCCCATTGTTGTAAGGTAGAATAATGGAATCTTGAAAGCACAGTTTCTGTCTGTCCAATTTTTGTACCACACAAAATCAGAGCAAGGTTATTTTGAATTCCGTTCTTATGTTTCCTATTTTCTCAGGACTTGAGTTACCTTTTCTCCTTAACAGTTTATTGCTCTCTTTCCAAGTCCACATCTACATTGTTTGGTGACATATTTGCTCAAAACATGACAAGATGCAATAGTCAATGTCTGCATCCTTAAAAGATAGAACAGCCACATTTTTCAGGAACTGCGTGTAATAGAATAAAAGAGAGAGAGAGAGAAATGGACAAAAGTGTAATTTTCCATGTTTTGCTCAGCTGATATTAGATGAGGGGTAAGAGTTGGGTGTGGGATTAAAAGTGTATCTGCATCTGAGATGAATATCTGTAGATCCTCCAGCTGCAAATCCAATTGCCATAGGCAAAAATCATGGACTGATGACAACTGTAGTTGGACAACATTTTAATCACCAAATTTTTGGGGGGTTCCTGCGCTAGATACTTCCTCTCACCTTGCTCATTTTTTTCTTTGCAGTAAATCCATTTATTTATTTAGATTTTATTTATGGAAACATTACATGTTTTATAAATTATATAAATAAGATTTAATAGAATAATAGTTTCATGAGGAAATAAATAAGATTTATACAATTTGCAAAATGGGTTTCCATCAGTCCCATATTTAATTCATTATAATGAATCATACTCCATATATAATTCATACATATGAATATACAGTATATTATATTGCTGTAGAATTCCGTTCATAAGAAAACTATCATTTAATCTGAATAAGTTTTTCAGTGAAGGTGTCTTAGGTTAGTGGTAATCCCATTGTGAGTGGGGCATAGGAAGAGAAATTCCTGGGAAGCAGTTCAAGTTGGAAGGCCAAATGGGGCTTTGGAGAGTGAGGGGACGCAAACATAATGCCTATCTGCAGTTCCATTTACCAAATGTATCATTTCCCATGTACCGTATATACTCGAGTATAAGCCGAGTTTTTCAGCACATTTTTTGTGCTGAAAAAAAAACCCTCGGCTTATACTTGAGTCAGATTCCCCTCTGAAAAAAAAATGGTGTGGAGCTCCAAAGCTGGGCAGCCGCTTCCCTGCTTCCGTGTTTCCTTTGCAACTTTTAAGCATGGGAGGGGGAGGCTTTTCTGAGCTCTAGGCTGAAAAAGCAACGCGAGCGGAGGTCGCTCCACTCAGTTTCATTTCCTCAGCTCCAGCTGCTTTCAGTCCACTCGGGAGGAGGGGGAGGAGGAGGGGGAGGCTTTTCTGAGCTCTAGGCTGAGAAAGCAATGCCAGCCGAGGTCGCTCCACTCAGTTTCATTTCCTCAGCTCCAGCTGCTTTCAGTCCACTCGGGAGGAGGGGGAGGAGGGGGAGAGAGAGAGAGAGAGATATCATAAGAACGGCTCTTGGTTTTTTCTTGCAAGGGAGAGAGTGACTCCTGCCTCCCACTGTCATCATCATCATCTTTTGGGTTAGTGAATCAATCAAACCTTTCATGATAGTGAGATCGTTTCCCAAATTTCCCTTAAATCAGGGAAGAAATCAGAAACAAACCTTTGGGCTGAGAATAAGCTTGTTCCTATGATGCCATTTTTGTTCACTTCAGTGTGAAAAGTGTGAAAAAACACACTTCTTTTTCTTCATCTTCTTGTTCCCTATTTACTGGTCTCTTTCAAAGAGGAAATTGTGAACATCAAACTTATTCTCAACTGTCCTACTGAAAGTTTTTATTGGCATCTATTTTTATTTTTGAAATTTACCAGTAGCTGCTGCATTTCCCACCCTCGACTTATACTCGAGTCAATAAGTTTTCCCAGTTTTTTATGGTTAAATTAGGTGCCTCGGCTTATATTCGGGTCGACTTATACTCGAGTATATACGGTAATATCTGAAAGCAACATGTGATCCTGGGAAAAAAAATACTGCCAAGTGCTATCTGTTTGCTTCAAAGTACCCTTTTGCGTTCAGATTACAAATTCACACAGGTCTGCTCCTACTCTTTCTCTGTATGGCTTCCAAATCACAGGAATTAGAATTTCCATTGCATTAGTCAGATATTTCTGAAGGAAAACTTTCCTAAAGGCGGAAAAATCATCTTCATTTGGTTCCCATCTTGGTCAAGTGGCATCTCTCCAGTGTATGATTTCTATCAGGTAAGAAATTCACCTTAGTCCAGAGAAGAAAATCTCTAGTAATATGGCAACTGCTGAGCATCACACTTTAATGATTCACAGAGAGCTGGAATGGGTACAAAGAATGGCAGTGAGGATGGTTAGGATGACTTATTAGAAGTGTCTGAACAACTAGTATGTTTAACTATGAAAAAAGGTGACTGAAAAGGAACTTGATGCTGCTCATCAGGTACTGAGGTGATAGCATGTAGAACATGCTACCATTCCAGGATGCAAGTGGTAGAATAATAGTTTCATGAGGAAAGCAAATTCTAATTAAATGTTACAAAAAACTATCTAACACTGAAACAAAATGCCTAGCAAAGTCATAACCCCTTTCTTAATGGTTCTCATCATACAAAGATTAAAGAAATCCCCCTGTATTTCCTGTGCTGAGTGTGCATTGATTAATTCTATAATTCTTTGATCAAATACAGAAATGCTTACTCTACAGAAAAACAAAAGTTTCAGAAAATGTAAAGGCAAAGACACCCTTGAGTTTGACTTTTGACAATATTCATGTAGTTTTCTGGAGAATTGATTTGCCATTGCCACCTTCTTCTAATTTCCCATTCTAACAAATTGCTCTGGAATTTTCAAATGATCTCCCAATTAATTACTAATCAAGATTGATCCTGCTTAGCCTCTGAAATAACCAAAATCAGTAAATGCTATAACCTGCTTCAGAGGCTTGAAAACCTAAAAACCGAAGATGTAAACTGTGTATCATAGTAGTGTTATGCTTTTATCTGAATTCTTTCTCCTGCCCAATGCTCATTGGATGCATCAGCTGTCTTAATTTTTCTTAGGAATTTATTTACTGTTCTCACCATCCCTTGCTGTTACTTTTATTTTCCATCTGTGACAGCCATCTGGTCATTACTAATAAAACCAAGAAATATGGCAGACTGAAAAAAGGTGGCACCACTAAGCAACTCTTAAAGTTTTTACTGAATTTGAAGTTCTTCATGCTGTCTACTGAGATCTGATTTGTATTCTATGTAATCAAGCCACAATTTATTTCAGGAATGGGATATTTAGTGTTCCTAGCAGTTTGAAGGAAAAAAATGTTTTCGGCTGGTTCAGTGTCATTGATATAAACCAATCTGTAAAAATCAACAGGAGATGCTTTTCGCAATCTGGGAATATGTTTTAATTTAACAATGATTCAGTTATTTAAAGATGTCGAAGCAAAGAAGGAATCAGTTAGATCAGGTTGTACCTAGAACAGTCAGAATTTATTTTGATCCATATCTTCAAGGCAACCAAACTAATTTGCAATAGACATAAGAAATAAATGTGTCATCAAAGTACCTATTGATGAGATCTTAAGTGTATGTTACTTTTCATGATAAAAGATGTTTTACTAATATCATGTAGAGAATATTATGTGCACACTAATCTGTCCAAGTTGAGGGAATCAGTAATATGATGGTAAAGCCTCTATCTTGTCTGCAGGCAATCCTAGATAAAATCCTTGGTCATCTTGGATAGACTGGGATATACCCAGATCTGAAACCATGGAGAACTATTGCTGGTCTGTATAAACTGTGCTCAGTTAGATGCACAAAACAGATAAGGAAATGTCCTATATTCCTGTGTTGAAATCCCTTTCTTATTAAACAATTGGTGTTGCTAGAGATAGGCAGGCCTTTTGTCCCAAAGATCCTTTGTCAAGAGGCAACTGGACTTTCTGGTTGTTCTTTGAAGATATTTCACTTCTCATCCAAGAAGCTTCTTCAACTCAGAGCTATCTTGGATGAGAATATCTTCAAAGAAAAATCAGAAAGTCCAGTTGCTTTTTGAAAAAGCACCTTGGGGACAGCCATGACCTGGATGACTGAGAATCTCCATAGACACCCAGTCCTTTTGAAGATTTCCTTACTTTATTCTGCCATAGATTCTAAACAATAAAGGATTCAGCATAGCCAAGATAAATGGGCAGTTGGATGGGATATATATGAATGAAAGTCACACCCTACATTTCAATTTACCCACCACCACATAAAATATATTGTGAGTGTACATGTTTCTGCTCCAAAACTAAAACTAATAAAATACTTTTAAAATGTATATGTTCAGGATATGTGACATCTCTTCATTTTTACAGAAAATGTCAACACTGTTTAATGCAGAATACAATGAAAATCAAAACAACTCATGTCATTAATTGCAAGGGGGAAATGACGATATTGATTAACAGAAAAATGTCTGTACAAACTTATGTTTACATTGAACTTACATTGAAGATCTTCTATAATTTACAAGTCCGTAATGCAACATGGTGTAAATAGAAAATAATAAAATTAATATTGAGTGCTGAAGGGCTTTTTTTCAAAGCAAAAAATCTAAATATATAGTTTGAGAAGTAGTAGTAACCATTACTAGTAAGGAGGAGTAATAGGAAATAGTTTCTTGAAATGCACACCATGATACATGTCCATTCTCCAAAGACAACATTGTCTGTGGCTTTTAGCTGAACCTGGATTCGGGGTTTGCTCCATAATAATGAAATGAGCCTTAGAGAGAAAAATAGACAGTTCTGTCTAATGACGTTGTTTACTTCTGAGCAACCAGCAAATTCTATCCAAGAAAGACCTATGCAGTAGATGATTTATAAACTCTATCCTGTAATATTATCATTTAGTTTTTCAATATCAAACAAGACAGTTGTTGCTAGCAGCAAAATGATAAAATGAAGTTCTATCATGGCAGTATTAAAATGATCCAATTGTTACTAACTGTTTTATAAAGTTACAGTATGTATGCTGTTGTATTGCATACTATTTATGCATGTTGACAACTTTCTTTTATAGCTTCATTCCATTCATTTTAATGTACTTTAAAACCTCTAAAGGAACATTTTATTGCCATTTACTCCCTGGAAGCCATTTTCCATATTTAATCTATTATGTTTCTTTTGTTTTCTTCTTTCAAAAATTGAAAATGTTGTATTGTTAGACTTGAAGCTAGGAATACTCTTTGAATTTTCTCAGCTTCCTCCAATCTGATGTCTTAGAATGTCACTAGAAATTTTGTGGGCTAAACTCCCAAAAGATATAAAATATACCAGCTATGAGAAAGCTAGATGGGCAACCAGACATTTATCTTAATGCATGTTGTTCTCAGTCTCTGAAAGCAATAATTTCAAATCTCTGATAAGAATAACCCAGTGCATGCCCAAGCAAGGTCTAAATATGTATATTCCATATGCAAAATAAAGTCAACTTGATAATTTGAGAAATAATAAACAATTTACTGATCAAATAGATAGTTTATTATTGCCATATTTTAATTTAAACGATTGAGGCATACATGTTTTATATTTTTGATTATGTTTCCTCTGTTTTCTTAGTTGTTTGATTCCAACCCCCCCCCATCCCCCCATCCCCATATTCTGTGTTGGTTAAAACATATTTTGCTCAAATATAATATTTTTATTTAAAATGGGGGTAGGAATGTGCATAATTTTTAGCCAAAAGAAAAGATCTGAATTGAATCAGGGAATTCCAGGCAGATTCAGACTGAAATTATCATCAAAGAATATGATAAATATTTATGCATCTTTCTGACTGCCTATCTGTCTATCTCTATCATAGATTATTTTCAAAGAAGTCAGTGTAGCTTGCATGTTCTGTCAAAACACATATTTTTCTTTATAGTACAATGAGATAGGTTGTGCTAAGAGGATGTGACTCAGTGACTTCAAAACTGGATAAGAATTTGAACCTATATCTCTCCATTCCATGCTGATTCTTTAATGATTTCCTACCAAGCAGAGAATAGAGGTAATCAATAATATTTCATTTCACTGACCAGAAGATTCATTGAATAGTCTGCCAAATTCATGTGTTTGCTGCTGAATCAGGATAGATATTGTAGAGATAATGTTCCTTCCACTTGTTGAATAACATAATCACTTTCTGAATTAATCAAACTGATATCTGAGTTACCATAGCATTTTATCTTAAGGGATCCACTGTCGCCTACCTACCACTCACCCAACCAATCTTAATAGCAGGACACATTGGGTTTTTAAAATTTATTTATTTATTTATTTGTCAGAATAAATAAACAGAAACATGAGTTTAAATACAAGAAATGGGAACTAATAATTGGGGACAATAGGACAGGGTAGACACGATTGTGCACTTATGCACGCCCCTTAGAGACCTCTTAGGAATGGGGTGAGGTCAATAGAGGTTAATTTGAGGGTAAAAAAGTGGGGGTTTGAGAAGATGACAACAGAATCAAGCAGTGAGTTCCAGACATTGACTACTCTGTTGCTGAAATCATACTTCCTGCAATCGAGTTTGGAGTGGTTTACATTTAGTTTATATCTGTTGTGTGCTCTTGTATTGTTGTGGTTAAAGCTGAAATATTCATTAGCTGGTAAGACATAACATATGATTTTATGTGCTATGCTTAAGTCCAATCTTAGTCGGCAGAGTTCAAGGTTGTCTAAATCTAGAATCTCAAGTCTGGAGATTTCTATGTATGCATGCAACGAGATGCATTATTTTTTTATTTTATTTATTTGTACTCCACCTTTATTATTTTTGTGAATCACTCAAGGCAGTGAACACATCCAACATATCTTCCTCCTTTTATTTTTGCCACAACAGTGACCCATTGAGGTGAATTGTGCTGAAAGTGACTGGCCCAAGGTAAGTCGTTCTCATCAGTTGGTCTCTGTCTGTCTGTCTGTTTCTCTCAGTACTTCATTCAGCTTGTGAAAGTGATATGACAGTGAAAGATTTTTTTGCAGTTACATGCAAAAAAAGAGATCATTCTCTACTCAGTTTTAGAATGGTGGCTGGCAAAACTTTTGCAAGGGAAAAAAGACTTCTTAACATTATCTGGCCTTGCTATCTAATGCAGTATTTATCACCTCATTTGTTGGAGATACCATAGGCCTTTGTGAATCTCTAGAACTTGTAGATTCCCAGCAATTCTGAAAGCTCTCTTCTTTCTAGGAGAGTTCAGAGAAGGCTGTTTGTTAGTTAACACTTTTCAATAACATTAAAAAAAAAACTTTGTTTTTGCTTTTAATTGCTTTTATTTTTATGATTTATATAATTTTTTTAAAATACTGTAAGCCTTTCTGAAATAGAAAGATGGGTTATATATTCAATAATAAATAAAATATTGAATTCAGAAGTTTAAAATTATTTCTTTTAAAAATAACAAATATGCAGTAACAATATTCTAGGGTAAATATTTGTTTTTGTACCTTATTCTCTTTGTTCTTTAATATGTTTTCCCCACACTGTTATTAAACAGTGAATTCACTGTTTATGAAATAATTGTTTCAAAAATAATAAGTGACATCTGTTTCTGAAGTTTAAGGGCTAATTAATTAAGTCCACAGTGTTGCTCTGATATATGTTGATGGTGCAGATGACTGACCTATTCATTTGCCCTAGAAAATAGCATCTAGTAAAATTCAAGTACTTTATGGTAACCTGTCATGCTCTCTCTTTTTATGAAGATGGAGAGTTACTACATATGAGGGATTACCAATTAATAGAGTTTTCCTGCCTATACAAATATATTCACACTCATACAAAGCAAGAAGATAGAGAATAAAGGCAGATAAGTTACAGAATGCCAGTCTGCTAAATAAGATTTCTTGGAAGTGCAGTGTTCTTTTATCTCCACTCCAAAGTGAAAAGAAGGCAGAACAAATTCTGGGACATAGGAAATGAGGGAAAGGTTAGGATGGGACATAATTTATAACTTGTGTAAAGAAAACCCTCAGTTGTTAGTCAGAGAGATAAAGCCCCTTAAATACTGTACTTCCAGATCACTGTAGTGTTGTGACTCATTGTTGATTTCTCTGCTTACCTTCCCCACAAAAACTGGTGTATCAATAAAGTTTAGACTAGGAAATATGCTATTTGGACTATTTCAGTGGATGTCATTCCTTGAAATACTGTAATTCACATCATATCCCAAACACTGATAGCTGCAGCACAGAATTTGGGGAAGGAGGTAACAAATGAAGAGTGTTATGAACTAAGCAAACTCGTTAGTTTGCGATTCTAGTAGTTTTCTTTCCACTACAGGTTCCTAGCCTGCACTTCTGATTGGCCCGTTGACAGCGGATCGTGATTGGTCAGTTTTGGCTGATAGCGGGTCACTGCTGATTGGACGCTGTCAGCGTGGCAAACTCAAAGCATTGGGTGTTGTCACAGCAGCCAGCTCTATAAAAGGAGCTGCTGCTGGCCTAGTTGTTCGCTCTGTTCTGAAGTCACTAATAAAGAGTTGGAGTCACTATTCGATGCCTCGTCTCCGTTCCTTCTGCCCACTCTCCCAGATCTAACAAAGAGAATGAAAGATAGGCAATTTCTACCAGAAAGGAAATAGGAAGTCTATTTGTCATTCGTGAATCAAGTAAAAATTGAGCTGGAGAGTAGTTCTCTGAGGCATGATTAAAAGCTGACATTGACATTTTGTAAAAGAAATAAAAAGGTAGTATGGAAAGTAGCCAAGGGGAAGCATATAAAGCCATAACCAGATACAAGAATAGCCTGTTAATAAAATGAGATTTAAAGCATTATATTCTTCCCCGACTATATTCTGCTCCTGTAACAGGTTTTAACAGACTAGTGGGACCAGGTGATACCCAGAATATTCTCCCTATCCATGACAGGATGGATTTAAAAGGCATTATAGGTTTTTTCTCCCTTTTTCTAATGCAGCATATTCTTTTAATACTCCTATATGATCTGGCTCAAGTTTTCATATTATTGCAGGGATAAGGAAATACACAAGGTGGAATTGGAGGGATAAGAGAGACATACATAATACAACCTTCTGTCATGTTCCAGTTCAAAATCAAAAATGGCTTCCCAGCCTCTTTTATACTGTGAATGTATTGCCATAAAAACAATGGTTGTCATGATCCAGGTTTAGGCTGCCAGATTCATGGAGGGTCATTGCAAATACAGGATTTAATGCTGCTCTTGACACAAATTTGAAGAAGGTACAAAATATAAGAAGCATTTTTAATTGGAAAGAAATGCTATGTAAAGGACTAAACATTATGCAGTTTTGTAGAAACCATAGGTCATCATTTTGATGCATTTTAGAAACAAAGTCATCATTTTGATGCATTGTCATCTTTTGAAATTTTATTGCATAGTATTGACCATTTGTAGGGCAGCCATCCCTCTGGTTATGTTGGACTTCAGTTCTCCATCTCTGATCAGCATATTTAAGCATCCAAAATATCTAGAGGGCAGTGGTGGGATTCAAATATTTTTACCACCGGTTTGGTGGGTGCGCTTTGTGTGCATGTACACACTTTGCATATATGCACCAAACATACACTTTGCACAGGCGCAGAGGCATTCAAACTCACCTCCTGCAAAGTAGCTGTACTTCAAATTCAGAGGATAAAGGTGAGTATGGGAGCCAAAGTGGGTGGGTGGCCCAACAGCAGAGCGGTGGAGAGAATTGGTTCAGTCTCCGCTGCTCATCGCTGCTACCAGCTCGGCACAGACAGGCCGAACCGATAGAATATCACCACTGCTAAAGGGCCACAGGTTAGGAAAGGCTGCTATAGCATGTCTGTCAATGAGCTATAAGAATATAAAGTTCTGAAGTACATAATTTGTGCTTTCTAAAGACATCCACTTTTTATATGAACAGCAGTAATATATGGTTTCTGGCAGTTTCTATTTTTGGAATTCTCATTTGGTAGTCTTAAATATGAAATCTTTCTTAGGGAATTTTTCAAGACAAGTTCATTACCTCGCAGCTGTGGGAAATATTTGCATTAGATTGCCTTTCAGCTAACCATGCTGTGTGTTGTCCTCAGTTTATCTTGATTTGTCTCTACAACTAGCACCCTACAATTAGTATTAAGAGTGAATGTTAAATATACCATATGAAATAGTCCTCTGCATACAAGTGGTTTGATGAAATCTAGTTCATACTCAGAAATAATACTAGTCTTACTACAACAGGGGTGTCAAACTCACATCACGGTGGCATCACGTGATGTATTGGGATTTTTCCCCCTTCACTGAATGGGCATTGGCATGGCCAGCATGTGATACATCCGACATGCAGGCTGGAAGTTTGACAGCCCTGTACTACAAGATTGAAACCAGCAATTAACTACATGAATGTGGAAGCTATACAATCTTATTTATTTATTTTACATTCTGAGAAACTGGTGAACAACAGCTGAAGAAGAATAAGAAATAATCATGGAATCAGTTCCATAAGGAGGATTACAACAGCAATCATAGAGAAGTCTAGAAATAAAAAAAATGGTTCTATGAACAATTTTGCTATTAAGTTTTTCCTTTAAAGATTCGTGAAAAAGAAAAGCAGGTGTGCTAAAATAATTGCTGAAATTTACCATAACAGCTAAATAACAAAAAATACCAGGAAATCTAGTTTTGTTTTTATAAAAGTTGCATTTGACATTCCTGTCATTTTATAATATGGGCATTGGTTTGGATATAATTAAGAGTTTTAGTAGCTGCGTCATATATTCTTTACAAAGAATGTTCTGTTTGAAGGGTGAATGGGACAGTTTCCATTTGAAGGCTCCTTATTATCTAGTGCAGAGAAAAAGAAAAACATTCATAATGTGCAGGTGCAACAACTCTTACCTTCCTCAAAACATTGACAGGTAATGGGTTTCCTGTTCCACGTGGCTTCGGGGCAGCAGGAATTCACGATCGTCCGTGATTCCTGCTGTGCTTGCCGCCGAGGTGCCCCCGATCCAAATGGATCAGGGGGATATGGCTGCCCTGTAGAGGCAGCCGAAGAGAGAGGGGAGCCAGACAGGGGGTTGGGGGTGTCGCAGACCCCCTCCTCATCTGGAAAAACCCTTTTTTCCTGAGGTGGTGGAGCGGCGGTCAGTAATGGCCGCCACGAAGAAGCTTGCAACCGGGTAAGATTGTGCTGGAGGAAGCAGGAAAAGTGAAAATGCTGGTTGAGCCGGGTTAATCAACATCTCTCAAACTCTCTGGAACTGAATTGTTTGAATTGCTGGATGATACATTGTATCCCTAAGAAGATCGGAAAGCGGCGGAGAAAGCTGTCAAAGGGAAACTTTTTTTTTTTCTACACTCTCCCACCCCATAGAAACAGCAGATGAAGATTTGAAATTTATTTGGGCATTGAAGATGAATTATTTTGAAAGTTAAAGCCAAGAGACAAAAGACTCTTTGGACATTGGACTTAATAATTTAAGAAATCGGAAAACCCTTATTGGAGGTATGGATTTCTGATCATTTAAAAGTTGTTGTTGCAAGTGGGAAGGGAGAGGAAAAAAATTGGAGCAGAAGTTGAAAAAGGAGGAGATTGCCTAGAATTCTAAAGAAAGATATATGATAATTGGACCTCTTTGATTAAACAGTAACCCCAGAAAGAGAAGTAGAAGAAGGGGAAAAAAGCATTAACTTTTGGAATCTTTTTTGAATTATTCTTGCTTAAAAATACTTGGATGGTTATTTTGGGAAAAGTTTCCCTTTTTATGATGACATTGCTTGTGGATGAATTAAAAACTGAATATAAAAAATATAAAAAGGAAGAACAAGATGGAAAAGATACTTTGGGCACTTTATTTCAATTTTTAGAAATGGCGTTATGCACTTATGAAAAGTTGACTACGCAGCAGAATGACTGGGACAAAGAAGAAGAGGAAGAAGAAGCCATCTTTGATGAACAATGGTTTTTTTCTGGGGAGGAGGAGAAAGTGGATAAGAAAAAGGGGATTTTAAGGTTTGAAAAAACAACCAAAAAAGAGGAAAATGAGAGGAAAGGTGGATGCAAGGTTAGAAAACAACGGAAAGGGAGTAAGAAAAGGGAGGAGGAGAGACAAAGGGGTAAAAAGGACAAGGAGAAGAATAAGCAAGAGAGAAAGGGGGGGAGGAGAAGCTTTAATGGTGGGAAGCAAGATTTAAAGAAAAAAAGTTTATTTAGAGATAATGGGTGAATCTAATTGAAAAAAAGGGGGATTCTGGAAGGTACATAAGATTGGGTCTTTATATGTGTATTTAGAGTAAAATGCTTAAGATATAAATGAGTATTAATATATACGATTAGGTTTTTCTTTTTTAATGATATGGATAGTGCTTATATAGGATTTTATTTAGTTATTTTTGGGTCTTTACCTTTTTTATAAAATTTATTGTGTAATTTTAGAATGTACTAAACAGAATCCCAAGATAAATTAAGTGTTATATGAAGTAATTTTAAGTTAGGACAATGAGTTAAAGGCATCACTCCAATCAGTGTATAGGAGAAGTATATTAAAAGAAAAAAGATGAATGGATAGTTGGAAATAGAACAGACAAAGAATGATATTGAAAATGATAATAAGTTATGGAAGGATATATAAAGTGAATATGATGTTTGAATTGTGTCTGTGTGAAGAGTTTCAACCCGGGATCAAGCAGCCTTCAGAAAAGATGTTTTAGGTTTTTTTTTTTCTGTGTTCTGTGTTTTGTATGTTTATGAAAGGCAATAAAATTTTAATAAGCAAGAAATATAATTTGGATAACTAGAATGAAAAGGAGAAGTCGGGATAATTTATGAAGTTAAATAGATAATGTAAATATTGATATTACAATCTGGAATTATTTTGTATGTTCTATTGGCTTTCTTCTTTAATTATTATTATTATTATTATTATTAGAAAAGAATTTTCAAATTGTTATGCCTGGGTTATTTGTGTATTGTTTTTGTAAAATTAATAAAATTTGTTATAAAAAAAAACATTGACAGGTAACTATAAATAGCTAAATTGATTATACATGAAAAAGTTAAAGAATTAATGTGTGTGAGAATGAATTAATCTTGGATTGGCAAGTGAGTGAAAAATCCTGAAAGTGAAAATGTTTGTCTGAGAAGAACGGGTTGAAAAATTGTGGAATGAAGACTGCCTCAAATTATCATGAGGATTAGTTCTCATATTTCTTACTTGAAATAATAACTTTTCCCAAAAATGAAATTTACTTGCTCATGAAGTGCTGGTATCTGTACACAACAACAAATAAAAGTATGCTAGTAATTCTATTGCAGGGGTGTCAAACTTGGGTTGTTATGGCATCACATGACATATCACAATTTCCCCCCCCCCCTAAACTGGGCATGGGCGTGGCTAGCACATGATGCATCTGGATCACAGGCCGCAAGTTTGACACACCTATTCTATAGTGCTTCTTTTGGTTGTATTTTAAGTAACATTTCCCAGAGTGCTCTCTTTCTCTCTCCTCTCTCTCCCTCCCCCCCCCGTGTATGTGTGTTTGTGTGTGTGTGTATTTTCAATATGCAGTCAAATAGTCAGAGAAAGATTTGGTTAGAGTTATAAGTCTTTTCTCTGTCATTCATTGACACAGACAGAGATAGTGCACCCATGCCAGTAACTGTTTTGTTTGTCAGTGAAATTATCTTCCTGATCTTTTTGTTTCCCAGTGAGGAGTTTCCATATATTTGTTCTTTTATATTCGGAAAATAAATATTTGTTCTTCCCAGTCATTGCCACTTGCTGTGGGATCTATGAGAGGCTCTTTCACTTTTTAAATGTTTGTTTTGTTTAAGGAAGAAAGAGAACAAGTGCTATATTTTAATTTCATAAGTAATAATGCAACAATTTTGAGAACAAGATATTCTAAGGGGTCAGGGTAACAATCATTACAAGTTTGGAGGTGCAATTATGGACACCAATTGCTATTAATTATACAGTGGGACAAATGTGAGTTCAAATTACTGCTTTTTGTAAAAATAAAAGCCCATTAATTACCTATTCCATTTTGTAATTTTAAAAAACCCTATCTTGTTTTTATCTTTTCCACCATTAAGACAGTTTGGAACAGAATACTTATAGTTGTTTTGGGGCCAATTAACTTTTTGCTTGCCACAGTGACAAATCTTAAAGGGATCTATTGTTTAGGCATTCATTTTCTTCACATTTTTGTGGTTTTCACATGAATGTAGCATAGTTGTTCAGCAGGCAGGCAGGCTCTTTTCTTCACCTCATCTGTGCTACAGATTTCAAAACTATTTATGTCAAGAAATGGGAGTAACTAGTTATTTATAACTAATTTTATCTCCAAAAATCATAAACATAATTTTAAAAAAACCAAATATATTGAGGTAAAATATCACCATGATGGTAGCATGACCAGTACATCAGATGAAGTCCAAGATAATTAGAATAAAACTTATGTATAGTTTTACTATAGGATTATATTCTGTAGCTGAAAACAAATATTCTGCAACAAGAATAAAAATAATGTATACTGAAAAATGGAAATAATGGTTTTGTCATGATTAAATGCCATTTCTTTTAATATATCATGAAACAAAATGTCACAACCCTGTGAAGAAATAGCCATCCTGTGAAGTTGAGATATGTGAAAAATTAGTTCAGATATAAGTGAGTTATCAGTATTTCAAAATCTTATTGCTAAATATGTTCTACAAACCTGTAATTGCGATACTACTGAATACTCACAGGTGTCCTAGTCTCAAAGCTTTCTTAGAATGAAAATAATCTAGTTAACAATCAGATAAATTTTAGTATATATAGATACTAAATAGTGCAATATATAGATATTTTATACGTAAATAAATGTAAAAAAAAATGCCTTTGGTGCTATTGCTATTTAAAAAAAAATTGGTAGAGTGCAAACACAAGAATAGAGGAGTGGAGAGAAGGCGGAGCTTCGTTTCGGCGATACAGCTGCGATCTCGGGGCTCTGAGATCGCAGTTGATATTTTCGCCCCTGGTCGGTCCTAACGGACCTAAACCGTCCCGTAGAGACGGTGATTGTGAAGGGCACTGTTCCAGGATCCCAGAGATATTGCAAAATCTCTGGTTTGATCCGGAAGAAGCCCTTTCGCTGGCGGCAGAGAGGCAGCCTCCATAGCTGCTGAAGTCGGGACAGCTCCGGAAAGAAAGTGATTGGAGTGAAAATGTGTCGGCTGGGTGAGAAAAACTCTTTTGTGTTGTAAATTCGCTGAGGTTGGAAAGTTCATCTGGAATAAAGAAGAAATCTGTGAGACTTTTTTTTTTTGACTGAAATTGTCTGAGCGGCGTTTTTTAAAATGATGTCAAATTGAGGCTTGGGGTTTGTTTGTTTTTTTTCTTTATATTTTTTGGGAAAGATTTTACTGTGACTTTGTAGGTAACCGGATTGAATTTTCTCTTATATATATTTTTATGCTCCCTTTGATTTTTTAACTTTCTTTAGGATAGAGGCTCCCTTTGGCTATTTTTTCTTTCTTTTTTTTCTGTATATATTATTCCTTTTTTCCGGCTGGGGGGGAGGAAGAGCATTAAGAAACTTTGTAACACTGCCAACTAGAGGCTTGAAAGTATTTTATTTGAATGGGAGAGAATTGCAAAAAGACCTCTTCTCAAGGACATTTTAACGTGATAAGATAGAGGGAGAGCACAGCAAAATATTATTGCAGGTGCTTTCCTGGACTGTTATCAAGAACACTTGAGGTTTGGCTTTGAAGCTGCTGGAGAAGAGAGTCATAACAAGAGCCTTGGATAAATAAATAAAGTGCAGTGTGCTTTCTTTATATATACCCCACACGCTAGCCTTTTTTTAAATTTCAATTCTAGTAATATTTTTATTTTTGTTTTTTATTTTTTTAAAGGGAAAGCCTCAGGGTTTTTTTTTTCTTTATTTTTCATTTCTTTTTTATTGGGACTTTTTTGCTTTTCCTATCTATGTTCTTGGACCACTTTGTTGTTGTTTCTTTTATTATTATTATTATTATTATTATTGAGACTTTTCAACTGGATTAAGGTGTGAAGAATCTGGGAACTTTTTGTTTTTCTTTTTTTTTGCTCTTAATCAATATTATTATTTTTGGATTTGTTTTTCTCCTTTCTATTTTTTTCTTTTTTTATGGTGGACTATTTCGCAATTGGATTAGGGTCTAGAAGAACCTGAAGATCTTTCTTCTTCCTTTTTTGCTATTTCTTCTTTGGTTTCGTGTTTTTTACTATTGGAGTTTTCCATTTTGGATTATAATTGGCTGCTTTACTAGTTGGATTAAAAGTTAAGAAGAATTTGAAGCCTTGGAAGCATTGAAATGAGCAGGAAACCAATATCAACTGGCATTTCTGCTTCTACCTCTGCTTCCCCACCAGCTGGAGGACAACGCTTAATCCAGACAATGTTGAAGCAAGATAAGGAACAAGAAAGAGTAACTTTACAGATGATTATGCAAGGAATCCAAGATCTCAAGACAAAATCAGACATCATTGAACAAAGAACAGGAAATATTGAACAAAGAACAGAAAATATTGAACAAAGAACAGAAAATATTGAACAAAGAATAGAGAAGACTGATGAAAAAGTGGAAAATATTAAACAAATGATGGTTAAGTATGAGGAGAGATTTCAAAAAATTGAGGAAGGGAAGGAAAACAAAGAGAGAAGATTCACCCAGATCAAAATGGATTTCTGCCAAAGAGACAAATTAGAGACAATATGAGAGTAATTTTGGACACTTTGGAATACTATGAGGCTCATCCTGAAAAGCAAATGGCTTTGATATTCCTAGATGCTCAAAAAGCATTTGAACTGGAAATTTATGTTATTATTATTGGAGCAGATGGGTTTTGCTAAAAAATTTTTTCAAGCAATAGAAGCCATATATAATAAACAGACAGCAAGGGTAATGATGGAGGGGGAACTTACAGATTTTATTAATATAAGGAAAGGTACAAGACAAGGATGCCCCCTATCTCCTTTGTTATTTGTGTTGACCTTGGAAGTGTTGAATAGAAATATTAGGGATGATAAAAGCATAAAAGGAATGAAAATTAAGAAGGAAGAATTTAAGCTACAAGCTTTTAAAGCTGATGATTTAGCTTTTATTTTGGAAGACCCGCTAGAAACAGCTCCAAAGTTATTGGAAAAGATAGAGACTTATGGAGAGGTGGCTGGTTTGAAAATAAATAAAGATAAAACAAAGATTTTGACAAAGAATATGCTATTGAGACAGAGAGAAGAATTGGCAGATCTTTTGAAAATTCAAGTTACAAACAAGGTTAAGTATCTGGGGATATATTTGACAACAAGATGTAGCACATTAAAGGAGAATAATTATATTAAACTTAAACAACAGATAACTACAGATTTGAAGAAGTGGGAAAACTTGCAATTGTTATTAATAGGGAGAATTTCAACAATTAAGATGAATATTTTACCTAGAATTTTATTTTTGTTTCAAACAATACCAATTAGGCTTGGAAAAGACTATTTTGAAGATTTAAATAAAATCATGTTGAAGTTTATATGGCAAGGTAAAAAAGCAAGAATAAAGCTAAAGCTTTTGCAAGATGCTAGAATTAGAGGAGGTTTTGGTTTGCCTAATTGGGAATTGTATTATCAAGCTGCAAGTTTGATGTGGGTCAAAGAATGGATAACATTAAGGAAACATAGGTTGTTGACATTAGAAGGGCATGATTTGCTGTTGGGTTGGCATGCTTTTTTATGGGATAAGGGAACTAAAACACAGGGTTATTTTAGAAGACACTATGTTCGGGAGTCTTTGTGGTTAAATTGGGAGAAGATAAAAAGACAATGTTATTTGAAAATTCCAGTTTGGTTATCGACCATTGAAGCATTTTCCTATCCTATAATCTACAAGAAGGAACAAACAGTTAGATATGGGGAACTTTTGGATGAAAAGGGTGAACTTAAATCGATCCAAAATCTAGAGGAACAAGGTATAAGGATGAATTGGTTTTCATATGTACAAATACATTCAAGGTATGATGAAGATTCTAAAACGGAGGGATTTTATGATAAGCAGACTGATTTAGATAAGATCTTGATGGGTACTGATGAGAAAGTGATTAAAAAATTATATGGTTATTTACTGGGAATGAAATTAGAGGAAGAACAAGTCAAAGAAACTATGATTGTTTGGGGGAAGAATTTTGGATATGGGATTGGTTTAGAGAAATGGCAGAAATTGTGGTCTCAAAATTATAAAATAACAATGTCAACAGCATATAAAGAAAATTTGTATAAGATGTTTTACAGGTGGCACTTTCCTCCGACAAGAATAGCAAGAATGTTCAAGAATAAATCTGAAAAATGCTGGAAATGTCATCAGATACCCGGCTCGTATTACCATATGTGGTGGACTTGTGAGGACGCTAGAAAATATTGGACTATAATTCGCATGTGGTTGGAAAAAATGACAAAGAAACATATAGACTTGAAACCAGAGATCTTCTTATTGGGAATTTTACCTGATATATATAGTAAAGATTTGAAATATCTGATTGTAAATGTATTAACAGCGGCCAGGATTGTATTTGCTAAAAACTGGAAGAATGAGAAAATACCATTACAGGAAGAAATTATTAAGAAAATATTGGAATGTGCTGAGATGAGTAGATTGACATTTGAAATTAGAGAGCAAGAGGATAAACAATTCTATGAAATTTGGGATCTTTTTTATAAATGGCTAGATGATAAAATACGATAATAGAATATTTTAGATAGTAAGAAATATTTTTATCTTGTTATTTTACTATTATTTTGTTAATTGATATTATATTTATAAAGTTTTTTTTTTTTTTTTAGGATTGATCTGGTATGATTATATGATTAGTTGAATAATTTGGTTAAAGTATTGTTAGCTCATAAAGCATGAATGATTAAAAGTATAGTCAAAAAAAAATTTTTTTTGTTTAGTGATTATAGGATATATAAGTTTGGATTGATAATATGAGTTGTTATGTAACATAATTGTAACTGGGACTACAAAATGAATGCACAAAAATGATGAACCAACTGACACACTGCATGTAAATATGAGAGATTTATGTTTTAATGTTTTGTTTGTCTTGTCTGTTTGTAGAAAACTAATAAAATTTTCTTTCAAAAAAGAATAGAGGAGTGGAGAACTTTTCTTGTGAAATATTTCTGGACTTACTCAACTGTATTAATATCCAATATGTAATGCCGATTCCAGACTGATAAGCTGTATTCAAGTATTGGTTTAGCAAATGTTTTGTATGTTCTAGTTAGTAGTTTGATATTACCAGAGAAAAAGCTATGGAGGATTAGGTTAACAATTCTTAATGCCCTTTTGGCTATGTAGTTACAGTGGGCTCTAGCACTTAGATCATTAGAGATGAGTACTTCAAGGTCTTTGACATAGTTTGGATCATCAACAAGGTCTTGACTATTCAGCCTGTATTTTATTTTCTGATTTTTTTTGCCCATATGTAAGACAGAGCATTTGTTTGTTGAGTTGTGAAGTTGCCATTTGTTTGATCGTTCTGATAGATAGTCGAGGTCATTTTGAAGAGTAGCAGTGGTGTTAAATAGCTTTACATCATCAGTGAAAAGAACGCAGTTGCTCTTAATATGATCATAGAGGTCATTTATGGAGAGTTGGTCCGAGAACCCTGCCTTGGGGGACACCACTGTTGACAGGTACAAGATTCGATCGGGCATTCCCTATTTTGATCATTTGTTGCCTGTTTGACAGGAATGCAACTATTCAGTTATGCAGGTGTCCAGAGATACCATAAGATTTTAGTTTTAGGGGTAGTTTGTCATGTACCACTGAATCAAAGGCTTTACAGAAGTCTATGTAAATAGCGTCAATTGCTTTGCCCTGATCAAGTTGTGTAGTCCATATGTTTTTGCAGTGTAAGAGTTGCAGATTACAGGATAGTTTTTTTCTGAAACCAAATTGTTTGTTAGAGAGTAGGTTGTTTGTCTTTAAGCGAATGATAATGGACTGGTTAATAATTGATTCCATGACTTTACAGGCAATGCAACATAAAGAGATTAGTCTGTAGTTTTCAACTAGGCTGGGGTCTTCCTTTTTGAAGATGAGGATGGCTGTGGCTAGTGATCATAGGTTTGGCAAGGAGTTGGTCCTGAAAGATTTTTCAAAGATTATGCTTTGAGGTTCTGCTATGGCAGTGGATAGCTTTTTTAAGAAGTCGGCACATATTCTGTCCGGTCCAATAGAAATGGTTTTAGATTTCATAGTGCTTTTTCAAAATTATCTTCTGTAAAATCAATATGTATTAGACAGTAGTGGGACAAAAAATTTTACTACCAGTTCTGTGGGCATGGCTTGGTGGGTGTGGCAGGGGAAGGATATTGTAAAATCTCCAATCAGAGGTGGTATTTGCTAGTTCTCTGAACTATTCAAAATTTCCACTACCAGTTCTCCAGAACTGGTCAGAACCTGCTGAATACCACCTCTGGTATTAGATCATTGTAGTTGCCTGTGGTTTGATTAGGAAATATTGGGCCTGATCCATTGCTGTTTACAAAGACTGAGCCAAAGAATGTGTTAAAGAGGTTGACTTTAATGCTGTCATCGTTACAGTCTTTACCACTAGGATTTTTCAGGGGTGGGAATGAACCTGGAGTCTTTAAGTTTGTTGTTTACAAAATTGTAGAAAGTGCGGGTGGAATTGGTGCATAGATTTTCCTCTTGTTTAATGTGATAATTGGTGCATTCTGTCTTTATCTGGTGGCATAAATGTTTGCACTGACTTTTAAAGTTGGCAATGTGACCAGATTTGTTTTTCCGCCAAAGGGATTTCTTTTTGGATTGGAGCTTTCTTATTATTTATGGGTAATTTGTTTTTTCTGGTTTTGGAAGTTGTTATTGCTACATATAGTTTGATGACTCTTTTGACTTCAAGTAAAAATACGTTGTAATGGTCTTCGACAGTATTGCACCCAGTGAATAGAATTTGCCAATCAAGAGATGAGAGATCATTGTTTATAAGATCATAGTTGCCTTTTTTGAAGTTATAATTGGGTATCCCGTCAATATGATGATTTTTGTGGGGATATATGTTGAGACAAAAATCAATCATGCTATGGTAACTGTCGGAAAAGGGTTTTTTTATTTGTATTCCGTAAATTGAATTCAAACTGTTGCAGAAGATAAGGTTGAGGCAGTTGTTAAGCTGTTGTTGGTTACTAGTTGTTCCAGTCCCAGATTTGTTACAGCATTGTAGAAGGTTGCACATTCATTTAGGGTCCAATTAATTAGGGTTCAGTTGTACATTCATTTAGGGTCCAATTAATACGAGGTAGATTGAAGTCACCAAGAAAGATAAAAGCATGTGGGCAGGAGGTTGCCCATGTTAATAGTGAATTTAACTTGTTTACATGTTGGATGTCATAATCAGGGGCTCTGTAACATAGTAAGAATCGAAACGTGAAGTTTAAGGACTGTTCACAGGCAATGGTCTCAGGAAGAGCAAGCTCTTGGGTAATTTGGATGTTTTTTAGATGTAGAAGATAGAAACACCACCTCCTCTACAGATTCCACGATCTGATCGATAAACTTGATAGTCTCTTACTGTGGTTTTGGAGTCAGGGAGAGATGCATTGAGCCATGTTTCACAGACAAATATGATGTCGAATTTAGCCGTATTTAGTAAGAGGAAAAATTCAGGTATTTTATTTATGAGGCTTCTTGCATTGAGTAGCTTTCATGTAAGGCCAGTTATAGTTGGAATTGAGGTAATTAGGGGCATGCGTGCCTGTTTTGTGTGGTGGTGGATTAGATGATGTATGATGGTGGATTGGATGATATATGATCTCTCTTAAGAGAAAAACAATTGTCATTGGGCCATTGCTAATATTAGGGAGATAGCGACAGGAAGCAAGATTTGGGGAAGGCAGTTTACATATCATATTAATTGTTGTGCAACTTTTAGGTTTGTCTTCTGGTTTTAAATAAATTGACAGGATGCTGTCCCATTGTTACTGTTAAATTTTAGTCACCACTCCAGTTGACTTTCTAAACAGAATAAGAAGGACAATATGTTTGTTTTTTTCTTCTAGTAACAAAACTCCTTGAGCCATACCACACTTGATTTATAAATGCACTGACCCAATTTGACACAAACTCACTGTGAAACAAGCTTAGCTCATGCTAATTTTCAGATCTGCCACATCCTGCCAAATGGTTTCCTTTCTGACATATCATCATTCATCCATATTTAGGATGGTTTGCAATAGCATGCCAAAGACCAAATTCTATATATGTGATAGTTGTTCAGGATCATTTCATAAAATGCAAGGTTTTCTTTGACTCTCACATACTGAATTGTCTATTGGAATAAACCTTTTCTGTCAAAGTGTGCAATCTTTCTAACTTACTGCAGGATTTTTCAGCATTGTAATTCTCAATGTCATTACATAGTCCTCCTAATTGCCAGAGAAAATTAAATATAGGCACTTAAATGGAACAAAACATGTTATTTATGAATTTAAATATTAAAGGAAATAGAACCCACAATAATAATAAAAACCCTCTTACTGTGCCCTCTTCTAAGTCATTTCAATAACAGAGTGTAAACTTGCCAATCAGAAATTTTCTGTTCAAGAAAATCATATACCATTAACAAAAAAATGAAGAAAAAATTGTTTTCTCTTTCAATCAACAAATATTAAAGAAAATCCTCCCACATGCACCTGGGTTTTTTTGAAACACCATCTACATTCTTATTAATACTCTGGAAAAATGGAAATTGCAGCAAAAGACAAAACAAACCTAATATGATGCTACACTTAGTTGCTTGGAATATAAAAATAAATTATATGCTCAGCATTCCATAGAAAAATGCAAAACAAAATAAATACATTTTCTCAAGAAAAATGTTTCTGTTTACCTTCACCCTCAAGACATTTATATTAACAGTTTCAAAGATCTTTGTTAATCAGTTGCTTAGGAAAATAGCAATTGTATATACTTTCCAACCTATATAAAATTAGGCAACAATGAAAATAGCCTAAAGATTCTATTGTAGTACAGTTTCATGAATGCTTCTTATTGGCTTTATCAGGAAACGTCTTATCATCAGCTTCAGGGTGTTGAAGTTAAATGGATCACTCATGTTTCACTCATGTAAAGAAGAGGACAAAATAGCTCATCAAGTTCCATAACATTTACAGATATTAATTCATATGCATAGCTACAATTTTATATATAACTACTGGTATTACTTAGATAGAAACACCCCATCATATCATAGAAACTGGATGGCTTTCTTTTTCCATTTTAGCTTGGCTTGGAATTTGTACAAAAGCAGTTCATGATATGTTCTACATCCAACCCTTTATTGCATTGAACAGCTCCACCTCGTTTACAAATAATATGGTCATAATATTATTTCTGCATACACCATTTAGTGATGCCCATGTATATACTTAGGTATTATTTGGTTTTTCAAGACTGAGTTAGCAATGAAGAAATCATTGGATTGACAAAAACTACTAAATTGTTCTCCTGCTTCATTCTGTTCCTAAGACATTCAGTCCAACTACATTTTCCTCCTTACTATTTGTAACTTTGGCAGTACATCTTGCTGAATGTTCATTTATCAATTTCTACATCAATTAACATGGCCATTGAAGGTGTTGCAACAAGGTAATCTCTTTGCTATATTCTTCTTGATTATGAAAACAATCTCATTCCTTCTTTTTCATGTCCTGAGCAAAAAATATGACTTTGTGACCAGAAATATTCAGTTCCTGTTCATTTCAATTTGCTGATATATAAGATGGGAATAGGTAATCAATTTCTTTCATCTATCATTGTACTGAACTTTATCAGGTTAATACATCTTACACTCAATGATCCCATGTAATTCTATCCTTGCAGCTTCAGTTATATTTTTTTTGCCTAGCCACATTAGCAATCAGATATCCATTAAGTGGTATTCTGGTTTCTCTTCAGATCATATAAATCTTTTGCCTTTTACTAATGATTCAGAAATTAGAAGACCTGAGGCTTTAATCTAACTAAGTTAAAACTTCATTAGTTTTAACAAAGAATCTTCAGTAGCATGTTAAATACCATTCAACCTGAACAGCTGATCATCTGGCACTGTATCTTATATTTATATTGTCTATCTATGTATTTTGCTTTGTAAAATACAGCAATAGTTTATCATTGCATTTTCCCATAGTACCAAATGATGCCTTTGCTGTTGTTGCTACTGTAAAGTGAACATCAGCTTCCAGCTAGTTGTGTAGTAGGATGATCTTCATGCCTTGGGGGACTCTGCTGGGACTACATCATCTTGGCATTCTTTTCTCATTGGTCCAAGATCATAACCACCCAAGATGAGGCAGCATAGCAGGCCTTGAGGGTCTGTTTCCAGGGGTGGGTTTCTACCAGTTCGCACCTATTCGCTAGAAGCGGTTGTTAACATTCTAAGCAGTTTGGAGAACTGGTTGTTAGAAGAAATTACTGGCCTAATCCTGTAAGGAAGGCAGGAAGGAAACATTCTGGTGTTGCTTACAGAAACTGCCTCTCCATCAACCCTTATTACATTCTTGGCAGGACTAGACTTCTTGTCTCAGGAACATCTCTGGAGTTTTTTCCCCCTCCTTTGCTGGTACTTTGCTTGTGTGGAGTGACCATTCAAAGTTACAATGGCACTGAAAAAAGTCACTTATGACCGTTTACGACTGCTGCAGCATCCCCACAGTCATGAGAGGCCAGGTGAGGAGATGCGTGCCTCGATGTGAGTGGATATTGAATTGGCCAATAACATGACCACCAAGCCATGTCCACCCAATCACATGACCACCAAGCCACACCTGCCAACTAAGCCACACCCACAGAACTGGATATTAAAAAATTTGAATCCCACCCCTGTCTGTCTCTTTTTTCTTTTGTGAAGTAGATAGCTGTACTATCTCAAAGACAAAAAGGTTCTTGAATACTTTGTCAGAATCAATAAAAGTTCTTTTTTAACATTCTTGTTTCTGGTGTTGTTTTCAGCATCAGATGACATGTGTGGCTATATAAATCAAATTGAATTAAATAAAAATATAAATGGAGTCATACAGCTGACCTGAAGGTTGTTTCCAGGTATCAACCTCTTGTAAAATTGCCCAAACTAAAGTAAATCATCACCATCCTCACCAAGCATATATTCTGCAAAAGCCAATGCAAGTTGGCTAGGTTGCATTAACAGAGGGATATCATCAAGATCACAAGAAGTATTAGTACTTATTTTTAAAGCCTTAGTAAGCTGTACGGTGGCTTAGAGGTGGAGCTCTTGCCTCACAATCAGGAGCTATGAGTTTGATCCTAAGTAGAGACTAATATTTGGAATAGACTCTCCTGCTCGAGCAGGGGGTTGGACTAGATGACCTCCAAAGTCCCTTCCAACTCTGTTATTCTATGAGACTGCATTTAGAATACTGCATCCAGTTTGGTCACCATATTATAAAAAAACATGTAGAGACTCTGGAAAATATGCAGAAAAAAGCAACAAAGATGATTACTGACCCAGAGGTTAAAACATATGAAGAATGGTTGCAGGAATTGGGTTTCTCTAGTATAGTGAAAAGAAGGGTTAGGGGTGACATAATAGCAGTGTTCCAGTATTTTAGAGGCTGCCACAAAGAAGACAGGCTCAATCTATTTTCCAAAGCACCAGAAGGCAAGACAAGAAACAATGGATGGAAAAAAATTTAGGAGAGAAGCAACCTAGAACTAAGAGAAATTTCCTAACAATGAGACCAATTAACCAGTGGAATAGCTTCCATTCAGAAGTTATGGTGCTCCATCACTGGAGGCTTTTAAGGAGAAACTGGACAGCTACTTGATTTGGATGATATATAGGATATACAGGAAGTTGACTAGAAGACCTCCAAGGTCCCTTTCAATTCTGTTATTACCAAACTTCGAAACGTGCCTGCTGTTGCAGCCATATTTTCATTTCTCAGATGGCTACCGACTGGGTGGGGGGAGGTGTGGAATGCCAGCCCAGACAACAACAGAAATCATCCCATGAGAACCAAGGTCATCTCAACGGATACCTGGTAAGGCCCAGAAGGAATTTCATAGTAACACCTAACTGGACAATGTGACCTAGTTGAAGTGGGGAGGAAAAAATTCATTCTTTAATTAGTCAAAAACCACAGGAACTAGTTAGACTTGGTTTTGCTTAATGCATGCTGAAATGGTGTACTCAGTAAAGTTATGCTTAAAGAAATCTGATCATCTCGATTTGCTGGCTTGATTGGGTTCATCAGTCGAAACCTTGACAATTATTCTGTTAACTCCTGAGGTGTTCACCTTCACCTTCTTACTCTCACACAAACTGTCTGAATTGTCTCTTGCTTATCAGGTATGCATTGCCTCCTCCTGCTCTCTCTCCTGGGAATTTGAACTCATAGTCACTGTGACTGCTAAAAGAGATACTTGAGTGAAGACTCAGAACCTAATTCAAACATGTCCTTCCATTCAAAGCTCCCAATTGTCTGTTTCCAGGGTGATATTTGGAAATAGTTGTAACTTCAGCAGCCATTAGAAATGCTGTCTTTTGGGCTCTTTGTAACTTAGAGGCCACCATTGTTATAAAATGCAGTTCTTAGATTTGTGGTAGATAAATCTTATCCCTGCAGGAAACCAAGTATTTTTACCATTGTTGCATTGAATGTATTCCCAGTTGAAATTGCTGGTTACCACCTAAAAAATTCTGTTTGATGTGGTATCAATGACCTTGTCTCCATCCTGTTAATTCATCAAGACAGGGTCTGCTCAGAGTGATGCACTCATGTAAAATGAAGAAGAGCCTTTTTGGTTGTATCTCCACTTGGAAATATCTCTGGAGATATGTTTGGTTCCTTTCCTGATTTTGTAGAAGCTTTGAAAAACATTCCTTTTACCCACAGCCATGAGATTGGGATACAGAAGTTATGTTAATGAAATGTAATTCTATCCCTTGGTTACAAACATCTCTAATTTAATTATATGTTACTACATGTCACAATATCTTTGAGCTCAGAGACCTGAATGCTTGTATTCTATTTTCAGAGCTTTCTGAGTATGGTTGTGGGTAACCTCCCTTATATAATTGAAGTCAATGCATGAGTAAACAACATACTAGTTTCTATTGTTCCTATGTTAGCAACAAAGAAAAAAATTGAGGCATTTTTTGTGAGATGCCTCTTGACATTAATAGAATCATTCAATTGCATTTCAAATATTAAAGATGTCGCTGTATAGTGTCTACATAGTGTCATTTTTTAAAATGTTGTATTATCCTGTTACATTTTAAGATATAGGAGATATTTAGTCCCAAAAAACCTATGAAATTAAAAGGATCACTATAGAGTATCTCAATTATTCAAATTATATGAGAGCCATTCACATATAGAGTTATCTGATTCAATGTCTTTATAATTAATTAGAAAAATGATAGCTCCAACTTGCCCTGATTACTTGAAGCCAATTGTATTTTACAGCAACTTAATTGTACAATATTTACTGGAGTACTCAAGAAAGTTTTGTACCATGCTATAAACTTGGTAGCTTCTATAAATGGACCACTTAATATTCTATTTTCAGAGGTGACTCTTTCCAAATCTCATTTACATCAAAGAGATTTTAATCCTTGTGTTACATAAAGAAGGAAACTGGTGGTTCTGACATACTATCAAAATGGAAGTCTGAATGAAAATGGTAATAAAATCTATCTGTTCATGATAGACCCCATGCAGGATCTTGCCTTGCCATGGTACTTTTTTCTTCTTGATTTTCACCCTATGTCTGCTGTTAATAGAAGTGGGGTATAAATAAATAAATCAAGGAAACAACTGAGCAAATTATGCACTTCATGGAAAGAAACTGTAGGTCACTTTTAAGTGCCACCTTATTGATGTCTATTCTTGGATGCTCTGAGATTTATCCAGAATAGTGGCTATATACAGGATGGGTTGATTCACTCTCCTTTATAATAGTAATGGATCAAAAACTTTTTTTTATTTATTTGTCATATTTATATAGCTTCCCATCTCCCAAACATGATCCTGGGTGACATACAATAAAAATGTTTTTGTAAACATGCAAGAAATAGAACCCCAATTAGTCTCGCCCACTGAACATTAGAAAGATTCTCACCATGTGTACTTATTTCTTTTAAACATCTGGTCAGGAATTTGCAGGTGCTCAAGGAAGAAAGGCATTGAAGGATGATCTTGTATTTTGGCCTTCCAAATTACTAAGAGAAGTGCATAAACAAGGACTCAGAGGCACCCCCTACAAATATGAATCTGCCTTTTTATAACCCCATCCCCTATGTAAGAATGTTTTTTTAATCTATAAGTGTTCATTTTCTCTCTACTGTTGTAACAGTCTATCCATTAAAAGCAAAAATAGCCTGTTGCCTAGAACCTACTAGATAACCCATGATCCCTTGAACCATCATTTCAGAAATATTTCCTTACCAGATTCCTCAATGCCTCCAACAATGGCAGAACTTGTGGTGTACTTGAAAAGTTCTTCAAAATTCAGGAAAATATTCAGAGATGCATCTGCCTTGAAAATAGACTGTGGTGAACTGTATGACAGATCAGACATCAGGAACGGACCACGGGAAATGTTTTATGACATTTTGTCTCATGTCCTAAAATGCTTTATGATCATTTTATGTCATTAAATGTTTTATACAATCTGCCCAAGTTCAACTCATGGATTTCAATTTCAAGTCACGGGTCCCAGATCTTTTACACATTCTGTAGGTTAGCCCATTAAAGGAACCTTGGTTGACAAAGATTTGTGTTATGATGCACCATTTCATTCAGTTGAGTGTTTTAGTAGTATATAAATAATTGGTCTACTTCCTTCCCCTCTCCTGATCTGCAGGGAACAGATCTGACCACAAACATTTTCTCACTTTCCAGTTCCTGGAAGAAAAAAAGTAGCTCTTCTTCTATGGAATATTTAGCAATGTATACTTTTCAAACTCCAGTTACTGGATGTATTTGGTAAAATTATTCATTGTGATTATAATTGTTAACCACAAAACAATATCTCTCCTGTTATGGGAAGATAAGTGAAAATACTTTCAGTCACATTGTCTTTAACTCTGACTTTCTCAATCTACAAATTATCATTACTATTATTAGGTTTATTATGACTGCCAACCCCAAAAGTTTCTGAGCCCTTACAACATTAAAATATATAATTAAAACAATTAAAAACATAATAATGAAACAACAGCCCTTTTAAAAAATGACAGAGGTTGCACAAACATTAACCCCAGACCTGGGAACAGAGCCAGTTCCGTATTCCCAGTTTTAGATTTTAATAAATTGTAATTTGGAAGAGTTCCATTTTAACTGGGTTATTTCAATTAAGTTTTAGTTTTAAAATTTTACCAAACCACTCTTTTTATCGCTGGTTTTCATTCAAGGAATGGATGTCTGCCAATTAATTTTCCCCTACTGCAGTCATTTGGGAAAAATAAAATGTTTTATCTATATATCTTCATTCTCTGCTATCAATTCAAATTAAGTAGATTCTGTAAATCTTGAATGTTAAGCATCAGCAGTTTATCAAAATCACAAAAACATCAATAACTCATTTTCTTTTTAAATGCACAGATCAGTTCATGTACTCCTTGAAAAGAATAAAAATTAAAAAAAAAATTATTTGAGCCTCAAATTAAATAAGCTTAATCACTTCTTAACAATTAAATTTAATTTCAAATGCATGTTCAATTTCTCCTCCTCCTCTATCACCACTCTCACCACAACCAAATATTCTCTAAGTTATGCAAATCTATAAGTTCCCAGGATAAAGTTCTCTCAGTGCCAACTGTTCTAATTATGTGAGTTTTGCTTAATACAGGAACAAGAGAAAGCCATAGTTCATTAACAGAATATATTTTGTATGTAAAGTATCCCAAGTGCAATTTAGTTAAATGATGTGAGAAGTAGCAATGCTGAGGAATGCTTCTGGGTTACATCCAGAACAAGACACTAAATCTTATTCAAATGGTTCAAATGCTTCTGTCAGCTACCTGGCCTTGTTAGCACTAAAGACAAATTGAAGTACGTACTATGATGCTTGCAGCTGAAAGAGCAAAAAATCCCTTTCTCCTGACAATTATTGTATTAATAATAAACAGGATTACTGATACATTACTGCTGCCTAAAATTGTCTCTAAAACTGTCATTTGAAATATGCTGTTACGATACTACAAGACCCTTTCCTCTTTGGTTCTCTTCTGTTCCATTTCTTTTCATTCTGTTCCCTTTCCCCTTTCCTCCCCAAATGTTGATATAAGATCATCAAGAGAATTTTTTTTTTTCATTTTTCTGTGCTCTACAAGTAAAATGTCCTTCACAGAATGGTTCAGTTAGAGTTTATCCAAATGTCATCTTGGTGTCATTTCAAGACAGTTCAGTTGATCACATTTCCAAGTACACCACTGAAAGAGTTTGTCACAGGTCGGATCGGATGCAGAGGTGGTATTCAGCAGGTTCTGACCAGTTCTGGAGAACCAGTAGCAGAAATGTTGAGTAGTTCGGTGAACCAGCAAATACCACCTCTGACTGGAGATTTTACAGTATCCTTCCCCTGCTACACCCACCAAGCCACGCCCACAGAACCGGTAGAAAAAAAATTTGAATCCCACCACTGATCGGATGGCTTTATTTTATTACATTTCCACTTCTGCAGTTTTAATCTCTTAATATCAAACATTTTCTTATATGAACTAGCCTGGGAATTTTTAATCATGTAATTTGTTAATGTGTAGGGATGAGCCAATCGATATGTCCATATGCATTTGTGGTTATGCTGTTTTCTCATAGCATAACACTTTGGAATTGAAGAAAAGATTAAACAGGTAGACAAACTTTTTCTTTAAGCCAACCTCAGAATTTCTGAAATTCTGTGGTGCATTAAAAATGAATTTGTATGACTCCCTTTTATAAAACTAATTATTTTCATTAAGGGTAACATTGAGTATGTCAGGCATCTTTTGTGATGACATAATTTAAAATTATATTATGCAATAAACTTAATTTTAATGTACATATCACAAATATGCTTTTTCAAAAGACAACGGGACTTTTTCCTTGAAGGCATTTCATTTTATTTATTTTTTATTTATTTTATTTTGTATAAGCGATTATAAGATAACAGGTATAAGTACTGTATAAACATAGTTATGAATACATGAAATTGATACATATAAGAAAAATAAAAAGAAACACTAGGACAGGGATGATAGGCACATTGGTGCACTAATGCATGCCCCCTACAGACCTCTTAGGAAAGGGGTGAGGTCAGTAGTAGACTGTCTAAAGTTAAAGTTTTTGGAATTTGGGGAAGAAACCACAGAGTCAGGTAGAGTATTCCAGACATTGACCACTCTGTTGCTGAAGTCATATTTCCTGCAATCAAGTTTGGTGTGGTTTATCTTGAGTTTGTATCTATTGTGTGCTCTTGTATTGTTATGGTTGAAGCTGAAGTATTCATTGACAGGTAGGACATTGCAATGTATAATTTTATATACTATACTTAGATCAGACCAAAGGCGGCATAGTTCTAGGTCTTCTAGGTCTAGAATTTTGAGTCTGGTGGCATAAGGTATTCTGCAACGAATAGAGGAGTGGACAAATCTTGTGAAATATTTCTGGACATTCTTGACTGTGTTAATATCAGATACGTAATATGGGTTCCAGACTGATGTGCTGTATTCAAGTATTGGTCTAGCAAATGTTTTGTATGTTCTCATTAGTAGTGTGATATTAGCGGAGAAAAAGTACACAGGATTAGGTTAACAACTCTTAATGCCTTTTTGGCTGTGTAGTTACAGTTTTCTACAGTGGGCTCTAGCACTTAGATCATTAGAGATGAGAACTCCAAGGTCCTTGACAGAGTTTGGATCCTCAACAAGGTCTTGACTATTCAGCTTGTATTTTATTTTCTGATTTTTGTTGCCAATATGGAAGACAGAGCATTTATTTGTTGAGATTTGAAGTTGCCATTTGTTTGACCATTCTGATACATAGTCGAGGTCTTTTTGAAGGGAAGCAGTATTGTCGGTGGTGGTGAATAGCTTCATAGCATCGGCGAAGAGAACGCAGTTGCTCTTAATATGATCACTTAATATGATTAATATGATTTGTCATCCAAGAAGCTTCAGTTCAGCCTGGATGACTGAGAATCTCCATAGACATCTATATATCACAAGGTCTTAACCATACATGAAAGTTTGCACAGGTAAAGTGAAGAGAAATATCTTCGTAGTGCTTTCACTCTGCCAGTGGAAAGTGGATCAAGAGTTTTTAAAAAATAGGTAACACTTTTCCCAGATTGTTTATAGTCTGGAGTGGGGAAATTCATGTAAAGTTTGGGGTCTTCTAGCCTACCTATCATCATTCTTTAGATTGGTATGTATCAACAGTCTAGCAATAGTTGTTTTCTCAAGATAGCTTGCATTAGATTATTTCTATTTATTTCCTAGGAAAAAGAATTAATCTTATCAGACTTACTTTGTTTATATTTCTTACCACTCATTTCCCTCAGAGAGGGCTATATTTTGTTTCTCTTGCACTAATGACTAGATATCTGTTATTTAATTGTGCAATGATGTTATGTCATATAAACTTGATAACTATTAGATGAAGTGTGTTGCATAAAATGTACTATCTCTAATACTAATGTGTGTGTGTGTGTGTGTGTGTGTATGGCATTCAGCTTTGTTCGGGTATTTTCCCACGTCATAGTAGTGGTGCTTTTAAAGTTGAAGCAACGTTTCAGCAGAATCTCATCTGCCATCATCAGGCTTCTGTATAGTGTTCGTCTGTAGATGACGAACAGTATACAGAAGCCTGATGATGGCAGATGAGATTCTGCTGAAACGTTGCTACAACTTTAAAAGCACCACTACTATGACGTGGGAAAATACCCGAACAAAGCTGAATGCCATACAAGTAAGTACCCGTGAAAACTTAAGAAAACACACACACACACACATATATATACATAGAATTGCAATGATAGTAAAGTAATATTCCTTTAAAGAATTAAAGCTAAGATGTTTAAGATGTTTAAGAGGACACTTTTTTAAAACTGGTAGTTCAGAAGAAAACAAAAGATTACATCTGTTGTGTATGCAATATAATAAATAAGTATGAGCTTGGAGTCAAGTGCAGGGTTCTGGACCTGCACTTCTAATTGGCTGTTAAGTGGCCAGACCGGATTGGCCTGTTCTGGGGAATCCGATTGGCCCTTAATAGAAATGTCTTATTGGTTTAAGAGCTAACGTTCTTAGCTCGTTATTGGTTAATCGTTGCAAGGGTTGCCTATATAAGGCAGGTCAATTAAGCAAGTCACTATGTAAATAAAGAGCTGAAGTTCACCGTTCAGAGGCTTGTCTCCATTCTTTATCGCCCATGCTCAAACTTAACAACATCCATGTATACAGTGGTTATAGAAAATCTCTACACCTCTATTAAAATGTCAAGTTTTTGAGGTGTAAAAAAATCAGACACTTTATATATGTGCCTTCACAACTTTGTGTTTGGATTTCTGCTAATGTCTACTTAAAGTAGTTTTTGAAGGTTATATGGAAACTAAAATCGGTTCAGAATGCAGTGGACTGTTAGCCAGGTTGGGGTTAGTTTATGTTTAGCAAAGAAGTAACTATATTGTGAGAACTGTTTGGGCTATCAGTAGGCTTCCTGGTACAGTTTAAATTATTGGTCATTACAGTGGTGGATTCAAATTTTTTTATTACCAATTCTATGGGCGTGGTGGGCATGGCTTGGTGGGCATGGCAGGGGAAGGATAATGCAAAATCCCATTCCCTCCCCAACCCACTAACCTGTTTTCCAACTCCTTTCTCCTGTGCAGGGCAACAAAAGAAGACCCAGCCAATCAGCTGGGACTCGGGACACAGAAAATAGATGGGGGCTGGGGCAGTCAGAGGTATAATTTGCTGGTTCTCCGAACTATTCAAAATTTCCACTACCAGTTCTCCAGAACTAGTCAGAACCTGCTGAATACCAGCTCTGGGTCATTACCTGTAAAGCCATACATGGTTCAGAATTCTTTTAAGAAAATATGCGCTTTTGTTTCCTGAGCCAAATGGCTTGGATGATGGAAATGAAAAAGCAGATCTATTCAATGGCCACCTCAACTCTATGAAATTCTTTTTCTCAAAGGTTAGGATGCTGTGATAAATATATTTTTTACTCTATACCTTCGAAGTGTACACTGTGGGTTTGATGGGCATTATATATAATATCTGGTGACTGTTTTTAATAGATTTTATTCTGATTTTTATCATTCTATGCTTTTTTTTTTTTTTTTTAAACAAATTTTATTGATTTTACAGAACACAAACAAAACTAAAAGATCTTTTCTGAAGGTTGTCTGATCCCGGGTTGAAACTCTTCGCACAGACACAAATTCAAACATCATATTCACTTTATATATCCTTCCATATCTTATTATCATTTTCTTTTTTATATTATATATATAAACCATTTTTATCAATTTTATATAAACAATGCACAAGGCATAACAGCTTATAAGTTCTTTTCTAAGAAAAAATAATAAAAGAAGAAAACCAATAGAACATAACAATCCCAAATTATAGTATCAATACTTTGTCTATTTAACTTCATATCTTATCCCAACTTCTCCTTTTCATCCAAATTATTTCTTATTAATTAAAAAAATTTTTTTTTGCCTTTTTTCAATATACAACATCCAAAAAAAAAAAAAAGCATAACAAAACCTTTATATATCCTTCCATATCTTATTACCATTTTCAATAATATTCTTTGTCTGTTCTATTTCCAATTATCCATTCATCTTTTTTCTTTTATTATACTTCTCCTATACACCAATTGGAGTAACGTCTATAACTCATTACCCTAACTTAAAAGTACTTCATATAACAATTTTTCTTGGGATTCTGTTTAATAGATTCTAAAATTACATAATGAATTTTATACTCTAAATACACATATAAAAAACACAATCTTATGTACCCTCCAGAATCCCTCTTTTATCCTAAATTAAATTCACCCATTGTCTCTGAATAAACTTTTTTTCTTTAGATCTTGCTTCCCCCCATTGAGGCTTCTCCTCCCCCCCTTTCTCTCTTGCTTATTCTTCTCCTTGCCCTTTTTACCCCTTTGTCTTTCCTCCTCCCTTTTCTTACTCCCTTTCCTTTGCTTTCTAACCTTGCCTCCACCTTTCCGCTCATTTTTCTCTTCTTTGGTTGTTTTTATAATTCTTAAAATCCCCTTTCTCTTATCCTTTTTCTCCTCCTCCCCGGAAAGAACCCATTGTTCATCAAAGATGGCTTCTTCTTCCTCTTCTTCTTTGTCCCAGTCCTTCTGCTGCATAGTCAACTTTTCATAAGTACATAACGCCATTTCTAAGAATTGAAACAAAGTGCCCAAAGTATCTTCCTTTTTATATTTTTGATATTCAGTCTTTAATTCATCCACAAGCGATGCCATTATGAAAAGAGAAACTTTTCCCAAAACAACCACAAGTATTTTTAATCAAAAATAATTCAAAAAAAAGTTCCAAAAATTAATACTTTTCTTCCTTCTTCTCTTTCTCTTTCTGGGGTTAATGTTTAATCAAAGAGGTCCAATTACCATATACCTTTCTTTGGGATTCTAGGCAATCTCCTCCTTTTTCAGCTTCTGCTCCAATTTTTTTTTCCTCTCCCTTCCCACTTGCAATATCAATTTTAAATAATCAGAAATCCATACCTCCAACAAGGGTTTTCCAATTTCTTAAGTTTTTCAATGTCCAAAAATCCTTTTGTCCCTTAGCTTCAACTCTCAAAACAATTCACTTTCAATGTCCAATATGTCCAAACATTTCTGCTGTTTCCATGGGGTGGGAGAGTGAAGAGAAAAAAAAAGTTCCCTTTAACAGCTTCTCCGCCGCTTTCGATCTTCTTAGGGATACAATGTATCCTCCAGCAATTCAAACAGCTCAGTTCCAACCAATTTGAAAGATGTTACTTGACCCGGCTCAGACAGCACTTTCACTCTTCTTACTTCCTCCAGCGCAATCTTACCCGGTTGCTGGCTTCTTTGTGGCGGCCATTGCTGACCGCCGCTCCACCGACTTGGGAAAAAGGGGTTTTTCCGGAGAAGGAGGGGGTCTGCGACACCCCCAACCCCCTGTCCGACTCCCCTCTCTCTTCAGCTGTCCCTACAGGGCAGCCATATCCCCCTGACCCATCTGGATCGGGGGTACCTCGGCGGCTAGCACAGCAGGAATCGCGAGCTGTCATGAATTCCTGCTGCCCCGAAGCTACGCGAAACCGGAAACCCCCATGCTTTTGATGTTCTATATTTTTATTATATATTTACTTTTCTGAGAAACCCAATCTGTCATTAGAATGGAACAGAAATATTAAGAACGAAACAGTAGAGAGAAAAGTGAGAGAGAAGGAAACCCAAATATGTCTCTTAGATTTTATAGATAAAATAAATACATGTAATACAAAAAGAAATTTACAATTTGAGGCTGAGCAAATTACGCAGTTCATGGGAAAAAAATTCAAGTGTGCAAAATTATTTTTAACATCTGAATATACACTGCTCAAAAAAATAAAGGGAACATTTAAACAACACAATGTAACTCCAAGTCAATCACACTTTTGTGAAATCAAACTGTCTACTTAGGTAGCAACACTGACAATAAATTTCACATGCTGTTGTGCAAATGGAATGGACAACAGGTGGAAAGCATAGGCAGTTAGCAAGACATCCCCAATAAAGGAGTGGTTCTGCAGGTGGTGACCACAAGCCACTTCTCAGTTCCGATGCTTTCTGGCTGATGGTTTGGTCACTTTTGAATGCTGGTGGTGCTTTCACACTAGTGGTAGCATGAGACGGAGTCTACAACCCACACAAGTTGCTCAGCTAGTGCAGCTTATCCAGGATGGCACATCAATGTAACTTGTGGCAAGAAGTTTTGCTGTGTCTATGTAGTGTCAAGAGCATGGAGGCACCACCAGGAGACAGGCCAGTACATCAGGAGATATGGAGGAGGGCATAGGAAGGCAACAACCCAGCATCAGGACCGTTACCTCCACTTTTGTGCAAGGAGGGACAGGAGGAGCACTGCCAGAGCCCTGCAAAATGACCTCCAGCAGGCCACAAATGTGCATGTGTCTGTCCAAATGGTCAGAAACAGACTCTATGAGGGTGGTATGAGGGTGGTATGAGTGCCCGACATCCACAGGTGGGGGTTGTGCTTACAGCCCAACACTGTGCAGGATGTTTGGCATTTGCCAGAGAACACCAAGATTGGCAAATTTGCCACTGGCACCCTGTGCTCTTCACAGATGAAAGCAGGTTCACACTGAGCACAGGTGACAAACATGACAGGGTCTGGAGACACCATGGAGAACATTCTGCTGCCTGCAATATCCTCCAGCACGACCGGTTTGGCAGTGGGTCAGTAATGGTGTGGGGTGGCATTTCTTTAGGGGGCCACACAGCCCTCCATGTGCTCCCCAGAGGTAGCCTGACTGCCATTAGGTACTGATATGATATCCTCAGACCCCTTGTAAGACCATCTGCTGGTGCGGTTGACGCTGGTTCCTCCTCATGCATGACAATGCTAGACCTCATGTGGCTGGAATGTGTCAGCAGTACCTGCAAGACAAAGGCATTGATGCTATGGACTGGCCCACCCATTCCCCAGACCTGAATCCAATTGAGCACATCTGGGACATCATGTCTCTCTCCATCCACTAGCACCACGTTGTACTACAGACTGCCCAGGAGCTGGGAGATGCTTTAGTCCAGGTTTGGGATAAGATCCCTCAGGAGACCATCCACCATCTCATCAGGAGCATGCCCAGGTGTTGTAGGGAGATCATACGGGCATGTGGAGGCCACACACTGAGCCTCATTTTGACTTGTTCTAAGGACATTACATTAAAGTTGGATCAGCCTGTCGTGCTTTTTTCCACTTTAATTTTGAGTGTAACTCCAAATCCAGACCTCTATGGGTTGCTTAATTTGATTTCCATTGATAATTTTTGTGTGATTTTGTTGTCAGCACATTCAACTATGTAATGAACAAAGTATTTAATAAGAATATTTCATTCATTCAGATCTAGGATGTCTTATTTTTGTGTTCCCTTTATTTTTTTTGAACAGTGTATATAATCAAGCTAGCAAATTCTATTCATGAGCAATGGATAAGAACTGTGTTAAGCCTAATTTAATGAAAAGATACTATCAAAGTCTATATTTCTACCAAATTTATGGTAAAAGTTTTATCTAATTGAGATTTACCATGGCGTTGGGAAAGAAGTCATTGCGTTATTTTCTGTTGGAGGACAGAATGAAAAAAGGCAGATATTGTAGCCTCCTGGGTGATGGGCTCAAAAGAAAGGTCACATTTAGACTGGCTAAAGAGTGACAAAAATGGGATATTGTAATTTCAGTCTGTTTATATATTAAGAAGGATTATTTATTAATCAGTAATATCAAGTTGCCTTATTTGGCCATTACTCAGCTGATAGTAAAACTTACTCCTTAGTGTGTCTTGATTCCTTGAGAAAGCAATTGCAGTTGACCTGGAAGGATTGTTACATTATAGATTGATAATAAATCCTCTAAGGCGTTAAAGATATTGATACCTCTAATGAAAATGCTCCCAATAGTTATAATTATGGATTTTGAATTTAGTTGTTATGGCTTCAGTCAACTCATCTTGAAATTGTGAATTTAAAACTTAGAGGGATAGCAACCTCTCAATTCTTAGCTAATCACTCAGAAATAGCATCTTTATCCTGTAGGGCTTAATTTTCATTTCCTAGTCCTGCTTCTCTAATTTCACTATAGCAGAGTTTGAACTGCTGTACACACAATGGTCTCAGGGCAGACATTTTGACTGAAAATACTGATTAGAAGACCAGGCTAATACCAAGGATATCCAATACCAAAAAGAAATAGAGCCTTTCATTTGAAGAAACATTTGACATATAATTTTAATGTATTAAGTTTTTATTCATTTGGGGACTGTTTAATTTAATATTTCAGTTCTGACAGATTAACATGGATAACATTGTTAAGAGCAAGTAAAATCTTAACAAGTTTAAATTGCAGTTGCAGTGATAAACTTAGTTTCCATAAAAAATCTATGCAGGAAGTTATTGTAGACTCAAATAGACTTCAAAAACCAGTGTTTCCCAAGTCTGATTAGAACTCATTAGCAAACATGTTGGCAAGAGGAGGTAGTTAAGACCTGAGCTTTTACTGTTTATATTAGACTACTTCAGGAGCAATTTACTTCTTCTTTTTAAAAGTAGTGCTGTTCTCTCTATAACGATTTAAACACAGGTGGTACATTTCCATATGGTGAAAAAAATTAAGAAAGGGAAGGAATAAGAATACAAAAAGCTAACCAGGCATACTAATTCAAGTTTATTAATAGAAAAAGCAAAACAAATAAATATGTGGTTTAATTATATAATATTTACAGTCACAGCTGTTTAAAAATACAGGTTAGAGCTGAAACTATGTAACAGGGAAAGAGGCGAATGAAGGTTTTTCATGGCACTTATAAAATGTAAATGTATTACTAATTATGGTAAGCTTGGCCCCATGTAGCGACTGATAGCATTGTCAACTGACCTAGTTTTTAAAATTATCTGGGATGTGAAGGTAGATTTTATAATGATACTTCCCTTAGGATATTAGACAATTAGCTCCAAAATCAGTCCAAAGCAATTTAGTGTTATAAAAAAATTCAAAGGTTATTTTATACTGGCAGTTTTATGTTATTAGGTACAACTAAGAGGCACCTGTTTCAAAAATGTTTTCACTGTGATATGGTGACTATATGATTAGAGTTGCTATCATTATACTAACAGTGCAACCCAACATATTTATTCAGAAATAACTTTAACTGTATTTAATTGTTCATGACTCTAGGCAGTGACATATTAGGATATGAAAATATTTTTTCACATTTTTCAGAAGTTTCTTGCATGTATCAAAATTATTTGGATCATGTGCTTATAAACTCTTTTAAAAAATTATCATTGTGTTCTTCTTGCTTTAGACAGGGTTGAAATGTAATGACATCCCAAAGATTTGATAATGGGATGAACTTTTGAATGAATTATTCTCATCCAAATACACCATAGTTCATTAAATTTTGCTGGTGCTAAAGTATAAACTCTTAGATTTTATAAACTCTTGGCTTTTTAAGAGGATGAAAGGCTGGGATGTTACAAAGCTATCAATATGTAGGAATGTGGGTGTTTGTCCCCGTATGTTATCTATCTGGTTTTACCAAATTCATGCAAATTAATTATTAAACAGAACAGAATGATAGAGTTGTAAGGGACCTTGGAGATCTGCTAATCCAGGGGTGTCAAACTCCAGGTCCGGTGGCTGGATCTGGCCTGGGGGTGCTTAAATCTGGCCCGCTGGGCCACCCTGGAACCAGCAAAAGACCAACCCATGGTGCTTTGCCAGTGAAAACAGAGCTTGGGCCTCACGTGGCACCTCCAGTGAAAATGGAGCTTCATTTTCACTGGCAGAGGGTTGCAGGAGGCTGCTCTGGCAAAAAATGAGACACATGGGGGGCACATGTGGCCCACCCCAGCTCCGTTTTTGCTGGCAAATGGCTGCAGGGGAGCATCATGGCCAAAAACGCAACCCAGGAGCCTGTTTTCACTGGCAGAGCACTCAGGCCATCACAGGCAACCCTGACACAAGTGATGTCAAACTAGCCACGCCCAGCCTGGCCCCTGAGGTCAAACAACACCCTGATGCTCAGGCAGGAAGCCTATGCTATTTTAGATCAATGTTTGTCTAAACTCTTAAAAACTAGGAAAAACAATAAAACAAAAACTAGCTAATGCATTGATAAATGTCTAATGCTGAAACACAGAAAAACAGTGAAATATGGGCCTTGGCACTAAAATGCAATCTAGAAAGGTGATTTGAATACTGTTCTCTCTCTACGCTTGTTGGAGCTTATGCATATGGGAACTGGATTTTTGGTAAGTATCTTAGGCAGAATTACATGTACAAGGAGAAAGTAAACGCAGTTTAGGCCTGAAAATGTCATGCAGAATATAAAAATATATTGGAGAGATCTCCTTAGAAAGACATCTGAAGGAATTAAGTATCATCCACCTTCCAAATGGAATATGAATTACTTTTATCTATGTTTACTTGACATTCTACCTAAGTTTTCCTGAGAGTAAATTCTATGAATTTTCATAGATCTCTTTTCCCTAGGAGACCTGCACAGATCAGAATGATCATTGGAACCAGTTGCTACCTTGCCACTAAACTTCTCTTTCAAATAACTCTAGTGCAGGGGTGTCAAACTCAGTTTCATTGAGGGGCGCATCAGGGTTGTGTTTGACCTTGGGGGTGCAGGGGGAGCATGGCCAGGGTTAGTGTGGCTAGCTTGACATCAGCTCATGTCGGGTGCGTCTCTGGTGGCCCAAGCACTCTGCCAGCGAAAACAGGCTCCCGAGCTCTGTTTTCGGCTGTGACAGACTCCTGCAGCCCTCACTGGCAGAGGCACCATGGGCCAGTCCTTTGCTGTTTCCAGGATGGCCCCATAGGCCAGATCTAAGCACCCTTGAGTTTGACCCCCCTGCTCTAGTGCATAGTGATGGCCAATATGGTAAACCAAATAGTACTTCTGAATAGAAAATATCAGACCTATCCAAACACAATAGACTTCAGATTTAAAAGGTCTTAGTTTCCTAACAGCTGAGATATGAATTAGAAAATCATTGTCTTGTTGTGTGGATATTTATAAAACAAACTTATAAGCTTTTAGAAAAGTTCACCTATCCCTGGACTGTATTACTGAAGTTATTATTCTCTTTTAGGCCTCTATTTTGCACTGGTGACACCATTTTTGTTTAACAAGAAAACTGAAGTGAGACACAATATCAATGTTCTGGTACAAAGGGTACCGCACAGAGGATGGTCAGGTACGATTTCTCATTGCTACTGATCTAACAACATAAATAATGGGTATACATTTTAGGTACCTAGATTTAATTTATATAAGAAATATATACCTAATAACATATGTACCTAATAACATAAAACTTGCCAGAAAGATTCACAGGAATAATAAACTATATGTCAACTCATAAAACATATTGTATACACATTTTATAGTTGTCAACAGAAAGGAGTGGGGACTTTCAAAGAGCAGGCAGCAGTGTGGAATCAGAAGTACATTCCATTCATATTTTCCTAAGAGATTGATAAGATGACTGAAGCTTCTGCCATGAAAAAATCTAATTGGAGAGCATAATTGATTACTCTTGGCTATGGACGTGTTTCATTGGATGATACACCCAGAAGGGTGGGGGGGAAAGCAGGATCAAGGGTTACAGTGAATGACATATCTCAGAGTTGGCTGTGCCCAGGCAAATGCCGGAATGGTAACTTCTAATAAAATCCAAAGAAGTTTTGGGAGTGTGGCTCGAGGCTCATGATTTAATTGGAGTAACTGCCGGAATCTTGACACTATAAGCTACCTACAAGGTTTGTGGACTCTCCATTTTTGGAGATTTTAAAAAAGAATTAGAACTCTTCTTCTTAAGAAGAGTTAGAACTCTTTAGAATTAGAATAGATAATCCATTCTCAAAATTTTATGACTATATTAGCTATGTTATTTTAAAGTACTTTTGGACAAGCATTTTTCTCTCCCAGTCATAAGATGCACCAGCGGTCCACCTTACAGATCTGGTGTAATTATTATAGGAAAAAAACATAAGCATGTTCTAAAATGTTATATAGAGCTACGTTTTTCCACTCATTCATGAATGATATATGATTGAAGCATCATCCAGTTCTATTATTGTTTATTTATTGTGTGATATAGAAAAGGCAAATATCTCCAAATTCTATTTTTTGTTTTAAATTACACCACTTTTAGTTGTTAAACCTAATAATTTAAGATTAACGAAATTACACATAGGAAAAGAGCATATCACATATAAATGTTTATCAAATAATCATAGAATGGAAAATATGGATAAAAAGCATTTTTTCTCCCTAACAAATAAAATTTGGGACTATCAATTGAGACTAAATGCAGGAAGATTCAAGATAGACAAAAAATGCTGGTACAGTATATCTTTATACAATATATACAGCAGTTAATTTGCTCCCATCAGCAAAGCATTAGTTGCCACCAATTCAGTTTTTTTTAAGGGAGAATAACAAGCTATCAAGGATTGCTAATCTTTTATTTTTATGTTATTTCCAGAATAAAAGAAAAGGAAAACATGATTTTAGGGAATGCAAGGGAGTCTTACCCTACTTTTTGAGTTTTGCATCTGGACAATTAATGAATGATACAGAATGTTGGATTACATGGAACGTTGGCCTGATCCAGCTGGACATTTTTTTTAAATATCCTTACACTATTTGTATTGTTATTGCTAAAGAAGCTTAAGAATTCCAGCAGGAAATAGGATAGGGAGAGCAAAAGGAGATTTTGTTCTGAGATCAATTTGCAAATTAAATGTCACATGAAAGTTGTTAAAATATTTAATTACATCATGTTTTCATCTTTGAAATGTAATGTGTTTTTTGCTTAAAAAAACAGATTTACTTGGAAACCCAGAGAGACAGCAGAACCACTTCAGTGCCTCAAAGATCATAGAACTGGAAGATAGTTATAGTTAAGAAGATAAAAGTGGGAGTTCTCAGATGTTACACAGCAGCAACCAGACAATTTGTTATGCAAAAATATTTACAAAGTAGTCTCCTTGTGAATATCAGATGTCAGCAGGAGCAATTTTAATGCTCCATGATCATTCTTTGCTTTAACTACAACAATTCTTGGATGCAAAGTGATGAACAGTTGGGACCTAAAATCAAGCGCAGAAATGACTGTAAAATGTGGAAGCATAAGTAGATTATTTCAATAGCTCTCTAAGGTTCCAGGCTTTCTAACCCTCTGAAGTGGGCTGGGGATTAAAATAAAAATCTGTTGCATTCAAAGCATATGCTCTGTGATTGAATTGATGTTTCCCAGACTCACCAAGAATCAGAGCTTTGCAGAATAATAGACCCATACATTGACTTGGAATAACAAATCTTTGTTAAAATTTATTACGACACTTTTATCCCGTATTTCCCTTCTGAATACAAAGCAGAACTTTGTGTTCCCTTCTGAACCCATAGCAGAACTAAAATATCTTGTAACTTTAACAGACCAAAATTGAGGATGATAATCTGTTTTATTGCAGAGTCCCAAACTTTCATTCCATAATTTAAGCTCTGAGGAACACAAAAAGCATGTGAGGCAAGCATATTAATTGCTGTCTTAAAACAAATTCACTCCAAGTCCTCTATTACACCCTACTTTACTAGAAACTCATGTGCTGTAGAAGAGGGCAGCTTTTTAAAAAAGCAGAACTTCCCTTGTAGTATCCAAGGAGAAAACTGCATTTACTTTCATAACCCTAACTTTATTAACTTAATCCTTTGAACCACTCTTCCATTTCTAGACAGAACAAGTCTTTTTCTCTTTCTTATAATTAAGGTAGTATACATTTGCTGGAATGATCGTACATATTTTTGTGACATCATTAAAATTATACTATAAATAGAAGAGAATACATGTCGTTCAGAACTGAAGTGTGGAGTATTTGGTGCTCTCTGATCTTAATTGTTTGCTTGCAAGTCTTTCATTATCTGACCAGGTAACATCATCAGTGCTAATGAATGTGGGGTTTCCACCCTGTTTATATACAGGACAGGGCAAGCTACCATATACAGTATAAATTATTATTACTATGTATTGGGTTGGGCAAGCTACTTGTATATACAGGGCAAGACAAGTTACTGTAGGCACTATATATTATGGTTCATTCCACAGTCAGCCAGATGTTTAGACAAAATTGATATTTTATCAACCGAACAAGTTCTTCTCACCTAGGATTGGCAAATATTTGATGATGTTAAAAGATATTGTCACAGGATGTAAGCTGCTCCAAGTAAAGCTGCTTTTCGCAATTGACTGATGGTGAATGTGTTAATGCTGATGGCATTTAAGTAGTACTCCAGTTGTTTTAGGATTGCACCCAAGGCTCCTATAACTATTGGTACTTATTATCTTTACTTGTTTTTGTCATAGTTATTCTACATCTATTTCCAAGTCTTTGTTTTTGTGGTTTTCTTCAGTTCTTTTTCTTTTATTCTGCATATTGGATAAAGCAAGCTGCTATATATAAATGAGAAGCAAACCTCACACTTACTAGCATCGATAATGTTACCTAGTTAAATAATTATGCATCAGCAAGCAAACAAGCTCAGAGGTTACCAAAGACAACACATCAAAATATATATTGCATGCAGTATCATCACATATTTATTTATTTTATTTTATTTATTTATTTGGTTTGTCAATTGCTTACAAGATAATAGGTATAAGTAAAAACATAGTTATGAATACATGGATACATATAAGAAAAATAAAAAAATAAAAGAAACAATAGGACAGGGACAGTAAGCCCGTTGGGTTGGGTTGACATTACCTACAATGGAGAATGGTTAGTGAAGTTGATGGAGTTGGCTGAGATAAGAAACTTACAGCTCCGAATAGAGAAAAGACGTTGGTTAATTTTAATGCTGATTAGAAATCCATTCTTGACTTTCTGCATAAAACTGAAAAAAGTGACACGATATCTGGTTTTGATTATTAAAAATAATAGTGGATAATAAAAAAGAATGAAAGTTGTATTGTAGGAGTTTAATGTAAATGTATACTTTGTTGTAAAAGAAAGTCAGAAATTACTTCTTTGTATACCTTTTTCTTTTATGTCTGCACTTTGGACTTTGTTTTCATATTTGTTCTCTATTTTCCATCTTAATTATTAGTTCTTGTTACTTTTAGCTCTTTATTTTAACATATAATAATTTTTTTAAAAAAATGCAATTGGAGGAGAAATTTCATTATTTAATCAATCATTATAATCTATGTTTCACAGAATAAAATCAGTCATTTTTTTTTCAAAAACTAAATCATTCAATTACTTCCATTCTAAAATGTTTCCTGCTGTTAGCTCTGTTATTGTGGGATAATATTCTCAGCCAGTATGTATACGTATGCATCTAGGCAATGTGCCTTTTAGTAAACACTGCATATTTAAAATTGGATTAAGGAGTTCTCCGTGTTACAATTTAATATTTGCTTTTGTGAAACTTAGGTACAGGAATGGATGGCAAAATATATTTCCATTATCATGAAAAGAGTTTTATTCTGTGGTTACTAAATAAAAATATCAACAACTCATCTATAAAAAAGGATCACTGTTCATAAAAGTGACAAAATAACTTAGCAGCAGATAGTTTCTGAGAGGTTTTTACTTACAACATACATATATATATATATATATATATATGTTTTCTTAAGTTTTCGCGGGTACTTACATGTCTGGCATTCAGCTTTGTTCGGGTATTTTCCCACGTGGTGCTTTTAAAGTTGTAGCAACGTTTCAGCAGAATCTCATCTGCCATCATCAGGCTTCTGTATGGTGTTTGTCTATGAGTCAAACTTTTACAGTGGTTTCAGATTTAAATTTGGGGCAGCCTATTGCTGTGTCAGAATGGTTTTTTCTTCCTCCTGATTGGTTGAGAGTCTTGGTCTGTGTTTATTGGTCTTGGAGTTTGCTGTGTTCTGCTACTAATATCTTCTGTCTGGTTTTTTTTTTGGGGGGGGGGGCTCTTTTTGTATCTTGATTGGCTGGCAACATTGTGTTACTTTGCACTAAAGGCCTCCATTAAAGTAACACAATGTTGCCAGCCAATCAAGATACAAAAAGAGCCCCCCCCCAAAAAAAAAAACCAGACAGAAGATATTAGTAGCAGAACACAGCAAACTCCAAGACCAATAAACACAGACCAAGACTCTCAACCAATCAGGAGGAAGAAAAAACCATTCTGACACAGCAATAGGCTGCCCCAAATTTAAATCTGAAACCACTGTAAAAGTTTGACTCATAGACAAACACCATACAGAAGCCTGATGATGGCAGATGAGATTCTGCTGAAACGTTGCTACAACTTTAAAAGCACCACGTGGGAAAATACCCGAACAAAGCTGAATGCCAGACATATATATATATATATATATATATATATATATATATATATATATATATATATACATACATACATACATACACACACACACACACACACACACACACACACACACACACACACACATATATATATATATATATATATATATATATATATATATATATATATATATATATATATATATATATGTTTTCTTAGGTTTTCGCGGGTACTTACATGTCTGGCATTCAGCTTTGTTCGGGGGGGGCTCTTTTTGTATCTTGATTGGCTGGCAACATTGTGTTACTTTATTGGAGGCCTTTAGTGCAGCTTGGCTTCAGGTAAATGGATGGCTATCATTCGTTAGGAAGCTGGGTTTCATCTGGGTGCCTGGTTGGGGTGTGTTTGAGCTGGAGGTATCAGGGGGGATCTGTTTGTGCCCAGGTGTTTGCCTGGCTTGTGGTGTGGAGATTTTTTTGTTTGTGAGTGCAATCTTCCAAATGATTGACAGTCTGGTGGAATCATCTCTTCTGTTCATGCTTTCTGGTCTTTTTTCAATCTCTATGGCTTCTCTGATGATTCTGTGGCTGGGATTTTCTATGGTGGCTAGGGTTTTGGTGCCATTGAAGTTGATGTTATGACCTGTGGCTTCCATGTGTTGGACAAGTGAGGAAGTGTGTTCCAACTTTTTGACTGCATTTTTGTGTTCATCCAGGCGGGTGCTTATTCTTCTATTGGTCTGTCCAATGTATGTGGCTGGGCATGAGGCACAGGGGACTTCATATATGCCTTGGTTTTCCAGGTCAATTTTGTCTTTGGGGTTCCTGAGGATGGCTGCTATTTTTTTGTCTGTTTTGAAGGCAGTCTTGATGTGGTGTCTGTATAGAATCTTACTAATTTTGTCTGTAGTGCCTCTTATGTAGGGCAGGACAGCTGTTCCACGGGTCTGTTCATCTTCTGGGTCTCTATTATGTCTCAGTGTGTTTTTGTGAATCAAGCTGGTGATTTTGCTTTTGTGGAAGCCGTTGGCTGTCAATATTTTAGTCAGGGTGCATAGTTCAGTCTTAATGTGTGTCTTGTCTGCCAGGCATTTGGTTCTAGTAATTAGTGTTTTAGCCACGGAGTTTATCTGTGCTGGGTGGTGGTGGGATTGGGCGTTGAGGTAGCGGTTGGTGTGTGTTTTCTTCTGGTATATGGTGTGTCCTAGTGTGCCATCTGTTTTCTTGTAGATGAGTACATCTAGGAATGGTAGTTGTTTGTTTGTTTCTGTTTCCATGGTGAACTTGATTTTGGGGTGTGCGCTGTTTAGGTGTGTTAGGAAGTTGTTTAGGTTTTCTTGTCCATGGGGCCAAATCACGAATGTGTCATCGATATATCTTAACCATAGTTTGGGTTTGAGTATGGCATTAGCCAGGGTTCTGGATTCGAATTCTTCCATGAACAGGTTTGCAATGACAGGTGACAGTGGTGATCCCATGGGGGCTCCTTCAATTTGTTTGTATCTTTGTTCTTTGTATATGAAATATGTGTTGGTTAAGCAGTGTTCTGTTAGTTCTATGAGGTGTTTAGCTGGTTGGTATTTATTTTTGATTATTTCGAGGGTCTCTTTTATCGGGACTTGAGTGAATAGTGAAACCACGTCAAAACTTACAAGCAGATCTTCTTGCTTCACATGTAGATCTTTGATCATTTCCAAGAAGTGGTATGAGTTTTGCACATGAGAAGCTGCTGTTTCAGCATGGGGCTGTAGCTCTTTTGCTAGGTGTTTAGCCAGGTTTTGTAGTGGTGCTCCTCTGCTGAAATGTTGCTACAACTTTAAAAGCACCACGTGGGAAAATACCCGAACAAAGCTGAATGCCAGACATATATATATATATATTTTCCATTTCAGGTTTCTTATATTGACCAGCATATGCTTTTCTAGACTGCTGAGATTTCTGATTTCAGTCACAATAGAGTTAATTCATATACTACCTATTTTCTATTGGTTTTGAAACTTAGCTTCAAATTTCAAGCTTCAGAATTGCAGTGCAGAGAATACATCAGCTTCTTTTTTTTGCAATATTTACATAATGGGAGGATATATGACCACTCTTCCCCTTATCCTTTCTTCTCCAGCTGCATTAAACTTCTTTAGAAGACAGTGATAGATCACTAGTTCTCCATACAAAAGGTATGAAGTCTAGGGGAGAAAAACATAGCCATTTCCAACAATATTCCAATAACAACTAACAATCTTTGGGAAGAAATAAGACACAGAAAGAAACAGGGCAAGAAATACAATGGGTACATTGCATATTTGTTGTCATAGTTGTATTGTCAACCATTCTAATTTCCAGATGCATTATTTAGAATTTTCAGCCAAGTTTGGTTCTTCACTGTAATGCAACATAAGCACAAGACCTACCTCTTGGGTTTGCTTCTTTAGAAAGCTCTTTTTAAAAAAACAAATAAACACAATTTGGCAGGCTTCCAAAAATTTATTTCCAAGCCATATTAAGCTGTTATTATTATCATTATCAACTTGTCTTTTTTCAATCTATTCATTAATTCCTTGTTAAGCAACCACATGCTGTTCTAACCACCAAGTGAAATGGTCACTAAGTGATGACAGATAGAGAGATGCTGCAAAGACCATTGGTTGTTGCTGTCAAGATAAAGCTTGTTTTATAGCAACACCAACATTACTCTCACTCCTACATGTTGGTCACAAGTATGCACATTATTGGAAAATTCAGAAGAATGGGAAAGGAAACTAAACTTGTTTCTTGAGGTTGCAGAAATTTCATGTATAGCTTTTTGTTGTGCCCCAGTGCTGGATTATTGTTACTATGTAAACAAATATGTATTAGAACTCCTATGAAATGTGATACACAATTATAGACTAAGCAACTAACATTGTAAAAATGGAAAAAAGGTTAAAGAGGTAATTGAAAAGATCACTTAGATAATGCTTCCACTAAAGTTATTATTTTTTTTGTTATAGAGAGATAATTAATTTAGCAGTTATCCAGATGAAATGGAAGTTAAGAATAAAGACCTAAACCAGGGACTCCAATTTAAGAAAAATTCCAGAGTTAGAATTAAAAAGAAGAAGCCAAGAATTGGAGCAAAGAACGGGAAGTTTAAGTTCTCAAATAAAACAAGGAAAAGAATACAGCAGACCTAGGTAATCCTAACCCTAAATCCAAGCAGAAAGCTTTTATAGAAATGCCTGAATGCCCAACTGAATACATAATTCTTTCTGCATTTCTGTGAATTTCATGAATGAGCTTTTTGAAAGCTATTATCTGGTTATCTGTTTTTCATATGAAACAACTGAACCATCCCACGGAAGAGCAGCTAGAGAAAATATCTTCAGAATTCCTTGTGCTCCTATAAGCCAAAAATATGAGCAAGTATATGTGTGTACATTTATAGAACTCTTCCAAATCAAGACTTTTGCAAAGTTAGTATGTCATTATATGTTTACTATAAGTGGCAGTAGCATCAAGTCTGGATAGCTACTATATTTTGGGGGAGCTTAGAAGCTAAGTCTGGACAAAGAAGAGACTGGAATCTAAAATTTGAAACAAGAGAGCGACTGGCAACCAAATTATAACAAATGTGATATATATAATAATCTGTGAATAATTATGAATATTGAATTTCCATATCATTGTGTCTTTATTTTTAGATCATAGAAAGGCAGCACATGGTCTTCTAGGTCATAGATGTCAAACTTGCCCATGTCATGTTACTGTCACATGACATTTTGTGACATTTTTCCCATTTGCGGAACTGGAGTGGATGTGCCCTTATGCCTGATGCATCTGGCCTGTGGGCTGTCAGTTTGATACCACTGCTCTAGGTGTTGTTGGAGTGTGATGATCTTAATTATAATGAGATTAATTTTAATTTAACTGTATTGTATGAACGCATTATATAATCTGTCTAATATTTATTGCTAACAATTTGACTATCAGCCAACAACATCCATATATGCATGCAAAAATACATCGATATACTTACCCTGAAACCCAAACATCTCTAATACAATCATAAGAATTTCTTATGTGTTTATCCATAAATACATTAAACCACAAATGGACATCAGGCAGCCCACTCTTTTTCTCTAGTTATTGTTAAACCTTCTGCTAAGCATTTATGCATGCTTTATTTCCATTATACAATGTTTTTACTGCATTCACCAACTAATTCTATACTCAGACAGAATATTCCATAATTTAAGCCTTTTCTATAGCTGAAAAGATTGAAATTTACATTATGTTATAATCTTAAAAAGAATTTTAATAGGATGATGTGCATTTTTTGTCACCAGGGAAATAGTGTAGAATGTATAAAGGCACTTTAAACTGTATGTTGGAATTGTGAACAACAAAAAGGACATTTTCTTATTTTTTTCTGGATGTGTAAAAAATCTAGAAAATTCTAGATATCCATTATATAACAGCTTTCTTCCAACTGCCAGGCACATATATAGTCTTAAAACATATTAAATGAGTAGCACAGCTATAAATATAAGCAAAGTATGTCCACATTTTAATATTTCTCCAATTTCAACATTTATTCTTACAACCTTCCATTTTTCAATATTTACCATTTGCTTTTTATCCATTTTTGGATGGCACTAACATTTACAGCATTCATTCATACAATTTGACAGCGTGATATATTACTCTAACACCCATACAAATATATAAAATATACCCTTTAGAATTCATTTCAGTTTCTTTAACAATTATTTTCAACTCCAACTGTCCTAATGTTCCCTTTTATTCTTACCCATTTCGTGTATTAATAATCATGTTTATACTTATAACTGTTATCTAACACATGCTGGACAAATAAAATAAATAAATAATGAATAAAATTTCATCATTTTATTCTTAATTCCATTCATTCCTGGAACTCTTTTCACCCACTTATAAAGCGATTGAGGCCTGCCATTCTAGCCATTTCTGTAGACTGATTAAATGGACAAAGAGAACAATTAGGAGGACAGTATTAACTAATGTACTTGCTGAATGGAATGGTTTTTATAGAATTAACATGTTTTAGGTAATATTTGTTTCTAAAAAAGTTACCTTTTTGTGTCATCCTTAACATAGTGATAAACAAGAAGTATTTGTTATTTCAGACTAATTTCCTACACATTCTTGTACATTCAGGGTTTTATTAAGAAATAAACACTGGGTGTTACTAGCTATATTACAGTGAGTTGCTCAATAAATATGTGACCTTTTTAATCCCCATTTTCTAGCTCTTATCGTTCAGAAGGGTACTTTACATATCAGCCTTGCATCTCTTTTCTTTCAAGTTGAAATTTTTTTTTTCTTGACAATGAAGCTTAGCACAAGCTATGATGGCTGGGTGATGGTTATACCTTAATTAGCAACTCTTACGTTGCACATAAAATGTTTGTTTTTCTTTTTATTAATACTCCTGCAAATAAATCACCATCATTACTTGAAGTCTTTGAACAATAAAAACAAAAAGTCCTGATATAATTCAACCTGTTTATACAAAGCAGATTATTCATGCATTTAAAGTATATGTTATATTTTATTTCAGTCTAATGTTGTATTATATCATTTTTTTCAAAAATATTGATCATGGATCATCTATGATTATCATGATATTCTATAATGATTTTATTTCAGGATACCGCAGTTTAATTCCATGCTATATGTTGGGAAGAAAGGGATCAAAATAACTGCATCTAATAATGAGTTGGTTCCAAACTGAGATAGAGCCATTGTAAGAATGGTCAAAGTTAATCATGTTTTAATTAATCTGTTTTAAGTATAATGAAGTCTGAGTTCAAGACATTATCTTTCACTGTTCACCATGCATAATATGAAAAGAAAGAATAATGGCAGTTAAAATAAGCTTCATTTAAATAACTCTATTGTAACTAATGTATCAATGCAGTTGTTTACAGAATAGTTTATTTAGTGCTGTTTCAGGATAGTTTTACCACAAATTAGATTGTTATCAGAGCATTCTAATTTATGTCATAATGTTCAAATTATTCCTAATTGTATGTTATTCTTTAACATATTCTGTTTACTTTTGTTTCTGCATTGAGCCCTAATATGTACAGTTCCATATTTAGGTCTTACTTTGATCTTAAAAATTAGATAAAATGTATCAGATAAATCTATGTGTCTGATAAAATCCACCAGACATATGTACTGTGTTTCTCACAAAATAAGGCCGGGCCTTATTTTTTTTTGACCCCCGAAAAAATGGCTAGGCTATCTTTTCGGGGGTGACTTAATTCCCCCTCTTGCATCCTTGGGCGGGCAGGCAGTTTGGATGTTGACCTCAGCGTTGGTGGGGCACTTCGTATTGGGAGACCTTCTGCCACTGTTGCTTTCCTTTCTCCCCGTGCCGCATTTGGTGCAGCCACGTGGCATTTGGCACAGCCACATGGGGCCGGCCAGGGCTCCTCCCTGCAACCAGAGCCTGGTGGAGACACTCGGCTTTAGGCGCTCTTGTCGCCGCCTTCCCGGGCATCATTTGAAGGCAAAGCCCATTCTTTTAAAAGTGACACCCTACTACGACAAAGCCTCCCCTGCCTGAGAGGGCACCCCAACTCCACATGGGAGGTGAATCTCCCGGGGGCTGCAGCGCAGGATCGATCCACCCCAGGAGAAGCATCCAGCTGCCATCCCTGCCTGGTGCTGGGAGGAGCATGAAAAGCTTCACCTGGCGGCGCGCACGGACGCAGCGGCTTATGGCTCTCCTGTTCGGTGCTCTTTTTTGTTGTTTGTATACGTCTTTTCTGTTTATCTGTGGACTATTGGCTCTACGATCCAATTATACTCACGACTGGACATCATAGGCATAGGAAACCGACACCAGACGTCTGTTTCGAGTGCTTTTCATCGTTTACATAACATCCCTGACGAGATAGCGAGACCAGCGGGCTCTCCGTGGATTGTTGTCGGGACTAGGAGGCGGCGCAGACGGAGGAGGGAGAGGAAGCAGAGGCGAGGCTGTAGGTCTGGTGTTATGCTAAGGCTGAGGAAACATCCATACAAGCCACCTCTTCCGAGTCTGTATCTTGCCAACGCCAGATCCCTGGTACATAAAACGGACTATCTGAACTTACAACTCGCTGGTAATCGCTATGTTCGAGACTGCTGCGTTATGGTAATTACCGAAACTTGGTTACATCCCGGGATTCCTGACGCTAGCATGCAGCTTGCAGGTCGTACTTTTTTACGCTGGGATAGAACGAGGGACTCTGGTAAGAGTAGAGGGGGGGGGCTCTGTATTTATGTACATGAGAACTGGTGTAATAACGGGACAATTATAGACAATCACTGTTCCCCTGATCTCGAGTATATGTCTGTAAGATGTCGGCCTTTTTTTCTACCGAGAGAGCTAACTGTCGTGATTGTTACGGCGGTGTATATTCCACCCGGTGCAAACACGGATAAGGCACTCTCTCTCCTGCTGAACACCATAAATGAACAGCAACGGGTTCATCCCGATGGTGTTCACGTCATTGCAGGAGATTTCAATCAGGCCAATCTGAAAACTGTACTCCCGAAATTCTACCAGCATGTTAAGTGTGCTACGAGGGGAAGAAATACTCTGGATCACGTTTATACCAACATCAAACATGCATACAGAGCCATACCCCTCCCCCATCTTGGGCTTTCAGATCATCTCTCCCTCCTGTTACCCCCAGCCTATACCCCCCTCAGATGTAGGGGCAGGCCTATCATAAAGACTATTACGACCTGGCCGGAGGATGCACTCAGCAGACTACAAGACTGCTTTGAGCAGACAGATTGGAATACGTTTCAACATCAGGAGCTGGAAATGTACACGAGTACGGTGCTGGACTATATCAAGTTCTGTATCGGAAATGTGACTGTAGATAAAAACATCCGGGTTTTCCCAAACCAGAAACCCTGGATGACCACTCAAGTCCGCAGACTCCTCAAAGCCCGGGACGTAGCCTTCAGGTCAGGTGACAGAGTCCTGTATACAGCCGCTGGAGCCGACTTGAGGAAGGGGATCATAAAAGCCAAGATAGACCACAGGAGGAGCATAGAGCTCCATCTGTCCAGCCATAACACACGGGAGGTGTGGAAGGGCATACATGACATTACTAATTACAGGGGCTGTCATGCGACAACAGAACATCCGAGTGCAGCGCTAGCAGAGGAGCTGAATAACTTCTTTGCTCGTTTTGAAGTCCCTCAACATCATAAAGCTGTACCAGCCCTATTCCCACCTTCAACTATACCCAGCTCCACTATTCCACCCAGTACACTTTCTGTGACGGAGGATGACGTCAGACGGGTGCTCCGTGCGGTGAATCCCAGGAAGGCAGCCGGTCCAGACGGAGTTCCTGGCAAGGTGCTCAAGGCATGTGCTCCCCAGCTTGCTTCCATCTTCAAAGACATCTTTAACCTCTCCTTGGCCCAGGCAGTTATACCATCTTGTCTGAAATCTGCTATAATTATCCCTGTGCCGAAGAAATCCCCCATCTCCAGCCTCAATGACTATCGTCCAGTGGCGCTTACTCCTATAGTTATGAAGTGCTTTGAGAGGCTGGTGCTCCGGCACATCATCAATCATCTCCCCCTGGATTTCGACCCTCATCAGTTTGCCTACCGTACAAACCGGTCTACAGAGGACGCTATAGCCATAGCTCTGCACGCTGCGCTGAGCCACCTGGAGCAGCAGCAGAGCTATGTCCGGATGCTCTTTGTGGACTACAGCTCTGCCTTTAACACAATTATCCCAGGAATACTGGTTAAAAAACTGGACATATTAGGTCTGCCTTCCCCTACATGTGCCTGGATAAAAGACTTCCTAAGCGATCGGCCCCAGACTGTGAGGCTTGGCCCCCACCTCTCTTCCACTTGTACACTCAGCACTGGCTCCCCACAGGGCTGCGTGCTGAGCCCACTCCTGTACTGCCTCTACACCCACGACTGTAGTCCACAGCACGACAGCAACCTCATTGTGAAGTTTGCTGATGACACCACAGTGGTTGGACTCATTTCGAAGGGAGACGAGGCAGCTTACAGGAAGGAGGTCCTGATGTTAACAGCTTGGTGTTCGGACAACAACTTAGTTCTGAACACCAAGAAAACTAAGGAACTCATTGTGGATTTTAGGAGGCATAACACCGATTTGGCTCCCCTTTACATCGATGGAGAGCAGGTGGAGAGGATCCACACCTTCCGGTTTCTGGGTGTCATCATTGCTGATAAAATCTCTTGGACGGAAAATACCACGGCGGTCATTAAGAAGGCCCAGCAGAGACTCCATTTCCTGCGGGTGCTCAGGAAGCACAACCTGGACTCTAACCTGCTGATTACCTTCTACCGTGCGTCCATTGAAAGTCTGTTGACATACTGCATCACAGTGTGGTATGGCAACTGCACCATGGCAGACAGGAAGAGATTACAGAGGGTAGTCAAAGCAGCTCAGAAGATCATCGGCTGCCCTCTTCCCTCCCTGTCGGACATTTATTCCTCCCGCTGTCTTAGTAGAGCTGTGAACATCATAAAAGACAGTTCTCATCCTGGTTATGGACTGTTTGACCTGTTGCCCTCAGGGAGGCGTTACAGGAGCATCTGGTCAAGGACAAACCGCCTTAAAAACAGTTTTTTCCCTAAAGCCATAACTACCTTGAACTTACACATGCACTGATTTTAAATACTGCCAGATACACTGTAAATAATTGTGAACAAATCTTGTGCAATATGATCACTATTGTTGTTGTGTTGGTGGGCATGTGCAATAATTCCTACTGGGACAGGCACAGTAGGGTATTTTTATTCTTTTATTCTTTTATTCTTTTTACTCTTTTTATCATAATTTTTTAGAGATTTATGTATATTTCTGGTGTGTATGTTGCACTGAAGGACGAGTCGCTTAATTTCACTGTGTATGCGTATGATGCAAATTGTACACGTGGATAGTGACAATAAAGGTATTCTGTATTCTGTATTCTGTATTCTGCCATCCCTGCCTGGTGCTGGGAGGAGCATGAAAAGCTTCACCTGCGGCACCCAGCGCAGCTGACAGGTGGGCCCTCCTGTCTGGCAGTGGAGCTCTGGCCAAGGCAGCGAGCGCTTCCCCACCTGGCCCTCCGCTTATCCTGCCAGGGCTATGCCAGAGCCAGGTGGGCTGGGCAGAGCTGGGAAAGTGAGCTGTGGTTGCATGCATGCCTCCCAAGTGAAAGAGCCGGGCCGACCAGAACTTGGCTTCCCAAGTCCCTCCAGCCCGACCCCAAAGGGGCCATCAGGAGAGGCTGCCCAAGACAGTGATAGCGCCCACCCATCCACAGACAGGGAGGCGAGGCGATGGCAGCGCTGCTTCCCTGGCCGGCAGGTCCGGTGGAGAGAGCCCAAAGCCGCCTGTCCTTTCCACCCCTCGCCCAGCCTGTCCCTGTCCCCATGCATCTCCAAATGCTGCAGCGGCATGGGCATCAGGCAGAGGCGCTCACTCGGCATTGCTCAGCTCGGAGGATGCGGTGCGGGCCATCGCCTCGCCTTCCTGTACTTGTTGACAGTAGGAAGGTTGGTGGCAAGGCATGGCTGCCTGCGGAGTGCTCCTAACAGCAAGCCCCCCACTATTTCCCCCCATTTCTCATGTTTAATATAAGCCTTAATTTGGGGGAAGGGGCTTAATTTCATTTTATGACTATAAAACATGCTGGGACTTCCTATTGGGGGAGGCCGTATTGTTGGAGAAACACTGTACATATTGAGACTGCGAATATGAAGCAAAAATCATGGTATGTGTTATGTGTTTATAATCAGGTGATGTGGAAAGAATTGTGCTTTCTGGAATTTTCCAGTTAGTACAGTAGTCCTTAAAACTTTCAGCAGTTAAATCTAATCCTTATTTATTTATATTTTGTCACAAAAGGACAAATTTGTATCCTGTAGAATTCAGAACAAAGGGGAATCTATATATATTCAACACTATTGATTTTTTCCAAGATCTTACTTTGGCAAACCTGATGCTGGATGTACGTTCTCTCTTTGTTTTCTGGAAGCAAATTTGAATCTGAATTGTACAGTTTCAATTAATATCAACCTTTTGACTTTTCTAACTAAGATGTATAAGATGCATTAAAATAACAGTAATACAGAAATTTCTTGGAATGTAATCTCATAAATATAATGCATAGTTTGATAAATTGATCGGGTTATTTACTTATATTGTTCACTTTTTGAATAAGCCAAGTTAAATGAAATGTTTCTGCAGATGTATATTTGAGCTTGGACTTCAATGTTTAATACCAACATTTTACCTATATTATTTCTATAAATCTTAGTAGTATGATCTATAATTATATAGACATTTATTACAACTATTTATGTAATACTTACATATTTTCATATATATATTATATCATAAACATTATAATGAACATTGATCATAATAACTGATTCTTGAGAAAGAACCTCACTTGTTAATGGAATTCAGGCCACTTCGGGTTGTGAAAATACCAAAGGGGTGGCCCGCAGGTGGACTTATGAGGTTGTGGTGTCATTTTTTTTCCAGGTAGGTATGTTACATCTTGTCTTTTAGGAGACCGTGATGTGCTCTCTTGTCAGAAAGTAGCCCTTGGACCTAACAATTTTAAGTTGCATCTTCTGGTCTCCAACCTTCTAGTTTCAAGTGGGTTTCAAGCTGGGATTCAGCCTTGATAGCACATATTGATGACCTGTGGCAGAGTCTGGATGGAGATGATAGATCCATTCTTTGCTTCTTGATCTCTCAGTATCTTTTGGTACCATCAGTCCAGTATCCTTCTGGGTTGGCTCCAGAAATTAGGGATAGGGGCATCATTTTACATGGTTCTTTTCCTTTCTCTGGCACTGGTTTCAGTCAGCCTTGGTTAAGGATGGAAGTCGCGACCTAGGCTCCTTCTTTTTTGGCTCCATTTCTTGTTTCCTTTTATTTAATAGCTGGTGAGATTATCCATGGATTCAGAGTTTAGTATCATCAATAACAATTATATCTGCAGACTAGCTAAGTGAGGATTTGAGGTTCTGTTCCAGTGCCTTGAAATTATACTGGTCAGATTCCAACTCATTCCCATCAAGACTGAATGCTACTGATACGAAGGCAACATATATCTAGGTATTTTCTATTTTTCATTTTGGATGGGTAGCACTTCCTGATTCAAGTGTGATGCACAAAGGACTCATAGCTCCTGCTATGAGCAGTTGGCAGTTGTAGCCAGGAAACCCTATGCACAGTTTCACCTAGTATGCTAGGCTATGCTATTTCCTAGATCAGGAGGTCCTTCACATGGTCACTCATAGCCTAGGGACCTTATGATTCAACCACAACAACATAGGTCTTGGCATGTGGCATTCCACCCTCATAAGCTGCTTACCAGTAAGATTCTGGGTACAATTCAAAGTTCTGGTTATGACCTACAAACTCTGAGTGCATAAAACTAGATTACCTGGGGAATTGTGTATCTCCCATGGTATCAGCCTGATCATTTCAATCCAACAAGATTGCTGCATTCTGGTTTACTTCAATCAAGCGGTTCCATTTATCAAGAACCTAGGAATGTCCTTTAATGTAATGGTATCTGTCATCTGACATGAGGTTTCCTCTGAGGCTTTTATTTTGACGGCATTCTGGATTGCATGAAAGATTTGGCTTTTCTCCCAGATATTTGCTGGAGTGGTTAGTCCTTTGTAGGTATATGATGTGTTTGTCTTGTTGACTGGTTCTGCCATCTTGTTAAAGTTGCTTGCTTCTTCTATATTGTTGTTTGTTTTTATGTTGAGTGGTGTCTAAATTGAGTATAATAAATAAAAAAATTATTTGTTAATGCTATTCCTGGTTTTTATTATTTATAAATGATAGTTATATATAACTCAGAGAACCAGTTTGATGTGTTAAGGCATCAAGTTAGAAACCAGGAAGATGTTTGTTCTAGTCCCACTTTAGGCGGAAAGGCAGCTGAATAACCTGAGTTTAGTCCTCTCATCAGCCCTCAAAAAAGGCAATGACAAACTACTTATGTTTCACATAATTCAGTTTAACTTCTATTTCTCAGACTGTTAAGAGAGTTGTTGACATAGCAATTTAAGCAAAGAAATACTGGGGTAAGATTCCTATTTTAATGTAGAAGATTCCTAAAATGAATATACTGTACAAATTAAACTAGAGACTTTTCTTCTAGGTTTAATTGACAGAGAACTTGGAAAAAAAAATGGAACTTTGTTGTATGCATGTTGACAGCAGTAAGGATGCTTTATATGCCAAAATGGAAATATATATTAATTTCCAGAATGAAAGAATGATTGGAGTAACTGATGGCAATAGTGGAGATGGCCAAATTAATTGCTTTAATAAAAGAAAAAAGATATCTAACTGGAAAACACTTTCATGTTTGGAAACCAATCAAAGACAAAATCTGCTGCTTGTTTTTCTATCTTAATCTTTTGTGCTTGAGATAGAAAAAAAATATGAAACTTTGATTTTGGCATTTATTGATTTGACAAGTTTTGTTATATAAATGACTACTATGTACTAAGTATGCAAAGCAAAAAAATTGAGACACTAACATTATTATGCTCATTCTACTACACTGAAAAAGGTCAGAAGTTAATGTATTTTTTCTCCCCCCCTTTATTCTATACTTCTGTGTTTTCCTTTCCCCCCTCTCTATTTTCATTTGCATTTGTACTTTATACTCCAATATGTTAAATAAACTTTTATAAAAAAAAGAAAACTGCATACACACAAATGCAAACACTCTCAAAGCTGGAGTTTTCACATTAATGAGCCTGTGAGAATTGAAACAATGTAACGCTATTTCTGCTTCTGTTAATCCGCTTACGCTCAGAATTAGTTACAAAAGCCTGCATCTTGTAACCTTTCGGGAGATAAGAATCAGGATAAAACAAACATTGTTGCATGCACGTATGTTTCAAAAGCAGTGTCTAGACCTATAGAGGGACCATCAGCAAACAGCTGGAGGTCTAGGAAATACCAATAACTAAAACAATCAAAAAGCCACTTGATGGACCGGGGGAATGTTAATGGGCAATAAAGTATCCCCCAAAGGTATGAATTCCAATGACAAACCGCGAATCAAGCCCTCATACAATGAGGCATTTAGGGTATAAATATACTGTGTAAAATATGCTCTGGGTTCCATCCTGCTGCCTTGGATGTGAACCCGCTTCTGCAGAACCGAAATAAACTCAGAGAGAAAACTCAGCTCCGTGTCGTGTCAGTCTCTCGTGCGAACGCAATCTGACAGTTGAGCGCAATCTGACAGCTGGCGAGCCAGCCAGGAGATTCCACGGCGATCCTCGGTGTTTTGGGGACTGGTGAGTAGTGGCCACTCCGTCTCGTTTGGAGACACCCCCACTCCCCATTGATCGAGAGATCCCAGGAATCTCCGATCCAAAACGAAGCCTCAGAGAGAACGAGAGAGAGCGAACGGACTGAGTAAAGGTACCTTGCGAGTGATCTGGGATCACGGGAAAGCCTGAGTCGGGGACGCCCGCACATCCGCATACCTGGACTGACGACAGGTCCCCGGAGTGATCAGGTAAATTTGTTCCTTTTCCAAAAGAATAGGGTTTTTGATAGAAAGGTGTCCTTAAATTTTCTCTGGGAGAAAGTCCAGCGCCTGCTGGAGGACAGGTCTGGTGACGAGAATGGGGAAAGGGCAAAGTAAGAGGTTATTGGAAGCCTCAAGGGGAGAGAAGATAGAGGAGGAAGAAGGCAGAAAACCTATTCCGGTAGATTCGCCCTTGGGACAACTACTAAACCAGTGGTTCTCCCCGAATCTAAAGCATTTTACCCGGAATCTGGAGAAAAAGCACATGATTTTTTTGTGCAAATACAGGTGGCCAAAATACCCCCTTTCCGATCCAAAATTCCCTTATCATTGGGCACCGGAGGGAGAAACCAGTACATACTGGATGAACCAGTTAAAAATTTACCAATTGGCTCACAAATTAACCGCAGAGATACCGTACCTGGAAGTATGGTATCACGTTGAATTTGAAGGACCCAGCCTGCCACCGGCTGATCAATTTGTGTCCAAACTTAAAAATCCGGAGTCTGACGATGAGTTCTATCATCCTCCACCAACTGTTCCTCCGCATAATCAGCAAGATTTATTAGCAGCAGCGGCAGCGGCTCCATTGCCTCCCTCCCCGCCGCCTACACTCCATGCACGCTTGCGGAGAGAGTTAAGGGATTTAGAACAAAGCGTTCAGAACTTTCCCTTTCCACCGGCACAGTCAGCGCACGCTTATCCCTTGCGCGAAGTGCCAAACGGTCTAAACGCTCAGGGACAGCCCGTGGCTATGTATGCCGTTCAACCTATGAGACCTGGGGAACTGAGAGAGTTAAAGCAATCACTTCCCCGGCTTCATGAGGATCCACAAAAAGTAAGCCTAGAATTAGAACTGTCTCTGGGACCAAATGTACGTTTTGGGGCATCTATTCAGCAGGGAGGAAAGAGATTTGATTAGGCAGGGAGCAATAGAACATTGGCGAGTGTTACAATTGGGAAATGACCAAGCAGTTGCTGGGGATGTTAAGTTCCCTTTGGCACCTCCCAATTGGAATATCCAAAATGCAGAACATAGACAAAATATGAAAGATCTAAAGACAATGATCATTGAGGGAATTAAAAGTGCAGTCCCTCAGGGTCGGAACTTAACAAGAGCTTTTGAGATAACCCAGGGAAAAGATGAATCCCCAGGGGATTATTGTGCCAGGCTAAGACAAAGCTTAGAAAAATATTCAAGGGTAAAATCAGACACTCCTGCATTTGAATTCATGTTAAAGATGCAGTTTGTGGCAGGAGCCTGGCCGGATATTCAAAAGAAGATCCAGAAGATAGATAACTGGGGGGCGCAGGGAATTACTGAATTGATCCGAAATGCCCAACAGACCTTTGTAAACAGGGATGAGATCAAGACCAGGCAGAAGTCTCAAATGATGCTGGCAGCGGTACAGAGCGCTGCTAAAAATGAAGTGAGGAAAATGGGAGAAAGTGATCAGCCAAGGAAAGAGACGTCTGGAGGAAGGGGGAGAGGATTCCCTCCCAGAGGGAGACCTTTTAGAGGGAGAGGGATGAGCACTAATAGAGTAGGTATAGATCGTAACTGTTTCAGGTGTGGCAAGCATGGTCACTTTGCGCGCGAGTGCCAGAACAGCCACCCTGAAAGAAGTTACGCTCTATATGAAGACTAGGGAATTTCTGGCTCCTTTAAGAGGACCTACGGGGAGCCACTGGTAAATATAAAAGTAGGTCCAGACCGTCAGGAGTTAACTTTCCTGATAGACACAGGGGCAAGTCGTACCTCAGTATGCGAGCCCATAAATAAAAGGATGAAGGGAAAAGAAACAATTTTGGTAGCTGGAGTGAGTGGAAAGCAGAATAGAGTGAGAGTTTTGGAAGAGGTAGAGATGAGTATGGATGAAATAGAAGTTTGTAGCAAGGTGTTGTATATACCAGAGTCAGGGGTGAATTTGTTGGGAAGGGATCTCATGCCAGCGTTTGGATTCCAGTTGAGGGATAATAGTGGAATAAGGATGTGTGTTCTGAAGGAAGAGGATATAGAACGGATTCATGATGGTGTTTGGGCAGATGGACAAAGTGTGGGGAGGATGGAAATAAAACCCATCGAGATCAAGGTACAGCCAGGGATCGTTAAAAGTTGGACACCTCAATACCCAATGAGTAAAAAGGGTAGAGAGGGATTGAAGCCTGTAATTGATCAGTTGTTACAGCAAGGGTTATTGGAACCAACCATGTCCCCTTTTAACTCTCCTATCTTGGCTGTACAGAAGAAGGATGGAAAGCACCGGCTAGTAATGGATCTAAGGGGGATCAATGGGCTTGTAATACCACGTTTCCCGGTGGTACCTGATCCCTATACCATTTTGGGTCAGATACCCCCAAAGGATGGGTGGTTTACAGTCATTGATCTAAAGGATGCTTTTTGGGCATGTCCGCTTGAAGAGGGGAGCAGAGATTTGTTTGCCTTTGAGTGGAGTGATCCTGAAAGTGGGAGGAAACAACAATTGAGATGGACAGTATTGCCCCAAGGGTATACAGAAAGTCCTTTGTTGTTTGGCCAGGCTTTGGAGGAAAAGTTGCAAGCTTTTCCAAAGGAGCCAGGGGTAAGTTTGATTCAGTATGTAGATGACTTGCTGTTGTCTGGAGAGAAGGAAATGAGAGTTAGGGAAAGTTCAGTAGCTTTACTGAACTGGCTGAAGGAGCAAGGATTGACGGTATCAAGGGAAAAGATTCAATTTGTAGAGAGAAAAGTGAAGTATTTAGGACATTACATCATGCAAGGAGTCAGGAGTTTGGATCCTGAAAGGGTGAAGGGGTTAATGAGTTTAGCTCCACCCAGGAATAGGACGGAGGTTAGAAAAGCCTTGGGGTTAGTTGGATACTGCAGAGCTTGGATAGATCAATATGCAGTGTTAGCCCAGTTCCTGAACCAGAAGTTGCAAGGAGAAAGGGAGACTATTGAATGGACAGAGGAGGATGAGGAAAGGTGGGAGGAAATCAAGAAGGCATTAGCCACAGCACCAGTGTTGGCTCTGCCTAACTTGAAACTCCCATTCCATCTATATGTTTCTGCAAAATCAGGAGTTGCAGTAGGAGTGCTTGCTCAGAAGAGGGGGGGGCGGTTTCAGCCCATTGCCTTTCTGAGTAAGACATTAGAACCTGTGGTGAGAGGTTGGCCCATCTGTGTGCAGGCAGTAGCTGCCACAGCTGTTTTGGTGGTGGAAAGCAGGAAATTGACCTTTGGGGGAGCTATAGTAGTACATTCCCCACATCAAGTAACCTCAGTGTTGAGTCAGTTGGCTTCCACTTGGATGACTGAGGGAAGGATTTTAAAATATGAAACTATTTTGAGAACAAGTCCAGATATTATTATCGGGACTGATAAAAATTTGAACCCAGCAGAGTTTTTGGAAGGGATCAGAAAAGAATGGGAAGCTGAAGATCATGATTGTCTGTTAGAAGTTGAAATTATGACAAAAGTGAGAAAAGATTTAGAAGAGGTTCCACTGGAAAGAGGGGAGAAGTGGTTTGTGGATGGCTCAAGCAGAGTTGAGAATGGCATAAAGAAAGCAGGATATGCAATAGTTACTCAAACTGGGGAAGTAATTGAGAAAGGATCATTACAAAAAGGATGGTCAGCTCAAAAGTGTGAGCTATACGCTCTCAAAAGGGCTCTGGAATTGGCTGAGGGAATTGAGGTGACTATATGGACTGATTCTAAGTACGCTTGGGGGGTGGTCCACACTTTTGGGAAGATCTGGCAAGAAAGAGGGTTTATAAAATCAGATGGGAAACAGATAGAGCAACTCCAGCTAGTAGAAGGAGTGTTGGAGGCTTTACAATTACCACAGCAGGTAGCCATTGTTCATGTGAACGCACACCAAAAGGGGAATAGCCTGGAAGTTGTTGGGAATAGATGGGCAGATAGGTGGGCAAAAGAGGCAGCTGGGGAGGTAACTCTACAAATGGTATCAGTACCCATGTTGCCTGAAGAGCCCGAAGACAACTGGGAACCAGATGGAACTGTAATAGAAAGATTAGAGAAGGAGGGGTGCAGAAAAGCAGAGAAAGGATGGGTGACTGGGAATGGAGAAAAAGTTTTGTCAGAAACACAAATGAGAAATGTCATGCAGTATTTACATGAGGGGAGTCATTGGGGGACTGAAGCATTGGTACAAGCTGTCAAACCAGTGTATTGGAGTCTAAACATGTGGACCATTGCCCATTCCATTTGCTGGAAGTGTTTGATATGTTTGAAGGTTAATAAAAGTGCATCCCGAAAAACAGAGAAGGGGGGGCGGCCTTTAGCAGCTTGGCCATTCCAGAAGATACAAATTGATTACACTGAGCTGCCACCCAGTGGGGGATGGAAATATCTGTTAGTAGTTAAAGATCACTTGACAGGGTGGATGGAAGCTTTTCCCACTAAACAAGCCACCGCTTCCATGGTAACAAAAATTCTGCTAGAACAAATAATACCTAGATATGGCATGTTTGAAGTGATAGACTCTGATAGAGGCACACACTTTACACAGAAAATTCTTCAAGAAGTAATGAGGGCTATAGGGGTGAGATGGGACTTACACACCCCTTGGCATCCTCAGTCTTCAGGGAAGGTTGAAAGGGGCAACTCAGAAATTAAGAAACACTTAACAAAATTGCAGTTGGAAAATGGATTACCTTGGACTAAGAACTTACCCCTAGCTCTGTTGAGAGTTAGGACTTGTCCAAGAAAGGACGTGGGGGTTTCACCTTTTGAAATGTTAATGGGTCGCCCCTACTTGACAACTTTTGGGGGACCTATACCTGAATTCAGGGATATGTTTGTAAGGAAGTATTTGCAGACGCTGTCCAGATCTTTATTGTCTCTTCGCAAACAGGGACTGTTAGCACAACGACCACCACTAGTAGGAAGTCAACATCCCTATGAAGTTGGTGATTGGGTGCTTGTGAAAACTTGGAGGACTGAGAAACTGCAACCTAGCTGGGAAGGACCATACCAAGTACTTCTGACGACTGAGTCTGCTGTCCGGACAAAGGAAAGTGGATGGACTCATCATAGTCGTGTAAAAGCAACTCCAGAACCTGAGAAGCCTTGGAGAAGCCACCCAGTGGAAGGACAACCTTTGAAACTGACTCTTAAAAGATAAAATCATGCGTCTGTTCCTGTGTACTTCAACTGTACTTGTAAGTATTTTCATCTTACAACAGGTTAAAGAAGCAGGAACCGAACAATCTCGACATGTGCAGAGAGCAGGAGACCTTGGGGAAGAGCTCTGGACAGACAATTGCTACATCAAGAATATAAGAATAACGGCGAAAGATCTAAACATCACTAACTGTTGGTTATGTATGCATTTGCCTGGGAGAGCTGAAAGAGGGGTCATTTTACATGGAGTGCCTTTGACAAGACAAATGATGGCGTTTGGGGAAGGAAATAAAAGAGAGTTTGGGAGAAACATGACCGGGAGGGTATTCCTCCAATTGCGAGAGACAGCGCATGTTTGTTTTAAAAGGAATGTTACTGGGGGAGTCTTCCTGGGAGATTGGGAAAGGTGTAATAAAACATTTGTAATGCCTGCAACATGTTTCAATACCAGCAAACCAAATTCAGGTGACTGTACAAATGATCTTTTACCATTCCCTACATATTATTGTCAAATGTGTGTGTATTTTGAGGGGATAATCAATTGGACAAGGCTTTCCAATGCTACTTGGGCAATGGATGATAGCAGGTGGATGTTATGTGGAAAATATGCCTATAGAGAAGTACCAAAATTGTGGTCAGGGACTTGTACCATGGGGTTTGTGATACCAGTAATATATAAATTAGATAAACTACCCAACACCCGGATCAGAAATAAAAGAGAGCTAGATTCCAGAGTAAGTGAAGGAGCCTGGTGGGAAGGTATGGGAAGAGCCCTTATCGCACCTATAGGCATTGGGTTAAATTACCAAGACATCAAACGATTGAATAATTTTACCATCACAATGTTTAATGACACCATAAAAAGCATAAAAATGATTAACGAAGAATTATCTGAAGTTAGACAAGTTGCATTACAGAATCGCTATGTTTTAGACATAGTGCTTGCCGCAAAAGGAGGTGTCTGTGCCTTAATACATTCTCATTGCTGTACATATATTCACAACTATGAGCCAAATATAACCAAAACTGTACATGAAATGGAAACCAGGATAGATGAATACCAGAAACAGTGGGATAGCGGTTCAGGATCATTGTGGGATATGTTATGGTCTTGGCTTCCTGATGGATCTTGGTGGAAATCGATAGTGACCACTCTAATAATCATAGCAGTAATTTTGATTAGTCTATGCTGTTGTATCCAATGTATTCCCAACGTAATCAATATATGTATACAATCTTTAAGGAAAATTAGGTTTACAAACAAAAAGAAAGAACTCATTTTATACAATCAATCAGAGAAAATGCTAATACAAGTTAGTAAAGATCTTTGTGCTTTCGAAACAGAATGTAACCAGAAGAGGAGGGATTGTGAGAATTGAAACAATGTAACGCTATTTCTGCTTCTGTTAATCCGCTTACGCTCAGAATTAGTTACAAAAGCCTGCATCTTGTAACCTTTCGGGAGATAAGAATCAGGATAAAACAAACATTGTTGCATGCACGTATGTTTCAAAAGCAGTGTCTAGACCTATAGAGGGACCATCAGCAAACAGCTGGAGGTCTAGGAAATACCAATAACTAAAACAATCAAAAAGCCACTTGATGGACCGGGGGAATGTTAATGGGCAATAAAGTATCCCCCAAAGGTATGAATTCCAATGACAAACTGCGAATCAAGCCCTCATACAATGAGGCATTTAGGGTATAAATATACTGTGTAAAATATGCTCTGGGTTCCATCCTGCTGCCTTGGATGTGAACCCGCTTCTGCAGAACCGAAATAAACTCAGAGAGAAAACTCAGCTCCGTGTCGTGTCAGTCTCTTGTGCGAACGCAATCTGACAGTTGAGCGCAATCTGACAAGCCCAACAGGTTACTCTAGATGACAGATCAGTTTCCAAACCACAATGACTGAATTTATGCAATATGCTCAACTAAAACCAAAGAAACCACATAGTAATTACATGTAGTTGTAAAAGGCAGGAGAAGTTGAAAAATATTACAACAGAATTTTCTTTCAGTTAGTGAAAGAAACCAATATAACAAATATATCCTCCTCCTTATTCTTACAAGGTAGATATGCCCAGTTCCTTTATTCATTTCTTTAGGACTTGGGTTTTAAAATCAGTTATTGCTGTCACTGAAACTTAGCATTTTTCTGTAAACTTTTTGCAATTTGGTGCTTAGAATGGTACTTTAAGTAGTCTTACCATTCCATGTTACAGAAGAATGATTATCTCCATATTCTAGCTGAGAAATATGTCTACAACAAAGTCTAAAATTCTGAATATATACACACAAGTTAAAAAATATTACAATTCTTGACAGAGAGGCAAGCAAACTTGTTTGTCTGTTTGGCACTTGTTATAATTCTGTTATAATAGTGAAACCACTATTATGATATGTCATTCAATGCCTACTGGTATAAGAAATAGTCATTGATATTATATTTAAGTAGCTAATTACTGTGGTTTTCCTTTGTTGAGAAATTACATCTTCTAACTTTACTCCAAATGGCTTGTGGGCAGGGAGGTGTAGAGACAAAATGCATGACTGAAACTTGAAAAACAGCTTGGGGAATTGTTTTTAATGCATGTTTTTAATGTAATATATGCATATCCCAATGCATGTGTATCTTCCTTCTGATCCTTTTATGAAGTTGCACACAAAGGGATACTACTACTGCAAGCTAGGATTATGATAGTACAGATAATAAACATATTTCAAGTTTTATATATAACATTGATAAATTAATTATACATATTTATTATTTCAAGAGAATGTTAAAGAGTTCATTTTGAACAGGAGACCAAACACAAATTGATAGCAGAGGCCAAACTACAGGATGCAACTCCTGTATGTAGTTTTATGCAAATGATAATATACATTTAATTTTAATCAGTACAATAGATGTCGGTTATGTTATGTGTGCTAATGAGATCAAATTATTAGGTAACGGGAATGAGTTACTTTGTATCAAACAAATTTAATAAATAAATAAATATGAATATTGTGACTTTTTGAGTTTTACAAAGAGATTTAAGCATCTGTAAAATATTACTTTTATCTAGATATGATAAAATTTCCAATTAATTAAAATATTTTAGGCCAAATCAAGAAACAAACAGATTTCAGGAATGGTGTTTTATTATTGTTCAGTTCTTGAATTGCTGCTATGTATTCTTCAATTTACATGTGAAGTTATGTGATTTTTTAAAAGAAATTATGAGAGAGGTTTTTATGTACTCCACAAAATCAGGTATGAAATTTCTTAGAAATTGGCAACCCCGCTTCTACAAGCCTGGACATCCCTCACTTTTTTAGATGCCTGCCATGGGAAATGAATTGTACTTTTGCTAGATTCAATGTATGGTATCTGTTTTGTCTGGTGACCCTAACAGATAACTGAAGAAGAGCAAGAACAACTTGACAAAAAGTTTGTACCATGCTCTAAGACATTTCTATCTGCATCTTGTGCAAACTGTGTCTACAAAGAAAATCATTGTCATCCAAGTATACTTCTAAATATTTATCATAACTATGGATCTAGAGAAGACTATGATACAATTAATGAATCCATAAGGCATTTCCGTAATATTCAAATTTAGAATACCTAGTATCAAATGCAGTTAAATATTTTTGTCTTTCTGAATAAATTTAAGTGTCTCTGAAGTCCAAATTTGTAGAAATCCATTCCATTGAAGGTAATCCAGCAGATCTGTAAAATTTTGGGATTAACCATTTTTTTTATATGGCCATTCCTCCCTCCCCTTTTTTTTGGTGTTCTGGATTGCTGTAGCATGTTTGTGCTTGTCTAAATAATGTTCTTACACAGCTTCTCTTGTGAGAGATTGAGTTACTTTGCTACTGAAGTTAGTATGGGGTTTTTTTAATAGATTTTTCTAATTTGTAATCTACTGGTGAGGGTAACCAGAAAAGACAGAGTTTCTTTACCACCTTATGAAATTTATTCATTTGAAATGGTGGTTGATTGTTTATGTGATTTCTCTATGTGTATCCTGGGAAGAGTCTGAGATCTTTCTGGGATGATCAGAAAGCAATCTGGAGTAATCTGGGCATTTGCTTGTTATGTGACACTTAACACATTCACATTCACATTCTGTGCTTTAGTAGTTCAAGTCTTGATTAAGAATTCCCCAGGAGAAGATATCTCCCACTCTATTTCTCTGCTGAGGGGGTTCTTTACATTGGAGAATAAGTTCTCCAGTGTAGCTGTCTGAAAAGACAAGAAGATATTTTACATTGTTTACATGTTTTATGAATTTCTTTATGCCTCAACTTCTTCAATCACCTATTAATTAACACACAATATTGGAACAGTTCTTTCACTTTTTCTGGTGCACCTCATATTACTAATTATTTCTCAGTTCATTAGCAAGTCCTTCTCAAAATTAGTCAATCAGAGCAAGATCATTCCACCCCACCTATCTGTCTTAAAATGAAAAATCTGTCTCTGCAATTGCTGTTTCAGCTTGCAAAAAACTCTTAATTTGTTGTCAGTCTCCTACATGAATGGTTAAATGCATCTCTAAATATTTGCATGGAAATCTGGTAATTACCCAGTGATGGATCATTGCCCTAAATGAGGGCATAGCCCACTTGGTTTTCTATTATTTCAGCATTTTCAAGTCATTCTGGGGTGATCTGTAGAAAATTCTTTTAATCCGCTTCCCGTAAACAATTCACATAGGATTGTAAAAGTCAAATGGACTCAGAGTTCCTCCAAATTTTTCTGACAAATTCCCATGAGAGCAAAGAAATTAGTTGGGCTGTAGACTGTGGAACCATTCCTGGGTGACACAAATATTGTTCCCAATATTGTTCCTTTGTCCAAAACAGTTATGCCATTGTGCATCAATCTGCTATTAATGTTGTAACCATGGCTCAGGAAGTTGTTATATGTATAGTGGGGTGCCCCAAGGATCTGATGTCATTTCCATGATTAAGCCAAAAAACTTTTTGAGACTAATGTCAGTCTTTCAAATTGGGCCAGAGTAGGTAATAAAGGGCCACGAGAACTATTACAGCTTTCTTTTAAGATATAACAGAATCTTGAAATTCTTTCCCCCCATATTAAAGAATGAAGGTGGGTATCTTGAGTTCCTTCTCCCCTACCCTTACTTCTCAAAAGTAACTGAAAGTATCCCAACTATTTCTGCACTGTTTTCAAATTTAGTTGCTAAACCTCTATAATACTACAAGAATTCCTTGGAAACTTCTGCAAACCTCAGGGTATGCTGAGGATCAACCACCATCTTCTGAGATATAATGGCAAGGTTTGATGCTGCTCTGATAAGAAAGTAGTGAAGTTTTAAAGACTGATGTCAGCCCTTTGAGATAAGCAAGGTCAAGAAACAGATATCACTGGGATTCTAGGAATGCTACTTTATTGCTAATACCTAAGCTATTCCAATGTACTAATGTGAAGAGAACCCTTAAGCGTTAATTGATGCAAAATGCAGCAGGCTGCTATCTGATCCACGGTATGGTATCATGATTACATCATGTCTCTACTGACAGATTTGTATTGATTGCCAACAGTTTTCTGGGCTCAATTCAAAGCGTTGATTTTAATACTTTAAGCTGGGCCAAAATATATTTGGGTACCTGATTTTCCTACTTATAAGCAGAATAAAAGTCAGAAAGGGAATTTCTTTGAATTTGTTAGCATTTTTTACTTTATTGTCTATGTATCCACTTAAACATAATGATAGATTAGATATACTTCATGAATTATAATGAAGATCCATACCTCATATCCAAGTAGTCACCCCAAACGTATAAAAACAATGAATGTATATTTCAAGTAAAAACTGTGGAGATTTTTGTTATGATTTGGTAAATTTAGAAATATAGACTATGCTTAGAATTCATTTTTATACCATTTCCTTATTTTTATGCTGGAATTAGAGTTCGATAGTTAGTAGATCTGGGTAGGAGATTCATACTAATTTTTGAAGTCTGACATCATTATGTCCAAAGCCACAAATGGATGGATACATCGTTTCTGTCTCACCAACCACAAACTTCGAGAAGTGGTGGTGGTGTTAAAACCTGGTTAAAATCATGCTATGAATTTGTTATTTTTTAATACGGGCGGGGGAAATGAGAAGTAGTTTAGGCAAATCGTCCTGCACGGGGAGCCATTCTAGAAATCTATGTATTCTCTCCCCACTCGGTCTCTCCGCCACCCCATCGTGGCTTTTGTATTGCAGGTGACGGCCCTGGGTGTCAACTGTCTTCAGCAGTAGACCAACCAGTACAAATGTGGTTGAAATCATTCAAAATGTGGGGAGCTCTGCGCCACTTTTATTCTCCCTCCCCCGCACAGGCCAGAAACGTGCGCTCTTGGCAGAAGGCTGGATCCCCTCGCGCGGTTATCGGGCTCTCTCTCCTCAGGCAGGCAGGCGGGCGGCAGCTGAGGGGGAAGCTGCCGGCCGTGGACGCCTGCTTCTCCCGCCACGGTCGTCGCGTGGGTCCATAATAAGCCGGCCCGCCGGTTTTCTTTGCCAGCACGCCGTCGTCTTCTCGCGCAGCCGCTGCAACCGTAAAAGGTGGAAGGAGGTCTCGCTGATCGAAGGGAGGAAAACCCAAACCCGTTATGTCATCCGCTCGCTGCTATCGCGACCTGGGGAAGCTGCCGCCACCGCCGCCGCTGCTTCTGGGGGCGAAAAAGGCAGGCAGCAGCTTGGCCGCCACGAGCTCAGGAATCCCTTTCCCGACTTTCTCTCCCAGCGAATGTGCGGGACACGACGAAAGGAGGAGGGGTAAAAGGGGCTGCTGAGGGAGCCGGGCCACTCCTCCGCGGGCTCCGCAGCGCAGGCGCCCTGGCAGCTACCGCAGGCAGGGGGCGGCAACATGGCGGAGTGAGCGGCGGCAGCGGCGGCGGTTCTGGCTCCACAACAACAGCGGGGGCTGCGGAGCGGCTCTCTGGTCCCCCCGTCGCCCTCGCCGGTTTCCTCCCTCGGCCGGCTGATAATCCCGCGGAGGCTTTTCCCGCCTCTGCTTGGAGAGGACCGGGCGAGAAGCTGCTCCGGCTAACGGGGCAGCGGAGCCCATAATAATCTCATTATAGAGTCGAGCGGGGGAGCGGCTCCTGGGACGGTCTTTCGGCGAGGCGACGGCGGCTTGGTCCGGTTTAGCGGCCCCCGCCAGCGCTGCTCCTGCCCGTGGTCTTGCAGCTGCGGTGGAAGCACAGCTTCTCGTTCAGGGAGGAGCGCGGCGGCAGGCAGGGTCAGCAGCAGCAGAGGCTAGATGGCGAGCGACAAGCCCGTGTCGGGGCCGGAGCCGCAACCGGCGGGTCTCATCCCTGTCGGGGCCAGCAGCACCGGCGGAGCTTCAGCCCCACCACCTGCTCTAGCAGCGGTGGCCGGAGGCGGCGGCGGCGGCGGCGGCGGCAGCTCCTCTGCGGTCGTGATGGGGGAGCTGAGGGCATCGGGCTCCGGCTCGGTCGTGCTGCCCGCCGGGATGATTAATCCGTCGGTGCCCATCCGCAACATCCGCATGAAATTTGCCGTGTTGATCGGACTCATTCAAGTCGGGGAGGTCAGCAACCGGGACATCGTGGAGACGGTGTTGAACCTGGTAAGGGGGCTCCACCCCACCAGCAGGGGCATGGGCAGCCCTGCCTCCCTTTCCCCACCGAAGAGAGAGAGCGCTGTCCCACGCAGGTCTTCCTTTGGGTTCGTCTTGCCTTACCCGGGCAAGAGCTCTGGAACTCCCTAACTCCACTTCTGTTCTCTAAGTGCCCCGTCATCTTCTATCCTACTTTTCCTCTCCTTCTTTCCTCATTTTGACAAATCCTCCACCAGCCCATAGAAGAGGGGGAGGAGTTAGGAGGTCTTCTTGAACTACTTGGAGGCTTACCTAGGGAGTCTTTTATCTTCCACTGGTCCACAGAGAGCTTCTGTAGGTTCACAGGCCTGTTTTGCCCTTAACTCACTTCTGCCTTTTGCCTTACTGGTCTTCTCCTTCCTGTCTTTTCTGACAAGTTTTTTTTTTAACCTCCTTCAACTTGATCAGGCCTGTGGCAGCTGAATCACTTACATCCAGAAGTGAGCAGCTTTTTTCACAGTGAATGAGTAGATATTGCTGTTCTAGCATTGATCTCTTCCTTTGCACCCATAAAGTTTGATTCTTGTAATCCCTTCCCCAACTTTCATGCTTAAATTCCCTTCAGATCTCATCCAACCTATGATTTCAACATCCACATAGAACAATATCATCTATAAATGAACTTGAGTTGCCCTGCTTACAGTTCTGTATGGGATATTGCTCTATCCTGTAAGATTGCACAGCCTATCTGTTGCTTTTCCAGATACAATATTTTATAAAAATAGATTTAATTTTATTCTCAGTTTTAATGGATTATAAAGAGGATTTGATACTAATCCCTTTTAATTGTGCAACATTAACGTGCAGCTACAGATTGCATTTCTTCTGTCTAGTTGATGTGTGAATGTTTAACCCTATTATCTTGCTAGCTATTGGGTTTGACATGTTGAAAAAGGGGCTGTGTCTTTTACAGAGTGTTAAGGAGATGATCTATTATTTCATTGCACTGGGAATGAATTATCTGATTATTTTGAATATTTGAATGTTTTTTTTAAAAAATCACTTTCATATCTAAATCATGCAAAATGTCCCCTCTGTAGAGAGGTAGCATTTTATATGGAACCCTCATTGAGTTCATGGTGTGCAAGAGTTAATGCAGAAGTGTATGGCAGTATTCACCTCTAATTTGTACCAGAAGTTCAGTTGTCTAACATCAGAGAGAAAATAAGAATTTAGAAATGAATTACTTTCAATTATATATGATTTGGTGCTTCTGAATGAAAAATTTGCTGCAGCAAAACTGATGAAATAGCTGAATACATGAGAATATTCTATCTTGATGGTAAAATGAATAACCTTGCAAAAATTGTGGGGTCTTTTTGTGACTAAGTTTTAAACATTCTGTGCTAATTTATTACTATAGCAGAAGCTGAAATAATCACTTGGATATCTCATATTGTCTTGATTTTTAGTAAATGTTATCTAATCTTACAGAGTGACAGTGCTGTTAACACAGTTAGAAATGGGATATTTAACATTTATAGTTTATGGATGAGTGAAAATTAAAGCTCTTTCTGCTTTTATGAGGTTTGTGACTCTAAGATAAACTATTGGCAGTTCTTCAACATTCACATCTGCTTCTCAGTTTTCAAAGGTGTCTTTTAAAATAAACATCATTATTTAAGTTTCTACGTTTGTTGCATTTATGTAAAGATACTGCTTATTTCAGTAGAGCAGTGGAATAAGGTTATCAAAATAAAGCAGTTTTCATTCATTAAGCAGATCATGCCCTGGAGATAAAGTGTTTAATCCATTTTCTGAAATTCTTATTTATTGTTTTGCCATTGCAGAAGCATAAAAACCTCCATGAACCTGTTGATGTGTCAGATAACACTTTATCCATTCATAAACCTGTCACTAATTTTGTTGGGGTATCTTTTGCTATTGCATATTCATATGCGGAATTCAGTCCCACTTGTTTTTTAAAAAAGATTTTGGTGATAAACTACTATGATAGTTTTTTACATTAGAATTGGTTATTGAAATATGCACAGGATCTAGTTATGAAAGAATTAACTTTTTTAAAACTATGCTTAATACTTGCTGAGAGCATGTTTCAATAAATATAAAAATATACAGGAAGGATGCATTCTAATTGAAAACTTGAAATGGTCCAGCACTGATGATGTTACTTAGCTGGATGTTTAGTTGAATAATGAAATGTCTGCAAGCAAATAACAGGCTCAAAGAGGACTCCAATATTGGTATTTCTCCATCTACACAAAAAGCCATTTCTATAGGTTTCTTAAGCCCATTTGTTCTAATGGTTAAGGCACCAGGCTAGAAAGTGGGAGATTGTGATTCAAATCCTGCCTCAGCTATGATAGCTAGCTAGGTAACCTTGGACCAGTCACTCTTATCCCAACCCACCTCACAGGGTTGTTTGGAAAAGGCTGGGAGTCAGAATATGTGAATTTCCTGCCATTTAAATTGTAATGTAAAAAGTGAATAATTATAATGTGATATATTATGGGATTTTAGATGGTACATTTAAGCCTTTATCTTAAATTGCTCTTTGTGAAAATATCTCTCAAGAACTGAAATACAGAATACAAATTACAAGTGACAAACTCCTATAGAATATACGCAAATGTTCATAAGAATAAGATTCAATAGCCTCTTTAAAATGAAATATTCAATTTCTTCTTAAAATAAAAGGTAGTGTTTTGATTAATGTTAAAATGACCAATCAAAGAAAACAAATGGTTTACTGTCATTAAATACTTTTTAACAAATCAATTTTTATGTACAGTATTATAGAAAATTCTCTATTAAACTGGAAAAAAAATCATTGAATTGATATAAATTCACTTCGATTTGCAAAGTTGATAAATTTGTAGATACAATTTGATTTAATGATTCATTGATCTGATGTGAAACATTGATTAGATCCAGAGATTTAATTGAGTAATTTTCAATTCAAATATCTACTTTGAAGGTTTATGTAACCAAATTCGTACTTGCAGTGGGAAAAACTTATGGAATAAACACATTTTTAAAAATGTTAAGCTGTTTGGCTAATTACTTATTGTTCATATTTTATTATTTCATTGCAGATTATATGCAGGTGATCAGTACAAGTAGTCCTTAATTTATGACTATTTGGTTGGTGACTGAAATTACAATATGACAACATTGAAAAAAGTTACTTACTACCTTGCATTTCGGACCATTGCATTGTTCCTGCAGTTATGTGACTGCAATTTTTTTACTTGGCAACAAGCATGTACTTATAAGGTTGCAAGTATCCTGGGGGGGTCACATGATCTCTATTTGTGACCTTCTTCACTTGCTTCCATCAATGGAGAAGCTGACAGAGAAGGTTGCAAATCGTGATTGTGTGATGTCTTGCTTAACAACTGCATAGGCAAAAAAGTGGTAAAATCAGATGGAGTAACATGATGGCTCACTTAATGACCACATTGTTTAATGACAATTTTCCAGTCCCAATTATAGTTGTAAGTTTAGGACTATCTGTGTTTCATGTAGTATAGTTTTTGTTCTAGCAGATATTGCTGAGTTGCAGGTGAAAATGCAAAGTATGGAACAAATTTCATACTTAGGTCTTGTAATAGATATTCTGGGAAAATATAATCAGAACATTATATTTACTTTAAATGAAATAACAAGGATAAACATGAAAGACAAACACAGAGTTTCTAAACTTTTATACAAATTTTTTTTATTGTTTGTTTGTAAAACATAATGAAGGATTTTACTACTTGTGTGAAAATTTCTTTTATATAAAAACTCTTGAAAGGTTGAAATGTCCGGCAGCTGCAACAACTGCAGAAATTGTAGTTCAAATACTGTATTACGTAGAGAGAAGAAACCTGAATGAACTGTATATACAGCTTATAATTCTAGGTGAAATATTAATGAAATAATTAAAGGCAATTTGATTGCTTTTAATAAAACAATTATAATTATGGATGGGCATCAGTTTTAAATACAGTAGTGATTTAGTGACTGCTATGCAGCAACCATTCATAGTTATGATATTGACAAAGAAGTAACTTTGTGGCAAATTCTTGCATTTGTGATCTACACAAGTCTGTAAAACAGTGGTGTCAAACTCAAGGCCTGCGGGGGACTTAGATCTGGCCTGTGCCCCCCCAAAACAGTGAAGGATTGGCCTGCGGTGCTTCTACCAGTGGAAACAGAGTTTGGGAGTGAAAATGGAGCATCTCTGAGCTCTGTTTTTGCTGACAGACTGCTGCAGAAGGTTGTCATGGCTGAAAACAGAGCCTTGATGAATGATGTTGAACTGGCCATGCCCCCTGCCCACACCCCCTGCTCCTGAGGTCAAGCAAAACCATGGTGGCCCTCAGTGAAACTTGAGTTTGACACCCCTGCTGTAAAGCAAAGGGAAGCTGAAGGAAGAATATAAGCATAGTCATGGTTTCACTTACTGACTGCTTTGCTTAATGGCTGAGTATAGTGGTTGCTAAATGAGGATTACTTGTAATGATTTGGAGCCCTTGGGCCCAGATTTTTGGTAAATATAAATTAGCTCAGATATTTTTGTTAACTTAGATCTTAGAGATTGTTAATATATAGATAAAATAAGTGATAATGTCAATCTGATGTGGCTAATCAATCCAAGGTTTTTCACAAGCCATATTGCTCACATGTTACTAGGTTTTTGTACATTTACAGGTCACATTTTTACAGAGCAGCATGCAATAAATATAAAACAAATTTAAAAATTTTGATAATTCAAAAGGCCACATTATGTAAATACAATTCTACTAATCATAAAGTAAATAATTGTCAGAATACTAGACTTGAATACTAGATTGTCTAATAGAACTGTGTTATGCTTTGCACTTGATTTGAGAAGGTGCTTTAAAATGTATGTGAATAAAATACAGTACCTCATAAAACAGGATCATGTGGCAGCTGCAGGGAACGTACTGCATTGCACACCTCTGTTAATTAATACGATAGAACAAGGAAACAGCAGTACAATTGCTAGGAGAAGGAAGTTCCTGACTGATTAGCCTAGCCAAATTTTTAAAAAGTGTACATGGAATATTACCAAAAGGAGTATATACTCTTATAGGACTACCACAGATATTGAAGCCTCTGAAAGTAAACTCAGGAGAGAATGAGATTGGAACACGACAGAAAAAGAAGTCTGCCATACCATGTATGGTGAATATATTTAGATGTCCTAAGTTAAAAATAGGCTCCAGGATATTCCTTTTAAGCCCGTTATCACAAATTCATGTCTGAAGTCAAATATAATAATGGCACAAATTGAGGACATTTTGTATATTAAGCTCTTTTTATTTTGTACTGATAAATTTATATCCTTATAATAATCACAAGACACAATGCTAATTGCATGACAGCAGGACTATAGAGACGTTTCAGTTTCCTTTCCAGCTCAACATGTTTATCTATAAATATAGATCATGCCTTAATAACATTTTAGTACTCTTAAGCAGATTCTTGAAAACCCTAATGTAGGAGCATTGTCAAAATCTGGAATCTTTGGACTTAATTGTTCCCCCATGGATTTGGAACTTTTAGATTATCGTTCGTTTTAAATATGGTAATTCCTCTTTACTGGCTTGGCATTCTCTTTTTTATTCTATTAAGTGGTCCTCACCTGGTGTTAATACTAGCTGAAAATGGTTTGAGCAAAAATGTCATAGAAATATTTTACTTAATATTTTTGCCATTAGTTCATGATATTACTTCCTTAGTTTAGAATTAATGTTTTTAATGTGTTGAAGTGTAAGACCTATCACTCCTGGTCTTATTTATTAAAACAAAGTATATTATCAAGGAAGTGGAGGTGTAATTGTTTATATACAGTATAAAATGTATGCCTTAATTATAGTTAGGGAAGTTCTTGACTTTGATTGGTGAATGTGTACATGAACACTGAAACAAAAATACTTTGTATATATTAAATAACTTCGATTAAACTATTCGTTTATAATTTTTCCCTAACATATATTTGATACTAACTTATTGGTGTAATGATGGTTTTTTTAAATTGTTGATTATTGATTTTTTGATTTAAGGAAAATTGTATTGAATGGTTCTAAGATCAGAATAACATTTTGAAGATAAATGTTGTTTTGATAAATGCTAAGCATGTCAATAAATCAAATTATGTCCTATGAATTAAATGCAATTGTCTGAGCTAGAATTGTATAGGTTAATAAATCCCATGTATCACATATTGAATTTTTATGCATAATTAGAAAAAAAAGTTGATAGAGAACAAAGCACAGAATGTTCCAAGTTAGAATACATTCTGTTTTATTTTTTCTCCTCCAGCATATGTTGTACGGCATTGTCTCCTGTTATTTCACATTCATCATAAATACAAACATGTACTTTTCATATCATATTAAAAAATGACATAAAAGTTACATTAACATAACTAGTATTCTTTAGTTTTTAGGAATTGCTTTCAGGAATGGTGTATATTACTTTTGTTGTAACTGATATATTACTATCAACCCTAGGAAGGAGACAGTGGCAAACTGTTTCTGGAAACCTTGCCAAGAAAACTTCAGGGAAATGTTTAGGTCAGGGGTGGGCAAACTACGGCCCGCAGGCCGCATCCGGCCCGTTGGTCTGTCCAATGCGGCCCGCCCCTGAAAAAAAATTGCTGGGCATGGCATATTGCCCTCTGCCGCGTGGCCCCCAAAGCTGCAAAATAGTGCGGAGCAATCTAGGGGTAGGAAAGAAAAGAAATTTGCAAAGGCCTCGGCTGGGAGTTCGAAATCACCTTCAAGTGAGACCTCTCCGAAGGTGAATCCCCACTGATCCCCCTTTTTTTTCCGGGGCTTCCAGGCTTAAACTTTGCAAAGGCAAAGCTTGCAGGCTGTAGTGTCTTCCCACCGAGGAGCGGGAAGGGTTCCACCCGGCAGCCGGGGCGGGTTGCTTGGAGCCACCTAAAGCTAGGCCGCTGCTGGTGGAGCTTTGCCCTGCCTTGGTGCCCCGTTTCCCGGCTCGGCGGTTCTGCTCGGGCGGCACTTTAAAAGCCTGCTCTCAGCACCCAAGCAACTTCCCAGCAACTTTCGGCTTTGTTTTAACTCGCGGGCGCTTGCGCCTGGCCCTGAGCTGCGTGGCGGAGGGGAAGCCTGGCGGGCAGGTGGGCGCGCAGGCGGGCTGCTTGGAGGAGGCGACCCGGCGGCGCTCTGGGCTTCCCCTCCGCCATGCGGCTCGGGGCAAGGCGCAAGCACCCGCGAGTTAAAATGAAGCCGAAAGTTGCTAGGAAGTTGCTCAGTTTTCCAGGGATTCCAGGGCTTTGCAAAGGCAAAGTTTGCAGGCTGGAGCGTCTTCACGCCGAGGAGCAGGAAGGGTTCAGCCCGGCGGGCAGGGCAGGCTGCTTGGAGTGGGCTGCCGTGCGGCTCAGGGCAAGGCACGAGCGCCTGCAAGTTAAAACGAAGCCGAAAGTTGCTGGGAAGTTGATCAGGTTTTCCGGGGCTTCCAGGGCTTTACAAAGGCAACGCTTGCAGGCTGGAGCGTCTTCCCGCTGAGGAGCAGGAAGGGTTCCACCCGATGGGCAAGGTGGGCTGCTTGGAGCGGGCTGCCGTGTGGCTCGGGGCAAGGCACGAGCGCCCACGAGTTAAAACGAAGCTGAAAGTTGCTGGGAAGTTGATCAGGTTTTCCGGGGCTTCCAGGGCTTTGCAAAGGCAAAGTTTGCAGGCTGGAGCGTCTTCCCACTGAGGAGCGGGAAGGGTTCCGCCCGGGGGGTGGGCGGGTGGCTTAAACTTTGCTTGGGCAGCACTTTAAAAGCCTGCTCCCAGCACCCAAGCAAATTCCCAGCAACTTTCGGCTTTGTTCTAACTCGCGGGCGCTCGCACCTGGCCCCGAGCTGCGCGGTGGAAGGGAAGCCCGGCAGGCGGGCAGGCAGGCTGCTTGGAGGAGGCTCCGCGTTTCCCCTCCGCCAGGTGCGAGTGCCCATGAGTTAAAACAAAGCTGAAAGTTGCTGGGAAGTTTCTCGGTTTTCCAGGGCTTTGCAAAGGCAAAGTTTGCAGGCTGGAGCGTCTTCCCGCTGAGGAGCAGGAAGGGTTCCGCCTGATGGGCAGGATGGGCTGCTTGGAGTGGGCTGCCATGCGGCTCGGGGCGAGGCACGAGCGCCCACGAGTTAAAACAAAGCCGAAAGTTGCTGGGAAGTTGATCAGGTTTTCTGGGGCTTCCAGGGCTTTGCAAAGGCAAAGTTTGCAGACTGGAGCGTCTTCCCACCGAGGAGGGGGAAGGGTTCCGCCTGGCGGGCTGGCAGGCTGCTTAAACTTTGCTTGGGCGGCACTTTAAAAGCCTGCTCCCAGCATCCAAGCAACTTCCCAGCAACTTTGGCTTTGTTCTAACTCGCGGGTGCTCGCGCCTGGCCCCGAGCTGCGTGGTGGAAGGGAGCCCGGCAGGCGGGCGGGCAGGCTGCTTGGAGGAGGCTCCGGGTTTCCCTTCCGCCAGGCACGAGTGCCCGCGAGTTAAAACGAAGCTGAAAGTTGCTGGGAAGTTGCTCGGTTTTCTGGGGCTTCCAGGGCTTTACAAAGGCAACGCTTGCAGGCTGGAGCGTCTTCCCGCTGAGGAGCAGGAAGGGTTCCACCCGATGGGCAAGGTGGGCTGCTTGGAGCGGGCTGCCGTGTGGCTCGGGGCGAGGCACGAGCGCCCACGAGTTAAAACGAAGCTGAAAGTTGCTGGGAAGTTGATCAGGTTTTCCGGGGCTTCCAGGGCTTTGCAAAGGCAAAGTTTGCAGGCTGGAGCGTCTTCCCACTGAGGAGCGGGAAGGGTTCCGCCCGGGGGGTGGGCGGGTGGCTTAAACTTTGCTTGGGCAGCACTTTAAAAGCCTGCTCCCAGCACCCAAGCAAATTCCCAGCAACTTTCGGCTTTGTTCTAACTCGCGGGCGCTCGCACCTGGCCCCGAGCTGCGCGGTGGAAGGGAAGCCCGGCAGGCGGGCAGGCAGGCTGCTTGGAGGAGGCTCCGCGTTTCCCCTCCGCCAGGTGCGAGTGCCCATGAGTTAAAACAAAGCTGAAAGTTGCTGGGAAGTTTCTCGGTTTTCCAGGGCTTTGCAAAGGCAAAGTTTGCAGGCTGGAGCGTCTTCCCGCTGAGGAGCAGGAAGGGTTCCGCCTGATGGGCAGGATGGGCTGCTTGGAGTGGGCTGCCGTGCGGCTCGGGGCGAGGCACGAGCGCCCACAAGTTAAAACAAAGCCGAAAGTTGCTGGGAAGTTGATCAGGTTTTCTGGGGCTTCCAGGGCTTTGCAAAGGCAAAGTTTGCAGACTGGAGCGTCTTCCCACCGAGGAGGGGGAAGGGTTCCGCCTGGCGGGCTGGCAGGCTGCTTAAACTTTGCTTGGGCGGCACTTTAAAAGCCTGCTCCCAGCATCCAAGCAACTTCCCAGCAACTTTCGGCTTTGTTCTAACTCGCGGGTGCTCGCGCCTGGCCCCGAGCTGCGTGGTGGAAGGGAGCCCGGCAGGCGGGCGGGCAGGCTGCTTGGAGGAGGCTCCGGGTTTCCCTTCCGCCAGGCACGAGTGCCCGCGAGTTAAAACGAAGCTGAAAGTTGCTGGGAAGTTGCTCGGTTTTCCAGGGATTTGCAGAGGCAACGTTTGCAGGCTGGAGCGTCTTCCTGCCAAGGAGCAGGAAGGGTTCCGCCCGATGGGCGGGGTGGGCTGCTTGGAGCAAGCTGCTGTGCGGCTCAGGGTGAGGTGCGAGCGCCCGCGAGTTAAAGCGAAGCCGAAAGTTGCTGGGAAGTTGCTCGGGTGCTGGGAGCAGGCTTTTAAAGTGCCGCCCGAGAAAAGTTTAAGCAGCCCGCCCGCCGGGAGGAGCCATTCCCGTTCCTCGGTAGGAAGATGCTCCAGCCTGCAAACTTTGGCAAGTGGTTTGCAGGGTTAGCCAGCAGTTTCTCGCAAGAGACTGAAGGCCGGTATGCTCCCCCCAATTAGATGTTGGTTCAAGAGGGAGGGTCAGCCCTGCTACTAATTGATGGTTCACAGTTTATCCGTGGGCACCAGAGAAGTTATGTTTTGGGGGGTGGGCGTTTATTTATTTCTTATCTTATAAGTAGCCAACTTGTGTAAGCTGAGGGGGTACATTCAAACATACACATACACACACAGTCGTTTATTCGTAGGGGAAGATTCTGTCTATCTATCTATCTGTGTTGTGTTTTTAATAGGAAGAATATCATATCTGCACATTAGGCACAGTGACTTGATTTTGCAGAGCCCGAGCCATTTTCAATTATCGCTCTTCTTCTACTGGTCAGATCAGAACCTATCTGCAGCAATGCAGCAATGTCAAAGAAAAGAAAAGCCGACAGTGACTGCCGGGTGTTTAATAAAGAATGGACGCCTAAATACTTTTTTACTGAAGTCCGGTCAAAGGCTGTATGTCTTATTTGCCAAGAAACCATTGCAGTTTTCAAAGAATACAACATCAGACGTCACTTTTCCACCAAGCATGCTAATTACGCCAGCAACCTTTCAACGCAAGAACGTACGGCTACCGCTCATAGGTTGGTAGCTAGCTTGCAGGCTCAGCAAAGCACCTTTATCCAAGAAGAAAGCACAAAGTCAAGTTATTTACTGGCATTCAAACTAGCAAAAGCCAGCAAGCCTTTCTCTGAAGGGGAATTTCTTAAAGAGTGCATGGTAGAGACAGCAAGTATTTTATGCCCCGAGAGCAAGAACAAATTTGAAAAAATTAGCTTATCACGCAGGTCAGTGACTCGCCGTGTTGAAGTAATTGACGAACACTTAACTAGCAAGCTAAACAAAAAAGCGGAGTCATTTACATTATATTCTTTGGCACTGGACGAAAGCAATGACATAAAGGACACCGCTCAGCTTTTAATTTTTATCAGAGGGATTAATGAAAATTTCGAGATAACGGAGGAGTTTTTGGCTATGGAATCCCTGAAAGGAAAAACACGGGGAGTCGATTTATTTAACAGCGTGTCAGCGATCATACAGAGGCACAAGTTACCTTGGAGTACGCTCACCAATGTTACCACAGATGGATCACCAAATCTGACAGGAAAAAACATGGGATGCTCAAAAGAATCCAGGACAGGATGAAAGAGGACAACCCTGAGCAGGAGGTAATTTTCCTACACTGCATAATTCACCAGGAAGCACTGTGTAAATCCATGTTGCAGCTTGACCACGTAGTGAAGCCAGTTGTGAAACTCGTTAACTTTATTCGAGCGAGGGGACTTCATCGTCAATTTATTCATTTTCTTGAAGAAACTGAGGCTGATCACATGGACTTGCTTTACCATTCTAATGTCCGCTGGTTAAGTTTGGGAAAAGTATGTCAACGTGTGTGGGAGCTCAAACAGGAGATTATTTCATTTTTGGAGCTACTTGAGAACACTGACAATTTTCCTGAGCTGAATGACACAGATTGGCTTTGTGATTTAGCTTTTACTGTGGACATACTGACACACATGAACGAGCTGAATGTGAAGCTACAAGGGAAAAACCAGTTTGTGCATGAAATGCAAGCAAACATCAGAGCTTTCAAAACCAGGCTAGTTTTATTTTCGAAGCAAATGTCAGACAAGTCATTTGTTCATTTCCCCACACTAGCTACGTTAAAAGAGGCCCCGCAACATGTTAAAAAATATAAGAAATCACTGGATGACCTGCATGAAGAATTCTGCCGTCGGTTTTGTGATTTTGGAAAAATTGACTGGGCACTTCAGCTGGTGTCATGTCCCTTCTCACAAGACCCGGAAACGGTGCCACAGCAGTTGCAGTTGGAACTGATTGATCTCCAATGTGACATGGTGTTAAAGGAGAAGTTCAACTCCCTGAAACTGGATGAGTTTTATGCTTCATTAAGTGCAGCCAAATTTAAAAACATCCAGAAGATAGCACAGAGGATGCTGGTGTTGTTTGGCTCTACATATGTGTGTGAACAGATTTTTAGTGTGATGAACATCAACAAAGCACCCCACAGATCCCAGATGAGTGATGAACACCTCAGATCTGTTCTGAGAATTGCCACAACAGAATTACAACCAGACTTCGATGCACTGGCAAAAATGAGTGATCAGCAACACTGTTCTCATTAAAATATGTTAATACTTTAATGCTTTTTTCTGTTTATGTTTGATATGTACTGTTAACAAATGCAGTTTTTAATATGTATCATATCTTGTGCTGACCCGGCCCGTCTGTCAAATTTTAAAAGTCAATGCTGCCCCCGAGCCAAAAAGTTTGCCCACCCCTGGTCTAGGTAGTCACAAAAGTTACTAGAAAGTGAAAGTAAAAACCAACAACAAAACCAGAAACTCAAACCCTTCCATTACCGTAGCTATATTCTCTTTTTATGCCTGAGATATTTTCCTATGAAATTGGTTGTAATTGGTATGCAATATATCTTGAAAGTAGATAGCGAGATGCATGTGCATTTGCTCTTATACAAATAATTCTCTCCAGTACTAGTTATATAAATTTTATTATTTAAACAATTTTATTATTTAAACAACTTTTGAAACTGCATTTTTTCACATCTGACTTGGAATTCAGAAGAAGATTTTGAAGATGAGGCTGGGTTAAACTTTTAATGGTTATCTTTGAATTTTGTGATTAAATTAATGAGCTGGAACACTACATAGTTCAAAAGTTAATTTATTAACACATAAGTAAAGAAATAAAACTTTCTAAAACCTCTTAAATCACCAATTTCATGTTATAACAGGTGTATATTAAAATCAATATAGGGAGAAAAAAACAATTATAATTATAATTATAAAAAATAATGCAGTATCCTGATTAAATTTATTTTAATGTATGCTACAGATAGGCTAGTTTCTCAGCCTGCCATACTTCTATCATAAGCCTTTTCATAACATACGGGGAAGCTCTTCTAGAGGACATACTCTCTTTCTCTTCCTTCCTTTTTTTAAAAACACTTGTGCTAATTAAATCTCAAGATATTTTAAAACATCATTGATGGTTATGTGGCTTTCCTTGACAAATTCCCATTTGGATAATTATATTGTCTATGTAAACTCATCCTGTAGTTTTTAGCTGATATAGGAATCTTCCTTAATTTCTTAAGGAAGTATGGAGTTTTGTATATTGTTTAAAATAGTAGTTTAAATTCCTGTTACAATTGTAGTGTACACTTAATTGGTTTAAAATCATAAAAATGTGTATAATTTTTCAAGATAAAATGTTGGTAAGGAGAAGACATTAACATTTAGATTCTGAGCTTGAATTGGTTATTTATGCATATATAATTAGCAATATTTGTAATATTTAATCAAAGCTGCACATATTTTAATTATATATTGGAGTCTGAAAACACACATTTACTCAATAATATATCAAAATGTGATTTATGTACTTTATACTCATCTGAATTACAATCTTACGCATATTTTAAGATAATCTCTATTGAACTAAATGAATGCAAGGATGGGATGAATCTCACTGTCTCACTTCCTTACTTTCTAGTAAGGATGGGTCAAGTCGCAGATCATTGAGCGCTTTTGAATAGAGCGCTTTTGAATTTAGCGCTTACTGAGGAATGAGCTCTTTTCTGGCATGCTGGTCAATGATGGGAGGAATCGGAAATCTCCGAGTACTTTTCAATTGAACGTTTACTGAGGAATGGAGCTTTTTTCTGGCTTGCTGGCAAGTCTCGGGCGTTAGGCTTTCTACCTTGCTGGCTGGACCCACAAGAATTTGCAGGCTTGTCGCCTTTCACTGCCCGTGCCCGCCGGAGCTCCTCACACTGCCACTACTGCCGACGCCATCTTAAAAGCTTAGATGTTGCCATATTGCTGCTATAGAATTTTTAGAAAGGATGAACAGATTCACCAAGTGTATGTCAGTGCTTCCACATCAAACTACAGCGGAACCTCTGGTCATGACTGTAATCTGTTCCAGGACTTCGGTCACAACCCGATTTGGTCGTGACTGGAAGCAAGACTGACTGTGCATGTTTGTACAGAAAAAAAATTAAGATGCCGCATGGGAAATTGCCATGGCTGTTTTTGATCGCTACCCGTGGATGTGTTCATGACCACAATGAAACTTTTAGGGGATTTTTGGGTCAGCACCTGATTTGGACATGGTCACAAGCTTTTGTGACCCGAGGTTCTACTATATAGGGAAGTGTTGAACAAAGTACCATAGGATTTTATTCAGGCTCTGTCTTGTAATTATAAATTATATGAATGAGTTAGAAGATAGTATATCCCTGCAGCCTGCAGGGTTTTCCAGGCAAAGGCAGGTTTCATAGCTTCAAATGTACTTTTCTGCAAAGTTTGAAACTACTCAAAATCTTATAAGATCAATACTGATGATTCTACAAAATATAAAAAATGCTTTCATGTATAGAGGCAGGTATAGTCTCATTCTATGCTAGAGTATGGTTTATTTTTATAACAATTAGGCTTACGTTTGTCTTACTTCCTATACTTTTGACCCATTAGCATAGTTCATTTTAAGTACTCATGGCTTTAAAAAGACCTAATTTAATTTACTAGCCTTTTATATGGAAAGTTTGTGTTCATTAGGTTTTGACAATTCTAGAACTGCCCTCAAACAACAATATGGGATGTAAATCTCCAAACAAATTTAAGCAAGATGTCACAGTCCATTATATCCCTCCAGCTTATTTATCATTCAGAATCATGATTTTGAAATTTCTTAAGACCTTCACTTTAGCCAGGCTGGATTAATTACCTTTAGGTATAGATCACTAGCATAGTTGGAAGTTGGTATGACAATGACATTAAATACCGTATATACTCGAGTATAAGTCGACCCGAATATAAGCCAAGGCACCTAATTTAACCACAAAAAACTGGGAAAACTTATTGACTCGAGTATAAGCCGAGGGTGGGAAATGCAGCAGCTACTGGTAAATTTCAAAAATAAATACCAATAAAAACTTTCACTAGGACAGTTGAGAATAAGTTTGATGTTCACAATTTCCTCTTTGAAAGAGACCAGTAAATAGGGAACAAGAAGATGAAGAAAAAGAAGTGTGTTTTTTCACACTTTTCACACTGAAGTGAACAAAAATGGCATCATAGGAACAGGCTTATTCTCAGTCCAAAGGTTTGTTTCTGATTTCTTCCCTGATTTAAGGGAAATTTGGGAAACGATCTCACTATCATGAAAGGTTTAATTGATTCACTAATCCAAAAGATGATGATGATGACAGTGGGAGGCAGGAGTTACTCTCTCCCTTGCAAGAAAAAAGCAAGATCTCTCCCTCTCTCTCTCTCTCCCCGTAATACAGTCAAGCCCTTTCCAGCACGCGCGATCTGCCTTCACCACTTTGCACCTTGCAAATGCAAAATCCTGGGGTTTTTGCATTTGCAAGGTGCAAAGCGGTGGGGGCGGATCCCGCGTGCTGGAAAGGGCTTGACTGTATTACGGGGAGAGAGAGAGAGAGGGAGAGATCATAAGAACGGCTCTTGCTTTTTTCTTGCAAGGGAGAGAGTGACTCCTGCCTCCCACTGTCATCAACATCTTCTTCTTTTGGGTTAGTGAATCAATTAATTTGGGAAATGATCTCACTATCAGAAAACAACGCGAGCTGCCACCACCACCTCCTTCTCCCCCTCCTCCCGAGTGGACTGAAAGCAGCTGGAGCTGAGGAAACGAAGCTGAGTGGAGCGACCTCGGCTCGCATTGTTTTCTCAGCCTAGAGCTCAGAAAACAATGCGAGCCACCACCACCACCTCCTTCTCCCCCTCCTCCCGACAGGGCTGTGAAATCTCCGATTTTATGCGGAATTCCAATTTTTTCCCTCAAACACCAATCTACATTTTCCGCGTTTTTTTTCCCCCATCGGATCGAGATCCGAGAGTCGGAAATTCGCTCTTCAGAAAAGCGGAACACTTCAGTTCTCAGCTCAGGCATACCGTATATACTCGAGTATAAGCCGAGTTTTTCAGCCCATTTTTTGTGCTGAAAAAACCGCCCTCGGCTTATACTCGAGTCAGCCACTACAGCACCATGCCTGGCCTGCGCTGGCGTGGCTGCAACTGATCGCGCCTCCATGGCAGCATTGCCGCCGCGGCTGTCTACCCACTGAGGTACACACAGGCGACCCCAAGCGGCCTCTTCTTCCCCATTAACGGGCGCCTGGGGCCCCCGCGAGCTCCTGTGTTGCGCGCTTCCAGCTTCGCAAAGAAACTGCCAGGCTCAGGCAGCCTCCCCCACCCCCTAGCCTAGCAGCGAAGAGCTGCTCCGGGGGCAGTGAGACAAAGTGCCTGGCTGCGCCGTGGCGGGAGCCCCCGGAGCAGCTCTTCGCTGCTTGGGGTGGGTGGGGGAGGCTGCCTGAGCCTGGCGACCCCAAGCGGCCTCTTCTTCCCCATTAACGGGCCCCCGGGGCCCCCGCGAGCTCCTGTGTTGCGCGCTTCCAGCTTCACAAAGAAACTGCCAGGCTCAGGCAGCCTCCCCCACCCCCTAGCCTAGCAGCGAAGAGCTGCTCCGGGGGCAGCGAGACAAAGTGCCTGGCTGCGCCGTGGCGGGAGCCCCCGGAGCAGCTCTTCGCTGCTGGGGGGGAGGCTGCCTGAGCCTGGCGACCTCAAGCGGCCTCTTCTTCCCCATTAACGGGCGCCCGGGGCCCCCGCGAGCTCCTGTGTTGCGCGCTTCCAGCTTCGCAAAGAAACTGCCAGGCTCAGGCAGCCTCCCCCACCCCCTAGCCTAGCAGCGAAGAGCTGCTCCGGAGGCAGCGAGACAAAGTGCCTGGCTGCGCCGTGGCGGGAGCCCCCGGAGCAGCTCTTCGCTGCTTCGGGTGGGTGGGGGAGGCTGCCTGAGCCTGGAGACCCCAAGCGGCCTCTTCTTCCCCATTAACGGGCCCCCGGGGCCCCCGCGAGCTCCTGTGTTGCACGCTTCCAGCTTCGCAAAGAAACCGCCAGGCTCAGGCAGCCTCCCCCACCCCCTAGCCCAGCAGCGAAGAGCTGCTCCGGGGGCAGCGAGACAAAGTGCCTGGCTGCGCCATGGCGGGAGCCCCCGAAGCAGCTCTTCGCTGCTAGGGGAGGGGGTGGGGGAGGCTGCCTGAGCCTGGTGACCCCAAGCGGCCTCTCCTTCCCCATTAACGGGCGCCCGGGGCCCCCGCAAGCTCCTGCGTTGCGTGCTTCCAGCTTCACCAACGAATGGAGCTGCAAATCTGGTAATCGCTTGCGGAGCCTCGGCACGAACCCCCTTTCCCCGCACTCCCCCCCCGCACTCCTCTGGCGGTAGCAGGCGGAGAAAGCCCCACTTCCCCCTGGCTTTGATGGCACGCGTGAGTTGGCTTCCCACTCTTTTTTTTTTAACTCTCCTCTTCCTCCTCCTCCTCTCCTCTCCCCTTGTTGTCTGGTCTTCCCTAAGGAAACTCGAGGGCTCACACTTCCAGGTGTTTCTCCCTGTCTTTCTCCCTGTCAATGATCTTTTCTTCCCTTCCCTTCTCTCAGCCCCATCCTCCTTCACCTTTGTCACCACAATCCTGAACAGATGAAGTTTGTACTTCTCAAGAAAGGTTGGATGTTCCTTTTGAGGAGGGAACCTAGTGTGACATCTGTATGTTGACCTACTACTGAGCCGTGGCATGTGTGCACATGCAATGGAGGCATGAGGGAGAGCTGTGAAAGAGATGGTGGCTCTGCAAAACAGGATGTACATGCAGCACATACACATGCTTTTTTCTTGCAAGGGAGAGAGTGACTCTGTTTGGACATACAGATGATGAGGAGGAATCCAGTTTTGAAGGATTTTAACTCTTGTGTTTTAGCTTGGTTGCTGATTGAGCTAAGGTTTTTGTACTTTTAAAGTTATTGTTGATACCATATTGGTTTTGTTGGCTCTCTTTTCCACTTACAGAGCTAGTTTACTGTTTTTCTTTGAAATAAATATTCAAAAACATTTAACCTACTGATGCCTCAATTCATGTAATTTTATTGGTATCTATTTTTATTTTTGAAATTTACCAGTAGCTGCTGCATTTCCCACCCTGGACTTATACTCGAGTCAATAAGTTTTCCCAGTGTTTTGTGGTAAAATTGGGTGCCTCGACTTATATTCGGGTCGACTTATACTCGAGTATATACGGTAATTGTCCCTAGAAAAGCACATAAACTTTGCACGTGAGCCGCGCTAACATTAACTGAAGTTAGCTAGTATTCTTACGACGGAAAACCACGGAAATAAACCTTTGTTCAGTAGCTTTACATTCGCACATGCCGACAAACCACCGCTCATCGTAGCCAAGCAAGTAGTACCGCGTAACTGACTGCAAAGACAATTCATACGGCTGTACATAGAGTCTGTGCACGTGCGCGCGCTCGATTGTGCGCGCGCTGGACCCCGGCCTAAGGGACTTCGCGCTCGTGATGTGCGCTTCACGCACATGCGCTTTGCGCACCTTATTCACTTCAGATTTTTTCAGACTTTTTTTTTAACCAGCTCTCACACCCCTGTCCCGAGTGGACTGAAAGCAGCTGGAGCTGAGGAAACGAAGCTGAGTGGAGCCGAAGCAACCTCAGCTGGCGTTGTTTTCTCAGCCTAGAGAAAGGGGAAGGGGGCTCATCTGGACCAAGGGTGAGTCTCCCCCTCAGTTTCCCCTGAAGGATCTTCCGTCGCTTTTGCCTTCTCCCTACATCTTCCCTCTGTTAAAATCCCCCCCCCACATACTTATTTTCGGTCGGATAGATTTCGTGTCTGAGCATTCACACATGGCAGTGGGTCTTCCCCCCCAAAAAAAACAGTTAAAAAACAACAACAATATATCCTCAAGCAAGAACTTTTCTGCTTCCGATTACCCCCATGCTTAAAAGTTGCAAAGGAAACACGGAAGCAGGGAAGCGGCTGCCCAGCTTCGGAGCTCCACACCATTTTTTTTTCAGAGGGGAATCTGACTCGAGTATAAGCCGAGGGGTTTTTTTTCAGCACAAAAAATGTGCTGAAAAACTCGGCTTATACTCGAGTATATACGGTAATTTGTTCTTGGTTGTTGTGTTTATGGCAGACATGGTCCATACTGAGCACATTTAACTCTGTCAATAGAAACTCATTATTGTACATACCACATACCACAAACATACTGTATACTATCCCTAAATGATAATGGCAACATCTTTAGAAATCTTTACAACAGTGCTAGGTGCTGTGTAAAAACAGAAAATGGTAGTACTGACTTCTTTGCAATTATAACTCTTACAATACTCATTCTAATTCTGTTTATTGATGGTTTTGTACAGTCAATTATATAACTACATACATTTGAAAATACTGTATGTTACTTTAAAAATAAAATAACATGAATATGTTGGACATTAAAATATATGAAATCTTGCCATATCAGATTGATAACAGTGTTTCTTGGATTAGTGAATTAGAAATATTATAGTTTGTCCTTGTAGATAAAAATACATTGAATGCTAAAAATATCCCCATTTTATGTTGATGGTAACAAATTTTAATATTGTTTAATATTTATAATTTGAACTTCATTTTTTTACATCTCTTGAATTTTTTCACTGTTAAATAATTGAGGGACTGCAGGATTAGGGGGTCCTGGGATTTTTGGACATTGCACTGTTATATACAGAAGACAAAACTGCTTGTCATGCTTTTTTAATTTATCTTTTCAACTAAATTTTTAGTCTTCCCCAGTTGTTACTTGCAATCTATTCTATATGTAAAAGTTTGTTAATTGTTATATAAAATCATATTATTACATGTTAATAGTTCCTGTTAGTTTCTTAATATCATCTGATCTCAGACATCTCAAGAGAGTTGCATCATCACCTATGGGATTTTAATCATTATTTGCTTAAACAAAAGCAGAAACCTGAACAGTTTTAACAGTTCTTTCCTTTTCTTATTTCCATGCTTCTATTAATATAGTGGAATATTTTTACATCAAACCCTTTGCTTGACATATTCTGCAAAACACCAAAGAAATTTTCTTATTCAACATGTTGCTGCAAAAATAGCCTCAGTACAAATCGTGTAATGTTTAGCCACTATTCTGTAGTAATTTTGATAATTGATACCAACATTGCAAAAGCAGAAATTCCCCAAGGTAGAGGCAGCCTACAATACTATAAATACTAGTCCCACATTCACAGTGATTGGTATGTTTGAAGTTTAACATCCATTTGCTCAAAGTTTCCAGGACAAATGCAGTGTTTTTAACTCGTAATTGTCCTCTGATAAATGAATTAGAAATGTGAAGGTTCAGGAAAAAAAATAAACACTTTGACAGTTTGTGCTAAAAATGAAAATTTTTGAAGATACTTTAAAAAGCCCAAGGAACTGTGTTCTTTTAAAATACTGAGCAAGTAAAACAGGGTGCACATATGTTTCTGTGTTATATCAACCCCAAATATTTTCTAAATATTTAATAGATAAATAATAATAGGCAGACTGCATCAGAACATTGTAGTGTTTCTTATACTATTTTAATTAGTATATACTATACTAATATAAGAAAGAGTAGAGAAATTTGTCTCAGTCTGAGTAGTTTTTCAGTTTTCAGAAATAGAAGTCAATTGAAGTGTAACCCTTAAAACAGTGATAGCAAACCTATGACATGCATGTCACAGGTGACACATCATAATTTTTATTGACACACCAGGCCTCTAGACCTGCTGAAAATTGTGAGAGAAGTCCTTGCTCTCATGCAGCCTTTGAGGCACTGAAGAATCACATGAACATTCTCGCACGATTTTATGAGGCTCCAGGATACCCATGAGAGCAAAGCTCTCTTGTGCAGCTTCCAGAAAGTCCAGTGGTGAAAGTCCCAAGGAGAGGAGAATTCAGTGAAGAGGTACAGAGAGATCACCCCCACTTACTTGCCTACTGGGAAGAGAATAGGGAAGGGAGGGAAGGAAGGAAGGAAGGGAGGGAGGAAGGGAGAGAGGGAGGGAGGAACAAGAGAAAAATATTCTGTTTATCCTTTACACTGCTTCCTGTACACTTCTCCTACCCTGTATTGTTCTTCTGGCATACCGTATCTCTTTGACTTATGCATTACTTCTTGCATACCCCCACATGTCTGCCTGACTAATGCTGTCCCTGCATACTTTCCCTGATTCATGTGGCATCTCTTGTGCCCACCCCAGGCACCTTTTCTGTCTTATACCACCCTACATTGTCCTTGACTCATGTGGCAACTTTCATACCTTCTTGTAACCCCCACATATCCCTACCTACACTGCCTACACATACTCCCCTGGATATCATTCCTGACCCATGTGACATGTCTCGTGTACATTCATATACCCTTTGCAATCCCCCCTGCTTTCTCCCCAATCAGTACAAACCACTTACCTATCTCCTGGCCTTGGACGTACAACTTCCTACAAGCTATCTTATTGACTTTTTCCTTAAAAAGCTTCTCATGACTAAATGATGAAGGTGGTGGGAATTGTAGGAAAGAAGACAGGGAAGATGGAAGGGGGAGGGAAGGGATATGAGGAAATGGTGAGAAAGGAAGAAAGGAAGAAAGAAAAAGGAAGGCAGGGAAAAAAGGACAGAAGGAGAGGAAGGAAGAGGGAGGAAGATTTCCAATGTTTTCCCATATGGAAACTCAATGGTTTGGGATTCGTTGTCTAATTTGGAAATAAACAATCACCAGCCAAAACTTCCAAGAGAAAAAACAATGGTAATTTTATTCTTCACTTTGTAAAGCGGGTAGACCACGCACAGGTAGTTACAGTGGACATACCCTAAATCATCAATACATTTGCCTTATATTTTGTAGTACTTTTATAAATTTACCTCCCACTTCTTTTTCATTGGCTTAGTAGACTAGACTAGACTAGACTAGACTAGACTAGACTAGAGTAGAGTAGAATAGAATAGAATAGAATAGAATAGAATAGAATAGAATAGAATAGAATAGAATAGAATAGAATAGAATAACAGAGTTGGAAAGGATCTTGGACGTCTTCTAATCCAACCCCCTACTAGGCAGGAAACCTTACACCACTTCAGACAAATGGTTATCCAACATCTTTTAAAAAATCTCAGGTGTTGTAGCATTCACAACTCTGGAGGCAAATTGTTCCACTGATTAATTGTTCTAACTGTCAGGAAATTTCTCCTTAGTTCTAAGTTGATTAGTTTCCACCCATTGCTTCTGCCTTCAGATGCTTTGGAGAATAGCTTGACTCTCTCTTCTTTGTGGCAGCCCCTAAGATATTGGAGCACTGCTATCATGTTTCCCCTAGTCCTTTTTCCATTAGACAAGACATACCCAGTTCCTGCAACCGTTCTTCATTTGTTTTAGCCTCTAGTCCCCTAATCATCTGTTGCTCTTCTCTGTACTCTTTCTAGAGTGTCAACATCTTTTTTACATTGTGGTGACCAAAACTGAATGCAGTATTCCAAGTGTGGCCTTACCAATGCATTATAAAGGGGTATTACACTTCACATAATCTATCCCTCTGTTTATGCAGCCTAGAACTGTGTTGGCTTTTTTGGTAACTGCTGCACACTGCTTGCTCATATTTAAATGGTTGTCCACTAGGACTCCGAGATCCCTCTCACAGTTACTACTATTACTATTATAGTAATAACGATGTCACAACCTATCAAAAGTGTCTAAAATGAATACATTATCTCCGCCCCAATTACATTTCCCACTACTTTAATTCTATCTCCCCCTGCCCTTATTTACAAATTTCCTTTTATGGTCCTAGTTCCTAGGGGTGGTCTCTAGAGTAACTAACATATCAGTAAATTCTTGTAAAACTTACCTGCACTGCACATGCGTGTGCCTCCCAGCTGATTTTCGGCTCATTTGAGACTGATTTTGCCTTCCCAGAAGCTTAAGGGAAGCCTCTGCAACCTCATGAGGCCAAAAAAAGGGCTTTCCAGAAATACCAGTGCACATTTTCAGCCTCCAGAGGGCCTCTGGAGTTCGGGAGAGGCTATTTTCACCCTCCTAGAGGCTCAAGGGAAGCCTCTGTAGCCTCAGGAGGTCAAAAAACGGGCATTCCAGAAATACTGAAAGTGCCTGTTTTAGGCCTCTGGAGCGCCTCTGGAGCTCGGGGAAGGCCATTTTTGACCTCCCAGAGGCTAAAGGGAAGCCTCTGCAGCCTCGGGAGGCCAAAAAAATGGGCCTTCTGGAAATATTGGAAGTGCCAAAATGTTTTCAGGCTCCAGAAGCTTCCCTCGAGCCTTCGGGAGGGCAAAAATGTCCTCCTCTATACTCCAGAGGCCCTCCGGAGGCTGAAACGGGCACTTCAGGTATTTTTAGAAGGCCTATATTTTGGCCTCCCAAGGCTGCAGAGGCTTCCCTCAAGCCTCAGGGAAGGAGAAAAGGGCCTCAAATGGGTCGAAAATCAGCTGGAAGGCGCACACATGTGCAGTGCAGGTAAGGGAGAGGGGTGGGGGTATTGCACATGCACGCACAGTGGGGACGGGGCACATTGCATTGTGGGTGCTGGCATGCGCGTGTGCTTTCGGCATACCACAACAGAAAGGTTAGCCATCACTGCTCTATATAGTACTACACAGCAGGCAAAAGGGGGAAGACAGCAGATAAAGGCATTGTAGTTAGTATTGACCTTGACAGAAATATGCAACAGCTATTATAAGGATGAAGTAAGATAGTATTTAAAAGGTCTTTCAAATGTTAAGTCTCTTTGAAAATAAATAAAACTTCCATTTTCTAATAATTAATAGTAAAAAGTTCTGCTTTGCCACATATACTAAATAATAGATAAAGTTAGTTTCAAATGTGCAGGGATATAAAAAAATATGCAAGAGTTTTCTTAGGACATTGTCAAACCCAGCTTCTTTCTCAGAGCAGGAAACAACTGAATTGATTATTTGGCTCTGAACACATCCAGCACATCCACCAAAGGGAAGCCTATTATCTCTCTAGGCAATGTTTGTTCTGTGGTCAAACTGCTCTTATCGATAAGTAGATTTTTCTAATATTCTTCTTGTTCTAATAAGATGTTGATTGTTACCTATAAAGCCCTTCAGCACAGAGTCTGGTTATTTGAGAGGCTACCTACCTCCAATTGTTTTTACCTCAAAAATACCTTCCAATAGAGTGGATGTTCTCCAGATCCCTTCAATTAAGCCTTGCTATTTGGGTTCTATCACTGTCCTGCTTTCTGGAACAGCATCCTCCCAAAGCATTCTCCCGCACACCTATACTCCTACGGTTCTGAAAGGCCCTTTACACCCAATTATGTTCCCATACCTAGGATTAGTGTGTCTATAGTGCAGCTATCATGTTTTTATCGTTATGATTAGTTTTCATCTGGGCTGCCATGTTTAAATTTCATATTTTTAACAGTTTTAATTGTATATTTGGATGTTATAATCCACCCAGTACACTTAAACAAACAAATTCAGTTGGAATCTTTCTTTATGTAATTTAATCCATTAATCTGGATCCTGTACTCAGATCAGATCTTGACCTTCTGTACAATTATTTTTCTCTTTTTTGAAGAATGCTGTCATAACTCTATCCCAGTTGTTTTTCCTCATATAATAGTTAATCAAATTTAGCTCTTCTGGCCTCTCTTTGTAGAACATTTTCTATTATCTCTGAAACTTTATGAGTTGCTTTGAATTCTTTTTAGTGTGGGGGTCAAAACTAAATATATTACTTGAAATGGGGGACTCATCAAAGCAAAATAAAGGGGAATGAGTTTGTGAGTTTGAAATTATGGTTCTGTTGATATTGTCTTAATGACATTTACTATATTTGCAGTTACATCATTCTGTTAATTTATACTTAGTTTTCAATCAAGTATTTATTCAATATATTTTTATAAATAATATTGTATGCAGAGATTGTCCATCTATTTATTTGATTTTTCTGTTCTTTTTATTTTTGTTTTTGAAACTGAGAACTTTTGTCTTACTCTGTTAAATTTCATGTTGTTACTTTGAGCCCATTTCTCTAACCTATCAAGATAGTTTTGATTTTATTTTTGTGTTCTGTTAAACATCCCATTTAATTTTGTTATTTGCATATATTTGATATACATTCCTTTGACTTTTTCATTGTGATTAAATGACTTTTTCATTGTGATTAAATGTATCTACTTCCACTTCTTCAAGTAAAACTTCTCTATTAATTAGTATTCAAGTTATAGATATCTGATCCTTGTTCATTTCTTCGCTCTTTGAAACAGACTTTTGATTTTATTTTTGTGTTCTGTTAAACAAATCATCTAATTTTATGTCATTTGTATATATTTGATATACATTTCTTTCACTTTTTCATTGTGATTAAATGTTCCTACTTCCTCTTCTTCAAGTAAAAATTTTCTCCTATTTGTTGGATAAAAAGGAAGGGAAGATGATTCTATTCATTTTTGGTCTTTATTTCTCCAACTGGAATGTTGGCTGCTTGGTAGATTAATTAAGAGGAATGTAATATTTTACCTGGTTCATATGACACATTAATGAATTTGGAGGTAGTGAATCCTTAAATCATCACTATCATTCTCATTTTAGACATCAACTATCCACTGCAGGATGAAGGCCTCTTCTACATGTTTCCAACCTATAAGATCTTTAGCTTTCTTTTGCCAATTGGGCCTGCAATTCTTGTTGATGTTGTCGATCTGTCTTGTTTTAGGTCTCTCTTGTGGATGCTTTTTATCTAGTGGGATCCATTCCATGATGGCCTTGGTCTACCTGCTATCAGTTTTTCTTGCTATGTGATTAGTCCATTTCCATTTTAATTCTTTTACTCTCTTGATGATACTGTATATTTTCGTTTGTTCTCTGATCCATGTGCAGGTCCTTCTATCTTGTCTTGTAATGCCAAGTATGTATCTTTCTATGGCTCTCTACATCACTCGTAGCTTTTGTATCGATTGTGAGGTTAGTGTTCATGTTTCACTGGCATATGTTAGAGCAAGTAGCACATACTGATCGAAAACTTTTCTTTTCGGAGGAGGGGGGTTGTTCTTGAAAATACACTTAGCTTGCCAAATGCCTGCCAACCTCATTTAATAGGTCATTCAATTTCCTTTATTGTATTATCTTCCATTGAGATCCATTGGCCAAGATATATGTATGTTTACTTCTTCAGATACATATGTTTTCTTTCTTTAGTAAATTTATTATTCTAGAATCCTTAAATATGATTAAGGAAGGGTATTGTAATTAGAGTTTGTGTTGATAGTTTATAGTGGGTTATTTTTACTATAATCATAGTTCTATATTTATTTTGTTACTTATGGCCACCCATATTCAACTCGTAACAATAAAGGAAAAAACAATAACAATAAAGGAAAAAACATAGTAAAATATCATATGAAAATAGATCACAAATACAAGTAAAAATTGTCTGGCTGAAAGATGATAGCAATAGCACTTAGACTTATATATTGCTTCACAGTGCTTTATAGCCCTCTCTAGGTGATATATTGCCCCCAACAATCTGGATCCTCATTTAACTGACCTTGGAAGGATGGAAGGATGAGTCAATCTTGACTGGTGCAAATCGAACTGCTGGCAGTCGGCAGAATTTTCCTGACATTCTGCATTCTAATCACTGAGCCACCACACCTCTTATACTGTGTTATACTAATACAGTAACTGAGGTATTTCATAGTGTACAGTACCAAAATGTGCAGATAAAATGAATAGATTAGTAGCTGGGAGGAGAGCATAACAGTTATAGCTGATGTCTTGTTTTCCTCAGAATAGAATAGAATAGAATAGAATAGAATAGAATAGAATAGAATAGAATAGAATTCTTTATTGGCCAAGTGTAATTGGACACACAAGGAATTTGTCTTTGGTGCATATTTGGAAAGTATGTAAAATGGATCAGAATCATGTTAATTTGCATTTGTTAGTTGTCATGTTAAATATTTGAAAATTGGACAGAAGTCAGCCAAATATGAGGAGAAGCTGATAAAAGTAATTAACTCCAAAGAAGTTGAATAAATATGACAGAGAAAAAAACATCCAGAAAATTTCCCCAAGTGCATTGGTGAGACAGTTGGGCAGCATCCCTGAATGCGGCTGACCCCTTTATTACCTTGATACCTGCAGTGTGCAATAAAAATTCAGTACTAAATTGACTGAATGCATTTTCTGATGATTGGAATTGTTGCTTTCTGATTATACCTAGCAATTAGGGAGAAAGAAAATGCTTACTTCCTGCAGCGCTGATATCCTATTTTTCATAAGAAGAAAATTTATGGTAGAGCAGAAGTAAGAACAATTAAAACATCAACAATAGTAATAATAAAATTTTAAAAACTTGTTCTTTACATTGATAATTTCAAATTTTTCATGAAGAAGTAATTCAGCTAGTTTTGTGGTGATCTATTGTTAGTGGTTAACAGTTGTATGAAGTTGCATCTAGATGCAATATGGAATTTCCATATGGAACTTGAGAAAGGAAAACATTGTCCATGATGGGCTATAAATTCTCATAATACATTTGAATTTAATCTGAACTATAGTAATATGTGTGATATTCTATTATAGTCTAAGACTAAGTGCTATTGCTATTGCTATATCACGCCACAGGCAAACAGAAACAGAAGTCAAAGTCTGTGGCAAATCCAGATGTCAACTACTTTTAAATATATTGTGTAAACACTGCCACAGGATCTATAACATCAATCATAATTTCAAGAAAATGTATACTTGTTTCTTCTCTAGTGTTGCAATATGCCATTAATTATTGGCAATACCCATGAAACTCTGCATTAGATAAACTTGGCAGTGTCTCTTAGAAAGATAAATCAATAAAAATTATACATCAAAAATAATATCCAAAACCAACAACATTTCAGTCATCTAGGATACTCTTAAAGTGACATTGTTGAATAAAAGATAATAAGAAATACTGACTTCACTGTGAGAATTTTGAACTAGAATTCAGGTTTAACAATATTTTTTAAAAACTGAGACCTAGTTTTCTTATTACACTGATACTGAGAAAACAATGGTTATGCCTAGTTATTTTGTTAAATTATTCTGTTTCAGGTCTCCTTTCAATTTTTTCCCCTAATGTACTGTCTTTGACAAATTACAGTTTTTATTTTACGACTGATGAAAAACTGTGACCTGCCAAAGCTTTGCTTGTACTTTGTTGTTTTGCTCTAGTCTAATTGAGCTAATGAATACTTATGACCAAGTCCATTTGCAAATACTATTAAAGGTGCGTCTAAATGTCTTGTAAACCGAACAATTTCAGTTAAGAGAGGAAAAGGCTCAACACATACATAGCAAAGAAAGTAGAGCTAACTATTTATTTCCAACTTCCCCCAAAATACTGGTTTCTGTTCCATTTAGGAACTGATATTAATTTGGGGGATATAGTTTTTCATGGAGAGGAAAAGGTTTGGAATTAAAAGGTTTTAAATTAAAAAGACCAAGACTGGTGCTGAAGGTCAAATGTGACATCAAATTTCCCACTGTGGTTTTTTATTTACTATAATAGCAACTATATGTGAAATGAAATAACAGTTCAAACCTTAGGAATCTTATTGTTGCTGGTGTTTTATTATTTTGAGATGATTTTAAAAGATGCTATGTGAAAGATGCTTGAAAATTAGTACAACACTGATTCATTTAGCCCAAATTATTGTATATATTATCTTGAAAGCTTGCTGTATGAATGTTTATTAATACGTGTGCTGCACTGGAGACTATTATAAAATGCCCATAACACCATTATGTCTGTGACAGTATGGATGGATTCTGTGTGGTAACTTTTATTTGTACATAAACCAGTCTGGACAGTTAACTAATAAAACTGCTTCAGGATGTAAATAAGTAAGTATGTATGTATGTATGTATATATGTATGTATGCATGTATGTATTATTTAATAATAGAGGTAAACCCTTGAAAACTATATCCTATGTCTCATTATTTGCAATGCCTTTTTTATAAATTAAAGAGTTGGACTACTGAAGTTCAGTCTACATAGAGGCTTAGATAGAATCTGGAAATGAAAAAAAATGTTATTTCTGTCATGTATATATCATACTGTGAATGGGTTCCTGTCTATAACAATGAATATTAAAATCAAAACATGAAACATGAAGTATTGCAGATGACATGAATTTATTCTATGTTTTCTAAAAATAACTGTGTTGTTACTAGCTTCTATTGAATTCTCTATAGTTCTCTTAATGAAGGTCCTAATAATATATAAAGAGACTCTGAGTGAATAAATAATGTCAAAGTTTGGTGGCTGTTAATAAACAATCAGTTTTGATTTGGGCCTGATTTATCCCCATATAAATCTTACCAAATTCAGCTCCCACTATCACTATGAATTTCTTACCACATACCACTGTAGAGGTGGGCTCTACAGGCTTATCCTTCAACGTAAATTTCCAAAGACTTTTGAAAAAAAAAAATGATAGAAAAATGGAATTTTATTTAAGTTTTCTAGCCTTTGCAAGTATAAAGCTTCAGTGGTGTAGTGCTTAGAGTGAGCACTGCAAGCTACTACTGCAGCCAGTTGCCTGCAATTTGGCAGTTCAAATCTCACCAGGCTCAAGGTTGACTCAGCCTTCCATCCTTCCGAGGTGGGTAAAATGAGGACCCAAATTGTTGGGGGCAATATGCTGACTCTGTAAACAGCTTAGAGAAGGCTGTAAAGCATTATAAAGCGGTATATAAATTGAAGTGCTATTGCTATTATGATCATATGCACACATAGTGATTTTAAAATATAATTTGATGTTATTCTATTAATTTACCATCACATATATCATATATTTTAACTAATATCAGACTATTTACAAATAAGTATCTAGGTTGTAACTCTAGAAAGACAGTGAATAAAGAAAATCTCAAAGGTAACCCCCCTAAATATGCATTCATTTTTATAGATCACAAAGTAGTTTATGAATATAAAAAAATTAAATGAGTTTGCCTGAATTTTGAAAAGATCTAATAAATTAACATTTTCTTTTTTCTTTTTTAATTTTCAGTTGGTTGGTGGAGAATTTGATCTAGAGATGAACTTTATAATCCAAGATGCAGAAAGTATAACATGCATGTCAGAACTTTTAGAGCACTGTGATGTAACATGTCAAGCAGAAATTTGGAGTATGTTCACTGCCATCCTTCGTAAAAGTGTCCGGAATTTACAGACCAGTACAGAAGTTGGTTTAATTGAACAAGTGCTATTGAAGATGAGTACTGTGGATGATATGATTGCAGGTATAATTTATATAATAGATTATCATAATCCAGGCATTTTATTAACATTGTATATGAGCTGATTAATTATTAAAAGATATTATCTGAGAATAGTTTGGAATTAAAAAGAGTTCAGACTGTTTTGTAATTAATGAAATTACAAAGTATTTTAAAGAAATATGAGTAGATTATGATTATTGCTGATACCACTTTCTTAGACTCCATTTTTAAATGTTTTTTTTAATCCTCTCAAAAATAAAATTTTGAAAGTTTGTATTCAGTTTATTTAGTATATTCAGAAAACATTTGTGAATTTGAACTGGGTGGTAAACAAATTAAATCAAACTTTAAATTCTGCAGATGTTTAAGAAACAGTACCTTAATGTTTGTCAGGATTTCAGTAAGGATCTGATAATAATTCTTGAATTGAACCCAGGAAATGAACTCTGATATTCCTATGTTAGCCACTAATTTCTCAGAGAACCTTTAGAGATGCCCTTCACAAACAAATTTATTTTATGTGTCATAAAGTTGTTTAAAATAATGAATGAAATTAAAAAAGGAGGATAAATCAATCTTGGTGTAAATCTTTCCATTTATCTGACTGTAAAGTTTTAGAGCATCTGTTGCATTTTTTTTTCATTGCCGTGGGAGATATTTTCATAGTACCAGATGAGAAAGCTTCCTGGAAATTCTTATGTGAACATGTAGTCATTATGTTGTTCTAGATTATTAATATGACCTATTATCACTGAATCTTACTTACTTTGACTTATGGGATAGCTGTAAGTATTGGGATTTGCCTATACAGAGTTAAATCAAAAATATGAATTAAATATGTGAGATTCTCAACTTCTGTAAATGAAGAATTGATACTGTGGTGTTTAGAATAAAATGTATTTGATGCCTGAGTCTGTACTCTGCATACTTATTCCAACATTATCCCCAAAAGATGCTAAATATTACATTGTGTAATTCTGAAGTATGAAGGCCAATAATGTACTGGACTTCTCTCCATTTTTTCAGTATCATTGCTATATGTAATGCAATAATAAAAATCCATCTTAGAAGCATAAAGTTTATTATTAAGCTTAAGGTTTATAAAGAACAAGGATCCAAATGGATGACTGGCTTAAAGAATAAAAATTAATTTTAGCCAATTTTAACTTCCTTAATATGAGGAACACATATAACTGAGTAAATGTGATAATGCTGTTCAAAAGTGAAGACAAGATATATAACTAAGCCCCTTTTAATATGAAAAAGAAAATCCTATGCTATTTTCTGTCCCAACTCTCTTATAATTTTATCATTCAAAGTTATATACAAGGACAAAGTGTACATTTAGATTGTTATTACTAATAAAGCAGTAAACTTTATAGTTCCATGGTCTGAAATTAAAATATTTCCCTCACATGTTTTAAACATAGAGAATGAGATACCAGGAAATAATCCAGTTGTGAATTTTTTTCAGTGGAGAAGAAATAAATTGTTAAGAAGTCAGATAATGCTCAATATTCACTCAGTTAAATTAAGAAATAACTCCTGGAAAATGTTATGAATTTAAGAATATTATTTGGAGGATGGAGTATTAAGTTTTCAAAAACTATCCAATGATTGATTAAAATTTCCAACTATTATGTCTTCAACTTTCTTTATATACACCTATTAAAACAATTGTATGTTTGTTTTGGAGAATATCTGGTAGTCTATAAACTTTTTTGCAGTACCAGACATTGATCATCAGTCTGGAGATCTTCAGCTTAGAAAATTTATCAGAGGTGGTTCTTGATTTATGATCAGAATTTCCTTTGCTAAGCAAGGCCATTGTTAAGTGAGTCAACTCAATTTTGCAACCTTTTTTGCTATGGTTAAGCAAATCACTGCAGTGATGTTAAGTGAACCATGCAGTTGTTAAGCAAATGCAGATTCCCCAAGTGACTTTGTTTGCTGGGAAGCTTGCAAATGGCAATCACACAACCCCAGGATGCTGCAGCCTTCATAAATATATGCTAATGGCCAAGTGCCTCTTGCCCATGGATATGTTGCTGCAGTCATAAGTGTGATGACTAGTCATAAGGCACTTTTTGAGTTGCTAAATGAATGGTTGTAAATCAAGGGTTAGCTATAATTAAAGTTGCAATGTATCTTGCAAATTTACAGTTACTATTTGCATAAAATAGTAGGCCGTGATGCCGCAATTGTCAGCTGATTGCCAAAGTTTTGGATTGTGATCATATGACCATAGGGATGGTGTGACAGCAAGCAACTATGAGGATTGGTTATATTGCTACTTATTCAGCACAGTTGTAACTGTATGGTCACTGAACTAGCCATCATAAATGAATATATAATTGCAAAAGATAAGATTAAAAAAACAATATTCTTACTTCAAGTTAAGGCTAATGATTGGTAAAAGCTTCTGTATAATTACAAAATAATCTCTGATCATTTCAGAAACCTGTTGAAATAATAAAAATTCTTCTCTGGATCAATATTTCTTGCATTATTGCAAAACTTTCTGTCATGTTCAGTTTGTTATGAAAAAAGGGAAAACTCACAATATGAACTTTTTATCCATCCATTCAATTGCACAAGCGGTTTCGGCTTTTGTCATGGCAGATCTAAGAAATCTGTACTTATTATTATTAGTCTGAATTTTGCAAGACAATCTTTAATTGCTGGGAAACAGCATTCAGAACTAATATTTTTAATAGTCAATCCAGTTTGTACTTTGAAATATTTATATAAAAATATTCAGGAAGCAATGGAGTAATTTTTTTTTCTTTGAAGATCTTCTCGTTGATATGTTGGGGGTTCTTGCCAGCTACAGCATTACTGTTAAGGAATTGAAGCTTTTGTTCAGCATGCTTCGTGGTGAAAATGGAATCTGGGTAAGCTATGGCGAATGCAAATATAGTTATCACTTGTTTAATTAAGGTGTAATATTAAGTGTAATTAAGCTTTTAGCAATTTTTTAATTTTAAGTCAGCTTCTGTTGACTTCTTTAAAAAATTTATAGTCTATTTGGAAAACTACATATATAAACTAATATACAGTATCTTATTGTAAAGTGAATAAAATGAACATTAACTATAAATATAGATACTAGTAGCATAGTGGTTGTAATATTGATTTATTTATTTGGCGAACGGCAAATACATGGACTTATAGTAGTTCAAATGTTAATGTCCAGTCCACCCAGTTATTTAAGGGCAGGGTGGTCTATTTTAAAAAAATCAAACATTGCGCCGGTGTAAGCTCTTGATGGACATTAGAATACAACGTGATGGATATTTTGTCGAGGAGCACCACGTCACACTGAAGGTAGAAACAAGACCCCACTTAAACAATGAGTCCTGACAGACACCATGTTGGGTACGGATCCTGTTCAGAGTTGACCAATGCTGGCAAGGAAGGTCAAAACCTGGCACCTTTTGTGTAGGGTGATCTATGTAACTGCCTGTATCTGGATGTTCAGCAGCCCATTTGGCTATCCACTGTGAGTTGATGTCAAAGTTGTTAGACAGCTGTTGAGTGGGTATGAGCAGGTTTCCTGGATTTAAGCCTGCCAATTGATAGCCGAGGAAGATCAGCATGCACACGAAGAAGTGAGTTTCTCATAATTTTGTTGTATTCCTTCACAAGGCCTCCTATCTTTATAGGGCTGGTGGTGCTATGTGACTCAAGACGGGGAGCCAGCAAGTAGGAGTAGATTTTATGCAACCACTTATGATCCTCATTTTATCATTTAGTTTAGCATCGATCTTGCTAGTGTGGCAGCTATTAAGCCAAATGGTGCAGTATTCAGCTGTGCAAAAGACCTACCCTAGTATTGAAATACAACTGGTGAGACCAGATTCATACAGTATATATGAGGGAATTCATTGGTAATTTTAAGCCTATAACTTTCTTCTGAGGGAAATTTGAGGAGAAATTTGTGTGTTCTTTCATTCTTGAAGGTGAAGTGGGATACAAATCAAATAAATATGGTGAAATAATTGTACAATTTTGTTTTTGATAGCCTAGACATGCAGTCAAGCTGTTATCAGTCCTTAATCAGATGCCACAGAGGCATGGTCCTGATACTTTTTTCAACTTTCCAGGATGCAGTGCTGCAGTAAGTTTTAAGTAATAATTTATTGATCATAGTAAAGCTTATATCTACTTCTAGAAGCCACCTAAAATACATGTTTAATTGTTTTACTTATATAGAATTAGTTTGAATACTTTTGGAGCTTTGATATCTGAGAAAGATGTTCAAAATGATTTTTCTTGGTAAAACAGTTACTAAGTGTATTTTGCTACATATTTCATCCCTCAGAAACTGTGCATTATTCATGCTAAAGAAAGAAATGAAAACCCCAAGCCCAGACAGATTTATTTTCATCTATTTTCTAAATTCTAGTATCTTTGTATGAATTATGCTGGGATGACTTGGATCAATGCACTGAGATTACAAATTAGTATTTAACTATTTGGTATTTTTGCAAAACATTTTTAGTTTTATAAGATAATAATCAACTTTTTCTCATTTTTTTCCCCATAGGCAATTGCATTACCTCCAATTGCCAAGTGGCCTTATCAAAATGGGTTTACGCTTAACACTTGGTTTCGCATGGATCCATTAAATAATATTAATGTAGATAAAGATAAACCATATCTTTATTGGTAAGTATCATTGTGACATTTTAGTGTTTAATTAAATTAATTGCTTGCTAATTTTTTTTAGCAGAGAAAACAGAACTTTTCAGATATTGTTATAACCAGATGGAAATAACCAAAGAAAAGAGAAAATCTTTATACTATAGTCTTCTGTAAGTTTCCTCAGTATCTCCCAGTCCAACTTGTCTCACAGGTTGTTGTATTAAGAAGAATTGTAGGAAAGAATATTGTGTGTTGATGGAGGAAAGCTTAACATAAACCAAACTATTAAATAAGTCACCTTTTTCCAATGTAACATAGAGGATTCTTATATAATGCAGTGACAAATGGATGCTGTGTGCTTTCCTAATAATCAGTGATACTAAACATAGCAAGAATTACATTTAAGTAAACATAAGATTGTGACTTTGAATAAATATAGTTTGTATTTGATCATTTCTTTCCATATCCAGCATTATAAACTATTGGGCTTAGAAATGTATCACTTAGGACTAGGTGTTAAATTTGAGTCAATATTATAATAAAAATGTGACAAGTAGACACATTCTACACTTCAGCTTCACTTATAGTTTCCAAATATCTGATTGTAATAAATAATAAGTTGCACTGGTTTTCTTTTGTTATGTAAACATCTTTGGCTTTTGGCTTTAGAGATGGGACAGTGGAAAAAGATATAGTCATACATTTTACTATGTATTGCTTTCTAGAAAAAAGTTATAGTATGTTCAATATGTTAAGAGACAGTGTTCAGAGTATTTGCAGCGTAAATTCAGCGCCAGAAAAGTAAACACAGATGGCTGAGGCTTCATTTAACTTTTTTATAAATATATGAAATAAATTTTACAATACCAGTTGTAGATTTTTCCAACATGGAGCAACTCAAATAAGCAGACATGTTACAGGTTCAGAACAGAGCTCTAGTTTTCAGCAAGTTAGCAAGCAAGCAAGCAAGTTAGTTTCTCTTTCAATAGACAGACTCAGAGCTTAACATAGCTTCAGAGTTGCAGAGCTTAATATCAAGCCACGCCTAGGCTACTTCTAGTTTCAGTTTCCAAACAGTCCTCATTGACTAACTTAGTTGCTATGCCTGTTACATTGGCTGACCTTGTTACCATGCACTATTCCAGTTCATGAATATACTCTGACAGATAGTTTGTTGTGTGGATGCATCTGCTGGAACAAGGAGTTTAACGATGACAAAAATATAGGGAATAAGGAAAGGTGACAGTGAGGAACAGTGAGGAATGACAAAAGGAACATTCTGATATCATGAAGACAGCTACATGCTTTTTTACATTTTTTCCAATATCAGACACGTACCCCAAAGTGATGGAACACGGGCATGATTCCATTATTCTACTTTAATCAGATGTATTGCATTAGGACTACAATATCTGGATTGCAAAAATGCAGACAACCCTTAAGTAGAAGCAGATAATTAGAATTTTCTAGATCTCTTTGTTTCTATCTGGTGCATGGATTTTATAGCCCAGATATGGTAGCCTGCATTGCATGACTGGCACTGTGTCCTTAAATAGATTAAACTTGTGTAAAGACAATGTCCTTTATAGTTTTCACATACCCTGTGGATATGCCACACCAAACTGGGTCAGCTTTGTATGAATTCATTAGGGATTGATTTTATTGATACTCATTTCTATCACAGTCTTTCTCTCCACCAACTTGATAGGCCAAAAGAAAGCAACGATGGTTCATCTTTCTCTTAATTAAAAAAAAATGTATGGGAAAGACTGGGCAAGACTCTGGGCACATCAAAAAAATAACAATTTTTTAAAGGATATAATTGAGGTTTTTTTACTGCCTAGAAGTCTATAAGTAATTAATTTCTGACATCTGGAAAATTCTCATTATGTATAACTCGAAAAATGCAGGACTTCTCTTTTACCTTGGAAGTATATGATAAACAGTCCCCATCAAAGTATTCTTTTGTTGTTTAACTTTGAGATATATTCAGCTGACTAAAGGTAGAGAGATCATTCCACAGGTCAGCTATGTATAATTGTTAATTCAATAGTAACTTGGGGGTTATAAAACAAAAAGTCTGTAACAGTCTTTATGGAACAGTGTTATATAATGTTAATGTCTACTGTTGTTAGTCTTGCTTTTATGTGTCAAGAAATCTTTTACGTACCGAGAGACAGTCTCTCTCTCTTGTCTCCCATGATCATTCCCACATACAACTGTTAAGGACATTAAAGATAATTAATGTAATAACTGCTTTAACAAATCATTATTTCTGAAAGGAGTTATGCTTAATGATACGGAGGGTGATATTCACTATTTTTATATTTGTTAAGAATTTAATTCTAGGGAATCTATGAAAATAGGGGGGATCAAAGTTCACATTCAGTGGTATGAAATATAAATATATAAATACTTTTAGTCTTACATAATCTAGAATACATTTATAATGCTACTGTGAATACAGTTTTTTCACTTTTCTTTAATGAGATATTTATAACCGTGATTTTGAATGCTGGTAGACATTTTGCAAGCTTTTTCCCACTTTCCTTATTATACCTCAATATCTGATAACATCCCTGCAACACAGATACTATCTTTAGTTGCCATTATGCCTAGATTTGGCAAAACTTATAATGAATCAACATATTCTGCTGATTCTATTTTTGCAGGAATAAAAGCATTTTGTTTTACTAAAAAGGGTTTTTTTTGTATTTGTCATTGTCCTTAAGCCTACAATATTGACACTCTGAATTTACAGTTTTAGATCAATTACAGGTAGTCCTTAATGACCACAATTGGGACAAGCAACTGCATCACAAAGTGACACGATGTTAAGCAAAATATCATATACCATGACACATTAATTCATTTTCTGCCATGGTTGTTAAGTGAGTCACCTGTCATTGTTAAGCAAATCATGATATGACCTCTTACTACTGGCTTCTCCATTCACTCTTCTTGGTAGTCAGTTGTTAAGCACGCAACTGGTGATTATGGGGCACTAAAGCAGCTGTAAATACCTGCCAATTGCAAAACAGCCAAATCTTGATCGTGTAACAATGGGGGCACTGCAACAGTTGTAAAGTCTATTGTAACAGTCTGCATGGTCAAGTTTAAATTGCACATTTTTTAAAAAAAAAGCTTTTCAAATATGTAACATATTTTGTTTTCTGTTTATTTTTCTTTTTAAATTTTTCTTTTATCTTTGTATACTAACAGAAACAAAATTTAAAAACCATAATGAAGGTAACATTTATTTGCAGCATTTGAAATACTGCAAAACGTATGTAGTGATTTAAGAAAAGATGCAATATTTTTTTTTCTCTTGGGAATAATATGAATATTAAAAAATATTCTATTAATTTAATAATGCATAATGATGCATAACATAACAAAAATTATTTTCTTGGAAAGCTTCATTTCAAAATATATTTTTTAAATTTTCAGTTTTCGCACCAGCAAAGGGGTTGGCTATTCTGCACATTTTGTTGGTAACTGTTTAATAGTCACATCATTGAAGTCAAAAGGCAAAGGTTTTCAACATTGTGTGAAGTATGATTTTCAGCCTCGCAAGGTAAGCACAAAGTGTTTATATTAGTAATTGTAAGAATTTTCAGAGAATATCAACTGATTTTATAATTATGATTATAGTGGTGAGGCAGGCCAAATTTTTAATTTTAATCTTTGCATTTTGGACAGTTTTGAAATAGTAATAAATGCATGCAAAAGTCAAGTTGTCAGAACAAATATATGTGGCAAAACAAAATTCATTATCTTAAACTAAATTTCTGCACTTTTCTATAAAATATCATTAAATTATTTGTATTTTTACCAAAATTATTAAATTGTAGAAATTTTGTAGACATCCACAACAAACAAAAAACAAACCATAAATGTATGCCTGCCATTCACACCAGAGGTGGTATTCAGCAGGTCCTGACCAGTTCTGAAGAACCACTAGTGGAAATTTTGAGTAGTTCGGAGAACTGGCAGATACTACTTCTGATTGGAGATTTTACAGTATCCTTACCCTGCCATGCCCACCAAGCCATGCCCACAGAACCGGTGGTAAAAAAATTTGAATCCCACCACTGATTTACACTCTAGTTGGTCTCATTATATTTATTCAGAAATTTTAATTACTTCATGAAAAATGTTACTCATTTGTATATTTCAGATTAGAAGAAAATGAAAATAGTTTTCAAATTTTGTTTCTATGTTTTTGTTTGAATTTTTGAATTTTTAATGAGATTTTAAAGTTTCAATATTTTATACTGATTCATTGAATATATGTCCTCAAGTCATTCAGTTGTTAGTAATCATATAGATAGATTTTCTCCATGATGATCTGTCCATACGCTGATTTTTCAGGTCTTCCAACAGTGAATCTATCACCATTGTAACTGAATTCATCCCCCTGCTTCTGGTCATCAGTTCTTTGTTTTTCCTTGACTTTTTCTAGTATTAAGTCTTTGCATAGTGGATCTTTGCATAATGTATCTGAAATAAGATATGACTCTGGTTATTTATGCCTCAAGTGACATTTGTTTGATTATCTATTTATTTGTTGTTTTGGCTACCCATAGTTCTTTCACGAGTCTTCAACCAAAGTTGAAAAGAGTCAATATTCTTCCTATCCTATTTCTTCAATCTAACTTTCAGTTCCATAAAGTGTCACAGGGAATACCTGTGCTTACAGGATTCTCATCTTTGCAGATATAGAAACTTTGCAGTATCTAAATTTTTCAAGACCTTCCTGCTCTGGTATTGCGTTGCAGTCTGCGGTATATTTCTTGACTGCTTATTTCTTTACTGCTAATGATTGATCCTAAAATTCACTCTTCAATATCTTCATTGTCAATTCTAAGGATGGATATTCTACCTGTTGCCATTAATTAAATACATTAAATAATTAATATTATCTCTTAATATTTAATTTTAGTCCTATTTTTTCACTGTGTTCCTTAATTTTTATTATTAAAGGTTGCAAATTTTTTACGTTTTCAGTTATCAGTGTAATTGTTCAAAGTGGTTAAACCATGATGCTTCATATATTTTGCCTTTCTTTTTAGTGGTACATGATCAGCATTGTGCACATCTACAATCGCTGGAGAAATAGTGAAATTCGTTGTTACGTTAATGGTCAGCTAGTATCCTATGGGGACATGGCTTGGCATGTGAATACAAATGATGTATGTGTTCAAAAGATTCTTATGTTTATAAATATATACAGAAAATGTATTTATTTATTTTCTGCTTATTTAAACTTTTGATTTATAAGGCCATCCCAATTCAAAGTTGACTCTGGGAGGCATTACAAAAATGTATCTAGAAAGACTAACAAATGAAATTAAAAAAAAACAAAATAAAAAGGACTTTGCATATCAGAGAAAAGATAGACTATGGCCCAAACAAACCAATATCCATCAAATAGATACACCAGCAACCTATCCAAAAGCCAAGTTTTTAAATATTCATAAATATATATACTTTCTAGAAACTGCAGACAAAGAAATACAAGAGATTGATTGTCTCAGGAACTTTTTTTTTTTTAAAAAATACAGCTGGGAAACAGATTGGTTAGAGGTCTATCTCCTTTTCTATGTTAAATTATACATAATTATTGGAGCCCTGTGATATTTTATTTTTTTCCAATCTATCTTAGAGGATTCCTATTTTTTAAAAGCAACAGCACTTGGAAAGGAATATCTTCTTGGGTACCATTTTCCCAGTCCATGCTATTGTTTAAAAACATAGTTTCATTTTGCTCACAAATTGCTCCTATATAACTTGGAGAAAAGGACTTTGACTGCTTAAAGAAAATAAATCACTGGAAAGATTGAGTCATAAATCTCACAAATAATATCTATAAATATATGTATTGACAGTATTGAATCAGATTCAAAGTGAAATGTACATCTGTTTGCTAGTTCCCTGAAGTGTTTATTCACAGACTTCTTGGTTTTTAATAATGTCAAACAATAAGAGGTCATAGCTTTATAGCAGTTTCAGATTGGTTGATGTGCAAGTGGTATATTGCAAAAACTTTCATCTTTTAATATGCCAACAGATTGATCATTTTAATTATGTTAACAAAGAATTTTCTAATATTTTGCCTTCATCTGTGTCACTTTCCTTTTGAATATAGTCTATGGATGTGGATGGTTGTATTTCTCCTTAATGTTACATATTCATATTGTCATTACCCACAAATTTTAATGAATGTGGATTTAAAATAGCTTGCATCTTTTTTGATGCTTTTCTATGTATTTTATTATCTAATTCACTTGTTCTTCTTTTATACAGAGCTATGACAAATGTTTTTTGGGATCATCTGAAACTGCTGATGCAAATAGGGTTTTCTGTGGTCAACTTGGAGCAGTGTATGTATTCACTGAAGCTCTTAATCCAGCACAGATTTTTGCTGTACATCAGTTAGGACCTGGATACAAGGTAATATTTTATTATAATTCTAGTTTAGGAAAAAAGACTTGCTGCATTAAATTATAATGAACTCTCTTGATGGTGTTGTTTTGACTCTTTTTATATAGATTTTAAATTATAATTCTTATTTTATAGAATATGCTTTTAAATATACTGTGTGCATGTGTGTGTCTATTTATATAAATCCATTATACTAAAGCAATTCTAACAAATAGCCATAATAAAGGAAATGAATTGAATATTGATTTTTTAAAAAGTTGCATTGTATTAGACTCTATGATATATTCATTTCCCCCCAAAAATTGTAAATACTTTTAAAAGAAATATTGTTGTAAGATTCACTCTTACATATTGAAATAAGCTCTTATCTACTAACTCTAATATAATCTGTTATGCAATTCTCATGGCAGTATTTACAAATGCTTTATTTGGTGTGGCATTGGTTGGAATGCTTTCTCGTTGCCAACAATTAACTTATTTGCATCTGTGACAGTAACTCTATGTTCTTCTTGTCCTTTCTCTGCTTACAAAAATTCATCAAATTCATATAATAGTTTTCAATTTCTTGGAGATTCTTGTAATATATACTATTAAAATAGTGGGAACTTATAGTATACTAGATTTTCAGTTACATAATTTGTGTTAATATAAGAAATTTGAGTACCTGTCATATTTTTCACTCCATAAGACACACCCCCTTCGCCCAAATTGGGTGGAAATGTCTTTGCATAGGTACTAGTCCTTTGGTAAATAGCAGGTGAGCCATGGCAGCGGGGTCTTTTTACAGTGCTGAACCCTTCCTCTTCTGTCTTTTTCTTTGCCTATTTCTTCTGTCTCTTTTCCGCAGTGCAGGAGTCAATAGGCAGGCCTTGCAGGTTCCACCTGACTTTTTTTTTTGTTGTTTTCCTCCTCTAAACCTAGGTGCTTCTTATGGTCAGGTGCATATTAGGGAGCAAAAAATATGATATATTCCTTCATAGTGTATATTATAAATCAGCTAGCTTTTTTGAAACTGTTATCTCAATAAATAAAATACCTTTTTAAAATTTTGTTATTCTTTAGTTAGAATGTTTTAGGTCTTTGCAAAGGACAAAGAATATGCTTGATTTTATTAATATGTAATGAAGTGGCCATATCTTGATTATTTATTATGGCATTATTGTTTGTCCTTCCATGTTATATAAGAAGTGACTGGCTCCTTTAACATTCTTCCTTTCTTCTGCAGAGTACTTTCAAATTTAAATCTGAAAGTGATATTCACCTTGCTGAACACCATAAGCAAGTTCTGTATGATGGGAAACTTGCAAGTAGTATTGCTTTCACCTACAATGCTAAGGCTACAGATGCTCAACTATGCCTTGAATCTTCACCAAAGGAAAACCCTTCAATTTTTGTACATTCTCCCCATGCGCTTATGCTTCAGGTTTGTATAACAATAGATTTATTATTTACAATTGTTCATTGTTCTATGAATGCCATATAAATCTGTATTTGAAAGCTACTAAAATTTAAATGTACCTTGAACAATCATTTTTACAAATTGTTGATGTATGCAGCCCATACAAATTGTTTCCTCTGTTGATGAATTTTCTGTTAAGATTATTATCTTTAGTCTGTAATTTATTTATTATAAACAGTGAATTCATGTTCTTGATTTTAGTAATGGTAATTTCCTGTATTACTGATGAAATGGCAGCCTTAATTATTTATTACAATTGAAATTAGTTTCTGTTAACTGTTAGAATAGAAACAATCCAGTTTTAATTAACTTGAAGAAATGAATCTAAAGAAGATAAACTTCAGGTGGATTATATTCCCACTGAGTAGCACATATTTGACCTTGAATGAGCCCAATGCTTCTTCTTTTTTTAAATGCAGGATGTGAAAGCGATTGTGACACATTCTATCCACAGTGCAATTCATTCAATAGGAGGAATTCAAGTTCTTTTTCCTCTTTTTGCTCAATTAGACAATAGGCAACTTCATGATAGTCAAGTGGAAACAACTGTCTGGTAGGTATTTGTCAGGAAAACTTTTTGTTGGAAATTCTCATAATTTTGTATAATATCTGATAAATGTATTGAGTGGTTTCCCCACCTCACATACCATGTTTTGTCATTTTTTTCATGATATATGAGAGAAAATATAAATGGTAGTATAAATGGTATATGATGGATATTTTAATAAAAATAACTCAAATTTTAAAAAATCATTTGTTTCATATTTGGATTACAAAATTTTTGCTCATAACCACATTTCACAATAGTTTGACGAACCATGGTTTATTCACCCACACAGTATCTATAATAAAATTAAGCTGTGATGTATGATCATTATATTATAATGCTGATTACACACTAAATCTAAATCTAAATCATATTAGACTTTACATTATGTGAGAACCCACTCTGTATCTTTCAGTAAAGTTGTTTTCTTTCAGTGCTATCAAAACTGAAAAATGAAGTGTTTCCCATGGAATTAAAAGTAAAGGAATTAATATTGGACATTTCGAAACCTATTCCCTATAAATGTCAGTGTTTGTTAAAAATAGATTCTGCATCAGGTGACAAGATTGAACTTCATTAGTCCTTAAGTCAGGGGTGCCAAACTGGCAGTCCATGGGCCGGATGCTTCACACACAGGCCATACCCACCCTGGCTCTGCAAAGGCAAAATAATGTCGTGATACATCATACTATGCATTTGAGTTTGGCACCCTTGCTTAAGTAGTGGAGTATTCATAAAATAGTAGACCGCTTAGGCTATACGATAAATTAAAGAATGAAATGGCAACTCACTTCCATATCGTTGCCAGATAAATTGTGAAGTCACTGGAAATTAAGCTTGAGTCAAATTAGATTTTACTTTTTTGCTGCTACCGTAAATGATTACAAAGTGAAATGTGAATAGTTCATAGAAATTTAACTACCCTGTTTCTCCAACAATACGGCCTCCCCCAATTGGGGAGTCCCAGCATGTTTTATAGGCATGAAATGAAATTAAGCCCCTCCCCCCAAATTAAGGCCTATATTAAAACATGCGAAATGGGGTGGAATAGTGGGGGGGCTTGCCATTAGGAAGTACTTTTGTTGCACACCCAGATATGGTGCTGCCTGCATTGACCCCGATATGAAGTGCCCCACCAACGCCGAGGTCAACATCCAAGCCGTCGCTGCCCACCCGCCCAAAGATGCAAGGGGGGGGAATTAAGTCACCCCGAAAAAACAGCCTAGCCATTTTTTCGGGGCTCAAAAAAAAATAAGACCCAGCCTTATTATATGAGAAACACGGTACATTATTTAATATTTATGAATAAATGCCCATTTTTTAAAGCGCTTACATTGGACATTTTTATTTTGATTTTTTTCTTAGTAAACTAAATTAACTGCTATTATGTGAATTGCTTGAGTAAACATTTATGATATGCTGAAGCAATGTTTGGGAAGTTTCTCTTCATAGCTTTAAATGACAATTAACATAAAAATTCAAAAGCCAGCAAATGAAAACTGGTATTAGTAGAATGAAATCATTGTAATTAATAGCATCTAATTATATTACTTGAACTAAATAAATATTTATATTGGAATGAGACACTCTAAGTTCAATAAATAACTCCTGATTGCTATTGAAATTTACTTTTTAGTTGTCCTCATTAGATGTACAATAAGATGTTAGGAATACATATTTCAAAATGTTTGGGAAGAATATCACACTGTTCATGAAATAAAGAGTGCTATTAATTAAAGCACCCCATCTTTTTTCAGACTTCTTTGCAGAGATCCATAAAAAGTGGTCTGCTTTAATGAAAGATTTTATATAAAGTCCAAAACATATCTTCACAATTATTTTTCAAGTATGCATTTCCTAGGAAAAGTGAACATACATAGTTAGTTGGGCTCTTATAGAATAGAAAATTTCTAGAGTAGATCAAGTTATCACCTGAGCATTCATTGTACATTTGTACCTAAAGTTCTACCTTCGAAATCATGAAAATACCTCTTAATAACAAATGTCGAAGGATGTGCCTGTTTATTTATTTAAAGGATTTAGACAGCTACTCATCTTGAACTGTACTCTGGAAAGCTCAAAATCGCAAAATAAAACCATTTCCTATCTACAGTAAAAATAAAAAACAAAAAGACCTGGCATTACAGTTAAATTTTCCCTGCATACAAGAAGTCTCCCCATATCAGTCTCATCCTCATGAGTGAAAATTCAGGTCTTAAATGCTTATGGATTGTCTTATGGACAATCTATATACCTCATGAATGAACCCAGGCATGATGTAATCAGAGACAACAATGTACTCAATCTAAATGTTTCAGCAAGTTTGTGACAGAGATATTTCTTTACAATCTGGTTGCCAGGCAGTATACTTCCATATCCATTTTGGCTTTGATTGTAAGAAAAGATAGCTGTTACAGTGGAATATTGAACTGTCAGGAATTTTTATTTGCTTTTTAAATGTGGGAATGTTGACCAGTCACAATTCTTTTACAGGGAATGAGCATTGCTGTTATAGTTGGGCTCTTGCTATGTGATATATATACATTATTTGTTATTTGGGCAGATATGTGCTAGAGATATGTACACTCACTCACTCATACACACATGGAAGATTTGTGGGGAAATTGATTTCAAGAGGGAGAAAAGAATGTCCTAGAAACACAATAGCATTGAAAAGTCTCTGGTTTGGGTTGCTTTACTTTGCATTTCAAATTAGCTTTTTTGATCACTCAGACAGAGTGGACATGAGCGGTTATTTGGTATATATATATTGACCTTTTGTTTCTCTGGTAGGAGACTTTACAGTTTTAAAGATGATTCCATGTAGAAGTTGCTGAGGTTTTAGAATTTCAATCTTGTCTTTCTTACATTATTATTCTTAAATTATTCTTAATCATTTTTAGTATTCTTATATATTGTATTTTATATACTATTTTTCTTATTTTTCCTGTTAACTATTTTGTTATTGATATAGTATGTAGATGACAGGGTAACAATTTGTAAACAGATTTAGTAGTTGAGTAGTTTAAAATTCTTTTGGCCTGCTTTATAAGGGATGGGAATTAATATCGTCATATTATATTAATCAACATCCAACTGGGAAGGATGTTAGTCTTTCTTTAAGACTCTTTTTCTTTTTTTAAGACACTTTTTCTTGTGTTTTTTCCTTTCTTTTTTAATACTTTGATGTTTTGAATTTAACTTTCCTTGAATAACAACAAACAACAAACAAAATATTTATAAAATAATTATTTCTCAAGAATGGATTATTATGATACTATGTACAGTTTATGAATATTCATTTGAATGGATGATGGAAACTTCAGATAGTATACATTGTCAGGTTATACATTGGATTTGAATATTTGAATACTATTTCCTTTTCATTTATGAACATGTTCATATTTTAAAGAGCTTAGAACTATTTCACTGAAATTAAATGGATATCTCAAGTAATCTGTGTAATAGGAAATTTATTGTTGCAGAAGTCTGAAATAGTTTGTCAGATCAGATTTTGTCTAATGTTTTCTGGTACCCCCTGTAATATGAAGATGTCACTGAAATATATTTATGTTTGGCTGGAAAGCACTGGGATCGAAAATATATATTGAAGCAAATATGATTTTTCCCAGTTGCTTTCTAATGCCAAAAACAAAACAAAACAAAGCAAAAACATTTTATGTTTGAATCTATAATTTGAATTTTTAATTTTACAAGTTAAAATCAAATATCTCCTATATCCATCTGTTTATCGGTCTCTCTATCCTTTTATCCCCCCATCCATTTACACATTCTGTATCAATAGAGTGACCATTATATCAAAGTACATGGGAAGAGTTTTAATGGAATCATGACTGAATTAAGGTTGTTGGACTAAATTAAGTTCTGTTTCTATGGCTGAAGCATTTGAGAATTTAAGAGATATGTCACTGCTACATTCCCAATATCCAGCTCTATTTCCTGTGCCATTGCTATGAAAGAAAATGTTGCAATTCTTGCACAATTATCTGGATTATAAAATACTAGGTATTGTCTAAGATTCTAAAAGCAATTTCTGACATGATAAAGGTGCTTTGAGTTAGGTTTGGGAGACTGGTGTTTATTCATTTTCAAATGGTTTATAATAATAGGATTGATTCAACGTTATTACTGAAGGTAATAGCCTTGGCAGAAGAACGTAGATATATTTTTCAGCTTAAGTTAGTTCAGCAACTGTAAGCATTCTTGGGTAGGTATATCGCAGCTTTCATGAACCATGCTCTGGTAACCTCCTGATTGAATTACTATAATGCATTATATATAAGGCTGCCCTTGAAGATGCCTCTATTTGTTCAGTTCAGAACTTGTCTGCTATAATTCCCAGTAATCTAACTAAATGAACCACAGTACCTCATCTCTTAAAGAAATACATTGATTCCTTTTTTTTAATTTATGACCCTAATTTTAGCTCCTGCTTCTTATCTTTTAGTGCCTTAAATGGCTTGAATTGAAATACACAAAAATACTTCTTTCTTTGTAACTTTATTTATCCATTTAACCAATTTATATAGCCACCCACCTGGTAATCATGACTCTGGATAGTGAACACAAGAACAAAAACCAAAGCAATATAGACAAAGCAAACAACAGTAAGACAATACAACTCAAATGTTATAATCCAATTATATCAGAAAATACCATAGCTTCGTCCAATCTACAGGTCCCATACCCAGAGGAATATCCAGGTCCTGAATAATTTATAAAATAGTTTTTAGGGGGCAGAGATTTATGTTACAAAGGATGACATCTAAGACACACTTCTCTGGTTATGCCAGAAAGTACTGCTTAATAAATGGGACCAGGAGCATCCCTGAATTTCTGGATTAGTGGGCTGGACAAAACTGCAACCACCCTGTCCTTGGAGGATTATAAAGCCCTTGAAATGCTTTATATGTGGTAATCAACACCTTGAATTGGACCTGGAGACCTACTGGGAACCAATATAGCTCATAGAGCACTGGTGTAACGTGTACACCATGTGTGATGGATCCAATGAGATGTACCCATAACAGCCCATGCCATTGCATTTGTGGACAAGACACAGCTTCTGAGTATTTTTCGAAGTAAGCTTCATGTGGAGCATATTGCATTAATCCATATGGGATATTATCAATGCCTGGATAACAGTGAGCAAGATCTTTTGATCCAGAAAAGGCTCAGTCGATAAACAAGACAGATTTGTGCAAAAGTCCTCCTGACAATGTCTGTCACCTATTTCTTGAACAGTAGCTTCAAAGTCAGAAAGACCTCCAAATTATGTTAGCTTTGTCTAGTGCTCAGTCAAGAACTAAATATGGAAAATCTCTGAATCCAGAGGACTTTGAAACCCCAAACTACTAAATCTTCAAAACCCTATGACCTCCAGAAATGAATCCCAACAGCATCACTTGGATGGACTAAGAAAAAATATACAATTGGGATCACAGCATACTAGTGATGCTGGACCCATTTTGCCTAATGACCTTGTGGATTCCACTTTGAATAGGAGTGTGGAGACAACAGAACTATGAGGGACATCACAAAATTCTTCCCCTAGCCCATTCCCCTGAGCCAGTCCAAAAGCATACCATGATTGATGCTATTAGAAAGGCGCAACTGATCAAGAATGATACACCATTCCCAATGTTTCCCTTGCCAGAGGTCATCCACAACTTCAGTGAATGTTGCTTCAGCCCTATACTCTAAAATCAGACTGTAAACAGCTTCTTTAGCAGTGCAACCCCTTCTCAGACATGTTCTCTAAGATGAAAGGATGAAGACATGACCTAGTTGTCCAGCCTAGTTAAGTCACTCTTTGTCAATTTCATCAGCACTGTAGGCATCTTTTCTGTCATTTCATCACTTGAAGCTTTTCTGTAAATCAAGAGCAGCCTTGAACTCCATGAACAAAGAGAAGTAATCAAATCCAAGTCTGAATTGCTGACTCATTTCAGATGGCAACCAAGAGTGTAGTCAAATTGTGTACCTGAACCTTCAGGAACTAACTCAACTGCCCTGTAAAAACCCATCTGGTGTCATCAGTCCTCTTGGGCATATCAATAGAATCGGCCTTATCTTCTTGTAGCGGAAAGCAGATCTAGAGCATTTCAAGACAATCTGAGTAATTAGTCCATGGAAATGTGATGATAGGTGCCTCAAAATCAAATCATATCACCACTTCCCTAACACAAAAACAAAATCCAATGATTTGACAAGGAAATTTCTACTGTTGGGATAATTTTTTTCACTCTGGTTTGTTCCTTATTCAGAGCAAAATGGTCAGATACTATAATTCAGAGTTCAAAAATTTATTTAACTGAGAAGGCAAGATTATTGAGTGTTCAGCGCAGCCAGGGCCCTATAGTTTGATATAAACAACCAGTTTGTGCATGCCTAATTCTTAAAATCTTGAGGTTGTATTTTCTTAATGTGATTTCTCGTTGTTCTAATTGGTACACTTTATCTCTGTTGCCAGGAGCGTAACAGTTTCCCCCAATTCTTTATTTGCCTATATGACTTTCTCACTTGTCTTTAATGACAAAGTACTAACTTTCTATCTAAAATGGTTTTAGTTTAGCTTTTTAATAGTTTCCCACACTAGGCAACAATCCCAAATGATTGCTGAAGCCCAATATTACAAATAAGTTCTCCTATCTAGTAATCTGCAGACAACACCTCTAGAGGCTTTAAGAGTATTTTAGATGAGAACAGCCAGTCCTGGGGCTTCACCTATGTCAATCCTGGAAGAACGATCAGACGAGGAAACCAGTGCCATGTAAGACAGCAATTCTTTTATTGTAAACCTATAGGGATAGAATCCTGCAAGCATGAAAACACTTTCTCCTTCCGTCTCTTTATCTTTATTGAATTAGGGAGGAATTTTCCCAAGTTTATTCATGTTGCATTCTTGCCCTGAAGGTAGTCCCTTTTTATATGACTGTTGCCTTGGGAGCAGCTCTTACTGTTTTCCCTTAAAGCAATTCTGTGATTCTATATGCTGATGCTTCATCCGAAACCTGAATGGGAACTTTTCAAAGAGGGTAAAACTTTCCTCTGTGCCAGCTAAATCTTGGTGATACAGTATATACCAGGTCAGTCAGGGATGCGAGGAGCTTTATTAGAAGCTGTCTACATGTTTTCAGAAGAATTACCAGAGAACATTATTTCACATTAGTTCTTGAACTAGATTCTGTATTCATGGTTATCATTATTTAGAGCAGGGGTCCTCAAACTTGGCAACTTTAAGACTTGTGGACTTCAACTCTGGCTGAGGAATTCTGGGAGCTGAAGTCCACAAGTCTTAAAGTTGTCAAGTTTGGAGACTTCTGATTTAGAGTGTATATTATAATGTGATGGATTGAACATTTTTCTATTGAAATATTCAATTTATTGAACAGATATAATGAATTTCAGAAACACATCAAGCCATTTTATTAAATGGAATAAAATAAGATTAATTGTGTGCTTTTTAAAATTATTCCACTTTGAATAATTCCAGTTGGAGGTAAGCAGTGGCAACCTCTTACTTTTCTAATAATATGAAAAGGAAGACTTTTGTTCATGTTTAATTATTTATTATTTCTGTTCCCAAATTTTTATTTTTTCAAGTAAGAATTTTTGTCAGAAAAGATTAAGCAACAGCCATTTAAATAACATTAGAAACAACCAAAGAGAATTTAAAAAGCTATATAAATAGCAATAGCACTTAGACTTATATACCGCTTTGCAGTCCTTTCCAGCCCTCTCTAAGCGATTTACAGAGTCAGCTATTGCCCCCAACAGTCTGGGTCCTCATTTTACTGACTGTCGAAGGATGGAAGGCTGAGTCAACTTTGAGCCTGGTGAGATTTGAACTGCAAATTGCAGGAGCTGGCAGTCAGCAGAAGTAGCCTGAAGTACTGCATTCTAACCACTGTGTCACCACGGCTCTTTAATAATTACCTTTTTATGTACAAGCAACTTTATGAAGGTTTTTTCAGTTAATTTTTGGATTATATCTTCATATTCCATAATAATGGGTAGGCAAGTGAGTGACATTCAGATTATTTGGGATATATTCTTGTAATCTCTGACTTTGAACTTGCTACCTGGCTCTGAGACAAGTAAATCCAAAGAAGATGAAAGTTCTGGGCTCCCTCTTCATAGGAAACTGGTAGTGAATCAGGAAAACATTTTTCAACTAAGGTACTTCAAATGGGCTTTCTTATATAATTATTCTAAAATCTATGATTACAAATCCTAAGGATAAAATTTGTGAAAGTTGTGCCTGTTTCAGGCTGCTGCTAAAGTAAGGCTGCTGCTGCAGTCACGTCAATTTTAAATGCTCAATGGCAGTCTCCCAACCACTCTCATAATCCCTTGATCCTTTCCCAACCCAGCAGCAGCCACTTACTTTCCTAGTAGGAAGGGAAGGGGAAGGGGAAGGAGATGGGGAATGGGGAATGGCAGGAGGAAGGGAGAAATAGGAAGGAAGGAAGAAAAGAAGGAGGGAAAGAAGGAAAGGAGGGAGGGAGAAATAAGAAGGAAAGAAGGAACATGAAGAAAGAATTCCCATGTACCTTTGCTGACATATGTTGCATCCTCATGCACCCTTTCTGATGCACATCTCCTCACATGCTGTCCCTGACCTTCGCAATACCTCTTGCAAACTGTCAAGGATTCTCAGACCTCCTTCATGATCTACATGACACTTCTGTCTCACACCCACACCCACACCCACACCCATGATACCTAAACATATTTCTCAACTACACTGCCTCTGTGTTCCCTTCTTGACTCATATTGTACTTCTCAAGCATTCCAATGGATCCTCTCTGACCCACATTTGCCACTGTTACTTCCTCCCCAACCTTTGCTACTTCTGTTGCATACCCTCTGCCCTCCCCTACACAGCAGCTGCCGCTCACCTGTCTGCTTGCCTTGGAATTAGAATTTTTTTGTTGACTTTCTCACTGCCAGTTTCCCATAAGCAGAGTAAAAGGGGAAGCCGACAAAAATTGAAGGGAGAGATGGAGGGAAAAGGATAATATTTTATTTTATTTTATTTTATTTTATTTTATTTTATTTTATTTTATTTTATTTTATTTTATTTTATTTTATTTTATTTTATTTTATTTTATTTTATTTTATTTTATTTTATTTTATTTTATTTTATTTTATTTTATTTTATTTTATTTTATTTTATTTTATTTTATTTTATTTTATTTTATTTTATTTTATTTTATTTTATTTTATTTTATTTTATTTTATTTTATTTTATTTTTTATTTTATTTTATTTTATTTTATTTTATTTTATTTTTTGTTTGTTTATTTATTTGTTTATTTATTTGATTTGTCGATCGCTTACAAGATACAGGTATAAGACTAAACATAGTTTTGAATGCATGAGATGGATACTTATAAGAAAAATAAAAATAAACAATAGGACAGAGATGGTAGGCACGATTGGTGCGCTTATGCACGCCCCCTACAGGCCTCTTAGGAAGGGGGTGAGGTCAATAGTAGACAATCTAAGGTTAAAGTTTTTGGGGTTTGGGGAAGAAACCACAGAGTCAGGTAGAGTATTCCAAACATTGACCACTCTGTTGCTGAAGTGGTATTTTCTGCAATTAAGTTTGGTGCAGTTAACCTTGAGTTTGTATCTATTGTATGCTCTTGTATTGTTATGATTGAAGCTGAAGTATTCATTTGCAGGTAGGACATTGCAATGCATGATTTTATATACTATATTTAGATTGGACAGAAGGCAGCGGAGTTCTAGGTTTTCTAGGTCTAGAGTTTCAAGTCTGGTGGCATAAGGTATTCTGGAATGAGTAGAGGAGCGGAGAACTCTTGTGAAATATTTCTGGACTATCTCAATTGTGTTAATGACGGGGGGGGGGGGGGGGAAAGAAAGTTGGTTTCCAATGCTCTCTGACAGTTTCCCAGAAGGAAACTGAATGGGAAAGCCAGCAGAAAGTCAATCCTAGTCCTATTGCTGTTTCTGCCCATCCATGGTAATTCTTTTTATTGTTTTTGTTGTTGTTGTTGTTGTTGTTGCAGTTGTTGTTTAAGTAAGGAACAATGACCGAACAGGGCAAAGGTTGTCTACTCTGGTATAATTTTTAATCATTCCTATTGTATATCAGAAGTATCTGTCTTTTCAAATGTATTCAATTTTTGCCCATAGCAGTATTATTATTATTTATTTATAAAATTTATATGCCACCATCCCATTGTGACTCTGTGTTAAGAAATTGGTTGAATGGCATTGATAAATAGTATCTGGCAGAGTTCAAACAGATTGTGACAACTGAAATGGCCATTTGCCCTTTTTGTGAATGCCTAGGAGGACTGTGCTGACCTGTGTTGAAGGAATGCTGAATTGTCTGCAAATGACTGGGTAGGTTCTTAGTGCTCTATAAATAAGACCCAGTCACTTATTTGAGTTTCCACATATAACACTTCATCTTAGTTAACAAAGTAATGTTTTATAATATTAATGAAATATTTTACCTAGAAGTGGATGAAATTGTACAGATCTATCTCAGAGTATTCAGTGCTGACTATATATAATTTTAAGACTCATAAGTTCTTGATGGGACTTAAAATATCAGAAAAGCAATTTATTTAGAATAACAAAGCATGGTGAGCACGGAATGTATTTTTATATGTTAATTCTAAAGTGTCTTCTGTTGAAAACTTTGGGAAGTTTCATTTTTATCCTCATTTCCTTATCACTAGCATCATTAATAATGCTATTATAAATGTACAGATCATTTAACCAAGGAATGGTGTTTTATCATAAAACTTGTTTTATTTAGAATGGAAATGACAAACATTCTAGTCCTTACCTCCATTGTTGCCGAGTTTAATTTCAGTATTTAGGTCTAATGATACTTAAGTAGATACAGGCATGTTTCCCTGCCAATTCTCTGCTTCTGTAGCTAGACAGAATGAAAATTGGTGGCAGAAAAGAACAATGACCTAAGTTTATTTTTAGCTTTTGATAATGCTGAATATGCTTAAGAGTTTCCAATTTTAGATGGAAATTACAATCTTCTGTTTAGCAGTCTTTGCTCCTTGTGATCTTCTCTGCTTCTCAAGAATAAAGTTGGGTTAATAGAGAGGACAGAGAAGATCCATGTTTTTCTGAGATTCTAAAACTTGGGAAATTCAGTCATAGGTGGGCAATTGGGTTGATCCATTCTGTTACAGATAAACTTCAGTAGTATTGGCCACTGCATTGTGTATCTTATGGACACATACTGTTGTATACTAGGGTGAGACATGGTATAGTGGAGATCTAGGAATGGCCTGAAGTATCCTTTATATTTGCCTTTATATCTAGGGGAGTTGGAAATAGGCAACAGTGGAGAGATTTTTATGGCAATGCACAGACTTTTGCAAGTTTAATGTGAATCCTGTACCAGTCCAATGCAGTTTAGTTCCTGGTAAGTTGTTTATAAATGTTACTCCCCCTCTGTTCAATTATGACTTTTTATAAAGATATTCATGGAGTACATCTTGGAATAAACTTGATGTTCAATGCAAATTAACCTTTTCCCCTGACCATAATGTCAAATATTAAGCTGCACTAAGAATTCTTAAAATTGAATAGTTGGATATAAATATTCGTAAATAAATAATAGTTATTTATGTATGTATTTTTGTAGGATTGGCACTTTGACATATGGGTCTTAGATTTCAGGGTAGATATTGACAAAGTAGAGCTTTCACATATGGATTTTAAATTAAAAAAACCCCACATATTAATGACATACTATGACATATTGTTCATGTGAAGATCCAGATCAAATCTCTAACCTCTCCTCGGGGCATTTGGATTTCTCAATAAAATTCTAGAGTATGTCAGGCAGTATGACAGTCAACACTGAGCTAGAAAAAATAATTAGTACAATATAAGGATATTTATTCTGATACTAAGCTGTGGTATATGAACATATAAATTGGATAAAAACTACAAAGATATTAGGAATCCTATATTAGTATATTTAATTTTTGTAAATTGCTGTTCACAAAAAAATGTAATTAAGAAATGTAATTCTGAATTTAGTAAAAAATATAAAATGTAACTGATACATACATACATACATACATGTATATAATTTAGTGCTGTAGATAATAGCTGCAAAATATGGGATCAGTGATTGAAGTTTTGTTTACTGTTTCTAAGAAAGTTAATTCAGAATTGCATCTGATCATAGCTTTTCATATGTTCAGAAACTAGGACCTCTAGATCTCTTCAAGTCCCTTTGATTCATTTATTCTTTATCCATTTGTGATTTTTTTCAGTTGAAAGATAAGTGGAAAAGTCTGTTGGAATTAAACAGTTAAGGTGTATCCTCTGATGTTGAAAGCTAACTTTTTAGCAGCAACATAGAAAGCTAACCTTGGCTTCATTTGCAACATGCAATAATTAGGAAGTTTACTGCTGTACAATGATAGTTATCCTGCCAGTGGGTGTGGATGAACAATCTAATGTTTGTTTAGTTTAAAAATCCTATCTTAAATCATGAAGTTCGGAATTCAATGCCAATGATAGATTATATTTTCAGATTTGGGGAGGGGGGTTGGAAAAAAAGAAGATTCATCTCATAATGTTAAACAAATCATACATGGAATTTCTGGTTTACTAAAGCATACTTGCTGGCACAAATAACCTAACAGTACGCACACCAAACATGAGAACATGTTATTTAAGTCAAAATAGCAAAGGAACATAGCTGCTGGTTTTAAGCTACAACTAAAATGGCCAATTGTGACAAAGTTGTGTTGGTAAATTTCAAACCATGTTATCTTATATGAGCATCCTGTGATACTTTAATTTGGTAGAATGGAGGTGTGAATTATTTTAGAAGTGATTTCACCAAGGTTCCTAATTATGTTTTTTTCCATAAAAGGCATTGTGATTTTATTGTTCTATAATTCCTTTTTATGTAACAGTCGTTGGGTATCTACAGTGTTTGTTTTTCTGTACAGAGAAAAGGTGTTTTCATAAATTATTGTTGTAAAGTAAGTAATCTGTCCTGACTATTACTATTTAAAAAGGATTTGAAGATGAATGGATTCTATTTCATTAAGTGTTTTTTAAAAATGTTTTAGACCTGTAGCTATTTGTTTTATTATGATGGGTTTCAGAAGATAATTAGATGTGTACAGAACTGTATTTTGACTTTGTTGTTGACAGAGGAAAGAGTTGAACAAAATGCAGAAAGGAATATCAGAAATGTTTAATCTTTCTTCAGTTATTTTTATTATCCATAAAATGTAATTATGACCTTTAAAAAGAGTCTGAGAAAGACTCTTAACACTATGACAGATCCATCAATCACTATTGTTATGTTATATTTCTAGGCTAGTTAGTAGTGTAATATAAAGGTAAATTGATTAATCAGATTGATAAATTCTTATTATTTTAGTTATTGAATCATACTAAAATAGTTATATTTAGAATATATGATTTAATTTTATGAAAATTAAATTAGTTTTCTTCATTAGGTCTCAAATCTTTGTGCTTTTGTATGTTTCATAATACTGAAAGTATATTTAGGTACACTCATGTGGGAGAAATGTAGTAAATAAATACATTACTTTTTCTATGGTTGTGTGATTTGAAAAGATTTATTAGAAAAATTAATAGGGACATCAGATCTTGTTTATTTTTAGACTTGATTAGACAAACTAGTTTAATTATCCTGTTTTATATAGCCCAAAGACTTTGCTAGAGATGGTTGAGAACAGTATGTGATCTAGGCCTTTACTGTGCTGTGATGACACTGAATGTGTGCTAGTTTTACTTAATTAATTTTTAAATAAACAACCAAACAAAAAAAATTAAAACAGCAAGGGTGGAACTTAAAAAAAATATAAGCAGTGATATTTTTTATCCAGCAGCATTAGCTGCAAAACTGATCTTGCTAATAAAGGAGGTGTTGGCAGGAATGCATTTAACTGTTCAGTGGCAAAATTGCCTTTTTACTTGTGCAATAAATCTCTAAATCATCTAATTATAGAACTTGATTTGAAAACAACCTAATCCAGAATAAGACAGTGTTGCCAAGAAAATAATATTAATATATTCTGGAAAACAGAATAAGTTATTTATACTGTTATTATTAAAAGACATTTACCTTTTTAAAACAATGGGGGAAGATCTGGAAATCGGCACTGTATTCCCCCCCCCCTTTTTTTGGTTTATCTAGTAAAGTCACTGCATCAACAAAATAATTTACTTTTGGCATAGTTCCTCATATTATAAAGTATAAAATTTAGAATTACAATGAGTCATATATTTGTTCAATACAAGTCTGTACTTACTGTTTGTTTATGAGCCTTTTGAGAATTCAATTTGGCTATGAAAATTGAATTATTTCTGTCAATATATTTAGAGCATGTAAATTATATGTGAATCCCGTTTATTATCATTAACATGTAGCCTTGGGCTGTTATTTTCAATTGAAAATACAGGACAGATAGAATTAGAATGCACAGATTCTTTTTTAGGTAATCAAAGACAGCTCACTTGAAAATTTGAATCATATAATAGAGAATGATTTAAATTTACACATTCTTCAAAACATTCCAAGAAAATCTTTACTTTATTTAGCTTATTGTATCTAATCTTTGGCCAACAACATATAAGATGACTTATAAAAAATCTTAAAGCTATAAAAATAAATTATTAAAATCACTTTAATTACAGGTAATTATAAATAATCTATAACCTACCCATCCCCAAAACAAAATTGAATAGATTTTTTTAACTGTCTTTGGATAAACAAGGCTAAATGCCAGTGGTGTGATTCAACCGATGTAACTACTGGTTCGGTGAGCGCACACACATGCGTGTTCCACATTTTAAAAAGCCAATTTTCAACTTACCTTTTACTGCAGCCCCTGTGAATAAAATAACTGAGGCGCGACAAACTGTTCTGCCACGTGAATCAGCTATGCTCTAAAAAATGAAATAAAACACAGAAAAGAGCAGGGGTGGATGGGCGGGGCCAAATTCTCATCAGAACTATCAGTTTACCTGAAACAGTCCGAAACAGTAGAATCCCACCCTGGTAAATGCTTATTTATTACTTTAACAACAATATCATACAGTTAAGCAGGCCCACTAGAAATTAATGGATTTTTGAGTAATCATGTATGAGATTGCTTTTCTGATGATATTCAAGGCCATTTGTATGTTGAGATAGACATCAAGGTGGCAGCTGTTAAGCAATGCTGTCTTGTGGCTCTAAAACACGGGTGTCAAACTCACAGCATCACATTGCCATCATATAACGTTTCACTGGGAGCTGGGATGGGTGTGACCTGCAGGTGACACATCTGGCCTGTGGGTTGCCAGTTTGGCACCTCTGCCCTAAAAGGTTGATCAACAAGTTTCATGGTAAGCTGGGTTTTCTTAATCAGAATAGATGAAAAAGACAGGGTCCTAATTTTATTAATATATTTACTAAATAAAGCACTTTATTTTTTGTGTGTAAATATATACTTACTTTTTTCAATGTAAGTATGCTTTACAGTTACATTGTTTTCATATTCTGTTTCTTTTCTCTTTTTATTCCAGCTAATATTAAATTGCTTTCAGATAACTATTTCCCCCTTATAGCTGAAAATTTCACTCCATATTACATTTTTAAAACAAGCTATTAAATCAAGGGCTTTTAATATTTAAGTTAGTTTTGTATGGAATTTGCATGCATCTCCTTCACATTCCACTAGAGTTTGTTGAGTTCCAGATTTTTATGTAATTTATAAATCTAAATCACAGCACTAAATCACATAAATATATAGCTCATAAAACAACACCCATTTTCATCCGTGCTTTCCAAGTTGGAATTAATATAGAATTGATGGCAAAGTTATGGCAAAGTATTTTTAGCCTAATCTGACATTGGAAAAGCAAACCATACGTTGAGTGAACTCATGTGAAATCTTAGAAAAATTGGATGGTGATTCTGTATGGAAGATCTACATTCAATCTTTCTTCCGTATCCAACTTGTAAGGATTGCACTTGGTTAGTTATTGTATATTTGACAGAATGACGTATTGTACATTGATTCTTATGTTGAATCTTCACTATACAAAGAATTAATCCAAGAATTACTGCTGTAAAACAACATAATTTTGCATTATATTTGTACATTCTTATATATCAATAACACTGCTTATAATCTTGAAATGATTTGGGAGTTAAATTTATAAACTTTGCTTTGCTATCCTAAAATATGACATACTTATCTTTTCTTACTTTTAATTATCTATAAAGTTAAGTAATAAGCTTATATCTTTATATACAAAGTACATTTTTATTCTCATTTAAATATTATGAAGTTTTAAAAAGCCATAATATCAAATGTACAATAGTTTATATCTAATTGATATCTGTATTTTATGTACAGTGCTACACTTTTGGCTTTCTTGGTGGAGCTCCTTAAGAGTTCAGTAGCCATGCAAGAACAAATGCTGGGTGGAAAAGGATTCCTTGTTATTGGTTATCTTCTTGAAAAAGTAAGTGAAAAAGTAATATTGTAAACATATCTGAATATTTTGATGTAATTTATTTGACTTATTTATTTATTTGAACATTATGCTAGCTTGCAATAATATCTCCCCTCCCTGAAACATAAATTCTTTCAAGAGTTTTGGCTTCACTCTGATTTCATGTGACAGTGAATATACATGTATATTTAAATATCTGATTCTGTAGTTTCTAACCTTGTGTCTTAGCCACTTTTACATAACCATTTTTTTCCAGCAAAAGTGTCCCTTTGGGTTTTGCTTAATAACTGGTTTGCTTTAAAAATTCCATGAAAACAATTTAAAAAAATCAGGTCCAATCATTTGGGTGCCTTGACTTATTACTGCAATGACTTATGACTAAAATTCTGGTTCCAAACCTGGTTGTAAATCAAGGCCTTTCTGTAAATTAGCTTTAACATTAGGCAATAGCTATAAGTATTCTTTCCAATCTTAGAGAAATTGTGCAAAGGAGAATTGGGAATCTCTGTCTTGGTCTCTAACTTCCCCAGAATTGATCAAACTACGAATAAATGTTGTGCGTGGGCAGAGAAACCACAGAAAAACAGATCAAGTTTAAGAATGTGCCTGATCCGATCAGGAGCTGCAGAGAAAGAAAATCCACAAAGGTTTCCTTCGTGCATCCCTATGGAAGGCCTCATTCTAAGACTTGCCTATCACAGGACTATTATTGACAAGTTGAAAAAATTGTTCTGAATATTTCCCCTAATTTGATTGCTTATTATACCCTATGACTATTAATTAAGTGTTGTACCTTATGATTCTTGACTCTTGATGAATGTATCTTTTATTTTATGTACACTGAGAATATTTATACCAAGACAAATTCCTTGTGTGTCCAATCACACTTGGCCAATAAAGACTTCTCTTCTCTTCTCTTCTCTTCTCTTCTCTTCTCTTCTCTTCTCTTCTCTTCTCTTCTCTTCTCTTCTCTTCTCTTCTCTTCTCTTCTCTTCTAATTTCTTCAATAGTTAAAAATATATTTCAGTTTATACACATCCAGCAGTTGATTTATCAGCTGTACACCAACTGTTTCATAAAAACAATGGTTTCTCAGTTTTCTTGACTTGAACATAATATTCAGATTGGAATATCTACTGATAAGATATGTAACATCAATTTTTCCAGTCATCCAGAGTTCATATAACGAGAGCTGTGCTGGAACAGTTTCTGTCTTTTGCAAAATACCTTGATGGGCTCTCTCATGGCGCACCTCTATTAAAGCAATTATGCGACCATATCCTTTTTAATCCTGCTATTTGGATTCATACTCCTGCAAAGGTCAGTGAACCATACATTTTACTGCAGTATTAGTAGTAGCAAAAATAAATTTGTATTTTTAAATTAATAAAAACTAATATATTTTAATGCTTTATTTGCATCTTGTAATGTTTTCTTGTTTTATAATTAATTGTGTTTATTAATACAGTAATTATAGTAGAAGTAGTAATAGAAGGATTTATGTTTAATAAATAAATTATTAATAAAAGTGAGGGATGTGGAAGTTTATTATTATATATGCTGGCAAAAATGAAATTGCTTGGAAGCAACAGTCAGAAAGTAAACTTGAAAATGTAAAAACTAGATTATTTTGTCTACCTCACCTAACTCAAGCGTTTAGATTAGTTGGAGCATCTTAGCTTTTGATCCCTTCTATTACTGGAAGTTGGTCTTATTTTTCTTTTACATGGAATCTCTATGGATAATATAAAGTTGGCTTCAGTCCGACTTCATGTGACACTGAATATACATGTTTATTGAAACACCTGGTAACAAGGTTTTCTGGATAAAATGTTCTTCAAATACATTGTTCTATTCATACTGTACAGTATATTTTGTTTTCAGTTCTTATACAGCACTTTTCCATAATTTGTCACTTTTTAAAATTTTCATTTTATTGTAATTTAGTTTATTATTTCATACTGGCCTACCATGTTTATGTCTAAATTTATGTGAATATTATGTGAATATTTATGTGAATATTTATGTGAATATTAACAACCTTTAATTGTTTTATTTACGTTGATTATTTGTTTATCATCAAATCTATAATTAAAATGTGGCTAAATTAATACATGTTTTTATGATATTCTTTAGGTTCAGTTATCACTATATACTTACTTGTCTGCTGAATTCATTGGTACTGCTACTATCTACAATACGATACGTAGAGTAGGAACAGTATTACAACTAATGCACACACTAAAATATTACTACTGGGTGGTTAATCCTGCAGATAGCAGTGGAATTACTCCAAAAGGTTTGGGTAAGTATAAGAAAAAAATGTATTGTTTTCATATGAATGCTTATAAAATGCATGCATTCAAAATAAATATGTCATTGCTGTATAACAAGTCTATTTCAAGCTGATGTCCTATTTTAAATTAATTGTGGGGCACTTTAAACAAACAAAGTTTCTACCTGATAGTAAATTCTGTTGAATTCAATTGGATTTTCTTCTAATAGACCAGGATCTTGTTCTGTTATACACATGTTTTTTTTCTAACAGATACAATTTAATTTAGAGTCCTCTGCAATTGATAAATATGAAATGAAACAAGTGCTTTAAAATAATAAATGAACCACTGCAATATTTAACTACTATAAAGTTTGTTTGTTTGTTTGTGTGCTGCCTAAGCTGAAATCATGCAACTATTTTTCATTTATTTCAGAAGGTCCTCGGCCATCCCAGAAGGAAATCATATCTCTGCGTGCATTCATGCTTCTATTTTTGAAGCAGCTTATTTTGAAGGTAACTTAAGATTTAAAGATTAATGGGTATTGCCAGTTCTGAAATAAGGAAATCAGATCTGGGTTGTTTTTTGTGCTCTCTATAAATCATAGGTATCAATTTGTTCTTTGATCCCTGTTCAGGAATCTAAAACTCAACAAATTGGTGTGAACTGCATGCTTTCTACAATGCATGCTCAAATGAGAGCTTGTTTTTCTCATTTAGGTATTCTTGACCTGCCATAGCAGCTGGCACATGAGAGCATTTGCTGCTGCTTTTTTCTGAGAATATGAATCTTAACTTGATATTATTCATTATTCTATTTAGAATTTTCTGTATCTTCTTGGCCTCTTGTTCCATTCGTGTTTTCTTATGCAAACTATTTGAAATCATTCTTCAGGGCATTGCACATTTTTAGAGGATGCTGTTATTATACTATATGTCTGTAACCCAACTACCGTATATACTCGAGTATAAGTCGACCCAAATATAAGCTGAGGCACCCAATTTTACCACAAAAAACTGGGAAAACTTATTGACTCGAGTATAAGTCGAGGGTGGGAAATGCAGCAGCTACTGGTAAATTTCAAAAATAAAAATAGATACCAATAAAATTACATGAATTGAGGCATCAGTAGGTTAAATGTTTTTGAATATTTATTTCAAAGAAAAACAGTAAACTAGCTCTGTAAGTGGAAAAGAGAGCCAACAAAACCAATATGGTATCAACAATAACTTTAAAAGTACAAAAACCTTAGCTCAATCAGCAACCAAGCTAAAACACAAGAGTTAAAATCCTTCAAAACTGGATTCCTCCTCCTCATCTGTATGTCCAGAGTCACTCTCTCCCTTGCAAGAAAAAAGCATGTGTATGTGCTGCATGTACATCCTGTTTTGGAGAGCCACCATCTCTTTCACAGCTCTCCCTCATGCCTCCATTGCATGTGCACACATGTCATGGCTCAGTAGTAGGTCAACATACAGATATCACACAAGGTTCCCTCCTCAAAAGGAACATCCAACCTTTCTTGAAATAAGTACAAACTTCATCTGTTCAGGATTGTGGTGACAAACGTGAAGGAGGATGGGGCTGAGAGAAGGGAAGGGAAGAAAAGATCATTGACAGGGAGAAAGACAGTGAGAAACACCTGGAAGTGTGAGCCCTCGAGTTTCCTTAGGGAAGACCAGACAACAAGGGGAGAGGAGAGGAGGAGGAGGAGGAGGAGAGTTAAAAAAAAAGAGTGGGAAGCCAACTCACGCATGCCATCAAAGCGGGCTGCTATGGTATCCAGGAAGGTGTTTTGGGGAGCCAGGAGGCCCCTCATCACCGGCATTTTAAGACTTGCTCAAGGACATCGCCATCGTCCAATTGGAAGGGGGGAAAAAACCCAGAGGTATCTGAGAAGGACGGGAGCTGAGATGGGGCCCTTCGCTTCCTCTCCCCGAGACAGGCCAGGGGGAAGCGGGGCTTTCTCCGTCTGCTGCTGTCAGAGGGGTGCGGGAGGGGAGTGCGGGGAAAGGGGGTTCGTGCCGAGGCTCCGCAAGCCACCGCCACCTTCTCCAGACAAGCGCCCTGATGGGAGGCGATTGCAGCTGCAACGGCAGAGACCGCGAGGTCAGACAGAGACGAAGGGCGCCCCCAAAGAGCTCCGACTGCAGCGAAGGCGAGCGGCCACCACTTCCCCGGTGTGCGGCAGTGGGGCAACTCCTGGCGCAGACTCGCTGAGCCCTGCAAACGGCCAGCCGAAAGCCGAGAGGAGGACGCCCGGGCGGCTGCCGCCCCTGGATCCTAACTGGAAAGACCCCGCCGCCGCCTCCTGCTCAGGCAGGGTCCCCATTCCCCTGGCCGGCCAGGGGCACAGCTGCTTCCCACTCCCGAACAGCCCGGGTGCCGCTAGTCAGCCTCGCTCAGCGCCCGGGGTGGCATTGCAGGCGCAGCCTTTTGCAGAGCCGAGCCGGGCCGCGCCTCACCTCCTTCTCTCGCTCTTCTTGCAAAGCGCCGCCGAGCTCCAAGAGCGGCTCCTTTACCCAGCAGTAACTTTCAAGTTGAGGATGCTGGGTGCTGCTGCTGCCGCTGCTGCTCCTCGGGGCTCTTGAAGCTAATCCTGGTTTGTTCGTTCCCGTTCATTGGAAAGGAGAAAATAAAAGACGGCTGGGAGGGAGGGGGACACAAAGCAGCCCAAATGCGTAGCAGTGGAAGGAAGGCGCACTGGTGCGAGGAAGGGAGAGAGAGAGAGACACACACACACACACACACACACACACAGAAAGACAGACAGACAGACACACACACACACTCACTTCGCCACTTTGCACCTTGCAAATGCAAAATACTGGGGTTTTTGCATTTGCAAGGTGCAAAGCGGCGGGGGGCGGATCCCGTGTGCTGGAAAGGGCTTGTCTGTATTACGGGGAGAGAGAGAGAGAGGGAGAGATCATAAGAACGGCTCTTGCTTTTTTCTTGCAAGGGAGAGAGCCTTGCTTTTTTCTTGCAAGGGAGAGAGCTGCCACCACCACCTCCTCCTCCCCCTCCTCCTGAGTGAGTCTCCCCCTCAGTTTCCCCTGAAGGATCTTCCGTCGCTTTTGCCTTCTCCCTACATCTTCCCTCTGTTAAAATCCCCCCCCACACACACACACTTATTTTTGGTCAGATAGCTTTCGTGTCTGAGCATTCTCACATGGCGGTGGGTTATTTTTTTTTCAGACGGGAATCTGACTCGAGTATAAGCCGAGGGCGGTTTTTTCAGCACAAAAAATGGGCTGAAAAACTCAGCTTATACTCGAGTATATACGGTAATTCTATTATTGATCCTAAATCTTGAATAATATGCTTCTCAACTTTAGTTTATCACATCCTTTGGAATTCCCATTTCACACATCTGTGCAGTTGTTAAGTTTGGAACTATGATTTTTAAGAAAATGTAACAAAGACTTAATCTCTATATTTTTAAGGAAGAAAAGGGTTAGGGTTGTAGTCCTAACCTGTAGTCCTTATTTATTAATGGGGATATTATTTCTTTCAATCGTGAAATGCTACCAGACTTACCTATCTCTGTCCAGAGTGCCTGTGGATTAATATAGAATTTATTTACATTGTTGCTTCAGATTCTCTTCATCATTAAATTTCTCAGTAGAAAGTGATATATTCATTCTGCCAAGAGGATGTATTTACAAATCCAGTTCCCACTAAAAAGAGACATGCTGAATGTATGTTTTGTTTTGGTGAAATGTCTGATCAACAGAAATTCACAGAAAGTGATTTGAAGCAGTCATGCAGTGAAATGGCCCTGCTTTTTTGTATAGTTTTATATTGTGCAATTAGTAAGTTTAATTTCTTTTTTTTTTTTAACAAATTTTATTCAGTTTTTCACATTAAGAACAAAAATCTCTATTTAGTGGACAGCATATTTCCAGGTCATCACCTTTACATACAAATATGACAGCAATTATACATTCATATATGCATACTTAATTCTATTATTATCTTTTCCATTCCAAATTTTCAGTAAGGAGAGGAACACATTAATTCTAGCCTCTTTCATTAATCTCAATTGAAACATCTTTTTGTTTCATTTCAATTTTTAAAAATATAATCCTTTAATATTTATTTTAAAAATAAAGATAAACAATATGTGTTTGCCTAATAATAATAATGATAATGATAATAATAAAAAAGGTAAAACCAATGTCTCTCCTTGCTTTTAATAAAACCAATGTCTCTCCTTGCTTTTAATAATCTATATTAACTTATTAATTTCGTTGGTTCTTTAGTCTGTCATATTTCCTTTCCATTACACATTCTTTTTATAAATTCTAGATTAATACAAATTTTAACACTAAAGAAAAAAAAACAAATATAGGTTTCTCCCCTTTTACTGCTTTGAGTGTGACATGTCAATGATTAAAATATACCTTTATTCCCTTATCTTGATTCCCAATAAACCATTATTTTTAAGACGTTACAATAATAATCATCACATCTTTTCATTTGGATTCTCCAGCATATTTTCCCCCCTTAATTTTTAATAAAAGTTATCAGTATCTATATTATCCTATTTTCTAAATATTTTTAATTGCAGAAATATTCTCATTACCCCTTGTCACCCTGCAGAATCCCCTTTTTAATTCATCAACCATTATCTCTGAAAAAACAATTTCTTTTCAACGTTTTACTATTTCCGTATTTCTTTATTTCATGCACCTGTTTCTTACTGCTTCTCCTCCCCCTCTTTTCCTCATATCTTTTCTCATTACAGTTTATATCTCTCTCTTTCTTAATATCTTCCTTTCCCCTTTTCTGCTGGGTCTAGTATAGTTTAGTATGTGCCTAGTATAATTTTTATTAAAAACCTGGAAGCTTCATTCTGCTATTAAATAGGAATTGTACATCTTAGGGTCTGATATTATTATTCAAGTCATTTATTCATTTTAATTATATTTTTGTTCACATTCTTAAAATCAACACCACCATAGTCAGTGATTATAATTCAGGCACTTGGCTACCATCTTGCATTTACAACAGTTGCATTATCTTGCAGTCACGTGATTATGATTTGCAACTTTCTCAGCCACCTTTCTCACTCAATTGGGGAAGCCAGATTCACTTATTGACAGTGTAATCCATTTAACCATAGTAAAAACTGACATAAAATTGGGCCTGGTCATGTAATGACTTGCTTAATGATCTTATTGCTTGGTGATAAAGTTCAGTCCCAGTTGTGGTAAGTCAAAGACTACCTGCGTTTAGAAGTGGCTCAGACATATGCATCCCAGATTAACTGGTAAAAAACTTAATTTTAATGTTTATAATATGACAGTTTAAGTTATTAAAATGTAAACACTGAAAATTTTTAAATGTAAAATTTAATGGTTTATTAAATCAATTTCTGTAGGATCGGGGAGTAAAAGAAGATGAACTGCAAAGTATATTGAATTATTTACTAACTATGCATGAGGTAAGCTGGTAATATATGATATTGATACTCTGGAATCTTTCAAGTTGAGGATCTGAATATAAATCCTTACACATAATGAAATATTAAAAATTCATAAAATAAATATTTCTCTAACATTATGATGTGTTACGTAGGATGAAAATATTCATGATGTGCTTCAGTTGCTTGTGGCTTTAATGTCTGAACATCCAGCATCTATGATACCTGCCTTTGATCAAAGAAACGGAATACGGTAAGATTAACTAGAAACAATAATTCTATAACTCTCATTTTTCTGTCAGATGAATAAATTGTACAACGACGGTATGCTTATGAACAAGGGAGGGGATGTTGGCATTTAATGTTGCTATAATACATTAAAAATACAATTCAAAATGGAATTTAACAAAAACAGTGCTCGTTTTCTATTACTTTATTTTGTTTATGACATATGTTGCAAAGTCAAACTTTTTCAAAACATTGCATGATCAGAACATTTAACATACTTGCCTATGTATTTTAAATTTTTTAAAAAATCATAACATAACAAAAACAACAGAGTCTTAAATTTACTCCCAATTACTCTGGATTTTCTTTTTGTAATGAATCAAATATGATACATTGCATGATCAGAACATTTAACATACTTGCCTATGTATTTTAAATTTAAAAAAAAAATCACAACAAAGACAACAGAGTATTAAATGTACTCCCAATTACTTTGGATTTTCTTTTTGTAATGAATTGAATATGATATACATCACAAACTTGCTACACAAAATAGTATTTAGATAGATGTTAAACTAACTAGATCTTATTGAATGAAGTCTACTACTATGTCATCTGGTTCATATAAAAGGGGAAATATTTGCACCCATTATTAGTTGGATAATAATTTAGCCTCCAATTATTTCACTTAATAATTCCATGTAAATATTTAATGTCTTGGGATTATCAGACAGAGATGCAGATATTCTGCAAATTTAAAGCATAAGTACTCAAAAGCAACACTTTGAAAATGAGCAGAACAAGCAGAATAACTTTATTTTGTTTTACCATTTTAAGGAGTTTTGCTTACACTGTCTTATATTTCTTCCCTTCAGGGTAATTTATAAATTATTGGCTTCAAAAAGTGAAAGTATTTGGGTTCAGGCTTTAAAAGTGCTAGGATATTTTCTCAAACATCTGGGTCATAAGTAAGTAATGTGTTCCAGTTCCTAATATGATGTTTCAAACCTTCTTACTTGTTTAGTTACATAATTGCTTTTTTATTTTTTCCTTTTTTCTTATTAAAAAGATAGCAGAAAACTGGAGTTAGATTTGTTCATACTCTGAGTTATTCATTGAAATCAGGATTGTTATGCTTAATTTGTCCCATTGCTTTCAATTAGCATTATTAAACTATACCTAGGTTTTTCTCCAGACTAGAATCTTTATTTCTTTTTAGTTAGTAATTTGTTACTTAGTAAGGTTAACGGGGTAGAGCACAAGTGTCAAATTCGCCGCGTCACTTTGATGTCACGTGACATATCATGTTTTCCCTTCACGGAGCTGGAGTGGGTGTGGCCTGCATATGATGCATCTGGCCTGCAGGCCGCCAGTTTGATACCCCTGGGGTAAAGACAAGATCCTCATCCCCACGTTACCTATCCTTTTATCCTCATCCCCATGTTGCCCATCCTTTTATTTTTTTATATTTCTACTTAATTTTCTTAATTGTTTTGTATTATCTTTTCAAAACCTTTTTATTATATTGTAAACCACCAGGAGTCTCTGTATCAGTGAGATGGATGGCATAAAAGGTTAATTAATAAAAACTGAATTGATTGATTATTTTATGAGACCTATTTATTTTATTATTTCCTAAAGATGTGATAACAATTTTTTGATTCAAAATATTTCAATAGCTCTGATTTAATAGAGTATGTACTAAAATTGTGTAGTGAAATAGTCAGATTCTTAAATAATTTGTCCACGTAGTTATGAAAAAACAGATATTTCAATATATATGTTAAAAATATATGCATAAAATATACTGTATTATGTGTAATTGTATTATGTATTGTAATACAGTAAAATATACTGTATTACGTGTAACAAGGTTGAAAGATTCTTCATAATATTAATTGTTATCTTTTGTCATGGAAATTTGTTTAAATTTTCATACATTCCATACTTTTGTACTTCAGGCGAAAAGTTGAAATCATGCATACACATAGTCTGTTTACTCTTCTTGGAGAAAGGTTGATGTTACATACCAATACTTTGACGATTACAACTTACAACACACTGTATGAGGTATATTATATTAATCTTTTTATTGAAATACCTTTTGTGAAAATATTATTTTAAAATGTTTTTTCATTAATTAGTAGATTCAATCTGTTAGATAATCTCCATAAAATATTTGTTTATTTCTATTAATCATTAATTTACATTAATATTACATTGTGGCATGAATAAAACCTTTTCTCTGTGGTTATTTTCTATGTGTAACATTTTTAAAGTAACAGACTATTCCTTATCTATTTATTATTCTGTGATTTTGTTTTATAAATATAATGACTAGCATGCTATTTGAATGTTTCGATCCTGAAAGTAGCAACGTAGGTATCTCGGTATTGGAGCCATTCTGAGTATTAGTAGACCAACCTTAGGATTGGCTAGTTTGAATCAGTTCTGGCACATTTGAAACAGCTTATTCTGAGCTTATCCTGGCCCAACTCAGATCATTTCTGGAACACTCAGAATGGTTTTTCCAAGGCCAAAACAGAAGGGTTGCACTACTTCTTTCTTAAGTTCATAATAGCAGTTGATGCTAGAACAATTCAGTTTGTACCTGCTAAATGGGTATAAGTAGTTGAAATATGGCTATGTTTTAGAATCTATTTTAAAATGTATGTCCTGAGAGAATACTTTTTGTATGGCTAACAAAAATGGGCATAATTTGGAATAATAATCAAAAGTTAAGAATTGCATGAGTTGGGAGGAAAATATGTTAAAATACCTATTTATGCAATTTATATATGCATGCATCATTTACTGGGGAAACAAAATGGGACAAAATAAGGACTAGAAATATAATTAATGGATTTAACCTTAATTTAAATATGACATAATGAATAAGACTATCAGTATATGACATGCGGTACTGAAGATAGTATTTCTTTCAATAATTTCTGTTGGAAAACCCAAGAGTGGAGTGAATGGAATAATTTTTCTGTTATAGATCTTGACTGAACAAGTCTGCACACAAGTAGTTCATAAACCACATCCAGAACCAGATTCTACTGTGAAAATTCAAAATCCAAGTAAGAATTTATCTTTTTAATTTTGAGAGATGTTTGTCATAAATTTCAATTTTTTTTACTGCTCAAGTGAATATCACAGTACTGGCAATTCACAGGTTCTATCATACTACAAAGTATTTTTTTTTTTGGTCCAGAATTGCTGTTGATAAAATGTAAGATGGACACTATTCTATATTGGTAATCTTGAGTGGAGAGAGGGCAAGGGGGAGCAGAAAGAAAGAATAATAAAAGTGTCACAATGAAAGCCCTGCTTCTTTGCTACGTGTGTTGTGACATTACAACAGAGGTGGTATTCAGCAGGTTCTGACCAGTTCTGGAGAACCGGTAGCAGAAATTTTGAGTAGTTCAGAGAACTGGCAAATATCACCTCTGACTGGAAATTTTACAGTATTCTTCCACTGCCACGCTCACCAAGCCACACCCACAGAACCAATAGTAAAAAAAAATTGAATCCCACCACTGCATTACAACCTGTATACAAAAGAAGCAGAGCTACCATAACACTGTTTTTCTTATTTTGGCAAAAGCAGGAAGCTCGTATATTGTAGATGTGCACTTTTAGCTGAGGATTTCTCTTTTGTTTGATTTGTTTTTTGTATCTCTTTACCTCATGTAAACTTTTTCAAGAGGTTTGAGAACTTTGAACTATGATTGATATAAGTCAAAGTAAAGAAGGTTCTGGAGGTTATATGGATCTGAATGGACCATAGTAAGTTCTGACTCAATCCAAACAAGATGGAGTGGCTTTGAGTGTTTTGTCCATCTGGGAACACAGTTCTTCCATCTTTGGTACTGGATGGGGAAGCACTCCCCCACTGTGCAATCGGGGGATCCACTTGGGTTCACATAGTCTGCTCGAAGAACAGGTAGCAGCATTGCTAGGAGAGTTTGTGTGCCATTTGTGCCCATTCCTAGACCAGGGAAGCTTTGCTTACAGTCACTCATGCTCTTGTTACCAATTGTTAGGATTACCGCAACATGCTCTACATGAGGCTATCCTTGAAGAACTTTCAGAAAGATCAATTGGTGCAAAAACAGCTGCATGGGTAGTTTATGATGCTAGTTATATGTCACATGTAACACCATCACTAAGGGAGCTCCATTGGTTGCCATGTGTTTCCAAGTGCAATTCAAGATGTTGGTTGTCATATTGAAAGCCCTACATAGCTTTGGACCAGGTTACCCAAGAAACCATCTTCTCCTAATAGTTTCTATTCATCTAGTTTGGTCTAGCTGATTGGGGATGCTACGGGTCCCATCAGCCAAGAGATGTTGGATGGAGAGCAGGAAGTTGCCTTCTTGGCAGTAGTCCCTTTCCTTTGGAACATTCTTTCTAGCTCAGGATGGCCTGACCGTATTAACAAGTCTTTAACCATTTACTATTTAAAGATTGGCTATGTGCCCAAGCCTGAGGTCCTGAATGTATTAGGGGGCCCTATTACCTGGTTGCACTGTTAATTTTTGTGTATTTATTATAATTTTTTTCTGCTGCCTATATGCATAATTTAAAACCGTTTCTGTGTTTTTCTGATTTTAATTATTGTGATATTGTTTGTTGCCTAGTCAATTGGAAATAAAATAATTACCGGTATACTTGATATACTTTAACTTTTTCTACTCTGTTCCTTTAAAGAAGGTCTTTTTTTTTTAATAATTTAAAAATCACTGTTAATACAATTATAATAGATAACGCCATCTTTGTAATGTTTCAGTGATTAAAATAAGTATAAGCACATTATATATTTGCTCTTTTAAAGTGATCCTGAAAGTGGTGGCCACATTATTAAAGAATTCTGCACCAAGTGCAGAACTCATGGAGGTTCGGCGTTTATTTTTGTCAGATATGATCAAGCTTTTCAGTAATAGCCGTGAAAATAGAAGGTATGTAAAGAATTATCTCATTCAGTTATGTAGTTGTTCTTATGCAAACACTATGAAATAAGGAAAGGTTTTGGATGATTATCCTCACATATTTGTATACATTGGGAGGGAAATAATTTTCATCTTTTTGTTTCTGTTTTTCATCATAAGGTAAAGTAGTCAGGGGTCCCCTTCACAAGGCTGCCTGGGGCCCAACATACGTGATATATATGAGTAATGTTTTTGATGCCAGTGCCTACAGCTACCTTCCTAACCTTTGCATTATCTGGATGTGTTTGATTTGGAATACTCATAAAATATATATTTTTGATCTACCATTTCATAGATATCACTTCTAAGGATGTTATTATATGCCCATATTGCCCATTTGGGCACAGATTTTTACTAAATAGTCCTTCCTCACACTTTTTTATTTATTCCTGAATAATTTTTCTTAATGTAACTTTCTGTTTTCTTGATGTGAAAAACAAAGTCAAAAATAGATAGCCTACATAATTGCTGTTAAGTTAAATGATGTTTCTTTTCTAGTATTCTGAATCCTGATCCCATTACTGGAGGTTTTAACACTTACAATTTTAAACATTGTTTTCTTCTATTTCTGAAGGTGTAATGAATATATATTGTTTACTTATTATTACAAATCAGGTTTATTTTCAAAAACTATTTTTTAAAATTAACATTTAGTATGGAAGCCTCTGTTTTTCTTATCTGTATGTATATTTAAAAAGTTCAAATGCCATGGAATCTCAGTGTAACTATTTTATTTTAGGTGCTTACTTCAGTGTTCAGTATGGCAAGATTGGATGTTTTCTTTGGGATATATTAATCCTAAGAACTCTGAAGAACAAAAAATTACTGAGATGGTGTATAACATCTTTCGTATTCTTTTATATCATGCAATAAAATACGAATGGGGAGGATGGAGGGTCTGGGTTGATACACTTTCCATAGCCCATTCAAAGGTAAGAATCCCATATTTGGTTAATATTACGTTATAGATAAATTGTAGTACCATCTTGTGGTCACCATGCAAAATGGCATGTTGTAATTGTTTCTGAATTATTATTATTTTTCCATTATATTATTAATTTGGTTAAATTACTGTTTTGCTTTTTTCTGACATTGAATTAGCATTACTTTTTTTCCTGACTTTATAATTTGCATTAAGGTTACCTATGAAGCTCACAAGGAGTACCTAGCAAAAATGTATGAGGAATACCAAAGACAGGAAGAAGAGAATATCAAGAAGGGGAAAAAAGGGAATGTGAGTACTATCTCAGGCCTTTCATCTCAGACAACTGGAGCAAAAGGTGCAATGGATATTCGTGAAATTGAAGATCTTTCGCAAAGCCAAAGTCCAGAAAGTGAAACAGACTACCCAGTCAGCACAGATTCCAGAGATTTACTCATTGCAACAAAAGTATGTGATGATGTGCTTGGAAATGCAGATAGACCTGGGAGTGGTGTACATGTAGAGGTTCACGATCTGTTAGTTGATATAAAAGCAGAAAAGGTGGAAGCCACAGAAGTAAAGTTGGATGATATGGATCTGTCACCAGAGACTTTGGTAACCAGAGAAAATGGAACCCTTGTGGAAGTAGAATCTTTATTAGACAATGTATATAGTGCTGCAGTTGAAAAACTTCAGAACAATGTTCATGGGAGTGTTGGCATAATTAAGAAAAGTGAAGAGAAGGACAACGGTCCCTTAATTACACTTGCTGATGATAAAGATGAACCTCCTCATAACACCACCTCATTTCTCTTTGATAAAATATCTAGTCAAGAAGAGAAGCTGCTCCCTGAATTGTCTAGCAATCACATTACTATTGCCAATATTCAAGAGACTCAAATTCATCTTGGTGTGAATAATGACCTTGGGCTTCTTTCTCATATGTCTAGTAGTACTGATATAGCATGTAGTTCAAGCATAATAGAAGACAAGGAATTTAAAATTCATACTTCTGTTGATGCAATTGATTCACTATCTGAAAGAGACTTGGCTTCATCCTCTAAAGGATTAGAATATACTGAAATGGCAGCTACAACTCTTGAAACTGAGTCTTCTGGGAAAACTGTATCAAATGTAGATGGAGGGAGTATCATATCAGATACCGAAAGGTCTGATGATGGAAAAGAAGTAGGGAAGGAAATAAGAAAAATACAGACAACGACCACAACCCAAGTAAGTTTTTAAATACATAAATATATAAAATGTACTATATTATTAAACAAATATAATAATACTTTTTTGATTAGCCACTAGGCCAGACCAGAATACAAAATATAAAATACAGAATAATAATAAGACCATATGGTAAAAAGTACAGTAAAAGATATGAGTAAAAGAAAAATGCAAATCATAGTTGTATATCACTCCTATAATTTATCCCAATCAAATCCAACACACAGTATTGTTTTGTTCAAATAAAGGGCCATATATATATAATTTTGGGATTCTGACTACACATGAATATACTGTACATTTAAACAACATAATATGAGGATGGCAATCTTTATATTCATTAGATGACAAATTCATCTAATGTATAGTCTATGACACTGATCTCTCTCTTTATATAATTGACACGTAGGTAACACATGTGTTATATTCTCTATCTCTGGGGTGGTGGATACATCTTACAATACCTACATTTGTATATGTAGCAAATTTGATCAATTTGTAATTACTAAAATATTTTATAGATATTGATATATAAGATGAGCATCTGTAATTTTTCATCGACACTTCATTTACATGAAGATTTTCTCTGTTGAGCCCTCTGTTTTATGTTAGGTTTCTTTGGGATCTTAACTTTTCCCTTGAGTGTAGAGAATTTAGTGATGCTGTTCTACTTGACTGGAATGTTCCCATATACAGTTTATTGATTCAAAATTTCTCCCTTTTTCTTGATGTTTAAGGGCACCCATAGCATTTCATCTTCAATCTTCTCTCCAGAACAAAACCCTATGAGCTAGAGTGTGCATAAAGTAATTCAATGGAAATTTTATGGCTGAGGGTGGATTTCAGTCTGGAATTTTGTAATCCTAATCTTGTTTTTTATCACAACATACTATTTTCTCACACATCTTGGTGCTTTGGAGACTGGTATGAAGATGTAATTGATAGAGTGCAATTTAAATAATGGGGTAGAAATCTGTGGCCAATGAGTCAACACTGTTTTCCAGTAACAGATGCATGAGATCATTAATGGTTGTCCAAGCAGAATTGCCCACAATGGGTCCTGCAGATTAAAAAAAGGAACCCAATGTCAGTGTGTTTCCAGTTTCAATTCAATGAGTCAAAACCACTAATTTAAAGTCCCAGAATTTTGCACATGCAATAGAGATTTATTTGGTAGTTTTTTGTATTGATTTCTGTCATACTTTTAACATGAATAGATTATCTGCCATCAATTTGTGTCTACTCTTAGTGACCACAGAAGTACATCTTTTCCAAGGCAATCTGTCCTTAATCTCACCTTCAGATCTTCCAACAGTGCAACTGTTCATCATTATAATTCAGGTTGTTAGTTGTTGTCTTTCCTCTCGTTCCTTCTAACTTTTCAAGAATGCTAGGCTTCTCACAAGAGAGCAAAGTCTCTGTATAATGTGTTCAAAATATGCTCACATTTGACTGTGGTCAAATTGCCATATTTGTGCCTCAAGTGAAAATTTTGAATATGTTCTGATCTACTTCCATCATGGCATCCTAAATCCTGACATCCAATCCTAAAAGGCAGAAGCGACCCACCATTTCAATATTTCTTTATCAATTCTAAGGTTAATTTTGTATTTATTGTCATTAATTTATCTATATTTACTTTTTGTTCTTTTTTATCCCAGTAGCTCTTTGACTTTCATTACTAGAGCCTGCAGATGATTTTACTTTTTCAGCTAATAGAGTAATGTTCTCGCTATAATGCAGTTTATTGAGATTTCTCATTCCCATTTTATTAAAAATAATGTAATGTAAACAATCTACCATTCATAAATCTGATGATCTGTAGATAGTTTAATGCTGTAGTTTAATGCTTCAACAGAGAAAGTATGATATATATCTTCCTACAAAAATATCATGTGATTCAATAGCCTTTAAAAGGCTAATGTGACTAAAATGAACTTTGATCAGAAAAATGTGACATTAGCTATTAATATCAATACCAATGTTATTATTGATTCCCCTCTACATTAAGTGAAGTGATTATTTGACTTCTGTAAACAGTGGAAGCTAAAGATCTGTTGAATGCAAAAAAAAAAAAAAAAAAGGGCCAATTTGTATAATGGTTAAAGAGGTGTCTTAGAAACCAACAGACTCTGATTTCCAGTCCCAGCTCAAATCCCAGCTTAAATCAATATAAAAAAGATCAGATTTATCTGTCTTGCTACGCCCCCAAATAATGCCTTTGCTGGCATTTTAATATGGTAGACCCTGTGATTTTAAGGACAAAGAGATTAATACTGAAGAATGGAGTTTGGCTAAACTGATCTTTAATTTGACCTTTCAGATTTAAACAAACAGCTCATTGTTTGGCAATTCAGAAGGATCACTAACTTTCTGAGGAAGAAGGGGAACAGCATGATTAATATTTGTTTGTTGTGAAAATCCCCACTTTAAACAATCATATGGAAATAAATACAACAAAGCATCTTTTATTGACATGTGCAACTTCACTGTTCACTGGGATTTTGGCCCCCAGAATGAAAAAGACCCCTGAACTAATCAAGGTTAAGATTACATGCTCACAGAAATATTATATCAGAATGATAAATAAAGCTATGCAAATTCTATCTTTATAGCTTTAAATGTAACATTTTTAATACTTTGGGATGCCATGGTCTGATCCCTTTAAATTCTACATTTCTACAAAGGCACCAAATCCTTCCTTTTACTTATACTACTTCTCTCAAACATAAACATACTGTTTATATCTCCATCTCTTTCAGGGACATTAGGATGATTCAGTTTTTCTGCTTTAATACATATTCCAGAATAATAAGTAAAGGGTACAATATTGTTTGTTCCCCACAATTTAGATACTTTATTTGTATGCTATTTCTGAAGGCTCTGCTAAATTGCCCAACAGTTGAACTGATTTTAAAGTAGTTTCTGTCCTGATAGTGATAATTTCTCACTCATTGCAAGATTTACTTTTAACACTACAGTATATAGTAAGGACCATGTATGTGGAAGAGTGGAGGAGTCTGCCCATGCTCAGAACTCTCCAATAAAATGGAGCAATTGTGCATAGTTTGATAATTCTTTAATATACCCCCAAATATCCCACTTTGTGTTCTAAGTATGTACTACCTTATTTACTTCTACATGTAGGAACTCTTAATGTCCAGTGTCACTTCTAGTCAAAAATTTACCACTAAGTTCTCCAACTCTTTCATTTGGATCAAAGCTTAGTTAATGCATGTACGGTAGAAACTCTAGATGTAATTCTCAGAATATATTGTGCATTCTGAGCTAAAAGAAAAACTAACTATGAGTATACTAAAAATAAAGGAACCAATATTGATGTGGATATGATCAACTATGGATGAATTTGAAGTGGATATGATCAATATGGATGAAAAGTCCACTGTTTTCTAGTGCCTTGTTGACATTTCAGCTCCAAAATCTGGGATTGGAGTTTAATCCCTCCAGAGAAATAGATCATATTTTTAGGGATGCTGTGCATTGCAGCTAGAGAATTGCATATGATAGCAGTAGTTTTGGATTCTTTCTCTGACTGATCTCCCGTATCTAGTTTAGACACTATTAAATTTACTGCACTAATGAAATAAATACTGGGATGGACTCTATCCTTATAGAATTCTAAAATAAAGTCCTGACTGATTATTGCCAGTGTTGGCCATGTTGATCAACCTTTATAGATTTCTAAACAGTGGGGTCTTTTTAAAACAAACATTAAAAAAAAGACAACTCAGCTAATTTGCAATTAATTATCTTAAATTTAAATAAATTTTAAGGGCCAGATTGAGGGCAGTTCATTCTGGAAAAAAAGTTTTCTCTTCGTGGCACTAAAAAGCTGACACCAGCTTAATGGCATATAAACAGTCATTCTTGAATCTTTATGTGAAAGTGCAGATTGGATGATCCAAGAGAAAGTGCTAGTTGAGTATCAAGTTGGCTTTAGACTTGATTAATCAAGATTTGATCAATGTATTATTGTATAATTTGACCTTAAATTTCTCTAACATAAAATTATCTTTCAGAGGAATTCTATAGTGCCATCTACACTGATCTGATAGAAACTTTTGATTTAATCCTCTGAAAAAGGACTTTTTTTGGATTTTTAAATTTTTTACCTTTATTGTTTTTATAAATAACTCAAAGCAGCCAGCAAACCTAATCCTCTTTCCTCCTCTGTTGTTCTCCCAAAGACAACCTTGTGTGGTGAGTTCAGCTGAGTGACAGTAACTGTCGCAAAGTCACCTCACCATCTTTTATGCCTAAGGCTGACTTGTCATAATGCTGCCTAAGGACTACTTTAATTTTTTCATCCTGTCTTTATTATTTTTCATTAAAAAACTCAGGGTGGCAAACTTACCTAATCCTTCTTTCTCCTCCTGTTTTCCTAAATAAAATCCATGTGAAGTGAGTTGGGCTGAAAGACTGTGACTGGCCCAGAGTCACCAAGCTGCCTTTCATGTCTAAGCAGGACTAGAATTCACAGTTTTGGTTTTTAATCTGATGTTAGAATTCATATTCTAGGACAGTTTAGAAGTTGCTTTATCACTGTAAATCTCTTGGTTTACATCTGATGCCTTAACCACTAGACCAGTGGTTCTTTACATTTTTTTTCACCACAGACCCCCATGGAGCTAGTTGGAACCCTGAGACCTCCCTTTGTTTTTTAAAGTAATTTTAAAAGCCTACTTTTAAATTCTAGATTTTCTAATTTTTTAATTTTTATATACTGTCCTTATATTTTAACACTTTATTATACACCATCCAGCATTCCTCCATGAGGAGATGATCACTTCAAAAATATGAAAAACAAACCAACAAATATTTCTTCAGAGAGAGGTTGGAATTGGCAGGTTGAATATATTTGTTTCAGGTCACAATCAGAAATAGAGAATCAATGCTATTTTTCCTTAGACTGCCAACTCTTTACCATTGTTGACTCATATTTCCAAAGTAAGGTAGAAAGACTTCTATCGCTCTTAAAATATATATGTAGGAATTTTTCATTCTTCCTAACTTAATAGTTAAGCCTGGGTGCAATTTCTCGTACCTATCTACAAATATATCTCTAGTAAAAAATGCTTACATTTCTGTTTTTACCAGGGTAGTTATCTATCTTAAAAAGCATTGGTTTTAGCTTAGAGCTAGTCAGAAATTCAAGCATATATTATGTTGGTACAAATGCTTTGGGGAACGGAATAAATTAGGTGTTAAAAACTCATTGTATTTGGCAAAATGCAAATTTCTTTTCCACTGGAGCTGCCTGTCAGGGTCCCCCCTCCCCCAACAATCGCAGGTTTCCTACATGAAAATTAGATAAGTTAGGCTTTCATGTTTTGTTAAATTACTTCCAGTACTTGTAAAAATCTGATAACACAATATTAATCGTGGTTAGCAAGAAGAAACAGCTGCTTAAAAATATTTTCTTTTACCTTATTAATCAGTTCGGAAAATAAAGGTTTTTAAAAAACTTATTTCCTGTGAATGGTGATGGCGGGGTATCTAGAATTCCACTAAAGAAATTAAAGAATGCTGTTGAAAATGTGAAATAGTTGGGATATTCAAATGACTGCAGATTTCCCTCCAGAAGAGCTGAATACTTTTGAAGATTAATCTAAAGATCCATTGCTTGGATGAAGCTGTTTGCTTAATGAATATAATAGTTTTAAAATGCCTAAATAGAGGTGTTCTCCCTCCCCCCTTCTTCCCTGTCCAGTTCAATTTCTCCCCTCATGTCCCTCCAGTTTTGTTTTGCTTCCCCCCCACCTTTGTTCTTCAATCCCCAGCATGGTGTCACCCTAGAGATGGCTGCTACCTAGTGATAAAGATGAAAAAAATATGTTTGGCCATCCTTATCACTGTAAGGTAAAGGCTCAAATAAATGTTCAGTCTGATGCTCTTTTCATTATCCTCCAGCAGTCATGGAGTAAAGGGTGTCTCTTTTGCTGTTCCATTACCTGGAGTTTTTCTGTAAATAGCAAATCCCAGACTCCAACATTCCTTACAAAAAAAGAATTATTTTCTTCCAGAATAATCTTTCTGGCTATCCCCCATATTTGAGAGAAACATAGTAAGAGGTTTTAAGTATATAATTATTGGTACTGAATTGAAATTTCTGAGTAAATTCATATTTTAACCATGCTGGACTTTTTATTTATAAGACTTAAAACTTAGATATTAAATCAAAGACCATTGCAGCCTTGAAACTTTAGAGGAAAAAAAAGAAGATTTAGCAGCTTCTTTGGTAGCTCAACCATTATATTTTATTTGTTCATGATTTAAGAAAAGGAAAAAAAAATCAATATCCCATTGCAGTTTAAAAATGAGAGGGAATAAAGAATATGTTTGATTTCCATGAAGTATTTTTACAAAATATGAGCAATTTTCATTTTACTATTGGCAGCAAAAATAGAGGACTAAATAATTATAAATAAATAATCTATGAGTTCAATAACTTTTTAATGCACAATAGCAAAGATCATTTCTGCATCTACAAGGCTATTTAAGTGATTTTAGTATTTGAATATGCATTCAGAATGTCAGTTAGTAATCTAATAAACTTCATCTTTTGTCAAACCACATTGTGTAAAATGAATAGCCAGAGATACAATTTTCTGGAGCTACTTGCCAGAGTTGATAGTTTTGTATTTAAAAGGAAATTGAAAAAAAAAAATCACTAAAGGAGGAAGCAAAAGCCTAATTTTAAAAAGCATCATTATAAAATGCCAATAAGAAAGAGGCAAACATATCTTATGCCACCCAGTGGAAAATGATTTGTACTGGAAACATTTCTAGCTTCAATAGATTTACAAATAACTTTAATTTCCTTGAGATGTAAAAGTACAGCTAAAATATTCAAGTTGATCATGTATAATCTCATGAAGAGATTTAGTATATAGAAATGTGTACAACTGAGAATAAAAATGATGTTGTTTTACAGGGATGGACTTAATAATGGAGATAATGCTACATTGTTGCAACTTTTCAACTGTGAGGCTACTAGATACCAGCAGGTCTCACTCACCAAGCACTTCTTCAGTGTTTTAGAATAGAATAGAATTCTTTTTTGGCCAAGTGTGATTGGACACACAAGAAATTTGTCTTGGTGCAAATGCTTTTAGTGTACATAAAAGAAAAGATACATTCATCAAAAGTCAAGAATCATAAGGTACAACACTTAATAATAGTCATAGGGTACAATAAGCAATCAAATCATACTAGGAAACAGTCAATATAAATCTTAAGGATACAAGTGACAAAGTTACAGTCATACAGTCACAAGTGGGAGGGGATGGGCGATAAGGAGTGATGAGAAGATTAATAGTAATAGTAGTGCAGACTTTGTAAATAGTTGGACAGTGTTGGGGGAATTATTTGTTTAGCAAAGTGATGGTGTTCGGGGAAAAAACTGTCCTTGTGTCTAGTTGTTCTGGTGTGCTTGTGCTTGTTCTGATCTTCTCATCGCTCCTTATCGCCCATCGCATCCCACTTGTGACTGTATGACTGTAACTTTTACGATTTATATTGACTGTTTCCTAGTATGATTTGATTGCGTTTTGAGGGTAGGAGTTGAAACAGTTTATGTCTGGGATGTGAGGGGCCTGTAAATATTTTCACAGCCCTCTTTTTGACTTGTGCAGGATATAGGTCCTCGATGGAAGGCAGGTTGGTAGTAATTGTTTTTTTCTGCGGTCCTAATTTCTCTCTGGAGTCTGTGTCTGTCTTGTTGGGTTGTAGAACCAAACCAGACAGTTACAGAGGTGCAGATGACAGACTCAATAATTCCTCTGATGTTTGACTTTACAATGGTGCTAAAAATAATAGTTATGACTACTCCTTAAAGTTGTGGCTATTGCAGCATCCTTGCACTGATATGTTTATAATTGCGGCACTTGAGAAATGATGCAAATGCATTTCTGACAGTTACAGCACCCCATAGTCATGTGATTGGCATTTGGTGGCTTCCCACAAGCAAAGCCAACAGGGAAGTTAGAGGAAATTGTAAATTGTGGTCACGTGACATCATACTTAATGACTTGCAGTTATTTGCTTAACAACTGTAGCCAGAACTGACATAAATTAGTTTGGTCACATGGCATTGCACTTAATGACCACACCTCTTAGTGACAGAGTTGCTGGTCCCATTTGTTGCTTGGTAAGTGAAAAGTACCTGTAGTAGTTTAGTCTTGTATTTTGGTCATCAACAACAGAAGAGTCAGTTATTCTACTGGTGAAACAAAATAGGTATTTTTAGTTATATTGTTATTCATAACTCTTTTGTACTTTTTTTTCAAATGGAGTAGCATTAAAACATGCAAATGTAAACAATGTTACTTAACAAGACATGTGGAAGTAGGACAAAGTTTCCTTAAGACTTCCTAATTTTGTTGTATGTGCTTAATTAAATATCTCTGCCCCGTAACACTTGAATTGCACTTTGTGCCAGATTTTGCTTTGCATATTTTAAATGAAAACAAATATTTACTGCTTATGTAGGCTGTGCAAGGTCGTTCTATTACACAACAAGATAGAGACTTGCGTGTTGACTTGGGATTTCGAGGAATGCCAATGACAGAAGAACAGAGGCGACAATTCAGCCCAGGTCCACGAACAACAATGTTCCGTATCCCAGAATTTAAATGGTCCCCCATGCACCAAAGATTACTGACTGATCTACTATTTGCTTTAGAAACTGATGTGCATGTTTGGAGAAGGTAAGAGACCATTCATTTTCTAATAATGAGTGTGATAAAACACATACAGGTTTCTTTAATATCTTTATGGATTTCTTTTTAGCATTCTAAATCTACTTGCTGAGATCTAGATACCAGTTGGGCAAAACTATATGATAAAAGTGAGGCAAAGTCTTACCTAGGGAACTATGATTTTTTTTTTGAAATTGTGGAACTTGACAAAATGGATAGGTTGTTCTGTGATAATAAGATTTGACACGGATGGGATTCAAATTTCTTAACAACCAGTTCTGTGGGTGTGGCCTAATTTGTGGGTGTGGCTTGGTGGTCATGTGACTGGGTGGTCATGGCTTGCTGACTGGGCATGGCTTGGTTACATGCCTGGCTGGGCATGGCTTGTATGTAAATATTGTAAATATTTATTTAAATATTGAATTTTGTATAAAAAAGAGCAACTTTTACCCAAAATCAGGCAAAGCAGGCAGGCAGATTGAGTTGCTCACAGAATAACAGAATCACTCAGAGATCTACCTTTCTGCAATCTACTGCTTGAGTCTGCACTGAAAAATAGAAGCTTCAGTCCAAAGGAAGGTTCAGCTCTGCTCTGTTCTCAGGCTACTTCTTCCCCCCCCATAACCCCCTGAATACCACCCATGACTGGGCTTCTCAGGGAAACCTTCTGGGTGAAGGCAAAGCAGTACAATAGTGATTTAGTTTAGCTAGAAAGCAAGAAATCCAACACTTTCCTGCTTTCTAGCTAATCTAAATGTCCCAGCATACCTGATAGTTGGAACAGCTGATGGGGCGGGGCAGGAAAAATAACAACTTTCCAAAATTAGACACAACACAGGCAAATTGGATGGCTCACATGCCAGGTAAGGAGTGATAGGGCGGGGCGGGGCCAGCCAGTGGCGCGATTTGCCAGTTCTCCGAACTGCGCAGAATTGTAACAACTGGTTCTATAGAACCAGTCCGACCAGGTAGAATCCCACCTCTGCTTTGACACCTGTAGACTAGATTCATATCCAGTCTGGCTCATTTGGATGATGAGAACAGCTGGATTCCGCTGCATGGCTAATGCTAATTGCCTTAATAGAGTCAATGCTGTACACTTTCTTGAAAACCAGTCTCTCTATTCTGCTGCATGAGATTTCTGCCACACTCCAACCTTTTTTTCTGAAGGGAGGGTTGTGGGAAATAAGGATCCTAAAGAAATTGATTATCTAGATTCAGGCCCTATCATGAGATGGAAACAACATTGTATAGCAAATGAGTTCCATTGGAAGCCAATTAGGAGGAGTGTACCATTCAGTGCCATTGATCACAATATCCTGACCAGCCAACAAGGGCAGAGAGAATATTTTGTAGTGGTTCCGTTCCTAACTAATCAGGAAGTTCAGTTGGTAGCCATGGAATGAGGGTAGTTCCAGGTACTGCAGGACTTGATCCTCATGCTTTAATACTTGTGTGAACTGAATTGACTGAAGTGTTATCAACTGCATTCACTTGCATTTTGCCATCACAATCCTAACTAGAGATGCCATGAAAGTCTTGAATTGTTTTCTGGAAGCTATAAGTAGTTAGGGGTATTCTATAGTATATCAATTGTACTGGTTAATAGTAGGCTTCTGGATGCAATTTAAGGTATCTGTACCTTAAATTGTCATCTGTCATCTGTAAAGCCTTTAAGGACTTTCCCCCCAAGCTCTGAAGTCAGTGTATGTTGGTTTGTTGTTATAGTGTTTTCTGTTTCCATGCTGAGAATGTCTTTTTATGTTTTTGATTGTAGTTTGAATGTTTGTTTTCAATCTATGCATTGCTGAAAATGCATTTAGAGATTACACTGGTAAAGGAATTAAAGTACTTTTAAGGAAGGAAGGAACAAGCCTAAACAGTCCAGAGATTGAAGCATTTTGAGAATGAGACTCAAATCAAAATACCCCATCTTGATTTTGTTTAATATAAAATGGGAGAGAGAAGCTTGGCTTTCAAAATTCTGTCATACACTACAGCCATAAAGTTGAATTCCTGGAAATCCTTTTCTTGGTTTGGCCTACCTGAAAGGACTGATCTTGTAAGCCTCTCAAATTTCTCAACATAGAGGCATCAAACCTTGCTTTTAGAACTTGAAGATGACAACAAATCCTTGGGTACCCCACTTTCTATAGAACGAGTTGTCAAGACATTGTTCCAACCAACAGTAAGTGAAATCGCATCATGGACTTGCACCATGCAATGCACAGTGCCATGCTGCAACTAACATAGCAATTGTGTGTGTGGGGGGGGGGGACTTGCTTCAACCAGAAAGCTGTCCTATAACCTGTGACTTCATTTTCATGGAAATTAATGGAGAACAAATGGAAAATAAAGAGTTGCTCAGGATCAGTATCTGATTTTCAGAACTCAATGTAATTTTTAATGGAGAGTTGACCAAGAGAATTCATCGCAGAGCCCTCTCTAAGATTACCTTTGTTCTTAATCTACCAAAAAACAGGATTGCCAAACAGATTGTGTCCCTCATTGAGGATAATTCTCTACTATTTGATAATTGTAATCCTCATGTAAAGTTTTATAGCTGCTTATGATAACTTATCCAAGATATCAGTAGCAAATTGGAAGAGTCGCAAGGTGAGCCTAAACTGAATTCATGAATATGTAGTTGATTTTCAGCTATATGTCATTGATGTGGATAGGAATGAAGTTGCTCTGATTGACCAGGAAACTTGCTGATGAATTGATACAAACCAAAAACTTTGGATCAATTGTTTCAATGTTGTTGGTTATAAGATGGGTAGCTATATAAATGTTTTAAATAAAATAATATTTTATTTTATTTATAATAATATTGTTAATTGAGGGGTAATTGAAGGAATTGAGACCTAGAGGAAATAATTTTACATCCTCTCTTTATTTCAATCTCCTCCTTTGTGGCTTGCACAACCTTTCTTTGACTCAGTCACCCTTTCTTGTGGCTTCCTTGGCCTCCAGTTCTGAAGAAGGCAGTGAAGAGGTCCCTGTTCTCAACAGAGATAAAAGAATGTGTGATTTCAATCTGTATTTCTACTGTAGAAGCTTAGAATATATAACTAAGATGTACATGTTTAAAGTACACACATCTGAGCCAGTTACACATTGCTGCAGCATGAAACTGCAGGCCATACAACAAACTAGTGTTCTCTGGAACTTAATCTTCAGGAAGTTTCTTAGGCTCCACTTCCATAAGTTTGGCACAGAAGCTTTCAGACAATTAAGAAGAAGTCACAATACTGACAAAAAGCAAGTTCTGTTTATTATTCTTTGTACACTCTCTGGTGTAGAAATACAACTGTCCACTCCTTCAGACTCTGGTGTAACAATGAAATTCATATGAATTGCTCAGAGTTATCAGAGAAAGCCAAGCTTGTGGAAACAATTGCCAAACAATTGTTTTGAGCTACTGCTGTTTTGCAATGTACAATTCTACAGCTGAAAATAGATCAACATATGAATTTTTTTTTGTCATTCTGCATCACAGGTTCTATTCATATCTAGTATTGGACATAAATTGGATGTATTGTCCATGGGGAGCAAGACACAATATTTTTCCATATTAAAAGTTTCAGTAGTACTATTTGCATGTAACCCATCCTTTCCTTTATCACTCTTCTGAACCTGTGACCATTAGAGATCAATTACCCAATGTCTCTTCAGAATTGGTGAACTACTTAGAATATTTGCCAAATTCTATTTGGCAGGTGCTATAATTTGATCAGAATGAAAAGGAGTCATGAATATTTAACAGATTTTTATATGTATAGCAAATTTAATCTTCTCCAGATTTGTGAATATTTTGTTGGTGTTTTGGACAATTATATACTGATAAACTCAGACTCTGCTTTGCACAAGTAATATCGGAAATGACTTTTCTGAACACTGACTTTTTTCTAAGTTGGAAAAATATGGATTTGATCTTCCCAGTTGGACTGTTTGGGTTATTGAACATCTACAACCAAGACACAAAAACAGACATCTAGAAATATGAACTATGTCCAGTGTTTTCTGTGCTTTGCTAATTTCTATAGAGCTGTTCTCCAACTTTCATCAAAGGAAAGGGAATTTTTTTTGCCTTATGCTTATCCACTCATATCTGTCAGCGGGCCAAGGCTGTTTTTGCAAAATTAGCAGGTTTCCTTTAGTCATTTTACTCCTTTAATCCTGGGAAAGAAGTGTGAGAAAGAGAGTCACAATAAACCTATGTTTATTCTGCAAGATGTAAGTGGGGGCAGATGGGAACTGCAGGCTTTTAAGATTTTGTTATTATATGTAAGAGCAATGAAATTGAATTCTAGTATTTCTTGCTGTATCTATTTCCTGATATAGCCTACCTTGAAAAGCTGGCAGTTTTGAATTTTGCAAGCCTGTTTTTCTTTCTGATTTCTTTTAGAATTTCTTTCATGGATTCCTTTACAGCAACATTGTTCTTTAGTGCACAGGATCTTCAGGGATTTTGTCTCCAACTTCCAAAGCATTTTAGTTTAAAGCTTTCTTGATTAGGTCTTCCATGCTTTAGCTAATATTTTTTTTACCAACTATTTGAGTTGCAATCCATATTATTGCAGCAGTCCTTTATCTATATTGGATAGCAGCAGTTTATATCTCTGTTTTTTCTCTAAATGGTTTTTGATTAGCTTGTGAGACATGTATGCATGTATGTATGTATGTATGTATGTAACTTGATATCACAAAGATGATGTTGTTAAAGGGTACATGTCTATGTGTTGTTTATTGTTTTTCAATGGTTCCCAATTTGATTGATTTATGTGATTTTGATCTTTCTAATTGTAACTGCCTTTATAGTTTTACTTATAGTCTTTCTTTTCCTTTTCTTTTAATAGTCATTCCACAAAATCAGTTATGGACTTTGTCAATAGTAATGAAAATATTATTTTTGTACATAATACAATCCACCTCATTTCTCAAATGGTAGACAATATTATTATTGCTTGTGGAGGAATTCTGCCACTGTTGTCTGCTGCAACATCCCCGACTGTAAGTACAATATTTCCCTCTAATGGATATGTTGCAAATTGCACTGTGTATTAATAACACTTGTTCTGAACATGATTTTCTATATAAGAAAAAAACATTCACATTTTTCATTTTTTAAGGATGTAAGTTTTATGCCTTTAGTAAATTTGTATACAAAAATTATTTCAGAATAGTAATTTATTACTTACTTATGTATACAGCTTTATTAGTTAGGTACACTGAAAAAATAAATGGTTCTAAACAAATTACGTTGCTCTGTTTCTATATCATAATCCTATTCTTCCCTAGTACAGCTTTATAAATTGCTTTTTGTAGAACAGCTAGTACAGCTTTAAATGCAGATTTGGCATAAGAGCCACTGTCTCTTTAAAAGTTAGTCATAAAATAACATATTCTGCTAAACAGGCAGAAAGAAGATTTGGTTTAACATGAAGTCATTTGTAATATCCTTACATTTTGAAATGAAAACCTCATTGAAATAATGCTATTAATATCATTTAAAATATAATTGTTTACTTTATCTCAATATATTATTTGCTTTCTTTTAGAAAAGGCTGGTATATCTCACCAAAATATAATTTGACTGTCAAACCTGAGACCCTGTTGATTATGCAGAGTTATAGATTACATCCTCAGAATGCTGCTCAGCATCCCTTCTTTAGGTTACACAGACCTTCCTTGGGAAGGGTGCCATGGAGACCAATCTCCAGGGCTGCGTAGAGGAATTTTCAAGACATTTAGAAGATAAAATTGCTTGGATTCATTCACAGTTGAATTCCAAGTGTGGAAGTCTTTGTGAAGATGCCCAGAGAAATGGACTTATCCAGTTATCTGGGAGTGGTTTGATTCTGTTGGGCATGAGGAAGTGATAGGTTCTACAGAATACAAATATCACCACTTGAGTATAAGATCTTTGCTTCTCTTGGATCTTAAGGCCACCCAGATGGTATCATGTGGGTGGGTCCATGTGTTAGTTAATTTATCTTTATTGGAGGGGGTGGTTCCAGGCTCCTTTTAAAGAGGTGCTGGTATGCTCCTACTTAATAAATCAACTCTAGAAGATCCTGGAGGAAAGAAATATCATGACCCTATTCAGTCAGATTTCAGGCCTAGATACAGGACTGAAACTTCATCCTTATGAATGATCTCTGGCAGGAGTAGAACGAGGTGTGCTTCCACCTTTGCTCTCTTTGACCCTTCAGTGGCTTTCTATACAATTGATCATGGCATTCCTTTAGGCTCACCTGAGGAGTTAGGGTTAACAGATAAAAGATAATCAGAATTGGAAGGGACCTTGTAGGTCATCTAGTCCAACCGCCTGCCCAAGCGGGAGACCCTACACCATTTCTGACAAATGGCAGTCCAATCTCTTCTTGAAAGTCTCAAGAGATGGAGCTCCCACAACTTCTGAGGGCAAGCTGTTCCATTGATTGATTGTTCTCACTGTCAGAAAGTTTTTCCTTATTTCCAGGTTAAATCTCTCCTTGTTCAGTTTCCATCCATTATTCCTTATCTGGCCGACAGGTGCTTTAGAAAATAACTTGACCCCTTTCTCTCTGTGGCATCCCCTCAAATATTGGAAGACTGCTATCATGTCTCCCCTGGTCCTTCTCTTCACTAGACTAACCAAGCCCAGTTCCTGTAACGGTTCTTCCTGTTTTAGTCTCCAGTCCCCAAATCATCCTGGTTGCTTTTCTCTGTACTTTTTCTAGAGACTCAACATCTTTTTTATAATGTGGTGAACAAAACTGGATGCAGTATCCTAGGTGAGGTCTTACTAAGGCTTTATAAAGTGGTATTAGTACTTTCCTTGATCTTGATTATATCCCTCTGTTAATACAATTTAGGATTGCATTAGCTTTTTTGGCGGCAGCTGCACACTGCTGGGTCATATTTAGCTGGTTGTCCATAGCATAGTTTGGTGCTGATTCACTTTTTTCCTTTGAGGCCAGTCCCAATCAATGTTAATAAGGATGAGGTATCACCAATATAGTAATGATACCTGATATCTTCATCCTTCATCCTTTTGTGGTGTGTGGGGGTCTGAATGGGGCTGAGGGGGTCTGATGGGGGAACTACTGAACCTCAGTAAAACAGAGTAGCTGTGGATGGGTCCCTCTGTACCCAAAAGTTTATCATCTTTGGTTTTGGATGGGGTTGCACCAGCCCAGACAGACCTGGTATGTAACTTGGGAGTGCTCTTGTATTCACAGCTCTTGCTTGATGAGCAAGGGGCAGCTGTGGCTAGGAGGCCCTTTGCTTGACTTTGCATTGTATGCCAGCTGTGCTTTTTCCTGGACAGGGAGGCTCATGCCCTGGTCATCTCCTGACTAAAAATGTGCTGTACATGGAGCTACCCATGAAAAGTATCCAGAAACTTCAGCTAGTGCAGAGTATGGCTGCATGAGCCATACTGCCTCCCCCCCCCCCCCCAAGACACATATAATACCCTTGCTCCGTGAACTACACTTCATACCGATTCATTTCTGGGTCCAATTCAAGGCGTTGGTTATTACCTTATGATGTAGGGACAGGTTACTTACAGAACTGGCTTTACTCCATCTCATCATACTCTCCCAATTGATCAGACAGATAAGGTATATTTCACACCCCGTCAGTTAGAGAATTTTAACTGGAGGAGCCTTCTCTGTTGCTATCCCCACATTGTGGAATGTTCTATAGTGAGGAAAGCACCCAATCTCTTGACCTTCCACAAAGGGATCTGTGGCCTTGTGTGTGGGGGCACAGAGGATCATGAATGTAGGGCTGGTTAGGTCCATGAGTGCCCCCCATCTTATAATAGGTAATATTAATTTGTACCTTTTTGATATTTAATTGCCATTAATCTATAATTTTAAAAAGTTTAATTCTAATTTAATATTAATATTTATAGATTGTTTTATTTATCAATTATATTACCATCCAGCCCCTCTTGAAGAAGATGGACAGCTTAGAAATATTAAATATAAATATATACATACATACTTTAGATTTAAAATATAAACACAATTCAGAGAAAATACAGGTGTTGATTTGGTAAGGTTGATAGATAACAGTGTTGCTTTATCTACTAACCTGATGAGCATATTTCATGCTATTATAATTGATGTCTAATGGTCTGCTGTGCTAGCTTTTTTTTTGAGCTAAAGAAAATATCATTTGAGAAATTGTTCTTAATATTATTCACATAAACTACAAATCAGCTTCTAGTCAGAATTGTTTTGTATAATAGTTTTGTATAAAAGCTAAAGAAATGTTAGCAAATTATAAGATTTTTGCCAAGTGGCAAATTTCTGGATCACATAATGTTAGTGTACAATGTATAATTTAGAAGTGATCATTGTGTTATATCTATATATTTCTCTCTCTCTCTCTCTCTCTCTCTCTCTCTCTCTCTCTCCCCCCCCTCTCCCTCTCCCTCTCCTTATCTATCTATCTATCTATCTATCTATCTATCTATCTATCTATCTATCCACTTTTTAAAATCAATGTTGTACTAATTACTTATTAATTTGAGTTCTATCAATTACAGTGGTGCCATATAAGAAATTAAAGTTTAGAAAACAAGTTTTTAAAAATTGGCTTTTTAAATTGTGAATTAATACCTGATTTTTAAAATATTACTTTCTGTTTTGCATTGTATTTTCATTTGACTGTAACATTTCTTTTTCTTTTTGTTGTGATCTGTTGTCTGCTTTGTCTATTGCATGTCCAGGGTTCTAAGGTTAGTATTATTGTTACAAGTTTCAGTTTTTGTTTTTAGAATTAGACATTTTTTTCTGTGTGCAATTTTTAATTATTTAGTCTCTTTTGATAAAAATGGAGATACATTATTCACAGGTTTTGATTGTATAATCTAACTATATGAGAGTTAAAGCGAGATTCCGAAGGCCTCACTTAAATACAATATAGGGACAGAGGGAGGGAGGCCCGGAAGGAGAAGACTTTGACTTTGCATTTCTATTTTGCTTCTTCTTTCATCTTGGGGTACTTGAGCGTGTTGATATACCTGTTCTCTGTTTCTTACCTCTTGGGCCACATGAACTAAGGATCTTGGCTTAATAAACAGGGAATGATTTAATTGCAACGGGAATAAGGAGAAAACTGAACAAAATGCTTTAATCTTCAATGATAACATTTAAAAAGGCTAAATATTTTTTCTCATCAAAAGAACACTTTGAATGGAAATAACATTTTTCCATTGTTTCAGTTCAAATTGCAGATGAAATGCTCTTATAATTGATAAAACCCTTATAAAATTACTTGCAAATTGCAATTGATAACATTAAAATGTGCAACCTGAATAATATTTTCTAATATGAATAAACAGTACTTCAGAAGGTTAACTTCAGAAGGTTAGCAGCAAAAAAGCAAACAGGATACTTTAAAACAAAAGGGTTTATTATAGTTTTGCTTTCATCGGTCTAACTTAATGAAGTTTCTTGTGGCTAACAAAAGCTTTTAACATAATAAATATCTTAGTCCTTAATATGTTCATAAATTACCAGTAAGGCACTTTGTTGATTCTTCTGTTATCTGGAATGCATTGAAGAAGTTCTGTATAAAATAGCTCTGTATTTTTATACTAAACATAACAACAAACTGTTCTGTGGCCTTGTTGCTAAAATTATGCAGATGCTAGTTAACATGCCAAACTTTCTGACTAAATGAATTGTCTAATGGAAGAGTAATGAAAGCTTTCCATAGAGCAACTCACTATTTTTCTTGTATTTTAATGAGAAATGAGTCCTGTTTCAGTGTTTGCAGTGTTCCACTATGAAAATAGACTTTTCTATTTTGGTTTTAATTAGTGAAGCCTAATATAGATATACGTGTGTGTGTGTGTTTGTGTGTGTGTGTGTGTGTATACATACACATACACACACATTCTATAAATGAAATGTGGATTCTAATAAATTAGAAAGGTGTGATTTTGAGATCTCTCTCTCACACACACACATACACACACATACATGCACATACACACATCACACAAACATAATATATAGTGGTTTTATACAAAAAATAATAGAATATTTTTGTAGAGTTATTACAAAATTATTTCTCATAACATACCATTGTTAAAAGAGATACTGCTGCTTCTGAAACATGGAAAAATGAATATTCTTAATGTTTTAAAAAGTGTTTTCCTACATTATTACAAGACATAAATAATACATTATTTATGTGCATTATATTTACACAGTATTAGTGAAATTATTTACACTCTAATATTAGATATTTTAAAAAAATGAATTTTAAAAGAATTGTTATATGAATAAGATTCACAAAACTATCTTTGGAAAATTACTTATAATTGATGCCAAGTAATTCTTTTGCAACATTGTATCCCATCTTCCATAAAATTATCTTTAAAAACAATTGCATAAACTATGTGTGTCTTTGTGGATGTAAGCATATATTTCATGCAGTTAAATGTGGCCTACTAGGAAGACTTTCATGAAAGAAACAGCTATCTGTTATTTTTTTTCTAATATTCTAGGTAAAATATGAAGTGTACTTTTTATGTATGCATGGCCAAGAATGCTTTTTTTCAATTCTGGTCAAAATCTTACATCTACATAATATGTAATATTCATGATATTTTGCTCTTAATTTCCAGTGAGAAGAAACCCATTTATTCAATTTCTTATTCACTTGTATTCCTTTTATGGAAAATTGAAAATCCATTCTGTTTTAATCTATATGTTAACTTTATTGAAGTTAGTTCATATAAATAACTTTTGTTCTAGTGATTTCTAGAGTATGAATGAACAAATAATTTTTCATATTTTTTGCTATTTTACATTATTTATTCTGTTTCACCATCGTCAACATGTAGAGAAGAAATGAAATAAATGCTTGTACATATAATGTATTCACATGTGTGCCACATTAGAAATCTAACGTTATGCCTTTCTTTTCAAGACGGAATTGGAGAATATAGAAGTAACTCAGGGTATGTCAGCGGAGACAGCAGTAACTTTTCTCAGTCGGTTGATGGCTATGGTTGATGTACTAGTATTTGCCAGTTCACTAAATTTTAGTGAAATTGAAGCTGAAAAAAATATGTCTTCTGGAGGTTTAATGCGACAGTGTCTAAGGCTTGGTAAGTTTCCATAGAACAGTTCAGTGCACCAGGTATTATATATAAACCAATTAAACTAGATATTAGTATGGGAAAGGGAAAAAAATCCATATACAGTATGTGGAAGCTCACTTGATTTGGGGTAAAAAAGAATATTTTGTGGAACGTTAACATTTTTAACCTACCCGGTTTTAGAGAGACTTTTGATTTAGTATTTGTATTTTAACACAGATAAATTTCTAATGAAAAAATAGCATTATCATTCAATCGTGTGATGTGTTAATAGAGTTGGCTTCTTTTGAGGCTAATTCTGCTTTTCCTCATCTTTAGGGAAATATTTTGTTCTAGATATAACAGGCTCTCACAATTATAGAAATTAGTAACAGTTGTCAGTAGCTGAATGTTCTGTTTTATATCATCATTTATTTTTCTTCTGATAATTACAATACATCTGTATAAGAAACACATTTTAAGTATATTTTTAAGCAAACAATTGATAACATACTGCTCTAAAGTATTATAAGTTACCATTTTCTTTAGTACTGGAGTACGCAAGCTATCGAAAGTGTGCTAGCCATAAATAAAAATATATAAAATCTGGAGCCTCAGTATTTTTATAGCTGAAGTTCTATAAAATAGTTGCAAATTGTCATGTTTTCTAAGAACTCATTATTAAGTAAGTTGGTTCAGAACCAGGGAAGAAAAAGATGCTGATTTTTCAATTCCTGTCAATTGCATTAATTTAGTGGTCCTGTATTAGGGAACAGAGGGCTTTGAAGAAACAGGATAGAAAGAGTATTGATGCTTTGGAACTTTTGTGTTGGAGAAGACCCTTAAGAATAATATGGACAGCCAAGAAAACAAATGATCATTGAATAAACCAACCCAGAGTTCTTACTAGAGGCATAAATATTCAGGCTCTTTGGACATGCTTTGAAAACACTTAGCTCTCTGGAGAAGACTAATGATGGGAAAGGTGAATGAAGAGAAACAAGAGAAGCAACAACAGTGCTGGACTCACTGTTACAGTGGTGTTTGCTGCCTCATTGGAAGACCTGAGGGAAAATCATCTTGGAAAAAAAATGTGGTTGCTAAGATAAATACCAATTTGCAAATATCTAATTATAATCATTACCTTCAATTATGTGTAATTCATCTCTAATAAGAGCTTTACTTTGTGATAAAATAACTAAGGAATCTGTTGACTCTGAAAAATATGGACCTTCTTCCACTTTTGTCTTTTCCTCTTTTTGGGTGTATCATCTTTACATTTTTGATAGTTTTTTTAGCATAATTTCTTTTAATTAAACAAGACTGCACAAATTTGATAGATAAATTAAGATATTAGATACATTAAAAGTGCAGAGATACTTGGGTATCATAATTTACAATAAACTAGCTAATCCAGTATGAGAGAAAAAATGTAAAAAAAATGGAGATCTTAAACCTAAACATGATTTATACATATTAAAATCATGAAATAAACTTTTAATACTGTCATCCTTTATGCTAAAAGCCTAAGCATTTCTCTAATCTAAATCTTAAATTTGCTTCAAAATTAAAAAATCAAGAAAAAGTTCCTTGTGTCAGAGCTCCCTCTTGTGGTTCTAAATATCTAATGATATTCATAAAAAAGAAAACATAATAGCACCAAATAATATATAGACTAAATAAAGATGGTTGGAGGAAAATAAAATTCAGATAAGGGAAGCAAAGTGGTCATCGTCATCATCATCATCTGTGATTGATCTTACCTTGCTTATAAATCAGTTCATCATTCTAAGAACTATTAAAAGAAGATTATTATAAAATATATTATATGAATAGTCAACCCTATTGGTCAAACCTATCCCCCCCAAAGAGATAAAAAGATGCATAATGAAAAAGACTTAAGGATTATTAAGTGAATTTTAATTAAAACATGAAGGTTTTATTTGCAAGGGCCCCATTGTTCATCACCTGAATAAAAGTATAATTTGAATCATTTCTTTAAATAAATTCTATGTCTGTGTAATGGGCCACTATCTAGAGTTGAATTTGGAAATAAAATTAGATTGTTTTAAGACTCAATTTTTATTTATTCTTGTTGCTTTTGAAACAATAACAGAAAAAAGAAAAAAGGGACAAAAAACAAAGGTAATAATGGATATAAATACATTATCAAGAAAAAAAACAGCATAAGAAATATTTTAAAAAGGAAAGAATAACAACAGAATAAACAAAAAGGAAGCCAAGTATAATGTATCATTAAAACAGTAAACCGTTATATAATTAAATAATTTCAAATCTGTATATGCTTGCCTAATGTAAATATTATGCTTTTAAGCATAATGATAAACATAACAAATTAATCAAATTTAACACAATGGTAAAACACTTGCATTAAAAAATATTGTAGGCAAGACACTGGGAATTATGTTACCTTCAGTTCAGGCAACCCAAAAGACAAAGCTAAATAAGTTGAAAGTTACATTATTTTCCCAAATAAATGAAATAGACTTATATAAAAATAACCTGAAGTTCAGAAATATACCTGAGGATTTGAGGAAAAAAATAAAAAGCTTATTCAAAACTTGACCTGGATATAGAAGAAACTTCAAAAATTCAAAAAATTAACAAATTTATTTAAATTTATAAATTGTTCATGTTATAGGCACTCAATTTTTTCCATCTGCCTCAGACTACAAAATAGCTACATTCCAAGAAGTTTTGTATTACCTTTTTAAATACATATAATTTCTTTAGGTGTTTGATTTTTTTTAATCAATTGAAATAGGAAATTAATTCTATTAATAATTGTTGAGGAATAGTTTAATTTGATTTGAAATAGAAGCCATTGGGTCTGGATTTTAGATTTCTGTCTCTTCTTAATCTTTAATCTTGTTTTATTGTAGAGAATGAGCATTTTTATGGGCATCATTAGTTCACTATACACAAACTTTGCTCTCTGTATGAGTAGAGTAGTTCTCTTGTATCTGAACGGTTGACAGAAATCAATTGCTTTGATTTTTTTTTTGTATATTTTGTGTATTCAACTGAAGGTGCAGAATGTCAACTGTGTTCCCAGTTTTAAATTCTGCCAACATTTCTTGGCTATAAGATTAAGACAAGTTTGTTTTTGAAAATTCAAAAGCTTGAAACTTTATTTGTCCTAATAAAAATATTTCCTTTAAGAAATTTGGAATTCATTTTATCTAAGAGTTCTCAACTTTAACTATTACCTTATGTATATCAGATTACCCGATAGTTAGATGAATGATAGGCATTGTTTTAATCAGATGTTTCCCCCACTCTTTTTGTGTCAAATGGGTATGGTTGCCAATGCTACTTTTTTGATCCCCTACAGATAGTTTTAGCTCTGGTTCCTCTTTTTGCCTCTTATGGTCTTTCAAGATTGTGTCACCCAATTTCGAATAAAATGCTAAGTAATACCATGACATTTTCATTCTATTTCTTACTAAAAATAAAATAAACATTAGGCATCTGTTATATCTTATATATCTTATATAACAAAACAAAAAAGAATTTGAACCTTCTTTTGCCCTTCACTCCCTTTTCAGATATCATCATAGCATCATTCACTGTGGTTTTCAGGTGACAAAATAATTATACCTTTAAAAATATTTAGTTCCCACATATTAAAAAGCTTCCCTGAGTTCTACAATACATACTTTGATCATTAGTTGGTCTTAAAATCACAAACAGAAGTATAATTGTTACAATTCGTTTTATTCATTTGCCAAAAATTAAGCCTTGTTAAAGATATGTCACTGCTACGTACCCTCTATATTCACTAATTTGTCATATATCTGCTTTATATAGTGCATTTCCTTATATGTCAAAATACTGTACATTTTTTCTACTCTTTGTTTTTTGTTATTTTTTTAACCATCTTAGTTATATCTTACCTTATTCTTCTTTCATATGAACTTCATGGCCTTCACTGAGATAATTTACATACAGTATTTCTTTCCCCTTCCTATTTTAAATTAAAAATACTTAAATATATTCAGTTATGTAATTTCTCCTGTTGCTGTTAAATATTCAGCAATAGCAAATACATATAAATATACAAAATAAATACATAAGATTAAGAAACACATCTAATACTAATCTTAATTTATCTATTCCTAAATACATCCAAACATAATAATCCTACATACTATAGTAATTTATTTTGATAGAATTTGCATTATGATTTATTTATTTCATTGCTATTTTAATGGCTTTATTAATGCATAGTAGTTGTAAATAATATGCATATATATCTTTTGATTACTTAGTTTGTTGTGTTGCTGTGAGAAACTGTTTGGAATGTCGACAAAGACAAAGAGAGAAAGTAAACAAATCTTCACTAATCTGCAGTAAAACACAAGAGACTCTTCAGGGCATAAGTGCAACTACTACTACCAAGGTAAAATATTTTTTTTTAATATATAACAGTCCATTAAAAGTGAATAGGAAAAGAGAGAAAAACCCATTATCGAATATATTAGACAGATAAGAATAACTTCACATTTTGATAATTCCAAAATTATTTTCTTACATATGTCATAATCTTGAGACAGGATTTGGATTTACTGTGAACAGTTGCATTTATTATCAGTATTCTTTACCACTTCAGACAAGTGAATCTAAGGGATTACAAAATTATCAGTGGTAGTATTGACAAAACAAATGACAATTGGTTGTGTATGGTTATAGCATAAACAATTCCAGATCAGTTATAGCAGATTCATTCATTCATTCATTCATTCATTCATTCATTCATTCATTCATTCAAATTGTAGCCACCCAACTCCAATAAAATCGGGGCAACTTAAGAAAAGCAAAAAATCTGTAAAAACAGATAAATCATAAAACCATACATTCTGGACTGAAATGACCTTAAAAGTGACACAAATTAAACCAAACAGACTTTACCCAAATGCATTAATCCCAGACAGATTTTTCAAAAGTTTCTGGAACCCTAAGAGAGAGGCCACTGTCCATTTCTGTGTGGGATGCTGTTCCAAAGCTGCCTTGTCCTACAAGGTAACAACTTTTTGTAGGGGAAGTTGCACTATCCCTGCAGGAGCATACTAAGTAGGCAGAAGTGATTTAGGACAATTGGTCCCTCCTAAGATCTAATACTGTGTCTTATGTATTCTACGTACCTTCAGGTCTTCACAAACTATCTGAACGTACTAATGAGTACATGTGTTTCTGCAGAAGGGAAATCCATCAAACAATGCTTGCTTCTGAGTCTGTCCTGCTGTAGTTCCTGGGAAATAATGAGTGTCTATAGGTATGCCTGAGGGCAGGTAGTCTCCCAACTTCTTAGGTCCAATGCTATGAAGATTTAATAAGTTATTATTTGCACTTTAAATTGCACCCATAAACATGGACAACCAGTATAATACTCATAGTATTGCTGTTGGATGACAATATTGGGACATTCTCATCAGTACATGGGCATATAGGAGACAATTGAAACATAAACTGATTGCATAGTATTGGTTTTAGCACTGTTCTAGTAACAACCAATTGCATTGAAGTGCCAAATTTTAAGTATAAAACCGGCTCTGAAATCAGTAAAATACAAATCACTTGTTTAGTGATAGCTTCAAGAGCTAAGATTAATTTGCTAAAACTATGCCATTATTGCATTTTTAGACTCCATTGGAAAATGTTCCTGGTAACCTATCTCCAATTAAGGATCCAGATAGGCTTCTTCAAGATGTTGATATTAATCGACTGCGAGCAGTTGTATTTCGTGATGTGGTAAGTATTATTATACTGTATACTGTGCTTTTTGTACTGATGGTGAATAGGTTCTTGTATATTTATCTCTGTCCAGTGTAGGAATTTATTATTTCAGCTTAAAAGTTTATCCCCATTATGATGATCCTTTGAAAAAGCTTTGGTGTATTTCTGTCCAACTCTTTTCCTTACTGGTTAATTAAAGTAAAATTATGAATAACTTTTACTTTATTGAAAATGGATAAGCTGGAGAAATTTAATATTGAAACTCAAGATGCATTTTTTGGAGCTGGTAGAATTTCTAAGATAAGTTTGGATTTACTTTAGTTGATAATCTGATTCCAACCATATTGGAAACTACATACTTAATTTAATTTTTGTTGGACAGATCATTGTAATTTAGCATATAGCATTAACATGTTACAGATTACTGATAATACCTAACCTTTTTAGGGATCAAAAGATGATAAAGATGGCCCACACAAACCACTGATGTATCAGGTGGATTCCTGATTCCTTTGTTAGATTTACTAATCAACCAAGCCTTTGAAATCAGAACAGAATATAACCAATTGAAATTACTTACACTCTCTTTGGTTTTCTGCAATACTGGAAAATAGAAATAAAGGGAAATAGTTAGGAAGATTTGTGATAAATAGCTTGACTTGTAGAATTTGTGGCCGCTACATTGCTGGAGGTTTCCAAGAAAATATTGGACAACCATTTGTCTGAGATGGTATGAGCACTCCTGCTTTTGCCGTGGGGTTGGGCTAGAAATCCTTCATGGTCCCTCCTAACTCTACAATTCTATGAAATAGCAGAGAAGGATGGGAGAAATCTCTTTAAATGGCTATACAGTGACAAAGTTTTTTTAAAAAAAATGTTAGCACAGTTGGCCAGCAGAATCTTTTCAAACAGAACACTTCAGTTGGAGAAATAACTTCTTGAATTTCTACAAAATCAATTTGCAAAAACTTCTCTACAAAATTGGATACGTACATACTCTCTAGTATAAAATATAGTCATGCCTATGACAATTGCTTACAATTATTTTAATTGGTGGCTTTTAGTTTTCTGATCTGCTATTTGAAATTCATAATATATCCATAGTAAATAATACTTTAATACAGCTTGGGTGGGTGTTATATCTTTTTCTGGATGTTGCTTATATCATAGGTAACTTACTTATATTCATGTTGGGCTGCTATAATGCTTTGCATTAAGATGTTTCTGAAAAGCATTTGAGAATTACAAATAGTTGCCTGCTAATAGTATCATTCTAGTTTTGCATCTCCATTGCTGTTAAGTTTCTCATTTGATGCATTTTAACATTCTGGTATGAATAGTGAAGGATAAGATATGTATCCCTATATTTTCAGAAATATGATTAGTTGAATAGCCTTTTTATTACAATGTCCAAAGTACATAGAAAGGTGAAGTTCCTCTCTCTTTAAGCACAACCTTACAGCTAAGCCCTTTTTAATCTTACATACCTAAAATTATTTAATGTTTTTCAGTGCTTTCAAAGTTTTTAAAATTAATAGAAAATTCTGATATTATTTCTCAATTTTTAGAACTGTAGTATATGGTTTTAAATTGAGAGGGGAGGGGAGAGAGGGAAAGAGAGAGAGAGAGAGATCGATCCTCCAGATGTTCAGTGAAAACTAGACTATCATGGATGGACATAAGTGATGATTAGATATGTTAAAGAATTTATTTATTTGTTTATTTATTTATTTATTTTAATTTATTTGCTATCCAAAAACTCTGGGCTGCTTACAACATAAAACATAGAAAAACATTAAAATCATTTGTTGCAAAAAACACAGCAGATAAAATCATGGACACAAAATGGCAAAGAAGGGATTTGGGGTAGTGGGGTTGAATTTTAATTAGTCAAAAACCTAAGAATCCTTAAAGAAAATCAGTTTTGGACCAGTCCTATTTTAAGATTATTTGGATTGGAAATTAGCCTGCATATTCATATAACTAAGAACCAGTTTGGTATCTTAGAAAGTGGAGGATCATGAGTTCTAAAGCCAGCTTAGTGATATTGGGCCAATCACAATCTTTCAGCTTTAGGAAGATAATATATAGTCAGAAGTACTGATAAATTTCTTTTCTAGTATTCCAAACAACATAATTGTAATCCAAGTTTGCAAAAAAGGGATTTGAATTAACATCATTTCTCATGATTCTTGGAAAAGTAGTTCCTACCCCACAGCTGTGATGCATATATGGCTCCTCTTGTTTCCTGCACCTGGGACTGAACCACTTTCCTATATTAGAACATATTGCCACCATCTGACAAATATTATTAGCTCAAAACCACATCAAAAAGTTAGTGGGAGTTGTCTGTTTTACCTCACTAATAATTAGTATTGGTATTAATGGCAGTTTTAAAGAGTTTGGAATTAGTCTAACTTTTTCTGCATTGCCCTACAACACAGTGCTATTTGGGTCAAGTTTTCCAGATGTATATATATTATTATTTAAACCACATTTTATTTTCCTATAGAATATTCTGTATTGGCCAGATGTGAGAAGACACACAAGAAATTTGTCTCCGGTGCATAAGCTCTCAGTATATATGCCAGCAATAAAGTGATAAATCATAAACAATAAGATATAACCAACAAGTGTTAGTCATAAGATATCAATAGGAGTAGGTAATAGGAAAGGTGAGAAGGATGATAGTAATACAACAACATGGCTCTATTACAGTATTTGCACACTGTCCAGCATGAATTTTCACAGCTCTCCTATTTTGCCGTTACAAGCATGTACAAAGTGCAGATGCAACCAAATCTTATTGCTCCACTAGATAGACAACAAATAGTGAGGAAAGGCCAAACCGAGTAGCATGATTCCTATTTTCTCTTCATAGGCATGATTAACTATTAAAAATATTTTATGGCCTTCTTCTAAGTTGCCTTGTCCCACTTCCCTTCTGAGGGAAATCACAAACTGGCTTGAGAATCTCTAGTTAAGTACATGATATATTTGGTGTATTTGATTTTATTTAAAACTTTGTGGTAGTTTTCATATGTAACTTTCTCAGCTTCCTCTAAGATAATAATTTATGAAGACTAAGTCATACCCTTCTCTGACAGGCTATACATTCATATTGGGAAGGTGAAAGAAATGTTCATATATTTAAATGCCAGTCAAGGGAATGTTGAAACAATTGTTATACAGTAGCTTTTTTGTTTATTTTTAATGTTGGCAATTTGCTCTATAGCATTTATTAAGAGAGGAAATGATAACTTTATTGGGTATTTTCATAGTATTTTATTTTGTGTATGTTTTTCTTTTCTTCGACAGGATGATAGCAAACAGGCACAATTTTTAGCTTTGGCTGTGGTTTACTTCATTTCTGTTTTAATGGTCTCCAAATATCGGGATATTCTTGAACCACAACGAGAAACTGCAAGGTCTGGAAGCCAGGCAGGTAGAAATATCAGGCAAGAAATAAATTCACCAACAAGTACAGGTACTGCTGTTTTTCAGTTAATGCTGAGGAACTGTTGGGACACTTGATTTTTGAATGTAGAAACTGAAGGATTAAGAATGCCTATTAACCTTTGAAAATATTTCTTGTTTTTCCACTGTTTTAACACAGGATGGTCTTAGGGACTAACTATGAGTAAAGTTTTATTGGCAGCAGAACAAGAGTTTCTTCCAAAGCATGTAATTAATTGCAGGACACAAGCTAATTACTTTTCCATTTTTTCCATAAAATCATTTTTATGTTCATCATGTGATTTGAATTCAAATCATAAGTTATGTAATTCCATTACTTTATGACACTTTAGCAGCTGGATATTTTTACACCATAATAATACAAATAAATAAATAAAAATAAAACCTATATTTTACTTGCACAAAATTCCAGATTTAATTTTTACTTTCTTTACTTATCAACATCTCTAAGAAGAAAGAATCCCTGTCATCCCTGGCAAACTAGAGCATGTACTTTTACTTGGATATAGTGTCATTTGTATATTAACAATAACTGTCGACACAGTATGATACAAATGCATTAGGAGAGAGAAACAGACATATTAATAAAATAAAAGTATAGTGGTCTATTTTTACTTATAAGCATCTAGCTTGTAAAGACTTCCATTATTTGAAAGGTAGTATTTGCCATTTGGCAGCTGACTTCCATCACTCCATGTTGCCAGTACAGGAATCATCAGAAATTATAATTTAATCAGTTAAAGGAAATAAAAATACATGTTGCATAGATAAAAATGTAATTATCCACAAAATGGGAATAGTACTATATTTAGGCAGAACTGAAGCCTTTAAAAACATTTGGAACATTTAGGTAAATTTAGGTAAATGTTAGATTTTAGATACAGTACATGGCATGAAGGCATCTGTTATCTCTTAACAAAAATGAAATTAAATTTACTTATTGGAAATCTGCAAAGCTAGCAGAAATTTTGTTGCTAGAAAATATGTCTAACTAATGTCCTAACTTTGCTAGTAAGGTACTTGTTTGGGAATTCTAGTATAATAATGCATTTCTAGAAACTTGCTTTTAGTACTCCAATTGACTAGTTGATTAAGCTTTTATGAACATGATTTAGGTGCTGTTTGTTTCCAGAGAGCTAGATTGAAACTAGCTTGTACCCTGGGACATAATGCAGAGTCATAAAACTTTCTTTTCTCTGATGTGCATTTCTTTGGGAAGACAATATTTTAATATGTGTGTGAATTCTTACCTGTGAAACCTCTTTCTTCAGAAGCAGAAATGCTTTGGATGAGACGATTTAAAGACTCTCTCATTGGAATATTTTATTTATATTGTAGGCATTGGAAAGAGAGCCAAAATTGATGGCAAATCTTTCCCTTTATTTTGCCATCCCTCCATTCTTCTCATCTTTCTCCTTTATAGAGTTTTAATATTTTTTGTAAATAGCTCCCTTGCACATGTCTTTTTCAGGATTCAAACTCCCTTGCACATTTGTCTTATTGCAAATGGTACAAAAATATATATTCTAATAAAATGAATACAGTGAGCATTCTAATACTAGTTTGGATCAATTTCCATTTGTTTAAATTTAAACATAATTTAAAAAGAGAAATCTTATGAAAACCCAGTTCCTGAAATGTTTAATCTTTTTGTTAAAACTGGTTACTGTATATAATGATATCTATATATCTTTTTCAATATAATCCTATATATTCATGTGTTTTCTTTCCAAGTATGTACCGTGTTTCTCCAACAATATGGCCTCCACCAATAGGAAGGCCCAGCATGATTTCTAGGCATGAGGTGAAATTAAGCCCCACCCCCAAAATTTAGACCTATTTAATCCATGCGTTTGCCCACCATTTCTCACATCATTCATTAGAACTACACGAGCTGAAAAGAAATGGGGGAGAAGGGTGGGGGGTGGGGAGAAAACTTGCCTTTAGGAGTGCCCTGCAGGTCGCCTAGGCTAGAATACCCCGATCTACCAATAGAACATCAGCTTATAGAAGCTCCCTGAAGGCAGAGTCCCCAGCCGCTTCGGGGCGAGGCATGGCTGCCCGTGTCCCCTCGTCATTAGGCAGTGTCTTTCAGGTGATGGAAGCTCCCCAAGGGCAATCACCAGCCACCGCCGCAAGGCCGCTTCTACCAGCCGATTGAAGTGGTTGGTGACTGCCCTTGGGGAGCTTCCACCGCCCGAAAGACACTGCCTAATGGCGAGGGACACAGGCAGCCACGCCTTGCCCTGAAGCGACTGGGGACTCTGCCTTTAGGGAGCTTTCATCGGCCGATAGAAACGGCCTTACAGCAAGGGAAGTGTGTGTGTGCGCTCGCCCCAAGGCTGCTTCTACCGGCCGATCAAAGTGGCTGGTGACTGCTCTGGGGAAGCTGGGGAGCTTCCATCGCCCGAAAGACGCTGCCTAATGGCAAGGGGACACGGCATCCATGCCTTGCCCCAAAGCAGCTGGGGACTCTGCCTTTGGGAAGCTTTTGTTGGCCGATAGAAACGGCCTCGTGGAGAGGTACGCTCTAGGTGGGGGAAGAAATTAAGTTACCCCCCAAAAGACGGCCTAGCCTTTTTTTCGGGGGTCAAAAAAAAATAAGGCCTGGCCTTATTTTGTGAGAAACATGGTAGTAATAGAATTGGTGCCAAAAGACATTTTAAAGTAACTAGAATAGACCAATTAAGCACAATGACTTTATTTCGTATACCCCTAAAAGGTGGTTTGTTTAAGGCTCCTGAATCTTTCAAGATTTCAGTATCATTAAGAAAAATATTTGAAAATAAAATCTGCAGCAGTTTATATGTTTTTTAAACTTGGATCTTGGGGTGTTATAAATACCTTATTGAGACATTAATTATCATACTACATGACAGAATTGATTCATGAAAAGTCTGATAATATAAGATAACATTGAACATTACCATCAGTTCACCTAATTAAAATAAATGTTTTCAATTTAAATTCTTGATGAATTTTGATAGGATTAAAAAATAAATAAATACATTGTGTGAGAATTATATTTTAAAAGCGTGTATGACTTGCCATGTAAATTTGATCTTTTCTTCCCAGATAAGGTTGTTTTAAAAAAATCAAGACATATTTTAGTCACTAAACATCATGTTGGTTCTATTACATTATGAACTATTTTTATTTTACAATAAAATTAGTGATTTCCATTGTTTAAACATTAGAGTACATTATATATTTTCTTCATTCAAATCATGATTAAGTAATTAACTATTCCTGCATTAATTTTTTGTAAATAATAAAATTATATTGCTTATTTTTAGGAGATTTATCTTAGAATTCAGCTATCAATTGTGGCTGTGCTACAGATAATGTATTTTTCTGTTTATATGTTATTTCACACATAAAATTATTCCAACTGTTTCTGTCTTATTTATGTATACCTGTCTTTCCATATAAATGTATTTTTTCTGTATGTTGTATTATTTGCAAGTATCTTATTTTTCTAGATTTATCCCTGATAAATTATTAGTGCCTTGTTTGCATGTTTCAATAACACTTCTGACATGGATCCTCAGTGGACCAAACTACCGGCAATAAGTAGCTGGCTCACAATTGACTCCCTGATTTTCTTCACAGTTGTGGTTATACCATCTATCCCACACCCAAGTTTGAACCATGGATTCCTTGCCAAGTTAATACCTGAACAGAGCTTTACTCACTCATTTTATAAAGGTAATTTTAACATAACCTCCTATTCTTTACCATATTTATTTCATATTATATATTTCAATAACTTAATTATAATATAAAGTCTTAATCAAGAAGATGATTTTTTGGGTTACATATAAATCAGAGTTTTCTGGCAATGATACAATGAACATTTTCCATCTTGTTTATTAATAGTATTATAGGAGGGTTACAATTTTTAAATTTTAACAGTATTAACATTTAATACTGTAAAGAAATATACTTCAACCCTTTAAAAGAATACTGCTGTATAAGGAAGTTATACAGTACTATATTCCTGAAATAATTTGTTGCATTTTCTAAATTCTTTGTTTCTTTTGATTTAGAAACTTGTCTTTTTCTATATAGCTTCCAGTTATTTTTACTTTCAGTAGGCAGACAATATGATTGGAGATACCACTGAGAACAATAAAGTCATACAAAGTCTGTTAAAGAAATAAAGGAATGCTCATTTAGATCAGAAGACAGGTGTCTTTGGCTTATCGCAGTGAGAACATTTACTGCGGTGCAGCAAAATACGAAGTATATAAAAAGACAATCTAGTGAGTTTACGAAACCAAACACTTTTGAAGCCACAATTTTCTAGCTGAAAACTATTTCAGATAAAAGCTATATTTTCCTGAAATATGTAAGAGTTATAAAATATGTACACACTTCACATTTGCCACACTAAACAACTATACACAATACATAAAGAAATGTGATCTCTTATTATCAGTGCCCAAAAATTAATGTCTCCAAAACATGTACATCCATCCTCTCCATTATCCCTAAAATTACACATATACATATTCAGCCTACCACAAAGTTGTATCACCAATTGGCTTTCCCCAAATCCTTACAAGTGCTCATCTATGTTACCTATTTCTGTTCTTCCTAGTCATTCTTAGCACCTACCCTTCAGAACCTCTCTAGCCATCTGAATAATAAGTGTCTTCTATTTAACCTTCAGTGTCTTCTGTTTATTTCCAAATTCTTGATAACATCTTGGTGCTTTCCTCAGTCCTTAAAATTTATGTGGCAGCCAATTTTCCCACTGTCTTATGTTTTGTTTTTCTTTCATTTTTATCGAGCTAGCAGAATGCCAAGTTTCAGTTGCCTTGTCTCTGTTGCCTTCTTTTAAAAAAAATAGTTTTGATCCACATTTGTGGAAATACGAGGTACTGTGGATAAGAAAAATGAAGAGTGAAAGACAAGCTGATAGTCATAGCACTGCTAGTTTTTAATTTAATTCATTAAAAAAAGACTGTTTTTATTTCTTTTGGGTCCCAAAATAAGCACTAGGGCTTATTTTCAGGGAAACACAATTACAGGGTGATCAACCCAGCTGGATGCCCCATCCCTCGGCGCAAATATAAGAGCCACCAAGTGCGTGGGGACCAACGGTATACGGCAGCAGCTGCAGCCCATTGGTCCCTTGGTTGACGCACAGAATGGAAGGCACAGAGTGGAAACCAGGCAATCCTAACATGCGGAGTGGAAGGCAGGTGATTTTGACATGTCGTGCGAGCTGCAGGCAAGCCGAGAGATGTGAAGATGAGCCTCCAGTGGCCGACTGACACCCCAGCCCACCACCGCTCAGCTTTTCTGTGGCCTGCATGTCGGGTCTGGATCATCTGTCTCTGCCCCATGCTTCTGATGCTGTCTGCTGCCACACAAAGATGAACCTCCTGTGGTCATCTGTTGCTCTTGCCCATTGATGCTCCGCTTTCCTGCGGTCCACGCAGCGCATCCAGATCGCCTGCCTTCCCCCAAGTCTGCTTCCACCTGCTGCTTGCCCAGGTGCTCAATTTTCCTACACTACGTGGACTGTGGCCCACACATGCTCACTATGCTGGCCACACCCACTAGAGCTTATTTTTGGAGTATGGCTTATATTAGGCACACATGAAAAAACCCAGGATGGGTTTATTTTAAGGGTGGATCGTATTTTTGGGGAAACAGGGTATTTGTTCTAAATGGACAGGGAGATGACTAGATTTTTAGAATATTTTAATTTTTCCAGATAAACTCAGGTTGTAATCACATAATTATAAATTAGAGATTAAACTATAACTACTGTTTATTATAGGAATAAATATAAAATATTGAGGTATGAGAAGAAGATTTTCTGCATTTAGGATCAGTATTCCCAGTATAGTGCCTATGGGTATCCTTCTGGTCCTACATGTATTTAAGAGGCATTTTTAGAAAACAAAACAAATAAAATGAACTTGGAGTTCACTGGTCTGGGCCCATGAAAAGAGTTATCTGAGGTGATAGTGAGCCTGAAAAACATACTGATTTGTGTTGATCAGTGCTATCAAAACTGCAGCTAGAATATAAGAAATTATTCTTCAAGAAATGTGCAAGAAATTATTCTTTTTAAAAGGCAATTTTCCATTTTCTTTAATTCTATATTATTACTACAGTGATCCTTGCTTAATGACCCCTTGTTCAGCAGCCATTTGAAATTATGATACCACTGATGAAGTGGTCATCAAAGTTCCGGCTATTGTAGCATCCTTGTGATCACATGATCACAATCTGGGCACTTGGCAACTGAGTCACAATTATAAAATTATAATTTGTGACCTTCATTGCTACTTCCACAAAGCAAAGTTAATGGGGAAAACAGGAGGTGGTCAAAAATAGCAATCACATTATATTGTGCTTAATGACACCATTATGTCAGGGGTGAAGAATCAGGACCATGTGTTAAGTTTCAGTTAAGCTGGTTTATTGCTTTGCCTGTACAGAAGAATCTAGTTAACTCACCATCAGCACTAATTGGCGCTAGATAAGAGTTAATGGAGTACAAGAGATGCTAGATCTCTTGTGTGTGAATGTAACAACTCCAGGCTGATTCCTCTTCTCACTCCATCCCCAGTTTCTGCCTTTCCTTCTCCTACACCAAATAACTGTTTAATTATAGCAACTGGAAGTGCCAGAACTGCTGTTGCTAAGTGGTTTAGTCATGAAATATTGCACTTTACAATTGTGTTGTTTAGTGATGGAAATTGTCCTTGTTAATCGACAGCTACCTTATACTGTTATAGTAGAATACTGAAAAGGATTTCTATTATTAAATGTCATAGATGGCAATAAGAAATATTCTGGTAATAATAAGCTATACAATCCATTTAATAAAAAATTAATTAGCCATTTTATTAACCAATTATTAGGACATAAATTACATCAACATAATTTATACCAGTGATTGGCAGCAGATAGACTATTTGCAACAGTAATTGGTAGCTATTGTCATCTTCCATGAAGTAATTCAGCAATGTGATTATTCAGTGTTTTTGGATAGTTTATATACTCTCAGTAATATCAGTCTGGCTTCCTCCCTAATTCTGGAATAGAAATCTTGCAGCACGGGTAATCTTTGCCTGAAAATAATACAGAAGATATGACCCTGCTGATCTTTAAGGATTACTTAAATGGTAGTCTGTGAATGTCTTCCATATTTACTATAGTATTTGGAAGAATATTGAGAGACAGTTATTGCTCATATCTTTTTTTTTAACAGTAGCCTTACTGGTAGAATTTTTTTTATCTGTGATTCTCCTTACAGGTCATTTCTGCTTTTAGCAATTAGCAGAATTATTGAAGAAGAAACTAATCTCCCACAAATTGATGTGAATTAACTAATATAAGTTTACCAATTTTATACTTCATTTACAAATTGTTCAGCAATATGGATGAATAATTGACAGCTGTGACAAAGTACATTAACCAACAAAAATGAACTCACTTGAAATTGGGGAAGGTTGATGGGTAATATCCTTTTTTTTGGAAGGAAAGAGGAGTGATCATGATTTGTGGTGTTTCACCACCTCTAAAATATGTATGTTACATTCTGTGTGTTCTTCAGGAAGCAGCAATAACTCAAAAGGGCACATTTTCCCTTGTTAACTCTTTATAGCTTTATAGCTAAGACCATTCCAGGCTGGTAATAGCTATGCAGTAATAGTCTGTAACTTTAGAAAGTAATTTTTGCACTGTGATCTACAAGACACTGGATTTAAAGCTAATAATAATAAATAATAATAAAGGAAAAAGTCAGTAGGTGCAGGCAATCCTATAAATTATGTGTGATTTTAATAAAGCACCTAATTTCTGATGAGTTATTTAAAATTGAGGAGGCAGACAAGATTTAATTAGGGCTGGGAAAACTATAGTTTCTTAGGTCTGAGGCCTTCAAATCACTTTGGAATCAATATTATTTTCTTTCCCAAATCTAAACCATGCTACATTTTCAAAAGTATAACTTTCAATTAATTTCTAAACAATGGTTTACGACTTGTTCAACTATTATCCAAAATATTTTAATTTTTATAATTCTTAATTGTCCATTTTGTATTTATTCATTTGCAAATTCATCTATTATTCACATTTTTTCACTTCTACAAGTAGAATAGATGCTGATCCCTGCTTCTTTTGCAGAAAAAGTTTCAGGACATTCCCTCCCTCCCTCTCTCCTCTGTTTTCCCATTATGCTACTTCTGCTCACATATACATTTGTGTTGAGAGCTCCTTTCATGTTGTGAGTTGTCTATAATCATCATAGCAACTTTTCTCTCAACCTGTTTTGTGGTCATTACAGACTCTTCATTTGCCCCTCTCTCTAGTTTCTGCCTTTCTTCTTTTTCTGTCTCTAAACATTTATTGTATCTATCTAATGAGAATATTTCTTCTGGAAAGGAGGAATTAACTGAGCCTTCAGTTACACTGTAGAGTTTGAAATACCTTCAAGTTTAAAATAGATACCGTATATACTCGAGTATAAGTCGACCCGAATATAAGCCGAGGCACCTAATTTAACCAAAAAAACTGGGAAAACTTATTGACTCAAGTATAAGTCGAGGGTGGGAAATGCAGCAGCTACTGGTAAATTTCAAAAATAAAAATAGATGCCAATAAAAACTTTCACTAGGACAATTGAGAATAAGTTTGATGTTCACAATTTCCTCTTTGAAAGAGACCAGTAAATAGGGAACAAGAAGATGAAGAAAAAGAAGTGTGTTTTTTCACACTTTTCACACTGCAGTGAACAAAAATGGCATCATAGGAACAAGCTTATTCTCAGCCCAAAGGTTTGTTTCTGATTTCTTCCCTGATTTAAGGGAAATTTGGGAAACGATCTCACTATCATGAAAGGTTTGATTGATTCACTAACCCAAAAGATGATGATGATGACAGTGGTAGGCAGGAGTCACTCTCTCCCTTGCAAGAAAAAACCAAGAGCCATTCTTATGATATCTCTCTCTCTCTCTCTCCCCCTCCTCCCGAGTGGACTGAAAGCAGCTGGAGCTGAGGAAATGAAACTGAGTGGAGCGACCTCGGCTCGCGTTGCTTTTTCAGCCTAGAGCTCAGAAAAGCCTCCCCCTCCCATGCTTAAAAGTTGCAAAGGAAACACGGAAGCAGCGAAGCGGCTGCCCAGCTTCGGAGCTCTACACCATTTTTTTTTCAGAGGGGAATCTGACTCGAGTATAAGCCGAGGGGTTTTTTTTCAGCACAAAAAATGTGCTGAAAAACTCGGCTTATACTCGAGTATATACGGTACTATGGTACAGCCTAATGTGGATCATTGTCGGTTCAATCAAATGCATTTTCAGTGCATCTAATGAGCTAGATTGTGATTTACGAAAGCTCATGTTACACAGATATTAGTCTTCTAGTGTAATGATATCCTTCGTTGTTGTTTCAGAATATTTTTTTTCCAGAACAGTATTGCATGTATCTATATGGCATAATTGTATGCATCTGTCAGATTCAGAGAACCGTGTCAAAATGTTTGATGACTACACATGTATCTCGAGGCCTTTTTCTTGCCAATACTGAAGCAATTCAACTTTTTCAGGATTTTGGTTTTTGTTTTACTTTCCAGTACAATATTCAGTCCTGAAATATTTCATTTACTTTCATTCACCTTCCAAATAGATCCAAACCTGCTTAGCTTCTGAGCGCAGGCAAGTTCTTCCAGGTTTTGTCAACTACTGGGATCAAATTCTTAGTGACTTCCTGGATATATTTATGAATGTAGTTTTTCTGAAAACAGTATGGAAGCTGTTTGCTATGACTTTCTCAGTGTGTGTGTGTGTGTGTGTGTGTGTTTGTCTATTCAAACTTCTATGTCCACCTAGAGCCCAAATATGACTCAGTGACTAAATTAGTAGTCTAGCAAAATACTGTTGATATAATATATTTAGATCTCAGCAAAGCATTCGACAAAGTAGACCACAACCTACTTCTTAGTAAGATAGAAAAAAGTAGAATAGATAGCACCACCAACAGATGGACTCGCAACTGGCTGGCAAACTGTACTCAATGAATAGCCCTTAATGGGTCTAAGTCTGCATGGAGGGAAGTAAGCAGTGGGGTGCCACAAGGTTCCGTCTTAGGCCCAGTACTCTTCAATATCTTCATTAACGACTTAGATGAGGGAATAGAAGGAGAACTTACCAAATTTGCAGATGATACTAGGCTGGCAGGAATAGCTAACACCCAAGAAGATAGGCTTAAGATCCAGATGGATCTTGATTGACTAGAATACTGGGCTGTATGTAACAAAATGAAATTCAATGTAGAGAAAAATAAAGTCCTACACTTAGGCAAGAAAAACCAAAAGTACACATATAGACTGGATGAAACCAGGCTCAGTAGCAGTAACTGTGAGAGGGATCTTGGAGTCTTAGTGGACAACCAGCTAAATATGAGCCAGGAGTGTGCAGCCGCCACCAAAAAAGCTAATGCAATCCTAAATTGTATTAACAGAGGGATACAGTCAAGATCAAGGGAAGTACTAATACTACTCTATAAAGCCGCAGTAAGACCACACCTAGAGTACTGCATCCAGTTTTGTTCACCACATTATAAAAAAGATGTTGAGTCTCTAGAGTCTCTCGAGAAGAGCAACCAGGATGATTAGGGGACTGGAGGCTAAAACATACAATGAAAGGTTGCAGGAACTGGGCTTGGCTAGTCTAGTAAAGAGAAGGACCAGGGGAGACATGATAGCGGTCTTCCAATATTTGAGGGGCTGCCACAGAGAGAAATGGATCAAGCAATTTGTAAAGCACCTGTAGGCCAGACAAGGAATAATGGATAGAACTGAACAAGGAGAGATTTAACCTGGAAATAAGGAGAAACTTTCTGACGGAGAGAACAATCAACCAATGGAACAGCTTGCCCTCAGAAGTTGTGGGAGTGCCATCACTTGAGACTTTCAAGAAGAGTTTGGACTGCCATTTGTCAGAAATGGTGTAGGGTCTCCTGCTTGGGCGGGGGGTTGGACTAGATGACCTACAAGGTGCCTTCCAACTCTTATTATCTGTTATCTGTTAATATTTCCTTGGTTTTGTATATAACTTCTAATCAGATCTAATTCTATTTAGCATTCCAAGATCAGTGAAGTTTGTTAGATGCTTAGAGGTCGTTGTAGTCAATTGCATATTTTACTATGCAACTTCTTGGCAACTGAATTTTAAAGCTTTAAAATTCAGCTTCCACTTCTATAATTATAAAGTTTCTCATTACAACAGATTATATAAGTCAGTGTTCTATAAAACATAATTTGCTTTTTTTTTTTAATATTGAAACTGATGGACTGGCAGTAGGATGACCCAGATCTATCCTCAGCCAAGCAAAACTTTTGACCAGTTATTCTCTATCTCAGCCTTTGATAGAAAGATGTTCCTATGAGGGAACAGGAAAAGAGGCGCACTCTTCAGCGTCTGAGTGGAAAGGAGAATATAATAAATATACAAAGAAATAAACAATGTAACCTCATATACTTCATTATAGGACTGATTCATCTGAGCTTTCTCTCTATTTTAGAAAATGTTTTATTAATTTCAACTACATTGAATTTATTCTAAATATATTTTTCTCTTTGCTTCTAATAAATAAGGCTATTTCTAGTTTGTGAACCATTTTGAATTTTTAATATTTCTGCATAAATATAAACTAAAACATGATCTGTTTTTCACACAAGTGCTAAAACTAGATAAACAAATGAATAAAAATACACTTGTTTATTCATTGAAATTTTTTTTCCAAAGCTACATATTTGTGTATATTAACCAAAACTGGCTCAGGCATCTGAGCCTGTAAGTCTAAGTCTGCTGCATTTATCAGTTCCTGATGAGCTTGCTAAACTCCAAGCAAACATACAGCAAATATACTACAGTACTTCGAACACCAGAAAAAGAAAATAGACTGGTTGTGCAACATAGATACTGATACAACTTTATCAAAAAGTGTGTGACCACTCAGCCTACTATAACACAATCAATACAAGCTATGAAAAGAAAAGAGTACCGTACATCAAAATAATCTCAGAAATAACCTACAGACTATACAACCATACTGAGTCACAGTAGCATGCTAAAAACAAAGGCCCTCTAAAAGATCTTATATAAAACAAAAGACTCAGTAACCCAAAAAGAAAAAAACAAAACAAAAGTCATCTATAACATACAGTCTAACAGCCACTGTGTTGGACAGACAGGCAAAAAACTAAATGAGCGCACGAGCTAGCAGTCAGAAGACACAATGGAAACTCCTTAATATCAAGACAAATCGACAGACTTAACCATAGTTTCAACCTGGAAACTATGAGCATCATATACCAAGACAAATCCAAACGTTCTAGGATTTCCTGGAACCTTGCAGAAATTAGCCATCAAGGGACAAATAGAGATAAACCACATTACATACCATTCAAGAGAGACAATAAAAAAGCTTAGAAGGAAACAAAAAGAGCACAGAGCACATCTTCTCCACCAGCTTCTATCCAGATAAACTGAGATTAACACTAGCCAAACAATCGGGTGGGATTCAAATTTTTTAACAACCGGTTCTGTGGTTGTGGCTTAGTTGGTGTGGCTTGGTCATGTGACTGGGTGGATGTGGCTTGGTGGTCATGTTATTGGCTGGACGTGCCCAACTCAATATCACTCACATCGAGGCACGCATCTCCTCGCCTGGCCTCTCATGATTGTGGGGATGCTGCAACAGTTGTAAGTGTGAAAAATGGTCAAAAGTCACTTTTTTTCAGTGCCATTGTAACTTTGAATGGTCATTCCACACAAGCAAAGTACCAGCAAAAGAGGGAAAGAAAACTCCAGAGAGGTTCCTGAGACAAGAAGTCTAGTCCTGCCAAGAATGTAATAAAGGTTAATGGAGAGACAGTTTCTGTAAGCAACACCAGAATGTTTCCTTCCTGCCTTCCTTTCAGGATTAGGCCAGTAATTTCTTCTAACAACCGGTTCTCTGAACTGCTTAGAATGTTAACAATCGGTTCTAGTGAATGGGTATGAACTGGTAGAATCCCACCCCTGCAAACAATCAAGCAGAAAACAATAATCAAGGAACTACCAAGGAGAAAATTACATCCCACAGCAAATAACCAAGCTTAGAGAGCATCAAGGATTCTACAGTTCAACCCCCGGCTATATATATTCACTTCTGTTGGAGCTTACCAAAATCACACATGCTCTATTTCTCAGTGTGATATGGTTTTTTTTGCACATTTATACATTTTTCACATCTCCAATTATGTATCATTTACTTGGCAACTAAATTTCCATTGTTATGTGGGAAAAGATTTATGATTATTATTAGCCCTTTTCTAGAAAATATGTTTTGAAATGTTTATTCAGAGCAGTTTATTTATATTGATTTCAGCTGAGATTATCTTACAGTCATATTTTTACATGTATTTTTTTATATATATTTGTTTGATTTAAGGTTTCATGAAGGGAGAAATTACAACATGGTAGAAGGGAAATGCTCCCTATATAGTAACTGAATTTGTAAATAGCATACAGAACGTTGATGAACATTTTTTAAAATAATTGCTGGTATCCAGTTCATTGCTTGGACATTCTCTGTATCTGATCTACAGAAATATATTTTCAGATATTTGTTTCGTATCAGCATGTTATTTTTGCATGTTTAAATGTTTCTCAATAATAACTAAGGCAATTATCATTTAAATCATGAATACCTGCTTCATGCTGCCCCTTTACATGCAGTATATCTTTTGGTTGTGTTGGTGACCTTTCTTGCACAACTTTCATGTTTCTGTGATAGATAGAATAGATAGATAGATAGATAGATAGATAGATAGATAGATAGATAGATAGATAGATTACGTAAGCTGCAGTTCTAAGTTTACTTCTCAAGAAACCAAGAACTCCAGGTATAGATTCTTAGCACTGGAATACTGGAAAATAAATAATGATATGATCTTCATTCACTTCCTTGTCCAATTATCTCTTTTCCTCACATCATCTCCATCTTATTTTGTTCCTTCTTTTTCTTTCTCTTCCCATCATAGCTAACTCATTGCTTTGTCCCATTTCCTCCCTGTTTTTTCCATATACTTTTATGTTTGTATTTGAGAGATTTGTGTGTTTGAGGCATGGTTGATAAACACAGTTTGTTTTGTTAAGCAGTTTATCATAAATTACAAAGTATTTATTTTGTGAGAATCTTATATAACTTTCATAAAAGAATAGGAAGTAAGCTGTAGATACATTTTAAATAGCAAATGTATAAATTTTTGAAATTGCCAAGTAGTAGCTTTCATTTTTGGATTTTTATAACTCAAAGTACATAATCGCACTTAGACTTATGTACCGCTTCAAAGTGGTTTTACAGTTCTCTCTAAGCGGTTTACAAAGTCAGCATATTGCCCCCAATAATCTGGGTCCTCATTTTACCCACTTTGGAAGAATGGAAGGCTGAGCCAATCTTGAGCCTGGTACTGCTAAATGTATTAAAAATGAATTAAATACTTCAAATCACTGTAAGATAAAATAAACTTTTTATTTTGCTGCAGATGCATTATTACTTAGCTTCAGAGATATACTGGTGTTGGTTTCCTATAGGAAAACTAGAAAGTTATTTTGTATTATCTGAATACATTATGTTACACTTTAGCAATTGACTGACTTTGCTGATCTCAGATAAATAAACAGGGTTACACCTGGTAAGTACTTGAATAAGAGACTATTAGGAAATACCAAGGTTGTAGGCTAGATTAATAATTATACACTAAGAGGCTTTTCTTAGCTTAAAGCAAAGAGACTAAGGCCTAAAGTTTACTTCCTTTGAAGAGAGCCATAAATGTTATTATTTTGATATATGCTCTTTATTTATATTATACTTCATTCATTCACTAAATTAATGATTTCTGTGGAAAAAGATTCTATGAAAAATAGTAGGTAAAAGGGTATCTGCAGCCCATCAGGCAAGATTAAAATATTAAATTCAACATTAGTTTTAGTTGTATATTTTAAGTAGCATCAAACTGAACTGATAAGAACTGCTGAATAGTTTAAAAGCAAACTCTTAATTATGAAAAATGAAATCATTGCTTGGTTACAGCAATATTTCTTTTTTTTAAAGTAGTTGAATGTAAAAAGTTAACAGTATTAACATTTATGGTGAAGATATACTTTTAGGAAGCAGATGAAATTGGTATTTAATGCTAGGATTCTAAAGAGATGAATGAATGAAGTTACATTAATTTGTGTCCTCTTCTTGAATTCTCTGTTTATGTGTACCTGGAGTTCTTGGTTTCTTGAGAAGTAAACTTAGAACTGTGTTGATGCAGACAAGCAGGCATAGAGACAAAAATTCAAAGAAAAGAGTGTTCTAGTTCTAAACTCTTAGTAGATTTCTCATTTGTTACTGTGGAAAGTCAGGATATGTTAGCTGATATTCTGGGAAAGTAGGTGAATGGGAAACTAAGTCCATCTACTCACCATTTAAATGATATCCCATTGGAATTTTTGGGAATTTTTCATATGAAGGTTATGTGTGACAAAAATTCAAAGAAAAGAGTGTTCTAGTTCTTTTCAGTATGAAACAAATCTGGACTTCTTGATTCCTTAGCACTAGCTGTGTTCATCTGGCTCACCTGTAATGTATTTAAAACCAATCGCCTCCTTTTTTTAATGCTATAATCCATGAAGGCAGTTCTTTCAGGAGAAAAAAAATGTGTATTGACCTCAGAGAAATGCTCTTTGTTACTGTTTTTGTTCCATATGATACAATAAATGCATAACATGAAAAAGGATGTTGATAGAGGCAATGGTGGTGGAAGCAATTTATTTTATTTATCTTTTCAATATTTTATTTTCCCTTTGCACAGAATGGAAGTGAAGGGATTAGTGTCACTACAGTACCTGTGCCTGCTCAAAGAAGGGAAATAACTTTTGGTCCATGCTGTCAACATTTTAAGGTTCAAACTGCTTGTGAGTGGGAAGTGGAAACAGTAGTGGCCATGCTTTTAGCGATCATACAGTATCTGTTTTACTTTATTATCACTAGACAGCAAACCTTTTCACTTTGTCCTCCTGTCAGAAAATCAAAGAGAAACCAACTTCATAGAGTTCAGATAAAAGAGGGAATAGGAAACTGGAACAGAACAGAGAAAGAATTAAATAAAAAAATTAAAAAGGGGGAGAAGAAGATCATAAATTTTAGTACTGTTAACTGTTTTATACTCAATTACTTCAGATAAAAGGAACATTGGCAGCAACCAAACAATGTTAGATTTCAAGCAACTGGAGAAAATTTGACCAGAGCACGTAGGGACAGAGAAAAGAGAAGGAAAATGCAATAGTATTGGGTGATAGGAAAGAGTAAAGCTGGAACAGAATATTGAGCAGTTAGGACTGTGAGGAAGAGCTCATTTTTTAAAAAAAATATTTATTTATTTATTTGCCAATGGGCCTCGCCCATAGGCAGCTCTGAACTTATATTTTAAAAGTAAGAAGCAAAGAACAATAAAACTAAGAAGAAAAACAGATGTAAATGGGAGGGGGAAAAACCTCAATACAACAAGAAAAAAAAAAAAGTCAAAAGCTCAACAACTACCCTAACTCCAGACTTGGAGTAAAGCCAAGTTTTACTTTTGGAATAGTATGAAAACCATATGGCTCTCTGGGAGGATGTTCTTCCTGAGGGCAGGATTTCTTAGAGAGAATGTCACCTCCTAAGTCTTGACAGATGACATTGTTTGAAAGGACCTGGAACATACCCACTTCCCAGTCTTACTGGGTGAGCAGAAATTATTGGATATAAATGCTCCTTCAAATAATCACAAGGGTTTATACGTAACAACAAGCATAGTGATTTGCTCCTAAAAGCAAGCTGGCAACCAGTGCTGCTTGTGAAACAGTGGTGACATGGGTATATTGTGGTGCACCTATCATTCTTCAAGACGTTCTGTTTTAGTGTTTCAAATGACACATTCTCTGAGTCTGAAAGACAAACAACTACCATTGACCAGGTAGAATCCGGTATTCTGCTGGTACAAGTCTCAGACAATTCTCTAACCTCATTCCGGTGCTTGCCATCTTGCTGAAAACAGCTTTAGTAGTAAACTAGCACCCTATAGAAGACCCTATATCATTATGGACAAATGGCTGTCCCATTTTACCCACCACTTCTGGAGGCAAACTGTTCCACTGATTAATTGTTTTCACTGTCAGCAAATTTCTACTTAATTCTAGATGGATAAGCTAAATACATAATTTTGCTTTGCAACTTATTGTCACAAGTTGTACTAATTATTTCAGTTTGGAAAGCTTTTAAAGATGATTGAAAATACATTAAGTCATAATGTATGATTTAAACAGTTATAAGTTGACTGTATGTATTTATTTAATTTGCATCTCAATAACAGATTTGGAGAACAAGAAAAAAGGGTGATATTGCATTTTTTTCCTCCTCACGAGCTTCTTTTGGCATGTGATATCTATATGACAACAAAACACCTCAACAACTAGGCATTTAGTTTATTACTTCTTGTCCTGCCTTCAGGTACTTTGAAGAATAAGTCGGCCCATTCTTCTCCGGGACAGCCCCTCAAGTACTGGAAGGCTACTATCATATCTCCTCTAGTCCATTTCCACCAGTTTTTATGCATGGTATTAAGAAAATGATCTTCATAGTACTAAAATTCTCTTGTCTGCTTGATTGTACCCTTCAATTGGGTGAAATAGTGTGTTTCAGCTTCTGCCCCTTGGAAGATCTTGCCTCCAGAGATAAGTAAGATCCACCCTATCTCTTATAGCCTTCAGGAAAAGCCTTAAAACATGGTTATACCAATAATCATGGGTCCTAAAGGAGAAGCTGTTGGCTGGTGCACTAACAGAAAAGATACCCCATCTCTCCCTTCCAAATCATGGTTTTTGGCTTGTTTTAATTTTTGTAATATTAATCCATTTTTATAGTTGGGTGGCAAATAATTTTGATAAAACAATAAATACATTTTTGAATCAATGTTCCTCAAATGGCTAACTTACAGAATTCATCTAAAATCTGGGACCCATGACTCTTGTGGAACTGAAATTTGGCAAAGTCGTGACCTCATCAGTGTTGCCATGCTGCTATAGCCAGCCAGTAGAAAGTTGGAAGTTGCTCCTGTTCCCGCTGTTTTTTTTGCCTTCCTATGGTTCTTTTGTTTTAAGAATATCTCAGAAACAAATGATCAATGGATCATGGGTTGTTTAGCCTTTAATAAAATAAAAACATAAAATTAATCATAAATAATAAAACAGTTCTTCACAAAATACATAATTTTGCTATGCAATTTATTGCCACAAGTGGTAGCTATTTCAGTTTGGAAAGCTTTTAAGGGTGATTAGTTAAATTCATAATAGATGACATAAAAAGCTATAAGTTGAATGTATGTATTTATTTAATTTGTCTTGATCAGCAAGACAATTTGTCTTAACAACAAACTTGGAGAATAAGAAAAAGGGTGCTATTGCATTTTTTTTCCTGCTCAAGGGCTTTATTTGGTATGTGATATCTGCATGATAACAGAATAACTGAACAACTAGACATTTAGTCTGGCAGGTCTTTTCTTATGATATTTTAGATATCATAAGTAATGTGATTGCTTGATTATATGTTATTTTAAGCTCTTTATTTATTGGCTACTGAAATAAAAGAAAATTTATATGTGTGATATTGGGTTCTTTATTCTACAAACCCTATCATTAAGGGAACGTGATTATAAAAAATTTAGGTAAAAACCATATCCACAATTTTAACTATTATCAATTCTGGAAATAGGAGAGAAACTATCATAAAAACCATGTTTTTATATAGTGTTTTCAGAGGTTGAAATTAACAAAAATAAAGTTTACAGTTTGATACAGTTCCTAAGATTTATGAAATCTATTTATAAAATATCAAATATTTGAAAAATATACATAAAAAGAACCTTAAGAAATTTAAGGTTTAGTTATTTTTGAGAAAAGAAATAAATATTGTATACAGAGGCCTACATTTTGGATTAAGTCATACAGTAATAGATCTACAGTGCTCTTATTTCTATAAGAAATTGGAAATAAGAATTTTGAACGTTTAGCCTAAATAAGAGAAGACTAAGGGAAGCCTTGATATCATCTTCTGCCTCATCATCTGTTTGAAAAGGATGGCAAAAGAAAGAGGGTGTGGATTTAGTTTTCATAACCTTGGGAGGAATGACAACTACCAATGGAAACTTTACATAGGGTTATGCAAATTTGAAAGGAGAAATAATTTATTGACCATGAGAGCTATGGAGGAGACTGCCTCTTTGAGTTCTAAGTGTTTTACCATTTGATATTTTCAAATACAGATTGGACAGCCACTTATCTAGAATAATCTGGAGGGTTTTGTTCTGGGTAGGCGGTTGAACTAGAAATCCCCAAAATCACTTCTAACGCTATCCTTCAATTTTAAATGAACATCATTAAAATAATATATAAAATAGTTGAACATAAAATGGGATGATTTAAGTTTGGCCAGGCATTTAAAACTTTTGTGCAACAAATGTTTGCCTGACTATGCCAAATGTTTGCCAGAAGAATTTTTATAAGTAGAAGTAATATTATGCTTGAGAAAGATTTTTCTTCATCCTGCAGCTCTTGTGCACTAATTAAATGCATATTTTGCTTTTCTTTGTCAATTTTAATATGGTGCCTAGAATCTTTTTCAAGTCTAAAAACAAATCAATTACCCAGACCTCAGTATATAAACCTTTATTTTTTATTTAATTTTTTTTCCTGTTTAAAATTAATTTCAGAGATAGGAACAAGAATAGCACTGTCTCAGAAATCTAAAGTTGATTATGAGAAATATAATACAACCTCCATGGCAATTGAAGTATTGTTAGTAACTACTAATCATTATGATCATGTTAAATTACAAAAAGAAATATCTGTATTTTGACTGATTTCTATTAAAAGGTATATATTGCATTCAAAATATAGTTCTGAAAATTGGAATGATACAGAATGAACTGAGCACCTTAACTAGAATCTGATGATTTCCCATATTGAAAAAGTACCTGAGGAAGTAGTTAGAAATCCCAAAATAAGTAGAGAACTTGAGACATGGATGCAAATTTCTTGTCAAATTTGACACAGGCAATACATCTATGTCTTCAAAATTCAGGTTGAGTCATCTGCTGCCTTTTCTGTGATTGTCAAAGGTTGGTGATGAGACATGCCTTTATTTGGGCAGGTTCTATGAAACAATATAGGAAACTAGCAGATCAATCAACTGTCTTGTTATTTTTTACATGTTTGCTGCTAAATGACTTATTGAATAGATGCAGAGTGTTAAGAAGGTACTGCACTAGGACCTGGAAGACCTAGGTTTATAGCTATCTTCAGCTATGCAACCTATTCCACAGGATAACTATATGGTGGAAAATGATGGTAGAACGTTGTGTGCATGGCCTTGGGCATTTTGAGAAAAGCAAAATATAAGCAAACAAACAAATATAGACAAAATAATTTGTTCTTTTCTACTATGTTACTTAGTTTTGGTAAATTTGATAGTACCAAGCAAGCATTTCAGAAGCATTATTTTTCTGATTTCGCATTGAAGCTTTGCAGCATAGGACCAGTAAATGTTTGTTTCATGGCTACTGTGAAATTCCAGAATAAGAATGTATTTCTAAATGTTTCTCATGCATTTTGAGGATTTTCCACCTATATTTTCCTGCCTTATTTTGTATTGACATTTAATTTTGGGGAGTAACAGTATTAATTTATAGACTTGATTATTTCTCTACTTTTTCTATTGTAGAAACTCCTGTTGTATTTCCAGACAATATCAAAGAAAAAGAAACTCCAACACCAATTGAAGATATTCCATTGGAAAGCTCTATTCCTCACACTGATTCTGGAATTGAAGAGGAACAAATACCCAGTATTTTAAATGGGACAGATTTAGAAACAAGCCCTGGTCCAGATGCTATGAGTGAATTGCTATCTACTTTGTCATCTGAGGTGAAGAAATCTCAGGAAAGTTTAACAGAGAGTTCCAGTGAAATTCTAAAGCCTGCATCTTCAATATCAAGTATTAGCCAAAGCAAAGGTATTAATGTTAAAGAAATTTTGAAAAGTCTGGTAGCAGCACCGGTTGAAATTCCAGAATGTGGACCTGATCCGATTCCTTATCCTGATCCTGCACTGAAAAGAGAAGCTCAGCCTATTCTTCCAATGCAGTTTCATTCCTTTGACAGGTATGTAATACATTCAATCATCTCTGTCTGTCTGTCTGCCTGCCTGCCTGCCTGCCTGCCTGCCTACCTACCTATCTTATTCTTGATAGTTGAACCTTGTTATGTTCAGACATAAAGTTAACATTTAACTATGGTTTGGTGAGTAAACCAGAAACATTGGAAATATTCTGATGACATTATTTTTGCCAGCCAGTTTCGTTCTCATCCTGCTTTACTGACGTATCTCCCTAGGGAATGGTACATCAATGTAGATCTGGGTGAAAAAGTCACTAGAAATGTTTGCAGCTAAAAATGGTTAATAGCAACTGGCAATGTGAACACAATTATTTTCATATAGTCAGCCCAAAGGACAGTTCATTTTATGTTGTAGTTTACTTGGCTATATATTTGTTAGTTTTAATTTAGTGTTTGTGTTTGGAAATGTTTATGTCCTGAACATACAGTCTGAATTTCTATATAATTCTGGTGATGAAAAGAAATAAGAAAATAATAAACCACACAAAAAGTTTGACTGCACAAAAGGCAAAAGAAGGCAGATATGGGAGCTGTAAAGAGAGTTAGGATACCATTAAGATTATAAACAGATACCAAATAATTGTATAGATGGTATTAGAAAAACTTAAAGCCCAGACAGAAAAACCTAAACCCCATGTTAAAGCTGAGGATATTAACAACAGTAAAAAAGGCTCCATGAGACATGTTTGAAGTAGAAAGTAGGGGAATCACACATGCCACATATTCAGGTGAAGAAAAGAAAATGCTAATGGGAACAAACATTTTTTACTCAAACATGATTTTGACTTAGTATTTTTTGAGAGGAGTGTTTCTATCTTCAATTGGAAGAGCAAGATAAAGAGGCAGGAATGAGGTTTAAAATTGGTAAAGGATCCTTATTTACTGTGGATGAATTTAAATCTCCACAGCATACCTCCAAAGAAGAACCTGTTAGCACTTTGAAAACAGTGTGATTGCTAAAAATTAGAATGGATTTCTTATGCCATTATATCATACTGTATTCTTACAAAGGTTTTAATTACCTTAGTAAATTGTATTAGTATTATTGGCAAACATTTGACAAAGTATTTCATAATATTTCGATTATCACTCTAACTAAATGTAGGATTGATGACACTTCTGTTGGTTTCACATTTGACTTGATCAACACATTCAAAAATGCTCTTCAATGACTCCTCATACAAACACAAAGTTTCAAGGAGGTTGTCACAGATTCTGATCAAGAAGACATATTCTAATTGAATGTTTCCTAACAGTAAGGAAATAACAGAAACATTTGACAGGAACTAATTAGAGAAGTGATGGGCTTGCCTTTACCTAATGTGTTGAATTAGCACCTGGAATCATCAATTAGGAATGCTTTAACTTGGATTAATCAAGGGGTTAAAGGTAGTTTTAAAGGGATCCTCCAATTTTGTTATTCTAATTTGTGTTTCACTACTGTTATAGTACAGGAGAGATAGCTTTTTGTGGGTTATATGCTTTTGTTTGTGGGATATGTGCTTGTAAATGTATTTTTGTGCATATTATGAGTGTTTTCTGTTTTTTTTTGTTTGTACCTTACAGGTGCATAGGTTTATAAGAATACAGTAGGTGGGAAGATATTTCTGGGATAAAAACCTTGGGAAAAATTTCAGCAAATTATGCAATTTTTCTTTTTTTAAAAATTCAGTTTTAACATATGTTTGGAATTATATTTGTTTCTAAACTCATGTAGTAATACTTCAAACATTAGAAAAGGTTGTAATTAGTACTGTGTTTCTCATATAATAAGGCCGGGTCTTATTTTTTTTTGAGCCCCCCAAAAATGGCTAGGCCATCTTTTTGGGGGTGACAATTCCCCCCCTTGCATCTTCGGGTGGGCGGGCAGCGATGGCTTGGATGTTGACCTTGGCGTTGGTGGGGCACTTCATATCGGGGTCAACGCAGCACCATATCCTGGTCTGCAACAAAAGTACTTCCTAATGGCAAGCCCCCACCACCATCATTCCCCCCCATTTTGCATGTTTTAATATAGGCCTTAATTTGGAGGGAGGGGCTTAATTTCATTTCATGCCTATAAAACATGCTGGGACTTCCTATTGGGGGAGGGCATATTGTTGAAGAAACAGGATAGGTATAGGCTATTTAAATATAAAAAGACAGAAAAATCTTTTAAAAATCTGTTAAGTATCAATGCTTTTAGAAAATGTTTGTTTTAAATATATTTGCAAATCTTTCATTTTCAATTTTAGTTGTATAACATAATCAATTTAAAGCTATAATATGTTACTATTTTGAGAATAAGCAATGCTGAGCCTTTTTTGTATGGCTTTGCAAACAAGAAGACATCAGAACTTCAACAAATCAAGATCAAACTTTGGTGCTAAATACTGTACAATAAACTGTAAAATAAACATATGTCAGTTTTTATGTAACAGGAAACTGTAGTTTATTTGTGACAGGAGACAGATTGTTTAAATCCATTCCTGAAACACAAAGGAGAAAACAGACATAGTGTAAGCACTACCATATATGGGTTGCAAAAACTGGATAGTCACTTGATGATAGCAAAGAGATATGAAATCTTAACTTTACTGCCAGATACTTCCATACACAGCAAATCCAGATATTTAGGTGCAGATATGTTGTAACTATGTATCATTCATGTGTTTGCAACTATGTATCATTGCAACTATGTATCATTCATGCGTTTGCAACATTGTATCATTCACGTGTAATCATTAACTTCTGTCTCTTCAGTGACCTTTGCAAGGCACATACAAGGGACAAGGAGCTAGACGATTGTTAATAAGCTTATCCACATTGTAAATAATCTGTCCGGTATGCAGCTTTGTAAACATGCACATCCTGATGAGATTACCATGTTTGACTTGAGTTTTGATTAAATCATTTTCTTGTAAAAAAGCACAATAAAAGACCGTGTGCCAAGACATTCGGGGCGCGCTCATCAAGAGGAAACTTCGCTTCCTGTCGTTTCTCTTCCCTTCGCTCCCTTTCATGAGCCGCCCATCAGATGCGGGATGGCAGATACCGCATAGATACAGTAGTTGCAAGTCAAAGGCTTGCTGCAATACTTTCTTAGAATGCGACATGACAAGAATTATAAATCTGAATTGGTCCAAGATTATAATATATATTATTTTCTTAATAGTTGAATAGAATAAAAATTGTATTTTGCATAGCTATTAATTCAACCTGTAACTGACTGTCAGGGTATGCTTGTGCAATTCTTTGTGCTATTGTCATATTTATTCAAAATATTTCTATTTCCATTTTAAAAGATAAATATTTGTAGGGTTCTGCTTTTTATAAATATCTATTCTAGTGGATGCTATTTTTCATAACTGTTTTTATAAGATTGTCTAAAGTAGCCAAAGATTATGCAAGATTTTCTGGGGAATCTTAAAATCCATTTAAAAAACATTTAAATGCCCAGGTTCACATAGAAAGTAAATACTTATTATGCATTTATTCATTACAAATAAAACAAAGACTGAGTGATATAATTCTACAAAAACTGTTTTCTAGAACATATTAAAATTCTTTTTAAAACACAGAATTTCAAATGAAATGTATATATCTATATATAGTGTTTAATATATATAGTGTATATATATTATACTCATGAAATAGATCTTCTCTATTATTAATGTATTCAGCAGTTCAAGTACTATCGAATGTAAATGATGAGGTGATATTGATGAAAGGAGGGATTGAGGTCTCGGGGGGCGCTGATGACGGATTGAACAGAAGTGCCCTTGCACTGCACGTAACTCAAGTCTGTCGTCTTCACTACTCAAAGCCATAATGGAAGGTGGCAGTCTGAAATGAGTTGCCACGGCAAAGAGTATTATTTTTGAAATGCTTTCACACAAATCACTAGGCCCTGCATACAACTTAGTTTCATGCTTTAATGTCATCAGGAGGCACAAATTGGTGTGTCTAATTGTTTGCCACCTGCCAGCAAAATGAGCTGCCAGCTAGCCAGACGGGTTTGATTGTCCATCAGCTTTTCAATAGATTGAGAGTGACAACATCAAAAATTTCACTTCAAACTCTGAAGCTTTGAGCAGCTTTTCAGAGACCTCTTCCCCACAAGTGCTTCTGGACAACTGCATTTTTCAATCAGTTTCAATATATCCCTGCCTTCTGTCTCATCTGTCCTAAGGTGTAGCTGTAATTACATCAAAAACTATATAAACAGATTTCTTTGGCCCTAGATTCTTGACTCAAAGTTATGATTCCAATATCATGTGGAAAAAAAATAGGTAGTGGCATTTACAACAGCACAAGCAACTGATTATTTGCTAGTGGCTATGATAATTTTAGAGTGAAAGTGACACATTTTCATTTATACTTTTTGTGTGTCAGATATTTTGCTGTGTATGGAAATACATGCAAAGACATTTATAGATTAAATATTTTCATTTATTTAAAGCAATTCTTATTTACAAATGTATCTTTAGTATATTAATAGGTTGACTATAAAACCCTGTGAGATTTAAAATCTTTATTAAAAAGCAAGAATTCTAGTAAATTGTTTAATATTAGCTGTCCTAAAAAAAGTAGAACTGAAATATGTAAAAGCAAGCTAAATTCACAAAATAAAAGCATAGACGCCAAATTTTGTTTTTAAAATTATCCTTTCTCCCTGCTCCTAACCACTTTTAAAAACTCTCCTGAATTTAGTAAAATAGATTCGTTGTTTACTTGTCCAAAGAAACAGTCAGGAAAAAAAATTGACCTGAGGTTTCTTTTATGTAACTGTTGCCTAAAATCTCAAACTCTAGGGTATTTTAGCAGAAGAAAAGATGCAAAAGCTGTCCATGGTGAATATACTAGCTTTTAGATGAAATAAATGTTAGGACAGATTTTTTGCTTTTTGTTTTTTGTTTTAGTATTTAAGTTCTATAATTTGATATTTGTTGATTGAAATGTGCACTCCCATTTTAAACCAGAGCTTGATATTCTGTAAATTTCATGCTACTAACATGATTTTAAATTTACAGGCATTGGGGATATTCTAGTTAAATGACATGTTATTCTGCTTTAGTTTCACTTACTATTTGTGTAGGACCCATTCATGGTATTTTCTACTACCAGCCATTGACCTTCTCTTTGCTGTTAACTGTACCTTTTTAGTTCATGGTACCAATAATATAATTTTATTTCTTTGTGCTCCATTGGGATATGTCAGTGTATAATAGGCACCATTTTGTTTGTTTGAAGAATGTGTTAGCAATGAAAAAAGCATTGAATAGGCAAAAACTGTTAAGTCTTCTACCTGCTTTTCCTCCATTTCCTAGATCATATAGTACAACTAGGTTTTCTTATTGTTTCCAACTTCAGCTTTCTAATCTCCAATCAAAAGCAACATATCTTGCTAGCTTTTCTCTTGATTTCAGACTGCACTTGACCATAAAACTCATTAATCTTGTCTTCTTCTACATGAGTGGTTAGAGCACAAAATTGGATAAACATGATATTAAGCAGTTGTCCATTAAATTAAATTGATATTATTCAGTCACTGACTACATCATACTCAAGTAGCATCTTTGGTCTGAGCTTTCAAGCAATACTGTTCATTATTTATTTATTTTTTTCATTTCAATTTGATTATTCCCAGGATGTCAGTGTGTAGTCACTTCATTTTTCTCTACCTGGAGGTTTCCCAGGTTTATGTTTCTTATATTCCATGTTCCCTCTATAATTGTGTTTTTGCAGTGTTGGATTTCCTTTTCTTTCATAGCAATATTAGCAAGTAAACATCTGGAAGGCTAATATGCTGGCTATATCAATAAGCCCCATTAGTACTCAGCTATTCCTTATAACCATCTTTAGTGTTATCTGATTAAGAGGCTCATCATCAGGCACTATAGAGTCAATACTTAATCTTGCCTATCAGTTTAGCTTTGGGGGAAATAAAATAACAGAAGTAGTTTTCCTTTGCCTTGTACTATACGTCCTCTCCGTTATCTCTAAATTGATCATCTGCCTCCAGCATTTTCCTGGAAGGATGAGTTTCATATCTTGGAAAATATTGCTGGGAGTATATACTCCTGGCATATTTATCTGGTATCCTTGCTCATCCTTCCTGGGGAGATTCCTTATCCCACCCGATAATGCACCCGTAACAGAATTTGAGGGGGTGTTCTTTTATGTTTCTCTATTCTTTCTGGAATTCTCTCATTAATTGCATGTCTCAAACCCTGCCTTTCAATCCTTTAGCCCACAAAACCTTTGGCTTAACAATTTAGTTCTGTACTTTGCTTAAGTTATCTACTGAATTTTATCTTTGTTAAATCGCACTCTATCAAATTATACTGTAATTACTTCTCATGATAAACCTTTCTGTATCTATTTACTACACATAATGCATAAGGTTCATATTAAAGATATTATAGTAATATAATGATTATGGTACTGCTGAAATGAATAATTTTGATTTACTGATTTTATATAAATGTATTATTGTAATATTTAGAGATATGAGTAACAATTCCATAAGCAAAAGTAATAACATAAAAAAGGCTACCAGATCGGAGATGCAAAAATAAGGAGTATTCCTAAATAACAACATTAAGAGCTTTTTCATTCTTTTTTTCCTGGCTTTTAGTGGTCATCTGGATTTTTTACAGTCCTGATCAAATTACTGTTGAGATAATTTCAGAGTTAAAGTTCTATTGTCATATTACCTGAAAATATCAGTAACATTGTATCATTTTAATGGATATGAGTTAAACGATGAAATGAGACTAATTTCAGAAATGACTAAAAATGCTGTTCATTCACTATATTTATATTGTTTATAGTACACATATTATCTTTCTCTATATAAATATCATCTGAGGATACTTTTAATATTCATATTTTAAATGCTTTAAATCATACCTTAAACTCATATATCCTTTTATTTATTTATTTTGTGCGGTATCTGCTATTCCGCATCTGATGGGCGGCTCATGATAGGGAGCGAAGGGGAGAGAAACGACAGGAAGCGAGGTTTCCTCTTGATGAGCGCGCCCCGAATGTCTTGGCACACGCTCTTTTATTGTGCTTTTTTACAAGAAAATGATTTAATCAAAGCTCAAGTCAAACATGATAATCTCATCAGGATGTGCATGTTTACAAAGCTGCATACCAGACAGATCAGTTACAATGTGGATAAGCTTATTAACAACCGTCTAGCTCCTTGTCTCTTGTACGTGCCTTGCAAAGGTCACTGAAGAGACAGAAGTTAATGATTACACGTGAATGATACAATGTTGCAAACTCATGAATGATACATAGTTGCAATGATACATAGTTACAACAATTTTGTCCCTGTTTTCTTCCTTTTCAACTTTATACATACCTTGTGGTTTTTTTTTAAATTTGTAATAATAATAAATTGATTTCTTCTTCCAGTGTATGGATAGGAAAGAAGAAAAGCATTTTCCCCCTGATTTTGCATTGATTTTCTTTCCTCTGTAGAAGTGTTGTAGTTCCAGTGAAAAAACCTCCCCCTGGAAGTCTAGCAGTCACCACAGTTGGAACTACCACAGCTGGAAGTGGACTACCACCAAGCAGTACGCCAAATATATTTGCTGCCACAGGAGCTACCCCAAAAAGTATGATAAATACAACAGGTATTATCTTTAGATATTTTTGTGAATTTTATCTTCTTTCAGCTTTTTTTTTATTTTTTTGCATTTTGGTATATTTGAAATCCTTTTGTAATAAATACCTTTAAGCATTCTCACTTCCTAATGTTAAATTGAAGAGATCTCCAGAACATTTATCTTCTAAATCAAGCAATTCAGTTAGTGGTTGGAATTATTGAAGGATATCAACATTATAAGCTCAATCTGCTATGTGAAAATGCCCCTAATGTATCTCAGCTATCCTTGATTTTTTATATTTATTTAAAAAATTAGTTCATAGAAATTTCCACCTGACTAGACATTAATTTAAAATATCTGGGAAGAAATATTTAAAATGTTTTATGAAAAATTCCCTAGTGGAAATTATTATTGAAATGACCATATTCTTTAAAAAAAACCCTGTACAACATGGTCAAATGCTTAATAATACGATAACATCAAGGATACCGCTCATAGATTTCATTATAGCTGTAGTTTATTGCTTTCTATATGCTGGTTGTATTAGTGTAAATGGTATCACAAAATATTTTTGTTTTCATTTCTTTTACTGTATACGCCACTAACATATGCCAACCTCTGCTTATAGTAATTTGGAACATGTTTCTCAGAACATGCCATTTATAATATTTCTTTGGATTTTTAATGAGATATACTCAGAATAGTGACTAATTTACTGTAGGTTATAAATGTCAGCTTATTGGTTTATGGAGATCAGATACTTCCACGTGTTCATTTTTATTTCTATTAACACTAGATAATACTGGAAGTGCTTATTACTGTTTTCATGTGGTAATTTTTAAGAAGATAATGTCTTAGACTTTTACAATTACTGTTCATTTAAATCATCATAATGGGTTTTGTTCAAAAGGGATATATGTGTTTGTATCTCTACGAAATATATTTGTGAATATAGTTAGAACGCTTTTTAAACAGTTGGATTGTAAATTAGATATGGGCAAGATATTCTAGATGATTTTCTCCTATAATTTAAATAATTTGGTCTCAGGGTTCTTTTCATACATAATCATGAGAGTATTGGAAAATAAATATCTGTACTATAGCATATTGGAGAAAAGTTAACAAAGAAGAATGAATGGTTTTAACTTAATTTTGGAGTATCCTCTGACTGAATAAATTATTTTAATTTATTTAATTTTGTTTTTAATTATTAGTTGCAAGCTCTTTGTAACCGAGTAAGAGCACTCCAGAGTTATGATGCATAGAAAATAGATGCATTATGATTTACTGTAAAGTTGTTGCATTGCTTTTCAGACAATATATTCTATTTTGGTCAATAGGTGCAGTAGATTCAGGATCTTCATCATCATCGTCATCATCTAGTTTTGTGAATGGTGCTACTAGTAAGAATCTCCCTGCTGTTCAAACTGTTGCACCAATGCCAGAGGATACAGCTGAAAACATGAGGTATACTTTATAGTATTAATCTGGAGGTAAATATATATAAAAAAGGAAAGGCATAGAACTTGCTAGCAACAAAAATCTTTGTTAAGACCTCTAGGTTTTTGAAATAAAATGTACTTCCTTGGGAACACACTGAAGTACAAACATGGACTATATCCTTGTTACATGTAACCATGTAACCATAATTAATATAATATAAACAAGCTTATTTTTGCTTCAGTATTTTCTCATATAGAAAACATGTAAATATATAAATATAAATATAAGAATACCCTGCTGGTCTTTTAAAAGACCCTGAAAACATGGTTTTGCAACTTGCTGTGGCAGCTAGGGAATGTTACATAGCTGACTGAGTGGTTGTATTGAATGCTATTATTAAATCTGATTACCTCAGCTATTTTTTATCATAGTTTTAATATATTTTTATGTTATCTTTTAAAAATAGTTCTATTATTTTTTGTTCTTTTTTAAACATTTGTTTTACTTGTTTGTAAGCCACCTACAAGTCATAGATATGAAATGAATGGTTATACATATGTGAAAAAATAAATAAATGCAATTTTTCAAATAAAAAACATACTCTAGAAGAGATTTTATTTTATTTTAGATAAGATTCACACATTTCCTGAAGAAAAATAATTTCAAATATTACTATCCACCTAAAACCTTTTATAATCAAGTTTTAAGTTCCTGAAATATAAATTCAAAATTATGAAAATGGATTGAATTACAGTAGCAGCAACCTAATTGTTACAATGATATAGAAGTAAGAAAAAACACCTACGTTTTGCAGTACCAAGGAAGTGTTCATCAAACTGTAATCTAGCCATGAATTCTCTCTTGATGATTCCAGTTTGGCAATTTTTTTAACACTGAATCACTAATTATATATTAGATAGTTCTTTAAAAAAGAAATTGATCCAATTTTAATTATAAATGAGTTTAAAAGATATAGTTTTTATTTATGTTTTGCTTTCTCACAATCTGAAAACATTTCCCCCTCTGGTTGTTTGTATGGCTATATTTCAGAAACATAACATGGGAGGATGGTAAAAGTTAGATAATAACAAAAAAATATGGATTGAAGAAGAAGAGTACTGGGATTTTCTGCATTAAAATAGACTGGATAAATATTTTCATAGAATATTGTTTAATATTAGGAATAATGTTTTGATTTATAGGAGATTGAGCTAAGATCAATAACCATATTTTTACCTTTAATTGTGGGATTTGGTGCATAAATAATGGAGATTTTTTTCCCAGGAAGTAAATTGTAAATATATTGAGATATTTAGATCTTTATAACCAGATTGCAAAGAGATGGAATTTGGTCTCCATCTTAATTTGGATAAAGTGAGAAAGTTGATTGTCATTTTTTTTGCTAAGATATAATATTAAAATTAAACCTTTGCTTCTTTCATGCTGTTTTGAGTGTTGTTGTAAAAGGGCAGCTGTTATTTATCTAAATTTCAGCTTTGCCAAGAGTATGAGTGGATTGCATATCCAAGTTTATTTTTTTCTTGATGCCCTTTAAAATAGGCCTCCAAAAGTTGTGGATACTCCATCACTGGAATTTTGAAGAAGAGATAAAAAGTCCTTCATTTGGAATAGTATAAGACCATCTGCTTGAATAGGAAGTTGGATTAGAAGACATAACATTCCTTCCAACTCTATTCTAACTTCTAATACCTCATCTTCATGACTAGGTTTTTCAGTTATTCATAAGGTGCCTTTACTAACTTTTGTTTTGGAATTTTATAACTACATTGCTCAAAAAAATAAAGGGAACACAAAAATAAGACATCCTAGATCTGAATGAATGAAATATTCTTATTAAATACTTTGTTCATTACATAGTTGAATGTGCTGACAACAAAATCACACAAAAATTATCAATGGAAATCAAATTTAGCAACCCATGGAGGTCTGGATTTGGAGTTACACTCAAAATTAAAGTGGGAAAAAAAAACACTACAGGCTGCTCCAACTTTGATGTAATGTCCTTAAAACAAGTCAAAATGAGGCTTAGTAGTGTGTGTGGCTTCCACGTGCCTCTATGACCTCCCTACAATGCCTGGGCATGCTCCTGATGAGATGGCGGATGGTCTCCTGAGGGATCTTCTCCCACACCTGGTCTACAGTATCCCCCAACTCCTGGACAGTCTGTGGTACAGCGTGGTGTTGGTGGATGGAGCGAGACATGATGTCCCAGATGTGCACAATTGGATTCAGGTCTGGGGAATGGGTGGGCCAGTCCATAGCATCAATGCCTTCGTCTTGCAGGAACTGCTGACACACTCCAGCCACATGAGGTCTAGCATTGTCTTGCATTAGGAGGAACCAGGGCCAATCTCACCAGCATATGGTTTCACAGGGGGTCTGAGGATCTCATCTTGGTACCTAATGGCAGTCAGGCTACCTCTGGCGAGCACATGGAGGGCTGTGTGGTCTCCTAAAGAAATGCCACCCCACACCATTACTGACACACTGCCAAACCGGTCATGCTGGAGGATATTGCAGGCAGCAGAACGTTCTTCACGGCATCCCCAGACCCTGTCACGTCTGTCACATGTGCTCAGTGTGAACCTGCTTTCATCTGTGAAGAGCACAGGGCGCCAGTGGTGAATTTGCCAATCTTGGTGTTCTCTGGCAAATGCCAAATGTCCTGCATGGTGTTGCGCTGTAAGCACAACCCCCACCTGTGGACGTCGGGCCCTTCATGGAGTCTGTTTCTGATCGTTTGAGCAGCCACATGCGCATTTGTGCCCCTCTGGAGGTCATTTTGCAGGGATCTGGCAGTGCTCCTCCTGTCCCTCCTTGCACAAAGGCAGAGGTAGAGATCCTGATGCTAGGTTGTTGCCCTCCTACGCCCTCCTCCACATCTCCTGATGTACTGACCTGTCTCCTAGTAGCCCCTCCATGCTCTGGACACTACGCTGACAGACACAGCAAACCTTCTTGCCACAGCTTGCATTGATGTGCCATCCTGGATGAGCTGCACTACCTGAGCCACTTGTGTGGGTTGTAGACTCCGTCTCATGCTACCACTAGAGTGAAAGCACCACCAGCATTCAAAAGTGACCAAACTATCAGCCAGAAAGCATAGGAATTGAGAAGTGGTCTGTGGTCAACACCTGCAGAACCACTCCTTTACTAGGAAAGTCTTGCTAACTGCCTATGCTTTTCACCTGTTGTCTATTCCATTTGCACAACAGCATGTGCAATTGATCATCAATCAGTGTTGCTACCTAAGTGGACAGTTTGATTTCACAGAAGTGTGATTGACTTGGAGTTACATTGTGTTGTTTAAGTGTTCCCTTTATTTTTTTGAGCAGTGTACCTTTACACTAACATTACAAAAGATGAAATGTTGTTATATAGCTCTTCCATGATTCACAGCATGGCATATTTCTGCTTTGAACAAGGACCATTGAATTCAATGTAAGATTTAGTCTTGGAATTTTCTTTGTAGTTGCCAGTGTTTCAGAAGCTGGATTTTATATGAAGTATTATTTTTCATAAAATGACTTCCGTTTTCTTGCAATTTCTACAGAACAGCTATACATAGCTTAAACAGTAAAATAAAAAATATATACTAACTTTCTACTACTAAAAGCTTTTTCCATGACTCCAGAGATAATTTCCATGACTCCAGAGATAATTTCCATGACTCCAGAGATAATTTAAATCTGTTGAGCGATATACTCTGGGTAGAAAACCATTTCTCTACAAGAAGAATTTTAGGGAAAAACTTCAATTTTTAATGTTACGTTTATATTAAGAACATACATAACCTTTTAAAATATCTGCTGTGGGATGTCAGGAGTCAGAATAATCCTTTCTACTCTCCTTCATGGCTGCCTTGTGGCATTTCTTGCTAAAATGACAGAATGATTTTGTGGGAGCATTACTGGGAAATAAATGCCATAAGAAGAAAATCAAATACTTGTAAAGGCCAGTGTTATAAATGTGCTTTTGATCTATATTACACTGATCATTATCACCTTTTGATTATTGGAATTCTCCCCCGAAAGGCAAAGGGAGAGTTCTAATAATTAAAAAGAGTGGAGGTTTTTCTCTGTTCTCTCTGTTGAGTTGCTAATATATTTTCTAGCTTTCAAGAATAGCATTTTATTGAGGAAAATAATGGGAAAGGAAATGGTTAGTTGAATTGTTTTAGACAAAATCCAGCTTGTAAATAGTTTTGAACAGTGCTCCTGTATGGCTGCATACTGTAGTATCACAAGGCTTTTGGATGAGATTAAACAACAGAAAATGACCTTAAAAGAGGAAATAAGAAATCAGTGTTTTCTCTGCTTCCTTGAAAATGCAGTAGAGAGACAACTTGAATGCCTTTTTTACCACCTAGATGGCTTGCATTAAAGATGATTTAACAATTCATTTAATCCTACAATTTACTATTGAAAGAAGTAAGCCAAATGTGCTATAAGGTTATAATCCCTTCCCTTTCTCCAGTTGTGTTTTGAACCTCTGTGTTATCTAACTATTTAGAACTCAAACTGGTGTCTGGGTATGATATGTATATAAATCTGTACGGAAACAGCAGAGACCTGAGGCATCAAAAAGATAACTAATGAATTATATCATAAACATTCTTGGATTACAATTTGCTTAATCCAAATATTTTGATATATTTATACCAATGTAATTTTTTTCTACTGTTAATCTAATATGTCAGGGTTTCTCAAGCTGACAACTAGCTTGTCAAGCACAGCAAGAAAGAAACCCTGGAGCTTTGTCTAGAGAGGCTCAGGTTGTGTGTGTGCTGGAATAGGTAAATGTGTACTTCAGGAAATTCAACTCTGGGCTCCTGGAACAAAATAGGGTTTTTTTTTCTGACCTCTTTACTGCCCAGACAAGCCCAGATCCATTATACCACACTTGATCAGTTCTGGGCCCATAGACTCTCCCCTAGTTAGGCAGGTATGTGATTAGGCCTAGAGTTGTTGTGATTCGCCGGCAGCAGGTACGGATGGCTGAGGTCTCAGAGAGCGAGGACTCAGATGAGGGGCCTGCGTGTGATGAAGGGATGGGGCCAGGACCATCAGGGAGTGGAATGCTGCTTTTGGAGATTGTGGAGGCTGGCAGCAGTGATGAAGAGGACCCCGAGGAGTCTGTGCCCAGTATGCGTGCACGCAGGGCTGCTCGAAGGAAAGAACAGCTGCAGCAGCACAGGTGACTCGGGAGTAATGGCCCCTCTCTTAAGAGATAAAAGCCAGCTGAGAAACCAGAGTTCTTTGCAGGAAGCAAAGAAGTTTTTGCACTCAAGTCTTGTGGATGTTCAAAATATCTTGGTTGGTGTTTGGAGACTCTTTGTGTTTGAAATATTTCTTAGTAACTTTATCTAGTGCTCTTGGCAGCCTTGCAAACCTTGGCAAGGCTTGTTCTTATCAGAGACAATTAGTTTGAAACAGCCTCCATGAAGGAATGGAATTCGTAAAGAATCATTAAAAGGTTTTGCTGTTACCTCTGTTTTGTGCTTATTTCCTTGGAACAAGGTTTAGGTCAGAACAAGTGTATGCCAACAGATTTATAGAATGATTTCTAAACTAAGCATTTGTTGATTCCTTTGTTTGTACAGTTTGTGTGGCTGACCATCTCAGTCAATAAATTTGTGAGTCTTACAATTCAGAAAATAGGTTACAATTAAAAAAAATTAAAATAATAAAAACAGTAAAACCTGTAAAAAAAGTAAAAACATTTAATTCAACCTACACAACAACAGGATATTTGTCCAGTCAGCAATATAGGCAAGAAATAGGCTTTTAACAATTCAGTCCCTACCCCCCAGCTTGGGAGCATACCCAGGTTTTTAGATCCTTACGAAAAGCTAATAGGCCTTGAGGCTATTCTGAACTATGACAGGAGAATGTTCCATAAATTAGAGCCTACTGCAGAAAAAGTTTGCCTTCAGGTCCACATCAGCCAATACTCTTTGGCTGACAGGATTTGTAACATGCCGATTCTGCTTAGCCTGGATTGGGTAGAGATACTTGGAAAAAGTGATCCCTGGTTCCAAGCCATGTAGGGATTTAAAGATAACCACCAGCACCTTGAATTGCACTAGAAACACACTGATAACCAATGTAGTTCATGCAGGAGGCCCTGGTAGGGTTTTTTTTTTTTGAACTAAATCCAATAGGGCATGATGGGCACCATATTTAGAAGGACAAATGGTAGAAGCACAGTGATTGCTGAAAATCTCTAGTTTGTCACCCAGATTGCTGTGTGGGAATGATCAACACACTGAATCTACAGTTTATTCATTCTACTAGTCCAGCCTTCTGCTATTCATAGTGCTTTACTTGTTTAGGAACTGAGTGCTACTTATTTTAAATAATCATCAGTCAAGATCGCTTTCTGAGCCTTCATAATGGTCAATATGAATTTGTTAAGCTGACTGGGAGTGAAGGGCAGCTAACTGGGTACCTTTTGACAGTATTTCAAGATTTAAAGAGGTATATTAGATGGGAACAGGCAGCATCCTCATGATAAATTTTGTGGCACTAATAGGAAACAAGAGATAAATGTGACCACATCTGGATGCCAAAGACTTCTCTTCTGGGTGCTGAGAAGGAGATGGTGATACTACTGGCCCTAAGAATTTAGTGAGGAAAACAGAAATGGGGAGAGGCAAGACAATACAACTGCCCTGCTTCAGATTGCAACGGAAGTTCCAGACCAACAGTCTCAGTCACATTGCCAATGCTGCCAGGGACAAAGAACTTGTGATTCAGGGATGTGTGTCACAGTTGTGCCCTTTACCTGAAGATCCTCAGACAAGGTCCTTTCCTTAACAATTTAAATTGACAGGTCCTATACTAGCAGTTCCCTAGTCCCATAATAAAACTAGCCTTATTTTAACCCTGTTATTTAAACTTAGACTAGGCTGTTGAAACTAAAGCCAGGTAATAAGAATGTAGCCTTGTAATTGGTAGCCCAAAGTCTCCATTTAGACAAACTATTGAATTCAGCAACTCGTTGTCCACATTACAAAGGTACTGTAAACTGTTTCATAGCTAAAGCTTGTGTACTAAATAATGGTCTGATCAGAGATGCATATTATTTGGACTACTGTAATTTGTTTATAACTCATTCAGAAAGCTGTGATCAGACTATTTACAATTATAAGGAGCACATACTCCAACAACAGAATAGCTTCTCTCCCTATTTTCTATTTATTGATACAGTTCATAGCATAGATTTTGGGCAGTAAAGTCTTTGGGATATATTTTGGGGATTTGAAATATAATAATTGTTGTTAAACACTTTTGTACTTCATTAGAAATACATTTATACACATGAGAGAAAGAGCCTTTACAGTCACTATAACAAGGAACTTCTCCAGGCCAATAAAACCAAATTCTCTGTGATGAAATTCTCTCTTTTTCCCACAGGCAGGAATAATTTGTTTAGGCAGATCTTTTTTAGAAAAGCTATATTAGCTGTGAAATTAGTTTTTAAGTAAGCAAATATAATTTATTCTGATGCTGTTCTTAAGTATTTGCCCTATGTTTTTAAGTTTATCAGTTTCTTTAGTTCCTTGATGCCTATTGGAAGCTAAGAATAATATTTTGTATAGATAATATGATACAGGACGTTTAGAGATCAAAATACACTTGTGGGCACTACTAATTTAAACTGTACGCAACAATTTCTAGAGTTGTTTAAAAGTTTAAATGAGGTTTCTACATTGATTTAAACAGATCTGAACAATTTCATAGACATACAATAGTTGATTGCTTTAAATTTGCAAATTGTATAACTCTACAACAGCAATATAGTAGAAGAAAATGGAAATAAAAATGAGTATAGTAGTTGCCTTGTTTCATTGCTCCAGTGGGAATACTCCACTGGATGGAATTCACTAAAGCCCTCAAGTTCATGAACAGTTGACTCTGAAACTAACTTATTCTGCCAGATTTTTTTTTTTTTGGGGGGGGGAGGATATTTTAGATATAAGCACATGATATGTCTAATACTGTACGGCAGGTATGTGTATCCCTCTGTGTTGATATCAACTTTAAACCTAGCTGAATTTTGATTAATGCTTCTGTCATTACAATATGCAACAACGAATGTTCTATGAAAATATAAACTGCACTATTAAACTGCATTATTAATCTGCTATAGGTTCAGAACTATGGTAATTATTACAGACTAACCAGCTTCCATCCTATAGTAACCTGCTATAAATAAATTTGTTTTAAAGGTAGATAGTTAGAAGATTTCCAAATGTAGTCAAGGCAGACAAACATTAATACTTGAATGGGAGGCTACAGGAAATCCCAGAGTTACAAGTAGCCTTCAGTTTACGGCCATTTAGTTAGCAACCATTCATTTCGACGGCACTGAACAAATAGCACTTATGACTGGTCCTAAAAGTTCCAGCCATTGTAGCACCCTTGCAGCCATGTGATTGTGATTTGTGTGCTTGGTAACCAGCTGCATATATCTGCAGCATCCTAGTGTCATGTGATTGCCATTTGCTTAATTCTCTGGCAGCTTCCTACAAACAAAATCACTACAAGAACTGATGCTGTAGGTCTCAAGCATTTTGTAGCCCACACCCATAGCAATCCCTGGCATATCTGCATTCTTTAGTGCCTGCTTGCAGTCCCTGCCTACTCACTTACACTTTCTAACACTCACCCACAGCCCCTGCTATCACTCCCTCCCTAGCATCCACCTGTTGTAGCCGGTGGCTAGCGGAGCTGGTAGCAGAGTCAGACAGTGAAGAGATTGGGGAGGAGCATTGACAAGTCCTGGAGCTGAGGAAGGCTCGGATGAGGGCTCTGCATCAGAGGCAGAGATGGGGCCAGTGCAGTCTGGCAGTTATCAGTTGCCTTTGGAGTTGGACAGCAGTGAGGTGGAGGAGCAGCTGGACCCAGTTCCCAGCCTGCGCATGGGCAGAGCTGCCAAAAGAAAAGAACAATTATGAACTAAGGGTCGACGTAGGAGTAAAGCCACAGGTGGATGGTGAATGGCCCCTCTCATAGGGATTAAAAAAAGAGCAAAAGGGGAGGGGGCTTTTGCAGGAAACAATTCGTTTATTGCAGCAGTGTGAAGATCTTTCTGTGCATCTCAGAGACTGTGCAAAGTCCTTCCTTGTCAGCACTGTATTTGAAAATATTTACTTGGCAGCTCTCCAAGCTAGATAAGGTCTGTGCTCCTAATTACACCCTTGAAAGACTGTTTGCCAGGCCTTTGGCAAAATGTGAATACAAGAAATTCACCTTCGTTTCATAAAAGGGGTTTTGCCTGGACAAAGAGTCTGCTTGGTGCTTTTTGGGGAAGCCTAAGTCAGAACACTACCAAGCCCTCAATAGATTGTCTATATACCCTTCTCTCCTTGCAGCACCCACATATTTCCCTTCACTCTTTACCTAAGGACTCCTGCATCTTCCCACATAATGACTTGCATAGACCTGAGGTCAATACAGCAACTGGGACTGTTGGAATTGCCATTGCTAAGCGATGTGGTCAGAAAACATCACACTTTGTGACAGAAATTCCAATCCCAATTGCCATTCTAACCCAAGGACTAAATAGGAACTATGCAGTAAAAAACCCAGAATGTGCCAAAAAACCCTAGCTCCATGAAATCACCAAGAGTCAAAATCAATTTAAAGTAGACTTTATACCTTCGTATTATATTTTTTTTTGTAGGAGATATGTTTCCCTTATGAAATCTGTGAAAACTGGGTATACTAGTTTCTGACTGATTCATTAGATACAAAGTTTTCTGACACTGTCCTGGTTTAAATTATTAAATTATTATTACTAATTATTTTATCTGCCTACTTTAAATACCTTTGGGTTGCTTTATGATAACTTTGTTTACTTCACTTACCATGCTTTGCTTTCAACAGCATAACCACGAAACTTGAAAGAGCTTTAGAAAAAGTGGCTCCTCTTCTTCGAGAAATCTTTGTGGATTTTGCCCCATTCCTATCCCGCACTTTGTTGGGCAGTCATGGGCAAGAGCTCCTAATAGAAGGTAATAAATATTCATTATTTTATTGTTTCTTTACATTTTGAATTATGTTTTATTACAGTCAAAAGCTAACCATATTAAGTGTTCACAAACAGATTAAACATATACATGTAATTCCATACAATTAATGTACATATACATGTAATTCCATACAATTAATGTACTCCTGTACAAAAAAATAAAGTATATTGATATACCACACATAGTCAACAGTAACAATTGATCTGTACAATCAACAATAACAGTTTGTATTGTTCTCTCTGACACTGCCAGCTGTTTAATGGAATTTTGCCCAGTTGTGATTGAGATGCTCATCCTTACTTGGTAAAATAAAAAAAATTAAATAGTTCTGAAATTTCAATAGCATTTGAGTAATATATTTCAATTGAGTTTCTGTTCAAATTTGCAATATAATGGTATAAAGGTAACATTATCAATTGTTCTTGATCCATAGAGAAAGAGATACTCATATATTAAATATAGAATATATTTTATATGCCTTAGTGAACTCCAAATAGTAACATAACAAATCTTAATTTTGTATATATCCTTCTTCGTTTAGATCAGGGCTGTCAAACTCCCGGCCTGTGGGCCATGCCCACACCTGGTTTATGGAAAGGGAAAAAAGTCTCAATATGTCACATGACGGCACCATGACAATGTAGTTTGGCACCCCTGATTTAGATAATCTCTAAAAAAGAAGATATGGACTAAGTTTTCCAAGGGCAACTGACTTGGTCTCTGATTTGACCAAACAGAAAAGCAATAATTTGTTTTTATTTTAAAATGATACACACTTCATGCTACCTGAGTTATTGATTATTGTACAATGTCCTAGGCATTTGAAGTATTCAAGTTATTAACTGTTGATGTCTCACTTATGGAACTTCAGTCTGTGGGCAAATATTATTTTACTTTTTTGTAATGAATCTGTAAATGTTCTTCACTACAGTCATGAGCTAGCATCCTCAAAGTTCACTAAAGCCAACAACGTTTGTAGATAGAAGGACTATATTATTGGCATAAATAACAGTGGAATGCTTAAATCAGCTTGCTGTTATGATACACACTTTATCTACTTTTTAGTTAAGGTGTTGCTGTAAAGATTGAAAAGGAAGGGCATAAAATGCTATAGTTTTCTTTTTCACGAATAGTTGGAAATGCCCCATATAGATTACACCTATATATTGTTATATAATCTGCTGATAAGCAAAAATGTCCATATGTCAACGTCAGTGTACTTGAGGCTAACCCAGTGTTTGTCTATAACCGTGATGGCGAACTTAGGGCAAGCGTGCCCAAAGTGGCATGTGAATCCATGTTGCCCGGCATACACAGCCTTGCCTATTTGTCTTCAGGTTTCTGGCATACGTGTGGGCAATGATCAGCTGTCCTTAGCGTGTGCAGCAGTGCCAAAAAGTAGCCTGCTCATATGTGCCGGCCAGCTCATTGTCGGGCACGCATGAGTGCTAGAACCCAGAAGTTTGGCTTTTCCGGAGTGTGATCTCGATGAGCATGTACGTCTTTTCCACACTACGGTTCACCACCACTGGTCTATACAGATGGAGTCAAAAGCATTTCCAACATTCAGAAGCATGGCATATATGATTTTGATTCCAAGTAATACTTATGAATTAGATGTTGGAACACAATTATTTATGTGATCATAAAATATGATTCATTGTTGCAAAATCAATGCCATTAGAGGGACCATATCTTTGAGACATAAGAATCTTTTCAAATCTATATGTAGTGTTAAGTTACCTGGTGGTAACTTAACATTTTCGTACACCTCCAGTCCTTTTAATGATTTCAGTTCCTTATCCATTGCTTTCTGCTAAGCAGCCTGATCCTTACCACGATACAGTTTTAGTTCACTAAAATTACTTGGAACTGTATTCACTTGGCATACAACACTAGCCTGATATCTATCAGGTGGTCGTGTTACTCGGGTTGAACATCTTGGTAATACAGGGCTTACTGGTGGGCTTTCCTGTGCCACCTGCTCCTGTTCTTCTATTTCTTCCTGTTCTTCCTGTTTAATGGCTATTTGTTGTTTACTGATATCATCTTTAGGGACTATCTGGGTGTCAATAATAATATCATTGCTGGATTCCTGTTCCAGTTCATCCCACCCAACGTGCTCAAGAAATTTTGCACTAGTACTACAATAAACATGAGCTGTGCCTTGATCGCAAAATCTAAATGATCTATGGTTGGCCTCATAACCCACAAAAAATAATTTCTTAGCTCTATGTTGCTCTTTCAGTCTTACTTGTGAGGGAATATGCACGCAAGCTGCAGCTCCAAATGTGTGTAGGTAACTTAAATGTGGTTTTCTGCCATGCCAACGAGTGAATGGCAATTCTCCAGTTGTTGTGTTAACTACATTGTTTAACACATGGTTGCTACACATTATGGCCTCACCTCACAGTGTTTCAGGTAAACCTGAATCAGATAACATAGTGTGAGCCATGGCTGGTAGTATTTGCCCTCTTCGTTCTACAAATGAGTTATGTTGTGGTCTGTAAGGTGCAGAACATTTATGCTCAACACCAACCAATTTCAGAAATTGTTTGGAATATTTTGTTTGCAAACTCAGTCCCGTTATCAGTAACTAAAATAATTACTTTACTTTTCATTTTTCTCTCAGCAAACCTTAGCCAGTTAAAGATATGTTGGAATGTTTCTGTTTTGTTTTTCATAAGATAGCAGAAACCATATCGTGAGTAATGGTCCTTAATATTCAAAATATAACAGGCACCTCCTAAACTTGGTTTCTTAGGACCAATTATGTCAGCAAAAACAACCTCTAAAGGTTCTTTGGTCTTAAACCCATTTAGTCTGTTTGCTGGAGTAACCTTACTCTTTTCTTGACTACAAGCATTACAATGTAAATACTTGCTACAGGGTTTCAATTGTACTCCCTCTGACAATTTAACAGTTTGTTTGAGCATTTTGAAATTAATGTGCCCTAGACATCTATGTAGTAAATGTATACATTCATCATGTGGCTTAACATTGTTATAAACGGAGTTAGCCATCTTCAACTGATCATCATGTATCACATATAAATCATTCTTTAAAGTAGCAGTAACTCTTTTACCCTCTTTTTCTATTATACAGTTATCTCCCCTAAAGGTTACTACATAACTAAGATTAACTAAAGCCCTTACTGATAATAAATTAAATTTTAGTTTAGGTATATATAACATAGTTAAATGTTCATTTATGCAAGAACAATATGCAATACCTTCACCTGATGGTGTTTGCCAGTATTCTGTCCTTTTCTTTTCTTACAGAATCTAGCTATATGTCCCCTAGCCCCACAAGAATAACATTTCCTAACAATATAGGCAGTTGAAGACAAATCCTCTTGTGGTTGTTCCTTCCTCAGTTAGTCCCTATCCAGCCGTCTTCTTGCTTCTTCTAACAACCTTCCGGTTATGTCAGTCAATGTCAGTTCATCTTTGGGCAGTACTTCCAGTGAAGATACATAATCATCATAACTTTCATTCAATGAGGAAAAAATGATGTAAATTTGATGCAGCTCTGAAAATATCAGTTCCTTTTAATGTAACTCTTGAAAAGTTCTTTTCATGAAGTTTAAATGAGCTAACATATCTCCACCTTTCAGAAGATGTGCTCTGAACAGTTTATGTGTAAGATGTATATGTGCACCTACACTGTCGTGAACATAAATCCTCTTCAAATTCTCTCAACACCTAGCAGCAGACTCTTCTCCATGAATATGGACTAGCTGCTGGTCACTCAGTGTTAGTCCAATTATACAAAGAGCTCGTTTGTTGTTCTGTTTAAAGTCAGCAATCTTCTTGACATCATCCTCATTTTCTGGATCCCAAGCATTTACATCCAGAGGGTCTTGAACTACATTCCATAAACCTTCTTTACGCAGAAGTAGACTGCATTTCATAGACCAGGAAACATAGTTTGTTCCATCCAACCAGGTTATCAGTAATAGACTTGTTGAAGTGACTTATGCTATCTTTACCAGGATAGTAACCCACAATTAAATAGTAAACAGCTGTCTGTATACAGTACTGTGTATTCACACTAACTCTCAGTCATCTGAGCCTGGTATGGCCTGGGCCCATAACCAGTGTTAAGGTAATTCTCCGTTAGGAGAATGAGCGCATACAGGGAGACGTATAGAGAGTAGTGTTGGAATAATACACACAGAGCACACAGATACACTGTACAGTAAATGTAGGTTTTTACTTCCAGAAAGGTTTAAGCAAAGTCCAAAATAAGCAATCCAAAGTCATTCACAAGTAAATCAGTTAGTTTTCAATCCAGGGATAATCCAAATATCAAAGTCCAGTGTCAAAAACAGTTCAGTAACAGACTTACATTAAATCCAGTAATATCAGTCAATTAGAAGAAATGGAGCAACGGCAATACTTTCCAACAGAAGGAAACAGAGATACACTTACACTCTCTTCTGAGACTCAGACTAAACAACCCAGATTTCTGGCTCCATCTTATGGCTGTTTGAGAAACCACACCTAATTACAGTTTTGCATTTTCTTAAAGACATAGTACTAAAATGTTTATCCTGGTCTATATATTTCTAACCCAAATAGCTGTTAGGTGACTCATATTCCTAACATGTAGCATATTTGATGACTAATGAAAAGGCTATTCTTAAACATAAACTGTTAAGATATATAGGGAATTGAAAATATCTCCTTTGTTTAAAACGATAACATAAATAAATATATCTAATTTTTCAATTTCATAATATATATTTTATATATATAGTATTTATATTAGAGTAGTAGTTGATCTTGCTAAATGAATGGAAAATAATACATTTATATAAAATCACTGATACTACTTATAAACCCATATTAGTGCCTTAAACAGGATTAATACGACTCATTTATTTATTAATGATACAAAGTACTGCCTGCCTCCCCTCTCTTATCTGTCTGTCTGTCTGTCTGTCTGTCTGTCTGTCTGTCTATCTATCTATCTATCTATCTATCTATCTATCTATCTATCTATCTATCTATCTATCTATCTCTTCTGCTTATAAACTTCATGTACAGAGGCCCAATTATTTTAAATAGCTTGGTAAATATATTACAAATACCATGCATATATCATTATATACATACAAATATGAATCTTCTGGTTTTAGTTTCTAAACCATTTAAGAACACTAGTTTATACTGCTCACTCATCAGAATTGTTTCTGCTCTTAATCTTTATGTAAGTAAATAAAGATGAAGACCTTGTGATATTGTCCTCTGTCTCTCCCGGTAATATTATAATAAATACACAAATACAAATGTAATTATATACAAATATATGTACATCTTCCCTTTTTTTCCTCTCCACCAGCATTCTTCCAATACTCTGTTCTCTTTCTGTCCTTCCTTCAGGTCTAGCCCATCTGTGACAAATCTTTCAAAACTGATTCAGATTGAGTGATCTCTAAATTAGATTCACATATAAACCCTTTTCTTGATCTAACATATGAGAGCTATGCTACATCTCACTGTCTTTTCACTCAGCAGATCAAATTTTAAAAAAATCTATTACTCTTGATAACCATTTTTATTAGGGTCTGATATTTCTTAGACTAAAGACACAGTGGTTGTGTTATGAATAATTATACAAATATTTCAATTTGGGGGGAAACTATTTTTGATTGTATATGTTTCTTTTTTATATTCTTGCTCCACAGCCACATACCAGTGTCAGGAATCTTAAGATCATTTTTTTCTTTATAGAAAAAAGCCAGAACTGTTTGCATGTCATGGAGAGTAGAAAATGCTTTCATTCCTACTTGATTTATAAGTGAATAATTTGAAGGGAAACACTCATTTTGTAACAAATTCTAAGTTCAATTAATTGTTCAGTTAGATGATTCAATGTGTTCCAGTTTTGCAAAATAGCCAGGCTAGTAACCAGGGGTGGGATTCTGTGGGCATGGCTTAGGGGGTAGGCATGGCTTGGTGGTCATGTGACTGGGTGGACATGGTTTGGTGGTCATGTTATTGGCTGGGTGTGGTCAACTCAATATTACTCACATCGAGGCATCCATCTCCTCACCTGGCCTCTCATGACTGTGGGGATGCTGCAACAGTTGTAAGTGTGAAAAATAGTCATGTCACTTTTTTCAGTGCCATTGTAAATTTTAATGGTCACTCCACACAAACAAAATACCAGCAAAGGAGGGGAAAAAAACTCCAGAGAAGTTCCTGAGACAGGAAGTCTAGTCCTGCCAAGAATGTAATAAGGATTAATGGAGAGACAGTTTCTGTAAGCAACACCAAAATGTTTCCTTCCTGCCTTCCTTACGGGATTAGGCCAGTAATTTCTTCTAACAACTGGTTCTCTGAACTGCTTAGAATGTTAACAACCAGTTCTAGCGAATAGGTAGGAACTGGTAGAATCCCACCCCGGCTAGTAACTCAATAGCTTTTTCACCTTCTAAATACATTTTGTTCAACTCAAGTGCTTTTTAAAGAACATTATTTATAGTATGGGTATTTAACAAACCTATTGATAAACTGACACTTGATTTTTATTGCATTGTAGTTAAGATGTACAATCTGTGTGCACATTCTGTTTTCTTAACACATAATCAAACTGAGGGAATAATTCTTTCAACTATATAATAAGAAAGCTAAATAAATAAATGTTAATTAAATCCTGCTATTTGTGGAGTTCAATCAGTAAGTGCACTTATTGACAGGGCAGCGGGAATCAGACTATGCTTTCTGCCCCAGTGTTCTTTCAACCAGATCTCTGACTGTTTGTCCATAGAGATTCTCAGTCATCCAGGTCATGATTGTCACAAAGGTGCTTTTTCAAGAGGTAACTGGACTTTCTTGTTTTTCTTTAAAGATGTTTCGCTTTTCATCCAAGAAACTTCTTCAGCTTTGACTTTCAGCTCCTCACCATTCAGTCAGAGCTGAAAAAGCTTCTTGGATGAGAAAAACAAGAAAGAAAAAACGAGAAAGTCCAATTGCCTATTGAAAAAACATCTTTGGGACATCTCTGACTGATACGTCTCTTGTTTTTTCTTTGGTCTCAATTTAAATTTGGAGACCAGCGAAATACTGTGGACATAATATATTTAGATTTCAGCAAGGCATTCAACAAAGTAGACCACAACCTACTTCTTAGTAAGCTAGAAAAAAGTGGAATAGATAGCACCACCACTAGATGTACTCGCAACTGGCTGGCAAACCGTACTCAATGAGTAGCCCTTAATGGGTCTAAGTCTACATGGAGGGAAGTAAGCAGTGGGGTGCCACAAGGTTCCGTCTTAGGCCCAGTACTCTTCAATATCTTCATTAATGACTTAGATGAGGGAATAGAAGGGGAACTTACCAAATTTGCAGATGATACTAGGCTGGCAGGAATAGATAACACCCAAGAAGATAGCCTTAAGATCCAGATGGATCTTGATTGACTAGAATACTGGGCTGTATGTAACAAAATGAAATTCAATGTAGAGAAAAATAAAGTCCTACACTTAGGCAAGAAAAACCAAAAGTACACATGTAGACTGGATGAAACCAGGCTCAATAGCAGTAACTGTGAGAGGGATCTTGGAGTCTTAGTGGACAACCAGCTAAATATGAGCCAGGAGTGTGCAGCCGCCACCAAAAAAGCTAATGCAATCCTAAATTGTATTAACAGAGGGATACAGTCAAGATCAAGGGAAGTACTAATACTACTCTATAAAGCCGCAGTAAGACCACACCTAGAGTACTGCATCCAGTTTTGTTTACCACATTATAAAAAAGATGTTGAGTCTCTAGAAATAGAGAAGAGCAACCAGGATGATTAGGGGACTGGAGGCTAAAACATACAATGAAAGGTTGCAGGAACTGGGCTTGGCTAGTCTAGTAAAGAGAAGGACCAGGGGAGACATGATAGCGGTCTTCCAATATTTGAGGGGCTGCCACAGAGAGGAAGGGATCAAGCAATTTGTAAAGCACCTGTAGGCCAGACATGGAATCATGGATGGAAACTGAACAAGGAGAGATTTAACCTGGAAATAAGGAGAAACTTTCTGACGGATAGAACAATCAACCAATGGAACAGCTTGCCCTCAGAAGTTGTGGGAATGCCATCACTTGAGACTTTCAAGAAGAGATTGGACTGCCATTTGTAAGAAATGGTGTAGGATCTCCCGCTTGGGCGGGGGGTTGGACTAGATGACCTATAAGATCCCTTCCAACTTTGATTATCTGTCATCTGTTAAATTTTATAAAGCGTCAGTCTCAGAGATGTTACAATTCTGTCTTGCTAATTCATAAGAGTTGCTGCCCCCTCCTTGGAAATGTCTTGAGTGTCCTACAGATTGTTCTTTAGATGAATGCTGCAAACTACAACAGCACAGTATCAAGTTCTTGTTTGAAAATGATCATGCAGCATAAAGAAAATAGCAAGTTTGTTAGTCGTTCAAGAAGCAATTGGTTAAATAGTAATATATTACAATTTTTTGACTTCTTTAACTTATCAATGTAGCTCTATTTGTATTATCCTGTAGCTTTCATTATTTTGCTTTTAATCACAAACTCTTTCACTAGAATGTGTGAAAAATCTCTAATATAAGAAGTGTGTGTGTATAACCTGTGTCCTTCGTACAAGGCAGCAGTTTTCTGTGTAAAATAAATTGCAAAGTATCCAAGATTAGAAAAGCTTATTAATATTATTAATATTAATGGGTATAGTCATTTTAATTATGAGAATTTGACTATGTTCTCTTCTGTTTCGCTCCTTTTGATCAGCTCTCTAATCACTGAAGCAGTTTAGAAGTGATAAGTGTCCCATTAATCTTTTTATTCTCTTTTTTGTTCATGAAAAAAAACCCTGATCAACTACACCAATTGTCTTTTCAAATGAGATTTTTACATTTATTTTTTTATTTCATTAATTAACTGCCATCTTATAAATCCGATAGAATGGAATTACTGTATTCTGATATTCTGTAGCTTGTTCTGCTTACTGTACAATAAATTGGATTGTGAGCAAATCAGTATTTATCCATTATCTGAAATAAATATAAATTATATAGGAACACTTTTATCTCCAGTGACTCTTTGTTTATGTCTGTTTAATATGTTTGTCTTTTCAGTGTATCTATTTGAAACTACAGCTATGAGTAATGATTTTCATTGAAGGAATACATTTAATTTATAGAAAAGTACATTTGTATTTGTCTGACAATAATTTTTAATGACCTTTTTATTTTTACCTTTGAAAGATATTACCGTATATACTCGAGTATAAGCCGAGTTTTTCAGCACATTTTTTGTGCTGAAAAATACCCCCTCGGCTTATACTCGAGTCAGATTCCCCTCTGAAAAAAAATGGTGTGGAGCTCCGAAGCTGGGCAGCCACTTCCCTGCTTCCGTGTTTCCTTTGCAACTTTTAAGCATGGGAGGGGGAGGCTTTTCTAAGCTTTAGGCTGAAAAAGCAACGCGAGCCGAGGTCGCTCCACTCAGTTTCATTTCCTCAGCTCCAGCTGCTTTCAGTCCACTCGGGAGGAGGGGGAGGAGGGGGAGAGAGAGAGAGAGAGATATCATAAGAACGGCTCTTGGTTTTTTCTTGCAAGGGAGAGAGTGACTCCTGCCTACCACTGTCATCATCATCATCTTTTGGGTTAGTGAATCAATCAAACCTTTCATGATAGTGAGATCGTTTCCCAAATTTCCCTTAAATCAGGGAAGAAATCAGAAACAAACCTTTGGGCTGAGAATAAGCTTGTTCCTTTGATGCCATTTTTGTTCACTTCAGTGTGAAAAGTGTGAAAAAACACACTTCTTTTTCTTCATCTTCTTGTTCCCTATTTACTGGTCTCTTTCAAAGAGGAAATTGTGAACATCAAACTTATTCTCAACTGTCCTAGTGAAAGTTTTTATTGGCATCTATTTTTATTTTTGAAATTTACCAGTAGCTGCTGCATTTCCCACCCTCGACTTATACTCGAGTCAATAGGTTTTCCCAGTTTTTTGTGGTTAAATTAGGTGCCTCGGCTTATATTCGGGTTGACTTATACTCGAGTATATACGGTAATTTAAAGATCAAATTTAGCAATGCTTGTACTAAGTCAAACATTATTTTGAATACATTTGGGGAATTAAAGCTACTGTTTTTTATTATTATTATTATGGAAACCTGCAGAACTGAGATTAAAAGACCATTCTGACAATTTTTTACAAAGTTTCATTTCATTGATGTGTGCATATATAACAAAGGATGTTGTTTGCATTGTTGATAAAAGTAACCTTATGTCCATAAATGACATTTGAAAATTTGTAACCTGCATATTTTTCACTCTCCAATTGTCCTCCTCTTCAGATAAAACTAATTCAGAGGAGGGTTACCCTATAACACCTATCCTGCTTTAACAAAACCAAATGGCAGTTTTGCCCAGCAATGAGAGGTCTTACTGAGACGTCTCCTGATTGTGCAAAATTTAATAGATTCAACTTCCCATAATTACCAGCTGACTTTGACAAAAACATTTGTGAAAAATATGGGTGAAAGACTGGCCTGCCAATAAACTTCTTCACTTCATCGGTTTTCTAGTAAACAGTTGTTCCCCGTTCCTTTTTTATATGTATACTTCAAATAGCTATATTTCTGTGTGCAACAGCTGTCAGTTAGGGAAGTTTATAGTCCTGACCTTTTTAAGAGCAAAGAATCAAATGTATACTAATTCAGGAATGAACTCAAACTTTCTTTGTTCCATTGATCCATTCATCTACCATTGAATGATTCAGTTTGCTCTCTGCTTAACTTAAGTATGTATCTCTAACTCAGGGGTGTCAAACTCAATTTCATTGAGAGCCTCATCAGAGTTATGTTTGATCTTGGGGGATGGGGTGGGCATGGCCAGGTGGGTGTGGCCAGCTTGATGTCACTAGTGTCAGGGGGTATCTGTGGTAGCCCGAGCCCTCTGCCAGCAAAAATGGGTTCCTGATCTCTATTTTCAGCCATGGCAGCCTCCTGCTGCCCTCTGCCAGTGAAAAAAGAAAACAGTGAAAACTGGCAGACGGAGGCAGGAGGTCATCGTGGCTGAAAACATAGCCGGGGAGGGTCGCACACATGAGCTCCATTTTTGCTGGTAAAGGCACTTCAGGCTAGTCCTTTGCTGTTTCTAGGCCAGATTTAAGCACTCCATGGGCCGGGTCTAGCCCCTGGGCCTTAAATTTGACACTCCTGCTCTAACTAATATATCACCCTATTTAAAATTCAGTAGCACATAGAGAAAATGTTCTCTTCTACTTAATATACAGTTAATAGATATTTATATTAACTGAGGGGGAAGGATGGACATAATTTTAAAAATATAGTGGACAGCATATAATATTTCTGTTTTGTATGCTATTTATCTAAAATAGAATTTGTACTTGGCAAAGTAAGGCAAATAAAGTGTTCGTTGGAATAACTTCTGCAGTACTTCTACAGTATCTGCCAAATGGAAAGGATGCATAAGGCAGCCTAATTATTAATTCAAGTTATGGCATGGTATTTAAACAGGTGAAACCTCCAGGACAGAATGGGGCATAACATGAGTTTAAAACCTTAAAAGACACATATTTTAATCATTGCAAGGCAGTTGGGAAAACCAGGCAAAAACCATCTTTGAAAATATTTGTATGGGTATTTGAACAGCTCAGAAAGAAATACTATTCTGTATTAATCAGAAATATTCATTTCTGATTAATGGTGGTAGGTGTGATGGCGTATCTAAATGTCTGAGAAATTTATTAAAATAAAAAAACCAGCATTTTTAAACATTCAATTCAAGAAACTTGAAGATTTAAAATCTTGTATAGTATGATATTTATATTAACTGAGGGGGAAGGATTTAATAATTATAACTCAAGGAGTTTGCTTTGGCATTAGAGTTCAGCTTCCATTATATAGTACTTACCTTGAATCTTCAAATAAAAAAACAATATAAGTTATTCATTCACTCATTCCGTGTAATCTGTTCTTCTGCATGTATGTTGAACTGAGCAAATGACATGGCTCATATTTCTAAAATGCATAGAATTCCTTTTGTGCCAGTTTATAGCACTTTCCATGTTTCGTATAAGGTTTACTTTATTGCTGAGTGGAAAATACATATAATTGGGTCATAAATTGGTTTCCGATTTAAGATATTTGGAGATTATTCTGTGAAATCTTTGATAGATATATTCTATTGAAATGTTACAGGACCTGACCTATATAACTATTTGACAAAATCAAATTAACATTGCATCTTATAGTTAGCGCTTTGCAGAATTAATCCTTGTTTTCACTTTTTTACAGGACTGGTTTGCATGAAATCAAGCACCTCAGTGGTTGAACTTGTTATGCTTCTTTGTTCACAAGTAAGGTGATTCCTAGTTTTTACAAATACTACTTTCATTTTTTTCTTTGGAGAAATATAATTATTAGAGGCATGCAGCTCCATCTGTATATTGAAAAAGTAACTATTTGATACTGTTATAGAGCAGAGCAACCAAACTGGTATTATAAAATCCATTACAAAGACATCTTTATTTTTTAAAAATAAACATCAAATATTACTTCAAGAAAATGTGGTGATATCTAATTGATAAAGCCTTTACAAAATAATACATAATTAAATAAGTATAATAACTGATATCAACAGAAAATTTATTAGCTATTATTAGCAATTTGTTTAATTATTTGGTTTGTGTTTCTTTTTGACAATATTGCTTATGAATGCCAGTTAAAATAAGGTATTACAGCTGAAAACTTCGATATTGATAAATAGCAATGTATTCCAATGTAGACAATTGGAAGCATGTGACTAAGATGCATTGCAGATATGCACATGAATACAAATGATGTGCATGGTTGGGAATCATTGGGTCAATTGCTGTAGGACAAGCATAACATATGTTGAGAAAAAATGATTATCTAAAGTATAAATCTGGAGGTGTGACTTGTTTTTATTCTAATAGATAATCAAAAGGTAAGCATTACTGTGAAATGAATTATCAGCTATCATTTGAATTTGATTTTTTTCCCCAAATAATCTAATATCTGCTTGTGAATAGTTACTTCTTCCCACACTTCTTTATATTCCCTTAAATAAATTTGATATAAAATTATATTTAAAGTGCTTATTCCTGGAAATATGGCAAATTCACCATAGCTATATGCTTGCTATTAAAATGTAGAGCCACATTTTAATAATAAAATTATATTTGCAGTTGTTAACATGAGAATTAAATGAGAATTAAGTCTGAAATAGACTTTGCTTACTCACATTTTTGCTGATCCACAAATTGATTCTTCAAAACATAAAAAAGAAGGAAAGACTTTTTCTAGCAGCTTAAATATCTAAATAAAAGATGTCTGTATTTGGAATGCTCATTGTGGTTGAGTTTCAAAACTTTTCTTGCAAAAAAAAAAAAACCCCTTTTAAAATGTTTTATATAGTAGTTAAATCCTTAGGTGAAGAAAGTTCCAAATATTTAAGTCCACTGAATTCTCTCACAATCTGTTCATAGGCAGATGCTTAGACTAGACTAATACAATATATTCTTCCCTGCTCCTTGTTTTAACTGCAGCTCACAGAGATAAAGTGGAATGCTGCAATACAGCTTAGTGTGTTTTGATGGTCTCTTTGTCTAATCATAGGTTTAATATTACTCATTTGCTGGCTCCAGGAATTCCTGCCATTAAGGACTCTAGAGATGTAATGTGCCTCAACTATTGATTGTGGAAAGAGTCAGAAATTCAAGCTTCTTTGTTTTTTTTACCTTCCCTTTCATCCTTATATAGAATTTGTGCAATAAACAAAGCAATTCTTTTTAAATTTGAAATGTTATCCTGGAATATATATTTAGATAATATTTTTATATATTCCAACTAAATACATTATTTTAAATGCAGTCTTAGATGGACTTATTGTAAACTTTCACTTTACTTCCGCCCCCAAATATCAGATCAGATATTTTACTTGTAATTTCACAAAATAAAGAAAATATTCAATTTTTTAAATTATAGAACTGTTTGAAGTCTACCATAGAGCTGTATGGTGCTTCAGATTTGACTTCCAGATAGCGCTTAGACTACCATAGAACTGTATGGTGCTTCAGATTTGACTTCCAGATAGCGCTTAGATTAATTCTGCAAAAATGCAAGTGAAGGAACTTTCCTCAATACATTAAAACAGTTGTGTCTTTTTCCCAAGTTCACCTCATTATCTTCCACAGCTGCCCCACAATCATGAGAATGGTTTATTTAAGGCATGAGTGTCAAACTTGATCATGACACATGACGTATTGCAACAAAATGTGATGTTTTTTGCCTTTGCGGAGCCGGAGTGGGTGTGGCCTGTGCATGATGCATCTGGCATGCGGGCTGCCAGTTGGACACCCCTGATTTAAGGTCATGTGCTTTGTGAAGAGGAAATCCAAAGGGCTATATCTCAGTGTTTCAAATGATATTAATGAATTATCTTAAGAAGAGGAAGATTCAACTGATTTCTAATAAGGACATAAATTGCTTAGCTATTTTCTAGAAGTTGAAAATAAAAGTTTAAGAATTGATCTTCACTTGAAGAAGGATTTCTTAATTGATTAAAAATCTAGCAAGAAAGATTGATGCTATATATTGTAACAATATTTTTTAAAAATATGGCTTTTCCAACACATAAAATATTAGTGATAGAATCAGTATACATCAAGTAGAACTCTCACACGCACAGCTCATTACATTTTTTAATGATTTTATTGTAGTTCATGAAATATGAAGCCATATCATACAGTCGTTTTATGGCTTCACTTCTAGTTAGCATATAGAGAGACAAGATGGCTCTCTTCCAACATCCTGCTCTTCTTGTCCTAGAGGCCAAGGGTAATTGGAACATACTTGGATATAATCTAATCCATTTTTTTCTCAGCTGGTGGTACACAGAAGCAGTCTACCTGGGAAATAGGCTACTTGTTTAGAAGGACAGTAGTGGTGGAAAAAAACCCTGCATTATTTCATTCTGAGCAAAGGTTCTTAAAATGTTTTGCTTTAGAAGGTAAAAAGGTAAATATATAGTGGAACAGAAAAGTAGTTAAGGATGAACTGCATGAGACATATATGTAAATTGGAACACAGCCAGCTGTATGAATAATGATCAATCTGCAATATGGAGAGATTCTTCTTTTTGAAGGAAAGAGGTAAGACATCCCCATTGGGCTTGCAGATATTACAAAGATGCTGTCCTATGCTCTCACACTGATTATTTCGAACAGCCTATAATAACCAAATTGCCAGTCTCAAGGTTGTTAAATGACATGTATGTCTATAAAAATATTTTACAGGACCAGTATAATCCAACTGTAGTAACCAATATTAGCTATTAAAATAAGAGCAAAATAAAAGTAGAGGCTTTTAAAAAATTGATATTTTTGTAACATTAGATTACATATTAAAAAATTTCATTGACTTTATTTTTTATATTTTTGATCTTCTGAGCATTCAGTGGGTTTTTCTGTGGATTGAGGCCTTATCCTATTGACTGAAGCCTGTTTAATACTATTTTCAGTAAAATAATGTATTTTTGCCAGTTCCCTAGTTTATGTATCTTTGCCCCATAGTTGAAGTTAGAAGTATACGTATTGTGGGGAGAAAGGAAAATAAGTAAAATATCACCTCTGTTTCCATTGAGGGAAATTTCCTGTGTAAGAAAAATGCCTTTTGTTGGTAGAGAAACACAATACCTACAGTTCACAGTGTTATTCCACCTTCACCCCAAATACTGGCAATACAGTGTTCAAGATTTTGATTTTGTGTTCAAAATTAATTGCACTTTGCAATCTGTGTTAGCAGTCTGTTTTAAAGATAAATGTATCTTCAAAAAGATAGATGATTGAGAAGGCTTTTGAAGACGTTTATTTACATAAACTAGGGTAATAGTAGACATTGAAAAGGAAAGGGAAATGCAAAGTTTGTTTTCTTTTCATTTGCTACAGCAAATTAGATGCTTTTATGCTCTTTATTTGGAAATTCCATGTTAACGACTACAGATTAGCAAGGATGTCATTTTTTTTCTTATCTGAGCTCCTGAGTAAATTTAACATTGCCAGCGGCTCATGTCCAAGGTATGGTCCAAATTTACATGAAATATCACATTACAAATGTCTGAAGGTACATGTCATGGATAATTCAGTTCATATGGGCAGGTTTTTAGACTTTGAAGGATATGCAATCAAGATTGTCCCCAGAGGAATTATGTCTTTGTGAAAAATTTGCTTTAAGCTTTACAGGAACTCCTATAGGGATACTGCATTATTCGACACAGAGAAACCACTTTTCTTTTTATATTTTGGTTACTATTGTCCTTTTACAGTACTTTTTTTTCATGTGTACTAACACTTTGCATTTTCCAAATATGAGCCTGTGTCATATTTATATTGATTTAGTCTGCATTGTCCTTAGAAAATTTATAATAAATAACATATACCATACACTTAAATTGGGTTAATTTTCAGGGATGGGTAAGATTAAGATGGTGATTTTGACAAGATCTGTCCTTTATTAACTAGTCTTTGTTTGCTATAGTCTAGTTGTGATATCTATTTTGATATCTGATAGTTTCTGTGATACTGTTTTGTAGTAGATTTCTCAAATAAACCATGCCATTTTCCCCAAAGTTTGGTTTTCCTTTTTTAAAAGCATATTTGATATTCATTAATATTTCTTTTCTTTTTGTTTCAAGAACTACAATAGATTCTAAATATTTCCAGATTGTTGTATTTTTTTCCTATTCAGAATCATAATATATTCAAATATAATTATGCTATTTCAAATGGGTCTTCATCTTTCTATTGTAAATAACAACATTAAAATAAAACATTTTTCTGTTAGACACATTAGTGGCAGAAATAAAGGAGGTATCAGGCTTACATATAATAATTGTTTTAATATAGCAGATGCTAAACTATAGAGTGAAACTGCTCCTTGATTCTGTTTGGAGATGCTAAAATATGATTACATTCTTCTGATTTAAAAAAAGGCACTTTCTTGCTGTAATAACATAACTTGTTTATATTTGGTGATGCTTTTTAATAAAGAAACAACACTAAAGGGAAAAAAATGTAGTTCCAATGTTAGAATAAGTTTACATTCATAGTTACTATAAGATCACCCTTGAAATGTTACTTGAGCATTTAAGAAGTGTTTGATTTCTAATTAAAATAAGAATTACTATGAAATTCACATGAAAGAATGTAAAAGATTCTACTATACTATATTTTTGAACTCTTATTCTAAAGCTGAGGATAATATTTGAAAGAAATACCCATATAATAATCAGTTTTGGTAGTAATGCTAAAATAGCGATATATTGACTTAATAAGTTACTTTGAGACAGGTTCTAGTTTAATGTGGTTTTAAAAGAGTCATTCAAGATTATCTTAATTAATCTTAAAATAAAAACAAATAATTCTTACCCACAAACTAATAAAAGATCAATAAAGTCCTTCCATCTAGTTATAAAGGTATATAACTAACAAGTCATTTTCTCATGGCATCTATATTCAAGAGAGCTTTAGAGTTAAATCTTGACTGTGTTCTTATTTATATCTTATTTTGCTTCTTAATGTTCCAATATGATAGAAGTGGTAGAAGAAGAGAATGCATTATGATAGCTTGTATTGTTATGCCTGCTGCAATTTTTCCTTGATAAAGAATGACCTAATCATTATACTTCATGCATCCAGATTAGATTACTGTGAGGCATGGTATATAACAGCCTTAGAGGCATCAGTTAATTCTGAAATTGGCAGCAACCTCTTGATTGATCCAACCTTTAGGCACCATTTATACTATTTTAAGCAATGCAGCTATTAGTTGACATTTGAACCAAATACAGAGGTTTTAATGAATTGCATGCTGAATAGTTCAACTCCCTCCTCACCTTTTTTTTCATCATTATATCTCAAGAATTGTCCTGAGATGAAACCAGTAACCAGGGTGGGCATCCCAAGAACCATATGCAATACTTACACATCCCAGCAGCTATGCTGAGCTTGCAACAAATTCCATTATCCCTATCCAGAAAATAAGTTCATCACATCCAGATCTCAAGAATACAATCAAATGGGGGTAAAGCAGGGAGAAAAGGATTATTTATTTATTTGTCATTTATTTATTTATTTTCTGAATCCAAAGCATCTTACATTAAAAGAGAAATATAATATTTAAAATTTATGTAATAATCTAAATAATGAAAACTTTCAATAACTACATGACAGATATAAAAATTAAAACACAGAAAGAATTGAAAGCACTTTGATATTATATACACTGTTCAAAAAAATAAAGGGAACACTTAAACAACACAATATAACTCCAAGTCAATCACACTTCTGTGAAATCAAACTGTCCACTTAGGTAGCAACACTGATTGACAATCAATTTCACATGCTGTTGTGCAAATGGAATAGACAACAGATGGAAAGCATAGGCAGTTAGCAAGACATCCCTAATAAAGGAGTGGTTCTGCAGGTGGTGATCACAGACCACTTATCAGTTCCTATGCTTTCTGGCTGATAGTTTGGTCACTTTTGAATGCTGGCAGTGCTTTCACTCTAGTGGTAGCATGAGACGGAGTCTACAACCCACACAAGTGGCTCAGGTAGTGCAGCTCATCCAGGATGGCACATCAATGCGAGCTATGGCAGGAAGGGTTGCTGTGTTTGTCAGCGTAGTGTCCAGAGCAGGGAGGCGCTACCAGGAGACAGGCCAGTACATCAGGAGATGAGGAGGCTGTAGGAGGGCAACAACCCAGCATCAGGACCGCTACCTCTGCCTTTGTGTAAGGAGGGACAGGAGGAGCACTGCCAGAGCCCTGCAAAATGACCTCCAGCGGGCCACAAATGTGCATGTGGCTGCTCAAACGGTCAGAAACAGATTCCATGAGGGTGGTATGAGGGCCCGACATCCACACATGGGGGGTTGTGTTATAGCCTAACACTGTGCAGGATGTTTGGCATTTGCCAGAGAACACCAAGATTGACAAATTCACCACTGGCGCCCTGTGCTCTTCATAGATGAACGCAGGTTCACATTGAGCACATGTGACAGACGTGACAGGATCTGGAGATGCCGTTGAGAATGTTCTGCTGCCTGCAACATCCTCCAGCATGACCGCTTTGGCGGTGTGTCAGTAATGGTGTGGAGTGGCATTTCTTTAGAGGGCCATACAGTCCTCCATGTGCTCGCCAGAGGTAGCCTGACTGCCATTCGATACCGAGATGAGATCCTCAGACCCCTTGTGAGACCATATGCTGGTGCCGTTGGCCCTGGGTTCCTCCTAATGCAAGACAATGCAAGACCTCATGTGGCTGGAGTGTGTCAGCAGTTCCTGCAAGATGAAGGCATTGATGCTATGGACTGGCCCGCCCATTCCCCAGACCTGGATCCAATTGCACACATCTGGGACATGTCTCACTCCATCCACCAACACCACATTGCACCACAGATTGTCCAGGAGTTGGGGGATGCTTTAGACCAGGTGTGGGAGAAGATCCCTCAGGAACCCATCTGCCACCTCATCAGGAGCATGCCCAGGCATTGTAGGGAGGTCATACAGGCACGTGGAGGCCACACACACTACTGAGCCTCATTTTGACTTGTTTTAAGGACATTACATCAAAGTTGGATCAGCCTGTAGTGTTTTTTTCCACTTTAATTTTGAGTGTAATTCCAAATCCAGACCTCCATGGGTTGCTAAATTTGATTTCCATTGATTATTTTTGTGTGATTTTGTTGTCAACACATTCAACTATGTAATGAACAAAGTATTTAATAAGAATATTTCATTCATTCAGATCTAGGATGTCTTATTTTTGTGTTCCCTTTATTTTTTTGAGCAGTGTAGTATTTGAGGCCCAGAAAGTAGTGGCCTGAGTAGCTTTGTTATTGGCCAGGAACATTATGCATGATCCATCAAGATTATGGCATATCAATAAGTGTTTAGAGGGAGAGAGAATTAGGAAAAGCTTCCAGGAGAAGCGAAATGTTTTCAAAGGCCTTGGAAAAACTCAAAAAACAAAGGACAGCCCCCACCCCCCAAAGGTCCTTGGAAAAAGTACCTTTGAGACAGTTTGAGTATAGAAAATCATGTATGAACTGTTGATAATCTTGATATCTTGTAAGCTGCTTTTTTCCCCTCAGGCTTCCAGTCTATCGTTTTCTTGATTACTCTCAACTCTTGACTAACTGGAGTGGGATTTGTAATTCTTGTGGCCAAAAAAGAAAAAGAAAAGAAAAAAAGTCTCTGAGATTTCAGTGTGATTTTCCTTTGGACTTCCCTATTTACTTGCTCTTTGAAGACTGTCAGTGAACTTGCTTTTGTTCTAACCTTGGACTATATTTATGACCATGAAATTAGTTTTGTTAGATCTGAGGTGTATCGGTTCGGTAGAGACGCGAGACCATTCTAGTGATTTTAGCTCTTTATTTGGAATGAGAATAGTCTGGCAATGCGAGCCGTGGCAGCCCTTCATATAGGGCTGGCTCGCAGCTCGGCAGCCAATGGCAGCACTTTGAATCTCCCGCGATCGGCACAGCCAATCGCGGTAGATTTCTTGCGCTCCAATCACAGTCTCCGCCTGTCCAGACCAATCGATTGCGAGGGTTTCGGAGTATGCTAATATCGTACACCCCTCCCCTCTTGGTTTCGTCTGTCGGTGCGTAGTAATGTAGTCACGTAGGTAGGCGGGGCTTTGCACCTGTCTACTTGACTTGCGCGGTTCAGTTCTGGTGTGGTCGTTGACCGGTTCGGATGCCTTCTCTGTCGCTCCAGTTCCTTGGGATGGAACCGCCTGGAACGTTGAGCTGGGCCTTTCTTGGTGGCAGCCTCCCGGTCTACCTGGGCTGGTTGAGCTGCCGCTTCTGCTCCCGCCAGGTTTTTCCTGGCCAGGTGAGCTGGTTTGGCTGCTCCTTCCAGGTGAAGATTCCGGGGTTTCATGTTCCATTGGTCCTGCGTCTACAGGTGAGTAGCATCGGTTATTGGTTTGTCTATTCTAGGTGGAGGGTGTTCTGCTTGCGTTAGTTGGTTCTCTTTGATTCTTTCTTTATTGCTGATTCCTCCCCCCCTTCTAGTTTCTTGTTCGGGTGTCTGGCTGGTGGTGACGGCTATTCTTGACCTAAGTTGGTTTATGTGCCATTTCCAGTTTTTTCCATCGCTTGTTTCCAGTCGGTATGATAGGGGCCCGGTGATTGTTGCTGGCACCCAGAGTGGTTCTCCTGTGAGATTTTTGGCGTATACTAGGCCCCCTACACTAAATTTTCTGTGTTTGCTGGAGGAGCCTGGGGGTTTGTCTGGGTTATATGTTGGGTGCATTCTGTCTAGTGTTGAACATAGTTTCCTGTCCATCATTAGTTCTGCTGGGCTTTTATTTGTGGTTGCACTAGGTGTAATGTGTTGAATGAGGAGCATTTTATTGATTTTGTCCTATATATTGGCTGTTTCTATTTTCTGGATGGCTTTCTTGGTGTATTGGAACATGCATTCCGCCCGCCTGTTCGCCGCCAGGTTTGCCAGTGCGGTTAATGCATGGCGTATCCCTTGGCCTACCAGAAATTGTTCAAATGCTAGTGCGGGGAACTGGGGCCCATTGTCCGACACTATTACGTCTGGCAGGCCATGCGTAGCGAAAAGTTTACTCAGTTTCCTTATCACCGCCTCCGTTGTGGTTGACTTCATGGTGCTTACCTCCAACCAGTTGGAGTAAGCATCTACTGTGATAAGGTACATATGTCCTTTGGTTGGCCCCGCAAAATCTATATGAATCCTAGACCACGGACCTCTTGGTTTTTCCCATTCTTGGGTTGGGGCGGCGGGAGGATTGGATCTGGATTCTTGGCATTGTTTACATTTGGCAACCCAGGTTTCGATCTGTTTATCCATTCCTGGCCACCATGCGTAGCTTCTGGCCAGGGTTTTCATCTTAACCATCCCCGGGTGCCCCTCATGCAACATTCCCAATACCTTTTCCTGTAATTTTTCCGGAATTACCATTCTGTCCCCCCAAAGTATGCAGCCCTTTTCAGTTTGTCTGTTCCGGAAGGGTCTGAATAGTTCGTCTATGTCCCCTTCCGGCCACCCTTTTCCCACCCAGCTCAAGACTCGCGCCAGCCGCTTGTCTTTATTTGTTTCTCTGGCAATGTCTGGCGCGATCACGAGTGGGTTGGATATTGTCTCTATTTGGAGTACCTCTGTTGTGGGTGCTGGGTCGTCTTCCCGGTCCTATAGGGGTGACCGGCTCAGGGCGTCTGCATGGGCGATGTTCTTGCCGGGTCGGTGTATCAGCTGGTAAATGTATGCTGCTAGGAATTCGGACCACCTTGTCATTCTTGGCGATAAAATGTTCGGTGTGACCCTGTTTCCCGCTAGGATTCCTAGCAGCGGCTTGTGATCCGTGACGATTGTAAAAGTCCTACCGTAAAGGTATTCGTGAAATTTCTTGATGCCAGCGACGACTGCTAGGGCCTCTTTGTCGAGTTGGCTGTAGTTCCACTCTGGCTTTGAAAGTGTCATTGATGAGAAAGCGATGGGTGCTACCCTCCTGTCTGGTAGCTGGTGGCTGAGGATGGCGCCGATCCCGAATGGCGACGCGTCGCAAGTTACCGTCAATGGCAGGGTCTCATTGTACTGGATTAGTACCGCGTCAGATGTTAGCAGGTTCTTTGTGTTGTTGAAGGCGCTCTCCTCCCGTGCTCCCCAGGTCCAGGTGGCTGTTTTATCTAACAGCCTATGCAGCAGTTCCCCCACGGTCGCCTTTTGAGGTAGGAAGACATTGTAAAAGTTTAACAGTCCCAAGAAAGCCTGTAATTCCGTTTTGTTTTTTGGTCGCGGTGCCTCCCTTATGGCTCTCAGTTTCTTTTCTGTGGGATGAATCCCTTGCTTCTCTAGGAGGTACCCTAGAAATTCGACCCTTTCGGCCCATAGTTGGCACTTCCCTTTCTTGACTTTAAGTCCCGAGTCTCTGAATTTCTGCAGTACCTCCCTCAACCTGGCTTCTAGTTGTTTCTCATTTTTCGCAGCCACCAAGACATCGTCAAAGTAGGGCACAACCCCTTCTATTCCCTGGAGGAGTCTTTCCATAAGGCTTTGGAAGACCCTGGGTGCCACGCTGACTCCAAATTGGAGCCGGTTGCAGCGGAAAGCCCCTTGGTGCATTACGATGGTTTGGGCTTCTGCTGTTGTGGTGTCGACCGGCAGTTGCTGGTAGGCTTGTGCCAGGTCAAGCTTTGCGAAGATCCGGCCTCCCCCCAGTGAGTGCAGAAGATGCTGGACTTCTGGGATGGGGTATGCGTTTTGTTGGAGTGCATGGTTTAGGGTGGCCTTGTAGTCACCACAAATTCTCACTGACCCATCTGGCTTGATGGAGGTGACAATTGGGGTCTCCCACCGGGCATGATCGATCGGTTCCAGCACCCCTTGTGCGATGAGCTTGTCAAGCTGCTCATCGATCTTGGGCTTGAGTGCAAACGGCACTCACCTGGGCTTAAGGCGGATTGGCGTGATACTCGGGTCTATGTTAAAGGAGATAGGGGACCCCCGGTACTTGCCTAGGCTGTCATCGAAGACTTCCCGGAAGTCCCTCACGAGTGCCGCTTCCCAGTCCGCCTCTCCGATGTGGTGTATGCCCAGGGGTGCGAACCACTGGAGTCCCAACAGGCTCGGGCAATCTCGGTCGACAATCGTCAGGGGTAGCACTTCTGTGTGGCCCTTGAAGGTGATCTTAAAATGGCCCCTGCCGACTACAGGGATTTGGTTCCCCTGATAGTCTTTGAGGGTTAGTGTTTGGTCCTCTAGTTCATGGCGGCGGATGGCGGGAACCAGACGCTTGAGTGTGTGCCAGGAGACCATTGAGAGGTAGGACCCAGAGTCCACCTCCATTTCGCATGGTTGGTCTTCTAGTCCCACTGTCATGTATACCTTCCTGGCGTCGCTTGTGGAGGAGTGGCCGATGACGACGGTTTGGTGTGTCTCCTCCCTTTGTCTTGTCTCCTGGAGTCGCCTGTTCTGACCTTCTCAGCTCCATCGATTCTCCGTCTGGCAATCGCAGTTTCTGCTGGGAGTGCTCTCTCTCCGTCGAGGGCTGCCTTCTCGTCATCGCGGGCTGTAGTGTCTTTTCCGGCATGCCTTGGCGATGTGCCCCCGTTTCTCGCAATGCCGGCAAATGGCGTCGAGAAAACGGCAGTCTGGCCGGGGGTGATCGCTGCCGCAGCCGGCACACTGGAACCTCGACTTACGACCTCGGGGCCCACGTGGCTCCCGCGCTGATTGGAGGCGGTGAATTTCCTCCTCCTTGTCCTCAGTTTCCGAGAAGGAGTCGATGTCACCGTGATGCGTGGTTGTATCTCGATGGTCGGCTTCTGGTCGCTTCTGGGGGGTTGATGTTGTTTCTCCAGCCATCAGTCGTGGCATGATGCTCGATTGCTGAATCCGAGCCGCTGATTTCTTGGCCGCTTCAGCTGCTGCGGCCTCGGTGAGGGCATCGGCGAGGGAGATGTTCCCCTTTGCCATGATGCGGCTCTGGAGGATGGGGTCTCAGAGTCCTAGGACGACGTGGTCTCGCAGTGCCTTGTCCAGGTATGAAGTGCCGCTATGAAGTCGCCGAGCCCCTCGCCCTCGCGTTGATCCCACCTGTAGAACTCGTGCCGCCAGATGAGGATGGGCACGATGGGGGCATAGTGGTTCCGCAGCAGGGGCTCGAGATCGCCCCACTCCATCGTCTTGAAGTCCTCTGGTTTGGCCAGGGCTTTGGCCATTTTAAACACTGCGGGCCCGCAGTGTGTGAGAAACATGGCTCATTTCTTGTGGCCATTGGCATCTTTAAGATTGCTATTCTCGAGGAACATCTGGAACCTATCAGTATAGGATTCCCAGTCCTTGGTAGCAGGGTTGAAGGGAGCGGGTGGTGAGTTGATTCCGGCCATTCTGCTTGCTGCTGTGTGCCACCTCGCCATGTGCTGGATGGTCTCCTTATCTCACGATCCCACCTTCGTCGCCAGTGTTAGATCTGAGGTGGATCGGTTCGACAGAGACACGAGACCATTCTCGTGATTTCAGCTCTTTATTTGGAATTAGAATAGTCTGGCAATGCGAGCCACGGCAGCCCTTCATGTAGGGCTGGCTCAGCGGCCAATGGCAGCACTTTGAATCTCCCACGATCGGCACAGCCGATCGCGGTAGATTCCTAGCATTCCAATCACAGCTGAGCTTTCAACCAATCAGATCTCCGCCTGTCCGGACCAATCAGTTGCGAGGGTTTCGGAGTATGCTAATATCGTACAAGTTTGACATATTTAGTATGCTAATAACCTAGATAAGAAGCTGTTTTTCATGAGGCCAGGACATATATAAACATATCTGTCAGGAGGAATTGCAATGATGGAATTGGCTCCTGATCTATTAGTATCTTGTTCCTTACCCTGTTTTAAGTGACAATGTGGAGAAAATAAAATAGTTGGAAATGACATGTTTAAAATACTTTGAGAATGTCATTGGAAATTAGCAGATTAGTTAAAACATGGAATCAAACACAACCTCTTCCCAAATCACATATATTCTGGTATATTCTCCAGCCCATTGTACAGTAATCATTCTATCTCTGCAAACAGAAATAGTCTTGGAGTTGGTGTTGATACATCCCAAGATAGCAGGAACTAGGGTTATTCATTTTTGTTTTGTTTTGTTTTTAAATTCAACAGAAAGAAATATATCCTATTTTGTATTTTCTGCCTTAAGAACTTCAGATAATCACATTGTTCTATTGTTTTTCATAATATAGCCAAAATCTATTGAAATACTTTTTGGAGAAATTAAAAATATGGTTAGAAAAACCCATGTTATGGCTAGTTTTCTAGATTAAATCTTTGGAAGATTGGAAATATCAATTTACTAAGATAAGAGTTTTTAACCTCTACATTAAAAAAGAGCTAGGTAAAGAATAATTATTATCATATCTTTGCTAGAAATCTATTTAAGAATATTTAGGATATCATGTCAATATCTATAATTCTATTATCTGGTTTATAAATAAACCAAGTTGGCTTTTGTGTTCCACTTTCATAAATTTCTCTCAGGGCTTACAATAAGAAAATCAGAACATTCCAGTTCCCTTTTTAAATTAACCAGAATTTAGAGGTCACCTGTGTTAGGGATAACATTGTTTACCCTAACTGGTTTAGGTAAAATAATAAATATGTAATCATAGTTTATAAGTTAAAGTGTCTGCAACTTTAAATATGGGAATGTAATTAGGGAAGTGGTTGTGAAAGCACTTTAAAAGAAGCAAGACGACAGCTTGCTCTCTCTCTGGCTTTGATGATCCCTAATTACTGCATGGACTCAAGACTGCATTACTCGAACGGGAGAGATAAACAAAGGACTGATTTGTAAGTGAACTGACATAGGATATTCTACACGGACTTTGCTAACTGAATATCCTTGAATGGACTGACTAAATGATACATGACTAATGGACTGTTATTTTGACTAAGCTATAAATGGAATAAACTATATTTTTGATAGCACAAGCGTATCTGTTATTTTTACTGTATGTTAATAAACATACAAACATATCTCACTCATTTATCTGTGTGCCTATCTGACTAACGCTGCACATTCTGTTTAGCTTGTCTCCTTAACCCTGGTTGGGGAACCCAGGCTTAACAACCTGAATCCTTAGCTTAAATTTAGGTTAAATTTAAGTATGATTAGTTGACTTGTTTGTCAACTATATGGCAACTCTTAGTTGGAATCAAATAATATGATTAACTTGCAAATCTCTACTGACTGCACTAGAGAATACTAAATACTAATACTAAACTATAATTCAAATTATCTTATATGTTATAGTTCTCTTGTAAACTTGTAAGAAAGAAAAGCAGTTAAGGAGAAAAATATGTTTCTTAAAGAAAATAGATATTCAGATATTTCTCCTCTGCTTTACAAAGTCAGCAAGAAGTCAGCAAAATATCCATTGAATCAAGATGGCAGGGACCAAAGCTTAGAGTTTCAATAGTGGATCATAGTGTTACATATAAGCCCTGCCTTTGTCAGCATTAAAGTCTATACTTTTGATAAGTCATATTTGACAGTCTTGTACCAAGTCTAATCAAATTCTGAGGAAGAGATTAAATTTTTAAAGGACCACCATCTACTGTCAAACCTGGTTATGGAAACTGAGTAGAATGTAATTTTGTCATTTTTAGAATTTCATCCAAAACTGAACTATAAAAATACTGTATATAATAAAATATATTTATTTTCTGCATATAATAAAATACTGTATATAATACTGTATATAATACTGTATATAATAAAATATATTTATTTTCTAAGATATTTATAAAGTGTATGGTTTAAAAAATTATTATTTAAAAAATTAAGCAGTAAAGGTTTTTTTTTTAATGATGATCAAAAGAAAAATTCACAAGTGGGTCTATTATTTTGGATTTAGATATCTGATGTCCTTGAACAATGCAGAGTATTGCATTACATTTCAATAAACTATAGTGGGTAGAAAAAATATAATGTAAATCAGAGTTCTGAATATTTTAAATTAATAAAAATAGTTACATTTTCAGAAGAATTGCCACTTTCTAAATTGTGGTTTTTTTTCTTCTTCTCCTTTAGGAATGGCAAAATTCTATTCAGAAGAATGCTGGACTTGCTTTTATTGAGCTCATCAATGAAGGAAGGTAATTAATTTAAAATCTTTGGACCAGTAGTAATTTTGTATTTAATTCCATTAGACGATAAATCTTCACCATCTGCTACAAAAATATCAGAGAATGAGTTATTTTATTTGTTTAAATAAAATAACTCATTCTCTGATATTTTTGTAGCAGATGGTGAAGATTTATCGTTTTACAATAGAGATGTTTGGCATAAAATATTCACATTTGTTTATACATGAAATATTGAAACAATGAACTCTATGTTTATTTAGAATACCTATGCAATAGTTATAAGATTTTTGTGAGAACTAAACATCATCTTACAAGGGCAGCAGAGGTTTTTTTTTCCAGACAGAATCTAAGTAACCCAATCTATAATCCATCTGTCACTCCATCTGCTTTGGAGCATCCTGTTCATAGTGTTTTTATGCAGTAAGGAGGAAATGCTATTTTTATCATAAGTCCCAATGCTATTTCAGGTACTTTAACATCAGATAGAAATTTTATTTGTGCATATTATATAAAGAGTTAATGTTCTGGATGCAATCTAGTTCTGTTAGTTTTGTTCATAATACTGTGACATTATACTCTCAAAATAGCAAGTTTAGTGTTCTGTTATTAAGGAATAAAATAAAATAATCTTTTTTTAAGCTTAATAAGAACTGTTTAAATATTAGTAATTATCTACAGCATTTTAGTTTATTTGTTGCAATAATATATTATTTGCATCATTATATACAGAAGTGAAAAAATGGTAGCAGCTGTTTTGAGGATTTCTAAAAACCTCTGCTTTCTAGTATTTTCTGCAACTGTTAAAATACTATTTGCAGTTATAAAATGATAAGATTCAAATTTATGAAACAACATGCTGTAAGAAATATGTTATAACAGTAGTCTTTCTGATAGTTTATTTTGTAAAATTCTTGCAAGATTCACTCAGAAATATGCATTTATTTTGTTTTAATTGTGGGGAAATATGAATAATCTTTTTGTGCAAATATTTTAAGATGTAATATAGCATTCCCGTGCTAATATCTATATGAATTAAGTAGTAATATTTATGGTAGAAATTAGCCACAGCTGAGGTTAACATGATTAAGAATATTTGGATATAAAATGTACATTAATTAAAAAGAAATATGTTTTTCTTGTTATAAAATGCAATGGTTTCTAACATTTTCTGACTATAGAAGAATATATGTTAGGAGACTTGATTACAGTTTTACTACACTGAACAAATCTCAGTTTTGTGTTCCTTCTTTGAAATGCTAATAGTGTTCTCTCTCTGATCAAGGATTACAACAATAATTGATGATTTTTTTACATATCATTCCTCTCTATTTATATCTATATCTCTATATATCATCTATATCAATAATTACTGTATATATCATCTGTATTTATACATCTCTATAGATATCTAGATGTTGATATATATCTCACGAGTTTAGTACATTGTTAAAATATATGATTCTTTCTATCCTAAATTTTATTTTACTCTGCAAAAAACAAATTATTATAAATATTATTTTTCTTAATAGGTAAAGTGTGAATGCTATTCATCAATCATAGCTAGAGAATGCAATTGTGCTGTTGTCAACAATTAACAGGACATAAACAGTTGATGAATGTGTGTTTGAATTAAAGTGCTCCCTTGAACAGCCTGATGTTATAAAGCAGATCATTTATAAGAATTTAACAAAGGAGATTTATAATTAAAACAAAACAAGCTTAATGGATTGTAAAATTGCTTATAATTACTGTACATTTATGATTGAATTTTAAATTGTGGATTGAAGAAGAGTGCAAAAGAATTTGAGAAATAAGGAACTACATTTTTCTTTTTAAAGTACTAAAAGAAGTTCTATAATTGATGATTCTTGAAAAAAATTAGTTTTATTAAACACAATTAAAATGAAATTAATTAACTCTCTCAGTGTGTTTAATAAAAACAATTAAAGATAGGTAGCCATACAAATCTTTTTTAAATAAATAAGTAAATATAGATAAATACAATTAAATTAAAATCATTACAAAGAATGCCACTAATACAAAGGTTAAAACTTAAAAATAAATATGAAATCACTTCCATGGCTAGCCTAAAAAACAACTGTTTTACTTGTCTCCAGAGTTTAGCATGTATAATGCAATTTCTTTAAAGTAAGCCTCAGTATCATTTTAAAATTGCTATCCCATCTTCAATTTCAAAACAATATTGTCATGAGAGCCAGTTTGGTTCAGTAATTAAGGCATTGGGCTACAAACTGGATATTATAGTCCCAGCCTAAGGAAAGCAGCAATGGTAAACCAGTTTTGAAAAAGCCTTGCCAAGAAAACATCAGGAATTTGTCTTAACAGCCACCAGGAGTCAACATTGACCCAAAGGAACACATACACACATACAGTATATCAGGAGTGTCAAACTCAAGAACTGGGGACCAGACCCGGTCCACAGGGTGCTTAGATCTGGCCTGGGGGGCTGCCCTAGAAACAGCAAAGGCTTTGCAGTGCTTTATTTGGCTTTGCAGTGCTTTATTTGAAACTGAGAAAACATAGGCATTTTCTTTCAGTGTAAAAGATTGGAATTGTTCTATGTTATTCATCAGCAAATAGTAGTACCTTTCCCTAAGATCTGACCTCAAGCAATGCATTTCTTTTTGAGACAGTAGCTAAAAATGAAGCAGAAGCAGCAGCAGTCACTTGGCACCTATAGAAGACAAAAAAGAATAGAAAAATTTTCATACCAATTTCATCTCTGGTTGCTTTATCTGAGCTATAATGTCCATGGAAAGAATTGCAAGTATGTTCAGGTAAAACTCGAAAAATTAGAATATCGTGCAAAAGTTCATTTATTTCAGTAATGCAACTTAAAAGGTGAACCTAATATATGAGATAGGCTCATTATATGCAAATCAAGATAGTTCAAGCTGTGATTTGTCATAATTGAGATGATTATGGCTTGCAGCTCATGAAAACCCCAAATCCACAATCTCAGAAAATTGGAATATTATGAAAAGGTTCAATATTCTAGGTTCAAAGTGTCCCATTCTAATCAGCTAATTAAGCCATAACACCTGCAAAGGGTTCCCGAGACTTTAAATGGTCTCTCAGTCTGGTTCAGTAGGAATCACAATTGTGGGAAAGACTGCTGACCTGACAGTTATACAGAAAACCATCATTGACACACTCCATAAGGAGGGAAAGCCTCAAAAGTTAATTGCAAAAGAAGTTGGATGTTCCCAAAGTGTTGTATCAAAGCACATTAGTAGAAAGTTATGTGGAAGAGAAAAGCGTGGAAGAAAAAGGTGCACAAGCAGCAGGGATGACCGCTGCCTGGAGAGAATTGTCAGGAAAAGGCCATTCAAAAGTGTTGGGGACTTTCCAAAGAGTGGACTGAGGTTGGAGTCAGTGCATCAAGAGCCACCACACACAGACGGATTCTGGACATGGGCTTCAATGAACAACAAACAACATCAGAAGCATCTTACCTGGGCTAAAGAAAAACAGAACTGGTCTGTTGCTCAGTGGTCCAAAGTCCTCTTTTCTGATGAGAGCAACTTTTGCATCTCATCTGGAAACCAAGGACCCAGAGTCTGGAGGAAGAATGGAGAGGCACACACTGCAAGATGCTTGAAGTCCAGTGTGAAGTTTCCACAGTCTGTGTTGATTTGGGGAGCCATGTCATCTACTGGTGTTGGTCCACTGTGCTTCATTACGTCCAGGGTCAACACAGCCAGGAAATTTTGGAGCATTTCATGCTTCCTTCCACAGACAAACTTTATGTGGATGCTGACTTCATTTTCCAGCAGGATTTGGCACCTGTCCACACTGCCAAAAGCACCAAAACCTGGTTCAGTGACCGTGGGATTACTGTGCTTGATTGGCCAGCAAACTCGCCTGACCTGAACCCCATAGAGAATCTATGGGGCATTGCCAAGAGAAAGATGAGAGACATGAGACCAAACAATGCAGAAGAGCTGAAGGCCACTATTGAAGCATCCTGGTCTTCCATAACACCTCAGCAGTGCCACAGGCTGATAGCTTCCATGCCACGCCGCATTGAGGCAGTAATTGCTGCAAAACGGGCCCAAACCAAGTACTGAGTACATGTACATGCTTATACTTTTCAGAGGTCCGATATTGTTCTATGTACAATCCTTGTTTTATTGATTGCATGTAATATTCTAATTTTCTGAGATTGTGGATTTGGGGGTTTCATGAGCTGTAAGCCATAATCATCACAATTATGACAAATCACAGCTTGAAATATCTTGCTTTGCATGTAATGAGTCTATCTCATGTATTAGTTTCACCTTTTAAGTTGCATTACTGAAATAAATGAACTTTTGCATGATATTCTAATTTTTCGAGTTTGACCTGTATAGTTAAAATTGTTGCTACATTTTAAAGTGGAATTCCTGTCAGCATTTTTGGGGACTTAGTTTCCCTGTTCTGGTTATCAGTTTTTAAACATCCCAATTCATAGAAAAATCCTTAAATGCTGCCAAAAATATGTTTGGTTCAATTGAATCATACATAGAATGGTATTTTCTAATTAAATACCAGTTAACACAGGAAAAATACAGAACAAATTTAGATAATTTCTTCGTGGAATAAATTCAACAAATTATTTTAGATGGGCAGATCAGTAATTCAATTAAAAATATGAAATAAAGAATGGATGTAAAATAAAAAGGAGACATAAACATTCCCTTCGAAAAGATGTAAGAATGGTAAAGCTCCAATGTCATGATATTAATCCTCCCTGCAGACCTCAGAGAGAGAGATCAAAAGATTGCCTTTCCTAAAGACCCAGTGGGTGTAAAATAGTTGGAGACCACGGGTAAATTCAATTTAAGTTGCAGTATAATAAAAAAAAAAATCTAAAATGCACGACTGCAACACCATAAGATACACAGAAGCTTATCATTTTGAAAATAACTAGGAAACTTAGCACTTTGGCTCTGTCTGGGAAAAATCAAGAAAAATATTTTGTCTGGTTTACAGGAATTTTATCTTTCTGAAACTACCAATACTGCTATAAATGCAGTGATTTGGGAACTCACTATCTAAATGTATAATATCTACAGGTTTCTTGGAAAGTTTGATAGGAAGAACCGCAGTTTCTTTCTTCACTTCATTCTGCTTGGTTAAGTTTATACCCAATTTGCAGACAAGTGAATGTGAATTTACGGGCCTTGGAAGACATTAGTTACATAAATTTAAAAGTCATAAAAAAGAAACCAAAGTCTGGATCATGACTTAATTGGTTTTAGCCCACTAGAACAAAAATATGTAATAAAAGAATGATGATATTATGTGGAAAATCAAAAATATAAATATTCAAAACTAGTTTCGTTTGAGTAACCTAGTACCTGAGAAATTCACTATTAGCACATGACTAAGAAAGTCATTCTTGAAGATATGTTTATCAAACCTCTGGTATTCAGAAAGCTGCACAAATTTGATTAAGATTTAAAAACATTCATTTTTTCTCTTTCCAGAAAGAACATCCTTATGTTTAGTGAGAAATTACTTTTTAAACTGCAAGCCTCAAACTAAGAATCAGTTCTTTTATTTTTTTTCACATTTGAAGATAACTTCAAACAGCTATGTTCCTGGTACTAAATTTCTTGTGCAGCTGGGCTTGAAACAGTGATTCTGTGAAGGTCTTTTCCACATTTGATCACTTTAGCTGCCCAGAATCATTGGGAACTGGGTGACATATAAATTTGTATAATAAGTAAATAGTTAATTGGATTATATGGACTGTATTAGACATATGGATGACTAACTAGTATGCTTTATATGACTCTTGTATAGAACCTGTCTACAGAAGTTCATTATCTTCCTTCTGCCACTCAGGTTGAAATGTCATTATAAAGTAATGATGGGAAATCTATCCCTGAGGTCACACACAACCTTTGAAATTCTGTTTGTGGTTCCCTCTCCAACTAAAATTACAGAAAATGTAGGATCTTGCTTTTGTTTTATTTTTTATTTTTTGGTAGAAATACTTTATATGAAAATGACTGTATAAACCATAATGTAGGATTTCCATAGTTAGGAAAAATAAAGTGAATCTTATCCCAACTTACATAAAAAAGAAAAAAAGGGGGGAAAAGAGAAGGAAGGAAACCCTAATTGTTCACATATATGATATTTCGTATAATAGGTGCAGCCATTTGGTAGTCCATCTCTTAAGCATTCAGTGTGATTTCAGCCACTTGTTTTTAAAGAAAATAAATACTCTTGGGCTCAATTTGTCTGCAAAGCTGCATTTAATAGTTTGGATATAAGTATTCTTCTACTTCATCAAATTCATTAAAACTAGAAATTTTATTGTAAAGATTTCTGGAAGACACCTTACAATTCATGTCCAAAACTAATTTGATAGCAACATATCTGAGATCCTCTCTTGATGAAAAAACATGCAACATGAATGATTTGCTTTTCTGACTTTGTCAGAAACCAGAAACAGTGCATTAGGAACTGGAAGATTCATTGTAATAGTCAGTATACCTTACAAAAAAGAAAACACCAACTAGAGAACATTTTTTTAATCTACAAAGAATTTCCCAAACTATTTGCATTTGAAGAAGCAACATAAAAATAAGACTTTTAAAAGCGTTATTGTTTAAAATCTACTGAAGTCTATGATAACATGTTTATTGTATTCAGTTGGATCAGACATACTGTAATATTGACTCTTATATATCAACCAAATAATAGTGTTTTATTTTAAAAAATAAATAATAATCATTTGGTGATTAGATTATGCTTTTTATGTATGTGAACTTTTCACAAAGTTTTTATAACTCAATTCGTTACTAATGAGTCTGGATTTAAATTAGGAAACTAAAGCAGTGGTCTTTTGGGTTAGTGGGAATGTTTAGAAGTTTGAGAGTGGCTTTTTGGGACTGTCACATAATGGTTATCATGACTGATGTGGCCACTTAGAAAAATAATGGATTTCAACCAGCTAAAAATAACCTGAAAAAAAGGAGAAACTTTCTGACAGTGAGAATGATCAACCAATGGAACAGCTTGCCCTCGGAAGTTTTTGGAGCGTCATCACTTGAGACTTTCAAGAAGAGATTGGACTGCCATCTGTCAGAAATGGTGTTGGGTCTCCCACTTGGACGGGGGGTTGGAGTAGATGACCTATAAGGTCCCTTCCAACTCTGATTATCTGTTATCTAAAAATGTTTCTTCAGTAGGACCCAATGCATTATTGATAATGCAGTTTATTGCAATTGATTTTCAGGCCGAAGCTTTGCTTTCTACATGTTATCTTTCCATTTTCTTTTTATCAACATTCTCCTAAAAAGTAAAATTGGGGGAAGGGAGAGATCTTGATCAGAGTCAAGCAATACACTAGTGCAGGGTGTCAAACAGGTGGTCCACATGTCAGATGCATCACATGCAGGCCACACCTACCCTGGTTTCTCAAAGGTGAAAAAACATCACTATACATTATGCAATGTCATGTGACATGATCGAGTTTGACACGTGTGCACTAGTGAGCCATTTTCATTACTGTGTGCTGTTTTACAAGGGGTACATTCGTTGCTTTTTTGAGTTAAAAATTGAAAAGGAAACTTAGAAACTTCTTAATTAGGCCATTGTGGATAAAAAATTGCTTTGGAGTTTTGTTGTTTTGACAGAGCAAATAATTAATAAATTATTTTACTCTTAATGTAAACAAATGAATTGATGATTAATGCAATGTTTCATGTCTGAGAGATCAATTCACTTTTTCCCCTAGATTATTGTGTCATGCAATGAAGGATCACATTGTAAGAGTTGCAAATGAGGCAGAGTTTATTTTGAACAGACAAAGAGCTGAAGATGTACACAAACATGCAGAATTTGAGGTAAGCCTCAGTTGTTGAAACTCTGGAGTTCTGTTTTCACTTAACTTGTCATCATTTGAAAAATAGATTTTGAAAGGAAAACTTAGACTATTGTTATTCAAAATCTATATTCATTTTAATAGAAATCATGCATATTAATTTAAACTCTACAGAAAAAAATAGTGTTATATTTAGAATCTTCTTTATTCACATATTTAAAAGTAACAGTATTCTTCTGATATTGCTGGTGTAGATTACCAATTCCATTACAGTTTAAATGTAAATTTTGTTATTAGAATTGTGTGAAATATCTGCTGCATTATGTTGTTTATTTTTACAAATAACTCAAGACAATGAACATGTCCTCCTCCTATTCTCCCTGCAACAATAACCCTGAGAGATTACTTGGGCTATGAGAAAGTGACTGGCCCAAAGTCACTCAACCAGTTTTTCATGACTAAAATGGGATTAGAATATTTTTATTGGAAAGATTGAGCAGAGAATTCCAGAAGTATCTACTGAGAATATATACTCTCAGCAGTGTGTGTGTGTGTGTGCGCGCGCGCATATACATACTTGCATACTGTCAGCAGTCATACAAGGTGTGAAAGTCATCCTCGCTGTCTGCTTCAGGCTGTACACATCTAAATTGAGCACCAGTTATGTAGTAGAATTCTAGAGGTGGAAGGTACAGAAAAGGAATCATTTTATACTATGTGGGAAAAAGCAGTGGTAAACTGCTCCTGTATTTTACCAAGAAAACCACATTAATAAAAAGATTGCCTTAGTACTGAGGAAAAACTGAGGATCTTTTGGAATATAATGGTGTTTATGATGTGGCTAGTTTAAAGTCTTCCAGATGTCTAATTGCTGAGGTTTCCATGCAGGAAAAGAAAATCCAAAGATGCAAAGATAGAATTACAGTGGGAACATGAAATATAAATATAAACTTGAAAAAGTTCAACATAATGAAGGGTAAAATGAATTGAATACACATTGACATCTTAGATGCTAGCAAATTGAAATGAATATTGGATACTTCCAGTATTCCACTGTTTACAACTCAGGACATGAACAACAAGGAACAGTATATTCAGCAAAGGCATAGCAAAAATAGTATTTGGCCACTATGCTATCACTAACTGAACAATAACAATTAGACTTAATAGGCAGTCCTTTAATATGACAGTTATTCACATTTATGCTAAAATCAAGAATACAGAAGAACAAGACATTGATGAGTTTTATAAACAAATTCAGGTTTTAATCAACAGAACATGCAAACAAGAATAGCAAAGTTGGAAATATAAAGGAGGAATATTTTCAGGTACTACTGAAACCCAAGAAAGAGAAGCAGTGAACTGGATGTTAGAACAAACAATGGAAATTGCCAAGAAAAAAAGAGATACTAAAACCAAGAAAGACAAAGCTTCCAGGAAAGAATGAATAATTTCAGAGAGCTCTTAAAGTGAAATGAAGCAGTATTACAATAACAGCTGTAATGATACTGAAGATGGAAACCGATACAGAAAAATGAGACAAGTTTCTCAAAATATTTCTGAACCCCAGAAAAGGATTTCAACTTCAAATTGACACCAATGAATTGATAGTAACTGATTCAAAGTAAATTAACATAAGGCAAAAGAAAACTGAAATAGTATGTAATAGAAATTTCAACATTTAAAATATGTTAGAAATTCCCTTCTCATACTTGAAGATGAAGTTAGATTTTATCATTACCAAATTGGAAGGCTCCAGGAATTGGTGAATAGTCACAGAAAAAACAAAGAATGAGATCTTAATCAAGCTATGCCAGCAAATCGGTAGGATGAGACTGGGACTAACAGACTGGAGGATATAAATCTGAATTCCAGTATCAAAGAAAGAATACTCAACAGAGTGTGCAAACTATTATACAATATCCTTAATTTCACACATTGATCAAATAATGCTTATCTCCAACATTGTTTAGATTCCTACATGGAAAGGGAGATGCCATATGTTCAAGCTTTAGAAAAGATTGAGGAAGAACATATTATGAATGCACACTGAATAATTGAATAAACTGTAAAATATCCTCAAAACAGTATGCATTTCATTCATTTCAGGAAGACTTCGAGTTTGTTGATTATGTCAAACTGTGGAATATGCTTATTGCTCACCATGTATATGATATATAAAGATTGTCAAAGTAAAGAAGTTGCTTTTCTGCCATTGTAATTCCTAATATGCTAAGCAACAGTCCTGAGAAACTCAAAACGATATGTGGGAACCACATTCAGAGTTATATGCTCTGGGATCATTTTCTGTCCTCCACAGGATTCGTAAATAGTTCACAGAGACACATATTACCCAATCCAAATGAGATCCCTGGAATTGTGACCTTATCTGGACTTAATTTTATTATGTGATTCCAGATTTTGTTATTCCTAATCTACCCATCCCTTTTGATTAAACCCTTTGCCTTGTATAACTGCACTGGATGATAGTTTCCAGTTCCATTTTTCTGGAATGTTTTTACCTGCTGTCTCTGTCACATCAATTTTGGTCCCATTCCATTGAATTGTAAATAAATTTTTAAAAAATGTATAATTCTATTTAAATGCTCATGATACACTTTTAACTCACATCAAGGTTCAGATAGAAAGAAATTTATTTATTTGTTTGTTTGTTTATCCATCCATCCATCCATCATCTCACAGTAAAGATTATGGTCTTACCACTCATTAGAGAAACTTTACTATTTAGACTCCTGTCTATTCATCCTTGGGAGTTGGCACAACATATGTTGTTGTCTTTCCTCCTTTGTATTATATTCTATATATTCTTCTAAATAACAATTTATCATGTTTGGTAGGATAGAAGAACTGTCTGTCTGTCTCTCTTGCTATTACTTGAATTACAAATCAGTCTTGTTACTTTTTTTTTTTTTTGGCAAAGATTAAAAACAGATCTTTGACTTACATTTCATTCATGTATATGTATCTGTATCTGTATGTATATGTACATATGTATTTGTGTACACACACACACACACACACATATACACACCATACATTGCATTGCAAACAGAATCTTACCAAACATATTCTAAATATTTTGTCTTTAAATTTTAAAGATCATATTTGCAATTAAGTATATGTCAAACTGAAATTTCATACAGCTTCAGTGGTAAATAACATTTGATATTTATCAGAGCATTCTGCAGTAAACTTAAGATGACAGTAGAAGATTGAGTTATCTGCCCTTTGAAGAATTTATTGCAGTATAAGATCTGTCAGAAACATAGACAAAATGAAAATATTCAATTAGATTCCAGCTTCAGTTAGCAAACACAATTTAGAATATTAACCAAATTCCCTTAAGGAGAAATCTTAAGTCAATTTTCTAGTGAGCAAACAAAGACATTTCTGAGGTTGCTTTAAAAACGTAAGTCCTTAACTTTTAAAAATATTACTATTGCATAATAAGCAAAACTAGCTTTTTATAAAAATTAAAAATAAAATTTCAGCATATGAATAGCAAATATTTCAAATCACTCATCACAATCCCTTGACCTAAAAAAACAAACAAAAACTGCTCCAGTAGAAGTGTGTGTTGAAAACTGAATTCTTAAATACACACAGAAAATTGTTTGAAAAGCTTGTTAACATAATTAAGAATTCTCGTCTAAAGTTAAGAAGTGTAATTAAAAGAATGAATGAATATCTTTATTATTATGGTCACTGACTAGTATTACAAACAAAAACACGTTAAAAGTGGTGGCACAGTGGTTAGAATGCAGTACTTCTGCAGTTTGGCAGTTCGGGTCTCACCGGCTCAAGGTTGACTCAGCTTCCATCCTTCCAAGATCGGTAAAATGAGGACCCAGATTATACAGCAAAAACATTTAAACTTATACACTGCTTCACAGTGCTTTACAGCCCTCTCTAAGCAGTTTACAAAGTCAGCATATTGCCCCCAACAATCTGGGTCCTCATTTTACTGACCACGGAAGGATGGAAGACTGAATCAACCTTGACCTGGTCATGATTGAACTGTAGCAGTCAACAGAATTAGCCTGCAATACTGCATTCTAACCATTGCGCCACCATGGCTCTATATATCCTATATACTAGGCCTGTCAAATTGCCGCATATGGCCCATGCAGGTCGCACCCACTCCAGTTCTGCAAAGGCAAAAAACATTGCAATATGTCACAATATGGCCTGTGATGCGATCGGGTTTGACATGCATTTATTATTATTTTTATAAATAACTCAAGGTAATAGAGATCTTTCTCCTATTTTCCCCACAACTACCACCTGTAAAGTGGGTTGACCTGAGAGAGAGAGAGTGGCTCAAGGTCACCCAATTGGCTCTCATAGCCAATGCTATGAACTCCCTCCTGAAAGGGCTACCTAGAATATAGATCTTAGGAATTTAGATTGGACCCTTTCAAGAGGAGTAAGGGCAATGAACAGTCCTAGCTGGCTATTGGAAAGTACGGTACTTGTTCATAAGTCTTAATATAGCTTCAATGCTGCTGCGATATATTATGCTCCTTTGGTAAAATGAAAAGTGTGAATTGTAAATTGCATTTATTAAGTTCACATCATCCGCTTGTTGCACAAGCAATGCATCTGCTAGACAAACAGCAGCCTTCTTGGGAGGGAAGTTATCTTCTACCAGGGAAGAAGAAAGTTCTATAAGCTGTGAACTTTCCATTTCTGCCTGTAGATCCCATTCCAAAGAATTACAGGTGTTTTTTGTCTTATGACCACAATTGGAATGGGAATTTTCATTGCTAAGTGATACAATTGTAAAGCAAGACATCATATGCTTCCATTGCTTAGCAATGGTAATCTTGAAAGTCCTACTTACTACTGTTAACTGAGAATCATGGATTTTTAAGTGACTAGCCTACCCAATTCAATCCATTCTGTACTTGGTCCATCCCAGCAACAGACCTCAGTAAGGAACTCCCCCTCCCACTTGTCTATGCCCCTCATCTCTTCCCTTTTGGCTGCCCTGTACCATTTCCTGTGAAGCAGTAGGGAACCCCAGAATCATGATATTCTGGGACTGTTTGCTATGCCCAGGGAAACTGCCTCAGTCCTGTCCCAACCACATTTGCCTCACCACCTTGCACTCTAAGATTTCCACTGCTCTGTTGATTTTTTTGTCTTCTTACTTCTGCTGAGGCATTACTGGCTTGGCTGCTGTGTTGTGCTGTGCTGAGACTGGGCTCTGTTGCACCCCCCCCCCCAAAAAAAAGAGTCAAAAGCAGCTCCAGAACTATAGGTCCCATTGCACTGCCATTCAGCTCCAGCCCAATTCACAAACATGGAACAAAGAGCCTTTTTCATGCACCATGGCTCTGAGCTTCATCACATGATGCAGGGCTGCAGCAACAGCTATAATTTGTGTGTGTGTGTACACACGTGTAAATTAAAATAGCAAATTAAAAGATAAAATAGAATAAAATAGCATAGATTCAGAGCTGCTTGCCCATTGTCCTCATTAGAATGCCCTGCCCCCACATATTTGAAAACAATGAACAATATGTAATTCTCCTTTAACATAAGAAGGATAAGAAAATTTTATTACATCATTTGTCCATTTTCTCTAAAAAGCCTATTTCACAGTTAATATCCATTCATTCTATTAACTTCTATAATTACTCAGAATGAAAAATGAAAATTTGATTTAACTGTCCAATAAGCTGATGAAATATTAACCTCATTACTGAACAGTATTATTGTACTAATTGGTGTTTCTTTCTACAAATAGGTAAATTGAAAAATTAATTAACCCCTTGATGTCCGTGGTCTTAAAATACATTTAACTAAAACATGCTTAACCTGATGGAGAAATATGCAATGGTTTTACATTATTCAAATATGCAGTTTTTATACTTTTTCATATTAGAAAACAAAATATATTTCAAATTATTATGAATACCATCTCGAATGATATCAGACAGAATGCTTTGAGACATGTTTTAAAAAGTGCCACATGGTGACAATAACCCCTTTTCTTTCTATCACCTCTTCCTTTATTCCCCCATTCCCCCCAATTCTCACATGTTCATTGAGTACAATTTATTATTCTATAGGTTTGAAATTTAATGGCAAAACATATCAATATTTATTTGTATAACCTACAAGACAATTTGTTCACCCCATTTGCAAATCTATACATTATAATGTTAATTCATATCAATATTATCCAGAAAGCTGCAGGGTTTGATGAAATACTAGCACAATTGCTTAAAAGTCTAACAAAATGGTGCAGTTAAATTGCTACACATGATTGATAAGAGGTACCAAAAAAATCACAGCTGTGACAAAAGTCTATTTATATTCTAATTCCAATAAGTGATCAAGACTAAAAAACTGTTCAAACTACTGAATAAGTGCACTTAGTACATAATTATGTTAGTAACATAATACTTAAGATTTGAAGTCCAGACTTTAACAGTATTGGGAACAGGAACTGATAAATATATAAGTTTGATTCAAAAGTGACATGGATATTGCTAACATTCAGAAGTTATGGGAAGGCAAAGAGGTTCCCCCCCCAAAAAAGTATAGGTAATCCTCAACTTATCACCACAATTGAGCCCAAAATTTATGTTGCTTGAGTGAGACAGTTGTTAAATGTATTTTGCCCCATTTTACAACCTTTTTTTGGCACAGTTGTGAAATGAATCACTGCATTTGTTAAGTTAGTTAACCGTCCGCTTAACATGGTTGCTAAATGAATCTGAATCTGAATCCCATTGACTTTGCTTGTCACAAAAGATGATCACACATGATCCTGGACATTGCAACCATCATAAATGTGAACCAGTTGCCAAACATCTAGATTTTGATCAAATGACTATGGGGATGCTGCAACATTTGTAAGTGTGAAAAATGGTCATAATAATTTCTTGCAGTGATGGAAGTCCAGGACTACCTATATTTTTGCTTTGATAGCTTCTGACAATTGTCCAATTGTAATAATTTCTTTAAAAGATGGGTGAACTGAAAAATTGTTATGAAGACCAGGAAATAATAGTACTAATGGAATATGGAGCCACTAAATGCTTCTAAATTCTAACCTTATTCATTTAACATCTATAGAATATGTTATAAAAATGCTCAAATAAAAGATATAAAAACTGGTGTTATTACTGGGAGAAACATAACCTCAGATATGCAGCTGGTGTAATGCAAGGAAGATTTTAAGGGTTTTCTTGTTGAAAGTAGAAAGTAAGGGCAGAAGTTGATCAGCCATTGAAGATTTAAAAAGTTTTTGTTTTCAGTGTGTAGGTTTCACTATTTCAGATTTGTATTGTTTGTCTTGTCATGCTTATATTAATTGTATATCTCAGGAGATCTAGTTAGACAGAACACAGTGAAAATTATTTTTAGAAATAATAAATGTTAGTTTAAACAGCATAGACATTCAAATAGAAACTAAATTAAGCCTCATGATCAATTATCACAATTAAGTTTGTGAGGCTATAAGAGAAGCCATTTTTTACATTAGGTTGTGATGCTGAATTTTAGGCAAATTTAAACTGTCTTCTATGAATATATTGGCAAAAGACTACCATCTGTACTGCTTCTTTTGCAATATTTTCAAGTCAGCTTTGTGCTATATACATTAATGTAATATTTACAAGAATAGACTTAGAATAACTTTATTGTCACTTTAAATGTACAATAACTGGCATATGTTAACATAAAATTTCATTGCATACAGCTCTCAAAGGGTCACTACCTCCAATATACACTACATAAACATGACAAAAAAGTATGCGTGCACCCACTTGCCCAAATACTATGAACATACATACAGAGAAACAACACAGTCTAATTCGGATGTATACAAGTACACGGTGAAAAAAATGAATCAGACAGATGGCATAGGGAATAAAGCTATTATATAATCTAGTAGTCCTGTTAGAAATACTTCGAAACCTCCTTCCCGAGTGGAGAAACAGAAACTGATCATAAAGTGAGTGTGTGGAGCAGTGGTGGGATTCAAATTTTTGTACTACCAGTTCTGTAGGCATGGCTTGGTGGTCGTGGCAGGGAAAGGATACTGTAAAATCTCCAGTCAGAGGTGGTATTTGTCGATTCTCTGAACTACTCAAAATTTCCGCTAACGGTTCTCCAGAACTGGTCAGAACCTGCTGAATACCACCTCTGGTGTAGAGTCTCTAACAATGCTTTGAGTATAAGCAAGTAGCACTTTTAAGCAGTATTCTGAATAACAGGAAACAAGCTTCCTATAATCTTCTCAGCTGTCCTTACCACTCTCTCTGTGGACCTTCTATTTGAGGCACTGCTACTACCAAACTAAACAGTGATGCAGTTTATTAAAACGGTCTCAATCATATCTCTGTAAAAAGTAGTCAGCACCAAAGCAGAAAGATGATAATGTAATAGGTAATGTTTTAAACATCTTATTGTTGCTTTCACAAAATAATTCCTATGCAACAACTTACCTATTTACAAAATTATTGCTATGCTAGTTACAAAATAAAGAAGCCAGATTGATGTGGGGTTTTTTTGCCACCCAATCTCACTTATCTTTATCTCTTTTCTACTAGTAAGGTTTCATTCACCATTTTATTTTCTAAGATTGCCTATGGAGCCTATATAACACCCAGAGGCATTTTTTAAAAATAAAGCTAAGGATGAAGGCTGAGAATTCACAACAGGGTAACTTCTTATTAAAAATAAGTTTACAAATAAGAGTTCTTTAAAAATTAGAGATAGAGCAGATAACCTAAAAAAGCAATAAAGGGGAGGGGTTATTTTTTTATTAGCATTTATAGACATCATGTGACTTGATGAATTTAGAAGCAAAGGATATAATATGTTTATTCCATTCAGATTTTCATTGAAATATTACATATGTCACATTGTGCCTTAATTTTCAGTGATCTACAATAAATTTTCTGAATTTTGTTACAAAAATATGAGTCAGAAGATATGGTTAGCATGTAATAAAAATGAAGAATCAGTTTGTAAGGAAGCATGAATTTTTCATGAATGAGATCTAGGTTCTATATTATTTATCTCTCGGAGCTATTGATCTTCATATGCAGCAAAAAAAATTCTGGATTTTCATTTTCTAAAAAAAAATATTTTAATAACAAATGAAAAAAGTGAGGGCTATATTTTGCTTAATTAATCAATGCATTATAGTTATCCTTGTCAAGTTCACTGAAATATGTTTTATGTAAAATATTTAATAAAACACTTTTAATAAATGTGCGTAGAATTGTATCTCTGTGTTTTAAAAACAATACTCTCCTCTTTTTTGCTCTCTTTCAAAAAGTATCTTTTAAGAGTCATTGGGAATTGTGTGTGATGTTGCTGACACAGAAATCCTTGGGGCAAGCATGAATATTTTTTACTTGTACCCATTTTTGGATATTTATAGTACACCTTGTCTTGGGTACACTTCTGCTATATAGGCTGCATCGGTTACCAGTCTGTTTCCAGGTCAAATTCAAGGTTCTTCACAGGTTGACCTATGAAACCCTATATAGCATAAGACTGGGTTATTTGAGGGATTTTCCAGGTTCATCTTCCATCCCACCAGATCCAATAGAATGGGCATGTTACCGGATCTGTTGCCCAGGGGGATTCATTTCTTGGGCCCTAGGTAGTCCACTATTCTGTCACTACAGCTACATTTGGGATCTAGAGTTGAGGTTGGCCTCATCACTCCTAATTTTGAAGGTCCCTCAAGATCTGGTTATGTCAGCAGGAGTGGGAAGTACATGGGACAGGTAACCTCGTGAAGTATCATCCTTACTGTCAATATTTCTCTGCCTATTGGTTTCATTTTTACTTTTATAGTTTTTAATGCTTTTTAATAATTGTTATATAATGTTTTTAGATAATGACTGTTTTATATCTTTGCTGTTTCATTGGATTGTTATACACTGCCAAAAGGTTGCCTTTTGGGTCTTGGGCGGACATATACATTTGATAATGAATGAATGAATGAATAAATGAATAAATGAATGAATGAATGAATGATATCTTCAAGTTTAGGAATAAATAAATTTTATTGTGTCCTATGCATAGTTTAAATCATAGTTTAAATCAGCAAAGCTGGCTGAGGAACTCTAGGAGTTGAAGTCCACAAGTCTTAAAGTTGCCAAGGTTGGAGATCCCTGGTTTAAATGATTTTTTTTAAAAAGAAATGTTTAGAGATAGTAAAACAAGCTTAAGTTATTTGCCTAATGAAATCATAAGCATCACTTCTCTTTTTAGTCTCAATGTGCCCAATATGCTGCCGACAGAAGAGAAGAGGAGAAGATGTGTGATCACCTTATCAGTGCAGCCAAGCATCGTGATCATGTTACCGCAAATCAGCTGAAGCAGAAAATACTGAATATTCTTACAAACAAGCATGGTGCTTGGGGAGCTGTTTCATATAGGTATGTTGTTAATTAATTATTATAGGCATGTTGTTAATTATATACTTCTGATCTGGTATTTTGAATGGATGTGAGCATTTATGATACAAATAACCGGAATCAATTCCTGTTCATGCAATTATTACATTGTAAGGATAATCTTGAACTTAACTGAATTGTAAAGTACTCCTTTAGCTTTCATTACTTCCTCTTCCTCTTTATGCTATCTTATTTCTGGCCTAAGCCTAACCCAAAGTCACCTTAGCCAGCTCTCACATCTAAAGCAGAAGTACAACTCATGATCTGATTTCTAGCCTGATAACTTAATTATTAAACCAAACTTAATATACTTGAAACAAATTTTCAATTTTTAAAATATTTTAGTGTAATCATTCTCTTACTTTTTAAATTTTTTCATGTGTTTGATATATGCAATTTCACACAGTATATACAGTATACTTTTACTACCTTTTACTATAACTGCAAATTTAATTTTTTTAGCCATAGGTTGAATCTTCATAGTCTTAGATAAGCCTTAGGTCCCGGGCAACATTTTTTCCTGTTAAAAGACATTAATATATGAATGAAATGTAATATTTTATTTGCTTCTTTTCAACTATTTGCTTCTCAGAAATAATAGTAATAGATCTGGTTCACACTAGTTACTGGAGCTATAATTATCCATAATATGTTTAAGCAGTATTGACTCCAGTATGTATTTATTTAAAACCAGTGTTGGGTCAAATCACACAAAAATTATTATTTCATTTCTTATATAATTTATTAAAAATAAATAGCATATAAAAGATAAAGCATATGAAGATCAGAATCATTTTCTGCCTGTGTGGTAGTACTTGAATAAAATATTCCTCTTCCTCTACTATCAAGCTCACATCAGTCCTGATTCTTGCTTGAGTGAATAATAAATTGGGATGGGGAGTCATTGCAGCTGAGGTAGTATGAAACTATCCTTCCCGGTCATCAAGCAAGAATTCTGTCATGCTTCCCCTACACCATTTGACATCCATGTCAAATGGTCCAACGTGTAATAGAAATGTTAATAATTCTGATTCTGTCCGACAAGTGTTTCAAATCTGTATGCTGATCTCTGTTCACTGAGAGCAACATGTATGGAAAACTATCAGTCCCTACAATTCGATGCATTCAAATGGAGATACTGTCTCTACTCCATTTATATGAATGAAAAATGTTTCTGAACATGTATCTGTATAACTCCAGTGAAATTAATTTATTATAAACTTCATCTATATAAGCTGCTGCACATCTAGTATGTTTATAGCAATGTCATAGTCTCTTTTCACACGGAAATCTGTTGAAATGAAGGAAATATGTATAGGGCAGGAAAGGAGAAGTATATAAAAAAGTACATTTCTTTCTCTTTGTCTTGCAATGATACCTATCTTTATAAACATTGCTATTTATTGACAGCATTCTTCTCATAAAAATGTATAAACATATACTTTTTACAATGTATGTATATTTTGTATGGTAACTAGAGAACAGGAAATAAATTTACATCATTGTCTTAGGACATTATTAATTTGAGAATCCTATAATTTATAATGAAATATGTGATTTTTACTATAATTTTTATAGGTTAAATTTTAATATTCCTGACTGGTGTCATTCTAAGGCTCTCAATTCAGAGGCCTCCAATTACTGACAAAGAATAAAGAATAGTTCTCGTATCAACACTTGGAATTATTTATTGCTTTATCTTATTTAAAATAGGGGTTTTTTTTAAATCCCTTTTTTTTTAAAAAAAAAAAACACCTTTTTAAAAAATAGTCAAAAATATTTTTTTTAAATCAGCCACTAAAGCTTATTTAGAAAATATATTTAAAACATACATTAAATCATTATAGAAAACATATCATGCTCTTCATCTTTATGACCGCATCTTCTTTTCTTCAGCAAATGATGGTTATTTTTCATCAAATACAATAAAGTAATTTTCAAGCATGGAATGATGGAGTGGGGAGAGATAAATAGAAATATTAGATAAATACTTCACAGCTGAGGTAATATACATGTCCAATTAGAATGGGACAGATTGAGGGGGGGGGGAGAATACAATCTCAAAGCTCAGCATTCTGACTTCATAACAATTTATTCACAGTTTAAAATACCAGGATATTACATTCTATTTTAGCAGTGACTCTCTTACTGTATTTCACATATCTTTTAATAACCTTTTTGAATGAAAGTTTATGAAATAAATTTCAAGATTATTTTCTGTAAGCTGATGATGTATGTTCTTTTCCTGAAGTTATATCAGAAAATCAATATTTGTAAAATTGAAACAGTATAGGTTTATATTGATCTATGTGGCTAAATCAAAACTACAGGCTTTGTAGCAGCTTTTTCAGACAGCAACCTACCTACCAGTGGCAACTATCAATTTTAGCCTTCTACTGATAAATCAGCTTGAAAATTGGATGTCAGATTTTTTCAGTGAAGTAGTGATTTTTGTATGCCCTTTAACCTTTTCTTATATATTAGATTGGTTTATAAGGCTAAGCTTACCTTCTGTAGCCAATTTGTTACACACACACACAGAGAGAGAGAGAGAGAGAGAAGGGGAGAGAGAGAAAGAGAAAAGAAACTTTTGAATGGGAATATTTTCACAAATAAAGTTGTTGAAACAAATTTTATTTCCCATTTTATATTTGCATTAGATTCCTGATATTTAAAATAAATTCTACTTTAATATGGCAGAAAGCATTGCTTTAATAAATGAGGACATCTTGATTTGTTTTTGTGATATTTAACAATTGTTCTAAATACCAATTACAGTTCTGAAGGAAGAGTTTCAACTGTTAAATTCATATGTGTACTTCCTTTTTTAAAAAATGAGACAAATGGCTCTATGTATCTTATGACTTAGAAACCCAAATCTCTTCTGAAAGAAGTTGTATAGTATTTGTTGACTCTACTCCAAATCATAATTTAACTTAAAATATTGATTAAGAATTCTTCTGATGGATAATTAGTACTTGCTGGAGAAAAATGTGGCATGTATTGATCTAGATGGAAGTATTTCAATAAGTTTCCCTTGGTTAATAGTGTCATCTATACAGTTGATATAAATAGTAACATAGAGGCACATTATAATTTGTAATGAAATGAACTACTTTTATTCCTTTCTGAATCACCTTCACTCATATTTTGTTAAACTGAATAGCCTTGTCCTTGATAGAACAAGATTCTTATTGCATTTCTGATCTATATAAATGTCAAGCCTCTTAAAATAGTAATGCATTTTCTTTATTAACACAAAAATAAAAAAATTTCTACTAGATCTATTGGCATAATCATTCAACTGCCTATCTGTTTTGTGAGAGCTGAAAGCAACTTACATACATACATAGTGTTCTGTCCTTCAGGTTTTTCTAATGATAGTAACCTATGAGGTACTTTAGTAGGTTAGGCTAAGTTAACATGACTGGCTCAAAGACACTAGTGAACTACCATAGGAGACAATGGGATTCACTTAGTTTCCATAGTCTTTATGAAAATAATATTGTCTTGCAATAATAACTTCAATAATGTTACATTGTGAAGTAATTCTTGTATTTCTTAAAGGTAAATATCAAGTCAAATCTATTATTGCCCTGTTAAAATTACTGAAGAATTGAGATAGTTCTAGATTTGATTCTAAAAATTATGTTGCTAGCTGTGAATCAGTCTGTTCATATTTCATCAACACAGATTCCATGCCAAGAAAGCATATATTTTATCACCAATTAGTCTCACTGTTAATTTTTTCTTAATGCTTGAAGCTATAGCTCTTTTTTCTGTTTTTAGCTTACTGAATAACACAAATGACATATTGTTACTATGATATTTATAGACTGGACTATGACCTCTTGCCTTTCTGCTTATAGGATAAATTTAGAGAATTCAGCCATTTTCATAAATCATTCATTCTTCTGTATAGTTCTTTGACAGTAAATGGCATATTTTTAATCGTTCTACATTGTCTCTAAACTGTTTCATACAGTATTATAAGAAGGCATTCAGAGTTTAAAATGTTAAACACAATTTAATACACATAAGAAACAATGTGGAATATTTTGGTTGTGCAGATAGGTCATGTTACATGTCTCAGGAATGTTGGATACACATGTAAAATAAAAATAAAACAATTTCTGATGTCAGAAGCTTTTGTTTAAATGTTTTGGTATATTAATTTGCTTCTGAAAGTGTAGTGGAACCAATGAAAGAGGTGAAGTATATGTTATCTACAGTAGAAAGGCACTTAATTTAAACAATATTGGTAAAATAAAATAAAATCACATGAAGAATGTAATTGATAATCTTGAGTTATTATTAACCACGAGATAACAAAAGTATTTTTTTCTGGAGGTCTTGACATCAGGAGAGGTGTAACTGTTTTAAGAGTAATATATTTTATCAAGTATAACAATGCTAATGATGACACTTAAAAACAATGAGCATTAATCTGAAATCCGTTGCAGTTATCCAGGCTTACTAATTATACTATGCAGTACTTTAAGATCAGCGCCATAGCATTTGCTAAGGTTATAATTGTAAAAGGAAAGAATATGGAAAAAGAATAAATGATCTTTAATTTTAGCAGAAAATAGTAAAAAACAGTAAACAATTAAAGTACATTATTTGATTTATGCTTCTAGCACCATACAAGTATACAGTTTTCTTTATTTTATTTTTTTTCTAAAAGGTTTACTAAACTGGCACCATGTGTGGAATAGAGGAAATTTATAAGCTTCTCTTGGTGAGGCTTGTGATAGCTGGAGTAGGCTTGTTTCTTCTTTCAACACATTGTTACATATCTTTATATGAGGCACATTAATCTGTGTCTCAGACAATCTGTGAAAGAATTTGATAAGATCATATAAAACCACTGCGTATGATAAGGTATCAAAAATAGAAAATCTAAAGATCATATCAATATAAAATAAAATGTAAGATAATTTCTGAACTTCTTAGGAGTGGTGTTAGGATAGTCATATATGCAATCTTTTTTCTTTTCTTTGTTTTAATGTTTTACATATCTAAACTCAATATTACCTTTGCTGAAATTATGAAATTAGTAGGTAAATAATTACTTGAATATATAAAAGTTTGGTTCTAATTTTAAGCTATACAGCAATAATGTTTCATTTCAATGTGATTGTGAGCAATAGAAAGCAAAATTAGTTTAAACAAAACGGTATTTAGCTAGCAGTTGATCCATTTGTAAAAGAAACCACTTTATTCTCCTAAAAAAAAAATCCAATAAACCATTATTATACCCATTTTAAATTATTCCACTATTATATTTTTGATGATGATAATAAATGTCTATAATCAAAGCAAGAACCATTTAAAATAGGAAATATTATTCTCCAACAAACATATTATTCTCCGATCTTCAGAGTATTAAACTGCAAGCTAAGCCACGAGCTAAAAACATAGGTTCACTAACACAACTTCCTCAAATAAAATTTTAGTAGCTGAGGTCAATGAATATATTGTAAGGACTAGCATATTAAGTATCTCCCCTTTAAAGCTTTATATACAGTAGGAAAAAATTAAATAGATAATAAACACTAGTTTATGACTGAAGCAAAATCTATGCAACGAATTCACAATCTTGTAATTTAGTTAGAATGTTGATACTACTTTATAACAAAGTGAAAGATTAAAAAACTTTTACTGAGCTGCACATACACTGCTGAACTTTATACGTTTTTTAGAATATAAAAAACTAATATTACATTTAGAAGAACAACCAATCATTTCCAGAGCTCATATAAATAATTGTAAGCTGATAAAATTACGGGAAATGACTATACATGATCAGAATGACTTTCATCTGCCTTTTGTTAGGGCAGGCATTGATTTCACTTTTCAGCTGTGAACAGCAAGAGGCCAGCTGTGGCTAAGAAGGCAGCAAGCAATGAATTGGGCTCTCAGAAAATGCAGTCCTGAAATTACTGGAAAGAAAGGAAGGAAGGGAGAGGGAGAGGAGGGAGGGAGGGAGAGGCAGGGGAGAAACAAACAAACCCTACAACTTAAAGCTGTTTAAAAATTATATCCAATGGATTTAATTTGAGGCAAATTAAACTCTTGTACTGTGGTAAAAAAAGTAAATTCAAAAATCACAAGCCAACTTGGCTAAATATAAAAAACAACTATGTTTTATTATTTTTGCAAGCTGTGGACCTTGGCTGGGTTCAAAATCTAAGCAGGGTCAGGCTTGGATAATATTTGAGTGGGAAACCTTTAGAAAATGTCAAAGCCTTAAACTTCATTGAAAAGCTTTTTAAAAAACCCTGAAAAGGAGTGGCAAACTCAATTGTATTTCTGCCAAGAAGATTATATAGACATGTCTACAAAGTCATCAGAAATCAAGCACAATCTTAAGGGGATATTCACCATTTCTTACTAATCCAATATATAAGCAAATCTGCATTTTAATATTTTTCAGAGACTAATCAGTAAAATTAATATTAATCTAAACTCTGTACAGTTGTCCTAAAACTGCATAGCAGATATTTTTTAAAACAGTATTATATTAAAAAAAATCTTTATTCATGATCCATGATAACGTACTGTTGAACAAATATGAGTCCATTAGTGAGATACTGACAATTAACTTCAGTATTTGAATTGCTATATAGCAATGTATAGAATATCAGTATGGGTTCATTTTTGTTTTTAGATATATTTGTATTATCTACTTAAAAATTAAGTAAAGATTTTTTTCTTTTAAATTTTCTTGGGAGGAACAGTTGACTCTGGGGAAGGAAAGAAAGGTATCCTACTCACAAATTCTAATTGTAGAGTGAAATCTTCCACAATTCAGGAAGAAATTTAACCCATCAAGGTTAGTGAGCAACCAGACAAGAACTGTATAATGCAGGGGTATCAAACTCAAGGCTTGCGGGCCAGATCCAGCCCATGGGTGCTTAAATCTGGCCTGCAGAGCCGGCCTGGAAATAGCAAAGAACTGGCCGTGGTATGTCTGGCAGCCAAAACAGAGCATGGGAGGTCTGTGCGTACACCCATGTCCCGTTTTCAATCTAGGGGGCCTCTTGCAGCCCTTTGCCATCCAAAATGGGGCACTGGCGGTTCAAACCATCCTTATTTCACTGGGCCTTACATTGATTCATTCAACCCATTTCTTTAACTTTTTCCTCTCTTCAGCTCCATCAACCAGATCTGTCATGATTTTCCCTTTTCTTTTAACCAAATTATTTTTCCTTTATATTGTACAATTATTTGTGATCTAGTCTTCATTCAGACTTTTGATATACTTCTTTTATATTGGTTCTTCATATTTCTATTAAATCACTTTCACTCGTTTTTGTACTCTCTCTTATTTTTTTTAGCCACACCTTTTCTTAAGTGCCACATTTCCATTTGTAGGGCATGTCAAATTTTTCAGCTTTCAATTTACAAACATTAGCGTTTGCTCAAAAGTTGTAACATACCTATAAAGATATTTTGATTACTTTAATGTAATGTAGATGTGCTTGGTAAGTAACTACATAAATATCATAACTTTTTAAATTTTGTTTGTTTCATTTCATTGCAGTCAACTTCTATTTTTCCCTAAAATAACCAGCACCCACATAACAAAATTCACAATATCTTGTACATGCCTTATACATTTTTTCAAGATTATTTTCCTTTATTTTTCTTTATTTTTTTATTTTTCTTTATTTTCTTTTAAAATAATCCATAAAATAATAAATAAATCCATTATTTATTATGTATTGCTGGCATTTGCATGGCTGAAAAATTACCCATCATATTCTTATCCCTAAATATTTTCCTGAGATACACAAATTCATTTGCTTGCTGTAGGCTTTTTGAGGAATGGGAGGGGGTACATAATGCTGTTCTAACTTATTCTTCACCCCATTTTCCTATCAGTCAAACACAGCTTAGTTTTATCTAATAGGTCTACACTTTTATTGCATCATATAATTTATCTAATGTTTCCTGCAGATTTAGATTGTCAGTGCAAAATATATCTCTCTGTTAAAAAATAAATTAATTGCTACAATTAATAAATATTGTGTACTCTTACAAAAGGAAATAGTGTATCATACTTTTTTTCTTACTCCATGGTTAGCATTTATTAGTTTGTTTGCTAATTTATTTATATAAATTAATATGGCTACCTATCCTGCTCCTTAGTGGCTAAAAGAAATTAAAATGTAATATAAAACCATGTACATTTAAATAAAAATTAAAATATTTAATTCCCAGCTAACTAACATTGAGTAGCTCCCGAAAATACTATTTGCCAATAACAGGCTTAATTACTTTTTGAGACTTCGTGCCAGAGCATGTCTCTTATAATGGGACAGGTAAAGATGATGGGAATAAAGCAATCCCTAATCCCATGTTATGTAGATAGGCAATGGCAAACCACTTCTAAAATCCTGCCAAGAAAGCTTCAGAGATTTGTCTGGGAATTTCTTGGAGTCAATACTGACTCAAAAGCATCATCAATTAAAAATATATAAATACAAAACTATGTGAACTGAGAAAATGTATACTTTGTAAGCTCAGTTTTTGCATATATAAAATAATTTGACAAAATACTAATTTATATAGTCTAAAGACAGAGGTGTCAAACTCAAGACTCATGGGCCAGATCTGGCCCATGGAATGCTTAGATCTGATCTGCAGGGCTGCTGTGGAAACAGAGAATGACCAGCCTTGGTGCCTCTGCCATCGAAAATGGAGCTCTGTTTTCACTGGCAGAGGGTTGCAGGAGGCCATCACAGCCAAAAAGGAGCTTGGGAGCCTGTTTTCTCTGGCAGAGCACTTGGACCACCACAGATGTCCCCAACATGAGTGACATCAAGCTATCCACACCCATCTTGGCCACACCCACCCCGGCGCCCCGAGGTCAAACACAACCCTGATGTGGTCCTCAATGAAATCAAATTTGACAACACAGTCTTATGACAATTGAACTCACAATTGGAAAAATGTGAAATTAAGAAAGTTTGTTCCCTTTAAACAATTTGTCAAACTTGTATAGAAATGCCAAGTATACATTACTTCAAATTACAAAGAAATTTAAAATAGTAAAACAGTGTTTTAAGATGTGGGTTTGTGTTCTTACATTGTCATTCCTTTTTCCTTTTCCTCTTTTCATAATATAGTAGGCTGAGTTTTTCTTAGTTGTTAATGACATTTCTGGTCATGGCAAAATTGTGGGTGATTTTGATGTATTTCTATTTCATATTCATAACAAAAGACAATTGTGTCCAATATTCTGACTCTCTTCATCCAGAAGAAATATTTTGAATTAAATCATTTCCATATACATCTGTTAGCAATATTTTCTTTTCTGATGTTTTCCTTCCATAAAAGAAGATTTATCTGTGCTCAAGGGTTTTTTCCCCCCTTTATGGCAAAGTTCAATGTTCATCTTTTGAACAGTGGCAGTTTCAGCAGCACTGCCTCTTTAAATTTCCTTAATGTTAACATTTAAAGTAATTTTAACAGCTTCCAGTAGTTACATTTCCTTAGAGAATAAATTGTTAAAATGATCATCTTACAGTGGCACTGAGTATGAACTTTGTTACTTTACGCAGAAAATTCTAATTATGTTTTTTTCTATTATGCAATTAATCACAGTAATTCTACATAGTTTTATGTTTAAACAGTGTTAGGCAGGGAACTTTTTTCACATATATAACTTTAATAGTGCAATTCCTAATTTATTGTTTTCAATCTGATTTTCCATTTCAAGGTTTAAAAGTTTTGTTATCTACAATTTTCTATTACATTCATTTATAAAATAGGAAAATTGGAATTGTTGAGTGTTATTCTAAAGAAAGATGGGAAATTTGTAACTTCTCGGTCCAATTTTAAGAAAAAATTGGACAAATCCAAGACATTGGATTTGTCAGAAATGATACCTGGTTTTCTACTTGAGCAGAGGGTTGGACTAGAAGACCTCCAAAGACTCTTCCAGCTCTGTTATTCTGTTATGATTACAATTGAGACCAATTTCTTCTAAAATCAATGAATTCCCAGTGGTTAAATTTTCCATTAAGGATCCAAATGCTTAATCATTCTTAGTGATGTAAGATGATTATCATGTATCAACATAGCAAATTTTTACCAAAGGATTATAAATAACTATGGTTGCAACAAGAAAGATTGTTGGCACTACAATAATGTATGTTGATTTTTATTCCAGCAGCCTGAGGCGCCAGGTGTAGAACAAAGCAATTTTATGTGCAAACTAATTTTGTTTTGGGGAAAGTGGAGTAAACAAGATTAAGAAAACCCCCAAGGTTCATTGGTTTTGAGGTAACTTTGAAACCTAGATAATTTTTTAGTGCCAGGAGAGTAAGAGGTAGAAAATTCAGAAATGGGAGAAGGGAATGAGAGAAATGGGGAAAAGAGTAGAAGGTAGAAGATATGTTTTTCATGAAAAAGCTGAGAATGCACAAAAGGAAAAGGAGATAAAAGACATTATGGTGGGTAATTGGAACTGAAGGAAAGAGAAGGAAAGAAGTGAAAAGAGAGCAATGTGAATGTTGTAAAAGTGAGGAGAAACAGGAAAAACAAATGGTGAGCTAGAATTGTCAGAGAATGCAACAGATTGGAAAATTAGAGAGAGAGATTTATTTTATCGCCTGACCACATTCTTCTCAGAGGTTGTTTTTTTTGGTAATGTTGACAGCAAGGAAGGAAAGACAGCAATTCATCATCATTGCTGATTGGAGAAGAGAAATCATAACTGCCATTACTGTTTGGAAAGAGGATGGCTTTACAAAGGAAGAAGGTGAAGAATTGGTTCAGAATGTGACCAAGAAAACTTGGGATTGTTTGAGAGCTGCCCTTTCCTAAATGGCTAGTTCCAGTTTGTAGGACAAGACAATGGTAGAATATGATAGCGCCTGTCAAATCATTAAAGGATATCTCAAAGAAAAATGTTAAGACTTGTTCTTCCTGTTCTTGAGTATAGGACATGTAGTAATAGATTGAAATTTTAGGAAGCAAATTCTATTCTAAAAGAATAGTTCAACAAACAAAAGTGTGCTTTCTCTGTTGTTAGATAGTTCAAGCTGAGGCAGATTGCAGATAGTTTTCTGGAATGTTTTACAAGTAGGCCTAACTTACTGATCACTTATTCAACATTGAATTTACGATGTCACTGAAAAAGGAGATTTATTGCTGGTCCTCAAGTTGCAACCTTCACAGCGTTCCCACCTGCAGACACATGATCAGGCACTTAGCAACCACATTTACGATGGTCACTGTGTTCAGTAATCACATGATCATTATTGTGACCTTCATAGCCAGCTTCCAACAAGCAAAGTCAATGGGAAAGCTGGCAGGAAGTCATAAGTTATTGTCAGGAAGTCATAAATTATTGGCATCATACTTAATGACTGTGGGAGATTTGCTTAATGACCAGAGTCAGAACTTAGAATATAAGTTGGTGCTGTCACGTTATATTTTGCTTTATAATTGCATTACTGATCAGAGTTGCTGGTCCTATTGGTAGTCAGTAAGTGAAAACTATCTCTATTTTAATTCCTGCATTTAGACTCAGTGGCCTAAATACCTCTTCTAATTCTATGTTTGTATGATAATAGCTAATATGTTAATATATAATTAAAACAGGCCTAACAGGAACAATGTGAAAGAAACCAGTTTTTCTTAGGTATTCTGCACTTATGATTACTTTTATAGAGAAAATTTAGGAATCCAATTGAAAGACTTTCATACAGCAGAATTAACCTGTTGAGGTGCTTCATTTCTTGTCAAAACAAAAAGAATGTTAAGAATTAAATAATTGTAAGTATGGTATTAGCTGATAAAACTGGATAGGTTTTCTAAAGGAATATTAAGCCCTCATGCTTCAGTGCATAAGACAACTGCTAACTGATGGAAGTTAAATGCAGCCGTATCCTTTGTGTGACATTCGTTGCATAAATGTCAGCCATAAAGTTTTTGGTACCTTCTTTGGAAACATTTGGGACTTGCCTGTTCTCAAGTTTATACAGCTGAAACAGTTGTCTCTATTGCACTTAAAGAAATAGCTTCTTTATAAGCTACTAGGTCTAATATTTCATTATTAGAAGAAACAGACATTAGTTTTTGTAATTTGATATAATGCTAATATTTGCACAAAGGAAAAATGATTGAACTAGAATTTCCTCAAATGGGACTTCCAAATTTTCTCACTTCCACATTAATACCTCTAAAATCTCTGCCGACAACAGAAAGTTTCCTGTTCTGTTGTTTACAAGTAACTATATATGTCCTGTAACAAATAATTAAGGAAAACAGTTATTTATGAAATCTGAGACCACAGAAACATACAGTAAAACGTTCACAACAATTAAAGCATATGCTTAAAATTACATAATGTCCATGGGATGATTTTGATATAAGAAAGATGGGAAATTTTACTCATATCCACCTGGATATTCAACTCCTAGATCATTTATTTAAATTCTGCCAGGGTTTATCGGGACACAGCACAAGTAAATCTGGTTATAACAAACAACGTATACAGATTCTGATTTTTGTCAATTAGTTTTTGCAGTGTGAATTTAATCTACATTGCCAAAAAATTTCTAAAATTTCAAAAGAGATGCAGCTTAGCTCTAATTGTATTAGACCATCACAAGCTTAATAAAGGAATGTGTAGTATTGTTTTTAGAAATTTAGATTTTATGGACTATAAAATTCTGTGGATACAAGAATTTAATTCTTGTGTATTCTTGTGAACACAGAACTGGGTTTCCTGGAGTCTGTAACTTTGGCCTTAAATAATGTAATACAGATGAGAGAAGATTTCAGAGACCAAGCTTCTCTATGTTATCCTTGTTGTATGAAATAGATCACCACGAATGCTGTGTGGCCCTGTTTCTGTTGTCATCTAAGTAAGTCTTACAAATACAGTTGTTTTCAAAAGTTCTTTGGACAGGTTGACCCTATATTATTATAGGAATATTTTTTTCTTGCTGTTCTTGGTTTTCCCTTCCCCAGTTTTGTAACAGAGAACTCTATACTACTTCCGACAGCTTTTAATCTCAATAAGCAGAACAAATAACATTATTATCACTGTACTTTTATTATGGAGGTGCAATGAACTTGTCAGCTGGAAAGCTGACAGCCTCGGTTCAAGACCTGAGTGCCGCATATTGGGGAACTCCTGTTCCTTGCTCCAACACCTCCCCAACTAGAAGTTTGAAAGCATGAAAATGATCAATAGGTACAATTTTGGTGGTTAGGTAACAGTGTTCCGTGCAGATTTGGCATATGCTGGCCACATGACCAGCAGACAATGCTAGCTCCCACAGTCAAGAAACAGAGATGAGCATTGCATCCTAGAGTCAGACGCAACTGAACAGGGAAACATTTCTCTTTACCTTTACTTTTATGTTATATATTTGTAAATTTCTAGAGCATGACATGAGAGGTAATATATAAATTTCATAAATACTTAAATAAATGATTTGGCTAAATTGAAAAAAAATGGATCACGACATTTTGTTTCAGAATTTTTAAATATTTCAATAATTTTGAAAAGGTATTGACAAACTTATATATGACATGCTATTTATATCTATCTATCTATCTATCTATCTATCTATCTATCTATCTATCTATCTATCTATCTATCTCTTTGGTTATTCGGGTTTTCTCCCACGTAAAATTGGAAGTATCTAGGCAACGTTTCGATGAAGTCTCATTCATCATTTTCAGGCTTGGCCTTCAGCTCTGTGCTTCTCAGAGTGATATGAGCTTGCAGCTGCTTCTTCCTTTTAACTGCTAGTGGGGGTGTGACTTGATTGGGTGGCGGCTTGGCTGTGTTCTGATTGGGTGTGTGTGTGTTCTCATTGGTTGGGGGTTTGGCTGTGTTCTGATTGGTTGGGGGGTTGGCTGTGTTCTGATTGGCTGGAGGCATGTTCTGTTCAGGTGGGGGCTTGGTTGTGCTTAGGTTAGTCTTAGTTGCTGGGGGATTTGAGCTGGTGAGCTGTGATCTTGCTGTTTGGCTTTGAGTTCGTGGTCATGCTGCATCTTCATGATGGGGGTCAGTTCGCTTCATGTATGGCTCAGAGGGGTTTGAAGTGGGTAGTGATGCAGCTGCAGTGCGGCTTCTGGTCCGTGGTTGTGTCTCATCTTCTGTGTGGGTGTGAGTCTGCTTTCGATGTGGAAGTGTGGTGGTGTCATCTTGTGTGCCTCTCAGGGGTGTGGGTCTCGTGTCATTCTTCATGTTAGGTACTTGTCTGTTCATGAGGGCGGGTTTCCAAATGGCTGGTAGGCGGGAGGTATCATCTCGTTTATTCATGCTGTGTGGGCGTTTTTCTATCTCTATGGCTTCTCTGAGTATTCTGCTGCTGAAGTGTTCAGTTTTGGCGATAGTTCTGGTATTTTTAAAGTCAATCTCATGTCCTGTGGCTTTGAGGTGTTGGACCAGGAAAGAGGTTGGTTCTTCCTTTTTGATTGAGTTCTTATGTTCTTCAATGCATGCACTTATTCTTCTGTTAGTTTGTCCAATGTATGTGGTGGGGCAGGCAGTGCAAGGGATTTCGTATACTCCTTGATTTTCTAACTCAATTTTGTCCTTAGGGTTTCTTAGGATGGTGGATATCTTTCTGTTTGTGCAGAATGCTGTCTTAATGTTGTGTTTTGGAGGATCTTGCTGATTTTGTCTGTAGTGCCTTTTATATATGGGAGGAGGGCTTTGCCATTCTCTTGTTCTCTGTATTGGATTTTGGTTGGGGTTTCTTTTTGGATTAGGTGGGTGATCTTCTTTCTTTGGAATCCATTGGCTGTCAGCATGCCGGTGAGAGTGTGTAGTTCAGTCTCTAGGTGTTGTTAGTTCCATCATGCTGGGTATCAATTTGCATTAATTATCACTTTTAGAAATACAGTGAATAATCATGTGGGACAGAAAGCACATACAGTGTACCAGGGTATTACTCTGTTCCATCTGCTATGTCAGTCATGCAATATCTGATTTTGAACTGGGTTTATATTCAGGAATTGGCATTTTCTTGTTTTCTGCACGCATTATATTTAATATAAACTTTGTCTTTATTTTAAATGCCAATATAATCTATCTCCCCCCACAACGCTGACAGATTCTGTAAATGCAGTCCGCTCATAATCAGTTATAAACATGATATCCATTTATTTTCAAGGATAATTGGGGGAGATGAACCTGCAATAACCTGCAGTTCTCAAGCCATGAAACTTTATAGCAATTTCTCACAATCAAAATTGTTCAACCTAAATGAGGACCACAAAATTTTAACTTGCCCTTGAAGCTGGTCAAATTGCTCCATAAAAATATATTCCTGGAAATATTCATTAAAAGAACCAAATATTATGCAAAACAATTGCAATGAGGTTTTGGATAAGTGCCTTTCTTTCTGTACTGACATCTGCCCTGTATGGGTGTTACAGATGAATATGTGAAGGAAACGGCTTCATTCCTTAGGAAGAAACAAACAAACAAACAAAATCAGAGAGCCGGTAAACCCCCCCCCCCCCCCCACAAGAATCAATATTAGAACATTGTAAAGATGCTGAACATGAAATCAAACAAGAAAAGTCTTTCAAGACATCTCTCAAGTGGGTTTTCTGAAGATTCCCAGTTGGCAAATGAGAGGAAGTTTATTTTATTTTACAGGAGGAAAAGGGGGTCGAGCCTCCCCCTTGCAACATCTTCACCTGAGGGCATTGCTGGCAGCTGTTTCCTGCGGCTCAAGAGGTCCGTGCTCTTCCTGCTGCTGCTCGGCCTCATTGATGGGCTAAGGCAGGAGGCAGCAGCCACAACATGGGTTTGCTAAGGAGACTGCAGGATTGCCCCATCTCCCACCAGCCATCTGGTCTTCAGCATGCTGCGGCCCACCAAAATTTTCTCACGGACCACCAGTGGGCTGCAGCCCACCAGTTGGCTTTCACTGGGCTAGAAGACCACCAAGATCCCTCCCAACTCTGTTATTCTGTTAAAAACATGCCATAGACTAGTACTTAGTATAGTATCAATGAAGTCCTTAGAAAAGTTAATCAGATGCTGGGATATGTCTACATATACAAAGATCAGAATCATGCAAGCAACGGATTTCCTGTTACACTCTCTGGAAGCAAAATTTGGACTTTCAAGAAGTAGAGTAATCTGTATTTCAAGTAAACATAATAAAGTGCACATCTGCAACTATGTATATATAGTTTGTTAGTTACTCTGAACATAATTAAAAAATAAATAAAAAGATTACTGTGATACTTAATCTCATACCATTTCAACAATTGCATTGCAGGCTATGAAGTGCACTCATAGGCTATGAAGTGCTCCAGATTTGTTTTCAAGACAATTCTTGCAAATAATAATAATAATGACTAAGAACATCTTGTAAGTTCCACATAGAGACTGCCAGTAATTAGATAATTCTATTGCATGGAATTATTAAGCATATTCCTAAAGCAGTGGGATATTCAAGAGAGTTGCAGTAGGTCACCTTAAATGAGAGTTGGATTCATATTGAAGCAGATGCTCCACTCTTTCTCACTTCATAATCATTGGGTGGGGGTATGATATAAGGGAACCATCAGTTGGAAGTATATTTAACCTTGTGACCCCAGGTTCTTCATACAAAAGTCACAGGATGTGGTCAAATATTTTCTGCAGCCTAATTATAAGATTATTAGCCATTGGGTAAAAGGTCATTTGTATAAGAGAGGGATAAGCACCTCCCACTCCCTAATTACAAATTACTCCCTACAATTATGTAAATAAACTTGTTTTATTTATCTCAGTAAATTAATTTTCCTTAATAATGTAATTACTGAAAAAAATGCCCACTTCATATTGAAAGAATAGTATTTATTTATTTAAAGATTTTATATGGCCACCCAATAAGAGTACAGTCATGACTTGATCATCCATCAGCATCATGCTATTATCCAAAATGATAATTGTTTCCATTTTGGTTTGATGCTGAATTGTTAATTTTCAGATTCTTGAAAGTCTCACGTATACTAAAAAAAAATTAATTTTATGTCAAATGAATGCACATATTTGCATTTTCAACAGAATACAGATTAACAATAGATTCTGAGTCATTATGTGGAAATTTAATATAGATTCTGAATATAAAACAGCAATGTAACATGAACATGGCTATGGTTGTTAATGGCTTGTTTTAGCTGGAAGCTATAAAAACATCTAAGGACTCTGTTGGTGTTGGAATAATAATTTACCTATACAATTACCACATGGTGGATTTTTGCACTCTAATTCTGTGTTATTAATAATGAATAAAATTGCAATTTTCTCAGGTTGCTTGGGGCAATGGGGAATTAGTTCAATGAATATTTCAGTGCATTATTTTAATCATAACTCCACAGATTTCAAGTGGCCAGTGTTTTATACTTTTAAGTTTACTCTTCTAAAGGATTGTAGTGATTAAAGTGAAAAATATTTGCTCTTAAGTCTACTCTATGATTTACAATTCTTTTTAAAAACACTAAAAAACAAGCAAGTTGTATCATTAATACTTGTAATTTGATACTGCATTTGTTAATGGGCTTCCTCTGATTAATGGCTTTTTTTTTAGTAGGCAAAATATTCTGAGACAGGGAGGCAGAATCTGTGAATGAAAGCAAAGAAGTTATTGAATATTCTTATTTTAAGAATTCATATATTTGTTGTAGTTAGTTTGTAATCACTGAAACAAACACATACTATACATACTTTATAATACTTTTATTTTTTCCTAATCAATGGGACAGAATTTACATGTAGATGCTGATTACTTTCTTTGATTTTTTTTTTTTATTCCTTAGCCAACTGCATGATTTTTGGCGCTTAGATTACTGGGAAGATGATCTTCGCCGGCGGAGGCGGTTTGTTCGCAATGCTTTTGGTTCCACCCATTCTGATGTGTTACTCAAAGCTGCTGGAGAATATGGTCAGTATCACTGTAACATTCCTACTGTCCTAAATGCAGTTAGAATTGTTATTAGACTCTGTTTGAATGAAATCTGTCCATGTTTATTATAGTATTTTCTATTTTTTTACATTTAGCATTTACTTGTTTAGCTAAATACATTTCAATACAGTTAACAGTAGTTTTCAAGCATGTCCACTTTATATTATATTTAAATACAAACAGGATTGGGGACATTGGAATAAGGTATACCCATAAATGAAAAACTGTAAATACAGTAATAATCCTGTTAGTTTTAGAAAAAATATGGTTCATTGAATCCAAAGAAAGAGGTAGGCTTTTTTTTCTGACAAGGTTAATATAGAAGAATTTCTCAATGTTATAAGTCTCTTTCATTTTAGAGAATACAGAGGCAAGCCCATTCTTGGAAGGTAAAAACTGAGAATAAGATAACCTTTCTGAAAAATACTCTGCTCTTAAATGTATTTCTTATTGTACAGTTAGAGAGAGAGACTTATTGCACTGCTTAAAGCTGGCAGTGTGTATGAAGAATTATATGTATATATAAAAACTTCCATTGTCAGAGTGAGCTATTAAATTTGCAAATTGCAAATCACCTATCATAGATGTAATGTCAAATTTAAATGAAAGAATTTATACCGTAATCTCATGGAAATTATTGGAAATGTAAACTATTCTAGAAATTTATTCCACAGTATTAATCTCTGTGGTTTGGTTGAATTATGTAAATTTAGTAATTTAGTAATTTTATATACTCTGATCTCTGATTAATATGGTTTAACTTTATAAAAATGATTAAAAGTTAGAAACTGCAGAAAAGAGAAAAAGTCCCGAAAAAGAACAAAAATATGAAAAAGAACAAAGAAACTGTTTGGTAACTATATGCCTAATAATAGAAATCCTTGTTTATATGCCACAATGTAATTCTTATCAATTTTCATTTTGCTTTTAATGGAAATGATTCCTACTGAGGTGTGTCAGACTGAATTTCATAGAACTCATGTTTGAGTAGCATATAGGATTGCATAATTATAATTCTTGGAAGCTGCTACATTCAAAGCCTTTCTCCGACCTCTGTAGTATGGTTCGTGTTATTTTCAGATCCTTTTGTTTCAGCTAACTCTTTTTTGAAAATATAATTGAAACAGTGTTAAGTGCTGCTTCAGACTTGTTTAGATTAATAAAAATATTTTAAAGGTTTTATATAGCATATTCTTAGATTTTATGACACTGCGTCTCTATTATGCCATGTATTAGGTCAGATTGTTCTGTGTACTTCAATGATACATCATTGACTGGCAGCAATTTTCCATACTTTCATTCAGGAATTGTTGATGATATTAGAATATGAACCTTATAGCATTTGACTTGCAAAACTGTATTTTTCACTAATCTTGGTGTCTTCAACCAAGAAGTTTGAAAGTAAAATTGTGTTACAGGCAGGGGTGGGATTCAAAATTTTTAACAACCAGTTATGTGGGAGTGGCTTAGGTGGTGGGCATGGCTTGGTGATCATGTGACTGGGTGGGCATGGCTTGGTGGTCATGTTATTGGCTGGGCATGGCCAAGTCAATATCACTCACATCGAGGCACGCATCTCCTTGCCTGGTCTCTCATGACTGTGGAGATGCTGCAACAGTTGTAAGTGTGAAAAATAGTCATAAGTCACTTTTTCAAGGTGCCATTGTAACTTTGAATGGTCACTCCACACAAGCAAAGTACCAACAAAGGAGGAGGGAAAAACTCTAGAGAAGTTGCTAAGACAGGAAGTAATAATAATAAGAATGTAATAATGATTAACGGAGAGGCGGTTTCTGTAAGCAATAGCAGAATGTTTCCTTCCTTCCTTACAGGATTAGACCAGTAATTTCTTCTAACAACTGGTTCTCTGAACTGCTTAGAATGTTAACAAACAGTTCTAGTGAATAGGTGCAAACTGGTAGAATCCCATCCCTGGTTACAGGTCATCCTAAGACAACCGCTATTTTATTTTAGTTCATATCATTGCTATTTCTCTAATTTATGTTGAAGAACAAGAGGGAATGGATGCCATAGGAAAAAAAATAGGACTTTTTTTTAAGAAAAGTAATTCTAGATTAGTTTAAAGTACAGCACTGGTATAGACAAGATAGGTACATTCTGCTGTTCCTAGCCCCTTTTCCCTTGGCCCTTATAGCAATGTCTTTATTAAGGATTGCTACATGGGAGAGATTTTAACTTCCATTCTCCAGTGAACTAGACTGTGTCTTCTCTGGTGTGTACATATGTGTATGCTCCTTTGTATGAATAGCCAAGTCTGACCCATCATGCCATGACAATTAAAAAGGTCTCTCTTAATACAAATTGCTGTCACATGCCATGTCTAGGTTACCACAATCAGTCTTGCTTACTTGTAGTCTGAAACTAACAGAGGGCAAGAGCAATAAGCCACATTTATATAGATACACAGTACAATACAGTACATTCACAAAGTGCCAAAAACCCTAAATGAGAAAACTGTTTGTTATTGTGCTTAAAAGGATTTTTTTTTAAAAAAGACCATGATCTAGCTTAATCAAAAAAATTTCATTCAGATTGGCCATAGTTATTTCTCCTCATACGTTTACTTCTCATGATACCATGTATGAAGATAGTGTCATTACTGTTTATATTACAAATCACAGTAGAAAGATTTTATCTTTTGCAATTTTAAAGTACTTTTTTTTCTAAAGCTTTCAGTATCAAAATTAAGAACAGTCTTCCAGAAGAATTTAAAACAACTTTCACTGAGATTAAGTCCAGAGAATTTTTACCTTGATTGGAGGGAGGAGGTGTAGTTTGGAGGCTTGTACTTACGGATTTTAATATTAAAACTTTTACTTGACCCAACTGTATAAGAAAACATCCTTAACACTGGTGTTATTTTTATACCTCCTGGTGATACTAATGAGTTGAATAATTTATGAGGTTGTCATGTAAAAAGGATTTGGTGCAGTTTGATGTATTTTCAACCTCTGGTGATGGAATGTGATTAATAAAGAGCTGGAAGCACAGTGTTTTGTTTTTTTTCCCCGGGGGGCTTAACTTTCATTAGGGATTTTTCGCCAGTTTTATTTTGATCATTTTATATCTCTTTTTTATTACGAGAATCATGCATAAGAAGTTCTATAGATAAAGCCATTGATTTTTGTTATGTAAAGTTGCAAGTTACATAAGGTAATTCACTGTCCAGAAATATCTTCTTACTAGAAACAACAAAAGAAAAAAAAATGAATTTTTTTTTGAGTGAAAAAAATGAGTGAAGGCTTTTTTAAATTTTATTTTGAAAATAGTAGTATAAATACTGCTTTAAGCTTCTGTATAGAACAGACTGACAGTTATCATTGGGGAGGATGGAGTTGTGATTAAATATCACAGCCAAGAAACGTTTAGTCAGAGACTAAGTCAGCAAGCTCATCTGGGTCTGTGATCAAAGGCGTCAGCTTAAATAGGTCTGATCAGGCATTGCAGACGAGGGCAGGCAGCCTCAGCTGAGTAAAAAATCACAGAGCAAAGATGACAAAATTAATCAGTCAATTCTTTGGCAATAAATAACAAGATATGCTGAGGTCTGTAGATGAGAGAATTTCTAGCTTCTTGGGAGATGCATCTACTTAATGCCTGATTTATCTAAGCTTGCATAGCCATCAAGACATGACCTTGATGAATAAAAGAGCACTCTCTAACTAATCTAGACTTAAATCAGTATTGATCATGAACACATGGTATATAATAGTAATATAATACTAACTGGTCAAGGAATACAGGAGTTTTTGGAAATAACATTTCTCTCTATGGATTGCTCAATGGAGGAATAACAGATATTACCTAAAGAGGTAAAACATTCAAATGTAGTGAAAATGTTTCAGATAATTTGAGAACTTGAGAACTAAACAGTAGTTTATTCATTTTCATCCAACTATTTGAAATTTCAGTTGTTTGTATAACATATTTTGTACAGAATGTTTTTTAAAGTAGCATTCCACATTCAATTCTCTTTTCATTGTACTGTATTTCATATTATAGTTTCTATAGTAGTTTTGTTAATTATGCGGTTTTGTTATTGCCACAGGCAGTTTACAAAATCATCCTGAACCATACAGAGAACTGTATATATATATAACCAGCTGAGTGATTGCTTGACCAAGCTTAACATGAAGCCCATACAAATCTCAAAGCATGCAAATCCAGACTCACAAATTTCTTTAAAACTCAAATGTTTGGAAAGAAAATTTGCAGTGTTGCCTTTTCGATAGAAATACATTTAAAGGTTTTGTTTTGTGCATTGGGATAGAAGAATTAGATGGAATGGCTGAATTGAGGTCTTAGAGACACCTCTAAAACAATTAGAGACTTTGTTACTCAATACACCAATCCAGATTCTGACTCTGGATGCTCATCTTCGCATCTGTTTGTAAACTAATGAAATAAATCATTTCCATTAACTAGGATTGGAATGGGGAAAAAAGGCTCCAAGGATGAAAGTGGAAGGCAGTCCCCTGCTGGTCCTTACCACATTTATCCATTGGAGATGTTGTTCTAGATTCTCTTGTTTAAAATGCTTTGTCTTCAAAGGGCTTCTAGGTTTCATCAGTCTTGTCTATTTTTCAATCTTATAAGGATGTTCTTACAGGAGGCAATGAAAATGAGAAAAGCATGTAAACCTGCTTCGCTTAAAAACCTTCCTATTATTTGTTTTTGTTTGCAGGTTTCTTTGGGTTTGGATTTGGATTTTATATTGTATTGGTGTGACTAAGTACCAAATAGAAAAGTGATGGGGGGGGGGAATATTGTGGGAGTCTGTAAAAGTACCTTCCTCCCTTAAGTTTGAAATAATCTAAGTTAATATTTACAGTTCACATTTTCCTTAAAATAAATTTTATCATTATTTCCAAATAATTTTGTTTATTGTATTATGTTGTGATTGCATAATTTGCAAGTGTATTATAATTGGCTATTACATATTCAATAGCATATTTTGGGTTATTTTGGAATAAATATTTAATAAGCTTTTTGTCTTTCAGAATAAACCAGATTTCTCTTAAAGTTACATTTTAAACTTATATTTAGATGAAGGAAGAAAATGTTGTGGAAATTAAATAGTGAAAATACTGCATGGCTTTGAAAGTCAGTACACTCTATTAGCAAAACTGTCAATATAAAAAGTGCATTCCATTTCCACTTCCTCCTCTAATAACCTTTTCTATGTTCACATACAGTGAACATAGACAGTTCACATAATCAGAGTATATTGTCAGCTTACTGGAGTTGGGGAAGCATGAAATGAAAATCACTTTAATATTGATCCAATTCTTTCTTGCAAGTGTCCTTGATGTCCTTTTCTCCTGAGCAGTAACTATTTGTTTTATTTAGAGAAATAATTTGGTTGTGACTGCTCTTTGCAAAATACATTGCAGGGAAATTATTATTAAAACAGTTTTTTGCAGTTTGTTATTTTTCCCATATATTTTTTTACAATATAGTGGCACCATATCACAAGTAGTCATTATTTTATTTTCTGGTCTCTGTTATAAGACAGCATTTTCATAGCTTAAGATACAATGAAATTAAAGATATGTATAATATGGGTCAAATTATCCAAATATGCCACTGGTAGCACAATTGCAACATATAAGATCAGATGTCTTTATCTGTCCAACCATTACTAAATGGTACTACTAAATTTCCTTATGTAACTGGACACTGAAGAATAAGATAACATCCAACATTTTAGATTTTTTTTTTTACATAGCATATAAATTAAATTGTTTTTAAAATAATTTGAATCCAATATTTCTTCTTAAATTCTGGAATGTAACCTACAATAATTACTTTTAATTTTTAATTTTAGATTCTATAATAGGATGTTTTCTTTCTTTCTCTCTCTTTCTCTCTCTTTAAATTGTAGTTTTCTCTTGTATGTTAAATGGCAAACAGATCTCTTATAGTAAATATAATTTCAGATATTCACCTTGGAGAGTCTTAGCAATACTAATTCATTTTCTTTAAAAATCTTTTTCAAAATAAATCAACTTCTTTTGGTAATTTGGCATGTTATAGGATTTTATAAATATTGTTTTCACGATATCTCAGCAAAAAAAAAAGTGTTAAATGAACCTGAACATTTTAGAGACTAAGTGATTTCTTCTGATTATATTAAATTTTTGGTATTTTATGTATCCATAGTACTTCCAGATACTGGAAAAGGTACTTCTAGATACTGAAAAGCATAGCAATGGCCTCAGGTTCTTAAAAATGCTGAAATAGAATCTATAGATTTGACAGCTATCAAACATTGTATTTAGGGTATATTGGACTCCCTAAATAATATATTTGATTTGATTTTTTTCTCCTGGAGGCATAAGAAATTTGAGCACTCACTGATCTATATGTTTATGTAATGATCAATTATATACCAAGATTTCAAATGTGAGTATTTATTGAAAAGTGTGGTTGTATCAAGAATTGGGGGAGGGGGGAGTGTCAGAAAAAATTATATTAAGAAATTGGAAAAGTGCTATTATTGAAAATGTCAAGGAATGGTATCAGTAATGTGTGATCTATCTCTTTTAGAAAAGCAATTTTCTATTAATCAAAGGATGTAGCAATATGTGTTACTATGGCAGAGATTCTTGATATCTTACAATAATAACTTGTATTCTCTTATGAGGGCTCCTTGCTGCTCTTTGAGCTTGCTTGTTTTCTGGCAGACGTTTCATTACCCAAACTAGTCACATTATCAATGCTAGTGTATTCACTATATCATTGATTCATTGGTAAACCAATTACTATTGATAAGTATGAATATAAGTTTTTGTTCTTTTTTCTATTTCTTTTTAGCTTTTTTTAAAATGAACTTTTAATTTAAAAAAGGATTGTTTTGTTTCAAAAATAAACATATAAAAAGTGAGGGATGGATATAAAATTTTGTTAAAGAACAAGGCTTGCGATTATATTCATAAATAAGTGATAATCAGTACTAAATTAGTGATAGTAATAGTGCAGAGTTAACTAATATCACAATTTCAAATCCTGAAATTTGGTAGTTTTTTTTAAAAAAATACCATAAAGTCATGAAGTATAAGACTATCAAAGATAGTTTATTAGTTGTGATGACTACAGGAGAGTCATGCCACTTAATATATCTTACAGGAAAGATAAATAAGAAGCTGTCCTTCTTTTGCATGTCCTTTTGACATCAGTTTATACTGGGAACAAAATACTGAATTGCAGTTCCAGAATGGGAAATAAATCAAAATAGTTTCCTACTTAGTTTATCACTGTTTTCTTTAACTGACAGTCGTATTATATTGTATCAACTTCTACAGCGAACGCAGAAGGAAAAGCACTCAAGAAGGGATAAATAATATACTTTAATATCCACATCTGAACAAAACTGTTGCATGAAACATTTTACAAAAAAGTTGTTTTTATTTTCTGCCACTTTACCAAACTGAGTTTTAATGCTCTATTTACTGATTTTCTAATACACAGATAAAAAATAGCAACATCTTACATTCTTCCTTAGAAGAAGAATTGTATATAGAGTTAAAACCAAAAGGCATTATAAACGGTAGGAATTCAATCTGCCATGGACAATTATGACTTCAGAATGGTTTTGAGTAAAGAATAAAGTAGGTATATTAATAAATGCATAACAAAATCATTAAGAAGAATTTAACCATCACCTTCATAAACTATTTTAAGTTCTTATGATAAGCAATGGTTTCTGAAAAGCAATGGTTTTAATGCTATTGCCTTTATCACCTTGATGTTTTAATTATTACTAATTATTACTGATCACAGTAATATAATACTGATAAACTGGCAGAAAGGTTTAGAATATATTTCAGATTGCTGCTCAAGAACCATGCAATTATGACCCCTAGAATTTTGGGGTAGAACAGAGCTAAGGAAAACTTAAGATATTCTTGATAATTTGTAAAGAACTTATTAGTGAAGTGCATCAAACTAGGATCTTACATCCTGATGTACAGTAGTGCCATAAGGTTAGTACCTTCTTCTGATGTATTCTTAGATCATCTGACTCAGTTAGCAAGGTATCCTTTTCTTTTTTTGCTAATAACCAGAATAATGATGTGCTTGCCAGGAATCAGGCCAGAAAATTTTTAGTTTATGATACACACATTTGTGAAGAAATTCAAATGCCTTTTTACCATATTCCTCAGTTTCAGCCTGATAGTATCTGCATATGATTATATTTTGAATATCTTTATTTTACACTTACTTTATAGTAGAACAATACAATAATAAATAAACCAAAAAATAATATTGCTTAGAAAAAATGTATACTTTATCAGGTAGTGAAATAATGGTATTTTAAAAAAGACTACTCATGACTATTTAAGAACTTAAGACAATACTAGTAAAAGTTGCACACTGACTAAATAGTTTCAGAAAGAAGCAAGAGGAAAGTTTCACCTTACATTTTATTGTGTAAAATATATTTTTTACTTAAGCGTATTGTTTTATTGTTAATGGGACAAACTTTAGTTATGTTGACACACTTTTAGAAGCCACACAAAGCTGTAAAATATAAGAAAAAGCATTCTTTAAGAAAAGAAATCACTCCATGAAGCTGATTTCCAGATGTTTGGAAACATTAGAATTTCCTGTCAGTACATTTAGGTAACACTAAAATGAGTTAACTTTCCATTCTGCCAGCCCTCTTCAAAGATGAAAGAAAAATCACTGCATAAATTGCCTTATCTATAATTCACTGAAGTAAGCTGTGGAATGAATTCTGAAAGAAGCAGAATTCTCTTTTGGTTAGTATCACAGCTTCTAAACTAACTGTACTTTTATTTCCACTTTAACTTTAAAATTAAATTAGTGGCTTTAAAGTCAAATAAATGTTAATGAGTTATGATGTTGAGTAGTTTATTTGAACTGAATTGTATGTTTGACTTAGATTTGGATGTGAAATTTTGGGTGGTTTTTTTTTTTTTTTTGCTCTTCATACTCATATCTAAAATCAGCCACATACTGTCTGTGCATTTATTCAAGTAGCCTTGAACTGGCTTCTAATAGTTATGGACACAGCAGGTAATCTTTGATGTTTAGCTTGCATACCTAGAACCAGCTGTGACCTGAAGAATCTAAATGAGAATGTATAAGTTTAAGTGACATTTGAGAAGAAAATATGGATGTTATCCAAATCAATGTGATGTGTCAAATGCTTTTTAAAAAAGTTTCTATTTTATGGTTGTTTTCTCGTGCTTTATGAAATTTATGCAGAGAAAGGGAAAGAGGAGGGGAAAATAGAGATACCTACACAGAGGAAAGGTTTCTTATTAAATTGAACAAATGGCCAGTTTTGTTTGGTTTTGTGAGAGCTTTGGCTTTCTACCCAACATACTTTTAAGTTGCGTCTAGACAAGATAGGTGGCCCATAAATCTTAATACTGTGCTGTAATAATACCTTTTATTTCAAAGCATCTAAATTATTCAATTTTTATTTTTATTCTTGTTATTTTATTAATAATAATGATGATATTCTGTGGATATAATTCCCCTTTTTCTGATTAATTATATAAAACTATACATTTCAATTTTTAAAAAAAGTTGGTAAGTAGATGGTGCTTATAACCAACTAAAACTTCATAATTGACAAATGTGCCATGAAAGTGAATGATTAAATGGATTCATACCTCATGGATGTTATCAATCGAATTAGTTACCGTATATACTCGAGTATAAGTCGATCCGAATATAAGCCGAGGCACCTAATTTAACCACAAAAAACTGAGAAAACTTATTGACTCGAGTATAAGCCGAGGGTGGGAAATGCAGCAGCTACTGGTAAATTTCAAAAATAAAAATAGATACCAATAAAAACTTTCACTAGGACAGTTGAGAATAAGTTTGATGTTCACAATTTCCTCTTTGAAAGAGACCAGTAAATAGGGAACAAGAAGATGAAGAAAAAGAAGTGTGTTTTTTCACACTTTTCACACTGCAGTGAACAAAAATGGCATCATAGGAACAGGCTTATTCTCAGTCCAAAGGTTTGTTTCTGATTTCTTCCCTGATTTAAGGGAAATTTGGGAAACGATCTCACTATCATGAAAGGTTTAATTGATTCACTAACCCAAAAGATGATGATGATGACAGTGGGAGGCAGGAGTCACTCTCTCCCTTGCAAGAAAAAAGCAAGAGCCGTTCTTATGATCTCTCCCTCTCTCTCTCTCTCTCCCCGTAATACAGTCAAGCCCTTTCCAGCACGCGCGATCTGCCTTCACCACTTTGCACCTTGCAAATGCAAAATCCTGGGGTTTTTGCATTTGCAAGGTGCAAAGCGGCGGGGGCGGATCCCGCGTGCTGGAAAGGGCTTGACTGTATTACGGGGAGAGGGAGAGAGAGGGAGAGATCATAAGAACGGCTCTTGCTTTTTTCTTGTAAGGGAGAGAGTGACTCCTGCCTCCCACTGTCATCAACATCTTCTTTTGGGTTAGTGAATCAATTAATTTGGGAAATGATCTCACTATCAGAAAACAACGTGAGCTGCCACCACTACCTCCTTCTCCCCCTCCTCACGAGTGGACTGAAAGCAGCTGGAGCTGAGGAAACAAAGCTGAGTGGAGCGACCTCGGCTCGCATTGTTTTCTCAGCCTAGAGCTCAGAAAACAATGCGAGCCGCCACCACCACCTCCTCCCCCTCCTCCCAAGTGGACTGAAAGCAGCTGGAACTGATGAAATGAAGCTGAGTAGAGCCGAAGCAACCTCGGCTCATGTTGTTTTCTCAGCCTAGAGAAAGGGGAAGGGGGCTCATCTGGACCAAGGGTGAGTCTCCCCGTCAGTTTCCCCTGAAGGATCTTCCGTCGCTTTTGCCTTCTCCCTACATCTTCCCTCTGTTAAAATCCCCCCCACACACACACACTTATTTTCGGTCGGATAGATTTCGTGTCTGAGCATTCTCACATGGCGGTGGGTCTTCCCCCCCCTAAAAACAGTTAAAAAAGAAAAAACAATATATCCTCAAGCAAGAACTTTTCTGCTTCCGATTACCCCCATGCTTAAAAGTTGCAAAGGAAACACGGAAGCAGGGAAGTGGCTGCCCAGCTTCGGAGCTCCACACCATTTTTTTTTCAGAGGGGAATCTGACTGAGTATAAGCCGAGGGGTTTTTTTTTCAGCATAAAAAATGTGCTGAAAAACTCAGCTTATACTTGAGTATATACGGTAATATACTCTTCCTTTTGATCCAAGTGAGTGCCTTTAGTGTCTTTGAGTCATAAGCCAAGGTATGGAAATATCTAAAAAAAATCTACGGTCCAACTATATTTTTTATGCAACCATTAGGGCTAATTCTGTTAATATAGTACAAGATGTGCAGTGGTTTGAAACATAACCTTGTGTATCTTATTATTTCTCTAGTCTATACTATGATTTCCTAATAAATTTAATTTTGATCCATACTATGGTATATTTTCCATCCATTATTTTTCTGTCTTTAATTGTACCTATCAATTAGAATATATACATTTTTGAGTATTTACATTTATGCTGAATTAATACAGTTGTACTCTTCAGCAAATAACATAATAAAGATTGACTGATAAAATTTGGCTAGGTCACTATGGCCTAAACCTTAATTATTCATGGCAATGGTTATTTACTGTAGTGTTTTATCGCATTATATCTTGTACAAAAATGTTTGAATATCATATATTGTCATTTTAGAAATTTAAAAAGTTTAAAGAAGGTAAGGGAAAAAGAATAGAAATACAGTATCTCTAAAGTTGCATACAGTTTTCCAGGAGACCAGGAAATTTTTTTGTTGCTACACATACACAAAAAGTAATTTGGTGATTAGATTCATGCATTTACGGGAAATTTGAATGTCATCTCTTGGGTTCCTAAAAAAGAATACAGATCTGATTTTAAGACAGAGTAAATTAAAATGAATCTGCACTTGCAATCATTTAAGTGTACCAAATTTAAAATGAAAATATAAGTGATCTTTTATTCCTTTATGACAGTCTAAATCCTGAAAACAGAGAAACAGATAAATATCTAACTCTTTGATTGGTTACTTGGCTGTGGCCTGAAATAAAAAATAACCAAAATACTACCATTAATATTAAAATTCAGAAGGCAGGCCTATATTACAAAATATATGTTTAAAAATATTTGTGATTAAATAATGAATGTGGGACACAATAACTACACTCTAAATGCTATATATGAAATAGGAATGTAGAGGTATTTATGCCATGTATTAGAATAAAGTTGCAAAATAATGAAAGTATTTTATAAATCCCAAGGCTTGTTAATGTCTTACTTAATGCTGACTACCTTATATCATTTAAGTAACATGACTTATTGATATATTTTACAACATTTAAATATACATTTAAACATTATTAAAAGAGTGGTTTTGTTTTAAAGCGTGCTATTTCTGTTGCTAAGTGTAACAGGAATTAGCAAGAGGTTATCCAATTTCAATCTTGAATAGTCAAAATTCTTGATATATTTAAAGACTAAAAATAAATAAAAGGAAAAATAACAGAAGACAAACCCAACCATTATTCAAAAATGCAGTTAGGATCCTGGCCAATGTTTAATGAAATAAAATAAAGGTCCAAGACCTAACAGATGTTAGTAGAATTGATCATAATTAAAGATTATAGATTATAGATATAATTAGATTATAGATATAATTAAAGATCATAATTATTATTAGCAGTATCCCATCATAAAATATACATATATACATATGGACAGGTATATACATATTTATTTATTGGTTGCCTCATCACACAGAGATTATCTTCACCAAAAGTAATATCAATTTTTAATCTGAATGCTTTATTATAAAAATGCTAAATAGTCACAATAATGTTGGCCTTTATTTATATCATGTTCAGGGTTAGTATTATTAGCTATGCATAATTCAAAGCAAATGAATTTTAACTGATTCCGTACCCTTCTGTTTTGAAAAAGAAAAATATTGATCTGCCTTTTGAGAATCTTTATATACATTCTCTTTAAAATTGTATAACTAGAATATCTATAACAAATCTGCTCAGAACATATTGCGTATTTCAGGATACAAGGTAATACAGTGGTTTACAGAAGCTGTTTGTTAATTTTTTGATGAATGTATAGTGAGGCCCAAAAGTCCATTCAGTATAGCATGCTTTCTGAAGATAGATGATCTCAAATAAATTCTGTGCCCGATCAATGTTTGATTTGTTAGGTGTTAAACCATTTCTTTGTAAGAACAGTGTTTATAAGCCTTGTAATGAGCCAGCCCCCTGTGACATTATAATTCTTTCTGTAATTTTGATAAATGGAATTCTAATTTATAAAGGATACATTGATTGAAGGGCAGCTTTCAGTGTCCCACATTTTCATTTAGATAAATGAATGATGAAGAATGACAAAAACTTGCAGTTTCAATCATACTAAAGGACTCAAGCAATCCTTTAAAAACTGTATATTTCATATTGTAAAACAAAATTAATTTCAAGAAGATTGATATAAATTGTTAAACTGCTCATTGACCAAATTCAACTAAATCACTAGTGCATTTCTAATACGTATGCCTTATCAGGTTGTTATTAACAGACATTTAGTTTGATACTTTCATTTTTAAGGTTATATCTTTTATTTTGAAGTCTACATAATATTAACCTAATAATCCTAACTGTCTTTGTCCAAAATATGACATCTGTTTTTTGTAAAGATTTGAAAATATATTTTGAAATTTATTCCATTAATTTTGTATTAGAAGATGTTTAAGGGATGTTCAGATTAAACTGAAATGTTGAATGAAAGCAATGTTTATTTTATAGGAACTGAAGAAGATGTGGTAAAATCAAAGAAAACCTTTCGAAGTCAAGCTGTTGTCAACCAAAATGCTGAAACTGAACTCATGCTAGAAGGGGATGATGATGCTGTCAGTCTGTTACAAGAGAAGGAGATTGATAATCTTGCAGGTATCAAAAAGAAAGTTATAATCTATCTGCTATATTTTAGAAAGATTTTACAGCCTAGAGAATTTGGTACAGTTGCTATTTAAAATATTGATTAGTGTAATTTGTTCTATTGAATCTGGTTACTACTCATTACTGTTGTTATATACATATTGCATTAAGCTTTATTTAGCAAAAAAAGAAGGTTGCTACATATTATAATAATAGATAGACCAATCTCAACATTAACACTTTAAAATATTTTCATGCAAAACGTGTTTTAAATGTTTTGTTTCTTTCCAAGCCACTATTGGCTAGATAGATTTTACAGAGCTGTAATTACATGTTAATTACAGAAGGGTAATTATAGTTAGCCAATAAGTATTAACATTTTATTTCTTGTATTTGATTTAAATACACAATTCCGCAACCATGATTTTTAACCCTTCACTATCCTTTTAACTTAAATATAGGTTGCTTCCATATGTGTACCCATAATAGTATGTGGTAATGATCTTGTAAGATCAGGCAAAGAGATGTTGCCTAGGGAAAAGTCAGATAAGAGGTAGCATAGCCCAGAACTGCATAATGGACAGAGTGAGAGACTCAAAAAGGACTCTCCCTAACTTCTCAGACTGCAAAGGGCTAAGGCAGCAGAATTATACTTTCAGACTTGCAAGATTGATGTCAGCCTTATCAGGTAGAGAAGACGAAAATCATGGCCATATTAGCTAATTCTACTTCATTGTAAAGCTATACTAACAGAAGTCTGAAAGTACAATTCTCCTTCTGTCATCATTATTGCCAGTAACTTAATGAGGTTCTCTTCTGAATCTCTCGCTCTCCTCACACTGCAGCTATGGGCTAATCTCCCTTTTATTTGCCCATTCCCCGTCTCCCAAGATCATTTTTACATACCATTATAGTATCCAAAATGATGTGAGAAACATCATTCCCCAGAAAACAAATTGTAGCATTTTCTTTGATGTTGCTGTATGAAGTTGCACCTTCCTATTAGTGGAAATGCCCACTCTATCCCATCTCCCAGGATTTTTCTTCTATATCTATAAGCAATTGAACAGTTAACTATTTTTCCCCTTTACCACAATCATTGATTTGTTTCTTTCTCACTCACTTAAAAAATAAACAGGACAAGGAAATAGGAAAGATGAATGTGAGGCCAGGATCCAAGCTAGAGCACTACTTTTTATGCTGTTCATTTCTTTCTCACCAATCTTCATCTACCAAAACCTCAAGGATATTCCCACTCATGTGGGAATATAACAAATGGAATAGAATAGAACTAGCACAAGATTAATAGCTGTATGTGAAATGACCAGACTTTATTTAGGGAATTATTTTTCATTTCCTAATGTAATGTATACAATGTAAGTATATCTCAGAAGTGCTTTTTTCAAAAGACAACTGGACTGTTTTTTTTCCTTGAGGAAGAAGAACAAACCGTTTCATTTCTCAACCAAGAAACTTCATAAGTTGTGATGGTGGGGTGCGGGGAATGGAAGAATAGGTTCTATCCATCCAGTCGCTACTGTTAGTATCTATACTTCTATGCCCTCTCCCCTGCCTTCACAACTGATGAAGTTTCTTGGATGAGAAACAAAACATTTTGTTCTTCTTCCTCAAGGAAAAAAACAACAGTCCAGTTGCCTTTTGAAAAAAAGCACTTTTGAGACAACTATCACCTGGATGACTGAGAATCTCCACAGAGAACTACATATGTAGAATATGATGGGTTAGATGTCTTTTTCTTCTTAGCCATTTCTCTTAGTTTCAATACCAACAACCAGTTGTGAATGGCTGCATCCCAAAAATCTTCAGATAACTAAATTCCACAAAACACACGGCTGGTATGATTATTTAGCCTCTATTTTTCTCCCAAATAGGTTTAATTCTTTTTCTTACCAGCATTTCCTCTGTGGTCCTGGGATTCATCACCTCATGCCTAACTACTGTTTTCCAAGGCCCCATTTCCATCCTACCATAACTATGGCAGCTACTACTCCCTGCCTCATGTTCCAGCGGTTATTAATGTAATAAGTATGAAATCTTGTTATGTCCCTTGTCTGGGATTTCTGTTGGAAACCTACTGCAAAGTCCCCGACTTGCTATTGTTATCTCATAAGTTCCCTTTTTTTCTGCTTTGCATCTGGGAAACACTGTAGGGATTTTCTAAAGGATCCCAACTTGTTACTTTTTGGATATAATTGATAAATTAACTAAAATAATTTTAAAATGTTAACATTTCAGTTGCACATAATCTTTTCACAATTAAATGATCTTTAAAATCTGGTAAATGGTTTTAAGATTTTAAGAATTATATAATAGTGTATCTGGCTAAGAAGATATGTCCAGTTTAAAACATAAATCCATTTCAATGTCTTATTTCATATTAACAAACGTTTCATAATTTTCTGTTCCAGTTTTAGCTCCTAAGTTCCTTCCCAGACTGTTCATTTCAAGAGGCAAGTTTTTATTGATAAATTACAGACAGAAAGATCAATACCTAGTAGCAGTTTCTGATAGCTAACTCTGTAAATCAGTATCTTAGTTTGCACAATTATACTGAATTGATCTTTAACACTTTTTTTTTTATTTTTTAATCCTTGAATTTTAAAAATGATTTTCAGTAGTTTTTCTGGCAACTAATTATATTAACTTGCAATAGTAAATGATAAATTTTACATGATAAAAGTATTCTATTATAATGCAACAATAATTTAGTAATAATGTTAGAATAACCCCTTTTTATATTAATATTGAGCTGAATGTTTGTTAAATAATACATAAAATGTATTTTTAATGTTGCAACATACTACATTGAAATTTGTTTCTGAAGAGAGATATGGGCAGGACAAATATCAACCATGGAACTTAAGAAATATGTAGGAGTGCATAAAACCATTAAGCAATCAAGCCATAGACTTGTTTCATTTCTCTATTTCAACTAGCAGTGGCAAACTCTTGTGTGTTCTTTTCAAAGCCTTTATCTGCATTCAATAGCTTTATCCCAGGTCCTCCTCTTCTTAGTTTCACCTTTTCCAAACTCATCTTTGCTGTGAAAGTTCTTCACATCAATTGTGTAAGGATCTTCACATAGTTTAGAAAGCTCTTAATTCTTTAGTCTGGAAACAAGCCGCAGGAGAATATTGTCAGCCATTAGCTCTGCTTGTACAAAAGGAGAAATGTAAGAGAGTAATTAATAATGTCCAAATAGTTAAATGAGGCCCAAATTAATAGCCCCAAGTGCTAAATACAAATAATTTCTTCAATCAAATTATTTTCTTTTTTTAAAAAATATCATTCTTCATATTGGGGAAAAAGTCTTCCCCCTAAGTAGTGCTCTATATAAAATGGTTTAAATCAGCTTGGTTACCAGAAGTTACTATTCATGAATATAAATATCTTTATATTCAAAAGTATATATTTCCAAAGGGCAAGAGAGAAGTGAGGCTTTCTTCTTTTTTATAACATTGAACTTCCATGGCTGATCCATATTTACCTAAATTCTTTGTAAAATTCATTTCCACAAACATCCACAGAACAGCCCCAGTTCATTTCTCAGTCTGCTGCCTTTCACAGAATGACTTTTTTAAAGAATTATCAAATCTTACTTTCTTTAACCTTCAATCTTCTACAACATACATAGTCTGATCTGGTCCGCATCTTTCTCACTCTATTCAGAATCATTCAGCAAGAGAATTTCTTTTGTTCATTTTATTCCTGAGAAAGCAGCCCAGTCCCCAGCTGGCTGTGGCTGATATGCAATAATATATTATTGATCTTTAACAGTTATCTCTCAGTACTACTGTGCCTGGAATAAGTTAAAGATCTTTATTTTGGAATTAACTTTACTATATCCAGATGGAGGCACTTTAACGGCAAAAATTTAAGATAAGATTTCCAAATTCAACCGTTTCCCTCCAGGCAACTGTTTATCACTACTCCTTCCCTAATTTTTATTTTTATTTTTATTTATTCTATTTCTATGGCCGCAAAGCACAGCCAAATTGCTCTGTCCAATGACAATTCCAACTAGCCATGCACTTTGTCATTGGTATTCTAAATCAGTGGTTCTTAACCTTTTTGAAAGAATCGCCCCCTTGACTCATTGAGGAAGTTATCATTGCCCCCCTCCCCCAACATAACCTCTCAATCACAACACAGGGAAATAATTCTTCAATTTATGTTTTCTTTAAAATTGTCGTCAGGACATATCGATGCAAATAATTTATTTCCAGTCTTTTTCCCATATCCAAACTGTGTGAAAAATTCTGATGCCACCCATCACTTTACTCCCAAACTTCGTGATACATGTATTTCATTATTATCTTATTTATTCAAGACACTTAAATGCAATGTCCACTGAAAACAAAATTCAATTTCAAGAAAATGAAATGCCGCCCCCCCCAAAGAGTAACATTTAATGATTTAATTAAAAGTGAATTTTAAGACGCAAAAAGAAATATAAAAAGGGCATAAGAACAAACCGCAATGCAGGAACTAAGAATTTCAAGATGAAAACTCTGAAACTAAATTAAGATTAGAGGAAAATACATATTCATGCACACTGTAAAAAAGGTTAAAAAATTTACAGAAAGAAAGCAACAAAAATCAGAATGACAAATTTAATGCCTAAACTGAAGAAAAATATATATATCTACACAAAAAGTTTACACGAAGAGCACAAAAAAAAAATTGAAATCATAAAACCAAGAAACCAAAATATAATATCAAACTGGAGTGCACGCTAAAAAAGTACAATACAAAGAGACACACAAAATATTTTACAGAGTAGAACAAGAATTCGAAAATGAAGCTGAAAACTCAAACTGGAATGTGAAATCCAATGCTAGCAAATACAACAATAAGAGCTGAATGAAGAAAATGTATGTACACAAAAAGCAAAAAAAGAACATCAATGGCTGCCTTGTACTTGGTTAACTGATGCCAATTTCTTGATTTCTGGAACCATTTTTGTTAATCTCATTCTTAAATCGCTGCGCTCAATGAACTTCAACATGTTCCTTGACTTAGAAAGGATCTGTTGGACAGCGTTGAAGCCCCTCTCCACTAAGTAAGTAGAAGGAAAGACTAAAAGAAGCAACTTAGCTTCCTCCCACAATATTAGGTAAGTGTTCCTCATTTTCACCGAAAAACTTCGTAGCCGTAACTCTGAAAATGTGATTGGGCTTCATAGTCATATTTCAGATTTGTCAGTGGCTCTTGCAGTTTGGCATGAGGTTGTGCAAAGTCTGCTGTGAAAGGATTTAGCACCCAAGTGGGCACTTCCAGATTTATCAGATCATAGAATATGGTTTCCATATCTTCTTTTAGTTGTTTCAAGTGGCAGCAAAAAACGTCCAAATCTTCTGCTTGGAGTTGACGTTCATTACCAAGGCTTGGGAACTGATACAGCTCCTGGAGACTCATATTGCTTGCAAGGAGGTCCAATTTGGAAATAAATGAGCAGATTACTCCTTTGGCCTTAAGAAAATTGATTTTATCTCCTTGCAGCTTTACGTTCATTTCATTCAGCTTGTCAAAAACATCAGTGAGATAAGCTACATCCAGATGTTGAAGTTTAAGAGAACAGCTTAGACTTGGATTAATAGATTCAAGAAATTCAACAACTGTGTCAAAAAGTTCGTGGAATCACCGCAAACACTTTCCTTTTGAAAGCTACCTTCAGTGTGCAAAAGGAGACACTCATACTCCTCATCATTTTCTTCACAAAGCTTGTGAAAAAGTCAGTTGTTCAAGGCATTCAATTTAATGACGTAACATATAGACTTGTGCAAACAACCACTCAAATTTTTTGAGACAAAGTGCTGTCTAAGAATGACGCAATGGACAGTCATAACTCTAGGTACAACTGATTTTAGATGAGCTTGAAATCCGCGATATCGTCCAACCATGGATGCAGCTCTGTTGGTTGCACATGCCACAACGTTTGTCAAAGGGATGTTTTTCTCATTAAAAAACTCTTTAGCCTTTTTAAATATCAAAGAACCTTTTGTGTCGGTGGCTAAATTTCGAGAAAATAACAGTTCTTCCCTGATCTGTTCATTTCCGTTGATGAAACGGACATAAGCCAATAACAAGGCTCCATTTTCACGAATCATTGACTCCTCAATCTGCATCATGAATTCTGTACTTTTCAAGGTGACAATAAGCAGTCATTTCATCAGTTCTTTTTGATACAATGTTGTTAGGGATAACATTGTTTACCCTAACTGGTTTAGGTAAAATAATAACTAAGTAATCATAGTTTGTATGTTAAAGTGTCTGCAACTTTAACTGTGGGATAGTAATTAAGGGAGTGGTTGTGAAAGCACTTTAAAAGAAGCAAGACGACAGCTTGCTCTCTCTCTGGCTTTGATGATCCCTGATTACTGCAAGGACTCAAGACTGCATTGCTCGAACGGGAGAGAAAACAAAGGACTGACTTGTAAGTGAACTGACATAGGATATTCTAAACGGACTTTGCTAACTGAATATCCCTGAATGGACTGACTAAATGATACATGACTATTGGACTGTTATTTTGACTATGCTATGAACTCATAATGGAATAAACTATATTTTTGATAGCACAAGCGTATCTGTTATTTTTACTGTATGTTAATAAACATACAAGCTTAGCTCACTCATTTATCTGTGTGCCTATCTGACTAACACTGCACATTCTGTTTAGCTTGTCTCCCTAACCCTGGTTGGGGAAACCAGGCTTAACACTGGTTATGGGCCCAGAGGCTGCAAAGTCAGTTTAACTAGGATAAAACAGATTTATGTAAAAGTGAGAGTTTGTGTTGTTATACATTACAGTAAACAGACAGCTGTGTTTTATTAATTATAGTTTTATATCCATATAAGAAAACATGGCACAAGTCAATCTACAAAGTTTGTCCCTTATATCCAAGCTGGATGGAACAAACTATGTATCATGGTCTATGAAATGTAGTCTGCTTCTACGAAGGGAAGGTTTGTGGAACATAATTGAAAATCCACCAAACGTAGAAGAATGGGATCCAGAGGATGATGAAGACAAAATAAAGATAGAAGAATTTATGCATAAAAATGAACAAGCTATTTGCATTATTGCTTTAACCTTAACTGATCAACAGCTTGTTTATATCCACGGAGAGAAAACGGCTGTTGGGTGTTGGCAGAAGCTGAAGAGGATTTATGTTCGAGATAATGTTGGTGCTCACATAAATCTAACACGGAAGCTTTTCAGTACACATCTCCAAACAAATGGTGATATGCTGAATCATTTCAAAACTATGCAAAGCATTTTTCAAGAACTGCACGAGAAAGAGCTTATTTTCTCTGAACTACACCAAGTCTACATAATTCTATCTTCCCTTGATGAAAGTTATGATAACTACGTAACTTCCCTTGAAATTTTGCCAAAGGAAAGCCTAACTTTAACTGATATAACTGGCAGATTGATTGAAGAGGCCAGAAGAAGGCTTGAAAGAGACGATTTAAGGAGGCAGCAACCTCAAAAAGAAGATAATGAATCTCCTACTGCATACGCAATTAAAAAGTGTTTTAATTGTGGAGGAAGAGGACATTTGGCAAGATTTTGTAAAAAGGCAAAGTGCCAGAACACTGGCCAGAATACTAAAAGTCATCAAAAGATAAATAAAAATTTAGAGTTAGCCATGTATACTAACGAAGCTGTAAAAAATAATTTATGGGTGGTTGACAGTGGAGCATCTCATTGTATAACAAATGATAACAAAAATTTTATTAAAATGTCCCAGAGTACACAGCAGATATCGTTAGCCAATGGCTGGAAACTGAAAGCTAAAGGTCAAGGTATAGCATATTGTTCTTTTATAAAAGAGAATGTAAAAATGTTATATGTACCACAACTTAAGTTTAATTTACTTTCAGTTAGAATTTTGGTTAAACTAGGATATGTAGTTACATTTAGGGGAGATAACTGCATAATTGAGAAAGAAGATAAGAAAATTACTGCATCATTAAGAGGTGAATTATATGTGTTAAATGATGATGGTTTAAAGGTGGCTAACACAGTTTATGAAAATAAGAAACCTCATGATGAATGTATTCACTTGTTACATCGAAGGCTAGGGCATTTAAATTTTAAAATGCTTAAGAAAACTGTTGAATTATCTAAGGGAATAAGTTTGAAACCTTGTAATAAGTATTTGCAATGTTCTATTTGCAATCAAAGTAAGAGCAGGGTCACACCGGCTAATAGAGTTGATGGATTTACTACCAAAGAACCTTTAGAGGTAGTATTTGCAGATTTAATAGGTCCGAAAAAACCAAGTATAGGAGGAGCTCGTTACATACTAAGTATAATGGACCACTATTCTAGATATGGGTTTTGCTATTTAATGAAGAGCAAAACTGAAACGTATCTAAATCTCTTTACTTGGATTAAATTTGCAGAAAGGAAAACTAAAAAGAAATTAGTAACTCTTATAACAGATAATGGTACGGAATTTACAAATAATAAATTCCAGAACAGACTAAGAATGTTAGGTATTCAACATAAAATGTCTGCACCATATAGGCCACAACATAATGCCTTTATAGAGAGAAGAGGCCAAACATTACAATCAATGGCACGTACTATGATGTCTGATTCAGGATTACCTGACAATTTATGGGGAGAAGCAATAATGTGTGGTAATCGTATATTAAATAATGTTGTTAATTCAACAACAGGTGAATTACCATTCACACTGTGGCATGGTACAAAACCTGATTTAAGTTACACGCACACATTTGGAGCACCAGCATGGGTGCATATCCCTACACAACTTAGACACAAAGGACAGCATAGAGCTAAAAGATTATATTTTGTAGGATATACATCTAATCATAGATCTTATAGATTCTGGGAACCAGGTACATCTAGAGTTTACACCAGTGCTAGTGCTAAATTCCTAGAACATGTAGGATGGAATAGATTAGAGCAAGATTTAAATAATGAAGTAATTGTTGAACCCTACAAAAGGCAGAAAGATCAGATTAGTTATAAGAAGAGTCCAATTAAAGAAGAAGTCCACGAAGAGCAAATAGGACCAGAACAAGAGGAAACAGTTGATCAGGAAGAGTTAGATAATCAAGAAGAGTTAATAAATGAAAGTCCACCTGTAAGTCCTGTAATACCTAGACGTACTGCACGTATAACTAGACCACCTGATAGGTATCAAGCAAGTATAGTTTGCCAAGTAACTAAAGTTCCAACTAGTGTAGATGAACTTAGGATGTATCCTGCTAAGGATCAGGAGAATTGGCAAAAGGCAATGGAAAAAGAACTAAATTCATTAAAGGTAATGAAAGTTTATGAAGATGCTAAATTACCTCCAGGAGAAAAATCCATTGAATGCAAATGGATATTTAAAGTAAAAACTGGAAATGATGGGACTGTTACCCATAAAGCTAGGTTAGTAGCTCAAGGATTTAATCAAACTGCATCTGATTACGATGAAGTTTTTGCACCAAGTCTTAAAGCAACATCTTTAAGAGCAGCATTAGTGTGGGCAGCTAAGAAAAACTATGTCATTAACCATTTAGATGTAGAAACTGCTTATCTACATGCACCATTGCAGCACACTATATATTTAAGAAAACCAGTAGGTATAAAAGACAATAAAATAAATAGTAATGATTGTTGGAAACTCAAAAAGAGTCTTTACGGGTTGAAACAATCTGGGTTTGAGTGGAACCAATATATTGTGAAAGAGTTAAACAATATAGGTTTTAAATCTGGTTTAGCAGATCCATGTGTGTTTAAAAGAGAAAATAATGGAACGGTGTCATTATTGTTATTATTTACAGATGATATTGCTTTGATAACTAAGACTAATAATGAAGCTAATGAGATTATATCATTATTAGCCAAAAAGATAAAATTAAAGCATTTAGGTGAAATTAAAAAGTATCTAGGATTGACAATTAACAAAACAAAAAATGGTTTTAAGATATCTCAAGAAGATAAAATTTGCCAATTAATTAAAACGTTTAAAATGGAACTTTGTAAACCGGCAAAGACTCCAATGAGTCAGGAAGTTTGCCAAACTCATGATCAAAGTCCCAAATTTGATAAGTCAATATATCAATCTTTGATTGGCAGCTTATCATATATAAGCAATTGGTCAAGGCCAGATATAGCTTATAGTGTAAATCAGCTGGCACGTTTTAATTCAGATCCACATCAATGTCATTGGCAATCATTAAAGAGAATTTTAAGATATCTTAAAGGAACAATGAACCATGCATTGTATATAGAACCAAAGGGTGATTTGAGTCTTAGTGCCTATGCAGATGCAAGTTTTGCAACTGATATAAACACAAGAAAATCAACATCTGGGATGGCTATATTATTTGGTAAAACACTAATAGGGTGGAGGTCAATCAGACAACAGCATATCAGCTTGTCTACGATGGAAGCGGAATTTTCATGTCTGTCATTATTATGCACTGATTTAATTTTGTACAAACAGTTATTATTAGACATGGGTATAACTGTAAAAGATTCCATTATTATGTACGAGGATAACCAAGCAGCTATAAAGTTAGCTACTAGTATTGCTGTAAAAACTAGATCAAAGCATACTGATTTAAGATACTTAAATGTTAGAGAATCTGTAAAGAATGGGCTAATTAAATTGGAATACTGCATGACGGAAGAAAACATTGCAGACCAATTGCAACTATTGTGCTACATTTCTTTTTTATATATATACAAGAAGCTCTTCAGATGATTTCTACTGCTACCACAATGTTGAATTCACTCTGATGGTGACTGGTGTCATTGTTTGTCATTGGGCACAAAGAAGAGAATTCCATTTTTAAGATACTGAAATAAGAAAAAATATTATTAATTCATTTTTAAACTTTATATCAGTTGGTATTATTATATATTTATAGGTTCTTTCTTAATGATGTTACAGAATAAATTTGGAACCAGGGAATTTCATAGGGAAGTGAGAGTTATAGTTTATTACCAACAGAAGAATCCGTGGATAAGGGAGATTTTTATTAATTCAATATGTTGAGCTTATGTTTTATACACTGGAATATAATTGTTTGCTTCTTGCATATTGTTGTAACACATTTCCAAACATGCTTTCTCTGTATCAGTTTTAATCTCTCCTGTGCTATGGCACTCTGTTCATGTTTCTGTAAGAATAATTCTTTCTAACCAAGGAGCTATTTAACATACTTGCCAGCTCCATCTTTCATTTCCCTCATCAAACTGAATCCATCATTATCAACAACCTCAGTATCCTTGGTAAAAAGCTCAGTATTGACCTTTAATACCATATAAACTAGTTCAAAAAATCTACCATATCATTTCTCTGGAATGATAAATATCATATGGATTTGATTTGGGGAGTCATCTATTCTTCATCATTTACTTGGAATTATAGAATCATAGAATTGGAAATAACCTAAGAGATTGTATGTGCTTCCCTCACATAACAATGTTTTTCTTTCTTTCTTTCTTTCTTTCTTTCTTTCTTTCTTTCTTTCTTTCTTTCTTTCTTTCTTTCTTTCTTTCTTTCTTTCTTCTTTTCTTTTTTTTCTGTCTTTCTTTCCCTCTCTCCCTCTCTTCCTCTCTGTCTCTCTTCTTTTTCTAGTTTAGTGTGTTGAGTGTACCCTATTCTATTTAACTAGATTGTACTGTGCAATAATGTGCCATCCCTAAAAAAGAGGGTGTGTGTGCACAGTATGTATGGATGTGGGTGTGAATGTGTGTCTATGTAACACATCCATACAAATTTTGAGAATGACAAATGATATTTCAAGTTGAGTCATAATATATTTATGGTAAAAGCCCTTAGCTACGCTTCTAAATGTTGAAAATATTTAGTTTGAGAAAGTTTGAGAATCCTTTGCTGGAGATGATCAGATACACTGTAATGTTCCAGAAAGTACTGGAAAGAAAGCTTGAAAGACTGATGTTACTGCATAAAAGGCTTCATGCTGTCATTATCTTGTATATAAAAGTAGCTAGCTGTCAGGTATATGTGGCTCAATAAAGATTGCACATAGGTTGAAAAAGGAATCTAATGTGCAATCAGTACATATTTCAAGAAGCGTATTTCCAGAACTCTGTAATTTTTATTCTTCATGTGTACTTCCAAATTTTAACAAAAACAATCACTTTATGTAGATATGTATGACTGAGATCTAAAGAACTATATTTAGGATTTTCACTTTGGTAGTGAGAATTTTCCACATTGAGGTGGAGTAATTTAAAAGTTGTGCCAAACAGATATGTTCACTACCTGAACCTTTTTATCTTAAGTACAGTAGTCAATCAAATCTTTTTTTCCAGCAGATTCTGAAATTGTTGTTCATTTTATTGCTAAAGCAAACCTCCAGAGGTCACCCTCCACCATATTCTTTTTTTTTTTTTCATGCATGCCCACTAGATTCATGCTCAGTGGATTTATGTAAATCTTCATAATAATCAAGGGATTATTTTTGTACATGCAAACAATCTTTCTGTAAATATCAGACTTTGAGGAGTCAATTATTCCATTTCCTAGGTGTTCAGACACTTAGTCTACTGTATCTAACTTTTGTTGGAGATATGCTGTTGTGTCCAATCATGTACGACAACCTCTGCCCTTTATATCTATGGCTCTTCTATTCTTTTACTGGAGAAAGTCAATTTTCTACTTTCTCAGTGATCAAATGCATAGGCATCAAATGCATCTTGGAGGAAAAAAAGTGTTATTCCCATTCCTTTACTACCATGAAAAATCATCAGGGACTTAATATAACACTGTTCTTAACTTGTGATGCCTTTGAATGGTAAAGTAGTATCCATCCTCATTTGAAAAAAAAAATGACATCAATTTACCAATTTCTCATCTCCCTCTGAACCTATTGTTTCTAATAAATAATAGAGGAACAGGCTCAATTTCACATCTTTGCTTTTGTCTTCCTTGCAGTTCTCAACATCTTCACTAAGTAGAAGTTAACAATAAACCTCTTACACATAAAGGATGTGATGGGTTTTCTTTTCCACATCCATAAAATTAACTCGTAGTGGTCTCATAAAAGAAGACATTGAAAGACTGTGTCTCTTCTAAACATTCTGGTTTTATGCATCAATGTTGTACATTTTTAATCCTTAATTCTGAACTGTATAGTTCACGGAGACTGGTCTGCCATGCTTTTCTATCTCTCTGGACTCATGCCAATTACCGTCAATTTTGTTTATTGGCTTTCAGAAACAAAGGTAGTCAGCCATCAATATGCAATCATTCATGGTGTTTTACATTATTTAAGTTTAAAGTATTCTACAAGTCTCCAAGAACTTGTTCCTCTTCAAATTCCCACCCCCTTGTCTTCTTCAATGGGCCCTTCAGAAACACAAACCTCCCTTGCTTGCTGTTCTTTGGTTAGCAATGTATATATTGGCATTTGCCCAAACTCCAGATCAGATTCTAGCAACATACACATCCAAGTCAACCTGTGAAATTATAGTATATATCATATGCAGGCCTGATAGGAAAATGAGCAACAGAGTTTTAATAACAGCTTATTGGAGAGAAGAAAATATTGTGACCCAGTTCCAAATTCTGACTTCCGAGTGACCACCATTTAAAAAAAAACCACACAAACAAGATACTTACAGAAAATCTTTATTCTCTGACGTTAGTGAACCTCAGAGCACCAATATTTATCTTCAAATATAAATATGTAGAAGTTTTCTACTGTGTTTAAAATATTTGCCCACCAGTAAAGCCTGCATCTCCTGAAGTATTCTCTTGCTCATTCCATCTTTTTCTCAGAAATGTCTGCAGTTGTATAGAATTACTACAAGTAGCTCCAGCTTTTGTATGAAAGCTATGTCTTCTCGTGCTGATATACAATATGTTGTTCAACTAACTTGCCCCAAGTCTGGGAGACAAAATAGATCTGTGTGTCTGTTACATCAATAGCTGTCCCTTTGTTCTAAGTAGGACACCCCACCTATGCTGACAACATTCTACTGTGTAGTGAGGGCTCTCTCTCCCTGTGTGTGTGTGTGTGTGTGAGAGAGAGAGAGAGAGAGAGAGAGAGAGAGAGAGAGAGAGAGAGAGAGAGAAGGAGGGAGGGAGGGAGGGAGGGAGGGAGGGAGGGAGGGGTATGGGAAGAGGGAGAGAGAGAGAGAACTCTGATATGACTTTTTATCTGAGATTTCTTGGGCAAAAAGGATAATAAAAAGGAAAATCCATTTATTACTTCTTTTTGGATTATACCTGTATATAACCCATGTATACAGTATGTTATAGTTGGACTGTTAAAGATAACATCTTAGTGTTGATTTTGAAGATGTTTTCCATACAAAGCATGAGAGGAATTTATCATTGTCTTCTCCAGGGATTCTTTTCAACTAACCAGTTTAGTCTTCACCACTTAGATTTTCTGGTAGTGTCTGAGTATTTGTCAGATCCTGCTTAGCTTCCCAGTCAAGAGAAAACCAGCCAGGTGTTACTACCTGCTGAAGTATTAGAGTGGAACATTACAAAGTGTTAATTTAAAAAACTGCCAACCTGAACTACTGAAATAGCTATTGTCAGTGATTTGTACAGTTAACTGCATAAATACCAAACACCCAAATATTTCAGTTTAATTCTTTTACGAGTTTGTCTTCCAGATGGTTTCATTGAAATTAGTGAGATGTCCTTTTAGTAGCCACAAAAACCTACTTAAACACTCAGTAAATAGTGACTTAACAAAGTATAATTTACATTCTCTGTTCCACATGTTCTGGATGAAGCACATGTGATTGTCCCCTAAATTCCTTGGTAGAGTTCATTCAGAACTAGATTTAAAAAAAAAAAAAAAACTGTATAATCCACCCACGATTTTAGTTTCTAAAACAGAAAATCTGGAGAGAGTTAAGGGCGTGTAATGATGTTCCAAGAAGGGAATTTGTTTCAAAAAACAAGCTATCAGACTTATAATGCCATCCTGCAGATGTTCCTTTTTGCATATCTGCTGATAATTCCTAGGCTACCGCCGTTTCTTGAGAAGTAATTCCCAGGAGGTTCAAGCAGGATGTGTCCTCCCCATTTGAAAGCCTTGGGCTACGGAGCCGCGGAGAATTGTTGCTGGGAAATTGGATAGGACAGAAGCAGTGGAAGAGCTGCTTCTGGGTTTTATTATTAACCTCCATACTTGCTTCAAAGCTAATTTGCATCGACAGACTTTGGGTGCACAAGTACTCCTTTCTCTTCCTCCTCCCTCTCCCCCCTTCCCCTATCTGCACCCTTTTCACTCTTTGTGGGAGTACTAATCTTGCAGCTTCTTTTCGAAACGAGCGTGCACAGTTCCGCGGAGGCAACTCAGCTAGATCGATGATCCACACCGGAACCTTTTTCGTCCTTATGTGATTCTGGTTATAAGGGCAGGCCGCCGCTATGTCTGTCGCGTTCCGGCGTTCCTTCTTTCGGCGAGAGGCTTGCAACGCCCACGAGGGGAAAACCTGCTTACAGACCCAGGGCTGCTGGCCGCCTCCTTTGCCTTTTGTTAGCAGGCAGGCGAGGGACAACAAAGGGGGGGGGGTGTCCTTTGGACAAGTGGAGGCGAGCGCAGGTGGGAGCATCTTGGGCGCCTCCTGAGCCAAACAGCGAGATTTGGCACGGTCCCGCTTTCACTGGAAAGAGACGAGTGGGAAAGACGCCCGCGAGATGGGTTTTGTTCGACTTTTGCACGTTTTAACGGACCGCACCCTTTCTTGCCCGACTCCCAACATCTTTGGGGCTCCCAAGAGTCGAAGTGTCTCTTCCGCGCTGTTCTTTGGGGGTGTCAGGTGCACGATCCGAGGTGGGGGAGACGCAGAGCGGTGGCTGGTTGGACGCCTGTCTCGTGGCCATATGGAAAAGCTGCACTATTTTGATTATGCCTAGTGTAAACAGTTTAATGTCAGATCCTTAAAACCCAGAGCCTGTCCCAAAGGGGATTAAATCATAATCCTCCTGCTCTATAGCTGTAGTGGATTAATTTGGTATTCTCCCAGTGGCTGCTTCGCTCCCTGAAGGCTGTAACAAAAAAGACTGAGCGCTCCTTAAATGTGCCGTGGTATTGGGAGTTGTAATTGGAGATTTCCAAAGGAAAAGAGTTGAAAATGACATACCATTAAGAGTGCCTGTTTCATTTGCGCCATTTCAAGGGTTTGAAAGGGGGAGGGAGATGTTCACCGACAGGAACTCCGAGTGAGACAAAACGTAAACAGGTTATGGAAAAATGGCATTCTAGATGCGATCCTGAAGGGGCCGGATCGCTTCTTTCCCCCTGTCCCCAAAGAGGGTCCCTGCAGCCCCTCTGAATAGCGCAACGCCGGGGCTCGAAGGGGGCGGAGCTCCATCTTTTGCACCTTTTCTCTTTGAGGGCGAAGCGCGTCCGTTGGGCTCGCCTGGGGGCTGGAGTCAGTGTTCCTTCTGGCCCTAATAGATAGGAGTGGCTCCCATAAATAGGAACTCTAATAAACATGTTGATGTAAACATCGCGTGGTTAAATAAAAACGCCGGGTTTAATAATTCCGTGGTTGTTTTTGTTCAGGCCTGCATTGGGTTTCACGAGGTTCAGTCTTTTTAAGTCTTTACTTGCCTCTCTTGCGCATGGACACATCTTCCCGATTAATTTATTTCCAGCAGAAATTTTAGAAGGCATTTCCTCTGAAATATTGAACCATTCATTAATGGTCGCGCCTCGCCCACAAAAGACTTTAACCTTTCGGGAAAGATTTCGTGCTTTGGCCTTCTGACCATCAACTACCAACCGCTTCGTTTTTATTTGGTCCATATAACAAACGGAGGACTGGGAGGTAATTGGGTTAAGTACCCGATCTTTCTTCTGAGAACGAGAGAATCACACTAAACGCCTTCTTATCATGATAGACTAGCAGGCGGCTCCCGAACTGCATCATCATCTTTAGCGCCCGTTTCTTTTTAGCCTGAAAAGCCGGAGCGCTGGGAGAGGCAACCGGCCAGGAAGAGTTAAAGAGCCCCGGGAAGAGGAACCCGGCGAGGCGGGTCGCCGCGGGAGATTAAAGCAGGGCAGGCAGGCCGCTGCTGTCTGGCGAGCTCCTCTTCCCGTTAAAACACAAAGGAAAAGAGCCCAGGGAATCCCAACCCAAATCCACTTGTAATCGCACGAGAGAATCGCGCATAATTACTTGAGCGACCTAGATTAAGATTGATGAGCCTTTAAAGCGCCCTTTCGGATCGATCCCCTGCCCCGAAGCAGGAAGCCTGGCCGTTCCGGCAGCCTGCCCAGCGGCGCGCCAGGACACTGCTCCGTCGAGAGCGGGAGGCGACGCGGGGGGAAGAGCCAGCCGAGCCCAGCGCATGTGATCCGGATCAGCTGACTGGGGTCAAGAGGCCAGGGTGGCCTATTAGGAGAGAGAAAAACAAGAAAATGAATGAAAACAGAGTTTGTATCAATATTATCCAGCCCCTGGTGGGCTTGCCTGAAAGCTGTCACTGGCGACAAACGGAGCGTTGCTTTGGATTTTGCAAAGGGACGCGGGGGGTGGGGAAGAGAGGCGATGCCTGCCGCTAGGAGGGAAGTTAGCACGGAAATCAGGGCTGAGCCACTCGCGTTAAGCAGCTGGAGGGTTACAAGCGAGTTAAGTGGGTAATGAGAAGTGAGCCTCCAAAAATCCGGGGGTACGCGGAGAGGGAGCGCTCCATTGCGGCTCCGAACTGAGGCCCTCACCAACTTTAGCCAGAAAAGAAAAGCGACGAGGTGGCTGGCAGAGAGAGATCCACATTTGAAGGGAACACATTAGAAAATTGATTTTTCCCGTTCCCCAGACGAAGGAAACTGGATTCGGCAGGAAGAGGTGCTTTCATTGGGCAATACTTAGTTATTCTAGCTTCCAGAAGGTGGTTATATTTTAGATTTCTTGAATGGATAGCTGGGTTTATTTATCCATTTTATTTTAGGACTGCACCTTAATTTCGACCCTGATCCTGATCTTAGTTTTTGTGTACATTATTCATAGGTGCAACATATTATAAAATGCAATTAACATAACGAAATCTTTGATTCCATCTTTGTTGTCATGCTATGTTTACATCTTATTGGCAGCAATAATCATTGCTATCTTGTCTGAGAATAAATTTTGTAAAGCATTTTCCTCTTCTTACCATTGTTAGAACTATCCACTATTTAGTTTCAGGATTCCCTTGCTAAAATGAACTTGATTGCATTTTACTCACATTTATTTGGAAACAAGGCTTAATGAAATCGACACATATTTCTGTCAAAATCGTCTTTCATGTTCAGGAAATCAAATTAATTTTGTTAAAATTGCTCAGGTTTTTTTTCGGTAGCTTTGTTTTCAAAATATTTCTGCCAGAAATCAAATTTTAATGCCAAGCTTTCTTTTTTTTATTCAGAAACTTAGTTCCACCAAAGGTTGCAGCTTAAAACAGACTGTTTAGAAATTAAACAGTGGCGGCTAAGAGAATATTTCTGGCATCTTGGGAGAAAAATCGATTTGTGATTTTTTCCCCCCCACAATGTACTGTGATAGCTACTTTGTTTTTCAAATACATGCGTACACCCACACAAACAAAACAGCACCAGAAGCCTTGCAGGTGGTTGTATAGTATTGAAAATAAGCCTAAAGTGACTAAAGTGAGAGGTAATAAAAATTAAAATATGTCCTTGCTGGTAGGGCCACTGTAACGAACTAATGTTGGAACTAAAAAATACTGCACAATTAAAGACAACTCTGGTTTTACCATAGTCATCTTCATTTTGATAAGGTGCCTAAATATGCACGATTCATAAAATATTTTCAGTTGTTTTCCCATGAAAGAATATTTCCCAACTAGGTCCCTTGGAGACTCCGAGGTCTCGCTTTGATTTGGGGTTAAAAGACCCAGGCAGGCAATCTTGTTTCTTCTCCCGCGGTGTCGGATCACCCTTTGGTGCAGGGCCGGGTCCCGTTTTAGGAAACCCGCAGCAACCAGCCTGCTGGCGCCTCGTCCCACCCACGCCCCCACCCCCAGTACAAAGGCTGCGCTTTCGTTTTCGGCAAAGGAAACGGAGCCGGGCACATCTGCCTCCGAATTGCCGCATCCTGACGTCGCCACTCTTGTCTTGCAGGGCCCGTGGTCCTCAGCACACCGGCGCAGCTTATAGCCCCAGTGATAGTGGCCAAGGGGACGCTCTCCATTACCACCACCGAAATCTACTTCGAGGTGGACGAGGATGATTCGGCCTTCAAGAAAATCGACCCAAAAGTGAGTAAAGCGCCGGGAAGAGGAGAGCGGCGGGGTGAGGTGCGGGATTTGCTGCAACTCTCGCTTGAAGAAGGCTGAACGGGCGGAGGGGGAAACCGTCCACCGCTCCTTCTCTTTCCCCTTCTTTCCTCCTGGATCCGTTGCAGCATTAATTGTATGAAATTCGCTTTTATCAGTCTCTTCCCACTCCCCCCCCCCCGTCGTCCTGCCAGCCTGGGGTCTTTCAGCGAATGTGGGCAGTTTTCGCTATGAAGCCAACTGCTTGGTTTTCCGTGGGAGGTAACGGAGGGCCCCCCCCCCCCACGCTGCAGACCCCCGGACGTTGAACACACCGCTGCAGTCCAGGCGCTTCCTTAGAACTAACAGAAAATAAACCGCCCCGTTTCGAGGACCTGCTTTTCGGGGGCGGGCAGAAAGCGCTCCAGTGGGGGAGGAGGAGTTGAATGGGGCTTGGTTTGAAAGTAGAGCCAGGATCCCGCTCAATTTCCTCAGAGCGGAAGCAAAGAGAGAGTTCTGCCTTAACGCCGACCGGCAGCAGTAATGCCGTAAAGCAGGGCCGTGTTCGTCCCTCCTCCTCGTTCCCCCCCCCCCCCCCTTACATGGCACGAACCGGGGTAATTGCGCGTCTGGAAGTCCTGTCCGTAAAAATGCTATCAAAACCGTCATTAACGCCAATTTAGAAAAGAAAAGGTGCCAGGCTTGCGATAGGAGACTGCATTACAGTGGGGATTTGTTGTTCACGTTTGGTTCTTGAAAGTGGAGTCAGGATTAGCTGCGGTTTACTTCGCAGCTGTTTGCGCCCTTGATTTTGGCCCTTGGGCTTAAGCCTGGTCTACCTCAGGAAGAAGGGCTCGTCCCCCGGCTTGTCTGCCTACAAGGGTAGCGTTGGTGGATGCGGCCGGTCACCTTCCTCCCGAAGGGCGTCCGGAGAAGCCGGCGCTTGTCTTTCCCGGTTGCAAGTGGCTGATGACCAGCGTAATGGGCTTTAAGTTCAAGGAAGAATAAACCATAACCTTGGGGGCTGTTAGATCGATCTTTGCCCTCAATATAAATTTCACAGATTTCCCTCCCTTTTTTTGAAGTGCTAATTTTGTGGCCAACTAGGCCTCCAGAGAGGTACAGATCCTGAGAAAAAACAGGCAGCCGGGTTAATGCAGTCCAGTAAATCCTTGATGAGTAGATTTATTTCCTAAGAGGTTGTAAAAATGTTACTTGGTTAATTACCATACCGTTCTGTGTGGCAGATGTTGATGGGGTCTGAGACCCGTTTTGGGGCTGTTATCTCTTTTTAAAAAAACCATAGGTAAAATGCCACCCAAGATTTAATTTATGTGCCTTGGGAAATGCACTACCGTCCCATATTGAATCCAGCACTAAAAGGTTTGGCCGTATTTCTTTTACTTGTATTTATTAATTTGTAATTAAATAAAATCAACAACAGAAATTTAAATCACAAAAAGTAATTATCCAGTGTATCTCAAGTGCATTTTTCCAATATATAATTCCAATATTCACAATTATATAGACAAAGTCAAAATTTCTTCTGAATATATTTAAATAACATTTCAAGTATATTTATGGAATGTTACAAAGAGAGCAAGCAATATATTTGAAACCAAAATGTAAACTTTTTTTCAGTTTAGATACTTCAAAAGACAAGAGACATAAAGTACCATGATAAAATGTACCTTTTGAAAGGGTATCTTCTTGAGCAGAAAATGTCTTGAAGTATCCAACAATGGCAATTTAAACTTTTTCACCAAATCACAAAACACTAACATCCACAATTTCAAAGACAATGCGAGACCACAATATTCCATACAATGTTTTAAAATGTACAGGGGTGGGAGGGGAGAGGGGAGACAACCGCGGTAGGCTTGTTTGCTTTTCTTTGTTCGGGTGGCCTCGCGCAAAAGAAAAAAAAATACTGGCCTGGTTAATATAATCCCCCCGGTCTGGTTTCTATTCAGCAATGTTCGCAGGCAGGCTGAAGTGTAGCCCCTATTGCCTCTCCCCAGGTGATAACAACACTCTTGGTTTGGTTTTTCCGAACGGGGACGTGGATGCCGGGATGGTGACAAGTCGAAATCCTTGTGGTGCGGTGCGCTTCGCCTGCGGGGACGGCCTCTTCCTTCTGTTGCAGGCTGGCGTTTCGCGTGGTCGGCTGGCAGCACCTGAGTTTTCCCCACAGAATCCTCGAAAAGAGAAGGAGGCGGCTGAATAGGTGGACGGCTGCGTCTCCGCGGCCTCCTAAAGTTTTTCCAAACTTTTGGGGTTGGTGAGTATTTCCCTCGCCAACCGCCACGTTTGTTTGGCTGCGTTTTCCAGGGCGGAGTGAGGTTTGCCTTGGAAAAGGTCTAAGTTTGGCAAGAAATAATGTGGGCACCGCCTGCACTGAAGGCAGGAGATGAGCTGCAGTAAAATCCCGTTGAGGCGGTCGCCCAGGCAAGACTCGTCCCAGTCCGATTCCCGCGGGTGCTTTTCGCACTCGTAGGAAACCAGGGTCTTCATGTGGTAATTGTTCAGGGGCTGCCCGGGTAGCTCCAGGTGGCGATCCCGCAGCGTTTTGAGGATCGAGAGGCATTTTTTTCGGCAACCGCCCATCTGAAGTCTGTTCTCGGCCTCGGCGAACTGCAAGACCCAGGCATCGCTCTCGGCCGAGCTCTGCTTGCCCGCCAGCGAGTGGCATTCCTTGGATAGGAGGTTGAAGCCTTCGGCTTTGACCTCGGCCACGCGGTTCGGACCCGGCCAGGGGATGTGGGGCAGGGGCCAGTGGGCAGCACTTCTGGGCCAGATCCCGGTGCATTTAAAAGCCGGCGTGATCTGTACCACGTATCTATCCCGGATCCGCAGCTTCACCTCGCTGGTGTCCGCCACCATTTTCACAACGTCTCGGTAGCTGCATTTGTCCACGGCTTGGGCCACCAGCGTCTGAAAGCGGGAGCGGATTTTGCGGGCTGAGAGGTAACCCGAGGCCGTGATGAACTCCACCCAAAGGGACATGCTTCTCTTGCGCCCGTCGCTCAATTTGAGCACCGCGCACCCGGGCAGCGAGCCGTCGTCCACAAAATTGAAAACGCCCATTTGGTTCAGGTAAAGGACCACTTCGAACTCGGTGGGCGAAATGACTTCCAGCCCCTCATAGCGGTTGTCCATTTCGTTCAAGGAGCTGATGAAGCGGGGCTCTTGCACTTCCACTTCCTTTAGCACGTCCGAGACCACTTTGCAGACTTCCCGGATAGTTTTCGCGATGGTCGCTTTCCTGGCTTGGCATTTCTCGTTGTAGTACTTGTTGAGATGGTAAACCAGCTTGGCCTGAGCTGCGATCATGTTGGGGCAGAGATCCGGATTGTAGACCGGAGTCTCGCAATATGCTGTGGGATCCAATGCGGCTGCTAAGGCTGGAGCCAATTTCAGAGGAGAATCAGACTGTCTGACGCTCGGAAACGTAACTAGAAGATGATTTAAAAAGCGCTAGGCGGCGGCGGCGGCGTTTCTGCTCCTTTCCAGCTCAGATGCTTTTTATTGCTGCTGCTAGATGGGCCGTTTAGTTCTGGATAGATCTCCGATCCTTATCAACCACACACACTGCTTCGATGTGTTCAAATGGATGCCGTTAGAGGATGTTTGCGTGAACAGCAAAACGCATAGAAATCTGCTGTTCGAGGAAAAAAAAAGTTTAAAAAAGTTTGAACAGATTTAGCAAGCCTTCCAATAAATCTGAATTACACCTCTGGATACATATATTTATGTGAGCTTCTCTCGGAGTGGCAACCATGTGTGTAAGGTGGCTAGGTTGCAAAGGAAGTGCCGATGGTTCTCTCTCTCAGTGGGTTGTATCTATCAGAAGAAGCTGGCTGTTGGTTTGTATAAGAACCCAGATGCACTCGTGTGGAAATTATAAAGGCAGGGCCAGGCAGGCGGGCGGCCAATCGCCACTGGGCTCGTCACGTCAGCCTCTTTCAGCCCCAGCCCGGTTAATTAATCCCTCTCTTGGCGGTCGAGAGAGAAACACACAAAGTAAAGGTAGGGGGCTGATGGCACAGAATGACCAGCCAGGCCGCCTATCCATGGGGAATGATCGAGAGAGCGCTTAAAGGCGGTGCCACCAGGAGACGACTTCGAGGAACTCCAAAGGCGCAGTCAGAGCCGCTTCCTGGCGCAAACGGGACTGCAGGTGTCCCAAGTCCACCACCATTCGACCAGCACACTGGGAGAGGAGGCCCGCTGTTGGAGAAAGAGACCGGGGACCCTCGGCTTTGCTGAACAGGGCTCAAGACTGGCGCTGCCTCGTAGCCGTTGGAAACCGCCAGGACAGTTTTCTACTAGTCAGCTGGCCAGTCTAGAGTCTAGTGAAGTCTAGCCTTGACCTCAAATGCCAAGAGGAACCTCTCCTGCTCTTCCACGCCCAGTTAAATAGCACGGAGAGCGATTTGACGGGTTTTAATCGATCGGATGCATATGTTGTCTTCTTAGATTGGTAGCAGATGAACGAGGACGACCGGGTTGGTCAAATTTTCCGGACTGGGTTTCTGAAGCCACATATCTGGTGGTCAGCACGATTTGTGTTTGTTAAGTGATTTAGGCGCGTTGTTGTCTTCTTTTGCAATTGTCTAACAGAGGTACCTTGCAAGAGACGTTGAGTGTTCTTGCAAAAATAAATGTCTTTTAATGATCCGAAGTGGGCAGTCTGCCTTCGTGTGAATTCGGGATTAACTAAAAGGACTTGTGTGACAGAGGGGGTGGGCCGTATACTGACATTGGGACGGGACAGCATTTCTCTCCGCAGGGAGCAGGAGGAGCTGAGGTGGGGCATTTTTGTAGGACGCTTCCCAGCACAGCGGTTCGTTACGGGGCGCTGGCCCCAGAAAAGCGGTTCCCGGGGAGGGGAGGTGACCTGCGGGAGCATCCGGTATTTGGAGGGCCTCTTAATGTTAACATTACTTTTAAGCACAGCCGGAAAGCGGGAGGCGCGCATCAGCGAGATCGAAGCCCTCGAAATCAGCAGGACCTTCATCCACATTATAAAATCGGGGCTTCCCGGTCAAACGGCCTTCTTCGGCCTTGAGGTCCCGTTTCATCTCCTTGGACGTTGGTGGAGAGCATACGGGTTTACTGTGAGCCGAGACTGTTTCAGGGACTTATTTCCCTCCCTAAAATTGCATTCATGATCCCTCCCTGGTGTAGTTTTGCAGGATTTCGGAGTAAAGATTCAACCCCCTCAGACGCATCTCTTAAAAGCCCTCTCTGCTCGTCCCCCTTTGCCAAAGCGCCTCGAATTCGAACTCCGTTCGTCTCTGAACGTGGAACACACGCCTGAGGCCCCTCGGCGCTCCGCCACCCGAACGGACCGAGGCGAGTCCGCGTGGGCAGCAATAGAGGCGAGCGCCCTTCTAACCGCCGCGGAGAGCGCGCCTGCCTGAAACGTGCCTCCAAGCGGAGCCTCGGCGGGTTCGCTGATCGCCAGAAGGGAGCTGAGAGAGTCGCGTTTTCTCCGAGTCGGCGCTTCTGAGCGCCCTTCCCCGCTGGTCGCGGCCGGCCGGAGAGGAAAATGGCAGCAAGGCACTTCCAAAGCAAGCTGGACCTTTTTTTGGAGCGGCTTCCTATGGGGACCCGAGAGCTGCCCAGGCAGACGTTTCGATCGGCGACTCATCGCCCCGTTACTTTTGCCCTCTCCCACCCCCCCGAAAGTTGGGGCTTCGAGGAAGACAGGGAGTGGGCCAGAAGCCGCGTCAGCGTTCGACTTGGCCGCCAACAGGTGAAAAAGGCGCGCTCTGGGAGACGTTGCTCGCCCAAAGAATGGCGAGCTCTTAGTTGGCCGCTTGGCTGTAGCGCGACAGGCCTCCCATTTCTTTTACCGAGGGAAGGTGCCTTTGCTCTCCGAAACGAGGATCCGACCGGCGGGGCTAGATGGAGCTGGCCGATGGACACACGCCTTCTCCTCTTGGGGACCACCGGGAAGGATGATTCGCGCTGGAGCGCTGGGTAGAGCCGGCGCTGGAAGGGGCCCAGGCCTGCGGAACCCCAAGGGAGGTCTCTAGAGTGCGCTTCTGCAGTTGCCTCGGCTTTCCGACGTATCAGGGCTTTCCGATTGCCTTCTCCAATCGCCAGCTATTTTGCTGAAAATATAAAATGGTACGTGACGCCAGCCGGCTATTTAGGGTCTCTTCTCAGAGGAAATGCAGCAAAGCTCTAACAACTGAAATCCTAAGACATCAGGATTCCTCTTCCCTCCCTCCCTCCCTCCCTCCGTTGCCTGCCTTCACACAGTGTGAAGCATTGGGTTACATTGTTGCTACATTGGGTTGACATTGTAGCAAGACTTTAATCAAGGAGTCTAATAAAGTCCCACTAAAATCGGAGATTTTTTTTTTTTTTTGCTTGGACTGTAATAATTGTCGGAATGAGTTTAGGAATGTCCTCTTATACTTCCTGGAGATAAATATTTCTTGCAGAATACATTCTGTGAATACATTACTGGTGCTTAAAATAGAAAATGCAAACCAGAATTTATAGGCCTCAGCAATCAACTGGATTGCTAAAACCCTGATAACTTAAACTGCAGTCTTTATATGCTGAATAGCATTCTCAGTGGGTTTTACTTCTAGCTGAATATGCGTATCCCACTGCTGTTACTAAATCCTCTTAAGATCACTAAGCCAAGGTCTGTAGATCAGGTTTATCTTCTCTTAGGGTTAATTATTATTACTTCAGCATTTGCCACTACTGATTCAAAGGGGTTCTACGGTGTAAGTGTGTTATTTGAGCCATGCAGTTAATAAAATACAAATGAGTTATAAATGAGTTATTTCCATTTTTATGAAATAGAAATGATCATATTAAATTTCAAACATTTAAGGAGACATACAAATTAATTATTAGGTATGTAAAACTGGCAGAGTTGCCAAACTCAAGATGAACTCAGTCGTTTATTATTTTAAAATCACTTCAACCGACTAGTCAAATTTTATTTATTTTATTTTATTTTAATTTCATGGAATCAAAACACCAAGAACCACAGTGCTTTTCGAGTAGGTGGTAGTGGATTAAACTCAATAATACTTTCCCAAATGCATTGTCTTAAAATGATTGTGCATTAGAGATGCTTGTTTGGGGCTGATATTCTCACAATTTTAAGCACTGTACTTGTTACTTTTCTTTGTGCTATATACCCACTGGATATAAGTTTAAGTTTTAATTTTAGTACCATGATGTTTATTATCAAAATAATTGATAAATGTATTATTGTGTAAAGAATAAAAGGGATAATTATAGTAAAATGTTATATCCATTTTTTCCTCTCCAGTTCCTCTAACATGCCTACTTTTGCACTATTTGTTGTAGTTAGAATTTCCAGACATTGATATAAAAATATTTTGTCAAAAAATATTCCTATATTGTTTCAGAAGCCAAATTTAATTAAAGATACAATGTTACTTGTTACATTTGTAACACATTTCGCATATTGTGTAGTTGTGATCCTACACATTCGTACTCATGTTTTTTAATAACTCTATAACACTGAAAAGACAGCACATGAAGTGAGTTATTAAATTATTTATCCCAGTTGATGCAGTGTGTTTGAAAGCTCATTGAATGTGTCTGATTTTAACTGTGTTTTCTTCTTTTCATAATTTATATCCCTGCCACCACAATAAATTTATTTTTTGCAGTGAATTAAACAAACACATATCTACAGACAATTCATTTTATTCATTATTGTTTCCAAAATAAAATAACCAGAAAGTTATTTTTTAAGCACATTTGGTGATACTTGTCATTTTATTTTTTAAATTTAATTACCATGCCTTTTTCAAACAGAGCCCTGTTCAAAGGCTGAAAAAGCAATTTTAAAAGGTTATTTTTTTCTCAATACTTTTTGGTTTATAATATTAAAAAATGTATACTGTATCAGCAGTAAATATGCATAATTACATTACAGATGACCTCTTCGTACATATATGTATTTGTATCTACAACAGTTCAGGTTGGGTTTCAATGTTCTACAGATTAAGGTACTGTGTAATTATAGTTGTTCTGCCTCAGGACTTTGCTACATATATACTCAAGAAAGAAACTACCTTCTATTCCCCAAAGAGTAAGCATAGCAAATTTTTCATGCGTGCCATTCATCTTTGGAAGCAAAATTTACTCTGTTTTCTACATTGTGACTCTGTTTAAGTTAAATGACGAAAAGGATACTCCAGTCACATGCTGCCCTTGCTGCTCATTCACTTTGGCTAAGAAGAATTCATATCATCTTTAGCTCAATTACGATGTGGTAATGAAGTTCAGGATCAGCTATTGCTTTTTGTCTCCCCTCTTTTACCTCATGTTATGATCACTATTACAGTGTAGTCAAGAGAAAAAGGTAATCAGAGAGCCCACCTTGTACACATTTAGAAAGATATCTATCTATCAGTATCCTGTATTTTTGAAGTGTAGCATTTTTTTCTGTCTTCTGAGATGATCCTTGAAAAACACAGATACTACATTTCTTTTGTGGACTAAGTGTAGCTCAAATGAGTTTTTGGACCATAGATAATCCACAGCAATTGTGCTGCTTCAATTCATACAAGTTAGTTATGGCCTTCTATCAAAATTCTTATAATTCCAAGATAACATTTATATTAGATTTATATAATACTAGATAGAGGTTGGGAACAGTCATTCGTGTATATACATTCTAATTCTTCTTTGAAATAAAAATAGTGTGTATTGTTTGAATAATTTTTAGCCAAAACAATTTTTTCACAAAAGTTACATTTACAAAAAGAATGGAAAAAATGTATCCAAGAAAAGTATGGCATGTCTACATGCCAGATTTCAGTTAAGCAATCCAACAGTGACATTTAAGAATCTTACTTTGAGAAAGATCAAGTAGTCATTAAATATAAAATTGTCACTACTGTTTTATATTCTGTATGATTAATAAACTAAAATATTCTGTGTGGACCTTGAAAATATGGCAACATGTATTAGAGAAACACTTGTGAAAGTATAAAGTAATCCCTTTTGTAGACATGATTTCTAAAATATAACACGGGAAAAAATCTTTTAGAAATAATTTCTGTCATAACTAAAACTCGAAAAGGTCAAAAAGGTTTCTAATCGAAAAGGTTTCTAATAATACTTTTTTCACTATTAGATAGAAGTAGACAGAACTAAACTGTTAATAAGGAGATGCTAATATACAAGAGTACATTAGTAATTGATGTCACTTAATTATTGCAAAGACTAGATATTTGATACCAGGGATTTTCTCCCCTTCGGTAGTTTGTATTCTTCAGGGGCTCGTGTTGGCATTCAAAGACATACATTGTGAATAGGATTTGTAGATGTGACATTGGGTATTTTGCATTTGACTACCATTTCTAATACTTGTATTTTGATTTAGGAATATATGAAAAAGCTACAAGATTAATTGTGGAAAAATAAAGTCATTACTTTTGAAATCACTATAATGGCCATAATTGAAAGAAGTTAGGTGTATGTGAAGTCCTACTAAACTTTTGTGACATTCATTCAAGCGTTGTCCTTCTTTAAATCTTTAATAGATAGAATATTCTTTTTTGAATAAATTATCCATTTATAAATCAGCTAGAGAGATTTGTCCATAATTTTATTGTAAGAATAAAAAGATCCTCCTACATAAATCTGTGGAATTATACACCCAAATATATATAAAAATGTATTGACATATTTTGATAGTCTTTCATATTCCAATACAGACACTTAATAATTGTGATAAGCAGTCTTGATATTATTACATAAAATGGAAGATAAAAAGACAATCAACAAAACACTGCTATTAAAATTATCAGTATCACTATATTCAATATTTATATGACACCAAGAAAATGTTAAAAAGTTGTGATATTTATATAGTTACTTACCAAGCACATCTAAATTATATTAAAGTAAACAAAATATATTTAAAATTCCCAAGGCATGTCACAACTTTTGAGCACTCCTAATGTTTGGAAATTGAAAATTTTGACACGCCCTCTTTTTCTTTTTTTAACAGATAGCCCCCTCCAATTTTCAGGTTGTGGCTTTAGGGCAATTATTTTTGAAATGTAGGGACATTCCAAATGTGGTATATCAAATAATAGAAATATATTTACTTCTTAAAGTATTGAAATTTCACAAGGCTAGCAAAATAAACTTGTGTATACTTTACCAGGTATCTACAATTTTTATGGTTGAATTCAGGTAAGAGCAACAAAAATGGTAAGGTCTCAGAGGCTAAATCCTATGAAAAGTAGTTAAAGGAATTTGATGTGCTTAGCTTAAATAAAAGAAAGCCAAGGATAGACGTGTTCACACTTTTCCAGTATATGAAGGGATGTCACAGAGCAGAGTATGTGAATGTTTCTCTATAGCATCCTAGGCTAAGACCAATGGGTGGAATCTTAAGGGAGACAGAGCCAAACTTGAGACAAGGAGGTTTATGTGAGAATTTCTAAGCTGTAGAAACAGCCTGCCTCCTTAGAATATCAGTGGAGGTTTTCTAGACTTTGGAAACAAGTAGCTATTTCTCTATGGTCTGAGGTTGTTATGAGAATTCCTACACTACACAGGGTGTTGAATAGGTAATATCCAATATCCCTTACAACCTTAATTTATTTTTGTTGCTAACAAAAATAAATAGACTGATTGCCATTAATTCTGAAACAAACTGCCCATAGATTGTCTTCTTAAAAGAATATGAAATATTGTAATAAGAAAGCTCATGCAATTGTTTCATATCACAAAGCTTTGGGTTTCAAGTGAAAAGCTATTTTGACTTTTGTTTGAAAATGTCTTAATTGTATAATTAAATATAAGGTTTACAGCATGAAATCTATAAATACTGGTATATATTTTCAAGATTTATCCCATACATATTATATTTCCACTGAACTTATATACATTTATTCCTGATTACATAGGTTTATGCCATCAGCATCTAAAATTTACCAGTTCTGAAAAGTTGCAAGATAGGAAAATCTAATTTAAAATACAGTAGTTTAAAGTCTTAAACATTAATGGATATAGTGTGTATTTGAAATACTTTTATATTACTGTTCCATGTGAATATAATTTACGTAACTGCTGTGTTTGCAAACCAAACTAAAGAACAAGAATTGTCAACCATGAATGCTATGGAATCATACACCCTGAAGCATGCACTTTTAAACTGAAAATGGTTGCCTCTTCTAAGTCTCAATAGCGCTAATAGACATTTATTGGACATTATGATATTTAATATCTGAGCATGCTTAAAATTTGAAGGAATGCTATTAGCTTTCTTTAAATGCTGGAAAGAAAAAGTGCCAATGGATCACTCCCTATGTTGGATAACTACATTATTTGTTATAAATTAACATAAAAAGAGTACAGTAGCTTTTAATTGATTTTCATATACTGTGATGTAGTCCTAGTTAAAAGACAGAGAACAAAGGGGCTACTTTAATAAACTTTTTTTCATCTTTGAAGGTGAATTATCAATAGCCATTACAAATCTTGCTTAGGAGACAGTTTCAATATATCATCTATAAAGGATGATATACAGAGAATAGTCTTCTCCAGAAGACATTTTTCTTTTCTTGTTTGCTTAGACGTAGGTCATTCTGGATCCAAAGAAATCATTCCAAGATAAATGAGCATAGGATTATAGCCTTAATGCCTTTTTAAAAATATCCAGTATTTGTGGATTTAAACATGTTCCAGAACTGACGTTGTGATGAAGAATCTCAGCAACTGAAAGAAAGAAGAACCTCAAAGAGTAAAAGGAAGTTTACCATAATTCAATGAAGCAGACTAGTGCCCGAATAGTTCTCATGCTTCAAATATCATGCATGGATTTCAAGAATATTTTTTAAATATCATTTAATCTTTTTATTTAAATTACTTCCTCAAAAACAAGCATACCAGATTTCAACCAGGCAGACCAACACAAACTTCTTCTAAACAACTTTTTAAGTAGGTCAATAAGCAATGAGAAAAAGAAATGTCATCTCCCAATCCCTTCTGTTACTAACTGGATGAATTAGTAGTCAGCTAGGAATTTCAGGGTGTCAGAATAAGCAAGTGGATTGGAGAATATTAGTGTCGTGTTTTACTATCTCAAGGAATTTGTTACCTGTGCTTAGAATGTTATCTAAACAATGATGTTTAAAACTTGAAGTAAGCATCAAGTATTTTGTTATTCATTTCTTTAACATTCCATGTCATATAAGCTGCACCATGCTTTCATTTTCAGATTTTTCCATTTTAGTATTGAATTGCTAACATTTATTGGCATAATCTCCGGGCTGTAGATTCCATAATTACTTCTGTTAGCTTCCTGCAATGAAAAAAGATTTCCCTGAAACTTTAAAAAACGAATCACTCATTTTTAATAGATTTGGTGTTCACTCTTGATTTCTGTTGTATACTATCATATACTTGGCTGAATATTTCTATTTAATTGTATACCGAAGAATTATGACATATAGATGTTATCCAGAATATACATGAACAACTAACAAATTAAAGATGCTTATCTGAAACTGCTCCAAGAAGGAATATATTGTTTATATTTTGAAAAAAAAAATCAATAAAAGATTTAAAGGTGGCCAATACTACAAATAGTAACAACACCAACAACAACTTCATACCCAATCTTTGTCCCAAACTAATTGCTGTAATACAAATCTGTTTGTCCTTGGATGTTCTTGATTTTCTCTGAAGTACTTGGTGATGTCAAGGGAAAACATGGTAGGCAGGAAAGTGGGTACTTTCAAATTAATTAATTGTAAAAGGAATGTTTGTCAGCATATCTATTAAATATAAGGAATGTGTGTATATAGATCTTCTGGTAATCAAAAGTTATATTTAAGTATAAGTAGGTATAATTTCTCCCCTTAGGTAAGTTGGCAAGGAATGTAGAATACAATTGTTTTTCTGAAGATGTGGGGAAAGTATGCAGTTTGCAAAGAATGTTTCAAACTTTCTCGAAATAAGTATACGCAATGTGAAAAAGTTGCATTTCCTTATCCAGACATAATGCAGGTGTGCAGGTAAAGCTGCCTTCAGTATCAGTGTTAGGGGAAAAAAGGCTAAGTTTTGATTCTTTGCATCATATAAAAATAGATTTGTAATTTTAGAATCTCTCAGGACAACACTGAATTTAGGAAATAATTAGTTGCTAATTAAATTTAATTGCCCGTAACATTTACCAAAATGAACTGATGTGCATATGCACTATCATTCAGAGATAAACCAACAATAGAAACTAGGCACAATTTTTGAACCAAAAATTGGTTCAAATGGAATAAAAAAATGTCCAAAATCCTGAACACGTAACTCCCAAGGGAGTGAAATTTAGGGACATTGTGACTTCTTCAGTGCTATTGGCTTCTACTGGGCTGCTGCTGTGGTCATATGTTCTTCATTTTCAATATTCCATGATAGTTTCCCAGCCAATCTCACAATTTCTTGCTCTCCTCTTCACTCAGCAACCACTGACTTATCTAACAAAGGGAAAAGGAAAAAATTCTGATGGTTCTGCCAGCTTCCCACAATGAAACTCAATAGGGAAGCCAGCAAGAATTCAGAAGTCACTTCTGCTTCCACTGTTTTTGTGTCTACCTGTGAATATTCTGTCCTCCATAGGTAAACACATATCTCTGAAATGATGACCCAACAGGACATGGTTTATCTAGTTCTTGTAACCAAATGCCAATTCCACTTCTCAGGAAATTATGTGGGAAAATATTTTCATATTAAGTAAACGTGGGATTAGTTCTTTTGATACAGGATTACATTCTGAACAATTTTAAATTTCAAAATTTTCAATTTTCAATTAAACCTGAAATAAACTAAGATTTATTTTATTTTATTTTTATCCACTAACCATTTTTCTATTATAAAGTAATGTTCAAGCAGACCTCTTATGCTGTGTTACATCATTTCTACAATGCATTCTACATTAGCAGAAAAATTAGTTTATTTGTGAAAAATAGGCATAGATATTATCACATTTACTCTTTTTTCTACAATGGGATAATTTTTGAAGTTACATACTTTTCAGTAAATACCTAAATGACCTTCAGTCTAGCGGAACTCACTCAAATCATGTTAACATCACATTGAACTTTTAGCTGAACGTATGTTACACATTCATCTTGGACAAAAAACAGTTGACTTTTATCCTTTATTCAATAAAATTGCTTAGTTTAATTTTAATGAGAGTTGAATCAACTGTACCAGTGAAAGAATAAAAACAATTTCAGGAATTAACATTTCAAGTAAGAATATGTTTTACAAATGTTTACACTATCTCTGTAACAATTGCAGAATCAGATCAATAAGAATAAAATAAATGCATCCCATCTGATGATGTATAACCAAACATAGAAATATGTTTCAATTTTGGAAATACTCTTCAGTGTTGATTATTGATATATATGCTACATAGTCTGAGTTCTATAAGCAATGTCTCCTATGAAAAAGAAGTCTTCAGCATATACCTAATAAATAGTTCTGTGGGTGTGAAAAAAATTCTTTTATTGAAAAGAATGGGGAACTTAAATGACACAAAGCATATTTGGGGTTTAATATCTATCAAAAATCAGATTGCTAATGAGAACACAAATACTTCAAAAATGTTATCTTTCATAAATAATGCTGAACATTTTTTAGCAAATATTCAACCAAAGGCACATTTTTTTCCCTGGAAATTGTTTCTCAAATATATCAACAGCTATCTTAGACCCTACATGTTTTGTTAATAATTCTATAAAACAAAATAGTTAATAAATATAGACTTCTCATTGGTAGTGGGAAGTATATGTAAATAATATCACATTTACTAGATTGTCCCTTAATGTATGTAATTTTCAGCTTACCTCAAGAGATTTCCCTTTAGCAAGGTAGAATAACACAATATATGAAGAATACAGTTGCCTTATTGTACTTATTAAACATATTCATTGTTTGTGAAAATAACACAGTGTTGGTAATTTATGTTGGTAAAGCAGCTTTGTGCTTCTTACGATTGCTATTTGTGATTCTACCTTTTGATTTGTTTTGCACATTTTTTTGACTTTACTTTTAGTGAAATAACATGGAATATGTATTGCATGCAACTTACTACTGGCCTAATTTACACTTCACAAACAAATGGCATAATTTAATAGATGGAAAGATTCCCCCACCCCACCAAAATCCAGCTCTTCATTTGTTTTGCTCACCATGCCACATTAGCACAGTTTTCCCTTGTGTCCATCTGCCCGTGTACAATTTAGCCATGGGCATCTGTAGACCCTGTGGTGATCAGTATTGCAGCAAAAAGCCATATGTGTTTAAATAAAAAAAAAACCCTCGTTTCATTTGCTGTTTTAACTGGATGGATAACTTTTGTGCCTTAAGTCAGAGGAAGAGAAAATACAAAAATAATTACTTCTATTCTTTAGGCAGTTTCATTTTCCCTTTCCAATATGGAATGCTTGTCAGATTTCCTGATAAATGACAGCCGGTATTTGCATAGATTTTACATTAGCAGAAAAATTAGTTTATTTGTGAAAAAGTAGTTTACATAATAATGCAAAGAATGGCATAAATTATGTTTATTAAGCAAAAGAAAGAAACTGGAGAAGCCTTTGAAGTAAAGGAAATATTGCCCCATCTACCCCATCTTTATTTATTTTAAACTTTATTTTAAATGGAAAAATGCTAAAGAATGTTGTAGTACTCCGACCAGACTTTGTAGAAGCATTTTTTTAAGAATAGAAATTCCATTTCTGTTTTTTAAATATAGAAATCCATTTGCTCCAACCCTCAGTAAATTTGATTTATACCTTATGAATTTTATTTGCAAGCTTTAATAGAAAACTGTTGTTTTCTGTTGCGTAAAGAACACATTTAGCATTTCTAATATCTCCACTGATGTCTTGTTGTCTACAGTATTTCCTTGAAGATTTCAGTTGCTGAATGATTTTTGCCATGAAAATAAATTGTGTAGTGGTTTTACTCATCATTTTAATATGTTTTAAAATCTGAACAAACTGGAATTTAGTTGTGCTTTAAACTATTACAATAATTTTCATACAAAAGTACAATGCCTTTTTTTAGATGAATAAATGTCCATAATTTTTCAGGGAAAATGTTGTAACTTGTGGCCTAGAGGCAAGCACTGTGTACAATGTATGGCACATTTTTATGCTGTGGAAAATGTATCTGTATTGTCTCAAACCTGTTTTGCAAAATATCCAATTGCTGATGAAACTTGCCATACACCAAAGTGTTTAAAAAAGTGTACATTTGCCAATTCTTGAATCTGGGACACCCTGGGTACCAGCTGTCATAGCTCAACTAATGATGACAAATATCCTTCATGCACATTGCAGAGTTTGCTGACTGCTATGATCAGTGAGCCAGATTATTTTTCTCAGATACTAATTTAACCTTTTAAACTCAAGTTCAGAATGAAATTATTATCTAAATTATTTTCTTTCTCTTTTAAGTGGATACATAAATATATTCAAAACAGTTTTCATTCCTGTTGCACTAAAAGAAGAATGGGAAACTGAGCCCATGAGCAGTAAATGCACTTTGCCAGCTTAAAATGGTTCTGTACAGTTTGAAATCAGCGCTGTTTTCCCCACTGGCATCAGCGACCCTCATAGCAACTATTTCTTAACAATCTGTGTTTACCTGAAGTTTTAAAATAATATTCATGATTTATTGGATATTAATACTAGGACCATTTCTGGTAGCTTTCAGTCTAATTCATATTTGATTTATTCATTTGAATCAATCCTTAAGCCTCAATTCAACATGTTTTCTAAAAAATTTCCCTGGTGATATGTGCACAAATTTGCAGTTAATTCATTGGGTTTTGAGTAAACATTTACAGGAGTAATTATTTTGTCAATATTTTGTTTTTAATAGAAGCTTTTCAATATTTTGTACAGTTTATGCTGCTGTGCATTGCTATCTTGTATATATTAATACTGAATTTATTCTTTGAATGTGAATAATTTTGTACTTATACAAATCCTACCTACATACAAGAAGATGACTTGGCTTTAAAAAGGTAGCACAGCAATCTTTAGGATTCTATTGAGAAAAACCACAAATGGCATAATGCATAGATCAGAGTATGCTGGAGGTGGAGAACAGGATGCACTAATCTGAAACCTTCTGTAAGAGCAATCCACAGTGGAACACCATGGTGTAGCTCTTATTTTTCCTGTAGTTATACAAGGCATGATTATGGAGAAAGATTTTTTTATTTTAAAGATTTTAAAATAAAGGGAAAGTATGCATATACTAATATATATATATATATATATATATATATATATATATATATATATATATATATATATATATATATATATATATTAGTATATGCGCAAAAACTTAAGAATATATATATATATATATATATATATATATATATATATATATATATATATATATATATATATATTCTGAGGTTCTCGCGGGTATTTGTATGTGGATCTTTGGTTATTCGGGTTTTCTCCCGCGTAAGATTGGAAGTATCTAGGCAACGTTTCGATGAAGTCTCATTCATTATCTTTAGGCTTGGTCTTCAGCTCTGTGCTTCTCAGAGTGATATGAGCTTGCAGCTGCTTCTTCCTTTTAACTGCTAGTGGGGGTGTGACTTGATTGGGTGGGGGCTTGGCTGTGTTCTGATTGGGTGGGGGTGTGTTCTCATTGGTTGGGGGTTTGGCTGTGTTCTGATTGGTTGGGGGGTTGGCTGTGCTCTGATTGGCTGGAGGCGTGTTCTGTTCAGGTGGGGGCTTGGTTGTGCTCAGTTTAGTCTTAGTTGCTGGGGGATTTGAGCTGGTGAGCTGTGATCTTGCCGTTTGGCTTCGAGTTTGTGTTTTCTAGAGATAGAAAAACGCCCACACAGCATGAATAAACGAGATGATACCTCCCATCTACCAGCCATTTGGAAACCCGCCCTCATGAACAGAAGAGTACCTAACATGAAGAATGATACCAGACCCATACCCCTGACAGCCACACAAGATGCCACCACCACACTTCCACGTAGAAAGCAGACTCACACCCACACAGAAGATGAAACACGACCACGGACCAGAAGCCACACTGCAGCTACATCACTACCCACTTCAAACCCCTCTGAGCCATTTTCCCACGTCATAGTAGTGGTGCTTTTAAAGTTGTAGCAACGTTTCAGCAGAATCTCATCTGCCATCACACATAATACAGAAGCCTGATGATGGCAGATGAGATTCTGCTGAAACGTTGCTACAACTTTAAAAGCACCACTACTATGACGTGGGAAAATACCCGAACAAACCTGAATGCCATATATATATATATGACATCCTAGATCTAAATGAAAAAAATATCCTTATTAAATATTTTGTTCATTACATAGTTGAATGTGCTGACAACAAAATCACACAAAAAGTATCAATGAAAATCAAATTTAGCAACCCATGGAGGTCTGAATGTGGAGTTACACTCAAAATTAAAGTGGACAAAAACACTACAGGCTGATCCAACTTTGATGTAATGTCCTTAAAGCAAGTCAAAATGAAGTTCAGTAGTGTGTGTGTGGCCTCCACATGCCTGTATGACCTCCCTACAATGCCTGGGCATGATCCTGATGAGGTGGCGGATGGTCTCCTGAGGGATCTCCTTCCACACCTGGTCTAAAGCATCCCCCAACTCCTGGACAGTCTGTTGGTGGATGGAGTGAGACATGATGTCCCAGAAGTGCTAAATTGGATTCAGGTCTGGGGAACGGGCGGGCCAATCCATAGCATCAATGACTTCATCTTGCAGGAACTGCTGACACATTCCAGCCACATGAGGTCTAGCGTTGTCTTGCATTAGGAGGAACCCAGGGCCAACCGCACCAGCATATGGTCTCACAAGGGGTCTGAGGATCCCATCTCTGTACCTAATGGCAGTCAGGCTACCTCTGGTGAGCACATGGAGGGCTGTGTGGCCCCCTAAAGAAATGCCACCCCCCACCATTACTTACCCACTGCCAAACCAGTCATGCTGGAGGATGTTGCAGGCAGCAGAACATTCTCCACCATGTCACTAGACCCTGTCACGTCTGTCACATGTGCTCATTGTGAACCTATTTTCATCTGTGAAGAGCACAGGGCACCAGTGGCGAATTTGCCAATCTTGGCCAAACGTCCTGCACGGTGTTGGGCTGTAAGCACAACCCCCACCTGTGGACATCGGGCCCTCATACCATCCTCATGGAGTCTGTTTCTGACTGTTTGAGCAGCCACATGCACATTTGTGGCCCACTGGAGATCATTTTGTAGGGCTCTGGCAGTGTTCCTCCTGTCCCTTCTTGCACAAAGGCAGAGGTAGCAGTCCTGATGCTGGGTGTTGCCCTCCTATGGCCTCCTCCACATCTCCTGATGTATTGGCCTCTCTCCTGGTAGCGCCTCCATGCTCTGGACACTACGCTGACAGACACAGCTCGTGTTGATGTGCCATCCTGGATGAGCCACTTGCGTGGGTTGTAGACTCCGTCCATGCTACCACTAGACTGAAAGCACCGCCAGCATTCAAAAGTGACCAAACCAGCAGCCAGAAAGCATAGGAATTGAGAAGTGGTCTGTGGTCACTACCTGCAGAACCACTCCTTTATTGGGGATGTCTTGCTAACTGCCTATGCTTTTCACTTGTTGTCTATTCCATTTGCACAACAGCATGTGAAATTGATTGTCAATCAGTGTTGCTACCTAAGTGGACAGTTTGATTTCATAGAAGTGTCATTGACTTGGAGTTACATTGTGTTGTTTAAGTGTTCACTTCATTTTTTTGAGCAGTGTATATATATGTATATATGTATGTATGTTTTCTTAAGTTTTCGCAGGTACTTACATGTATGTTATTCAGCTTTGTTTGGGTATTTTCCCACGTCATTATAGTTGTGCTTTTAAAGTTGCAGCAACATTTCATCTGCCATCATCAGGCTTCTGTATTGTGTATTCTGTAATACAGAAGCCTAATGATGGCAGATGAGTTTCTGCCAAAACGTTGCTACAACTTTAAAAGCACAACTATAATGACGTGAGAAAATACCCGAACAAAGCTGAATACCATATGTGTGTGTGTGTGTGTGTATGGTATTCAGCTTAAGAAACTTAAGAAAACAAATGCACACATACACACACACACACACACACATATATATATAAACTTAATATTGGGGGAGTCAGTCTGATCAGAAGCTTAATGGCCATTCACCATCTCAGTGATCTCACAGCTAAAAGAGAATTTGCACAGTTCTTCTTAGCAGTCCACTTACAAGCTCATAAAATCGTTCTATCAAGAAGTGCTTTTGCTTATCTGAATAAGCAAACTTACTTGTGTTTAACAGCCAGAGCAACTTTAATATGGGAGGGATGCTCCTAGATTGTATGCTAAATAATCCCTAATGAACAAAAGAAAAATTCCCAACTATTGGGTTTCCAGGAAAAGCATGAAGTTCTTAATGGTCTCTGACTTTGTGCACCTTCACACAACTTGAATCTTCTATAGATCAGCAAGATTTTAGTGCGAGACCTACTTCTCAAATATACAAGAATCCATATTTGTTTTTACTATTAAATCAATAGCAACAATACACTTACATTATGCTTTATGCTTAAAAATGGAAGATCTGAAAAACATTTAATTAAAACCAAAATACTGTTCAAACCACAAGTCCAACACATGCCTTTATGTAAAGATTGGGGAAACGTAAAGCTATAACTTAAGGAAGTTTGCTTTCCAAGGACTGCCCTTTCAGCTCAAAAAATGAAGAGATAGACTTGGTCTTGATGTGGCAGCATATCTGCATGCTTATAGGGGCGCAGGTTGAGGAGATTAAATTTCCTCTTTTGTCTCTCCCACATGTTGACTATTGCAGCTGTCATGTTCTCTGCACACCCTTTCAAATGTTACATATTATTGAGCCTTTTCTGGTGTGGCATCCATGTTGTACAATCTTCTATCCCCTGAGGTAAGGATAGCTTCATTGCTTCTAAGCTTATGAAAGTCCCTCAAGATCTGGTTATGGCTGCAGACTTGGGAATCCCAGGAGATGAACTACTAAGGTATTTCAGTTAATACCCCTTTGTCTATTATTCCTTCTTTTATCTCTGTTCTTGTAATTTTAATTTTTTGTTAAATAATTGTTAATAGTTTTAGATATGCATTGTTTTAATTTTGTGCACCATCCAGAGGCACTTACATGTGAGATGGGTGGTTATATAAATTTAAAAAATAAAAATTGACTGTGGATGATTGCTGATTGCTTGTGATTTCCTGAGGAAAAAAAGGATTCTCCTATGTGATTGGCATAATCAAGTCTTTCTCATACCCCTTGGGTAGCATTTTAATAAGTTTATATCTTACGATTGTTTCACCACCCAGTGATGATGGAGGCATTGACTAATGCATTGCTTAAAAAAGCAAAGGATTGTTCTGTTTAAATTCCTAAAAAGGAAGTGTTTCAGATCCAGCACAAAGACTAGCACATCAGTGGTGGTATTCTACCACTTCGGACTGGTTCTGCTGAGCCAGTAGTAGCGATGAGCAATGGAGACCAAACTGGTTCTCTCTGCCGCTCTGCTGTTGGGCCCACCCGCCTGCCCAGGCTTCCATACTCACCTTTATCCTCTGAATTTGAAGCGCAGCTGCTTTGCTCGGCACAGAAGAGTGCTGCGCAGCAGCTGCTGAAGTGACCGGGATCATGCAGACTTGCAGGAGGTGAGTTAGAATGCCTGTGCGCCTGCACAAAGTGTGCGTTTGGTACACGCGTGCACATAAAGTGTGTGCATGTGTGCAAAGCACACCCACCAAGCCACGCCCAATGAACTGGTGGCAAAAATATTTGAATCCCACCACTGTAGTACATGATATTCATGTACAAGTAGCACAATACAACTATAGTATAGTCATAGTCCTCACATGTGAAGTTATTCCAAGCTCCAGACCAAGTGATGAATTGCTATCAAGTACATTGCCAATATATAACTTGTATTAAACAAAACCTGGTTCTTAGTGTATGTTGTTAATACTTTCTAAATTACAGTAAGGTCTGCATGGAATAGAATAAATCATAGTTTGGATCAAAACAGAAAAAACAATCTGGCTACAAGTAAAAATACATTAAAGGCAGTATAAATGATAAGTAGGGAAAAAAGAGGACATCTGAAATTTATCATAAAAATTAATAGTAATATAATACTTGCAATAAAGCAGAGTCAAGAAATTCTGAGTTGAGTATCATTAAAAACAGAATTGTTTAAAGACTGATTCAACTACTTAGCAAGGTTGTATAATGGAAACAGAAACTATGCAGTTTGTGGGGTAGATGTTGTTGATGAAAATAGAAATTTCTAGCCGGTCTAGGAAAAAGTACATATGATCATTTAAAAATGGAACATGACACCCAAAAGTTGTTAGTCCATAGTTTGACCCAAGTAATTCTACCCCACATACCTAAGTAGGCAGCCATTTTTTCCCATGCTTACATGCAATAGCTTATAAACTGATCCTGGCTCTTGCCTCTCTCTTCATTTTGTGGTATGAAGTAAAATGCCTGTGCCTGCATATCCTGAGACAACAGATTGCAAGGTAGCTTCATGAGCCTGGAAAAAACACAGTTTCATTAAGGATTGGAAATAGGTATTTTGTTTAAGATTTCACACATTCACAACATTACAGGTATTAGTCTATACCTAAAATAGGTATAGGTTTTTTTAGACTAATACCTGTAATGTCACATCTACCAGGAGGCAAAGCTTGGGGCAATTGTTAATACTCAAGAAGACAAAGCTGAAGATTCAAAAGAATCCTGATAGACTTGAACATTGGACCTCATTTAACAGGGTCAGTGGTATTCAATGTTCAATGTTGAGAAATCCATCTAGGCATAAAAAATAAATGCACAGTTATCAGAAAGGCAATACCTGGCTTAGTAGTAGTACTTATAAAAAAAACCTGGATGCCTTGGTAGATCATAGATTAAGTATGTCTGCAATGTGCTGCAGCTGCCAAAAATATAATTTTGGGTTTCAACAGAAGTATCAATAATACAACATTGTATGCTGCACACCTCCAATACTGTATCCACTTTTGGTTATCATGATACAAAAGGATACTGAAGAACTTTGAAAGAGTATAGAGAAAAGCCGCAAAGATTGTAAGATTGTAAATCTTATGAAAAGCAGTTAAATAACTTGGTATGTTTAAACTCAAAAAGGAGATTAAGAAGATTAAGAATGGCTTTCCAATATATAAAATGGCGTCATAGGGAAGATGATGTAGATTTATTCTTCCAAACACTTGAAGGTAAGAAAAGAATCAGTGGGTGGAAGCTTCATAGAAAGATATCCAAACTTGATAAAAGGAGGAATTGCTTATGTATCAGGTCTATTAAGAATGAAGTAGCCTCCTCCTGAAGTCATGGCTGCTCAATCATTGAAGGTTTCAAGAAAAATATGGATAGCCATTTGTGAAGAATGGTACAAGGATTACTGTATTGGGCAGGGTGTTGGACAAGATCTTCAAGATCCTTTTCAATCCTATGATTCTATCCTAGTGAATGCTTTTTATTCTCAAGTATATGCAGTTTTGTATGGAGTTTTAATTAAATTAAACTTAATTATTTGAAATGGCAGTTTGTATGCACTTTTAACTGCTTTAGGCCATTTCCAATATCATTACTTTTGATAATATAAATGTGTTCAATTCTAATACTTTTGTAATATATGAACTTCCACAATTACATTTTGTTTAAAAGCTTTACAAGCATCAAGGGTAGCATGACATATTTTATGCAAAAGTCTGAAAATAAAAGAGAGCCAAGATGTAATACTTGGTGCACAGTATTCTGCAGTTTGTTGCTTGAATAGATATCAGTGCTGAAACAAAAGAAGCTTTTTTGTGTTTTGATTTGTCCCATCTGTGTGACCTGGTGGCTATGTGGGAGGAGGTGTTATCACATGAATCCAAATGCACAAAGTCAGTTATTTTATAGACTCTTTTCTGTGCTTGAAGGGGTTTATAGGTTGCCTGCTCTATTGTGTATCACTTGCAGCTGACATGTATGCATTGTCCTGAGCATATTTGAAGTGTAATTACAACTAATGAGGTCTGGAACACAGTTTGTTGCTGAGTAATTTATTCATCTTTGTTAGATTTTTCAAAAATAGCTATACACTTTTTATGTGATGCACAATATTCAAACCCATTTAGAGATATCTTACACTGTTTCCATTTCCTGAAGTTGAAAATCAACTTCATTTCAAAACTTTTACAATTAATTATGCATATAATCTGCTAGGTATGTGCCTTAAATATTTACCAGAATGGGTAAATACTTCTTTTAGAAGTATAATAAAATAATACGAATGTATGAAAGCTCAGTTTATATTATTTAATTAAATGTGCAAAAGAATACATATATATTTATTTTTCAATCAACAGATATGCAGTACAATTAAAGATAATATATCAAAAAATAATGATTGAATGTAATGATTACATTTTTTTCCTTGCAAAGTTTGTGGCCCAGTAAGAAAATGTAAGAATCTTGGTATGCATAATGTTAAAAAATCAAAACCAATTATTTTATATTTTATAAAATTTTGGTTTATGATTAGAAGAATATTATCTTGTGTTTGGTTTGAAATTTGAAATTTTGCTTCACCTGAGTGAAACATAAGTGATATATTTTTATTTTTGAAGAATAACATTCAGGTTACAGGAAATTCACCTATTATACAAGTATCTAAGATTAGAAAGATGAAGTAATTTGTATTACAAAGTGAATAAGAAAATTAGTTGTATATATGAATATTATTTTAACTGTATTATTTTAAATTTTGAAAGTGTAACATTTTAACTTTCTGGGTAAATCTACTCATAACACTTTCTCCAGTGTAATCTTTAAATTTTGCTCTTGTTCAATTTTCCTGTTAAGAATCTCAGTTTAAGTCTTCTAATTAATTGCTAGGTAAAGATAGTTACATTTAATGTGCCATAATAATCCAGTCTTCCTTAGAGAGAAAGAGAAAATCAACCCAAATTAATCCACTATAAAATGAAGTCTTCTTCATGGAGGTTATGAACTTCTAACTACTTTACCTCACTGGTCCAATGTGAGCTGGTAGCTGTGAGTTTTTGACTTTTCAGTTTAGGATCGAAAGTAACTTTTCAATAACAAAAGCATTTAAACTTATATACCAAGTTCTCGCCCTCCGCCCTTTCCCCCCTCCCCTCATTATCTCATGTTGTTCACAATGCAAGCAATGCAAGCTTTATGTTCCTGCGGGCCATGTGGGTGGCGCAGTCTTGTGTTCCCGTGCAGCCTGGATTAATTGCTTTGGGGCTGACATTTCTCTGCGGACCACCCAAATTTTCTCGTGGACCATCAGTGGTCCCTCAGCCCACTGGTTGGCGACCACTGATTTACAGCACTCTGTCTAGATTACAAATATCAGCATATTGTCCCCAACAATCTCGGTCATTATTTTACTGACCTTGGAAGGATTAAAGACTGAGTCAACCTTGGGCCCATCAGGATCAAACTCCTGGCTGTGGGCAAAGTTAACCTGCAATATTGCATTCTAGCCACAAAGTCACCATGGCTTTTTGCCTCTTTCAAACATTCCAGATCTAAATATTACACTTTTGTTTAAAACAATTTCCATATATCCATGAAATCTATATTTCAATTTGGAAATCAATTAACCTAAATACAATACTTATATTAGGCAATTCAAAAAGATTGTCTAGCAGAAACAAATAAAGGAGCACTGATGTACTAATACATCTAGCATTGATGATGTTACCTATTTGGGTAATGAATGTTGTCTAGATATTAATCTGAGCCTGGAGATAAGCCAGATTTATAAACATAGCATATTTTGTGAATATTACAGTTTGTAAAATTCAGATGACATGAGAGACCATGGTTAATTATAATGGAAGACAAAGGCTACTTTTGTGGCAGTGCCAGAAGAGAAAGAGAAAAACAGAAAAGTTAGTCTTATTGCCATGAAAATAAATTGTAATGTAGAAAAACTTGTTCTTTGATGTCTTTGTAGTAAAATGGAGATAATGCATTCAAATATTAATTCTGCTATAGATTTAGGCAGGGGTGGGATTCAACCGGCATTACTACTGGTTCGGTATTTGCGTTTTGCGTATATTACACCATTAGCTGAGCCACCGGGACAGCTGATAAGTGCTGCGCATGGGTGTGCAGGATTTCAAAAAGCACTCTTTCAGTGCTTTTTCAACCTCAGCTGTGCCATGCAAAGCAGCTGAGGTTGAAAAAGCAGGAAATAAAGGTCAGGTAATAGCCCGGGTGGGCATGTGCGCCTAACAGCAGCAGACCCAGAATTGATTCTGTGTCTGCTGCTCTTCAGAGCTACCAGTTCTACAGAGCTGGGCAGAACTGGTAGCATCCTACCCCTGGATTTATGGTAGAATTTTAACAAAAAAATATTGAATTCCTCCAAACATTCATACAAAGGCCTGTGCTTTATATAGTAGGTTGCATTATGATTCACAATGTAAATATAACTTGGGTAGGAGGTATGTGATGAGTTAAGAGAGGAATATATTCATGTTGAAGCAATTTAATTCTGAATAATTAAGAATTAAAATCCCTAAATCTTGTTTTTTCTTTTCCCTCTTTATTCAATTTTGCTTACATGCCTTGTCTTTTTAGATTATACATCTTACAATGGGAATTTTTTTATTGTAAGCAGCTCCGAGGTTGTGTTTTTAACATAATTTAATATAAATATTTATAATATAAAAATATTTTGTTAATGAGAGGGGGGTTAAACCTTCCTTGGAGGTTTTAAAATAAGAAATGAACAATATATGCAAGGAATATAACTCAAATATGTAACCTCTTAGCATAGCCTACTCCTGTGATTTTTGCACCCGTGATCAAAAATTTAGATTCTCTGATTATCTTTCAGGTTTTAAACACTTAAATCCTGTTTAGTGATTCTGCTTTTGAATTTAATTCAGACAATCTGTTCTGAATTTAGTACATTCTAAAGTAGGAGAGATCAAAGGTAAAAATGGTATTTACCTCTCTTCTATTCATTTCATCCCCCTCCTTGAGTTGAGCTCAGCTTCTGAAGCAGGTTCTCTACACAATTCAGAAGTGAAGTTTTAAAGGGTTCTAGCAAACTAAATATCAAGCACTTGTTTACACACGATCTCCATAGTTCTATGAAATCTATATCTGAATTAGCTTAATTATCCAGGATAATTAATAATTGTTTTCTGAATCCTAAGCATTTATGCAATATTAGTATAATGTTTTGCATTGGGATGCACAGGCTTAAAAATTAAGTATTTCATAACTTATGCAAACAACACCACTCTTTTATTCATTAAAGCAAGTGATATATTTTTTGGGTCAGTCTGTATTATATGAACCTGAAAATGTTATAGCAGCTTTAAACAGTCAAATATTTAACATTAATGTGACTCTTAAAGCAGATGCCATCTAGAAGCCAGTAGAAAAGTTTATGAACTATGTATATTACCGATTCATTTCATAAATATATTGTTGTATTTTGTATGAACATTCTGCAAAAATTTATCAAAGTTAACCTTATATATTGTTTATTGCAATGCAACCAAGACTTACTAGATGATAAATAAATGAAACCAGAAGCCTCCTTTTTAAAGGGTTTGATGATAATGTACAAGACTACATTTCTGGCAAATCAAGATCTGTAGATATCTAAAATATGACTTAAATGTAGTAAACAAAAATATACTTATACAGTCTCTTCGTTGCCATTTAGTGATCATCCAGGTTTTTGCTGCCTGGATGTGGAAGTTCCATATACTCCTATAATTTTTGGATAGCTTCAGAGAAATGTGAGCAGTTTTATATTTATAGTTCTATCAGTTTTTTCTTGGATTTTCTTTCCTATTGAAGATATTACATGTGAAAAAAAAATATTTTGTATTCTACCAGAAATCCAACCCAGAAAGCTGTGAGGACTTTTAGACCAGAAATGATAGTATATAATTCCATCAGGAACATGTAAAAGACAAAAACAGGAGAAACTTGTTCCTGCAAATTTTCCAGATCCTATGTTTCATGTCTTCTGCAATGTTTGTCATTTCAACAGCTTTACCCACTCAATTGAAAAAAAAAAAAAAAAGATTGGATTACCAAATAAATAAGACTGGATGATCAGCAGTTAAAAGGTTTATTCTTTCTCTTGTCAATATGACTTACATCAACCATATGTCCATACTTTTAAAATTGTATATTTTATATCAGCAGTCCCCAACCTTTCTGGCTCTGCAAAGTGGCAGCATAATGGCAATGTTGATGGCAGTGGTGGGAGGAAGGGCCTGATTTCGCAAGCATATATGCTGCTCATGCAAATGAAGCTTTGCGCCTTCACTCACCACTTGCACAGACCAGTTCCTAACAGGCTGCAAACTGATCCACAGACCAGATGCTGGGGACCCCTATTCTATATAATACCCAGATTTTGTTTATTATTGTCACATCCTGTGCCAAGCACACTGGACTACAAACAAACTCCCTAGGTCTTCATCTTCATCTACAGTCTCTGCATCCTTCCATTTAAGGTTTATTTGTTGATTTTGTTTATTTTAAACCACATTAACTAGCTACCGTTATGTCTTCTAATAGTCTCATACTTCAAAAAATAGAACTATTCTGTACTCATATTATAGAAATTGAATGTTTATGCTACATGCCTCCCCTTTTTTCCAAACAGAAAGTCTAGTATTTACCTGGTTGAAATTCAGATTGTTTTATTATGGTGTCAATTCTTGGGTTTTGGCAGCCCTTCTAAAAGTGCCTAGGCACAAAAGGACTACCAAAAGGAATGAATGCAAGTGTTGACACTACCTAACAAGCAGGGATTATATGTTTACAGAAGGAGTAATATGATAGGTCAAGTCTAAGAGGCACTTCTCCAGAGCACTTTGCCACATAATGAGTGACTGACTAGCAAGTGCACTGCTGCCATTCTTTGGCTTCATTTCAGTGCTGATGCCTGCCTCTCTCTCCAAAGCCCTCTTGATCATGTTCAGCTGCTCTGTTCTCATGTGGGGAATAATAGTGGAGTAAAGCTGCTTTTCTGTCTCATTTTTCTTGCTAATTTACACATTCAAGCCATTTTTGTTTGCTATCCTTATTTGCTATTCCCTTTTGTCAAGGCACTGTTCTCTTTTTTTGCCTCAGGCCTAGGAACTAATTTGAGCTTCTATAATTACTTCATGTTTTACACCTGTCTGCATATCATGCGCCCCTTGTCTCTGCACTTAAGCTGTATATTTCCTTGCAAATAATAAGGGGAAAAGGCTACTTTTCACAGGAGAAGAATCCTCAAGTTTTTCTCCCCTCCCTCTCCACTTCTAGAAGAAACACAATCAAACTGCCCAGAGGTTTTCAGCCATGCAACTGACCTTTGGGGTTCATGAAGGACGAATGAATGCTGCCTGTTCAGTTTTTGTTAAGACATTGCTGAGGAAAGAGCTCTAAGCATTATGCCTCTTGAATGAAGTAGTGGTTGTAATCATTATAAAATAATTAAGACATTGAATACACTAGTATCATTCCATGAAGCTGCTGTTCAGCTGCTCTTCTGCTTTAATAATAGCTTATTAAATCTGGGTCAAACACACTCCAAAGATTTCCACAATGAATGAGCTATTCAAAAAGTTATGTTGCTTTTTTTAAAGCAGCTGATTAGATTTTTAACTTAAGTGACAGCTGCAGTTCATTGCTTGCTCTATAGTGTCCTGCAGCCAAAGTAGAAGCCTTTTGTAAATTGTTCTTCGGTTGGCAAAAGCATTCTTAAATAAAGCTGGGTTGCTTTCCTCTCAGAGCTTGCCCCAATCCAATTAGGAGTTTAACAAGGGTCAAATTAAGGAGACTTTGCACTTCATGTTTGCATCATTAGCCGTAAGACTGTTTTCTGAGTGTATGACTGTCAAGGGGTGGGCTGGCTGGTTAGAATGGGGGTGGGATGGGGGGAGGCAGCAAGGCAGAATAGACACAAAGCTGTCATCCACCATGTGGTGCATCTTTTGACTGAATGGAAGCCCAGCAGGCTAGGAACAACATTTCCAGTTGTCTTTGGGGGTTTGTTGTCTTGTAGGTTTCAGCTGGTAGATAGTTGTTTGAAGGCTACAGGTGTGAGTCAGAGCTGATGAAGAAGTGTGTGCTCTGTGCCAACTCATTTCTTTCCTAGTAGCCTATTGTTATTGGGCAAATGACTGGGAAGACATGAAGTTAGAAATCTCTTGAGAATTCATTATTTTTGATGAGATGACAACTCTCCAGCTTCATTGTATTCATTGCTCATGCTGTTTCTTGGCATTAATTTTTTTGCACATTAAGAATATCATAAATCCAAATTTTTAAAAATAACACTTGAGAGAAATGGAAGAAAAGAGGGAAAGAGACAAGGGCCAGATTGATAGAGACTATGTATTTAATTAGCCAATTTTGTTGAGAACAGAATGGGGTATTGTAGAAAATCAGAATACCTATTTGATACTTCCATTTGTAACATTGTTGCTTTAAAATAAATATTTATGTTATCTAGTTATTTGTCTTTCCTAAGAGTCTCTGAATATTTCTAACTGAAATTCTTTAAAGAAAAGGAAGAGGAAGAAGTAGGAAGCATAGATAAGACCTTGTTTTACATATAACTTTTAACAACAAAAAGAAGACTTCTGCTAATTAGTGTTAAGATGTGTGGCATATTGCCAAAAATTTGTTGTATATCTCCTTAGCAAATTTTTTGTGCTTCCACACAGAATAATTATTTATCTAAAAATAGTGCTTTCATTGTTCCTCTCCCACCACAAACCCATTAAAAGGTGCTTTAATATCATGTGAGTTTTTATAGCTTAATCCCTTTTCAAAAAGCTTTTCAGAATAAAAGCTCTGAATGGTCCTCAGTATTAATTTGATGTGACTTCTGTACAATATGATTTGAAATTCTCAGAAGTGTGTGTGTGTTTTGCAGCTTACTCTTTGTACATAAGAGCTGTGTGTAGACAATGCCAGCTAAATGTTGAATAGAATCTAGGTTACAAGCCTTTACGCAAAAGTCTATTTTTGCTGTCCTTTTCCTATTTTTAGATAGTTTTCTTGAATCTATAATGAATTAAACATGCACTGATTTATAAAACTATGCATTGCTATATGAACTGTTATTTCTTAAGATTTCATACGAACATGAAAAATTTAAAACAGATTTTAAAAAAATGATATAATGCTGGATATATTTGAATATATTTCACATGTCTTGAAATAATATCCAGTTATTGATATGTTTTATAATGATTTGAAACTACAAATAATTTTACATTTGAAATTTAATCATTTTCTATCATCCTAGACTTTAAAAAAAAACTTTACTTTGTCTTTTGCTTAAATTTAGAAATAATATATTTTACAAATACTGCCTGTTTACTATTGAATTGGGCATAGAAAAGACCTATCAGTCAAGTATCATAAATTTTAAAAAAAGATCATTAAAAGGAATGGTTCTTAATAATTAAAAATGCCACACTTCTATATTCACTATTAGCAGTTCTGATAAAATTAGAAATATTCAGGGATTAGTTTATTAATTTAAATGTAAGCACTCCTTTTTTTACAAGCATTGTGAGAAGCATAAACATCAACAATGGGAAGCAAAAAAGGGCAAGGAATAAAACATGCAAAACAATGTTGCAATGCAAACTTCACCCTTAAAGATACATGTGACATGGCAACACAAGTACGAAATAAGGGAGGTTACACTGTGTGTCACAATGTATGTTTCATCATTTTTAACATCAATGTGATCAGTAATAGACATCTGTGACTAGAAGATGAATGACAAACTGCTATACATGAAAATAATCCTTTCAGTTAAACTTGTAATTTAATCCCTTTGTGCTTCTCTCTTGATAAAGAAATTGAGGAAGAACCCAAAATACACAGTGATGTGTTTAGTGTCCCAAATCTAAATCCAGATATTTGCTTTACATAGATTGCATTACCATGTGAATTGACATCCATGTCAAGTAAATGTATAGTAAAAAATATTGACACAACATTACAGTAGAAATGGGTAGACTTCAAGTGCTTCTGAACTTCAACAAGCCACAATTCTAGCCAATAGGTGACTAGATTTGTAGTTCAACAAGAATTGTAATGCTGAAAGTTATCTATTCTTACAAAAATTGAGAATTACCACTAGATACTGCAGTATTGAAAATGTCATATAGATGCTGTATGGTATTTATTATTAAATCTAACAATATGAATTTTGAATTTGGCTTATTTATCTTTATATAGGGTGCTCCAATATATATATTAAAATAACTGACTATATTTTTGGAGGGCATATTTATTTAAATTAATGGTTTTTTTTTCATATTCATCTCATAGCAACAATTCATGCAAAATCAATCTTTAGTTTGTGTAATGTTCTTTTTCTGGTATCCTAAACAATTTTAAAAAGAAATACATGATTGAAGCATTTTCATTGGAATAACAAATATTTTTTTTATATGTATACTCAGAATATTGTAAAAGGAATATCCTGCAAAAGAAAATAGGAAGAATTATGCAATTTGTAGAATTGCTATCAATATTCTATGCTGCTAATAATTATCCTTGTATATCTTATGTTCAATATATTTTTACAGACAAGTAAATAGATATGAAAAATAGATCCTATAACTTCTTCTATGGAAATAGATAACATTTATTTTATTATTTTGACCTATTTTTTTCATTAATTTTAGGATTATTCCTCCCCACCCCATTTCTAGCATTGGCATTCCTTTTTTTCATGCTTTATGTGTGTGAAAAATAGACAGAAATAGGAATAATTTAGATCTGGATTGACAGCCTAGAAAACTAAGGCCTTTATTTATGCATGAGCACTAGCAAAGCAAGCTTTGTTGCACTACCTCACCCTTCCTTGACCTGAAGAACCAAAGTCTGTTCTAGGAATAAAAGCCAAGTTGCAGTCTTGAACCCAGACATTAATAAGTCCCACTGCAGTTAAGTGGAATGTAAAGGTACATCCAAAAAAGCAGTCTTAACATATTTCATTTCAATTTACTTTTACCTTTTTGTTTACATGAAAAAGGAGTCCCTATTTATTATCCAATGTTTGTTTCACTTGTTATTCTGAGCCCTGCATATTTTTGTGTTATAAATATGAGTTTCATCAGATTTCAGCAGTTTGGTACAGTTGTGCTAGTAAAGGTATTTCAAAACAAAGCAGTTAGCTTTTCTCCCTTCCTCCCAGCAGATTAAAAAGAGAGATATTGATGAATGGATATATAGCAAAAATGGCTAATAGTCATTGATAAAATTATAAATTTGTATAGTAAGAATTGTAGCATTATAGTCTACTCTAGTCCTTATGCATGGCTTCTACCTGATCCCTGACCAGGAGCTGTGAATCCAGGATGATCCCCAAGTTTAGGATTCCCAAATTGAGCGCTAGCTCAGTCAGCGAAATTGCAGCTCCATCCAAAGTCAAAGATGTCACCAGAAGCTGGAGGGGCTAAGAACCCAAAAATACTCCACCTCACCCAGGTTGAGCTGAAGTTAGTTCCTCCCTATCCAGACCCTCAGCCTCCAAGATGCGCTTAGTTAGAATTTGCAAGAGCATCACTTGTCCAGCATGGGGTGGAGCTATATAACTTGGGCATCATCACATATTGATGATGCTATACCCTTTCCATCAAATGACCTTATCCAGCAATTTCATATTGTAAGTAATAAATTCCCATTTCTGCTATTAAAAGAAAAGAAATCTTTTAAAAGGGATAATGTCAAAATTGACCTGAATATATTTCTATTTGCTTTTGTATAATAGCAACTGTTATGTATGTAAATAATTGAATAAAGGCAAGCTTGGGGTAAAGTGCAGGGTTCTGGCCCTGCACTTCTGATTGGGTGTTAAGCGGCTAGATCGGATTGGTCGGGTTCTGAGAATCTGATTGGCCCTTAACGAAGGACTCTTATTGGTACTGGAGCTAGCATTTCACAAGCTCCTATTGATTATTTAACATTAGCATTACCTATATAAGCAGAGTTGTTGTTATACAAGTTAGAAGTCACTATGCAATAAAGAGTTGAAAGTTCACCAAGACTGTCTCCATTCATTCTACCCATGCCTGAATCTATGACACTGGCGACAAAGGTGGGATTTGGAGACATCTGATCTTAAGGAACTTGGAAGAAAAACAGAGCACGTGTAAAAAAATGGCGCCACCAACGGAAGCCATGTCCGGCGGCATCGTACCACCCGCTCCGTACGATCCATCCCAAGAGGATTGGGAATCCTACATGGATCGCTTTCAGATGTTCCTTGAAACGAACAACCTGAAGGACGCCACACCAGCCAAGAAGCGGGCGCTGTTCCTGACGTACTGCGGCCCGGCTGTCTTTAAAATGGCTAAAGCCCTCACAAAGCCTCGAGAAATGAAAGCAATAAGCTGGGACGACCTCGAACCTCTCCTGAGAGACCATTACGCACCAACCGTACCCACACTCGTGAGACGCCACGAGTTCTATCAACGAAGCCAACGAAAAGGAGAGAGTGTGGCTGACTTCGTGGCAGACCTTCGGCACTTGGGAGGCCTCTGCGGGTTTGCAGACTTAGATGAAGCATTGAGAGACCGCCTAATTCTGGGATTAGATGCACCAAACATGCAGAGCAAGAAGGGCGACATCGGCCTTGCTGACGCCATCGCCGAAGCCACTGCTGCTGAGGGGACCAAAAAGTCCGCGGCGCAACTACGGCGAAGCCGAAACCCAACGACCCCACCGACTGGCGACCTTTTATCCAAGTCGGAAGAGCAGCTCGTTACGACGCACCACGAGGACCTCTCTTCGTCGTCAGACAGCGACGAAGAAGGGGTCCATCGACTGCGTTCCAACCGGGACCCTCGTCCCAAAACCTCACGCCCCTGCGCTGGCTGTGGGGCAAACCATCCCAGGGCAGACTGCAAATTCCGCGACGCACTCTGCCACGAGTGCGGGAAACGAGGCCACATCGGTCGAATCTGTCGCAGTCTACCGGGACCAAGCCCGGCCTCAAAGGGAACCAACTTTCGCCAATCGGCAGGAAACCGTCCTGTAAGGCGAGACCCAGCAAACCATTCCTACAGATATCGAGCATTGCAGAAAGAAGAGGCTCACCATACTATTACTATAGGTCATGCCTCGGCCCTGGACACTAAGAAGATTCGAGTTACAGTAGCCATAGAGAACCAACCCTGCCACATGGAGGTCGATTCGGGATCGTCCCTCTCGATGGTGTCGTGGAAGACATTAAAGCAGCTCATTCCTACCATCCAACGCCAAGACCTTCGAATGCAACGCCTTATCCTTAAAGATTACCAAGGGAATCGCATCCCTGTGGTCGGGTCTTGTCGAGTCCGCGTCTCGTTTAAAAAGCATATGGCATATTTATCTCTAACGATCATCGATAGGGACAGGCCTAGTTTGTTGGGCCTCCAATGGTTTGCGCCACTCGGCATCGAGCTAGCCGGCGTGAACCGAGTCGGTGATTGCGAGTGGGAGGAGGATCTTATGTCTGAATTCAGCGATGTCTTCGCAGACCGTCTGGGCGAGTATAAGGGGACCCCAATTTCGTTCAGCCTCGACCCTAAGGTCTCCCCGATCCGTTTAAAGCCCCGTCGAGTTCCATTCACCCTTAAGGCCAAGATAGATGAACAACTTGACAAACTAATTAAACAAGGGGTACTGCAACCCATTGATCATTCCCCATGGGAAACTCCTATTGTAACCCCCATTAAACCAGATGGGTCAATCCGAATCTGTGGGGACTACCGGGCCACTCTAAACCACGCCCTGCAACAGAACGCGTATCCATTGCCGGTGGTGCAGCACCTCCTTCATTCTCTGGGAGGTGGAAAGGTTTTCGCTAAGCTAGATTTAGCTCAAGCCTATCAACAATTGCCCGTGGACGATAAAACAGCCCAAGCCCAAACGATAGTAACGCACAGAGGTGCTTTTAAATGTACCCGATTGCAGTTCGGGGTGAGTGTGGCCCCGGGAATATTCCAAAGTTTAATGGAACGATTGTTACAGGGAATCAAGGGCGTGGTTCCGTATTTTGATGACGTATTGATTGCAGCTCCTAGTAAAAAAATTCTGCAGAATCGTTTAAAATGTGTTCTTAAAAAATTCCAAGAAGCGGGATTGAAAGTAAAAAGGGATAAATGTCATCTGTATACCGACAGTGTTGAATTTCTAGGTTATCGCATTGATAGTCAGGGTATTCACACAACTGAGAGTAAATTAAGGGCAATTAGGAATGCTCCCAGACCTCGTAACAAAACTGATCTTCAAGCATTTTTAGGCCTTATCAATTTTTACAATGTGTTTTTACCGCACAAGGCGACTGTGGCTGAACCATTACACCGGTTATTAGATAAGAAAGCATTATGGGTTTGGGGTTATCAAGAAGAAAAAGCGTTTAGAAATGTAAAAGATTTACTTACATCTGATTCTGTACTTATGCAATATAATGAAACATTACCCTTGGTTATAACTTGTGATGCCTCACCGTTTGGGGTGGGCGCTATTTTGAGCCATGTGCTACCAAATGGAAATGAGGCTCCCATTGCATACTTTTCAAAGACTCTATCCCAGGCAGAACGTAACTATGGACAAATAGACAAGGAGGCTCTTGCAATTGTGTCAGCCGTAAAAAAATTCCATGAGTATGTATATGGAAGGACATTTACAATTGTAACCGACCACCAACCTTTATTGGGGATAATCGCTGGGGACAAACCAACTCCCTATATATTGTCCCCAAGAATGACTCGATGGTCAGAGTTTCTAGCTGCTTATAATTATCGATTGTTACATTGACCGGGGAAAGCCATTCCCCATGACGACGCACTCAGCAGAGCACCGCTACCAGAGACCCTCGACGAACCGGCACCAACAGTATCGGCGTTACAAATCGAAACGCTCAACTCGCCTCCTATGACCGCTCGAGATGTCGCGAGGGAGACCAGACCACACCCTAGCACGAGTCCTAGGCTGGGTAGAGCGTGGATGGCCATTGGACCAGATCCCAGATGACTTCGCGCCATTTAAAACAAGACAAACTGAACTTTTTTCTCAAAAAGGCTGCGTTATCTGGGGCGATAGAGTCATCGTCCCAGAACGACTCCAAAAGACGCTGTTACAAATCTTGCACGAGGGACATCCCGGGATCATACGAATGAAGGCACTTGCACGGAGCTACGCGTGGTGGCTAGGCATGGACCGACACATTGAGCAATGGGTCAAGGCCTGCACCAAGTGCCAATAAACCAGCAACGCACCGCCAAAAGCTGCACCGACCGAATGGGAGACGCCACGTGGACCCTGGTCCAGAATCCACCTGGATTTCGCAGGGCCGATCAATGGACAGACATTGCTCTTGACTGTCGATGCATACTCTAATTGGTTAGAAATTCATCGGATGGCCAATACAACCTCCGAGGCAGTAATTAAAGTCCTCAATAGACTCTTTGCAACTCATGGATTGCCGGACGTCCTAGTGTCCGATAACGGACCACAGTTTACAGCGCTAATGTTTGAACAGTACCTTGCTGACAACGGCATCCGCCATGCGCTCACCTCGCCGGCGCATCCTGCTACCAACAGCCGAGCGGAACGCATGGTACAATTTGTAAAAAAGACTTTACAAAAGATGGACTATGATAATCTTGACGAAAAAATAAACCGCATTCTACTTCTACAACACATCACTCCGCACAGCGAAACCGGCAGAACTCCCGCTGAACTTCTCATGGGGCGAAAACTCCGTTCCCGCCTCGACCGACTGCACCCTGCTTACAAGCCAGAGAAGCCTCCAGGATCCAGCGGACGCTACCGTACCTTCAAGGTAGGCGACCCTGTTTATGCAAGGAATTTATCAGGTGACCCAGTTTGGATTGAAGCAACGATAATACGCGAGACTGGGCCCAGATCCAATATTGTAAAATGTATTGATGAGAGACTATGGAAAAGACATATTGACCAATTACGGTCACGACTTATAACTGCTAGCCAACAACTTCCCAACGACCAAACTGAGGGGGGGGAAGGAAGAGAAGATGACGATATGCCAGAAAACCTGTTCCAGGAAAGCGATGAATCAAGTGAAACCCAGGAAATGGAGCAAGAAGAAGAATCGTACGCTCCAAGGGAAATCACACCAGAACGAGAAGCCGAGCCACTACAAAACAACACCCTACCTCAACGGGACTGCACGCAGCCAGTCCAAAGAAAATCTGACAGACCCAAGAGACAATCGTCCTATTTAAAGGACTACATAGTCACAAACTAATTGTGAAGCCAGGGGGAAGGGGTGTTATGTATGTAAATAATTGAATAAAGGCAAGCTTGGGGTAAAGTGCAGGGTTCTGGCCCTGCACTTCTGATTGGGTGTTAAGCGGCTAGATTGGATTGGTCGGGTTCTGAGAATCTGATTGGCCCTTAACGAAGGACTCTTATTGGTACTGGAGCTAGCATTTCACAAGCTCCTATTGGTTATTTAACATTAGCATTACCTATATAAGCAGAGTTGTTGTTATACAAGTTAGAAGTCACTATGCAATAAAGAGTTGAAAGTTCACCAACTAAGACTGTCTCCATTCATTCTACCCATGCCTGAATCTATGACAGCAACCTTAAATAAATGCATTTCCCTTAACATTAGTAATATAAACTAAATTAATTTCTGAGTCTGCAATTCCTGAATCTCTATCAATCTTTAAGAACACGTATCTCAATTACAGAAGGTACAAATAAGAGGGTCAAACTCTGAGAAATATGCCTCTAATTTTCATTTTGTCCTAATATATTGATTATTAGGATAGGAAATTCATTGGAAAACACTTAGAGAGTGTAGAGGAGTTAAACAGAAAAGCCAGAGTTGTAATTTGATTCAATTGGACATAAGGAATGCCCACTTATCTCCTTATATGCTATTGCTTATGTTTGGTACTTATTTCCCATAGCTCAAATTTCCAACTAATATTGCTAACTTCAGTAATACAAAGTTCTTCCCAAAGTTATATTAAATATACCAAAACAAAATATAAATAAATAAACATTTGGAATGCTTTATAGAATCCAAAGGATGGAGAAGATATATTATAGCTTTCTTTAAAAATTATCCATTGATAGCAGATGCTTGTTTTGTTTTTCCTAAAAATCACTACAGAAAGAGATGATTTGACTTCCTTGGGCACTGATAAATGACCATCATTTATTCTGAATAATTATCCAGACATAAGTTCCATTGTGCAATTTTGTATAATTAGCTAAATATGAATCCCATTGTTTTCCATAATTCATTGATAGCTTGAACATTAGAACACAGGCTGTCTTGTCAGACTACTTCTTCATCTACTTGAATATTGTCTGTTAAAACAAGCAGAATTCTCCTAGGCCTGAGGCAAAATTTTTACATTGCTTGCTACTTATTCTATATTCAGAGTGGGTAATTTATTTTGGCCTAGGAGATGAAGAAATTGAAAGAATTAAGAAATTATACAGAGGTAGTAAATTGGGTGATGGCCATAAGTAGGCAAGGATGGAAACTAAGTGGGTCACCTCACTGGGCCATGCAAACTCCATCCCAACTGTTGGCATTTAGAAAAGTTATTAGGACCTGGCTATTTCTGAAATTGTTTGGGCTTGGTAAAATGGGATTTCCAGCTTGCAATAGCTGATTGATTGTCATTGAGGTTATCATTCCTTGGTGCAATGATGATTTGTTGTTATTAGGAGTAGTATTGTCTGATTTATGTTATATTCTCTATTTGCTGTTTTTATTCTATTGTTTGTAGTATTTGATAAGCAATTGAGAGTTCTGTTCAGATTGCGCTGCATATCAGTTATAACAAATAAATACTGTAAATATATCCTTCTAGTTGCATGGTTCAATTTGACCCATCAGTATTATTCAGTGAGAATCGCAGCTTCATGAAAGGAAAGGTTAGCCCCTCCCAACAATATATCTCCCTAAAATATATACACATATTCTAAAGTATTAGAATGCCACTGAAAGCTATTTTAAAAAATTCATAAATAGGATCTCTTTGATCAGTGTTTTTTCTCATTCTGGAAAAGAGACAAACCTGGGAATAAAGGCAGGCTTGAAAGCTACACATCCTTTATGTCTGTTTTAATTGAAGGTGCCAGAAATCTAGAATGCTGGGGAAGAGAAATAAATATTCTATAACTAAGATACAAATTTCTCCAAAATGAATCTTTCTGAATAAACTCCAACTTTCTTCAGTACAGATATAGATACAATATTCATTGATCTCTTATTTTAAAGTCAACAATAATATTTCTATATAAACAGTTCTGATAATCAAATCCCAAAATTAAATGCTCATTTCTTTCCATTTCTAGCAAGAATTCCAACAGTGTGGTTATAGCCAACAGTTTGGTTATGGCATACAGTAGTTATACATATAGTTTGGTTATGGCATACAGTGGTTATAGCATATAGTTTTGTGCTATTCAGTATGTTACAAAATTTTCAATAGTCTACAAAAAGTTCACCTCAGAGCTAAAAAAAATTGCAGCTAGATGTAATACATTAAACAAGAACAATAAGAAACAAAGCTGATATTATAATTGAAAAGGCCATTTTTTTGTTAAATAATATATCTAGATAGCAGGTTCATACTGTGATTACTGTGTAAATGAAAAGTATAGATCAAGATTAATCACACAGATACTGGTCCTTAGTTATTTTTTTGTCTATATTCAAATTACTTCTGTGTTTGTTTAACTGGAAACAAAGTTTCTTCCTGCTTCTGGACAGTATTTATCAAGCCTATGGAAAACAGATTTTAATTCTACATCAAAGAATCCCTTGAGGTGGAAAGTTAGGGGAGGATACATGAGTATGTAGCAGACAAAATGTCACTTGCATTTTGCTGCTCAGTAGCTTGATATAGTCATTTGCTGATGTGAAATGACGAGGGCTTAGAAAGCAAGGTTTTGTTTTTTATCTGTCTGTAGACCTAGTGGGGCCTTGCAGAACCCAGTCAGCAGGTCATTAACTTTGTAGAAAACAGCTTGCATTAATATGCTCTAATCCAGTATAATTAGTCAAATTACTGCATGCCGACCAGCTTGTCATGTGCTGTCAGATTTGGCATGCATGCTGGATAGTCGTGGTCCCTCTGGAATGCCACCCTGGACCTCGGCAAACTGCTTGCTTATAGTATGGAGAAACCGGTAGTAGCTGTATGTTGAGAAGAGAAAAGCATATGAGGAAAAAATGTGTAGAGTATATCTCTCCTGCTCATTTTAGAGAGAGAAACTGAATTTGTGCAATTACTTCTCCTTAATTGTAGCAAGAAATTTAGGTACAGGAGATACAAGCTAGTTGTTCTTTATCACTACCCCATATCTAATAGAATTACCAATCTGTTATAAGAGATTAGCATTCATAAAAAGATTTGCCATAAATAATTACAAGAGGATCATCCATGAATTACCTATCATGCTATGACACAGATTATCAAACAACCAATATCTGTGTGAAACAAACACAAACACACACAAACACACACACACACACACACACTTAGGCAGTACTTTTTTCCACTAGGGGAGGAGGTTATTAAACTGTAAAAGGGCCATATTAGCATAAATTCGCAAGAGCTCTTGTTCTGGCGGCATGATAAAAACCTGTGTTACCTTTGCATTAACACTGAATTGCTTGTTGTGCTTTTGGCAATGACAGATAAGTCAGTGTAATTCCCCATCGCGACTGAAATGATGCTCCAGATTCCAAACGCATCCTCAAGATGTCACTGACAATAATCTTCAAAGAACGGCCAGTGAAAGTGGGCTGTATGTTTGTAGGATGATATACTGCAAATGACAGGAAGAATTATGTGAGTGAAGACGAATCTGTAACATATTATTAAGCAATTTCACGAGAATAACAGGGATAAAAGGATAATGGATGAGGGTGTCATTATTACCTTCATGTAGAGGGAAAGCAAAAGCAAAGGTAGAAAGACAAGATTAATTGAGGAAGGGTGAAGCATTCATTGCTCATCAGCTCTTTTGTACTCTCTGTTCTTGAAATTTCAGACAAAAAAAAATTGCCCAGAGCTGCATTTTAATGCATCTGGCAAAAGGGAGCATAAAACTGACAGGGCAGATTTTGGACACCACTCAGTTTCTATCAATCCTCTCTCTAACATCCTCATAAAGCTATTTGTAGATTCGCTCTTTGTTGTAAATAGGCTATTGTATGAAAGTCCTCTACTTGTATTTTCCAAAAAATTGGGATTTTTTTTTTCCTAGATTGTTGTAAATGTTGTTCCAAAGTCCATGACAGTCATTGCTTATTGAACAGTTCCTGAATTAAATACACATTTATTTCAGAATAGTATTGCTAATCATATTTGGAAAAAATCGAAGAACAGGGGTATTTCTTATCTATTTTCAGGTTAATAACCATGATATGAGATCGAGGAATTTCAAGGAATGTAGGTATAAACATAGGCATCAACTGTACTCACCAAAATAGAAGGTCACAGATTCAACTCCTTTCATTTCTGGGAAGAATTGAAAAGAGCTGTCTACAAATTTGTAGAATGGCTATTAAATAATATACATAGAGTTGTTGAGAGTCAGGTGGTGTATATGATGATCATAATGGTGATTGATCACACAGTCAGCCAGATGCTCAGACTGGATTTGGTATTTTTGTTCATCTATTAAGTGATTCCTAAGGACTTGGAAAAGGTAGATGTTGTTTAATAATTATCTGTTCACAATAATGTGAAGTCACAATTGCAGTTCTTTGGCTGGTGTTGGCCTTTGTATGCATTAGGTTCTTCCCAAGAACCTAAGATATTGTAGTGTATCAGTGTAATATTTGTGCAAATCTAAACAGTGTGACTTTTTGCAATTGAGTGATAGAAATTTTGTCAAGGCAAAGATTTTTATGTGTCATCCAAATTTTTTTGGTATGCCATCCAATGTGCTGATAATAGCTAGTAGCACCATGGACAATATGTGCCTTAATCTTTCAATTTTGATTTTCCGATCTTGAAAACTTGTGATCTTCTTCCATTTTTTGTCTTTTATTATACTATCGTGTTTCCACCACAGTTATCTGAATTTTATTTTTTTCAACCACAGTTAAATTAGTGTGTTATGAGCCAACACTTTTATCAGTCTATATTTGGAAATCCCAAAATATTTTAATCTACTCATTTTTACTACTTTTTCAATTTTATGTTCTAACCAATTTTTCATTATTAGTACATGATAATTTTTACAGATCTTCTAGTTAATAATTTGGGTAACTGTATTATGTCATTTATAATCAATTTGTACAATCTGATTACGTGAGCAGAGTATAAGATCTGTTGTTTATTTTGCTTCTTTGCACAATCTGCACTTTGAATCATTTTGATGATTTTTCAGTTTTGGTCTGGATTAGCTGCTCTTCCACAACCACTCAAGACTTTGGGTTGCTTTTTTTTAAATGTTCCAGTTGTACTCCATTGCCAGGTTTTATATTTATTTACTTTCCCCTTAATCTTTTATAGAAATTGATGTATTCCTTGCCAGCATTTTGTTTCTGTTTTTATTACATTATTTCAATATTTATTATTTGTTCCAATTTGGCTTGCATCAGTGCTTGTTCTTGACTATCTATTATATAATCAGCCAATGCATACTTTTTTCCTTTGATTGTTCATTTGATCTGAAGTAAACCTTTGTCTTCATTTCTGCAGGAAGGTATAATCTATCAATTTCACTATGAGGATGTAACGCATAGTAAATAGTCATCAGTTTTCTTACTTTTAGGTCTAAACTATCCAGTTCAACTTGTGTCCAGTTAATAATTCCAATTGTGTGTTGTATCACAGATATAGCGCAAGTATTGATAGCTTTGGTGATGTTGCAACATGTTTGTTTTTAGCAGTGTTCTGACATTTTGGATTTTTTTTTAACTAATCAAATGTTTAACTTACTATGCTTGATGTTACCCAACTCTAAATTTCTCAGATACTTGTAGATTTCATCCTGATGGCTCCTGATGGTTTGGCCATTCAGCATTTCAATTCTATTTTTTTTCCTTCCTTCCTTCCTTCCTTCCTTCCTTCCTTCCTTCCTTCCTTCCTTCCTTCCTTCCTTCCTTCCTTCCTTCCTTCCTTCCTTCCTTCCTTCCTTCCTTCCTTTCTTTCTTTCTTTCTTTCTTTCTTTCTTTCTTTCTTTCTTTCTTTCTTGTCCACATTGTCTATTTCACCTAAAAGACTCTGGCTGTTTGATGATATTAAAGGTATCATTGCAGGATGTTCCACATAAACTTCCTTTTGGAATTGACTGGTGGTGATTTTGTTAATGCCAATACACTGTTTCTCCAACAATACTCCCAATAGGAAGTTCCAGCATGTTTTACAGGCATGAAATGAAATTAAGCCCCTCCCCCAAATTAAGGCCTATATTAAAACATGCAAAATGGGGGGAATGATGGGGGGGCTTGCCATTAGGAAGTACTTTTGTTGCACACCTGGATATGGTGCTGCCTGTGTTGACCCTGATACGAAGTGCCCCACCAATGCCGAGGTCAACATCCAAGCTGTCACCGCCCACCCGAAGATGCAAGGGGGGGGAATTAAGTCACCCCTGAAAAGACGACCTAGCCATTTTTTCGGGGCTCAAAAAAAAATAAGACCCAGCCTTATTATACGAGAAACACGGTAGTATTTAAGTGGTGCTCCAAAAATTTTGGGATTGTATCCAAGGTTACTATTAGTATTATCTGGGCTTTCTTTTGCTACCATCACTCTACTTCTATTTGCAGGTCTTCATATTTTTCATTTTCTCCAGTTCTTTCTTTTAAATTCTGCTATCTCATATCCACTATCCATACTTTTTTGTCTGTTTACATATAATAGTTATATTGTCTGGAATGTTGTATGGCCGCTGTGTGTCCAAATTGTAAAGTCACAGAGCACTTTAGCTTTTTTATTTTCTATTAATTTGTCTTATTGGATCAAGGATCTAATATATGAAAACAAACACCTAGATTCATACATGAAGTATATAAAAATTAACGATTATTAGAAGGTATAAAGTTAGATATTTACTAGTATCGTTTTTTCTTTTAAAGGCAAGTGTGCTAAATTTTTAATAAAGGCCTTAAAAGAAGAAAAAAGAGTCCTGAAACTTGTCGATCTCCTATATCATGTATTTGATGTAGGAACAAAGGCTCTATAGATCTATTGACTAAAATGTATGAATGTGGGACTGAAATATTTAACATTTTATATTGTACATGGAGAAGTTGCAGCCTTCTGTTGATTTATCTGGGATTAAGTCTTGTGAATTCACTCTATAAGATTGGACTGCTAGTTGTACAGATTACGGATTGTATAGATTGTTGTCATGTGGCTGAAAAGGGCTTTTCATTAGAAAGACATAAAAATAAAGTTACATATTCAAAATGAGATTTATATTGTTGCAAAGGAATATAGGCTACTGAAATACTTGTAAGTTCTCATGAAATACTGTTATTGTATAGTAATTGCTAAATAAAATGAGACTAAATTTTGCAACAGATTATTAAATAGAGATTAATGCTAAATTTGTGCAGTAGAAACCTGATTGCTTCTATAATGGGGAAAAGTTAATATTTTAAACCAAGGCTAAAGGTTGACAGGAGATAAATTGAATTTGTTTGCAAAAAGAAATTTGTTTCTTTAAGTGAAAATTGAGGTCAGCGGGTCAGAGCTTTCTTTGCTTCTAGATGAATGAAATGAATTGAATAATGCCACTGTTAGATAGCAATATGTAAGCTAACGACAAAACAGTACATTAGAAATTTGGACATGATAGATCAACGATATTATGATATTTTTGCTGGTTATTCTGTGCACATCTTTGAAAAATAATATATAAAATAAATACAAATTATTGTACTATTTTTTAAAATTCCTTTTACTCTTCACTGTTTCCATTTTGTTTTACACAACTGAGTTTTATTATTAATTGGAGGTGAAAGAACACTGAGGGCTATTTTCATTGGGTCAAATCTATCAAAATTCAGATAGGGCAGATCATATAATCCCTGCAATCCAAGAGGAAGGTAGATACAGAACAAATAAATAAAAACGAGAGTCCAAAAATCAGCAAAGCTAAAGCATTCTTAACCTTATTGGTTTTAGTGTATGTTTCATTCTATGTTGGACTATGATCCATGACAGAACCAGTATTGTCCTAAATGAGCACAGTGATGTCAGGAGAGAGGTTCCAAAATAGTGTGAAAAGGCTTTCTAAATTTGTCAGTGGTCCACAACATCTCATGTATACTGTCTATGTCAAATATATTTGTGCTGCATTTACAAAGCACTCCTATAAATCTTACATCCTGCTAGCAATTTCCCATTGACCTTAGTTTCAACAAAGCAGCTGTATCATGTACCTTCAGGTCACTATGGCCTTTTTAAACAAAATTCGTCTTTCCATTACCCAACTTGATTGCTGCTGTTATTTTTCAGAGGTTGGCTGAGCAGAAATTGCTTGAGAGAGCTTCACTGTAGTCATATGGCCTGGACATGCTACAATTCTTGATGAAATACATTCCCACACTTCGTTTTAGATTATGATATGTTCATATTTACCCATAAAGATGTTATTTCTACAGAGTACCAGTGTTACATATTCACCAACCAATAATCAATTTTTCAATCACATTCATTTATTTTACTATTGACAGATATCATTAGTAATTTTGGAATACAAAAAATGTTTTTTATTTATCCAGAAGGTTTCTGAAATGGCTTACGTTTTGTGTCTCAAGATATTCTGTACTTCTTCATTTTCTTTCCTCTATTCTTAATTCTCACTTTTAAATTAGTTTACATAGAACACATAGGTATATGTGATAAAAGAAGGCTGTCCCCTGTATAATTATGTTATGTTTAATAAGATGCAGCAATAATATTTTTTCTGCTGTAAACTAACATCAGAACTTTTTTTTTTTTCAAATTGTTTCCAGGGCTGCCAACCTTGAGTGATAGTTCGGAGTGAGACACTGCGAGGGAGCGGAGCGACCGAGGGGGGGGATGGTGTGGAAGGGGGGTGTCCCCCCTTCCACGGTAGGGAGCTTTGACAATTTTACATTTTAAATGGTGCAATCTGATGCATACTTTAGTCATGATTTGGACATATACATACATACATACATGCAAGCAGCACCAATGTACTTGAACCGGATTTGTAAGATATTAATAATGCAGTTCACTGACCATCTTGGCCGGAAAGGGTCCACATTCTTGGGCCTCTGCCCATCTGCTCCGTCCCTTTGGGCTGCTCCGGCTCTCCTCCTCCTCCAGGGTCCCTGGCTGAGAGGGGCGTCCCAAGTGCCTGGGATCCGGCCCCTCCAGGCTGCCTCTTCAGGGCCACAGAAGCCTCCCTCACATGGCCCTGGGGGTGGAGGGGGCCTTGCCAGGGTTCCCGGCCTTGGAGCTGGGCAGAAACGGCCCTTCCCAGCCCTCTCCCACCCTCTGGGCCTCCCACCTGCGGAGGGGAGGGGGATCCAGGCTGAGTCTTGGACCCACCAGCCTCACAGTCCAGCTGAAGGGTCGGAAAGGGCCAGGCAGGCAGATGGACACACACACACACACACACAGAGAGAATGAGGGGGGGGAGGCTGGTGTCCTTCACTCCCCAAACGCCCCCCTCCCAGTCTGTGCATGGGACCCCCAGCAATGCTGCCATCAGCTGTTCTCCTGCAGGGAAGTCCTGGATTGTCTGGGGGAGGACAGTGGCCACTCCCCCCCCCCTTTGCTTGGCATTTGTGGGGAGACCCCTCAAGGCGAGATTCCTTCCCAGGGGCTCCCAAAGAGCATCCAAACGTTCCTGGCATCAAGTGGGGAAAGAAGCCTAAAAAGAGAGAAACTCCTGCACCGGCTGCGATTGGGGCTCGGAGGGGACAGGAACCCCCCCTCCTTGCGAGCCCCCCCCGCCCCGCTCCAGCCTGCCCTCTGGCGGGACCCCCTTCCTGGAGAGGCTCCTCCCTGCCAGACCCTCTTGCAGCCTCTTGGACCCAGGGGAGGCTGGGGGGGGCGCATATCTAGGTGCAAAGGGCGGGGGAGGGACACAATGTACCCGGGAAGGAGCCCTCCCCCCCTCTTCCCCCTCCCTCTCCAGGGACTTCCCATCAGGCTGGGGAGCGAGAGAAGCCGAGGCGCGCAAGAGGCCAGCCATGGCAGCTCCCCTTTCGAGAGGGAGGCCGGAGAGGGACGCGCCTTTGCGCCCCAATCCCAGCGGCCTTGAGACCAGACGGGTGCGGGGAGGGGATGATGGGAGCTCAGCTCTCGAGAAAGGCCCAGGGATGCCCTGTAGTCGTACTTCATGGGGGATAGAGAGTTCGTCTCTCTCATCTCCGCCTGCCAGAGCAGAGTGCAGCGCAAGGGTTAAGCCCAGAGAGTTGTGACATCCTAGAGCGGAAAGGAGCAACCGCTTCCTGCAGCGTGGAATTCTCTCCTCACCCCAGTACAGAAATCAATGCGGGCAACGTCCTCTCGCACATGCTCTGTTCACCCTCTGAAACCGCCCAGGATCGGAGGCTTCACTTCTCGAAACTTTGGGCTTGGGCATATCGATATTCGGAATATCAGAGAATGTAGAGATATATTTATTTTTGTACATTCCATTTTGGGGGTTTAGCGTGAGATTTCGTTTATCAGAGTGAGACAGTCAAAATTGGTTGAATTGCGTGAGTCTCACGCTGATTGCGTGAGAGTTGGCAGCCATGAACTGTTTCTTTGCTTGTTGTTTATAGCTTTGAATCTCAGAAATGGAAATTTCAAAGTATTGTGAATGGAATTTTCTAAATTAGTTGTAAACCATTTCCCAGCAGAAAAAAAATCATCATGCTTTGTTAAAAGTTTATAATTATTTCAATTGATGAAGACCTTAGGAAGTATGATTAAAAGTAATCTGGAGTATTTTATTCTTATAAACTGAATCTACTAATGCTTACTTATTTATAATCTTTCTTACTCACTGATGGAAATTCTAGTAAATAAGCAGCATAATTCCATATTTTGTCAGTCAAATAATATCTTTCCAACTTAAATTTTTGCCTCTGCATACCTTTAGTTCTTGATCCAAGAAATTAGCATTTAGAAGTAAGATTTTTTATAAGAGAGAAGAAACAAACATTCCCAATTGGCCAATGGACAAGCAATTTGGTACTGTCCATATATTTTGAATAAATCCATGCACGTTTCTTATGGTTATATTTGAAAATATCTAGATAGTTGTAAATTACCTATTCAATGTAAAAAGCCTTACTATCCCACCAGGAATGCCATGTATGCCTCTTGAGCTATTGGATGAAAGGCAAAATATAAATATAATAAATAAATAAATTGATTCAGTTGAACCCCTTTTAAACGCATAATATACACAGAGATTTATCATACTTAGAGAATCTCATTTATTGCAATTAATTTTCTCCAAGTATATCAAAGCTAACCTATATTGTCTAAAAGAATAACTGATTACTAACAGTCTGAAATAACTTTATAATATTAGTCAGGCAGGATTTCTCTTAATTATGCTTATTTTTCTAAAGGAGAGGTTTCTAACTTTTTGCATCATACCTTCTTAATCTTAATGTACACATCTCCCTTAAAAATCCAAACAACAAAATGACACGAACAGTGAAAACAATGCAAATTTGGGGACAGGTGGATTTAATGTAATATGATAACTAAAGGGTTCTTCAAATCTCCCTTGGATTCTGGACCTTTCCTGTGGAGGAACACCTTACCATTTCAGAAACCATGTTCTAGAGGTATTCAAGCTGTACATTCAATATAGGAAAATATCTTTAGTAATTTATTGGACTTTAGGCCTTATGGAAATTTCAGCATTTTTTCAGCAAATACATCATTTCAAAGGCCCTTCCTTTTCCAAGAACATCATTGGAAATGGGGCATGATGTTAGCCATTTATTTTTCTGAAGAAGACACACTTTAACATGATTCTTCTCCCGTTGAATGATAACACACTTTGAATTCTGCTAATATTCTCACTTTAATATAGGGTTTCCATATCTGGACTGAAAAATTCTGCACAGCCATTACATAGAAACTATAATGCTACCATATAATGAATGTCAAGACTTTTTGCAGGCCATATATTTCAGCTCCATTGTAATATGAATAATTTGGCTACGTAACAGCATTGTTCAAATGACATTTGTGTCACTTATTGTGGAAAGGAGTAGACATTTTTAAATTGTGACTGTTATAGCAGTACATACCAAGGTGAAAAATATCTGAATATTTAATTAGCACTACCCCCTACAAGCTGTGATGTCTTCTTTGGGAGCTGTGGGGGAGGAAACACATAAAAATAGCATAGCCTATCCACTCCTCCCATTAGCATGGCCCTTAGCAGCATGCGAAAAGAACAAATTCAGTTAGGAATAATAGTGTGAAGGATTGTGTTAAATATTTCCTCAACAATCAGTTCTCCATTCCTTTTCCTCATATTGTCTTTTTATGTGATTTGTATGCTTTTATTTATAAAGCATCCAGAATCTCACTGAGAGTGAGCTAGGTGGTATCTCAATTTGATAAATAAATAAAGTGATTAAAGTTCAAGACAAAATAAAGAGCAAGAAACAGATTTTTAGAAAGCTGTTTTTTATTTATTTATTATTATTATTATTATTATTATTATTATTATTATTATTATTATTTTGGTCAACCTTTACCATTATCTTAGAAAAAATACACAATCGTCTTAACTGAAAATTTTATTAATCTGGAATAGTGTGGAATATGTTTAGCTATACTTCCCTTTAACATTTCTCACCAGAGAACAATTTGTAATTAAATGGCATAGCATTGTTTCAGCTCCTGACACTATTTCTTTCTTTCTTTTTTTTCGTTGAGCCCATCTTTTCAGGTTGAAAGCATAGAAAGTTATTTTCTGGTAGTGTGATTAGATTGGGGTTGAACTCTCCAGCTGGCAGGCCTGTCTATGACTGGCGGAGGACTGTCCCCAGTGCTTGTCATTTCCTGACATGCCTGACAGGATGGGGACAGCAGCCCCAGACAGGTTCATTAGATGGTGTTTTCTACAGCTGGGCTTAAAATAAAATAAATAAATAAAAAGCTGCTGGGGCCTTTCTTGTTGGTTTAAACCTAGTTCTTGTTTTGACAAATTTTGATCTGTGCAGTTTTTAGAATTTGTGACACATTTTTGTTTTCCTCGCCTTTGGCCTGCACTTTGTGCTGTTTGCCTTGTTGCTGTTTCAAAAACCTAACATAGCTTCCCCCATGAGAGGCATGGAACATGCTTATCAGAGCCATAAAGAAAAATAGAGCCATACAGTAAACTAGGAATAACTGTTCATTTCCATGGTGATCAGCATAATGACAAGGGAAGGAAAACCTTGAGTTCTCAATAAACTGTTTTTTTTAAAAAAAAAACTTGGTTTTTTTAATGATCCATTTATCAAAAAAATATGGTATGATTACCAGAACACTGCGCTGACAAGTATCTTCTTTATGATGTTGCCAAAAGTTTAAACTGACTACATTATGATATTTTACTTTTTTGGAAAGAGACAGAATTTTTTTTTATTGTAAGGTTTGAGACAGAACAAAATTGGTCAAAAGTATGTGTTTATTATTCAGAAATGATCATTTATATGGCATAGTTTGTCTATAATTTTTTAATAAGACGTATTAGCCTACTGTGTTCCATTGATTATTATTGCATGACATCAGCATTGTCATTTGAATAAAATAATTGAACTGAGCTTAAGGAATAGGCTAATCTCAAATATCACAAAATAAGCTACTGTAAAAGCTTCAGTTCTCATGCATAGATTATTAATAAAATTATTAAAATTGTCTTGGTATTGCTGTATTGCAATTTCTGTGCAAGTCTACAAAGACATTTTCATTTTATGCATTCATATCCATGCAAATTTTCTCTCTATTTGTTAAATAATAATCCCTATTGAAATGCTAGATCCAGTAATTATAGAAATCATATTAAGCTAGTAATTAAAAAATAATTATTGACTTTTTAATTTACTGGTGGCTGATATATTCTAACCTCTATACTAGCTTTAGCACTGATCCATAAAGAGAGTTTATTAATTCTGAAAATTTTACATAGTGTAAAAATAGTCATATGCAAAACACTTGTCAGGTATTGGTGTCTATCAAGAAACAAATGAAATTCCTTGCTGGAATCATTTCCTTTGCTTGTTTCCACCGAGCAGCTTGGCATATTACACCCGTTTATGGTGGCTGGGTTTAATGGCTCACATCTATCTAGTGCAGCTGAAAACCAAGCCCTCCATTCATAGAAATCTAAGCACTTACCTTTCCTTTGTATTGTTAGCTACTGCTGCTTTAGTTTGTGGTCTCTATGACAACTGTTTAAATTGGGATGGCCAACTGTCATCTGGAGTATTAGGGAAAGAAAAGTGTTAGTGAGCCCTTAGTCCCACAGATAGAGCATTTCAATATAATCCAATTTTAATTGAGCTCCAGAGACTTTGATGTGCTGCAGTTGGGAGAGAGCTATTCCAGGGAGAAATTAAAGCAGCGCAGCAAGGCTTCACTTCTCCAGACTGTCACCATTTTAAAGAAGCATTAGCATCAAACTTAACCTTCCCCTATGGAACATCTCTTTCAGCCTTTCTTGTTGTTTTTTTTTTTTTTTTTACTGGGCCATATGTTACAAAGGCAAAGGTACTTTCATCTTTCTATATAATTTTTACACCCTCTTGATTAGATTTGAAAGGGATTTGAACTTGGGATGCATCAGGGGCTGTCTCTTGGACCTTGCTTTGCAATTCATAGAAAGAAATAAAAAGCAGGAAAGGGATTAGTTTACAATTGTCATCTGGCATGTGTTGGATTTTTTCTCTGAAAGAGTGCTGCAAAAGCAATCCAGCTGGATGTTAGAAAGTTAAAGATTAGATATCAGGGTTATTTTTAGCTAGGTTTTAGCATTTCTCATGAGTGTGAATCTTACTTTATTTGAAGATGTGTACATCAGATAAGAAACCCCTCTTTATCCATTTCCACAAAATACTCTTATTTGTCAATAGCAGAAAATACTCACAGGGGAATGAAAATGAGCAGTGAAACTGATATTGACTAATAAGTGGACAGAAGGGAAGGAACACTTTTTAACTGATCACAAGTACCAAATAATCTCTAGTTTTATTTCATTGATGTCCGCTCAATGATTTCAGTAATTTCATAAACTTACAGACTTAAGCATGCACAGGGGTGGGTTTCTACCAGTTCTGTCCACCTCTGTAGAACTGGTTCTATGTCTGCTGATGTTTTTGCCCACTCACCCACCTGGGATCTTACCTGACCTTTTTTTCCTGATTTTTTCAACTGCAGCTGCTGTGTGAGGCATAGCTGCAGTTTAAAAAGCAGGAAAAAAAGGGCTTTTTGAAAGGCTGCTTCTCTGCACGCAGCATGCTGATGACGATTTACAGGCGCGTGCCAGCAGCGTGCAGGGAAGCACATTGTAAATAACCGAACTGGTAGTTAACTCTGTTGGATCCCACTCCTGTATTTATTCATATGTGCAGATCATCCGAGCCCTTAAAAGACTTAGAGTGGCTAATAGTGATAATATTTTATTTTGTTATTTGATGATAATAGAGGTTCCAACAGGATCTGCAATCAAAAGTTGCAGGAGTGGTCCTGTGCTATGTTCTGGTTAGCCAGTCTAGTTTTCTTGAGGATATACTTTTCATTCTCCTCCTCATCAGTGGTTTACTTATTAATTTCTATAGAATTAAGTATCATTACATTCTGCTTAAATGCTATTAATAATATATTACCAATGATCAAGCTTTGCAAAACCAGCAAGTCATTCTGCGGCTAAGATTGATGTCTGGCAGATACCATCCAAACACAGTCCAAACAGTGATTAAATGTAATTTTTCCTCTCTTACCTGCTTCTGGCAGGTAGTATGCAGAAACCAAATGTTGGGCTTTGAAATGATTAAAAGAACTGTTACAGGGAAGGATTGGAGACATAGATCTCCAAGGGCGACATCTTTAACAGCTATGCCCTACTATCTCCATACAAGCACCTGGATATATTGTAACATCTTTGTACAGGCTTAGTTCAGTGCAGTTGGCCATTTGCATTATTTTTGGGCAGATTGACATGTTCACTGGGAAAAAAATCATTTGGCATTGTGAATTAAGAAATAGTTACATATGGTTCTCTTTTGAACTTTTTGTATAAATAGGTATGCAATATTGACTATGCTTATTTTGAGTTACGCAAGCAGATGTTTTCATTTGAATCTCACTATTTGCAAGAACTAAAGTATTTTTTGCAATGTAATTAGTTTTTATTTTACCATCTATTTAACAAATAGTATGATCAAAGATGAGTTAATGCTCAAGCAAAGTTGATGGAGAAACAGTTTTTTAAAGTAAAGTAGTATTTGGATGCTGCATCTATGCAGCTTAGAAACTTTATGAATACTTACTAGCCCTTGTTGCTAGTCTTTTTGACATAGTATAATTGTTTGCCCACTTAGTAGAGACTTAAGTAAAGATAAAAAGTTATGATGACGCAACTAACCTTTCTCTACTGTACCTATCCCTGGGTTAATTGTTTTGCTAATATCCATATAATGGTTGTAATAATACCAATTACAGAAAAGCACAGTTGAGAGACTGAAGGAAGGATTAGAAAGAATCATAAGGAAATATAAAGGAAATAGAGGATTTAGATTATTATATGGTTCAGTGAAACCTGGTTGTCACATAATGCCATTTCCTTAAAAAAATAAAATATTTGTATTACAAGATCACAAAAACAGCAATCAATATATATTAATTTTATTGTAAAGGTCCTTGCATATACAGAAGGCCTTCATGGAAAATGGATGTTCAGTGAAATTCGAGCGGTTTTTTCAAGACGTTACCTTCTTCAGAATACGGCCTTGGAAGTATTCATGGCAAACAGAAGTATGTTTATTTTATATCTTTAATATAAAGCAAGATTTTTTTTAAATTAAACAAATAGTACCTATTGAAACTGAAAATGTGCTTCTAGTTTAGGTATTAATATTTTAGGATATTCACATTTCCTATATAGAAGTAATTTGTGGAGGGTCTTTAAGAATAATTACTACTGACTTTTGAGTAGGAGTAGATATTCAAGGCCTAGCAAAGGTGCAGTAAAGAGAACTATCAAGTGAAGTGCTTTGGATTATATATGGATGGATTATCCATATAGTAGCTTTACACCTCACTTTAAATTATATATTTTAGACAAAAACACAATAAGAAGGAATTGGAGAAAGATCTAATTTTTTCTCTTATTGAAGGAAAGCTTTCTTCAACCTTCCATAGATTTTCCTTGTGTTTTTTTCCTTCATCTACAGATAAAACTTAAACGTTGAGAAAAGAAGGGTTATAAATATATTAGCAGAGGTTGAGAGGAATAAACATTTTCCAGTCCAAAATTAGATCTTGGAAAGAAAATGCCAGTTCTCAAACATGGCTGAAATCAATGGCATTGCCATTGTATGAAGCAAATTCATTTAGCCTGCAGTACTTTGACCCTAAAACTGCATTGAAACAGCCCTATATCAGAAGGACTTGGGTTTTTTTTTTCATTGAATAGTTCCATTGTTAATAGGTAACATGCATAGTGTGACTTTTGTTTGCATCAGATTCCTAGAGAACTTTTAAGATGAAAATCTCTTGCATCTTAATTAGAATAAAAATGTAATTGGATTATATCTCAAATTATATTGTTAGCTTTTTTGTTTGCTTTTAATGACATATTTGATCACATATAAAACCTTTTTTATATGAGCAATTCTTTAACCCTTCAATTCTCTTTATACTGCAGCTTCTGTAATGTTTAATTTTCCTGATCAAGCAACAGTGAAAAAAGTTGTATACAGCTTACCTCGTGTTGGAGTGGGAACCAGCTATGGCTTACCACAAGCAAGGTATTCAGTATTTGATTTTCTGTTTGGAAATACACGAGTAGTACAATGTGATAGCAGTACATAAAAGTGCAATTAAGTCTTATGTGTATTATCTTTAGTTTAAAATGATTTAATTTTACCCTCAGATAGCTTCCTTTTTCCAACTTTTTCACTGTGAATATTAAGTAGGAATGTTTATTTGTTTATAGTTATTTACAGATACCCTAAAAGACTCAGCAATTTATAATCTAACTAATTAAATTGAGGAATGCTGGGGGGTGGGGGGAAGGATTATGATTTTTAGGATCTTAACATCTCTCATAATGCTCCTCCAACCTATTTCCAATATCACTGTTTTGGACTTTTTGAAAATGAGATTTCCTGGCCTCAGAAAGATTCTGCCAAGAAATTGGTAGAGAGACAGAAGAGAATCCCTTATTAGACATTATTTTTCCCTGGAACAGGGCCTTATTCATATTTGGTCTCCTTTTTTAGTTTATTTAGAACATTTCTAAGCAAAGATCAATAATGAAGTTGGGTTCCTTCTACAGCAGTTATATGAATCATACATTAACAGATACAGAATGAATTATATAAATAATTATATAATAATTTTCCTGCCAGAAAAAAATGTTTTAGTGATAGAATCTACTGGAAGATTCTCTGAAGGCCGTGCTTCATAAGATATGATTTTGTCTTATTAGTGTTTTCATGTTTTCCTCCAAACCCATTAGTGCTTTTCTTATCATGATGTCATCTAGTTGGGTAATGAAATGCTTGCAAACAAGCAAAATAAGACAGCATCAATGACTCCACAGTTAAACCCAGAGATGCATATATTCTCTTTTCACTTTTTAATTAATAAAGATATTGTTCCACGCATACCTTTAAGTTAGTATATTCAAAAAATAGTCCTGATCAAAGCTGGGCAGATTTAGAAAAATGCCACAGTGGTGTGTCCTTCTAATATTACCTGAACATAAATACATCATTTATTTGATTCTGACATCATAATATTTCTATGAATCTATTGAGTTACTCCCTTAAAGAACAGCAAGTTATACCTAGAAAAAAGTAGGTTAATCTATTACTAGGTTATGAACAAAACAACCCTGCTTACCACACAATAGCTGTCAAGTTGCATATAATTAAATATTTTTGTGATATAGTTCTTTTGAATGAAATGTAATAATTTCTTTTTTAAAATTAATATAATTTGGATTCCACTGATAATGATAGCTTGTTGTGCGAAAGTTGATGAAGTTTTTAAAAAACATTCTAATAGTTTATACAAAAAAGTGAAGCCAAACAAGCAGTTATAAATGCTGGACACATCAAAAGAGTAGAGAGTTTTATTTATTTATTCAATTTATTCATATTTGCCTATATTAAGCTCTCAGGGACAGGGTAACACAAATATATTCAAAACGAATGCAATCTCCTCTGAAGCTTTAGTTTGTCAAATTATTAAATTAAATTAAAATGTCCAATTAAAAAGACAAGTCAACTTAGAGGTAGCAGTTTATGTCCTTTTACTCTCCCCCCCCCCCCCAAAAAAAAAAAAAGAGAGAGAGAGAGAAGTCTGGAATATCAGCTTCGGCTGAAATAGTATAGGCAGCCCTCTTTTTTTTGGACAGCTCCCTTTCTTTCCACCTGGTATTATTCTTTGATGGAACATCTCAGTTCCCTGCTAGGGATGTAAGCAATGTCACAACTAGGCCTCTTTGAAGTCCAGAAGCAGTTTCTTTTGACATTCAGTTTGCTGTCTCCCTTCTCTTTTCCTTTTCTCCTTCCTCAAAAGCTTTGTTCCCTCACACAACTTTAAGATCTTCAAACATTGAATCTACAAGTACTCATAATCTGATGATGAGGCTAACTGTCAAAGAGGTATTTTTTTCCCCATTCAAAGAAAACATTAGCAATGCAGTTGTTTCATGAAGTTTGTCAGTGTTTTTTATTTATTCCCTATGCTCTTTAACAATTATATTGTATGCTTACTGTGGAACTTATTTCTAGATTTGGGCTGAACTGTCTTCAGTGTTCAGGTGATATCTAGCATTATTTCTCATTTTTATCTTAAATTTAATTTAAAATTTGAGGAGGGTAATAATTTCAATGAGGGTCAATCAATTGAAGCTCAATCCTGAAAAGAAAGAGATGGTGTCCACTGAATAGTTCTTAACCTGTTCTTGAGGATCTTTGGGAATGTTCTTGAATCCATCACTGTGACTGATTGCACATCTGGCCTAGTGGGTAGTATCACATTACATCAACTCAGGCAGATATACCACCTGAAATTCTGTTTGTGCAGAGTTAACTTTGAGACATTCTGGGTTAAGATTCACCTACAAATCTCTATCCGTAGCTATTAGGCTCAAATTTGGCAAAAGTCTTTCAGACACTGAAGCTATATTAAAGTTGTATGTGCTCTATTATATGAGGATGCAATTCCTTCCTGAATTCACAATAGTTACATTCCACATTTCAAACAATTCCCCCCCCCCAGTTTGATAGCAAAAAAGTTGACCAATTGTTGATTGTTGGCATAATTGTCATCTTTGCCTTAGAAACCTTGGTTTTCAGCTTGTTTCTCATCCAAATCTGATTTCAATTATCTATTCTATACTATAGTAACCAGTTCAATTGCATTTCTACAATGGATTGTGTGTAAGGCTATTTCTAAATTGCTAGTTTATCTGACTGACTGTAATTCTTTATCAGTGCCTTTCCTATGAAAGCTCCCATTGTGTTAATAGTTGCAGGCAAATATACTTCCCATGTCCAATGCATTTCATATAATGTAATATTTTAGATCATTATTGCACCACCTCAAGATTAATGTTTTTTTCTCTTCTTTTTATATACATACTATGTATATATATTTTATGAAGATACTTCCATAAATTTTTGAAGGTTTAAAGTGCATACTATCTAAATATACTTTCAGTGGCATTGTAACAAATTTAAAAGAAATTTAAATGTAAAATATAAACTTATCCAGTTATAGAATATCAGTTGTTAACGGGTTAGTTCACTAATACATTAATAATCAATGTATAAGTGGTTTAAAATTCTTACATTTTCTGTAATATAGAAGGAACTAGATATAGAATTAATTGGCATATGGGTTCTAAACAAATTAGTCAATATATTGGCTGAGAAATACTGCTTTGCAATAAATCCATATATAAATAGAGACATATCACATTAAAATAAATGTGAATTGAAAAACATTTTCTCATGCATGGTTTTGCTTCCATTACTAAGCCCTGTGCCATGGGAATAGCATACAATAACCAAAAACCAAGCCCTGTGCCATGGGAATAGCATACAATAAATGAAAATCAAGAGTTGGTATTGAGGATGCATGACTAAAACTGCAATTTTTTGTCACATCTTCCCATAACAAGGTGCTTTTAGAGTTCTAGCATGGGACTAGACTATATACAGGACCACCTCTCCCTGAGATTATTTATCTATCCCACTAGATCCAAGCACAGTCCAGTTCTCTTCCCTAAAATGCTGCCATCCAATGGGATCCAAGAACCATGCCTTTTCTATGGCTGCCCCTTCCTTGTGGAATATGCTTCCCCTGATATTCTAGCTTTTTAGGCTTCTGGGAGGCCATCAAAACCCAGATGTCTGGCCATGCTTTGGGGTAGAGTGATGTAAGACTGTGGATTACTGTTGGGATAACTTAAGAGGATGACCTAGGTACCTGGTTCTTAATTTTTTTTTGGTATTACAGTATTTATGTTATGTATTATTAATTGAGTCACCCAAAGTTGTTCTCTATGATAGGAAGCCATAAAAAATCTTTTAAATGAATAAAATATACCTGTTGTGAATTGTTACTTGTAGCATAGTGTGTCTAAAAGGGATTAGCCTTATAATCCAACTGTACCTACATAGGATTAAAATAATAAAAATGCAATATAAATAAATAAGTAACCTTAACATTAATAATTTAATAATGAAATATTATGTGTCAAGGAACCATAAACATGTATGTAATCAGTATGCTTACACAGAGGGAATTTGTTTCTACTTAACATTGGATCTAAAAGAAATCAAGTTTTTATAAATTTTTCAAATTGCAGAAAAGTTGTGCCAGGTTGAAGCTCTAGGTCAGGGGTGTCAAACTCGATTTCATTGAAGGACGCATCAGGATTGTATTTTACCTTGGAGGGCCAGAGTAGGTGTGGTCAGCTCGACATCACTCGTGTCAGGGGTGTCTGTGGTGGCCCAAGCCCTCTGCCAGAGAAAACAGGCTCCTGAGCTCTGTTTTCGGCTGCAATGGCCTCCTGTAAGTAACCCTCTGCCAATGAAAACAGAGCTCAAGAGGGCTGTGTGCAGCCCACCCAAGTTCTGTTTTTGCTGGCAGAGGCACCACAGGCCAGTCTTTCGCCGTTTCCAGGGTGGCCCTGCGAGCCATATCTGATCACCCAGCGGGCCGGATCTGGCCCCCAGGGCTTGAGTTTGACACCCCTGTTCTAGGTGGTTGTGTTATCCAGGAAAAGAGGATAGCAGTCAAGAAGGTCTACTTCCACGAACAAATTAAGAGGAAACCCCCTCCCCCAAAGTCCATGCTTCATCAAGGGCAGAAACTATTGGAAGCAAATGGTTCTGTAGAATCTACAATGTAGCTAGCCAAAGAGCTTTAAAGAGCTTTTAAAATGACCTTGAATGGCACCCAAAAGCTGAGAGAGCAGGTCTTGAAGTAAATATGTTACATGGGTAAACTAGGACAATATCCATAACTACTAAAGTTGCTGCATTCTGGACAATTGTAACTTCCCAGTGATATTCAAGGGCAAATCTATGTATAGCTCATTGCAAGTCCAAATAGGAAGCGACACTATCATTTGCAGGGTTGTCCTACTGCTGCCTATCCAGTTTCACCTCATTTCATATGCATAATCGTGTACAATATTATTTAATTATACTGACTTTTATTTCTGATTTTCATGATTTATTCTGTCAAAATCATGAAAATCTGTATTGTAAAATGGGTAGTGTTTAAATATTCTGCTTCAGTGAGTGGAAGATCTGAACTGATCACTATTCATATGACTAGACCATTTCTATGAACATTAATATGATAGCCAAAGTCAGAACATTATAGTATCCAACCTTCATATCCTTGGATAGCAATGAAGATGACAAGGAAAGATAGGTTAAGCTTATTATCAAATCAGTTTTGATTTTTCTTGATTGCAATCTCAGAACAAAATTCTGCACAACTTTGTCCATGAATTAAAAGGTTTTAAATGTATTACCCTGTAGTGGGTAGATAATCTGTTATTTAATTTCATAAATGTGAGTTTTTATATTTATAGCTATGTTCTTAATTTTGCATGGCTTAATTTTAATTGACTTTAATAATTTGTTCATAATAATGTTTCTTTCCATAAAAATGTTACTTTTCAACAAAGGATAGTTTATTTTGAGATTGAAAACATAAATAATTGTCAGTAGAGAAGCAAATCTACCACTTTTAATTATAATTTCTAGACGAATTTCTCTGGCTACTCCTCGTCAACTTTATAAATCTTCCAATATGACTCAGCGGTGGCAGAGAAGGGAGATTTCAAATTTTGAATACCTGATGTTTCTCAATACTATAGCTGGTGAGTCTTCTGTTTCTTTATTCTTTATAACATGATTCAATTTGTCAAAGTTTTTAGTACTATGAATGGATGGAGTACAATATTCCTCTGTGAAGTAAATACAGCTTTATGATTCGTTCTGAAAAAAGTATATAATATTTTATATTGGGGGAAAATAATTTGTCACTCTATATTTGGTTTTCGTGCTGGTAGTTTTTTTTTTCTTTCTACCATTTACTATACTGACAGCATGGTCTGAAGCTTTGTTAGAGTCAGCAAACCATTGTTAATGTAAGACTAGAACTAATTATGGAAAAAACATATTTTGCTGTATTGCAATTCTTAGCAGTAACAGCAAGATAGTAAAATAACAGTATTCTGCTTAGTTCAGATGGCACTTCAGTAGTGTTATCATTAAATTACAGCATATCTTAAGTACTACGGACTATGTGTGATCAGAATTAGCCTAAAATTAAAAATTAAAAACCGTAAATCAGTCATGATGAGAAAGAAAGGGAGGGAGAAAGAAACCCCTTCTCATCCTTCCCAATTCATACAACCTCCCAAGTGCCACCTCTGATCTGCATGGCACCCTTTCTTCATACCCTGGCACCTTTCACAACCAATGCCACCCCTCCACATATGACCCTGACCTACAGGGCATTTCTCACATACCCTTGTGATTCCAGCCTTCTTGACCTGTTCCCCCCCCCAAAAAAAAACAAAAAAAAACCTAAATCTTTATATCGAAGAGTAGTAAGTTAGGGAAAATCTACTTTAAGTTTGCTGAATAGAAATTATTGATGAATACTTTTTCATTGCAAAATAACTTCTAATAAATAGACAATATAGAGTAGAAATAATGATTGTATATATACTGTAAAATATTAATTACGAAACTATTTTATATTTATGTCTTGTTTAATAATGTTATGAGTTCTTCCACAGTGATCGTGTTTCTCATATCTCTTTTTCATTTTTAGAATAAATAGAATTTCTTGCTGAAATGTCACATTCAAAATCTCTGAAACTATTTTAAAATATTTTTCCTTTTTGCAACTATTCCTCAGATGTTATTTTATCTGTGCTTTTTAATAAGGCACAAATCAAAATGTTTCAATGTTCTATTATATAATAAAATTATAATTATTAATCTAAGAAGGTTTGCTAATGTAAAATTCTCATTTCCAAAACTAGATATGAAACTTAGAGCCCTGTTACACTGCTGAATCTCATTTTGACAAACAATTGCATTTTCATTGAATTCTGTTTCTAAAGTTTTTGCTTCTTTCCTATCCTCCTTGTCACTGAACATATTTCATCATGTTTACAATTCTGTGTGTTTTTTTCCCAAAGGTAAACATAGCACTCTGTTACATATCAATCATGCTAAGTTTTATACTCTCTCTGCCTGGTTTTTGTCTTTATTTTGTAGACTTAAGACTTCCTGACTGGATTATATTATACTACGTTTAGTTCCCAGAGACTCTTTGATTTATGTAGTGCAGAAGGAAAGATCACTATTTTATTTTTCTCACTGAACAGTAAAATATATAGAACAGAAACTCTGCTTTTCAAACAATAAGCATTCACAACTTATTATTTTTCTGAACTTAGGAACAATAAAGATATTTAAAGTAAATTGTCTATTACAGTATTGGTAACTGGAATATTTGAATCTATTTGTAATAAGCAGACTTATTATATTGCATACCAAATTGCATTTAATGTTAAGTTTAAAATCAATATACCTAGTATATTATAAACGAAAATACTGAAGACAGAAAAGCAATCTAAACACTTTGTTAGATATAGTCCTTAGAAAAGATGAACATTATTGCTTAGGTAGAACATATAAGATGAGAAAGCTTTTAATAAACAAAAGAGGCTTATTGTATAAAAAGGATGAGGAATATTCCATCCTTATTTAGTACGGAAAGTATCTTTACATTTTAGTCTAAAACTGACATGTTCAGGTAATGAATTCAGACTCATTTCTCCCCTTGTTCCCGCCTCCCCTCCTTTTTAGCATTTTCAACATTTTTACTCTGTAATGTACAAGCCCTCACTGGTTAATTATGTATATATTTAGGTACTGCATGTGTTGGGCTTATTATTGTCATCTAATTAAATGTAACCTGAACTGCTTGCTTCTAGAAAAACCATTAAAAATTCTTTCCTAATGACCTAGAGATGACAAAATGTCTGTAAAGTGTGAAGAAGCAGACAAGCACAGGAACATCGCTTTTAAAGAGTGTTAATCCAGATGCTGCAATCATCTAATTAAACAATATTTTGCTGTCATTAACATTTTCACCAAGGAATTGCAGTTATAATTTCTTTGTCAGCTGTCTCTATATCACTTTCCTTCAAAACTAAAGTGCCATATAAAAACATTAAATTGGATGGTTTAATTAAAGTTACTTTAATGAAGAAACATTTCTGAAATTTCATTTTTTTCCCCTCTGTGTCTTAGGTTTTATTGTTCAAGTCATTTAGTGTTATAGGTTTGCAACATTTAATATTCAGACTTTAATTTTAACTTTGTAATTGGAACTGAAAAATTTGCTTCTTCGGTATAAGTAAATTATATGTCAATATTGTAAAAGTGTGTATTTCTGTAGTTCATTATGAAACAGAGAGGTAGCAGAAATCTTTGTGCTTAAGTTATCAGGGACAATGTAACAAATAAAATAGGCCTCAGCCTTTTTAGCCTCCTAACTACTATTGTGCTGCTAAGTATAAGTGGAAATGTAAGATTTCTCCTGAGGATAAGTAGGTCCCTTTTATAAGCAGAGGTGTAAATATTCAAGCAGGCGCACAAAGGAATGTGAGAAGTAATCTCTGCAAATCACACTGTTCCTTCCAGTGGCAATCACCATTGGTAGTTAAATCAACATGCATTGAGTCAAGCCTTCTAAAATAGTTCTATAATCACCTGCTTTGAACTCTAATTAAAGTTATGAGATGTTCTTAAGTTAGAAAAAGACTATATATAATGATGTCTTCTTAAGAAACTGGGCACTTCATAGATAAAAAGTGTGATCTATCTGTTTTGGAAAAGACAATATTATCCACTAATCAAAGGCTGCGGAAATATATGCTACCATGGCAGAGATTTTGTGATGTTTTACAATAATATTTTATACTTACTTACTTACTTAATTTATTTATTTATTTATTTATTTATTTATTTATTTATTTATTTATTTATTTGTATTTATTAGTAGATAAGTGACAATCATACAATATAAGATAGATTTTTGCATGTCTTAGTTTATATTTTTTAAAGTTCTTTTTTAAATGTAAAGATTGTTTTGTTAATTGGGTAAATATAACATTTTGTAAATAACATTTTAAAAAATATTTAGGCACTTCATATATGGTATTTCATTGAATGCAAAAAGTATAAGTGGGGAAGAGTACAGTTAATGAACCTGTCGGGATAGAATTAATTCATCCTGATAAAGACACATGCCTAGAATTCACATTTCAGCTTTTTGTATATGATCAAGCATAATACGTTTGATGCATATTAAATGAAAAATAGAATCATAGGTAGATGCCACCATGATTTATATGCTTATTCTGCACATAGGTTATAAACATACAAATTGTTTCATTATTAGTTAAGCTTATCATCATCGTCTTTTAATGTCTAATCCCAATATACTACTTGTTTAGGCTTTTTTTAGCAGAACTCACAAATAATAGATATTTGGGATTGAATCTGCTACTTTTGAGACAAGGGAGAAAGATTTGAATGCCAACATATATTATGTTGTCAGTAATTATAATTTTATATGTTGTAGTTGTTTAGTTCCATCAGATGAAATATAATATGTTTGATAATGACATGAGGACAATTACATTTTGATTGCTGGTTTGATAAAGTTGTTAGTTTAAACAAACATCCATAATTTTTATATTATTTTATCAGGGCGTACTTACAATGATCTCAATCAGTATCCTGTGTTTCCATGGGTACTAACAAATTATGAATCGGAGGAGTTAGATCTAACCTTGCCAGGAAACTTCAGAGATCTATCCAAGGTATGTTTCAGTTGTATGTTTATTGAAACGATGAAGTTTATTTCTATTCTGTGAAAGAAAACATGCATTCTAGCAATTTCAATTATACCAGATAATCTGTGATTCATTGAATCATTGTTTCAGAAATATTTCCTAATCTACAAAGAGAAACAGAATGACCAATGGTAAACAAAATGAGTAAGAACAACTTATAACTTCTTGCCTGCTTAAACAATTTACGGTGGGACTGGACTATTCAATTCCAGAGTCCTAAATATATTGGTCTGTCTGATTTCCAGCAACCAAAACCAGGGCCAGGAAATTTGCCAAATTTCACTCCCACAACAGTCACGGGCTCTGGATTTGGGATGTATTTTATAAGTCAGCGGTTCCCAAACTTTGTGGCCTGGTGGCCCAGCAGGGGGAAAGGGGAACTGGATGGCATGAGTAGTGGGGCAGCATGAACGCACAGCTCAACTTGCACAAACAGCGGGATGGGATACACCAAACAGAAAATAAACTTTTATTGCTGCATTGTTTTATTTTATATTTTACTTTATTAAGAAAATATATAAGTCTATCCTACATGTAGCTCATTAGTCCTATCTGTTCTGACTGGCAGCTGCTTAACTAAAGTTTTACTTTATTTTATTATTTTATTTTTTTGTAAAAGTTTTATTTCAATTTTCCACATTTTTTTAAGAAACGTCTCTTTTTAATGAACAGCATGACTCCAGGTTTTCACATCTCCGTACAGACATAATTTGGTTTACATATTCATCTTTCACATTTAATTCATATCAACCTCTACTTTACATATTTTCTATTATTTTTCACAAATATTTTCCTCAAGCTTATTTATAAATTTTCTATTCATTTTTAACTTATTCCTTTTAGCTTTAACTAATTCTCATATCATCATATTCATTATACTTATACTTCTTTCTGTCATAATTACAACTTCATCGCATATTCTCATTTCATCATTTCAAGTAATTCCATCTTAATTCAAACACTTTAAAAGAAAAATTTCCCCTACAAATACCAATTAAAGTGTGCCACCCTTATCACTTATATATCTAATGAGTTCCCTTTTAAATCCCAATAATCATTTGACTTAATTATCCCTTTAAATATTTATAATAGTACTCTTCTAACAACTACCTAACAAATGCACCTTTTATAGCAAATTCTGCACGGTGTTTTCCCCTTCAATTACATCAAACAGTTATAATATAACAAAATAATAATAATCTATTGAAATCATCATGAAGAACTGATATTAATTTCATTACAATTCTCATATTTCATTTTAGCTATATTCTATAAAATCATTAATCATAGTTATTAAACATTATAATTTCTCTTTATTCATATTCTTCCATTTCCCCCCACTTATAATCTCATTATAACAATCTTCATAATTCATTTCAATTATATTCCATAACTTCATCAGACTTAAATAATAAGTTTATCATAATTTCTCTTTGATCACAGTAGTTTCATTTATGTTTAGTTTGCCAATAAACCAATATTCCAATGACAAAAAAATATCAGTTCCAATCTTATATTTAATCATCTATATTTCCCTACTTGCTAAGTAGTTTAATATTTCTAATATATTTATGCTACACCTTAGCACCTTGCAGTATTCTCTTTCTTAATTCTTAGTTAACTATTATCTCTCTGTCTTTTAAATAAACAATTTCTTTTCATGTTTGTATGATTTCCATATTTCTTTCTTTCTTTCCTGGTTCTGTTTTTTAGCACTTCTTTTCCCCTTCATTTTTCCCCTTCTTTTCTTTCTCCAATTTTTATCCCCCCTCACTTTTTAAATAAAGTTTTTAGATATATCTATATATATAACACAAGTACAAAATTCTTCATAAAATATACACTTAACTTTTTTGATATATAAAACACAAATTATCAAAACTGAGGGCTCAATACTTACTCTTAGATGGTTCTCTCAGATAAAGTCATGATAATTGGATGGATCTTTATTATCTTCCTTTGCATTTATAGCACTATTTTCTGATCAGCAAGATTTCTGACTTCCTTGTATTGAATATGATTTGTGGCATTAATCACTTATGTGATTAAAAAAGAAAAACTAGAGGAGTCTCCAAATAACTGTAGGAATTATATTTAATTTAAAATGCTGCCAAGAAATACTTTTTGTATTCATAGAAGGGATTTTTGGATTAGATATTACTTTGTATTAACAATTCAGCTAGTTTTACACAATTATGTATAAGATATAAGTGAAAGATACTTCAACTTCTCAGCCACCTGTTTGATCCTTAAGTGATATATTATTAAAAATCTTAGAAGTAATAGTAATTACAAGAAACTGTTTATAGCACAACTGTCTGCTCCCCAAGGCAAGTTGTTATTATCTGCATCTTTTTTTCTTCTATGGAAAGGGATGCATAACATTTGACTGATTGTTAATATCTTCAACCCATTTATGGGTTTTTCTAATATATTGAAGTATCATAATTGTATATATATATGTGTGTGTGTGTGTGTGTGTATACATATATACAATAGTTATGTAATAGCAATAAAATGTCTAGCAAAGGCTAAGAGATTAGTTTCTGTTAGCATCAATAGTAAAGTATTAAATTGAGTAAGTGGATCCTTTGCTTTTATTGCTTACTTTACAATATCTCAAGCCCAGAAAGGCCACTTTTCTACTCCACAATTTTTTTTATCCTCTTATTTTCAAAATTAATTTCCAATGTAACAAAAGGTATAGTTATTTAAAAAGTGCATGGAGTATAACATTTTATAAAATGTATAATTAATATATATATGTTTTAAATATCCAGTTTCATTTAGTAGTTTAAGGCATTCGCTAAAACCAAGAGATTGTGAGTTCTAGTGCCACCTTGAACACAAAGCCAGATAGGTGACTTTGGGCTTTTCTTACTCTCATCCCTTTGAAGGAGGCAATGACAAACCACTTCTGAAAAACCAAGAAAACTACAAGGACTTCTCCAGACAGAATCTGGGAAATAGACATGATTGAACGAAAGGGTGGGAAGTGTTTTAGGAGTATACTTTAAATGAATTATTTATTGTTCAAAATCAATAAATAATTCTAAAAGCAAGAAATATTTAATAATTACATTCTCAATTAAAAATGTGGTCCGATTAAAATATAGCCTGGTCTCTAATTCAAATAGGTTGTACACATCCATCTTTGCCCCATACGTAAATATTCTATTTCTGCTCTTTTGCCCTTAAATAAGGCATTTCCTTTCTCTTTTTCTAGGAAGTGACCTACAAAGTTACTTTTAAAGTACATAATTAGTTCTGTAATTATTCAAAATAGCCCCAGGAACAGTTCTTGGAAGTCTGGTTTTAGAAATCAGGATAATTTTGTGTGTCATTGTAAAGATACAGCTTTATATTACCAGTTATAAAGGTTGGTTTCTGCTTTTGTTAGTTGCTGAATTGAACAAGAAATGCTACAAATAAGCAACTCTTCCAATTTTATTAAAAATCACAGCATTTGTCTTCATATTTCATTATATATATTTAATTGTAAGTTTGAAAAATAAGACAAAGTATTTGTCAAGGTGTTTTATCAGTTAGACATTTGAGATTTCAAGTTATATTCAAGACATACAAAAGGTCAGAGGTTACATTTATTGTTTGACAAGTTGAAAAGCTAATGAAAGAGACTGTCATAGATCCATAGATTATCTCGGCATGAACAAGCCATCGGGAGATCTGCTTATTTTCAACTTGATTGGATCTTCCTGTAAGAATACCACTAAGTTTTCAAATAGGAAATATTTTTGCAATTTTTATTTTGTTTTAGTTTTCCTCTAAGAAAAATAGTTTAAAATGTTTTTATATAGAATTATATAGTACATTATATGGTGTTATTAGTATATAAGTTTAGCATCCTGTATCACCTCTACTCATTAAAGTGTAAATAGGCCTTTTCCTCATTATTTCCAAACATGCAAAATACTATAGTTTGTAGCTTCATCACTAATGACAAATTCTTCTAAATATTAACCAATATCAAACACCTCAATCTGCCAAAATAATGATAATGATAACAAAATTATTTATAGGCAGCTAATAAGCATAATTGACATTAAAGTATGTAGAATCTCAAATTAGAGCTTTTTCCAAAATTGAATAAATAGTTAACTACCCCATTTTATACCTACATTATCTAGGAATGGCACTCTTGGAATTCCTCAAGACAAAAATTTTATGTTTCTCATAAAATAAGGCTGGGTCTTATATTTTCTTGAGCCCTGAATAAACGGCTAGGCCGTCTTTTCAGGAGTGACTTAATTCCCCTCCTTGCATCCTCATCTAGAGCTCCTCGCGGGCAGCCTCACCACCAGCCATTCCTAACAGGTAATCATGGACCACAGAGAGCTCCCTACTCCCGCCAAACACCTTTGCTGCAGACCCAAGATCTTTGGCACCCGCCGCTGTTGCTTTCCTTTCTGCCAATGCCACCGCTGCATTTGGAGCTGCCGCTTCTGTGTTTGGAGCTGCCGCCGCATTTGAAGCGCCGCCATTTGGAGCGGTGTTTTAGAACAGATTAACCACGCATTATACTTACTGATTTAATGTGCAGAGTTATAGCCATCTCTGGGTAGGGGAGATGGGCAGCATAAAGATTTAATTAATAAATAGTTAAAATAACTCAGTATGTTTTCAAAAAAGTAATATTCAGGAGCAGGATTCAGTTGTAAAATAATTTGAAAGCTTGCTGAAATTAGAATTTTTTGGTCTTTTGTATAAAATGAAAAGAGGGTAATGTCTTATGTAAAGAATATTAAAATCATGCTAGAATCTATCCTGTTGGCATCTGATATTAAGACACTGATTCACACCTTTCACTGTATTCCTCCACATGCCTATGGAGAAATAATTTCCATGTAATTCATTGAGTTTTACTCCCTTGTAATTTGGTGTATATTTAAAGTCTTTTTTATAAAATCTAGTAGTATATTGTAGTTGAACATTCCATTTATTTGAATGTCTTTGTTAGTTTTGGAACAATTATATTGTGCTTTTCATGAAAACAATTCCCAGAACAGTTTTCAAATAATGTATAAAAATAGTCATGCCAAGATAATGCATCACAATAAAAGCAGTAATTAAAAGTAACAGGCAAAACCATCCCATAGTAAATACTTACTTCTATTTTAGGGGTCATGAAAGAAAAATGAAGGATTATGTGCCATTAACAACTGAAGTAAAACTCACAATTCCAATCCCTGCTGTTACTATACAACATTCCTTTCCTGTCAAGTCTGATCACAAACATACTTAAAATAAAATGTTAGGATTTTTTTTCAGGCCCTATTATTGTAACCTCAACAGCTATACTGCCAATTGTATCAAACGTTGCATCAACCTTTGCTGCATGAATTTACCAAATCCCATTACATCAGTTCAAAGCTAGGCTGTATCTTGTTGAATAATCAAGAAGGCGAAGCAGTAAAGAAATAATGATTTAACTATTAATTAATACTAAAGGTATAATTTATATTCCAAGGATTATTTTTGTTGAACAAAATAGCGAATGAAAGAAAACTACAAAGGTTGGGTAGCCTGTGAAACCTGAATAAAATGAAAAATGTAAATATTTATTTTATTGTTCTTCCAGTAGTTGGAAGATGCCTGGAAAAGATTAAGAAGTAGGTCATGCTTTTCTTTCAAGAATGTTTAGTGAGGTCTTGCAGTGCAATCTGCATCAGATAAGCTTGATCCTAAGGGATTACTAAAATATTTTGCACACATGAGAAAGCTATTAGCATATCCTTGACACAGCAAAGTATCAAACAATCAGAATGTTTAGGGAAACCAAAATCCTGGTATATTAACTTAAAACTAAAATTAACTACAAGACAGAACATGTAAAATACATTTGGAGGTTTTTTGTTTTTTGTTTAAAGAATCTGAAACAAATATAGTTTGTTTCACATTTACTAAACATTTATTAGCATCCTAGGAATGTACAATCAATATATTCATGCATTATATTGATTAGTTATTGATTATAATAGCTTAAGTTGTATTATACTGTGTTTACTTCAAAGTTATAATAGTTTTGGTTATTTAGAGTCTTTCTAAATATATATTTAAAATAAATATGAATAATTTGTTAGATTATGGAATAAAACAGTGTGTATGCCCATAAGATTATTGTCATATTTGTTTTAATATTTTTGGGTTAACTAATAAATATATATCTAAAATCTATTGTAGTTTAGATTCTTTAAAATGTTTTTAATTTAAAGTTTTTTATTTATTAATATTAGTATAGTTAGTCCGTACAAAAAAATGCACTGAGCTAAGCTGAACACTCTGCTCTATAGTGTTAGCTAAAAACTCAAATGTTCTTGAGTAGAGAGAAGTTATCTCACTAATATTTCATTTAGAAGATAAATAGTATAAAAATGTGCAAGTTATGGGGCACTGCCAGTCATTTTTCCATGTGATGTCCTTTTACAGGAAATAAAATGACATCATTTTTGAAGTTAAAATTTGCACTGTGGAACAGATTTCTCAGTTCATTTCTTTCAGTGGATTACTTTTTTTTTTTTTTGAAAGAGATTTTATTAATTTTCTACAAACAAACAAGACAAACAAAACATTAAAACATCAACTCTCATATGTACATCCAGTGTGTCAGTTGGTTCATCAGTTTTGTGCATTCCTTTTGTAGTCTCAATTACAATTATGTTACATAACAACTCATATTGTCATTCCAAACTTATATATCCTAATATCACTAAAAAAAAAAGAAATTTTTGACTATACTTTTAATCATTCATGCTTTATGAGATAACAATACTTTAAACTAGTTTATTCTATAACAAATCATATAATCATACCAAATCAATCCTAAAAAACCCTTTATAAATATAATGTCAAATAACAAAGTAATAACAAAATAGCAAAATAAAGATATTCCTTACTGTCTAGCATTCTAAATATTCTATTATCATATTTTATCATCTAGCCATTGATAAAAAAGATCCCAAATTTCATAAAATTGTTTATCCTCTTGCTCTCTAATTTCAAATGTCAATCTACTCATCTCAGCACATTCCAATATTTTCTTAATAATTTCTTCCTGTAATGGTATTTTCTCATTCTTCCAATTTTTAGCAAATACAATCCTAGTCGCTGTTAATACATTTACAATCAGATATTTCAAATCTTTACTATATATATCAGGTGAAATTCCCAATAAGAAGCTCTCTGGTTTCAAGTCTATGTGTTTCTTTGTCATTTTTTCCAACCACATGCGAATTTTAGTCCAATATTTTCTAGCGTCCTCACAAGTCCACCACATATGGTAATACGAGCCGGGTATCTGATGACATTTCCAGAATTTTTCAGATTTGTTCTTAAACATTCTTGCTATTCTTGTTGGGGGAAAGTGCCATCTGTAAAACATCTTATACAAGTTTTCTTTATATGCTGTTGACATTGTCATTTTACAATTTCTGCCATTTCTCTAAATCAATCCCATATCCAAAATTCTTCCCCCAAACAATCATAGTTTCTTTAACTTGTTCTTCCTCTAATTTAATTCCCAGCAAATTACCATATAATTTTTTAATTACCTTCTCATCAGTACCCATCAAGATCTTATCTAAATCAGTCTGCTTATCATAGAATCCCTCCGTTTTAGAATCTTCATCATACCTTGAATGTATTTGCGCATATGAAAACCAATTCATCCTTATACTTTGTTCCTCTAAGTTTTGGATCGATTTAAGTTCACCCTTTTCATCCAATAGTTCCCCATATCTAACTGTTTGTTCCTTCTTATAAATTATAGGATAGGAAAATGCTTCAATAGTCGATAACCAAACTGGAATTTTCAAATAACATTGTCTTTTTATCTTCTCCCAGTTTAACCACAAAGACTCCCGTATATAATGTCTTCAAAAATAACCCTGTGTTTTAGTTCCCTTATATCATAAAAAAGCATGCCAGCCCAACAGCAAATCATGCCCTTCTAATGTCAACAACCTATGCTTTCTTAATTTTATCCATTCTTTGACCCACATCAAACTTGCAGCTTGATAATACAATTCCCAATTAGGCAGGCCAAAACCTCCTTTAATTCTAGCGTCTTGCAAAAGCTTTAGCTTTATTCTCAGTTTTTTACCTTGCCATATAAACTTCAACATGATTTTATTTAAATCTTCAAAATAGTCTTTTCCAAGCCTAATTGGTATTGTTTGGAACAAAAATAAAATTCTGGGTAAAATATTCATCTTGATTGTTGAAATTCTCCCTATTAATGACAATTGCAAGTTTTCCCACTTCTTCAAATCTGTAGCTACCTGTTGTTTGAGTTTAATATAATTATTCTCTTTTAATGTGCTACATCTTGCTGTCAAATATATCCCCAGATACTTAACCTTATTTGTAACTTGGATTTTCAAAAGATCTGCCAGTTCTTCTCTCTGTCTCAATAGCATGTTCTTTGTCAAAATCTTTGTTTTATCTTTATTTATTTTCAAACCAGCCATCTCACCATATGTCTCTATTTTTTCCAATAACCTTGGAGCTGTTTCTAACGGGTCTTCCAGAATAAAAGCTAAATCATCAGCAAAAGCTTGTAGTTTAAATTCTTCCTTCTTGATTTTCATTCCTTTTACGCTTTTATCATCCCTAATATTTCTATTCAACACTTCCAAGGTCAACACAAATAGCAAAGGAGATAGGGGACACCCTTGTCTTGTGCCTTTTCTTATATTAATAAAATCTGTAAGTTCCCCCTCCATCATTACTTTTGCTGTCTGTTTATTATATATGGCTTCTATTGCTTGAGTAAATTTTTTAGCAAAACCCATCTGTTCCAATAGTAATAACATAAATCTCCAGTTCACGTTGTCAAATGCCTTTTGAGCATCTAGGAATATCAAAGCCATTTGCTTTTCAGGATGAGCCTCATAGTATTCCAAAGTATCCAAGATTACTCTCATATTGTCTCTGATTTGTCTCTTTGGCAGAAATCCATTTTGATCTGGGTGAATAAAATTATTTAAATATTTTTTAAGTCTTTCTGCTAAAATTGAAGCAAAGATTTTATAGTCTGCATTCAATAAGGAAATAGGTCTATAGTTCTTAATTTGCAGTGGGTCAGCCTCTTCTTTTGGAATAAGTGTGATATAAGCCTCTGACCATGTTTTGGGTATCATCTTCTTTAACATAACTTCATTCATGACTTCTAACAATAGGATGCTCAATGATTCTTGAAATGTTTTATAGAATTCTGCCGGAAGCCCATCTGGAGCCGGTGCTTTCCCATTGTTTTGTCTCTTAAATGCTTCATTTAATTCCATCATTGTTATATTGCTTTCATGTCAGCCACTGATCTGCCCATCTGGTTTTCTTGTCTCATAATATGAAATCCACCATTCAAAAGAGAACAGCACTGGAGACCCCATTGATTATGAATTTAATATGATTTAGGAGCAATAATGATGGGGATGACTGGACTGAATGGGGTAAATTGATTTTGGAGTAGGTTCTATATTATTTAGGTTAAAATAATAATTGAATAAAAGAACTGGTGTGGGTGGGTTCAATGGGGTGGAAATTAAAGAACAATGTTGTTAAGTGATTTGGTTCAACAGTTATTTGATTTATCTTATGAAAAATTTAAAGTCTTTTCAAATGTGCACATATACATATATGTTAATATATGGAAATTCCATCAAATATGTGTTCTCTGTTTCCATGATATATGAGAAAAAATGAATTTGTCATTCTAGGATAGTTAAAATAAAATATATCAATAAATTGAGGCAAATTATCAATTTCCATAGGAAATCAGAAGTTTCTCTTATAAAATTGTAGATAACTATGAAAGCAGCAAGAGTTTGATAATGTTATTAGAATTTCCTAGAATATGAAAAAGGACATATTTTTCTTTGTTTTCTTTATTGTGCTACTACAACTTCTTTATTGTACTACTACTACAAGCTTTCATAGTACAGTGTTCACTATTCACAGCATATTAAGGGAACCAATTAGTGTAAGAAAACTTAAAAAATAATTTTCAATATACTAAGTAGGCCAAAAAAGAGGAGGATCTGTTCAATTTTTGCTTTCTAAATAATCTTTGTTTATATCCTGTCTTTATTTTTATAAACAACTGAAGATGGTAAACTTATTTAATAATCCTTCCTGTGTCTATTTTCCTCACAACAACAACTCTGTGAGGTGAACTGGGCTGAGAGAGGCTGGCCCAAGATAAAATATGTATAATTTTTAAAAATACCATCAGTTGTCACAACTCAAACAAATACTTTAGTAACCATACTAGACAATGACACTTCACTTTCTTAGGCACTAGATGACAGATCCATACTAAAATACAGATCCAACAAGATTTTCACACATAACAAGCAACAACTGAAAAGTGATACTAACATAGAATCATACCCTGTAACAAACTCAAATGTTTCCATTTACATCATTAGCGCTACCACAGGCCCAACAACTTCACACACAAAATTGGAGGTGCCCTTATATTCTCTTCCCCCATTATGGTATGGACCACGATCTATCTGAAAAAAAGCTGATGTGGTTTCCATCTTCAAAAAAGGAAATAAAATGTTCCAGGAAACTGCAGATCAGTTACCCTAACAGAACCTGGGAAGATCTTGGTAAAGATAATCAAGGAATAGATCTATGAACACCTAGATACAAGCTTTTAATAGAAGCCAACCTGTGTGTCCAGTTCTGGTCACCATGATACAAAAAGTTGTTGAGACACTAGAAAGAGTGCAGAGAAGAACAACAAAGACGATTATGGGCTGGAGGCTGAAACATATGATAAACAGTTGCAGCAATTTGATATGTCTAGTCTAATAAGAGAAGGACTAGGGGTGACCTAATAGCAGTTTTCCAATATTTGAAAAGCTGTAACAAAGAAAAAGAGGACAACCTATTCTCCAAAGCACTGAGGGCAAGTAAAAAAGTAATGGACGGAAACTTATCAAAGAGAAATCCAACCTAGAATAAAGGAGAAATTTCATGACAGAGAACAATCAGTGGAATGGCTTACTTTCAGAAGTTGTAAGCATCCAACATTGGAGATTTTAAAGAAGATATTGGAGAAACATTTGTCTGAAATGATATAAAGTTTCCTGCTTGGGCAGGAGGAAGAAATAAAAGACCTCCAAGTTCCCTTCCAAGTGTGGTATTTGATATTCGGTCTGCCAAACACTCGGGGATTTTATGTAGGACAAATAATGAACAAACATAGGTCAAAAGAATTAATGGATACAAAATTGACATAATAAAACAAGGACCAACAGGATAATTTAACTTCCAAAGATACTCTGTTATAGATTTCAGAATAAGTGTTTTCAAACAAGGAAACTTAACCAGCACAGTTGAGCAAAGTCTCAGCAAACACAAATATGAGTTGAAAAGATACTTGCGTGTCTCACATGTAACTTGTATCTGCAAAATTACCATCTTCCTATTTTCTCTCTCTCCCCCCTCTCCCTCCCCCGCCTTACTTCCCTACCCTACCTCCTATCTCTATCTTTTATTACAATTTAAATCCTTCATGAATTTAGCTACCCATGAAGTGAGCTATAGTCTTTAATAAAACATGTTAGTTTGAAAAGATGCTACACATCACATGCTTTTTTTCCTTTGAGATGATCATGACATTTGTAGATGCATCATACAGAAGAAGTACCGTGTTTAGTAATTCAAGCTTCTCACATGAAATCCCTATTCCATCTCAGGCAGTCCAACCATATTACAGTAAAACAGAATGAGTTATCAGTTTTTGGCTGTTGAATGTCATATACTGTGAATATTAAAGAATGTGGAAGAAAAATGGTATGCAGGTTTATAAAGCTTTCTTATTTATTCTCTTCACAGCCCATTGGTGCTTTAAACCCAAAGAGAGCTGTCTTTTATGCAGAACGCTATGAGACATGGGAAAATGATCAAACTCCACCTTATCATTATAACACTCATTATTCTACATCTACATGTACATTAGCCTGGCTTGTTCGCATTGTAAGTATCTTTCATATCTTTATAGATAAAACTGTCTGCTGTCTTTTGTATTTTTTAAAAAATGTGGTTTAATTATAGAACTGAAATTTTAGGGAAACAAAGCAAGTCAATCTTAAGAACAGAAGAATCCTAATATTCCAGTGCAACCATTATCTAATTACAATTACCTAACAGAAAGAGAAGGCTCAAAATAGGAATTAATATAATGAGGCAATGTGATTACTGACATAACAAGGCCAACCCAAGGAATTACAATGTTTGGGGTAACAGTGTCCTATTCCTGCTCACACATGCATGTGTCACAGGTAAGTTAAAAATTTCATTTGAAATTTTCCAAGAGTCTTCTGACAACAGACGAAGCTGGCAACGGAGTAAAATAATAAAACAACGTGTTTTTGAACAATTCTTAAATATGTTAACCTTGATTGTGATTCCAAGATTATTAGAAAGCTAGAATTTCTCTATAATAAGGTCAATTTTTGGAAAGTAGGGGATAAGGGATCTCCAAAAGTTCTACATGACAGCAAGAGTCACTGGAGAAGTATACAAGGAATAAAAGAAGAAAGACAAAATGGGGCATAGTCCAATTTCAAGCCAAAAATGTATATTAGATATTGTTCTTAGAACAATATCTAATATAGATATTAGACAGTGCAGGGATTGAAGGACCCAGATTAAGGAGGAAAGACCTGCCAATAAACACCTAAGTCTAGAATGAAACTATAATAGAACCTCTGGTCATGACCATAATTCGTTCCATAGCTTTGGTCGCAACCCGATTTGGTGGTGACCCGAATCTACTTTTGAAAATTTGGTGCTTACAAAATAATGGCAGAGAAGGAGAAATTGGCTGTGGGGAAAAAAATGTGAATTTTTGGGTCAGAACCCGATTTGGTCATGGTCAGAAGCATTCGTGACCAGAGGTTCTACTCTACCCGGTTCTATACCAGGAGTAATATTTCATCCATTTTCAAGAAACAATGGGTTAGAAAGTATTCATTCAAAAGGCATTTCAGGCTCTATCTATTCTACCACAAAATACCTTTTTGTAGACCATCATCACCAAGGCCAGAGATTGGGACTATTCAATAATTCTAGAAATGGGACTCAGAAAGACAGGGGGTGGGGAGACAGTTGAATTTATGTCAAACTTATCATCATGCTAACTATAGAACTGATGCAACTGAATGCTAAATCCATAAATATGATTCTGAAAACTCAGAATAGAAATCAACTGACAATATATGTAAGGCTTTTTTATCATTACAACAATGCATAAAAAAACCAGAACAAAAAAATAGACAGAAAAGAATAGGATTACTGAGGAATCTGATCCACCTTTGTAAGTGAGCAAATCTAATTTGTACATCATTGAACAATACATGGATCAAAATGACATCAAAATTCTTCAATTTTTATTACTTTAGCTTGGATTCCAATCTCTTTCTTGATAAAACAAATATGTATTTCACATGAAGGGAAGTGTAGATATTTTAGATTTGGAATTTAATGCACAATTATGGATGTATTTTATTAAATCCACTGTGCATCAAATTCTACAGTATTTTAACTTAAAATTATGTGGCAATTTTTTAAAATAAGGAAAAATACTTTCTGAATATTAGAGGAATAGTGATTATTATGATTATGACTTCATATTTATAACCAACACTTCTATGTACATTTTTAATGTGTAAGCTATGTGATAACTGTAGATGAGTCTGCATAGCACACTTGTTAAGGATTAAAAATCCAAAAGATAGACACATTACTGTGTTATAATAGCCCCCCCTATGGAGTTCAACTATAGGAGATTTAATCCTTCACTCTGAATCTTCTTACTTTCTATGTTTGTCTCTTAAATAATTTTGTCATGGAAGTTATAATTACATTTTAACATAATTCCCTGTAATTACCCTTGCTGCTTTTTAAAAAATAATCTGCACTTCTTATTTACAATCTCTGCTTCTACTCTCTGCTTCAAACCCATCTCATTTAAAACTCAAAATAAAGATATGCAGTGGTATACAGTGCTTTTAAAATGCCAACTTTATTTTTTTTTTAAAAAAATTTTTGATTCCTACTAATGGGAATTACATTTGATAGTGTCAAATGGTTTATTGAAAGCTTACCATTGATTTATACACATATTTTTTTTAATTAGAAGTTAGTATAATAGAACTGCAAAATAATTCAAAGGTGTCTTGCTTTGGTGCCTATCCTGTAGAAATGTCAGCTGTGCAAGGACACACATGTTCAACAACATGAGGAGGTGTGCTTCAGTTGTATTTAGTGAGATTCTGAAGGGTTCTTGCACAAAGCTCCATTTCAGTAGAAATGGAATGGAATATTCTGGAGAAAGGATGGCCTGAATAGAAACTCACCTGCTGAGTAATATTCTATTTCATGTTATTTATTATTTACTCATCATAGTATATCCAGCCCTCTTTACATTTACAGAAAACACTGCAATACTAACATTTTGTTTTAATCACGTGTAAAGTAATGTACATAATAGTATCTATATCTATCTACCATATACTTTATTTATTTATTTACTTACTTATTTGTATGCTGCTTTTACTATTTTTACAAATAATTCAAAGCAACAAATATATTTTACAATTCACCTTTCCCCCTAACATGAGCTGAGTTGGGCTAAGAGTTGGCCCAAAATCACTCGGTATTGTGGCCCATCGGCTGCCAGTAGAGCTAGCAGCAGAGTCAGACGAGGAGGAGGAGCCTGGGCCAGCTTTGGAGCCTGATGAGGAAGCAGAATCAGAGGCAGATGCAGAGCTGGGACCTTCTGTCCACCCCCAGGTGGAGAGGAAGCTGTCTTCAGGGCCGGAGCTGAGTGAGGGGGAGGAACAGTGTCTTGCCCCCAATCAGAGTCTGAATCTGTGGGGGAAGATGAGCTGGAACAAGAAATGCCAGACATGGAGAGGGTGGCTCTGTTGGCCTTGGAGGAAACTGGGAAAGGACAGAATCAGTCCAGACAAGATTTTTCTGAAGTAGTAAGACCTGAAGGCAGGAAAGAACAGGCAGGAGGAACATGAGGGACAGAGTGCCCCCTCCTGATCCAAGGGCCCGGCAAGTGAAGAAGAGGCGTGATCAGCACAGATTGAGCTATCTACATGCGAGGAGAGTGCCCTGACCATCTTCACAAGGCACACCGGGGGGATGAGACAAAAGGAGACGCTGTGGGGAGGGGCATTTGTAGGGAATAAATGCTGAGTTTCTGAAATGTGCGTGCTAACGTTTGAACTGGCCAAGAGTCCTTGCATTCCTGTGGGTGTTCTGGACTAATTACCTGGATCTTTTGTTCCTTGAACTCCTTGATTTGCCCTTGATCTGCCAAATACCTTTGGATTTATTGCTGAGCAACCTTGGTGCAAACAGCTCTAGGCTGGACTAATTGCAGCTAGAAGCTGCCTGAGGTTTGTGTGGGATTTTGTTATCATTCTGCTCAAGACTTGCCAGAAACGGAGCATTTGGGGAACTTTTGAGCAATAAAGGGGTGGTTTGAACTGCCAGCTGTTTGTATGATCTGTGTACCGTGTCCTGGTCATCACAAACAGATGGGGCCCATCCCAGATACGTGTATACATAGAGAAGAGAGGAGAGAGCAATGGAAGGCAATAAGCCAGCTCTCAGGAAAAGAAGTAGACGCTAGCCAGCCCCTCCTCAGCTGGGAAATAAATAGTAGGGGTTTGGGAGTGGCCTGCTGCCACAGACAACCATTTGTTTTCCAGTGTACATCAATCAAGTCAGAACCAGGTTTGTCGGGGCTAATTGCTCTGTATTTGAGGTGCCAACTGAGTCTCCCTGCTGAGAAATAATAGGGAGTGAATTTGCTTCAGCCGGGGTGAACAGGGACTGTTCCTGCCCTGTTTCAGAAGGGGAAAATACTCTCATTTCTGATTAATTATTTTTGGTTTTGTCTATCCAATGTGAATCAAGACTGTTCCTGCCCTGTTTTAAAAAGAGGGTTGTTTTACTCAAGAGTAAGTGGTTTCTCACTGCTTGTGAAAGCTGGGTCAGAACACCCAGCTGGCCTTCATAGCTAAAGCAGAATTTGAACTCACTGTTTCTAGCCTGGTGCCTTAACCACTAGATCAAATTGGCTTGTCATATACATGAATATATGATAGAAGAATACATGAATATCAATCAGTTCAAAACAAATAAGCTGGACATGGCTTCTAGCAATATTTGCTGAAATAAATCAATAATTTGGTTTTATCACATCCCTCTTGGTAACCTGAAAGGAAACCAGTGACACTTACTGCATATGTTGCTAATTATATCTTGGTGAGAAGTGACTTATGATCAAGATTGGGAGTTCTTTAGAGCTTAGAAATTCACATTCAAGAATTATTCTGCTAATAAGGCAATAAAGCTAGTAACCTGTAGCACTTGCTGCAAATTTAGGAGACCATTCACAAAGGATTTATTTGTTTTTTTCTACCGTCACTCTCATTAATCATCTGGTCCTTTAAATAATATGACGGCAGGCACTTTTCTCTGTTTTGCTTGACCAAGCAGAAGGAAAATATGATTCAAGTTCTCCTTTTCCAAGTCAAAGATATTCCAGCCCTTCAGATTTACCTATGGGCTTGGTAAGCTACTTAATACCCTAGTTACAATACCATCACATCCTATATTCCTAACACATTGTTATCCCCCTCTGCCACTTACCTACAGTATAAATACAGAAGCAAAGGCCATTCTGATTTAAAAATAATAATAATGGGAGAGATAAACTAGGGCTGCCATAACTGAAATATAAAATTATTGACAAAAATGGTTAACCACAAAGAAGTTCCTCCCAAAGTTTCCTGCTGCAGCCTAGATATGGAAGCTCTAGCAAAACGCATCTCTCCTTTTTTGCTCTTCTCTGTCTAATATAAGTTATCCAATCTCAGAAGACAATATTTGCCCCAAATAGAAAAGTAGAGCATGGCAAGAAAAAAGATTACAAAAAGAGCTTGCTTGAACCAAAGAAGTTTCTCACTTCTTTGGTTCAAGTGCCATGCAATTGGGCAGGCAAGATATTCAGGGCATCCACTGCATCACTCACTTCATCCAGGATGGAGATATATAGCTGGGATATAGAATAGCATGGCATGGCATAGAATTAATTGTTTATTGGCCAAGTGTGATTGGACACACAAGGAATTTGTTTTGGTGCATATGCTCTCAAGATACATATGTCAAGATTCATAGGTATAACACTTAGAAGTAGTCATAGGGTACTATAAATCATACTAGGAAACAATTATCAGCTTGTTGGTGATACCTCATCCCATGGTGACAGATGATTTCAATCATTGGTTTCATGTAGATGTTAAAAAGGAACAGAGAGAGCATTGACCCTTAAGGTATGCCACAAAGAAAGGGCCACGAGCTGGACCTCTTGTTCCCTAATAACATCAATTGGGACATGCCTCAGAGGAAGGAGGTGAATTAGCACAAAACTGTACCACCCACCCTCAATTTTCTAAGTTAGCCCAAAAGGATATCATAGTCAGTGGTATTGAAAGCCACTGAGAGGAAGGATGAATGCATCACCTCCACCCCGGCTCCTGCTAGAGATCATCCATACATGCAACCAATGCTGTTTGGGTCCTGTATCAGGGGGTGAATCATTACTGAAAATGGTCCAGATAATCCATTTCCTCCAAAGTCTTCTGGAATTACAACATCACTATCTCCTCAACCATATTTCCTAGAAAAGTGAGAGACTGGGAGAAAATTGTCCTGCATGATAGGGTCCAGTGGTGGCTTCTTGAGTAGGGGGCACACTAGCATTTCTTGAAAGGAAGCCAGAAGCATCCTCAGACAAGGATGAATTGACCATCATTTGGACTCACTCACATGTTACCTCCCAGGTGGTCTTAGGAGGGGCATGGATCTAATATGCAGGTAGTGGCATTTGCATTTCACAGCATCCTATCTTCTTCCCCAGGTCCAATAAAATCAAATCATCCCCTGTTAAAGGAATAAGTCCATTCCCTAGGCATCTCCATAGGACTTATACTTGGTATTCAATTGTGAACAAATCCAAGCAATTTTATTCTAAATCAGCAGTTCGCAACCTTTTCTTCACCATGGACCCCTCCTTTAAATACCTTTTGTGGCCAGGGAGCATGGCCCCAAGACTTAACTCAAGATTTAAATCATAACATTTTTCAAGCCTTTGTCGACCCCTTGTGATGACATCGTGGCTCCTCAGGCATCTGCAGATCACAGGTTGAATTTCTGGAGCATCCTTCTCACAAGATATTATACCAAGGATATTATTGTGTAGAATTTTTATTTATGTATTTATATCCTTTACTATTTTTATAAATAACTCAAGTTGGCAACTATAACTAATATTCTGGACTATATCACAAATTATGGAAACATTTTGTATTTAAATTTAAGTGTGAAGTCCATTAAAGTCGCATGGCTAGTTGGATTTGCACGCAAATCCAGCATTATTCTATTGAGCATTGCTGCAAATTAGAATAGTATTGAGATATCTGCACCCTTTAGAATAGCAGTGAACAATATTTTCATGCTTAGGGTCTGCACTTAGTAGATAAGAAAGATGAGGGATGATGTCATAATGTGAAATGAGAGAGCAGTTATATTAAATGGGTGGATTTGTTTACAAATGGGTTGCCAGGATTAACTTTTAAACTGCAGGTTGAGGGATATACAGTAAACGTGGTATTTTCTTTTCTTATTTCAATACTTTTCAGGGTTTTTTTTAGTTCACACAACAGCTTTATTGTGCTGCTCACTGAAAAACAAAAATTACAGTAACAGTTGAGAATTGCAGATTTCATTGCTGAAAGTGGGGAACAGGACAAAATCTGGTATAGCAAAGCTATCAATCATGCTTTAAGGCATTGGAAAATAGAACCATTACTAATCTGATTTGTAATAATATCAGCTGATGGTTCAAACAAATTCTGAATAATTTATATTTTGTTTCTACACCATGATACGGGTATATCTTAGTCATTTTTGGCATGCACTTCTTTGTGCTGTGTGACTAGTACAAGAGTTTCTCACAAACATTTTGTAACTAACTGGCTGAAGAATTAAGCATCCTTGAGTCCTAGTGACTTCATGGACATGCGATTGATAGAAAAAAAAAGATTATTTTGTTTAACCAGAACCATTCTGAAATAATTACTAAGAAGAGATTTTCCCTTATTAAAACTCAACCAAAGTACCAAACTTACATTTGAAACTGCATTTAATGATATATAATATTTGCAGAATTCTTACAAGCACATTGTCTCATTTTTTAATGGTAGGAGCCTTTTACAACTTTCTTCCTCAATGCAAATGATGGTAAATTTGATCATCCAGATCGAACTTTTTCTTCTGTGGCAAGATCATGGAGAAATAGCCAACGAGACACTTCAGATGTCAAAGTAAGAAAAATATTTTCTATGTACTAATAATTGGGTGGCTATCAGTATGGTTATATGCTACAAATGCAAAATGGGGGTGTGGGAGGAGGTTATATTTCACATAACACAGAAAAGAAAGTTGTATTGGTATCATCATTTTTAAATGCCTGTTTTGCATACAGTGATGAATACAAGCTTTCCCAATACTTGAGCTATTGAAAGATCTTTTGTTCCTGACAAAATAAATAAATAATCCTGTCCCAATTTATAATCAAATAATCACAGAATGTAGAAAAGCCCAATAAATTGTTCTTTCCTGCTGTTAACTCAATGTTTGGCCCATTCCATAAACACAGCAAGATTGGATGTGACCTTAAAGTGTTATATTGTTATAGCTTTTCTAGCATGAGTTTTCCATCGCCTAGGGCAATTAATAAAGCATTAATGACAAGATACATTTAAAATGTATGTTTTGTATAAGCCTTAGCTTTTACCACATTGTGCCTCAGGATATTATGCAACAATACACATTAGATTAAACTTATATCTACATAATACATGGAAAAGACTAGAGAACAACGATGCTTTTTGAAGTATTACCATGCACTCATTCTTGCATAAATGGATTTTATAAGTGTTTATTGTACTATAAAAACCACGATTCTTGCTTTATATTAAAAAAAATAAGGTCTTCTCCAGATTTTCAATTAGGAGCCTAGAAATCCCATAAAAATATATACTTATTACATATGCAACATTTTAAAAAAATTATAAATATCTTTCTTCATTCAATTATATCATTATATGCTTGCTTGAAATCAGAAAATATATTGAAATTGTTTACACTTATTGTAAATCCCTTTTAGGTTTTTTTAAATGTATATTGCTAGAATTGTTTCTAAACGTTAGAAACATATTCTATACGCTAGGAGCGTATTCATACTGATGCTACTAGGAATTACATTATTTATACTGTATGTTGAATTTCTGTTTTGACTTAGGAGGTAAGAATAATTGGTTGAATAAAAGAAAGGTAAACTCATAAAACTATAAAAGAAAGGTAAACTCATAAAACTATTACTGGGTTCTTTTATTGTTTGGATTCCATTAGAAATCTATGTCCTTTGATATATAATTAGCATAGCGTGGAAGTGATGGTTTTTCACTTGCTATGATCAATAGCAATATGTGCATTTAATGCACATATTTTTGAATGAAGAATAAACAACATATTTTGTTGTTATATAAAATAGAAGAATAATGTTTGGAGGGGAGAATCTATGCATATTTCTGGAGGCTGAAATCACTTTTTGGTTCATAACTTGTAAAAAGTGGTGGTTGGCACGAAACTTTGATTTAATATCTCAGTCCTCTCAGAAAGACAAAATGCAACATTTTCTTATCAGGAATATTTGTTAGCCATCTATTTTTTCCACTAATATTCACTCTAAATATATAAAGTAAATACTAACATGAAAGCATCCATCTAGTTTTGAAGACTATTTACCCAGGCAAAAGCTGCATATAATATATTATTTTGAAATGGTTTATTACAAACACTATAGACTTAGTTCTCTGATCTATGTATAAATCTCTATGTATAAATCTTTTCAAACATAGTTTAACAATTTCACAAAGTTCATAAAGTTCTATTAAATTACTAAAAAAAAGTTAAATTACTATTAAAGTTCATAAAGTTCTATTAAATTACTAAAAAAAAAGTTAAATTGCTATTAAATTTTGCTCTTTTCCCTTCTCCATACACACACACACACACACACACACACACACACAGTATTTACTGGCTTCTATTAACCGCCATAACCTTACAATCAACATCATGTTATATGTATATGTTGAATATATAAAAGTCTAATGAATGTTAATCCTAAAGTATGACTCATTTTCCTCCTTAACGTTGATCAGGAGCCTTCATGAAGTATTCACTAAATAAAATAAAATATAATTACAATTAAAGCTAATTAAACTGATTGGATCTTCCATTTGGGGGATATTCACAACCAATTTATTTAAATTATATGTTTCTGTGTTTGAAAAGGAAATGACATGCATATTATCCAATCCAATCATGACTTGTTATTTTAAGAACAAGTAGATGTGTGCCCCATATATCCCCTTCTCTCTTCTCATGCAATGAGAAAAGATAAAGATGTTTCCACTATTATTATATTTTTAATGGAGGTTTCCATTATTATAGTTTTCCAGAAAGGCTATCATGTATCTTATATAACATAGGACAATCTGCTATTTCAATAGCTATCAAAGTTTGTGTTGAAGCAAAGTACTCTATTTGAATTCAAGATTTGGGAACCTTGTGATTGCCTATCACCAATAAAAACCCAAGCAGTTGATGAAATAGATTCATAGGTCATTTTGTTAATTATTTCATTATTATATTACATGAATGTTTTATAAATTTAAATTATGATTTTAAATTTGGAGACAAACAATTCCTGGGTAAATATGAATTTTCTTTTGGCTTATGTACTGTATTTCTTTTCTGTAAACAGTTACAGCAATACTTTAACAGTTTTGGATATTGTATATGAAACCATGTTTTTCTTTAAACCAGGATAGTTTGATATCCTGATATAAACTGAATGACCTATTTACTTTTTGCAAAACAGCAAAAAAGTTTGTTGCAGACTTCAGTTGTAGTATACTGGCCTGATTCCCTTAAATTTCAAGACTAAGCTTACACCTACCCATTTTCGTAAAAAACCATAGCATATGAATTTGGATATTAATTTTGATTTTCAACATCAGAAAATTAATTAGGAACAAAAGACACATACTGCCCTAATTGGTACATTAGTATGATAGAGTACCCTGCATTAAGAAGTATAGTTTAAAATATACTTGTAAAAGTGCTTTATAGAGTAAAGAAACTGTAGTGTAATGTTACTTTGGAAAGACACTGCTCTAAAGTGCAAAAGTATAATGTTCAAAAACTCACTTTTGAATGCCGCTTAAACATATTATATTGTTCTTGGACAAGTCTGTACAAATCAAAAAAGATTGCTAGAACAAGATGTCATTAAAGTGACATATTGTAAATTAATAAGGGCAATTGGCATTCTTATAACTGAATCAGCCAAGGTGATTATTAAAATAATGGTTACCAGGGGAACAACTTGAGTATGGGAGAGAAAAGAATAAAGAGAATGGAGGCCTGAATATTTAATGGAAATATATTCAGGGAAAATATCTGCATTGAGTTTCATTTCTGCACATAAAATTGCCTAATTTTTCATAGATTGAATGAATCTCAAATTTATAAATTGGAAAATGTACTTAATTTCTTTAATTCAAAGACATAAGTAACACTAGTAATAGTACTTTGAGATTGTAACAGAGTTGGTAAAATAAACTAGAGAAAACATTTAAAATTGATCATATAAAGTTGGCCATATACATTTGATAAATAAAATATGAATAAATGAATAAAACAAAGTATTTAAAGACATAAAATGTCTATTATAATATTTTATCCTTTTTATCTTTTGAATCTTTTGCGTTCTCTTACTCTATAGTGGAAGAAAGGTGACAACTTAAAAAATTAGATAGAATTATTGAGTTTATTTATTTTAGAAGCTTCTACAATTCTCCAAATGAAATTCAAAATGATAGCAAAGCAAAACATTATATAATATGTAAAAGTTATATACTACAGAATAGAATGGCAATAAAAAGCCACATTAATGCTGTACAAGAAGCCAAGAAATAACAGGATAGTTCCTTAGAAAAATAGACATAAAGGCTTATTTTCAGGACTGTTCTATTAACCATGTAAAATATGAAATGTTATTATTAAGAAATTATTTAATTCAACTTTGAATCCACAAATATTCTGTCTGTACGTGTGCACCACATTTTAAGAAAGATACAGTAAAAGTGGAACATGTGCAAGAGAAGGATGGTGTGGATGATCGGGAAATTGAAAACCAAGTCCTCTGAAGAGAGGGCTGCAGGAATTCACATGTTTAGCCTGGAAACTGGGGAGATCTAGCATTTTTTAAAATATCAAATATTGTATAGAAAAATATCACCTTAAATAAAAGACATGGAATACAGGAATGCAGATTCTATTTGAGTATTAGAATTAGCTTCCAACAGTCGAAACAGTCTGATAATCATAGATAATTTCCAAGTGAAAGCTGGACAACCATATGTTGTGAAACAGAAAAGAGTTCAAAATGGAATGGAATGTGTTTTAAATTCCGGACTCTGACAGGGAAGATTCAAAAATATGATTGACTGAAATGTCTGTTCTGACACATTAGGGGATGCTGCTGCTGATGTTCAGGTTTCTTGGATTCATCAACTTCACATAAAATATTCACATAAGCCAAAGATCCCCCAAATATTAGTGGTGTCTATAAGGTTGTCTGCCTTTGTAGGGAGAAGGGATGAATTGGAACTCAGAGCAAGGAAAGAAGGCTTGTGTGTTCTTGCATTCCCTCTTTCATCTCAGTCTGGAGCTTGGGCCATAACCTTACAAGCAGGCCTCAGCACTTAATATTTATGCTTATCCAGTATCCATCTCTGAGGTAATGGAAGAGTCTTTACTATCTTCCCCTGGCACTGGATTTTGAGAATGGGGGTTGTGATTACTAGTCCTCTTAATAGGATGATTTTTTTTTTTTTAACCAAATGGGATGGTTTTTGGTTCAGAAGAGAGGGTTGAGTGCTTTGCTAAAGCCACTACCAAAAAATGAGATAGGGTTTGTTATGCATGATTAGTTATTGGTAATCCCATGATATGTCCTATTAAACCAGCACACACACACCCCCCAACCTTTTGGGAATCAGGGACTGGTTCCATAGACATTGGTTTTCTGTGGATCACAGAGGATGTCGTTTGGTGTGCTACCTACATCCCAACAGATGGGGCTTTGCTTGTTTGCATGGTCTGGTTTCTGGCATTTCTAAATCTCACAATGTGGCTGTTTTTAACTGATAATAAGGGTGTGATTGTTTTGTGTATAGTTATAGAAGGCCTCTTTTTTCTCCTTTTGAAAGTTAAGAAAAAGATTTCCCAATTCCTTAGAACTGTGTCCACCAATCAAGACTCTGATAGACAGGAACATATTATTTTAATCTATTAATAGAGAAATTACTTAAGAAGTTTTAAAAATACAAATATAATGTAGTAAGTCATGTAAGAAAGTTGAACTTCAAAATTAAATGCAACAATATAAGATTTCTTGAATAATTTTGTCTGTGCAAAAAACTGCAGATTTTGCATGATAAATAATAAAGCTTGTTTCTTTTGTAAACAGGAACTAATTCCAGAGTTTTACTATCTGCCAGAAATGTTTGTCAACAGTAATGGATATAATTTTGGAGCCAGAGAAGATGAAATTATTGTGAATGATGTTGAGCTTCCCCCTTGGGCCAAGAAGCCTGAAGACTTTGTCCGCATCAATCGAATGGTAAGGATTTTTTAAAATCAAGCTTGCTAACAAGTTCACATAATGTATAAACTAATATAGCTTTGTATTTATTTACTGTAAAGCAACAACTGAAAACATAAGAAAAATATATTTTAAAAAACACACATCCAAAGGAGTTATTTGATTGCAACTATTCTGTATTACTTGTATTACCAGTTACTGGGCTTTATGCAATTATTTTCACTGGAATTTTCTTAGTGGAGGCTTATGATAAAATCATAATTCCCTCAATAAATTTAATTATTTTGTTCAACCTGATAAAGGTTCTTGCAGTTCCCAATCAAAATGCCATTGATTTCCTAAATAAAAAGATCAGTATAAAAAATATTACAGGCTAGGATTAGTATAGAAAAGTATTAGCATTATATGTACACATATCTAATTCAGTCTCAGTTTAATCCACACATGAAACACAATTATATCTCAAATCCATATTTTTCTGAATATTGTGACAAAACTTTTGTAATCAAAGCAGTGCACAGGAAAATATATTTATCAGAAAAGTTGTAGTAAGAAAAATTGGAAAACGTGCCGATACAAATAATACATTTAGAAAGGCAAATATAAAAATGCATATATTCAGGAATAAAGTGGTTCAGATGCCTTCCCTGTGTATATGTGTGCGTATGCAGCTGCTTCTCTGGCCTTTCAAGCTGAATTGTGTATTTATGAACACATACACATAAAATTATATTTTTTAAATCTTAAAGATTACTACAAGACTCCATTGCTTTTGCGGAAAACCTCTGAAAAATGTTTTTGGGATACAATATTATTTTCTATCTATGTTATCATACATATAAAACAATACTTTTCTAACCAGTATTATGGAGTGGTGAAGGAAAGGCTGGAAAGACTAAATTCTGGTCCTTCTCAAACTGTATTGTGAGGAAAACTGGCAGGAGGAAGTAGGAACCTCAAAGGAAAGTAATGATATAAATATATACAAACAGACAAACATTTGACAAATATTAATTATATAATCCCAACAGTGCTTTTCCAAAAGGCACAAAAATCCAATAGTTAACTGTATAAAGGATACAATCAATCAATCAGAATAGAGCTTGGAGGTCTTCCAACCCTCTGCTCATCATTCAGACAAGTGAAATACTTTGTTCAGTGCATCTTTTTCCAGGAGTAAGTTCCATTATACAGATAGGATTTGCTGCTGAGTAGGCATACATTATAAATATAGAAAACAAATTATGATTATATTTAATAAATTTACTTTACAAACTATTATATATATATATATATTCAAGCCATTATTAAAATAATAAACATAGAGAGTTAATTATATATGCTTCAAATAAATGTAAAATTATCAAACCCAGATGGCTGAATATAATGGTTTTATGTCCATTATGTTTTATACTCTAAATTAGAATTTATGGGTGCTGAATCTAATAACACTATTTAAGGATTACTTGTTAAAGTGCATTTCCCAGAGCTGCTTTCTCTCTGCATAAATCAACATATTACAGAAGCTCTTCATAATTTATCCAGTAGTATAGTAGCATCCATTCTCTTTTGTAAAAGAAAATGCTTTCTTAAGCATTTTTATGTCAGTATTAGATTTCTATGAAAATATTACAAATGGTTCCTGTCTCACCTATTTCATTTCATCTATAAAAGGTCTCTTGCAAGATGACTGGAAATTTTACTCCAGAAATAGAGTATATATTTTGTGTCCAACAGCAAAAGATAGTAAGAAAGTCTACTGAAAGGCCTTCTTTTTTTTTTTTTTTTTGTAAAAGTTTTATTGATTTTAACAACAGACAAAAAACATATAAGACATAACACATGACATAAAAAAAATTAAAAATTAAAAATTAAAAAATTAAACATTCTTCATAAATTTACAGTGTATCGGTTGGTTTACCACTCCCTTTTATGCATCCATTTCATAGTCATCAGAATAATTATATTACATAATAACTCACATTATCAATCATCAATAAAATATCCCAATATCATTATTAAACAATCATTTGACTATAATTTTACTAATTCATACTTAAGTGAGATAACTATAATTAGGTTAAATTATTTTATGACAAATCATGAAATCATATCAAATCTATCATAATAAAATATTCTTAAGAATTATCAAAACCAAGAAAAATTATATATTCATTATTTCCTAAATTTCTAAATATTCTATTATCATATTGTATTATCTAACCATTGATAAAAAAGATCCCAAACTTCATAAAATTGTTTATCTTCTTGTTCTCTAATTTCAAATGTCAATCTACTCATTTCAGCACATTCCAATATTTTCTTAATAATTTCTTCCTCTAATGGTATTTTCTCACTCTTCCAATGTTTAGCAAATACAATCCTAGCTGCTGTTAACACATTTACAATCAAATATTTTAAATTTTTATTATACATATCAGGTACGATTCCCAATAAAAAAATCTCTGGTTTCAAATCTATGTGTTTCTTTATCATTTTCTCCAGCCATATGGGAATTCTAGTCCAATATTTCCTGGCCTCCTCACAAGTCCACCACATATGGTAATATGAGCCAGGTATCTGATGACATTTCCAGCACTTTTCAGATTTATTCTTGAACATTCTTGCTATTCTTGTCGGGGGAAAGTGCCACCTGTAAAACATCTTATACAAATTTTCTTTACATGCTGTTGACATTGTCATTTTATAATTTTGTGACCACAGTTTTTGCCATTTCTCTAAATCAATCCCATATCCAAAATTCTTCCCCCAAGCAATCATTGTTTCTTTAACTTGTTCTTCCTCTAATTTTAATTTCCAACAAATAACTATATAATTTTTTAATCACTTTTTCATCAGTACCTGTCAAAATCCTATGTCTAAGTCAGTCAATTTATCATAAAATCCTTCTGTTTTAGAATCTTTAAGAAACCTTGCATGTATTTGCGCATATGAAAACCAATTCATCTTTATACCTTGTTCTTCTAAATTTTGCATCGTTTTAAGTTCACCCTTTTCATCCAATATTTCCTCATATCTAACTGTTTGTTCCTTCTTATAAGTTATAGGATACGAAAAGGCTTCAATAGTTGATAACCAAACTGGAATTTTCAAATAACATTGTTTCTTAATTTTCTCCCAATTCAAGCATAACGATTCCCGTATATAATGCCTTCTGAAATAACCCTGTGATTTAGTTCCCTTATACCATAAAAAAGCATGCCAACCCAATAATAAATCATGACCTTCTAATGTCAACAATCTAGTCTTTCTTAACGTTATCCATTCTTTAACCCACATTAAGTTTGCAGCTTGATAATACAACTCCCAATTAAGAAGGCCAAATCCTCCTCTAATTCTAGCATCCTGTAAAAGTTTTAATTTTATTCTCGCTTTCTTGCCTTGCCATATATACTTCAACACAATTTTATTTAGTTCTTCAAAGTAATCCTTACTTAACCTAATTGGTATTGTTTGAAACAAATATAAAATTCTGGGTAAAATATTCATCTTGATTGTTGAAATTCTACCGATTAATGACAATTGTAGGTTTTCCCATTTTTCCAGGTCGGATGCTATCTGCTGTTTAAGCTTAATATAATTATTCTCTTTCAATGTAGTACACCTTGACGTCAAATATATCCCCAAATATTTAACTTTATTCATAACTTGAATTTTCAATAAATCTGCCAGCTCTTCTCTTTGCCTTAATAACATGTTCTTTGTCAAAATCTTTGTTTTGTCTTTATTTATTTTTAAACCAGCCATCTCACCATACGTCTCTATCTTTTCCAATAGTTTTAAAGCTGTCTCTAAAGGATCTTCCAAAATAAAGACCAAGTCATCCGCAAAAGCTTGCAATTTGAATTCCTCTTTTTTGACTTTCATTCCTTTTATGTTTATATCCTCTCTAATATTTCTATTTAAGACTTCCAAGGTCAATACAAATAACAAAGGAGATAATGGGCATCCTTGTCTTGTACTTTTTTTAATATTAATAAAGTCTGTGAATTCTCCATCTATCATTACTTTTGCCATTTGCTTATAATATACGGCTTCTATTACTTGTATAAATTTTCTAGCAAAGCCCATCTGTTCCAATAATAATAACATAAATCTCCAGTTCACATTATCAAATGCCTTTTGGGCATCTAAGAATATCAAAGCCATTTGTTTTTCCGGGTGCGCCTCATAATATTCCAATGTGTCCAGGATTACCCTCATATTGTCTTTAATCTGTCTCTTTGGTAAAAATCCATTCTGATCAGAGTGAATAAAATTATTGAGCTATTTTTTAAGCCTTTCTGCCAAGATTGAAGCAAAGATTTTATAGTCTGCATTCAATAAAGAAATAGGTCTATAGTTCTTAATTTGTAATGGGTCAACCCCTTCTTTTGGAATAAGTGTAATATAAGCTTCTGACCATGTTTCAGGTATTTTCTTATTTATCATAACTTCATTCATGACTTCTAACAGTGGAATACTTAGCGATTCTTGTTGTGTTTTATAAAATTCTGCCGGGAAACCATCTGGTCCTGGTGCTTTCCCATTGTTCTGTCTGTTAAGTGCTTCAGTTAATTCCATCATTGTTATAGCACTTTCTAACATTTTCTGAGTTTCATCAGGTATCTTAGGTAGGTTAGCATTTTGTAAATACTGTTTAATTTTTCCCTCATCAAGATCCTCTTGTTTATATAATTGTCCATAAAAATCTCGAATGATTGCCTTTTTCTCCTTATTACCATAACAAATTTGACCATGATCATCTATTAACTGTGATATTTTCCTTGATTCTTTCTCTTTTCTCAGCTTATATGCTAACCATCTACCTGGCCTATTTGCATCTTCAAAATAGTTCTGTTTAGCACTTCTGATTTTTTGTGCCAATTCTTCTTTCTCTGCTTGATCCATTTTGTGTTTAATTATGTCCATTTTAAGTTTGATATCTTTTTTCTGTGGCATCTTCTGTAATTCTTTTTCCAGTTTTTTATGGTCATCTTCTAGAGCTTTAATCATTTGCCTCTTCCTAATGTTCTTTTTCTTTATATAGTCCATTATTAATCCTCTTGCATATGCCTTCATTGTATCCCAAACATTCTGTATTGAAGTATCTTCTTTTTTGTTTTCATTGAAGAAGAAAGCCAATTCTTTTTCCATCCATTGTATAAAATCTTTTTCCTTTAGAATAGTATTATTTAATGTCCATCTAGATCTTCTTTTTTGTCCTTTCCATTTAATTGTCATTGGATTATGGTCTGCCCACGTACTTGTTTCAATATTCATTTCTTGAATATTAGATAATAATTCTGTTGATGTCCAAATCATATCTATTCTGGACCACGATAAATGCCTGTTTGAATAAAAAGTATATTGTTGAGTTTTAATATTTCTTTCTCTCCATATATCTTTTAAATTTAGTTCATCTGTCATTTTAAAAAAGGATTTAGGGAGAGTTTTCCTATTTTGTCGTGTTGTTTTTGCTGTATAGTCCAGTTTATTGTCTACAATTCCATTAAAGTCCCCCATCATAAGTATGTTAACATAGTCCAGTTCAATCATTTTCATATGTAATTTTTTATAAAATTCTTCTTGCTTATCATTTGGGGCATAAATTGCAACCAAGAGAGTTTTTATATTATTATCCACTATTTCAACTATTAATACTCTTCCATCTTCATCTGTATAAATCAATTTGGCTTGAGTGGTTTCTTTAACGTACAAAACCACTCCTCTTTTCTTACAATGGGTCAGAGAAGTAAATATTTTCCCTAACTTTGGTCGTATCAATAATTGTTCATGTTGTTTTTTAATGTGTACTTCTTGTAAACAAATTATATCAAATTTTAGCTTCTCTAATTTATAAAAAGTTTTCCTTCTTTTGATAGCTGAGTTCAGTCCATTTATATTCATAGAAATCAGTTTTTTCTCCCCCATAGTTATGTTTTATATTTAGGTCTAACAGCTCTCGTGGATCTTATTTCACGTTGTTCTTTGGTTTCCATTTGTCCACCTATTGCACCTTCTTCTTTTTCCATCTCCATTTGGCCCTCTTCAAGTTCAATTAAAATCTTTTCTTTTTCCGTCTCCGTTTCTCTTCTTTCAAAAAATTCCTTGTAAAACATTTCTGCTTTCGCAATTGAATCAATTCTGTTTCTCTATTCTTGCCATATAAACATTAATCCTTCTGGAATCAGCCATCTATAATTCACCTCTTTTTTCAATAGCATTTTAGTCAAAAATCGATACTCTCTTCTAATCTCTCTCATTTTTCTAGGTACTTGTTTTAAGACCAGAATCTCTTTGCCTTTATATTTCAACCCCTTCTCTCTTACCACTTGTAATATTTGGTTTTTAATAGTTTTTTTAGTAAATCTAACATGGACCTCTCTTGGTAATTGATTCCTCATCGCATATCTTGTGAAGACTCGATTATTTCTCATCTACTCCATCCATCATCTTTTCCTCTGGTATTTTCAAGACTCCAGCCAAAATTTCAATCATTACTGCCGCCAAGTTTTGTCCTTTTTCTTCCTCAATATTCTGGAATCTAAGATAAAATTCTGACCTGTCCATCTCCCACTTCAACATCCCACTTTTTTCTTGTTCGACCATTGTTAATCTGTTCTCAATATTCCCAATTGTATCATCTCTTTGTTTGTCTTTCTCTTCTATTTTTTGGATTCTCTCATCATGTTTCACCATCATTTGTTGAAAATTTTCAATTTTCTCATCCATTTTTCCAATTCTTTGGTCAATACTCTCCATTCTTTGTTCCATACTCATTTTAAGATCTTGTATTCCTTGCATAACCATCGTTAAATCCACTTGCGCTTTGTCTTGCTTCGCCATTGTTGAGAGTCGTCCTCCAGATGATGGGGAAACAGGAGCGGAAGTTGAGATGCCCGAAGGTAAAATTTTCTTACTCATTTCGATAACTCAAGGTCTTCCGGATCTTTTAATCCAGTTAGTGAGGTAGCCAATTATAATCCAATTTTAAAAAAAGGAAAACACCACAAAAAACAAAAACAAAACCAGTAATAAGTAAAAAGCCCAAAATTAAAAAGAAAAAGATTCTTCAGGTTCTTCAATACCTTAATCCAATTGTAAAATACGCAAATATAATTCAAAAATAAAAATAAAAAGATGAAGAAAAAAAGAGCAAAATAAAGCCCAATAATATCAAAAAATAATAAGCAAAGAAAAAGGAAAAAAAAGAAAAAAAGAAAAAGAGAGTTCTTCAAATTCTTCCCACCTTAATCCAATTGAAAAACCTCAGAAAATGAAAAAAAGCCATCAAAAAAAGAAATCAAAAAGGCAGACATCCCTATAAAAAAAAGAAAAGAAGCAAAAAAAGAGTATTCTGAGGCTTCCCCTTTAAAAAATAAAAAATAAAAATAAAAGATAATAAAAGATAAAGAATAAATATTACAAAATAGTGTGGGGTTGGAGGGAAGGGATGAAACAATTAATAAGGAGTTTTTTTTTAAAAAAAAAAAAAGACACACACTGCCTTTTATTTATCCAAGGCTCTTATTTGACTTCTCCACAAGTTTCAAAGCGAAACTTCAAATATTCATTTAATAATAGAAATTCCAAAGAGCACCTGTATAAACATCCTCCAGTACTCTTCCCTCTATCTTATCATTTCCAGTAGCCTTGAGAAAAGTTTTTCAAACAAAAGTTTTTCAACTTCAAACAGAATATTTCCAAGCCTCTAGTTGGCAGTGTTACAAAGTTTCTTCAATCCACTCCCCCTTCTTCCCCCCAGAGAAAAGCCTAAAAAGAGAAAAAAAAATATGTATGTATATTTATATATATTAAAAAAAAGATATTAAAGGGGGCCTCTATTTTTAAAAATACAAACAGTCAGAAAAGCAAAGAGAAAACCAGTAAATATAAAAATATAAAAGAAAAAAGCCAGTCTGGTTAACTATATCGCAATAGAAATTCAGTAAAGAAAAAAAAAGTAAAAATAAAAAGCCAAGCCTCACTTTGACGTTACTAAAAAAGATCGCTGCTAAGTCAAGTTCTGTCAATAATTTTACAGATTTCTTCTAATATTAGAGTGTTCTTGAATCCCAAGCAAAAAAAAAAAAAAAAGATTCTCACCAGCCGATACACTTCTTTCTATCCCGTTCTTCCGGAGCTGTCCCAGCTTCAGCAGCCTATGGCTGCCTCTCCGCCGTTGGCAAAGGGGCTTCTTCTGGATCGACCAGGGACTTGCGATGTCCCCGGAATCTACAGAACGTGCCCCTTACTGTCATCGTCACTACGAGACGGTTTAGGTCCGTTAGGACCGACCAGGGGCGAAGATATCAGCTGTGATCTCGGAGCCCCGAGATCGCAGCTGTATCGCAACGACGAAGCTCCGCCTTCTCCCCTGAAAGGCCTTCTTTTGCGTCCCTGGAGAAGTTTTTCTCAACCTTGCAACTTTGAGAAGTATAGACTCCCAGAATTCCCAAAGCAATTTCCTGGCTGAAGAATGCTGGGAGTTGAAGTCTACACATCTTAAAATTGCTAATATCATGAAATATCTCCCTGAAAAAAAGCAATTAATCAGAATAGAATATAAATACTGTATGTGTATATCGATATGATTTGGTATAAGGCAATTCTCGGTGTTTCTAACCTACAATTGCCAAGGATATTGATAGTTCATTTGCCAGATAGAATAAAGAATCTGTCATTATATTTTCCCAAATCTAGTTAATGTTATGGTTTTTTGAAACACAGCTTTAAATTGAAATGGAAGACAATTGCATTGATTGTTTTGATTAATATAAGCTCTCATTCATCACATAAATTATATTTAATAAGTAACAATTTCATTTTATTCTGCTCACTTGTCAGAGACTGTTTGGACAAATCCCTGCATTTTTCTTGGCAAGCTTTTCAGTAGTTTGCCATTGCCTATATACAGGACAATAAAACAAAAGAAAAACCACAAAAACAGAAACACAGAAAATATAAAGTGTGGGAAAATTAATCTAAGGGAGTTCAAGCTAACTTCTCTTCGGTTTGCTTCAATTACTCTTATTTACCCCACTTTCCCCTAGAAAGTCAGTATAGGCTTGATGTCAGCTCTATGTGATAAGTCAGGTCACAAAACAAACAACTTTCTGGAGCTGTATTTTATTGGTATAGGCTGTACTAACTAAAATCTTGAAAACTTGACAACATTTTCCCCCATGCTTCTTTTACTCAAGACAGTTAAGAGAGCTAGTTTGGATTTCTTTCTGATGTTTTCTTCCTGTCAAGCTTGCTATCTCTCATCACATAGTTTCTCCAAGGTAATCTCCATAGTTTCTCCAAGGTGGCTCTCAAGCTTAGATATCTATCCATTGTTTTCTGTAATAAAGAGAATTTCAGTGCAATTCTCTGCAATCTTCATTTCTTTCTGTCCTTTGTCATCTAACAATTCAACAGCCCAACCTCTTTCCCTGCTACTTTTTAATTTGAATATATTTAAATAAGTTCTTACCAGATGGTCTCTCTTTCTATGGTATGCTTCTTAAATTATTTTATTATTATTTCCTTAGTACAACTTTACACTTTGCCCCCATATATTATTTTATGTCCTTTTGTCCTTCTCATAACAACAGACTTTCCATTTCTTGCAGAAAAGCTTCTTGGGTTTTATAGCTTCCTGAACACTATAGAAAACCATGTTGATTCATATTAAATTAGTCATAGTTTTTCTTAAACTGTGGAATATATTTTTGTTGAATGTTGGTTGGTTGGTTGTTGGTTGGTTGGTTGATTATGTGCCATCAAGTCAATGTCTTTATTGATCACATAGATTTTTTTTCAGGACAATATGTTCCTAAATTGGTTTTTCAATGCAGTGTTCACCACTGCATGTAAATTCACCCACCCTGCTGCTAGTAATCCTTTCTGTGCTTCCACATTTCCCAACATTGGACCCTTTTCCAGAGATTAATAAACCAATTTAAGTGGTTTAAAATAAGCTTCCGATACTGTGAAGAGATTTGTCTCTGTTGACACTTTTTTTCAGTCTCTTTTTCATCAATCTTCTCATTATGAATGGTTTCTTCTTTTGTGGCGAAATGTGTTTTGTGTAAGACTATCATACATTTGTATACATCCTAAATAGTAATAGTATCATAATTACCATTTTCTATTGTTTTCATAATGGTTACATCTTGGTCACTTCTTAGGAGTTAATTTAAATATAATTCTTGTCTGGTAAGTTCCAAAACACAATTCTTCTAAAGCACATTAATTTAAGTTATACAGAAATTTGGTTTCTTTGTCATGGCTAAGGCATAATGTACCCAATCTATGTGAAACCTCCAATTATTAAAATAAGTTACTTGTACTCCTGATTTCATTCAACATCTCACAATTGTCCTTGATACTTTAATCAGTGGATGATAATATATCTCTAGATCTAATTTACGTTTGTGTACAGATATTGCCACCTATAGTTATTCTAAGGAGGAAGTTAATCCCCCCCCCCATGTTAGTTTTATATATTAGCAACACTTCCCCCATTGTAGTCTTCCATCTCCTGGCGCAAAAATTTGCATTCATAAATTAGAATTCTTAGTTCTTGATTTGGAGCTTTCCAGTACTAGCAGAGAAATAACTATACATATGCCCTCTCTCAAATATTGTTCGCACTATATTTGTCTTTTTTTGTTTTGTTTTGTTTCATTGATGTGACAACTCCAGTACTTAACCCTTGTAGTATTTCTTGAAATATCCACACCTTTCTAACTGGATGCTGCCCAGCATCTGTCATCTTTCCTCTAGGGAAGCATAGTTCTACCATATTTTTCATGTTATACAGCAGCAGCCTGTCTCTACTTCACTTTAAAGCCTGCTCTTATACAGGTTTGACTTTCTCCCAATGCTTCCTAGTGCCACATGAATCTAAAAACTTCAACTTGATGCCTCTAAATGGTCCTGCACTCGATCAGGATAACATACTTTTCTTGTTTCTCCTTGATTTCAGTCTGATATCTAAGATGGAATAGATATCAGATGTTGGACTAGAAGACCTCCAAGGTCTCTTCCAACTCTGTTATTCTATTCTATTCTTTCCCCAAGATCATGATGACATCACAATAAAAATGATATAATCCATCACAATATTTCCATAAAAACATGATACCTTGAAACAAACAAAATGTTCAAAAGTTATATTTATTTTGTTAGCACTTAGCTACAGCAATAGCATTTAAACTTATATACCACTTCATAGTGCTCTATAGTGCTCTCTAAGCGGTTTACAGAGTCAGCATATTGCCCCAACAATCTGGGTCCTCATTTTCCTGAGCTCAGAAGGATGGAAGGCTGACTCAACCTTGAAACTCTGAGACCCGAACTGCCAAACTGCTAGCAGCTGGTGATGAGCAGAAGTAGCCTGCAGTACTGCATTCTCACCACTGTGCTACCTTACATCTACATAAATCTAAATTATCTTTTGAATTATATTAAAGTACGCAAAATACCTTTACAATCCTCAAGGCATATCACAAGTTTTGAGCACTCTTAATGTTTGGAAATTGAAAATTGAAAAATTTGGCACACCCTAACGCATGATGGCTCTTCCCACATCCATCACCCGTTCCAGTAGTTAACTTATCTTGTTGCCTAGTCCCTGGAGATGACCAATTACTGTACTCTTCCCTACTTTACTCTCCTGCAAAAACATTATTGTACAAATCTCTTGTTACCCTCTGTTCATTTGTTGTGATTGCCACATGTCATTTTTTTAATAATTACTCCAATAACTCTCAGAATACTTTCTGAAAAAATAAAAATCCATTATATTTATTTTAAATATGGAGAAAACTTCTGTAAATTTTAAAAATTAAAAATATATCAAAACAAAACCATGCAACTGTGGGGAAAAAAAACCAGCACTTTCATAGGCTACATTAAAGCATTGCACTCTTATGAGATCTCACAAGATTTGGACATTTTCACATAACAGCTCATGATATTGTAGAAAAAAGATAAAATGTTTAGAAAATGGGAGGTAATAAGAAAACGTGCATTATAATAATTGATGAAGAACATCTAAGTTACTTCTTCCTTCACTATAGATTATTTTCATACAGTAACAACTTGGTACATGAGTTCATTCCAATTATCCCTGAAATAAGATGATTTGATATTTACATGAAAAACATTGAGATTCCCAGATTACTTTTTAACCCTAAAAAACTGTAAAAATAAACTAGCAATTGGTGACTGACAAGTTATTTAAATGTGATTGTGCCTGTTCAAAAAGTGAGGATGTATACATAAACAAAAAAGAATATCAAGATCAAGGGAAGTGATAGCATCATTCTATATTACACTGGTGATGCCACATTTGGAATATTGTGTCCAGATTTGGTCATCATAATACAGAAAAGATGACAAAGCTCTAGAAATAGTGCAGAGAAGAGAAGCAAAGATGATCAGGAATCTGGAGGCTTATTCCTATGAAGACCCTTTCTTCATAGATGGTGGGGAGCCATGATGTAGCCAATACTTGAAGGATTGTCACTGGGAATATAGAATCAATGTATTTCTCATAGCATCTGCAAGTAAGACAAGAAGCAATGGGTGGATGCTCATCAGATAAACAGAAAACAGATAATCAGAGTTAGAAGGGATCTTGTAGGTCATCTAGTCCAACCCCCTGCCCAAGCAAGAGACCCTACACCATTTCTGACAAATGGCAGTCCAATCTCTTCTTGAAAGTCTCAAGTGATGGCACTCCCACAACTTCCGAGGGCAACTTCTGTTCCATTGGTTGATTGTTCTCATTGTCAGAAAGTTTCTCCTTATTTCCAGTTTAAATCTCTCCTTGTTCAGTTTCCATCCATTATTCCATTATTCAGTCAGAGAGAAATCCAACCTAGAAATAAGGGAATTTTCTGATACTAATAACTATTAAGCAATGGAACAGCTTGCCTCCCAGAATTATGGATGGTCCATAGCTAGGGGTTTTCAAAAAAAAGATTGGACAACCATTTTCCCAAGATGGTACAAGGATTCTTGCTTTGGGCAGAGGGTTGGACTATGTCCTTCCAAGATCCTTTCCAACCATGTGATTCTGATTCTACAAGTTCACAGTTATTAATATATCAGCTTTTCCTAGTTTATGCTGGCTTTTAGTTATGGTTCTTTTATACAAAGTATAAAGGCCTACTTTTAATTACCTTTAATGCCAAAAATGTTGAGATATTTGGCAAATTATGTCATTTGAAAATAAAATATTTACCAGATTTCTTTTATATTCTTTGCTGGTTATCCTGATACATATAAATGCTGTTGCATTTTAACATTTACATATTAAAAACCCTTTTATATAGAACATTTTTAAAAATCTCTATTCAAGACTTTCCCAGTTTTGCAGACATAGAAAATTAGAGGACACTGATGATTGCTGATTTCTTAAATTCATAAATTAACAGTGCATTCATATTTAACAGTATATGTACACGTGTGTGATTTTGTGTGCATGTGTGAGGTGTATATTATTAAGCTCCATTCTGTTTGTATTGGTTTGCTATATATGAGAGGAATACTGTAATACTGCATAATAATTTGATCCCATCTAATTTAGAAAGCATTTTGCAAACCAAATAATAATATTTTATATGTTTTAACTGAGAAATAATCTCTTATTGGAAAAAAAATCCTGTACAAATTGCTTTCATTAAAAGGCTAGAGGAGTGATTACATTCAGTAACTTTTAGGATGTGTTTCAGTGGATTTTAAGAGCATTCAATTTATACATCAGTGATTGTTGGCTCAGTTTAATTTATCCATAGCAAGCTGGACTGATTACTACTGACATAGCCATGAAACATTAATAAAGCATTGTGTTCAATGCTAACATGATTATGGCCTGACCTCAATGATGTCACAGAGGACAGAAACAGTAAGTGTTCCTGCTAACATTACCCTAATGCTGGGTTCATCAATCATAATCTACCAGTTTACAAAAAAGGGAAGAAAGCTTTTCACAGATGTGACTTCGTAGTCTTGCTGAGCTTTTTGATCCCAGAAGACTTGTGGTGGCATGAAAGTCTGAAATAAAACAGGTTCAGAAACAATCCAAGCATGTTAAATCAAAGTAAGAAACTGTAATGTAAAACACATAGAGGCACAGTAAAGCCTTTAAAGCAAGCATTTGTAATTTCAAGACATATGACCTGTTGTAATCCAGGACTAATTATGACAATGTTTTGATTATTTAAGGCACAGTTTGTAGTATGCTACAAATTGCAGTGCTGAATATAACAAACAGAAAATGTACTTTCAGATTCAGGAAATGCCTTCCTCTACCTAATATACAAGTTTTGTCATTTAGAAAGATGGAGTATACAGACATTTTATAAAAGTCCAAGATCACATCCATATTCAATATATTTTCTTCCTTCCAATTTGCTTCTTAAACAGTCATCTATTCATGCATATTACTCATATCTTGTCCTTCATATTTTCCATCTTTGCCTTCTATTTTATCTTTACAATGACATTTGAATGTGATATTTTGGTCATCACAGTTATTTGATTAAAGGAGGCCAAATGGCAAAAGGTAACCCAATAGATTCTTTTGTTCAATAATTACTTAAATCAGGATCTCAATAATCCTAATACAGTATTTTAGCTTTGATATTTGCCAAAAGCCTTGGATGTGATTCTTAAAAGTTCCTTCAAAAGTTACTATAAAGCTGTAATCGTTCACATAACAAAAATAATAAATATATTTAGAGTATTTGATTAGATTTAAATAAGAATTTCATGAATTTACTGTAATTTTAATTGAAATAAAAAATCAGGTTTAGTTTTGTCATCCGCAAAGTAGGCCAGCTTATTCTATATCTCTAAGTTAGTATCATTTATGAACAAACTATAAAACATCAACCCCTACACTGTTGGGGTTATATAAATTTGCCTATTGATTTTAAACTTGTGATGGCCTCTTCTTCATGCCAAAGAGATCGGTAGTAACATGTGCAGTATTTTCTGTAACAGCACCCTTTGAGAAAATGTAATTAATAACATACAGTAAAACCTTTAATTAATGAATTAAGGGAGGTATTCATTATTCCTAATTGCCTATTGTATGACTGTATTACCTGTAGTAATATTATTACCACAAATTACAAATTTGGGTCATTTATGTCATTTGCATTTATAATGGAAAATCTGTTACATCTGATGACTGTTACATCAAGATCTATTAAATAAAAAAACCATTGTATATAATTATTATGTAATTCCTCGCAATCTTGTTTAATGAGAGCATACACACACATGCACACACACAAATCTAGAATTGCTGCCATTCTTTATAATCCTATATTTGTTTATTCTGAAGCAAAATTTACTGGATACAGTTGGGCTAGCTTCCATTTACTGGGGCAAACAATTGTAACAATGATTTAAGAAGAAAAAATGATTTTAAGTTTTTATTTTGTTTAGCTATTTTTTTGCAGAATGTATTTTTCTTAACTCATATTTAGCGTAATGTAATTTTCAGACTAGTATGGAAGACTTCTGGCAAATAAAATCATATAGCTCTGACTTAATCAAGGCTATATTTCTTACTACTAAACTGAGCATGCATTTTTATTCTAAATAATTTCCATCTGAAACCTCTTCATGCTCATGGTCTATTTTATAGAATGGTTAATGCAAGATCAAATGGTTAGTGTTAGAAATATTGAAAAAACGGCTGAGGCAGGAATAAAACATAAGACTTCAAAATCTTGCTGTTCTCTATCCACCCAAGTTTCGTTTTATGAAATTCATAATAACTTGGTAATGTTTAAATTCATAAACCAGGGTTTGTTTTAAATATACATCTACACCATTCTTCAAGAGTAGAAAAATGGCATAATTTTACACACTGTAAAATTTAATCTGTAATTGGAAGAAAAGAAGAAAAATTGGAAGAAAATTTTACAGTTTGTGCTCTACAATCCAGCTAATCTGGAATAGTACTTTTTAAACTGATTGAAATCCATTGCATTACAAAGTTGATTTTAACAAATATTCTAATGAATTGGGAGTGGGAACAAAGGCTTTCGCTGCATTTGAAGAATTACATAGCCATTAAGAGGCCCTAAAACTCGTTAGTATTTTTAATTTTATAACTTTCCTTTATTTTAATTTGAAAATATGGTAGACAGGGATAGGAATATACTTTTTTAACAAGATAGATAAATGTGACAGAAGAGAATTTAGTAAGAGACTAAAGATAAGATAGGATAGGATAGGATAGGATAGGATAGGATAGGATAGGATAAGATAAGATTTATTGTCACATTTTGCTGGGAACACAGTAGGACAGATTAAAAAATGATGCCTGCTCTCAAAAGTGGAATAATATTATTATTATACACACACACACACACACACACACATACACACACACATTTCTTCATTTTGAAAGAAAAATTAAATTTTTCACGTATGTGATGAAAGCTACCTGACGTGATTATTTGGTGGTCTAATATAATACAATATAAGCCTAAATACAGCTATGTGTTTGCTTTTGCTATTACTATTGCTATTATCATCCTTGTGAAAAAGATCTTGAGATAGGAAGTATAAACTTAATATGAATCAACAGAGTGATAAAAGCAACTGTAATTTTATTTCATATTCATTTATTTATTTAGCCTGCATCAATCCAAGCGTAATGTCCAACCCAAAAGAAATAGTAGTTCCAGTTTATTTTGGTTTGGTCAGATCCCACTCAACTAGTATCTAAATCTTGATGTAACTTTGAAGGTTTCAGAGACAATGAAACAGATTCCAAGAATGTACCAAGGATCATCAGATAACAAAACTTCTAAAAATAGCTTGAAAGACTAGAGCGTGTTTAATCTTGATATGAAAAAACTAAAAGGAAATATGATAGTGTTCCTGAAATACCTAAAAGGAAGTTATACCTTTTGTCATTCCAAGGTTCAGGAGACACTAGAAAGAATCTGAAAAGCATATTTTAATTTTTACAGTTGAACCAATAATATGTGGAAATGGCAGGATCCCCTTAACTGGTTCTTTTAAAGCTGAGTCTCAATTGGTTCAATCAAAGATGCTTTGATTTGGATGATTGCGCTAGACTCTATAACATAAAATAAATATTTTATGTTGAGGTTTCTCAACAAGCTCTCAATAGGGCAAAAAGCATAGATGAAGAACTGAATGCCAATAAAAGCTCACCAAAACATGTATTTACAAAATTCATAGCAAGTATATTAAGAATTTTAAAGGAAATTCTGAGAAGACCATCTTATGTTATGCCACTAGTTTTGGAAAAAAGAAAAAAGAAAATGATACCTGTATAAGAAGCATTTTTTTTCCTTTTTCATCTCAATTTCATTTCTAGGCTCTCGAAAGTGAATTTGTATCTTGTCAGCTTCACCAGTGGATTGATCTCATATTTGGCTATAAGCAACGAGGGCCAGAAGCAGTACGGGCACTTAATGTTTTCCATTACTTGACATATGAAGGTTCCATAAACCTTGACAGTATCACTGATCCTGTTCTCAGAGAAGTAAGTACCTCTGGCTCACACTTTTCCCTTCAGTTATGATAAATGTATCTTAAAATTATTAATTACTTCTTTTCATTTTTTTAAAAAATGGATTATTTTGTTTTATTTTGTAATCTCATAATATAGTCCTCAACTTACAACAGTTCCTTTAGTGACCAATTGAAGTTATGACGACTGAAAAAAGTGACTTATGACCATTTTTAACATTTAGAACTATTGCAGCACAGTCGTGTGATCAAAATTCAGCACTTGGCAACTGACTCATATTTATGATGGTTACAGTGTCCCAGGGTCATGCAACCTTCTGACAAACAAAGTCAATTGAAAAACAGAAATTCACTTAAACACGTTACTAATTTAACAATTGCAGTGATTCACTTAACCACTGTGGCAAGAAAGGTAATAAAATGGGGGCAAAACTCACAAATGCCTCACTTAGCAATAAAAATTTGGGCCTCAATTGTGATCGTAAGTCAAGAACTACTGTACCTCAGAACAAAAATGTGTCTGTATAACTGCACTTGATCAAGCTTATTTGTTGCATCAAAAATTGTCATCTGTATCTTGAATAATTGATTCAAGGTAGTGAAAGATGGAAATCTGGTTTAAAAAATTATTTCTGTTTTGAGGTAATATGAAACAACATATATGTTATTCAAATGTAGATTAGATGTAGGAGAACTTCACTGACATTACAAATATTCCTTTGGATTTTCTACAGTTATATTGATTTAATCAACAAGTGAAGTTAAAATGGGTTGCCTGTTTTTTCTAACATGTTATATTTAGTAAATTACTAACTAGAAGAGTTGGACATTTTGAAATTCATACGTATGTACATTTATTATACATACTATGTTGGATTTTATCTGTTTATTTATTAATAAATACACAGATAATAAAATAAACTGTGAATAAGAATGCAGATTTCTTTTAACATGTGTAGAGTTTTTTATAGTACTTTTGTAAAAAAAAATGGTTTCTGCAAAATGTCCTTTCATGTATTGTCTCCTAGCTTCTCAATTCATTTTAGAATTATTATTATTAGATTAATGTGGAAATATAAAACATTATATAAAAAGATTAGCTTTAGTTGAAAAGTGTGAAGATGCAACAGCTGCAAGATGAGTGTTGTTGTATTGAGGCTGCATACATAAGCTTCCATGCCCTATGATATCTGCCATCTGTTATTATGCAAAACAAGCAATAATTTATACAAAGGCAATAGAATACTTGTGGCTTCCCCCCCCCCCCCGAAAACCAAGAATCTGGAAATTTACAGTTACTGTAATTACTTAATTATCTCACAAACTAAATACTACATTATATTTCTATAACATTTCTACAGTTTAGGCTATGTTGTACTTTATGAGATATTAGAACCCTATATCATGGTAATTAAAGGCCTGCATAGATTGTATCTAATTTCATATAATCATTGAGAAAGTTGAAATATTTTTATCTTGCATTTTAATATTGGAAAGATAGGATATAAATTTAACAAATAAATACTTTAAATGATTTGGATCTAAATTTAATTCATCATCCAAACAGAGTGATTCAATTATTTTTACTAACGCTTCTGTGGGCGTGGCTTGGTGGGCATGGCAGGGGAAGGATACTGTAAAATCTCCAGTCAAAGGTGGTATTTGCTGGTTTTCTGAACTGCTCAAAATTTCCGCGACCAGTTTTCCAGAACTGGTCAGAACCTGTTGAATATCACTTCTGAAACAGACTCAATGAAACCATTTCAGGAAGTTTAATAAATTAACAATGAACATATCAAGAGAGAAACTTCTCGAAAAGAATTTTTGAAGAGAAGGATTAGGATAGCATTTCTCCATTTCCAATTATCCTCCCTGAAGTAGTTATATTTTTAGGATTTCTAATTTTATGCATGTGTTTATGTGTTATTCTTTGGTTTCCTTCTAATACAGGTAATCCTAAACTTAACCATTCATTTAGTGACCATTTGAAGTTACAGCAGCACTAAAAAAATTGTGATTTACAGGAGATGCCACTTATAACCAATGTATAATCCCCACAGTCATGTGATCAAAATTAGAGCATTTGAAACTGGCATTTATTTATGATGGTTGCAGCATCCTGAAATCATGTGATCAACATTTGCAACCTTCCCTGCCAGCTTCTGAGTCAATGGGGAAGCTGAGTTTGCTTAAGGACGATATGGTTCAATTAATAACTGCAGTGGTTCACTCAACAACAAAAGGTTCTAAAAATGAGTACAACTCATTTAAGAACCATCTAGCTTAGTAACAGAAATTTTAGTCCCAATTCTGGTTGTAAGGTGAGGATTATCTCAGTGCTGCCAACTCTCACGCAATCAGAGTGAGACTCACGCAATTCAATCAATTTTGACTGTCTCACTCTGATAAACGAAATCTCACGCTAAACCCCCAAAATGGAATGTACAAAAATAAATATATCTCTACATTCTCTGATATTCCGAATATTCCCCTTAGGAGAAGGATGAGCTCCCAGCGCCGCCCCGCCCTGCCCAGCCACCCCACCGCGCCTCTTTTCCCGCCTTAATCCTCGTTCTGCCTCAGCGTCCCGTAACTGTGCATGATGCCGATTAGCAAATTCGCTTCAGGAAAGCGAAGAGCAAGAGGCTTCTTCCCGCCCGGGGCGCTCGCAGCCACTTTGCCCCGCGCTCTCCCTCTCTGCAATGTCCTCCGGGACAAGCCAGCTGCCCTTTTCAAAGAAGGACACGAGGGGGCTGGCAAAGCCTCTTTTGCAGGCAACAGCCTCAGCCAGTAATAACCCTGGTAAGCAAAGCTGAGAATTGTCCGCTGCCAGAGATGTAACTAGAAGCTGGGGCGTCTCTCTCTCTCTGAAAGACATTTGTTCCAGAGGATCACATCCTGTCAGTCCTCCAACTTTCTATTTTGCACAAAGCTGCCCAGCCCCTTTATAGATCAGCCTGGCGTGCTTCTCGCCTTGCTGGTTTGGGAAGACTCTTTTGGATCAGCTAAAAGAGAGCATAAGGCGTGTAAAGGGGTGGTGGTGGTGGTGGAAGTTTGCTCATACACCCACATGCTAAAAGCATTAGGACAATGTTCTGTTAGGACAATGGGATCAACCAGGATGAAAGGTTATGTATTTCCAAGCGATCGCATGACACTCCAGCATTGACAGTGCAGTTGGGTTCCTTTAATAACTTGGATTTGGTTTAGTAACCTTCCCCCTCTCCCCCTCCGGTTTACTCTGGGCCTTGGTAGCAGGTGAGTTTTCAAGACGGCATTTTTGAAAATACTTTAAAAACAAGGTTAGGGTTTCCCTTTTTCTAATATTGGAAGCAGTCTCCTCCAAATGGTAATTAATTAAACATCTGCTTAATTCTTCAGCCAAATAAAGTTGCTATAATGGCTCTTTAAAAAAAGTAATTTTACGAGCATCACCCTGGGGTTTACACTGTGTAAGATACAAGGAAAGGAGAGGAAGGTGGAAGAAAAGAAGACTGATGCAAAATATAATGTTCACAGAATTTTATTCAGAGTTGTGTTGGATCTCTTTTTTTTTGGGGGGGGGGGTTGTCCCATTCTTTCTTGGTGTTCTTTCTGTTCTTTCTGTCCTTTTTGCTTTTTTAAATGGTCTTTCTCCCCTGGGTCAGAAATCCACACCAGAAACCCACTAAATTATTAGAGTTGACAGTTCATCTGTGATGAAGTGTAGTATTTAACCTGTGGCATTCAACTACTATTCCAGAGTTTCCTTGTGAATCAAGAGCTGCACTTGCTGTATTTTTTAGTCTCTACCAGGGCTTTGTTTTGGTTCTATAGCTTCTATGATGAAAGCTAGGGCCAAGCTTCAGAATACAGTAGATGAGTTTTACAGTTAACAATATGTATATTTATATGAAGCACTCATTATTCGATTAAATGTTTAGTTTATACATGTCTGAAATTATGAACCTCTATTTCAGTCAACAAGTTAGTATATAATTAAAGACTGAGACTATAGCATTTGATATTGGCATGTAGTATGGTATTTGATACAGAAAGAAGAATACCCATTGATGTATTTGCATTATCTCTGTAGTTGTTTCGGGTTTTTTGTCTTTTTGTTGCACATTGAATTCATCCTATAGTGCTCTATAGTACATCACTAAGCTAATAAAGTCAGTTGAGGTAGAATACTGCAGTTACAAGTCAGGAACTTCAATTATTCATGGTCAGTGAACTGCATTATTAATATCTTACAAATCCGGTTCAAGTACATTGGTGCTGCTGGCATGTATGTATGTATGTATATGTCCAAATCATGACTAAAGTATGCATCAGATTGCACCATTTAAAATGTAAAATTGTCAAAGCTCCCTACCGTGGAAGGGGGGACACCCCCCTTCCACACCATCCCCCCCTCGGTCGCTTCGCTCCCTCGGGCTTGGTCGCTCCGCTCCCTCGCAGTGTCTCACTCTGAACTATCACTCAAGGTTGGCAGCCCTGATTATCTATAATCAGGCTTGTACTGTAGCTGTAGACTAAATATAGAATAATATATCCTTCCTTCCTTCCTTCCTACATTCATATATTTAAGAACATTTTTAAAAAAAAATTTGTCATTTCGATGAATAGGAAAAAATGTTAGCATATTTGCGGATCACCTATTTGATTAATCGTATATAGAATACCTTTATTTGTTCCTTGGATTCTCATATATTTCAAATCCTTATATAAGAACTCCTGATCAAGTCATCCTGATATTCTCCAGGTATATCGGAAAACACAGCTTCAAAATTCATAGATTATAGCTAGAAATGTAGCTAAAAATTCCGAGATTGGCTAGAAATTCTTGGAGTTTTAATCCCAGTATATTTGTAGGATACCAATTGGATAATGTTGGAGTAGCTTCCTATGAATGATGCTAAGTTATTGTACCTATAAGATGTTGTATAGACATTTTTCAAATTAATGCAATACTTCCAGTCACTTCCATAATTTTATTTTTTTTTCACTTATTAGAAGATTTTTATGTTATTAGATTGAGATATGTTTAATCTGAAATGTTCTGAAAAACAAGCCTAACAGAGAATACATGTACCAATACATGTACTGACAGCAAACATGTACCAAGTTATGTTCTCCTTATCTTTTCTATAAACTATTACTAGATTTGGTTAACTGTAAGAGTGACTTACTGTATAATGAGATTAGAGGCAGGGTAAAAGAAATCTTCCTTTGGAAGAGGAGTCATATTTCATCCCCCGCCCGCCCGCCCCCCCTCCCCTCCCCCACACTTTCATAAAAGGCTAGTTTAATACTTAAGGGTTTTTTCATTAGAAGTATTGTATTCCAAAGCAGACCAAGAGCAAGCCAAACTACTTTTCTCCAATTATTGTATCTACGTCCAAATATTATTTATAGTCTAATGAAATGATGCTTTGTTGGGAGATGAGAGGAACTATTAGAGATACACACAAATTGGAAACATAGCAAACTCTAGTTTCATCAGATAACATTTACAAGAATGCTGATGTAATGTTAGTTTCCCTTTTTTCAAAACCAAGAAATTTAGTAAAGTGGAAGATAAAATGTAATAAACAGCTCAAGGATATTGGTTTGTTTTTTTTTTCCTTGACAAGTGAAATCATAGTTACAGCACTAACCACAGTCATTATTGCATTAAAATGTCACTAAATTAGAGGTCAGAATAAGAGATAATTTTCTTCCATATGTCAGATTAAAAAAAGTTGACATTCTTTGACAGCACAGGATCTCTAGCTGAGAAAATTATGACAGCTTAACCCATCTTGCACTTGTATAACAGTAATTGATAATGAACTTTTCCATGACAGCCCTCTCCTGTGGAGAAACATGACAGAACATCTCTGCTACAAAGTCTGTATCCCTGTTTAATATGTAAACAGCAGTTGCATTGGACACTGGATGTTGTTGGGATTGTCTTTACTATTGGTGTACGTTATAAATCCAATTAATCTTTTTAACCTTTTTAGCTATCATCAGAATACTGGTTGTAAGAATGTTAATTTATAGAATTAGAGGACACATTTGATTACAATGTAGTATTTCAAAGTTTTTGTATACAATTTCTTGATTATTTTCTTTTATTTTAGGCACATTGTTATTTGTATAAAGAAATATTCTTTGTAGTGCTCTCATTACCACTCATGAGCTGTGTGAAAGTTTCCATTTGGAAATGGGGCAACATCTCTATGAAGTCCTTCATGTTCTTTAAGCTTGATCACTTGCTTGTAGATATTTGATTACCCAACTAGATAATATCATCAGTGCTAATGAGTGTGGGGTTTGCTCCCTGTTTTTTTACAATAGCTTGCCCTGCCAGTGTTGTTGGGGCTGTAGTTCTCTCCTTCCTTCCTTCCTTCCTTCCTTCCTTCCTTCCTTCCTTCCTTCCTTCTCTCCTCCCTCCCTCCTTTCTTTTTTTCTTTCTTCATTCATTCTTTCTTTCTTTCAGTATTGTTTTTTTTTTATCGTTTGTCTATTGTTAGTTACTGCTTACTGGGGTATTTTATGCTGGAAGGAATGTGTTCTGGTCTAGTTTTCTTCTTTGCTTTTTGTCTCTTTTGAGTAGGGTGTAAATATGGTTTATTTCTATGCATCTGTTCAATGGCTGATTTGTTTGAATGGCAAGCTTCGAGAATTTTTTTTTAAATTTTAAGATTTATCTTGGTCTTGGATACTCAGTTTTTCAGATGAACTTGTGGCTGAGTATAAAACCTCATGTTGTAATATTAAGGAATTTACATCATATCTACTACTTGCTAGTTGGTGTTCATACATACGCTCTGCTGGTCTTTGGCATATTTATTCTAAATATTGGCCGTTACAATCCACAGTATGTAACAATTAACTCTTATCTTTTTCTTCTTGGGCTACTGTCTTTTGGTTCACTTAAGATGTTTTGGAGGGCTTTAGTTTAATTGGGTGCTACAGTGATGCCACATGTTATAATAGTTTGTTGTTTGTTTCCGAGGTGTTTTTTATATATGATCATATTATTCTTTTCAATACCTGCTGTTAATTATAATGTAGTGGCTTGAGTAATCAGATACTTTTTGATAAAATTGTTTGGGTATCCATTTGCTGAACGATGTTGTATAGAACAGCCTGCTTCCTTTTTTTTCCTGATGTTCCAGGTTGCTGCGTGTTTGTGCTTGTCTGAATAATATTCTTACACAACTCTTCTTGTGGAAGATAGAGTTGTTACTTTGGTAACGGAATACTTGATTAGCATGCGTTGATTTTTTTATAGACTTGTCTTTCTAATTTGCTGTCATTTCCTCTGCTCATGAGGATATTCAGGAAGGGTACTCTTGGATGTTGTTGTTTTCTTCTCCTCTTGGGAATGTTTTTTCTTTAAAGATGCTATTGGCTGTTTCATGTGTCTTGCCTAATTCCTTTTTTATGATTGCAAAAATGTCATCTACAAAGCAGATCTATACTTTTGGTTCTATGTGTAGAAGTGTAGTAGTTTCTAGATACAGCATTATGATCTCTACTATGAGTCCTGAGCATGGTGAATCCATAGTTTTCATCTGATTTGTTGATATATCTATCCATCAAACTGAAAGTAGAAAGTGAGGCAGGAATCATATATACATAGGAAACAAACCGTACATCCACTAGTACTGATGATCATATCTAGTTGGGTAATGAAACATTTGCAAAAAAAAAACCCATCAAGTTCAGAGAACACCAAGGCTCTATAGTTCAACCCTGAACTATGTATATTCTGTTGTATTAGAAATAACTATTTAAAGCAAATATCCCATTTCCTTTAAAGATATTGGCTTCATTTGGCATTTTCAAAACGTCTTTGATGCCCAAAAATGATGGTTACCATAGGGAATTTTCCAACTCCAGTGACAATGAAAAGCAAATTAATAAGGCTTTTTGCCACTCAGACTTCCAGCTTTGTTTTTATGTGTTTGTTTTTCTGGACATGTCAATGTATTTACAAGCAAGGCATTTAGCTGCAGATTCTACATAAAATCCAATGACATTCTTGAAAATAAATTCTGGAAGCTAATGCTTTGCTTTGCTACAAAGACATCCACCTTTCCAATTTTGTTTACAATTTTCCATAAAGTAAAATACAAACTCACTGAAGGGAACTTTGATTTGCTGTTCTAGAGAAGACTTTTGATTTGAAATTCCATTCTTATAAAGTAAACTACAAGAAAAGTTGAGTGGTGACTTTTCAAGCTGCATTTGCAAAAATTATACCTATTCTTACGATACGTAAATTGTATTGCTATTAGTTTTTATTCTGAACAAACAGACATGACATGTGTTTTTACAAAACTAATTTAATGTAGTGATGTCAATGCATCACTAATGTTTTGCTCCTCCATCACAACATGAAATTAAAATGGCTAAATAGAAATCATTGGCTTGTTGCCCCAAATGTAATTACCTTTGTCAGATGCAATATTGAAAGCAGGCTTTTTCTGTGTATATTTGCAGGACCTAGTATTTTAAATGGATTGTTTATTTTATTCACTTCTTGTTTCAAATATTTGCCAAATCCTCATTTACATTTTATAGATGCAGTTGGTTTATGCTTAGTATTGTTTTGAAAGTTAGTAAAGAATTATATTCGACAATTGATCTTTGTATATTCTTTCCAGATTGTTTTCCTTATATTCAGTTCTATATAATATACAAGGTACACTTTCAAATTGTTGTATCGTGCTGATTCAATAGATTTAATATTTTCCACCTAAATATGGACCTTTGTTTACCTAATGCAGCCAAAGAATTTTCTGGCGTGCTGCAGTAGGAAATGAATGAAAGGAGAAGTTTTATTGCTGCATACTAGAAACCTAGTTAGTCCAATGAACCAACCAATCAGATGTATCACAAAACTTTAATGATCATGTCCTGTTTTTGTTCATTAGCAGATAGAAGTGAGCAATAATTGAGGCAATTTGCAACTATCCTTAATAATACCACTCATAATTTTATAATCTATGAAACCATGTAAAACTCATTTAAAACCACCCAGGTTGTTGGCCATCAATACATCTTGAAAAAGTAGCTAAGCTCTTGCATACCTCCCATTGAGTAATAAAATGTTTCATTATGATTGTGAGATTGTTTTGAATCCATACTCAGTTATATACACTGACTTTGTATATTATCTGTATATTATCTCCTGACTCATCTAATTCAAAGAGTACTCTTCTGAGTTTAAAAAGAAAGTATTATTTATCCACTTGGGGGGTATTTACAAAGGTTTGGAAATGTCATATTTTATTTGCTCCCTAATAAAAAAATATCCAGCCATGCTAGCAATGCAAGGGGTAGAAGAAATTAGCAACATTTGATGGTTGATTTTCATTGCCATCTTGAAAACACATTTTCTGTACAATATTTGTTTATTTTGAAGATGTTTGTTATTCACATTATTTTGATGATTTTTTTCTAGCATAAAATTTTGGCCTGAGTGGATTTTGAGGTTTTTTTTCCAGCTGCTTTATTTTTAGTTATTGTATTTTATTTTCTTCTCCTATCTCTTTGTTTGATCTGACAGAAATAACAAATCATCCCCCAGGTTCTACCATAGTAAAATATGCCCACAGGAAGCATAGTTTTATACTTATTCTTCTCCTTGTTGAAAACTATGATACTGCAGAAAGTTGACATGATAAGGCTGTCAAGGACCAACAAGATATCTCTAACAAAACAGATGGAATGCTACCATTTTGTAGCATTTTTCCTGAAAAATAAAGGTAGAAAAGGCAAATATGCTGTATTGTTAGAATATTATAAAATATTTGTCTGCATTTGTTTTTAAAAGTGATTATTCTTATCAATATATATTTTCTGCATCCAAATTTACTAAGTTAAAGGACCTGTAGAATTGATCATTTATATATTTATTGTTGTTCACGTCTTCATAAATAGATAAGTACCTTTCCTCCAAAAATGGATACGTTAGATACAGCATTTATAATATTTGTGGATTTTTATTATTCTATGCTACCCAGAATCACCATGTGTGAGTTAGGGGGCCATATATAGTTGTTTAATAAATAAGTAATAAATAAATAAAATGTATTTTGAGGTGATCAGATCTGATGACTTAAGTGAAGGAATATGCATAACATGGCAAAAAGATCTTTGGATTTGTTATCTTTGTTGCCTATCAGTTTTTTAATATTTTATAAATCATATCTGTATATTGAAATTAATGGTATCTGTAGGAGATCAAAACAGAAAATATAACAGTCAAAGGAATGCAATTGAAGCCTGACCCTTATTTACATATTTCCACTGTCTTAATGCTGTATTGAAATGACACAACAGAGAAAAAACTATGTTCTCTGTCCTGTTCTGCTGAGGGTAGAGCAGAGATAGAGACAAGCTATTCTAGAACAAGAAAGCTAGAGCTGAGAGGACTGCTTCAGGGCCTCCACAACTTCCACAATCTGGATAAAGTATCTGAATCATGTTCTCCCAGCCACCACATAGATGGCTGCAGAATTGACAAGAGGACAATAGAGTACTTTTTCATTATGTATTCAATTTTCATTGTACCTTTTGTTGAGGAGTTCATGACAGTATAATAATACTCATGTCTCCCTAACAAATCTGTAAGGTACATTGGCTGCATTCAGACTGGAACCTGAGTACTCTTACTCCTATTCCAACACCATAACAATTATAGCACGTAGCTTTCATGAAAGAAAAATTGAGTTCATCTGAGTGGTTTAGATGTACTGAATATATGAAAGGAGAGTCCACAGTTCCAGGAAATATGTTTTTCAGTTACATATTCAGAATTGAATTGGGGTGGGGGAGAACTTCTGAGTTTATGTGAGTTGGTATATTTTTCAAGATCAAAGCGCTGTCTCTTTACTCAGATTTGTACTGAGATTTACTCGGATTTACTCCTTATTTTTGTCAGCTTCACCAGTTTGTGAATTAATAATCTAATTATTAGCCATTTTGTGACAGTACCTGACAAGAGCAACCGCATCAGTGCCCCCATCCACTTTATTCTAGTGTAAGCCTCCATTAAATTAGTCTTTCTTCAAAGAAGGAAGGAGGTCTTTAATTTTTGAATGGACATGTTCAGACCAAATATATTTATTAGAATCGTTCTCCTTTGTGTATATCTAGTCTCAAATTAATAAGAAACATTGACTAAAGCTGTAAGATAATAAAGGCTGGAGTTTACATTGACCCAAAGGATATTTCATTTCTGTGTAATATAAATTGAGAAGATAGAAAATTTAGCACTGAATTTAGTAGAACAATGACAGAAATTTCATTTTGATTTAGTAGCTTTCTACTATATAGGAAAATGTTTTCCTAATGTGTTTTACAGACTGATGAAACATAAAATTATATTTAAATATTTAATATAATCTTGTGCATATAAAGTAAGGAAATGTAGATAATATATTATTTGATTTACTAAACTTGTCTGTTTTTTATTTGACTCATAAAAATAATGCTTTATATGGTTATGTTTTATTTCTATAATAAGCCAGAACAACAAAAAAACTCAATTAAAATACATTTCTCCATGATCAAGTATCATTGCAGGATTTGTCTGATTAATTCCAGCCTCCACCTATCATTTCTACTGTGACCTGTCCCACAGAAAGAATCCATGATTGCAATAAATAAAAGAATACAATACCACATTTTGTTTATCTGCTATATTATTGTTTCTCCATGTAATTTCTCAAGGAAAAGAAAATTAGAGCACATGTTAACAATTTATCAGTGATTTCATCTGTTAATGGAAATGTATGTTTCTACTCTTTATTATTCATTCAAAAGAAGATGGCATGAGTTTTCATGCTTTGCTGTAGAAAGGTTCATGCTTTCATGCTTTGCTGTAGAAAGGTTATAAGAGGATAAAGGCAAACTCTTTGCATCATATGTCTAGCCTTTTTAAAAGTAACTTTAAAATGTTAATTGGTATTTTAATTTCACAATTAACATTATATAAATAGAACTGTAACTTATTGCTTTGTAGTGGAAAACTATGGTCAGCAGATAATTTTTTGCCTGCTCTATTTGTCATCCAGGTGCCAGATATTAAAAAGTTACCTTATGTTCATCGTTCAAGTAAACTTGGACAAGACTGCCTTCAACAATAGGACTATTATTTCTAAAACTGGATACATGACTGCCCCCCAAAAAGTGATAAATATTCTGTAGTTGCCTTTCAAAGATGCTGTTGTTTTAAGAAAGCAACAGCTTGTTCATGCCTTTGACAGTTCTTGTCTTGTTTAGCCTTCAGGTATTCTAATTTTAAAGGAATGGATATGGATTTTCTGTTCTTAGCTTTCTTTAGAACTAGACAGAGATATTAGAGGAAAAAAATCCTGGAATTATAATCTCAGTGACTAAAAATTTCATTTATACATAGTCCATTTATAGAAGGTTTATTTGAAAATCTGATAATTCTCCACTTTCCGATGTGACCTTTTTTTTTTTTAGGCAATTGTCATATGAGAAGTACCTCACCAAGTTTATAAAAAGTGGGAAGTGATGATACCAATATTCTAGAATTGATTTTCTTAAAGAGTAGATGAGAAGCCATCATGGAACTTTCTTGAGAAATCAAATCAGAAATAAAGGATTTAAAGCAGTTGGAATTAGTAGCTACGACAAGCTCGGTAGAATTCTGTAAATCTTCTCTGAATGTGATTAGATCTAAATTCAACTTTGAAAGATGTTTACATATGTACCTTCTGTACAGCAATGCAATCTTAAATATGAGTAAGTGCTGAAGATAATAAGCACTATTGGCTATTCTGTTTTAGACTCTAAAATATTTCTTTTTCTTTTTTTTACAAAGACAACAAACTATAAACTCCATTATAGCCCCTTGCCTTATCTAAACCCATGTGTAAGCTTCCAATAGTTTTGAATATAATAAATGTAAGTAAAACTAAAAGTAACAAGCAAAAATTATCCAAACTTTGAGTGAATATATGGTAATAAAATTATATCCTATGAAATAAACATAGTATTCTTTAATGTACAATATGATTCTAATTTTAAAAGCTCACAATTGAGTTCTTTAAATAAAAGCTAAACTAGGCAGCTGTAAGCAATTGCTGTCAAGTTTCATGAGCACCAAAAAGCATTTTTTATCAGGAGAGAAGGAATAGTTTCAAATTCACAATAAAGCCTTCTACTTTCAACGTACTCAGAACTGCATTTTGTAATTTTAGCATTTAATTTTGAAGAGAATAAGATTTCTTTCAGCCAATGGTCTCTAGGCGCCTTAAATATATAATGAAATCCAATTTTGTTTCTTATACAAATAAAAACTGAAATTAACTGAGCACATGGTGGGTGGGCAAAGGGGAATAAGTGAGACCCTTTCACGAGAAACAGTTCCATTAGTAACTCCAGACAAACATGTTGGGAAAACTCTGTGACTTGCCCTAAGGCATACATTCTGATAAGTACACTTTATTTTAAGTATTTTAGCATGTCTGACGACAAATAAAACTAAGTGGAAAGAAACAGTCATTGTACCTCATTTATTTTTAGCCAGTGTACCAAATGTAATTAAAGACATATTCATTTACACACAGCCAATATGCATAGTGCTGTTTCAATAGTTAGTTTGTAAGTTTATATTAACTATAACAATATTCATCCTCACTGTCTCATTCTAGCTGTGCAGAGAGAGAGACCCAAAAGGGCTTTTGATCATTTTTACTCTGCTTGGGTAATCTATTTAATCTGATGCCTTTCAACCAAATTTGGTGACATTACAGTACAATTGTTTATGAACTACTTTTTAGTGGTTTGGCAAAGGATATAACATACATAATCTTTTAATCAAGATATCCAGGAAAGAATCATACAATAGATGGCAGGAAAGAAAAGAATATTTGCAGAAGACTTAAATAGCTTGCAACATTTTTAACAGACGGACTCTGACATAAATAGATAATTTCTTATCATTGCAGGCCACAGCTAAAAAGAGTAAGCTGGAGCAGTTGGAGCAAGTGTCTAATGACTAACTGCTGGATAGGCTAAATATCTGTATAAATAATTGAATATGAATACCCCTATTTAAACAGTGACTTCTTGGTATGAATATATGTAACCAGTGATATTACACAAAGCCAGCTGGGTGACTTGGACCAATTACTCTCACTCCTAGGAAGCAGGCAATGGCAAACCACTCCTGAAAAATGCTGCCAAGAAAACTTGAGAATGACTTGTCCAGCAAACGCTATTTCCTTGAAGGCACAAATAAATATATTGTAGAATAGTAGAAAGAAAATCAGGTGCTACCCTTAGCCTGACCTAAGAAACTGACTGGTTACAATTATAGTTTGAACAATTTGACCTTTTGTTCCAGCAACCTGCAAATGTAGGGAAGAAAAGAAAGGGAAATAAAAGAGAAAGAGAAAGTGCTTCCAGAAAGAAAGAATGAATGACTCTACACTTTTGATGCTAACTCACCACATTAACCAACATAATGGATTCCATCACTGTTCTGCAATGTTCTCAGCAGAAAAAGAGTTGCTAAGAAAGAACAAAATATTTTTCTTTGATTAATAGTCTTATAAAATAGAGAATAATTCTTGTCTGCTTATTTTAACAACCAAGAACTTATAGTGCTTATTGTGTCTTTAAAAAAAAAATCTTCTAAGCTTTATGCATTAATGTCAAATTGAAATCAATAATCTTCAGCTCTATGCTATTTAACAGCTATAAACACAAATAAAAAAAGCAGTATCTCATATCGTTACTATGAAACAATAACGTTTTCAGGCTGCATATGAAATTTACCCAGTATGCTGTCAGTCATTTCTGCTCTAAACAGAATACAATCAAATTGAGTTTCTATACAAAAAAGCAGTAAGAATTATTCTGCCTCCTTTGTTGAGTGGAAGAAAAATAAAACAATAAAGAGGACTTAGTTTGTCTTCACTGGCTTTTTTTTCATATGACATTACCTTAGATTTAAAGGCATTATCTTGCATATGGTATTTAAATTTGTTGGATTAATGCCTAATCGTTAGCATTCCTTCAAACCAGGAGTTCCTAATCTTTTTGCCATCACAGCTCCCGTTTATGTAATCTTAATGTACACACTTTCCCTAACAATCTAAAATGAACAATGAAAACCATATCTTGAATCTTTGGGAAAGGTGGATTTATTTAGGTAACTAAAATGTTCTTCACACCTGCCCTGGACTCTCTAGGTATCTTCTCAAAAGAAGACATGTCCCAGTTTGGGAAACCCAGATTTAAACCTTTTATATGGCAGAAAACTTTTAGGGCCATTTTATCCTTGCTGTTATAAAAGTAAATGTCATATAATCGTCAAGCTCCATATTCTACATAGATGGAACTATTGTCGATTTTCCATCAGCTGGATGTGTGTGCAATAGAAGGAAGAGAGGAATCTGGTATGTTCAGCAGTATGAATTGTAAAGGAAATGGCAACAGCAAGACTTCAAAATAGTTTTATTTGGCTCCGAAAATAGGAAATGGCCTTATGCCAGGTTAGACTCTTGGATTGTTTAGTTTGGAATTATTTCCTTAGTGATTGGCAATAGCAATCCTGATTTTCATATTACAAAGAAAACTCAAGGACTTCACCTAGGCCCTTTAAATTATGTGCTTGAGCAATATTCTTCCTCTAGCATATTAGATGACACTTAGCATGTCACAGTAGTATCTTCAAACACCTAATTAACATAAAAAAGCTTTATTCATGCTTATAAAATTGGAAACAGCAGCAAGTAGTAGTTGTTTTTTCTATGCTATGAAGGAAATCTTAACTGCCTCAAAAAATAAAAAGCTGATCTGCCATTTGGGGCAATAGTTCATGTACCTGAGGAAGTAAGCTCCACACTATGAAAGCTTGTGACAATATAAATTTATTATAATTTAAAACTGCCGGAAAAGACTTATTCCTGTTGTGACAGAAAGCTCCTCTGGTGAAATTTTGCTGAAGCATGGTGAAGTTTAATTGTGATGATTACAAAATTATGATAGTTTTATCCATTTGTTTCACAATTACCAGAGTGTATTGTTATTAGAATATTGTTTTAGACACCAAATGGCATTAAAAGAAACATTCACAATAAATATCACATGCACCCTCCTGGAAACCATCAGTTTTTAGCATTCCTTTGTGGTCTAGTTTTTCTGAGTGGAGTGGAGTGGTCATCTATCAAATATGTTGATAGTATAATGGATCCTATACTAAGCAGAGGGAGTGGACTAAATTATCTTTATAATCCTTTCCAACTTTCTTGATATATTAGGCATAGTTTTAATTTGTGAGTACAAGGTTATTTATTGATGATTTAAGATAATAACTTTAATTAATATTCTATTGTGTGAATACCATACATTTAGTAAAAACTGGCCAACCCAAGAGACTTTTATTGATTTCTGATGTGGTTCCCTTTACTTTTAAACGTATATGAATGAAACATTAATGACTGTATTTCATCGACATGTATTTGAATTTCAAAATAGACACAAAATTTGCATAACAATGTCAGACTTCACACACTGATTTTGAGAGATTTTTCATATCTTAGCTATACATTTTAAGGCTAAAAAACCTTGATTACCTATTTTGTTTCCTACTCTATCCCCAGATTTTGGTAGGGTTGATATTATCATCATAGCTAGTTGCACACAGTCAGACAGAGATTTAGACTGGATTTGGCATTTCTGTCCTTCCCAAGTACCTGGGATAAGCATTAGTTTTATTATTAAAATCATGAGCTTTATTATTAAAATCATGAAATGCTTGGATGCATTTGAAATTTAATTTGAGGAATAGTTTTTGTGTATTGTTTCTCTCTTTTCCCTCATATTCATTTACCTTTTCCATTCACCATTTTTCTATACCTGTCCCCTATTTTCTTTTCTTCCCAGTGCAGTTATTTCTTCCTTGTACCACATTTCCTTCCTAGGGTTTTGCTTTTGTTATTATTTGCTTGGTTGTCATTTTTTTTTACTTTTTTGCTATTTGCTATTCCTATTGAAAGAAGGGAAAGGAACATATGCTTGTATTTATGTGTTTCAGTGTGACAGTAGTTTGTATATTCAAATGAATATATGCAGCTGGAGTCACTTACTTTTGTAATGAAATGCCTTGGGCTTTTGTCATGGCATTGTCCTTTTCTTGAAATGTGGCTTCTGGTAGTATATACCACAAACACACACACACACACACACACACACACACACACACACACACCTCTAAAAATATGTATGTGCCTCCCCATATAAATGTTGCATATATTTGTTGGAAGAATATGTAGAATTGTTTGCAGCTGGAGCAGTCAACCATTGCTTGGGGGTGGACGGGGGTTGTTATGCATTGCACAAGATTTTGTATGTATGTTGCATGTATTATTCTGTATTAGAACAAAAAGAGTACTATTCTTCTTCTCCTGAGCACTCCAGAGACTCAGACATATTCTCCTACCTATTTCAGAAATAATGTACTCAGAATGAGCCCCAAATAGTATAGGGAGAAAAAAACAAAAGCATAGGATGAAGGGGATCAGTCTTAGACATAGGAAGTTGACAAATATAAGAGATGAAAGATACTTGTTAAGTTTGAGCATGGGCGAGAAAGAATGGAGACAAGTTTCTGAACGGTGAACTTCAGCTCTTTATTTACATCGTGACTTGCTCATTTAACATCAGTAAAACCCACCTTATATAGGCAAACCTTGTAACGTTTAACCAATAACAAGCTAGGAACACTAGCTTTTATAACCAATAAGAACTCTCTGTTAAGGGCCAATTGGATTCCCCGGAACGGGCCAATCCGGTCCGGCCGCTTAACAGCCAATCAGAAGTGCAGGGGCAGAACCCTGCACTTACTCCAAGCTCACACTTATTATTTATATTGCATACACAACACCCCTTCCCCCTTCCCCCTTGTTCCTTAGTTCAGGGTGCAGTTACATAGTCCCTTAAATAGGACAGTTGTCTTTTTAGTCTCTTTGATTTTCGTTGTATCGGTTGGTTGCAATCCCGCTGAGGTAGATCGTTGTCTGGCAGTGGGGCTGTCTCTGGTTCAGAGTTCACTTCTACGTCGTTGCCCACATTTTCCGCGATTCCCTGAGGTGCAAATGTTTCTCCCTCCAGCTCCGCTTCCTGAGTTTCTCTTAAATCGTCGTTTCCTTCGAACGGGTTTCCTAGGGCTTCATCTTCTTCTGTACCTCCCCCCACTCAGTTTGGTCATAGGGGAGTTGCGAACTGGCTGCTGCAAGCCGCGACCGTAATTGGTCGATTTGCCGTTTCCAAAGTTTATCGTCAAGGCATTGCACGAGGTAGGATCTAAGGCCAGTTACACATACTACTGTCGCTTCCACCCACAACGGGTCGCCCGATAGGTTTTTTGCATAAACCAGGTCTCCTACCTGGAAGGTGTGGCAGCGGCCGCTGGATCCTAGTGGTTTCTCTGGTTCATACGCAGGGTGCAACCGGTCAAGGTGGGAGCAGAGCTTTCGTCCCATTAGCAGTACAGCGGGAGTTTTGTTGGTGATGCTATGTGGGGTGATGTGTTGCAAGAAGAGGATTTGGTTGACCTTGTCGTCAATGTTGTCATAGTCTACCTTTTGCAAGGTTTTCTTCACAAATTGAACCATGTGTTCTGCTCGGCCATTGGTCGCAGGGTGTGCAGGCGAGGTGAGCGCATGGCGGATGCCGCAGTCAGCGAGGTACTGCTCGAATGCTAGTGCAGTAAATTGTGGGCCGTTATCGGATAGCAGGACGTCTGGTAATCCGTGGGTTGCAAAGAGTCTGTTTAGAATCTTGATGACCGCCTCGGAGGTCGTAGTCGTCATGCGATGAATTTCGAGCCAATTGGAGTAGGCATCAACGGTAAGCAGGAAGGTGTGGCCCTTGGTTGGCCCCACGAAGTCCAGGTGAATTCGGGACCAGGGTCCGCGTGGTGTCTCCCATTCAGTAGGCATGGCTTTTGGTGGGGCGTTGCTGACTTCTTGGCATTTGGGACAAGCTTTAACCCACTGTTCGATTTGCTTGTCAATACCCGGCCACCATGCGTAGCTTTGTGCAAGGACTTTCATTCGCACGATGCCAGGGTGGCCATCGTGCAAAGTTCTCAGCAGCGCTTTTTGGAGCCGTTCTGGAATAACGACTCTATCGCCCCAGATGACACAGCCTTTCTGAGAGAAAAGTTCGGTCTGTCGAGTTTTGAATGGTGTGAAGTCATCTGATAACTGGTCCAATGGCCATCCGCGTTCTACCCAGCTTAGGACTTGTGCTAGGGTGTGGTCGTGTTTGGTTTCTCTCGCGATATCTCGGGCGGTCAGTGGTGGCGAGTTGAGCGCTTCGATTTGCAACGTGGTTACCGTTGGTGCCAGATCGTTGAGAGTCTCTGGAAGCGGTGCTCGGCTCAATGCATCAGCGTGGGGAATGGCCTTCCCCGGGCAGTATTGCAGCCAATAGTTATAAGCAGCTAAGAATTCTGACCATCGGGTCATCCTAGGGGATAATATGTAGAGAGTTGGCTTATCTCCGGCTATTATCCCCAATAAAGGCTTGTGGTCAGTCACAATAGTAAAAACCCTACCATACACGTATTCATGAAATCTTTTCACAGCTGAGACAATTGCGAGGGCTTCTTTATCAATTTGTCCATAGTTCTGCTCCGTTTTTGACAGAGTCTTTGAAAAATATGCAACAGGGGCTTCGTTCCCATTAGGCAGTACGTGGCTCAAAATGGCGCCCACCCCTCTGGCTTAATGGGTGTTACAATAAGGGTTTCCCACGGGGAGTGATCGATGGGCTCCAAAACCCCCTGAGCTATCAGTTTGTCGAGTTGTTCGTCGATTTTCGATTTTAAGGCAAACGGAACTCGACGGGGCTTTAGGCGAATGGGAGCTATTTTTGGATCTAAGCTGAATGAGATCGGGGTCCCCTTGTACTCGCCTAAGCTGTCCGCGAAGACGTCCCTGAACGCAGAGATAAGGTCTTCCTCCCACTCACAGCCACCGACTCGGTTTACGCCGGCCACTTCAATGCCAAGTGGTGTGAACCATTGAACACCCAGTAGGCTAGGCCTATCTCTATCAATGACCGTTAAAGGTAAGTATGCTGTGTGCTTCTTGAAAGAGACTCGGACTCAGCAGGACCCAACGACGGGGATTCGATTCCCCTGGTAGTCCTTGAGGATGAGGCATTGGAAACGGAGATCTTGGCATTGAATTGTGGGGATGAGTTGCTTGAGCGTCTTCCATGACACCATCGAGAGGGACGATCCCGAGTCGACCTCCATGTGGCAAGGCTGGTTCTCGATGGCTACTGTGACTCGGATTTTCTTAGTGTCCAAGGCTGAGGCATAACCGATAGTGATAGTATGGTGAGCCTCTTCTCTCTGCAAAGCTCTCTACAAATTTCTGTAGGAGTGGTTTACTGGCTCTCGCCTTACAGGACGGTTTCCTGTCGATTGGCAATAGTTAGCCCCTTTTGAGGCCTGGCTGGGTCCTGGCAAGCTGCGGCAGACCCATCCGATGTGGCCTTGTTTCCCGCACTCATGACAGAGTGCGTCGCGGAATCTGCATTCGGATCTGGCATGGTTGGCTCCACAGCCAGCGCAAGGGCGTAAGGGCTTCGGCCGAGGGTCCCGGTCGGACCGCAGTTGATGGACCCCTTCTTCGTCGCTGTCTGACGATGAAGAGAGGTCCTTGTGGTGCGTTGTCGCGAGCTGCCCTTCTGAACTAGGTGAGATTTCGCTGGCCGGTGGTGGTACCGGAGTGCGGTTTCGGCGTAGTTGTGCAGCCAACTTCTTGGTTGCTTCCGCTGCGGTAGCATCGGCAATGGCATTGGCAAGGCTGATGTTGCCTTTTGCCATCAGCTTGCTTTGGACGCCTGGTGCATCTAATCCCAGAACTATGCGATCTCTTAGTGCTTCTTCTAGATCGGTGAATCCGCAGAGGCCTCCCAAATTTCGGAGGTCTGCTATGAAGTCGGCTACGCTCTCTCCCTTTCGCTGGCTTCTTTGATAAAACTCATGGCGTCTCACGAGCGTAGGCACGGTCAGGGCGTAGTGGTCTCGCAGGATAGGTTCGAGGTCGTCCCAATCCATGGCCTTCACTTCTCGGAGTTTGGCTAGTGCCTTAGCCATCTTAAATACGGTTGGACCGCAATGCATCAGGAACACTGCCCGTTTCTTCCCAGCTGTGGCGTCCTTTAAGTTGTTCGTCTCTAGGAACATTTGGAAACGATCCATGTAAGACTCCCAGTCTTCTTGTGATGGATCGAACGGAGCGGGTGGTACGATGCCGCCGGACATGGTTCCATTGTTGGCATCGTCTGTCACGTGCTCAGTGTTCTTCGAAGTTTCGTTGGTTCAGATGTCTCCACATCCCATCCTCGTCGCCAGTGTTAAGTTTGAGCATGGGCAAGAAAGGAGACAAGTTTCTGAATGGTGAACTTCAGCTCTTTATTTACATCATGACTTGCTCATTTAACATCAGTAAAACCCACCTTATATAGGCAAACCTTGTAACGTTTAACCAATAACAAGCTAGGGACGCTAGCTTTTATAACCAATAAGAACTCTCTGTTAAGGGCCAATCGGATTCCCCGGAACAGGCCAATCCAGTCCGGCCGCTTAACAGACAATCAGAAGTGCAGGGCCAGAACCCTGCACTTACTCCAAGCTCACACTTATTAATTATATTGCATACACAACAATACTGATTTTTTTTCTTCAGGTTAGGCAAATTGTTTTTGGAAATAGTTGGAGTACAGCTCTTGCTTGAGCATAGTTTATTTTTGGAGTATCAGGAATATTTATTGGAGTATTTCCTGCTATCTGTTTTTAAATAACACTGCCTGTACAATTTGATGGATGTCTGTTTAGAAATCATTGGATTTAATGAGCTTACAGAATGGTAAATGGACATGAGATTGCAGTATTAAATTCAATTATCATCTAGTGAATGTCATTTGTGGAGATTTTCTTGAAAGCTTTGCATAGAGTTCTCTGCTATTTTGTACCAAATATTCACTAGGTTTTCCAAATGACAGGGGAAAAAAGAGATAAATATTTTAATCATGTGGAAAATAATCTACTATATATAACTTATTGTGCATGTGCTATATATATTAAGGCATATCTATTTAACATTTTTACATGCATAACTAAGATTTGAGTAGGATTCTGACAAAGGATGGGGTCAAATGGAAAAATAATAATAAATAAATAACAGAACATGTGTTACAACCATGTACAAACACTCTGTCCGTTCTGTAGCCATTGCCCCGCTTTTGTATTTGATTTTTTTCGTCAGACCTTCTAATTGCATGTAATAGTCTTAGTTTGGAACCTATTGAGTAAAGAAATGGATTTCAAACTAGGGGTGTGTTTTTCCTGGTTAGTCTAATTCCCTAGTGGCATTGTTCTTTGGGAACAACTAACCATTAGTCATTTATGCCATAGTAATATCCTGTTCATTTCAGTGTGCTCTATGTTTTATTATATTTTAAGAAGAGGTTGAGTGTAACCAAGTTTTGTGCAGTTTTTGTAAGCAGAGCAGGATAGAGGATAGTAAACACAACTCAAAACTACTGTTGCTAGTACAGCTGTTCACAAATCTGCTGCCTAAGAAGTCATGAGGGAATTTTCTCTACAGATTTTATAAAACCATATTATTTTCATTATAAGCAGTCAAACCTGAAAATATTTTCCATATCATAACTCTTTAATGTAGTGTCTCTCAACCAATGTTGGCTGGGGAATTATGGGGATTGAAGTCCAGACGTTTCAAAGTTGTTAAGATTGAGAAACACTGCTTTAAGAGGTGTTGGTATCCATTTTATACTGCTAGATGGAACACTGTATGGTGGGCAGGAGGTGAGCAATAATTCCTATCCTCTTTTTAAAACTGGAAACTTGCATTGCTAGTACTTCATTAATGCTTCACACATTAAGTCTTTTTCTGACAACATGTCTTCAGCGCCAGCACCAAGTCAACTTGTAACTTTCAAATGTGCCACATTTGGCTGTTGGTTAGGTTTTTTTTTTTTTTTTTTAATGTTACTGTTAGTGTGATTTTTGATCTGCAGAAAAAAGTAAAGGAAATTGCTGGGAGAGATAATACTGGGGGGGAAATCAAATTATTGATAATACAGAATGTAAAACCTTATGATTAATTAAGTGAGCAATGAATTAGTTAATGTGAAGAAGATGAGTAAGGAAATGCTTATGTACCAAGGAAATGTCATTAAAACACAATAAAAATTGTATATTTGGGCTAATTATCTACAAGTAGATAAACAATTAGCAATGTAATTATCTCTATTGTGCCTAGTTAATCTGATGGAAATTATAATTTTTTTTAGATTTGTATTTTCCACAAATTATATTTCTCTTTTTCTAATTCAAGATACCAGATGCTTATTTTATTAGAGACCCTCATAGTTTCCTCCTTACAAAGGACTTCATTAAGGTATATGTTGTGTTTAGTGCAGAGAATTTTCACAAGGTCTTAAGCTGCATGTCCTCACAGGTTAACATTTTCACATGCATTTGCAGCTACTTGAAATAGCAATGATTAGTGGAATAACTGAAGCATGCTTGAAAGAACCAACACTTGTCTACAAAATACTAACACTTGGATGAGTCTGCAGCCTGGGAGAAGAGCACCCAGTGAATTTTCTGGATTTTTTTTCATGGCTGACTTGGGATACGCTTCTATTATCAAAGAGTGTGTTGACCTATATTTTTGATGCACATTGATTATGACAAGCACTCTGCTTTCCCTGCAGGCCATGGAGGCACAGATACAGAACTTTGGACAGACGCCATCTCAGTTGCTTATCGAGCCACATCCTCCTCGGAGCTCTGCTATGCACCTGGTGAGATAAAACTGCTTGTTAGGGATTTATTTCCTCTGCATTCAAGAATCCTTTATTGGTCATAAATGCCCATTTAAGTAACACTTTCTCTTCATATGTTCTGACTTCCCTAAAAACTCAGATTTTCTGTTTATGTGTTTCTGTGTGCACAAAATAGTATGCTAAAAGAGAGGGAGAATTAGGGTAAATTACTAAGTGATTTATCAAATATTTGATTCTTTAAATTAGTTTCTACTATAGTAAATATGCTTATGATTAATAATATGTTCTGAAATTTACAAGCCTACATTGTTATGGTAGAAACATACCATGGTATGAAGAAATTATTTATGTAATTCATGATTGCTAGCTATTCAAAATGAGGAATTATAGTTAATCTCCTGCTATCTCTTCAGAGAGGAAATACTGAATACTTGTTTAAATTCTAATTAGAAATTAGAACATAATTTCTAATTCATTTTTCTGTATTTATTTCACAAGAGTATAAACTATATGTATGGTTCAAACAAATTGGAAAGAATTATACTGTATTTCTTTCCTCTTTTTTTGTTCCCATTTTAAACCTCTAAATTTTGAGGATTGTTAAAGATTTTAGTGAAAGTCCAGACCATTTTAAAATGGTTCTACTTCAGCTGCCATTAAATATTAAGGGCGCAATTGTTTAGGCAACACTTTTTCCTGCAATTGATTATACCTTCATTTGTTACATTTATATCCCTCTTTTCCCCCAGAAGCAAAATGCAATGTATGTAGCAATCATTCCTCCCATTTTAATCTCAAATAAACAGTCCACTAAAACAGGTTGTATTGAATAACAGTTCAAATTGAGAGCTTCTACAGCTGCAGATAGATATGAACCTGGGTTCCTATTCATAGTCCAATAGTAGCAAACTAGTCACTTTACTTCTGTTCCAGCTTATGATAGATTCCCCCAAATGTATTGAAGACTGTTTTTCAAATTCCAATAGTTGGCATGCATACACCCTTGTGGTCATGTGGCCACATTTTGAATGGTCAACAACTGCCCTGCATTTATGGCTGTTTGCAGTGTCCCATACTCATGGAACTGCAATTTAAAATATTTTTTGCCAAAAACCAATTTAAAATATTTTTTGCCAAAAACCAGTGTTTGCTTTGTTTCTCAGCAAAAAGTACTCAGTGTGAACAATGGTTTCACTTAACAACCATGGAGGTTAATGGCTGCTATGTTTATTTTATGACTCAGTGTTTGTTTAATGACTGCCAAAAATGGCCATAAAATTAGGCTAGTTCACATGGTGTCTCACTTAATGATCAAAATGATTTATGACTTAATTGTGGACTCAATAATAGTCAAAAGTTGAAGATTATTCGTATTTTTCAAATAATATGAGAAAGAAAATATTTAAAGCCTTAAGGGACAGCAAAATCCTAGCAAATAAATATATTCTCATAATGCTTCTAGAATATTCTCAAAATTATTTTAATCTGTAATCTATATACCTTTACCTAAGAAGAATGCAGGGAGGTGGCAGGACCTTTTCTATTTTAATTTACTGTTTTTCCAAAAGAGCAATCATGCAGATCACATCCTACATTATTTTAAAGGAGATTGGAAGGATTGGAATGGATTGGAAGTAAATAACCTTTTAGATTTATTAAATCCATTGACAATTACACTCACATGTGATAACAAATGTGGCATATGTAGCAGTTTAGGTTTTCCCTTTTGGCAAGATGATAAGGAGAAATTTAAAACCATCCAGTTACAAGTGTGTGTGGGAAGAAAACAGTTTGACTTAAGATATGATTAAATAATTGAAATAGGCTTGATTGCCATAATAGATTGTCATTATCAAAAAAAGAGCTAGAGAACTAGTTCTTCTGGAATTTTCAGCATCTTGCCACTTCACTGATTATTTGATATGCTAGAGCAATTTAGTAGCTTGGGATTTGGGGGAAGAATATTATGATAGTTCTATGCCTTCTTACAGAAACACCAACACAGAATGTCAATGAAATATTTCTGTTCATCCTATGGTGAACATGCTTTAATGTAACACAGAGTGCCTTGCTATTCAGTGTCTATGTGAAATTGCTGATGATGATCATCTGGAAATGTGGGATCATGATCTCATCATCATGCTGATTACATTGAGCACTTTGTTTCCAATTGAATCAGGCAGTGTGATTGAAGTATTTGAGGTCTCGATGTAATGATAGCACTTTTACATGCAGAAGTGGCAACTCAGTCCATATTTTTCAAAGCTGAGGAATAAAATATTCAAAATCTTCAGAGTCCACTTTAATGAATCCACTAACAATAGGGTGTGCAGACTCCTAGATTCTGTTCCTTACCTCTGATTCTTTCATTAAAATTTCTGATTGAGTTCTTTGTGATTCCTGTTTCCTTTATTGTGTTGTGTGACACTGGGATTGACATTTAGCTTATGAAGTCCTATTACTTCTCCCCGTGTCTTCCAATCAGTTGGAATGTCCCAGCTTGTAATTCTATTAATAGATTTGGTTCATAGTATTGGGGCCAGTAATAAGATCTTTTCAGTTATGGTGTTTCCTTTATGGTGTCTCTTCTTTAGGGAAGTCACCTGCCCTGTGCTGTCTTCTACTAGACAACTACTGAAGACATACCTGTTCATTCAAGCATTATAGCATGACAAGTTCTGCATGATTAGATTGCTTTTTAGGTTACAGTACACTTCCTCATTCTGTACCACATCACTAAAAATCACCAGGATAATATTAGATAACAATAATACATTTTATTAAGGAGTGTGTATTCCATGGTTTTGCCATTTTCAGCTTAGCTCAGTATTTTTTCTTACTATTAATGCCATTACATTTAGTTTTGCTATTGGCTTTTATACAGCTCTTAACTCAATTCCTCCAGTTTATGTTTCTTGAGCTTGTCTATTGTATAAGCCTAATGAATGACTAAACTACTGCTTCTGTTTGACATCTTTACTATATAAACAACTCTAAGCATTTTAGTTAGTTTTCTATTTGTTAATGATGACTGTATCATAACTTGTTCTGTAATGATAAACTAATGGACATTTACCATGACTTTTCCATATTTGCGTTACTATAATTCACCAGTAGCCACTTCTCTAATTGTGCTGTCTTGTATTTATAGTGGTAGTTGTATAAATAACATTTTTCCTGGATGTGTAAGTACTTCCTGACTCTCTTAACCTTATTTTCCCTTCAGACCTTCTCACTAATTGTGTTATTCTTTCTGTTTTCTTCTGTTCTCTTTTCCTTTCTACTCAACAGTGTTTCCTTCCACAGAGCCCACTTATGTTTAAAGATCAGATGCAGCAAGATGTTATAATGGTGCTCAAATTTCCGTCAAATTCTCCTGTCACACATGTGGCAGCCAATACACTCCCACACCTTACAATTCCTGCAGTGGTAACTGTGACTTGCAGCCGGCTTTTTGCAGTAAATAGATGGCACAACACAGTAGGTATGTTTCAAGATGGATTTTCAGATGAGTTTGTTTAGTTTGGGTTGGGCTTGTATTGAACTTCATTACCCAAATAAATGAAAATATTTATTTTCAAAGGAAGGTTTGTAAATAATTCAAGAAGTTGTTTAAAAATGTTTCCTATAACTTAATCCACCTTTGAAAGTATCATTGGGGAAATTAAATGCCATCTCAAAACACTCAAACATACAACCACATATACACAAACATACATGCCACACCAAAATAATCTGCCTGGTATTCTTTTGAATGCTTGTTTATATCCTCCCAATTTAAGTATAAATTATTCTATTAGATTGCATGTGAATAACAGTGCATTGCTAGGGCCAAGCTAGTTATATATTCACTAGTTTTGCTTTTTTTTTTAGTACACAGCAGAGGGGAGAGGCTGATTTTTTTTAAGATCCAGAGAGAGATATGGATGAAAACAGCTGAATTCTAACTTTGTCCATATTGCTTCCTGGTGCATTCCCTGTGTGTGAACTATGGAAAGAGGAAAGCACTGGAATTGATTGGAGTGGTGAGAAGATTCAGCTACAATCACCTCCTTTATATACACTCCTTCCTGATATCTACACATTAGATATGCACATATTCTATTTAATGCATAAAAATGTAGTAATAAGCATTCCAGTCTCCATCTAATTTCATTCAGACACAAATGAAAACTTATAGGAAACAAACCATAATAAACAAATTTAGAAAAGGATAGATTGAGAACACAGATTTAGGAATAGAGAAATAGAATGTAGAAAAATTGTGAAAGAAAGGTGTAACAAAATGGAAAAGGAATCCAAACTTTTACATCTGAAACAAATACCCTCATATAGGTCTTACTTTGGGACCACCACATATCCCTTTGCTATCCTGTTGTAAATTTATATTAAACTGTAATTCTGATAAGTAAAAACAAAAAGTTTATTACAAAAGGGTTCAAATATCCCTTGAACGAAGCAAAGTTGACAGCAGCATCAGCCCACTTTGATTTAACCAGAACATCCCTGGGTTATAAATCTTATGAAGATTTGCTCTTTTTTTTGAGGTCTAGATAAATATAAAACCACTAATATACAATATCAGAATCTTTTCCTGCATAATTAGTCATTCATTCATTCACTCATTCATACATACAGAGAGTGAGAGAGCACAGAGTTTTTCAATATAATAAAAATATACAATAATAACAATTACTAGTTATCGTTTTAATGTTTTCCCCATCTTCTTTGTGCTTTGTTAATAATTCCAAATTCAGTTCGATAGCTTCTTCTTTCAGAAAAAGTCCATACAGGTTTCCAATCTTACAAAAAAATAACTGCTTGTCATTTTGTAATGTGGAAAGCAAGAAAGAGGGAAAATGTTAGAAATCTCATAGTACAAACCTAATTTTGTATAGCCCTTATTGGCATTTCTTTTCTGTTCCTTAGGCCTCAGGGGAGCGCCAGGATATTCTCTAGATCAAGCTCATCATCTTCCTATTGAAATGGATCCATTGATTGGTATGTTATTTTAGATGGAAAATAAATAAGAAATAATTAGTTTCAACAACAATTTAGTATATAATATTTTCATGAATTAGAAGAATTCAAAATAGAGGAAAAATAGTTACAGCTCACTAATTTTACACTATAAATATACATTATGTTAGGGAGAAATTGCTTGCAAAGCAGTATGCATTAGAAAAACTTTGGTTCTTATTTGAGACTTAAGAGATTGAATTGAAGGTATAGTAAGTCTACTGTGATGCCTGAATTAGCATGTTCATTCCCATGCAAAGTTTATTTTCATGATATAAAGTTTCTGAAAGAATTTGCTTTTTTTCTTGTTCTGCACAGCCAATAACTCTGGTGTGAATAAACGGCAGATCACAGACCTTGTGGATCAAAGCATTCAAATCAATGCTCATTGTTTCGTGGTCACAGCAGATAATCGCTACATTCTTATCTGTGGTTTCTGGGACAAGAGCTTTCGAGTTTATTCAACAGAAACAGGTGGAATTTTCACATGGAATTTTATTCATTTTCCTATATCATTCACAGAATGTCAAAATGGAAAAATATTTTTAAATGGAATAAAGTAATACAGAAAATGCTTCTTTTTGCATATCAGAGAAGGAATTGAAATAAGGATTAGTAACTGCTACAAATTCCAAAAGCTAATTTAAAAACAATGTTTGAAATCTGTTTCAAATTTTGGAGACTTTTGCCCTCAACTATCATCCAGTCTAAGTATAAATTTGCAACTGCATTTTAGACACTTCAGATATTTTGCAATATCTTTTGAGAGAATTCTCATTTAGGATGTTCTGGTGAGAGTGAAGTTAAATGTTTCCCCCTTTAGGATAGGGATGAATCTGTTATTTACCAATAGCAGATTCCTTTACTACTTAAACGCCCTCCCCCAAGATTATTTAAATTTTCAAGGAATTTTAAACTATTCAGAATTTGAGTGGCAGCAGCTGCAATGAGAATTCTAAGGCTTACAGTCCAGCATCTGCCTTGGATGTGATGGTTTTGTGACAGGAGGAAATCAGGAAGGTAAAAATTGTAACTCCAATCATACAACAAATACTTTGCATAGAGAAGGTCACAGGTTCTGTTCCTAGCATTTTCAGTGAAGAATGATCACTTGTGGGTGAAAGGCAAGATATCTGTTTGAGACTCTGGAGAGCCATTACCATTCAAGAGTGGACAGTTTTCTATGTTTCTCTGATGAACAACAAGTCAATGTTATATCACTTTGACATCTGGGAATGCAGAAACCTCTTCAGCCTTTAGGATACACAATAAGAACTCTGGAGGGAACAGCTTTTTTTACATTTATATGTGTTAAAGCTGCAGAGCGTTTAGTGCAAATTACCCAGCATCTATTGGCTGAAATGCCATATCATATGTCAGAAAGCAGTAATAACCCATCTGCATGGAGATTAGATCCAATGAAAGGAAATGTTATGCTTTTGTCCAATCTAATGCTCCATACAGCCTACATACAACATGCTCAGACTGTTGTCTGAAGACAATCACAACACGTATTTTGTAGTCCATTGCGGAAAAAAATGTATTTTATTTGTGCTTTGTTTTTAAATTTTTTGGTAGCTGCAATTTGTATTCATCATGCACTGTGGCACAGGAAAACAAAATCAGTCAAGCAACCTCTCTTTGTTGTAGGAAAACTAACACAGATTGTATTTGGCCATTGGGATGTAGTCACTTGTCTTGCCAGATCAGAGTCTTATATTGGTGGGGACTGCTACATTGTCTCTGGCTCTCGGGATGCTACTTTGCTGTTGTGGTATTGGAGTGGCCGACATCATATCATTGGTGACAATCCAAACAGCAGTAAGTTATTACCATTTTTTACCTATTTGATATAAATATATTTCATATTTATATTTTCAATTCTATCTGTACAGAATTGTATAGCTATCTTCTCTATCTTCTCCCTCATGGGCCCCCAATCCACTTTTTCTCCAGGAAAGCCTTTGGAGACAAATCATCAGTTATGGGTTTCATAATTTACTGGAAAAAATGTTTGGTTTTTTTTAATCAAAGTTACAGAGAGATAGAATATCTACAATTCTTTAGTGGGGTTTATTTTATAAGGAAAATGAAAACAAGCGGTATAGGGTAGATTAAATCCAATTAGCTAACACCTTTAAAATGAATTTCTAGGAAGATGTGAATGATATTTTTCAGAAAAGGGTTAGGTTCACAAAAGCTGTCATCTGGAGATGTAGATAAGATATTTTATATTTCAGAACATGAGATAAGGAACTCAAGAGAAAGATGTCAGGTTATGGTAATTATGTTGGCTAGGTGTTTGACTTTCTAATGATCCTTTAAGCTGAAAGATAGTTAATTATCAATTTCAGCTTCAGTGCATCCAATTATCAAAAGGAACTTCAGTTGTTTCAGAAAATCATATAGAGCAGGATCCCATCTTTTTTTTTCATCAACACCACTAATAATACATCTAATATGCTACATTCATATGCATATACACATGCTTGCACTCACTTCAGCACTCTCTGGTGTTACTTATTAATAAAGTGACTAAGTAAGCTGAAAAGCATTACATCTATAAGTGCTTTAATATACTCCTAACAAGCTTCTAATATTGCCTCATACCATATTGGTACATTGATCTACCTAAAATTCTATAATCTTTTTTTCTTTCTATCAAAGTTTTATTAATTCTCAATCAAGCATAAACACACAAAATACAAAACATAAAACAAGACATAAAAAGATAAAACCTCCTTAATTATCATTTATACATGTCTTTTCCAAATTTCTCTCCCTTTAGTTTTATTCCTCCAAGGTTTTATTAATTCACAATCAAAACATAACTAACCAAAACACAAAACATAAAACATAAAACTTCTTTTGAAAAATGGCTTAGCCCCGGGTTACATCTATAAAATTCTATAATCTATTTTTAATGCTTTTAAATGTATGGTAGAAAAAGGATAATTTTTAAAATGATAGTTAACAAATTAAACATTCTGAATAAAATTCTGCATCTGAAGGGAGCAGAAGTTACACATGGCTCCCAACAATGGTGGGATTCCCAAAAAATTTCTACCGGTTCTGTAAGGCAAGGCTAGGTGGGCATGGGCATGTGATTGGGTGGGCATGTTTTTTGGGTTTTTTTGCAGCACATTCCCTAACCCATTTTTGGGACCTTCCTGGCCTCAGGGGAGCCTCTTGGGGGGGGGGGGCATTTTTGTTCCCAGAAGGTTCCCCTGGTGCTCAGAAAGGAAAAAACAGAGTATAGGAGGGGCACACAGCACCCTTCCATGCTCCATTTTGGGGCCTTTCTGGGTTCAGAGGAGCCTCTGGGGGGGGGGTTGTTCTTGCTCCCAGAAGGCTCCCCTGAGGTTCAGGAAGGAAAAAAACAGAGCATAGAATGGGCACGTAGCACCCCTCCACATTCCGTTTGGGGCCTTCCTGGCCTCAGAGGAGCCTCTGGGGGGGTTGCTCCCAGGAAGGCAAAAAATGGAGGGAGGGCTGCGTCCCTTCCCTCCATTTTTTGCCTTCTTGGACCTCAGGGAAGCCTCCTGGGCAAAGCAATAAGAAGCGAGGGGAATCCTGGCACAGCTGTTCATAGGAAGGAGGTTAAAAAAAAGAAATACCTTAAAGAGTGACTGGGTGAGCGAGCATCAGGCAGACGCATTGGGTGGACGCATCAGGTGGGCGGGCAAGCGAGCAAGCAGCAACTGGGTGACCGGGTAGGGGGTGTGGCCAGCGAGAAGTTACTACCAGTTCGGCGACCCATGCCAAATCCTTGCTACCAGTTCACTTGAACTGGCACGAACCAACTGAATACCACCACTGGCTCCCAAGTTGTATGGTCCAACCAAGAATTTATGTTAGCTGCTACACTACTTAAAAATCTTTTAGAAGTTAAGCTCTAGACCGAATGTCAAACTGGCGGCCTGCAGGCCGGATATGTCATGCACAGGCCACACCCACCCCAGCTCCACAAAGGTAAAAAACTTCATGATACATTACTTGACACAATCGAGTTTGACATCCGTGCTCTGGACTAACAAATGTGATTTTCAAATTTTCACTAGCATTCCTGCATTAGTCTTTTCAATTAGTGTACAGACTTCAGCCTTTCAGTAGTTCAAACAGAAAACAACTGGATTTATAATTGGAGAAAGTTCTTTAATTAAACTTTAACTTCCTTTTTTTCAAAAACTTGGATAATCCTGTTTTTGGTTATGCATAGGTTTACATAGTTTCTTCTGTAACTCAGCCTTATAAAAACTGGCTACTTACTAATTTTTTTTTTTTCATTTGTAAGTTAAGTTGCTTAAGTTCTTTTTTTTTCTAATTAGATTGGGTGGAAAATCGGAGGGAGGAAGGGAAGAAAGAAAGAAGGAAGGTTGTTTTTCCTGAAATGGCTATAAAGAAACTAGATTCAGAAGTGATAAAAATTAATTTGTGCACCTTAATTGGAACCAGCTCACTGGAGGAGGCAAATGGAGCCAGCAGCTAGTGTTAAGAGATGATTGAATTTTTTGTCATGTAGGTATAGTGGACTTGGCTGCTTATCCTCCTGAGTCTATCTGTGCAATATATTGCATTCAGCCTTTGACTGTTTTCTTTAAAACAATCAATGCTATTCCTGTCGTGTCCCCTGGGACTGAATTTTCATTGATCTTGGGACTTGACATTTCTCATTATATAGCAGCAAGTTGCCAGTCATGTGAGTTGCTTTTCCTGGCCATGTTTGCACTGAGCACTGTATGAACACATTGTGTCAACTAGCCCAAACCTCAGTTTGTGAACCAATTATAGTAAATAGCCCTTAAAAGCACTAAGGTACATTTTGTCTCACTTGACACATTTTACATATACTTAAAGAGAATGTTCAGTATCCATTACATGAGTGTGATAAACTGTGTGTATGCTAAAACATACTAAATGTCTCTGTAAAGAATTGCAGGGAGAAAGTATCACTGATTTTATGAATACTAATGAAGGCATTTTTACTTATTTTTATGTAAATGTTTCAAATTTAAAAGACTTTCTAAATTAATTAGGAGGAAATAATTAGTTTTAGAACATGAATAGTATGTGTACATATTATTTCTTTAAATGGTTAATTATAAAACCTTTTAGAGAAGAGCTGGGTTTTGAATATGGGCTTTGAATAGAAAATCCTTTCTTTTACATTAAAATTGTGTTGGCCAAAAAGAGATACTTGATTGTTTAGATGTCAGTTTTTTTCAGTAAGCTTGCAGAATTGTATTTCCCAAAATCTAGAGCAGAGGTGTCAAATTGGCAGCCCTTGGGTGGGATACATCATGTGCAAGCCACACCCACCCCACCTCCATGAATGGGGAAAATGTCACGAAATGACATTCATGTGACAGCAACACTCATGATCTAGAGATCTAGTGGAAAAAAATATTGCACTTATAGCTTCTCATCAAATTTCACATAGATATATCCACTTTATTCGATGTCCACATCAGTTTCTTTTTCTACCTACAGATATAAATATTGGGTGCAATTTGACAATTTGACTGTATTACATGGTTATATCCAATCTCTCCTTGGAGCTTGTATGAAATATATGATTCTAATCTTCACTCAATAGTATGGGTGCTCTGCATATAGACATGTGAGCCTATAGTTCCTAATAAAGCACAGGGATTTAAGAAACATTATAAAGATGTTAAGGAATTATCAGAACCAATCAGGTGTAAACTTATTGGAAGTTGACACAGTGGTTTATAGCAAAGACTTCATGCTTTTAACCAGAAATAAAAAAGTATTCCCAATACTCCTTGGTAGATATTATTTCAAAAGAATCCTTCCAGGTTATGTATGCCTCCTGGTTGACATGAGCAACAGGATGTTATCTTAGAAGTTAGACTTTAATAGAAATCCAGCTTGCATAAAATAGTAGGAGCATGTTTAAGATAAAACTGAGTTTTGTTTGCCCTTAGTATATTTGTGAAGCCAAAAGAAAGAAGGAAAATGTAAAAGTTCTCAGTTACAGTAGCGTGATCTTATGGAGGAGACTTAATAAATACATGCAGATGATGCAGGCTTAATTATGAATGAAAAGTCTAAACCAGGGCTGTTAAACTTCTATCCCACAAGCCGGATGCATCATACGCTGACCACATTCACACCCAGTTTAGTGAAGGGGGAAAAAGTCCGATACGTCACATAATGCCACCGTGACAACATGAGTTTGACACTCCTGGTCTAAAATGACATCAGAAAGTAAGACCTAGTGTCATCTAGATTGTTTGGGTGCATATAAAACTGTGAATTTGTTATTTGCATGATATTCTCCAATGAATATTCTCCAAGAATCAGGAATCAGAAATTCCTAGAGTCTTCAAGATAAGCAGTATAAGAATAGAAACAACAGATAAGAAATAAAGTGTGTAACAGTCTGCATAAAACCTGGATTGGGGAATGGATGAATTATTTTGTAGGGCAAAGGTACAAACAAAATGACAGAATTCAGAAAAAGTGATTAAAATCTTTGGAGATTCAGAATGATTGAGAATGTAAATGATTATGAAAAATTAATAGACTCTACGCCTTTTAAGATGCTTTGTCCACTATTTAGGATAAAGTTATCAACTTAAGTCCTGCTGGCAATGTGAAGTCCATCAATACTCTTTTGTTGGCTTAGTTAGTATCTTTGTTGTAAAGAAAAATGATCAATTCAAAATAACATTTCTAGGAAGCAACTCTTTGGGATTTGATATTCAGGATATTTTATTGATGCTTATTTTGCAATATTATGCTATATTCTTACTCCTCTTCAGGTAGGAAAGGTATTCTGCCAAATATTAGATGCTTTCATCTCTTCCACTTTTCAAATGATTAACTATTAGCTATAATTAATCATAGTGTATGACACTGCCAATAAGGAAAAGGAAAATGTTTATAATTCACATGAAATATTAATTTGTACAGAAATACAAAACTATACGACTAAATAACTAAATTAATATTTCTGTTTTACACAAGAACTTCTGTACTAGTAATTGCATATTATGTCTTTTTTGAGAAACAAAAGCTACTCTCTTATTTATTACTACATACAATTGCTACATTGAGAGAGCATATTCTTGTACATTTTACACTTTTGCCCTAAAATATTCAACTACACAGATATAGAAGTACAATGTTGGGTAAATTGCTGTGAGTTCAAATTGACAGTGTTTCAATTCACAGATCAAGCTTCACCTGCATATCCTTTAGTATCTTAGCCTTTAATATTTCACTGCATCTATCATTAGTGCATTAGGGTGAGAGAATTTTCTTAGATTTTGAATGATTGCTACAGTCCCTAATGTTCCATGTTTTTGCTGTGAAATGTGGTATGTGAAATTCTCTTTCCGATTTAGCAGGTTTGCTGTAATAATGTAATGCTGATTAAATTGTTATTTTCTTTCATTTGCTGCATAGAGTGAAGTTATATTTACTGTTCCACCAAGCATCTGCTGATTCTAACTGTACTACAGTTAGAACATGCCTAAAAAATCTGCTTTAAGAGGCAATACCAAATAAAGAATAACAGTACAGGTTCACTTTAATTATAGTTTAACCTGCAGTGGAGTGTATTAAGCTTGATACTTCAGAATTATGTGCAATGTAGATAATAATTCCTTTTTCCCTTCTTCGCTTTCTTGTCAACTCTCATGAAAAACTCTTGAGATTTTACCAAAGCTAAGTCAGGTAATTTACACTTGAGAATAGCAATTTCAAAATGAGAATATTGTAAAATAAGTTCAAGCCCTCTGCCAGCTATAGTTTAGCATCCTCCAGAAACTTAACCAAACCCCTTCATCTCCTAGTATGTATCCTTTAGAACACTTTCTGCTGGAAAGTTGCCGACTTTTATTCTAATATTTCATTCTGTGTAGAACGTAACATGTTTTTAAAACTGCTGTCATATATTGCAACAGGCACTTATGAAAGGATACAAAAAATCATTTAGACAATTAAATAATTTGTTTATATAGTTTGTATTTGATACCTTCGCCTCCTACATTCCTTCAGTACAGACAAATTTACAAAATATTAAGTATAAATAAATAACCTATTGATATCTAAACATCCCACCCAGAAGCACAGAAAGATATATCACCGAGTTCTTCCTAGGTTTTCTCTGTTTACTTTTTATAATATAATGCACCTGTTACTGATGTAAACATCTTTCAAGGCAGAAAAACTACCTCTAATATTATTCAGCTTTTCTATTTCAATCCAAACATGGATATCCCACATTTTATAGGTAGTCTGTCCTCCCCAACCAGATGTCTCCCAAATGCATTGCCATGATGGCTGGCTATTTCCTAGCCAGCATATGCACTGAAATCTAAATAATTGGGGTTGTTCAGCGCTTAATTCAAAAATGTTTCAGAATGTAAATATATCACCTGTCTATGGAAAACAACAATACAATTCCAAGAAAAAAACACAACTGCTTCCAAGAGAAATGGTATATTTTTACACTGAAGCTCTATTTCTTGTTTTATTTTTTTATTTATTAAATTTTTATGCTACTCTTTCCCCTGTAAGGTGCATCTGGGCAGTTTTAAATTAACTTGTGTATTTTATGAGTGGGAAGATTTAAAACTTGAAATTATAAATATCAAATCCAAAGCATTATGCAGCCTAATTAAAATAGTTTGTTCAAATGAAAACAAAAGCAAGGTTATATTCTAAACCCAATCAAATCAAATAAATACATGCAATTATTATGACAAATATAGACATGTCTATATCAGTGTGTCATGAAGGAATATATGAATCAAAAAATCCTTAATACTAGAAATATTTTAAAACAGACTTCCGCCAATATAATAGTAGAAATGCTCCCAAATCGAAGTTCAAATTAATTTAATATATTTATGGTTCATTGTTTTTTTTTAGGTGACTATCCTGCTCCCAGAGCTGTTCTAACTGGTCATGATCATGAAGTTGTCTGCGTATCAGTGTGTGCTGAGCTGGGACTTGTCATAAGTGGTGCTAAAGGTCAGTTGCTAAAGGTTAATTTTAGTTTAAAACTTCATGCCTCAAAATAATTATTCCTATGAATAACTTAAAAACAGAAAGTCCTCATTTAGCAACTGCAATTGGAACCAGCAACTTGGTGGTTAAGCTAAATGGAAAACCACATGACTGAAACCATGTTTATGATTTTACTTCAGCTTTCTGTTGCTTTACAGCCCAAATAGCTAGCTGAGGCCAAACAGCAAGGGGTGTCCAAAATGTGACTCATGAGGAAACCAAGTAAAAAGACAAATGTTACAGCCTTTTTCCTCCAGTCCCTTGCTCTTTGGAATGCTCATTCTTGCTTTGGAATAATAAGAAAGGAATTGATACCTGAATGTACATTGATTGGAGGGTAAGGGACTGTAAGAGAGTAAGCAGGCACACTAAGGGGAATATACATTATTAGAAAGGAATGTGCGAGTGACAGCTGCTTGCTTAGTGTATCGCAGCATGCCATAAGCCACTTCAGAGACAAGCAAAAACCTTTAATATGAAATTGATTATCAATTTCAGGCAGCAGCCACAAGACAGAAGGAGGCTTCTAATCAACTAATTAAAGTCACAGCTAAATTGTTAACTTGCGGTTAACACTTTTTAGGGACACCGCTGTGGAGAAAAGCAGCTCAGTAAGAGGTAGCCTAAGAAATCTCTCTGCTCTCTGAGAAGGGGATAGAGAAATGGGTGAAGCACGGGATAACACATAATAACTGACTGTAATGGCAAACACATGGTGACAGAGGGGCACTGTAAAGATTGTAAATATTAGTCTCAGTTACTTTTTCATCACTACCTAACTGAAAAGTTGCTGTGAGGCAGTTGCTAGATGAGGACTACTTTTAGCTGCAAGAGCTTAAATCAAGAAATGAAGTAGCCCAGGTCACCAGGATGCCTCTGGTAAAAAAAAAAAGCCAGCATAAACATTGTTACCAAAATTCAAACCTAGAAATAATTACTGCCAAATTTGTTGAGTGGAACAGAATCCATTGGTTTGAAATTATTTTTTAAAAACTTAGAAGTTTCCCAAATATACTGCCTACACTCAATATTACAGATTTCAATTTTTCTGAGATATAACTTTCCTATCACAAGTTATACACTTTCAGCCTATCTTCCTGAACTCTTCCTTCATGACTACTTTATTGTTTATATGTGTCTTTCTCCATTTTCAGTAGTAGGGCTGGCTTCTTTTTTTGACTACTATTTTTATCCTTACTAGAACTGCTTGCTCTCATGCTTTTAATATTCCTATCATTAGAAATTCCCATTTCTCTTGAGCCTTTCCCCTGTAGCTTATTCTGCAGCTTTGAGTTTATTAAACTCCATTTTTTAAGAAATCAAAATGCATGATGGTCAGTTTCCTCCTGAACTTAATCTTCTCTTTGATAAGATTGACTTCAGTAATTCAATTCCCAATGGTTCTATTGAAGTCTAGATTGAACAGAAAGGGCACTGAAACAAAAATAGATATTAAAGATCTTTGATCTCTTGGAGATAATGTTAGAAATTTAGAGACCCTTTTCATGGCCATATAGATGTAACAGTGCTTCAAAGAAGCTCTGTTTATTTATTTTTTCCTCACTTCTTTGACATGACAGATGCAGTGCTTGAAATAAATTGTCTTCTCATCTCTATCATGGCTTATACTGCCTTTATTTTTTGATTTTTTTTTTAATTTATTGATGTCATCAGGACCAACTGTTCAAATTTTACAAACAGTTAAAATGAACTCTAAAAATAGTAAATAACCTATACCACATTGCAATAAAACAAGTGCCCCAAACAACCTGGTTTCCAGTGTTTCCAGCATGAATTCTAGTTAAGTCTCAAAGTCTCCCTTAAAAAGCTCTTCTTGACAGTCTTATGAAGATATTGAAATTAGATGTGCCAGCCCAACAAGGCAGACCAGATTTTTACAAATACTAATCAACTTGTATTACGAGGTTGCAGTAACAGACTTTTGCAAGTCTGAAGGTGCCTCACCACTCCCTGCCTTTATCCTAAAGAGAACTAAAGAGATTTAAGTCTCAGACACTTTCTCAAATTCCGTTTCTGTTTTTAGCTCAGATTTCTCTTATCTGAGCATTCCCTTGGCTACAACTCTTCTTCTTCATCCTCCATGTTATTTTCACAGCCCATTAATCCATTTCTAGATATATTGAACTAAAGATTATTCACTTATAACGGAAGGGAGGGAGAAAATAAATGTTAAAGCAAAGGGAAAGACCTCTTCTTTCTAAATTCAACTAGTTCACCTTCATCTAAGTAAGAATTATTTAGATAAAATACCTCTTCTGGCCTTTCAGCCAATTCTAACTTACTTTTTACTCAGCTGGAAGGATTAGCCATGATAATTCTAAATTATATGGTCATAGAAGCCACCTATTACCTCAATGGAACAGAAATCCACTACCAGTTTTATTTTGAACCTGATCTGCCCCTGTTTTGACTCCTGCAGCTAATACCTTTACTAAGAATAGATATAAGCCTTTAAAGATTTGCTTAGGCATAGCAGGTACCATGTAGATCAGATGCACTCTCCTTGATAGTGGAGTTTTTCTCCATTAGTAGAGAGATATTCTATGCCATCCTAATCCTTTCTTAATTCATGTTGAACTCATTAGGATTTAAATAATAAGAAACCTTTCTCAGAAATCATGGGTTGTATCTCTAACTTAGTCTGTACCCAATCCATTGTTAATCATTGAACGAAATTATATGAATTTCTGTAATATACTGTTACGAATTTGTAATATACAGAAGGACCTTGTCTGGTACACACAATTACTGGAGATTTGCTGAGAGCACTAGAAGGAACAGAAAATTGTTTGTATCCACGCCTAATATCTGTCTCTAGCGAAGGCCACTGTATCATCTATTATGAACGAGGAAGATTCAGCAATTTCAGCATTAATGGAAAACTTTTGGCCCAGATGGAAATCAATGATTCAACCAGGGTAATTTTTATTTTATATTTTAATAGAAGACATTAACATTAGTTCAGTGTCACCTGAAAAAAGTTACATCTATAGGAAAAAAAATTCAGCTCCAACTAAGTTGGATTTATTCTTAAAAACTATACCAAGACATTGCTTAATACTCAATGTTTCCTGAATATCTATTCCTTAATCATCTGATCATGCTTAAAACCTCAAATAGCTTGACCTCTGTTGTCCTTTAATTTTGGAAACTCAGAGGCATCAATGTGGGGGGTGGGAGTTGGGGGTGCAAATAATGAGACTCATGCAAGTGATGAGCCTTTTATATGCATATCATAGCTTCTTAGCTATGTCATGAAGGCATCTCGGCTAAGTCATGAATATGGGCTCCTAAGGAATCAAATCTACCAGCAGCAAGAGCAACTCAAGGAGATTAAATGGATACATAACTCAAGCTGTTCATAGTGTATATACCACTGCAAAGGCTGAATTGATTTGTGTACATTTCAAGGCAAGCCTTCACTTTTGTTTTTAATAATATTTTTTTTAGAAACTAGTTTAATAATATTTTTTTAAGAAACTAGTTTATTGCTCAGCATTCTGTACTTAAGGTTAGGCTTTACTACTATAGGTAAAATGTGTTAAATAGCAAAGTTTCGTTATATAACAAAGGTTCTTCTGTTTTTGGTTTTCCTGTAGGCTATCCTTCTGAGCAGTGATGGGCAGAATCTAGTTACAGGTGGTGATAATGGAGTAGTAGAAGTATGGCAAGCTTGTGACTTCAAACAACTCTACATTTATCCTGGCTGTGATGCTGGCATTAGGGCAATGGACCTATCCCATGATCAGAGGTAAACTGAAATCTAAAGAAAAATAGCAATAAGAGGGTGATATGCATTTAATATTTTCCTTAGCAATCCTTTCCTTAGTTAAATACATAGTACAACTGGATTGTTTGAGTGTTAAAACACTAGCCAGTAACATTTACCAATCCAAAGCACGTGTTCCCACAAAAAGATCATTTCAAAAATGTAGATAACATCTTCTAATTTTAAATATTCTTGTGAAAGATCTCATGAGAGCTTATGAACTTGTACATTTTTTATTTTTTAAAGAATATGCTGCTTTAGGAGAGGAGGGACCTCTCCTAAATTGAGTGGCATGCACTACTCAAAATTAACAATTGAGTTCAATTAGACAGCTATATTTAGTAAAATTTATTGTGATATGTTTTATGCTGTGCTTATGCTAACTGGTATTTCAAAGAAAGCGGTTATATAATACACTGGATAATAATCTTAAAACATGGACTACAAACTTCTAATCCCTGTTCAATCTTAATTCTGTGGGAATGAACCAGTCATTTGGATTGCAGTGTGGATAAAATGGGAAATTCATATCGGAAGAAAAGTAATTGTTTTTGTAGGTGTTTATATTCATTTTTGTTGATTCTTTTTACCTTTAACCCAGTCAATCTGTATGTACTTTACATTTCTTTAGTAGAACACTGCTGGAGAAGTAGAAGCAGCCATTTTCCAAAGGAAGCTCGCAATTTTTGTTACCTTACAAAATAATAGACTCTTAAGTTTCCAAGCAGGATATTCCATTTTGCCTAGTATTTTCAAATGACTGCTGGTCTTCAAACTAGCTAAGCGTGGTTTATTATGAACATTAAATATCTCAGATATTTACAAACCTGATCTCTGTTTCTGTTTCAGGACTCTAATTACCGGCATGGCATCTGGTAGCATTGTAGCTTTTAATATAGATTTTAATCGTTGGCATTATGAGCATCAGAATAGATATTAAACCAGAGTGAAGAACTGAAAGCAAAGATTACACTGAGAGCACAAGTGCTACTGAAAGGTATCTCTGGTGGAAAAAAGAAATCTGCATTGACCTCCGTTGTACATTCCATTACACCCAGCAATAGCTGTACATTGTAGTCAGCAACCATTTTATTTTGTGTGTTTTTTCACAACTGAACACCAGCTGCTGCAGAAGCGAGCTTGTATCATGTAAATTATAATGACTTAATAGATGTTTTGGTAATTATTTCATATACTTTTGTTTACTGAGAAAAGGTAGAAGAACACATCACAAGAGACTTTTGAATATTCTGAGGAACTTGTGTCTGGCTATTATATGGTTTGGGCCATGACTCTAGCATCCATTTCCCATTTCCTAGCCTCTTTTCAAGCTGATCAATTAAAAGGAAAAAAAAACCCTACGTTTGATACTTTGTACATCAGATGCACATCTTAACTTTAAAGGGATAATTTTGTAAAAGTAAAGCCTTGTATAAAAAACAAAAACTGTTTCTTAATTTTATTGTGGAGTTACAACTTGCATGTACTTTAAGCCTGATCTCTGAAAACCACATCCACAAGTTGAACTGAAAGCTGTCCAAGGCCCAGCTTGTATTTAAAGATTGAAATGGGGTTCAAGCTGCAATGCAGCCATTGCCACTGAAACATGGCTTGCATATTTCAGTCTAGAGCCACCCCTTCTAACTGAAGTTTTGCTCATTACATGAAGCATTTGGATATGAAGCCATTGTTTGCCGTAGTTATGCATTTTTAAAAAATAATTTTCCCTTAAAAATTAATAATGTGATTGACAGACAGGAGCATGGTTAAGATAATATGCTACAGCGCTTTATGATTTCCACCAAAGTAAGATTGCTAGACTTCTAAATTCATCACATTTGGCATACTATACATTGCAGGGAGAGAGCAACTAAGATTTTTCTCTTAAATTCCTTGGAAATAAAGCTTGGTTAAAAGCAAACTTAGCTTCATTGGGGTTATTCTTTTGAATATTTTTAAAACTCATATGTTTAACACACATTTTACATTGAAAGCATTCATATTTGACAGTACTGTAATAATGACTATCAGAATAATTTTCTGCACATACTTCAAATCATGTAACATACCCAGGGGTATATACACTTTACTTCATGTTTCTTCTTTGTATATTTGGTGACTGTATTGTCATAGATGTACATATTGTGTCGGTAGGGCTATGAGGCATGTAACAGGAATGTAATTTTCTCAGACTTTACACTCACTCACAGTCATTTATTTAAAAAAAACACAAGATAATGGATTCTTTGTACTGGCACTTTGGCACCAGAAACTTATTATTTATTGACGTGGTTCTTATTTGTTCCTCACCTTGTATTAGTAAGTTTTAGCACTAAATACCTTCTTCATTGTTGTTTGTATTAATAAGATTCTGAAATCATGGGGAATCAATGTAATGATTAAGTTATTCATCATTGGTCTGTAAGCAATATCTTGAGTTTGTAGCTTAGAACTGGGAGAATACTGAACATCTGGAAGATAAGTTCATTCCATTTCAAGAGCATGGTGAAATATTTTGGCTATATAAATTCCTTAAGCTATTGTAACCATGTTTTATTGCAAAAATGTAAAATATGCCAGATGTGCGTGAGTTGGAAATCAAAAAAGAAAAATAAAATATGCAAAGAATTCATGAATTGTTTCTTATTTTATCAAACCTTGACTCAAATGTTTTTTAAATAAAAAATACATTTAATAATGATTTTATAAATATTAGAAAGATTTAATTTACCATTGCAATGCCTACTCATCCATATATTGATTGGTTTATGTGCACAACATTTCACAATATTTTATGCTTTATGCTACATTTTTATAATTAATGGTATAATAGTAATTCTGTTCATCTGGACAACATCAGGGTAGGGAAAACTCCTTTTGCATTTCTGCTTTAAAAAGAAATCAGGGAGAAATTGCCATTGCTAATCAGGGATTCAAATTGATAATTTATGACAATGTAAATAATGTGACCTAGACACAGGTTTTCTATGAAACTAACTTATAATTCACACTTCTCATTTGGAAAGTATTTGGTGACAAGAAAGCAATTTATCTTCAACAATTACTGAACATCAATATTTCTATTTGAACAGGAATGTTAACACAGCGCTTTCATTCTTTTCACAAGTTCACAGCAAAAACTATTACACTTTTCATATGGTAGTCTAAGGAGTATAGAGATAACAATGGTTATTTTATTGATTGATTGATTTGATTTGATTTGATTTGTCAATTGCTTACAAGATAATAGGTATAAGTATAGACATAGTTATGAATACATGAAATGGATACATATAAGAAAAATAAAAAGAAACAATAGGACAGGGATGGTAAGCACGTTGGTGCGCTGATGCACCCCCCCCCCCAGACCTCTTAGGAAAGGGACGATGTCAATAGTAGGCAGTCTAAGGTTAAAGTTTTGGGGGTTTGGGGAAGAAACCACAGAGTCAGGTAAGAGTATTCCAGACATTGACCACTCTGTTGCTGAAGTCGTACTTCCTGCAAACAAGTTTGGTGCGGGTAACCTTCGGTTTGTGTCTATTGTGTGCTCTGTTGTGTTGTGGTTGAAGCTGAAGTATTCATTAACAGGTAGGACATTGCAATGTATGATTTTATATATACTATACTTTAGATCGGACCGAAGCCGCTTTAGTTCTAGGTTTTCTAGGTCTAGAATTTCAAGTCTGGTGGCATAAGGTATTCTGCAATTATCTCATACAACTTTTGCCTTATAAGATACCTTAAAATTTCTGCAATGGCAAAAAAGCTTATTATACAATATTTCAATTTGTTGAAGGAACATGAATATTATCAAACTTTTAAACTTGGAAAATGGAATACCTACACAGCAATATAATAACAATATGCAATATAAGCTTACCTCAATTAATCTCCAAGGCTAAGCAGGATCGGACCTCATTAATAAACTAGAGATTTGAACAAGAAAAAAAAAAACAGAAATCATTGGCAAAGCATTTCCACCCTAGTGCCAAGAAAACTCTATTTAGAAGGGCCTTTTCCCCTCTATCCCCTCCTGCATTTTCTTCAAGGTACAATACGTTCCATGCAAGAGAAGCAGAGAGGCCTTCATCTTGTGGCAGACTGATTTTAATTAGGTCCAGTATATTAAAGCACCCATTATACAAGCTTTACAATGCAGGATCTTACAATTGTAACATTGTACATATACATATACTGTAAAATTACAAATGCTGCCTGTGAAAAGTTATTATTGAGGATGCTTATTATACAGTATACTGTATCAGGTCTGCTGATGTTTGAAGAAAATTCTTACACTACAGAAATAATTATAATATCATAGAGATGTTGTATGTTCAAGAGATGTTTCTCCTATAAGAAAACATGTAATTACTCACACATATAGCATATAAATGAAGTTATTAATAGTTTATATTATTAATTAATAGTTAATGTATAAAAACAAATATCAAAAATTTGATAGTCAATAATCTTAACTGAAATGCTGCTCATATTTAGGAATGCACAACAGATTATTTGCTATATCTTTAGAGACTACCATTGACCAGTCACAGATGGAGATCACAATGTTAATCACTAAACCATACAGTTGTTAGAGTGATATGTGATCAAATCAGTCACTAGTAAATTGAACACATCTACTCAGATTAAGTTGGGGAAAATAATATTACAATAAATTTGTGTAAAGGTTAGGCAATATTCAATATAGTTCAGTACCTGCTGGTAATCACTGTCTGGAAAAATCCATGATATGAAATAAAGCAATAATAGGCACATTATAAAATTAAAATGTTCTATTAATGTTCACAAAATTCACAACTTTTCTTAAATGAAAGACACTGGCCAAATGGAATATGCATAGTCAGAAAATATGTATTTATCACAAGAGAAATTGTTCGCTCCTGGCACTTCTACCCCACACTGATACTTCATTGTTATTTTTTTTCTGAACAGATGGATATACTTTCAAACAAGTTCCTCTCTGAGAAAAGATCCAAGCATAGTAAAAGTTGAGGGGCTCTGCATTTCCATCCTTAAACTTTCTCCAATCAAAGAGGATTACTCTGTTTCTTTCTCTTACTACTACCAAAGCCAAATAAATCCCATTTTGTTGCTTTTAGTTTCTCTTGCTTCTGTTCTTTAATATTTAGCAATTCCATCTTTCTGCAGGTATTCTTGCTCATATATCTCTTCAGCAATTGTAATCATCTTTCATTTCCTGTGTGCATGTCTTTTAGTTCAGTCAAATTCAGTTTAGTTCTGCACTCCAATGGTTTCCTAATCGCTCTCTCTGTGTATCTGTCTTTTAACTGGATTGTATTTGTATTTCCTGCCCCTAACTTCTCTGATATTCCCAACACACATCTTCTATTTATTTGAATGGAGGATCTCTATCCATCGGTTCCTATTTAGCCCTTCTCTGACATAGTTGAAATAGGATCCCTTGAAATCTAGTATGCATTTATGTCTATGTTCCAAATTCCCTTTATATAATAACTTGATCTAAACAAAATGACATGGTTATTTCTTCCCAAGCTTTTTATCTTTTTAACCAGCTGTTCCCTATTGGATATTATCAGAACAAGGAGAACCTATTCACTTCCTCTTCAATCTTGTAGTAAATGAAGCAAAACCACCATAGAATTTCTGGAATCTTTCAGTCTTAGTTGCTTACGCAAAAGATGGGTGAGCAATTAATATATCCTTTTATTACTCCTCCTCCCCTCTCTGAAAATTCTGTAATCAGGTTCTTGAATGTGTTATCTGGAAATTCTGCTTGATTGGACAATTTATACTCAATAATATAACTGTAAGAAACGAGAAAAAGAAAAGCATATGCACTCTCATACTTATGTTGAGATTTCTCAATCTCTGGACAAGTGTACATTTCTTTTACATATAATGACATTTCTTCCCTGATATATGACCTATTCCTTTTCAATGAGTTATTACCATTTCAAAAATGAATTTCATTCTACAAGGTTTCAGTAATGTACATCAAAATAGATTTCTCTTCTTCCTTTAAAAAACAACAACACCCCGTGCATTTCTATAGATTTGACTGCAAGTCTTGAATCATATAACTTAATCTCTTCCCTATAGTTACATGATTATATATCTGTAGCCTTCACATCCTATGTATCTCTATCAGTCTATGTTCCACTATCAGGCATATGTACCACTACCAGGCACTCTATGAAATTCAGAAAGAAGGAATAAAGAAAATCCTACCTAGCCCTTCAATGCTTCCATTCTTCTATCCAGGACTTCATAATCGCTTGCTATGCCTTCAAGACTCTGTCTGGTCCCAACATTTGTTCTCCAATAGATCATAAAAATGTATATTTGTCAATAGGTTTTAAAAGAGTTGAGAATCTTTTTCTGATCAATACTGTGAGCTTCAAGCACACACCAAGTAGACTGTCAGATGACATAACCACTATTTTAGTACAAGTCAATATGGAGTCTTCCATAACTATGGAGTCCTTTTCTGGACAGAAGTAGCATTCTGCATTATCTTTTTTAGTTTCTTGGGCTTGTGATTTCTGGCTTTTTTTTCCAGAGGTCCACATTGTCAACAGGGAGACTTTGAAGGCTGCTCTGAAACACTAAAAATGAACCCTTTTTAACAGGATTGAAACTTTGTGTCTCATTTCTGCCTCTTGGTTGACTTGTAACTGGTCAACTTCTAACTTTTAGGTCATTTCCTAGTATAGGTTGCTATCCTGACATATTTCCTTTGTCCAATCTTACAATTTTTCATTTTGTCTAATAAATTGGATGATGGACAGATTCATTTCTATGAGCATTTTATTAATGGATAGCACCTCCAACACACTACTTAGTCTGATGATAAATGGTGTTGTGAACATCAATGTGAAGCAAAATAGAGTTTATAGTTAAACTACATTTAGAAGGCAACAGCCATAATCAGTGAAGTAATTCTTATGTAATTCTTATGTAATTCTATTCAGCACACAAATATAAGTAAATAAAAGTATGATTTCAGATTGTTTCCTCAGGTAGCCCAATTAAGTGCCATAGCAATTTAAATCTGTCGGAATATACTGACAAAAATTCATTTGCAAAATAAATTAAAATAAATAAATTCAAATGTTCAATGAATGTTTGAAGCAATGAACCAAGGTCTCAAACTTTCTAATCAACTCTCACCGAAGTTTCACTGTTAACTGTGTTCTCTAACTACACATGTGATATTTATTAAGTGGTTCTCTTAATTCTAAACAGCCAATCCATAGAATCCTCTCTATAAAAGTCTGCATACTGAAAATGTACACATGTATGCAGTATCATATGTAGGCAAACTAGGATGCACCTTCATAACAACCAAACATTCCCTACATCAGAGATGGTATTCAGCAGGTTCTGACAGTTTCTGGAGAACTGATAGCGGAAATTTTGAGTGGTTCGGAGAACCAGTAAATGCCACCGCTGACTGGCCTTGCCCCATCTATTCTCTGCCTCCCATTGAGTCCCAGCTGATTGGCTGATTCTTTGGTTGCCCTACACAGGAAAATGGAGCTGGAAAGCAGGTTAGTGGGATGAGGAGGGAATGGGATTTTGCAGTATCTTTCCTCTGCCATGCCCACCAAGTCAAGCCATGCCCACAGAACTGGCAGTAAAAAAAATTGAATCCCAGCACTGCCCTACATATATCATAAATCTAGGCCACTGAACAATGCATAGTGTAGCTTTTTTTTTAACAATGAAAAATTCAATTCTATTCCAAAATACATAATTACTGCAGGAATAACTCTTGTTTTAAATATCAAATGCTTAGCTTTGTAATGTTTTACCACAAGTAAACGGAGATGCCACCTCAGCTTTTTGCAGTTTACTTGTAAAATATTAAATGACAAATTCCAAATCAACCTGCAATCAAGATGATGTATGAAGCTATACATATGAGGTCTCCATTCCAAATATTGATACAGCAACCTCTCCACCCTTTCTACAGTGAATTTCTTTCTCTCTCTATCTCCCTCCCCCCCCTCTCTGTGTAATAGTCATGGGTGAGGCTCTTGTATGAGGAGAGAAAGAAGCAATTTCATATGCTACATTTAACATCCTTTCTTTGCAATCTCTTGGAAATGATCAATAGATTCTTTGGATGGGGATAGAAACAAATTCAAAAACTGAATTGTGGAGGTAGCAGATAGTAAAGTGTGGTATAAATTTATCTGATCCTAATTACATATTGCAAATTCAGTTGAGATCAGCTAGATGATGCATGCTTTACTGTTATATTGTAATTTAAATTAAATATAATTCAGAAAAACCCATTCATTTTGTAGGTGGAAAAGGAAAATAAAGCCATGTTACAAGATGTAATTATTTTAGTGCTAGCTATTTAATTAATGTTAATCAGACTTCTGAATGCCATGCCCTTCTGGCGGTCATTTGTAGCTGGGCCCTTCTCACTTGCTTAGAATCCCAAATGAAGCAGCAAACTATTGTAATGGAAAATGGAACTGAAAAGGGGAAGATGGGAATGTCTACAATAGCACTACAGTTTTCCAGAGAGGCAACGGCACATTCCAATGAGGAGCCCAAATCAAGAGATTGTACAATCTGAACTGGGTTGGGAAGGAGGATAAGGTTCAGGTTAGCCACACCCTAGAATCTCCCAGGGCATACCTAGTAGGTTGTAGCTTTAATTAAATAACATTCTAATAGGTATAAGCAAATAAAGAACTTTACTTAATTGGATGTCATCTTTGAGCCTGATAACTTTGAGCCTGAGACAATTATTGCCTCTCTTTTGGAGAGAGAGTTCCAAATTACCCAACATTGGGACTTAATCAGATCAAAAGAGTCAAGATGGTGACTGAAAATATATGATTAAAGCCCTGCACCCTTTTAGTCTGTGATGATGCACATTAAAATGAAAGAAACAGGGCTTCAACTGCAGGTTTGTGGTCAGCATCATGATTTTATAGATCTACCCTTCCCAGATCCCTCTTCAAGTAAATTGAACGATACATTTTATTATATTACAAGGATGATAAATGAAGCACTGATTATGACCAGAAACAACTATAAAAAGTATTAAAACTTAACAAAGTATTTGTACTAGAAATTTCATGACCTCTCCAAACTCATTAAACCATTCTGTTTAAATTAAAACTGGATATACTCTTCAGGCTTTAACATTCAGAATGTAGGGAACTGCACTCATTAACACTATTCACAGATTTAACTGAGCACATTCATAAAAACTATGACAGGCAAGTATTTTACTTGCTAATTGCTGGGTAGTTATGATTATAAATGGCCTTGAAGTGTAATCTTTCAAAAAAAAGGGGGGAGGGGAAACAATATACCCATATTCCTTTAACCACTGTGCTTGGCAAATATTTAAGCTGTCTCTTTCATGAGTTTGCAGATTGCTCCAGGAACAACAGCCAAGTAAAACGCTGCAGAGAAAATACATTTCAGAGTTAGTTTCAAAGTAGCAAGCTTAAGAGAAAACACTAAAAATATAAAAGAAAATGTCATAAAAGAGAATCAGAAAAGATACTGCAATATGCTCCCCTATACTGTTTTCTGGCCCAATATAATTTTCTGAACTATTTATGGTTGGAATCCTACATTCATTCAGCTGAAGATATATTGAACTGACATTAGTTACTCTGAGTTATTTACTCGGGCTTATTTATCAGTAAGCACTTTTAGAATTGGATTTTGAAATAAAAATAAATGAAATTATGTATAGTATTAAGAAAGGATGCGGTGGCTCAGTGTCTAAGACACTGAGCTTGTCGATCAGACAAGTTCGAATCCCTAGCACTGAGTAACAGAGTGAGTCCCCATTACTTGTCCCTGCTTCTGCCAACCTAGAAGTTTGAAAGCATGTAAAAATACAAGTAGAAAAATAGGGACCACTTTGGTGGGAAGGTAACAGCATTCTGTGTACCTTCAGCATTTAGTCATGCCAGCCACGTGACCATGGAGACGTCTTTGTACAGTGCTGGCTCTTTGGCTTTGTAATGGAGATGAGCACTGCTCCTTAGAGCCAGAAATGAGTAGCACGTATGTGCGAGAGGAACCTTTTGTCAACTCATAAAACATTTTCTATACACGTTTTATAGTTGGCAACAGAATGAAGGGGGGAGTTTCAAAAAGCAGGCAGCAGTGTGGAATCGAAAGTACATTCCATTCATATTTTCATCAGAGAGTGATTACATGACTGAAGCTTCTGCCGCACAAAAATCTAATTGGAGAGCATGATTGATGACTCTTGGCTATGGACATGTTTTGTTGGAGAATATGAATTATGATACACCCAGAGGGGTGGGGGGGAAAGCAGCGTCAAGGATGACAGTAAATTACGTGTCTCAGAGTCGGTGCACAGATCATGCCGAGGTGTTCTTCCAATAAATCCTTTGAAGTTTTGGGAGTGTGGCTCAAGACTCATGATTTAATTGGGGTAACTGCCAGAATCCTGACACCTTTACCTTTACATAGTATTAAGAAAACATTATGTAAAATAGCAAGTTTGTTTATGGCTTTTTCAAAATTCTGCCCTTTCTTCAAGGATCACAGATTAAGTTCATAGTTCTCCAGCTTCTGTTTTTATCCATACAATACATGTACAATAATGCGGAAGATAAGCATGAGAATATATGTGACTATCCCAAGGTTAGCTACTGAACACAACAGGTAAACAAGTCTGACACTAACCAGGCAGTCTATATTTTAAGTGGTAATGAAGAATGATTTGAACTCCATATGTCATTAACTGAAGAAGCAATAGGTTTGGGCTGGGGAATGGTGGATTGAAAGGCAAATGGTTAAATTGTACAGTCCTGGTTGTCCAGCATTGTATTTAACAGCAGGGAAAAATAAGTATAAAGGATTGTAAACCCATTAGTGAAGTCCAGTGTGGTACAACCAGAAATACTATACAGTATATAGCTCTGGATCTCCAATCTCAAAATAAAATACATCAGTGGTATGCCTGATCTGAACTTCTACAGATGGTTTGTAGCTTTCACATTGTAGCTTCCAAATTTTCAGCCCTTTGAAGAAGGCAACTCTTAGAATTACAATAAGGATCACTAATTAAATTGGTTGACAGAAGAGTTGGAGCAGTGTTTTTTTTAAAAAAAACAAAAACAAAACATAGCTTTTCACCATACATTTCTTTATTTATTACCAAATTCATTAATTATGGCCAGAATCACCAATGAGATAAGGAGAATTTTGCAAATTTTAGAAGACATATCAAATCTTTGAGTCATAACAATGAAACAGAACCCCAGTTTTAGAGACTGTATGCAATTGAATATTCATAGTTTAGATACAGAATTGGGAAGTCCTATTGCCTTAATGCTTTCCTTGTTAGCTTCCCCAAAACCAGTTGGTTGTAAATCCAACACTGAATTTGATCTTTGATCTGACCCAGTAGTAATATATTTGAAAATATATTAATATATGATATCCATGTAGGTGTTACTAATGAATTTGTTACTGAAACCTCTGCTGCAGATTGTTACTGAAATCTATTACTGTGCTACTGCAGGCAAATGATTCTAACTAGCTTATATAGTCTAATACAATACCAATAAATGAAGAACACTGCCTCCCACTTAGCAGCTAACAAAATATCCCTAACTATTAAAAATGTCCATGTTTTTTTGAGCACCACTCTCTCTTAACTCGGGAAAAGTATTCTTATACTTAAGCATGCAATCCTTCGGTCCTAAAATTCTCAGTGAAAAGCTTTCCAAAAAGTTTTGTGGGGTAAGAATAATCTCACGTCAGAGGCTGTTCCAAAAGAAGGGAGCTCTAACTGAAAATATTTCTGTCATGACTTTATCCAATAATAATCAACCCACTGGTTTGCACACAGAAGCAAATAACCAACCAATGGAACAAAAGTGTTGTGTAATTGTAGCATTTCACACTCTTTATAAAGTGTGTAGTTTTATGTTCTATCAATCAAGGCCTCAAGAACAGTCCTACATAGAATAACTTATTGTAGTCTAGCATGAGACTTAAGTGGGCAGTATAGAAATGTGCTAAAGTTAAGTTTGAATCATCTATAAGCAGTTGACATCTGAATCAACAGCTACTCCATCTTTAGTGGAATAATTGAGGTGGTTTTTTACCATCCAGACCCTAACATAGAAGCTAAGCCAAATTACAAGTTTTTCCAAATACTCAGCAGATCTGAATAACACCACAAGATAATATCAAAATAGGGAAATTATGTTAAAGATCTATAAATAAAAATTATTATAACTATATCTCTAGATCTATAGCTATCTGTACATCTATATATCTATACTCATAGATCTATAAATTTATAATAGTATATCTATATTCTATAGATATAGATCTCAACATAATATCAAAGAGCTAAACTCATGCTGGAACGTGCAAGAGAAATGATCTAATATGCATAAGAAACATTTTGTTTTGTATTAAATGTTAATTGATTTTAAAGCAGAAAGAGAGCCACAAGAGAGCTTTTGTGATATAAAGTTTGTCCACATAAAACATTTCTGATATACAATGGTGTATCAAGTAGAGAAGATAGGGAGCTGTTACCTCAACCACATAAGCAGATCAGAAATGTCTGTATCATCATTGTAATAGCGGCTGTCATATAATTAAGCTTGACAGATTATAATTTCATGGAAATATTACAACAGCAATACTCTCATCAATCTCCTACATTTGTGCTACACTCTTGAGGCTACTTACCCATTGCTAATGCAACTAAATTCACTGAATCTAATCCAGTGTAGCATTGTGGTCTTAATATATCATCAACAAGCAATAATTCATCAACATTAAACAATATGGCTAGACTCATACAACTTACCTTTTATTAAATGAACCCAGCGAGCAAGCTCTTGGTAGATTCAGCAAGATGAGAACCTTTTATTAGTTATAGCTTTGGAAAAACAATTTGGCTCTTCCATTTGAGAATTACCTCAGGCGCTCACTAAAGCAAATTCTTTGTCTGACAGCAAAGCCACATAATACAGCCTATTTCTAACTCCAAATTTATAAGAGCACAGGGCATAACATTGGTCACCAGAGGCATTCGTAAGGCTTCCTTCCTAACATAACAAACCATCAATATTTGCACAGCCAAAAGGTCCTGTGCTGAAGGCACAATTTTGCCATTCCCTGTGGCCCAAGTGCTGTAATGCCAGTCGTGGCAGAGTTTGCTTGGGGAGAAAAGTGGCAATAGATATTGAGGCATGACAGACTTCAGAGGCAATTTTATTCTGTTGATGTATGAATGTAATAAAGGCTTTCATTTAGAAGCTTGAGTAAAAGGAAAACTCCCTTCAGCTTTTCCCTCTCATCTGCCCCCTGTTTGTATTTATTTCGACTGTGCAAAGCATTTGAAAAAGATGCCTCATAATGTGCAGCAATGTGACTAAATCACCTGCTTTGAATCATTAAAGCATCAGCATTTTTTTTTTTTCAAGGCTTACATAGCTGTTTCAGAGGCTGGGTGTTAGTGACAGTTTATAGACATGTTGGTGAAAATTCCTCTTCTATATTTCTTTCCTACTCTTTTCTCCAACCAAAGAATAGAAGCACAGCTCGATACCATACTAGACAACCCATGACCTGTTCAGTCATCATTTTAGAGATATTTCCTTACTAAAGAAAGGAAAGAGAAACAGAATGACCCCAGGCAGGCAAGGTATCAGGAACGAGCACACTTTCAACATCCTTTTGGCTTTCCCATTAAGTTTCCTTGTAGGAAACAGGGAATGCTTGCTTGCCTAGTTTCTTCCTTCCTTCTTTCCTTCCTTCCTCCCTCCCTCCCTCCCTCTCTCTTCTTTCCTTCTTGAGATGCCAGGTATCTTAGGAAATGACAAGCATGTGAAAATCTGTCCTGGAACTAAACTGGATGTGGAATCTCGTCCTCCCAATGAAAGATCCACCCTGAAAGAAAGAAAAAAACCCATTAGATTCTATTCTAAAAATCAATTGTAAAGGTAAAGCAACATAAAACAATGGAAGAAACTGAAGTTTACTAAAAATTATTTCCTTCACGTTGTTTGTTACGGTAAGTTTCATCCTCTCAGTGTTGGGGGCCTAATATAAACTACTTCTAAAAACTGTCATAGATTTCTAATTGTGGAGTTACAAATTCTATTTGCAAAGGATGGATAACTAGAGATGGGCAACATATTTTATGTCAAAGAAGGACCATAATTTCCAATACTATAAATTTTCAACATTGCAATTGCATTATTGTCCTGTGACTTCTGAGTCGTTGCTTTTTAAAAAACAAAAAAACCCCCCCTTCCAGATAAGCCAATACAACTGCCAAAATTAGTCATGTCTTTGCATTCCACTAGGTGATATGGAAAAGGAATGTTGGGAGGGGAGGAAGCAGTTAAGTATACAGCCAGATAAAGATGAATTAAATATTTAATTATTTAGCTATTTATTTATTAAACGTATATGCCACTCATCTTGCCAAAAAGTGACTTGTTACAACTTGTATTTTAAATAACAGTATCCTGAGTTTTGACCCAAAATTGCTTTTTCAAGAGGCAACTAGACTGTTCTTCCTTGAAGACATGTTGCTTCTCAACCAAGAAGCTTCTTCAGTTCTGAAGTTGGGACAACCATGGCCTGGTCCCCATCCTTTGAGGCTTGGAGCCCCAGCTGTGGAGAAAAGAGGAATCAGGCCACATGAGTGGTGGGCTGGCACACACACATGTGCATGCAGCTCAACTCATGTAGTGGAGCTGCACATGCATGCACTTGTGCACTGGCCAGCCATTCACATGAGTTGAGCTGTGCACGTATGTGTGTGTGTGTGTGTGTGTGTGTGTGTGTGCCAGAGGGTTGGGGACCCCTGACCTGGATGACTGAGAATCTCCATAGACATATCCTGAATTTTGATTTCTTTTTAATCACAAAATTATCAATAGATGACAACATGAAAAGAAAAATGGCTTTTGTTTTTAAGTGCACAACAAAATTCGAACGGTTCTGCTAAAGTAGATATTGAAATATCAGATCTCATTCTCTGTGTTCCAAATGCCATCTGCATAATGATTCTCTCTCATGTTAAACTAATACCAATTGTAGTTAGCAAAGGATTGTCTTCTTGTTCACAGGGATACATTCACAGTATTTAATCAATTAAAAATATTCTAACATTCAAATGTCCTATTTGAAGCTTTCGCCCTCCAAACTGACATTGTCCTGAATGATGGAGTTAACATCACTTGACAGATATCCAGGAGCCATTAATTTAAACTTTCAGTTTTATCTCATGGCCTGTGAATTTTATTATGCCTTCAGGACCAAAGGGAAGCGAATAAATAATCCTGTTCCTCATTGTGTATTTTTCCCTTCCAAATAAAAGAGGTAATTTGCAAGTTTTCCTCAATTTCAATCCAGTTGCATTCTTGGTTTACACAAATCCTTTTAAAAGTGAGTAAAATGAAATTAGAGCTGTATTTATACATTTTTTGCACTACTTCAGGATTTATTTTTGAAAATTGGTAAACTCTTCTTCCAATTTATATTGAATAAGTAGACCCAGCTGAATAAATGCATTGGGATAAAAGTTGAACTTCCTTTGTATGTTTAAAATTATAAGGAAAATAACACGAAAATAAGCAGACTAGACATTGGGAATAAGGCAGCCATTTATAAAGATGTCTAAAATATGTTCCTGATCAAAGGTTCCCAAAATCAATTTTTGGTGCTACATATTTGCAGAAAAATTTAATGGTAAGAAAGAATGCAGACTATGTATTGTATTAAATACATAAGGCATCTTATAGATTTGCAAAAGCAAACTGGTCACTAGAGAAATAAAGTTTTACCAAAAAATGAATAGTTTGCAACCATTATAGTTGTATTTTTTAAAAAAACATACTTGTGGCATTGCAGTTTTTAAACAATCAATATAGTGAGTCCAGCTAACATGCAGCATTTGCTTTTTAAGTATGAAAATTCTATTTCTATTCATTTGTTCATAAATGTGAGGAAATTGATTGCAATTTTTTTATTTAAGAAATATATTGAAGTGAATATCTTTGATTTATGAGATTAGGAATGCATAATTAAAGGCTGGTTACAGAATGTTATAGGAACAGTGAATAAATAAAGCATGTGACAAATTAAATGGAATGATTAGCAAATGGCTAAAGTAAGGAGTAAAGAAAAGCTTTTGTGATATTCCCTTAGTTATTTAGTGTATGTACCAGAGGTGGTATTCAGCAGGTTCTGACCAGTTCTGGAGAACCGGTAGCGGAAATTTTGAATAGTTTGGAGAACCAGCAAATATCAGTTAATCTGACACAAAGTGAATAACAACAATCTTTTTTTTTCTTACTTGTTCATGTGGACAAGTAAACTCTGATTTAAGCATATGCAATGAGATTGAGCCACATAGGACTCTATGGGTTAAAACCAACATTTGGAAACCTATAGCAGTGAAGAGCTTGAGGAACAGGTGTGATATACTGAGTGATGCCCTATGCCAGCACACGAGTCACTGCCTTTCAAATCAAGTGGAACTTCATAGAATCATAGCACTGGAAGGAACCTTGGACGATTTCTAGTCCAAACCCATGCTCAAAGCAAGAGTCCTTGTTCCATCCCGAACAAATGGTTGTCCAATCTTTTCTTGAAAACCTTCAGTGAAAAAGCACTCATGATTTTGAAAGGCAAGCTGTTCCATTGATTAATTGTTCTCACTGTCAGGAAATTTTTCCTCAGTTCCAGTTTGGATTTCTCATTAATAAGTTCCACTCATTGCTTCTTGTCCTTTCCTCAGGTGCTTTGGAGAACAAATTGACACGGCCTTCAAGTATTAAGAAGATCACATCTCCCCTGTGCTTTCTCTTCATTAGGCTAAATATACTTACTTCCCTTATGTAGTTATCATACTGTCTAGCCTACAGACTCTTATTGCTATGAACTAATAAAACGCTTAAATAAAGTTTTATCAAACCTTTAGAAAATAGCAGGGTTCTAGTCCTGCACTTCTGATTGGCCGATAATAGCGATATTGGATTAGTCCGTTCAGGAGAATCTGATTGGCTGTTAACGAGCCACTCTCATTGGTTAAAGGGGTTAACACTCCACGTTTCTCATTGGTTACTAGATCAGCAGCTTTCCTATAAAAAGGCTGCTGCTGCCCTATGTTTTTTTGCTCTGTTCAGAATGATTAATAAAGAGTTGAAGTTCACTGTTCACCGTCTCGTCTCTGTTCCTTGCGCCAATGCACAGAACTTAACACTGGCGACGAGGATGGGATGCAGAGACGTCAGAGCTGACTGAACACTACAGAGCACCAAACAGAGCACGTGGCTGAAGGCGCATCAATGACAGAAACCATGTTCAGCGGCACCATACCACCCGCTCCATTCGACCCGGCACAAGAAGACTGGGACTCATACATGGACCGGTTCCAGATGTTTCTGGAGACGAACAACTTGAAGGATGCCACTACTGGGAAAAAGTGAGTGGTATTCCTAACTCACTGCGGACCTGCCATTTTTAAGATGGCTAAGGCACTGGCGAAACCGGCTGAGGTGAAATCCATGGACTGGGACATCCTCGAGCCCCTCCTATGGGCCCACTATGCACCTACCGTACCAACGCTTGTCCGAAGACATGAATTTTACCAGAGAGACCAGCGGAAAGGAGAAAGCGTTGCAGATTTCATCGCGGATCTCCGGAACCTGGGAGGCCTCTGCAGGTTCGCTGACCTTGAAGAAGCTCTAAGGGACCGAATAGTTCTGGGTTTAGATGCACCTCACGTGCAAAGTAAGCTGATGGCGAAAGGTGACATCAGCCTTGCAGATACCATCGCTGACGCTACTGCAGCAGAAACAACCAGGAAGTCGGCTGCCCGAATGCACCGCACCAACGCCCCACTCCGCCAACTCGCTGGCGAAACCTCACCTCGCCTAGAGGGACATACAACAGCAACCCACCACGAGGACCTCGAATCGTCATCAGAAAGTGATGAGGAAGAGGTCAACCGGCTCCGGTCTGAACGAGACCAATGCCACCAGCGTAATCAGAGACTGCAGCATCAATGTGCAGGTTGTGGGGCAAACTACCCACGATCAGACTGCAAATTCCTCGACACGCTCTGCCATGTTTGTGGAAAGAGAGGCCACATCGGAAAGGTCTGTAGAACCAAACAAGGATCCAGCCCATTTCAGAGGGGGACCAACTACTGCCAAAACACAGGAAATCATCCTGTGAGTCGGGAACATTTGAACCTACAGAAATAAACCACTAGCCAATTCAACAAAATGAGAAGAGGCACACCAAACCATTACAATTGGTCACACCTCATCATTAGATGCAAAGAAAATCCGAGTGAAGGTCGCCATCGAAAACCAGCCCTGCGTGATGGAAGTCGATTCAGGATTGTCTCTCTCGATGGTTTCCTGGAAGACCCTTAAACAATTAATCCCTGCCGTCCGGCGGCAAGACCTCAGAACCCAAAGAATCATACTCAAGGATTATCAGGGAAACCGAATTCCGGTCGTTGGATCCAGCATAGTCCAGGTCTCATTCAAAAAGCGTAATGCATCTTTACCATTGACCGTCGTCGACCGTGATCGGCCTAGCTTGTTAGGCCTTCAATGGTTTGCTCCACTTGGGATCGAGGTAGCCGGCATTCACCAAACCAGCAGCGACGACTGGGAGGAGGCCCGCGTCCAGGAATTCCAGGACGTCTTTGCAGACAAACTAGGTGAGTACAAGGGGACCCCGATATCATTTAACCTTAACCCTGAAGTAGCCCCTACCCGCATTAAGCCTCGTCAAGTACCTTTTGCCCTTAAACCAAAGATTGACGAGCAACTTGATAAATTAATAGCCCAGGGTGTTTTAGAACCAACAGACCACGCTCCTTGGGAAACCCCAATCATAACACCCATCAAACCGGATGGATCGTTAAGGATTTGTGGGGACTACCGTGCCACCCTGAATCACGCCCTTCAACAGAACGCTTACCCAGTGCCGGTGGTACAACACTTCCTCCATTCCCTGGGGGGCGGAAAAGTCTTCGCTAAATTGGATTTAGCACAGGCGTACCAACAACTGCCTGTAGATAAAAAAACAGCAGAGGCACAAACAATCATTTCACACCGAGGCGCCTTTAAGTGCAACCGACTCCAATTCGGAGTTAGTGTAGCCCCAGGGATTTTTCAGAGTTTGATGGAGAGACTCTTACAGGGGATAAAAGGGGTCATACCATACTTTGATGACATTTTAATTGCTGCCCCAAATAGAGAAATACTAAAGGAGCATCTTAAACTGGTTCTCCAGAAATTTAAAGACTCCGGCCTTAAGGTTAAGAAAAATAAATGTCAACTGTGTACAGATAAAGTAGAGTTCCTGGGGTACCTAATCGATAAACAAGGCATTCACCCCACCAATAGCAAACTAAAAGCAATCAAGAATGCCCCAAGACCCAGAAAAAAGACTGATCTCCAAGCTTTCCTGGGGCTCATTAATTTTTACAACATCTTCCTGCCCCACAAAGCGACCGTAGCTGAGCCCCTACATAGGCTCCTTGACAAAAAAGCAACCTGGGTCTGGGGGCACCAAGAGGAGCACGCGTTCCGACAAGTGAAAAACCTATTAACTTCAGATGTTGTTTTAATGCATTATAACGAGACTTTGCCTTTAACAATTACATGTGACGCATCACCATTTGGAGTAGGAGCCATTTTGAGCCATGTGTTACCAAACGGTAGTGAAGCCCCTATTGCCTATTTTTCAAGGACTCTATCAAAGGCTGAACATAACTATAGTCAAATCGATAAAGAGGCTCTTGCTGTTGTATCTGCTGTGAAACGGTTTCATGAATATGTATATGGATGAGTTTTTACTATTGTTACCGACCACAAACCTTTGCTGGGGATTATAGCGGGAGACAAGCCAACCCCCTATATATTATCACCTAGATTGACTCGCTGGTCGGAGTTTTTGGCTGCCTACAATTATAGGCTGCAACACCGCCTGGGGAAAGCCATTCCCACGCTGACGCACTGAGCCGTGCACCACTTCCGGAAACTGTCAACGACCCAGCTCCAACCCTTATGACACTCCAGATTGAAATGCTATATTCACCGCCGCTAACAGCTAGAGATATCGCGATTGAAACAAAACACGATCCTATTTTAACACGAGTTCTTAGCTGGGTCAAACAGGGATGGCCAGTTGATCAAACCCCTGATGACTTCACCCCCTTCAAGAACCGGCAAACAGAACTTTTTCGCAAAAAGGCTGCATCCTATGGGGCGATAGAGTCATCGTCCCAGAGCGGTTACAACGAGCAGTATTAAAGACACTGCATGAGGGTCACCCCGGCATCGTGCGTATGAAAGCACTCGCACGAAGCTACGCATGGTGGCCGGGCATCGACAAACAGATCGAAGCCTGGGTAAAGACTTGTTTAAAGTGCCAGGAAGTTAGCAATGCCCCACCTAAAGCAACTCCAACAGAATGGGAAACACCCCGGGGACCGTGGTCCCACATCTACATTGACTTTGCGGGACCTACTAAGGGACATACGTTTCTCCTAACAGTGGATGCCTATTCAAACTGGCTCGAGATCCACGAAATGAAGAGTACTACAACCGAGTCCGTCATCCGGAAATTGAACAGGCTATTCGCGACGCATGGACTGCCAGACGTTCTGGTATCCGACAACGGACCCCAGTTTACCGCTCTACCCTTTGAACAATACTTAGCGGACCGGGGTATTTGTCATACGCTAACTTCGCCAGTGCACCCTGCGGCTAATGGAAGAGCCGAGCGCATGGTACAATTTGTTAAAAAAACCCTCTACAAAATGGACTATGGGGACATTGAAGATAAGATAAACAGAATACTCCTTCTCCAACACATCACTCCACACAGTGTCACCAACAAGACTCCAGCTGAACTATTAATGGGATGCAAACTCCGTTCCCACCTCGACCGGCTTCACCCGACTTACGAGCCAGAGAAACCCTGTGGATCTAGCGGAAAATGCCGCGAGTTCAAGATAGATGACTTAGTTTTCACCAGAAACCTTTCTGGCGAACCGTTGTGGGTCGAGGCAACTGTAATTCAAGCCACTGGACCCAGGTTGTACCGGGTGAAAACCTGCGACGGAAAAATATGGAAATGCCATATAGATCAACTTTGCTCAAGGCTACAACCTAGTTTCCATGACTCCAGTAACTCCCAAACTGAGGGGGGAGGGGATGTCGAAGAAACCAAATTTGAGATGGCGGAAAGCAGGAACGAAAGAAGTCAGCAATCGGGCATAACGAATGAAGAAGAATCAGGGAGGGGTGTGTCCTCACCACAAAGGAACACCTCAACAGAGGCAAGCCCACAAAGGCCAGAGGACAACAATGAGAACATTAGTGGCACCAAGTCATCCAATGAGGAACCACCGACACCCGACTTGCCCAAAAATGTCCCGCCAAAACCGGGTTACAGACAGGAACCGGTGGGACAGCGTAAATCCAATAGACAGTCAAAACAACCTTCATACCTCAGAGATTACGTCACCGCACCCCCTAAATGGAACCCGGGGGGAAGGAGTGTTATGAACTAATAAAACGCTTAAATAAAGTTTTATCAAACCTTTAGAAAATATCAGGGTTCTAGTCCTGCACTTCTGATTGGCCGATAATAGCGATATCGGATTGGTCCATTCAGGAGAATCTGATTGGCTGTTTACGAGCCACTCTCATTGGTTAAAGGGGTTAACACTCCACTTTTCTCATTGGTTACGAGATCAGCAGCTTGCCTATAAAAAGGCTGCTGCTGCCCTAGGTTTTTGCTCTGTTCAGAATGATTAATAAAGAGTTGAAGTTCACTGTTCACCGTCTCATCTCCGTTCCTTGCGCCCATGAGCAGAACTTAACACTTATCATCTTTGTTGCTCTTCTCTATATTCTTTCTAGGGTCTCAGCATCTTTTGCATATCACAGTGACCAAAATTTGATGCAGTACTTCAAGTGTGGCCTCACCAGTGCAGCATAGCGCAGTATTAATAACTATTATAAAGTATAACGTAAGAGTGATCTTTAAAGGCAGTTGATATAAAATACGCCACAGCAGTCCAATTGTTTGGCGGTGAAAGCAGAGGTGGTATTCAGCAGGTTCTGACCAGTTCTGGAGAACTGGTAGTGGAAGTAGTTCAGAGAACCGGCAAATACCACTTCTGACTGGAGATTTTACAGTATCCTTCTTCTACCATGCCCACCAAGCCACGCCCACAGAACCAGTAGTAAAAAATTTTGAATCCCACCACTGGATGAAAGCCTTAAACCCATTCAAAACCAGTCTACCTTACAGCCACGAAGGAGTTCTATAACTGTTGCATCAAAGAACATGACCCAATTAATCCAATCACTTTGCAATGTGGAATTAATAGAAGAATCTGTAAAAAAAAAAAAAACTGGATGTACTGAATCAGACAGAGGAAGTAGCTATTCATAAACCCAGCCCATATTACTTAAGATGAAAAGAACCAGCAGCAAAGCTTATACATAGCATTACTCTGGAATTCATTTTGACAACAGTTTGTGGAATATAACTTTATTACCTGATTCACATATAACACTAAAGTATAAATCAGAAGACAAATCCAAAATGACAAAGTGTAACAGGGAAGCAGAAACATTGACAAGTTGAAATATTAAAAAAAAAAAAAACCCACAATGATCTAGGAACAAAATGTAACAAATTGTAAGGCCCATAATAATTAACTGTAACAGGACACTTTTAAATTAACTTAATAGCATTTAGATAAAGCTTTAAAACACATACTTTTACCTTTCACTCAAACACAGACAGGTCTATCAGACTTAATGTAAGATCTGTACTTCAAAGCTAAATTCTTTTCATGAATAAGACTTCTCATGCTATGAGCTTCTTCCCTCAAACATGTCCTTTTTTGCCTTTTCTTTTCTCATCTAACTCTATAACTGAAGCTAAAGATATTCCTGTGAGCTAGGTAATTTGCACCTATTTCAAGGTAATCATTTGGGGCACTTGGACCTAAAGTGTGTTATCCAAGATAGCCTTTTCAAGTGACATTGGGGCCTAGGTCCTCTGGAATTAATTGTATCCATCTAGGTAGAAATTTTCTCCTGTTCATCCTTATCCAGGAAGGAATTATGGCCAGCATATGAGAGATATTACCTGACCATATTATGTGATTTACAAAATCAGAAAAAAAGTTTAGAAATTGCTGTAGTTTTCAGTAGTCTTCAAGAACAAGTATGCAGAGAACATACTGCAACCTAAAAATGCGGTGATTCAGACATGGACCACTGCATCCATATGATCTATCTTCTGCAGACGCAATTAGTCTTCCATCAGTTCCCTGTCATCCATTTCCTTTATATTTTCATATAGTAGTCAAGTTGGGAAAGGATATGTCACTTTTTAAAGGTTTCTGTCTCACAATTTCTATACAGACAGCTTAGCAACTTCCTAGTCATTACCTCCCATTGAAGCTTCTGTCAGCGAACAAACAAACCACTTGTAAGGAAACAGGAATTAGATGGCAAATTTTTAGAATAGACTCTTGACAATTTGATAGTTATTAAAAGCCTACCTGCTTCCCACAGATAAAATAATTGAAATTACTTAATATACTATATATTTGGTGCCAAAGAATGATGACAGCTATGCCAGAAATTTAACCATATTAGACAGGTCTCATCGAGGAGCCAAACGAAGAGTATCTGTCCCATAAACAATATGGTGAAGCATAATTTGTAGAAAACCATACTGGATTGGACATCACCCTGGTCTTCAAAGTTTGTGCTAGATATTGGGGTTCCTGGAAATCTGGTGACAAATAGGCTAAGGGACTCAATTATTGGCTGAGCTCCAGGGACTGTAGTGTAGGAATTTAAGAAGAAATGTTTGTGCATTGGAATATCAGAAAGAAACAGCATTTGCCTGTAAGAAAGAATTGGTGGAACTACAAAACAAAATAATAGAAAAGGAAGGAGCTAAAATATTCTGAAACTTTAGAATTCATAGAGAGAAATATCTGCTACAGTAGTTGATAATAAAGACAAGGCAGTCGGGATAATGGATGTAGCAGTACCTGGAGATAGCAGAAGAGAAGAGAAAGAATATCAAAAAATACAAAGACCTTGTAAAGAGAAGTAGAATATTTGGCAAAATAAAGCATAATAGCACCAATGCATTGGATGCCTTGGATGCAGTATCACAATATCTAGAGCATTACTCAAATGCCATCAGCATTGACAAAACCACCATCAATTAATTGCAAAATGTAGCTTTACTTGGTAGAGCTTGCATCCTGCAAGCGATACCTGTAATATTATTAAACAACAAATGCTGCCTATGCTGTGTCCATGGGAAGGACTTGATAGGTTACTAAAAATGTCAAATTCAGTCAAAACATCTGACTGACTGTGCCACCAACCATAATAATGCACAGCAAATGTTGGTGATTTAGGATCAGTCCAAACTTTATTTAAAAGCCCAAGAATTATCCAAACATATGAGATACATAGTTTGCACATTTTGTCATTTAACTCGTCTCATAACATACTCCACAGATATCCATGTTATCGTAAACAATGACCAGGAAAATGCATTTAATAAACACTTGTGAGTACTATACATACACACACACACACACACACACACACACATATATCAATGATTGGAAAGTCTGGAGATGCACAGTATATTAGCATTAAATTCCTGTTAACAAGGGGTCAGAATCTCAACACTACATGCTAGTGCAAAGCTTGCAAGGGTACTTCAAATTCCCACAATTATCCTAGCCTTTCCCAAACAATCTTTGTATCACTCTTATAGCGCCCTTTGTCTCCAAAGACATCTAAACAGGTCTTTAGCTTTTATCCAGAGAACATAAAGCCTTTTAAGAAAGTCCATCCATCTCTTATTTCTTGTGACACCAGCACATTAGGGCTGCCTGTGTCCAAGAGAACTATATTAAAATGGTTGTCTTCCTGCATTTTTCATGCTGCTCCCTGTAGAATTGTCACTTGAGGGTCAAATTGGAACTCATTCAACCAGAGCTGCAGTAGTGACAGCATCCAGAGTCAGGTCAGTTTTATTCCAGAGGTTTTCAAGGCAGACATTTAAAGTTTAAGATACAGTCTTACTAATCTGCATTCCTTACACTGTGCATTATTGCAGTATTCTTAATTTAGCTCTGTTCTGACAGAGAATTAGTTTATTCTATTTAAAGTTATCTATACCACAGTTACATTTTCAGTAGACATGTCCATTGCTTAGTGCTGCAATCTTATATGCATTCAATCAGAAAAAAATCAGTTTAATTCAATGGGACGTATTGTCTTGTTAGTACAGAAGTGATGCTTCAATTGACTTATTGCTATTAGTGAACCTAAGATTTAAGGCTGAACTGAATAGTTGGACACAATTGCAGTTTACTAACTACATAATTCAGTTAATATTGCTGTGGTGAAAGTTGTAATTTTCTCATTTCTCGCTATAACAGTTAAATATATTTTTTTAAATATATTTATTTTAATTTATTATTTAAAACAGGACTAGTAGACAAGAAATAGAATAATACTTTTCAATTTTCTGTTGCTTTCTCCCCAAGAATTGAACTGAAATTACAGTTTTACAGCTGAAAAAGCTTGCTTCAGAATATAAAAGCTTAAGAGTTAGAACTGTGCAATGGTCAGAGAAACATGCCTGCTGAGTTTCATTTTGAATTGCTATTTGTATGGAAAGAGAGATATCGGAAAGATTTGATTAATTCAGAGATTCAGCTGTTAGCAATGTGGCTACAAGGACATATAGCTTCAGAGATGAGGTCTCAAAAGACGCAAGGGAAGATACTGTTTACTTTGAACTATTTATTTAGTTGATGTAGCAACAAATTACCACCAATGCTTATACATCAGCAACAGGAGGGTACATCAGAGGTGGTATTCAGCAGGTTCTGACCAGTTCTGGAGAACCAGTAGTGGAAATTTTGAGTAGTTTGAAGAACCGGCAAATACCATCTCTGACTGGAGATTTTAAGTATCCTTCCCCTGCCATGCCCACCAAGCCACACCCACAGAACTGGTAGTAAAAGATTTGAATCACACCACTGGGGTACATCTATCTAACATGAGGCAATTCCAACTTTAGTTTCATATGACATTATACTTGTTTTATTTGGGCGGTGGGTCCCAAGGAGAGACAAGACTCGTAGTAGTGAACAACAGCTCTTGATTAAGCAACCAGATACTGAGACAAAAACCCTAGCTGTGGCAGCTCTTTTTATAGAGCTGGCTGTGGCTAGGCAGCCTATGACAGACTTTTGAGCTTGCCGCGCTTGGTTTTACCCAATCGCGACAACCCTTATGCGAGCCAATCAGGATTGCTTTATATTGTCCAATCACGGCCCGGCTCTTCTGGACCAATAGGAATGCAGGCCTACAAGCCTGTTGGTATGGAACACCCCTCCCCTCTTGGGGCGGGATAACGTAGTCTCGCAAGTAGGTGGGTCTTCGTACCTGCCTACTAGACTTGTGCAGTTCACAATGTCTCTCTCTGTTCGCCATCGGGTTTGGACAGGTTCCGCGTCACTCTCAAGCTACTCGATGGAACTGCCTGGAAGGGTGAGCTGGTCCTGTAGCTACGACTCCCACCTGGTGATTCTGGGTCGGTTGAGTCATTTGCTCTGTTGTTCCCGCCTGGGTTCTCTGGGCTGGTAGAGCTTGTCTGGCTGCTGCTTCCAGGTGAAGTACCTGTCTGCCACGAATCCCTTTTAGCTGGTAAGTATTGTTGGTTTTTATTTAATATGTGTGTGGGGTGTTCTGCTTGCACAGGTGTCAGTTCTTCTTCTGAACTTGATGTTTCTCCCCCCCCCCCCAATTCCTTGGTTAGAGTCTATGAGGGGGAAAGTGGCCAGCCTGGATCTTAGTTGGTCAATATGACGTTTCCACGATCTCCCATCGGTGGTCTTGAGCAGGTAGGAGCAGGGGCCTGTGATTTGGGTGATTTTTGCAGGGAGCCAAAGTGGGTCCCTCATAAAGTTTTTGGCAAAAACAGTGTCTCCTACCTTAAAGGCGCGGTGCTTGCTGCTGGAGCCAAGCAGTTTTTCTGGGGTGTAAGCAGGGTGCAGGCAGTCCAGAAGTGACCTAACTCTTCTGCCCATTAGCAGTTCTGCTGGGCTCTTGTTGGTAGTGGTGTTCGGTGTGATGTGTTGTAGGAGAAGCATCTTGGAAACTTTCTCGTGGATATTGCCCTGTTCCATTTTTTGAAGAGTTTTTTTTTGTAAATTGAACCATGTGTTCAGCTCTACCATTCGCCGCCAGGTGAGCTGGCTATGTCAATGTGTGGTGGATAACGCGGTCTGCCAAGTATTGTTCAAAAGCCAAGGCAGTAAATTGTGGACCGTTGTCAGATACTATCACATTTGGCAGACCATGCATGGTGAAAAGTTTATTTAATTTCTTGATGACAGCTTCCGTGGTGGTTGTCTTCATTTTACTCACTTCGAGCCAATTCGAAAAAGCATCAAGAGTGATTAAGAAGGTATGCCCCTTGGTCGGCCCTGCGAAGTCAATATGGATGCGCGACCAAGGGCCTCTGGGTGTCTCCCATTCTAATGGTGGTGCTTTTGGAGGAGCAGAGCGAGTTTCTTGACATACAAGTGGTGACCCAGGTTTCAATTTGCTTGTCCATGCCTGGCCACCAAGCATAGCTCCTGGCCAGGGCTTTCATACGTACAATACCAGGGTGCCCGTCTTGCAGCAAGTCTAAAACTTTTTTCTGTACCTTCTCCGGTATTACTACCCGATCTTCCCACAACACGCAACCCCTTTGTGAAAAGAGTTCAGTTTGTCAGTTTTTAAATGGTTTAAAAAGTTCATTTGACTCCTTTTCTGGCCATCCCCTCTCCACCCAGCTGAGAACTTGCGCCAAGTGTTTGTCCTTTCTAGTTTCGTGGGTGATGTCTTGCATGGTTACTGGTGGCATGGGTATCATTTCAATTTGCAATATTGGTAATGTGGGTGCTGGGTCATCCTGCGAGTCTGGCAAGGGGGAGTGACTTAATGCATCAGCGTGCGAGATAGTCTTGCCTGGGTGATGTATCAATTGGTAATTATAAGCGGCAAGAAATTCAGACCATCTTGTCATTCTAGGTGACAGGATGTGTGGAGTGGGTTTGTTACCCACCAAGATGCCAAGTGGGGGCTTATGGTCTGTAATAATGGAAAATGTCCTACCATAAATGTATTTGTGGAATCTCTTTACTGCGGAAACAATGGCAAGGGCTTCTTTGTCCAGCTGGCTGTAGTTCCTCTCTGGCTTGGACAAAGTTCTGGAAAAGAATGCAATGGGAGCTTCTGTTCCATTCGGCAAAATGTGGCTCAGGATGGTGCCAACCCCGAAGGGTGATGCGTTGCAAGTGACAGTCAGTGGTAGTGTTTCATTATATTGAATGAGGACTGTGTCTGAAGTCAAAAGATTTTTTATTTGCTGAAATACGCACTCTTCTCATCGTCCCCATATCCAGGAAGCCTTTTTATCAAGGAGTCTATGCAGGGGTTCCATGACAGTCGCTTTCTGGGGTAGGAAAATGTTATAGAAATTAATGAGTCCGAGGAAAGCTTGGAAGTCCGTTTTGTTTTTTGGTCTGGGGGCGTCTTTGATGGCTTTTAATTTTTTGTCAGTAGGGTAAATTCCTTGTTTCCAAGAAATTCAAGAAATTCAACTTTTTCTGTATATAATTGGCACTTCTTTTTTACCTTGAGGCCAGCGTCTTTGAATTTTTGTAGGACCATCCTCAGTCATTTTTCCAATTACTTTTTTGTGGGGGCTACTACTAAAACGTCATCGAAATAGGGCACGACTCCTTTAATTCCCTGCAGCAATCTCTCCATTAGGCTTTGAAAAAACCCCGGGGCGACGCTGACCCCAAATTGGAGCTGGTTACATTTGAATGCCCCTCTATGTGTCACGATTATTTGGGCTTTGGCAGTTTCAGCATTGACCGGTAGTTGTTGATAGGCTTGTACCAGGTCAAGCTTTGCAAAGATTCTGCCACCTCCCAGTAAATGTAGGAGGTGCTGGACTACTGGCACAGGGTAGGCACTTTGCTGCAGGGCATGGTTGAGGGTGGCCTTGTAGTCTCCACAAATTCCCAGGGAACCATCTGGCTTGATGGGAGTGACAATTGGTGTTTCCCATCGGGCATGATCGATAGGTTCTAATACACCTTGTGCTATGAGCTTATTTAATTGCTCGCCTATCTTAGGCTTGAGTGCAAATGGCACTCGGCGTGGTTTGAGGCAGATGGGAGCGATGTCAGGGCTAAGATTAAAGGAGATTGGGGACCCCTTGTACTTGCCTAAGGTCATCAAAGACCTCTTGGAAGTCTTGAACGAGTGCTGCTTCCCAGTCTTCATCTTCTGTGTGGTTGATGCCTGCCATTTCGATTCCCAGTGGTGCGAACCATTGCAACCCGAGTGGGCTGGGTCAGTCTCTATCAACGATTGTGAGTGGTAGGATGGTGGTGTGGTCTTTGAAGGAGACTTTAAAATGTCCAGTGCCAGCGACCGGAATGCGGTTACCTTGATAGTCTCTCAATATTAGTTTCTGGTTGCTTAGCTCTTGGCGGCATATGCTGGGAATTAGTCATTTTATGGTCTTCCAGGTGACCATAGAGAGGGAGGAGCCGGAGTCAACTTCCATGGTGCAAGGTTGATTCTCGATGGTGACCTCAACACTTATCTTTCATGTGTCTATCGATGAAGCGTGGCTGATGATGACTGTTTGGTGCGTTTCTTCCCTTCTTGGTGCGTGGATGAATCTCTTGGGTCGGCTGTTTCGGCTCCATTGGCTGTCATTTGGGCAGTCCCGGTTTATGATAGGGGTGCCATCTATTCTCCTGTTCACTGTCAGAAGGGAATTCGATGTCACCATGGTGGGTGGATGCTGTGTGTTTTTCTGATGTAGTTATCATCTCGCTGGTGGATTGGCGGTCGGTTCCATTTGAATGCCACATTCGCACCGCTGACTTACGGGTGGCTTCGGCTGCAGTGGCTTCAGCTACGGCGTCAGTGAGGGAGATGTCTCCTTTTGCCATCAACTTGCTTTGGAGTGTTGGGTCTTTCAGGCCAAGGACGACTCGGTCGCACATGGCCTCGTCTAGATTGACGAATCCGCACAAGCCTCCTAGGTCCCTCAGGTCGGCTACGAACTCACCGATGCTCTCACCCTCGTGCTGGTCACACTGGTAAAAGTTATGCCTTCTGATAAGGATCGGTACAGCCAGAGCGTAGTGGTTCCGGAGGATGGGAGCTAAGTTGTCCCAATCCATGGTCTTGATATCAGCAGGCTTCGCGAGTGCCTTGGCCATTTTAAAAACGGTGGGTCCGCAGTGTGTCAGAAAGACCGCTCGCTTCTTGCTGCTGGTGGCATCTTTCAGGTTGTTTGATTCCAAGAACATTTGGAAACGATCAATGTAGGACTCCCAGTCCTCGCTGGCCGGATTGAACGGTGCGGGTGGCACAGCGCTGCTGGCCATCTTGCTGGTTGTCTTTGCGCTGTCTGCCACATGTTGGTCAGTTCTGTTGTCTCAGTATCCCACCTTCATCGCCAGTGTTCTATTCGGGCGGTGAGTCCTAAGGAGAGACAAGACTCATTGTAGTGAACAACAGCTCTTTATTAAGCAACCAGATACTGAGACAAAAACCCTAGCCGCGGCAGCTCTTTTTATAGAGCTGGCTGTGGCTAGGCAGCCTATGACAGACGTTTGAGCTTGCCGCGCTTGGTTTTACCCAATTGCGGCAACCCTTATGCGAACCAATCAGGATTGCTTTATATTGTCCAATCACGGCCTGGCTCTTCTGGACCAATAGGAATGCAGACCTACAAGCCTGCTAGTATGGAACAATACTGGTCTGGACAGTGTTGGAAATCAACAGAAAATACTAACATACTACTAATAAGAAAAAAGCTATTGCTGTGGGCTTCATCACCCCAAATATCTCTTAGTGACTTTATGCAAAGATTCTGCTTCAAGAATGACTGAGTAATCTTTATCACCTTTTATAAGAAGGATTGAAACAGGATTTACATGGAAAGAATTAACTGAGAAGAGACAAGGTTGGGACAGAGGTACAATTCACTTCTCCTCCTCCTCTTCCTCCTTCTCCTCCTCCTCCTTTTTCTTCCTCTTCCTCTTGAAGATCTCAAGTGATGGTGCTCCCACAACTTCTGAGGGCAAGCTGTTCCATTGGTTGATTGTTCTCACTGTCAGAAAGTTTTTCCTTATTTCCAAGTTAAATCTTTCCTTGTTCAGTTTCCATCCATTATTCCTTGTCTGGCCTACAGGCACTTTAGAAAATAGCTTGAATCCTTCCTCTCCGTGGCAGTCCCTCAAATATTGAAAGATTGCTATCATGTCTCCCCTGGTCCTTCTCTTTACTAGACTAGCCAAGGCCAGTTCTGCAACCATTCTTCATATGCCTTGGTCTCCAGTCCCCTAATCATCCCGGTTGCTCTTCTCTGCATTTTTTCTAGAGTCTCAACATCTTTTTTATAAACTTCTCCTATGGATGGATAGTTTGAACTCCCATGAGCCTCTAATCACTGATTGGTGTATTTTTCATAATGTTCCCATGTAATCTGGTCAAATGTCTGTAGAGATTCTCCGTCATCCAGATCATGGTTATCCCAAAGGTGCTTTTTAAACTAATCAGTGGGAAGCCATGACTTGGTTCATCAGTGAAACACAGGCAGCCATAATCTCTGGAGATTATAATGGTTACCAATGATATCAAATTCTGTGGAGGTAGAGGTGTAACAGTTGTACATTCTTTTGGCTTCCTACAGATTTAAATGCTGACAGCATGCAATTTCTAACATTTCCTTCCCGGTATTGTTTCAGTATAATCTTAGATATATGAGAATAAACCCCACTAAAATGAGTGGAAAATCTCCTATCTCTAAGGCTGTTCAGTATTTCATTCGATTCAAAATTCCAAACTATGGCAAATCCTCTCCAGGTATTTCTTTTGATGCTTGGAAGAGAAGATACCATTCTAATGATGGGAAATACAATACAGACTCGGTAATATTCAGATTACTTCCACACTTTACTTTGCCCAGTTCTTAAATGAATATTATAGAAGCCTAGCAATATACTCCTCTTTACTTACTCAAATTAATTCTTCCACATATATTTTTTAATGGTTTCTAACTCAAGGCAATGCACTGATTTTTTACAAGAATGTGCCCTTGAAAAATGATTTTCTGCAAAGTTCTGCAAGAAGTATAGACACAGGGAATTGCTTTTATTTGTTTGTGAGTAGAGTAAGTTTATCACATTTGGCCAGGAAAAATCAAATAAATGAAATGGAAGCAGAGACATCCAGCAATATTATACTAGTTCTCTAATGTCTATTTGCTTGGTGAGCTGCCTGGATATAATTTTTCTTATATAAAAACTATTCATTTGATGTCGGTGATCTGTAAACCTTGGAAAATTTGCCTTGATATTGTTCTCTTTTTGTTTTGTCCAATAGAATTTTTAATTTTCTACAATAACAATACATACTTGTATACATACATAAATTATTCCCAGTTGAATGCATATAGAATACAGCCTGAATTTCACACAAAAAGTTAACATATTTATTCTGTTGTGTTATTGTAAAATTGCAATTTTGACAGTCTAATTCTATTGAATAAATATATACATTTGACCCACATTTTCATATTTCCATTTGTCACTGATCTCCAAAAGGGATATATGGAATTTCAATTCCTTTTTAGCCCGTTGATATATATCCAAATCTCTGTATATTAATATAATATTGAGAAAATGTTTTCTCATAGAAGAGACATTTTTGAAATTTAGATTCCAAATTAATATTAAGTTAAATCAAAGTTGTGTAACATTTATTTAGAAATTTCCTTTACTTGGCCCACTAATGGATAATTGCAAGTACCAATTAAAAATTGGATCAATTGCCAGTTTGAGATTCAGTTTAACAAAAGCATGTGTAATTAGTGGAAAATTAATAATTAATTCATAGTTATCTAGTTATCTCAAACTGGCAATTGATCCAATTTCTAATCAGAATGTCTAAGAGTAACCCTCTACTCTTCTCAACTTGTTCTTTTTGCAAATCTGAGCTGTTGAATTTGAAACTTTTCATTTCCTTAAAGATAATAAATTCCAGAATATATTTTGCAGAAGAATACTGCATAAAATAAAAGGAATCCAGAACAGATACAGAGAGTCAGCAGTAAATAAACTTCAAATGGAGAGTATGGTCAGGATGCAGAGGAGATACAAAATATGCCTTTTACATATTTCATTGTGACAATTAAATAGTTAATTAAACAACATAGAATTATAAAAAGAATTGGAGAAGTGTATCACTTCAGTAAAAAAAGATCTTGAAGGTATGTCGTAACAATTTACTAAACAATTCAGGGAAACATCAGACTGGTTGATTGATATAGCTTGAAAAATCAGTCAAGCATATGATACTACTGTTCAAAATGCATCTCGTAATTTTTAAAAATCCCAAAGACTTTACAAGTATTAAAACAACTTTGGCAGATTTAGAGGACTGTGCAAAAAGAGAAATCTTTGGAGCAAAAGCAGAGGGTACTGATGAGATTACTTTTGTTGCAGCAAGGCTTAATGAATTATTTCTTGAGCTTGCCAGAAATGTCATACAGTTACATAGGCTCATAATCCTAGGCTCACAAGAATGAAGAAACCTGAGGATATTTTCAGTGCTGCTATGAAAGACAAAATTATTTAGAAAATGTCTGAGCTGGAAAAACTAAACTGGGAACGATATAAACAAGTGATAGATACAGAGATTAAGAGTTGGGATAAATGATAAATAATTTTAGGAAGTATTTTTGCATGCTATAATTTTTACTCAATAGATGAGATAGATTTTGAGTGTTTATTCAAGGGTCTTCAAACTTGATAAGTTTAAGACTTGTGGACTTCAAATCCCAGAATTCCTGAGCTAACATGACTGAATGAGGAATTTTGGAAGTTGAAGTCCACAAGTCTTAAAGCTATCAAGTTTGAAGATCCCTGGTTTATATGAATAGATTTTGAGTGTTTATATGCAGTTAATGCATATAAACCTATTTTTTGTGTCTTCCATCAAAGTATTTTAATACTCCTAATTCTGAATAAAAAACCTATTAAAGGACACTGACCATCTCCATAGTAATGCAAAATGTTATTTTTATTGTAATTAAAAACTACATTTTGTACACTTCTTTTTAGTCTTTTTAGTTTTTATTTTGGAAATTTCTTTATATGAAATGTTGGGTGTAAAGCATGCTGTGAATTCAATTCCATTCAGCACTAGAATTGGGGAAGGTTACCTTACAATCAAACTAAGGTTTATTTTCAGATTTATTTATTATTATTTATTTATTACATTTATATATCACCCATCTCACTGATGAGGTGAATCTGGACAGTTTACAAACAATAACAAAGTAAAGGGATAAATTTTAAAAAACCAATATAAATAACTACCCTAAAATAACTATCTAAATCAATGGCATTATCTAAACACAGAAGAGAGTTTACCATTGTTTATCATAGTTTAACCATATCATTAACCCTTTGATCTGTCCTGAAAACCTGGGTGATGCTAGAGATTCTTGCTTTGCTTTTGTTTTCTTTGTTTTGTTTGTCTGTTTGCATTCTCATTCTTCTGCAACATCTGATTTAACCCAGAAGCTGGTCCTGAGTTAAAAGAGCTAATTCTCCTTGATATCTGCTAACACAATCCCATTTAGCTCTTTTAGGATTTGTTTTAAACACTGCTGCCAAGTTGACATCAATGTGAGGGTTCTTCGGGGTAAATTTCTTTCCTTTCCTTTCTGGGATATCCAATAAGCAAATATATTACTTGTGAACCAAAGGTGGTATTCAGCAGGTTCTGACCAGTTCTGGAGAACTGGTAGCAGAAATTCTGAGTAGTTCAGAGAACCGATAGTGGAAATTTTGAGTATTTCGGAATACTACCTCTGCCTGGCTCCGCCTCCATATATTCTCTTCCTCTTGAGTCCCAGCTGATCAGCTGGGTCTTCTTTTGTTGCCCTGCACAGGAGAATGGAGCTGGAAAGCAGGCTAGTCAGGTGGGGAGAGAATGGAGATTTTGCAGTATCCTTCCCCTGCCACTCCACTAAGCCATACCCATCAAGCCATGCCACGCCCACCAAGCCACACCCACAGAACTGGTAATGAAATTTTTTTGAATCCCACCACTGTTGTGAACTTAAAGTAATTTTTCATTCTGCAATCCTGGTCATTGTATCTGTCTGCCAGTCTTCCAGCTGCTTGAACCTCCTTCCTCCAATTTTCTTTTCTTTCTTTCAATTGTCCAAATCTCAATCCTCCTACTGAATATATTGGTTCTCCGGACTACTTAGAATGTTAACAACCAGTTCTAGCGAATAGGTGCGAAACTGGTAGAATCCCACCCCTGATTATAACCTATTTTTTGTTGTGATTTTAGTCTCTGTGTGTGTTTGCATGTATCTTCCCCTGCTATTGTACATAAGCCAAGCGTGTGTGTATAATACATATAATAAATAACAATAACAATTAAGGGAAGGACTTGATAGGTAGATAAAAATGCAAATCCAGCCTTAACATCCGGCTGGTTGTGTAATGAATGATAATATTGTTTTGCTATTATAGATTCAAATCAAGATAATTCAGAAGTTGAAAAGTCCATTGCTACTCTTAACTCGTTCCAGATCATACTATTACTTCCCCTGTTATTGTATATGAGCCAAGTTCTACTGGCAAACATTGTTTTTGAGGATTGTGCTGCCAAACTCCTCTTGTCTTGATACACTAAAAAAGAAAAAAGGAAGAACAGTGAAGAGATTAGGTGGATTGAATTAACATGCTGTTCTGAAACCTTTCTTCCATTAGTGAGATGTTTCTAATATGGGCAGAAAAGTACCTTAACATTTTAATTTATGAAGCTGTAAGATGCATAAAATTATTATTAGGACCAATCAAAATGCACTGTAGGAACATTGGGCAAAAGGATTGCTGTGTTTTAGAAATGGATATGAAAGATAGATAATGTTTTATTTTTATTTAACATATCAATGTAACTGTCAATATGTTTTTTTAAAAAATGTGATTGTTACAAGAGACAGATTATTTCCTCAATGCTTATTAGAAATAAGAGTGTCTTGTGAAACTGATATGCATAGACTTTCCAAACATGCATTTCTTCAAATGTCAATTTGCCTTGCAAATAATGCTGTTTGGAACTCATGAGAAATCTAACACTCAAACTCAATAGATCTATAATTACTTTATTTCAGGCACATCAACCTAAGTGAGATGAAGAACAGCTTTTACCAAGTTAAATACTCCAATCAAATATAAGGCAAAATGATGGATTAAAACATGAACTTCTTTCTCCCACCTTCACATCACAAAGGATTGTTAGCTGTTCTTCTCTAAGGCGTGTCTATTTATGGACAGCTATGTAATGTTTTTGTAATGGACATCTTTATTTCTTACTCTTTTCTGCATTCTCCTGTTCTATCTTGCTAACTTCAATCCGGATCCTAGATAGATAATTTATTTAATTCAATATCAGTAGATCTATCTACTTAAGTAAGAGCAAGGTTAAAATATTTGAGATGCCTCAGAATGGTAGAGAGGTGGTGATTGACAAATGAAATTGACCAACTTTTGGAAGAGAGTTTATAAAAAGAACCAGAGAATCAATCTGGAGTTCCTATTTAGTTGGCTACCAAAGGAAGTTCAGCCAAATAAATTATCCAAATAACATAATATACTCATACAATCTTTTGAGGATGCCTAATACATTTGCTTATTCAGAAAATATTCCACAGGGTAGGAGGTTGACAGGTTTGTAACATGGCACTTTCTCTTTCCCTATTCTTTCCCCCTCCATGTCAAAATTCCTTACTTTCATTAATTTCCTGTAAAGAACTTTTTTCTATGTAAGTGCTACAAGATGAATGTATTCCTATAACAAGCAAAATTTATAGAAACAGGTATGTCACTGTTATTTATTGTGCATCATTAAATATCTTACAGGCAAAATTATTCCAGCCAAGCTTAATGAACACGTCTGAATTGCTTTCTTGATCTGAGAGCAAAAATTAGATATCATTTTCTCTTGCCACGTGGCTTAAGGGGAAAAGCAGCTTGGCTGTGTAGTGTCATTTATTAGTTGGAGAAACTCTTTTTCCAAATGCCTTCATGAAGATTTGGAAATCGATTTGTTTTTCTTCCTAAGTATATGTGTATGATTTTTAAATCTGCCTTAAGTATTCTCTTTAAGAAACAATTATTATAAGTATTTTTCCTGGCAAGTAAATTTAAAGTATGGCTTGGCAAGATTTCATTTTACATTGTAAAGTTCATTCAATGCAGATTGTCACAGCTCTAAATTATCAAGGTTAGCCATTGCTTTATTTATTTTTTTAACTTAAAAAAGTGGATATGTAAAGAATATGCAGTCTGATACAATGTAGTTTTTGAAATAATCTGGAGAGCATATTTTCAAAGATGAAAATGGTAAAACTGTTTTTGAGATGTCATGATGTTTTTCATCATTCTCATTTTTGAAAGCCATAATAATGGCTGTGTTGCACATTACGTTAAATTATGAAATATGGCTGTAAACCAAACCAGCTCTGTCTAACCCAAGCATGCCTTATTGTGATGTGTGAACCCATTGAATATTCTTCGAGGTGTTTTTGTGATCTATCCCTGTTATCTTTCATTAGTTTGGGAAACTAATTTGGAGAAATAAAGTAGCTTGGTTCATGGTAAACTAAGTATGTATGATAATTATCATCACCATTCTTAAAATTATATTAATTATCTAGTTATAATATTGAGACAACTTCAAGACTAGATTTAACACTGTAAGAGATTTGATTACTCTGGTGTATATTTTATTTTTTTAAAAATAGGGATGGAGGACCATACTCTATCTTTTGGAGTTCCTTAGGTGGAGTTCCTTAGGTCCTTGGGGGCTGTCTGAGCTTGGTTGTTTTCTTGCCTATGTTTAATTACCTCAGTAACATCATTAGTGATAGAACGGAGAGGGGTGTGCTTTCTGTTTATATACTAGTGACTTATTTGTGGGAGTGTTATTGAGTTGGTAGTTCCTTGATTAAGGTATTGTTTACTGCTTGATTGTTGGTTTTGGTGTTTATCTCTGTTTATCTGCATGGTGATTGCTGGCAAGTAAGTGTTTTGATCTTTTTGTTTCTTTTGGCATTTTTGATTGTCTCTTTAGAATGGTATATAAATGTTCTTTATCTCTATTGCTTGTAGTCTGAGTGCCAGGCAAAAATTCTCTAGCATTTTTTGACTTAACTCAGGTTTACGACCTTCAAGTTTCCCAGCTGAAACTATGATTAAGTCTGTCCATCTATTGTGAGATTAAGGAGATTTCATTATGTCTTCTGACTGCAAGCTAACTTTCATAGATATGCTCTGCTAGTCTTTTGCCTATTTGTCCTATGTAGTGGCTATTACAGGCCTTATACTGTATGTTGTAGATAACTTTTTTTTCCTTCTATGGCTGCCAGTTCTTTAGATTTACTGAGGATGTTTTGGAGGGCTTTAGTTGATTTGTGTGCTATGGTAATGCCTTGTGATTGTAATAGTCTGTGGGTTAGTTTTGAGATGTTATCAATGTTATCCTTTTCATTGTTTGGTTATGCTGCAGTGCATTGAGTGGTCAGGCACGTTTTGGTAAAAGTTGCTAGGGTATTCATTTTGTTGGAAGATAATGTACAGATGATCTGTTTCCTTTTTCTGGTGTTCAGGGTTGCTGCATTGGATTTGTGCTTATCTAAATAGTGTTCTTACATAGCTTCTCTTGTGGGAAGTTGGGTTGCTTCTTGGGTAGTAGAGCACTTAGTTAATGTGGGTGATTTCATGATAAACTTTTGTTTCTAAGTTATTTCATTCACAATATCTAGCTAGAGAAGGAAATAGTAATATAGTTTGTTGTTCTTATCTTGTTGTACAATGTTCTACTTATTAACTATTCATGAGAGTTGGAATGAGCCAATAGTTAAGACAGTTAAAAATAATTAGGAGCAGGGAGACCAAACTTCTAGATTTCCGTTAACATGGTAGGCAACAGCTGGATGACCTTAGGCCACTAACCCCATCTGAGCCATAGTCAGCATCAGGGTGGAAAAAAAAATCAATTATTATAATAACCGAAGAAAGTGCAGTTCAAACAAGTCAACCTTTCAACTAAGTGGGAGCAATCCTAGGAATGCCAACAACAGCTGAGGAACTATACCAACTTTTAACTCATGTTTAGTAGAGTGTTTGATAAAATGCCTAATATATTTTGATTGCCAGGTTAGATATGCATGAACTGATAGCAGGTCTGTTAGGCTGATGTACAATTGGCTTAAAAATATTATGCAGCACCAGCTCCTCATAAAAATGGAGTGAGATATGAAATAGATTTCAAAGGGTTTAACCTTAGCCCCTGTAAGTTTTCATGAAGATAATAAAAAATATAGCTTATACTTATCAGATTTATTGATTACATCAAACTGAAATAACTCATAGAATCAAAATTCAAAATCAATTTAAGATTAGAAAAATACATAATTGAAACGTTGCTCATTTAGATCAGGAATACTGAAAATACTTCAAGTCTGCATACCCCTATTTTGGGTGCTGAATATGGTTCAAAGCCTCCTAAAGTATAAGTGAAACATTTTGGACTTATTTGTACATTTTGGAGATTAGGGAAGATTAAGGGCAAAATGGAGGTTTAACCTTCACAGAGCTGAGGACACTCACTTTATCTGCTTATATCTGTCCAAACTTGAAAATTAATATCATTTTTTACCATTTTTCCTTTAGCCATCTTCTCAAGTTCCATAAAATGAAAAAAAGACTTTTTCTCCTATCTACTAGACCAGTTTCCTTTTCTACTTGCTTTTCTGCCAGTTTTAAAAAAATGAAAAAGAGAGGCTGCAGTGTTGTCTTTTTATCAGTAGAGAGAGCTATAATGCTAAAAAATAATGACTCTGATGATGAAGAAAAATCTAGTTTACTGGGGGTGGGGATGTCATAGAAGGACCCCCAAGTTATAAAACAGCATATCATAATGTGTGGTGTTACTCTTAAATTATTATACTTTCATCCATAGCTTTTATTATAGTACTATTATATTTGTTCATTGCACAGTCAGCCAGATATTCAGATTGGATTTGGCATTCTTATCAGCTGATAGGACAGAGCACCTGGAACAAGCATTTATGTTTATTGTTTTTATTTTTCTAAGTTGCCAGAGTTGTATAACTGGACATGGCATGGAAATGCTGTGAAATAAATACATAAAATAAATCAAAGGGGAAATATATTAAAGAGAATATTTAAATGGGAAAAAAAATAAAAGTAGTCCTGCTTACTTCTGTGTGGACTTTAACATGTCATGCAAAACCTGATATAGATGGTAAACACCTAGATCAGGGCTGTCAAACTCCCAGCCTGCATCATGCGCTGGCCACGCCCATGCCCTGTTTAGCAAAGGAGAAAAAGTCCTGATAAGTAAAGTGACACCGTCACGACGATGTAAGTTTGACACTTCTGACCTAGATTGAAATAATGTTTTAAATATTTTGAACTATGGTTAATCATAAACTGCATATGACTGATTAACATGAAGTTGCTAAAAAGACAAATGATATTTTGTCAAAAGAATAGAAAATAAATACTAATAAAGAAACCATCATGAAAAATGATAATTTGACTATATTCTGTTTTGTTTAGATGTGACCCCAAGTTTTGTGTATCACATTTTAAAAATATTTAGAGAATTTGAGAAGGGATAAAAAAACAGGATATTTTAAATAGGGTTTCTGGCAGGAGATTGGTCTGAATGGTCCCTTCAAAATGTATGAAAGCACTCAAGATATCTAAGAATTAAAACTCCCAAAGATTGAAATCATTAAAATCAATTTTAAAAACCATAAATGAAATGCAAGGCCAGTATTCTTTTCCTGAACATGGAAAGAATGGGGGTTAATGCTCAAGGTATATAATCTATAGCTTAAAGCAAAAAAAAAAAAAAAAAGGGGGGGGGGGTTGTGTGCTCAGCAAATGAGCCTCCAGAATTAGGACTTGTTTAAGACTTTGGGAAGTGAGTTCATATTTAAGAGAGCTGATTTTTATCATATCAAAGGAAATGCTTCTTTAAATTATCAAGTCTTGAACTGTTTAGTACTTTAAAATTTAAACCATACTTTAAATAGCGCCTTAATGATCTTAGGTGTAATGCTGTGTCATGTCCTCTTTTACATCTGAATGTAGCCTTTAAGAGAAATCATGTAGAGATTTACTGTGAAATAAAGTGAAACTGGAAAACAATGAAACACCTTGTCCACAAAATAGGACATAAAGTGTTATGTCCGCGTGGAAAGAAGCCAGGAGTCGGTGACTGTGGATCAAGCTCTTTTATTTAGTCAGGAACCGAACTGGGGCTAAAGGAAAACTTTGCAGCTTTTTATTTCCAAGCTGCGGCGGCCGCGGCCAATGGCACCACTTTGAATCTCCCGCGATTCGAATTGACCAATCGCGGGAGATTCTCAGCGAGCCAATCGGCACGGCTCGCCTAGCCAATCAGATCACCCCGCGCTTTGGCTAATCAAAGCGCGGGGATCTCAAGAATTCAAATGAGGGGACAGAACACTCCTCCCCTCTTGGTTCAGTCCTTACGTCGCATAGTTCCGTAGGTAGGCGGGGCTCCGTCTCTGCCTACTGGACCTGCGCAGGTCAGTCGTAGGTTGGATCCCGGCTGGTTCGGTCGGGGTCTCTGTCTCTCTGGACTCCGTCGTGGGAACCACCTGGTCTGTCTGGCAGGGCTGCTCTCCGCAGCTCCCTCCTGGGCTACCCGGGTTGGTTGAGCTGTGGGTTTCGCCGCTCCCACTCGGTCTTCCCGGGTTGGTTGAGCTGGTCTAGCTGTCTCTTCCTGGCGAGGTTTCGTGCTGGCTGCTTTCAGGTGAGTATGGCTGGTTACTTTTTCTGGGTTTTGGTTCTCTGGGTATCCCCTCCCCTCTTGGTTTGAGTTGGGGGGGTTGGTTTTGCTTGGTTGCATGTCGGTGGTGTCTTGTGTGGTTGTCCTCGATCTTAACTGATCGATGTGGCGTTTCCACGCTCGTCCGTCGGTTGTTTGTAGCCGGTACGAGTGTGGGCCTGTTAGTTGTGTTATGATTGCTGGTACCCATAATGGGTCTCCGGTTAGGTTCTTCGCGTAGACGGCGTTGCCTGGTTCGGTGTTTGCTGGTGGAGTCTGGGGGTTTCTCTGGGTTGTAAGTGGGGTGTAATCTATCGAGTGGGGACCTTATTTTCCTCCCCATTAGCAGTTCTGCTGGGCTTTTATTTGTTGTGGTGTTCAGAGTTATGTGCTGTATGAAAAGTAATTTATTTATTTTATCCTGGATCTCTCCATGGTCTATTTTCTGGATGGTTTTTTTTGTGAATTGAACCATCCGTTCTGCCCTACCATTCGCCGCCGGATGCACTGGGGCTGTCAGTGCATGTCGTATGCCCCTTTCCGCTAGGAATTTTTCGAATTCTAGCAAGGTGAATTGGGGCCTGTTGTCGGAGACGAGGACGTCCGGGAGGCCGTGTGTTGCAAAAAGTTTGCAGAGTTCTTTGGTTACGGCCTCCGTGGTGGTTCTTCTCATGTTGCTTACCTCCAGCCAGTTGGAGTAAGCGTCTACGGTTATTAAGAAAGTGTGTCCTTTTGTGGGCCAGGCGAAATCTATGTGGATCCTAGACCACGTTCCCCTGGGGGTTTCCCACTCTAGGATGGGTGCTGTGGGTGGGCTTGGCCTAGTTTCCTGGCATCGTTGACACCTTGCTACCCAGGCCTCGATCTGTTTGTCCATCCCTAGCCACCAAGCGTAACTTCTGGCCAGGGCTTTTGTCCTAACGATGCCCGGGTGCCCCTTGTGTAACAGTTCCAAAACCTTCCCTTGTAGTTTTTCCGGGATGACCACCCTATCCCCCCATAGTATACACCCTTTTAGTAATGAGAGTTCCGTTTGCCGGTTCCGGAATGTCCTGACGGACTCGTCATTGTCGTTTTCCGGCCACCCTTTCTCTACCCAATGCAAAACCCGCGCCAGACGTTTGTCTTTATTAGTTTCTCAGGCAATGTCTGACACGGTTATGGGTAGGCTGAGGGTGGTCGTCGTGGGTGCTGTGTCAGTGTCTGGTTCCAGTAATGGTGAGCAGCTTAAGGCGTCCACATGGGAGATAGTCTTACCAGGTTGGTGTGTGAGTCCGTAGTTGTAGGCAGCCAGGAATTCGGACCACCTTGTCATTCGGGGAGACAGAATGTTCGGGGTGGCCCTGTTCCCTGCAAGGATTCCCAGCAGCGGTTTGTGGTCGGTGATGATGGTAAACGTCCGGCCGTAGAGGTACTCCTGAAACCTTTTTACTGCGGCGACGATAGCCAAAGCCTCTTTCTCCAGCTGGCTGTAGTTCTGCTCCGGTTTGGTGAGGGTCCTTGAAAAAAATGCGATGGGTGCTTCCTTTCCGTCGGGGAGAGTGTGGCTGAGGACAGCGCCGACACCAAAGGGTGATGCATCGCATGTGATGGCTAGTGGTAGGGTCTCATTGTACTGGATGAGGACGGCATCCAAAGTGAGCAGGTCCTTGGTTTTCCTGAAGGTGGCTTCCTACGTTTCCCCCAAGTCCAGGTAGCCGCCTTGTCCAAAAGCCTATGCAAAGGCTCCGCCGCGGTCGCCTTTTGGGGCAGGAAGACATTATAAAAGTTAAGTAGCCCCAGAAAGGCCTGCAGTTCTGTTTTTGACTTGGGTGTGGGGGCTTCCTTGATGGCTTTAATTTTCTTGTTGGTGGGGTGAATGCCGTGTTGGTCTAGGAGGTATCCTAGGAATTCGACCCGCTCTGTGTACAGCTGGCATTTTTCCCTCTTCACTTTAAGCCCGGTTTCTTTGAACCTCATTAGCACCTCCCTTAAGCGAGTCTCTAGTTCGGCCTGGTTGGTTGCTGATACTAGTACATCATCGAAGTATGGGACCACCCCCTTGATGCCCTGTAAGAGTCTTTCCATGAGGCTCTGGAAAATTCCAGGTGCCACGCTGACTCCACATTGGAGGCGGTTGCATCTAAAAGCTCCCCGGTGGGTGACTATAGTTTGCGCCTCTGCAGTTTCTTCGTCGACCGGCAGTTGCTGATATGCTTAGGCCAGGTCGAGTTTCACGAAAACTTTCCCCCTCCCAGTGAGTGTAGGAGATGCTGCACTACTGGGACGGGGTAAGCGCTTTGCTGCAAGGCGCCATTTAGGGTGGCCTTATAGTCCTCGCAGATTCTCAATGACCCATCAGGCTTAATTGGGGTGACTATGGGGGTCTCCCACCAGGCGTGGTCTATGGGTTGTAATACCCCTTGCTTGACGAGCTTGTCAATTTGCTCGTCGATTTTCGGTTTGAGTGCGAAAGGTACCCGCCTTGGTTTTAGGTGTTTTGAGGGAATGTTTGGGTCTAGGCTTAAGGATATAGGGGGCCCTCGGTACTTGCCTAGGGTGCCGTCGAACACTTCTTGGAAGTCCCGGGCCAGTTGCTGCTCCCAGTCGGCTTCGGCGATGTGGTCGATGCCCGTGACTGCGATGCCTAGCGGTGCAAACCATTGAAGTCCCAGTAGGCTAGGTCGGTCTCGATCGACGATGGTTAAGGGAAGTCTTTCGGCGTGTCCCTTTTAGGTCACTGTAAACTGTCCTGTTCTGACCACAGGGATGCGGTTTCCCTGGTAGTCCTTGAGGATTAGTCTCTGGTTTTCTAGTTGCCTTCTCTGGATGGTAGGCACCAAGCGTTTAATTTCTTGCCAGGGTATTATTGAGAGGTAGGACCCGGAGTCCACCTCCATTTTACAGGGTTCGCCTTTGATGCCTACCTCCACGTAGACCTTTCTGGCGTCTCTGGTTGTGGCATGGCCGATGGTGACCGTCTGATGTGTCTCTTCTCTCCACCTGGTCTCGCCACCTTGTTGGGCTCGTCCGTTTTGCTCCCAGCGGTTGTCTGCTGGCCGGTCTCTGGTCCTGGGGGTATGCTCTCTCGTCTCCGCTCACTCGGGTCCCATCGTCTGGGGCTGTGGGTCTTCTTTAGGTGGCAGATGTGTGCGATGTGGCCCTTCTTGTCGCAGTGCCAGCAAACGGAGTCGAAGAACCGGCATTCGGATCTGGGGTGGTCGCCTCCGCAACCGGCACACGCGGTCCTCGACTTACGACTCCACCGACTGCGCTGGTCGCAGCCTGCCTGGAGACGGTGGATGTCTTCCTCCTCGTCTGACGTGCCCGAGGTGGAGTGGAGTTCGCCCTGGTGGGTGATAGTTGCAGGTTGGGCTTCGGTCGACCTTGGCGGGTTGTTGTTTTCGGTGCGGTCCCCGGCGTTCGGTCTCCGCATGCAGTCTGCTGATTGTCGGGTTGCTTCAGCGGCCGTGGCTTCGGAGATGGCGTCAGCGAGAGCGATGTTGCCCTTAGCCATCAACAGACTTTGGAGAACGGGGTCCCAAAGGCCGAGCACGATTCGGTCCTGAAGGGCCTCGTTCATGTTGGAGAACTCGCATAGTCCTCCCAGGCGCTGCAGCTCTGCAACGAAATCACTGAAACTCTCGCCCGACCGCTGGTCCCGCCAATAAAATTCGTGTCGTCGGATGAGGATGGGCACGGCTGGAGCGTAGTGTCTCCGGAGCAACGGCTCGAGGTCCACCCAATCCATTGCGGTAACGTCGGCGGGCTGGGCTAGCGCCTTTGCCATCTTAAACACTGTGGGCCCACAGTGTGTTAGGAATATGGCTCGTTTCTTTGGTCCCGTGGCATCCTTCAGATCGTTGCATTCAAGGAACATGTGGAATCTGTCCGTGTAAGATTCCCAGTCCTTGGTAGCGGGGTTGAAGGGGATTGGTGGCGCGATGCTGGCCATCTCGTCGGTTGACTGGCTTCCGTCGGACACGTGCTTCGGTTCAGGATAGGGATCCCATCCTCGTCACCAGTGTTATATCCACGTGGAAAGAAGCCAGGAGTCGGTGACTGTGGATCAAGCTCTTTTATTTAGTCAGGAACCGAACTGGGGCTAAAGGAAAACTTTGCAGCTTTTTATTTCCAAGCCGCGGCGGCCGCGGCCAATGGCACCACTTTGAATCTCCCGCGATTCGAATTGACCAATCGCGGGAGATTCTCAACGAGCCAATCGGCGCGGCTCACCTAGCCAATCAGATTGCCCCGCGCTTTGGCCAATCAAAGTGCGGGGATCTCAAGAATTCAAATGAGGGGACAGAACATAAATTTCTCTAACAACTGCAAAAACTATTTAACAGGCTGAAGTGGTTCCTGTAATTTAAATAATTAGTTAATTAATAATAATCATCTTAAATAATTAAAAATAAATAATCTCAATTAGTGGAGATTATGACTATGCAATTCGATGCTGGCTAAGTTTGGTATATAAATGCTAGTTGTTCAGCAACCTTAAGAGGTATGGGTATTTAAAGAAGTGGTTTGAGTGTAGTTTTGAAGAATAGGGATATAACCTGAGAAAGAATCATTGAGGAGCTCTTTCCAAAAGAGATTTATTACAAAGATTAGGAAAAGTTCAGTTCGTGGCTAGCTATATCCTATCAGGCAGAATCAGAGAGCAAATAAAAAGTAGGTAAAAGTAGGAAGATGGCAAAATTGACTCCTTTGCTTAGTGACCATAATTTGACTATTTTTTTTTTTTTTTGCAAGCTGGAGACTACTATTTGATTTCTTATAAGATAAGGGAGGGCAAAAAAACCAACTTTGGAATTTGAAGATTGGGTTGGATTGGATTAGAGAAATATTGTAATATTTTAAATATAAGGTTAAATATATTGGATTAAAAGTTGAGAGAAATGTTTTATGAATATTGGCATTTAAAAATGTTAATTATTTGAAATTTAAAATATTTGTTTTATCAGTTTAACTTTAGAAAGAGGTTATTTTATGGGTTATTTTCTCTGGAGTAAAAGAAAATTGGAAGTCATCTTTGTTATAAATTTGTTTGTTGTATTTTTTCCCCGCCACTTTTAATTTGTATTGTTATTCCCTCTCTCTTTTATGTCGGTTTGTATTTTAATGCTTGATCTTGAAATTTAATAAGGGTTTAATTTAAAAGGTAGAAAAGAAGTACTTTTAATTTAGCAACCTCACAGATAAAAAGCAGGCAGAAAGAGGAAACAAAAAATATACCTACCTTACACCCCACTGCTTCTTATGGTCAGTAGGTGGTGAGATGCTGAAGAGACAGTATAACTGAAGTGTTAGTTATAATGTGTCAGGGGACAGATTAGCACTCATTGTTTCTTACCATTGACAGAGACTGAGGAGGGCTGGGAAACAGAGGGATACAGGAATTTTCTGAACTGAATCTGAAATGTTCTGAACCTGAAATAATATAGTTATGCTTTACTTTCTGAAAATAAAAGATGATTTAGGCCCAAGGTTAGTCTTGGAGATTTTTCTTCGCTGAATTAGTATTTTCTTCACGAATAAATCTTAAAATAATTTTCCAGAGATAGTGCAAAACATGTGCTATCTTAAAATCTAATTTTCAGCAAGGGTGAAGAAAAACTGCCTAAAGTATCATGAGATATTATATTATATATGCCATTTTTTTTAAAAAAAATATGTTTTTCTAATAAATTTTTTCTTACCCCAATATAGTTTGTCTGCTTCAACCCTTTGATTCCAGAAGGAAGAAAAATGAAAAATCTGAGATCCTGTTGAGTAAAGAAAGAGCAGAAGAATATAAATATCATTCAGTGGTGAAACTGGAACTAATGGCTCCCAGGCCTCTGAGTCCAATCTGAAGAAAGATATCAGCACAATGTGCTATGGAATATGGTTTTGTTTAAACATTTAACATACCATGAAATGCAAGTCACATGAGTGCCCACTATGAATCCTCTAGAGATCCTTTAACCACTTATTTAGATGTCTTAGGTATAATTAAGTATGATGTTAGTAAATCTTATGGGGTCAGGTTCATGTTAAGAGTGTTCTCTTTTTTTGCACTACCTTTCAGGTGTAACCACTCAACTAACAAAAGCAAAAACAAGAAAAAGAAAACCAAAACACCCTCAATAACCAGGGGGGAAAAAAACAATAGTAATGAAGACACAAAAGTATGGTAGCTGTAATATTAAGAAAGATAAAGATGGATTTCACCGATATTTGTTAAATATCTACTCCTCTAAAATGATATATATGCAAGTGTAATCCTTATATTCAAAAGGTTGTGAGCAGAGATGGGACCAGTATAACTACTGGTTCTGTTGCTCTGCGTCATGCGCGCGCATGCGTAAGTCATGTGAATTGCACAAGTGCAATTTACGACCTGCTGAGCTGCCCGGACAGCTGAGCAGTGCTGTGTGTAGGTATGCAGCAGTTGGAAAAGCCCTTTTTTCCTGCTTTTTCAAATGGCTAGGCGAGCCGCGCCGATTGGCTCGCTGAGAATCTCCCGCGATTGGTCAATTTGAATCGCGGGAGATTCAAAGTGGTGCCATTGGCCGCGGCCACGGCGGCTTGGAAATAAAAAGCCGCAAAGTTTTCCTTTAGCCCCAGTTCGATTCCTGACTAAATAAAAGAGCTTGATCCACAGACACCGACTCCTGGCTTCTTTCCACGCGGACATAACACTGGCGACGAGGATGGGATCCCTATCCTGAATCGAAGCACGTGTCCGACAGAAATGACAAGAAGTTAAGCACCTAAAATTTGGCACTGCAGACAGAGGGAGCTTCATGGTTAGTGTGCAAATGGAAGGCTGCAAGGTTGCATATCTCTGCATTTAAAAAAGGAGAAGAATGGTTCTTGAATCATGTAATTTGAATATAGTTTATACCATCATGTGCCTTCAGTTCTCTATTCAGACATCTGAAAAAGACTGGATTTTAAATTTCTAGGCATCAACAACTGTATTGGCGCTATCTATCCTTCAAGTGAACATTTGGAAGTTGGGCATGCAGACAGCATGTGTGATCTTATAGCTGCCTCCCCCAATTTTCAGTAGACTGAAAGTCTGAATGGATCAAAAATTCCTTTTCTTTAACAATCTGAATAAGATCCCAGCAAGTACAAGCAAAGCTTATGATTTCTCTGGTTCATAATGAAAACAGGATGATATTGTCTAATCTGCAGAGACGCAATCTTGGATGCGTTTATTATAGTAGAGCACCCACAGATGTTTAGTAGTGTTTTCAATTAAAAAACACATTGTAAAGAAAAAGAACCACACTGCAATCATCTAAAGATAAAAGTGGAAACAGCGGAATATCTCCCTGACACATTTTTGAAGGAGAAGAACTTCTCTGACAACACAGGAAGCTAGGAAGCATATTATTAATACTGTGAATCCTGTATGGAAGAATTTCCTTATGGTACATAGTAACAATTTAGATTTTGGGGAAAAAAAGAAAAGAAAATCTGGAAAACAGTTGTTGAGGCTGAATAGGACAGATTCGAAATCTTTTCACCCTAAGGCCAACAGTTATCCTGGCACAAGATTCAAGATATCACTTGCCAGAGTCAGCTTGATTAAAGATAAAAGGAATGTAGCCAAGTTATACTTTTAAAATGTTTTTTTCCTATTCTTTATCTGTTTTTGTGGATTTCTGTGGCTTTTTTAATATCTCTATTCTAGCAATTTATAATTCTTTGTTATTGTTTAGGCTGGCTGGGTTGGAGGGAGCTAAAGACAAGCTATGCGCTATCCAAATTGTCCTTTTCCTGCTGACATTCATGTACTCAGACAATGAAAAAAGTGCTATATGGCATAAGTATTTTTTATTTCCATCCTAAAACCAGGTTCTACCCCATCTCAAATTTATATATTTTTTAAAAATTATACATTCATTTCTTTATTGTTTCTTACTTTTTCCAATCAAGTTTGATTATGTTGAATGTATTGTTCCTCAGAAACACATTCTATGCAGTCAGATCCAAAGGAAATAGGGATCTTTCTGTGAATTTAGAAAGATATATGCAAAAGTATCTTCTTTAGACCTTTACATAATAAGATAGGTGCAAAATATTTAATATTCTTAACAAGAAACCTATATTGTCATATTACTTGATCAGGACAATTTAACAAATTAGTATGTAATTTAAAGAGAATAACACAACTTCTCAGGTGGCACATTAATTATGCCTTACATTTCACTGATCAAGAATAATTGGATTATGAATTTGGCCAGAAATAATAGATGTATTTTCCCGGTCAGTGGGTTTATCTATCTACAAATGAGAATAATGTCTTTTAGTTTGCATAACTACCTTCCACTTCAGAAATCTGAAAATATTCAGTTAGCTATTTTGGAAAAAGAGCCAAGTTGGGCTTTTCCTGCAAACATTTCTGCAAGTAGAGAATGAAAAGAGCCCTAAACATCCATAGAAAAGAACAGGGTGTGCCCTGTTATGAATCAACTACACAGAACTCATCAAATAAGATGATACTAAGCTGGCCAGAATGGGCAATACCATAGAAGACAAGCACAGAATACAAAAAGATCTTGACAGACTTGAATAATGGGTCCTGTCCAACAAAATGAATTTTAATGTGGAGAAAAGCAAAGTTTTACATTTTGGCAGGAAAAACCAAAGATACAAGTACAGATTAGGCAAAACCTGGCTAAAAAAATAATAATTGTGCGAGGAACCCTGGAGTCCTAGTGGATGATCACTTGAATATGAGCCAGCAGTGTGCATCAGCAGCCAAAAAAGCTAATACAATAATTGGTTGTATAATCAGAGGCATAGAATCAAAATCACATGAAGTATTAGTACTACTTTATACAACTTTAGTAAGACCACACCTGGAACAATGCAATCAATTTTGGTCACAACAGTACAAAAAGGATGTTGAAACTTAGGAAAAAGTTCAGACTAACTAAGATGTTCAAAGGCCTGGAGACTAAAACATATGATGAATGGTTGCAGATTTGGGTTTGGCTTGTCTAGAGAAAAGAAGAATTATGGGTGACATGATAGCGATATTCCCATCTTTGAAGGACTGCCATAAAAAAGAGTGAGTCAAATTATTCTCCAAAGCACCAGAGGGCAGGACAAGGAACAATGGTTGGAAACTAATCAAGGAGAGAAGCAACTTTGAATTAAGGAGAAACTTCCTAACAGCTTGCCTTTAGAAATTGTGGGTTCTTTTTCACTGGAGGTTTTTAAGAAGAGACTGGACCACCACTTGTCTGAAATTGTATAGGATTAGAAGAGCTCCAATGTTCCTTTCATCTCCATTCTATTCTAGTTCTAATTCTAATTCTGTATAATGGTTTATCCTTTAGAAGCTGATCAAGAAATTACATTTTCTTTCATTTCAATCTTTTAAAGGGAATAAAGGGATTTACAAGATAATATATTCTCATCTGTATTTTTCCAATTGTTGGCTAGCCACTAATGGTGAAAAAAGGTTGATATGCCAGAGAAACATTGCAATGTGTGGGATGCCATCTTGGTGAACTTCCCATTATCATTGAATTGACAGGTCTTTTGGCACTTCTTCTATAATGTGAAATTATTTTCATTTATGCAGTGTCTATTTTTCCAAAAGGAAAATCTTTATTTATAGGGCTTAGTTTTAATCTTAATTTATAGAGCTTAGTTTCTTGTTCCCTGATCATCTCATTGCAATTCATAGACTTTGTTCCAGTTTTTCCTAAACTTTTTCTTTTTAAAAATGTGGTTTTATTCCTGCACTCTGCTCATGTAGCTAGGAAAGGCCCACTTTAAGTTCCTGAGACATCCTACCAGTCAACGCAAATAAAATTAGGTTAAACTATCATCAATCTAAGGTGGTGGTAGTGGGGGAAGTTGTAAATAGTTGATATATAGGTGAAAAATCTCATATTTCTATAGGCATTCTGAAGGATTATTCATTGGCAAAAATGAGGCATGTTAGAATTTAAGATGCAATTCTATAGAAGTTTCATGGGAAAAACCTATGTTGCTAAAACTCAACAGTGACTTGATAGCTCTTAATCAACCAACCAGCCAGCCAGCCATCCATCCAACCACAACCAACCAACTAACCAACCTACCTATCTACCTACCAACCAACCAACCAACCAACCATGAAGTTATTGATACACAAAGATCAATAAGAAATCATGGAGAATACATCAGACACCATTAGGACATTCATATGTAAAGAAGATTTCTCAATTGAACTTTGCTCCTGAAAGTCATAAGATAAAATCTGATTTGTCTAAAGCAAATTTTCATTCTAAACATGTAATTCTTTTGTAAATTGAAACCTCTATAATGATTTTATTACACACAAAGATAAAACATTAATACAGACCAAGAAAATACAAAAACCAAAGATCTATTTTACTTTTACTAAATCACATTAAGTAATAATTTCCTAATTCTTGATGGATTTAATGGATCTATTGGTTTATAGATAAATCAATTTACTTTGTGTTATAAAAGAGAACTTCAACTTTTTAGGGTAGAATGCATGGGGAACACAGAATATGTCAAATGCCAAATGCTGTATGCAACTTTATGTCCACTAGTCTCCATTTATTAAATTAGTTACAAAATAATACAGAGAGTTTCTAGAGCAATCTGTATGAACCAAATATATAAAATGAGAAAACAATGTAATTACATCTATCTCTCTTTTTATTTTTAAAAACTACATGAACAAACAAAAATCTTATTTCTGATCTGTTGCTTACAAATCCTTACAGACTTTTCAGCAGCAGCCCTACAATACAAATTGTAAGTCTTGTTTCAGAATATCCTAAACTAGGAAGCTGGGCAATCCCTAGATCAAAGGTTGATCTCCCATAGTGATTACAATCTTTCACAAATCTATTTCAGGTAATTAGCCTTCATCAAATCCATTATCCTTGAATACTTGAAATTTCATAATCTATCAATCCCAAACAAAGTGCATAAAATGTCTGGAGCACATTAAATTTCCTATCCCTGCTCTGCTCCAGCTAGACATTGGTTTAAATTAATGATATGCAAAAGCACAATAAAAAATGTCAGTGTGTCACAACAAATAAGTAGAGCAGTCTACATTTTGGTGAGCTCATAGCTCTGAAATTCCATTGCATAGTGAAAATATTTGATGCACTATTTGAGGCATATAATATTTTAGTTAAGTGCCATAATTATAACCTGAAAAATGTAAAAGAAATGTATCACAGGTTTACATTTATAAGATTCTCCAAGATCGATTCCATATCCATTCCATTGTAGCATAGGTGGTGATAGTGATGCAATTTGATGGAGTCATTTTTCTCATGTCAAAAATTCTCATATGAAAAACATTTGCTTTTGAGTGATATGACTTGGGGAAAACATGTATTTGACAGATTTATATAAAAGAGATAAGGGTGCTAGAGTGCATGTACTTGAAGAGCTTACATCAGAAAAATCTCCATAACAGAAATGATATACAGTAATTATGCCCCTTTAAAATAATGTTTCTTGGGGAATGAAATAATTACATTATTAGAAAAGGTATAAACAAAAACTCTATATGATAGAGGCAGTTGTACACAGACATGTATGGCCATTTTAAATAACATTTTAAAAGGCCAGTATATAAAATAGTACAGCACTGTACTATTGTATACTGTACAATTGCCCTACTATTTAAACAGGCAGCAAAATTGAACAGACTGATGCTGATCTATACACACAATGTTTTTAAGGGGGAAAAAATCCTTAAAAATTAGTTTGAATATTTTCCCCCTCAGGTAAGGAAGTTTTTTCTCCCTCAAGTGAGGAAGCATAGATCCCTTATCCGTACTTGCAAAGAGAAGAGGTACTATGGGCCAGCTCACTTATCTACTGGGATTACATCTTCTATATCCAGATGGTCAAGTTGAAATTTTAAACACATTTACAAATCTAATTTCCTGTGAGATACATAAGAACTGAAATGTGAGGAGATCCTTTGCCATAAATGCTATCCTGAACTTAGTCACAAACACAATTTCATCTTCAGTAGACTGGTTGTAAAAATGGAAGCCAATTTTGCTTCTGCTGTTTCTTCTTTGGCAAATGAATATAAGAGCTTTGAGTTTTTCTGTGCATATAGTGAGGCAGATGATATGCTGATAAAAGGAAGACCACATTACTAGGAAAACAAAAGTCACACTGGAAAAAGGGATTCTGCAAAGGTACATAAGATAGTATGGTTATATTAGAAGCAGAAATAATTTTAGAAAATATGAAACAATGTATGATTAAAATGTCTGATAAAATAGCTATCGCAATTCAGTGGAATGGTTGTCAATAAATAAATGTAACAAAAGGTACATTTAATGATTTATAAAACATATGTGAGGAGAAATAAGGGAAAAATTAATTATGGAGATTATATGTGTTTTTAAGGAAGTATGATATTTAATTGAAAAGAAGTGTTAAAGATGTTAAGATTTTAATGATTATTAATGATAGAACTGAACTGGAATGGAATGAGGGTTTATAATTACATATATTTACAATCTTTCTTTTCTTTTTTTTAAAGAATATAGTGTGTATTATAAGAATGTACCAAGCAGAATTCGATTGGAAGTTATGTATTATGTATTATATTGAAGGTCATAAACTTAAGGTATATATTGAAGTTTAAATAAGAGTTGAATGGATGTAATTAAAAGATATAAAGGTGTCATACTCCAATTAGTAACTACAGGAGAAAATTTGTTTAATGAGAAAAGATAATATGAAATTGAAACAGGACAGACAAAAGTATAAATATAATTTGAATTGAGATGAGATAACCAAAATAAAATTGAGAAAATTAAAAGAGGGGAAAAACTATATAGAAAATGTAAAATAGTATAAGATATGGAATAGAATACAAAAAGGAGCATGAAATTGAGTTTTGTGTCTGTATAAAGAAGTTCAACCCGGGACCATGCTATTTTCAAAAAAGATGTTTTACTTGTATTTTGTATGTGTGAAAACCCAAATAAAACTTTATTTTTTAAAAAAGGCACACTGTCATGGATAGAACACAAGACAAGTTGAAAAATAAGGTTTCCAAGCTTACATCTTGCAGATGTTTCATTATCAAAGTATATTCTCCACTATTATAAGTCAAAAATGCCAGCAGAGGGGTTCCTGGTCTTTTTTTTAAATAGCCATTTCCTAACTCAGGTATGCAATGATTACATTTCATGTTTCACATTCTAAAAATGTCCTTTCCCAAAGTGTTCTCGTAATTGATAGCTTGACTGAAAGTGGTTATTTAAATTTTTTTTTAAAGGAAAATAGCTGTGTAAACACCTCAGTTCAAATTAATAAACTGATGTGACCTGGAAGACTTTATAAAATGATCCAATTTTAATTTTCTATATTGTTACACATATCATTTTGAAAACTAACCCAAACCCTAACCCTCTATTATTTAAGCTGTATTGTCAATGTAAGGAAAGTTGAAGGCAGACTGATTTTTTTCCAGTGTGTTGGGTTGTTTTAAAAAAATGGATTCATTTTCTTGTACAAAATCAAAACCACTCAGAAGCTTGTTTCAATTCAAGCACTTCCTCTGCAGATTATTTTAACATGCAGCAGAAAAATGCTATTTAATTTCACACTCAGCTAATCCTTTAATTATTTTCTTTCATCCAGAATAGAAAAGTCTATCAGTTCCATAATAAAATAAAAATTAAAAAGTTAGATTGTTATTTTGAACTTTGGACTACCTCCTTTCTTCCCTTCCCCACAGTCCCAGCCCCCAGCCCCAACTGGGAACATAATCAGATATCAGTGTTGATGGTTAGTGATAAATTATCCCTTGGGGTTATTCTTCCATTATTGTATCACTTGTAGTGGAAATGAATCAGCAGGACTGGATATACTTTTTCACTCATCAACATATTTTTTTCCAGCTTCTAATAAATGGGCTTTTGGGCATAAAGATATTAGGCAGTTTTCACTTAAGAGTTAGAATAAAGAAGCAACATTTATTTGACACTAAACTAAACAAAGGCCTCAGTATGAGTGATGCTTGTATGGTGCTGAGGCCATAGAAATTAGCCACATATTATAGAGAAGGACAAAGACTGGACATTTTTTATGTTTCCTGGGTTCATTTATTAAAAGGTGATATTGGTGAAACCCTTTTGAGTTCAAAAATATTAGTTTAAAACATGAAACTTTTATCTTTGTAGAACATAGGGGTCAATATATAGTCCAGACTTTATGTTCAGTCATCAGAGTGGAAGCCAATTTTGTTTCTGCTGTTTCTTCTTTGGCAAGAAATTGGAAGTTGTAATTCAGCATCATCTCAAAGTGTTATGTATTAAAATGGACTACTCGAAATCCCCGTGCCTTGATTGGCTAAGGCGCGGGGATTTCTGATTGGCCAGGCGAGCCGCGCCGATTGGCCCGATTGAAGTCTCCCGTGATTGGTGCAAACCAAGAGCGGGAGACTTGAATCGCTGCCATTGGCCGCGGCCGCCGCGGCAAAAAGGTATAAAAGCCACAGGCTTTTTGCCTTTTGCCGGTTCGGTTCAACTATTAAAAATAAAGAGCTTTTACTGAAAGTCACCGACTCTGAGCTTCTTTTCGGACACGACACTGGCGACGAGGGTGGGATCTCGCCCCTGAACCGAACCCCGTGTCCACCTAAGAACCAGCGACAACACTAAGATGGCAAAGATAGCACCGCCCGCTCCCTTCAACCCCGCCGCCGAGGACTGGGAATCGTATTCGGATCGGTTCCGGATGTACCTAGAATGTGCCGGCATGAAGGACGCCCCGGGCCCGCTAAAACGCGCTGTCTTCCTTACACACTGCGGACCAGAGGTCTTCCAGATGGCTAAGGCATTAGCCAAGCCGGCAGACGCAACCGCCATGGACTGGGACGTCCTTGAACCAATACTGCGGCGCCATTACGCCCCCGAGGTCCCCATTCTAATACGGCGCAACGAATTTTACCGCCGAAACCAGAAGCCAGACGAAAAATTGAGCGATTTCGTCGCAGAGTTACGGCGCCTAGGAGGACTCTGCGAGTTTGAAGGTTTGAACAGTCTCATAAGAGACCGTTTCGTACTAGGCTTATGGGATTCGATACTCCAGAGCTGACTTATGGCCAAAGGCGACATCAGCCTGGCCGATGCCCTCACCGCGGCAGCAGCCGCAGAAGCAACCCGCACGTCAGCAGACACCATGCGAAGATCTGACGCGAAGGGCGGAAACAACAACCCCGCGAGGTCGGCCGACACAAGAAACGAAACAACCGCACACTACGGCGATTACCAGTCAACCTCCAGCACGTCAGATGACGAGGAGGACATACATCGCGTGCAGACGGGACGCGGAGACCAAAGAAGCCGGAAAGGTCGTAGGTCGAGGACCAACTGCGCCGGGTGCGGCGGCGACCACCCAGGTCAGAATGCCGATTCTTTGATGCTATCTGCAGGCATTGTGACCGAAGGGGCCACATCGCTCGAGTCTGCCGCCAGAGGAAGACCCGCAGCCCGCCCAAATGGGAACAGCAAGACAGAAGAAGAGAAAGCTCCCCGCCCAGAGCCAGAGAGCGCCAACCAGCAGGTCGGTGGGACCAGAAGCAACGATCTCAAAGAAGCGGCGAAGGTCGGCGAAAAGAAGAAACCCACCAGACGGTGACCATCGGCCACGCCATCTCCGACGGCGCCAGAAAAGTACACATAGAAGTCCACATCGAAGGCCGGCCATGCAAAATGGAAGTGGATTCCGGATCCTACCTTTCCATGATTGCATGGCGCGAAATAAAAAAACTAGTGCCTACACTACAAAGAAGAAACGTGCATGCCCAAAAGATCATCATAAAAGACTATCAAGGTAATCGCGTTCCGGTAGTGGGCACCAAGAACTTCAGTATAACCTACAAAGGCCACACCGAACAACTACCACTCACAATAGTCGACCGCGACCGCCCGAGCCTGCTGGGTCTACAATGGTTCGCCCCGCTTAACATCGCGCTGACAGGTGTCAACCACGTCTCCATTGAAGCTTGGGAACAGCGGCTAGTCCAGGAGTTCCAGGAGGTCTTCGATGGAGGCTTGGGCAAGTATCAGGGGCCCCTTATCTCGTTTGATTTAGACCCAAGGGTTCCCCCTAAGCGGCTTAAACCTAGAAGGGTACCTTTCACGTTAAAGCCAAAAATTGACGAGCAGATCGACAAACTCGTCAAACAAGGGGTATTACAACCGATAGACCACGCCAGATGGGAGACCCCTATAGTGACCCCAGTAAAACCAGACGGGTCCGTGAGAATCTGCGGGGACTATAAGGCCACCCTAAACAGCGCGCTACAGCAAAGTGCCTACCCAGTCCCAATAGTGCAACATTTACTGCACTCACTGGGAGGGGGAAAATTTTTTGCCAAACTCGACCTCGCCCAAGCATACCAACAACTACCTGTGGACGAGAAAACGGCGGAAGCCCAAACAATTGTGACACACCGGGGGGCCTTCAAGTGTAACAGACTCCAATTTGGAGTCAGCGTGGCACCAGGCATCTTCCAGAGCCTGATGGAACGTTTACTACAGGGCATCAAGGGGGTGGTGCCCTATTTCGATGACGTGTTAGTGGCGGCGCCAAACGAAGCAGAATTAGAAAACCGACTAAGACAAGTCTTAACAAAATTTAAAGAAACAGGACTTAAAGTCAAACGCGAAAAATGCCAACTTTGTACAGAGCAAATAGAATTTTTGGGCTACCTCCTAGACCGGCAGGGCATCCATCCTACAACTAAAAAGGTGAAAGCCATCAAGGAAGCCCCCACCCCGAAGTCCAAAACAGATCTACAAGCGTTCCTAGGCTTACTTAACTTTTATAATGTCTTCCTACCTCAAAAGGCAACGGCGGCGGAACCTTTACATAGACTCCTGGACAAGAAGGCATCCTGGACTTGGGGGAGACGAGAGCAAGCCGCCTTTCAAAAAACCAAGGACCTCCTCACCTCCGACGCCGTTCTGATGCAATTCAGTGAAACCTTGCCCTTAGCTGTCACTTGCGACGCATCACCTTTCGGCGTCGGCGCTGTCCTCAGCCATACCCTCCCAGACCAGAGAGAAGCACCTATCGCATTTTTCTCCAGAACTCTGACTAAACCGGAACGGAACTATAGCCAGCTGGACAAAGAAGCTTTGGCTATAGTTGCCGCTGTTAAGCGTTTCCATGAGTACCTATACGGCCGCCCATTCAAAATAGTGACTGATCATAAACCGTTGCTGGGCATCCTCGCTGGAAACCGTGCCACGCCAAACATCTTGTCGCCCCGCATGACAAGATGGTCTGAATTCCTGGCAGCCTACAGCTACGAACTGCTGCACAAGCCAGGTAAGAAAATTTCGCACGCGGACGCCTTAAGCCGCTCGCCCTTGCCGGACTCTGACCCTGACCCTGCACCAACAACAAACACCCTGAGTATTGAGAATTTGCCCATAACCGCATCTGACATTGCCAGAGAAACCATTAAGGACAGGCATTTGGCACAAATCTTACATTGGTTAGAAAAAGGCTGGCCGGAAAAAGACAAAGACGAGACTTTTAAAACATTCCGGCAGCGCCAGACTGAACTTTCACTGTTAAGAGGATGTATCCTGTGGGGTGATCGGGTGGTAATTCCGGACAAATTGCAAAACAGGGTCCTAGAGATGTTACATGAGGGTCATCCTGGCATCGTCAGGACTAAAGCCCTGGCCAGGAGTTATGCTTGGTGGCCAGGGATGGACAAACAAATTGAAGCGTGGGTCGCCAAATGCCACCGGTGCCAGGAGACCAGATCCAGCCCACCCGCAGCACCTATCCGGGACTGGGAAACACCACGGGGACCCTGGTCCAGAATCCATTTAGACTTTGCTGGCCCCACAAATGGACACACTTTTCTAATCACAGTCGACGCATACTCAAATTGGTTGGAGGTGGCTGACATGAAATCCACCACCACAGAGGCTGTCATAAAAGAACTGTGTAAACTGTTTTCCACACACGGCCTCCCAGACGTCATCGTCTCAGATAATGGGCCCCAATTCACCTCCATCGACTTCGAACGCTTCCTGGCAGAGAAGGGCATCCGCCACGCATTGACAGCACCGGCGCATCCGGCGGCGAACGGTAGGGCGGAACGGATGGTCCAGTTTACAAAAAAGACCCTCCGGAAAATGGACCACGGGGAGATCAACGATAAAATCAACAAACTACTCTTCATACAGCACATCACGCCAAATACCACAACTAACAAAAGCCCTGCAGAGCTCCTGATGGGCAGGAAGCTGCGGTCCCCACTCGACTGTCTACACCCGACCTATAACCCGGAGCGGCCACCAGACTCCAGCTCCAGGTACCGGACTTTCGAACCAGGTGACTTAGTCTACGCCAAAAACATGACGGGGGACCCCCTATGGATCCCAGCCGTCATAACGCAAGTCACTGGTCCTCGGTCGTACCGGCTCCAAACCATCGATGGGCGAGCCTGGAAACGACATATCGACCAGCTAAGGTCACGAGCAATGACTGACCTCAACCCCCAAGACACGAACCAAGGGGGGAGGGAATACCCGGTAAAACAACCGCAAGAAAAAATAAAACTGAAAAACTCACCGGAACGCAGCCTTCGCGAGTCCCATCCGGAGAAGAGCCGTCTGGCCAACTCTACCGACTCGGAGAAGCCAAGCGGGAGCGGCGAAATCCGTGACTCAACCGACCCGGTAGGCCCAGGCGGGAGCCACGGCGAGAGAACCGGCCCGATCATCCAGCCGGTTCTCACAGAGGCAGGAGCAGCCAGAAAGATGACCGCTCCGGCCGAGTTACAACAAGAAAGTGAGTTGCGCAGGTCAACTAGGACCCGACGGAGCCCCGCCTACCTGCGTGACTACACCACGTGAGGGACCATACCAAGAGGGGAGGGGTGTTATGTATTAAAATGGACTACTCGAAATCCCCGTGCCTTGATTGGCTAAGGCGCGGGGATTTCTGATTGGCCAGGCGAGCCGCGCCGATTGGCCCGATTGAAGTCTCCCGTGATTGGTGCAAACCAAGAGCGGGAGACTTGAATTGCTGTCATTGGCCGCGGCCGCCGCGGCAAAAAGGTATAAAAGCCGCAGGCTTTTTGCCTTTTGCCGGTTCGGTTCAACTATTAAAAATAAAGAGCTTTTACTGAAAGTCACCGACTCTGAGCTTCTTTTCGGACACGACACAAAGAGTCCCCCCCCCCCAACTTTGTTCCAGAAAATATAAAGACTTAGGGTGGGATACTTTATTTTTATGGGAGAATGAAGTAGGTAAGGCTTAGAAGAAGATGTGCTTAAGTAATCCAATCTTTTGTATTCCTCTTTTCAAGTGAAATGTAATGTTTTCCCCATATAAGAGATTTTCTGGTTAGGAATGATAGTCCAACATCTTTCAAAAATATAGAGGTGGGAAAATGTGATTTGTTCAAACTCCTCAGTTCTCAGGAATCTTTCACAAGATCTAGGCATTTTAAAAATATAATTTACCTAGTTTCCAAGACATTCAATATCTAACTTAATTGATAGTTTAGAAAGACAGGTGACTTTTCCGCCACTTCCCTCTGAGAAATGTTTTGTATTTTTTGTTTTGGAATGCTCTTTGTGTGCTTTCTTCCCAACAGTTGTTCTACCTGTTTTCATTCTTGATATTTGAATTTAAAGCAAAGTAAGCTATTCAGAAACAATGGGGATTAGGATGAAGATAAATGCTGAAACTATTTCAATCACTGTGGAATTTAACTATAGAAAGTTTGCTGGTTTTTAATGATACTTTTATTTGCTGACTGATTTATAAGATTTTGTTGCTTGCTATAACATGTGGAATTCATGTGCATGTTATTTTTGGCATGATGGGTTAATTCATATTGATTTTTCCTATCTGAGAAAACAACATAATCAAGAGAGCCCTTATTAATATTCACCAAATTACTGAATGTAACATAAAAATATTTGTGTCCACTAGAAAACAATATTTTAACTCGAAGTTTGAATTGATCATTAAATTGTATATATTAAACAAAATTTTTCCAACTATTCAGATAAATAGTCTCAGCCCAGGATATTTTTTCAGGATTATAGTGCATATTTCTGCCAAAATTTAAAAGAGCTGTTTGTTCTACATCTGCAACCTAATAATATTAGGTTTCTGGCAGGAAATGAACTTGTATACACACTTTTAACATGTGTACAATATAGCAATTGGCATGTGAATGGATGGATGGATGACAAACAAACAGAGATGTTACTTTGTGCATTAACATATGAATAAGTCTGTTTAATAATTGTGTGAATATTATTGTCCAACTTCAATTAATGCTTTAAAATACATAAAAAACCAACCAAATATTTTACTTGATTGATATGCATGTTTCAATTATTTTTTAGAAGTCAGCCATATAATCTTTAAAGCAGCATTTCCTTTTTAAAAGTGCTGCATTTTGCTTCCATGTGTATGAAATAATCTCTTTCAACTACCTTTTCTAACATATATGAACCATAGGATGAACTATAATCAAGAGAATAAATGCATTATTGTTTTTTTGCAGAAATGTCTCAGAAGTATTAGTGATTCATCAATATATTGTTTTATAATGTTTCCAGTGGTCAGTTTATTTAATTCTGCTAAAATTCATAAATTGCTTATTTGGGGACTCTATTTTATATTGTTAGGAATATAAGTCACCTTACAGTTATTTGGATTGGAAATATATAAACCAGGATAGATATTTTAAAACTGTATCTTTAAGAAAATGCAAAATTGTAATTGGGTGTGGTTTCTCAAACAGCCATAAGATGGAGCCAGAAACCTGGGCTGTCTTAGTCTTAGTCTCAGAACAGTGTGTCTTAGTGAGTCTTTTTTTTCCTTCTGTTGGAGAGTATTGCCGTTCTTCCTAATTGACTGATATTCTTGGATTTGATGTAAGTCTGATACTGAACTGTTTTTGACACTAGACTTCGTTATTGGATTATCCCTGGACTGAAAACTGACTGACTTACTTGTGAATGACTTTGGACTGTGTTTGAACTTTGCTCAAACGTTTCTGGAAGTAAAAACCTACATTTACTGTACAGTGTATCTGTGTGCTGTGTGTGTATTATTCAAACATTACTCTCTATACGTCTCCCTGTATGCGCTCATTCTCCTAATGGGGAATTACCTCAACGCCTTACAATATTCCCTCTGGGTATAGATGTGTGTGTGTGTGTGTGTTTATGTGTGCATCCAATTTGCCTTTTTTTCATAAAAAAAAATCACTCTAGATAGAGAGACTATATGTTAGACATTTGCCTGTGACTCATTTTAACACTATTTATAGTTGGGAGGGGAGTTGGGGAGGAGGAACAACAGTTTGAGAACCAGAATTTAAAAATGAAATTCCAACAGACAAAAGCCATTTTGGCAGCAATTATTACGAAGAAATTTCTATAGACCATCCAAACCAAATAAAAGAGACAAGTATATGAAAGGCTCCTCAGATAGTGGTACTTTTAATGCACTTGACCTGTGATCATAGGGGACAATAATTACCCTTCAGAGCCGATTTTTCTTTAACCACAAAAGCATTTTGATTTCTTTTTAATGGCTTTCCCATCTATTTTTTATTTGGAATGCCTTCCTGTTATTCCAATGTTTCAGTGAATATGAAACTACCAGTTTCCCCCCCTTGTTTATTTATTGATGGGCTTAGTTTTGCATGTGCTTTATGTCCAGCAATGAAATTAAATGACAGTTTCTTTCAGTGTAGTAAAATTAACCATGATATGATATCAAATTAAATATGAAATTTGAGTACTTCTAATTTGTAAAGATGATTTACAGAATGAATGCCATGATATAGCTGTTGCTAATTATTAATACTTTACCAAATCAAAAAGTTGATTCTTAGGACTTTTATCTCAAAACTCTCGACTATTGTTCATTTGTCAGTATGAAAGATAGTATCAGGCTGCAATCATTTTTATATATGAGGAGTTCCACAAAATACACTGAAAATTACCTGAAAGTAAATATGCAGAAGATAAGATAGTCAGTAATCCATGCTAACACAGTAATTTTTGTTGTTAAAGACTTTTAAAATACTTCCAATATCAGTCCAATGTATACTTGACATTGCATTAAAACTGCATAATATTTTTGAAAAATTAAAATTAAAATATAATTTATTTGAGCTATAGAAATCTTCAAACATAATTTGTCTTCAATTTAAATACTTTCAAGAAAAAACAAAAGGCAACAAAAGGAATATGCCAGTGTTTATAACACCAAAGCAATTTAAATATACCGCATATAATTGTCATGCTTGTGCTTTTTTGTTAACTCTTCAAGTTAACAAAGCACTAAATAATTCATAATTCATAAACTGGTCACTAATAAATACTGATGAACTTCTTTATTGTTAATATTTATTTGTAATATACACAGGGATAGGCTTCAAAAATTTTAGCAATGGGTTCTCTGTCTGGTTGCTTAGTGGGTGTTTTTCACTCTCCCTGAGCCTCAGGGCCAGCCAGTAATGGGATTTGGGGGTTCTCTGAACTGTGCAGAATCTTAGCTACTAGAGGATCTCCCAAACCCGTGAATCCCCAGCAGCCCACCCCTAAATATACAGCCCTCAATGTTGACTTATTTTGAAGTTATGATATTGTGAAATGAAGCATTGGGACAAAGTTGATGTGTAATACAATTTCAGACCATTTAAAAATAATATTCACTTAACAACAATATAATGTGCTGCTTAGTGTTGCTTTAACTATTCATACATACTGTATCAATTGATCATTCAATATTTTACATATATTGGGCTACATGGGGCTGAAAAGTATTCAGCTGGTAAAATTCTAAGTAATTTGAATCTAGCACTTTGAGTTTCATGCTATATGAATGTACATATCTAGATTTGTTTTGTTTTAGGTCTTTTAGATATAGAATCATAGAACTATAGTGTTGGGACCTTCATAGTCTTCTAGACCAAACCTTTACCCAGAGCAGAAATCTCGGGCTGTCCCTGACAAATAGCTGAATCTTTGCTTGAAATCTCCCAGTGATGGAAGACCCATGTCTCTAGGAAATAAGCTGTTCTACTGCTTAATAGCTCTCGTAGATAGTCAAATTTGACTTTTCCTCTGTAAAGCTTTCCTTCATTGGTTCTTGCCCTACTCTGGAGAATAAATCCACACTCTCTTTCCTATAACAGCTCTTCAACTATTGGAAGACTTGCTTTATCTTGTCCCCCTGACCTTTTCCTTTTAGGCTAAATTTATCCACATCCTTTACGGGACAGTTTCATTTCATTTCACTTCACAGGACAGTTTCATTTCATTTCAATCGACAAATAGAAAACATAATAGTATGATTTTTTTTAAACATTTAACAAGTAGTGACGTGTTTAGCTCATCATTCCCAGTCCTTTGGGAATAATAATTAGCAATCATTCTAGTGTCTCAATTCTATTTAACTTTAATTAAGAATGTAACTAAAGTTAATATTACTTTTGCCCTTCAGTGTTGCAAAAGTTGATTATTAAAAAAAAAGTCATTGACTTCATTATGAATTTCACAGTGAAAAAAATAAGCCATATTTTAAAAGTTTTTCAATAGGCATTTCAACTACTCACTTTGAGAACATGGGATCTAAAAATACATGCTGTCATAGTCCAAGAAAGACTTCTGCAAACTTTTGTTAAGTTAATGCCAGAAAAACATAAATCAATAATCAAGCATTTGGTTGGCAGTGAACAGGAGGGGGATGGCTGTAATTGGTATAATATGGCACAATGATGAAAGAGATTTAGACATCTTTTTTTAATGATATTCCTGTATGGTAAGGGGAAAATAGAGGTAATATAAAGCTGTATAGCTGATGCAGCATAGCCATAACATAAAGCATGTTAGGCCTGGTTTCTTTACTTCCTCTAATCAAGACAAAGGAATCACTTTGCTTTTAAGTGCTACTTTTCTACCAGGAATCAAGATATCTGTATTATTAATGGACATTTTACAACACAGGATTGCATTTATTATTGTGAAGGAATACCATGTGACTTGTCATAAGAATATTCATGCAGTCTGGTGTATTACACTGATTTATGACCAAGGAGAATATCTTTGTCTTTAGTATATCCAAAGTCCATATTGTTTCATAGGTTTAGATATATTCTAGTTATTTTCTTACTCCTATTAACCATCCAATAGGAAAGTGTGATAAAAATGCTGCTTTTTGGCTAAAATCAAATAACAAAACATGAAAATGAATAGCTAGTCTTCTGCAATATGTAGAAAAACCAATTAAATTATCCTTAAGGGGTAGCAGTATAGCTCTTTTAAACAAATCTTTCAGAGATGGAAAATTCATAACTCAATAGATAAGCTTTCTCACTGTTAAATAGATCTATCAGGAAATTTTTCATGATGTTTAAAGAACATGTAGGTAGTTACAATATTATTTCTGCGGCAAAGGAAAATAATTCCTGTCCATTTTCCCTAGGGGAAATTTTATGTACCTGAATACTGATATCATGTCTCCCTTCAGACGTTTTCTCAGATTATTTCAATTTTTCCTCCTGTACATGTTCTAAATTCCTGTATCATTTTTGCTGACTATTCCTGAAGCTGTTCTAATTTATCAATATCGTTCTCAAATATGCTATATTCAGTATTGTATACAGTACTCCAAGTGTGATCTTATTAGTACATCATTTTCTCCTATGTTCCAATAACAGAATAAATTCTGTTGGCATCTGCATTCTTTTTGTATTTGGCATAGTAAGGATGGTTGTGCCTGTTTAATTTCTACTGGTTTCAATACAGATTTTTACCTATTTTAATACTATTTTTTTAAAAAATCATTCTTACTTGAATGCCTGCAAATGTTTTGACTATCAAGTCATAATCCTGCTCAGTGCAATAAACCAAAATAAATAATCCTTGGTAAATCGATATATACCCAGAAAAAGACAGTTCACCACCTCATTTCATAAGTGCTTGAATTACTGTTAATATTAGGATGATTTTCCTAACTTTGAAGTAAAATCTGACTATTATTTAAAATTATTATTATGTATCTTGCATTTTGGGATAACAGGAAACAACTTTTATTTTTCTATTATTTGATATTACTTCAGTGCTTGAAAATTGTTTTTTGTTAATATTCTGAAGTCTAAACATTATCAACTGAAATCTTCTTTACTTTCTTTGCTGCAGTTCTAGTTTCTCTGATACTTTCTTAAAATGGGGTACACTGCAACATAATTTAGTGTCACTAATAGGAATTAGTTCTTCCTGTCTCTGTAATTGTTATTTTTAGTTTTTTTTTTATAAATATGAAAAGCTTCATGAATTTTTATGTCATCTTTATTCAGGGGTCATGCTAATCTTCTCTATATCATTCCAGTTTTAGTGTATGTGCTGCACCATTTTTTAAAATCATCTTGTCTAGCCTATCAAAATCATTTTGAATTGTCTGTCAGTTTTATGAAATTTAGCTATCTCACACTATTTTGAGTCACCTGCAAAGCTGATAAACATTTTCCCCACTTCTCTTTTACTTGCTAATGAAAATGTGGCACAGGACAAAACCTTGAGGCATTCCACTCCAGTCTGGAGAGTTTTCAAGCCAGCTGTGGAACTATTTAATGGACATCTCATTCAGCTCAGTAGCTTGCAAAATCAGAATGCCATGGCTACCCCCAAACTGCTTTCTGAAGCCAAAATATATTGCCACAGTAGAAGAAAATTGTTCTGTCCTTAATTAGCATTCTTGAGATCCCGATCCCCGTGCTTTGATTGGCCAAAGCGCGGGGCTCTCTGATTGGTCAGGCGAGCCGCACCGATTGGCTCACTGAGAATCTCCCGCGATTGGTCCATTCAAATCGTGGGAGATTCAAAGCGGTGCCATTGGCTGCGGCCGCCGCGGCTAAAGAAATAAAAGCCGTGGGCTTTTTCCTTTACGCCAGTTCGGTTCCAACTTTAAATAAAAGAGCATGATTTGAAGTCACCGACTCCTGGCATCATTTCGCGGACACAACAAAAATGTATTGCCATAGTAGAGGGAAATATCTTAATTAAAAAATGAAGTCAGATTGCAGTAAGACCTTTTCTTTTAAAACCCATATTTTCCTCTTGAGCATAATAGAAAAAGAATTGGAGGAAAAAAATTGGAACTTTGTTACTATATATATTAGCAGCAGCAAGATAACTGTATGCGCAAAAATGGAAGGACATTTCAATTCCTACTATAGAAGAATGGCTGCAAAAGTTGATGGGGTTGGCAGAAATGGAAACATTGATTCCTCTGCTTAAGGAAAAGAACATAAGTACTTTTGTTTCCACATGGAAACTGTTTCTGAACTTCATTGTTGTAGAAAAGAATGGAACTTTGATTCTGGGTTTTGCAGATTAGATTGATAGACTTTTGTTGAAATGGCTGGTTCAAGTTCTCTCCCTCCACCCTTCCCCCCTCCCCTCACTATCTCAGATTGTTCACAATGCAAATGGTGCAAGCCTTGTGTCCCATGAGCCATGTGGGAGGCATAGCCTTGTGTTCCCATGCAGCCTGGATTGTTTTGGGGGGTACTTTGGGGGTAACATTTCTCTGTGGACCACCAACATTTTCTCATGGACCACCAGTGGTCCCCGGCCCACTGGTTCACGACCACTGCTATATACTACAACATAAGTCATTTAATTATAGGATTTACTACAATAAACTCAGCATTACAGTACTAGAAGCATATATTAAGATGTATAATTACAGAGTGCAAGAGTATGTCAAAGAATTTCCACCAAATAATAGTTCAAAACTACAAAGGAGACTCTCTTGGGTGTTGGATCCCACTTATGAAATCTATCCCCAGAGACTGCATAGTATCTTTGTTGCCTTTCCAGTCCAAGTCATTTTTCATTTTATTAAAAAGAAAGCTTTAATAATGTTAAAACTTGTTTTTTTATTTTGAGTAACAAAATTATATTGGAATAATGACTTTATTTTATATTATCTTTTCCATAATGTAATTCACTTTATTATTCTTTTCACTTTTGTAGTATTAATAGCTTTGGAAGTTTTCCATGCTGATTAGGGATTACAATCAAGTTTGATACTGCTAAATTTTGGGTTGGTTGATTGTTTTCCTTGATAAAGCCAAAGCTATGAAAAGGATCAGATTAGATCCATCAAAAATTGATACTGGGAATAAAGAAACATCCAAATTAATCATACAATCATCAGAAAGAGGAGAGAGTTCCAGATATTTTAAACTGGTAATTATCCAACAAGCAATTATTTCTTGTTACATTGTTGAAATGTATGAAAATTTTAATGTAAGTAATTGTGATAAAGAAAAAAGTTCTAAAGAATATTACTAGGAGCAAGAGTGATATTTTCCACATTAGTAAAACATGATCACAATAGCACTTAGACTTATACACAGTGCTTTACAACCCATTCTAAGCGGTTTTCAGAGTCAACATATTGCCCCTAATATGTTGGGTCTTCATTTTATAGACCTTGGAAAGATGGAAGAATCTGATTATTTGCTTTCTGGGGAGAATGTATAATATAAGCTGTTGAAACAATGTAGATTCACACATAGTTTAAGCATAAAGATCATTTATGAATCAATTGCAAATTTTCACAGCTTCTGCTGCTATAAATTGAAAAAGTATTAACATCATGGCTTGCACATGCCCCTCTAACCAGGGGTGGGCTTCAAAAATTTTAGCAAGGGGTTCTCTGCGTAGTTGCTAGGTGGGCATGGCCTAGTCGGTCTCCTGCATTACAGGGGGGTTGTTTTTGCCCTCCCCAGGGTCCAGGGGCTTTCTTCGAGCCCATCTATGGCCTTCCCAAACTTCCAGGAGGCCCATTTTTCATTCTCCCTGAGCCTCCGCACGCACCCTGCACTTGCCTGCATCAAAATGGGCTGCGTGGGGACTCCTGGGAGGGATGGGGTGAATGGGGCCAGCCAGGAGTAGGATTTGGGGGTTTTCTGAACTGTGCAGAATCTTAGCTAGAGGGTCTCCCAAACCCGTGAACCCCCTGCAGCTTACCCCGTCTCTGATTTATATTTGTGCAAATATTATTTATAGTTTTAAAAAATCTCCTTAAAGTTTAGCAATGAAAAATGCAATGGTGTAGTGGTTAAGTAGCTGGCCTAGAAAGCAGGAGAATTTAATTCTACTTCTGCCTTTTCTTGAAAACCGGTTGGGTAAGGTTGGGTCTCCCTCAGCCAACTTACCTCACAGGATTGTTGTTATGGAAAAACAGGGGGAGAAAAGAGAATTGGTGTGTTTGTCATCTTGAGTTGCATATGATAAGAAAGAAAAATCTAAAATAAAATAAAATAAAACCTTTTCCATAATAAAGCAACACATTCGTTCAACAATCAGTTCTTTTCCAATTATTTTTTGTATCTGAAATGGGAAAGAAACTCTACACATGAAATTTTTAATACTCTACATTTGTGCTCAAGATTTGTTAATAACACTTTAAAAAGCATAATGTAAAAATGAAACTTTTTTTTATTATTCAACTCAAGTTATGGGTGAATGGACCATTTTACAATAATATTACAATTTAAAACCAAAACTATAAAAAGATGCTTAATGTAATTTAAATGTGTTTTTGAAACACTGATGGAACATTTCTTTGCAGATTTTTTTTAATCCCAGTCTCATACATACACTGTCTCACTAAATTCTGGTAAATATATTTTTACAAACACATTAGGTGAGTAATTGCTAATCATGTAATTTTAAAAACAACAGTTATTTATGTTTGGAATTTCAAGACCTTTCCTTGATTTACAGTTTTAGTAGAATGAATTGTTCTTCTTTCAAAGCATTGTGAAGAGAGAATAAGTATATAGTTAACATCTCAGTAATATTCACAGAAGAATCCATAGTATGTAAAAATTGTGTTTATTGCTGCCTCCTAAGCATGTCTTTTGTCTGCACCTGTACATGTGAGCATAGCACATTCTTTCAACTACACCCCCAGAAATTGCATTTCAGTGTACAAATGGGGGACTGAAGGCAGTAATTTTGAGATTATTGCCACATCACCCACAATAGTTTGATTTCAGACAGTTCTACTGCCTATGGAACGATTTAAAGAAGCAGAACATATGTTAAGAGTGTTAGAATTTTGAATAAGAAACAGTAAAGAATGGGATGCATATTTCTTAGCAAAATTTAGGAGCCATCAATATTTTTTGGAATCCAGATAGGATAAATCTTCTTCTTGACCTTTAAAACAATCCACAAGATTCTAACCAAAGTCCATGTATATTAAGTGGTTTTTTTTTTTGTCCCCCTGCATAAGAACAAAAAACAAGTTCTATAAAGATCATAGTGTGTATTTTATGATTATGGAGCACTTAAGTCAGATTACTAATTAAGTACCTGTAGGAAAAATAAGTATTGATAAACCCTTCATTTTGGCTTGACAAAATTAAAATTAAGCATTCAGAGGATTAACGTATGCTTAAATTATGCATAATAGTTCCTACCTCAATTGATGAAAACATTCATTGCTGTTATTCCCATTTGAAAATTATATATATATTTATATTTATATGTATATCTCAAAATAGCCTTAACCCTTTGAGGATCATATTAGCAGCAAATCACAATCTAGACTAGGCTTCCCCAATCTGGTCCTCTTCAAATGTGAAATGGGAATGCTTGGAAATTCTGGAAGGACACTCCCACCACACCTGTGGATGTCAGGCTGCAGAAGGCTAGTCTAGACAGAAAACAAAGACCATCTCAATCATATAGGAAACTATTGTTATAAAGATACCATTGAATTCCTTTCTGGCATCTTTGTCAAGAAACTGATACAGACAAAAATCAAATGGAAAAATTGCACATGGTTTCAAGAATTGTTGTCAACATCTCAAAGGGTTAAGCCAGGACTTTCAACAGAAGTAATGTATTAAAAGGGTGAATTGGGTGAGCGAACAGTCTCAGATGAACTTGGTGAATAGTCTTCTGATTCAGAGTTGAGTTCAGGAGGTGGTGGCTGTGGCTTAAAACGTCCCCTCACATCCGGGTTGCGTCTTCGTCGGAAAACCTGCCTCTCCTTATCAAGAGCGGTGGTCTGGCAGGGGCATAAAATGAGAATAGATGAGATTAGGCTGTGCATGAAATAGCAAATCTGACTCTCATTTTTCCTCTTTTTCAAAGCAAACCTCAACCCAGGTCAAATTAAACCCACCCCACCCTCCGCAACCATCAGGTTTGGTTAGTTTTGCAAGCTTTAATCCATTACATGACTTAATTCATATCAAAGTGCATAATCCAACCTATAAAGAGGCAGTGTGATCTCATCAAGCATGTACAGTATGAGTGCATGACTCTGTATGGATGCCATATGTTAGACTTCTGGAAGCTATTAATTTTTTTTTTAAATAATGGGTTCAGGTTTCAGACAAAATGCAGTCTAACCTGCTTTTTTCAAATGAGGTCTCGGTTCTGAATAGAAATTCAATGCAATTTAATCTAATCAGAGAGGTAAATATTTGCCAATGTTCAAAATAGTGAAAGTATCCATCAAAATACACTGCTACAAATATTGATTTTTGATAGAACAATTGCAACATGCTCACTCCTTCTCTCATTTCATGCCTTACTATTCGTCTTTTCCCTTTAACTCAGGCACTTGTTCACACATTACAGAAGCATGCAGATCATTTCTCCTTCCCATAAGTTTGCATTAGGCTTTCCTCTTGCTCTTTTTATACATTTTCCAGCCAAACAAACTATTCTTACCATTCTCTTCAGTCATATTGGTTGTTTCTCAGTGTGAATTAAATTGCCACCAATTTTTTTGGGCAACAGGTTTAGTACTCATTTTCTAGATTATTCCACCTAGATTCTCCTCATCACTACCTAGTTCCTACTTAGACATAGACACAGGGACACTTTTGGGAAGACTTAAACTATATGTACAGAAATTCAAGTAATTATATAATAACTTGTTGTAATGTTGGACCTAATAAGCATGTTTTTAATTTTCAGAGTCATTCCAAGTTTTGTTAGTTTGGATGCCTTTAAACATTATGTAAATTTCCTGCAGTTCCTCTAAACTATAAATACTCACTGTAGTAAACCAGGTTCAAAACTACTGGAAAAGCCCAATAAAGCTAAGTGTTGTCAGAAATGTTGGAAAGACTGTTCTGTTGGACTGATATGAATAAGAGTTTATTATACTTCAAAAGATAGATCAGTTGTTCTTGAGACATTCACAATAGTTTTTTTTATGAAAAATCTACCAGTTATACACTGACCCAGAAACACAGTTATACCCTGAGCATTTTTGGGAACAAAATTAAAACTAAATCTATTATGTTAACGATAACATATCATGCAGATTAGTATTATAGCAATCTATGTTTTAAAATAATGCAATCAGGATTCCAAAATGCAATAAAAGCAGAAGATGGACAAAATTTATAAAGCAAATGGATTCAGTTAAGCTAAATTGTTCCACTAATAGTTTTTTAGTTAGAATATTTGAAGGATTGATAGAAAGTGGCAATAAAAGTTCATGTTTGGATCTTGGAGGGAAAAAAGACAATACTAAACTCCAACTGCTATCGTTTGCCAAAAGTTCTTTGTTTACAGTTGGTCCTTGGAAAAGGCCTAAACGGTTTTCAAAGTTGTGCTTTAAAACCAACTTTATGATTATATTTTAATAGAAAGCAGAAGACATTTGGAATTCTATTCACATTACAGAGATAGAATTTACAGTATATAATTCTCTGTAACAAATGGAGAGAATGGCACACATTACTATTCTATGACATACAGATTTGCATTTAAAATATTTCTGTGCACAAAAGGAGTTCATTTAAAGATTGACTCACATCACATCATTTTTATATTAATCCCAGATTCATGAAAATTCTTTCTTTCAGCAGGAAAGTCTAAATTAAAATGTTCACTACAATCCAGAGTAACATTCTCCTGGTGCAAGCATAAACAACTTTTTTGTTTTGATTTTAAGGATGAATTAATCGTCATATTTCTATGCGATTGGGGTTCATATTGTTTAAATCAAAATTTTTTGCTCTTATGTCTAATTCAGCCCTTTGTTCTTCTAGCTACCCAGATCAATAAGGTACCTACACATCAGAAGTACAGCAAAATCGTGGTCTGAGACACATCCATAATGCAGTAGTTTCATTAGTATTTTAGTACTAATATGTTAGCAAAAAAATTATCCTGGTCCCTCTTTTGGGACAATTATTTTGACTTATAATGAGGAGAAGTTTTTTACCTTCTAAGACAAAGGCTGGGATGGTAGAGAATATGAAGTTGTGTATGATGGGCTGGGAGATGTTAAAAGAGAATATATGGAGCAATTACAAATTTTATTTAGCACTATTAGCTTAAAAGGTTTATTCCTCTATAAATCTTAATAAACTCAGTTGAAAGTTGATCCTTTATTGACCAATCATTAAGCGGCAGGCTTTGACGGAAGTGACAACAATTAAAGTAGATGTTTAAACTTCAGATCCTCCTCCTATCTTTCTACCTTTGCAAATCATACTTCTTTTCAATATGTCCATACACCATTTCATATGCTGCGATTTATCTTGAAATTTCTCATCCAGTTTGAGGATTTTTTTTTACTTTTTCTCTTTCTTGAGACCTATTTATTCTTTCTTCATATATTTTTTTTGCAACTTTATCTTCATTCATTCTGTCTTATGTAACAAATATACTTCAACATTCTTATTTTATACTAATAATTCATATTTGTTTTCAATCTGTATTCGTTTAGCAGATTTAACCTTATTTTTGCATTTTTCAACTCATACTTGGGTACCACATTCTGATGGTATTCCATTTTTATCCTGATGTGTCCAACTCTCACTACTTCACAGCATCTTCTTTACAGTCATTTCTGCTTCTATTAAATAGCACTCAGTCCTTGCAACAATTCATATAATTAAAATATGCTTTTTTTTCTGTGAACATTTGGATGTTTCAACATTTTTTCTTCTTTTTCCATATGGAAAGACACACATCATTCTACAATATAAATTCACTTACTTGCTCTAGTTTTTCCATTTTATGAATAATTATTCCATTTTCCTGTTAAGTACAGCCTTATTGGTCTTTAATTCACTAATGACTTCCTCACTGAACTATAAAAGTTCGTATTTTCTGTAAAATATTCAGGTTCTCAGTCAGCAACACAGTGTCATATAAATACAAGGTATAGCCTTACTCTTATTCTCTAGTACAGGGGTCGCCAACCTTTTGGGCCTCAGGGACCACCAAACTCATAATTTTAGATCTCAGGGACCACTAACCGGTTCTGTGGGTGTGGCCTAATTTGTGAGTGTGGCTTGGTGGTCTTGTGACTGGCTGGGCATGGCTTGTATGTAAATATTATAAATATGTATATAAATATTGAATTTTTTATGAAAAAGAGAAACTTTTACCCAAAATCAGGGAAAGTAGGCAGATTGAGTTGCTCACAGAATCATTCAGTGATCTATCTATCTGCCATCGGCTAGCTCAGTCTCTCAAATTTTCTTGCCATGAGTCTGCACTGAATTTGCTTGTAAGCAAAACTTTAGTACTAAGAGAGCTTCAGCTGTGCTGAGCCAAAGATCTAAAGACTAATTAGAAAGCAAGAAATCCAACCATTTCCTGCTTCCAAGCTAATCTAAATCTCCTGGTGCAGCAGAACAGATGATGGTCGGAAAAAGGAAAAATAGCAATTTAGCAGGCAAGTTTACCAGGTAAGGAGTGACTGTGTGGGGAGGGTTCCCGTGGGCCATGTGGGTGGCACAGCTTTGTGTTTCTGCGCAGCCTGGATGAATTGCTTTGTGGGGGTGCTCTGGGGGTGCTCTGGGGGTGAGATTTCTCTGTGGCCCAGCAAAATTTTCTCACAGTCTACCAGTGGGCCATGGCCCACCAGTTGGCAACTGCTGCTTTAGTGAGTGCACCTTCAAATGTCATCAAGAGTAATCCTTATATGATTATCCATGAATATATTTAACAACTTAAATGGTTTCATACATCCTTATCAAGATGATAGAAAAACTAATTACTAACTTGGACAGAAACTAAGGCAAGGAAGATTAGATTTAATTACCTATTCTGTACCTATGCTATATATGCCATTTGTGATACTAGTTTAGATTAAATGATAAATGAACCTAGGCATATTTTCCTATGAGTCAATCATACACTAAACATGTACTAAAAGATCCAACATGCTAAACAATTTTATTTATCTTTCCACAGAATTGCTGTGTGTTTCAACAAAAAATAGAGAATTAACAATTCCAAGAACCAATTCATGTGGAAAATGTTTACAAAGACAACTAAGAACCTTCTATTGATGTGCTCCAATACCTAACTGACTTCGGCTATTCTTGAAAATAATAAGCAGGTTCAAATCAGGTCATTACTAATTTGGTCATATTGGTATGACCACCAATAAATCCCAGGTCTTAAAGAAGATAGCAGAAAAACCGTTCCATTATTGTAAAAATATTCCTATAGACACCATAAACTGCATTTAATTTTTTTTACTTGCTCAAGTTAAGACTTCCAGAATAAATAAAATATATTATTTTAGACAAATTTGCACTGGCCTAATTGGTATTAAGCACAATTTGTTACATTGTTATTAAATTATAAATCCCTGTGTAAGAATAATTGAAATCGGTAAAAGGCAGGAAATAAATCTAACAAATGAATAATAGCCTCCTAGAGTCTTTTCGAGTGGGTAGGCTATAATACATCAAATAAATAAATAAATACCTTTTTTTACTCCATGTATGTTTTCATGCCAATTAATACTAAATGACTTACAGTGGTACCTCAGTACTTGACTGCTTTAAAACTCATTGAATTTGGCACTTGATACATTTTGACACAAAAATATTGTCCCAGTACTTGTTTGTTTGACACTTGATGTGCTGTGAAAGGAAGAGAGAGATGTCTGTGGAGAACAGACAGAAAGTTAGCCATGCCAGGGAGGTCATTGCAAAAGGAAGCGGAGAATGGCCATACAGGGTAGACAGGAAGTCAGCCATGCTGGGAAGGTTACTGATATAGGAAAAGGGACAGATAGGAAGTCCTTCCTGGCCAAAACAAAGTAAGTTATATGGCTTGTTTAGTACTTGTTTTTAGTACTCACCATGCCTCCTGGAACCAATTACTAAGTGCCGAAGTACCACTGTATTCCAAATTCGATCAGTATGTTAATTCATATTGACATTAATCAGTTGAATGACAAAAGCAATATTTGATTAATTTAGTTAGAATAGATGATACTGAATATAATAGACAGATGGGTTCATAAAACTTCCACACTCAAATCTACATAATGTTATTCTACTAATGTTAAGTTCCAAACATACTTTATCATTGTCTCTATCGGCATAAAACTGAATGGCAGTTTTCTCATCACCATTGTTCTTTCCTTTTTTTTTCTTTTGTAGGAAGCAATGTTCCCATTTAAACTCTGGTAGGATAATAAAGCTAAGACTTTCTTCCATTTCATTTCACCATATTCATACGTTTCAATCAGGGAACTTAAGGATTTAAGTCAAGGTTTTGACAAAAACACTTGAAGCTCAACATAATATCTTCATAATCTTATTAAGATTATACCATATATTTGACATATGATAATTCCTTCATTATAAATTAATCAATCCAAATGTTGTTATATAATGGACAAAATATTGTGCTTCTCTATAGATTCTATAGAATGAATAAAATACACTTGCAAGAACTGTTTATTTAAAAGTATGCACTCATTTCTAATATGTTCCACCCCGTATGAAACTGGTATTAGAATATCCAAGTTAAATTATCTTTTGTATATGTTAAATATGTTAAAAAGGATCATGAAATATTAAACATGCTGGCTGGAGAATTCCGGGAGAAGTCCACTCACCTGAAAGCTCCAAAAGTTGAGACATGACTGATTGTAACAATAACTTAGGCTAGTGTTCTTTAGAGGACATTACTTTTTCTTTCTTAAATGTCTTTCATTTCCTTTTTTTAGAAGCTTTCTTAATCTATCTTTATGCGTCAGAAAAAGGATAATTCCCAGTGTAACATTATTTCTGCTGTCCCAAAGGTGCTTTTTCAGGTGGCAACTGGACTTTCTAATTTTTCCTTGAAGATGTTTGCTTTTCATCCAAGAAGCTTCTTCAGCTCCGACTGGATGGTGTGGAAGAACAGAGCTGAATAAGCTTTTTGGAGGATAAGCAAAACATCTTCAAAGAAAAAATCAGAAAGTCCAATTGTCTCTTTGAAAAGCACTTTTGGGACAACTATGACCTGGATGACTGAGAATCCCCATAGATGTTATTTCTGCTGTTGTTTACTATAATTTGCATACTAGTTCCCATTACTGATGTTAAAAACAATTTACAATATATCATTCAAATATAATAATATAAGCTATATTGTATATAGTTTATCTGTTATGAATCAATCAAAATTTAATTATGGTCCAAGACAGAATCCAATAAAAAGACCAGCATACAATACAATAACTATACAAAAGAAAATTTAAAAATAACAAGAACATCCCAAAACAATTAGCAGTGAATAACATAGGAAGGAATCAGATAGCTTCTGTAGATATTGATAAGAAGTTTGCAATCTTAGAGATTTCTGAAGGATGGTCAACCAGGAGAAGGATAGCCTACAACAAATACACACACACACACACACATACATCCCATATATTTGTACACACAAATACAGATACACATGAAAAAACATATTGATTAAAAAAAAGAAGAGACAAAAAACAACAACCCCAGAACAAAGCACAGTACAGCATTTCTAAACAGTTTGATTCTGATGTTTCTATCAGGAATCTGCATGTACCTATCAAATGGTATAATCCATGAGAATAATAATTTCAATAGAGAGTAAGAATCTGTTGAATTGAATTGAATTTCTTTTAGGAAGGAAATTTTGTCAAGCTAAACAGTCCAAAGCATAAATAAAAATTTCAACAAAGCTTTATGTTTCAATGGAAAACATATTGACAAACAACAGTTGGCAATCACAAATACAAACAACAATATCACTAATCAGTTTCTGGAGTAAAGAAAACCCCTCAAATGCAAAATATTATAACATTTACAAAGAAACTGTTAATATACTGTAAATTTTAAGTTAAGATTCAATTACCTTATTGCTTTATATTCTGGGGAGGGCTAACTACTTAGTGGTAAACATTTAGTTGTAGTCTTCAAATGCACATATTATTTATTTAACATACTAAAAACAAGATAGATTCCAGATAGTAGGATTGTGGAAACTTCTGCGTGAAAACAATTAAAGTGAGTCTCAGTTAAAATGCAGTACAATGTTGGGTTAGAAGGTCTGAAATTTTAACTGAGCGTGAATCACTGCTTATAACCAATATGTGAGCTTAGAAATAAAGGATATAGTAGATTTAAATTCAGAATCACCAAGCTTGGAAATTTTTATACATTTACTAACTACAGGCAGGAGTTTCAGTTGGCACTGATGTCATATGATCCTATACGATAAACAGTCTTCTATTAATATGAAGCATGCACGAGAATAACATTTCTCTTAGAATGGTACCAATTATAGTGATCTACTGAACATGTACAGTGTAGCCCTTTAATGGCCAATTTTCTAGTATACATATATTAAAAAGCCATTGGTCAAGACCATACATACAATCTGTAAATGGTGTGAAAAGCCAGCATGTACAATTACCACAAGGACACCATGCCATGTACAGTCTTCATATTAATTCTTTTAATAGTTATTTTTTAAAATAATTTTATAGTATTTTGATCTACATACAGTATGTTGTCCAGATATATGCTAATCCTTGAATGTTATCTTTTTCATGTTTAACTGATCTTATAAGATGGGTTTCATAATTTCTTTAAAGCAATGTGTCAAACTCAATTTAATTGAGGACTGCATCAGGGTTGACATTGGAGGGGTGGAGGTAAGTCAACCGGGTGGGTATAGCCAGCTTAATGCCACTCACTGGACATGGCTGACAAGGTGGGTGTGGCCATCTTGTCACCACTCCCCAAACTGCTGGCATGTTTCTTCTTTGCACTGGGTAGACCGGGCCAAAGCCATGCTGGCCTGATGTTTCCTCTTTTTATATTAATACATTTATTCATATCTCATATACTTTTGAACACCACGGTTATGCTGGAATTAATATATACCTGTGAACAGAGATTTAGATACTTAGTGAAAGTTGGAAAATTTGAGATGAAGGTATTTAAAAACAACTCAGTGATTTTTGTACCTACTCCCCAAAGCTAGGAACTATAAGAGACATCACCATAAGGAAACCTCTCCAAATAATGTTTTCTAACATTATGATTATGTATCTTTTTGCATTTTAAATACACAGTGTTCTAAGTAGAGAATTTCAGTTAATAGATGGGATAAAAACATTTCCAACCAAGATATTGTGTTGTGGGTCTGTGTGAAATCACACCTAAATATTGCTTCTGATATAACACTGTTATCCCAATTGATTATTTACATAAAATTGTGGTATACTTAGTAGTATGCAACTCATGATCAATCTATATTGTAGTAGAGCAAAAATTGAAAACATAGCTACCACAAATATAGTAATTTCTATTAATTTTGTTTGATATTACCAACATTGATAGGCATGTAAACATTATTCAGTCTTGAATTTTCCAAACAATTGTGTGTTATCAATTTCTAACACATCCAATTAGATAAATGCTGATTAAAGATTTAAAATACCCTGACATATAGATATGACCTTGAATACCGACAGAATAGAAACTGAATATATACTTCAAGAAGGCATCCATACACAATTTTTCTTCCTATAAAGACTATTTCTGGACAAGAAAGGTAATTTTTTCAAAGGTAATTCATTGCAACCTATTCCAGATATTTTAATTCAAATATGTAGAAGGAATATTTAATTTACTGTAAATGCTTGCATTGATTACTGCCACAATTATATTAATAAAGATTAGATCTGCACAATCTGGACAAACCTTCTATCATAGCACTGAATACAATTCCTTGAACATAAAAATATTTGTCAATATTTAATTCATCCTACAGAGCCTTTTTAAAGGTTACAAAAACCCATTTTTATAAAGTTATAAACGTGTATAAAACTGAACATCAATAAATATCATAAACATTTAAATTGGGTATTTTAGATACTGTATTCATCTTTGTAGCAAAAATTATGCATCATTGCAGAGAACACCTATTTTCAATTGAATTCTTAGTCACAATCCTACCATATAATAAAAGGTGATATACTAAAAAGAGAGGTATATTCATGCAATATCATTTTTATTAACTTCTTTTAAAAACAGAGTAACAAAAATGTGCATACTTTGGAAACACAAGCTAACCAGAGCACATACAATGCATTATATTTCATTGAACAGCTTCTCAATACTATGTTATGTCAATGCATTGTTCATTCTAAGATAAGGATTGTGGTTGGGAAGGGGAAATTTAAAATGACAGTATATAATTTTGGATCTCAGAGAGGAAAAAAAAACAAATGTAAATGTAGATCTATATGTATTGATATCCTGTTGCCATTTCACAGGTAGAAAAAGAAAGAGCACCGGATATTACATGCCTTAAAAACTGTTAACGTAAAATAAATATTGCGTGAACATTTAATTTTTCTGTATACACTGTCCTTTTAACTATAGGGAGCACTTGATACTGAGCATGTGCAATGAAGAAAAAGCTTGCAATGTCAGTGTGAAGAATGGGTGAAGAAAGAGAATGAGAGGTGTGGCATCTCAATCAAGATTCAAATGAAACTGATAAAGCAGCATATGGACTGGGTAACAAATTAAAAAAAACATGTTTATTCACTGAAGTAACTGGTTAATGGAGACTGCCAGCACGTTGCCATGGAAACACTGACTGTTGGAGCTGTACCATCTCATACCTTATCCAATACATTCCTGGTTGTTGGTAGTAGTCCAAAGACCCTGATCTCTTGATGGTAAACCCGTGGTCCAGCTGAGCAGAGAGAAATGGGCAACTCAGTGGATCGATATTGTGCTAGAGAATTAAGACCTCCAGACCAAAACTGTTCCTTATTTATTAGTGCATATTTATTTTTCAGTTTCACAAGGTAGCACTCTAACATTTTAAAAATAAAATAAAAATAAAAACTACGTATTGGAAATAGGAAAAAAAGAAGAAAGAAAAAAAACAAATAATGAAGAAGACCCTAAACCAAATAATTTATCTGGCTAAATTAGTATCTTCTTTATTAATGACTACATAGTGCACTTGTTTCAACTTGTAACAGTCAATCATTTGAAGATAAACAAAATAGGGCTGTATAAGGTATCACATAAAGTTTTCCCATTTTATAATAAAAATTTTGTGAGCAGTTTTTTTTCAATATATCTTGTTTTTATTTTATAAATCATAATAGCCATCTCTATAATCAAATAGATTAGAGTTTCACAGATCAAAACCATGCTGCTTCATATTGATGAAAATGTATAAATATGAAAATATAACATTTTGACATTCCCACCAATCTCTGTTATTGGTTTCAAAAGGAAACTTTGATCAGGGTACAAAGAAAAATCCTAAATAATTGTGTATTATTACAGTCTATAATTTAATTTTTAAAATGTATAAGTTTGCATCACTGAACTCTTGTATCAGAATACAAAGTACAGCCTTAATTTATTAATTTGGGAGCAGCATGTTTTTTGAAATTTGAGGAAAAAGAAACTATTCCATTTAATTTCATTTCTGATATAGTAATAAAAGGGTGATTTTATTCTTTATTAAACAATACTTTTCATTGTGTGTAGCAGGGCACCACATAATAAGTAATTAAAAGCTATTTTAGTCAGGTAGTTCTTCAGAGACAAAAAGGGGAACAAAGCGTATTATACAGTTTAGTATTTGAAAATGCTTTAGCATTTACATACACATACAGAAAAGAGAACAAAAATATATCCCTTTTGTGTTTATATGTGCTTGGTTAGAGTGACATAAGGGCAGAAGTTTGCAATTTAAATTACAAGAGGCAGTTTGAAAATGCTCCAAAAATCAGTTATTTAGTTTTTGCAGTATGCATCCTGACTTTGAATCCAGATCATAAAGAAAGTAATGTTTATTTTCTTTCATCAACTTTTTTCTTATGTAGGATACTTTAAAACACCCTAAATTTTTGAAGACTTCCAGCTAAAATGATGAAGGTATCTAGTACTATATTCAAGATCTACTGCTGCCATCTATTGTTGTATGAGGGCAATACATTTATAACATCGAACAGCCAATGTTTAGGAATTTCAAAACAAAATGTTTTATTAAACTGTAATTACTTGAGTGGAGAAAAAAATATTGACTTAGATATTTTGCATCCCTTTTTAAATTAACCTTTTAAGCATTCAAAATCATACTGTAGCACTAATTAAATTATAAATAATACATAATAATAGTGGAAAGTAAAAAAAAAAATCAAATACGGTAAATTATTTGCTCAAATCAGATTCAAGTGCCAATGAAAAGTGCAATTCACAAGCCATTTAAGGCTGCAGAATTGGGATAGCTCACAGATATAAGCTCTTTGTACTTAAGTTGAATCCAGTGTAAGGTATCTATTTTTCTATTACAATTGTAGAGTCCTTTTGGACTATGGATCATCTGACATAATGGTAACCCCAGCAGAACATGTGTTTCTGTGTGTGAGAAAGAAAGAAAAAAAGGAAAAAAAGAAAGAAAGAAAGAAAGAAAGAAAGAAAGAAAGAAAGAAAGAAAGAAAGAAAGAAAGAAAGAAAGGACACATCTAGTTTTCTACTTTCATTTAGCTTACATCATAGATTCTGTGTATTTCCTACTGACTTTTTATTGCCTTCTACAAAAAAGGCAGGGGAAATGCCTTCTCCAACTACTGCAGTAGTATGTTTTGTTGCTTGCATCATTCTAATAGGCCCAAGTGTTGACAACATAATGTATCTATTTTTTAATCTACTTAAGGTAAAAACATTTCTCTTTGTGAAAGAAGGAGCAGGGGAGCAGATGGACAGTTTCCAAGTACTCAAAAGTTTTATCTGAAGGAACCTGTGATAGAAAAGATGCACACTGAGTATTAAGCAGTACCTCAAGTTTTGCAAATTTTCTTGGATTCTTTTGGAATTATGTGAACAGAGGCTCCTAGCCCTCAAAGTTGTGCTGGTTCAAGAAGGAAAAGTCTGACAAACAGTTATTCTGAAAATACATAACTTCTTAATCTCCCTTACTTTTACTGATAGAAAGGATCACATGGTTGAATGTATAATTTATTAGCTAAATTTATTAGTATTATTAGGACCAATTCAATTCACTGATTAATTGATGTCCACGATTAATATAGCTTTTGTTTTTAATTGTACTTATTGATTTGTGCAGACCTTGATATATGGAAAGAACGCATGGAAAGACAAAAGGGAAATACTGATGGATCAATATTGGATCATCTAAATCCCAAATTCTGTGGGCTCAGAAGCTCAGAAACATGGACAATTACAGTCTCCAAGCCTGGGCTCAGTATTTGTGAAGGAATGTGGCCTGACTTTCAAGGAGGCAGTGCATTCTGTATAAGCAAAAGACGGTTGTTCAGTTTAGTTTGGCAAGATGGATGCCAGGCTCCAAAACCCAAGACAAACATTTTGAGATTCTTTTAAGCAGTTTTCTTTTTTGTCCCTCACCTATAAACATAAATCCTGCCAAACTAAAGCAGACTACTTGCACCACAAAACATATATTCTGGGAACTATTAACTATTAACTTTGCTGACTCTTACTCTCCTGGAATGCATCCCTTCCCTCATGGAAATCCACATCACATTTGATCACAGTGCTTCACTGCAAGACCGCCCCAAAATTCCAGGGCTGTAGAGAAAATATGTAGGCAAATGTGTTATGTGTATGTATACATGCACACATTTTTGTTTTTAAAGAATGTTCATAGAGTGTTCTGAACTGAATTTTGATCAGTTCAGAAGAGTCTGAATTTTATAGTTCTATGATTCTGGATAGAATATACAGTCATCAAGATTGATCTACTAATGGGTAGATCTTTCATGAATTACTGCATTCCCATTGGTGATGATTACACCTGATTGCAGAAACTTCCATAATTGAACTATGCATGTTTATTGAATTTTAAAATAATGTAAAAATGTGTAAATTTAATCTACCAAGTGAAAATGTTTAATTAATTGATCATTCTTTAAGTTGCTGTCGTAACTATGGAGGTCATTTGAAGAACAGAGGAAAGATTCATTACTAAGGCATCCATATAATAAACAAGCCTTGGTTTACAAAAATGTACAAGGGATGGGAAAATAGTACATTTAAAGTTGCAAGATTCTATTACTACAGATGTTCTAACAAAACTGACTTTAAGGTTGCTCAGTGACTCTAGTCTACCTTACAGGGCTGATATAGCTGAATGGTTCAGTTTAAAAAAATTAAAACAGCAATCAAGGCTTTCTTTTATTAAACGTGGTAGCAGAGATATAAGCTGTCATAAATGTAAAAGTTGTTCACTAGTAGAAAAGACTACTATAGAGAAGGGAGGGATCTTCTTCCTGAGAACTGATTCGGTTGGGGATGCTTTAATAGTGGATTCCTGCACCAGAGAGGGCTTGGGAACTGATGGTCTCTAAGGTCCTCCCACTTGTATTCTATGATACTATGAATATGGTTAGACTTATGTCCAAGTATTACTTGCCTTTTGGTTCTAGGATTTCTACCCATCCAGTAATCCAAAAGTTTTTATAATCATTGCACTTGGGTTTAATTGCAGCTGAATTTACAAGTACAAATGCAAATTTTTGATTTGTACGTAATGCTTCCTCATTTTATTAGGATCAAAATTTAAAAATGTAATGTTATTGTAGAATCCAGTGAGTCTTACATGATCCAATATTGTTCACTCTCATGTAAATCCCACTTAGTTCTTAACTGTGCACAGGAGTTCACTCGTACTCAAATAAGCTTTGGTTGGACAGAAGCATGATATAATGTAACCCTAGAAGCTATTGTTGTTTTACTACCGTGTTTCTCCAACAATACGGCCTCCCCCAATAGGAAGTCCCAGCATGTTTTATAGGCATAAAATGAAATTAAGCCCCTCCCCCCAAAATTAAGGCCTATATTAAACATGAGAAATGGGGGGAAATGGGGGGGCTTGCTGTTAGGAGTGTCCCGCAGGCAGCCATGCCTTGCCACCAACCTCCCTACTGTCACCAAGTACAGGAAGGTAAGGCGACGGCCCGCGCCGCGTCCACCTCCCAGCTGAGCCCCGCCGAGTGAATGCCTCTGCCCGATGCCGCTGCAGCGTTTGGAGATGCATGGGGATGGGGACGGGATGGGCGAGGGCTGGAAAGGACGGGCGGCTTCGGGCTCTCTCCACTGGACCTGCTGGCCAGGGAAGCAGCACTGCCGTCGCCTTGCCTCCCTGTCTGAGGACGAGTGGGCACTATCACTGCCTTGGGCGGCCTCTCCCAGTGGCCCCTTCAGGCTCAGGCTGGAGGGACTTGGAAAGGCAAGCTCGGGTCAGCCTGGCTCTTTTGCTTGGGAGGCAGGCATGTACCTGTGGCTCGCTTTCCCGGCTCTGCTGAGCCCGCCTGGCTCTGGCGTGGCCCTGGCAGGATGAGCGGAGGGCCCGGTGGGGAGGTGCTCGCTGCCTTGGCCAGAGCTCCACCGCCGGGCAGGAGGACGCACCTGTCAACTGCACTGGGTGCCACAGGTGAAGCTCTTTGCGCTCCTCCCAGCGCCAGGCAGGAATGGCGGCTGGGCACTTCTCCCAGGGTGGGCCGATCTTGCGCTGCAGTCCCGGGAGATTCGCCTCCCCACATGGGGTTGGGTTGCTCTCTCAGGCAGGGGAGGCTTTGTCATAGTAGGGTGTCGTTTTTAAAAGAATGGGCTTTGCCTTCGAACAATGCCTGGGAAGGCGGCGACAGGAGCGCCTGAAGCTGGGTGTCTCCGCCAGGCTCCGGTTGCAGGGAGGAGCCCTGGCTGGCCCCGTGTGGCTGCGCCAAATGCCAAGTGGCTGCACCAAACGTGGCACAGGGAGAAAGGAAAGCAACGGTGGGAGAAGGTCTCCTGATACGAAGTGCCCCACCAACGCTGAGATCAACATCCAAGCCGTCGCTGCCTGCCCACCCGAGGATGCAAGGGGGGGAATTAAGTCACGCCTGAAAAGATAGCCTAGCCATTTTTTCGGGGGTAAAAAAAAAAAAATAAGGCCCGGCCTTATTTTGTAAGAAACAAAGTAGTTTTACTTTATTCTTTGGAGCATTTAGTTCTTTAAAACCACTGCCAAAATGCTACTTACCAGTTTAAATTGATATTTGTACTAATATACAATTTATTATTCTTTTAATTATTCTTTTTATTCAGTCACTCCAACTAACAGAACAATTTGTGAAACCCAATTGCAGATTCTAATTTTCAGCTATATGGAACACTAAGAGACAAGCACTAGATGACTAGTTTCATCGTCTTTGGAATTTTTATGATGTGGGAGCCAGATGTTATTCTATGGCAAAGGTGTCAAATTGGCGGCCCATAGGCCAGATATGTCATTTGCAGGCCACACCCATCCTAGCTCCGTGCATGGGAAAAATGTTGTAAAACATCATGTGACAGCAACATGATATGGTGGGTTTGACACCCATATTCTATGGCATTCAAATCATCTACTGGGAATTGAACTCATGGACCTTTGCACTTTAAATGACTATATACAGTGCAGTAGCTTTAGCAGCAATCTAGGTCCTGGAATTAGGTGGTTGCGGAAAGGGATAGAGACAGGCTATCAGAATGGCACATGCAACCCAGCTGGCCTTAAGCTCTGTGATTTGAAAGGCATCAGGGTTATATTATATCATGCCTCCATCTGTCTAGCTAAACCTAATGAACCCTGTTCAAATCCTATTTACCTTTTGGGAATCAATGTAACTAAAAATGCCACAGGATATAACGTTGTATAAAAACAGAGGGAAATGGAAGCCATGTAAAATCCCATACATTGGATTGAATTTCTGAGAATTGCAGGTCATATATTTTCATTATATTTGTTTTTTCTTTATCTCAATACATGGTACTTACAAGCCTCAAACAATAATTTACTTTCATAGATAAAAAGGTAACTCAGAAAATCAAAGCAAACTTAGATTTTGTTGTGTCTGCTTGAAAGCATCATATATAATTGGATCTTAGTTTACTCAATATAATGCTGCAACCAATCACAATAAGGAAAATAAACTGGACTGCAACTCACTAATACACTAGTATACTGTTAATTATTTTAAAAGAAGAGCTCATTTGTTTTCATTAATTTCAAAACAGGAAAATGTTATTAATCAACTCTGTAGGGCAATGCTACTTCACTATGAGTCTTTCAAGACATCTGTTAAACCCTAATTACTAGCTCTCCTCTTTAGTAACTACAGACACCACAAGGCAGCAGTTAAGTCACTAGTTGTACTCAGAGAAAACAGTGACAAATTGCTAGAAAGTCCTCGCAGTATTGAAGCAATTACTTCTTATTTTAGAGCATTTTTTCAGTCTCATCAAAGAGTGTAAAGAAAATAGTTTACTGATGCTGCTGTCTTTATCTATTTATTGAAAATATAACCTCAGAGAAAATATTATATTAACTTTGACTGCACAGTATGGCACAGAGAGAGATAAATTTCACTTAAGAATCTGAAAAGTGGATGTTTCTATTTATAAACATATTTGTTTGATATTATATTTGTTCAAGAAAAGTTGGAAAAACCCATTAATATTTAACATGCATTTGCATAAATGGCAGATGAAGAGATAAGTGCCTAAATATCAACATCAACAGTACTCAAGTTTGTCATTGTATTTTTCCTTTAAATGTCCACAGCTGACAGAGGAAATAGAAGAGAGATGCAAATATGCCATCAAACTCACAAAATGTCAATTGTTTTTCATTTTTAAAAGATAAGTTTCTTTGAAAATCATTCATTCTTCCAGTGTCAAGAGGAATTGGGTAAAATGAACTTCTACAAATTCTGTAAAAAAAAAGCAACTCTAAACAGCTGCTATACAATTTCGTAATTGATGTTAAAAATGTCAAAAGTATGCTCACTTTTACTTTGGGGTTTCAGAAAGGGCAGCTGATTTTAAAAAAATGCCATATTTAAAGGGTTGATTGAAAAAGGTGGACAGTTTGTTATCAAACTAATGGTGGGAATGGTGCTGCATATTAATATGTAGTGCATGTGTAGACATGTAGTAATGTAGACACAGGACAATATTTAAATAGAATCTAATTATAAGGCTATCTGTACTTCTGTAAGGCACTTTAATTAAAGAGCCCTTTTCATTAAGCCAGAGGCCTCCAAACATAGCTGGCAAAGCTGGCTAGAGAATTTTAGAAATTGAAGTACACAAGTCTTAAAGTTGCCAAGTTTGGGGACCCCTGCATTAAGCCAATATGAAGAAGATGGAAGCTTTGCACCCACTCCAGAATGCCACTTTCAGTGAACTTCAGGAGAAGACAAAGCTTTAGATACTTTTGATCAGTAAATCAAATTAAATGTTTGTAGTATAAACTTTTGAACTGCTTTAATGTTTATATAATATCTTTGTACTGTTCCAGACCTCATATTGGATGATGTTACAGGATCCTTGGTACTCTCTGAACTTGGTGGTTTTCTTGCAGACGTTTGATAACAACATCAGTTTGGTAATGAAACTTCTGCAAGAAAACTTCCAGGTTAGAGAGCCCAAAGGATCCCACAATTTACCCCTGAGCTACAAATATTCTCTTATATTGGATGATGTTATGTATGCAAAATAATTTGTCCTTTTTTTTTGTATTATTTTTTGAGTGCCATTCTTGTGTGGAAAAAATTAGAATGGCAAACCTTATATTTGTAAGAAGAATGAACACTCCGTCACATTTAAAGCAAATGAGGAAGCCTTGTGGATACATAAGCCATACTTAGATTTCATATATTCAGCATGTCCTTTCTAATCCAGGCAGGGGTGGGATTCAATTTTTTTAACAACCAGTTCTGTGGGCGTGGCTTAATTGGTGGGCATGGCTTGGTGGTCATGTGACTGGCTGGGCGTGGCCAACTCAACATCACTCACATCAAGGCACACATCTCCCCGCCTGGCCTCTCATGATTGTGGGGATGCTGCAACAGTCATAAGCGTGAAAAATCATCATAAGTCACTTTTCTTGGTGCCATTGTAACATTAAATGGTCACTCCACATTAGCAAAGTACCAGCAAAGGAGAGGAAAAAAACTCCAGAGAAGTTCCAGAGACAGGAAGTCTATCCTGCCAAGAATGTAATAAGGGTTAATGGAGAGGCAGTTTCTGTAAGCCACAGAAATGTTTCCTTCCTGCCTTCTTTACAGGATTAGGCCAGTAATTTCTTCTAACAACCGGTTCTCCAAACTGCTTAGAATGTTAACAACCAGTTCTAGCGAATAGGTGCAAACTGGCTTCAAGCCTATATTTAGTTTCCTTTCTGTATTAAGTTGTGCTTAATTATAAGTAGTCCTTGACTTAGCAACCATTTGAAATCATCTCTCTGGTTCTGAAGTTTGATCAGTCACCCCCCTGTGGTCACATGACCTCATGTCAATTGTTTGGCAACCGGCACACATTTATAATCATTTAAAGTGCCTCCAAAATCATGTGACCACATTTTACTACATTGTTTCTAAAACCTGGCAATTACTTTTGAATATTGGTAAAACTGTCTCATAGCAAACAATTGGTTTGCTCAAAGATGGTGACGTTCACTTAACAACAACCCCAAAAAAGGCTGTACAATTGGGTTGGTCATGTAGAAGATCTGCTTTAAGGTCATCATGACTTATCATCACAATAACTCCATTAAGGTCCTAATTGAAGGACTACTTGTACTGCACTTATATCCATTTTAGGAGTGGTGGTGGCACAATGGCTAGAATGCAATATTGCAGGCTAACTCTGTCCATAGCCTGAACAGCTCAAGGTTGACTCAGCTGTCCATTCTTCCAAGGTTGGTAAAATGAGGACCTAGATTATTAGGGCCAATATGCTGACATTGTAAACTGCTTAGTAAGTGCTCTAAAGCAGGAGTCTCCAACCTTGGCAACTTTAAGACTTGTGGACTTCAGCTCCCAGATTTCCTCAGCCAGTTCACTTCGCTGGCTGAGGAATTCTTGGAGTTGAAGTCCACAAGTCTTAAAGTTGCCAAGATTGGAGACCCCTGCTCTAAAGCATTATGGAGCAGTACATAAACCTAAGTGCTATCGCTAATGCTGTCGGATATTTTTGTTAAGGTATAAGGTAGCGTACATAATGGACTCCATCCCACATAGAAACATTTTAAACATTACAATAGATGCAGAGGTGGTATTCAGCAGGTTCTGACCAGTTCTGGAGAACCGGTAACAGAAATTTTGAGGAGTTTGGAGAATCGGCAAATCCCACCTCTGACTGGAGATTTTACACTATCCTTCCCCTGCCACTCCCACCAAGCCACGCCCACAGAACCGATAGTAAAATAATTTGAATCACACCACTGAATAGATGGGTACATACAGAACAGAACATTTGAACTGGATTAGAAAAATAATAAATATTATTTTATTTATTAACATTGCATAGTAAAGTTGATGAAAGTTAGAGTGGTTTGCGAGTGTTATCTAGCAAAAATATATAAGCAACATTTTTAAAAAGTTAAATGGAACTGCAGGGTTTTTGCTCAAATTTATAATGAACCAAAGCAATGGAGAACTATAGAATAATGTAAGCCCAATAGAAAATTGATTTTTTTTTTGTCTTTTAATGACCCCGTAATCCCCTGGGGGCTGGAGTTGGGGCAACTGAATGGAGCTGAGTGTTTACTGCCCAGATGCTCTTCCTTTCGCCAATGAAGAGTTCACAGCTAATACTTACTCATTGTGCCCAGAGAGAAAAATATCTGCCGCTACCTGGGATCAAACTCACAGCCCCCTGATTGTGAGGCGAGAGCTCCACCTCTAGGCCACTGCACCACCAATAGCAAATTGATAAGGTGCCAAAATAACACAATGCTAAACACAATGCAAAGATCTGTGCATTCCTTTATTCTCATTGCATTTTTATTATCAGTTTGAAGCTACAATGCAATACCTTTTCTTATTTAGAAATAGTTTGAACTATTGAAAACAATAAAATTTATTGCAAATCTTGCAAATTAAATTTAAAAGAGAAAAATAAACACAATAAAGAAGGCAAAAATGGGTGCAAAAGGGACTAGCAAAGCATTCTGAAGTTGTAAGAACTATGAAAAACAGTGCAGAGTAGAAGAACTGAGCGGTACATCTCACGGGCAAGCGTGCTGGCAGTCCAATTGAAAAGAGTTTCAGCTGGACAGTTAAGCATATACCTGGCAATTCATATGAAAAATGCATACAATGGGATGTTTTAGTTGTGGGAAAGCTATGGTAGTTTCCTTATTTAAAAAAAAAAAAAAGATATGGACAGTATGTTAGATGATGCCATTAACGTAATAGGAACAATAAAGTCCAAAGCTAAGAAAAAGATGACAAATTATCTTCCATGGTAAGGAGGATGAATTTGCCAATTCTGCCAAATAAGTTTTTTTTTTTTTCCTCTGCTGACTTAAAATCAGCTACCCAAAGTGTACCACCTACAAATGCTAGTTGTACCATCTACGATTTAGTGAAGCTAGGGAAGAAACTCTGATCAGTCTAATGAGGTAAATGAGCATGTTCAATGAATCATTATGATGTTTCAGTCTGGAGCATGGTTCTGGGAGGCATAATTATGGAAGAAAGCTTAAAATGTAGGCAGACAAAGAAAAAAAGATGGGAACATTGAAAAAAATTGACCACTCCATTATATTTATCAGTAGAATTGTATATCCTGCATATGTTTGAGTGATCAACAAATACTAATAATTTCACTACTATTAAATACATGTTTTAAATGTATGTTCTTGGCAAAGGGTCAAGGTGAAACTAATTCATTTCTATTTGCACTATGATATTCAGATGATAGGTTAAACAAGTCTCATAATCTCCCATACTGTATCCTGCTAATACAACTGAGCATGTTGAAAGACTTATGCTGACTCTATTTAAATCTCAAGCCACTTTAATTTCTGCCTAGAAGGGAGCACTTAGTCTGTGTGCAAAATAAAGCTATTTAAAATGTAATAAAATTCAGGCGCATATATCTAAATGTATTCTGGAATATAAAAGACAATACACCAATAGATTGATCTCTATCCATTTCCACTCTAGGATGTCATTTTATGATGACTAACTCTATCTATCTATCTATCTATCTATCTATCTATCTATCTATGTCAGGGGTATCAAACTCACAGCCCATGGGCTGGATGCATCACGCATTGGCCATGCCCAACCCCATTTTAGCAAATTTAGAGGGAAAAAAGTCATAACAGTCACATGATGACAATGTGATGATGTGAGTTTGACATCCCTGATCTTTGTCATACCAAATCATCATGAATCTTTTTGGTGTCCTTAAAAATGGAATTCATTATGGCTATTACAGTTTCACTACAGTTAGGGAAAATCCTAAAATTGCTCAGGCAAGGAAATTTTAGGTAAATTAGTACCTTAACTTCAGCTGGGATGACAGTGCAGGTACCAATCCCTCAAACACAGAACATTGCATGGATTAGCCTTGTGTGGCATAGCAATAATGGGAGCCTTTGTAGTGACCTGCACAATGGTGTGATTCAACCGATGTAACAACCGGTACGGTGATCGCATGCGTGCACACCATTTAAAATAACCCATTTTCAGCTATAATACTTACATTCTATTGCAGCCCCAGTGAGTGAAACAGCTGAAGTGCGGCAAAAACTACTCCGCCACATGAATCAGCTGTGCTCCAAAACAAGGAAATAAAGCACAGGAAAGAGCTGGGTGGACGGGGGCAAAATGATCACCAGAATAGATCTGGTTTACCTAAATCGGTCCGAACCTGCAGAATTCCACCCCTGGACCTGCATTGAGCCAATTCATATAATATGGCCAAACCAAATAAAGTAAACAGCCATATCTATATCTAAAATGGCTTCATTTCTGCATTTATATGCGTATTTTATTCATTACATTGTCTCTTGCTTATAATTGGGATGTGACTTTTTTTCTTTTCATGAAATGTTCTTTAAAAATGCTCATCTCAGTGAATTTGTGTTGAATTTTTCTCCTCATAAGGACTGATTTTCAGTAAGAAATATGTATGCTGCCAAGCAGCTTAGGATGATGAAGCAATTAAAAAGTGTGATTTCCCAATGATGGGATAATAGAATATCTGTTTTTTCATTGCAATTAAAACTGAATACATTAATTTAACATGGGGGAGGGTTCCTAAGAAAAAATGATTTTCTAAATATGGAGAAAAAATGTATTGTAGATGCTTACTGCTATAACGGAAACTCCAGCTGCTGTGCTGTTGGGCTTAGGGCCTGTGTTGAAATGTTTTTTTATCTTTCCAGCTACTGACAACTGATGCTCATTTTCTGGAAGGCCATCATCCTACAAAACAAAAACAAGCAATTCATTTCAGGACTAACAAATTTGTGGTTATTTTTCTAAAGTTATTGTGTCCCAAGGATTTTTAATTTTCACAAATATAATTAATTTTGTGAATCTAAAATTTACAAACACCTTGCTAGCCTTTTATCATCAACTAAGAACTCCTGAATAGAATCCTATCTGAAGATAACAAAGTATTATTATAACTCCTAGCTATAATCATGTTTTCTACTATGATTTATTGCTTAACTTTAATAATATGCCTGAAGGTAACCAAAAGCAAGGCATGCTAATTTCAATGTTTGGGGGCACTTTCACACCAAACCCCCCCCCCTGATAATCTCAATAATATTAGTATTTCATGAACCATGTATATTTTAAGAATGACTCCAGATTTTCTGTGAGGCCCTTTTAAACCCCTTTAAAAATACATTTTGAAGACCAGGTATTATAATTTCATTTATTTATACAACTTTTAATCAACATAGCAATTGTAAATAAAAATTAAACAATCTTGATTGGCAACTTCCAGGTTCTTGTACTTACAGCCAAAGTTCTTTTAAAAGCAATAATTTCTGAGCTATTTTAGACATAATGTGTTTTATTCCTTACAGCCAGGTAAGACTTTTGAAATGCTGAATTCAGAATTAAAATAATTATTATATTTTACAAAAAGATACTGTGCTATACCTAAAGGTTCTGCTATATCTTTGATTGCAACATAAACAGTATTTATAATGAAATGATTAAGAGAAACCTAAGGTTTGTTTACATCTCTTCATCCAAAATCAGATGTATTTCAGTCAGAAGCTAATTCAGAAAGCTTAGACCAAATGGATAGTTTTTCAGTAAAGTAGAATTGAACATATCTCTTTTCCAGTAACTAGCAGCACAGTCAGGCTTACGTCACTGAAGCTAAAATGGAATCATTTGGCCCCAAAATTGGTTTATACAGTTGCCTTATGCATCAATATAATGCCAGAGTAATTTTGGTGAATCTTAATTGATCTTCTGAAGTATACACAAGCTGTGCATACAAAGTGCAGCCACAATATGTTGTATTATCATTTTTGCATAATAATATTAATGCCATAATTTGTAATGACACTAGGAATCCAATATAGTGATTCTAATAATATAGTGATCACACTAAATCACACTAAATTTTGGAAATATTAAAGAAATCATAAATGAAAGGTGTACGATGTTCTTTTCTAGTTACTAAATAAATTGAGGAAAAAAATCAGACTTGTATCACTGATCTGACTATTTCACCACTGGAATTCTAGGCTGTGCTTTGTTTCTTTTGGTTATCTCACAGAATGAAACTCTATGAAGCTTTTTCAAATTCAACATTGGCAAAGATGGATCTAATTTTTCTACATTTTCAAGTTTATTTAAGTTTTACTTTTTAGTTAGAATAAAAAAGTTTAGAATCATTTCATTTTTGACTCAACTTGAAAGTAACTCTGATTTTTCTGAAATCTGGGAGGTATTGAATTCCATTTTGGTCAGTTGGAATACTTGCACTTAATGTTGCAAACATTATAATAAATATTTGACATAAACCTAAATTGCAGGCTGCTAAATCAATATTCAAGATAGTGAGATGGACAGCATATAAATTTAATAAATTAATTTCAATAAATAAATATTCTGAGGCATTGTAACAAATTGATAAAATGTATATTCATGTGAATTTTGGAATAATAAATAATGAGTGTCAGTATTGTGATTTTGTGAAAGAGTAGAAGCTCAGTTTAACATATGTAAATTTACTTTCATAAAAATGAGGCTAGTAGAACAGGGAGTTTTATTTTGTAGATAACTGAAAAAAATCATTCAATATAATCATCTTTCTATTTAGAAATGGGAACTTATACAATGTAGATATATACTATTTCAGGCTAAGATAACTTTAATCATTGCTGAGTAAAGATATGTATATTCTAAAAGTTATCTTTTTAAAAAAAAATAGTACATCAAATTAACCAGAATATAAATTTTGGTTAGAATATAACCAAATAATTTCTAGAATAAAAACCCTTCATGTTGCATCTATCATGTAAGTGGGATAGGTAAAAAAAATATTATATTACATTATAAGGGCAAATTTGTACCTGAATTGTAGCAATGGATAAGTTGATCTATCACAATCTAAATTAGCCTTTCTTTTTTTTATAGGCAAGGAAAATAATTTCTGAGCAATTTAATCAAATTATCTGAAATGCCATTGGATAGTCATTCCTCCCCCCCTTCTTTATGCAAGGTTCTCTCTCCTTCTGGTTAGCTTGATGCACTATTTTTTTTTTAAGATAAATTTTAAAGCCCTATTCAGTTTTAAATTTAATGGAAAAATGTATCCTGGTATGGCAGGTCCTTTATAACAAGTTTATGAATGGGAATTGGCAAAACTTCAGAAAGTTTGTTACACTTTCTGAAGACACAACACCATCTTGAGTCTGGCATATTCTTAAACTCATTTTCAGAATAAACGCAGAGAAAGTTATTATTGGAGATAAGCCTACATTTTGCTGTAATATTTAAAAATTTCATATTTCCAAAACAGCATTCCAGCTGATTTGACAAATAATGCAAAAAAATGCAGTGGGGCTAAAATGAAACAAGTAGCTTTACTTACATTAACCCATGGATGCTCAAGCACTTGCAAAGCTGAAAAACGCTGTTCTATATCTACCTGAAGCATCATAGTAATTAGTTCCTAGAATGAAAATAATATACCCAATAAGTTCATTCTAATAGGATACATTTGATAAAGAATTTTGCAAAGATGATAATAGCAAATACATTACTGAATACATTAAAAAAGTAAGATGCAAGGATGAAATACATTCCAACCTTGCCTTTTAATGTATAACACTGATAACTGAAAAGTTTAGAAAAACCGAAAAGTTGGAAAATCATTTGAAAAATTTAAAATAGTATTGAATCTAAGGATGGTCAAATATATTTGAAACAATATTTTATAATTAATATCTACGAAATAATTTGGAAAATATTTTCCTAAATATCCAGAAAATATACTCATTAATTTTTCAAGTCCTTATATTCAGTTCCAGAAAGCCTCTTGTAGTATCAATTCGAGTATAACACAGAATTTTTTATTTTCCATATTTTCTAAAATCCAGGTTCTATTCCTCGGCACAACTAAACAGACTTGGATAGAATCTTTGTTACCTTCCCTTCATATGAGTCCTTCAAAACTAAAATATTTTCCTTCCAGATACTGTAATATGCATAATTTCATTTGGCTTTAAGGGCTTATACATCCTCTGCATGCACTGAGGAACTGTAAATTGTCTACAGCTTTCCCGGAAAACTAAAGCAAACAATCATAGTAGAACTATAGTTCCAAATTACAATAAATTAGAATGTTATTTAAAGCATTGTTGACATTAATCATGTATACTAATAGAATCATGCTTCATATCCAAACACAGCATTAATTGTAGCATTTCTTTAGTAATTTTGGAGATGTATAATCTTGTAAAATGAACAATGCAAAGAAGATGTATCAGATGTAGATTTAATAAACTATCAAAAGCATAGGAATATTATTGATTTAGAAGCTATCTTAAACATGTCTAGTACAGAGATATAAAGAAATGCTATAGTGCTATAGATATAAAGAAATGCTACAGTGCTATAATTAATGCAATGTTAATGTATATATTAATGATATGTATATATATATATATATATATATATATATATATATATATATATATATATGGCATTCAGCTTAGTTCGGGTATTTTCCCACGTCATAATAGTTGTGCTTTTAAAGTTGTAGCAACATTTCAGCAGAATCTCATCTGCCATCATCAGGCTTCTGTATAGTGTTCATCTGGAACACTATACAGAAGCCTGATGATGGCAGATGAGATTCTGCTGAAATGTTGCTACAACTTTAAAAGCACCACTACTATGATGTGGGAAAATACCCGAACAAAGCTGAATGCCATACATGTAAGTACCCGCGAAAACTATATATATATATATATATATATATATATATATATATGGTGTGTGAAAAAACATTTTTAATATACCTTTGCAGAGTCAGATACATTATCCCAATATGGAGATGGAAACTCTACTTGTCCCATCAAAATCTGATCAAAAAGAACTTCCTGGTCTTCTCCACTTCTGCATAACAAAGAAATAAAACTGTCATTTTCTCATTACTCCCAATAAATTAAAGACAAGCAAAAAGACAAAAAGCTTTTTAAAATGCTGCAAAACTATGTTTGTTATGCACTGCCATAAGTGGGTTACTTGAGCAATCTGAATTGCAAATCAAATATTTATTAGAGTCATAGACCAGCATAAACACAAATATCAAATTTGAAATTTAAGGAAAAGACAAAAGAAGAAGAGAATAAGAAAAGCCTCATAAAGCAGTCAGTTTTATATTGGAATGGTTCGGACATTTATAACTCTGCATATTTCTTATTTCCATTAAATATGGTTTACACTGCAGACAATTCTAGTAACATAGAACTCAAGTTTTTATGAAAAAAGAGATTTCCCCCCAGTATTTAAGTCTTAGTAACAATATGTTGCTATTTTATGTTTTACAAATGGGAGGAGGCTAGCAGCCAATATTACACCCAGGCAGGGGAAGAAAACCATATGGGCAACTGATAGAATAGTTAAGAGATGAATAGAAAATCATAGCTCGTACCCACGGAATGGAGGAAAACCACACAGCAGGATGTAAGTAATCACACCAGCTGCCCAGATGTCCACCTTCAGGCCATATCTAAAATTGATAAGGGATTATGGTTAGGAAACCAAGAATATATGATCTAAGGGAAATAAAGGCAACAGAAAATGATATGTTGGTAAGGATCTTCATTAAATTAAATGATCTCATCTGAATAAAAGTGTAGTTTACATCACATTTGTATGATATAAGGACAAACTTATAAATAAATATAAGATATCAAAATTCAAATTCGGTATGGTTTCTATTTCAAAGGACATTGCTTCATCCTATGGGGAAAAAATAATTGTCCATTGAATCCCTTGTACCAGGCGCAGTTAGTTTACCCAGTTTCTGCAATGATTTCTGGAGCCACATAGGTGGGGGTTCCACAGACCGTGTAAAGAGGTCCATCTACTATTGTGGCCAGACCAAAATCTCCTAGTTTCAGCGACTTGCTTCCATCTTGGTGCTCATAGACCTGAAAACAAAATTAAAACAATTAAATTATGCCAGAGATATGATATTCTTTTAATAGCCAACCTTATATACTTTAAGGAAGCAGTCCCTGCCACTCTCCAGCGTATTCATGTGTGAATCTGGAGTGAGGAAGAAAGACGAAGGCAAAGTAGTATGGAGATAGTGGAAAAGGTTTTGAAACTAACCAGTTTTCAGTTTAATGAACATCAACCATGAAACCAAATATTATAACTAAAATATAGGAACCCAAAGGCAATACAACTTTTATGTACATAGTTCCATCGATATATGATATATAATTTTGGCGTAGTGTGACTCCAGTCCTTTAGACACTTTATTCTTGGTAAACATAGAATTTAATTAGTCAAACAAACCCTTAAAAATATTTGGGAAAGATGTTCATTTTAATTTCCTGTGTGTTAAAATGTGATAGTAGGAATAGATGAAACTTTTGGTTTTCAGAAAGTCGATTTTGTCTCATTTCTAGATGACTTTTTAAAAATAATTTTCTTTTAAATTCTACATATTTTTTTCTCTTTTTAAAATCTGCAGATTTTTTAAATGATATTTTAAATCTACAGATTTAAAAATATTAAATCTACAGATTTCAAAATATTAAGTTTAATATTTAAGAAAACACCAAATCATTTATGTAGTGGCACAGGATTATTATTATTATTTTACTTCCACTTTCTTTTCTGTCAAAGGTCATGGAAGTCTTGATAACATATTTGAAACTTCCCCATAAAAGGGTAGGTGTTGGGTAAATCACACAGAAAAAATACAGTTGACATTTACTTGTAAGAAAAACCATTTCTGTCCACTGCTATAAAATGTTACCATGAAACATTTCATGAAAGTAAGGATAACCTGTGGGGAAAAGATGGGCAGCCAGGCAATTACCTACAGTTATAATTAATATATATCTTCATGCCCACTGTTACACAAAGGACACAGGAGGCTATAAATTTTCCTTTCTAAAAATGTAACATCAGCTATTGAACCATCATACAAAATGAGATGAATATAGATTAGGGACTGCAGCACATTTCAAACCACAATTGTGAGAAACTAAATTTATTTTTCAAGTACTCCTTTGAAAGAATATATGCTCTATGCTTTTGAAAATACCAGTCATAATGAAAAAAGGAGGATGAAGATATATTGGATATGTTCACCACCACATTGAGTTATTTTTTGAAAAATGATGAATATAAACAATATAAAAAACAAACAACTAATCTTTAATTTAGTATAATTCATGACCAAGTATTTTATTTAGATAGATAAACAGAAAACTCTTTTAAGCTCTTTATTTGCTTGGTCATAAATTGTCCATCAAATATTGTTAGTTGTTGAGAATAATAGACAAACAGAGCTTGTCTTTTTCATATTAATATATCCTTCAAGAATGGAATCCTATTGGTGACATGCCTTTGTGCATTTCCTACCTCAATTATTCTACATTTCTAGGGCAAATTTCTAGGATGTGCAGGAATTTGTAAGCTGTTTTTCTAACAACTCTTCCTTGTGTCTCTTTTTATTTTCCTAGGACACTTTTTCTTTTAAACTGTTAGCAAAGCAACAACCAAAACTATTCTAAGATCAGAGGCAAAGAGAAATAATATTTCATAATTTACTTGCAATAAGAATAATGTAAAGGTTCTTATTACAGGCCACTATATCATCAAATATATATTCTGAAGTGGCAATATAGAAATATAGAAATTTATTATTCCTTCCAGTTAATTTATAACAAATTCATGCGACCGGAATTTGTCTTTAGAAAACACGCTATCAAATTCTCAACACAAAGCAATGGCAACACCAAAATGTATAAGGAAAGAAAATACAACTGCAGCTGTAGTAAAAACATATGTATACTTCTGGTTGTTAACTATTAAGAACATGTTTACTGATGTAGCAGATCTGCTACTATACTAGTAATTATTTCTCAACATTTTTAATAACATTTCAGATATTTAACAATGATTTTCAGGGAACATCTAATTAATCTTACAAACTGTTTCTCTTGGCCATTACTTCTTAAAAAATAGTTTTAGATATTTTTATTAAAGATTCTGTGTAGCTAGGATTACGGAAACTATAGAGGAAAATCTTTGCAAATCTGAATAATAATTTCATCAGTTTATGAAGGACCAACTAAAAGAATTCATATTTTTTATAGTTTATATTTTTCCTAAAGATTTTAAAAAAGAAAACTTTGAATGAAGAAATGTAGACATTAATCTTTTTTTTCTATAAATATATAGTAAATATAATGAGGGAGAAAATATTGCATGTCCTAAATCTTTGACATGCCCATATCTGGATTAGCCAGATATGCTGGGACTACAACTCCCAAAATTCCCTGCCAATATGGCAATGACTTACTGGAGAATGTTGGCAGTCTGATGGATATCAGATTGAATATTATAACCTCAGCAAGAAAGATTAAAATATATAATTAAGGCTGAAATAAGAAACAGTAATATATTCACTATCTGCCTTGTCAAGATCAAAGAATGTAAATGATCATTTAAAGTTCATCTTAGTCAAAAAGTAAGGTCTTTACAAATTCTATTTTCCTTTGAGACCTGAAGGCCAATTAAAGAGATGTGGATTAGTGTAAATTACTCACCATGTAGCGCTTTTACTGTTTTAGCTAAGCAATAAAACAGTGTAATTGTACAACACTAATTGAATCCAGCTACATATAATTGTGTGCTACCATATGCATCCTATTATTCTAAAGGCTATCCATATTTTCTAAGCTGCTTGGTGATCACTGCAGATGGCAACAGTCAGAGAAGTTGTTCTCCTGGGCTTATTATATGGCTATAAAGCTATCCCATGATTTGACAAAATAATCATACTAAATAGTAGCAATTATGGAAAAATGTTCCAATTAAAATGGGAAAACTCAGCTTTCCAAATGAAGTGAGCCTAGACTATTACAGTCTTGCATAAACAATAGACATTCCAATTTTCTTCAGCAACTGAAAGGTTATTGATTAATGCATATTTTGAAATATAATTCAGTAACCTCTCTATACTGGGATGGTTCTTTGTTTTCTAAGAATTGGACACATCACAGCGTAGAAGTTAACTATGCAAAACTATACAGCATAGGCCTATTGTAACACACACATACACACCTTTCCTATTGACCTGGGTTAATTTCATTCTCTTAGCCTTTGAAAGTTAATGTAGTCATGTAAATAAGAGTTTATTATTTTATAATAAATAAAAGTCTTAATGTTCATAAAGAGGCATGCAACCATTGTCTCCTTCCAAAATTCTTGCTCTTGTTGGAATTGGGTACTGTTTCAGTCTGTGTTAAGTTCTGAGCATGGGTGAAAGGAGCGGAGACAAGGCAGTGAACAGTGAACTTCAACTCTTTATTAAGCATACTGAACAGAGCAACCACCTAGGGCAGCAGCAGCCCTTTTATAGGGTTGGCTGCTGTCCTATTAGCCAATGAAAACATGGAAGTGTTAAACCCTTGAACCAATGAGAGTTGGCCCGTTAACAGCCAATCAGATTTCCCAGAAAGGACCAATCCGATGTTGCTATTATCGGCCAATCAGAAGTGCAGGATTAGAACCCTGCTTTTTACTTAAGGTTGTTAAAACTTTATTAAATGCCTTTATTAGTTCATAACACCCCTTCCCCCTAGGTTCCGTTTGAGGGGCACGGTGACGTAATCCCATAGATATGCAGGTTGTTTCAACTGTCTGTTAGATTTGCGCTGTCCCACCGGTTCCTGTCTGTAGTCCAGTTTCGGTAGAATGTTTTTTGATTTATCTGGTACAGGTGGTTCTGCATCCTCACAGGACGACTCGGCGCTGCTGATTCTGTCGTTGTTGTCCTCCGGTCTCTGCGGGCTTGCCTCCGTTGAGGTATTTCTCTGTGGCGAGGCAGCCCCTATTCCTGATTCTTCTTCAGGTGATGCGCTGGGCTGCTGACTTCCTTCGATTTTGTCATCCAGCATCTCGAATTCGGTTCCCTCGACATCCCTCCCCCCTCAGTTTGAGGGTCACAGGAGTCGTGGGAACTGGGTTGCAACCTAGAGCGAAGCTGATCTATATGGCGTTTCCATATTTTCCCGTCCCTTGTTTGTATGTGGTACGATCTGGTGGCATGGGTTATGGTTACTTCAACCCACAACGGTTCGCCGGAAAGATTTTTAGCGAAGACTAAGTCACCTTCCTTGAATTCGTGGTACTTTCCGCTAGATCCACAGCGTTTCTCTGGCGCGTAGGCCGGGTGGAGACGGTCGAGGTGGGAGTGAAGCCTGCGTCCCATCAACAGTTCAGCTGGCGTTTTGTTGGTTACGCTGTGCGGGGTGATGTGTTGGAGTAGGAGTATTCTGTTCAGTTTGTCATCAATGTCCCCATGGTCCATCTTGTGGAGAGTTTTTTTAAGAAATTGGGCCATGCGCTCGGCCCTTCCATTGGCCGCAGGGTGCACCGGTGAGGTTAGCGCATGGCAGATGCCCCTGTCCGCTAAGTATTGTTCGAACGCCAGGGCCGTGAACTGGGGTCCGTTATTGGAGACTAAAACGTCTGGCAGTCCATGTGTTGCGAATAGTTTATTTAATTTGCGGATGACTGAATCGGTTGTAGTAGTCTTCATCTTGTGGATTTCGAGCCAGTTGGAATAGGCATCCACTGTTAGGAGGAACGTATGCCCCTTAGTAGGTCCCGCAAAGTCAATGTGGATGTGGGACCACAGCCCCCAGGGGGTTTCCCACTCTGTTGGAGTTGCTCTAGGTGGGGCACTGCTGACTTCTTGGCACTTTAGACAAGTCTTCACCCAGGCTTCGATCTGCTTATCGATGCCCGGCCACCATGCGTAGCTTCGTGCAAGCGCTTTCATATGCATGATGCCGGGGTGACCGTCATGCAATGCTTTCAAAACTGCTCGTTGTAACCGCTCTGGGACGACGACTCTGTCTCCCCAAAGGATGCAGCCTCTCTGCGAGAAAAGTTCTGTTTGCCGGTTTCTGAAAGGGATGAAGTCGTCAGGGGTTTGTTCTACTGGCCATCCTCGTTCGACCCAGCTGAGAACTCGCGCCAGGACAGGATCTCGTTTCGTTTCAATAGCGATGTCTCTGGCTATTAGCGGCGGTGAATGTAGGTTTGTAGGAATCTGGAGTGTCATGAGGGTTGGAGCTGGGTCGTCGACGGTTTTCGGAAGTGGGGCACGGCTCAATGCATCAGCGTGGGGAATGGCTTTCCCTGGGTGATGTTGCAATTTATAATTGTATGCAGCTAAGAACTCCAAACGAGTCATTCTAGGTGACAATATATAGGGGGTTGGCTTGTCTCCCGCTATAATCCCCAGCAAAGGCTTGTGATTGGTAATAATAGTAAAAGCTCGTCCATACATATATTCATGAAACCGTTTCACAGCAGATACAACAGCAAGAGCCTCTTTGTCAATTTGGCTATAGTTGTGTTCAGCTCTCGATTAGGTTCTTGAAAAATAGGCAATAGGGGCCTCTCTACCATTTGGTAACACATGACTTAAAATGGCTCCTACTCCAAACGGTGACGCATTACACATAATGGTTAAAGGCAAAGTCTCGTTATACTGCATTAAAACAGCATCGGAGGTTAGTAAGTTTTTCACTTGTTGGAATGCGTGCTCCTCTCGGTGTCCCCAGACCCAGGTGTCTTTTTTGTCGAGAAGTCTATGTAGGGGCTCAGCTACGGTCACCTTCTGGGGCAAGAAGATGTTGTAAAAGTTAATGAGCCCCAGGAAAGCTTGGAGGTCTGTCCTATTCTTGGGTCTTGGGGCATTTTTGATCGCTCTTAGTTTGCTATTAGTGGGGTGAATGCCTTGCTTATCGATTAGGTACCCCAGGAACTCTACTTTCTCTGTACACAGTTGACATTTATTTTTTTTAACCTTTAGGCCGGAGTCTTTAAATTTCTGGAGAACCATTCTAAGACACCTCTCTAGTACTTCTCTATTCGGGGCCGCAATTAAAACATCGTCAAAATATGGCACGACCCCCTTGATCTCTTGCAAAAGTCTCTCCATCAGACTTTGAAAAATCCCTGGGGCCACGCTCACTCCGAATTGGAGTCGGTTGCATTTAAAAGTGCCTCGGTGCGTAACGATCGTCTGTGCTTCTGCGGTTTTTTTATCTACAGACAGTTGTTGGTACGCCTGCGCTAAATCCAATTTAGAAAAGACTTTTCCACCCCCCAGGGAATGGAGAAGGTGTTGAACCACCGGCACCGGGTAAGTGTTCTGTTGAAGGGCATGATTGAGAGTGGCCCGGTAGTCCCCACAAATCCTTAACGATCCATCCGGTTTGATGGGTGTTACGATTGGGGTTTCCCAATGGGCGTGGTCAGTTGGTTCTAAAACACCCTGGGCTATTAATTTATTGAGCTGCTCATCGATCTTTGGTTTTAGGGAAAAAGGTATCCAACGAGGCTTAATGCGGATAGGGGCTACTTCAGGGTTAAAGTTAAATGATATCGGGGTCCCCTTGTACTCGCCTAGTTTGTCTGCATAGACGTCCTGGAATTCCTGGATGAGGGCCTCCTCCCAGTCGTTGCTTCTGGTTTGGTGAATGCCGGCTACCTCGATCCTGAGTGGGGCGAACCATTGAAGGCCTAACAAACTAGGCCGGTCGCGATCGACGACGGTCAGCGGTAACGACGCAGTACGATTTTTGAATGATACTTGGATTTGGCTGGAGCCGACGACCGGAATTCGGTTCCCCTGGTAATCTTTGAGTATAATTCTTTGGGCTCTGAGGTCTTGATGCCGGACGGCAGGGATTAACTGTTTAAGGGTCTTCCAGGAAACCATCAAGAGGGATGACCCTGAGTCGGCTTCCATCACGCAAGGTTGGTTCTCGATGGCGACCCTAACTTGGATCTTCTTTGCATCTAACGATGAAGCGTGACCGATGGTAATGGTTTGGTGTGCCTCTTCCCGTCTCGTTGAAGTGGCAAGTGTTTTATTTCTGTAGGAGTGGTTGTTCCATTGGTGGTTCAAGTGTTCTCGGCTCACAGGACGATTCCCTGTGGTCTGGCGGAAGTTGTTTTCTCTCCGAATTGGGCTGGATCCTTGCTTGTTTCTACAGACCTTCCCGATGTGGCCTCTTTTCCCACAGGAATGGCAGAGCGCGTTGAGGAATTTGCAATCTGATTGCGGGTGGTTTGCCCCACAATCCGCACATTGGTGCGGTAGTCTTCGATTCCGCGGGTTGCGTTGGTCGCGTTCGGATCAGAGCTGGTTGACTTCCTCCTCATCACTTTCTGATGGAGATTCGAGGTCCTTGTGGTGGGCCGGTGTTGTGTGCCTCTCTAGGCAAGGTGAGGTATCGTTGGCGAGTTGACGGAGCAGTGCATTGGTGCGGTGCATTTGGGCAGCCGACTTCCTGATTGCTTCTGCTGCAGTAGTGTCTTTGTTGACATCGGCAAGATCGATGTCCCCTTTGGCCATGATCTTGCTCTGCGCCGTCTGGTCATCTAATCCCAGAACTATTCGGTCTCTCAGAGCTTCTTGGAGGTCTGCAAACCCACAGAGGCCTCGCAGGTTCTGGAGGTCCACGATGAAATCTGTGACGCTCTCTCCTTTCCGTTGGTCCCTCTGATAAAACTCATGTCTTCGGACAAGCATTGGTATGGCGGGTGCATAGTGGGCCCGTAGAAGGGGTGCGAGGACGTCTCAGTCCATGGATTTCACCTCAGCCGGTTTCGCTAGTGCCTTGGCCATCTTAAAGATGGCAGGCCCGCAATGGGTCAGGAACACTGCTCGCTTTTTCCCCGTAGTTGTGTCTTCTTGTGTTGGGTCAAATGGAGCGGGTGGTATGGCGCCACCGGACATGTTTTCCGTTGTCGGTGTGCCTTCAACCATGTGCTCTGTTTGGTGCTCTGTGAGTGTTCAGTCAGCTGAGATGTCTCCGCATCCCACCCTCGTCGCCAGTGTTAAATTCTGAGCATGGGTGAAAGGAGCGGAGACGAGGCAGTGAACAGTGAACTTCAACTCTTTATTAAGCATACTGAACAGAGCAACCACCTAGGGCAGCAGCAGCCCTTTTATAGGGTTGGCTGCTGTCCTATTAGCCAATGAAAACATGGAAGTGTTAAACCCTTGAACCAATGAGAGTTGGCCCGTTAACAGCCAATCAGATTTCCCAGAAAGGACCAATCCGATGTCGCTATTATCGGCCAATCAGAAGTGCAGGATTAGAACCCTGCTTTTTACTTAAGGTTGTTAAAACTTTATTAAACGCCTTTATTAGTTCATAACAGTCTGATTGCTCCTCTTCTAGTTGCTGCTGAGTTCCAGGCCAAGCTCTAGGCAGGAATCACACTGCAATGGGCTGTTTATCATAGCTTGTGGGCAACTGACTGATAATTCACTTGTTTGGTTGTAATAGTTCTCAGACCATTTTCTTAGAAGTTGTTTCTATTTCTTCAGCTTCCTGTTATCTCCTTCTCTTTCTCTCCTATACCTACACACTTTTGTAAGTTAAGGGCCTGGATGGGGTGATGACCTATGTTTGTCACCAAGTTTCTAAAAAACATCAGGGTGTGGTTAGTCAGTCAGACACTGAAAATTACCAGATGCTTGTGAGTAAACTGTGAGTGGGAGAAAGAATTAATGAATCCATCTCCTTTCAAGTTTCTCAGACAATAAACTTTACTACCCTTTGAGAAAAAGGATAAGTTGAACCTATCCTTGGGAAAGCGGGAGTGGGAGCATTTCTGCCTGGTTGCAGCTGCTTTTCCCAAATGCAGATATCTCAGCTTCATTCCCTCACATATACAAAAATGGATTAACCGCCTTCTCCATTCAGATCAAAATTTTTCAGAATTTAAGAGTGAAAGATAATGGGAGATATTTTAGGATCTCAGTCAGAGGCACATTAAGCCACCCCAACCTGACTTTCTATAAAAAGGATACTGCCTCGTGTACTAAGGATACTGTCTCGTGTACTAACTAACCATCATAGCTTCTCTTGGTTCTGAAGAACTGAAATTAAAGACATTTGTTTTACATTCTACTTACATTTTACAGAGCATTTAAAATCAACATTCTGAAGGAGACTTGAAAATTATTTCAAAATTACAGGATCATTAAAATATGTAATAGCCAACAATCCAGTTGTTTTACTTTTCACTATTTCTGATTCCTAAACCCTTTCCAAAGAAAGACTCATTGTAATATATTGCATTATCATATTTATAAAAGGCAGCAACTCCCTCCATAGAAATAATAAAGAAATGGAATGGAAGAAAACAGATACTAATTTTCTTTTCTTCTTAAAATCTGGATTTCATTGTGGACAGTTGCTTGGTAGCCATCAAACACCCACCTCTACAATTAATAGTTCTAAACCAACAAAAAACATTTGTGTTGGGGTATATAAAATAGTACCGATAAGTACTATTTTAATTTTAATCAATAGGCTGATATATTGGGGTGTGAGAATGATTTGGGAAACAAAAAAGCTGCAGACTGGGCAATGGTTAAACAAGAAACATCTGAGACCATAGAAGGAATGGAAACATACAAACATCTTGGAAGGGGCCTTCCCTAGTTGTAAAGGCAATAGGGGAAAGATGTAGTGTCATACTTCAAAAATATCTTTACACACTATCTTTACACAGTAAAGATAGAACTAGTACTCCTGGGTATATTTCTTGTCTGGATTACCTTCCAAGGCTGGCATTAATCTTTCAAGTCCTCCTATATCTCTCACTTGTTAGTGTACCAGAAGCATCTGAAATTTTTCTGTGAAACAAAATTATGGACTAAGATGGACTTTGGCTCAATCTAGTAAGGTCATTTTTTGTTCTAATTCTGAAAACTATTTTAAGCTGAAAGTGCCCCTAAATTGACTGAAATTTGAGATAGTGATTGATAGATGATTGCTATGAATTATATGTATCGAAATCTCTATTGCCATTTGATGTTTTACTTACCAGCAGATTTTCAGGTTTGATATCCCTGTGAACAATGTTCAAGGTATGAAGGTATTTGATGGCACTGGCCAGATTGTACAGCATCCCACTGGCATCCCTCTCTGTATACTTATTTGTGGAGGTAATAGCATCAAAAAGATCTCCTCCCTGAATTAAAACGAATGTAACATATTAGTATATTCTATTATGATTCAGGAGAAAGATCATAATGATTGATAGTATTTTCTTTCAGGACATCTTAGAATTCCCATTCTTAAAGAAAAGAATGAAATCTGCAGTGGACATTTTATATATCTATAAATGACGAGATTAACTCAAAGAATTTTATCCTAGAAAAGTGCACTTTAACTGTTCATGGATTCTGACATTTCAGTTTGCCATTGGTGGCAGCCATTCAGTAAAATTCTTATACTACAAGTTCACATTACTTTAAACAATCCTTCTTATAAAATATTGTAAAACTTTTGCCAACAGTTAGAAAGAGGAAAGGAAATTGAGAGGTAAGAAGGAAAATGTGAAATATTTAAACTAAACAGGGAAATGCTGATGTCCTGTTAAAATCCTGATGCAGGATTCCCCAACTCTTCAATTTATTGACTTCTCATGAAGCTTCAGATTGTTTTATTTTTGTTTAATTTATTTATTAAATTTGTTTGCCACCCATCACAAAGCAACTCAGATTGTTCACTGACTCTCAAATAATAATGAAAACATTTTAATAAATACCACTTAATAGTACAACTGCTACTAATTGTATCAATTGTAAGTGGTGTCTATTACAAAATACTAGGTGATTTACAACTACAAAACAAGTGGAGCACCACTTGATCACTGACTGGCATTGACAAAATCACATCAGTCAACTGCAAAAGGCAGCTTTACTTGGAACAGCTTACTTCCTCTAACAATAATTTTTAACACCATCAAACAGCATCCATCTATTCCAGGTTCTTCAGAAGGACTCAATAGGTGGATAAAAAAAGCCAAATTCAATTTAAACATATGAAAACCATAGCGATAATACGAACCCTGTCAATAATCCCATAAAGCCTAGCAGGTCAATATTGATCACTTTGTGGAACCCTGCCCTAATGTGCTAATTTTGCAAGTAATCTAATTAAATATAATTCAACATTTTACTTTCCATAAGCAACTCTTCAACTTCCCAATTTCAGTCATATTGTCATAATTTTTAATAGGTTACTCACTATTAGCTAGTCAATGATACTGCTTGATTTCTTCACTAATGTTGCACTTTTCTGGATGCAAGACAAACTGGAAACGGCTTTTAAAATGTTTTTTTTAATTAAAAAGGGATGGGATAAGATGGAAAAACAGCCTTATCACCTTTCACCATAAGGCACTGATATCCAGAAGAACAATAACCAATTACTTATTTACTTCCTTCCAAAAGAAATGCTATAATATTTCCCTTCTCATGGGAAATTGAAGTTAGATCCTTTGAACAGCAGGAAGAAACCCTATCATAAATCATGCTTGTTAAAATAACTAGGGCAATGCAAGTCTTGCATAATAATTTAGTCCCAGTACATACAATGGCAGCTTGCCAGCAACCACATCCACTCTCACCTTTCATAATTCCTATTTAAAATTTGTTTTTATTTATATTTATGAAATGCATTTTTTACATTTTAGGACAGAAAGATATGCCTGGGATGAAAACAGAATGTATGTGCAGCAACAGGACCCACTTATGTTAAGTTTGTTGTGACCAATGAAAGCGTAATGTTATTAACTAAAGTTTGACATGCCAACAACCTTCTCTTGAAAATCTTTGCCATTAGAGAATTTAATTTACATGTTAAGCCTTCAAAAAGCAGTCCTTAGCAGATGGTTACTCAGCTGTAAATGGGAATAGTGAGTAGATTATTCAACAAGCTTCCAAGAATACTTGCTTTACTATTTGAAAAAGAAACATATAGCAAGCTTTATTCAATTTTAAACAGACTGCTCCTCGTGACATTCCCTTTTGGGGCTGGCAGGCACAAGTAAGCAAAGCACAGAAAGGGAATACAAAATAGTAAGGCATAGAAGTTAAATGTGTAAGTTAAGAAAATAAAATATAGCTAAATCTAGTTTACACCAATGGCATTCACTATACCTCTCCATATTTTTTCATTCCTGTGGAGAGGAAAACCAGGGACTTATTCATTGGGAAAGGAAAGGAAAATCTGAATTCCAATAAAGCATACCAAACATGCACATCTTTTTTTTAAGAATCCAATTTGTTCTGTAAAATATTATAGGGAAATGTATATGCCTTAGGTTACATAGAAATTTTCACTTCATTGGCTTTAGAGTTGAAAAGGACCACAAGAATGATCTAATCCAGTTTCAAGCAGACAGATTTTTTTTTTTTGTCTCCTAGCAATCTCCCTCCATTTCTGTCCTTTTTTATTACTATGTGCACAAAACAACAATCCAGTGCAATGACAAGGCTCCAATCACCTGCTGCCTTCCAGCAACTCTGCCATCTGAAGTCTTCCCTACAGAACTATCCACTAAATGATTAAAGGGAGCTGCTTTAAATACCTACCAAAACTTTTACTAGCACATGACACTATATCTTTTTCAGCTGTACATTTTGTTTGGTTTTTCTTTTGACACATCAATCCGGATGGCATCATAATCAGTTACCTTCCAGGTGGAACTTCCCAAGTATTCTTTGGTGGCTTTGAAAAAAGGGCATCTATATTCCTAACTGATAGTAATTGAGTCATTAGCTACATACATAATATGAGACTCCTGCAAAGGTTTATCAGGAATATAGATCAGAAAGTCAGCTTGGTTGCTTGGTTACTAGATCAATTCTTACTGTTCGTGCTAGGAAATACACTCACGTTTAAGGAAATATGTGACAATCAAGAAGAAGACTAACTCCATTTTCACAGAACAAGGTGTCAAACAAGGTGTCAGAACAAGGTGTCAAACTCAAGGCCCACTGGGTGCAAAGAAACAGCCCTGGAAACAGCAAAGGATTGGCCCATGGTGCCTGTGTTTAAAAAAAATGGAGCTTGGGGAGGATGTGTGTGGCCTCCAGGCCTGTTTTTTGGCCATGATGGCCTCCTGCAGCTCTCCTTCTCTTTCGTTTTCCCGGTTAGAGGGCTAGCAAAACAAGTTAAAAATGAAACAAAAGGATAAATATTTTTCCTTTTGCATTTGAGCATGCAAGAAGGCAAAAGAGAAAGAGGAAAGACAAAGAAAAAGAAGGAAGGATGGGAAGAGAGCAAGGAAGGAAAAATAAGAAACGAGGGGAAAGAAAAAAAAGGAGAAGGAAGAGGGAAGGAAAAAAAAAAGGAAGGCAGGCAAGAAGGAAGGAGATTATAATAAGAGTGAGGGAAGGTCTGTGGAAAGTCTGCCTTAGCACTTGGCCACCACAAGTGCCCCCAACATGAGTGACATTGAGTCCTGCCCAAGGTCAAACACAACCCTGATGCAGCCCTCAATGAAATCAAGTTTGATACTCCTGCCACAGAACCTTTATATTACTAGCAGTTTTGCCACCACAGCTGGAGTGTGACTCTCCTCATCAGGATATGGATGAGTTTAAAGAAAGACCAGGTAGAATCCCAATTCCCTCTTTGAAAGTTTACCCCTGTGCAGTCGTAAGGAAAATAAAATTTTCTAGTGTACATGGCAATCTTTTAACAAGCAGAGTCTGTTTTCAAGCCTATTTTGGTATCCTCAAAAATTGTTTTATTTTTTATTTCTACAGCCATCTAATCAAATGACTCTGGTTGGTGTACATTATAAGACATTAAACAAATAAAACAGTACAAAATATATAATAAACTAAGCAGAAGTTGATAAATGTTCATCTGTACTTACTTTTACAAGCTCCATGACAAGATACAACTCAGTGGGCATATCCATTTCCTCAATCAGGAGAACAATGTTGGGATGTTTGACCCGCCTTAAAATAGAAACTTCATTCTGAATCATGTGTTCCTGCATAAAAGGAGAGAAAAAATTATGAAAAGAGGATGAAAAAAAACAACATATAGTTGCTCCAGGACTTTTGTCTTATTTAATGAGGTAAGTTGTTGTTATAATTTATCAAGTCAACTACAGAGGTCATGACTATGGATGCCATATCCTAGATAAAATCAATATATTCAACTTCTGGTTTTCTTGGCAGTGGTGGCTTGCCAGGACCTTGTTTCTAAGGCTTGAAGAGATACTGATTGACCCAAAATCCTTTCACTAGTCTCTCTGCTAGGGTAGGACTAGAACCCATGGGCTGCTACTTTCTAATCCATTACCTTAATAACTACACTAAACTAATCTCCTTTAATGGAGCATCATAATGGAAAGATGAAACTCACATAATGGAAAGATGAAACTCAGTATTCATCAAGAAGTTTTAAAACCCTTATAAATTAATGCATAAGTCAACGACTATGCTGAGGCTGAGAAAATGAATATCAAAAGTAAAAACTGAACATCTTCTTGTTTTCACGTCAGGTTCGTCAAGTTGCATAGTTTTGTAGAACAATTTAAAAAGTTGCTTTTAACCCCAAGTAAAAATGCTAAATGGTCTGGGACCAGACTAGTCAAACAGCATTTTTCTGCATATAATTCTGCTTGAGAATCAAGATCTATCTCGAGGCCCCTCCAGATGTTTACTTAATGGCAATATGTAAAAGTGCCTTTTCTGTGGCAGCTTCCCACATTCCATGCACCTGCCCCAAGATCTGCATTGCTTCTCATTACATGTTTTACAATATGGTAGCCTTTTTAAAAAAATCATCTTGACTGCTGAATGATATACTTATAGGTTCTGGGTTATTTTCAAAGGCAGCCCTATGCAGACCATATTATAATAAACTAATTTCATTGACTGATGAAGTGTTCAAAGAAGTCTACATGGAGCCAAGCTCATATTACAGGGACTCCTATCCATTCCATCAGTTTCCATATGGCCAAATAACTCAAAGATACAAGAGTTTATTCACATCATCACATTAGATTCCAATTGGTATATAATTCTGAGTCAATGTAAGCTATTTTTTTCTGTAAAGAACCTTCTGACTATGTCACAGTGCCCTGCCAGATCCTTGTTCCATCTGTTGTTCAGCAAATGTTGGACAACATTTCTTTTAAATTAACCACTAACTTGGAGTGCCTGATCTAATTCAAAAACTGAACATAAGATACATCTGATGCTCCATTGTGGATCTCGATACTTACCTTTCCTCTGCATTTACTTTTTTTAATGATTTTCAGGGCATATTCTCTACCAGTTGACCTAACAACGTTCAGAAGAAGGAAGAAACAAATTAAATTGATTTACCCAATAGTGACAACATTTTACAATTTAACACATAACTTGAGATTATTTTGCAAAGTTGCCTAAATGTATACCTTATTAAAAATAACTAGAAAATTTCCAGCAGGCAGTAAGGAAGGTTTTAGAAAGTTTCTATTTCATTACTGTAGCAAGCCGCTGTGGAACATGAAGAGATATAGGATATTGGTTTAAATAATATAACTGCTAATAGAAATAAAAACATTAAAGATTAAAGTAAAGTTTAAATTCACCATTTAAAGCAAAGGCTTAGGAAAAATAAGAAGTCCACACACATTTTATCTTATTGCAGCATTGTTTAAAAAAAAAAGAAAAGAAAAAAGCAGCATAACTCCCTGAGCAAGGCGTCATTTTCCCACTAGAGGGCTTCTTGGCATAATATAGTTTCTCAGAAATAAGATACTTCATCATCAAAAAGCTATCTTTATATAGATTACCATTTGGAATTCTCCTCCCCCTTCTTCCTCCCTCTCCTCCTGCCCCCCCCCCCCGTCCATATTTTTTGATTCCTGGCTTGCATGTTCAACTTTTATTTTTTTAAAAAAATTCAAATTTTATAATATTATCAGTTCTAGTGATACCAAAATATATGCAGATGCTATTTTATTCTTTGCCTCATTAAGCAATATTAAATTCAGTGTGGTATTTGAATTGCTCCACTCTACCTTTTTTTTTTTTTTTTTTTTTTTACTTTTCCTCACCTTAAAATATTACACTTCAGATGTGCTCAAATATATGGATAGCCTGAGCTTACACAATTCTATTGAGTGTCCAGGAATGATATACCAGTGGTGGCTAACTTTTTTGGGCTCATGTGCCAAAATTTGTGCACGTGCTTGCATGTTCGTGCTCATGTGCCAGCACCCAGAAGGCAATGCATGCCTCCACCACGCCCCCTACACATGTGTGCACAATCCCACCCCGTCCCCCGCCGCCTGCTTACCTGCACTGCACCTCACAGCAGTTTGAGGCCTTTTTCAGCCTCCCAAAGGCTTGAGGAAGGCTTCTTCAGGCTTCTACAAGCTTTGTAGGCTGAAATCTAGCCCCGTTTCATCACTTCCTGTTTTTCCCCAAATACCAGAAGTGACGAAACAGGGCTAGTTTTCGGCCTACAAAGCTTGTAGAATTCTGAAGAAGCCTTCCTCAAGCCTTTGGGAGGCCAAAAAAAGGCCTCAAGCTGGCCCAAAATCAGCTGTGAGGCATGCACATGCGCAGTGAGGTAAGTTTGCCTGTAGCTTGCGTGCCGGCACAAATGGCTCTGTGTGCCACGGGTGCCATAGGTTCGCCATCACGGACATATACAGCATTTTCTTTTCTTTTTTTGCTTTGTTAAATCATTTGTTAAACTGTGACATAAAGCTTAGGCTTCTGGAGACACAACTTCATCCCTGACTCAGCCTAGACAGATCCTTCTCCACAGATTGACAGGTGTCAGTATAAGGGAAGAATATGAAAGCTGCCTTGAACTTCTTGAAGGACAGGAAGAATGAAATGCAAAAAATCAATGTTACTCCAATCCCAGTACTGGAACGGAATAACTTCTTTATTTAATTATCCACTAATCTATATTGTTTAGATAATTCTGGAAGAACACATGTTTCATTTGCCTGTGATTGCCTTGGTTGCTTGTAATAAACACAGCTTATCCCATCAGGCCAAGATTCTTTTGCATATAGCAGCTAGTTTCTACACATAAATTCTTGTCTACAGAATGGCCTATGCGGCACAGGAAATTTTTCTGACATGATCAAAATTCTCCTAAAGCAAGAAAGTGGGATTTCTCCCCAAAATTTCTTCTTTACCAAACAGCTATTTTATGTTGAGTTGACCCTCAGCATGTTATATTTTATATATTATAACCAGTGCAGCATACACAAACTACTGTAGATAACAGCTGCAGCAGAGATTTGGAAGTCAAAACTGAAAGTTATATTAAGGAAGGACTTTCTTTTTATTTTTTATACGTTATATATGAAGCTTTTTAAACAGCATTATTTTTCTAAAATCATCAGGGGTAGGATTGAAATTTCTTAACAATCGGTTCTGTGGATGTGGCTTGGTAGTCATGTGACTGTCTGGGCATGGCTTGCATGTAAATATTATAAATATTTAAGTAAATATTGAATTTTTTTATTAAAAAAAGAGCAATTTTTACCCAAAATCAGGCAAAGCAGGCAGGCAGATTCAGTTGCTCACAGAATCACAGATTCACTCAGGGATTTATCTATCTGAAATCAGCTACCTGAGTCTGCACTGAAAAATAGAAGCTTCGGTCCTAAGGAAGGTTCAGCTCTATTTTTAGATTAGCTAGAAAGCAAAAATTGCAACGATTTTCACTTTCTAGCTAATCTAAATCTTCAGCACAGAAGAACAGCTGATGGTCAGGGAAAAAAAGGAAAAATAGCCACTTAGTAAGCAAGTTTGATGGTGAGCATGCCAGGTAAGGAGTGAGTGGGTGGGGTGGGGCGGAGCCAACCAGTGGTGCAATTTGCCAGTTCTTCGACTGGTAGAATCCCACCTCTGGTCAGAGTGCGTTTTGCATGTGTGTGTAGACCATTTCCCAAAAAACCTCAGCTGTGCCGCCTGGACAGCTGACAAGCACTGTACGCGGGTACGCAGTGTTTCAAACTCCTCCTCTTTTCTGCTTTTTCAACCTCAGCTATGCTGTGCAAAGCAACTGAGGTTGAAAAAGCAGGAAATAAAGGACAGCCAAGAGCCCGGATGGGCGCTGGGCCAAACAGAGCAGCAGACACTGAACCAGTTCCGTGTTTGCTGCTCTTCAGAGCTACAGGTTCTATAGAACCGGGACGAACCAGTAGCATCCCACTCCTGAAAAGCATATATATCCTGTAAGACCCAAATATAGAAAAAGGGATGATAGAAAATAAAAGCATTTCATTTATAGATTGATTCTAAAAATATTTTCTTTATAGGTCTAACTGAAATCTTTGTTGTTGTTTATATGTAGTCGAAGCGCTATTTTGTTACATATTGTTTGTAAATAGAGATATGATCTAGCAATAGTCTAATGTTAGAAAATGCTTTAACAGTAATAAGGGACAGAGCTTGCTCACCTTTCTATACACTCTTTTACAATGGCAAAATTTCCATCTCCTATAGTCCGACCAACTTTATACCTCTCTGCTATTGAAGCTGGAACCTGGAAGCCTTCATCCAACACTTCTGAAAATAATTGTTAGTAAGCTTTATTTGTGGGAAAAGCAACACATATGTGACATATAACACATGTTTTACCTATACCTATACCTCTTAAGACAATTGAAACCATCCAGAAACTATTTTGCAAAACAGAAGAACCATGTTGCGGATACTGTTGGAAAGTTTTACAATATTAAATATCAAGTTTATGGATGCTGGACCCATTGCTTGTATTTTGTACACATTAGTCATCAATTCACAGACATACTACTTCATCTGAAAGTGGGATTAATTCAATACACCATAATTAAGTATCTACAAAAGACGTCTAACACTCAAACACTTATTTTATTACATCCTTGCTCATGTGATAACTTATATTTTTCTCCTTTTGTATAAAATATTTGGTCTTTTAACAAGTGTTCTCAATAATGCCACTGACAAATTCAACCTGGACACCAGATGCTTAAAAAACCTTAGTTAAATCAAGAGAGAGGAAAAAGAGGTTATATTTATAGTATTTTAGCTACCATTAAAAATTATTCTTCTTCAAATATGTTTTAAAAGCTCAAGCCATATACCTTCTCTTAAATGAACCATGTTTAACTTTTTCGAATCATAATAACTCTCTTATTTTCTTTTAATCCTTTAAAATTCTGTTCTACAATCAGTGGGATAATTGTACTGTCCTGGCCAGATAAATTCTTATTTTGGTTTTGTTAAGCAGTTGAATTTGATTAAAGAGAATTTTCTTCAATAAATTGAGATATAAGGGCCACAACTCAGCCTCTGGGGAAAATCTAAGGGCTGCAAAACAGATGAGGCCACAGCACAGTTGTTAACAAGACAAGACTGCATTTGGGGTTTTCTATTTTTAGCTGTTTAGCATGCCTATAATAAGGCTTACACTTACACACTATTTTCTACCTCAAAAAGCCTAGAAATTGTGCTATTTGTTTTCAGTAAGCATGGAGCTATTTTATTTATTAACTTTACTGTGATTCTGGGCAGCATTCAATATGCAAAATTTAAAATAAAGCTGTGCAGTAAAAAAAATATTTAGAAAGAAACAACTACCATCTCACAAATCAGTCAATCCAAAAGGAGTATGCAACCTAAGGTAGGAAAAGTACCAAATCCTGAGGGCACATTTAAATAAGGATAGACTGGGACTGTGCACACATTTGGAAGAATATCAGTCCAGAGCCCAGATGCTACATCAAAGAAGACCTGTTTCTTGGTCCCATTGCTGAATCATATAAGATAGACAGCAACTGTGAAACATAGGTGGTTCCTCAAATAACCAAGTTCTGTGCCATGAAGAGCTTTATAAAAGATAATCAGCACATTGAAATGTACTAATGCAGCTTCCACAGTAAAGTGTTGCATGGACATAACAAGGCATACCTAAAGTTGCCTACAGTATGTTGCTGTGTTCTGGAATATCTGCACTTTCTGAGTGATCTTCAAGTGTAGTTTCATATGCAGTCCATAGCAATGATCCAAACACAAGGTGATCAAAGTTTCTTAGGGCTGCACATATGTGTGCAACTGATTAATTAGATGAATTTGTTCAAAATCTTTCCCAGATTTTATTCAGTAGAAACTGTGAGGACAAGTGCAACCCCATTTAGGACTAAGGATGGAGCATATCAAGATCTGGATGGTCCAAAAAACCATAGCCACTTGGTTTTGTCAGGGCTGGGCTTGAGCTTTTTCCACATCCTCCTGACTCCTACAGTTTTCAGACACAGGAACAAGATCCTGACAGAGTAGGCTTGTTAGCCTGGGATTGAAATATTCATTGAATATCAGCAGCAGACTGATAATACCTGACATTAAACTCATCCACAAGGTAAATGTGATTTCCTGCACTTTTTAAAAATTGCAAGATGGCCAAGGTATTTGCATGTATGCCCTGAGTTTGTTTGCTGATTTAAATTTGTTATAGCAACTTATTTCAGTAGATTTTGATCATCTTACAAAATTTTACAATCAGTTTCATAGTACAGTATATTATTCTTCCAACAGTTTACAGCTTTCAGCAGCAAGCTGAATATTTTTGATTACAAAGTGTTAAGCCTGGTTTCCCCAACCAGGGTTAGGGAGACAAGCTAAAACAGAATGTGCAGCTTAGTCAGATAGGCACACAGATAAATGAGTGAGCTAAGCTTGTATGTTTATTAACATACAGTAAAAATGACAGATACGCTTGTGCTATCAAATATATAGTTTATTCCATTATGAGTTCATAGCATAGTCAAAATAACAGTCCAATAGTCATGTATCATTTAGTCAGTCCATTCAGGGATATTCAGTTAGCAAAAGTCCGTGTTGAATATCCTATGTCAAGTCACTTACAAGTCAGTCCTTTGTTTTCTCTCCCGTTCGAGCAATGCAGACTTGTTTTCCTTGCAGTAATCAGGGATCATCAAAGCCAGAGAGTGAGCAAGCTGCAGCCTTGCTTCTTTTAAAGTGCTTTCACAACCACTCCCTTAATTACTATCCCACAGTTAAAGTTGTAGACACTTTAACATACAAACTATGATTACATATTATTATTTACCTAAACCAGTTAGGGTAAAACAATGTTATCCCTAACATTCTCCCCTTTAAGGAAATAATAATAAATATAACTATTTACATCTTTAAATCATATTTGTTACAACTCTCTTTAAACTTAATTACTCCTTGAGCTTTTGTAAATTGGTCTGCAATGTTTTCTTCTGTCTTGCAGTAATCCAATTTAATTAGCCCATTCTTTACAGATTCTCTAACATTTAAGTATCTTAAATCAGTATGCTTTGATCTAGTTTTTACAGCAATACTAGTAGCTAACTTAATAGCTGCTTCGTTATCCTCGTACACAATAATGGAATCTTTTACAGTTATACCCATGTCTAATAATAACTGTTTGTACAAAATCAAATCAGTGCATAGTAATGACAGACATGAAAATTCCGCTTCCATCGTGGACAAGCTGATATGCTGTTGTCTGATTGACCTCCACCCTATTAGTGTCTTACCAAATAATATAGCCATCCCAGATGTTGATTTTTTAGTGTTTATATCAGTTGCAAAACTTGCATCTGCATAGGCACTAAGACTCAAATCACCCTTTGGTTCTATATACAATGCATGGTTCATTGTTCCTTTAAGATATCTTAAAATTCTCTTTAATGATTGCCAATGACATTGATGTGGATCTGAATTAAAACGTGCCAGCTGATTTACACTATAAGCTATATCTGGCCTTGACCAATTGCTTATATATGATAAGCTACCAATCAAAGATTGATATGTGGACTTATCAAATTTGGGACTTTGATCATCAGTTTGGCAAACTTCCTGACTCATTGGAGTCTTTGCCGGTTTACAAAGTTCCATTTTAAACGTTTTAATTAATTGGCAAATTTTATCTTCTTGAGATATCTTAAAACCATTTTTTGTTTTGTTAATTGTCAATCCTAGATACTTTTTAATTTCACCTAAATGCTTTAATTTTATCTTTTTGGCTAATAATGATATAATCTCATTAGTTTCATTATTAGTCTTAGTTATCAAAGCAATATCAAAGTAAATAATAACAATAATGACACCGTTCCATTATTTTCTCTTTTAAACACACATGGATCTGCTAAACCAGATTTAAAACCTATATTGTTTAACTCTTTCACAATATATTGGTTCCACTCAAACCCATATTGTTTCAACCCGTAAAGACTCTTTTTGAGTTTCCAACAATCATTACTATTTACTTTATTGTCTTTTATGCCTACTGGTTTTCTTAAATATATAGTGTGCTGCAATGGTGCATGTAGATAAGCAGTTTCTACATCTAAATGGTTAATGACATAGTTTTTCTTAGCTGCCCACACTAAAGCTGCTCTTAAAGATGTTGTTTTAAGATTTGGTGCAAAAACTTCATCGTAATCAGATGCAGTTTGATTAAATCCTTGAGCTACTAACCTAGCCTTATGGGTAACAGTCCCATCATTTCCAGTTTTTACTTTAAATATCCATTTGCACCCAATGGATTTTTCTCCTGGAGGTAATTTAGCATCTTCATAAACTTTCATTACCTTTAATGAATTTAATTCCTTTTCCATTGCCTTTTGCCAATTCTCCTGATCCTTAGCAGGATACATCTTAAGTTCATCTACACTAGTTGGAACTTTAGTTACTTGGCAAACTATACTTGCTTGATACCTATCAGGTGGTCTAGTTACACGTGTAGTACGTCTAGGTATTACAGGACTTACAGGTGGACTTTCATTTATTAACTCTTCTTGATTATCTAACTCTTCCTGATCAATTGTTTCCTCTTGTTCTGGTCCTATTTGCTCTTCGTGGACTTCTTCTTTAATTTGACTCTTCTTATAACTATTCTGTTCTTTCTGCCTTTTGTAGGGTTCAACAATTACTTCATTATTTAAATCTTGCTCTAATCTATTCCATCCTACATGTTCTAGGAATTTAGCACTAGCACTGGTGTAAACTCTAGATGTACCTGGTTTCCAGAATCTATAAGATCTATGATTAGATGTATATCCTACAAAATATAATCTTTTAGCTCTATGTTGTCCTTTGTATCTAAGTTGTGTAGGGATATGCACCCATGCTGGTGCTCCAAATGTGTGCATGTAACTTAAATCAGGTTTTGTACCATGCCACAATGTGAATGGTAATTCACCTGTTGTTGAATTAACAACATTATTTAATATATGATTACCACACATTATTGCTTCTCCCCATAAATTGTCAGGTAATCCTGAATCAGACATCATAGATCGTGTCATTGATTGTAATGTTTGGCCTCTTCTCTCTATAAAGGCATTATATTGTGGCCTATATGGTGCAGACATTTTATGTTGAATACCTAATATTCTTAGTCTGTTCTGGAATTTATTATTTGTAAATTCCGTACCATTATCTGTTATAAGAGTTACTAATTTCTTTTTAGTTTTCCTTTCTGCAAATTTAATCCAATTAAAGAGATTTTGATACGTTTCAGTTTTGCTTTTCATTAAATAGCAAAACCCATATCTAGAATAGTGGTCCATTATACTTAGTATGTAACGAGCTCCTCCTACACTTGGTTTTTTAGGACCTATTAAATCTGCAAATACTATTTCTAAAGGTTCTTTGGTAGTAAATCCATCAACTCTATTAGCCGGTGTGACCCTGGCTTTGCTTTGATTGCAGATATTACATTGCAAATACTTATTACAAGGTTTCAAACTTATTCCCTTAGATAATTCAACAGTTTTCTTAAGCATTTTAAAATTTAAATGCCCTAGCCTTCGATGTAACAAGTGAATACATTCATCATGAGGTTTCTTATTTTCATAAACTGTGTTAGCCACTTTTAAACCATCATCATTTAACACATATAATTCACCTCTTAAAGATGCAGTAATTTTCTTATTTTCTTTCTCAATTATGCAGTTATCTCCCCTAAATGTAACTACATATCCTAGTTTAACCAAAATTCTAACTGAAATTAAATTAAACTTAAGTTGTGGTACATATAACATTTTTACATTCTCTTTTATAAAAGAACAATATGCTATACCTTGACCTTTAGCTTTCAGTTTCCAGCCATTGGCTAACGATATCTGCTGTGTACTCTTTGACATTTTAATAAAATTTTTCTTATCATTTGATATACAATGTGATGCTCCACTGTCAACCACCCATAAATTATTTTTTACAGCTCCGTTACTATACATGGCTAACTCTAAATTTTTATTTTTCTTTTGATGACTTTTTGTATTCTGGCCAGCGTTCTGGCGTTTTGCTTTTTTACAAAATCTTGCCAAATGTCCTCTTCCTCCACAATTAAAACACTTTTTAATTGCGTATGCAGTAGGAGTTTCATTATCTTCTTTTTGAGGTTGCTGCCTCCTTAACTCGTCTCTTTCAAACCTTCTTCTGGCCTCTTCAATCAATCTGCCAGTTATATCAGTTAAAGTTAGGCTTTCCTTTGGCAATATTTCAAGGGAAGTTACATAGTTATCATAGCTCTCATCAAGTGAAGATAGAATTATATAGACTTGGTGTAGTTCAGAGAAAATAAGCTCTTTCTTGTGCAGTTCTTGAAAAATGCTTTGCATAGTTTTCAAATGACTCAGCATATCACCATTCTTATGGAGATGTGTACTGAAAAGTTTCCGTGTTAGATTTATGTGAGCACCAACATTATCTCGAACATAAATCCTCTTCAGCTTCTGCCAACACCCAACAGCTGTATTCTCTCCGTGGATATAAACAAGTTGCATATCAGTTAAGGTTAAAGCAATAATGCAAATAGCTTGCTGATTTTTATGCATAAATTCTTCTATCTTTAATTTATCTTCATCATCCTCTGGATCCCATTCTTCTACGTTTGGTGGATTTTCAATTATGTTCCACAAACCTTCTCTTCGTAGAAGCAGACTACATTTCATAGACCATGATACATAGTTTGTTCCATCCAACTTGGATATAAGGGACAAACTTTGTAAATTGACTTGTGCCATGTTTTCTTATATGGATATAAAACTATAATTAATAAAACACAGCTGTCTGTTACTGTAATGTATAACAACACAAACTCTCACTTTTACATAAATCTGTTTTATCCTAGTTAAACTGACTTTGCAGCCTCTGGGCCCATAACCAGTGTTAAGCCTGGTTTCCCCAACCAGGGTTAGGGAGACAAGCTAAAACAGAATGTGCAGCTTAGTCAGATAGGCACACAGATAAATGAGTGAGCTAAGCTTGTATGTTTATTAACATACAGTAAAAATGACAGATACGCTTGTGCTATCAAATATATAGTTTATTCCATTATGAGTTCATAGCATAGTCAAAATAACAGTCCAATAGTCATGTATCATTTAGTCAGTCCATTCAGGGATATTCAGTTAGCAAAAGTCCGTGTTGAATATCCTATGTCAAGTCACTTACAAGTCAGTCCTTTGTTTTCTCTCCCGTTCGAGCAATGCAGACTTGTTTTCCTTGCAGTAATCAGGGATCATCAAAGCCAGAGAGTGAGCAAGCTGCAGCCTTGCTTCTTTTAAAGTGCTTTCACAACCACTCCCTTAATTACTATCCCACAGTTAAAGTTGCAGACACTTTAACATACAAACTATGATTACATATTATTATTTACCTAAACCAGTTAGGGTAAAACAATGTTATCCCTAACACAAAGGCTATTGATGTATAGTTGGAAAATCTGAAAGGCCAGTTTGGAGACCCAATGATTTTGAAGAAGAGTAATTTACCCTTAATTATACTAGACAAAAGTTGTGCAGGAAAATTACTTGGCAGGGTTTCAAGATTAATGTCAGGAAGATTGATTATCTCAGCAAAAAAAAAAATAGCAAGAAACACTTAGATTTTGGTAAAGACCTTTATGATGTTAACGGTCTGCTACAAATAAGAATTTCTCTGGCAGAATCTCAAAATAGATGTTTGATGGAGTTCAACTTATACATCATAAGAAAATTATAAATAACATACACATGCTCACCTTAAACACTGGAAGAAGCCTGAAATTATATAGAATTCACTAGCAAATAAAAATGATTTAGCAGCACAAAAAAGGAGGAAACGTTAAATGCAAGACCTCGACAGAATATTTTTATTTATTTCTAAAGAAATAGCATTTCTTTTTGCTATTTCAAAGAAATAGCAAATAGCAAAAAAACTGAAGCCTCCTTTCATTTAGTTGGAAATCCCTTTTTGCTAGAAAGCCAGCCTTAATCTGAAACACTGCAAAATAACAGACCCTTCTTTTCCCAGTTTCAACCCATAGCTTCTCCCTCAGTTCCCATTTCTAGTTCTGCTTCTACCTTTTCAAGGGAATCAATTATTCTCTCCCTAGAAAATTTATCTTCCTTTCTGGGCTACAGTATCAATTGATTTGTGGATGAACAAGAATCATGCCTAACCTATGAATGAGGATTGTTGATGTCTGCAGTCAATGAAAGATCCAAACTAGGGTGAAGACTAACATTCACAATAGTTCAGTTCAGATGCAATTATTATATAATCCCTCATATTTGTAGCTTTAGGTTTAGGCATATCAATTAAAACCTATATAAACAATCTGAACTAGAAAGTTAACCAAACATTTTTTTTTTTGTCAAGAATATGTACTCCCATTCTTAGTATACGATATACAGTAGGAATATTTTGACTTTTGGAAAAAATAGAAAATTTTTTTGGAAGTACCTGATTATTCAGTAATACATAGATGCCAAAGACAGTTTAATACAAAACATCAATTCTGCCCTAATATCAACAATCTTTCTTTAACTTTTAGATGCAATAAATCATAGAGACCTTTGTATTATCATTTTTCAAACAGAGAGGCATTTTATCTACTTATATTACCTTCACCAGGCCCATCGGTTTCGTCCATCGAACTGCAGACTTTGGTAGAGGCTAGTGAGGTAGAGGAACCACTGTGCTGAGAGCTCTGAAAATACAGAATTGGATTAGATAAAGATACTTAAATATGGTTTCAAGAAAGCTAGATTATAACAAAAAGTATCTAGAGAGACTTCTTGATAGATGATCTGAAATGATTTTTTTAAAAAATGCTCCTGAAACATTCTATTCCTGAATACTTTCAGAAACCATTTTCAATTTACTGTTTATTATGTAAAACCTACTATGCAACATTTTCTTTCTTTGTTAGCCACCTTACCATTTTTTTAACAATTCAGAACCTCTCTGTTAAAACACTCATCATTGAAAATGTATTATTCTGTTTCTCTGAGTAATCCATCATTTAGGATTTGAGTCACCAGTACATATTCTTCCGCTTTCTTACCTGTAAAGTTTGCAACATGAATGACTCCACACAGCAGAAAAGATGCTTATGCAAAAGGCCTGGAAGAAAATGTTAATGTTTCCCATGCCTTCTTTATAAAATATTATAACCATTAACAAATTAAAAGTAAAAAAGTGTTTTTGTATTCTCCCCTAATTTGTGTATAGTCTTCTAATATCATTATGATATTTTCCCAGTTCTTGAACAATGCAACAAATTTTAGTATAAAACCTGGATATGTACCAAAGAAGCTGGTGGTCAGGAAGCCAACATCAGGCCAAGTAAGCTATTATTTAGTTTGCATTTCTTGATTAGGAATGAATGCTCTGTCTGTACTTATCTATTATATATTTAATCGGCTAGCAATGTGTACATGTATTTTAATATGAATGCCAGGGTTTACCATTATCTATTTCTCTGTTTGTATCAAGTATTCAAATAATGAACCATATGTAAATTAGAGGTGGTATTCAGCAGGTTCTGACCAGTTCTGGAGAGCCCGTAGCTGAAATTTTGAGTAGTTTGGAGAACCAGCAAATACCACCTCTGACTGGCCCCACCGCTATCTATTCTCTGCCTCCAGCTGATCGGCTGGGTCTTCTTTTGTGGCTCTGCACAGGAGAACCGAGCTGGAAAGCAAGTTAGTGGGGTAGGGAGGGAATGGGATTTTGCAGTAACCTTTCTCTGGCACTCCCACCAAACCACGCCCAGAGAACCAGTAGTAAAATATTTTTGAATCCCACCACTGATGTAAATGGTTTCATAAATGTATTTGCATCCTATATATGTATATATATATAGTGTGTGTGTGTGTGTGTGTGTGTAGTACAAAGAATGAAGTAAACCATATATATGTCGTTGGTTTGAGCTCCGAGCGTGGAGATTTGGTTGCAAACGTTTCGACCCCATTTGAGGAGACATCTTCAGTGCACTTTGGATTGTGTCTGAGTCCTGGTCTGATTTCAAGTTGTATGTTTGGATGGTTGTAGTTGCTGAATCATAGTCCTTGATTTTAAGTACCGTCTCTGTGATGTAAATTAGTGCTGGTGTTGCTTGGATGTCTTCTGATGATGTCATGGTCTGTTTTCAGGTTGATTTGGTCAGCTGCATGTGATGTGGTTGGCTGATCAAATCAATCCGAAATCAGACCAGGACTCAGAAAGGTATTTAAAGACTAGTGCTCCCCCAGACAAGCACAATTCAAAGTGCACTGAAGAAGTCTTGTCAAATGGGGACAAAATGTTTGCAACCAAATTCCTATGCTCGGAGCTTGAACCAATAACATAACTACCAACCTGAGCTACTAATATTCAAAGACACTTCAAACCATATATATAGTATACTATATTTATTTACTAAACACATTAGATACATTTTTGCAGAGTTCTTCAAATCTTGGGTTTAATAGCAGCTTCCCTTTTCAAAGTTTTTCATTTGTATATTTTATTAACATATTTTCTTTATTATTTTTATGGCTAGCTCACATAACTGTATATTCTTTCAAGAGGCAACATAATACTTAAGCCTGGACTGAAAAGCTTCCCAAACCACAGAGATTTAAAATTGTAAAGTTTTCTGTATCTATTTGCTACCATCTAGTGGTATTTCTAAGGTTCAGAAATTGTAGTCCTAATAATAATGCTTCTTATATCAAATCCCCTTTGTTTTACTAAATAAGGATATTATCAATAGATTCTTAGCTATAAGGAATCAAATTATAGATTTTTTTCAACTAATTAAGGATCAGATGCAATTATAGTACAAAAGAAAGTAAAATCTGTTCAATGTATACTTACTGTAATCTTTTGACCCCTTTCTTCTAAGAACTCTTAGAGTTACATTCATTACACCTTAATCTCTATAACTGATATGACTAATTTCTTCATGTGAAAGGAAAATTGTACTTATCACTGCCTTCTTGTTTTTTAATGATAACTCTGAACTAACTTCATCTATTCAACATACAATATTAACAGATGGCCACCAACATGTTTCTGGGAACAGTCCATGAACTTCAGAATGCTCCCCAGTGGCCAAATAAGTGGAGACAAAGAGTTATTCAAGATTCATAGATAAGTTGGGAATATACAGGCCTGCAATCTTACCCAAATGCAACATATTCTCCAATTTGTTATTTCCAAACCTAGTGCCCCAAAGATTGAGAGTTCATAAAAGTTGAAGTCTAACACACCCAAAGAACATCAGGTTGAAAAATTATCTACTGTTCTGATACTTCTTTTATAATATTTGTAAGAGATAAAACAAGTGAGTATCTGAGCATCAAATTCTCATGATAGTAATGCACCTTTCTTGGTTTTGCACAAAGAAAACAGACATTTGCTGCCTGATGGGGACAGGGTGGGGATGTATCAAATAAATTGAGCATTTGTATGGAAAGTCTATAGTAAAATCCCAGACAGAAAAGACATCTGATATTATCATACAGTAAAAAGACATAAATTTCAAGTTTGAACATATTTATTTCTGTGCTTGCTTCAATACATCAAAATATTAAACAATCTGTAGTCATTTATAATGGTATAGCTTTATTTTATTTAGATCACTTTAGATCACTTTACAAAATGGACTTCACAGATTTTTAATCTTAAGGAAAAAAAACTGAATACCATCTAAAAACCAAACAATTGTATGATCTTTGATTTCAGCATATAGTTACTTTTCAATAGTATTAATAATAGAACAGAAATACACACTTTCATACAAAGCTCTTTTGATTTTCTTTAAAAATATGGGATTATTTAAATAGTAACTCTATACCGTACTTCGCTATGAAACTATGTGATTGGGCTTAGTTTTTTGGGAGGAAAATAATGGGGGGGGGGGAATTGTGCCTCTGCCAACCAGCATCCATCAGTATTCATCTGGCTAGAGTCCTGTCAGTGTGTGAGAGAATTGAGGGCTGTTTGGAAACTGAAGCAGTATTTGCTGTGTGAGCAAGAAGGAGACAACAAGGAGCCTGGGTATGGCTTAGCTCAACTGTTCTGTACTAAAGCTGATTGCTGCTATGAAACTAAAACTGAAACAGAAACTCATCTCCTCTGCTTGTGTTTTGCATTTGGAACGTTTTCAGGTGGGAAGGGGCAGTAGAACTCCTTAGCATCAGAGTGTGTTAATAATAGCATACAAAATACTAATGCTCATTGGTATTGTCTTTTTGAAAAATCCTTTCTTAGTGAACACCTAGAAGCCAAGAGGAACATACATGCCAAATTTCAAGTTCATAGACTTTACGGTTATTGAAGATTTTGTGATGATGCATGAATGGTATTTCACTTTTATATATACAGATTGACACTGATCATTGACTCTTATAACAGGCACATGCATGTCTAACATCCAAAAAACATAATCTATAAAAATATGATTGTTTTCACATAGAATCATTGAATTGGAAAGGACCTAAAAGATCATCAAATCCAACTCCTGGTGTAGTCCAGGAATCACTGCACCATTCCTAATATATAACAATGGAGACTCTGAAATTCTCCAGTGAATGGGAACACACCCCTTCATATGGGAATTTATTGATTAATTGATTAATATCTCTTACTGCCAAGAAATGGTTCTAATATCTAATCTATATCCTAGATTAATATCATTCCTTTCGTTCTTGTGTTACCATCTTCAGCAAGTAAGAATAAGTTCAAACCCTTTAAAATGCGATTTAGTGTAGCTCATGATTATTGTTTAATTGTTTCCTCCAACAGACAAAAAGTATTGCTTGTCAATAAAGTTATATTTCACCCAGAAAATATACAGAAAAAAATTCTCATTTCATTATATTTTCACAACTTAGTATGATTACTGTAGCAGAATTTCAAAAATTGTCTTACTAAATTATGATCTCATATACCAAAATAATACGTTATTTGGTTGAGTGAATTTTATCTGATTTGTATTGAAATTTATCTTAGAGAATAGCTTGTAGTTTTCAATTCTTTTCAGATAGTTACAAAAAATAGTTGTATTTTGTTCAAAAAACCCATAAAAAAATAAATTTACCCCAAAGTGCAACTGAAAACCATTCTCATTCAAGGATTCAGGAAAAATGCTTTTGTCCCTAAATAACAAAATTTGTATTATAATATTAAACAGACAGAAAAGAGCATAAAATAAGATTAATGTAAATAGATTAGCAGATAATTTTCTCACTAGTTTAAAGCAGATAATGGAATTTGAGAATGTCCCTGCTCAATAATAGTGTGATGAAGGATAAACCAAAGATAAATGATGTAGATTATTAATGTATTCAATAATATTTACACTGTGAATTCCACTGAATTTGGTGGGATACACAATTACATTTACATGTAATGGCAGCTTTAGCATGGCAAGGCCAACTTTAATTTAATGTTCTATTATTCTTCTAGATAGATTCATAAATTATCACTCAATGCATCTTTATAGCTGGGGACTTTTCTGAAACCTATTCAAATCATACCAGAGATAGGAACAAACAATATTTAGCTACATAACATCCTGCTTAAATTTTAATGCTTCCCCCCAGGAATAAATTACTATTAACATTAAATTCTTACGGCATTTCTGGATCCCTTCACAAGTGGATTACTGCCTTTCTGTCAAATAGGCAACGAATAGTAAAAATAGGAAACTCCCTATCAAACCCTCCACCAGTTATCAGCGGCATCCCACAAGGGAGCATTCTAGGAGCCACACTCTTTACACTCTATATAAATGACCTTTGTGATCACCTTATTAGCAACTGTGTCCTCTTTGCTGATGATGTAAAACTATTCAACACCACTGTCAATGCTACCGTCCTTCAAAAAGACCTTGATAATGTGTTTGAATGGTCTAACAGTTGGCAACTCCAAATCTCTACCAACAAATGCTCTGTCCTACACATTGGTAAAAAAAAAACTATATGCCAAATACAAGTTAGGCAGACATGACCTTGTTGGTGACCCTCACTTTGTCAAGGACCTTGGAGTTCTGATATCAAATGATCTAAGCACCAAAGCTCACTGCAACAGTATTGCCAAAAAGGCTTTAAAAGTTGTAAATTTAATTTTACGAAGCTTCTCCTCTGGTAATAAGGATTTGCAAACTAGGGCATTCAAAATCTTTGCCAGACCAAAATTCAGGTCTGCTGTCTGGAATCCACGTTGTATATCAGACATAAATACAATTGAGCGAGTCCAGAAGTATTTTACCAGAAGTATTACATTCCTCTGTTTGCAACAGAATACCCTACAGCACCAGACTTCAGATTCTAGGCTTAAATAACCTTAAACTATGCCATCTAAGATTAGACTTAAGCATAGTACATAAAATCATGTTACAACATCTTACCAGTTAATGAATATTTCAGCTTTAACAACAACACAAGAGTACAGAACAGAAATAAACTAAATGTTAACCATTCCAAGCTTGATTGCAGGAAGTACGATTTCTGCAATAGTGATCAATGTCTGGAACTCACTACCTGTGTCAGGCTGTGTTCCCTTTAGATCCCAAGAAAGAAATACTCAGACTCCATGGTGTAGAGCAAAGTTATCCTTTTACTGGAAAATAAAGTGGAAGCTACAAATCAATTCCGAAACTGAGAAATTGGCAGGTAGAATCCACATACAAAGAATTAGGTTTGTTCCCACCCCCCAAAGTTCAAATGATTCTTCCAATTAAAACTTCTGAATAAGCTCATGTGGTCATCTCCAGATGGTGATGAGGCGTCTTGTCAAATGACCTTGACATATTTTGATAAAAGTTCGCAGTTGCGCAAAAGAGGACAGAAGATAGCCAAGAAATGGAAAGTTAAAGAAAAGAATCCCCCCTCCCCTTGCTAGCCCAGCAAGGAATGCAAACACCTCCAGTCTTCTTCCCTAGCAAAATCCCCCCTCCCACCGTTGTCATGACAGCCCAGAGAAATAATGAAATAATAGCAGAAAAGCAACAGAGGAAGGTATCTTGAGGGCTGACAACCTGATTCTGTTGTCACCTGTTCAAACCCTCACTCCTTTACCTTCAAACTAACCTCTCTTGACCTCACCCCATTCCTAAGAGGTCTGTAAGGAGCGTGCATAAGCGCACAATCATGCCTATCGTCCCTGTCCTATTGTCCCCTATTTTTTGTATTTAAACTTATGTTTGTTCTTGTTTCTATTATATTGTAAGCTCCTGACAAATAAATAAAATAAATAAACAATTTATTTATTTGTTAAGATTTGGACTGAACGTATTGCAAAAGGAGTAATAGGCAAGTAAAACAAAAATTAGCAAGCCATGGTTTTTTATCCAAAACTTTGAGTCAGTTTTTGGTGAAGGCTTGGATTAGTCCCTGTAGCTTTGTTGGTAAGGTTTTTCAGAAGTTATTTACCATTGCTTCCTCTATGGGGCTGACAGAGAGGTCAGCCAGCTGACTTTATGACCAAGTAAAGGCTAGAGATCACAATCTGTAGCATGTTGTTTTAATCTGTGCATCAAATTGCCTTGCTATTTAAATAAACACTAACGTTTTCAAGTAAAGATATGTTTTGCTTAAAACACACACATTACAGTTGTGGCAGTTTCATTTTTTTTCTTCCTAATAGTTTGAAAATTTTAATGCACCTATTACTTTAGAGTTCAATATAATTCATTTTTATGTCAGTAATACTTAATCTCTGGTCCTGAATCAAAAGTAGAACTCAAATGATGCTTCCCTTTAGAATCTTCAACTTCAACTGAAACATGGATATTAGAGAAACAGGACTACACAAGTTCTTTTCTCCCTTAGTTGAAGAACTTAGCACACTTAGGGGAATGTCTAGACAAAGCTACACAGGCCATTTGATTTAAAATAGTGCACAAACCTATTGAGTGAATGGAATAGTTCCAGCTTAAATTCCAATGATCATTAATACCAGATTTGATATCAAACTATATTTTTATCTGACACAAAGAAATGCTATCTGAAAATATTTTGATTAAACCTATATGCATATGTTATTTTGGAATACCACCAATTATTTGCATAATTTGAATAATTGTGCACAGTTTATTAGTTTTAATTATCTCTACTCCTAATCAAAACTACAGCATTTCTAAAACATATTTTCCATTTTAAGTAATAAATATTTTCTTGCTTCAGTAAAAACAACAACAAAAACAGTTTATGTGAATATTTACCTATACTAAGTAAGTATGGTTCTTAAATATTTAATTGCCATCTTGGAGAAAACTATCTTGATCCATGTTAGTATAATTTGTTGCTACATTTCTATAGAACTCAAATACATATTTTATAGACATTATTTGGTAATCCAGTATAAACTGAATTTATACTGGTTAAGAGTATAATCATCAAAAACAGTTGATCCACTCAGGGGTGATTACACTTTTGTCTATTCATTTCTGCTTGATTGAAAAGAATGAAACAATTATTTCTTAAATATCAAGTAACAGCAAATACTTGCATGGAAAAAAAAATCTGTGAAATTTTATGAGTTTTCCTGAACATAAACTTCCATTAAATGTATTCTTGTACAGGCTCAAATAAAAAGGTCCCAGGCCTTAGAGAAGTTGTACTGAATTTCCTTACTTTGCTTCATTGAAGTTAGGATGATATTGCCATTTCATTCACTTTTTTCAGTTTATTTTTGCTCTTTGCATTTATGTAGTCTTACACAAACTGTACATGTTATTCCTATTTCTGTCACTCTTACTCATTTCTTTATTTTCTATTTATTAGATGAAGGTGAAGGTGAAGGCTGGTCATTATACATTTCAAAGTTTGAAGGATATTTAATTTTTTCTCTTAAGTATTATTCCATATTTATGGAACTGCAATTCATGTTGCATGAACTGGGCAAAAATCCTGGCCAGTTGTCGTGAAGTTATGCACACTGTACTTCATCACAGTTGTAGATCACATAAGAATTACTGGAGAAATAAAGATAATTCCAGACCAAAAAGCCTTTGTGGAACCTGAAGCACTCAGTATAAATGGCAAGTCTAAATTTTAATTTAGTCTGCACCATTTAAAATGTCATCACCATTAAACAAACTTTAAGACGAAGTTCTTGCTTCAGTTTCTGGCCACCTGGCTGCTTTTATGGCACACCTACATTAAAGAAAGTAGCTGCATAAAAGCAGGATTTGATCTGTAAGTACTTCACTTCCAGATCAGCTTAATTTAACAGATGGCCAACATACCACCATTACTCTGTGATGGAAAAAGGAAGATCAGCACTATAGGGTTTCAACCACATTTTACTCAAAGTTTTGTTCTGCAGTTCATTGATAAATATTTTAAATGGGTAACTTCAGAAATAGTCCTCAGGTGGAAAGTGAATACTAGTGCTTTAAGCATAGAAATTAATATATGTGAAGAGCTTTCTTCTATTCTATTTGCAGCTTAAAGGGAGCTGTTTATGTCTGATGTATCACAAAATAAAAGGTCGTAAATCAGAATGCCTATGATTCTGCTCAATATTTTTCCGTAACATTTATTATTGGGAAATAAAAATGGTTCAGATTAACTTTACCAAGGTTTTGTAAGTTTTCAAAGCCTGCAAACATATTATAATATTTACATTGCCTTGTTGTGAAGAAACATTGGAGCCAGGGGCATAAGTTTAAGGCAATTTCATGTTCAGACTAAATATTCTGGCAATTTCAGTGTGTTATGGGGAAAGAAAAACTAGCAACCTACAGTAATCATATCGTACTGAATTTCTCATCATTTAGAAATGCCAGCTCCTAACATACACATAGTTGAAGCCAAGGAATTCAATAAACAAGCTACCGTATATACTCGAGTATAAGTCGACCCGAATATAAGCCGAGGCACCTAATTTAACCACAAAAAACTGGGAAAACTTATTGACTCGAGTATAAGTCGAGGGTGGGAAATGCAGCAGCTACTGGTAAATTTCAAAAATAAAAATAGATGCCAATAAAAATTTTCACTAGGACAGTTGAGAATAAGTTTGATGTTCACAATTTCCTCTTTGAAAGAGACCAGTAAATAGGGAACAAGAAGATGAAGAAAAAGAAGTGTGTTTTTTCACACTTTTCACACTGAAGTGAACAAAAATGGCATCATAGGAACAAGCTTATTCTCAGCCCAAAGGTTTGTTTCTGATTTCTTCCCTGATTTTAGGGAAATTTGGGAAACGATCTCACTATCATGAAAGGTTTGATTGATTCACTAACCCAAAAGATGATGATGATGACAGTGGGAGGCAGGAGTCACTCTCTCCCTTGCAAGAAAAAACCAAGAGCCGTTCTTATGATATCTCTCTCTCTCTCTCTCCCCCTCCTCCCGAGTGGACTGAACGCAGCTGGAGCTGAGGAAATGAAACTGAGTGGAGCGACCTCGGCTCGCATTGTTTTCTCAGCCTAGAGCTCAGAAAAGCCTCCCCCTCCTCCTCCCCTCCTCCCCCTCCTCCCGAGCAGACTGAAAGCAGCTGGAGCTGAGGAAATGAAACTGAGTGGAGCGACCTCGGCTCGCGTTGCTTTCTCAGCCTAGAGCTCAGAAAAGCCTCCCCCTCCCATGCTTAAAAGTTGCAAAGGAAACACGGAAGCAGGGAAGCGGCTGCCCAGCTTCGGAGCTCCACACCATTTTTTTTTCAGAGGGGAATCTGACTCGAGTATAAGCCGAGGGTTTTTTTTTCAGCACAAAAAATGTGCTGAAAAACTCGGCTTATACTCGAGTATATACGGTATATGAAAATATCCTTTAAAATACATTTTAAAGGGCAATGAAACATGGTTGTCTATGGTGAGCAAGATGACATTTTGGTAGTTTTCAGATAATAAGCAAAGGGATCATAACTCTTCCATTTCTCTTTATTTTGTAAAAAGCAGATGTCACATTCACATAAAGTGACAATCAGGACAATGCAGAGATGAAAATGAAGGAACATGATTTTGTTTGTAATATAGTTTTATTTAGAAAGCTTCAGTATATCTCAGGGCTATCATTGTGTAGAGCAAAGCAGTTGCTAAGGCAGAAGATGTTGGTATCATGATCAAAATGCAAGCAATTTATTCTTTAATATGCTATTATTTTATATTTATTACCAGGAAAGGGGAGATATAGTTTTGCAGTTGATTGATATATGAAACCACCAAGATATTTTTTAATCTTTGATTTTCTACTTTTAGTTGCTTAAATTTCTTCAGGCTACAATGTAAGTCACAGAAAAGGAGACTAAGTTTTGTCTGATGGTTTACTGGTATTTCTGGAGTCCTTGGTGCTCTCTGGGCTTGGTTATTTTCTGTTGTTGTTGTTGTAGTGCCGATGTTACCTAATTTGGCAATGAAATATCTGCAAGAAAACAATGCTCAGAAAACACCAAGGATCCCACAGTTCAACCCTGAGCTACAAATATTCATTTCTGGTATTTACAAACTTAACAATATTTTGTATGTATTACAATAACTTCCTATGGCTCATTACCATCATATACCAATTTAAGAATCAGCCAGGAGTTTGTAATGGCTGCAAAAGGTGAGGGAATTAGCAGAGATGGCTACATTGACTGCTTTGAATAATTGAAAAAAACCACAATTGCTTTTGTTTCTACTTGGAAACTGATCTGGATTTGTGCTTGAAGTGGGGAGGGGGATGGAACTTTGATTTTGGTTTTACTGATCAGATAGGTTTGTTGGTACAGAAATTGGTAATTTATATTACTATGCAAAGGTAAAAAGTTGAGGTTTGATGCTATTATCTTTTTCTACTGCACCGAAGGGAGTTGGAAATAAACACCTTTTCTTTCTTTTTCCCCCCCTATGCCTTACACTTTTCCCTTCCGTTCTCCTTCCCTTACTTTACCACTATTTCCATTTGTGTTTTTGTATTTTATATTATAAAGTAATAAAAAAGAATTTAAAAAAAGAATCAGCCAGCAGTTTGTTAAGGAAACATAGGAAATGTTTTTAAATACAGCCAGAATTCATAATAGTGGGATTTACATTTATGAGCCAACAATGTGCAGCAACAGCCAAAAAAGCTAATGCAATCCTAAATTGCATTCACAGACGGATACAATCAAGTTCAAGTGAGGTACTAATACCACTCTATAAAGTCGCAGTAAGACCATACCTAGAGTACTGCATCCAGTTTTGGTCATCACATTATAAAAAAGATGTTGAGACTCTAGAAAAAGTACAGAGAAGAACAACCATGATGATTAGGGGATTTGAGGCTAAAACATACAATGAACAGTTGCAGAACTGGGCTTGGTTAGTCTAGTAAAGACAGGGACCAGGGGAGACATGATAGCAGTCTTCCAATATTTGAGGGGCTGACACAGAGAGGAAGGGGTCACCTGTAGGCCAGACAAGGAATAATGGATGGAAACTGAACAAGGAGAGATTTAACCTGGAAATAAGGAAAAACTTTCTGACAGTGAGAACAATCAACCAATGGAACAGAAGTTGCCCTCAGAAGTTGTGGGAGTGCCATCACTTGAGACTTTCAAGAAGAGATTGGACTGCCATTTGTCAGAAATGGTGTAGGGTCTCCCACTTGGGCAGGGGGTTGGACCCTTCCAACTCTGATTATCTGTTATATGTTAACATAACTTACAAATTAAAAAAAAGGTTACACTTCCAAACTAGGAAACACGTATGTGTTGTTTTTGCTGTCTGGGAAGGAAAAAGTTGGGATTTGTTTATTTGCTTAATATCATTATTTAAAATAGAAAAAAATTAATCTGCGTTTGATCACTTGGCTTTCAAGGTACCAAGAAAGAAGTCATACCAGTATTTTATTTATTCATACTTAACATATTTTTTTAAATTTTCACTTCAAAGCCAATAGTAATTTATTTCATATGTTTATTGTTCTTTTAATTCCTAGAATTCTCAAACGTTGTACTACCTCCTGTCAGCCACACTATATTCAGGTAGCTACTAATCAATATTTGCAGATTCAGGAAATGTCAATTTCAAGTGAATTGTTAAAATCAGGAAAAGAAGGAAATATTTACCGTATATACTCGAGTATAAGTCGAGTTTTTCAGCCCATTTTTTGTGCTGAAAAAACCGCCCTCGACTTATACTCGAGTCAGATTCCCCTCTGAAAAAAAAATGGTGTGGAGCTCCGAAGCTGGGCAGCCGCTTCCCTGCTTCCGTGTTTCCTTTGCAACTTTTAAGCATGGGAGGGGGAGGCTTTTCTGAGCTCTAGGCTGAGAAAGCAACGCAAGTGGAGGTCGCTCCACTCAGTTTCATTTCCTCAGCTCCAGCTGCTTTCAGTCCACTCGGGAGGAGGGGGAGGGGGAGGAGGAGGGGGAGGCTTTTCTGAGCTTTAGGCTGAAAAAGCAACTGGCCAGCGGAGGTCGCTCCACTCAGTTTCATTTCCTCAGCTCCAGCTGCTTTCAGTCCACTCGGGAGGAGGGGGAGGAGGGGGGGAGAGAGAGAGATATCATAAGAACGGCTCTTGGTTTTTTCTTGCAAGGGAGAGAGTGACTCCTGCCTCCCACTGTCGTCATCATCATCTTTTGCGTTAGTGAATCAATCAAACCTTTCATGATAGTGAGATCGTTTCCCAAATTTCCCTTAAATCAGGGAAGAAATCAGAAACAAACCTTTGGACTGAGAATAAGCCTGTTCCTATGATGCCATTTTTGTTCACTTCAGTGTGAAAAGTGTGAAAAAACACACTTCTTTTTCTTCATCTTCTTGTTCCCTATTTACTGGTCTCTTTCAAAGAGGAAATTGTGAACATCAAACTTATTCTCAACTGTCCTAGTGAAAGTTTTTATTGGCATCTATTTTTATTTTTGAAATTTACCAGTAGCTGCTGCATTTCCCACCCTCGACTTATACTCGAGTCAATAAGTTTTCCCAGTTTTTTGTGGTAAAATTGGGTGCCTCGACTTATATTCGGGTCGACTTATACTCGAGTATATACGGTAACGTATCATAGCCAATGACTAGAGAATCTTGTATTTGTCTGAATACTATAATTATCATAATCAGAATGCTGAGATACTGAATTTCCATGTACCATTTATTTGAGTTTACTTTTTTACTTTTTACTTTATATATTAACTAACTTTTAAAATTGTGTTTAATAATTAAAATTTTATTGCCTTTTATCAATACACAAAATCCAAAAAAAAAAGCATATATATCCTTCCATATCTTATTACCATTTTCAATAACATTCTTTGTCTGTTCTATTTCCAATTATCCATTCATCTTTTTTTTTCTTTTACTATACTTCTCCTGTACACCAATTGGAGTAACATCTATAACTCATTACCCTAACTTAGAAATACTACATATAGCAATCTTTCTTGGGATTCTGTTTAAAAAAAATTCTAAAATTACATAATAAATTTTATATTCTAAATATACATATAAAAACACACTCTTATATACCCTCCAGAATCCCTCTTTTAATCTAAATTAAATTCACCCATTATCTCTAAATAAACTTTTTTTCCTTAGCCGAGAGAAGAAGTTTGTGACTGTGGAATTTGAATCCATAAATTGGAATATTCCCAAAATTAAAATACACACAGTAATAAAATCCAGATAAAACCGGAATAAAATCCAGATAAAACCGGGATATATTTCGGGGGCGACTATTTAACCCCCTTGTTCACCCGCGAAGTACAAAAAGGCAATGTTAAAAATGTTAAAAGCGTTAAGCCATTATATAACCAGAATAATCCAATTGGCTCATTAGGATAAGCCGCTGGCTGATCGTCACGTAACCCCGTGTTTACGCTTTTAACATTTTTAACATTGCCTTTTTGTACTTCGCGGGTGAACAAGGGGGTTAAATAGTCGCCCCCGAAATATATCCCGGTTTTATCTGGATTTTATTCCGGTTTTATCTGGATTTTATTACTGTGTGTATTTTAATTTTGGGAATATTCCAATTTATGGATTTTTTTCCTTAGGTCTTGCTTCCCCACATTAAGGCTTCTCCTCCCCCCCTTTCTCTCTTGCTTATTCTTCTCCTTGCCCTTTCTACCCCTTTGTTTTTTCTCTTCGCTTTTCTTGCTCCTTTTCCTTTGCTTTCTAACCTTGCCTCCATCTTTTCGCTCATTTTTCTCTCTTTTGGTTGTTTTTATAATTCTTAAAATCCCCTTTTTCTTATCCTTTTTGTCCTCCTCTCCAGAAGGGACCCATTGTTCATCAAAGATGGCTTCTTCTTCCTCTTCTTCCTTGTCCCAGTCCTTCTGCTGCGTAATCAACTTTTCAAAGGAACATAACGCCATTTCTAAGAATTGAAACAAAGCGCCCAAAATATCTTCTTTTTTATATTTTTGATATTCAATCTCTAGTTCATCCACAGACGATGCCATTATGAAAAGGGAAACTTTTTCCAAAACAACCACAAGAATTTTTAATCAAAGACAATCAAAAGCAATTAAAAAAAAGAAAAAAAGTTCCAAAAGTTAATACTTTTCTTCCTTCTTCTCTTTCTCTTTCTGAATTAATTTTTAATCAAAGAGGTCCAATTACCATATATCTTCTTTTGGGATCCACAAAGACGTTCTAATCAATCTCCTCCTTTTTCAGCTTCTGCTCCAATTTTTTTTTCTCCCTTCCCACTTGCAATGAGAATTTTAATAATCAAAAATCCATACCTCCAGCAGAGATTTTCCAATTTCTCACATTTTTCAATGTCCAAAAATCCCTTTGTCTCTTATCTTAGCTTTCAAAACAATCCACTTTCAATGTCTAATATATCCAAATATTTCTGCTTTTTCCGTGGGGTGGGAGAGTAAAAAAAAAAAAAAAAATTCCCTTTAACAGCTTCTCCGCCGCTTTTCGCTCAATGTATCCTCCAGCAACAAACAGCTCAATTCCAGGCAATTTAAAAGGTGTTACTTGACCCGGCTCAGACAGAACTTTCACTCTTCACACTTCCTCCAGCACAGTTCTTACCCGGTTGCTGGCTTCTTCGTGGCGGCCATTGCTGACCGCCGCTCCACCGCCTTGGGAAAAAGGGGTTTTCCCGGAGAAAGGGGGGGTCTGCGATGCCCCCACCTCCCTTTCCGACTCCCCTCTATCTTCAGCTGTCCCTACAGGGCAGCCATATCCCCCTGACCCATCTGGATCGGGGGTACCTCGACGGCTAGCACAGCAGGAATCGCGAGCTGTCGCGAATTCCTGCTGCCCCGAAGCCACGCAAACCAGAAGGAGAGCAGAAAAACTACTTAAATTTTAACAGATAACAGATAATAACAGATAATCAGAGTTGGAAAGTGTTGTGAATGCATAGGCCTTAATATATCTTAAGCTTAGAGTCAAGTGCAGGGTTCTGACCCTGCACTTCTGATTGGCTGTTAATGGCAGGATCGGATTGGCCCGTTCTGGGGAATCCGATTGGCCATTAACGGAGCACTCTTATTGGTTAAGGGAGCTAGCGCTCCTAGATTGTTATTGGTTAATAGTTATTGGGTTGCCAATATAAGGAGGGCTATAACTGCCATGGAGTTTGAACAGCAGTCACTATGTAAATAAAGAGTTGAAGTTCACCGTTCCAGAAACTTGTCTCCATTCTTTCCTGCCCATGCTCCATATATAACACTGGCGACGAAGGTGGGATGTGGAGACGTCTGAGCCGACTGAACTAAGAAGAAACACCGAGCACGTGGCTGACAGCGCTACATGACGGAACCATGTCCGGCGTCATCGTACCACCCGCTCCGTTCGATCCAGTGCAAGAGGACTGGGAGTCCTACATGGATCGTTTCCAAATGTTTTTGGAAACTAACAATTTAAAGGATGCCACAGCCAGGAAGAAGCGGGCGGTATTCCTAACGCATTGCGGTCCAACCATATTTAAGATGGCTAAAGCACGAGCCAAACCTACCGAAGTGAAGACGATGGATTGGGACGACCTCGAACCCCTACTAAGAGCTCATTACGTACCGACCATGCCCACGCTCATGAGACGGCACGAGTTCTATCAGAGAAACCAGCGAAAAGGAGAAAGCGTCGCCGACTTCATAGCAGACCTCCGAAACCTGGGAGGCCTCTGCGGATTCGCCAATTTGGAAGAGGCACTGAGAGATCGAATAGTTCTGGGATTAGATGCACCAGGCGTGCAGAGCAAGCTGATGGCGAAAGGCGACATCAGCCTTGCCAATGCCATCGCCGATGCTACTGCAGCAGAAGCAACCAGGAAGTCAGCTGCACAATTACGCCGCAACTGCGCTCTGGTACACCAACCGACAAGCGAAATTTTATCCAAGTCAGAAGGGCAGCTTTCAACGACACATCACGAGGACCTCTCTTTGTCGTCAGACAGCGACGAAGAAGAGGTCCATCGACTGCGGTCCGAGCGAGACCACGACCTGAAGTCCCTACGCCCTTGCGCTGGCTGTGGAGCCAACCATGCCAGGTCCGAATGCAAATTCCGCGACGCGCTCTGCCATGAATGCGGGAAGAGAGGCCACATCGGACGGGTTTGCCGAAGTTTACAAGGACCTGGCCAGGCCTCAAAAGGGGCTAATTATCACCAATCGACAGGAAACCGTCCTGTAAGGCGAGAACCAGTAAACCACTCCTACAGAAACCGAGTTTTGCAGCGAGAAGAGGTTCACCATACTATCACTATCGGTCACGCTTCTGCCTTGGATGCCAAGAAAATCCGAATTACAGTGGCCATCGAGAACCAGCCTTGCCACATGGAAGTCGACTCGGGATCATCCCTCTCGATGGTGTCCTGGAAGACCCTCAAGCAACTCATCCCCACGATCCAGCGCCAAGACCTCTGCTTCTAAAAACTTATTCTTAAGGACTATCAAGGGAATCGAATCCCTGTTGTTGGTTCCTGCTGAGTCCGGGTCTCATTCAAGAAGCACACAGCGTACTTACCGTTAACTGTGATCGACAAAGATTGGCCTAGTCTGCTAGGTCTCCAATGGTTCACGCCACTTGGCATTGAAGTGGCAGGCATAAACCGAGTCAGCGGAAGTGACTGGGAGGAGGACCTCATCCAAGAATTCAAGGACGTATTCGCGGAAAAATTAGGTGAGTACAAGGGGACCCCAATCTCGTTCAGCCTTAATCCAAAGATAGCTCCCATCCGCCTTAAGCCCCGTCGAGTTCCATTTGCCTTAAAGCCGAAAATCGACGAACAACTTGATAAACTAATAGCTCAGGGGGTGTTAGAACCTACTGATCACTCTCCCTGGGAAACCCCAATCGTAACACCCATTAAGCCGGATGGTTCAATCCAAATTTGTGGGGACTACCAGGCCACCCTGAACCACGCCCTACAGCAAAATGCATATCCGGTGCCGGTGGTGCAGCATCTCCTCCATTCCCTGGGGGGCAGAAAAGTCTTTGCCAAATTAGACTTAGCTCAGGCATATCAGCAATTACCTGTTGATGAAAAGACGGCGCAGGCACAAACGATTGTGACGCACCGAGGTGCCTTTAAATGTACCCGGCTCCAATTCGGAGTCAGTATAGCCCCGGGGATATTTCAGAGCCTTATGGAGAGGCTACTACAAGGGATTAAAGGCGTGGTCCCCTACTTTGACGATGTATTAATTGCTGCACCTACAAAAAAAATCTTATGGGATTGATCTCCAGGCGTTCCTAGGCCTCATCAACTTTTATAATGTATTTCTACCACATAAAGCAACTGTCGCTGAGCCATTACATCGTTTGCTAGACAAGAAAGCAAATTGGTTATGGGGTCATAAAGAAGAACAGGCGTTCCGGAATGTAAAAAACTACTGACTTCTGACTCTGTACTCATGCAGTACAATGAGACTTTGCCGTTAAATATCACATGTGATGCTTCGCCCTTCGGAGTGGGCGCCATTCTGAGCCACGTACTGCCTAATGGTAACGAAGCCCCTGTTGCATATTTTTCAAAGACACTTTAAAAAACTGAGAAAAATTATGGCCAAATCGATAAAGAAGCCCTCGCAATTGTATCGGCCGATTTCACGAGTACGTGTATGGACGGGCTTTTACTATCATGACTGACCATAAACCGTTATTGGGGATAATAGCTGGAGATAAGCCGACTCCCTACATATTATCCCCCAGGATGACTCGCTGGTCAGAATTCTTGGCTGCTTATAATTATCGGCTGCAATATCGCCCGGGGAAAGCCATTCCCCATGCCGACGCATTGAGCAGAGCATCGCTTCCAGAGACTCTCGACGATCCCGCACCAACAGTAACCATGTTACAAAATGAAACACTCCACTCGCCCCCACTAACCGCTCGAGATATCGCGAGAGAAACCAGACGTGACCCCACCTTGGCGCGAGTCCTAGGCTGGGTAGAACGCGGATGGCCATTGGACCAATTATCAGATGACTTCACACATTCAAGACTCGACAAACGGAGTTGTTCTCTCAAAAAGGCTGTGTCATCTGGGGCGATAGAATCGTTATCCCAGAACGACTCCAAAAAGCAGTACTGAGAACCTTGCACGATGGCCACCCCGGTATTGTGCAGATGAAAGCCTTCACATGAAGCTACGCATGGTGGCCAGGCATCGACAAGCAAATCAAAAATTGGGTTAAACCTTGTCATAGATGCCAGGAAGTGAGCAACGCCCCACCAAAGCCATCCCTACCGAATGGGAAACACCACGAGGACCCTGGTCCCGTATTCACCTGGATTTTGCGGGGCCGACCAAAGGCCACACCTTTCTTCTAACCGTTGACACCTACTCGAATTGGCTCGAGATTCACCACATGACGACACAACCACTGAAGCGGTTATCAAAAAATTGGAAAGACTGTTTGCAACCCACGGATTACCAGACGTTCTGGTATCCGACAACGGGCCCCAATTTACCGCGCTTTCCTTCGAGCAGTACCTGGCTGACCATGGCATCCGACATGCGCTCACCTCGCCTACACACCCTGCGACCAATGGCAGGGCTGAGCGCATGGTCCAATTTGTTAAGAAAACCTTGCAGAAATTAGACTACAATAACATCGAAGACAAAATCAACCGAATCCTTTTTCTACAACACATCACACCTCATAGCGTCACCAACAAAACTCCCGCCGAACTGCTAATGGGACGAAAACTCCGTTCCCACCTCAACCGGTTACACCCAGCTTATGAACCTGAAAAACCACTAGGATCCAGCGGCTGATGTCGTGCCTTCCAGGTAGGTGATTTGGTATACGCAAAAAACCTATCGGGCGATCCGCTGTGGGTAGAGGCGACAGTAGTTTGTGTAACCGGCCCAAGATCCTACCTTATACAATGCCTTGACGATAAGACTATGGAAACGCCATATCGATCAATTACAATCACGGCTCCGGTCGGGCAATTCTGAACTCCCTTATGACCAAACTGAGGGGGGGGGGAGATACGGAAGAAGACGAACTTCAATTAGAAGAAAACCCGTTCGAAGGGAACGATGGCAGAATAGAGACACAGGAATTGGAACTAGAGAAGGGAATAGATTCACCTCGGGGAGTTGCCGAAGATATTGGTGACGATGGAAACATGAACTCTGAACCAGAGGCAACCCCGTCGACAAACAACGATCTACCTCAGCAAGATTGCAGCCAAATGCAAAACACACAGCGAAAATCAAAAAGACAAATAAAGCAACCATCCTACCTAAAGGACTATGTAACTGCGCCCTGTAAACAGAAGCCAGGGGGAAGGGGTATTGTGAATGCATAGGCCTTAATAAAGATATCTTAAGCTTGGAGTCAAGTGCAGGGTTCTGGCCCTGCACTTCTGATTGGCTGTTAATGGCAGGATCGGATTGGCCCATTCCGGGGAATCCAATTGGCCATTAAAGGAGCGTTCTTATTGGTTAAGGGAGCTAGCGCTCCTAGATTGTTATTGGTTAATAGTTATTGGGTTGCCTATATAAGGAGGGCTATAACTGCCATGGAGTTTGAGCAGCAGTCACTATGTAAATAAAGAGTTGAAGTTCACCGTTCCAGAGGCTCGTCTCCATTCTTTCTCGCCCATGCTCCATACATAACAGAAAGGACCTACAGGCACTTTAGAAAACATGCCAGCTGGGGAATTCTGGGAACTGAAGCCCAATTAAACTTGCCAAGACTGAGAAACATTGCCATAAATCTAGCATCCAGGAAAAAAACACCCTGTCAAGTATTTTCCAACTTCAAGGTTTTCTCCCTCAGCATTCACACTTTACATTTTAAAAACAAATTGCCTGTATTTATATTATTTATAAGGAAAGGGAAAGTGATCTTGAATTAAATGATATTCTTCTTTTTGAACATTTTCATACAGTAATATATTCTCTGGTTCTATTTTCCCCACTCAAAACTCCAATCCAGTTATTCCTTGACTAAACAGAAATAACTTTTTAAAATATAGTTCCAGCTTCCAAGCTAATATGAAGCCCTTAGCTCATATTTGGTAGTATACACAATATAATCAGTATGAGGCTCACTAATTTTTGCTTAAACAGTATGAATTATGTAATTTCAATGAAAATTGGTATTTTAAAATATGGTTCCATTTTCTTTTATAGAAATCAGTTGCTCGAAGAAATAGCTGACATCTGAAAAGTGTTTTTTTTTCTATAGAAAGAAATGAAACTTCTGCTTTTTTACTTATATTTTGTCTGTGAAAAATACCAATTTGTTTTTATTTTTCCATTTTCATTTTAAAATATTCTGGTTAAAAATAAAGGCTTTAAAATTATGTGATTTAATCTGTACACTTTCTGTTTATTGATGACAAGTATGATAATGCTGGTAGTTCTCGAGAAACTAAAAATTTGTTTAAAAAAAAAATCTTAAGAATGATAAAAATAGCTTACTTTTTGGATAATCATGTTTGGCATTGTACATTGTAGTTTAACAATAAAATAATTTGATTGCTTAATTAAAGTACCAGAGAAGCACATGTCATCTTCCAGATCCTACATATCATGTTGCTATGGTGATTACTAAAAGATGACACTCTATAACTTAAAAAAAAAAAACCATTCTAAATTAATTCCTATTTGAATTAAGAAGTAAAATAATTGTTTTGTTAATTTCTTCTCTTACAAAGTACAGATAATTAATGTCAAAATAAGTGGCTCTCAATGCTAATTTTCAAGTACTATTTCAGGTACTAGAATCTATATGAAAATAAAATTTTTCAGAGTATGTGTGAACATTTTTTCTATTTCTATTCTATAATAATCTTTTATAAAGCTATAATAATTTCTATTACAAAAAAATCTTTATGTGTCGAACCACAAAAAAAAAAAAAACTAGATACTTCAGCAGATTTTTTTAAAATGGTTCAAGTGGCACAAAGAAACCACATAAAGTATTTTATATAAACGTTTAAACATGTTTAACAGCGCAAGAGCTATGCTCTATTGTTTATTACACCAAAATATCACATTATACTATATATTATGCTATCGATAGATCTTATGTTATCTATTGTATCATGACTTTATTTAGGTCTTTAATAGAATTGTGCATATTTTTAGTTTAAGTCAAATTCAGAATATTTTATACTAAAGTTCTAAAGATAAGATAAATGCTAGTAAGTTAAAATACATCTGTATTTTAAAATGAAATATTTTACTTTAATAACATACATTAGAGAAATCTGGGTTGAAGATGTATTCGCACATTTATATGGTTTTTAAAAAGAAAAGAAAAAAAGGAAAAATATTTTCTTAGTGAAAAAAGTGAAAAAATAATTACATTGTAAATCGTCCCCTTTAAATGTTGCTATAAACTTCTAACCCTGAAGTGTCATCATACAACGTCCACCATTCATGCCCCATCCAGTTTATACTGACTCGTGTAAATAATTGTAAATTCATTTCCTTTGGTGGCAAGTAACTTTGCTTAAAATTTGCCAATGAATGGGAAACTCTATCCAAAACATGTCTTCTTTCCTAAAAAGCATTATGAACTTTTTCTCAGAAAATGGACAAATATGGATTTTCCATATGGATTTCTTTGTCTAGATTTGAGTTGTAATCCAATGCTAGTAAGAGCAGAATAGATGCTTTGGGACCTCTTTTGTGCCTCAACTCAGTGTTCGTACTCTGATTCTACAAGGAAGCCTTCTGAAAAATACCAGCTATGCAGGAGTAAAGAGATCAGATAGTTCCCTTGTATAAACATCTTTTCACTTAGGGAAGATTGATTAGTAATTTATGTGCACTGTGATACCTTTTTCTCAAGTAAAATTAATAGATAACTGTATGGATCTTTCTTAACATCTAATTTAATGTGTCAGTGTCTTTGTACTGAATCATTTTAATGCCTGATAAGCTCACTTTACTGTTTTTTTTTGCTCTTCAATTAAAATTTTGGATTTAGAAATAATATATAGTATTTATTTATTTATTTATTTGATTTGTCAATCGCTTACAAGATAATAGGTATAAGTATAAGCATAGTTATGAATACATGAAATGGATACATATAAGAAAAAGAAAAAGAAACAATAGGACAGGGACGGTAGACATGTTGGTGCGCTTATGCACGCCCCCTACAGACCTCTTACGAAAGGGGTGAGGTCAATAGTAGACAGTCTAAGGTTAAAGTTTTTGGGGTCTGAGCAAGAAACCACAGAGTCAGGTACTTTAGTGAATTATATGAAATAAAATGTTTTTAAAAATCCAAGAGGAGTTCATATTGGTTTCAACAACAATAAATACTTTGCAAATAAACATTTTAAAGTGTCATGTGATTTAAAAGGTGAGATAATCTAAAATATGAAACAGATGTTTCTGAAATACTAAATTATTAGATTTATATGACTATAGTGCAAATCTGTTCATATAAAATTTTCTGACAAACGATATGAAAAAGCTTCTTTGACTGAGAATGCTGTGTATTTAAAAATAGTAGTGTTTAGACAATATTCTAAGAGTCCCTTAGAAAATTCTCAGGAGTTTATCAATCAATAGAATGAGAATAGCTGCCAATACTCTTGAAAACCAGTTTGTCCCTCAAAACTCTATTAAATCCAATCCCAGGAACTATTGAAGTCCAGTAATTTTGGCAACTGCACAAATAAATTTTTCTCTGACATGATTCTGTGATTGATCATAGGTTCTTGAGCTGTAGGATATGTACAAATGATCATTTTTCTAAATGTCTTCCTGAGAATCCATATCAAGATTATGGTAGCACTGTGGCACATTAATTAATTATCTATCACTAACTTTAAACTTAATTAATGTGCATTGAAAATGCTACTACACTTTTGATATAACTTTCATGTACATTTCTTAATTTGTAGTGGTATTTCCCAGCCGTGGCAACTTCCAAATATGTGGATTCCTCAATTTGTAGAATTCTTAGCAATAGTTATAAAATTCAGGTAGTTGAAATGTTAAAGTTAGAAAATACTACAGTACTTTAGGGTTTTTCACCAGAGCCCCTTTAAATATTTGTTTTTTGCCATGGAGCCCGGCTATGGGCCCTCAAGACTTAACTCAAGATTTAAATCATAACATGGGTCTAAGTCTACATGGAGGGAAGTAAGCAGTGGGGTGTCACAAGGTTCTGTCTTAGGCTCAGTACTCTTCAATATCTTCATTAACGACTTAGATGAGGGAACAGAAGGGAAACTTACCAAATTTGCAGATGATACTAAGCTGGCAGGAATAGCTAACACCCAAGAAGATAGGCTCAAGATCCAGATGGATCTTGACAGACTAGAACACTGGGCTGTATTGAACAAAATGAAATTCAATGTAGAGAAAAGTAAAGTATTGTCTAAACACCAAAATATTGTCTAAACACCACTAGGCAGGAAAAACCAAAAGTACCCATACAGACTGGGTGAAACCAGGCTCAATAGCAGTAACTGTGAGAGGGATCTTGGAATCTTAGTGGACAACCAGCTAAATATGAGCCAGCAGTGTGCAGCAGCAGCCAAAAATGCTAATGCAATCCTAACCTGCATTAACAGAGGAATACAATCAAGATCAAGTGAGATACTAATACCACTCTATAAAGCCTAAATAAGACCACATCTAGAGTACTGCATCCAGTTTTGGTCACCACATTATAAAAAAGATGTTGAGACTCTAAAAAAAGTACAGAGAAGGACAACCAGGAAGATAAGGGTACAGGAGCAGAGGTGGTATTCATCCAGTTTGCACCTAATCAGGCGAACTAGTAGTGTTAAGTTTGAGCATGGGCGAGAAAGAATGGAGACAAGTTTCTGAACGGTGAACTTCAGCTCTTTATTTACATCGTGACTTGCTCATTTAACATCAGTAAAACCCGCCTTATTATATAGGCAACCCTTGTAACTTTTAACCAATAACAAGCTAGGAACGCTAGCTTTTATAACCAATAAGAACTCTCTGTTAAGGGCCAATCGGATTCCCCGGAACGGGCCAATCCGGTCCGGCTGCTTAACAGCCAATCAGAAGTGCAGGGCCAGAACCCTGCACTTACTCCAAGCTCACACTTTATTAATCTTTATGCATACACAACAGGTAGCAAGAACTTGGCATGGGTCGCAGAACTGATAGCAACATCTGGCTGGCCAGGCCCCCAACCCGGTCACCTGATTTCTGCTCACTCACCCCGCCTGCTCGATGCTCACTCTTCCCAGTTTAAAGGAGGACTGCTCCTCTGCCCTAGCCATGCATTTTCAAGCAGCTACTTGAAAACACATGACTGTGGGTGGAGCAGTGGTCCGTTTACCTGCAAAACGGCTCCCAAGGCTGGATTCTTTATAGACACTAGAAATATTGCTTCCCTTGTGAGTAAAGTGCCTGGAGTGAAAGGGAATGAACGCTGGGGGGGGGGGGGGGGAATCCAGCCACGGGGAAGTTTGCAGGAGCTGCAAATGCATGTCCGTTAACCTGCAAAACTTCTCCAATGCTGGATTTGCTTCCCCTTGTGAGTAAAGTGCCTGGAGTGAGAGGGAATGAAGGCTGACAGGTGTGTGTGTGTGTGTGAGAGAGAGAGAGAGAGAGAAGAAAGAAAGAAAGAAAGAAAGAAAGAAAGAAAGAAAGAAAGAAAGAAAGAAAGAAAGAAAGAAAGAAAGAAAGAAAGAACAGGGAGATAGAGTTTGTGTGTGTGTGTGAGAGAGAGAGAGAGAGAAAGGAAGGGAGAGAAAGACATAAAGAGACAAAGAAAGAGAAAGAAAGAAAAAGAAATACGAAGGAAGGGAGAGAGAAAGAGAGAAAAAACTCTGGGCTATTATTTTTAATTGTTCCATTATTTGTCATGTGTTAATATTTTACACTGTCCCTATACCTAGAATGATTCTACTGCCTTTCTTTTGCCCAGGGCTACCAAAAAATTTTCAGGGTTTACATGCATTCAATGACTATAGTCCAGAGCATAAATCCATGTGTGTTTAACAGTTGAAAGGGACTTTGGAGTCTTCTAGTCCAAGCCCCTGCTCAGGCAGGAAAATTGAGGATGCCAAACTCTAAGTAGTGGCCCTGGGAATGGTGTCAGAATAACAGAATAACACTTAGAAGGGACTTTGGGGGGAACTCTATACCATTTCAGAGAAAGGGCTGTCCAGTCTTTTAAAAATTTCCAGTAATTGATCACCCAGAACTTCTGGTTGCAAGCAGTTCCACTGGTTAATTGTTCTCACTGGCAGGAAGTTTCTCCTTAGTTTTGGGTTGCTTCTCACTTTGTTCAGTTTCCATCCATTGCTTCTTGTTTGCCTTCTGGTGCTTTGGAAAATACATCCCCCCCCTTCTTTCTGGCAGCCCCTTAAAAGCCTGTTTCCTATCACTCTCTTGGGCAAAGTATGTGACCCATTTCCTCCTTTCAGTGATCCACGAAAGTACATCTATAGTATGTAGATAATAAAGTCAAAAAATGTGAACAACATTTTTACAGAACTGTAGATAAATTGAGGCTGGGTGTGACAAGGAATGGCTGGGAAGGGAGGGGCCAGGCAAGGCAGCCTCAACATGAGTGACATTAAGTTGTCCAAACCCACTCAGTCACATGACCACCAAGCCATGCCCACCCAGTCACATGGACACCAAGCCACACCCACCCAATCACATGACCACGCGTGCCCATCCAGTCATATGACCACTAAGCCACGCCCACCAAATAAGCCACACTCACAGAACCGATAGTAAAAAATTTTGAATCCCACCACTGGACTGAAGACTAAAACATACAGGATGGCTACTCTAGTGAAGAGAAAGACCAGGGGAGACATGATAGCAGTCTTCCAATATTTGAGGGGCTGCCACAGAGGAGAGGGGGTCAAGCTATTTTCTAAAGCACCTGAAGGCCAGAAAGGAATAATGGATGGAAACTGAACAAGGAGAGATTTAACTGGAAATAAGGAAAAACTTTCTGACAGCGAGAACAATCAACCAATGGAAGAGTTTGCCCTTGGAAGTTGTGGGAGCACCATCACTTGAGACCTTCAGGAAAAGATTGGACTGCCATGTGTCAGAAATGGTGTAGGGTCTCCCGCTTGGGCGGGGGGTTGGACTAGATGACCTATAAGGTCCCTTCCAACTATGATTATCTGTATCTGTATCATTTCTTCAAGGTTTCGCAGACTCGCTGTGATGACATTGTGGCTTCCAGTGGTCCGTGGACTACAAGTTGAGAACCACTGGTTTAGGCTATTCTGTTCCTAATAGGAAATATATTTGACCAACTCTATATATTGTAAAAATGCATTCATATATGTGGTAAAGTGTGTAAGACTATTTTGATGCCTATTGTTACTTGTGTCTGGTGGAACTAACATGGACACAACTTTAGAATTTGGCTAGTTTGTGCATGTACCACTTATTAAAATGTATACAGAGAAAAAGAAATTAGGTACAGCAGAAGACTAAGAAAAACAAATAACAGTAATAGAATTTGCTAAATATAATATGGAAAGTCTCCAATATACAAGGTTTGAGCACCATTAATAGAGATTCTCAAACTGTGTGCCACCAATAACTCTGGGACTTAAATTTTGGGGGCAAGTGAGATAGAACCAAACTGCAGAGAACTGTCAAAATTTGTTCTAGCATCAACCCCCCCCCCCCCCCAAAAAAAAAGTTTGTGCAGAAAGCATAAACAGAAAAGCCCATGAATAGTTGTTATGATACGAGGCCTAGGAAGAGATCAGGGTATTACCTCCACAAACAAGCCCTCAGGGAGACCAATGAAACAACAACTTAAGTTTTGAGTAGAAGCATGTGTGGAAGTGTTGCTATGATTAAGAATCTCAGGAATATTTCTACCACCGCTCAAGTCAGGTATGGGCATATGAATGGTTTGTTCTCCAATCTGCCATGAAGTGACATCTTAGTTAAATAGTCAAGACAAGGGTACAATTTTCAGTACAAGGCCCAGGAATAGAGACCAACCTCAACAAGGCAAATTGTTTGGCAACAGACACAGGTCAGAAAAAAACAGAGTGACTGGATTCAGTAGCAAGACTGTACAGGTAGTCATTGAGTTCAACCATTCATTGAGTAATCATTCAAATTAACAACAGTGCAAAAGTTACCGACAACCGATCCTTGCACTTATGACCATCACATCGTTCCACGGTCATGTGATTGCAATTTGGATGCCTGGCAACCAGCATAGATTTACAATGGTATCCAGGTGTCATATGATTTCCATTTGCTACCTTTCCAGGAACCTTTTGACAAGCCAGTGAGGGAAGCTGGATTTGCTTAATGACCACATGACTTGCTTAACAATCATAAAATCAAGTGCAACTCACTTAACACAGACATTGCTTAGTGATGGAAGTTCCAGTCCCAATTGTGGTTCTAAGTTAAGGACAACCTGAATCAGCAAAAATGCAGAGCTATCAGAGCTCACTCCATTCCTACTTTGACTGGTAAAGCCAGTAGCTGACTTAGCAAGCAAAGTGGAAAGAACAAAGATCCAGCGTCTTTGGATTGCCAAACTCATGGTCAAGCAAAGAGAAGAGGAGGGAGAGAAAACTTGGACTTCATTTTGGCAATGTTCCTATGTTTCAAGCAGAAGTGGATTTTTTGAAATTTGTGCTACAGATTTGGGTAACCCTAGGGATATCCATTTATCAAAACATTCCACCACCAATCAATCAACCACCATTTCATTTATTTATATTCATTAGCCAGGAATTCCTTGCATTACCATTTTATAGTATCAAGTGATTCACTTGGCCACCTTCAAACCTTGCATTTTCTTACCCTCTGTTTCCGCAAACTTCCTGGGCTAGTAGGAGAAGGGCTTGGAGACTTCCCAGAACGAGGAGTAGAAAGCTGACTTCCAGGCGTTCCATTAACTAGAGAAACATAAGAATGGACAAGAAAATATGGTTTTGGACCTGGCACCTCTATAATTAAACACCAAATAACATATTGCCCATATTAGCCAATGCTTTCTGCTTTGCCCTTTTGTAGTCTGTGGACTTCTAATAAGAATTAAGTAAAGATACAACTCTGAAGCAATTAATCACTATAATGTGGGCTGCTCTGTATTCAGTTGGTATACAGTTTACTTAATAAGTGATTGACCAATTTGTATTCAATATGTAGCCGCAATGAAATTAAAAGTATTGTCTGCAACTCTGGACTGCTTATCCATGCAAAATATATATATATATATATATGCAAGATTATACTTGCTCTTAAAAAAAAACTTGAACAAGTGGTCTTTCCCCCTCCTTTTTAGAGATGAGGGGATGTTTTAATATTATCTGTTAGAAATATCAAATTATTGCATTATATTAAAAGGACATTTACTACTACTGATATTAACCTGGAACTGTTGGAAAGATTTCTGTGTGATATATTTGACCTAAGCATTAATGCATATAGGACTCTCCGATTTATAAGATCATTCACTCAGCTTTTCATAGTTGCTTTCATAAAACGAGAGACTTCTAAACTGTTGCTATATTTTCTACAGTTCCTTTCTACTTGCATAACATTTGCCTTATCATTTAATACAAAAACTTCACAGCTGTGAAAGCTGTAGAATAAAAAACATAGGCAAATAATGCTAACACTGCACTGAAAAGAGAGGAGAGAGAAAGAGAAAGAGAGAGATATGCTATATAATAAAATGTCTTCTCAAACATGCTATAGCTAGGTCACAATTACATATACATCAGCCATAAAAAAGCAGTAACCAGCAGACATCCAAATTCTCTATTTTGTATTGATATTTCCAGCCATGATACTAATAAGGCATCGTACTTACCTTCTATGAGTTCTAACATGGAAACAGACTTATTTTTAACCTGATAAAGCCAAGCAGGAAAATATTTGCCTTTTGTACTACACTCTGGCACTGGCAGAAACAGGAAGCATTAGGATTAATTAAAGGTTGCCAAAGCAGCTCACAGAGAGCTGAATAAAATGCCGGATTCATAAGCCAAAGCTTTTTCTGCGTAAGGCTGACGTCTTCCAAACAGCAGTAGGAGGTGTAGGTGCCGTCTTAGGGGCTACATCAAAGGTGTCAATACACAACGCCACAATTTCAGGATATTGAGCAACTGCAACCCTCACTCTGATCTGCCAAGCCCCCATAGCCTTAGCAATCTTATATGCTGCTGCACATTGAATCATAATGAACTGCCTTTGGGAACAATATACCAAATTACTCATCTGAAGATCACAATAATAATAATAATAATTTTTATCAAAACATAGCTGACTAGTAGTCTCCGAACTGCTACACCCAGTGGAGAGAGAACTAGATTTTAAAACATTGTCAGATGGGAAGGACATTTTTCTTTCCCATCTGCCAACTATGCACAGTGATAAATATTCTGCCCAGTTACCTAGATGATATGTTCTTTATTCAGCTCAGATATAAAAAGCACTTTGTGGAATGATAATTAACTATTACAATACTGTTATGTTAAATTTGTCTTTGGAAGCTTGTTTTTTGCACATTGTATTAGGATAGGAAAGTTACAGCATTAGTATGAAGATGGGAAACTGTAGCCTTCCAAATGTTGCTTAAAATAATCCCTAGCAGACCTGGCTAAAAGCTAAGAAACATCTGGAGGACAAAACGATAATAAACTTTGAATTAGTTCTTGAATTCAATTACTATTACAGCTGAAAGGCTTACCATTAAATTCAGGAAATCTGCTGTTTAAATCATATGAACTTTTGGAGAATTTTTGTGAATTAATGCCAAAGACATTTGCTTGTGAATCACCACTCATTCATCAATAATATTATTGGTGGGGTATGCTTAGACATGGATAATTTATAAGAGATAACAGGATATTCTAAGGGAGGAATACCTGACACCAATGTTGCCAACAACATATTACTGCTAGCATGATTAATTGCTTGCTTCCACATAATTTTCTCTTGGAATTAAGGCATTTCGTTGAAAGACTTCTGTTTGGTTACTGTTTCCCTAAACGCTTATTTAACTTTCAAGCAAAAGCCAACGTTTAGAGATGGAAAGTACATTTTAAATGGTAAAAACTCTCTTTGTAATATCTCTAGTTCAAAAAATTGAAATCTTGTAGCAGAAGGAAAGTTCTATTAGTGTAAACAATAATAAACTAATTGAAATGAAAGTCTGATTCAATTTCTATTTTCCATTGCCTACTCCATCCATCTCACCCTAACATTTCTCAGAAAAACACAATGAACATTCTGGAAATTATATATTTTATGCAGTTACATTAGGAAGACAAGCAAATAGATATCGTCTCACTTCTGCAATTCTGATGCTTGTTTGTATTTTATTTGTGAAGCTAATGATGGAAAGGAACACACACCCTTTTCCAAAATAATATATCTCCATAGGATGTAGAAGATGCCATGTTGTTAATATTGGCATTGTCACCCTCACACAAGACCCTGACAAAGTTACAGTGAAGAAATTACTGATGAGGTACAAGAAAATCAGGAGAAGGGAAATACTGGATACTGGTGTGCTGTTTTTTATATTCTACAAAAGTAACCTTTCTAGGACTGAAAAACCAGAGTTTAATTGACTGTACAGACAATGTAGCAGAACTTGAAGTTTTATCTTTTGTTCTATTTTTAAAAGCCCGTTGGACAATTCTACTCTTATAGAAAGTACTGGTATAATAATAATGGTAAAAACAGTTGGAGAAAGAATTTTAGAAAAGGGTAATTTATTACTCTGCAAACTAATATTAGTTTGCTGGCATAATGGTCTTGATTGCATCTTGAAATTTTAGCATTAACAAGTTGGAAGTGAATAATGGATCATACACATTTAGAACTAGAGCTGGAATTTCCATCTCCACCTCTACCATAGTCCATGTAAAAATTAAAGTATTTATAACATATGCCTCTCCAACTTCTGTGTGCACTCATTCAGTAAATGAAAGTCAATCACCACTCTGGAAGATTTCACTATCAAACTTCTCTTGAATTGAAATAAGGAAGAAGAATTTAAAAAAATTCCAGGCATATTAATTACAGTATAACTCATCAAGATAAGATTTTACGGAGGCAATTGTTAACACAGAAAGAGATGGGTATAAAGAGGAACTATGCAAAACAACCGAATTTCAAACTTACCGATAAACTAGTTAGATGGTTTGGATACAAGGCTTCCTGTGAACATGGCCTCTTTGAAGGAGAAAAATAGTTTCAAAATAAATAAGAATTATTTCTATGGGGAGAATATTTGGTAGAATTTCTCTTCCAAAAGATGACAAAGTAGTTTTATTATATTATTTTATTCTATTAGTCTTTTAATATACTTTATTTATTCTACTGTCATGATTCTTTGACTTTTTGAAGGTGTTGTCTGTGTTTTCTTTTTGGTCACTCAGGCAATAATATGAAGGCCGTGAATATTCTGAACCATTTCACCCCTGATTTTTCATTGAATTGTACATTAGACTTCATTACAACAACATGTCATATATAGGACCCATGTGGCACAGTAGTAAAAATGCAGCACTACAAGCAAACTCACTGTTCACTGCCAGGAATTTGATCCTGACCGTCTCAAGATCGATTCAGCCTTTCATCCTTCTGAGGTCAGTAAAATGAGGACCCATATTGTTTGGAGGGATATGCTGATTCTATAAACTGCTTAGAGGTGGGCTGTAAAGCACTATGAAGCGATACATAAATCTAAATGCTTCTCAGTGCTATTGCTACTTTTACAGTGTCAGTGTATAATTTTTATTTCAGGGTTTTTGTTCAACAGGACAAAATTTAAATATTTCCTGATAAAGCTTGTGATATTTTAGTGAGAGATATTTCTATCAGGTCTTATGAAGTGCAATCTTTCCTATATTAGAAATTTATCAACAGACAATTTGGACTACATGGTCCCAGAAACCAATTATTTTTTCTCAACGCTGTTTGCAAGCTCTGTCAATTACATGCTATATTTTTCTTTGTCTTTCTGATTATTTTCCATAATACAATTAGTTGAAAATATCATTTGAGCTCTTAGGTTCTTATGTTTCCTTCTTAGAACTTCAGAGGCTAAGGTGAAATAGTTCAAGGTATTTCTGATATTTGATTCAGAAATGTGAAACTTTTTTGTCTTGTTCTATGGTATAATTCATTCTAGTATATTGGGTATCAGGTCTAATATAAATAAAAAACCAAGAAAACAGGGTGGGGGTAGTTTGAGATTAATATCATTTACTAATAGTATACTCTATAATTTGTAGATAGATTGTTCTCAGGGTTCAGTGGCAAAAGGTCTAGCTCAAAAAGTAGCCACAATTTAGACTGAAGATCCTGGTACATGGTTTGGAATACACAGTAGACATTCTTAAGCTCAAATAAGAATTTGAGACCATGCACCTTACTTTTTGGTTTTATTGCTATTTCAATAATAAAAATGGAAAAGCAGGGAGAAAGGCATCCCCAGCTAAGCTTCTATCATGAAATCCTTGCAGACAAATAAGATTTCCTTTGCTATGCTGTGTTAATAATATTTACAAAAAAAAAGAATGAAATAAGATCACACAAGATGTCTTGGGTGCTGTATCATGGATCAAATTCCATTAACGCTGAAGTCTTCATGACAGTTTATAACATGGGTATCAAACTTAACATTACATAACATCACATGACAGATCGCGATGTTTTTCCCCTTCGCGGAGCTGGGGTGGACTTAGCCTGTGTGTGTTACATCTGGCCTTTGGGTCGCCAGTTTGACACCCCTGCTTTATAACAAGAAAGTTGTTCACATTCACACCATCATAACTCTACCCTACACAGAAAACTAGATGTAAAATACAGGTAGTCCTTGACTTACAACAGTTCATTTAGAGATTGTTTGAAGTTACAATGAAAAAAAGTGACTTATGACCATTTTTCATACTTATGACTGGTGCAGCATTCCCATGTTCATATGATTTACATTTGAATGTTTGACAACTGGTTCATATTTTATGACGGTTGCAGTGTTACTTTCTGGCAAGTAAAGACCATGGGGAAGCCAGATTCACTTAACAACGGTGTTACTAATTGAACAACTGCAACAATTCACTTAACAAATGGCAAGAAAAATCGTAAAGGGGAGGAAACTCACTTAAGCTCAATTTTTCACTTATACAGATCCTATGTATAAACTGCAATGAGCAAACCTGATCACTCTCAGTATTAAACTTGAAATCCTCCTGTACCATCACTGAGATCTTCTAACTAATTCAGAAATAGAGAGTACTCAATATAGCATAAAATTCCTTTTCTTTCCCAAACATCTACTTTAAAACACACAAAAGGATAAAGGATTAGAAGAACATTCCATAGCACGTCGCCCTCAAAAATGATACTTTTAATTTATACCTATTCCGTTTTCTACCACAAATTTTTCTTTCAAAGAATTTGTATAAAACTTGTGTAAAAATATGAAAATATTTACAGACCCTACTCATCCTGGACATAAACTGTTTCAACTCCTGCCCTCAAAACGACGCTATAGAGCACTGCACACCAGAACAACTAGACACAAGGACAGTTTTTTCACAAACGCCATCTCTCTGCTAAACAAATAATTCCCTCAACACTGTCCAACTATTTATAAAGTCTGCATTACTATTAATCTTCTCATCACTCCTTATCACCCATCCCCTCCCACTTGTTACTGTATGACTGAAATTTGTTGCTTGTATCCTAACGATTTTATTGACTGTTTCCTACTATGATTCAATTGCTTATTGTACCCTATGACTGTTATTGTACCCTATGACTGTATTGTACCTTACAATTCTTGACTCTTGACAAATGTATCTTTTCTTTTATGCACACTGAGAGCATTTGCACCAAGACAAATTCCTTGTGTGTCCAATTACACTTGGCCAATAAAGAATTCTATTCTATTCTATTCTATTCTATTCTATTCTATTCTATTCTATTCTATTCTATTTAATCACACAAAGTGTTTTCTGAATAAAGATTTAAAAAATCCAAGGCAAAGCACATTTTCTTTCCTAAATTTTATTTCAGTTACAATATTTGTACAGCAAATAGACTTCAATTCATTGGCGAGATAAGATACTTTTGATTATTTGACAATCCTATCTGCAGTAGGCAAGAAACACTTACTATTCTCCATTTTGAAAACAAAGTATATTTGAGCCACACCACTAAGTAAAAATATTCAACCACATTTAAATAATTATGATAGCCAAAAAGTTACCTGCTACTTAGTCAAATTTATATGCACTATGTTACCTGAGCTGGTGGATGCTGGAGATTTGCTGCGTCGAGATGGACCTGGGCTCTTGGTGGTGCTCCGACGTGGTGTTGAAGCTATTTTGGTGTATGAAGTAGATTTCACAACACGACATTCTAAAAGTCAGATAAATAGCATTCCATTAGTACCCTGAACAGCATTCTTATTTCTCAATATGACTTATAGGGGAAAAAAGATCTTGAAATTATTCCTTGCTGTCCTTCATAAAAGTGTGGAAATCAAAACCCATGACTTTCCCAGATTCTGTGGTGCAATCCAGATGACATTGGTGGCCTAATTACCAAAACTCAACTTTCTTTAAAGGGTCAACTTAGAAGGAACAACTTAAAAATGAAAGCAGTTGAAGAAACTCTGCTGCAGATAAATGGACACATTGCACATAAATCTGAATAACCATGTCTTCCAGTCCTCCTGTTCATCATTTGGATTTGCAGTCATGTGTGAAGTACAGCCAAGTATATCTGAAAGGATGAATCTGAAATTTATTTCCATATATCAAGAAAGATACATAAATCCTTCTGTCTGTCACACAATATTTTAAGAAAAATGCAATATGTTTATTTTTCCTATATAATTTGGTGAACACAATAAAACACAGTGTGTATTGTGGGCAGAACTACGCTATTTCAGATTTTCATAACAAATGATGAAAATAAATGAGGAAATAAAATTGCCCTCCTACTTGGGAACAACTCTGTGTCTATAAATGTGCTGAAAACCACATCTGCAATATGGATCTTTGACTAAAACTTGAAGAAATCAGTTCACGTGAAAGCTGATAGAATGAAGTTATAAAATATTTGTCCAATATGTAATTGAAGTGGAAAAATACATAATTGGGGAAATGGATCCAAGTGAGTCACTTGGAAATATATATATATATATAAAGTTGACTTTTGGGCAAGTATGCAGAGATCCTTTTGTCTGGTTCTTGTAAGTTCTCTCGTTCAGGTGGTTTAGATTCCACTTTGAACCATTTCAAGGTGGATGTCAACTAAAAAGATACTCCTTTGGTCATTTTGGCTGCCAGAAAAAGGGACTGGGGGGGAAAACAAGGCATTATTGAAATGCCTAGATGATCACCTGGGCAGCCCAAAGTTGTCGGAGCATAAGAAGGTTATTGGAGAGCATGATGGATGACTCTTGGAAATGGATGTGATTGTCCCATCACATCCAGTGGGTGGGGGAAAGACCAGGGACAAGGGAGAAATGTATCATGTAATTTAGTATTGGCTGCACCCAGCCACGCGCCAACGTGGCAACCTCTAATAAATCAATTTTCTTTTCTCTGAGATGTGGCTAGAGACTTTTGATTTGAATGAAGGTGGATTTGTTGGAGCCCTGACAGTAGATTCCACATCTACACCATCTAAGGGCTGTGACAGTTTATTACTTATTTATTATTATTTAGCGTATAAGGAGAACGTGGCAGAAGAGAAATAAACCTATAATACACAGTCCACATAATTAAAACTTCTATGGTAGTGACCTGATAACTAGATGTCCAAAATTCAGCTGTCCAGGCAATTGCCTCCGGTGTTGCTTCATGCAGCACTTCTAGGCAACTGGTAATACCTAATTGGGTGTATTGTTTTGATTTGGAGCATCAAGGTTTAAATAATTAAGTATCACATTAAACTTGCATGCCATCCAGAGACATAGTTGTGGGTGGTCATATAAATCATTTAAATGAATAAAATAAGTAAATAAACAAATAATTAGATAATTAAAGTAATCTTAATAGTTAACTATGGAGGTTATTATCATTGTTCCTTTACTAGGGTCAGATCACTTTCTGTTCCAAATGCAATCAATTACCATCTGTCTCCTCCACGGGACCAAATTCATTCAAATGGTCTGCCTTTATGGACCCAACTAGTTTCAAGTGAGTGCTTGGAGATATCTGCAATAATCTAGTGCAGGGCTGTCAAACTCCCGGCCCATGGGCCGGATGGGTCATGCGCTGGACATGCCCATGTCTGGTTTAGCGAAGGGGAGAAAAGTCCCAATATGTCATGTGATGCTGCTGTGATGATGTGAGTTTGACACCTCTGATCTAGTGGGTGAAGGTCCTGGTTCTTCATTGACAAGAAGTGGCACTTGGAGCTATTGATGAAATAGCTTTTAAGCAGTTTCTTTTTGTCAACTGATCATCAATATCTCCTTTAATTTTGGATGTCTTCTGTAAGGTATTTGGGATATTATACCACCAAATTTGTGTCATTTTAGATATTTTATTTTTGAATTTTTTTTTGTGCTTTGCTTTTTGTAGCAAGCCATTATGAAGGAATGTAGACCTGGCCTTGGGAAGGGGAAAAGAATAAGTCAACAATTAATGAGGACTTTCAGAAAAAAATATTTAGTCTCAAGAAAGAGGGAGGAATAACAAAGATACTCAAAATAATGCTTTCTTTATTTTGTTTGTCATAAGATAGAACAAAGAAAAACTCTAACATGTTATCAAGATTTTGTTATTCTTAGAATTCCTGCTGTGTTTGTTTCAGGACCTTGTATATCTCAAAGGGTTGACTTAAGTCTCAAAAACCCCTCTCTTATTGGAGAGGCATCTGGCATAGTGTTTCCAAATAGCTGAACAGACAAAGGAGAACATGAACAATTGGAAAGGAGAATACACTAACTTGTTTAGCTTTCTTGGCACTGGTGACAAAAAAAATACAATGAAAAACAGAAAAACAAAGTATTTATGCCTATCTGTATATTAAATTACTTTTTCCAGCATCTGAAAGACTCATTTTTCAAATGCAGGAATGTGCTAGAGATTAGGAGGCAAATGACTTCTGTTTATAGCTTGTTAAGCTTTTGTTAATTTCAGGCAATAGTACAAGCATGTTTGAGGGTACTAATTAAGGTCAAGGAGCAGAGCTTATTAACTTGTGGTTAGCATTTATTAGGAAAGCACTGTGCTGTAGAGGAAAGCTGCTGAGGAAGAGATTCTTTGTAGATATAGGTAGTCCTTGAGTTACAACTGATTATTTTATGTTCACATATTCCCAGCCATTGTAAATAATTGCACCATCACTCCCGCATCACCCTCTGTTGGGTAGGTCAGCTTTATGACCCCTTGGGGTACTCTGCATTCCCATGACAATTATTTGTGATGTTCCTCATTGGTTTCTAGAGGTTTTTGCCAGTTTCTGTCAAAAACCATCCATTCAAATGAATGGATCCGCTTGATAACCACAACATTTGCTTAACAATCACCCCCCCAAAAAAGCCATAATACTATGTCCAGCCACATGGGTATCTCCAATTATAACCTTAATGACTTACAACTTGGTTTTTGGTCAAATTATGCTCATGGTCTATTTGTACTCAAAAAGCCAGAAGATATTTGATGTTAAGGTTATACCTAGGCTAAACAGAAGACTTGAGAACAAAACAAAGGACATGTCCTCCTTTTTCCAGACATTGGTAATCCGAATTGGACCCAGAGCATGATGACTCATCTTTGAAATGCCCTGCTATCTGCAGAACAAGTTAACAAGGCATTATTAAAACATCAACAGTAGTGGGATACACAACTAACAAACATGTACAACTACAACGTGAGAAAGAAACTCAAGATAATGCCACCTTGATTTTTTTGTTTGGTATAATAGGAAGCGAAGCGAAACTCTTACAATTTTTCCAGATTCTACTATTCTATACCACAACAATAAAAAGCATTGCTGGAATTCCTGCAAAACATGTTTCCTGTCCTGATCTACCAAGAAAATCTGACAGCTACTGAGTCTGTTTAGATCAGGGCTGTCAAACTCTTGACCTGTGAGCCAGGTGGCCATGCCCACACCAGGTTTAATGAAAGGGGGAAAGTCCCGATATGTCATGTGACACCACGATGACATCAGTTTGATACCCCTGGTTTCAATGTTTCTCAGCTGTGATAACTTTAAGATGTGTGGACTTCAACTCCCAGAATTCCTCTAGCTAGCATGAAGTTGAAGGCAAGTGCACAAATCTTAAAGTTCTCAAAACTGAGAATTATATATTTTCTTTTGCAGAATCCAGAAAGGCAGAATGAAATAAAGAAGTACCTAAGAACATTACAGTATCAGTTAAGCCTGTAAAAGCAATTTAAAAGACTAAGTTAAAAGGTATGCTTTCAAGTCTTTCTTAAAAAAGCAGAGATTGGGAGCCAATCTTAACTTGGACAGAATACATTAGAAATCAAGATTTATGTAGAAGTTGTTCAACCAGCTAATGAGAAGGCTTGCTCAGGAGGAAACACCTGAGGAGAAAATCCTCAAGAAAAGAATTTTATGTTAAACGAAAAAATATTGGGGCACAATATTATACAAAAGCTGAAACATATTGTTCAAAACTTCAGAAACCAGGTTGCCTTTTGTAATTTTCTAAGCATTAAAAACAAATAATTGCCTAGGCTAGATATGTATATCATGTTTTATATGATATAAGGAACATTCTTCATTAGTTTTTAATTATACATTCAGTGGCATATAGCAGAATAAAGCAACTTGCTGCATATAATATGAGAAGGAAAGAACAACTAAAACTTGGATCTGAAAAAAGACCTGAAGTTTGACTCTTGGGATATTTAAAATGGCCAGAATGTCCTCCTTCTGCACCAACTTTTTAAAAAATAGAATGTATATTCATTTGAGGCCCATTCCTGAAAATTTCTTCTCACATTTTGTGCCAACAAAAATTTTCTCCCTTGGGCAAAAATGCTGCACATAATTTGTATATTGTGATATATTGATATCACAATATACAAAAGAGTATATTAAAACTGAGCACATTAAAATTAAAAGATAAAACATACTATTTCACATGCAAAGTGTAGGACATCTGCCAATAATAATCCTTTCCCTGTTTGCTAATCTAATATAAACAAACTATACTTACAAGCCCAATGTGGATTATATTTTGGATACTCAACCTAAATTTAGTTATCTTTTTCTATTTTTCTCTTATATTGCCTAAGGAAGAATACTGAGCCACTCTAAAATTGGAGAGATTGCATATTATTCTGCCACTTTTTAGCAGGTCCTGATAAATAACATTGCCCTAATTTTACTTTATCTAAGCTAAAATGTTAAATGTTCCTTTTCTTATTTTTCTTGGCAGCAAATTCAGAATTGAGATCATTAATGACATTCTTCCAAGATCCCATTCTACAGAGTGAATAGATAATGATTGCCTTGATTGAAGCACTGGGAAAAGTAATTTATTTTTAATCAATTACAATTTGGAGAAAGTTCTCTGTCCTTCACAATTTGACATGGAAACATGCAAAGGTGAAATGATAATATTTAGAAAAATTTCAACCAATTTCTAATATTATATTTTAATATTATGGGTAGTTAAAAAGCATTATGGATAGTTTAAAAGCATTATTCTATTTGCTTATTGTATAAGAGAAATATAAAATATATTAGAGTTTTAAGGAAAGAGAAGTTTGGGTATTTTACAAAATCATCAGTATCCATCTCCAACAAATCCATATTCTGGGTGGTCTGTCCAATCTGATAAGAAAACCACATGGAAATAAAATAGTGTTTCTTTAGCTCAGTTGTAAGCCCTTTATATAATATTACATTTTTCCACCTTGAAAGTATAGGATCAGTCCCATGTATACATTTTTCAACTTCAGAGTAACAGGAATTTCTACCAGTAGCTGGTAGAAATTTAGTTCATCTCCCAGACCCTATAATAAGATTGGAAACTAACTTAATAAGCTAGATATTAGTTAAATATTCAGGTGAAAGAAGAACACCAAGGCTCAATAAATGGAGTGGATGGGTGAGGGGAGGAACCCAAAATACTGAAATAATGTTTGATCCTTCATTCTAATTTGTTAGCCAACAACTCCCATTCAATAATAATAATAATCTGATCATTTCAAATAACAAATCATTCTTGCATGGAGGCTTTTGCCCCCACAGACTCTGGCAATTGCTCCCTTACCAATCTCCCTTCAAATATGTACTCTGAGGCAGTTACAACCATATGGGGCAGTCTACGACAAAGGAGTATTTTCAAATCAGAGCAAGCCAGTAAGCCATCAAATGGAATGCTCAACTATCTTACTTTCCTTTGTCACATTCTGTGAAGGGTTCTGAATATACTGAATGTTATTTTAGAAGTGCTACAAAGAATTTAATTTAGCCAATATAGGAGTACTACAGATAATTTTTTTTTTTTTTGGAAAAAGACTTTATTAGTTTTACCTTTAAAAGAACAACACAACTACAAGTTATGTACAACAAAAAGACAAACAGGCCTTAGCTTAGGCCAAGAGGGAAAGAGAGGAAAGCTTGAGAAAGGAAAAAGGGAAGAGTAAGGGAGGGGGAGGGTAGAGTAGGGAAAACAATTAAAATAAAAGCATATTTTTGTGACTGTCTGTAAGATCCTTTCTTCTTCAAAAATATCGTCGGCGATGCTTTTCTTTATCTCTGCTTCGGAAGCCCTCGGCCTTAATTTTCCTAAAGATGATCTATCTTTGATTTAGCCAATTATACCAAGGATTCCAATTGTTGTAATAGGTTGAGGATTCTTTATTTTTTAATGCTTGGGTTAGTTTGTCCATTTCGGAGCATTGTAAAATTTTCTGAATAACCATATGTTCAGTGGGGATGGAAGGTAATTTCCAGCACTGGGCGAATACCAGTCTGGCTGCGGTTAAGATATGAATTATAATATACTTCAATTTTTTGGGTATTTGTTTATCAAAAATCCCTAGAAGGAAGGACTCTGGTTTGTAGTCAATTTGTTCCTTGGTTATTTCCTCTAGCCAGTGCCTAATTTTTTGCCAGTACTTCTGGGTTTCTTTGCATGACCACCACATATGGAAGAAGGTACCTTCTATGCTTTGACATTTCCAACAATTGGGGCTCATGTTGGGGTGCATCTTCGCCAATCTCGAAGGGGGCAGGTGCCATCTATAAAACATTTTGTATGCGTTTTCTTTATAAGCTGCTGATTTTGTGATCTTAATGTTCCTGTTCTAGATCCTTTCCCATTCTGCTAGGGTAATGCTCTGTCCCACGTTTCTGCTCCACGCAATCATATTTCCTTTGACAATTTCTTGTTCTATTTCAGTTTCTAATAAATGTTTGTAAAATTTAGATATATTTTTTTTTGGCTCGGTCCTAATAGAATTTTTTCTACAGTCTGTAATTTTATTGTAGATTCCAAATTCCTTAATATCTTGTTTGTATCTACTATGAATTTGAAGGTACACCCATTGATCAATTATGAGTCCTCGCTCTTGTAATTCAGTTTTCCTTGTGGGTCTAATAAATTTTTGTAGTTAATCATTTTAGTTATATCCAAATTATTAGGGTGTACTGTCGCTTCCATTGGAGATAGCCAAATCGGTATTTTTAGATAGAGTTTTTTACGTACTTTTTTCCAATTGGTTAATAGAGAGTTCTAGTTCTTCTAATAAGTTATGTCCTTTTTCTATGGGCTCCTCCAGAAAAAAAACCAAATCATCAGCGAAGGCTTGTACTTTATACTCTTCTGATTTAATCCTCAGTCCTCTAATTCTCGAATTTTGCCTAATATATGTCAAAAGGGATTCTAGGGCGGATATGAAAAGCAGAGGAGAGAGAGGGCAACCCTGTCTTACCCCTTTTTCTATTTTTATCGGGCCAGTTTGTTCCCCATTTATTAGAATATTTGCCTGTTGGGTATGGTAAATTGTAGTAACGACATTTTCAAATCTAGTGCCAAGGTTCATATTGTATATTTTTTTAATTAAAAAATGCCAATTTAAATTGTCGAATGCTTTTTCAGCATCCAAAAACATAAATGCAAATTGTTTTTCTGGATGGACTTCATAGAATTCTGAAATGTCTATCACTGTTCTTAAATTATTCTTAATTTGTCGAAATGGGAGAAATCCATTTTGATCTTCATGAATATGCGTGTTTAAAACCTGTTTCTATTGGCTGTTATAGAAGAGAATAGTTTATAATCTGCATTCAGGAGTGAAATTGGTCTATAATTCTTAATAAGTCTATGGTCTAGGTCCTCCTTCGGGATCAGTGAAATTAAGGCTCCCCTCCACGAGTCCAGCATCTTGGCTGCTAGGAGTACCTCACTGAATACTTCCAGCATCAGTGGTCCAATTTGTTCTATGATTGTTTTGTAAAGTTCTACGGGTATCCCATCTGGTCCTGGCGCTTTATTGTTACTTTGCTTCTCTATTGCTGACTTCAGTTCGGACCATGTTATATTTTGTTTTATAATTCTATCTCTTCCTCTCCAATTGCTTTATCATTCGCTTCCTCTAAGTATTTCATTATTTTGTCCTCACAGATTTCTTCCTTTTTGTATAATTTCCCGAAGTATTTAAAAGTGATCTCTTTTTTCTTCTCTATCTCCTCTTGCAAATTACCCCTCTCGTCCATTAATTGGTGTATCAATCTTTTTTCTTTCGCTTTCTTAAGTTTGTGGGCTAACCATCTCCCTGGCTTGTTCGCATACTCAAAATAAATTTGTTTAGTCATTTTCAGACTAATCTCCGATTTTTCTTGTTCCAGTAAATTTAGTTTGTGTTTAGTTGTTATTAACTGGTTCTGTATTCTTTGATTTTTGGGGTTCTTTTGTAGTTGGGTTTCTAAATCCTTAATTTCTTGTTGTAAGTTACTTTGTTGGGCATACTTTCTTTTATTTCTCATAGCATTGTAAGAGATTGTTGTTCCTCTTATAAAAGCCTTCATTGTGTCCCATATATTTTGTTTCGAAGTTAGTTCATTATTATTTTCCTTTAGGAAGAAGTTCAGTTCTTCTTTCACTTTATTAGTATATTCTTCTTCTTTTATTAAGTGAGTGTTAAGAGTCCATCTTTTCTTTGGTTTTCTTCTACCTTTCCAGGTTATTTGAATTGGGTTGTGGTCAGCCCAGTCGTTTGGTAAGATTTCGCAATCTTTAATTTCATTAATTAATTCACCATTTATCCAAGCCATATCTATTCTTGTCCAAATTTTGTGTGGGTTAGAGTAATAAGTAAACAGTTCTTTTTTGGGGTTCAGTATTCTCCAGATATCTACCAGATTCAGTTCATTCATCAAATCCTTACATGGCTTCAAAAATTCTCTTTTTCCTTTTTTATTCTTACTCATGTTACTATGATCCTTCCGGTAGTCAGCAATAGAGTTAAAATCGCCAATCAGACAAATATTGCCTTTTTTGAAATCTCTTATTTTTTGGTGGAGATGTTTGAAAAATTTACCTTGATCATCATTTGGGGCATAGATCACTTCCAGTAAAAAAGTAATGCCATTAATTGAAGTTTGTACCACCAGAGTTCTTCCTTCAGGGTCCGCCCAGATTAACTCCTCTTTTAAATAATCTCTCACATATATTGCAATGCCTTCCTTTTTACAATTATCTGCTGGTACTGTAAATAATTTTCCCAGTTTCGGACATTCTTGAAATTTCTCCTCACTTTTCCTAATGTGTGTTTCTTGTATGCAAATTATATCAATGTTTTGTTCTATTAGTTTAGTTAGAATCCTCTTCCTTTTAGCTCTTGAATTTAGGCCGTTTATATTGATGGAAAGGATTTTCCTTTCTTCCTCCATTTACTTAAGTCTGCCTCGCTTTTTGTCTCGTAATTATACAGCTCTCTTCTTGTGGTTGATATGGGGATATTTCTTCTCTTTCTTGTTGTAAGTTGTCTTTCCCTTGGGTTTGGATGAGTCTTTCTTCTTTGTTCCAATGGCGGTTCCAATCTTCCTGCATTTTCCTTTGGGTTTCCTCCCTAGTGTGTTGATCCTCCGTGGTTGTTAGCTGTTCCAGGAAGCCTTGTGCTTGTTCTATTGAATCTATTTTAATTTTTCTTCCGTTCCACGATATTAGCATCCCTTCTGGAATTAGCCATTTGAATGAGATTTCTTTTTTATTTAAGTGGTTAGCTAGAAATTTATGTTCTTGCCTTAAGGCCCTCACTTTTCTTGGAATCTGCTTAAGAACTATGATGTCTTTGCCCTTATATAATATTCTCTCATCTCTGGCCATTCTAAGTATTAGGTCTCTCACGCATCTTCTTGAAAAGCAGATATGAATCTCCCTTGGGCACTGGTGACGCCTTGCGTAACTGGTGTTTACCCTATAGACTTCGTCGAATTCTTTGAGTAAGTCATATTTCTCTTTTTCAACTAGTTCAGCCAATAAACCTGCCATTAATTGCTCTAGTTCTTCATTTTTGGATTCTTCCACGTTTTGGAACCTTAGGTATGCCACTGCTCTGTCCATCTCAAGTTGGACCAAGGAATCTTTCATTTCTCTATTAACATTTTTAAAGTCTTCCTCAATCCTTTCTAGGTTCCTCTCCACTTGTTCTGTCCTCCTCTCTATTTCTTTTATTTTTATTTCAGTTCTTTCCATGGCCAATTGCATTATGCCAACCTTATCTTCAACTTTCTGTATATCTGCTCTCATCTCCTCTTTTAATTTTCCCATTTCTTCCTTCAGTTCGCTAATATCGGCTCTGGTCTCATTGTGGTTCCTAATCATAATCTCCTGCATTGTAGTCATTGATTCTTGTAGGGATAATAGTGTCGCTTGCAGATTGGCATTAGTGATGGTTGATTGTTTTTCTCCTGTCAAGGTCTCTTCTATAGTTTTCTGCGTTGTTGGGGAGGCAGTTGCCAAAGTTGTCATCAAGGTCTGGGTGTTCTTCCTTCCCGTTTTCAGGGCCGTGATTGTTGTGGAAGTCATCTCTGATAGGATTTGTTTTTGCAATTGGACAATGTTAAGAATATTATCCCAAATCACCATTTGATGTAATAGCCCTTTAAGTGTGATTGCAAGTCTATTTACTAAGCTTACACACCAAGTTATTTTAGATCTCTTTCTTCGGCCCAATTTGTCACTTAAGCAATTTAAATTCCAATTCAATAAAGTGTTATCAAATACTATACAATAGAATGTTATCAAATATTATATATTATGTATTATGTATTGTATATTATACTCTATACTAAGTTCATATACCAAAGTTAATTATATTTAACCCCTAATAAATCAATACCATATCAAATCAAACTTATTTAAAGCTAACAAATAACTCTAGAATTTCTCACTCTGTATATACCTTTATCCTATAATGTAAATAATATTCCAGTTCTCAATTAATCTGAGTCAACCCTATTTAACAGACCTTAAAATTTTTGTATATTCAAGAGACTCTAATCAGTAAACCCTAATAACTATAATAAGCAGTTTGCCTTTACATCTATATTTATAATTAGTATAGAGAGAAAGGAAAGACTAAGAGAGAAAGGGAGAGAGAAAGAGTGCGGGAGGAAAAGGGTCTTTTAGATTTTGGGAAATCTCTAGACACATATCTGTGGGATTAGTTCCATAGAAAAACAAGTCTAAGTTGAGGCTGGCGTTGTAGTCTTATAGTCTTTCTTCCTGGGCGCAAAGGAGCCGGGGGAGGAAGTGCTGACTAATTGCTGTCAGAGCTCAGCGAACAGTCTTTACCAGGTTTCCATCTGTCTCTTCCTTCTTCTTCTTCTTCCCTCTTCTTCCTTTCTGCCAGCAATTGTCAGTCCACTGTCATTTTGAATGTCCGCCTCAGATTGATCACTTAAGAAATCAGTTTTATAGGCAATGTAGCTACCAAGAAGAGGACCTTATATATAAAAGTCAGTGCATTGCTATCTCGCCCTCTACAGCTTGCTCTGCCCTCCTTCGCAGCTATAGTCCTCCCCTAGTCTTCTAGTCTTCTCAGGCACTGGTCCCAGATGGCAATCCACTCCCGAGCTTCTTAAATTTCCCACTGCCTTCCTCTCTCCTCGACAATCTTCTTCCAAATGCTCCAATCCATACTTTCACTTTAAGTGTCGTGCCATTCTGTCCGCATTAATCCCCCTTTCACTTTTCAAACCGCTTGTCTCCAGCTTCCCACCACTGTTACTCACAATGAAAGAGGGAGAGTCAGACCGATCTCTCTCACGGCTTTTGTAGTCCTTCTGCCCTTTTCAGCTCGGATCTTTCAGGCTGTCACTTTTCGCTTCGTCAGTTCAGTGACAGACCGGAGTTTGGAGCCGCCATTAGCTGGCGGCTGGCTCAATCGCGCTGGTCTCAGAGGCTCTTCCTTCGTTGCTGGGGAGTTGCCTTCCCCCAAACAGCAACCCGGGGGTCCTCTATTCTGACACGAAGTTCTACGGGTTTCGTGTATCCACTGGGGATCCCTCCAAGCGCGAGAAGAGGTGATCGAAAGCCACAGCTGGGCTTTTCCACCTCTGGGCGTCCCTGTCCTGCCACCGGAAGTCCCGGAGTACTACAGATAATTTAATTTAGACAATATTGTTGTCACAGAAGGCCATTTAAAATGGAATAGAAAGTTGTACATATTCTTCTTTCTTATTTTAATATAATTAATGTATGTTGATGTGTTCTCACTCAGGTGGAGAATAGTTTTTCTCCCTACCACACATCTAAAGCTCATGCTATTAGTTCCAGGAGGTGGCACTAAAAATTATATGAATTTTTCTGATTTGTAAGGATAGGTTATGGAATTTCTACCCATTCACAAGGAAAGGTTAAGCATTCCCAAAGGAAGTGGTAATAAAAACACTATGAGCAAACTAAGAACATGGGGACTCAGATAATTTTGGGGAGAGGACAGGGATGACTTCTAATCTTCTACCATACTGGCTGTAAAAAGTATAGAGGAGGTCTTTGAGAGAAGGAAGAACTGTTATCAATGCAGGAAACAGAGCAACATGACTTCAGTCTTTATAGTGAAATTTAAGAAAATGTCTCAGACAAATATTATCCTAATTTAAAGAAAATAAGTGAGAAATGAGGGGAAGCATATTCAGATTTACTCTAACGTTCTAATAAACTAATGTTAGAACGATGTGGCATCTTTTTCATGGTTTTGTAGGGATGACACTGGCTTAACCCTTGCCTTTATTTCCAACATTTTTATGGCCTTATGTAAAACATACATATACATGGACGCAGGGGTACATTTATATATAGTGTGTGTATGTCTTTTTTAAAAAAAATATCAATAACTATTTTTATATTTATAAATTTTATATTTATATAATAGAGGAGTAACTCTAATCAATACAGAGAAGTAAGAAGTAAAATGGTCACTGCATTTTGGTACTACCAACTTAGATTAGATACATTTTCTTGGGTCCTTACAGATGGAAAATTTTGAACCTTGCCCTAAATTGTATCATTTATGGACGGACACACAGATAAACACACAGACACAGACACAGAGAGAGAGAGAGAGAGAGAGAGCAATGAACCCTAGTATGAACTTCAGCTTAAATTATTTTAATAGCCCACAGAAAAGGCTTCAGTGAGTTCTTTGTCACTAAGAACATTTATCAATTTATCAAGTCCCGGAATTTGTTTCCTCAGAAAATGTATTTGGTTCCTTTTCTCTTGCTAGTGGAAAAGAGTCAGAGCTCCTTCTTTCACCAGCACCTTCGTATTGTTTTTATCTTTGCATATTTTACTTCTGTTTCTTTTATTTTACTGTTATTAGCTGCCTTTCTGGAAAGCCAGAGAATGAAGGTCAGGTTTAATTTTGATTTGGTTGGACCAGCATGGAGAATTTCCATCATCACTTCCATGAATTGCCTTTTCTAATCAGAAGTTGCCAGTTTTTTTGTCCCAGTGCTAAAGTTCCTGAAAAATAGCTCATTTAAGAACCATTCACAATTGTGATGGTTATGAAAAAATAATTTTGAGACTAATCCTTGCATTAGTGGTTTGTGATGGCACAGTGGTTAGAATGTAGTACTTCAGGCTACTTCTTCTGACTTCTGGCTGCCAGAAGTTTGGAGTTCAATTGTCACCAGCTCAAGGTTGACTCAGCCTTCCATCCTTCCAAGGTCAGTAAAATGAGGACCCAGATTGTTGGGGACAATATGCTGACTCTGTAACCCACTTACAGAGGGCTTGTAAAGCACTGTGAAGCGGTATATAAGTCTAAGTGTTATGGCTATTTACAACCTTTGCAGCTGTGCAAAACAAAGAAAAGCTGAAATAAGATCATAAGTATGCATGTAGTAGAACTTTATAATGCCGTCCTTTTAGCAATCCCAAGAAGATTCTTCACTCATTTGCACTCTGATTTAGGTGATTCTGAGGATACAGATAAATCCCCAAGTGGTCTCAGTTACTTTCACAGTGCTAATGACCAGATGAATGCAAAGAATATACATATCTCCATTCCCCACCAGTTAGTTAGGACTGAGAAAGCTTCTTAGATTACACATGAAATGTTTTCACAGGAAAAAAACAAGAAAGTCCAGTTGCCTTTCAAAGAAAAAGCATCTTGGGGGCTACCTATCAATTAATTTCACATACTCCCTGCCATTACCAATGAATAATGAACAGGTGATTTACTTGGTATTTCTGATTTTCTAGATATCTAAGCAACTTATCTATTTAATGACCTGTAAAAATATTGCCTTGCTTTGTTTTTCCAAATTTCCACTTTTATCTTGATTTTTTTCTTGGTTATGCTATATTTAAATTAAACCTGCTTTGGCTTAACAAAAATTCAATGCTTTCTTAAATTGAATTTTTTTTTTACTAATTTGGCTTTGAATGTAACTTTAATAGGTCCTTATGTCCACATTTAATTAATCATGTTTATCCTGGAACCAGCTGTCAGTTGTTACCTGACTCTTGCCTGGCTTTTACTTCTATAAAGCTTGTTCAAATCTATCTTACCAGAGGGAGACAAAGAGTTGTTTTAGAGATGCATGCAATCATATTTTTGGAAACAACTGCAAATAATAAATATTTCTTGCACAGCAGTTTAGGATTTATATAAGATGGACTACTGCTAAGTATGCAACATTTTAAATTGTTCCTGTACTGCTGACTCTATAATAAATTTTTGTGAAATCACTGAAAATTGTTACCTATTAAAATATGAAATATTTAGTAGAGACAACAGATAGACAACACACGAAGTTCACCAGCAACATAAAAATAATGGGAACAGCAACATTAGAGAGGAACACTTTATAATTCCTTAGAATATGCACACACAATACTGAAATTTCTTTTGAATTGTTCTTTTCACAATTAATATTATAACCCTTTTTAAATAAACCATTTAATGTAAATAAGTGGAATGAAATCTTGGTAGGGAAACTGAATGCAGATTTGATTTCCTCCATCACCACTCGCCTTATATGGTTTTCCAAGAGAACAAAAAACTTATTTGTAAACATGGATCAGAACCTGTCACTGAGCATCTGCTAAGTTAAAACCTAAACCTAATCCTCAACCATCTCCTGCTTTTTTCTGTGACAGGGATTAATTTTTGGAATTGCCTCAAGGATATTGAAAACTGATTTCTCAGAGATGAAGACAGTTTCTTGGCTCTGAAAACATATGAGCTATAAAGATAAACCACTGAGAAGATCAAAACCGTTCTCTGTTATTGAAAAATCATTTAATTGTAATTATTAGGATGCCATTTCTGCTACTGTGGGGATGTCATCTACAATAGAGCAATACTTTTTCAGTGTCTGAAAGGTAATAAGAAATAGATTACTTAGGCAATGTGCAACTTGGTTCTTAGTTGCTATGAAATATGGAATATTTTCCCCATATTTAAGCATTTTTAAAAGAAGGATTAAATTAAAATATAAATATTAAATTAAAATATTAAATATTAAATTAAATTAAAATATATTACCATTGCATTGTTTCTGGACACACTATCATTGTCTAGGGCCAACAGAAAAATTCTTAAAGCTAATGCTACTTTTATGATTATGGATAGGAGGACTAACAAAACTGGGTTGCAAAAACTCAAGACAATCACTAAATGTAGCATAAGATAAAATGTTTTCCTTTGGTACCACCTAATGGTTATCTGGATTTGTAACACTTGTTATAGGAATGATTCCAGACTTAACTATATTTAATTTCTTTCTTCCATTCAATTGTGTCCAATTCTAAGAGACTGCCTGGATAAGTCCCTGTAGTTTTCTTGGCATGAGTTCCAGAACTGGTTTGCCTTTTCTTCCTTTCTAGGACTGAGAAAATGTGACTGGCCCAAGGTCACACAGTTGGCTCTGTATCCAAGGTGGGCTAGAAATTGTGAATGGGCAAGTTGCCTTAGTGCCTTAGCCACTATACCAAATGAGCTCTCTACTATATAATTGAATCAGATGACTTTCAATTGAATCAGATGACTTTCATCAGAGGACTTGATTTATCTCACTGATAACAATGGATCCAATCAAGGTTAAAAGGGTTTTAAAAACTGTTTACACAAATGTCAAAGATTCTCAGTAATTCGGGTAGAATTGTCTGGAAGATGAATCACAACAAATTGACTTATTTTCTTGTTGATGTTTGAGATGTTTCAAGCAACTTCTTCAATCTGAACAGGAGAGGTAACGGAATATACCAGTCCTAACATTCTTAAGGGTATTTCTGTACCAACTTCAGGGTTTCTTCCCCTAAATGTGTAAAAGAAAATTCTAAGTCGCCATGTACAATTGTTTGGGAGTTAAATCATGATATTTTGAATTTTTGACATTTATATTTATGTTTACATAAATGTTCTACTTATTGAAGCATTATAGGCTAATAGATTATAGTCCTTTTTGATTTAAGAAAAAATAGTAATATTTACAATGTATAAATGGACATACTTAAAATCACTTCATAAAATCATTTTGAAAGCATATTCAAGCTGTTGGAATATCTACATTTGTTATAGTGAATATTTTTGTGTGTGTAGATGTCAGAGGAACCTGGAAATCACCCCAAATTTTAATTAATGAGTTCTACATTTTGACCTAGAAAATGTTTGAGCTACAAAATCAGTGGAAACTGCTTTGGGTGATCAGCTTATCTTCATGACTTCAATTATGATTAATTCTTTCTAACTAAAGTTTTTGTGTCTTTTAAAATATGGAGATTTCTTATTTAAAAGTTGTAGTTCAGAGCAAGTTGACACTAGAATCCAACATTAAGGTTCAAGAATCACAAATATTAGCCAGCTTTAAAAGTATAAAGTGCATATAAAACAAAAAAAGAGAAACTACCTTAATCCATTACAAGTTTGCAAATGACTGGGAAAAAAAACCAAGTAGCCAAAGTAAATTAACCAGTAAATCACAGTCAGCCAGGATACGTGAAAAGATGCAGATTGTCAGTGTTCTGAGTAATGCACCCATTGAAAGCAGATCACCAAAGCAGGTAGATTCCTTTAAGAACATGTTTATTGGATACATCATATCGGCACAACCAGTGAAAACCGACTCTGAAAGTTCCCATGGTTTTCATCTAATTAAAAGAGTAATACTTTCCCCCTCCTCACTGTCATCAGTCACATTGTTCAAAGTATATGGCTGGCAGGCTCTTCTCCTCCTTCACCTGTAACAATGACTTTGGTTTCCACAGGAAAACTTTTTATTTTGACTGTAAGCTGGACTATCTATTTCCCCTCTCTTCTTCTTTCTTTGGCTTCATGGCAACTGTGAGGCAAGACAAGATGGCTTCAGCCAGGTTTGCTCAGAGTTGACATAATTCATGTTTTCTGGTCAGTTGACAACCATATATAGTAAATCTGGATCTTATGAATTTTCAGGTACAAGTGCAATTTTTAAAAGATTAATAATGTTATACTTAAATACTTAAAATTTGGGAACCTCCCAAAGTTGTCTGAAAAATGGGTGCCTCTATTAATATTTTAACTAAATAAATACTGAAGAAAATATTACCCCAGCCTCAAAAATTTAAAATGACATAGTCCTCTCAAAACACTGGTTATGTATTCACTTTTCTTTCTTTTTTTGTCAGACATTTAACTCAGATATCTTAACTAATGACCACTATTTCTCAAATTTTTAGATTTGTATCAAAAAATCGAAGTAAATTTTAATATTGGAGCATATATAAAATTATGTGCTATAAAGAGAATATTTTAAATCTGAAAGGGAAGTATAGAAAGCTTTGTAGTAAACTAAAATGAATTAATTAATAAAATTAGCAATGAAAAAATTAATTGCCAACTTTTAGGTGAGATTACATCAAAATTGCTACCCAAATATAGGATTCATCCTCAGAGAAACTATCTGATTTAAATAAGTATCTGAAATTATTAATGAAGGATTATCTTCCAATTGTATTGTACTATACTGTACCACATAAAATTATTTCCAGGGAGTAATAACAATGGCGTATAAACCATAGACTGGTCAACAGAAAGATATACCAGATTTATAAAATGGATCAGTTCCAAATAAATGTTCATCTGCTTATCTTTTAATTGCTTCACAGCTTGTTTTATATACAAGAATTTGTTTTTTATTTAAATTACTGGTTTGCAATGTTTTTCATTTGATTTATTATAGGTCCCAAACTGAAGAGAGAGAAAATAAATGTGAAGGGCAGCAGCTTGCAGAACTGTGACAATTTTAGCTGAATCTAATCTGGGCCTGAGAGGGTTCAAACTCTTTTCCATAATGTGCAAATTTGGAGATTAATGCAGATAAAATCTAGTGCATAACTTTCATCAACATTTTCAAGGGTTAAATCAGAAATCTGGTGATTTATATTGAAAAAGCAGATCTGAAAAATAGTAACTGATTTAGATGAAACCAGAATAATTCAGCTTGAAAAATACCATTGAAAGTTTAACAAAACTCTGCAATTGAAGTGACGTATTTAAAGAAGCATCTCCACTCAGCAAGTGTTTACAATTCCTACAAATGACTTAAAACGGTAAAATCAGCATTTATATGTGAGATTCTTTCATAGCAGTTATTCTATTAGCTTAAAACTGAAGTCACTTGCTAAGTGATCAAACATTTCCATTCAGTTAAAAAGAATCCCACTGTTCTCAGATTTATAAAATTAAAAGTGGAAGGTCATATTCTGCATTTATCATGGCATTTTCTTTCAGATGAAAAGCACAGAGATTATCTGCTTTTCTGAAGAACCTCTACAAAAGGCTCAGTAGTAGTTTTTAGTAAAGCTCTGATCACCAATGCCTATACAGTGGGCACTTTAAAGGGATCTGTGAAACAGACTCAGCCTCTAAATTTGAGCACATACATTTTTATCTGTTTTTAATTATTGATGTGATTTTTTTAAATATTCAGATGTTGCTGAGATATTTTAGAATTAATGCAATAGCAAGGTTTTTTAAAAAAATATACCTGCTTTTTGGAGGCATATTTGGGTTCAGGAAAATTATTGGAACACATTTTAAGTTCATCCTATTTAGAACAATATTTTTTCCTGTGATTTTAGCATTCGTCTGTGTTTTCTTTTGCATTTAATTTTTTTAACACATACACCCACTGTAAAAGTTTTTCTTCATGATTTTTTCAAAATTCATGTCACCCAAGTTTTTTTTATTTTATATTTTATCCTATGGAAATATTGGTCTCTGCAAGTATAAGTTTCTTTCTTTCTTCTTAGACTTTTAATTCTATACGATGCATTTTTTAGTTTTATAGAATATAAAAAGGCTTTATTTACACTTAATAAATTGAGCAATTTAAAATCTGTTGTTGCTTATTCAAAAGCTCATATTCTTCCATAAGGAGTAGAATGGTTTGGTGATATATTAGCCAAATATAAATGGGGGGAAATTCAGAATTTGCTACAGGTAAATAGTTTGTATTGACAAATGTTTACAATTTGTGATGGGATATAAAAATACTGACCCACTATTTTTTTCTTTACATTAGTCATTAAGTCTTTTAATAAGCGGAAAGGAAAAGAATCCCTACTATGTAAAATAATTTTTAAAAATTTGAAAAGTAATGATAATTTGTTTTTAATTTTAATGAAAGCAAGCTTTTTCTGAATAATTTCAGAAGACATTATTCTTTTAAACTGTTTCTTTGTCTAGATGCTTATACTTGGTGACAAAGAAATTCCAGCCAAAAACTTTCCAAAACCAGTGAGAGGCATTACTATGTTATATAGCTTTATCTAATCAATGAGTAACAAGATAGAAGAGTGCTATGTGTAAGATGTTGTTTCATATATTCATTTTAATTACTTCACACTATAACTATCTCAAAATTTGCTGCAATGCAGGAGAAAATTGAGGAAAGAAACAAAGCAATAAATGGACTGTGCTACCATAATACATCTGTTTCCAGATGGGAGTCATTCAATTCAGCACATAATAAAAGTAGAGAAAGGCCTCTCCTGCAAAAGATTTGGAAAAAAATCCCAGCAATAAAGGCTAGTTGAAATAAACATCAATCCTACAAAAAAATCTGTATTATGAATACAAATAATTTGATGTATCTTCATTACACTGAGAGTTTTCAAATCCAAAATGCACACAGTAAATGAACTGCACAGGCAGTGATGCAGGGGGTAAGAGGAAACCTACCAAATAAACAGAATTCTAGCATCCCACTTCAACACCCAACCTCCTCTGTTGGATGAAAATGTGCAGCCAAAGAGTACATTAATCTTCTAATTTCAGACAATTGCAATCTTACAAAGATACTACCAGCTTAGAATAAATCAGAACAGTCACAGCAGTGAAAAAAATAGAGCATGTGATTAAGATTTTAATTTCCTTTTGTGGTGAAGGTCCATGTCTTCATTTTAACAAAAATATTTTCTTTTGCCATCAACTTTGCAGTAAGACAAAAATAATTCCATACTTAATAGAGGATCTTGGCGCAACTAGAAATATATATCAGTTTCATCACATTGTCACTTATTCCTAGTGTTGTGAATCAATAAATACTTAATAAAGATTGTTGAGAGCTTGAAGCAAAGTGCAGGGTTCTGGCCCTGCACTTCCGATTGGCCGATAATAGCGACATCGGATTGGTCCGTTCAGGAGAATCTGATTGGCTATTAATGAGCCTCTCCCATTGGTTAATGGAGCTAGCGCTCCCTGTGTTTTCATTGGTTAAATAAGTTAAGAGTTGCCTATATAAAGGGGCCCATCTTGACCATTGAGCTGAGCTGTTTCACATGTAAATAAAGAGTTGAAATTCACTGTTTCACTGGCTCGTCTCCATCCTTGCACCCATGCACATAACTTAACACTGGCAATGAGGATGGGATGTGGAGACGTCAGAGCTTACTGAACAATGAAGAACCATAACCGAGCACGTGGCTGAATGCACCAACGGCGGAACCATATCCGGCAGCGTCATACCACCCGCTCCATTCGACCCGGCACAAAAAGACTGGGACTTCCATATGGATTGCTTCCAGATGTTTTTGGAAACCAACAATTTGAAGGATGCCACTACCGGAAAGAAACGAGCGGTATTCCTAACTCATTGCGGGCCAACCGTATTCAAGATGGCCAAGGCACTAGCAAAACTGGCAGAAGTAAAGTCTATGGACTGGGACATCCTCGAACCACTGCTGAGGGCTCACTACGCACCGACCGTGCCAACGCTCGTGAGAAGGCATGAATTTTATCAGAGAAGTCAGCGGAAGGGGGAAAGTGTTGCTGATTTCATCGCGGATCTCCGGAATCTGGGAGGCCTATGCGAGTTTACCGACTTAGAAGAAGCCCTAAGAGACCGAATCGTTTTGGGATTAGATGCACCAGGCACTCAGAGTAAACTAATGGCGAAGGGCGACATAAGCCTTAAAGATGCCATAGCTGAAGCTACTGCAGCAGAAGCAACCAGGAAGTCGGCTGCCCAAATGCGCCGCACCCACGCACCGGTTCGCCAACGAGCCTGCGACATTTCACCTCAGTCAGAGGGACAGCTAGATATAGCCCACCACAAGGACCTCGAATCGTCATCAGAAAGCGACGAGGAAGAGGTCCACCGACTTCGGTCTGAACGGGACCAACGCCAGAAATCGCAGTACCAATGCGCCGGGTGTGGAGCAAGCCACCCCCAGTCAGAATGCAAATTCCTCGACGCGCTCTGCCATGTGTGCGGGAAAAGAGGCCATATTGGATGGGTCTGTAGAAGCAAGCCAGGACCCAGCCAGCCCTCAAGGGGGGCTAACTATCGCCAACCGACAGGAAGTCGTTCCGTGAAGCAAGAACCCGTGAACCACCAATGGAACAACCACTCCTACAGAAACAAAACCCTAAACCACCCAACGAAGCGAGAAGAGGCTCACCAAACGAACACGATCGGTCACGCCTCATCTCTTGACGCCAAAAAGATCCGAGTGAAAGTGGCCATTGAAAACCAGCCCTGCCTGATGGAAGTCGATTCAGGATTGTCCCTCTCAATGGTTTCCTGGAAGACCCTCAAGCAGCTCATCCCCACTATCCGTAGGCAAGACCTCAGATTCCAAAGGCTCATACTCAAGGACTATCAAAGAAATCGAATCCTGGTCATTGGATCCAGCCGAGTACGGGTATCGTTTAAGAACCGTACAGCATTTCTACCCCTGACTGTAATCGACAAGGATCGGCCTAGTTTGTTAGGCCTCCAATGGTTTGCTCTGCTTGGAATTGAAGTAGCCGGCATTCACTGAACCTACAGCAGCGATTGGGAAGAAGACCTCATCCACGAATTCCAGTACGTCTTCACAGAAAAATTAGGCGAGTACAAGGGGACCCTGATATCATTTAACCTCAATCCTGAAATAGCTCCCATCCGCCTTAAGCCTCGTCGAGTCCCATTTGCCCTTAAACCAAAGATTGACGAGCAGCTTGATAAATTAATAGCTCAGGGTGTATTAGAACCAACCAATCACTCTCCCTGGGAAACCCCAATCATAACACCCATCAAGCCGGATGGATCGATAAGAATTTGTGGGGACTACCGAGCCACCCTGAACCACACCCTTCAACAAAACGCTTACCCGGTACTGGTGGTGCAACACCTCCTCCATTCCCTGGGGGCGGAAAAGTCTTCGCTAAACTAGACAGCCCAGGCATACCAACAACTGCCTGTTGACAAAAAAACGGCAGAGGCCCAAACAATTGTTACACACAGAGGTGCGTTTAAATGTAACCAACTCCAGTTCGGAGTGAGCATAGCACCGGGAATCTTTCAAAGCTTGATGGAAAGGCTATTACAAGGGATAAAAGGCGTCCCATATTTTGATGATGTGTTAATCGCAGCCCCAACTCAGAAAATACTAAAGGAACGCCTGAGGTTGGTTCTCCAGAGATTTAAAGACTCAGGTCTCAAAGTTAAAAAAAACAAGTGTTATTTATGTATGGATCGTGTAGAATTTTTGGGATATTTAATTGATAGTCAAGGCATTCACCCCACTGATAACAAACTCAGGGAAATCAAGAACGCCCCAAAACCCCGGAACAAGGCCGACTTCCAGGCTTTTCTGGGACTTATCAATTTTTATAATGTTTTCCTGCCTTACAAAGCAACCGTAGCTGAACCCCTACATTGTTTATTGGACAAAAAAGCAACCTGGGTATGGGGACACAGAGAAGAACAGGCGTTTCGACATGTAAAAAATTTATTGACTTCTGATGCTGTTCTGATGCAGTATAACGAGACTTTGCCTTTAACGATCACGTGTGATGCATCCCCATTCGGAGTGGGAGCCATTTTAAGCCATGTTTTGCCAAACGGTAATGAAGCCCCTGTTGCCTATTTCTCAAAGATGTTATCAAAAGCAGAATGCAATTACAGTCAAATTGATAAGGAGGCCCTTGCTATAGTATCCGCGGTTAAGAGATTTCATGAATATGTGTATGGCCGAGCCTTTACCAAAGTGACTGAGCACAAACCTTTGCTGGGAATAATAGTGGGAGATAGGCCAAGACCGCATATATTATCTCCCAGAATGACCCGCTGGTCAGAATTCTTGGCAGCATACAATTACAACTTGCAACATCGCCCAGGGAAGGCCATTCCCCATGCCGACGCATTGAGCCGTGCACTTCTTCCAGAGACCATTGATGACCCCGCTCCAGTGGTTACAACACTGCAGATCGAGACACTTCGAACACCGCCATTAACGGCACGAGATATCGCGATGGAAACAAAACGCAACCCCATTTTAGCACGAGTCCTCAGTTGGGTCAAGCGGGGATGGTCGTTGGACCAAATATCTGACGACTACGCCCCATTCAAAAATCGGCAAACGGAACTATTTTCTCAAAAGGGCTGCATTATCTGGGGTGATAGAGTTGTCGTCCCAGAGCGGTTGCGACCAGCGATACTAAGGACCTTGCATGATGGCCACCCCGGCATCGTGCATATGAAAGCCCTCGCACGAAGCTACGCATGGTGGCCGGGTATTGACAAGCAGATAGAGACAGGGGTAAAAGCCTGCCACAAATGCCAGGAAGTAAGCAACGCCTCGCCGAAAGCAACCCCAACTGAATGGGAAACACCGAGGGGACCATGGTCCCGTATTCATCTGGACTTTGCGGGTCTTACCAAGGGACACACATTCTTATTAACAGTGGATGCCTACTCGAACTGGCTTGAAATCCATGAAATGAGGAATACAACAACCAAATCAGTCATCAGGAAACTAGACAGACTCTTTGCGACACACGGATTACCAGACGTTCTAGTATCCGACAATGGGCCTCAATTTACCGCGCTGTCCTTCGAACACTACCTGGTGGACCACGGTATTCGACATGCGCTAACTTCGCCGGCACATCCTGCGGCCAACGGAAGGGCCGAGCGCATGGTACAATTCGTCAAGAAAACCTTGCATAAAATGGACTATGGCGATATAGAAGACAAGATTAACCGGATACTCCTTTTACAACATATCACTCCGCACAGCGTCACCAATAAAACTCCCGCCGAGTTATTAATGGGACGGAAGCTCCGCTCCTACCTCGACCGTCTACATCCATCATATGAACCTGAAAAACCACACGGTTCCAGCGGGAAATATCACAATTTCCAGGTAGGCGATTTGGTTTTCGCTAGGAACTTTTCGGGCGATCCGTTGTGGGTCGAAGCAACTATAGTACAAGTAACCGGCCCTAGATTGTACCGCGTGAAATGTCACAACAATAGAATATGGAAGCGCCATATTGATCAGCTGTGTTCAAGGCTACAGTCGGGGATCTCCGAGCCCCCTGATTTCCAAACCGAGGGGGGAGGAGATAGCGAGGAAGCTGAATTTGAAGCGGCAGAAAGTTTAAGTGGTAGTAATGACCGCTCAGAGGCAGCACGTGATGGATCCAGAATGGGGGTGGCCTCACCTCAAAGAGATGCCGAGAGCAGTAGCGACGATGAAAATTCAAATGCGGAACGGGAGGCAACCTCTTCACCAGATAATGTCCTACCCCAACAAGACTGTAGCCAAATACCGGGAGGACAACGAAAATCTAATAGACAATCAAAACAACCTGCCTACCTCAAAGACTACATGACCGCACCCCTTAAACGGAACCCTGGGGGAAGGGGTGTTGTGAATCAATAAATACTTAATAAAGATTATTAAGAGCTTGAAGCAAAGTGCGGGGTTCTGGCCCTGCACTTCCGATTGGCCGATAATAGTGACATCGGATTGGTCCTTTCAGGAGAATCTGATTGGCTTTTCCCACACACATGGCAGAGTGCGTCGAGGAATTTGCAGTCTGATCGGGGGTGGTTTGCCCCAAAACCAGCACATTGGTACTGCAATTTCTGGCGTTGGTCTCGTTCAGACCGGAGCTGGTTGACCTCTTCTTCATCGCTTTCTGATGACGATTCGAGGTCCTCATGGTGGGCTGTCGTTGCCGGTTCTTCTAGGTGAGGTGAAACTTCGCTGGCAAGTTGGCGAAGTGGAGCGTGGGTGCGGCACATTTGGGCAGCCGACTTCCTGGTTGCTTCTGCTGCAGTAGCGTCAGCAATGGCATCTGTAAGGCTAATGTAGCATTTTGCCATCAGCTTACTCTGCACTCCTGGAGCATCTAATCCCAGAATTATTCTGTCTCTCAGGGCTTCTTCAAGGTCGGCAAATCCGCATAGGCCTCCTAGAATCCGGAGATCCACTATGAAATCTGCAACGCTTTCGCCCTTCCGCTGATCTCTCTGGTAAAATTCATGCCTTCTCACGAGCGTTGGTATGGTCGGTGCATAGTGGGCCCTTAGCAGGAGTTCGAGGACGTCCCAGTCGATGGACTTCACTTCTGCCGGTTTCACTAGTGCTTTGGCCATCTTGAATACGGTTGGCCCGCAATGAGTTAGGAATACCTCCCATTTCTTTCCGGTAGTGGCATCCTTCAAATTGTTGGTCTCCAGAAACATCTGGAAGCGATCCATATATGAGTCCCAGTCTTCTTGTGCTGGGTCGAATGGAGCGAGTGGTATGACGCTGCCGGACATGGTTCCGCCGTTGGTGCGTTTCAGCCACGTGCTCTGTTTTCACTTTTGTATTGTTCAGTCAGCTCTGACGTCTCCACATCCCATCCTCATCGCCAGTGTTAAGTTCTGTGCGTGGCGCAAGAAGTGGAGACGAGTCGACGAACAGTGAACTTCAACTCTTTATTTAACATGGTGCAACAGCTCTCTGAACGGCTACAACAGCCCCCTTTATATAGGAAAGCTCTTGGGTATTTAGCCAATGAGAACACAGGAACACAGCTCTTTTAACCAATGAGAAGGGCTCGTTAATAGCCAATAAGATTCTCCTGAACGGAGCAATCCGATATCGCTATTATCGGCCAATCAGAAGTGCAGGGCCAGAACCCTGCACTTTGCTTTAAGGTTTCAACAAACTTTATTCAAGCACTTTTATTAATTCACAACAACATTGGCACAGCCTCTTCAAGCACAACCCTACAAGGATTGCTGTGCCATTGCAAGTACCGGAACCACTGCGAGTTTGGATACACTCACAGCAGGATGTCAGCTGCACCAGTGTGATGAAGCTCACAGAGGTGCTGCCATTCATGAGTGCAATGCCACAGCAAGCCTTGCAGAGTCCTGCTCCAAGAGGAATGGATAACAGGAAGAAAATTCCCCTCCCCATTTTCCTGCTTTTCATGAAAATGGCTTCACTCGGAGTCTTCAGTGTCTTCCAGGATTGCAACGCTGAAGGCTCCATTCTGAACCTTCAGCGTTGCAATCCTGGAATACGCTGAAGGCTCAAAATATCTCTGCTTCAATGAAGAATGACTTTTACCCCTCTCTGCAGCCAAACAGTTGCCACCCCTTCCGCACCACCAGTCATGCTGGGCATGCCTATCCCCTGGACTTATTTTCAGGGTAAGGGTAATATTAGGCCCACCCCCCAAAATTTAGGATTAGTATATTATTAGGGTGGGTCGTGTTTTCTGAGAATCACAGAAGCTGTCCAGAGCCTTTGCTTGAAGCCATGGAGCAAAGAATAACACGCTTATCTCTTAAAGGATTTCTGCTACTAGGAATGCCCTTCTCTAAGTTTCTTCAAGCATCTCTTGTTTGATGAGTGGGATATATACACTTTTCCCATACTGTACCGAACGTAGTATTTTTTGAGTTTAGACAACCGTTTAATAATATGTATTTTGCTATTCCATAACCTACCGTGAAAAACCAGAGGTGTGGTTTATTCAATAAAGTATGATTAAATAATTTATCATAACACATAAAGCTAATATTGTGCCAACAATAACAACAATATGGCAACCACACTTTGCCATAAAATTATGGCACATTATGATAAACACTAATGGGCAAGATATTCAAGAAGGCTGTATTGTTTGACACGCTCTATAAAATGGTTTGTGGCTTTTTTTATTGTTGAATTTGACTTTTTTCTTATTGCAGTCCTCTAAGAAATTCAGGCTCTTTCTGAAATCATGTTTTCCTGATATGCTTCCCAGGCCAGCTCATGAAATTAAGCACTTTCCTTATTAAATAATTAACTGGGTAGTGAGATATGACTCATCTTGGCAAAAGGTCAACAGAAAAATAGATCTGACTTCTCAAATGCCATTTCAAATCTAAATTGAATACAACAAAACAAAACAAAGAATCTACTTCATTATAATCTGGAATTAGGTTTATAATATGAAGTTTAAGTGCAGCCATGCCATTAAAGTTATCCCCAGAATTGTATTATTTCAATCAGCTCTTATATACCATAAATATTTTTTAAATTCTTTTATACAGTACTATTACACAAAGAGAGATATAGCAGACACAGTTCTCTCAGGAAGAAGATGAGGTCATATAAGGGTATCCATCCAAGTAACAAAAGTACAAAGGAAGTGCCAATTGTCCAAGTGCCAATAACATCTTATGTGGCAATCTTTCCAATTCACTTTGTTTTAGGGAAAGCATCAATCTCACAACTACCCGCTTCTAACAAAATGTCAAAATGTGAACTGGGTAACAATGTAATCCTTGACAAAACTTTTGAGGGATTAGAAAAAAAATACCTTCAGGATGACTTTTTCTATAGAATTTCAGCAAAAAGAATATTAGTGGAAGAAAGGAAGCACAATACGCTCTATGCATGAACCCACAAGGATAAACCATTTTAATAAATATATAATTTTTTTCAATTAAAAGCTACCATATATACTAGAGCACAAGTCGACCCGAATATAAGCCAAGGCACTAATTTAACCACAAAAAACTGGGAAAACTTATTGACTTGAGTATAAGCCGAAGGTGGGAAATGCAGCAGTTACTGGTAAATTTCAAAAATAAAAATAGATACCAATAAAAACTTTCACTAGGACAGTTGAGAATAAGTTCACAATTTCCTCTTTGAAAGAGACCAGTAAATAGGGAACAAGAAGATGAAGAAAAAGAAGTGTGTTTTTTCACACTTTTCACACTGCAGTGAACAAAAATGGCATCATAGGAACAGGCTTATTCTCAGTCCAAAGGTTTGTTTCTGATTTCTTCCCTGATTTAAGGGAAATTTGGGAAACGATCTCACTATCATGAAAGGTTTAATTGATTCACTAACCCAAAAGATGATGATTATGACAGTGGGAGGCAGGAGTCACTCTCTCCCTTGCAAGAAAAAAACAAGAGCCGTTCTTATGATCTCTCCCTCTCTCTTTCTCTCCCCGTAATACAGTCAAGCCCTTTCCAGCACGCGCGATCTGCCTTCGCCACTTTGCACCTTGCAAATGCAAAATCCTGGGGTTTTTGCATTTGCAAGGTGCAAAGCGGCGGGGGCGGATCCCGCATGCTGGAAAGGGCTTGACTGTATTACGGGGAGAGAGAGAGAGAGGGAGAGATCATAAAAACGGCTCTTGCTTTTTTCTTGCAAGGGAGAGAGTGACTCCTGCCTCCCTCTGTCATCAACATCTTCTTCTTTTGGGTTAGTGAATCAATTAATTCAGGAAATGATCTCACTATCAGAAAACAACGCGAGCCACCACCACCACCTCCTCCTCCCCCTCCTCCCGAGTGGACTGAAAGCAGCTGGAGCTGAGGAAACGAAGCTGAGTGGAGCCGAAGCAACCTCGGCTCGCGTTGTTTTCTCAGCCTAGAGAAAGGGGAAGGGGGCTCATCTGGACCAAGGGTGAGTCTCCCCCTCAGTTTCCCCTGAAGGATCTTCCGTTGCTTTTGCCTTCTCCCTACATCTTCCCTCTGTTAAAATCCCTCCCCCCCACACACTTATTTTCGGTTGGATAGATTTCGTGTCTGAGCATTCACACATGGCAGTGGGTCTTCCCCCCCTCCTAAAAACAGTTAAAAAAAGAAAAAACAATATATCCTCAAGCAAGAACTTTTCTGCTTCCGATTACCCCCATGCTTAAAAGTTGCAAAGGAAACACGGAAGCAGGGAAGCGGCTGCCCAGCTTCGAAGCTCCACACCATTTTTTTTTTCAGAGGGGAATCTGACTCGAGTATAAGCCGAGGGGGTTTTTTTCAGCACAAAAAATGTGTTGAAAAACTCGGCTTATACTGAAGTATATACGGTATGTTTGCACAATGTGTAATGCTTTGTCTTGATGTTTTGTGTTGACAAAAGTCTGGTTGCTGCCATCTTTTGGTCAATGATTTGGTACATGATTTCCACAATCATAATTTAAACCCTCAGTTTTCAGTATTTATTTCATTTATATAGCTGCCCATCTCAGCAAATGACTCTGGGCAACTCACAACTGAAGTGTGCTTTATCACAACTAAATGGCAGTATAATTGATGTGTTTCTTTTTATTAATACAATAACACTTTCTTGAGGATAGTAACAGATGGGCGGGGAACTTGAGATTTGCTAATTATGAAGATTTCTGTTACATCATCACCTATACATTTATATCATTTTCTTCTCCTTTCCTGAAAAGTCTAAACGTGAGTGCATCCTTTTGTCTGTAGGAGCCCCTCATTATTTTTGGTAGGGAATTCCTCCAGTGACCAGTGAATAAATAATCATTGCAATGAGCCTTAATTATTGGGGTTTTGGGTCCTATGTTTGATTCCACGGGACCTTTTTATAAATTTGTTGCTGCTTCTGCTAACTTTTTACATTATAGAGTAAGCTGAGGAATTCAAAAATGTTATTTCAAGCATGGGTGGCATACCACAGTCTATATGGCACCCTGCATCTCTCCACTTACATTTTCATACCCTTCCTCTATCTAAAACCTGAAGATTGCACTGCATTAATGGAATGACCTAGCCATGCTTTAATAGTTTAATCAAACTCGCTCCCCCCCCCCATTCTTCAAAAGGTACAGAGTAGACATATTGAGCCTCAGAGAAATTATTTTACAATTCAAACCCCTTTATCAATAGGGATTAGAACTGGCAAAATGTCAATTCTAATCACAGCAATATTTTATAACTGTCCATAAACCCTGTGATCCTTAGCTTTTGAAAAGGAATTTCCCATCAAAAATTTGTACACGTTTATGGTAGGATATAAAGGTAATCCCCAAATAAATGGAATTAAAAATTAAAAATACTATTTTAAATTGTAAAGACGACAAATAGTTTACTGATCATAATTAAAAGAGTATAGGGAAATAAGAATGTTATACTCACAGTTACATTTAATTTATTGTATATTTTGGTCTATTAGCATCCAAAAAGATAGTAAATGCATAGGATCATAAATGAAATAGACATACAATAGACACAAAAACATTTTCTTAATTTGGTTTTCAATATTATTAGCCCATCAAAGCATGCCAGGCCAAGAAGCAAGCATGGCAGGATTTTGGAAATGCTCTTTATTGTATAAGATAGAACTTTGAAAGAAGTTCAAGTCTTTATAGTCAAGTGATCTAATTCTGGTGCCTGGTAATGTATTTATGATGGTTGCAGCATTCAGGGGTTGTAATGGGTATTGACACCCCAACCAGTTTCTGACAAGCAAAGTCAATGAGCAAAGCCGGATTCACTTGCTGACCATGTGATACATTTAACAACTACAGCTTAAAAACCATAGCAAAAACAAAAAGATTGTAAAATCAAGCATGACTCAATTAACATACATTTCCCAATTGTGGTTGTAAGTCAAGGACTACTGTAGTGAACAATTAAAGTGGGAGATTTCCCACACACACGTTACACTTTCTCAAGACTGACTAATCTTTTCTCAAAGCACACGGCTTAATGGTTACTCATTCCTTTCCATGGTCAGCTCTACAGGCCTTTACACTAGTTTTCTTATATTCTTGTTCTTAGTGCTTTGATCTCATTCAATAAGCTCAATTAGCTTTGGAAAACACTTTAATTTTAAATAGGCCATAGCAGTACCCTTAAATTGGTTAATTAGCACAACTATGTTTTTAGATGGCAGCTAATGTAGGACTGGATGGATCTTTCTTCCCTACCAATTGAGAAAAACAGGACAGTCATGGCAGGATAAGGAAGGAGAATAAAACAGCAGCAATGGAAGATTTTTAGGACTCCATTTACTTTTTCTTATTGTGGCTATCAGCTATTAATGTACTCCTGCATAATCAGCATTTATGCAAAAAACTCTTCAAGCAATTCCTTGTGGTAGCAAACATCAAGAATCTAAGCTTTATGTTATTGGGCATTTTATTACTGAGAAAAAAGTAGATACAGTTTCTAAGAAAAGATCTACAGAAGTTTCTACTGTATGGCTGGTGTCACATCCAATGCAGAAGAGGAAAGTTTATAGCAGTAGCAATAGCACTTAGACTTATATACTGCTTTACAGTGCTTTACAGCCCTCTTTAAGCAGTTTACAGAGTCAGCATATTGCACCCAACAATGTGGGTCCTCATTTTACCGACCTTGGAAGGCTGAGTCAATCTTGGATTGAATTGCTGGCAGTCAGCAGAATTAGCCTGCAATACTGCATTGTACTCACTGTGCCACCTTATATTTAGGACCAGTTTGATTTCCAACCTGCCAGTGCAGGAAATCTATGTTTTTATTTATCATTTTGAATACAGAGGTAAAAGCATATTTTGAAATTTTGCTATGCTGAATGTTGCTGTTAGCACCACGTTAATATACCGTAATTATTCTTCTGAAATAGGAATGCAGAACCAAGCTGGCTAAGCATTCCATGAGTTCATCCCATCTGGACGGCATCAGTTTGGGGAAGAGTTGCCAACAGCACTTCACAATTTATTATTTAAATGCCCTTCAGGATATTCAGAAAGCAGAGCCAGGTTTCACAGGAAAGCAGGAAATACTTTGGGTATATTAGCGTATCTCTCAGAAAAATAAACCTTGAATTCTCCCAACCCTATATTTCTATCCTAGTCTCCGAGTAACTCGTAGTTGTGTGTATTTTTATTCATTTTATTTTAGGTTATTAATCAATTTCAGTATTAATTGGTTTTGAAACAATTTTCCAGAAAGGCTTTTGTAAATCTTTTCAGCTGTTGTATTGTAGGTTTTTTCCCCCAAAAGATCTTCCACCATTTAAAAAGCAGTGAATGAATATTAAGAAGTAATATATTATCCTAAAATGCCTCCAGGAAAGTTTTGTACTTTCTAAAAGCTAATGAATTATGGATTTTGAATAATTAAAGTTTTCTGTCAAAAAGATACCATCATTAAAGAAAAAATGGATTTTAAATAATTAAAGTTACTGCCAAAAAGATATTGCCGTTATAGAAAAACGTGTGGACATTTTTGAAAAAAAAGCTGTCCTCGTCTGGAGCTTTAGAACATATATTGTAAGCCTAAGCAAGAAAGATAGGTTAGCAATTGTTGTTTAACTTAGCAGAAAAACTCATCCAGGCTTAATTTTAATTTATTTAATGATAAGACTTCTATTGTCTTCTTTTCAAACTAAAGAACAGAGACAGAACTGAGACTTCAGATTCAGTGAAGAATAAAATGAAAGTTCAGTAAATGCAATCATAGAACAATATCCCCTTGTATGGTTTGTTTGGACTCTGGTTTATCCAGAGAAATTGGGAAGATTTTTGTCATAGGAAATAAGATAACAAATATGAATGATTAAGCATTGAGTCATGGAATAATCTTAATTCTATTAGAGCACCTACTTTCCACGCAAAAAGTGTAGACTCCAATTGTCAACTTCTCTAGAAAAGACTGGAAAAGGTTATCTGAGACTCTGAAAAAAAGCATTGTCTGACAATACACTACAAAGCTGATTTCACCTAGCTTCACTGTGCCATGTAATTAAAGTGTTGGCAGCAAATCCCCAGAAATTTAAATTTAAATGATGTGTTGTTGCAAAAATGCATATGCAGTGCATTCAAAAAGTATTCAGACCCACTTTACTTTTGTCAGTTTTGTTATGCTACAGCCTGATTCTATAGTTGTTGAAATTCACTTTTTTCTCATTAATCTGCATTCTGTAGGGCACAGTGACAAAGTGAAAACAAAACTTTAGAAATGTTGTAAATTTATGAAATGCATTGCACCGCTTCAGTGTATCCACAAAGTGAAATTCTGTATCTGAATTGAACTAATAAGAGGGAAGGAGTGCCCCAGCCTCTTTCTTCTGATGCCAGATTGACAAAGGGTTTATCCACTAGTCAAGTAAACTCCTCCTCCAAAACTTAGAGGTTACAGTATTAGATGTATTAGAAGAGAAGTAAATAAATGAAATGACATATCACATGAAACTGGATATAGAGTTAAGGGTTCACTGAGGGGCAAAGGATCTTTCTCTTGTCGGTTATTAATTTGTGTTTATTAAGCCCAATCAAACCTAGAAAAGGGCTTTGGTCAAATCAACACAGCAGCAATAGTCAAAGCAATGTTAAGCATAACCTAAGCCCAAAACAAGAAGTTATACATAAAATTCTCAAACAACTTCCTGAATCACATAAGAAGGTTGATAAAGTATAATCAATGTTTTGTTACTTTAGTCTGTCAAAATAAAAGTAACTTTAAACTTCAGTGAAGTTGTTTCTTGTTCTGTTGTCCATCCAGGGCTGAAATGGGCTTGTTCCCACTGGGCTGTCCTTTTTGCAAAAGGATGATGATTAGGATGAGAGAACAGCCTACTCGGGTTGCCTTGTCTGGGCATGCATGTCCAGGAGAAGCACCATCCTGGAAGATGAAAAGCATCTTGATCCTGGCTGGATTGCTTTGGTTGGTGAACTGAAACAGGGCTATGTTAGGGCTATGGAAAGAGCTTCTGTTTGAATGCAAAGGCCATTAACGAAAAGCTCGGGCGAATGGCATTAATCCACTGCAAGCAGGCTAAGGAAAGCTGCTCATATTGAGGCAGAGTATAACTGGATACAACCCCTTAAATTTGCTTGCAATTCCCCAGAAAAATCATATTCCCAGTTTCAGATATTCTGGACTAATAAAAATAGCATGTGATGCTAACTTAATTGGCTGAAATCCTGTAAGTCTTTTAGTTACAAAATAAAAGTGTCCTTACACTGGAATAACTCCTTACATTACAGTATCATCTTAGAGCTGAGTTTTACCTGGGTACCATCTTTAGCAAAAAAATAAAACAATATAAATCAAGGTTCTGGGTTTACTGCTCTTTTCTAAACAGAATGCATTCTTAAATCAAAGGGTTAAGGCACATTAACCCTACATTAAAGCATGATCTTCACGGAAGCCCTGGGGAAATTCTCTTGTTGTTATATAGTAAAGGTAAAGGTTCCCCTCGCACATATGTGCTAGTCATTTCTGGATCTGGGGGCAATGGTCATCTCCATTACAAAGCCAAAGAGCCAGCACTGTCCCAAGACGTCTCTGTGGTCATGTGGCTGGCATGACTAAACAGCGAAGGTGAACGGAACACTGTTCCCTTCCCACCGAAGTGCTCCCTATTTTTCTACTTGCATTTTTACCTGCTTTTGAACTGCTAGGTTGGTAGAAGCAGGGACAAGTAATGGGAGATCACTCCGTTACATTGTGCTAGGGATTCGAACTGCCGAGCTGCCAACCTTTCTGATCAACATCTTAGCTACTGAGCCACCACATCCCCTCCGTTCAGTGGTGGGATTCAAATGTTTTTGTTACCGGTTCTGTGGGTGTGGCTTGGTGGACGTGGCAGGGGAAGGATACTGTAAAATCTCCAGGCAGAGGTGGTATTTGCTGGTTCACCGAACTACTCAACATTTCCACTACAGGTTCTCCAGAATACCACCTCTGCTGATTACCACCTCTGCCTCTGTTGCTATATAATCATTTTTTTAAAAAATTCACAGCTACCCAAGTAGATACCGATTTTATTATTCTCTACAAGCCACCATCCTTGGCATGCCTTTATATTGAAGGGAAAGAAAAAAAACACTTCAGAGTCCCATACAGTGACTCATGTAACAGCTCATTTGCCAGACCTTATTACAGCAAGATAATGCACTAATTAATCATGTTGTATTTGGTACAGATTGCAGGTTTCTAACATCTGAGAACGGACTCCCTTGTTAAAATCAGCAATGATGTAGGAGATTTTTCATAAACCTAAGGATAGTTTTGTACCAGGGAAGGTGCCTCCCCCTGATGCAGGGTGGTGAACAAACCATCTTCCAGAGCACAGCCAAAAAAACTATTTAACCAATGTTCCATAAATCACAACTGATGGATCTCTTATTTCTCCTTCCTCTCTGCCTCAGTAATCAAGGTTAGAAAAACCTGGTGGTTAAACATGACATTTCTGATGTATTACATTTTGAAAAAGAAATAAGGTTTTCCTGGCATCATGTCAGCTGCCAGTCAGAGTATACCAAGAAATATTGGCACTAGGGAAACTAGGCTCAAGATAGCAAATTAAGATGACATGAAATATTCAAATATTACTGTCTCAGAATAATCAGGTACTATTCATCTATTTTAATAACCAGTAGGGCTTTTTGTTTTTGTACAGTAATTTGGTGTAAAAGTTATGTGTATATTATACAAATGTGACAAATGCATGCTTAAGAATGTAATATTGGCAAACCTTGATCAAACAATATTGCTCAACATCCTACTTCCACAATGGCTGGTATCCCTGTTATAGATTCTACTCACCAGCCAGCATCTAATGGCTTATATTGACTCTGTGAACATAGAGACCATATTAGAGCAGTCATCCTAACTGGCATTATTAAATAGTTTTATTAAATAGTTTTGCCTTCATTCTTTTAGCTATCATAAAGAACCTTGTACTTTTTTTGATATGCTGAAATTTCAAGCCTCTGAACCAAACTCTTCACCCAACAAAGTAATTTCAGTAGCTACTGTTAGGGATAACATTGTTTTACCCTAACTGGTTTAGGTAAATAATAATATGTAATCATAGTTTGTAAGTTAAAGTGTCTGCAACTTTAACTGTGGGACAGTAATTAAGGGAGTGGTTGTGAAAGCACTTTAAAAGAAGCAAGACGGCAGCTTGCTCTCTCTCTGGCTTTGATGATCCCTGATTACTGCAAAGAAAAACAACACTGCATTGCTCGAACGGGAGAGAAAACAAAGGACTGGCTTGTAAGTGTATTGACATAGGGTATTCAACACGGACTTTGCTAACTGAATATCCCTGAATGGACTGACTAAATGATACATGACTATTGGACTGTTATTTTGACTATGCTATGAACTCATAATGGAATAAACTATATATTTGATAGCACAAGCCTATCTGTCATTTTTACTGTATGTTAATAAACATACAAGCTTAGCTCACTCATTTATCTGTGTGCCTATCTGACTAAGCTGCACATTCTGTTTAGCTTGTCTCCCTAACCCTGGTTGGGGAAACCAGGCTTAACACTGGTTATGGGCCCAGAGGCTGCAAAGTCAGTTTAACTAGGATAAAACAGATTTATGTAAAAGTGAGAGTTTGTGTTGTTATACATTACAGTAAACAGACAGCTGTGTTTTATTAATTATAGTTTTATATCCATATAAGAAAAACATGGCACAAGTCAATATACAAAGTTTGTCCCTTATATCCAAGTTGGATGGAACAAACTATGTATCATGGTCTATGAAATGTAGTCTGCTTCTACGAAGAGAAGGTTTGTGGAACATAATTGAAAATCCACCAAACGTAGAAGAATGGGATCCAGAGGATAAGGAAGATAAATTAAAGATAGAAGAATTTATGCATAAAAATGAACAAGCAATTTGCATTATTGCTTTAACCATAACTGATAAACAACTTGTTTATATCCACGGAGAGAAATTAGCTGTTGGGTGTTGGCAGAAGCTGAAGAGGATTTATGTTCGAGATAATGTTGGTGCTCACATAAATCTAACACGGAAACTTTTCAGTACACATCTCCATAAGAATGGTGATATGCTGAGTCATTTGAAAACTATGCAAAGCATTTTTCAAGAACTGCACGAGAAAGAGCTTATTTTCTCTGAACTACACCAAGTCTATATAATTCTATCTTCCCTTGATGAAAGCTATGATAACTACGTAACTTCCCTTGAAATATTGCCAAAGGAAAGCCTAACTTTAACTGATATAACTGGCAGATTGATTGAAGAGGCCAGAAGAAGGTTTGAAAGAGACGAGTTAAGGAGGCAGCAACCTCAAAAAGAAGATAACGAAACTCCTACTGCATACGCAATTAAAAAGTGTTTTAATTGTGGAGGAAGAGGACATTTGGCAAGATTTTGTAAAAAGGCAAAATACCAGAACGCTGGCCAGAATACTAAAAGTCATCAAAAGATAAATAAAAATTTAGAGTTAGCCATGTATACTAACGGAGCTGTAAAAAATAATTTATGGGTGGTTGACAGTGGAGCATCTCATTGTATAACTAATGATAAGAAACATTTTATTAAAATGTCCAAGAGTACACAGCAGATATCGTTAGCCAATGGCTGGAAATTGAAAGCTAAAGGTCAAGGTATAGCATATTGTTCTTTTATAAAAGAGAATGTAAAAATGTTATATGTACCACAACTTAAGTTTAATTTAATTTCAGTTAGAATTTTGGTTAAACTAGGATATGTAGTTACATTTAAAGGAGATAACTGCATAATTGAGAAAGAAAATAAGAAAATTACTGCATCTTTAAGAGGTGAATTATATGTGTTAAATGATGATGGTTTAAAAGTGGCTAACACAGTTTATGAAAATAAGAAACCTCATGATGAATGTATTCACTTGTTACATCGAAGGCTAGGGCATTTAAATTTTAAAATGCTTAAGAAAACTGTTGAATTATCTAAGGGAATAAGTTTGAAACCTTGTCATAAGTATTTGCAATGTAATGCCTGTAATCAAAGTAAGGCCAGGGTTACACCGGCTAATAGAGTTGATGGATTTACTACCAAAGAGCCTTTAGAAATAGTATTTGCAGATTTAATAGGTCCTAAAAAACCAAGTGTAGGAGGAGCTCGTTACATACTAAGTATAATGGACCATTATTCTAGATATGGGTTTTGCTATTTAATGAAGAGAAAAACTGAAACGTATCAAAATCTCTTTAATTGGATTAAATTTGCAGAAAGGAAAACTAAAAAGAAATTAGTAACTCTTATAACAAATAATGGTACAGAATTTACAAATAATAAATTCCAGAACAGACTAAGAATGTTAGGTATTCAACATAAAAAGTCTGCACCATATAGGCCACAACATAATGCCTTTATAGAGAGAAGAGGCCAAACATTACAATCAATGACACGATCTATGATGTCTGATTCAGGATTACCTGACAATTTATGGGGAGAAGCAATAATGTGTGGTAATCATATATTAAATAATGTTGTTAATTCAACAACAGGTGAATTACCATTCACATTGTGGCATGGTACAAAACCTGATTTAAGTTACATGCACACATTTGGAACACCAGCATGGGTGCATATCCCTTCACAACTTAGACAAAAAGGACAACATAGAGCTAAAAGATTATATTTTGTAGGATATACATCTAATCATAGATCTTATAGATTCTGGGAACTAGGTACATCTAGAGTTTACACCAGTGCTAGTGCAAAATTCCTAGAACATGTAGGATGGAATAGATTAGAGCAAGATTTAAATAATGAAGTAATTATTGAACCCTACAAAAGGCAGAAAGATCAGAATAGTTATAAGAAGAGTCAAATTAAAGAAGAAGTCCACGAAGAGCAAATAGGACCAGAACAAGAGGAAACAATTGATCAGGAAGAGTTAGATAATCAAGAAGAGTTAATAAATGAAAGTCCACCTGTAAGTCCTGTAATACCTAGACGTACTACACGTGTAACTAGACCACCTGATAGGTATCAAGCAAGTATAGTTTGCCAAGTAACTAAAGTTCCAACTAGTATAGATGAACTTAGGATGTATCCTGCTAAGGATCAGGAGAATTGGCAAAAGGCAATGGAAAAAGAACTAAATTCATTAAAGGTAATGAAAGTTTATGAAGATGCTAAATTACCTCCAGGAGAAAAATCCATTGGGTGCAAATGGATATTTAAAGTAAAAACTGGAAATGATGGGACTGTTACCCATAAGGCTAGGTTAGTAGCTCAAGGATTTAATCAAACTGCATCTGATTACGATGAAGTTTTTGCACCAAGTCTTAAAGCAACATCTTTAAGAGCAGCATTAGTGTGGGCAGCTAAGAAAAACTATGTCATTAACCATTTAGATGTAGAAACTGCTTATCTACATGCACCATTGCAGCACACTATATATTTAAGAAAACCAGTAGGTATAAAAGACAATAAATTAAATAGTAATGATTGTTGGAAACTCAAAAAGAGTCTTTACGGGTTGAAACAATCTGGGTTTGAGTGGAACCAATATATTGTGAAAGAGTTAAACAATATAGGTTTTAAATCTGGTTTAGCAGATCCATGTGTGTTTAAAAGAGAAAATAATGGAACGGTGTCATTATTGTTATTATTTACAGATGATATTGCTTTGATAACTAAGACTAATAATGAAGCTAATGAAATTATATCATTATTAGCCAAAAAGATAAAATTAAAGCATTTAGGTGAAATTAAAAAGTATCTAGGATTGACAATTAACAAAACAAATAATGGTTTTAAGATATCTCAAGAAGATAAAATTTGCCAATTAATTAAAACGTTTAAAATGGAACTTTGTAAACCGGCAAAGACTCCAATGAGTCAGGAAGTTTGCCAAACTGATGATCAAAGTCCCAAATTTGATAAGTCTATATATCAATCTTTGATTGGTAGCTTATTATATATAAGCAATTGGTCTAGGCCAGATATAGCTTATAGTGTAAATCAGCTGGCACGTTTTAATTCAGATCCACATCAATGTAGAATATAGAATATAGAACCATAGGGTGATTTGAGTCTTAGTGCCTATGCAGATGCAAGTTTTGCAACTGATATAAACACTAAAAAATCAACATCTGGGATGGCTATATTATTTGGTAAAACACTTATAGGGTGGAGGTCAATCAGACAACAGCATATCAGCTTGTCCACGATGGAAGCGGAATTTTCATGTCTGTCATTATTATGCACTGACTTGATTTTGTACAAACAGTTATTATTAGACATGGGTATAACTGTTAAAGATTCCATTATTGTGTACGAGGATAACCAGGCAGCTATAAAATTAGCTACTAGTATTGCTGTAAAAACTAGATCAAAGCATACTGATTTAAGATACTTAAATGTTAGAGAATCTGTAAAGAATGGGCTAATTAAATTGGAATACTGCATGACAGAAGAAAACATTGCAGACCAATTTACAAAAGCTCAAGGAGTAACTAAGTTTAAAGAGAGTTGTAACAAATATGATTTAAAGATGTAAATAGTTATATTTATTATTATTTCCTAAAAGGGGAGAATGTTAGGGATAACATTGTTTTACCCTAACTGGTTTAGGTAAATAATAATATGTAATCATAGTTTGTAAGTTAAAGTGTCTGCAACTTTAACTGTGGGACAGTAATTAAGGGAGTGGTTGTGAAAGCACTTTAAAAGAAGCAAGACGGCAGCTTGCTCTCTCTCTGGCTTTGATGATCCCTGATTACTGCAAAGAAAAACAACACTGCATTGCTCGAACGGGAGAGAAAACAAAGGACTGGCTTGTAAGTGTATTGACATAGGGTATTCAACACGGACTTTGCTAACTGAATATCCCTGAATGGACTGACTAAATGATACATGACTATTGGACTGTTATTTTGACTATGCTATGAACTCATAATGGAATAAACTATATATTTGATAGCACAAGCCTATCTGTCATTTTTACTGTATGTTAATAAACATACAAGCTTAGCTCACTCATTTATCTGTGTGCCTATCTGACTAAGCTGCACATTCTGTTTAGCTTGTCTCCCTAACCCTGGTTGGGGAAACCAGGCTTAACAGCTACCTTAATAGGTAGAAGTTAAATTCCACATAAATGGAACATGTCCAGGCTGGAAAAGACTGGTGTGTACTTTTGAAGCAAAAATCTTGGGATCAATCCTATGATTATTTTGACACAATCTTTCTGGCTTCACTTAACTGATGCCTATTTGTAAGGACTTTGAAGATAACGTGACATAGCTATGGTACTCTTAAGAGGGCTTAATTTAATTCTCCTGTCCCAAACTATTGTCATTCCAACAGAAAATAATATGTGTAGCTCATGGTTCAATTGTGGAGTTCTTGGCACATTCTGAGCTTAGCTGTTGGCTTGCAGAATCACGAAAGGGAGATGGGTGGCTATATAAATTTAAGCAAAAAATAAATGTAATAATAAATACATAAATTAGTGCCAGTGAGTCTGCCGCCTATTTATACATAGTAGCTTGCTAGACTAGAACACATCCCCTTCAGCAGTCAATCTTCAGATAAACAGGCATCAAGAGCAGATAAACAATCATGTAGAAAACAATACTCTAATTAAGGAACCACAAGGAGAAAACCACACCCTCATCATAACTGGTAGAGCAAGCTACTGTATGTAAAGAGACAGCAAATCCACTCACTTCACTTACTTACACTGATGATATTGCCTACTTGGATAATGAAACGTCTCCAAGCAAGCAAGCAAGTGCAGAAAGCACCAAGAATTTTATACCATCATTCATAAGGAAATAACTGGCAAATTCAAAACATATAATAAAATTACCATCTTATTTTATAATGAACAATAATATTTCCTTACCACTTTCATCTAGCAAGAAGTCATCTTGGTAACGAAATTTTTCAGGGCCACATGCAATAAATATGTCATCATCACCAAAAAAATCCTGAAGGCACACCACCTGCAATATGAAAATCATAATTATTCCAAGACATGTTATACACAAAATATTACATTAACATATTTTATTACATAAGACCTCCAAACTGTTCTCTGTCACCTTTCCCCTTGTTTACCTTACAAAAGTCTGAAGCTGGAAGTTTCATCTCTTCATGAAGAAAGTGGCAGGATTCCAAGCCGTAAAAAAGATGCTTTAAGGCAAATTGATTTTGCAAAAAAATATTTTTGGAGCCAAAGGCAAAGTACTAATAATTATCATTCTGTTTCATAAGGAATATATTTTTAAAGTAAAATTAACAAAATGAGAGTTGCTAAGCACCTACAAAGTCAATCATCCATTAACTGGAAGACTGTTTTGTTTTGTTTTAATCAGAAGTGGTATCTGCTGGTTCTCCAAACTACTCAAAATTTCTGCTACTGGTTCTCCAGAACTAGTCAGAACCTGCTAAATACCAGCTCTGACTTGGAGTGGTGGAGTATCTGTGCCCTCATGCTCATCTGAAACAGGGTGCCATTGGTTGTGAAATCATGGGCTACATTGTAAACTGGACTTTTACAAAAAGAGACCATTGGTTTGAAAGAGGGATAAAAGAATCCATGTATGTTAGAACTGAACACCCCACCCACAGATGGGGAGGAATAAGACACCATCTATTTCTAGTTGTTTCATGATACAGTCAGCCAGATGTTCAGGCTGAATTTGGGATTTTAATCCACCTATCGAATCCTTCCCAGGGACCTGGATTAGGCAGATGTGGATGTTTGATGGTGTTAAGAGGTATCATCACAGATTTATTCTGGTTTTTTTGTGGTTGTTGAGATTGCTTGTTAGCCATCTTAACTTTCATCTCAAAGCTGGAATACATACATGCATACTCTGCATACTGTCAATTATGTTTTAAAACCTCTGCACATGGAGAGGATACAGACAGGAATCATTGGCCGTATTAATATATCTTTGCTATTTATTTGCTGACACGGTGTTCAATTCAGCCACAATTTTGTTCTAGAAACCATCCTGCAGAAAGACCATGGCATCTGATGGATGTTTTCCATATACAGAATTCATTCTCTGCAGTGTTTGATGCATTCATGTGAAACAGCTTAAATCTAAACAATTAAAATATTTTTTAAAAAAAACCTAAAGCACTTGTAATCGTAACAATTCTTCTAAAGTTGCACCATATGTCCAAATGAAAGAGATCAGCTGTATATTATTTCTCTAAATTACCAAGGCAGCTGACTGACTCATTCTCTCAAATTAACTAGATCACATATTTCCTCCCTATTGTGTTTGACTCAAAAGTCTTTTATTCACACACCCCACTTCATTTAGTCATTACACAAGTGTGTGCTACAAAAAAACTATAAAATACATTTGCCACAGATAAATTGTGCTTCCCCTTCTTAATTTATGGTCCAAATTGCAAGACAAGGATTTAGGAAAAAGCCAGGGAATGTATCTGCATTTTTACATGTAAAAGAAACAACTGCAAAAAAAAAAAAAAAAAAAATGGGAGTGGGAGAGACGAAATCTCCATGGTGATATTTACATCATTAGGCAGCAAGAGTTTTTTCAGTTAAGCAAAAGTCTTCCTTTTTTTAAAGGCTGGACCAACTGAGATTGTTTTTACAAGGGCATCCTGTGTAAGTGAGTTAGAGGCTCCATCTTAGCTGAGAAACCATACAGAAACTATAGTAGATGTCAATTAAATCGGATTGGATCCTAGAAATCACACTGACATTGTTGCTTAGTTTATCCAATAACCTCAGCTTAAACTGGATTCCTGGCTGAAACAAGTGCAGGAAAAACATGAAATTGCACAAGAGGTTCCATGCTCCATGCAATACTCTACCTGACTCTGTGGCTTCTTCCCCAAACCCCAAAAACTTTAACCTTAGACTGTCTACTATTGATCTCACCCCTTTCCTAAAAGGTCTGTGGGGGGCGTGCATAAGCGCACTAACATGCCTACCATCCCTGTCCTATTGTTTCTTTTATTTTTATTTTTACAGACCTCTTAGGAAAGGTGTGAGGTCAATAGTAGACAGTCTAAGGTTAAAGTTTCATGTATTTCATGAAAATCCATTTCATGTATTTATGTTATCTTGTAAGCGATTGACAAATCAAATAAATAAATAAAAAATAAATTAGGAGAATAGAGGTTTGGGAGATGTAGCTTTTCACTTGTGTTCTATGCTGTACTCATTCCTGTTGTAAATAATTTCTCAATTCAGTTTAAAAGGTGTGGCAAAATCATATTTCATGTGACTGCATTTTTATTTATTTCATTTGACATAGTAAATCACCACTTTGGTCTTTTAGGAAGGTAATAACAAGTACCACTTCATTTTTAAAAAAGGTTTAAAGTTGGCAATTACCTGGAAAAGAATAGGGCATGATCCAGAAAAATATGTTAATTCGTCTTCTGGAAATATGGTTATTTCTACTCCCAATATTTCCTTCTCCATTTATCATTATCATTGATCATGATAAATCACTTAAATCAAGAATTATTGTGCCATAAATACCATTAGTTTATCATTTTTAAAAAAAACTGTCTCAAGGAAAGAATAATTTCAGATCCAACAGGGAATTGCTTAGGTATTCCTCTAATATAGTGGCATAGTACAGTACAGTGGCATAGTATAGTATAGTGTCATTCCTTCTACAGTACTATAATTTTATATGTACTGTTATTGACACATTATTGTAAAATCTTGTATAAGCAATAATATTGAATCCTATGTCTAATCCACCTGAAAGAGACTCTTCTCATCTCTGGTTTTCATTAAGTCATCCTACATAAACAATTTAATACTCTCTAGCTATGCCTTTAACACTTAAAATGTAAAATGTCAACTAGGACACCACAAATGTGAGTAGTGGTGTTATTGACCAGTAGTAGTCTTATTGACCAGGGGAAAATCATAGCTTCTAATCGCAAATCACAGGAGTAGTGTGAGGTAAGGTTGCTGGGTTGGAGGTTAGCAAGCCTGCATTCAAGAGCCAAGTGCTGCTCTGTGTCCTTGGCTCTATATCCTGCCATCCCAACTGAGCATCCCACAGGCAATGGTGATGTCACTGGCTAATCCTTTCAACCCTGAAGCACAGGGGTCTCCAGACTTGGCAACTTTAAGACTTGTGGACTTCAGCTCCCAGAATTCTCTAGCCAGCTGGAGATTTAATCTCCAACTTCTAGATTTAAGCAAGCATTCTTGCTCCCTCTAAAAGTGCTACTGAATTGAATTTGTTAATCTGAAACACAAGGAGAATAATGACATGAGTTTCACAACAACAGGACTTGGTCAACCTTTATGTGGGTTCAGAATGTAAATGGTATCAGATGTGACTAGCACTTGGATGGGAGATTTTCAAGGAATTTTTGGTCTGGGTTATTGGCTAATCTAGACTAGAAAAAGATTCCAGAAGAAAGCAATGACAAACTCAAATACTTGAGGTTAAGGCTCCCTAGTAAGAAGTTGGGGCCAAAATTCATGGGACTTTTCCCCATAGTAAAGGTCATTAACCCAATCATAGTGCAACTGAAGTTGCCCCGACTGTTAGGGTAGATTAGTATCGGTAGATTGTTGCAAAATAAAACAAATTGATGTATCCATGAAATCACCAGGAACCAAATTCAAATTGAAGGATTCTTGACATGAATGAGGTGACTTGTAATGAATTAACATAGTCTGGGCCCAGATACCTGTTGAAGTATGCTCCTTGGCATGATAAGTCTAGCCCTCAGCCCAAAATTGTGAATGTTAAGAGTTTATCTTGCTTTTCACTCTGAAAGTTAGATAATGAGTGAAAGAAAAAAAACTGATTTAACAACAGAAAATACCGTATATAATAGAGTGGGGGGTAAACAAATAATAATAGCAATGTGTGCTATGATTCATGATTGTGGAACATGTTCCTCCTGTAAGTTGCAGGTGCTCCATCACTGCAGGTTATCAAGCAAAATTAAACAGCCATTTCTCTGTATAGGAATTTTTGCCTGGATTTGAAAAATTCCAGGTCCCCTCCTATGTTTCTAAGTTGGCTTCAGTTGACTTTTAAAAAAATCTCAGACTTCAATAGTTTCTCTATTGGAACCCCACTCCTATTTTTGTAATTCTGGTAGATGTAAAGTCTAGTAAAACCTTCCGCTACACATCTGCCTGCAATGATGTTCCACAAAGTGCCTGCAATCAGAATGAGATCAATAAAAGGGCTGTTAACAAAAGTAACAGATTATGGGTTCTGCCCACAAATCTGCCTGTGACAGAAACAGCAAATCATTGTTGTAAAACTTTAACAAATAGGTCACCAACACTTCTTCCCAATAGTGAGTCATTTGGTCATGTCCATCATGAAGTTCCTCTGCATTATGGAAAAATTAAAACCAGTCCTGGTGTTCTAAAAAATGCTCATTTTATTGTAATATAATAGGCAACCTGGCAATTCATCAACATATGGCTGTGTGGCTGATATTTCACACACCTAAACAATAAAAATGGAAGGAAGAACAAAATACCACATTGCTAGGAGATGATATTTCAACACAATCTGTCCTAGAATACATTTGTTATAATAGCATAGAGCACTATAGACTGTGCACTGCTAATGTTTCTGAACTGGAGACATTAACATTTTCTTCAATTTCCATTTACACTCAGCTTTGCTTTTAAGAGCAGAACAAGACTGCCATTTGGTGGCCAAACCCCTAAACTGATTAAAAAACTGACCCTATTCAAATCAATATTTCTCCACAGTAAGTGTTAATAACATTACTTCCATTCATATAATAGGACATAATAAAATTAGAACATTAATAATATTCAGTTTACATGAAGCCTACCTGTTTCATTATATAAAACTGACTACTTTTAAATATATATTGATCTATATAATCTATTCCAAAAGATTTATGAATATTTAGAAGAAAGTAGATCTACTCAAAATACAAATACATCTGAATCTAATCTACAGTTTTTAAGGCTGTGCTTGCAAGCAGTATTCTCAGCTCCTTCAATTTAAAACAAATGTCTAAATGGTATATTACCCTTTTAAGTTTTTTTTCAGGTTCAGTTTAGTCCAGAAACTCAGAATAGTGAACAATTGACGCTTAATGTCTGAAGCAATTTATTTTAAAATAATTTTGAAAATTTGTCATATGCTTTGAAAATGTAGTCTTATACTGAGGACTTCTTCCAAGAATCATATTTCTTTAAAGTTATTAACAGCTGCATATCACTCTTGGTGTCTTTAATTTTACTGCCTAAATTGGACAAGGTTACAATTACACTATAAGTCAACAATGACTTGAAAGTACCCAATAAATATATAAAGAAAATCTATTCTTTTATATGTTACTTTTGGGGAAGGTTTCTTCTCAGGTACCAAAGGATACCCATATGTTTGTTAACCTGACAGCAGAAACATTAAACCAAAGCATTAAAACTGAATGATTTAATCTCTCAATATGCCAGGGTAACTTTTTTCTATAAGCAAAATCAGATCTTTCACACATCCCTTATTTCACTTCAGAAAATGCAAAACTAGGAGCTCTGTATGATATGTATATATTTTTCCTGAAAATTTTCAGTGAAAAATTTAGAAATTAATGTTTTGGTATAATAGCATGGGGAACCTCACCAACTTGTTTTCTGGTGAATAAATACTTGATTAGTTTTACACACTTCAGTGTATTTCACTCTTTAAGCTTTGTCAATATATTTTCTTATACTTTGCTTCATCGTAGCCATAACTGTATTTTCAAATATACTAAACTATATTTCTGATACTTAAGTTCTTCTATTACTATTGCACTATTTTTCTTAACCATTATTTGTAAAGGCTATTTTGTCCTTTGTAATATTCTACTTTCCCACAAGGTGGCACTGCAAACTAAAAAAATCCACCACTTATTAGCAAAGTATATATCCACAAAGGTGCATACAGAATACATTTCTCAAGTGAATGACTTATAAATAAGGAACACTTTCATTAAAATATGTTAAAATATTCACACATATAAAATTAATTACAAGAATATTAATAGTTCTATATACCACATAGTTTAGTGAAAAAAGAAAGGAGGGGGAAGAATCTTTCAATAGCATATGTCTTTAAAAGTAATTGATTCTGGAATATCAGTAAATATTCACTACTACAAACAGTTTCAGCTACTTTGACTTTGCTTTCAATGCATGGAATTCAAGGGGTAGTGGTGTAGTTATCCCCATGCAACTAGCTAAAAAATAAGCAGTTGCTTTTAATGATTTCAAGATATTGAAGCATACACACACACATATACACTGTGCACACTTCAGTTTTTCTACTTGCCTTTTAACTAATTTAACAATTAGTTAAAAGACAAGTAGAAACTACAGGCCAATATACAAAACAACGATTGCACTTCTGATTTTAGTCATGTTACTTCAAACTTTTTTCCAATATCATTTACTAATGTGAGACTCCAACTTTATTTTATCAAACATAAAGAGCTTGCATTTTTATTAATACAAAGCACATAGTACATTTTTAACATGGGGGAATAAATAAGCACAATCATATGAAAAGTATCATATTGTAGGCTAATGCACTATAGAAGTAGTTTTCTTATTTAATTCAATCTCCTTTCGTTTCTCCTCTCTCAACTGCCATTCTAGATAGGCATCCCAAAATAATATCATGTTCAACAGTCCTGAAAATCAGAGAGAATTTCAGGAGAAACAACAATCACCTGTTTTTTCTTGTTTTACCACCAGCATAGACTGCCTGTTATGACAACCAAAAACAGTTCTAAATTTGAAGGCAAACTGAAATGGATCAAGTAAGTAATCTCTGCCAGAGACATAGGGAGCTGATATGCTAGCACCTATTGATAAAATTTATTTAAAAGAAGCCTTAGTGACAATTAGAGAATTCTTTGTTTAAAAGGACTCATTATTTTTGTCATATGTTTGGGAGTCTTTTTTTTTTTTTTTTGCAAAACAGATTTCATTACAATCCTTATTCACTCACCACGTATATAAGTAAGGAAGGGCAAGCGTCAAACTAATGTGTGGGGCAATAACATATATTCTCCAAGAGTCTAATCCACATGTATCACACGCTGGCCACATCTGTGCCCTGGTTAGCAAAGGGGGAAAAAGTTGTGATACATCATGTGACACTCAGGTATGAATTTTGGTGTAATCTGCAAATTTGTAGTTAATATTCTTTCTATTGGTTTATCTCAATCATTTATAAAGTTGTTAAATACAGAAAGTCAGATTCTGCTAAATTAACCTCATTTTGTTTTCTGAGGTTGATTAGAAGCCCTTGATAGGTTGGAATGTCCACGAACCAGCTACCAATCCACCTGCCATTAGCAATGTGCAAATCCCATTTGATCATCATTATCATCGGTCATAAAGAATGTTTATTTCAACATGATTAAAGTACAAATACATTTTAGCTGCAGGATTCATATCTACTTGATAAATAAACTTGGGTTTGAGAAATTGAGCTTGCCTTTTGCAATCAAATTTCAGGCTTGCTTTAAAACTAAATTCTCAGCCTGAAAGTTTTTTTTCCAATCCTTTCCAGTCAATATCACATTGACAGGGTAATATTTGTCATCCATTTTACAGATTAATCCATAACATGTATTGCCTAAGTCTCTTATTTTCACAGAGATGGAAGACTCAGCAACTGGTTATTTTCTTGCTAAACCATTAAACCATAGTATCTTGACAAGTAGTTGTTTCCATGGCAATAGAAAATGAATATTATCCATGTTACAGTGAGCTTCTGATTTCATCTTCAACCATTAACCATCAAGCCATAACTCATTTATTTTTCATTTGCAGGAAGGAAATGAAGATTAAAATCTCTTCACATGTGGGAAAAGCAGATGATTAAAATCTCTTCACATGTTGGAAAAATGAAATTCATCAGATTCAAGTAATCACTTTTTATATTTAAAAAATCTTACATTTCTCAGGCAAGATTAATACACACAATAGATGAATAATGCCCCAAAAAGCATTTTAAATATCAATTTTAATATCAGATCAATTTTAAAAGCCTAAGGAGCTGATATAATATAGAAATATATTTCTGAGCTGTATTTTCATTTGAATGTTTAGCTTTCATTTCTTGATCCAGACTGAATCTCTCTATGAAGTTTCATCTTGTTGCACTTTTGAGATTTGGTATTCAAATTTAATATATAGTATATTAGTATTAGTGGAAGTCTGTATATGTTATCAGTGGATTCAAGTTGTTCCTGACTTTTTTTAATGTATGAACAACCCAAATGACTTTCAGTAATATTACAGTAATACATGTATTCCTGTGCTAATATTTCAGTCTTACTGCTATCAGTTTTCAATTTAGGAATTGTTTGAATAGAACATCTCAATCCATGGTTATAATAAGTGTACGTCATAAGAAATGTTACTGTTTGGAATGACAGATTCTCATTTAGGCTCATCTCTAGGGAAGAAATTTTTCACATTTCTGCATATTTACAAGAATATAATAATTTCTCTAAGTTGTTATCCATCCAGATGTTTTTAGTGTAACTTCAGACAATGCTGACTGGCAGTTCTGGGAACTGTGGTGCAACTGAATGAGCATTTAAACCAGGGGTGTCAAACTCACAACCCGTGGGATGGATGTGTCATGAGCTGGCCACACCCACTCCTGGTGTGATGAAGGAGGGGAAAGTTGCGATACATCATGTGACCACACGCCTGACTTAAAAAACTATAGTTTCTCCTAACAGCTACTCCTCCTCAAAAAGCCTTAATGTTACCAAGAAAAATACCAGGAATTCAAAATGTTCTCAAAAAAATTCCTTTATAAGAATAAAACTATAAGAATAAAACCTGGGTTATTTGGAAGAAATCTGCAATGATTCTTTGGGCTTTGATAGGCCATTCAAATTTCATCACCAACATTCAGTTTCAACAAGATTATCCAAATGTCTTTTAAAAATTGATGATTAAAAGCTAATCTATCCTACACATAGTTGGTTTAATGAAACGCAAAGTGCATATACATACACACGCACACATTTCTGCTGTAGAAATAAGCTGATATTCCTTTGCATACAACATTGATTTCCTTTCAGCTTTGGCTCCTCAGGAGACAGTGACCATATTTTATTTCTTGAAGATTAGTCTGACCTAACATTTTTGTCATTTTTAAACAAATCTAATGAGTATAGTAGTAGCTTAATGGCTTAGTGGTAATCTTGGTGCATGTTGCCAATCATACAGTGAGGCTAAAAATGTTTTAAGCAACTGCCTTATTTAGTTTTATAACACTTCATAACCCTAACTACAAACAACATTTAAAAACAAGAAATATTATGTAACCATTTGTTAGGGATAACATTGGTTTACCCTAACTGGTTTAGGTAAATAATAATATGTAATCATAGTATGTATGTTAAAGTGTCTGCAGCTTTAACTGTGGGAAAGTAATTAAGGGAGTGGTTGTGAAAGCACTTTAAAAAGAAGCAAGGCTGCAGCTTGCTCACTCTCTGGCTTTGATGATCCCTGATTACTGCAAGGAAACAAGTCTGCATTGCTCGAACGGGAGAGAAAACAAAGGACTGACTTGTAAGTGAATTGACATAGGATATTTCTACACAGACTTTGCTAACTGAATATCCCTGAATGGACTGACTAAATGATACATGACTATTGGACTGTTATTTTGACTATGCTATGAACTCATAATGGAATAAACTATATATTTGATAGCACAAGCGTATCTGTCATTTTTACTGTATGTTAATAAACATACAAGCTTAGCTCACTCATTTATCTGTGTGCCTATCTGACTAAGCTGCACATTCTGTTTAGCTTGTCTCCCTAACCCTGGTTGGGGAAACCAGGCTTAACACTGGTTATGGGCCCAGAGGCTGCAAAGTCAGTTTAACTAGGATAAAACAGATTTATGTAAAAGTGAGAGTTTGTGTTGTTATACATTACAGTAAACAGACAGCTGTGTTTTATTAATTATATTTTTATATCCATATAAGAAAACATGGCACAAGTCAATCTACAAAGTTTGTCCATTATATCCAAGTTGGATGGAACAAACTATGTATCATGGTCTATGAAATGTAGTCTGCTTCTACGAAGAGAAGGTTTGTGGAACATAATTGAAAATCCACCAAACGTAGAAGAATGGGATCCAGAGGATGATGAAGATAAATTAAAGATAGAAGAATTTATGCATAAAAATCAACAAGCTATTTGCATTATTGCTTTAACCTTAACTGATATGCAACTTGTTTATATCCATGGAGAGAAAACAGCTGTTGGGTGTTGGCAGAAGCTGAAGAGGATTTATGTTCGAGATAACGTTGGTGCTCACATAAATCTAACACGGAAAGTTTTCAGTACACATCTCCATAAGAATGGTGATATGCTGAGTCATTTAAAAACTATGCAAAGCATTTTTCAAGAAATGCACGAGAAAGAGCTTATTTTCTCTGAACTACACCAAGTCTACATAATTCTATCTTCCCTTGATGAAAGCTATGATAACTACGTAACTTCCCTTGAAATATTGCCAAAGGAAAGCCTAACTTTAACTGATATAACTGGCAGATTGATTGAAGAGGCCAGAAGAAGGCTTGAAAGAGACGAATTAAAGAGGCAGCAACCTCAAAAAGAAGATAATGAAACTCCTACTGCATACGCAATTAAAAAGTGCTTTAATTGTGGAGGAAGAGGACATTTGGCAAGATTTTGTAAAAAAGCAAAGTGCCGGAACGTTGGCCAGAATACTAAAAGTCATCAAAATAAAAATAAAAATTTAGAGTTAGCCATGTATAGTAACGGAGCTGTAAAAAATAATTTATGGGTGGTTGACAGTGGAGCATCACATTGTATAACAAATGATAAGAAACATTTTATTAAAATGTCCAAGAGTACACAGCAGATATCGTTAGCCAATGGCTGGAAACTGAAAGCTAAAGGTCAAGGTATAGCATATTGTTCTTTTATAAAAGAGAATGTAAAAATGTTATATGCACCACAACTTAAGTTTAATTTAATTTCAGTTAGAATTTTGGTTAAACTAGGATATGTAGTTACATTTAAAGGAGATAACTGCAAAATTGAGAAAGAAGATAAGAAAATTACTGCATCTTTAAGAGGTGAATTATATGTGTTAAATGATAATGGTTTAAAGGTGGCTAACACGGTTTATGAAAATAAGAAACCTCATGATGAATGTATTCACTTGTTACATCGAAGGCTAGGGCATTTAAATTTTAAAATGCTTAAGAAAACTGTTGAATTATCTAAGGGAATAAGTTTAAAACCTTGTAATAAGTATTTGCAATGTAATATTTGTAATCAAAGTAAGAGCAGGGTCACACCGGCTAATAGAGTTGATGGATTTACTACCAAAGAATCTTTAGAGGTAGTATTTGCAGATTTAATAGGTCCTAAAAAACCAAGTGTAGGAGGAGCTCGTTACATACTAAGTATAATGGACCATTATTCTAGATATGGGTTTTGCTATTTAATGAAAAGCAAAACTGAAACATATCAAAATCTCTTGAATTGGATAAAATTTGCAGAAAGGAAAACTAAAAAGAAATTAGTAACTCTTATAACAAATAATGGTACAGAATTTACAAATAATAAATTGCAGAACAGACTAAGAATGTTAGGTATTCAACATAAAATGTCTGCACCATATAGGCCACAACATAATGCCTTTATAGAGAGAAGAGGCCAAACATTACAATCAATGACACGAACTATGATGTCTGATTCAGGATTACCTGACAATTTATGGGGAGAAGCAATAATGTGTGGTAATCATATATTAAATAATGTTGTTAATTCAACAACAGGTGAATTACCATTCACACTGTGGCATGGTACAAAACCTGATTTAAGTTACATGCACACATTTGGAGCACCAGCATGGGTGCATATCCCTACACAACTTAGACACAAAGGACAACATAGAGCTAAAAGATTATATTTTGTAGGATATACATCTAATCATAGATCTTATAGATTCTGGGAACCAGGTACATCTAGAGTTTACACCAGTGCTAGTGCTAAATTCCTAGAACATGTAGGATGGAATAGATTAGAGCAAGATTTAAATAATGAAGTAATTATTGAACCCTACAAAAGGCAGAAAGATCAGACTAGTTATAAGAAGAGTCAAATTAAAGAAGAAGTCCACGAAGAGCAAATAGGACCAGAACAAGAGGAAACAGTTGATCAGGAAGAGTTAGATAATCAAGAAGAGTTAATAAATGATAGTCCACCTGTAAGTCCTGTAATACCTAGACGTACTACACGTATAACTAGACCACCTGATAGATATCAAGCAAGTATAGTTTGCCAAGTAACTAAAGTTCCAACTAGTGTAGATGAACTTAGGATGTATCCTGCTAAGGATCAGGAGAATTGGCAAAAGGCAATGGAAAAGGAATTAAATTCATTAAAGGTAATGAAAGTTTATGAAGATGCTAAATTACCTCCAGGAGAAAAATCCATTGGGTGCAAATGGATATTTAAAGTAAAAACTGGAAATGATGGGAGTGTTACCCATAAGGCTAGGTTAGTAGCTCAAGGATTTAATCAAACTGCATCTGATTACGATGAAGTTTTTGCACCAAGTCTTAAAGCAACATCTTTGAGAGCAGCATTAGTGTGGGCAGCTAAGAAAAACTATGTCATTAACCATTTAGATGTAGAAACTGCTTATCTACATGCACCATTGCAGCACACTATATATTTAAGAAAACCAGTAGGTATAAAAGACAATAAAGTAAATAGTAATGATTGTTGGAAACTCAAAAAGAGTCTTTACGGGTTGAAACAATCTGGGTTTGAGTGGAACCAATATATTGTGAAAGAGTTAAACAATATAGGTTTTAAATCTGGTTTAGCAGATCCATGTGTGTTTAAAAGAGAAAATAATGGAACGGTGTCATTATTGTTATTATTTACAGATGATATTGCTTTGATAACTAAGACTAATAATGAAGCTAATGAGATTATATCATTATTAGCCAAAAAGATAAAATTAAAGCATTTAGGTGAAATTAAAAAGTATCTAGGATTGACAATTAACAAAACAAAAAATGGTTTTAAGATATCTCAAGAAGATAAAATTTGCCAATTAATTAAAACGTATAAAATGGAACTTCGTAAACCGGCAAAGACTCCAATGAGTCAGGAAGTTTGCCAAACTGATGATCAAAGTCCCAAATTTGATAAGTCCATATATCAATCTTTGATTGGCAGCTTATCATATATCAGCAATTGGTCTAGGCCAGATATAGCTTATAGTGTAAATCAGCTGGCACATTTTAATACAGATCCACATCAATGTCATTGGCAATCATTAAAGAGAATTTTAAGATATCTTAAAGGAACAATGAACCATGCATTGTATATAGAACCAAAGGGTGATTTGAGTCTTAGTGCCTATGCAGATGCAAGTTTTGTAACTGATATAAAGACAAGAAAATCAACATCTGGGATGGCTATATTATTTGGTAAGACACTAATAGGGTGGAGGTCAATCAGACAACAGCATATCAGCTTGTCCACGATGGAAGCGGAATTTTCATGTCTGTCATTATTATGCACTGACTTGATTTTGTACAAACAGTTATTATTAGACATGGGTGTAACTGTAAAAGATTCCATTATTGTGTACGAGGATAACCAGGCAACTATAAAATTAGCTACTAGTATTGCTGTAAAAACTAGATCAAAGCATACTGACTTAAGATACTTAAATGTTAGAGAATCTGTAAAGAATGGGCTAATTAAATTGGATTACTGCATGACGGAAGAAAACATTGCAGACCAATTTACAAAAGCTCAAGGAGTAACTAAGTTTAAAGAGAGTTGTGACAAATATGATTTAAAGATGTAAATAGTTATATTTATTATTATTTCCTAAAAGGGGAGAATGTTAGGGATAACATTGGTTTACCCTAACTGGTTTAGGTAAATAATAATATGTAATCATAGTATGTATGTTAAAGTGTCTGCAGCTTTAACTGTGGGAAAGTAATTAAGGGAGTGGTTGTGAAAGCACTTTAAAAAGAAGCAAGGCTGCAGCTTGCTCACTCTCTGGCTTTGATGATTCCTGATTACTGCAAGGAAACAAGTCTGCATTGCTCGAACGGGAGAGAAAACAAAGGACTGACTTGTAAGTGAATTGACATAGGATATTTCTACACGGACTTTGCTAACTGAATATCCCTGAATGGACTGACTAAATGATACATGACTATTGGACTGTTATTTTGACTATGCTATGAACTCATAATGGAATAAACTATATATTTGATAGCACAAGCGTATCTGTCATTTTTACTGTATGTTAATAAACATACAAGCTTAGCTCACTCATTTATCTGTGTGCCTATCTGACTAAGCTGCACATTCTGTTTAGCTTGTCTCCCTAACCCTGGTTGGGGAAACCAGGCTTAACACGAATGAATCAATTACTGAAGGTAACTCAAAAGCATTTTGTACACCAAATGTATAAAAACTGAGGGAATGTGTTTCACAGTTCAGGAAAGAAAAAAATTATTGTTAACAATCCTTCATTTGCTGATTCCACAGCAAGACAAATGTATAACAAAACTGGCAAGTCTGTTAAATAAATAATAAGTAAATAAATAAGTAAATAAAGTCTGTTAAATAAAAATACTTGAATTATTTCTGAACAATTACTGGTGACAGTACACTTATTCACCTGTTTGTGTGATATTATTTTGGTATTTTCCATCAATTAACTACCTTCTAAAAATGTTTTGTTCCTGATTCTGTAGATCACATTCTAGATCACACTCTAAAACAGGGGTGTCAAACTCGCAGTGTCACATTGTTATTCATGTGACATATTGTGACTTTTCTCCCCTTCGCTAAACTGGGGTTGGCGTGGCCAGCAAATGACGCATCATACCCCTGTTCCAAAACATTAGAAATTTATTATAAAAGCAGTAGAACAGGGGTATCAAACTGGATTTCTTTGAGGATCGGATCAACACTGCAATTCTCCATGGACCAGTGGGGGGGGCAGTGTCTGTGTGTGGCCTTCCTGCACCTTGTTGTCACCCTCCATGGCCTCCTGCAACACTTTGCCAGCCATTTTCAGGACAGTTTTCCAGGCCATTTTCCAGGTTATTTTAAGGCCATTTTGGGGCAGGAGGCCTGCAGGAGGCCATGGAGGGTGAAAATGAGGTGCGGGGTGGTGGTGCATGCAGCTCATTTTAGCCACCAGAGACACTGTGGGCCGATCCTTTGGTATTTCTAGGCCGGCCCTATGGGCCAAATTTAAGCACCCCACAGGCCGGACCTGGCCCACAGAGCTTGAGCTTGACACCCCTGCAGTAGAATGTATGGAAAACTTTATTAATAGGTGATATATTTCAGTTTGGTTTATAAATTGAAGAGTCTTTGATGGACAACATGTGGAATAGACAGGCAGAGGACTATACCAAGCTAAATCCAAAAATGCCAGGGAATTCCTGGAAGCTTGGCATTCAGATATAGCCAACAATAGAATATAAAAATTATATATACATGCATACATACATACATACATACATATATATATGTGTAAATAAATATATTTGTTTTCTTAAGTTTTCACGGGTATTTATATGTATGGAATTCAGCTTTGTTTGGGTATTTTCCCACGTCATTATTTAAAAGCACAACTATAATGATGTGGGAAAATACCCGATCAATATCAATATATATTATATATATATATATTTTCTGAGGTTCTCGCGGGTATTTGTATGTGGATCTTTGGTTATTCGGGTTTTCTCCCACCTAAGATTGGAAGTATCTAGGCAACGTTTCGATGAAGTCTCATTCATCATCTTCAGGCTTGGTCTTCAGCTCTGTGCTTCTCAGAGTGATGTGAGCTTGCAGCTGCTTCTTCCTTTTAACTGCTAGTGGGGGTGTGACTTGATTGGGTGGGGCTTGGCTGTGTTCTGATTGGGTGGGGGTGTATTCTCATTGGTTGGGTGTTTGGCTGTGTTCTGATTGGTTGGGGGGGTTGGCTGTGTTCTGATTGGCTGGAGGCGTGTTCTGTTCAAGTGGGGGCTTGATTGTGCTCAGGTTAGTCTTAGTTGCTGGAGGGTTTGAGCTGGTGAGCTGTGATCTTGGTGTTTGGCTTCGAGTTCGTGGTCGTGCTGCATCTTCATGGTGGAGGTCAGTTCGCTTCATGTATGGCTCAGAGGGGTTTGAAGTGGGTAGTGATGTAGCTGCAGTGCGGCTTCTGGTCCGTGGTCGTGTTTCATCTTCTGTGTGGGTGTGAGTCTGCTTTCTACATGGAAGTGTGGTGGTGGCATCTTGTGTGGCTCTCAGGGGTGTGGGTGTGGTGTTATTCTTCATGTTAGGTACAACCAATCAGAACACAGCCAAACCCCCAACCAATGAGAACACACCTCCACCCAATCAGAACACAGCCAAGCCCCACCCAATCAAGTCACACCCCCACTAACAGTTAAAAGGAAGAAGCAGCTGCAAGCTCACATCACTCTGAGAAGCACAGAGCTGAAGACCAAGCCTGAAGATGATGAATGAGACTTCATCGAAACGTTGCCTAGATACTTCCAATCTTACGTGGGAGAAAACCCGAATAACCAAAGATCCACACACACACACATATATATATATATATATATATATATATATATGTGTGTGTGTGTGTGTGTGTGTGTGTGTGTGTGTGTTTTCTTAAGTTTTCGCAGGTACTTACATGTATGGCATTCAGCTGTGTTCGGGAATTTTCCCACGTCATTGTAGTTGTTCTTTTAAAGTTGTAGCAACATTTCAGCAGAATCTCATCTGCCATCATCAGGCTTCTGTATAGTGTTCATCTGTGAGTCAGACTTTTACAGTGGTTTCAGATTTAAATTTAAAGCAATAGGCTGCCCCAAATTTAAATCTGAAACCACTGTAAAAGTCTGACTCGCAGATGAACACTATACAGAAGCCTGATTATGGCAGATGAGATTCTGCTGACTGTGCATTCCAGCATTCTCTGAGTGATTTAAAATGTCAGCATATTGCCCCCAACAATCTTTGTCCTCATTTTACCAACCTCCGAAGGATGGAAGGATGAGTCAACCGTGGGCCTGTCAGGATCAAATTCCAGACTGAATATATACTCTTCAGAAGCCCAGATAAACAGGGATCAACACAAGGCAAACAATCAAGCAGAAAACCATACCTTAATCAAGGAACTACCAAGGAGAAAACCACTCACTCATCAAAACTGGCAGTGCAAGCTATAATATATAATAACATAAAGAGATGTGTAACAAAATATATGCAAGCACCAAGGACAGCACAGTTTAACCCTGAACTACACGTATTCTTTTCTATTGAAACTTAAATCTTCTTGGGCATTGTTTTTCTTCCAAACCAATCAAACATTAGAAAATAAACACAGTAACTATTCAAAAAGATAATATCAAATCAAATTTAGTGTGAGGAATAAAGTGGCAAAAGAAAGCTCAAGTTTGAAAATGGACTAGATCAGATCTATAATTGCAGAAAAAATAAGTCAAAAATATTTCAATTTAATTCCATATACATGATGGCACTTACTCAGTTGGTTGATCACAAACAAAAATGAAACAAAACAATACCAGTCCAATATTCAGATAAGAGACCACCATGTGAAATCCTGTGGTTGTGGGATAAAGTTGAGAAAATTTTCTGAAAAAAGGCAAATTATTGCTGTATTTTACCAAGAAAATTACTCATTAGTTCAGGAGTGTCAAACTCAATTTCATTGATGGACGCATCAGGGTTGTGTTTGACCCTGGGGGAGAAGGTGGGCATGGCCAGATTGATGTCATTTGTGATTGACCTTGGGCAGGACTGGGGACATCCATTGTTCTCCCGGGCTCCATCTTCCAGCCCTCTGCCAGTGGAAACGGAGCCCAGAAGGGTCACACATGCCTCTCCCAAACTCCATTTTCATTGGAGAGGCACCATGGGCTAATCCTATCAGAGTGTTTGCAACATGACTGCTATTGTGAGACAACCCAGGAGCAAAGCACAGCACACAAAGACTTAGACATTTAACAATGGTTTATCTATAACAGTTATATACAGAAATGTAAGTGGTAGGCAAACTAACTTACAAGCAACCTTTCTTCTTCTTAATTCTACAGAGAACTCTGCAATGAATACCAGACACAAGGAGAGAGAACACTTCCTCTCATGGCTGCCTTTATATAAACACCTCTTAAAAGAGTGGAATCCATCTCCAGTCTTAAAGAGAAATACCCATGCTATGTTGATTAATTCTTACTGCATCGGCCTATATTACATCAGTTTCACTACTGGTTAGCTCTTAAATCCCAGGACCTTACCAGATCCTTCATTGTTTCCTGGTTGGGCCCTTGTGAATCCAGCCCATGGGCCTTGAGTTTGACACCCCTGCCTTAGCTTTTTATTGGAATGTCACAATTCTTAAATATATTTCATTGAATTTACAGTTTTTAAAAAAGTATATAAAAACTATCAAAAGATGATTCTGGTGAAAAAGCATATGAAAAGCATATGAAAAGCCAGAGTGAACAACTGAAAGCTTTGAGAGACTCAAAGAAGAAACAGAAGATATGTACATTACCAATTAATTTTCACTATGGGGAAAAGGGAACATTGCTATTGATGTTTAAAATCTATTTCACAGGAAATGCAATAGAATATTGATGCTGCAAACAGAATGTCAGCAGTGAGGATTTTCATAGATTGCCATTTTCCCCCTCTATCATTAAATGGAAGATCCAACTGCAGTTAAGTGCACAGAGTGGGAAAAAGTCAACCAAGTGTGACTGATAGCACTCAGCAAAATCCTTGCAGAATACTATTCACCAAGGGACTCATAATTGCAGAATGCCTCCTATCACAAATTTTGTCAGCTCTTTCACTAATGCAAAGCCAGACTGCCAGAATATCACTTTGACAGGTCTTTGACTTTTGTGGTTTTCTGTTATTAGAGTTCATTCAAAGATACTGAGCGACATTTAAAATTAAGAACCCATTCATGAATGTATTTTGCACTGCAGCCAAAAATAATTAGCCATATTCTGCCAAATGCTGAATACTGGTGCTCTCTTGATTGCAAGAAGGGCAAATTTACAGGCTTAACGTGATTAAGCTGATGATGGATAACAACTGATACAGCACTAGAATGCCAAGCAGACTGATCTGCATGATTTGATCCATGGAAGGAGACAGCCAAAGGAACATAATTTGCCTGCTGGTGTGACAGATGAATGGATTGTGTGAAGGTTTAGGATAGGAGAAGAAATTACATCTAGGAATGATGAATCCACAAAGAAATCTGCTCACTGAGATTTCCAATATTGAAAAGTAAGCCCTTACTTTACAAGGACACACAATCAGAATATGAAATGGAATTAGCATAAATCAAATAAAACTTGATACTTTTGAAGAAAAGAAGAAAAAAAAGAAATCTACTATATTGGATGTTGCCAAAATAAATGAATTTCAGTAGATTGAAAGGGCTTATTTTAATTTAGATTATATGATATACGAGTCAGAGCATGAGTTTATATGAAAAAAGAAAGCAGAAATTATATTGAAATAGGATATTACTAAGTATGTTTATGAAAATAACAACCACAAAGACCACATCATAAGCAGGGGTCCCCAACTCTTGGTCTGCAGCATCCCAGAAATCGGGTCATGCAAACAAGTGAAGCCCCATCTGTGGGATGCAGCACACAAAACCATACCCCACTGGTTCGCAGAAAAACCTCTGTACATGGAACTGGTCCCTTGTGCCCAAAAGGTTGGGGGCTGTTGACATAGCGAATAAACAAGGAAGATGCTAAAAGTACTGCAGGTGGTGGCAAGAAGTGCTAAATGCAACATCAATAATGATGTGGAAATGGAATGGAAAAGTTGGAGAAATGGAGAAATCTGGAATCACTGACTTGCTAGAGACAGCACTGCAAAAAACCCTGCTTATTGCCACTGTTGTCTTTAAGCAATATAAATGCAGATTATACAAATGACCATCATCAGATAGATAACATATAATTGAATAGACTATATAATAGGAGAATCCGATAACATTATATTGTTTATATTTCCCAACTATATATCAGTCAGGAAACCACAGTGAAGCTGACTGGCTCCAGGTTGGCAAAAGAGTGAGGCAAGGATGTATATTTAATTTCCATGCTGAATATATATTAACGGAAACTTACTGAAGAAGATGAATATGGTTTTATAACTGGAGGCAGATACATCAAAAATCTGTGCTATACTGACACTATTTTATAACCAAAAAATGCAAAGGATTTGTAAGGTCTACTATTACAAGGAACTGTCAGACACGAAAGACCAAGTCCACATGTGAAGTCTAATAAAACTGAATTATTACTATAAAGTTTATACATATGTTTCTTCTCAATTACAATTAGCAGTTGCTTGGAGTTATGGAATTCAAGAGTTTGGTCCTCTTGTGGCTACATAGGGATTCTAGGCTGATCTCTCTTTTAACTCCATCGCCATGTTCGGCCACTCCTCCTCCATAAGAGCATGGTGCAATTGTTGATTCAATGCAATTGTAAAACTCCTGCAATCTCATTTAGAACTAGATTATGCAAGAGTAATAATAAATTACATTACACCTCACTTCCTTGACATGAGGAATTCCTTGTCACTTGCAGTACATAAACCAATGGTATATCATAAGCATATGAAACTATGAAGAAGCTCACAGTGCTAATTATCATTTTATTTAGAACTGCCCCTCCTCTGAAACATAGAACCAACAGTTATACTTGATGGTCACTTTCTACTACTTGCTATCAGTTCATCAGAAGTTCAGAAAAAAGAAAGACTTGAAGCTCACTGACTTACAACAGTGAATTTTCATAGACTGTCAAGACCAGCGTTTATCACTAGTTTATATATAGCAACTTCTACCCCACCCTCCCCACACTGCCTCATTGTCAGTCTGACAGTGGGAACCAATTGCCTTCAACAATGGCAGGTGTTCTTCCCACTCATTCCTTCCAGAAAAGATTTCTCATCTAGTTTAGGACAAGAGAAGGCTTCATAGTAGTTGCCAATTATCTTGCTACAAGATTAATTTTTGTCTGATGAAAACAGGCATAGTGTAGTCAAAACACAGTGCAGAATAAAAATCACTCTCATTTAAAGCTGAAAGGTTTTAAACATGAAACAAAGAAATATTTTAGATGTTAAAAGACGTAAACACAAACCATAGTTCTTGTGCCTTTTAATTTATGCCTTTTATTTTCTTTATGCCTGCTCTGTTTGATCACAATCATTAGACACAAGACAGAGCTGCAAATAAGACATAAAAATAGTTGTACTGATTTGGTTTGTGCCACAATCAGACAATCTTAGCAGTCCATAATTAAACATCCAACATAAATTATAGAAGTAATAAAAACTATAACCAAATCTCCTCTAAAAACCAATGGCATAATTTCATATTCCAAAAGGTCTCCAAAATAATTGACTTTCTAAAAACTGACCAAAAGATCAGATTGCAGCATATTTTCAGAGAGAGGCCATTCCATGGTACAAAACCACAGAGTACCAATACCTGTGCCTCAGCACCCTTGACCTGGTAAATATGGGAAGCATACAACAATTTTTCCAGGAATGTTAAAAGCTGCACTCCACATGGCTTGCATATTTAGCCCACTAGGTACTTTTCAATGCACACATTTATATTTATCCACCCAAAGCACAACATGAGGGAGAGCGGAAATGCACATATAAAGGAGATGCACACACAGAAAAAAATATGTATACCAACACTTCAATTAGATCCTGAAGAAAAAGGATAGACCTGTTGTCAAACACATGCAGAAACAGCTTGTGAGAGTAGAAATGTGCACAAACATAAAACAAACATAAAACATATGCAGAACAGACTCTACATGAAGGTGCAATATATGGACAGAACAGGAAAACACACACACACACATATTACAAACAGAAATAATAATCTTTTACTTCCTATGGCTACTGCTGAAAAGAGAGAATGGTCTCCCTTGGTTGGTGTGCTTATACTGAAACATAAGGGAAAGAGACCCAGTTTGGACCAGCATCTTAGGGTAGGAAGTTAAGAGATCCCTGTTGGTTCCAGTGCAGGCTAGTGTTACATTGTATGTTGTATGTATCTTACAAGTAAAGCAGTGCTCCAATATTTGAGGGGCTACCACAGAGAGGAAGCTGTTTTCTAAGGTATCTGTAGGCCAGATAATGGATGAAAAGTGAACAAGGACAGATTTAACATCAAAATAAGGAGAAATTTTCTGACAGTGAGAACAATCAAGCAATGGAACAGCTTGCCCCAGAAGTTGTGGGAGCGCCATCACTTGAGACTTTCAAGAAGGGATTGGACTGCCATTTGTCAGAAATGGTGTAGGGCAGGGGTCTCCAACCTTGGCCCCTGGAAGCCTGGTGGACTTCAACTCCCAGAATTCCACAGCCAGCTTTGCTGGCTGTGGAACTCTGGGAGTTGAAGTCCGCCAGGCTTCCAGGAGCCAAGGTTGGAGACCCCTGGTGTAGGGTCTCCTGCTTGGGCAAGGGGTTGGACTAGATGGCCTACAAAGTCCCTTCCAACTCTGTTAATCTAAAAATATTGTAAGATTTAAAAGGTCTGACTGCAAGAAAATGCCAGGCTTTATCATACTGTTGCTTTTATTTTTTCTGAAAAATTGGAAGGTCCTAATGATTTTTGAATCATTCATGAATTCTTGGATTTTACCATTATAACTAGTTACAATAAACAGCCAATGTGGAAGTAAGTACTTTTAACCAGCTGTCTCCTTTCCATACTATAAACTGAAACAAGTTAATCAATGCAAACAGCAAGGGTTTTTACATTTGCAGAAATTGTTGCAACTCAAACAACAGCTGGTGCCAAACCTATTTAGCGGAAAGGGCAGGTGTAAGGAATGTAGACAGCAAAAGGAAATAACTTTGGAAACTACATAACTGACATCTCAGTGGTAACTCTCAGGAGCTTTCTTCACATGTCACACTCAGCCATAATATCGTTAATTTGGTTTTGAGTCAGTACAAACTGTTCTATGGTTTACTGTTAGCCACTGCAGTGAATCAGAGCAACTTGCAGGACACTCTAATTAAAAATGAATTTTCATTATAAAAATAAATTCACTTGGCATAGCTTGTATATGCAGCTGTCTCAGAAATATCTGCAGGGTGATTGTAAAAAAAGAAAGCCAGGGTCACCCATTACACATGCACACAAATACATTTTAAAATCATATAATCAAATGAGTGCACAAAAGGGAGGTAATTGTTGCATCAATTACATTACAGCACCACTACAAATTTGTACTCTCAAACTAAGAAAAAAACACCAATAATTAAAGACATTTGTTGACATAATTTTTTTTAATTAGACTTCTGGGCTTTGGCAGTAGTTATTATATAGAAATAAAATGAAATATTCAAAGGAAATTATTTAAGCCACAATCAAGTTTTTTGTATTGACAGTAACTAATAAGTTCTTTTGATCAATGAAGGACTATGGAATCTCATCTGGCTAAAAAAAAAATCAACAGTACAGTTTGGCTGGATCCTTTCTGAGGCTAACCTTCAGGACTCTTCAGCCAACAAGAGGGACCAATGGGGAATGACACAATGAGACCCATTGAGATAGATGCCATTTGTCACAACATCTTTTCTTCACGCATGTGAAAAAAATGTTCTAGTCACTGGCTGGCTGGGCACATACACCCATAAATCCATTTTACATGTATTTCATGCTGCTACCTTTCAATAATAGCTTTCAAAAGAAGTTTCCCCTATGCCAGCATTTAAAACAATGTTAGAATCTTTACAGTCTGAGTCCCCAACATTCATTCATTGGTGCACTTTTAACCCCAATTTTAAGATTCTGGGCACAAGAACTAACTGAAAGCAAACCTAAGCGTAAGCATAAGGGGCGGGTGGGGGAGATGGTTATTCAATTTTTTTTATCCCAAGCCAACAACTGCTGAAAAAAACAATACTGCAAACTCAGAGAGTAGCCATGGCCAGGAAAATTTTCAGTAACTTAGGCTGAAAAGCTGTAGTCCTACTTACAGAAACGCAACCTTGTCTCTCTTATCCATGCCGTAGTGACAATGAAGCTACAATATATTACTGTTAAGTGCTGGATTAAGACGTTTATATGCAAGATATATAATTTGCCAATTAGTGCATGTCCAATTCACAGTTCTTATAACAAGAAGGAGAACCTCCAAGCTTCATTCAGTATAAGGACAAATTCCCAAAAACCATTACTGATGGCAACTTCTAATCTTGCCAGTACTTCAAACAAACATTCCAAAAGTGTGGTTCCGCTTTCCTTATGAGAATATGTTTGGTAAACTTTAGCTTTAAAAAAAAGGCAAGTCAGCAGGGACATCATCAAAGAATTTAAAATCAAACAGAGAGCAGACACTATTGCCTTGTCTTCTTGTTTCTAATTTTGGTGGTTCCAGGTCCATATGTATGTATGTATTGATCAAACTTTGAATACTCTATCTAGTTCTTGCCATCACACATGAAAAAGAATTCACACAAAAAGGGACAATTCAGAAAAGGGCAATCAGGTGATCAGGGAACCAGAAACCAAAACTTGGAGGTACTTAAGAACTCAAAATGTTGTGTTTTGAGAAGAAATGGCTAGGGGGGAGAATATGATAGTATTCTTCAGTTACTTAATAATATGTCACATAGATGACCAGTTCTATCATATTTTACAGTGGATTGTATGGAGTAATAGATTTAAGTTACAGGAAGGTAAATTCTGAATGAACGTTCTATGAAACTCTCTAACATTAGTTTAACAATGGAACGAACAAACTAACCAGAAAGATAGTTAAATCTTTTTCATTGGATGTGTTCAAGAAGAGGCTAGACAGCATATTTTGATTTAGATTCTGGCACTGCAGAAATATTTGGACTTGATAGCCTTGGACCCTTCAAACTTCTCTATTTCATGATTCTATGCTAGAAAATCCCATTGAAATTAATATGTTGTTCTGTTATTGCAATTTGACCCAAAGAATCATCTTCAAAATGTACAGTATTTAATGTATATACTAAAGAATCTAAATATTTTATATACCTGAAAATAATAACAGCAAAAACTTTGTATATCTAATAACGTTAGCAGCATCTAACATTCAATCAATTAATTTTCTATTCTAGGATTGTACAGTTGTCCTTGTGGGAACCCAACCTTCTCGGCTATGGACAGAAAACTTATACCAATCCAACGGCAAGGATGTCACTGATCTATGGCATCAACAATGTTAATTGCACCCAATGAATATTTTAGCTCTGACTTGGCACACAAAACTAGCAGCTGCTCAAAGGGAAGAATTGGTAAAGCAAAGTAGCTACCTATTTTGTATATAGAAATATGCAGCAGTTGAGATATAGTGGACTTCTTCCAAATTATGATTGTGTATTTAAAAAAAATAAGAAATAATAGAGTCATACTTCAATAATTAAATTTTAATGCATAAACTGAGTGTCCAGAAGAATTATCAAAATTAAAAAGCATATATTTTGTTGGTTCTCTTTTTATTATCTATCATTAGTACTTCCCCTTGTTTTATTTATTGCATTTTATTTATCACTTTTATAGGTAACTCATGGCAGAAGACTAACATAATAATCCTTTTTCCCATTTCCCGACAACAAAAAAATCCTGTGAAGTTAATTGAGATGTGAGAGAGTGACTGGCTCAAAGTCACCCAGCCAGTTTACTCGCCTAAGGCAGAACTAGAATTCATGGTCTCCTGGTTTCTAGGCCACCCTAACTACTGCAGCAAATTGGCTCTCTTATTTGTTTAAAATTTGACAGATATTTCTTTGTGAAATCTATTATTTGTTAATAAGGATAGACAGCTTCTGTTAATATCAATGCATCAATGAAGCAATTAAGGCATTGTCCAGGCTGAAGTTACAATCTGGATTTTTCATTATTATTCAGCCGAACCTATTTAATGGAATTGTTGTAAATGAGGATGTCACTTTGAGTTCATAAAGAAAATGAAGTTATTGTTACATTTGAAAGGCAACAAAGTTCATTTCTGTTCTTAAAACCAGTCCCGAAAAATACAATTTCAGAGCAAAGAATATTCCTGCTTCATATTTCAACTTCTTCAGAAACTCATTAGTTGATCTTGAATAAATAATTCAGCTTCAGTTCCATTTGTCTCATATATAGCAGTTTTATTTATTTATTTTTGTCAATTGCTTACAATATAATAGTTATGAATACATGGATACATATAAGAAAAATAAAAAATAAAAATAAAAGAAACAATAGGACAGGGATGGTAGGCATGTTGGTGCGCTTATGCACGCCCCCTACAGACCTCTTAGGAAAGGGGTGAGGTCAATGGTAGACAGTCTAAGGTTAAAGTTTTTGGGGTTTGGGGAAGAAACCACAGAGTCAGGTAGAGTATTCCAGACATTGACCGTTGTATGATTAGATTAACAAAATCACTTTGATGATAGTGGTTGGAATAAGAGAAATACTAAAGTCATCATATATATGTGAGTGAGAGAGAATATTGACAATGTGTAAGATATAACTAAAGTAATGTTTCCTAAATCCTTTCAGGAAACTTGAATGCACTGCAAACAATTTTAGCTCTCAAAGGAGAACATTCCACAGTTGGAAGTATAGAAGACACAAATGCAGAAGACACAAATTAATGGGTTGCCATTAGTTGTATACTTGCAACTAAGGTTGCCCTCAAAAAGTCCTCTCCTGCAAATAGCTCTGCACCATTTAAAGCTTTGAAAGTTAAGACTAAGTATTTTACTTTGCATATAGAAAACAATTATCAATTATCAACCAAACACCAGATATCTCTTATATTACTTACTACTGAATAAAACTTAGATATTATTTTATATTTATTTTCTGCCATTTGCCCTTGAGAAGAACGGGATCAACTTTACCTATGCTCAGTTACCTTTATGAGAATGTCGACAAATGTAACAACTTATATGTTTGGCAATCTGTTTTTCAGCCAGCGTCAAGCTTACTCTGGACTCAAGCTTACTCTGACCTAAGAAGGAGAAACTGTCAATATGCTTGGGGAAATATGCTTCATGAGATTTGCAGCAAGCAAATTGGCATTGACAGCAATGAATTATTAAAATACTGGTAAAAGCAACAGCAGTAAGAATTGTTCACTTGTGATCTCACTTGGGTTGGGCTGCTATTCAAAATTCTGTCTGACCATTTGAAAATGAAGATTATTCACCCTGACAAAGCAGGAGAAGATTATTTTAAAAAAAACTCTAAATGCTTCCAGCTAAGCCATTCCAATTGTGAAAAACACTGTTAACATGGGCATTATATAGAACTGTTAAGATCAAGGCACACTCTGGAAAACCAGAAAACTCTCTGCCAGAGCTTCTTGAAAACTGGGCAGGTCTGCAAAACAGAAGCCACAAATCCCCACAAACCTAAATCTCTTAAAAAGCATAGAGTAACTGCGCACCATCTCACATTGCTTGTTCAATAATGATCAGAATGAAAGAGCTGTCAAAAGAAAACCATTTCTCCAACCTCACCACAAACGGAATTCTCTAAAGTATGCAAAAAAAAAAAAAAACTTTAATAAGCCTGAAATGTTTTAGAACAAAGCACTTAGGACTGACCTAACAATTATTGAAATATTCAGTTACAGATATGTAAACATGAGATACATTTGGAGAAAGAGGGGTGAAGCATTTGAACATTTGTCAATTGTTTAGCAGGAAAAGCATGAGTAAAAAAAATGAATAAATTCAAAATACACATCAAAGGGGTGGGATTCAAATTTTTAAACAGCTGGTTCTGTGGGCATGGCTTAGATGGTGGACATGGCTTGGTGGTCATGTTATTGGCTGGGTATGGCGAACTCAATACCACTCACATTGAGGCACGCATCTCCTCGCCTGGCCTCTCATGACAGTGGGGATGCTGCAACAGTTGTAAGTGTGAAAAATGGTCATAAGTCACTTTTTTCATTGCCATTGTAAGTTTGAATTGTCACTCCACACAAGCAAAGTACCAGCAAAGGAGGGGGGGAAAACTCCAGAGATGTTCCTGAGACAGGAAGTCTAGTCCTGCCAATAATGTAATAAGGGTTAATGGAGAGACAGTTTCTGTAAGGAACACCAGAATGTTTCCTTCCTGCCTTCCTTACAGGATTAGGCCAGTAATTTCTTCTAACAACCAGTTCTCCAAACTGCTTAAAATGTTATCAACTGGTTCTAGCGAATAGGTGCGAAACTGTAGAATCCACCCCTGGGTACCCCTATGTCTCTCTGAATATGTAATGGTGGCTCAGTAACTTTAAGCCACATGCTTCTTAGCTGTCTGTCTACAACGATTCTACACAGAACTTCATTTATCTGTCTTTGGAAAAAAATTCAGGCAAGGAATCAATTTTATTTACTGCTCCTTCTTTCAGAAAAGGATTCAAAATATTCTCCCATGTTGATGAATGTTGTACCACCTTGGATATTTATCTGTGCACCACTCATTAAATTACAATATTTTATTTAATTTAAAATCTTATTTTTTATGCTGTCATCCTCATTTGTTTTCCATATGATTATACATGCGGATATGGGTAACAACCCTATTATTGGATATTTTATTGTGTTTGGTCATATGTTGGTGATAAGTAATTTGATTTAACTAGATACCAACATACCCTCACAATAAACCACAGACTACTTTTCTATTAGCATTTACATACCTTAAAATTTATATTTGAGGCATATTTAGTAAATGGGCTGCTAAGTTTACAAATTAATTTACTTGCTCTGAGTTTTAATCTAGAGTTTTTATAAGTGAGCACAAACTTTGGAGTGAGTTTGAAGAGACATTATCATAGTCAACCATTATAGACTAAACTACCATTGACCAATGTAAGTAAAAAGCTGTTCATTGGTAACATTGGTTTTTGCCGTATCTTTCATCTGAAATTGATCAAATACATCTGCATTTAGCCTTCTCTCTGATTCATCAATATATTCAAGATTCCTGGTAAATTTTTAGAACTAGTTAAAATGCAAGCCCTGTTTCAATTCAAATCTCTCTGAATCTGCATAATTAAACCTTTAATTAGGGAACTGTTTACAAAGAAGGGAGAAGTTGCTTTTTATAGAACTAAAGCTCTTTCCAATGCAGATAAGCTCATAAAGGTCAGCTATTAATTTTGCCAGAACTGCTTGTCATTTCATCATCTGAAAGAATATATTTGTGAATTAAAACTGTAATTATAGCAACAGTTGGACTTACCTTCTTCTTTTTTTTAAATGGACTTAGGGAAACACCTACATTTTTTCTGTCATGTTGTTTGAACTTACATATTGGGAAATTCAGTGCAGCACTACATCAATTCATCTGGTGTTTTTTTTCCATAAGAAAAAACACATCTGCTTACTGATTAGATATTCTTAATGGCAATTTTGAGTTATAATGATTTTCTTCTGTCCATTCACAGATATCAAAAACCAAAGTAAAGATAATGGCTGTGTTGACAATTAAATAAATTGAATAGAAATATTACAGAATAGAGAATAATTCATTGAAATGTATCTTCTTCTTCTGAGTAATATTGCTTAAATCATTTCCAGAAGACTTCATTTTATTTAGTAAGTATATTGAAATACTCAAATAAAAATTATACCTATGAAGACAAATTTGCCTTATGAACTAATAACTGGATTATTCATTTTGGTTTAAAATTCTAACTTGCTTTATATCATTAATTAAACATAACCAAGTATTGTCTATTTAGACTGCTGGTAATTCCAGTGCCTCAGGCAAAAGTCTAACCCTTTTTGTTAAAACTGAAAATGCCAGTTCTCAAAACAGACATATGAATATTGGTATGCAAAGAATCACTTCTGGCACTGGATTATTTTCATATAATCATTGACCTGGAAAGGTAAAGTTCTTATCAATAGGAAGAGTTAGTTCTTAGTTAATGACAATAATTGGAACTAGAATTTCTGATACAAAGTGATGAAGTTGTAAAGTACAACATTATCTGTCTAGATCACTTAGTGTAGGGGTGTGAAACTCATGGTGTCACCTTGTCATCATGTGATGTATCACGACTTTTCCTTCGCTAAAACGGGGTGGGATTCGCCAGTGTGCGATGCATCCAGCCCACTGGCCGTGGGTTGACACCCCTGACTTAGTGAGTGTTATAACTTCTTATAATTTCCTGCTGGCTTCAAACTAGCAACAGAAGCTGGTAGAAAGTTGCAAGTCCCAAGCAGTCTGCAAGCAATCTGGTGGCCAGGTAAGTAGTACTGGGTGCATGAGGGGCTGGTGAGGCATGGCACAAGCATGACAGGGAATGGGGTGTCCGTTGAAGCATGGGTAAGTGTGCATGAGGGCAAGCACAGTGGAAATGAAAAACTTGTAATAGCTGGTTCAAGGTTTGCATGGGTGAATGGCGTGCAAGTACAACAAAGCTTAGGTTGGCTGCTGCAAAATATGCAAGGAACTAGCGAGCTACAGCATAATGCGGTGGAGCTTGGGCTGGTTGCTTTTGTATGGAGGGCACATTGCCCTCCATTGTGTTGATTCTTAGAATTAGAATTGATGACTTATTTATTACTTACATAGTAGGGTAACTCAGGATTCCTTAAAGTTTAAAAAACTGCTATCTTCTCACTGATTTTTACTTGGAAGAATTTATTGACAATGGCCTAATCATATTGGAACCATACTTTACATACTGTATATTTTTAAGCAACCAAATGAAATATAAACTCCAAATGAAGTTTCTAGGAATAACTGCAAATCAATATTAAAATAAATTTAAGACATCCAGTTTGATCAAAAGGCTGTTGGAATTGAGCCAATGGAAAAGAGCCCAGTTTTCTTAATAGTTTTGGATCAGTTATATTTTTGCAACATTACCAATTTTGAAAGAACCACCACCACAAATATAAGAGCAAATATAGTTCAGTTGAGAAATGTGACATTAGGAAAGTTTGTACTGTTTAAATGTACTATACTACAATTATCAGTTATAGGCATAAAAAGGTGGAAAAATTGAAGTATTTTGTTTCCTTTCTTGTTTTATAGGTGAAAACAAGGGTTGCTGCTGGAATAGGATCTTAACATTATAATAACTGAGTTTAATATATAATGACACTTTACATTTTTCAAATAATTTTACAGCGTATAACATCATTTGAAATTAGTTTTTAAAATAAGGTTCCTTTCAATTTATTAATCCTGGATATAAATTTCTGAAACAAAGTAAAGCAATATTATTATTAAATTACATTTATTCTGCAAAATAGATACATAGTCAAGCACTTTCCCTTTGAAGATATCACTCCTCAGGCTTTTTATACGTAAATGTTAAATTGAGCCTCCAATTCAAAGAACCAGACACAACTCTACCGAAACTACTAGCAACGCAGAATCACAAATATTGCAGATACAAACTTTAATTAATTGAGGAAAGGTAAGTCTCTGTGATCAAAGTATCATTTTCCATGTGCCTAGACTACAATTAAGAGCAGCAAACTATATTTCTTCTGTGTATTCAAAGAAATTTTCTAGATAATATTTAAGAATTCTTTATTAACTATAGTACTGCTGATTTGACATTAAGACGGTTAGATGTCCACACATCAAATGAAACTCAAGTCCACTAGTACAGCAGTCTGTAAAAATTATCCAGCAATTTTGGAAGAAAAAAGACAGGGAAATCTTATGGAAATTTACATACATATATTTTGTAAATATATTGAGATAAAATTGGGCATGCCATTTTTTGTTAGGCTTCTAAAGTTCTGAATCCTTCTAAACAAACCTTGTTTCTCTTGTTCTTTCTGTACAAAATTTCCAAGTGCAGTTTAATATTAAGGCAAATATTGTTTTTATCTATTCACCATTAAGTAATTTTTCTAAAATATTAAGAATTTTAGATAAGATGCAAGCATTCATGGCCTCTACTTCCATTTTCAGCAGATTTACTCACAGCTGATATTGTGTGAATTTTATTAGAAGAAAATAGTAATTAAGCAAGTGCTGAATTAGTGGAACGGCGTAATACAAGAGACCCTTGCATACTTCTTTCTTTATAATGAACAAACAAACAAAAGCACCACAATCCAGTAAGTCACTTAATATTTAAAGATTCACAATTCCTAAAACCAAGAATTACACATTTTGGAAATTAAAAAAGATAAAACTAGCAGTCATGAAGAAATTCAAAATCAAGATCTGGATTTATAATTTAAACATTAACTACAATTGGGGAAAGGTGAAGAGACAGATCAAAAAAGATTTTTTTAAAATACTTACATAAAAATAGATTCTAAGCTAAATTAAACTGAAACACTTTTTCTTCCTTGCTCTCACTTCAAGATCAATTAACACATGCTGGCTTGATCTATTACAATACTGCAACAAAGTTAGAGGGCAATTTGCAGCAATGCCTCATAGAAAACAAATTTACAAAACTAGGATAGTAAGGCAACAAAATATTGTAGTAATCAGGTGTCATTGTGTGCACTACAACTCACTCTTTTAACATCTTTTAATTAAAGGAAGCACGTGTGAGCTTCCAATTCTCATTAGGGCTTTCACTGCTTTGGAGTTATGTCTCTTACTTATTTTAAAAGAGGTTCCTCACTCCCAGCCTCATACAAACAAACAAATTAGCTTCCATTGACATGGCTGTGAGGGAGGGAATGGGGCAGTTCAAAATTCAGAAACTAGGATTTGGATCTCAAGTATATCAAATACATGATGATCTTTTTATTTTAATGTATTTGATACACATGAGATCCAAATTTCACAATATGTAATTAATATTTATTTTATTCCCTAGCTTATTGTAGGGCCAATTTTAAGAAACTGAAACCACAAAGATTATAAAGCTAGAAGCTTTATAATGAAGCTTCCTTATCTTCTAGAAGAAACATATTTTTCTTTTTGCTGAGAAGTTTGAGGAAGAAAAGATAATCAGTTAAATCAAAGATGACAGAATGCTCAAAAAGAATGACAAAAGCGGACTTCCGGTTTGGGTCTCTTCAGTGATAGACCGAAATCCGCGATCATGCACGGTTTCAATCTATGCGAGGTCAACGTCTGCACTGCGGAGGAGAGGGCTGCAGCCAGTTCCTTCTGCTTGCTGAGAGGTGAGGAAACCGTGGCTCGCCCGTCGAGATCTGGGAACGAGGGGCAGGAGGAGGCACGCACACACCCGCGGCTCACTTTCCCAGCTCTGCCCAGCCCTCGCGGCCCTGGCGGGCAGCGAGCACCACCCCGCCGGACCCTCTGCTCATCCTGCCAGGGCCGGCCCAGAGCCGTAAGGGCTGGGCAGAAGGAGCAAGCAGAAGGAACTGGCTGCAGCCCTCTCCTCCGCAGCACAGATGTTGACCTCGCGGGGAGAGAGAGGGAGAGATCCTCTCGGGTGAGCGCCTTCCCCTGCAGCCCTCCGCATGAAAGGACCCGCCGGTAGGGGAAACCAAGCTGTGGAGGCAGGAAGGACGAGCTGGCGGGCTCTAACCTCGCTCATTCTCCCCGCGTCATGCTAAGGGTGGTAGCTGTTTCCGCTGCGAGCGGCTCAGACCCGCTGCTGCTCCGAAGCCACCCGCCTGGCCTTTCTTTGAGGTGGAAAAGCTCTCTGGGCTGAAGGGACCGGCGCGTCAGAGGCGCGCAGTGTAGGGAAGTCGGGGAGGAATGGAAGAGGCCCCGGGAAATTAGCCTCCCCACGTGGGGTTGGGCTGCCCTCTCGGGCAGGGGAGGCTTTGTAAAATAATTCGCTTTACCTTCGAAAGCAAAAGGAAGACAGGAGCGCCTGAAGCCAAATGTCTCCTCAGGGCTCCGGTTGCAGGGAGGAGCCCTAACTGGCTGCGCATGGCTGCGCCAAATGCCGCAGAGTTGCTCTAAATGCTGCAGCAGCAAGGGAGAAGGGGCAGTAAGGGAGAAGGGAAAGCAACGGTGGAAGGTCTCCCGATATGAAGTGTCCCACCAACGCAGGCAGCACCATATGCGGGCATGCAACAAAAGTACTTCCTAACGGCAAGGCCCCCCCGCTTTCCCCCCATTTTGCATGTTTAATATGGGGCTTAATTTGGAGGGAGGGGCTTAATTTGATTTTATGCCAATAAAATACGGTGGGGCTTCCTATTGGTGGAGGCTGTATTGTTGGAGAAACACGGTAGTCTGAAAAAGAAGTACAACAGCAAGGAGAAGCAGAAAAGAAAACTACAGAAGGAAAAATTAGAGAGAGAAGGGTATAAAAAAGGGATGAGAAAAAGGGGGGAAAGATAGAAAGGGAAAGAACTTACGAGGGACAAAAACAGGAAATAAAGAAAAAGGGGAAACATACTAGGATTAAAGGTATTTGCTCAGCTAGAAAACACAGAGACAATGGTTAAATTTAGTTAAAAGTGAGGATTCTGCAAAGGTACAAAAGATAGTGTTGTGACAGTAGAATACTGTAATGAATTAGAAATGAAATAAGTAAATAATCTATGAGATAAAAGTGTACTGTTATGTAATGGTATGTTTATTTATAATTAATGCAATAATAAAGAAGAGAGGGAAACATTGCAATTGTTTCTAAAGATTGATAAAATATTGAAAAGAAATGTGAAAGATTTATAAGGAAATTTATACCTGTTATTAGAATGAATTCGAATAATTATTTTGCTTATTAATAGTAAATACTTTATAAGATAAAACTGTATGACTATCCAATGGTATGCTTATTAACAGTTAAATAATAATGAAGAAGGGAGGGAAACATTTCAATTGTTCTCAAAGATTTATAGATATTGAAAAGAAACGTGAAAAATTTACAAGGTTCATACCAGTACTAGAATGATTTTGAATAACTATTTTGTTTACTCATGTTTATTTATATATATATAAATTGTTTTTGCTATGTTTTTAGAATTGTTCTTTTTACATTTTCAAGGGGAAGTACCAAGCAGAATATGAATGATGAGATCTACATGATATAAAATAGATATTAGAAATTTGAATGTTATAATTTTAGAATTCACAAATTCAATGTTTAATGAGATTTCATATGATAACAATAAGATTTAAAAGTGTTGCACTTCGATTGGCAATCGTAGGGGGAATTTTGCTTCTTAAGAATGTTGGAAGAGAACATATGAAATTGTAAATAAGACAGACGAAAGTATAAGTACAATGAATAAAAAGATATAGAAATTTAGGTAAAAGAACTACAACTGAATAAGAAGAAAATAAGAAGAAACCATAAAACCATAAAAAAAGAAAATAAGAAGAAACCATAAAAGAAAATTAAGAGAAGTAAAGAGAGAAATAGTGAGAAGTTGGAAAAAGAGTAATAAGATATGAAGCTGAATACATGAGATGAATATGCATATGAAATTGTGTCTGTATAGAAATGTGATAACCCGGAATAATGATGTACTCAAATAAGATGTTTTATTTGTTTTGTTAAAACTCAATAAAACTTTATTTAAAAAAAAACAATGACAAAAGCTGAAGTGTCACTAAATTTTGATATTTATTCCTAATTTATTTGGTTTTGCTACAGAGGCTGTCATATTCTTTTCCTGAAAGTCTTCATTTCATGCTTACCAGACTATTATCAAGCAAACAGTGTCTGAAGTATAACTGTCAAAACTTATTTGTGTTGTAAGGACATAGTTGCAAAATATCAATACAGATAATAGAAAATTAAGGCAAATATATTTATATACTAAAAGATTTATTCTCTACGTTGATGTCAGTGTTTCATACAGAGAGGTCACATTCAAAATACCATCTTCAACTTTGATGGAACAGTGTAATGATGCTGCATATGTTAAGTGTTAAACATCTACACACCAAGAGAGAGTTATAAAATTGTCTGATAGTACAAATTATACCTTATTAATAGGGTCAAACTGCACTATCTCCCTACTCTAAACCATATCAAGTATTAAAATAGACAAGAAAGCCTAGAAAACACAAAGTCATATATTTGTGTTAATATAGACTCTCTCAAGTCAAACTCAGTTCCAGGTAACCACAGTGATACCTCCATTTTGTTTTGTTGGCCACAGTAGACAAGTGTGTTGTCATCACCACATTCTAAAATTTCTTTTAGATTTCAAGTGTTCACCAGAAACTGATGAACTAGTTATTTTTAAAAGAAAATAGTTGACATATGCAATGTTGACCCAGACTTTTTAATAGTTTTACATTTTTCCTTGTCTTTGCATCTAACTTACCATAACAAAGTCAACTGAGCTGTAATAGATTATGATTTGACCTTAATTGTGCAATAACAATCATATGTGCTGGCATCATTATAAATCTATAGTTTTCCTATGCATAGTTATAGAAAGCAATATTGATTTAATTATGAAGTATAATTTCAATGAACTAAACCAATATTAGAATTGATTCCTAGTAATCATTATTACATTCCAAAAAAAAGCATTATATCTGATCTCAGTGTTACCTAGGTCTCACTTAAGTAAGTTAAATACTGAATTTAAATCCAGGATTCACATGTTTGACAACTGTCAATCTCATCTCAGGCTGCATGGAACATAATCCCCAGCACACAACTACTGTATTATATAAATCCAGCCAATGGTTCCCTGAGATGTATCAGATCAGTCAAAGCTCTTCGATGCTTATTTACCAAGCAAAGAACAGAAAAAAAGGCTCATACCGTGTCAAAAATGTTCCAAACATTTTACATTTTAAATCAGATTTTACTCCTGGCAACTACTTGCACAAGTCCATAGAATTTTCTCAGCAATATTTTCAGAAAGAGTTTGTCATTGCTTCTTCCTATAACTAGAATCTGTGAATGGCCAAGGTCATGCAGCTGGTTTCCTGCCTAAAGCAGAAACAGAACTTCTCTGCTGATTGTCTAGCATCATTAGACCAAATTGGCTCTCTTTTGCCTTTGAGTCAAATTTGACTCTTAGCAACTGCAAGGACAAGGGCATTCAGACTGCTAGGGAACTTTTTCAGAAGTAGGTTGCCATTGTCTTCTTCCTAGAGCGGAGTGTGTGACTGGCCAGTCAGTCAGCAGGCTTCCATACCTAAGGTAGAACAATTCCTTTACCAGTAGAGCAGGGGTCGCCCACCTTTTGGACCTCAGGGACCACCAAACTCATAATTTTAAATTCCAGGGACTACTAACCGGTTCTGTGGGTGTGGCCTAATTTGTAAGTTGGTGGTCATGTGACTGGCTTGTCTGTAAATATTATAAATATTTATATAAATATTGATTTTTTTATAAAAAAAAGAGCAACTTTTACCCAAAATCAGGCAAAGCAGGCAGGCAGATTGAGTTGCTCACTGAATCACAGATTCATTTAGAAATCTATCTTATCTGCCATTGGCTAGCTCAGTCTGTCAGATAAAATTTGCTTGCAAGCAAACTCACAAAATTAACTCACAACACACCATGTATGTAAATATTGAATTTTTTATTTAAAAAAGAACTTTTACCCAAAATCAGGCAAAGCAGGCAGGCAGATTGAGTTGCTCACAGAATCATTCAATGATTTATCTATCTGCCATCAGCTAGCTCAGTCTCTCAAATTTGCTTGCCATGAGTCTGCACTAAATAATAGAACCTTCAGTCCTAAGGAAGGTTCAGCTTTGCTTAAAAGCAGAGCCGAAGATCTAAAGACCAACTAGAAAGCAAGAAATGCAACCATTTCCTGCTTCCTAATTAATCTAAATCTCCCAGCACAGCAGAACAGATGATGGTCGGAAAAAGGAAAAATAGCAATTTAGCAGGAAAGTTTGCCAGGTAAGGAGTAAGTGGGTGGGGAGGGTTCCCGGAGGCCATGTGGGTTGCGCAGCCTTGTGTTTCTGCACAGCCTGGATTAATTGCTTTGTGGAGGGGTGCTCTGGGGGTGAGATTTCTCTGTGGCCAACCAAAATTTTCTCTTGGCCCACCAGTGGGCCACCGCTGCACAAGAGCAAACCAGGTCTTATGTTCTGTGCTAGAAGCTATAGTCCACGACTTATGTTCTGTGCTAGAAGCTATAGTTCACGACTCAAAAAAACATTCTATATCTAATTTTTCTCTGAGAAATTAGATTATCTCATCCCTGTTCTCTCGTGTTATACTGAATACAGAATTTCAGTCCACTGTGGAAACTTTCTATGAAAGTCATCAATTTGGGACTGTTTCATTTTGACAATTTTTACACTTGAAATTTCTAGGGTTGTAATTGTTATTTGAATATAGGCTTTTGGATATATTTGCTTAATTGGGTCAGTTGAGTAATATTAAAATCTTCCATTATTTAATAGTGCCAAGAACCAAGCCATTGGGTAGCAGGCGCAACCTTACAATCCTTTGTGCTATAAAACCTAGTTCCTTAGCAACCACTGAAGACAATTGTGTTACCAAGGAAATCTGTAAGACATTTATCAAATGTAGAAGAAAAAAGTAACAGCATAGAAAACCACACATGCAGACCTTCTAACCTCATTTCATTGCATGCAATTTAATTATTTTCATTCATTAACAAAAATCATGTGGGGTCAATGAAAGATATTTTTGACTAAAACTTTTGCTTTATAATACACATTTCCTAATATTGTCTCTTCCAGCTTCCGAACTCAGTGCAGCTTTAGATGTGAATTAACCATCTCAGTAACTATAAGATGCATGGATTTCAACTTCCAGAATTCCTCAGCTAACCATTGAAGTCCAAGCTTCTTAAAGCCATTGAGATAGAAAAACAGTGCCTTAAAAGGACTTTGCTATATTTAATGGAATATCTGGCTTCTAACAGGCAATCCCTTCCTATATTCGAGACCCTCTTTCTGGAGTTGCCACTTATAAGTTATGAAAATTACCAATACAGTCAGAGGTGATATTCAGCAGGTGCTGACCATTTCTGGAGAACAGGTAGTGGAAATTTTGAGTAGTTCGGAAAACCAGCAAATACCACCTCTGACTGGCCCTGCCCCCATCTATTCCCTACCTCCTGAGTCCCAGCTGATTGGCTGGGTCTTCTTTTGTTGCCCTGCTCAGAGCTGGAGGGAGAAGGCGGAGCTTCGTTTCGGCAATACAGCTGTGATCTCAGGGCTCTGAGATCGCAGCCGATATTTTCGCCCCTGGTCAGTCCCAACGGTCCTAAACCGTCCTGTAGAGATGGTGATCGTGAAGGGCATAGTCACAGGATCCCAGGAATATCGCAAAACCCCTGGTTTGATCTGGGAGAAGCCCTTTTACTGGCAGCGGAGAGGCAGCCTCCATAGCTGCTGAAGTCGGGACAGCTCCGGAAAGGAAGTGGCTGGAAGTGAAAGTGTGTTGGCTGGGTGAGAAACTTCTTTTTTGTTGTAAATTTGCTGAGATTTGAAAGGGCACCCTGAATAGAGAAGAAACCTGTGAGATTTTTTTTTTACAAAAACTGTATGAGAGGCCTTTTTTAAAGTGATGTCAAATTGAGGCTTGGATTTTTATTTCTTTTTCTTACTTTTTTTTCTTGGGACTTTACTGTGACTTTGTAGGTAACCGGACTGAATTTTCTCTTACATATATTTTTATGCTCCTTTTGATTTTTTAATTTTCTTTTAGGATAGAGGCTCCCTTTGGCTATTTTTTCTTTTTATAAATTATTTTTTTTCTGGCTGGGGGGGGGAAGAGCATTAAGAAACTTTGTAACACTGCCAACTAGAGGCTTGAAAATATTTTATTTGAATTGGAGAGAATTGTAAGAAGACTCCTTCTCAAGGACATTTTAATGTGATAAGATAGAGGAAGAGCACAGCAAAATATTATTACAGGTGTTTTCCTGGACTCTTATCAATATTTCAACACTTGAGGCTTGGCTTTGAAGCTAGTGGAGGAGAGAGTTATAATAAGAGCCTTGGACAACTAAATAAAGTGCAGTGTGCTTTCTTATTTATTTATTTTTTACTTGTGATATGCCTACTCACCAGCCTCTTTGTAAATTTTAATTCTAGAAATATCTTCTTTTTGCTTTTTATTTCAAAGGGAAAGCCTCACAGCCTTTTCTTTATTTTTCTTTTTTTCTCCTTATCTTTACTGGGATCCTTTTGCTTTTTCTATTCATGTTTTTGGACCACTCTATTTTTTCTTTTTGATTATTGAGACTTCCCAAATGGATTAAGGTGTGAAGAACCTGAAGGAATTTCTTCTTCTCTTTATTTTTGTTCTTTTTCTTCTTAATCAATATTATTATTTTTGTTTTTTTTTTCTTTCTATTTTTCATTTTTTATGGTGGACTACTTCGTAATTGGATTAGGGTCTAGAAGAACTTGAAGATTTTTCTTCTTTCTCTTCTTTTTTTTTCTCCTTTTTCTTCTTTGGTTTTGGGCTTTTTACTATTGGATTTTTCCATTTTGGATTATAATTGGCTATTCTACCAGTTGGATTAAAAGCTAAAAAGAATTTGAAGCTTTTGAAGCATTAAAATGAGCAGGAAACCAATATCATCTGGCGTTTTTACTTCTACCTCTGCCTCCCCACCAGCTGGAGGACAACATTTAATTCAGACAATGTTGAAGCAAGATAAAGAACAAGAAAAAGTGACTTTACAGATGATTATGCAAGGAATTCAAGATCTCAAGATAAAAACAGACACTGTTGAACAAAGAATAGAGAAGACTGATGAAAAAGTGGCCTCGCATCGTGTGTATGAAAGAGCTCGCACGAAACTATGCGTGGTGGCCGGGCATCGATAAGCAAATCGAAGCCTGGGTGAAGACTTGTCTAAAATGCCAAGAAGTCAACAGTGCCCCACCTAGAGCAACTCCAATGGAGTGGGAAACCCCCCAGGGGCCGTGGTCCCACATCCACATTGACTTTGCAGGACCTACTAAAGGACATACATTCCTCCTAACAGTGGATGCCTATTCCAACTGGCTCGAAATCCACAAGATGAAGACTACTACAACCGATTCAGTCATCCGCAAATTAAATAAACTATTCGCAACACATGGGCTGCCAGATGTTCTAGTCTCCGACAATGGACCCCAGTTCACCGCCCTGGCGTTTGAACAATACTTAGCGGACTGGGGTATCCACCATGCACTAACCTCGCCGGTACACCCTGCAGCCAATGGCAGGGCCGAGCGCATAGTCCAATTTGTTAAAAAAACTCTCCACAAAATGGACTATGGGGACATTGATGACAAACTAAACAGAATACTCCTACTCCAACACATCACTCCGCACAGCGTCACCAACAAGACTCCAGCTGAACTGTTGATGGGACGCAAGCTCTGCTCCCACCTCAACTGTCTCCACCCATCCTACGCGCCAGAGAAACCCTGTGGATCTAGCGGAAAATGCTGCGAGTTCATGGTAGGCGACTTAGTCTTCACTAAAAACCTTTCCGGCGAATCATTATGGGTCGAAGCAACCGTAACTCAAACCACCGGGCCCAGATCATACCGTGTGCAAACATTGGACGGAAAGATATGGAAACGCCATATAGATCAGCTTTGCTCTAGGCTACAACCCAGTTACCGCGACTCCTGTGACTCTCAAACTGAGGGGGGAGGGGATGTCGAATAAACCGAATTCGAGATGGTGGAAAGCGGAATCAAAGGAAGTCAGCAGCCGGGCGTGTTACATGAAGAAGAATCAGGGAGAGGGGTTGCCTCACCACAGAGGAATACCTCAATGGAGGCGAACCCGCAGAGACCGGAGGACAACAACGACAGAATCAGCGGCGCCGAGTCGTCCAGTGAGGATGCGGAACTGCCTGTACCAGATAAATCACAAAACGTTCCACCGAAACCGGACTACAGACAGGAACCAGTGGGACAGCGCAAATCTAATAGACAGTTAAAACAACCTGCATATCTGTGGGATTACGTCACAGCACCCCTCAAACGGAACCTAGGGGGAAGGGGTGTTATGAACTAATAAAGGCGTTTAATAAAGTTTTAAGAACCTTAAGAAAAAGCAGGGTTCTAATCCTGTACTTCTGATTGGCCGATAATAGCGACATCGGATTGGTCTCTTCTGGGAAATCTGATTGGCTGTTAACGGGCCAACTCTCATTGGTTCAAGGGTTTAACACTTCCATGTTTCTCATTGGCTAATAGGACAGCAGCCAACCCTATAAAAGGGCTGCTGCTGCCCGAGGGTTTTGCTCTGTTCAGTATGCTTAATAAAGAGTTGAAGTTCACTGTCACTGCCTCATCTCCACTCCTTGTACCCATGTGCAGAACTTAACACAAGGTATGATGAAGATTCTAAAATGGAGGGATTCCATGATAAACAGACTGATCTAGATAAGATCTTGATGGGTACTGATGAGAAGGTGATTAAAAAATTATATGGTTATTTACTGGGAATTAAATTAGAGGAAGAACAAGTTAAAGAAACTATGATTGTTTGGGGAAATAATTTTGGATATGGGATTGATTTAGAGAAATGGCAAAAATTGTGGTCTCAAAATTATAAAATGACAATGTCAACAGCATATAAAGAAAATTTGTATAAGATGTTTTACAGGTGGCACTTTCCCCCGACAAGAATAGCAAGAATGTTTAAGAACAAATTTGAAAAATGCTGGAAATGTCATCAGATACCTGGCTCATACTACCATATGTGGTGGACCTGTGAGGACACTAAAAAATATTGGACTAAAATTCGCATGTGGTTGGAAAAAATGACAAAGAAACGTATAGATTTGAAACCGGAGTTCTTTTTATTGGGAATCTTACCAGATACATACAGTAAAGACTTTAAATATCTGATTGTAAATGTATTAACAGCGGCTAGGATTGTATTTGCTAAAAATTGGAAGAGTGAGAAAATACCATCAGAGGAAGAAATTATTAAGAAAATATTGGAATGTGCTGAGATGAGTAGATTGACATTTGAAATTAGAGAGCAAGAGGATAAACAATTTTATGAAATGTGGGGTCTTTTTTATCAATGGCTAGATGACAAAATATAATAGAATATTTAGAATATTAGACAGCAAGGAATATCTTTATTTTTTTCTTTCACCTTTGTTATTTGACATAATATTTATAAAGTGTTTTTAGGATAGATTGGATATGATTATATGATTTGTTATAGAATAAACTAATTAAAGCATTGTTATCTCAAAAAGCATGAATGATTAAAAGTATAGTCAAATGATTTTTTAATAGCGAGATTAGGATATATAAGTTTGGGTTGACAATATGATTTGTTATGTGACATAACTGTAATTGAGACTACAAAATGAATGCACAAAATTGATGACCAACCGACACACTGTATGTACATAAGAGAGTTGATGTTTTAATGTTTTGTCTTGTTTTTTTGTAGAAAATCAATAAAATTCTTTTTTTTAAAAAAAAGAAGAACGGAGCTGGAGAGCAGGTTAGTGGGGTGGGGAAGGAATGGGATTTTGCGGTAACCTTCCCCCAGAAGTAGGGAGGGAATGGGGATTTTACAGTATAGTTCCCCTGCCACGCCCACCAAGCCATGCCCACCGAGCCACACCACATCCACCAAGCCATGCCCACAGAACCAGTAGTAAAATTTTTTGAATCCGACCACTGATCATGTAGGGTCACCTGGAATTTTGTAACCTAAAGATATTAAAATGTTAAGATGACCTTTTACTATTGCTGCCTTTAATAAAAGAATTGATGGCCTGCAGCAATCATTGTCCTTTTAGATAAGAATATATATACACACAGATATATGCCCAATGTGTCCAAAGGTTGAATGCCTTATTGAAAAATTATGTCAAGCTTTGCTGAGTTTTGTTGCTGAAAGCATACAAATAGGGGCTTCAACAGTATAATGCATATTATGCTTTAGGCGTAGCATATGCGTAGCCAGTCAACTGTGATATATTCAATAAATGATAGATAGCATTTTGTGAAGCAGTCAGTACTTAAATACTATTGCTCAAACCACTAAGAAATACAAAGATATACACAAACATATTGTTAGTTGTGTGTGTGTGTGTGTGTGTGTGTCAATAGACATAGTATTTTTATTATCTTATTTATCTCTACCAATATGAACGAACAGAGCAGTTCATTCCTACTGTAGAACAGAGCATTTCTACGGTATTCTAGCATTTCTTCAAACAATCTTGTACTAAATAATTCTTTAAACCTGCCTGGAAGAACTTTTAATAATCCCCTAATCTGGACTGAAAATATGTTGGTGCTGCTGAAACAGTGGGTGGAACTTAGTTTAACCGTTAGGTAAAGGTTGGGTTTTTTTTAAGGTTAGACAAATTTACTTTGTATTGTGTACTCACGTATACTGCTCAGAATCATCTATATTGGAGTGATCTATAATACTATAGATTTTTAGCAGCAACAACTTTCACTACCGAAGGATAGCTTTTACTGTACTACCTGCACTGTAAGATATGTCTTGACATCAAAAATACACAGTTCACAGAACTTTTCATCAAGGGAACTGGGAATATTTTTGCCTATTTTCCCAGTATCTGAAAATCTGAAAACCTTCTAGAATGTGAAGTAAGGCCAGAGGAAGAGGGAGTCAGAGACAAATTTGCAGAAAGTCAAGGGTGGATCCAAACCATTGGATTACCATAAAAAGTCAATCTCCTTTCTTAAATGCAGGACCCTAGACTATGGACAATCTATCTAGAACAAGCATAATGAATGCCGAATGAAACATAACGATTGCCTTTTGTGTCTTAAAAACTAGGGTTTCATTAGTGTAAATCAAGCTACCTTCACTGTTTTTCACATGCCTATAGCCATTTAGTCTAAACTTATCTCAATAAATGGTTTGGCAGGAAAAATAAAGCAATTGTGCTCCTTTTCAATGAAAATATTACAGAGGAAGCCAAATCACAACAAAATTGTTAAG